>JASUAB010000005.1:30727500-35527500 GCA_037013595.1 Dicorynia guianensis
AAATAAATTACTATGCTTTAATTAGTGAAATGAAAAGCAATATGAGATAGATAAATCATAGATACATAGCAGATAAAGACAAATAAGCATTGTTTGGCTAATGTCTTTTATTGCCATTCTGAATGAGCAATGTTACTGTTGTCATTCTTTTAAATTTTTATGATATTTTTTTTAAGTTAATTAATTTTTGTTTAAGACACAAACTGAATAATAAATTATTTTTAATAAGAATAAATTTAAAATTAAATATTAAATATATAACTTATTGTAAAATAATAATTTATTTTAAAATAATTTAAAAAGTAGCTAGTTACTATTAAATAAATTATTTGTTCACATGATATTACCTTGGTTAGATTGGGTGGAACCCACTCAATTTAAAGAAGGACACGGATCCCAAGGAGCGAGAGGAGGAAAAAAAAAAAGGTCGTCCCACCCTATCCCTAATTGATACAACCTTCTCTCGGTAGTCCCTTCTCATGTGGGGACGACGGCTGACTTGATTACAACATGAGATAACAAGGCAACATGCGTGATAGGTACGGGAAGACCGAGAGGGTTGAGCAGTCACAAAAAAGGAGACCATGATGTGCTGTCGCGCCGCGAGAGAAGAGAAAGAATTTCTTGTTTTTGATCAACGGCTTCTTCAAGTGTAGCCCAGGCAAAAGGTGTTAATTTCTTAGTGTTTTGTTCCTGTTTATTGGTTTAAGCTTGCCATAAATGATTGCGATAAGAATGGAGGTACAAGGGCTTCTTGTGGAAGTCATATAAGAAATTATTCTGGGAGATGGACTATTGGTTTCACTCACAATATTAGATCGGAAATATCATTAGTAGTGAACTTTGGGGCTTGGCTATTGGTCTTGAATTGGCAAGGCATAGTGGAGTTAAAAGGCTGGTGATAGAATGTGACTCCACGATTGTAGTTTGTCTTATTATTCAAGGCTGTTCTGGAAACCATTTAGATTCAAATTTAGTCAAATATATCAATTTGATCCAGCAACATTGATAGAATGTGATTATTTAACAAGTGTTTTGTTGCGCTTTTAGGTGTGATCCAAATTCTAAAACCAAATAAAAAAAATACAGCAATACAGTTGTAGTCAAATATGGTATTGCATAAGTCAAGAGCTGCAATTATAGTAGGATACTACACACAGCAGTTTCTGATATTTTTGGGGGTTCTCAGCCGTAGCATATATTGAACACAGAAAAACTGTAGTTTGGCTGGTCTGTTACTGCACAAAACAGCAAAACAGAGAGTGAAATTTTCTGCATTTTGGGTCCTTTCTTGTACTGCATAAACGGCAGTTTTGGGGTCAAATTTTTTGCACAAATTTCAGCCTTGTAACTGAATTTTGCATAGTAAAATTTTTCTTTTTGCCCGTAATTTTTTCTTTCATTGAATTTTTTCACATTAAATATTTGTGTGCTTTCTCCTCTCTTTCTCCTTAAATTATATTTTGTGATTTTTAATTTTACTTGCCATCGTCATTCTGCCATAACAAATTGGTATCAGAGCATAGTTCTCAATGGCTTCCACTTCAGCAACAACACCTAAGATGGACATTGAGAAATTTGATGGGTCAACTAATTTTGCTCTCTGGCAAGTCAGGATGATGGCAATTCTGTCAAGAGAAGGCATAAAGAGGCACTACTTGGGAAGACAAAGAAGCCCGAGACTATGACGGATGCTGAATGGGATGATATGGATGATAGAGCTCTTTCTTCTATTTAGTTGTGCTTGGGTGATGAAGTTTTTCAAGAAATTCTCACTGAGAACACTACAGTAGGTGCATGGTTAAAATTTGAGAGTTTACACATGACGAAATCTCTCACCAATAGGCTACGGTTAAAGCAATGCCTCTATAATTAGTGTATGTCTGAAGGTACTCCAGTAAAATCTCATATAGCAAAGTTTACTTCCATCATTACTGATTTAAGTAAGATAGATGTAAAGATTAATGATGAGGATTAAGCACTTTTACTGTTATGTTCATTTCTTGCTTCCTATAAAAATTTTAGAGACACTATGATCTATAGTCGAGAAGAAATTTTCCTTGATAATGTCAGGCCAAATTTTGCAAGTTAAAGAGAAAATTGATAATAATTTGACATTTGTTAAAGGGGGTGATCAGAGTATTGGTTTATTCATTGATAGAGGAAGAAGGAGAGAAATCCTAATTCTAATAAGTCTAGATCGAAGTTTAAACATAAGAATCTGACTTGTAATTATTGTAAGAAGAAGGGACATATTAAATTTGACTGTTTTAAATTGAAAAAAAAGGAAAAAGCACGTGACAATAAAGGTCAGGCCAAATTAAGAGAAGCTAATGTAGCAGAATATGAGAAAAGTGATTTGCTTTATGTTACTAATGCTAAAATCAGATTTGAAACTAGTTGGGTGATAGATTTTGGAATTACACAGCATATGACTCCTAATAGGGATTAGTTTACCACTTATAAGCCATTTAATGGAGCTGTGTTTTTAGGTAATGATCATTTTTGTAAAGTTGTTGGGATAGGTACTGGGCAAATTAAAATGCATGATGGTATGATCAGAACTTTGTTAAATGTGAAACACATTCTAAATTTGAAAAAGAATTTAATTTCTCTGGGTACTCTAGAAAAGAATGGCTATAAATATAAATGTGAAGATGGTGTGCTTAAAGTCTTTAAGGGTGCACTTTTACTGATGAAAGCAAATAGAATTGGCACTTTATATTTCTTGTAGGGTTCTACTGTTACAGGTTCAATTACAGTTGCTGCTACTTTTATTTTTGATTTAGATGTTACTAAAATTTGGCACATGAGATGGGGGCATATGAGTGAGAGAGGCATGACAACATTGAGCAAGAAAGGTCTGTTAGATGGCCAAATTACATAAAAGATGGAGTTTTGTGAACATTGTGTCTTTGGCAAACAAAAGCGGTTAAGTTTTAGTTCAGCCATTCACAAGACAAAAGGAACTCTTGACTACATTCATTTAGACCTTTGGGGGCCCTCTCAAGTTCCTTCTAAAGGCAGTCATTCTAGATACATATTGACTTTCATTGATGATTATTCAAGGAATGTTTGGGTCTATTTTTTGAAATAAAAAAATTAAGTATTTGTGACTTTTAAGTAGTGGAAGACTTTACTTGAAAAGCAAACAGACAGGAAGGCAGATCAAGAGACTTAGAACAGATAATGGCCTTGAATTTTGTAATAATGAGTTTTACAAGAAAGAAGGCATTATTCAGCATAGAATCGTTGTGAATACACCTCAACAGAATGGTGTTGTAGAAAGGATTAACATAACTTTTCTTGAAAAGGCTCAGTGTATGCTTTCAAATGCAAGTTTAGGCAACGAATTTTGGGCTGAAGCTGTTAGCATAGCTTGTTGGTTAGTGAACCAATCTCCTCATATAGCTATTGAATATAAAACACTAGAAGAAGTATGATTTGGCAAACCTGTTGTTTATTCTATTTTGAAAATTTTTTGTTGTCCTACCTATGCACATGTTAATGAAGGAATGCTTGAGCCTAGAGTAAAGAAATGTCTATTTCTTAGGTACTCTGGTATGAAAGGATACAGATTATGGTGTCTAGATTAGTCCAAGTTTCTTATTAGTAGGGATGTAACTTTTGATGAATAGTCCATGCTTACAAAGAAAGAAGTTATAGAATCAGTTATTCAGAATAATGAAATAGGTGAAGAACAGGTAGAGTTTGAAGTTCTTGTTTAGCCTAAACAATTCTCTATTCCTAGTTTTGCAGATGGTGATTCAGAAGAGACTTTAGAATCTTCACAATTACAGCCTTACACAATAGCTAGGGGCAGACCTAGGAGAACTATTAAACCACCTGAGAAGTATAGTTATTCAGATTTTTCCTATTGTCTTGCTGTAGAAAAAAAGGTGGAGTAGAATGAACCTGGAAGCTATAAGGAGGCAATATCTTTTGAAAATATTGCAAATTGGATCTCTGCTATGCAAGAAGAGATTCAATTTCTTCAAAAAAAAATAAAACTTGGACACTTGTGAAGTGACCAGAAAAGAAGAAGATTGTTGGTTGCAAGTAGGTATTCAAGAAAAAATTTGATACTCAAGTGCCTCAGATGTTAGATACAAGGCAAGTTTGGTAGCTAAAGGCTACAGTCAGGTACAAGGCATTGACTTTAATGAAGTTTTCTCACCTGTTGTAAAGCATACTTCTATTCATACTTTGCTTTCATTGGTTGCTATGAATGATTTAGAATTAGAGCAATTGGATGTGAAAACTACATTTTTACATGATGATCTTGATGAGTAGATTTATATGCATCAACCCAAGGGGTTTGTAGTTGCTGGTAAAGAAAATCATGTTTGCTTGCTAAAGAAGTCCTTGTATGGTCTTAAGCAATCTCCTAAACAATGGTAAAAAAGGTTTGACTCTTATATGAGAGTTATTGGATTTCAAAGATCCAATTATGATAATTGCGTATATTTTAAAAAGCTTCCTAATAAATCTTTTGTGTATTTACTATTATATGTTAATGATATATTAGTTGCAGCATCTAATATGACTGAGATAAAGAAGGTTAAATAGCAGTTGAGTTCTGAATTTGACATGAAATATTTGGGAGCTGCTAAAAAGATTCTTGGCATTGAGATAATAAGAGATAGCCGAATGGAAAATTATACCTTTCTTAGAAAGCTTTTACTAAAAAGGTATTGAGTAGGTTTGGCATGAAAAAGGCCAAACCAATGTTTACTCCTCTTGCTGCTCATTTCAGACTTTCAGTAGATTTATGTCCAACAACAAATGAAGAGATGAATCACATGTCACGCATTCCTTATTCCATTGTAGTTGGGAGCATTATGTATTTAATGGTATGCACCAAACCTGATATAGCATAATCTGTCAGTGTTGTGAGTAGATATTTGGCTAATCCTGGCAAACAACATTGAGAAACAGTTAAGTAGATACTTAAATACTTGGTAGGCACTACAGATGCTCATTTAGTATATGAAAATAGTAATGATGGTTTGACAGGTTTTGTGGACTCAGACTATGTTGGAGATCTAGATAAGAGGAGGTTTTTGACAGAATATGTATTTTCTTTGGGAGGTTGTGTAATTAGTTGGAAGGCTATACTTCAATCTACCATTGCTCAATCTACCACAGAGGCAAAGTACATGGCAATTGCAGAGGCTGTTTAAGAGGCAATTTAGCTAAAAGGTTTGGTTGGTAAAATTACATCTGAATCTATTTCTATTGTTGTTCATTGTGACAGTTAGAGTGTAATTCACTTAACTAAAGATTAGATGTATCAGGAAAGATTCAAACATATTGACATCAAGTATCATTTTATTCGAGATGTTTTTGCCAAGGGTGTCCATCAAGAAAATTGATACTGTAGACAATCTAGTTGATATGCTCACTAAACCTTTGCCTATTAAGAAGTTCAAGTTATGCTTGGAAATTGGTGTTCATTGTTGAGTTTTGCTCTTAGGAACTTTTGTGGAAGAGTTGAAGAGTTTCTTTATTGAAGTTTGTTTTTAGAATTCATGTCAAGATAGAGATTGTTATATTTTTGGGTGTGACCCAAATTCTAAAACCAAATAAAAAAAAATACGGCAATATAGTTGTAGCCAAATACAGTACTGCATAAGCCAAGAGTTGCAGTTATAGTAGGACACTGCACACAGTAGTTTCTGATCCTTTTGGGGGGTTCTTAGCTGCAGCATATACTGATCACAGAAAAACTGCAGCTTGGCTGTCTGTTACTGCACAAAACAGCAAAACTAAGAGTGAAAATTTCTGCATTTTGGGTCCTTTCTTGTGCTGCATAAACAGTAGTTTTGGGGTCAAATTTTTTGCACAAATTTTAACTTTGTAACTAAATTTTACATAGTAAAATTTTTCCTTTTACTCATGATTTTTTTTCTCATTGAATTTTTTCACGTTAAATATTTGTGTGCTTTCTCTTATCTTTCTCCTTAAATTATATTTTGTGATTTTTAATTTTGCTTGTCATCATCATTCTGCCATAACATGTTTTATGAAGCAAATGACATTGTTGATTGATTAGCATCAAAAAGCAGTGAATACCCTAGCGGCACTAGAATCCTTGTCTGACACCCTCATGGAAGTGGCTTCATGTTTCTTAGAGATCTGATTGGAGTTGCTTATAGTATACATATCAGAATGTAATTCATTTTAGTTTGTTTCTGTGTATTTGTAACTTTCCCTTTAATATTAAAAAAAAAAAATCTTGCACTTTCAGCCAGAAGAGAGGCCCACGGCTGCGCTCACCAAGTACAAAGGAAACTTGTGCTTTGTTTCCTAAATTACAAATGGAAACTATGGAGAGTGAAAAACATGTTTGGTGATTCTCTTTTAAAAATTTTAAAATAAGTCCAATGTAACACCTAATCTTTTTAATTTTTAATATTAGCCTTCTATATATTATGATATTTTAGAATTTACTCAACGTTTTCATTTATCCACTTCCATATCTCACTTTTTAATTTTATTTCTCAATATGTTTTCTTTATATAATAATGGTAGCAAATTATACATTTATTTACATTTTTATATGCATTTATCCCTATTTTGTATAATAAGCACATATTATATGATGATTTTAATTTTTTTTTATCGTGTAACTCTTTAATCATGCCCTTATAAATAAAAATTCTAGCTCCACCTCTAGGTGCAATTGAGAACCCGTTTGACTTGTGAATAAGAAGTTCCACTGGTAGTAGTGCATTCTATTTGGTAGTGGATTGCTTGCTAGGGCCAACAATGAATTATATATATCGCTGTATAGGGCATATCTTGCATGTATTTAGGATGCCGTGCACAATTCTCCTCACTGACACTGACCAAAGCGGCATCTTGCAAACCACGGGTGCTGATGTTTTTCTAAGGGCCTCTCATTGTCTTTGCCTATCTAATATCATGCAAAATATTCCCAAAAAAAAAAAAAATTGGGAGGATTGCTAGAATATGAGGCTATGAAAGTAGCTTTGAACAGAGCAGTTTATTGCTCTGGCAGCTGAGGAATTCGAAGCATTATATTAATATCGGAAACGACCGCTTCCAGTTCATCTGAAGGGAACATATTTGGCTGGAATGTTTCATATTTAACCAGTGATGCTTTATCATTGTTTTGGAGGCTGCCTTGAACAAAATTCTCTAAAAACTTGTGGAAAAATATGATCATGCTTCGCACACAAAGCATCAGCTTGAGGATGTGGAAGTTTTGGACTCCAAATGAAATATTCAAGATTGAATGTAGGGGAAGTGGAAGGAATCTGCAGTTGATTTAGCACCAGACAATGAATTGTTGGTCGGTCAGTCATCACATAAGTGGTGAATTGCGGTGCACTAATCATTTATCATGTGGGATCCATGGTTTGTACACAAATTTAGAAAATAAATTGACGAAAATTAGCATAATAATTTGAGATGAGTTGATTCAATCTCTGAGGATTGATTGGAGGACACAGGGGGAAGAAAGGAAGAAACCTCATCCCATCTCAGTCAAGCAAAAAGTGAGCCGTTCAATATGAAAATTTTTAACATTAAAAGATAGAAGAGTAGATAATGATTTCAAAAGAAAATAGCAGGAAACACCCCTCATACTTAGCGAGGAGAGATTTCACTTATAGACACATCATTAACAGAGGGATTGCTGGCATACTGACCAGAACCGGAACTAGACTCCTTTGCTCGAACGGTTGGTTTCACTCTACCGTGCATAGAAAAGGCAGGTTCTTGAGGAAATGGCAACTGAATGGAATCACTACCGAGATATGAAACAACAGTAGCAATTGAAGGCCTAGCATCTGGATTTTCTTGAACACATAATAAACCAATTTGGATGCATTTAGCGACTTCTGCTTTAGAATGGACCTCAAACAGATTTGAATCCAATATTTCTAATGGTTTTTTATTCATCCATTGCTTCCACACCTGCAACAATTATTCAAAGTCAGATATTTTTGCAACCTTTTCATCCCGAATTTTGCTTTATGATAGAGATGATAGTGTATATAAACATAAATGACAAAAACAAAACTAAGTGCTTACATAACTCAGAAGGCTAACAACATTTTGTGATTCATAAAAATCAGCATTCCTTTTTCCACTTATAATCTCTAAAACCATAACTCCAAAACTAAAAACATCAGACTTTTCTGAAAATTGTCCAAGCATCGCATATTCTGGTGACATATAACCACTGTAACAAAAATACAATGATATTAGATTTACACCCAAATGATACATGGTACAATACTGGTCATATTATGCCATAAAGGATCAAGTATTATTCTCTTACCATTAGATCGCAACCTTCTTTATTGATCAACATTATTAAAAAGAGATTGAAGAAATGAGGAACATAAAAAAAAAAAAAAAATCTACACTTACTATGTTCCAACAATACTATTTGTACTTCCTTTTGTTTCATCTATGGCAACCATCCTTGCTAAGCCAAAATCTGAGATTTTCGGATTCATATTATCGTCTAACAAAATATTACTTGGCTTGAGATCACGATGTATAACTTTGAGTCGAGAATGTTCATGAAGATATTGAATTCCTCGAGCAATTCCTCCTAAAATTTTATAACGCTCAAGCCAATTTAATATCCTTCGATTTTGAGGACCTGTGAATTTGTCATATGAGTAGCTTGTGAGGAGTTAAATGAATATCTTTGAAGGTTAATTAGTTCAAGAAAATTATAAGAATTTAAATAATAGCAAGTAAATGATCATCAATAATGCTAAACTATAAGTAAAAGTACGTTTGAGAATGACAAACCGAATAAGAAGTAATCGAGACTCTTGTTGGCCACATATTCATAAACAAGAATTTTTTCTTGCTCTTCCAAGCAAAATCCTAATAATGCCACCAAATTTCTATGTTGAAGTTTGGCTATTAACAAAATTTCATTCTTGAACTCTGTTTCACCTTGTCCAGAGTGTTTTGAGAGTCTCTTTATAGCTATTTCTCGGCCATCAAAAAGAACACCCTGAAAGCATAATTCATGTGATAAATTGGGGAAATGGGCATAAAATATATGGGTACAATACATATATTTACTAATATATTTATGAATAAAGAAAGTAATTCTAATACAAGTGCACACACACATGAACAATTTAGAAAGTATATTACCTTGTAAACTTCTCCAAATCCACCTTTGCCTATCTTATTGTCGTGTGAAAATTTGTTTGTGGCAGCTTCAATTGTCACCAAACTAAATTTCAAGGACTCTATACTTGTGGCCAAACTGGATTGTAAGGATTCTCTGCTAGCACTTTCAATCCCAACTGCACCAATATTCTAGTTCAATATAAGTCACTACTTTATAAACTTAATACAAAATCGATCAAAACCATACATATTGCTTTATACATACATTTTTTTTTAAGAATAGCCTTATAACTTTTCGACTTCCTCCTCTGTAAAAAATAACATCCGAAACCAAAAAGCATGACAGAACCAACAACAAGGACCAAAACTATGATAATAGTTCGAGATTGGCCTTTCCCTTTACCTGCATAAAAAATGTACGTATTACATTCACATAATATTGACAAGGAGTGCATCGAGTAAGAAAATTCACACAATCATAAAAATTTTACACAAACTATTATACAACTATATTTCAATTATTTTATATTAATTTTGTTAAAAATCAATTTTAAGAAAATCAACAAATATTATCATATCACACTTTTACAATAAAATTGTATTGTAAGAATAACATCCAGTGAAGAATAGCCTTAAAATTATTTGTTTTTGACTAATGGTTTGTAATTACAATTGGAGAACAAGCATTGAATTTTTTTTTTTTTTTAAAAAATGAGGTTGTGGCTAAAAAACTCTGGCAATTTAGTTGAAAATGCCACAAGGAAATAAATCAAAACCACAATAATATACTAGCTAGTAAAGACTGCCGTTCAAGTTACTATATGACAACACTTCCGCAAATCAACAATCATACGCTATGGTCTTTTTTAATTTAATTGTATACTTTTTGTTACTTTCTTTGTCTTTTCTAGTGTCATGTGTTGTACTCACCTGTTTGTCTCTGGCTAAGAGCTTATAAACGAAAGCAAAATTTTGGAAACGGAAAAGGTATGCTCACCATGAGATGACAAAGGTATGCTTACAAACATAATTTTATGAAATATTCACAAAAGGTATTATAGATATTAGATTTAATGGGTTATATAATTAAATTTAATGATATTAATTTTTAAATAAAATTTTGTAAAATTTAATTTATAAAAAAAAGAGTTACTATTTTTTAATTATACAATCACAATTGGTCTATAATTGGAACCCATTTTTTAATATACAATTTTCAAATTTCAAATATGTGTACATAATATAGTTTAATTAACAATTATTATTATCAGAATTTCATTTTATGAAGTAACTATAAATTTTAGAATGACAAGTATTTCGCAAAAAATTATTGAAAATCATTATTCACAAAACTATTAAAATAGAAACCTGCAATGACCAGTCAAGTGGAAGTCATGTCCTTTTGTTGGCTTAATCATCTTACAGATGATGAATAGGTCTAAAAATTGTTTTAATTTATTCTATATTCATAATCCATTATAAAGAGAATCATTCTAATAATTATTTTAAGTTTTATTATCATTGAAATATTAATAAAATATTAAAATAATTATACGGCCCACTTTTAATTACGCATTATTCACTCTTTATTACAAATTAACATTTATTGATATAAAAAATAAACATTTATTATTTATTCCTTTACATTCTAATAGTTTATAATTTTTTATTATTGTTTATGTTTAAGTAATTTTATATATAAAAATAAAGACTTCAATAATTAATAAAATAAATTTTAAAAAAAATCTAACAATATTAGTTATAATTATATGCATACCTTTTTACACAGTTTTTATAATTGTCGTCTCTAAACTTTTTAATTTTATATTAAATTTCATTTACTTTTTTTAAGATGATACACACCATGATTATTTGCATTTGAGAGCTTTTGAATTTTTGAACTTTACCTTCCAATTTAGTTCCTGCTGGTGCAGGCGCTCCCCATGTTGCTGGTGCTGGTGTTGGCGACGGTGGCGTAGCCGGGGAGTTATAGAAAGGGTACGATTCATATCGAACATTACAGCTTGGGTATAGAATTCTCCCTCCCTTCATTCCTTCACAGCACCAATGAAGGTCCCCAATGGCACCACTTAGACACATTCTGCAATCTTGGGGTGATAAATCTGGTGTGCACTGCGCTAAACAGTATAGCGTTTGCGATCCAGATATGTTGAGTTGCTTTGTGGCGAATTTCTTAGCACCAACAGGAAAGTTGGCTGCCTTATCTGCGGTTTCGTTCATGGTTCTGAACATTAGGCGCATGAAATTTGCTTGGTCTGTCGCATTAACAGTGTTCCACAAGGTATGCCTTGGTCTTGTATCAACCTTGGAGAAGAATGAGCGGTTTGAATACCGTAGAAGGCATTCGTCGTACCAAATTATGGCCTCTTTGTAGTTGGGACATTCCTTCGATACTCGTTCGGTTGCGACTGCAACACATTTATTACAAAGCTGAAGGGGAATATCACCTCGGCACAAGTAGAGGCCATACACAGTATTATTGAGAACGCCTGCTGTGATGTTGTAGAATTCTTTGATGTTGGAGGGAGGTAAATTGCCGAGGAGGCTGGATAAGTTGGATTGGTAGTCGCTGTTGTCACTGAAAGTATCGTTGCTTGAGCAATTAGATTGTAGGAAAGTTGGAGACTGAGGCATGCCAAATTTGAGGAAGGTAAAGAAGAAAAAATAGGAAAGGAGTTTACAGAAAGACATTGATTTGGTTCTACTGAATGAGTCTAATTATCATTTGTAGAAAGCCTTTATAAAAATATACAAATTGCAAGTCTATATATGCTTCGCCTCAACAAATTGATGGGAATGGAATGGTCTATGATCAACTCATCACAGCGCTTCCGGAAATTAATATCAACTGTGCCCCTGCAGCACGGTGTTTGAATTACAAGGCCATGGTCCGCCTCAACCAATTAATGGGAATGGTCTCTGATCAACTCATCACAACGCGTGTGGAAATTAATTAGTCAGAAGTCTTCGTCGTTCTTAAGCATGTAGGAAAGGAAAACCAATGGGACCAAACTCTTAATACCAAATACCTAAACCAATCACATCAAGGCGAGTCCTTACTGCTAATCAGCGGCAGGTGGTAGTCCATCTTTTACTTTTCAATCCTCTTTTTTTAGGGAACTTTTCAATCCTCTTGCTTCTAAGTTATGGTTTGCTTGAATCGAAAAAGTGGGTTAAACATAATTTTTTTTTCTACCCTTCATTTAATTGAGTGTAGATTTTCTGAGAGATTTGCTCCGAGACGGCAAGTTGATGGACGATTACTCTTGGGCGCCCACGTAAATTTGTGCATTTAAAAATCTCTTCCAACTGTACTAATTAAAGGAAGAAAAATGTAAGACTTCCTGTGACACGTTTCAAACTTCAAGTATTTAACCGCACCTAGTGATTTATGATCATAGTAACTTTAAATGCATACAATTTCAATTTTCGTATTTTAGTAATTTGACTATTTGAGCCTTTTCATTGAGAATGCTTCCGTTTATAGCTTTGCTATAAATAGAGCCCAGAACCGGTCGCCAAACCAACCTTACAAACTGCACATTTGTCTAATTTTCAATTATTACCTACTTTTCTTAGTACAAAATATGGCGTACTTGATCATCCAAAAAAAAAAAAATGGCATACTTGGATAGTAAAAGGAAAGAAAAAGATGGCACAATTGAATTTAAAATCAATGTAGAACTGTACAAATTCAACTCCTTATTTTCTTGTTATTTGGTATAAGGGTTTCTCCATATTTGGTTGGAAACTTCATTTGGAAAATTTAATTTCCTATCTTTGGTATAAGTTTTTCTATTTGATTTTATAAGAATTTTAAATTTAAAAATCTAATTATTCACAAAATGTGGGAAACTCGTTCCCATGTATAGCCGTCATTCTTTTAAATTCCCATCTTAGCTCACACATGTCATTAAATTCTATAATTTAAACAATAAATTTTAAACTTTAAATTTATAAAAACTATAAAATTTAAAAATTAAAACCCTAAAAATGACTCTCATTCATTATTGCAGTTATATAAAATTCATTAATACGCCACTCATGAGAAATGTAAAATTCATTAAGAGCTTTGCTCAATCCTCCATTATTATTGTTGTGAAGTACTATCACGCATTGTAGAAGGAACTTAACATTTGTTTTTAGTATCGCAGGATTAACATGTGATCTTGTTATTCCTCATACAAACCTACTTAATGAGATCTTTAATCATATAGGTTGGATTATTATCACTATTAATCTCATTTTGTCATTAGTCTCATTCCGTTTGTTATTTCAATTATTTCTTTTCTAGCCAGGAATTTCAATTAGAGGATTGGACCAAAATCACTTCAAAATTTACATAATCAGCGATTGCTTTACAATGTCTCATTCAAATGCAACAATTTTTACTATTAAAATATTTATTCTTCGCAATCACTATTATTGCTTGGTAGTCTCAAAACATGGAGAGTATTATTTTCACATACAACAAAATATTATGAGGTTTCTCAACCACTTAGACTCCACTATCACCCATTTTAAGAGCTACAAATTCTGACTTTATGTAAATTTTTTATAATAGTATGCTTGGCCAGTTTGGATTGGAAGTCGCTGTTACTGAAAGCATCATTGCTTGAGCAGTTATATTGAAGGTAAGTTGGAACCTGAGCCATGCCAAATTTGAGGATGGAAAAGAAGAAAAACCAGGATACGAGTTTGCAGATAGACATATTATTTGCTTCTAGTGAATGGGTACCGGTCTAATTATCATTTAGATAGAGAGAAAAGTATGTATGAGTGGTGGAACATATACAAATTACAAGACTACGCTTCGCCTCAACCAATTGATGGGAATGGTCTATGATCATTTCATCATAACGCTTGCGGAAATTAATATCCAATGTACTTCTGCGTTACAGTTTGCATTACGAGACTACGCTTCGCTTCAACCAATTGATGGGAATGGACCAAACTGTTAATATCAAATATAAAGTCCATCTTATCCTCTTACTTATGCATTACGGTGTTTGAATTAGTTGGGGGTCGCTCTCAAGATTGTTGGGTTTGATGTGGAATTGGAAGATTTGCTTTTAGCTGGCCATTTACATGTAGAGGCAACTTCAAAACATATTTTCTCGATCTTGATAATATTGCATAGGACGCGACAAAATAAATCTTTGCAACCTTAATTCAGTCTGGTGTTACAAGGCCATGGGTTGCAAAGATGGAATTGTTCTTGGATATTTTACTAAGTTGAGTGGAAGGAGGAGATTTCTTAGGATAGAGCCTATAAACAAAATCCATTCTCTTGCAAGCGCCCTTGTTCTTAATGTGAATGGTCTCTGATAATCTCATCACAAAGCTTGATGAAATTAATATCAAAGTGCTTTTCCATTACGGTATTTAAATTATAAGACCATGCTTTGCCTCAACCAATTGATGATAATGGACTAAACTGTTAATATCACAGGTAAAGTGGTTTTCCATCCGGATTTTCTCTGACACATATAAACCAATCTTGATGCATTTAATGACTTCAAAAGAAGGATGAAGATGAGTCATACTTGAATTCAATATTTCCAATTGTTGTTCACCCATCCATTCCTTCCACACTTGCAAGAATTAGTCAACTTTAGATGTTCATATTACTGATGGATGGGAATGGTCGATGATCAATTCATCTAATCACTTGTGGAAATTCATAAGTCAAAAGTAGCCGTCGTTCTTAATAACATATTTTGGACTTTTTCTTCTGATCAAGACATTTACAATACGCTTTATTGCAGTCATAATCAATATCGGCCATCCAAATGCAAAATTTGAATCCTTTTTCCACTTTCTAAAATTTAAACTATTCAATTACTCAATAAAAGGAGTGTTATATATTATTTAAATCGAAAGATAATGAAAAATAAAATTAATGCAACATGTCAGGCAATAGTGCATAGGCAATTTAGCACATTTGCTATCCACTTGGTATACTAACCATATCACCACCACCCCTTTTGGGTAGGATATGCAGAATATAAAAAATATCCGCATTTGTAAGAAGCTAACTAGAACACAATAGTTTTTAATGTTACCCCCTTTGGGCAGATACGCATCTTAAACTAGTTGCATTCTCATAAAAATGCTTCAAGCAATTCTTAAATTAAAACACTCAATAACTCCCATTGAGCAGGTGATTGTATGCAATAACTATGGACTATCGTGCAATAAAAATCTAATGAATTAATAAGAATAAACTCATTTTGGTGAAAATTTATCCATATATACTAATCCATAAAACTCCCATTTAAGATCTTTAAAACTTGCCACTATATACATTCAGTGTACAAAATTGTATACTCATTATAGCCCAAAATATTCAAGTAGACATATATGCATTTCTATAATTCAATTTTGTAAATATTTGTCCCATAATTATGTCCAATTATGTAATTGCTCATACATGATCTAAAATTTTGTGAGTACATCAAATATAAATTATTCTTACATAATTTAAGATATTTAAAATTATACAAGATATGCCAATATTTTTGTCCAAAAAAATCTCCACAATTTCAAAGAATTTATAATCAAGAAACAAAAAGTAAGTAAATGATTAATATCAATAACCCTAACTACAAGTAAAAGTAAGTTTAAGAATACCAAACTGAATAGGAAGTAATCACGACTCTTCTTGGGAACATATTCATAAACAAGGATTTTTTTCTTTTCCTTCTAAGCAAAATCCTAATAATGCCACCAAATTCCTATGATGAAGTTTGACTGTCCAATAAAATCTCATTTTTGAAATCTATTGCACCTTAACCAGAACTTTTTGAAAGTTTCTTTATGACTATTTCTCAGCCATTAGAAAAAATGTCCTATAAGATAGTTTATGTGATAAATAGGGGGAAATGGGCAATATATATATATATATATATATATATATATATATAGATAGATAGATAGATAGATGGGCACAACATATATAGCATAGAGCAAGGGCACTTTTGGCCCATTTAACTTTTCAACAGAGCAACTACATCCCTCAACTCAATTGGGGTAATATTTAGTCTCTCACCTATCAGATTTCCTTTTCTCTAATATCATGTGGCTCATTGATAGTGATTTAGATTTCATTTTTCTATTGTAAAGTAATATGGCTGCTATATAGATTCATCTCTTAAGATATATAAAAAAGAACTTGAGACTTGACAAAAGAAAAAGTAAATTTACACCAAAGGAAGCATGCTGAAATTTTGAGAGCAAAAATACAAATTAAGTCACTACTAACAAGTCATGTCATGTCAGAACCAAATTGCTCCAATTGTATTTGTGGAGGAAACAATTTGCCCTAATTGCACTTATAGAGAGACAAATGACTTAAATTGCAATTGTAAAAAGGCTAAATTACTGAACTTAAATGTTAAGGGACTAAATTGTTTTCTTGAAAAAGCAAAGAAACAAAAAATGTCTTACTCTTATATAGTATGTATAAATAAAATAGGACAAAATATAACAAACTCCCCACACTTTGGTTATGTGCAGAATATCACTTCAAATAAATAACCCTGTACACTTAGCAACCGAAGCAAATCACCCCCTTCCATCAAGTCCACAATTAGAAACTAACGTTGACTATGTTTGTTTTAGCAGTACTCTGCTCTGAAACCAAAACTCTCTTTCGAGCCTCTTTTAAGTTAGAGGAGAAGGCTGACTTGCTGTTGGATCCGAGCAAGCTCGGCCGGAGACGAAGCTATTATGGAACTGAAATTGCATAACGGAGGCAACACTTCGGGGTTCCCTGATAAGGACCCTCTTCATGACAGCTCGAACAGAAGATTCCACTGCCGGGTATGAATTCCTGTAAAACCCATGTAGGAGATCCGCAGCAGATGTCACCGTACAAAAGAGTAGAAGAAAGATCAGAAACAGAGCCATGGTCACGGTCATGGGCTGGTGGGTATCTTCAATTTTTCAATAAAAACTTGGGTTTGTGTGTATCTTCGATTTCTCTGGGAAGGCCTAGGCAGAATGTGAAATTATGTGGTTTTGATTCCTTGCCTTGAATAATTAATATTTAAAAGGATGCAAAGATTTGAGGATGTGGCTTAGAGTAACCGGGTTGGTTTGAAAATTGGTTGCATAGGTGTTAGCAAATTACAGGGGCTTCATTTATAAGGGCCAATTGGTGATATATGAGATATTGATATGGGCGACTTGAAGACTCAGATGAGGAAGAACACATGCCTCAGAGTTGTTAGAGAGATTCTTCAAAAGGGAGTGTTGGGTTCAGAGCACGTGCTGCTAAAATGTAGTCAATGTTGGTTTCCAACTGTTGACTTGATGGAGGGGTGATTAACTCTATTTATTAAGTGTAAGGACTTATTTGTTTTAATTGATATAATAAGGGATATTTTGTACATTATTCAAAGTATAAGATAGTTTATTGCATTTAACTCAATAAAATAGGTCGAATACATACATACATATATATACACACACTAGTTGTTAGCATGGGCTTTGGTCATCATTTTATTTTTTATTTAACTTAAATTTATTTTACGAGTAAATAGTTCAATACAAAGAAATATATTTTGATAAAGAATAGAAACTATTTTAAATATTAGATTTGAACAATAATAAATGTTTATAGAAGTTTTTTCTCAGTATAATGTATGATTCTATTTTATTTTCTCTTCAGTACACTAACGGTCTCAATCCAAAACCTTAAGAAAACATGTTCAATTTTTTAAAACTCAGAGATTTTTGGATTACAACACAGATGTCTTAGGTATGGGTTCTATGCGAACTACTACTCACCTATTACGCTAACAGTCTCAATCTGAAAAAACTTATGTATTAGAAGGTAATATACACACAGACAAAACACACTTACTACTTAGAAAGTATGTTACTGTATTAAACTTCTCTAATTTAGCTTTGCCTATCTTATTGTCTTGTAAAAAATTGTTTGTGGCAGTTTTAATTGTGGCCAAACTGAACTACAAGGACTCTATGCTATAATTTCACTCCCAATTACACCAATATTTCAATTTCAACATAAGTCACTGTTTTTCTACGCTTAATATATATAAAATCGATCAAATCAATATAGAAAATAGCTCTATAACTCTTCAACTTAATTTCTTCTACTTAGAAAATAGCATCCAAAACAAAAAAACATGATAGAAGCAACAATAAGGATCAAAACCATTATAATAGAAGGTGATTGGCCTTTCTCTTTACCTGTATAAAATATATTATGCATCTGCATACTGTTGACAAAGTGTATCGATCGAGCAATAAAATTCACAATCATAAAAATTTTACTCAAATTATTATATATAACTATATTTAAATTAATTTAAAATCAGTTTTAATAAAATCAAAAAATATTATCATATCACACTTACATAATTACATTTATCGTCAGAATAACTTCGAGTGAAGAATAGCCTGAAAATTGTTTGTTTTTGGCTAAAGGTTTTTAATGACAATTGGGGAACATGCATTATAAAATAATAATAAAAAGATAGTGACCTAAAAACTATGGCAATTTAGCTGAAAATGTCACAAGAAAATAAATTAAAACAATGGTTAAAAATGTTGTTGCGCTGTAAAATTACTGCCCTTTAAAACAACTAGACAGTAATTGCCGTTCAAGTTAATAATGTGACAACACTTCGACAAACCAACATTATACTATGGATTTAGTTTAATTATATAGTTTCTGTTATCTTCCTTGTCTTTTCAAATAGCAAGTGGGCAATACACAATATTGTCAATATTTTCATTTGGATTGGCTGTGAGTATAGAATTGATTCTGCAAAAATTTATTTGTGTTTATATATGGGATTACAAAAGCAATATGTTCATTAGAAAATTATCATAATTACTTTTTATGTAAAATGACAAAAAAGACATGAAAATAAAAGAGATTTAAATGAGTGTACAATAACTGAAGAATCTAAAAAGATGAGAATGTATATGCATGATTTACATCCAAAATCAATGACGTGTGAAGTAAAATTACTCTGCATATAATTACCAAAAAAAAAAAAATGTAACTCTGCCTATTACATTGATACAAGTTGGGATACTAAAAAATTGATTTTCGAAAGTTATTATTTGGGTTGCCAAACGGGAGGCATCACTGTTGCCATCCCATTTGACAACCCAAAATGAATTCTTAAGGTGGCAAACACAATGCATTTAATAAGTCTAGCTTGGGAATGAATTTGAATCTAATATCTCCAATGGTTTTTGTCCCTTCCAATGATTCCATAACTGCAACATCTAGTCAAGGTCATATTCAAATACTATCGTTTGTAACATTTTCTTTTCTTTTCTTTTTTCACAAAGTATCTGCATTCTTTAGGTGGGAGTACTTTCCTTTCAAGGTAAGTGGTGAATGGTAAACTTATCTAAATAAGGGAGATATCAAGATCGAACTCTGAGTATATGGCTTACTTAAAGAAAACTTGGGATGCAACTAACTATCACTACACTAATCACGTATTATTTTTTCATCTTTAATTTTGCTTTATGATAAGGATGATAGTATGTATGAGCATTAATTAAAAATAAAAATTGAGTGCTTCAGGAGGCAAACAACATTTTGTCTTCATTAAAATTAATATTCTTTTATTCACTTTTAATCTCAACATATAAGATTTTCTTAAAAATTTTCCAACCATTACATATTCTAATGACATGTAGTCATTGTAAGAAAAATACAACCTTGTTAGATTCATACTCATAAACAAGGATTTTTTATTGCTCTTCCAAGCAAAATCCTAATAATGGCACCGAATTTCTATGTTGATATTTAATTAGTTATTAATAAAATCTCATTCTAAAACTTTATTATACCTTGCCGAGAGTTTCTTGAGAATCTCTTTATGATTATTTCTCAGTCATAAAAAAGAATACCCGAAAAGCATAGTTCATGTAATAAATTAGGGAAGATGGACAAAATATATAAAGAAAATAAGACTAATACAAGCTTGCATACATACATACAGACATACATACATACATATCCATATATATATATATATATATATATATATATATATATATATATATATATATATATATATATATATATATATACACACACACACACACACACACACATACAGAGAGAGAGAGAGAGATTCAAAAAACTTAGTATGTTACCGTGTAAATTTCTCCAAATCCAACTTTGCCTGTCAAGTGAAAAATTGTTTGTGGAAGCTTCAATTGTGACCAAATTGAATTGCTAGGGCTCTACGCCAGTACTTTAACCCTCAACTCCATCAATATTCCAATTTTAACGTAAGTCACTGCTTTGGTAAACTAACAAAATTGATCAAATCAATATAGACCACTTCATATGCATACAATTTTCCTTGAGATTAGCTATCTTCCTTTTGTTTCATCAATAGCAAACATTTTTGTCATATCAAAATTTGATATTTTTTCTATTCATAATGTCATTTAACAAAATATTATTTGATTTGAGATTACAACGTATAACTTTAAAACTAGAATACTCACAAAGATAAAAAATTTATTGAGCAATTCATTCTATTATTTTATAAAGCTCAAACCAATTTAATATCCTTCCATTTTGAGGACCTATAAATTTGTCATAAGTAAGTTGTGAGGAATAAAATGAATATCTCTGAACTTCAAATTAAATAACAGTAAGTAAGTGAGAATCAATCAACTTCAACTACAAGTAATTAATTTTAAAAATGTTAAACCAAATAGGAAGTAATCAGGGCTTTTGTTGGGCACATATTCATAAACAAGTTATTTTATATTGCTCTTTCTAGTAAAACCGTAATAATGCCACCAAATTCCTATGTTGAAGTTTGGCTATTAATAAAATCTCATTCTTGAACTCTTGAACACTTTGTCCCGAGCTTTCTGAGAGTCTCTTTACAACTATTTCTTGACCATAAAAAAGAATGCTCTAAAAACACAGTTCATATGATAAATTGGGGAAATGAGCAAAATACACGCATATATACTTAAACACAGGCAACTTAGAATATATGTTACCTTATAAACTTCTCCAAATTCACCTTTGCGTATCTTGTTATCATGTGAAAAATTTTGTTGGTGGCAGTTTCAATTGTGGCCAAACTGAATTGCAAGGACTCTATGCTAGTACCTTCATTCCTAACTGCACCAATATTAATTCCAATTTCAGAATAAGTAAAAGTCAATGTTTTTCTACACTTAATGTTAAATCAATCTAATTAACATAGATTACTTTATACATACAATTTTCCTTAAGAAAATGAGCCGTATCACTTTTCGACTTCTTTCTGTATAACAAATAGCATCCGAAACAGAAAAGCATGACCGAACCAATAACGGCAATGACCAAAACTAGGATAATAGTTTTCGTCTCACTGTTCTCTTTACCTGCATATAATATAATATATATCTTCTAAGTTATAAATTAATTCAAACAAACAATTACATAATTATATTTAAATTAATTAAAATTAGTTTTACTAAAAATCAATTAAATTAAATACTATCACATTATCCTTTAATAATCGTATTTGCCCTTAAAAGATCATAAAAATAGCATGGAGTGAAGAATATATAGCCTTATAATGGTTTTGTTTTCGTTCTAATGGTTTGTAAATTTGAGAACAAGCATTGAAAAAGATAAAGGTAGCAGCCTAAAGCAGCTACGAATGAGCCAACTTATGGTGTTGAGTCTGGAACTTTATTTGAAAACGCCACGAGCAAGTAAATGAAAGCAACGGTTAGAAAAGTTGCTGAGGTTTGCCCCACGGAGAGGTATGGAACAGAAGTAGATGTTCTATTGAAATTAAGACATATATTTATACATATACATATACATACATATATACAAACATATATGTGTGTGTGTGTGTATCTACCTATATATATATATATATATATATATATATATATATATATATATATATATATTCCCTTTCTCAGAGAAAATGTCTTACCCTAAAAAGAAGAATTATAGTGCGTAATTACTATGTAATTGAATGAATGTTTATTTTTTTTTCTTGTAATTTTTTTCAAATACTTTATAAATGTTGATAAGTTGTGGATTATTATTCAAAATTTATAAATTATTCATATATTATTTATTTTTATATAAAAACTTGGAGCAAAATGAATTGACATGCACTATATAGTATTTAAAATTTTGCAAGTGTCTCCAAGCAAACCATCAAATCGTGACAATTTCGAGAATTTTAATAGTATCAAAAAGTTGCATTAATAGCATAAAAATTTTCGTAGTTACTAACTAATGTATTAAATTAAGTATTTATATTGTTTTTTAGCAAAAGGGGTTAAACAGTCTAACAACACAAATAAAAAGCTCAAATAACTTTCTTGAGTAAGTGCCAAGCTCTATAACATCAGACATATCAAGGGACGGTTTGTCAAAAATATTTGTTCCCATCAAATCTGGGTCTATAAAATTATTTGTGTATATAATTATTTGTGTTTATTTAATCATATTATAAAAATAAAGACTTAAATTATTTACTGAAATAGATGAAAAACTATAACAAGTATAATTATATTTTACAATTTTTTTACGCATCAAGAAGTATTCTTTTTTTTTGGATGTTTTTACACAAACTTTTTATAATTATCGTATCTGAGCTATAAAGTTGATATAAAATTCCGTTTAACTTTTAGTTAACATTGTACACACCCACGACTATGTGCATTCGAGAGCTTTTAAATCTTAAACTTTACCTTTTGATTTAGGTCCTGCTGTTGGTGTCTGCGACGGTGGCGTTGCCAGGGAGCGATTGAAAGGGTATAATTGATTTCGAACATTACAGCTTGGGTATAGAACTCTCCCTCCCTGCTTTACTTCACAGCACCAATTAAGGTCTACAATGGCACTTCTTAGACACGTTCTGCAATCCCAAGGAGACAAATCTAGTGTGCACTGCGCTAAACAGTATAGCGATTGAAATCCAGATATGTTGGCTTGCTTTGTGGCGAATTTCTTAGCAACAAGAGGAGAGTTGGCTGCCTCATCTGCCGTTTCGTTCATGTTTTGCAACATTATGCGATTGAAATTTGCTTGGTTCGACACATCGGCGGTGTTCAAGTAAAGCACGCTTGGGATCGTGTCAACGCTGGAGAAGAAAGAGTGGTTCGAATACCGTAGAAAGCTCTGGTCGTACCAAATTTATGGCCTCTTTGGACTAGGATCCACATAGATTCCATATTCGAATGGTTGCGACCTCAATACATGCAAAACAAAGCTGAAGGGACACATCACGTCGGCACAAGTAGAGACCATACACAGTCTTGACACCATTTGTCTTGCCTGTTACTGTGGTGTTGTAGAACTCTTTGATGAACGAGGGAGATAATAAATTGTCGAGGAGGCTCCACAGGTTGGATTGGTAGTCTGTCGATATCGATGCTTGAGCAGATATGATAACGGTAAGTTGGAACCTCAGCCATGCCAAATTTGAGGAAGGTAAAGAAGAAAAAATAAGAAACTAGTTTGCAGAGAGACATATTGACGTGGTTGTAGGGAATGGGTGTAATTATCATTTACATACAGAGCAAG
Organism: Dicorynia guianensis; assembly: GCA_037013595.1. NCBI lineage: Eukaryota > Viridiplantae > Streptophyta > Magnoliopsida > Fabales > Fabaceae > Dicorynia > Dicorynia guianensis. The sequence continues at coordinate 30,751,220 of JASUAB010000005.1, forward strand.
CAGATACAGCACTATGCTTCGCCCCAACAACCAATTGATGGGAATGATGTATATATGATCAACTCTTTTGGAAATTAATCAGTAAGTCAGAAGCCGTCGTCGTTCTTAAGCATGTGGGAAAGGTAAAGCATATTCACTTGTTTTCTTGTTGCCAAAAATAGATAGGCTGGCGCGTTCGATGAAGAGAGATAGTATTATTAGGGCGTCTGCGTTTCCTTTACTTGGGTCATGTCATTGACTTCGGCTTCAAAAGTTTCCACTGTCACTCAGGGGGCCCACCGGAAGTCATATGATCAGATGCGCCACGCTGCCGACCAACGCAGTTTCACTGCATTTTGCAGGTACTTACAAAAAATTTAAGAGCTTTTTTCTTTATTTATCAAGTTATAAAATTAAAAAGTGAATTAGTTAGCAATATATAATCTTCCTCTCAAAACACTAATAATTATAAGTGAAATATAATTTTCTTTAGTAAATTTTATTCTACATTTTGAATTAGTAAGTATGTATATATGCATCCATTACATTACAACTCTTATATGTCTACATTCAAAATGAGTCTACACTGGGAATTCGAAAGAAGGCTTGTTTATACTTCCATTTACTATAGTTTTTATAAAACTTTATGGATGAATTCAAATTTGAGGATACAGAACTCCATGTTTTGATTTAGTTCCAATGTTATATATAATAAAATCATTGTAATTGCTATTTTCTTTATTATGATCATAGAGTTAAAATTTGAATATATAAGACTCCACAAAATATTCAAAGCCTTTATCACTAATTTACGCCAAACTGTATATCCTGAATGGTATTATTCATTTGACACAAAATTGAACAAGACAAGCTATTTTACTTAATAGCAGTAACTTTATGCCTATGACATGAATGGATATTGTACTGTTTGTTAGGTCAAGGTCTTTGAATTTAACCAATAATATGTTAGTGTAGTAATTGCTAAATTGAGAAATATGAAGTTAAAGATTTAGATTTAAATCTTAAAATTACTCTTATTAGAAAAGACCTAAAGTGACTTATTCCAATCGTGAAACATTAGTCTTACACCTAATTGAAGTGCGAAAATATTGCATAAAAAATTGTAAAAATATTTTTCCACATTAAAAGGGTACCAATTACTCAAAAAATTATGAGTTATTAAATTATTAAATTTTATAATTTAATTTATGAATTTAATAAATTTAATAATATGAATTATTTAAATAATATTTTTAGAAATTTCAAACAGAAGAACTAATTTGAAATCAAAATTTCTATGAGCTTCATTTTAAAATAGAGCCATCAAAATATTTAAGATGCGCTCAGCTTGAGATTGAATCACGTAAAATATTAATTAAATTGAATAAATTTAAGTTTAAAATTTTTAACTCAAATTTAATTAAATATATTTATAGTTGGATAAGGTGAGCGGATTTAATACAACGTAGGAAAGAAAATCAAATTCTAAAGGAGAAATGCTTATGGTGAAAAGCTTTTTTTCAATCTTTGTGTAATACTGTGAAAGGAAGAGAAATTGAAATTCAAAATTTCAATTTCTTCTTCTCTCCATTATATTCAGAGAGTAAAATTTAATTTCTTCTTCTCTCGTACTCAAATATGTAAAAAAAAAAAAAAAAAAAACTTTATATTAATAACAAAGTTCATTCCAAAGAGGAGGCAAACAGAAATTTGAGAGAAGAGGATCTACAATTGAAAAGATTAATCAATCTACTTAATTATCAGTTAACAATCAATCAATCAGCCATATTCTGCTATCAATCAATCTTTGAAATAACACAAATTAATTTCAAAATTTTAGATGTTTCAACACTAACATGTTTAATTCAATTCTACTTAGATTAATTCCGTTTACCGAAAAGCATTATTGATTTTGCAGAAAATTGGACAAGATAGGCTATTTTACTTTAATAGCGATAAATTAATGTCTATGACATTAATGGATAATGTGTTATTTGTTATCAAAGTCGCCACCAACTCTATTTCAAAATGAGTTTTATTATTTTATAAATTTAATTTTATCAAAGCCCAAATTTAATTTATTAAATTTTATAAATTAAATTATAAAATATAAAATTTTAATTATTTATATGAGCTCCTTAAAAGTAAGTGGGTTGACAATATTTGGTGACCCGATTAGGAAATGGGCTTTCTTGGTCTTTTTTCTATCTCAAATTTTTGCACCGTCGTAAAGATTTTTATTAACTAAGTCGATTAACCACATGACGGGTTTTTTTTTTATTTTTAAAAAAAGCAATATTATACACATCTTTGGTAGATTTACTCAACTGGTCATTTATTTGAGTAATGATTTTTGTATACAACCGTATTACATAAAATTATATAATATAGTTATAGGACATAAATAATGAATGAGTGCTATTTAGCATTATAAAAATTTTTCAATCACTAAAAAGTAATCATTCATCGATAATTATTTTTATTAATGAATAAAATTTATTAATAATTTTTTTAATAAAAATTTAATTTTTTAAAGAATTTTTTATTAACCATAAAATATATGTATTTATTTTATCAAAAAATGTATCTCTTAGTAAAAATTTTTAAAAATTTTGAATTAAAATTATTTTCTTTCTATTAAGGAATTTATCTTTTGCTAAATAATAAAATGTTTATTTTTTAATTTTGTGGTTATTTAGGGATAAATCCCCCGATGATCAAATAATATTTTAACCAAAAAAATTCACTTTTTTGAAGTAAATTAAATGTTATTTAAAATGTAATATATTTATGCAAAATAAATAAATATGTAATAAAAATATTTAAAATTTAAAAAAATATTATAAAATTATTCAACATGATAGTAAAAGTTTAGTTTAACTTTAATCTACGAATAACCACTAATCAAATAGAAAATTAAGTCATTTATATATTTTATTATCAATATTTTCAACATAGTCAACATAAAAATTTAACCAATATTAAGTTATTTATTTTAATTCTAAATACATTAACTTTAAGATAAATTAAAAGAAATATTACTAAACGTAATAAAACTTGAAAGACATAGTGAAAGAGATGGAATATTTAATTAAATTGATCTTACAATGACTGAAAATATTGAGAGAGCAATAAAATATAAAAAGGAGAAATGAGAAAAGAAAAAAATAAAAATTAATTTTAATTTACAAAAATATAGCAAGAGAGTATCAACATTCACTTTAAGAGCCTAGAAATATCCAGCATTTAGCCAAAAAATAGTCGGACTGTGACCTGAAATCAAGAATCGCCATAGGGAGGAGAGAAAAGAGAGGGGTAACATGGAGCCGCGCACTCCCCTTAAAAAGGCTGCTTACTGCCAACAGATCTAATCCATTGTGAAGCAACCTTGTGTCGGGCACCCAATCACAGGCGTGGACACAATCATATTTTTGCTTAATTCCGCTTTTGCAAAAAAATTTGCTTTTGCTTTTGTCAGGCGCCACGGTCAAATCTTTTTAAATTTCATCCCATCACTAATAGAAGGATCTTCGGTAATTTGTTACCTTTTCAAAAAAATAATTTGCTTTTGATTGACGCCATTTCTGAGGAATTAGTCCGTTGATAATGGAGCTCTTCCGTACCTACTTTATTCAAATTTTTTACAAAACAATGTGAGTTGGAAAAATATTTATTTTTATTTATTAATATATAACACTTTTGACTGGTCAATACGGGGGCTCGACGAGGTAAGCCTTGGCCATCTGTCAACCTTGGAGAAGAAAGAGCGGTTTGAATACCGTAGAAAGCACTCTTCGTACCAAATTATGGTCTCTGTGGAGTTGGGACAATCCGTCGATACTTTTTGGGTTGCGGTTTCAACACACTCCTTACAAAGCTGAAGGGAGACATCACCTCGGCACAAGTAGAGGCCATAAACAGTGTTATTGGGAACGCCTGCTGTGGTGTTGTAGAACTCTTTGACGTTGGAGGGAGGTAAATTGCGGAGGAGGCTGGATAGGTTGGATTGGTAGTCGCTGTTGTCACCGAAAGTATCGTTGCTTGAGCAATTATATTGAAGGAAATTTGGAGACTGAGGCATCCCAAATTTGAGGAAGGTAAGGAAGAAAAAATAGGAAAGGAGTTTACGGAAAGACATATTGATTTGGTTGTAGTGAATGAATCTAATTATCATTCGTAGAAAGCCTTTATGAAAATATACAAATTGCAAGTCTATATATGCTTCGCCTCAACAAATTGATGGAAACGGAATGGTCTATGAGTGGTCATCACGGCGCTTCTGGAAATTAATATCAACTGTGCTTCTGCAGAACGGTGTTTGAATTACAAGACTATGTATGCTTCGCCTCAACCAATTAATGGGAATGGTCTATGATCAACTCATCAAAACGCGTCTGGAAATTAATTAGTCAGAAGTCTTCGTCGTTCTAAAGCATGTAGGAAACGAAAACTAGTGGGACCAAACTCTTGATACCAAATACATAAACCATTCAATCAAAGCGAGTCCGTTATTATATTTCTTATGGCTTGCTTTTACAGAAAAAGTGCGTTAAACATCATACTTTTTTTTCTGAGAAATTTGCTCCCAAATGGCAAGTTGATGGGCGATTATTCTTGGGCCCACTTAAATTTGTGCATTTAAAAATCCGTTCCCACAGTACTAACTAAAGGAAGATACATGCAAGACCTCCAGTAGGACAACTCAACCTTCCTGTATTAAACTGCACCTAATGATTTATGATAAACTATAAATACATATTATTTTAAAAAAAGTATTTTATTATATTATTATATAATAACTATGTGCAAACGCTAGACTGGTTGAGCCGCTTCGATGAGGATATATATTACTGCTAATACATCCCTCTCACACGTGAGGAATTTAGATTTCATTAAGAGTTTTACTCAATCCTTTTTTATTATTGTTATAGTTAAGTATTATCACATACAATAAAAAAGACTTAAAATTAATTTATAATGCTTGTAGGATCAATAAATAATTTGTTATTATTTCTACAACTTTATTTTATGGGATCTCTAATCATAAAAGCTTACTTAATTATCATCAGTGTTAATTTTATTTTGACACTAGTCCCATTCCATTTGATATTTCAATTATAAATGAAAGCTGGTGAACAATTTTGTATCTTTAATATTTATTTTTTTGATGACTATTGTTGCTAGGTAGTCTCAAAGTATAGAAAACAGTATTTTTATATGCAACAAAATATAAATTAAAACTTTTTCTCAACTACTCGATTAGCCATTCCAAAAATCACAAATTTGACTTCATATGGATTTTTTTATAATAGTATACAAAGTGGCGTGTTTGATGAAGAGAGACAGTATTAATGAGCCATGATAAACCTAAGACTTTGGACATACTCTCGAGCCACGTTTAAGAAAAAAAATAAAATAAAATGATGTGTTTTACACCATTTTTTTTTTTTAAAATAGAATCGCAGCGTGCGGTTCAAAGATGAGGCTTAAAATTTTCCGTATTAATAGGGGCGTCTGCGTTTTCCTTACTTCAGTCCAGTCCCTGTCTTCGCCTTCTAGTTTCCTCTATTTAAGATAACGATATAAGTATATAAAAGTTTTATACAAAGTCTTTACATATTTTTTATCTTTTGCAGTTAATTTTATTTAAATGATTGAGAAATATATGTACATCTAATACAATAATAATAGGCTTATAATTTTTTTTTGTGTTTAATATAATTATCAATTTAATTAAATTTCAAATCAATTATAAAATTTTATATAATTTAAAATCAACCTAAAATCATAATTTATCCAAAAATAGGCAAACTGAAGAACATATATATAATAGTACTCCATCAAATATTTATGCACCATTTATTTCCTCTCAGCCAAGGGGCCCCACCAAAAATCATACAAGCAGATACGTCACGTTACGAATTTAGATTTTTCAATTTTTTTATTATTTAATTTTAATAATTTTTTCTTTTTCTTTAAAAAATATAACATATAAATTTTTTTTTTTTTCTCTTACTCTCCCTTCATGTAAATTTCCACGCTGCCGATCCAATCTCTCCGCTCACGGCCAACAAAGTTACACCAAGATACATGAACGGTATTATTTGTCCCTTCGGGGACATCCCATAAATGGTATTATTATTTTTATAAAATAAATTTTATTAAAATTTATATAAAAATTTAAATTTTTAAAATTTTTAAATTTACTTAATTAAATTATAAAATTTACAAATTAAACAACCTATAAAAAAAACTGACATGTTAATAAGTGGAAATTACTTTTTTGGTACGGGAAACCATGATCATTACAGAGCAGAGGCGTTGTTTGAGAGAGGATTAAATGGTAAATTTATATTAAGTGTAGAGATAATCAATTTTCTTGAACTGGAAAACAGGGTTAGTAGCCACTTCAGAAAAAATTGATTTTGATTTGGCATGTAATTTTCTAAAATATTTTTATATCACCGCGTAATTTTCCGTGCAACAAGTATTTGGATAGAACTGATTTCGGTAAAAGTGAGAAAATATAAGAGGGCAATTTCTTATTTTATTTTTATTTAATAATACCTAATTTTAATAATTAAAAAATATTTTTATATGTTTTCACATTTTTAGTAACTTTTTTTGCTTAGCATTAAAATTTGTATATATATGACCCGATTAAATATTCAAAACCTTTATAACTAATTTACTATATCCAGAAAAGTATTATTGATTTTACCCAAAAGTTGGCAAGACAAGCTAATTTACTATAATAGCAACAACTTAATGTCTATGACATTAATGGATATTGAATTATTCCTTATCAGAGTCGCACCAGTTCGATTTCAAAATAAGTTTTATTATTTTCAAAATTTTAATTTTATTAAATTTTTACTTTAAAGTTCAAAATTTTAAATATATTAAATTGTAAAATGCAATGTTAACGGTCTATATAATTAGCTCTGTCAAAGTTTAATAGTCTTATAAGTGCATTTTTTCTTTTGAAATAAAATCATCAAAATAGGTTACGAAATGATCATTTGGACCTTAAAATTAAGTGGGCTAATGGATTAAGAACTGTACTTTCTTGGTATTCATTCAAACTCAAAGTTTTGCCCTTGTGGTGAGGATTAAGTCAATTAACTTCTACAAGCAATGATAGTGTTCCAGAACTCTGTTACACACTATTATCATAAAATCTGTACCAACTCATTTAATTAACGGCTGTCATGAATTTGATAATAATAATGTGATGCTAGAATTTTTCAACTTCTACACAGTATTAGGAAAACAAAAAAAAAAACAATATTATTCACGTCTTTGAGATATTTAGGTTTCTCAGATACAACGGTACCATATAAAGATTACATCATAAAACATAAATAATGAGTAATCTTCTCGTATACATTTAGCAATACTCCATCATTTTACCCCATCATTCTCATATATCTGGAATCAATTCACCTGCAATAGGATGTTAATACTGATATTCTTCCAATTATTAAATATAAGTACTAAATGAGCGCTATATTATGTATGAGTATAGAGTGAGAAGGCTGTCATTTTATACGGAAGAAGTGATGCACCTATTTACTAATCATATATTTTAATACTGGCTTATAATTAATTTAATTTAATAAAAAAAATTTAGAGTGAGAAGGTGAGGGCAGGGTACTCACTAATTTGAGGATGGTGGGGGAGGAGAGAATGGATTATGTTTAGGGTTAGGTCCCGGTTCTCCATAGTCATCACTGATCAGCTGCGTCTTTTGAATCTCTGTAAAGCAATAACCACCAATTACACCATATTTTAATTACATTTAATTAATTTGTTTTAAAAATAATTAAATTAAAACCAGAAAATATGGAAAACAACAAAAGAAATGTACTAAGAGGAACGTTAAAATTTTGCAATAAATGGTGGAATATAACTATAAATGGAAATTTCAAAATAAGTTGCAAAACGCACCTGCAAGTGGTGGTGGTGGAGAATGGAAGGGATCATGTTTAGGATTAGGCCCTGGCTCTCCATAATCCTCTATGCCATACATCTCATGTTCATTCCCTGCTCAAAAGTATTCCATTTCCACGGCTCAATATATTAAATATATTGATTTTCATTATACCCAATGCAAGAGATGAGATTTGAATTTCTTGACTTTTTTAATTAATTTTTATGTTTTTTATTTTTTATAATTTAATATATGAATTTTACATTTTTAATTTTCTTTATCTTCATGGCTCATGATCGATAGAGGAAGAGATAAACTCAACATCAATTCACACCTCTTTTTTTTTTCATGAAAATTTAAAACCTTTCCAAAATGTTTCTACAAAAACAAAAACATCTTCACACCCCCCAAAAAAAAGCTTTAATATTAGTAAATAAAAACATATCCTTCATTCTTTTTAGGTAAAAAATATATCCTTCATAAAAAACACAAGAGATCTTAGTATAAATTTGTTTATTCTTGGCTTCCGGGAGAGTAAAAATCGTTGTTGCCATTTGATTAGAAAAATGTCTTCTACAGATCGACTATTGCATATATGCATCATACATAAATCGAAACTGAGAATATCTATTCTTTAACAAATTGAGTTTATTTTGAATTAAAAAAAGGGGGATAGATTACCTTGTCGAATCTGCCTAGCAAAGCACATGACTGCAGAGGCAAGCATGAGATACAAGCACATTCTACCGACAAAAGCCATATCTTAGTTTCCAGCTCTGGGAAATTTCATGGTTGATATGTGTAGTAGAAGAATTCGAAAATCGACCTTGTATTTATAGATAGTTATTGCACAATAATTATACAAATATTTTATAAATATAAATAATAAATACTCTACAGCTATTTAATCACATTTATTCACTTTGCAGTCATATCAAATGCAAAATCAAATTCTCTACCTTTGAAAGATTTAAAGGCAAAAAAGCAAGAGTAAAATAAATATAAAATTAGAAGAAAAAAAGTAATACAAAAAAATAATATATATTCTAATATAAATTAAAAATAAATTAAAAGTTATTAAAATTAAAAAAATAATACCCAAAAATCCAAATCTTATTAGGGGCATTTATATTTGAGCAATCTCCTTGCATACATTCAGTAATATATCTTTCAAAATAACAGAACATTTGAATTAGCATAATTATATCATTAATGAAATTAATATATCAGTCAAAATTAAGTCAAGAAGGGAATTAAATTGTAGTAAATACATTTTATTTTGCAGCTGTTTTTATTTTTTGCAAACTTAATTTGATGATGTCTCAAATTGTAGATAAATTATCATATAATTTCAGATATATATTTTTTTCGATAAGCACCGTTTCAGATACTTTTCTTTGGCATAATTTTTGAACCATTACGCATTACTCCCAAAAAAATTTATGTAGGAATTCTGTTATAAAAGTTTTATTTCTTATATTTTAATGGGTACTAATATTTATATAGTATAAATAACATATAAATTTTTATATTTTGCTTTATATTTTCTCGCACAACAAAATTTTCTCTGCTTGGCTTTGTTCTCACACAACTAACTTTATCTTATTTTAATGCTCTCAAAACGACTTGACGTTGTAGAAGGTTTCACATAAAACATTTGGTCAAAAGGGTAAATCAAGTCGCATTAACAGTGGATTTATTATATACCTGCAAAATTAAAATAGAAGACTGAATTTATTGAGTTTTATAAAATTAATAAAATTCTATTTATGAAAAAAAAAAAAACAGCATTGTGATCAAAATAGTGTCTGTAATGCATGCTTTGTGTAGGAGTGACTAAATTTGAGAATGTGACCGACATCATAAACGTGGATTTACAATAAATGTGAGAATGTGTCCAACATTATAAATTCCAAATTTGCTGTAACTGATACAATTATGCTCCTGATTGAAAAAATCAATATGGTTGACTAATCAATTAATCTTAATTATAAAAACTAAGACTACTGCTTCTGATTTGTGCTTTTAAAGTTTTTTTAGTAGTTACTTTTTTAAATAAAAATAATTACAATTTTTTTTTATTCTTATCAAATTACTCTCTATATTAATGTTTAATTAAATTTATTTTATTCTCTGTGTATTTAAGTATTTGTGGTTTAAGAAAGAACACCTGAATTAAGAAAATTATTAAATTATTTTAATATTAAAAAGTTTTTTTTTTTTTTACAGAAATACCTTTCTCATAAAAAATTTTAATACTAAAAGTCAACAAGAAAAATACTATACTCCATGTTTTTTAATAACTAACTTTTTACTAGATATTCAACCAATTCTCATATTTCTTTATTATGTAAATACAATATCTTGTTTACTTTGAATATTTGAATTCTTCTATGGGAAGAATGTTTTAGTAATAAAGTAACTTTTTTATAATATCAAAACAAATTAATCATTTCTTTAATTCCAGTGAGAAGTAAGGTGAGTGAATAGGTTTCAATTGAGCTTTTAGCGGAGAATAAGTTAAATGAGGATAAAGTTTGAAAAATTATTAATAAGGTAGTGATATTAAAAAAGAAATATAAAGAAATATAAAAAAATCTAAAATGATAATTATAACACAGAGTATCATCTTTTGTAAAAGGATAATTTAAAAAATAGAAAATTATTTTTTATTCCTTCGCTTTCAAAATTTTTGCCTCAAAAAAATATGCATAGAAAAATTATTTAATAGTCTTCGAATTAAAGACATTTTGATTTTTTATTAAAATATCATTTGTATAGAAGATAGAGATATTCTTTTCAATTAAGTACTTAATAGAATAATACGATACATAAGATAAAGTTGAAAAATAAAATTAACATAATCTTAATTTTAGAAAAGTAACAATTAAAAAGAAAAAAATTTAAAACTACATAATTGAAAATGAAAAGGCAATTTTTGAAATTATTTAATAATTTCCTTAATTATTATATGCATTAATTTTTGAGACAAAGTGCATTGGAATTTGTTCACTTATTTTTTAATTTTTCCTTAATTTTTGTTTAAATTAATAAATGTAATCTTAATTTAAGGAAAAAAATTAAAAAGAAATAAAATTTTTTTAAAACAACATAATTTAAAATGAAAAGGAAATTTTTAAAATTATTAATAACTTCCTTAATTTTTCATGCTTTAAATTTAAGACAAAGTGCATTGGAATTTCTTCACTTAGGAACTTTGGGTTTTTTTTTTTTTTTTGTGAATTCTATATGGTATCTAGAGGTAATTTTGAAAGAATGGATTTTTTTTGGGTTAATTAGTATTATATGACAAATTATTGACAACTTGTAAGTGTAAAATTACAAAAAAAAATAAAGATAGATCATTTAAAGAAAATTCATCTCAAATAATATTTGACTATAAATATTAAATTTTATTATATTAAAGGCGAGGGGTAAGTACTTTAAGTTTCCAAAGTTATAGCAGTTCTTCTAAAATAATGGGACATTTTTGTCACCAGAGAAAAAAGAGAATGGGATATTTGAATTAGCATTATTATATGATTAATGAAATATATATCAGCCAAAACTAAAGTAAGAAGGAAGTTATATTGTTGTAAATATATTTTATTTTGCAGCTGATATTATATTTTTGTAACTTAAAAAGAATCACAATCTCATATGCTAAAGAGGAAATAAAAACAATTCAAAAGAAATTGAGATTGAATTAGCATTCATAAAAAATAGAGATCAGTTTAGAAAAAAGAAAATTAACTTTCATTTTATAGGGGACGGATTCAAAAATTTTAAATAGTGTGAGTAAAAAATATATAATATAATAAAAAAAGTAAGAAAAAAATAAATTATAGGAAAAAATCACTATTTTTATCTCATTCTAAATAATAGTAGGAGTAATTATAAAATTTAATGAAACATCTTAATTTTTGAGAGCTTGGGGATTATATTTGTAGGATTCTTTAAAATTTTATTAATGAAAATGTAAAATTATATGCAAAAGTAGGAGTAGAACCAATTTTTTCTAAGAATAAAAATTAGAAATACGTTTTTCAACTTACTCTATTGTTAAGTGAGAGAGAGGAAATGAATAGGGTTATCTCCCTCTTTGTGGCGTTAGAATACGCCTTTTCGTGTACTTGTGCCACCACTCTTTTCCCAATACTTGAAAGGTTGCATCTCCCCTACCTGGTAAGATAGTCAAAATCCCTCCCTTGCTGGTAGGTTGCCAATGGTGCATGAAACCAGTCAAAAGTTTCTGAAGAAGTAGCCTACCAAGTCAAACAAAGCTTTTGAAACCTCATGCCAAATCACATTATAGAGGAACTTTGCCTATTTCTAATTAAGTGAAAAAAAGTGCATTTCTAAGTTTTAAACAGTGGCACAATTAGATCAATTGGAGCATCCTAGTGCTGTATCGCAATCTTTCTCAATCTTTACTAATTATTGATGTTTTATTATTTTTAATCACAATAAATTTTTAAGTAAATTAATTCCCTGTCTTTGGATTTAATAAAATGATAGTAATTTCAAAAAGTTATAAAAATAATGTTATACTTCATTCTTTTTTACTTACATTATTAATAGTCAATTTTAACACTTCTATCATGAAAACTAAAATAGAATGGAATCAATTTTTATTTAAACTACATTCAATTATAATTTTTTGACTTAAATTAAGTTATAACCTTTATTCTTGATCTTATTGCGTGGCAACATAAAATAACAATTGTCAAGGTGTATGGTATTGTGTATTCTTGGTGAAGGATATGATCTCCTGGAGCTCAAAGAAGCAGTCAATGGCTTTGAGATCTAGCACCAAAGTTGAGTTTCGAACTTTGGCTAACTTAACAACAGAAATATTATGGATAAAGTTACTGCTCACTGAAATTGGAATTCACTTGCTACAGAGTCCTCAAATTTGGTGTGACAATTTGTCTATAGCCTCACTGGCAGCAAATCCCACTAACATTGTTGAACAAAACATATGGAGATTGATAAGTTCTTTTGTACGGGATCATGTTGTAAACAAAGATATTTTTGTTAACCATGCCCCAGCATATGAGGAAATTGCAGATGTATTGACCAAACTGTTATCACTTCAAAACTTCAACAAGCTGAAAACAAAACTAACAGTTAGTTTTGAGGGGAGAATGAAGGAGGAAAAGCAAAGAATTTAAATTGGAAGAAGGAAAACAGAGGAGGTTCGAAGAGAAGAGAGTTCGAATTTAGGGGAAATGTTAGTATGTATGACAAAGAACTTAATTAGTTAATAGTCAATTAGTGTTAGGTGAAACAATCAGTCTATTAAGTAATCACCAATGTATTAGTGCCACGTATATTGCTAGTTGAGGGCCTATCTCTATAGATAAGCCTTCAATGTATTCGATTGGTTCAAGAAAAAAAGAATTCATAATTTCATTTCTCAATTTCATCTCTGTACAATAGCTTACAATATTGCACAGTATAGGGAGGTGTTGTTTTAGTTTATATCCTGCGACAAAATAAATCTTTGCTACCTTAATTCAGTCTGCTATTACAAGGCCATGGATTGCAAAGATGGAATTGTTCTTTGATATTTTACTAAGTTGACTGGAAGGAGGAGATTTGTTAGGATGGAGGCTATAAACAAAATCCATTCTTTAGCAAGTGCCCTTGTGCATTGTCGCGAAAATTTTGTATAAATTTATCAAAGAATAGAGGAAAATTACTATAGTCATTTGCAATATGGATTGGGTAAATTATTAAAAATTTGATTTAATTGAATTCTCCAATGATCATCGAAGCATATTGATAGGGAAAAGGAAAATGATCTTTATCAAAATGAAAGTGAGTTGTTCATTTATTGTAAAAACTTTGCAATATTAAGATAAAGAGTGAACAATGATTTCAAAAGAAGGGGAGAAAAACCCTCATACTATTGAGGAAGGAATTCATTCATAGACATAACACTGATAGAGAATGGTAGAGGATTGTTGAAATAGTAACTCGAACCAAATGCATTTGCTCCAATGGTCGGTTCCAGTCTACCGTGCATGAAAAATGTTAGTTCTTGAGAAAATGGCAGGATATGAAACAAAGGTAGCTATTAGTTGGTCGAATTTGGAAAAAAAATATAGTCGTGTTAGATAAAATTGAATTTAAAAATTTTGATACAAGCCTAACCAATTACATGTACGAGTCAAATTGAAATTGACTTGATTAGATCGAATTGATGGGTTTATCGGGTTCAGGTCAATTTTCACAATAATAAATAACTCATAATCTCACCTGATATGTGTGAACGAGTCATAAGTCTGATTGATTTTATATGAACTGGGTGACAATTTCTTGCACACCTCTAATTAATAGCCATTGAAGATCTAGCATCCAGATTTTTTTGGACATATAATAAACCAATGTAGATGCATTTAATGACTTCAGAAGGAAGATGAAGTTCAGTCATGTTTGATTCCAACTTTTTCAATGGTTTTTGACATCCATTGCTCCTAAATCTACAACAATTATTCAAAGTCAGATATTCATACTGAATTGATGAGAATGGTGTATGATCAACTCAGCACAGCACTTGTGGAAATTCTTCAGTCAAAAGTCGCCGTTGTTCTTAAACATTACAATAATAAAAAATTATTTTAATTTCTTAATAGTATTTTTTTAGACTTTTCTATCTTCTCTTTATATATCTTGAGATTTATTTTGTAGGGTCAAATTGATTTTCACAGTAGAAGTACATGTTTAAATGTGTTTTGATTAAAAAAAAGTAAAAATAATTAAATTTGATTTCAGAATTCTCAGCATTGATTCTGATCAAAGTGAGAAAAATTTTACTTTTTCAATTGAAAAAAGTTCTACTCGTACAAGATGTGAATTTACTTTTTTTTACTATTTAGTCTTCATTTAATATTAACTACTAACCATTATCATTAAAAATTACTTTCATATCTTCTATCGTCATTTTACATATGAAAATAATTTTAGTCATTCTATCCAAATGCAGCCAAATCTTGTAAAATAAATTTTGAAATAATTAATATATTTAAATATATATTAATTCTAAAGTAATTTACTTTTTAACTAATTATTTTTAACTTAGTTTTATCAATCAATTTTATTTACGGTCATACCAAACAAACCCTCAATCTTTTATACTCGTTATGTAAGAAAATTAATATGAAAGCAAGAAAGTGAGATGGAAAGCACAAGAGCATTGTTGCCTGTTTGCTTGCAATATTGCCAATACTAAAGGTTCAATCATTCTCCTTTTTAAATTTTATACTAATTCTTGTTTATTATTAAATATTTTAAAAGTGATAATTTTGTACCTACTGATTAAAAATTAAAAAAAATTATTATTTATTAAGTTAGAAAAATAAAAAAGAATTAGTTAACAATATATAATCTGCTTGTCAAAACACTACTAATCATAAGTGAAATCAATATTTTATAAATTAAAATGTACATAATTCTCTTGTATTTAGAATAATTTGCAAATAATTTTTTTATATATTTAATTTTTACACAAAACTCTCGTAAATTCACAAAATATTATAATGTGCCCTCTCTGTCTATTTTTCTATTCAAACAATAATGAAAACCAAAAAAGTGGCCAAACCTCAAGTTAAACAATGAAAAATTCTTAAAATGTCCTTGAAAAATGAATTTCTTTGAGAATTATTTATTATTCCTGAAAAGTTAAGAATGATTAATTGCAACTTGTGTAAAAGTTAAGGAGGTTCAAATCAATTAATGATAAAGTATAATAAGGTTATTCACATTGATCAACTTGAGGTTTGACCTTTTTTGGAATTTCCATCACTATTTAGAGGAAAGATGGATGGATAGAGTACATTATAATATTTTATGAGTTTAAGAGGATTCTACAAAAATATTAAAAGTATAGAAGGTTATTTACAAATAACTATAAATGCAAAAAAGCTCTTTATATTTTAACCTATTTTATATATAGATGAAAACATAATTTGGAACAGGGAAAAGAAAGCCAAAAATTTTTGTGTGAGTTTAATTTCATTTTAATTTCACCTTCTTATCTCTCGTCAAGGAGATATCACATATTTTCGTTGTTATAAAAGAAATGATAAATAACTTAACACACCTAAAATCTTATATTTAACTTTAAAATTGCGAGTGAGAAAAGCCATAAGATAATAAGTGGATATCAAAAAAATATGAAATTGTGAATATATGATTTTTTTTAAAAAGTAAAATGAGTGACAAATCACTTTATCTAAAATATTTATGTCTTAATTATATTATTAAATTTATTAAATTTTACAAATAAATTTATCTTTAAAACTCAACTAACAATAATATATTATGCATACCTTAATTATGCACTTATTCCTTTTGCACTTAGCTTTTCATGTTTAGTTTTGGGATTCCATTCTGCTATAGGCTGCTCAAGTCTGAGAGTTTCCAGCGCCGTCCAAGAGAATGTAAGCAGAGATGTCCTGGATCTTTGTATTTTTTTATTATTTGATTTTTGTGATTTTATTTTTATGTCTTTCTATTTTATATTATGAAAGCTCAAGTTTTGAAATCCTGTGCTTCTTGGAAATCAAGTCTCAAGAATATTTCAGAGAACTTTGAGGCTTTAGACAATTCCCAACAAATTTGTAGGTGGCACTAAATATATTCTCACTATTTAGTAAGCACACTGATACGGAAATATATGTAAAAATAGAGGATAAAAGTGAAAAAAAAATGAAATATGATAATGCATATTAAATCCTTGATTTAGCTTATCAAGTCAAGGAACGCAACATTTATTATGAAAAATTTTTAACATTAAAAGATAGAAGAGTGGATAATGATTTCAAAAGAAAATAGCAGAAAACCCCTCTCATACTTAGCGAGGAGAGATTTCACTAATTGACACATCACTAACAGAGGGATTGCTGGCATACTGACCAGAACCAGAGCTAGACTCCGTTGCTCCAACGGTTCGTTTCACTCTACCATGCATAGAAAAGGCGGGTTCTTGAGGAAATGGCAACTGAATAGAATCGCTACTGAGATATGAAACAACAGTAGCAATTGAAGGCCTAGCATCTGGATTTTCTTGAACACATAATAAACCAATTTGGATGCATTTAGCGACTTCAGCTTTAGAATGAACCTCAAGCAGATTTGAATCCAATATTTCTAATGGTTTTTTATTCATCCATTGCGTCCACACCTGCAACAATTATTCAAAGTCAGATATTTTGGCAACATTTTCATCCTTAATTTTCCTTTATGATAGAGCTGATAGTGTATGTAAACATAAATGACAAAAACAAAACTAAGTGCTTACATAACTCTGGATGCTAACAACGTTTTGTGATTCATAAAAATCACCATTCCTTTTTCCGCTTATAATCTCCAACATTATAACTCCAAAACTAAAAACATCAGATTTTTCTGAAAATTGTCCAAACATCGCATATTCTAGTGACATATAACCACTGTAACAAAAATACAATGATATTAGATTTTCACCCAAATGATACATGGTACAATACCGGGGACATTCAGACTATGCCATAAAGGATCAAGCATTATTCGCTTACCATTAGATTGCAACCTTCTTTACTAATCAACATTATTAAAAAGAGATTGAAGAAATGAGGAACATAAAAAAAAAAAAAAAGAATCCACACTTACTATGTCCCAACAATCCTATTTGTGCTTCCTTTTGTTACATCTATGGCAACCATCCTTGCCAAGCCAAAATCTGAAATTTTTGGATTCATATTATCATCTAACAAAATATTACTTGGTTTGAGATCACGATGTATAACTTTAAGTCGAGAAAGTTCATGAAGATAGAAAATTCCTCGAGCAATTCCTTCTAAAATCTTATAACGCTCAAGCCAATTTAGTACCCTTCGATTTTGAGGACCTGTGAATTTGTCATATGAGTAACTTGTGCAGAATTAAATGAATATCTTTTAAGGTTAATTAGTTCAAAAAAATTACAAGAATTTAAATAATAGTAAGTAAATGATCATCAATAATGCTAAACTACAAGTAAAAGTATGTTTGAGAATGACAAACCGAATAAGAAGTAATCAAGACTCTTGTTGGCCACATATTCATAAACAAGGATTTTCTCCTGCCCTTCCAAGCAAAATCCTAATAATGCCACCAAATTTCTATGTTGCAGTTTGGCTATTAACAAAATTTCATTCTTGAACTCTGTTTCACCTTGTCCAGAGTATTTTGAGAGTCTCTTTATAGCTATTTCTTGGCCATCAATAAGAATACCCTGAAAGCATAATTCATGTGATAAATTGGGGAAATGGGCATAAAATGTATGGGTACAACACATATATTAACTAATATATTTATGAATAAGTAAAGTAGTTCTAATACAAGTGCACACATTAGAAAGTATATTACCTTGTAAACTTCTCCAAATCCACCTTTGCCTATCTTGTTGTCATCTGAAAAATTATTTGTGGCAGCTTCAATTGTTGCCAAACTGAATTGCAAGGACTCTATGGTTGTCGCCAAACTAGATTGTAAGGACACTACGCTAGTATTTTCAGTCCCAACTACACAAATACTCCAATTTCAACATAAGTCACTGTTTAAAACACTTAATCCAAAATTGATCAAATTAACATATATTACTTTATACGTACATTTTTCCTTGTGGGTAGCTTTATAACTCTTGGACTTCCTCCTATATAAAAAATAACATCCGAAACAAAAAACCATGATAGAACCAATAACAAGCACCAAAACCATGATAATAGTTCGTGATTGACCTTTCCCTTTACCTGCATATTGACAAGGAACGTATCGAGTTAAAAATTCACACAATCATAAAAGTTTTACACAATTTATTATACAACTATATTTCAATTAATTTTATTGAAAATCAATTTTAATAAAATCGACAAATATTATCATATCACACTTCTATAATCATATTGTATTGTAAGAATAACATCGAGTGAAGACTAGCCGTAAAGTTATCGGTTTTTGGCTAATGGTTTGTAATGACAATTGGAGAACAAGCATTTAGAAATTTTTTAAAAATAATTGTGGCTCAAAAATTCTGGCAATTTAGTTGAAAATGCCACAAGGGAATAAATCAAAACAACGATAATATGCTAGCTATGCAGTACGAACTGCCGTTCAAGTTACTAAATGACAACACTTCCGCAAACATACCAACAATAATATACTACGGTCTTTGAGTGATTCACAGATCGTGAAGGAAATAAAAAAGTTGATGAGTCATGCATAGGAAGTTAAGGTAGTGCATAGCTACAAAGAACTTAATGGCTATGCTGATTGGCTTGCTCATCAAGCAATTTATGGTAGACAGGGCTTACCAGTGTATTTCCAGGATATGAGGGGCATGGGGTTTCCCCGTGTAATTAGCAGGAGTTAGTTTCTTTGGGCCTTTGGCCCCGTGTTTTCACAAAATATATATATATATATATGCTACGGTCTTTTTTAATTTAATTATCTTGTTTTTGTTATCTTCTTTGTCTTTTCTAATGGCATGTGTACGCTCTTTATGAGTTCACAAAGGGATATATGCTCTTTATGAGTGCAGACGAACGGAAGCAACATTTTGGAAAGGGAAAAGGTACGCTCTTTATGAGTTCACAAAGGGATATATGCTCATAAACACAATTTTATAAAACATTCACCTAAAAAGATTATTTTAAGGTATTAAATTTATTGAATTATATAGTTAAATTTAATTATCTTAATTTTTTTAAATGAGATGTTTATAAAATTTAATATATAAAAATAAAATGACTATTTTAGTAGCATCAAAAAGTTGTATTTATCATTTAATAAATTAACTAATTTATCAATTATTGTAGAGAAATTTTTAACACAACCACAATTGTTCTTTAATTGAAATCCTATTTTAATATATAATTTTCAAAGTTCAAATATGTGTATATAACATAATTCAATTAAAAATAATTATTATCAGAATATCATTTTATAAAGTAAATATAAGTTTTAGAATAAAAAGTGTTTCACGAAAAGTATTGACATTCATTATTCACAAAATTATTACAATGGAAACCTACAATGAATACTAAATTGATAAACGCCACGTCTTTTTGTTGACTAAATTACCGTACAGATAATAAATAAGTCTAAACATTATTTTAATTTATTTTTTATTCATAATCCGTATTATAAAGAGGGTCATTCTAATAATTAGATAAGTTTTATTATAATTGAAATATTAATAAAATATAAAAATAATTCTACTACTACTATCAATAAGTCATTATTCACTCTTTATTAAAAATAAGCATTTATTGGTATAAAGAAAAAATTTATTATTTATTCCTTTACCTTCTAATGGTTTTTTTAATAACTACTTACGTTTAAGTGATTTTATATATAAAAGCAAAAACTTCAATAATTAACAAAATAAATTTTAAAAAAAAAACTCTAACAAGAGTGGTTATAACAATATTCAGACTTATTTTACACAGTTTTCATAATTATCGTCTCTATGCTATTTAATTTTTATATTAAATTTCATTTAACTTTTTTTATGATCATACGCACCACAATTATTTGCATTTGAAAGCTTTTAAATTTTGAACTTTACCTTCCAATTTAGTTACTGCTGGCGCAGGCGCTTCCCATTTTGGTGGTGCTGGCGTAGGCGACGATGGCATAGCTGGAGGGTCATAGAAAAGGTAAAATTCATATCGACCGTTACAACTTGGGTATAGAACCCGCCCCCCCAGCTTTCCTTCACAGCAAGAAGGAAGGTCCCCAATGGTACCACTTAGACACATTCTGCAATCTTGGGGTGATAAATCTGGTGTGCACTGCGCTAAACTGTATAGCGTTTGCGAACCAGATATGTTGAGTCGCTTTGTGGCGAATTTTTTAGCACTAACAGGAAAGTTGGCCGCCTCATCTGCGGTTTCGTTCATGGTTCTGAACATTAGGCTCATGAAATTTGCTTGGTCTGACGCATCAACATCGCCCGACCAGGTATGCCTTGGCCATGTGTCAACCTTGGAGAAGAAAGAGCGGTTTGAATACCGTAGAAAGCACTCGTCGTACCAAATTATGGCCTCTGTGGAGTTGGGACAATCCGTCGATACTAGTTCGGTTGCGGCTTCAACACATTCATTACAACGCTGAAGGGAGACATCACCTCGGCACAAGTAGAGGCCATAAACAGTGTTATTGAGAACGCCTTCTGTGATGTTGTAGAACTCTTTGATGTCGGAGGGAGGTAAATCGCCGAGGAGGTTGCACAAGTTGGATTGGTAGTCGATGTTGTCACTGACGTTGCTTGAGCAACTATAATTAATGAAACCTAGAGACTGAGCAGGCATGCTAAATTTGAGGAAGGTAAGGAAGAAAAAATAGGAAAGGAGTTTACAGAAAGACATATTGATTTGGTTGTAGTGAATGAATCTAATTATCATTCGTAGAAAGCCTTTATGAAAATATACAAATTGCAAGTCTATATATGCTTCGCCTCAACAAATTGATGGGAATGGAATGGTCTATGATCCACTCATCACGGCACTTCTGGGAATTAAATCAACTGTGCTTCTGCAGCACGGTGTTTGAATTACAAGACTATGCTTCGCCTCAACCAATTAATGGGAATGGTCTATGATCAACTCATCACAACGCGTCTGGAAATTAATTAGTCAGAAGTCTTCGTCGTTCTAAAGCATGTAGGAAACGAAAACCAGTGGGACCAAACTCTTGATACCCAATACATAAGCCATTCACGTCAAGGCGAGTCCGTTATTATATTTATGGCTTGCTTTTACAGAAAAAGTGGGTTAAACATCATACTTTTTTGTACCCTTCGTTTATACCTGGTGCAGATTTTCTGAGAAATTTGCTCCCAAATGGCAAGTTGATGGACGATTATTCTTGGGCCCCACTTAAATTTGTGCATTTAAAAGTCTGTTCCCACTGTACTAATTAAAGGAAGATACATGCAAGACTTCCTGTAAGACAACTCAAACTTCCGAGTATTAAACTCCACCTAGTGATTTATGATAAACTTTAAATGCATACCATTTTTGTAATAAAGTAAATTTTTTATAATATCAAGACAAATTAATCATTTCTTTAATTCCGTGAGAGGTCAGGTGAGTGAATACTTTTCAATTGAGCTTTTAGTGGAGCATAAGTTAAATGAGGATAAATTTGAAAAATTACTCCTAACGTCTTGATTTTAGAGAAGTGATATTAAAAAAGAAACAATAAAAAAATCTAAAATGATAATTATTACACAGTATCATCTTTTATAAAAGGATAATTTAAAAAATAGAAAAATATTTTTTATTTCCTCGCTTTCAAAATTTTTGCCTCAAAAAAAATATGCATAAAAAAATTATCTAATAGTCTTGGAATTAAAAAGCATTTTAATTTTTTATTAAAATATCATTTGTACAGAAGAAAGATATATTCTTTTCAATCAAGTATTTAATAGAGATAATATGATAAATAAGATAAAGTTGAAAAATAAAATTAACATAATCTTAATTTTAGAAGAGTAACAATTAAAAAGAAAAAAAATTTAAAACAACATAATTTAAAATGAAAATCTAATTTTTAAAATTATTTAATAATTTTCTTTATTATTATACTTCTTTCTTAAACAAAATTTTCATTCATTAATTTTTGAGACAAAGTGCATTGGAATTTGTTCACTTAATTTTTTATTTTTTGTTAATTTTTGTTTAAATTAATAAATGTAATCTTATTTTAAGAAAAATAACAATTAAAAATAAATAAAGTTATTTTAAAACAACATAGCTTAAAATGAAAAGGTAGTTTTTAAAATTATTTAGTAACTTCCTTAAATATAGTGCATATTCTTAAAGAAAATTTTCATGTATTAATTTTAAGACAAATTGCATTGGAATTTAATCACTTAGATAGTTAGGATTTTTTTTGTTAATTTTATATGGTATCTAGAGGTAATTTTGCAAGAATGAATTTTTTTGGCGTTAATTAGTATTATATGACAAAATTATTGACAACTTGTGAGTAAAATTACAAAAAAATAAAGACAAATCATTTAAAGAAAATTCATCTCAAATAATATTTGACTATAAATCTTAACCACTTCAAATCTTCGTTTTCGAGAGAGATAATCAACTCCGCAAATTAGCATGGCTGGCACTTTCATCTTTGTCTTTAGCTGCGAAGAATGCGCTCTTAGTCAATGACTCGAGAATAGGCTTTTTTGCTTTTGGGGATGACTGCACATATTACCTTCGCTCCTTTCCGGCTTAGACTGACTGATTTAGTGAATTATGCCAATGTTCATTGATTTTCTCTGACTCTGCCTTAATTACGGGAATTATTATATTAAAGGCGAACCGTTAGTACTTTAAGTTTCCAAAGTTATAGCAGTCCATCTAAAATAATGGATTGCCATCCATCACTAAGACTTCGTGCATATTCATAAGTCAGACGAGGTCGTCGACTCGTTCTTAAGCAAGTGGGAAATGTAAAGTAGCAGAACCAAGCCTTGTGAACTTGACACATCTTCTAAAACATGTTAAGCATCCATTATCTTTCATTGAGCTTGAATTCGCCTTCATCATACATAGAGATCAGTTTAGAAAAAAGAAAATTATCTTTCATTGTATAGGAGGGGTGGATTCAAAAATTTTGATTAATGTGAGTAAAAAACATATAAAATACTAAAAAGGTAAGAAGATAAAAAGTTATAGGAGAAAATCCCTATTTTTATCTCATTTTTAATTAAATATTCTTTATATTTAATCATAAACTAGCTACTTATACTATTTATTTTTATAAATAAGTGTGACTGAATAACATTTAAAAATGATAAAATAAAAATAACATAATATAACAATTCTCAATAAATTTTTATCTCATTTTATATGATAGTATAGATAATTATAAAATTTAATGAATATAATAATGTAATATAAATATATTAATATTAAAATTTTAAAAAATTATAAGGGCATTTGTCTCCACATTATATAACGTGGGTCCACCCTGTGTATGGCCAATGTTATTTAAAAAAATGAAGCTGATATATTTGAAATATAGAAAATATAATGTTGGGAGTAAACATGCTAGTCACAAAATCGCACTCAAAAAATTTTTATAAACTTTGTTTCTTATGATTAAATATGGTAGACCCTATTTATAAACTTTATTTTTTATAATTAAATATGGTAGAGCCTAATAATAATGAATAAATTTACTAAAAAAAAAATTAATGAGATCAAGGTTGCAAAACTTCCCTCCTGCCGTGATTGGAAACTCAGAAAGCTGTTAGAAGCACCATTAAGTTCATGGGAAATGGGACTGAGTTGTGGGGAGTGGCATGGAAGTAGAAACTTTCTTGGAGTAAATTGTTTGCTAGACATTTCATAATTGGTCTTTTAAGGAGATTGAAAATAACTTTTGTTATATTTATAAATTAAATTTTATTAAATAATATTTAAAATTTAACTGATTAAATTTATTAAATTACATAAATCAAATTATGAAATTTAAAATTTAACTTTTCATTAAATTTTTTAAGAAATTTGTCCCTCCCAATTTGTGAGAGGAATGTTCTTTAATAAAAAATATATAAGAGTGATATTATTTATATATATTATTTTTATATAATTATATGAGAAATTTTGAATAGTGTAAGTATTATATCACATTACCTAAAAATTTTTATATAATTATATAAGATGTTATATTTAAAATTTATGAAAATTATTTTACATAAAATAAAAGTTGCCAGACTGTATTGAATACCGAATCAGATCAGCTGACTTCCCTAAGAAAGTCAGACTATCTGTGAGAGGAATACTAAACATTAATATCCTGTTCAATTCCACGAAGAGAAGGCAGTGCAATTTTATTTTAAAAAAAGAAAAGTTAGCTCGTCCGTTTTCATTGAATATTTACAACTGAAATTTGCAACACCTTGCTTTTGTGTCTTTTGGTATCCAGATTCTTTATCCTAAAGGTAGGGGAAGATAAGAAAAAAATTAAAAAAAATAATAAAAGTAATAAAAATATAAATTTTATATTTTAAATTTAAAATAAAAAAATTATTAAAATAAAAAATTCAAAATATCTCACTCTATATTTTTTGACTTCCCTAATTCCAATAAAAATATACTCTTATGATACTCCTTTGCGATGATGTAGTAAAGACGGCTTTTCTGCTTATCTTTTGACAGATTTAGATCTTTTAATCATTTTATTGTTTAAGTTTAATAACTTTTTAACTTTTCCTAAAATTTAATATATACAATTTACTTTTTCTTATTTTTTATTTCTCTTAATTATCTCTCTTTTTTTTTTTTAAATTCTCTCCTATCTTTATGATAGGAAATCCACCCTCTGGAACATCACTCATCCTCCCCAGATCTGCTGAAATTGCTGATAAAGTGATGATAGCGGAAGCATTCAAAGCAGTACATGGAAAGGAAAGGTAACATCTTAATCTTCGAGAGCTTGGGGATCATATTTGAAGGATTCTTTAAAATTTTCTTAATGAAAATGTAAAATTAGATGCAAACGTAGGAGTAGAACCAATTTTTTCTAAGAATAAAAAATAGAAATACCTTTTCCAACATACTCTATTCTTAAGTGAGAGAATGGAAATGAATAGGGTTCTCTCCCTCTTTGTGGCGTTAGAATACGCCTTTTTCATGTACTTGTACCACCACTCTTTTCCCAATACTTGATAGGTTGCATCTCCCCTACTTGGTAAGATAGTCAAAATCACTTTCTTCCTCGGAGATTTCATCAACGTCAATCATGCATACGTGCATGCAACCGCAAAGGTTGATTTTGCTTGCCACCTTGTCCTCTTGTCGGTCTGCCGTTAAGCTTCCAACAATTGTCTTTAGAGTGATAGAGTAGAGACATAGCATTCCTAGTTCCTGCTCACTTCTTCTAGCACGTAAGGGAAGAGACGGAAATGCAACTCTATCAAGAACTTGGATCCGAATCTGGTCATACTCAAGATTCAATCCAGCCAAGGATTTATACACACGTTCCTTATCTAGGAGATTCAGAAACTTGGTACAATGTTTAGGATACTCTAATCGGAAATTTTGAAACGGTTATAACACCCCAATGCACTGTGGGTCAGTGTAATCATCTACTTAAAGGAATGAAAGTCAAGGGATAATCTGATTAGAATCCCTCAGTTGTTTTCCAATTTCTCTTAAATTCTCTCTCAACTCTTGCTTCCCTATGGGACGCAACCGAGGCAGAGGCATTGAGATGAACAAATATGCTTAAGGACCCAGTAAATATGACGGTAATTCTGTTTTTCTATGAAAGTTTAATACTTTCAAGAGTACTTTTACTCATTAGAGAGAGAGATTATGAAAGTAGATTCCAGTCAGTTGTTCTAGCCCAAATTGTTTTACGCATAATGCACGGTTAAATTATCAAAAAATTAAAACAAATTTAAAATGAATATTTTTATAATTTAAGCTTTTATTTTATTAGAATATAAATATTAATTTATCAATAAAAAATTAAATTGATAAATTTAAATAAATAAAGTTTAATATAGTATATAATAAAAATTTTAATATAAACAAGCACATACATAAAGTAAATAGGTAAAACATAGAGCCATAAAATGGATTATACCAAATAGTCACAAAGTTTAAGATATATTATTAGATTTTTAGTATTTACAATTTAATTTATGAAATAAATATTGCTATTATCTTTTTTCTCTCTTTATGTTCTTTTATTTTATTACTTTTGTGTTGCTATTCTTAAAATTACGTTCATTAAATTATGTGAAAAGTAAATTATATAAAACTAAAATATCAGAAAACTCTAACCCAAAAGATTAGAAAACTAAAAAAAAAATTCAAGAGAAACACAACTTCGAACCTGATCTTTTAATGAGCCCTAAATATAAATTTCTCTCTGAATTTTATTTAAAAGATAAATATATAGAGCTCAATTTATCTAAATAATATGCTAAAAATATATAGAATCTTTTTAAATTTTAGATTAATTTTAAATATTTTTTTAAATTTTAAATTTTACAATTAATTTTCTTAAATTATAAAAAATATATAAAAAAATAATTTCATTACATTTTCTGTTAGGTATGGATGAAACTTTTTCTTTTAATCAAATCTTAAATTAATGAAGATGAAAAAGATATTTTTATATTTATAATTTTTATATTTTATATTTATAAATTTTAAATTTTATAATTAATTTTATATTTTTATATTTATAATTTTTATATTTATTTTTAATTTTAATTTTAATTTTTAAAAAATTTGTTTTAAATCATATCAAAAATATGATTCAAAACATGAGAGCACGCATGTACTCCATCATTCCCCTATTATTACTGAACTATGTTTGACTCGTTGGAGGCAAGCCCACAGCAGCCTAATAAAGCCTTAGCCGAGATATACATTCAGAAGGAGATACGCAACATGGTGTGCTGTGAGGGATGGGCTAGGGTGGAGAGGCATGAACCACTGGCGAAGTAGAGGGCTCAGCTTGGGAAAAGTTGGGTTCAGGCCTTTACATTTAGGGTTGAATGCATTTAAGCAAGCAAGCATGTTGCTAACTCTGTTCTTGGCTGATGGGTACTGTTTGAATCTTCTATTTTAGGGGAGAGAGACTTTTTCATTTTTATTAGGGATATTTGCTATTTTTTCTATGATCAATTGGGGTTTTAATCAAGAAGAAAGGATTTTTATTTATATCTTAATAAAAAATATAATAAAAATATTTTTTATAATTTAAAAAAATTAATTATAAAATTTTTAAATATATAAAAATTATTTAAAATTAACTTAAAATTTATAGAATTTCATACATTTTAATTTAAATAATTTAATATATTTAAAATAATAAAATGAAATTTTTAAATTTGAGACTTAAAACTATAGTATAAAAATAATAAATATTTATAATAATTGTTTAAAATTTTAAAATATTTAAGATTTTTAATTTTTAATTTATAATAAAAAATAATATGGGTCAATTTTTAATTCAAAATTGATTTTCTTCGGTTCAGAATTTTTATTATATATTCATATTATTATAGCATACAAAAATTGAATAATTTTTTTAGATACTGTTATTTTTATATTTATAATTTTTATTTTTATATTTTTAAAATTTTTTATTTTTAATTTTTAAAAATTTTATCTTAAAAAATATCATAAATATAACCCAGGACGTAGGTAGTTACGTACCCATCATTATCCGTTTTGTTTATGGCAATTAGGGATGTCAAAACGGGCTTGACCCGCCGGGCCAGCCCGCCCCGCAATGTATAAGGGGCGGGTTGGGTTACTATATAGGTGGCCCATTTATTCGCGGGTAAATTAGCCCGCACCCGCATAACCCGCGGGTCAATGCGGGTTGCGGCGAGTTGAACCCGCGGGTTTGAACCTGCATAATTTTAATTTAATTTTAATTTTTTTTAAAATGACATATCATTTAAAATAGTTTCAACTTTTAAGAAATTACTGTAAGTTATACTATTATGACAACAAGATCAATGGATATGCATTGGAAGAGGAGGGCAATTCAAATGATTGTCATTTGGTTTCAATTTGGATTATGTAATTTAGCCAGAATCCTCATACAGTTTAGATATAATTTTCTTATGTTTTGAATATCTTATGTATAATGTATGATTTTATAGGTGACCGTAGAGACAAAAAAATTTTTAAAAGGTTTCGAGTTAAAAGGCAAGTAAAAATTGATGAGTTTAAAGAGAAGACAAATTATTATACTATGTAATAACTCATTCTGAATCATTTAGATGATAATATAAAACTTGTGTTGTTACATAGCTATCATCAATATCACATTTATATATTATTTTTTAAAGTAAAAAATATTATCTTTATATTTGTATTGAGTTGTTTAACTTTTATGTTATCATAATTTAAGGTATAAAACTCAAGCATTGCATATATAGAAATAATGGTATAAATGTATAATAGCATAACTCTATTTTCAATTAGCATGTAGTTTATTTTGAACAACATCAATGTTAGACTTTGTCACATATAGGAATATGACCTTTATGTCTTTGTAGGCACATGTTTTATTGTGCATGTATGTTAGTAATATTATTGAAGCCTTACCTAAAAAATAATATTGTATATTAGCAATTTTATGAGTAGAATCAAGGTTTTTATAATTCATTACAAGCTAAATTTAGGTTATGTTTTTAGGTATATTATTAAAAAATAAATTTGATTGTATTCATTTGTAATTATTTTAAAATTAGTGTATTAAATTTAACTACTCATTTATTATCATTCATAAATTTGAATTTTTAATAAATTATTTTTTTTTTATTTTTGGCGGACTGGCCCGCCTAACCCGCAACTCGCCGCAGGACGGGTTGGTTTAGGTAAATTCCAGCCCGCCAATTATGCAGGCCGGCCAGCCCCGCCCCGCCTGATTGCAAGCTTTCGCGGGTCGGGGCGGGCCGGCCCGTTTTGACATGTATAATGGCAATAGCGCAGGTTCTTGGGCTAAAAAGATTTGTCAATCTTTCCCTTAAGTTATCAATCAATCAGGCCATTCTTTCAGTCAGTCAGTTCTCAATCTAGATAATTTCCTATATGAAAGCAATCAAATAATTTTTGAAAATTGTCATATATATATATATATATATAAGGAATGTAAAAATAGATCATTTTTAAAAATAAAAAGTATATAAATTTTATGTATATATATTATTATTTTAAATTTTATATTTATATTTATAGCAGACAACATGCACCAAGACCCACAGGTCCCATTAAGTTGCATTCTTGAGTGACTTTGATCTCTGTCTCTACAAATGTTTCCTGCTTTCAGTACACTTTTTTTCAAATAATATGGCGCGCATAATTTTATATAATATGTGTAGATAGATAAAATAAAAATATAAAAATGATACAAATTATATATGCAATAAAACATACATCTAACATAACCTTTTTTTTTTAATTGTTTCAATATACCTTAAAAGTTGGAACACCTTTTAGTCACATATTTTTATTTTTATAAAAAATTATATTTTTATGTGTGAATTTTTAAATTTATTAAATTTTACTTAAAATTTAATAAATTTAATAATAAAAATGTTGTATAATAAAATCTTTTTAAAAAGATTATATTATAAAAATTAAATAAAAATAAAATTATAAATATAGTAAAACTCTTCTTCATTGTGATCTGATTTCTTTAAATAAGTAGTAATTGAGCACTTTTAGAGATAACCAGATTCTTGGTCTAAAAGATTACTATCTCTAAACCCTCCAGTTTTGGGTTGTTATGGACTAAACCAAATGTACCGAGTGATGGAAGATGGGTAGATGTCGCTTTGAAATGGAATGGACCTGGATTAAGTAAATTCTAATGCATATGAGCCAAAGGTAACATTGGGACTACAGAGTCTATACTAGCAAAAACATAAAGTTTACCGCAAACCCAAACTTCGTGCGAAATAAAATGCAGAATGTTGGGGGAAGGTAGGCCGAAAAGTACGAAAGGCATGGTTGCTGAAGAAACAAAAAAGTATAATATTACTAGCACACAGGTTGATTATTCCACTTGAGCTGAAATCTGTTACCACTTGTCTCACATAATCAGCAAATGATATCAAAGGCTACATAGCACATGCACAAGATCTGAACATTCAAACGATAATGATATCCATAATTCATAAAAAGCAGTTTACAGTAGCCCAGTCTCATTATCTGATGTAGGACAGCATTTAAAGGCTGCTGCCAATAGCCTTTATCATTATCTTTTCTTAAAACCATACTTCTTACGTTCATAAAACAGATCAGTTTTAGCACTCCCTAAATTAACAATTTTAGGGCAACCATCCCTATCTTTCTCCTGCTGTGTACACTCCTTGCAGTAGTAGGCATCAGATATTCCTACCCCTCCACATATCACACATCGACCCTGGAAAGATCCATAGTTGCATTCCTCACAAACCCGAACAAGTGTACAAGGTCGCACATAAGAGTCGCAAATCACACACTTGCCATCACATTTCTCACAAAGTCGTCCAATGGCAATCCCTGGCTGCTTTCGGCACATAATCAAATCAGGATGATGCTTGGCCATATTTTCAACAAACTCCTAAATGCTTAATGTAGGACTTGCAAAGGCATTCCACAAGTGAGAGTTGAACTAGATGTTACGTAAATCAGTAAGACTCCATATTTTTAACCAAGAAATACATTCAATGTTAAATTTTACAACTAAAACAGTAACACCTTCAATTTCGCCTTTTTTCCTCAGTACCTTCAAAGTAAGCTTAGTAACTAATAATCACTCCTAGGAATGAAATACAAGATGAGGCAGCGTAATGCGTTTGAATCTTTTTCTCAAACAGTTATTCTCACATTAGCTATGACTCACTTGACCTTTTTTCTTCAGATAAAAAAAATGGAATCTGGTTCTCACAGTCGTGATGATTGAAGAATCTCTCTTAATTAAAAATATAAAGTTGCCTTTAACCTGCACTGGGAAGGGACTAGTTAGAAAAACCTTTTAAGAATTACTGATCTTGAAGCAGGCATGATTAAGGAGTCTGATTATACATGTAGAGAGCCCTGGGCAAAGCCTAACAGAACCACAGAGTATCCATTCCAAGAACAGCTACCCAGAAAAAAGTTGTGCAAAGATTTTTAATATCATAACATATCTTCGATAAGGTGCCTAACTGCCTATGTATTCCTTCTGTGAATTGAAGTCCACGTCGTTCAGCTTTTCTTTATCCAGAAAAAGGTAATCTCAGTTGTATGATTTTATTTAAAAAACATGATGAAGCCAGGAGCCCTTAGCTCCGTGGCACAAATGGTGGCTATGAACTTGTCAGTGACAAGTTCGATTCCCCTTAAGTCCGTTTCTCACTCCTGCTGTGGAGTCGTACGTTACCAAAAAAAAAAATGATGAATTTTAGAAAGAGATTCTAGGATTTAGAGATGAAAAGAAAATAGAAAATTAACGAGCTGCAAACCAAACCTTTAGGTGTAATTCTTTTAAGATGGCTCAGTTTACAAGTTTCATTAACTCCCTCTTTCTTTTCTTCCTTTACTCCTTTTATCTCTTCCAACTATAACTCTTTTACCTCTCCCCTCTTGTTTTTATTACTTTTCATTTTCCTCCCCCTTTTTTTTTACTTTTTCCCTTTTTCTCTTTTCTTTTCTTTAAAAAAAAATAATACCTAAACCACTTAAGCTTCTGTTCCTAAGCAATATAAAATAAAACTATGACAAAGGCAATAAAAGATGTATCATAACATAATCAAAGAATTGGAGCGCATTATAGTACAGAAATACCATGAGACCAACAACCAAAACTTTCTTAGCTTCTCATGTATTCACACAATCATTAACAGTACACTCAAATCAATGTGAAAGTCATGCTGCTCGATGGTGAAAGTTTGGACGAAAGTAATCTTTGATATGTTTGAAAAATCACCCCTTAAAATAAGCATAGCTTAAGACACAATCAGCAGATAGTATCCACCATTTAATTCAAACCCAAATTAAAAAATGAATAAATGAAACCAAAATAAAAAAAATGCAGAGTTTTAGGTCACATCAGAAAAATAACTTCAATTTGCACACAACAGTATTAATCAGTATGGAGTTTGGAGCCAAAAATTTTAGGAAAAGAAGCCCTAAATCTATATGTCTGTTTTCCCTTTGACGGCTCCTAAATCCAAAACTGATAGCTCAAGCTATAAACAAAACCATGAGTACTGTCAGGATGACAGAAAACTATGGTACAGAAAAATGAAACTGCTTTGCATGAAAACTGCTCTCAATCAGGAAAAATTTTCAGTTTGAATACAGCCCTTCTATTTTTAGCTTCAGTTCACATGCCTCAAATGGATCGTGACTTGAACAAATGCAGCCCAGGAAAGATTCAAGAAAGTAGTTGCTGTCAAAGTTGACAGCAGGTAGCAGTACAGAAATCAGAGAACTTAAAATTTAAACTAGTGTTAATCAAAAGTACCTTGAATATGAAAATCACTTGAATTGAAACCCTGTTTGTCTATGTTCGAATGTCTTTGACAGCTCATGATTCTAGCACCATTTCACTTACTTATGACGAAAACATTACATGCAGTACTACTGAGACAACATGCACAAGACCAGAAAAATTAAGTGAAAAATTTCTAAACACATGATCCAAGGCAAGAAAGCAACACCACAACCTGAATCATGCTTTAATCACACTAAAGCACTTATTAAGACTGAAATGCACAGACATTAAACACACGGTATCAAGTATTGCAGCAGCATACTGTAGAACTGAAATCATGCTAACCTTTGGAACTGAATTCGATACTTAATCAGCTTACTTAGTCAAACCCACTCAGTACAGCAGAAGACAAATTGCTATCCACATTCTCACTACATAAAGCCAGGGAGTTCTCTTCAACTTAGATAACCTCAGCAACATTTCAGGAATTAGAAGTCTCACTAACTGTGAACCCATATCAATATGCATAGTGGCCAACCTTGAACACTAAACTTTGGTAGAAGCAAGTAAAATAATTTTGGTAAAACCAAAAACATCTTCATACAATAATTCATCCATCAAAATTAAAAAAAAAAAAGAAAAAAACTCCAATTTAAATTTTCAGGTATGAGCAGAAATATAAAACACAATTATTAACCTGGGCATTTCATTTTCCACACAATGCTATAGTAAAATTCTGGCTTTACAAGATCAAACTTAAAACCAAAATTCAAAGCACAAAAAAATTTGAAGAAATATCACTTCTAAAGCAAATCAGAGCACTACAAACGTCACACCACCTGAACCCAAGGTTTTAAAAGCTCATAGAAGCTTCATCAGCAACCTGCGAGCGAAATTCCAAAAATCTCAATTTCCGATTGTCATACTAACCAATTCCCTGTTTCACAGCATATGATTTCATAATGTCAAATAGGGGAACAAGAATATCACCAGAAATGAATCAAATAATCTAATTTGAAAAAATCGCAACTGGTAGCGACTCAACTCACGAACTCAGCCACTTCACCCGAAG
The DNA here is from genome assembly GCA_037013595.1 of Dicorynia guianensis. NCBI lineage: Eukaryota > Viridiplantae > Streptophyta > Magnoliopsida > Fabales > Fabaceae > Dicorynia > Dicorynia guianensis. The sequence goes on from JASUAB010000005.1 coordinate 30,785,185, forward strand.
TTCCCGGAGCAAGATCAACTGCACAGGTGTCGTGCAATAATTTCTGTGGTTCAGAACCAACGACCCTTCCGTTAGCCGCTTAAAGAAGGAAGAAAGGTTTGTCCGGGCTTCCCTGCCCTTCTTATCACACCGCCGCTTCCACCCCCACCCCCCGTCCCCGTGGTGAGCCGCTAAAAGGTCAACAGTCAACAAAAATGTCTCTTCTTTTTCTTTTTTCAATTTTTCATTTGGTCAAATAAATTTCGATGCAAAATAGTGTCATTTGAATTAAATTTTTATGTAACTTTTATAAATTAAATTTTATTATATTTAAAATTTTGATTTATTAAATTTGACGAATATAATAAATCGTAAGAATCTCGTATTAAATAATTATTAAAATGTTTTTACCATGTTAATGGCATCCATGCATATTATATAGGCATGAATGCCAAAACATGAGTACCTGAACTTTCCTTTGAAACATGGCCGAAATGGTCAAAATTGCCGGATTCCTCGCACCATGGATGATACATTAATTGCTCTGTAAAATAGGATGCCTTTCTTTAATTTTTATTTCTTATTCGTTTAACGTAATATATATATATATATATATATATATATATATACAGCAGTATTATTTTTATATATTTTATCTATATTTTTATATATTTTATCTATATTTTTTTATTTTTTATTTATTTTATTTTTATCTTTTTACTTATATTTTCATTTTTTATTCACTTTGTTATAAAACATAAATAAATTATGGACAAAAAAATGTGAGACTAACATTTTTGTGTGTGCGTGTATATATATATATACATATATTTTCTTGTGGAAGGAAAACAATGAATAGAGGGTTCTACTGTGTATTTCATTCTCGTTTGCCCGTATACTGGGATCACATTTTGCTTTATTCCAGAGGTTGATATCATTATTCGAGTCTCTTAATTATAAAGTAAATTTTCAGAACCGTCTTGCTGTAAAAAAATGCATCTTTCTTTTGAATAATATGGATACCTTTGGTATAAGATTCCTTTTAACTCCTAATGTGTGGAGCTCTTTATGTTGTTTGATGTCTCTGGTATAATTAAAATTTATAAAAATCTTGTTTAAAATAATTTAAATAATAAAATTTATTATATTTTAAAATATGATTTATATTATCTAATACTTCATACTTAATTTGTGAGGTATTTGTAGATAACTTTTAGTGATACTAGGTTTTTCAATTTTTTTCCTATAAATATATTACTTGTTAAGTTTATTATTTAATTTTTTTTCACCCGTGCATTGTCAATCAATCCTTGCTAAATCTCCAAAAAGAAGCTTGAGGCTTGCTTAATTTTTATTTTTTGAAATAATTTTTTATTTTCAAAAACAAAAACACAATTTATGTAGGCTGCTTTTTTACCTAATAATTTTAAAAACTTGTCATCCATAATTTACTTTTAGAACACATAAAATTTATTTTTATTCTCTTTTACATGTTCTCACCTCATAGTACATTGACTTTAGGCTTCAATTGCTTCTTTTGTTAGAGAATTTCATACTTATGTTGCTTAACAACAATTTGCGTCCATTCCTTTCTCTTTTAGCTTCAACTATGCTAGTTTAAAAAAAAAAAATTGGATACAAGAATAGGGTTAAAAGCCCAAAATAGGAACAAACACAAGCTAAGACTAAGAACTAGTAACTAGACAAGGTTGGCTTATACCAATTATGTTAGCTTGAATAACAAATTGCGACCAGTGGGGATAGCATTAAGAGGCTATTAAACATGTTTGGCATTGACCACGAGACTGGCAAGCCAATCTATGAATGTGTTTCCTTCTCTTCACATGTGAGAGAACATAACTTGCTAATCTTTCATGCACTAGCTCCTAATGAGATTGAAGAGTCTATCAGAGCATTCCCTCCTCACATCCTCTTCGAGCATGGCAATGATAATTGATGAGTTGCTTTCAACTACCAAATTCCTTATCCCTTTTGCCCAAGCATATTAGAACCCAAGGAAGATTCCCCTAAGTTCTGCCTGCATGGCCGTGCAAATCCCTATGTAATGAGTTTAGCCCGCACCAAGTTGCAGTCTTGATGATATCACAACAGCCCGCTTGTCCTAGGCATCCATGAGTTACCTCATTCAAGTTGAGTTTCATCCAACCTTCTTATAGTGGGTGCTAACAAATAAGGATAATTGTTTTAGTGTTAATCAAACCATGGTTTCCTTTATCCTTGAAAGCTTTGAGAATGTCCACAATATATAAAGTGATTCTTCCTATAGGATCTTGTGGCTTGCAAAAGTTATCCTCATGGATTAAGTTGTTACACCAGGTCCAAAGTAATCGGATGGTGCTCATAAAATAATCCTACCAAGATACTAAATATAAAGTGACCAAGGTCTTCAACCATATTTTTATGCAACTAGCTAGTTAACTCACAATTAAAGAAATTATTAACTTTGTTTGGGCTATGTATTTAGATCCATATGTACTTCACCACATGGCAATCACGAAGCATGTGGCAAATAGATTTTGTTTCTTGGGTATAAATAGGGTAAAGAGTTAAGATGTGACTCCATCACCCCATGAATTGTCTTATAAGAAGCCATCCATGAAGGAGTTTCCACATGCAATACTTTATAGATTGTGGACTCCTCAATTTTCAAATCTTAGTCTTGGGGTTTATGTGGTTGATGTAATGGGTTCCTCGAAGAAAATTGTATGCTTCTTTAATAGTGTAAACACTGTTAAGATTGCCATTCTAGGTGAACTAGTTATTCCCTTCTATAAGTGTTGGGGGTAATGCTTAAGTGCATTGTCTAGTTTGTTCTTCAAGAAACAAAATCATTAGCCATTACTCCCATTAGTCATTAGTTACCATCATTTTTGCTATAGTGAGAATGGACACCTCCTTTGGCACCAAAATGATGGCTTTGTTAATCAAAGTTTCCTTGTCATACAACCATTCATCATGCTAGAAACTCGTTGATTGCCCATTTCTAATGTCCCAATGTATGTTACTCTTCATCATAGGCCATAATTGATAGAGGTTGCACCATAAGTGTGAGTCTTTAACTTTTGGTTGAATCCTGACATTGGTCTCAGTTATTTCACCATATTTACTTCACATGTCTTTCACTCAAAGGTTGTCATGATTATTCAAAATCTACGAGGCTAGTTTCACGATATAGGCATCATTGGTGGTCCTCAGGTCATGGGTGCCTTGGCCAACCCTAGATTTTGGCTAGCAAATAGTGTTCTAAGAGATAAGGAGAGCATGTTGTTGGGTTTTAGTATCTTCCCACAAAAATTTACGTTGAAGTTGCTCAATTTGACAATAAATGCCATTAGGAATAGGGTTATTTTACATTTAAAATTAGGGAATTATAGTAATATGGATTAAGCCAATGTTACTTGCCTAGTAAATGATAGGCAATGGGCCTTCCATTTGTTGAGCTTTGACAGAACATGCTCTACAACATATGTGTACAAGCTACAAGTTGATCACCCATGTTGCATGTAAGTGTTGAGGTATCAGCCAAAACTTTTAGCATGTTTAAATCTACATTTTGTTAGAATTACATTAGCTTTGGCCTCTAGAGTGTTTTTGGAGAAATATATCGATGTTTTCTCTATGCTTAAACTCTATCCTACCATTTCATAGAAGTTACATTGGCCTCTAGGTGTGAGACGTGTAGTCTATTCTTGCCAATTCTGAATAGCTTCCAACTGTTCAAACTTCCAAGGTCCTTGACTAGGTGTGTGAGCTTCTCCATGCTTAGGATAAAAAGGTAAGGCGATGAGGGATTGCCTTATTCCATTGCTTGAATGAAAAGTTATCATTCCACAAACCTTATATTTTGTTGTAAAAATAATCTCTATAATGATCTAGTTTAGATTTTCAAGGAGATAGATTTCACATAGGACATTCTAGACAAAGTGCTAATTCAGCCTATCATAGGCTTTGGCTAAGTCAATCTTGACAACTATGAAGAATTTTTTTCTCTAAAGTTTATGCATGGAATGCACAATTTCTTAGCCAATAATAATGTTATCATGGATAACTCTTTTGGGGATAAAACTTGCCTAATATGGAAAATCCAATCATTGAGGTAAGACTTAATTTGATTCACCATAATCTTACTAATTCCTTTGGGCATCACATTACACAATGATATTAGCCTAAAGTATATGATTTGAGTGGGCTTCTTCACTTTTAGTATCAAAACTAGAAGAGTATTGTTGATGGAAGCATTCTCCACGGATTGACGCCAAAGTTGCTTGATTGTGTTTGTCATACTATGGCTAATAATTTTCCAATTGGATTTGAAGAAAAATGTCCAGTAACCTAGGGTTTTTACCTTGATCTCATTATTGCTTAGAGGCTTGGAGAGGGTATGCAACATTTCACTATTCAAGTGAGGCTAGTTAGTCGTAATAGAGGTCCATCTTCTATCTTTGATACCTTCCTATAACAAACTTTGAAAGAAGTATTGGCCAAAATTTTAAGCTTGCCATCATGTTTTATCCAAGCACACACGTTATTAAGGAAGGTGAGTACCTTATCACATCTTCTTTGGATCAATGTTTTTATATGATCGAACTTTCGTGTTTCCATCACCCTCTATAATCTAGTTTATCTTGTCCTTCTAAAACAAAACTAGTTCTTCCTGAGATAAGGTTAAATCAAGCTATTTTTGAAGTTAAATTTCTAGGCTCTAAAGAAACGGGTTTTCTTTTTGCTTTAGGCTCCTTTAAATGCCTTTAATCTTGTCAAAAACCTATTATTACATTTGAAAATGATCCCAAAAGATTCTGTATTCTAGATCCTTAATGCCCTTATAGTTCATGGAGATTAGTAAGGGCATCACAATGGTCTGAATGGTTTGGCAACATTCCCTTGGTTTCCTATGGCTTCACCTTAGACTAAAAGTAGGTTATGGTCTAATTGGGGATGTTGCAAAACATGGACCAAGGCTTTGTCAAATCCAATCCTCCATTCTGTGTTTGCAATAACTTAATTAAGCCTTTTGTATACATGGTCCATATTAGCCCATTTTGGGCCCTCCAGGTAAAGGGAAAGCACACTGTTTTGAGATCTACCATGCTGCAATGATTAAGCATATTGGAAAAAAGATGATAACAAAATAAATCTTTATGCACTGCCTTTTTTCTCAGTTGAGGAGGAGATCTTGTTGAAGTCTCCTCCCATGACCCATGGTCCTCTTATATTCTCACTTAGTTACATCTGATTGCTTTATAGGTGTTCTTGCATATTGGGCCTTAGGTTGGAGTAAATTGCAATAAATGGAAATTAAGGCTAGTCCTCCCAGTCTACTTGAATATGCAAAAATTGAAAATCTTTGAGCAAAAGAGAAACATTCAAAATAACACTATTCCACATTATCCGAATTTCACCTAAAAATCCTTCTGCTTGTTGGATAAGAAACGAGGAGAATCCGAAGCTCTTGATCAACTTTCAAGCTTTATTTCCACTTACATAAAGTCTTAGCAAGGTCACCAATTTGATTAAGTGTTTCATAACAAGTATTTTGAGGGCATGGCCCAGATTCTTTTTGCTAGCCCCTCTTACATTCCATATTAGGAAATTCATAATCAAACTTGTTTGGGGTTTTAGGCCATTTCAACCTCAATTATATGTATTTTAGTCAGTAGTTCCACCATGGAATTTTTTATTTCCATGCGATTGTCCTCTCTAGCCTCCATGAAGCCTACCTATAAGCCTAATTTGCACTAGGTTTTAAGGCTTTGGATGAATTATCATGTTTTTATTTGGCACCTAGCCTTGGAAAGATGGGACAAGATTAAGAGGAATATTCTTATTAAGCCCATCAATTTGTGTTGAGGCTTGTGAAAGCTAAACACACATAACTATCTTTTTGCTTCCCAATAGGATTTTTGTTTCTCTTTGGAAAAAGTTTTCATCATTTGCTCCTTGTTCATTGGTTCCAAAGTTTAGTACAATTGCCTCATTAGTTTTTTTCCCACATTAGGTCATAATGATTCTTTGCCATGTGTTGTCTTATGATAGTACTAACTTTTCCTCTGAAAGGGGGAGTTTATTAATGGCCAAGATACCTTAGCAAACAAAGGCTGCTCTTTTCTTCATTGGGTGTTTGCCAAACGTGACTCTCCTTCTACGTTGCTGACAATCTTCTCTTGAGTAACTTGGCCATTATCATCCATCAATGTCTACAGCACCTCGAACCTTGATGTGCTTATCCTAGTTGCATAATTGTAGACCAAATTTTGCTTCCTCCAGTCACCATCTTCCTTCTTGCCTATGTCCATAGGCCTAGGATTTCTTTTAGGTTTTGAGACGACCATGCATGATCCAAAGCTTGCTTCTACATTCTCATGGATTTGCTTCCCAACTTTCTCTGATGCTTGAGTCACTATTTCATCGAGGGCAAGTTCCATATGACATTGTGCTTTATAGTGATTGTATTTCCCACATCTAAAGCATATAAGGTGTAATGTTTCATACTTAATTTTTCTTAGTTTGCCTTCTATTTTGTAGACTTATTTGAGAGGCTATGCAAGGTCAACTTCTACACAAAGTTTGGCAAATTTGCCACAACTCAATTTACTATGTTCATGTGAATTTTCCCAATCTAGTTTTCCACTTTCTTCAAAAAGTTAATGTCATAAAACTCCACGGCTAAATCTAGTAGCCTAAACTAAGTAGCAATTTTGCTTATAATTACTATATGAGGATCAAAGTTTGCTTGCCATGGTTGGAGTGAGAGATAGTAATGAAAAATGACCCATGACCCTCCTTTTAGCACCGAGTTAAGGTCTTCTTGGGAGTGAAAGCACACATAGAAGAAATCGTTACCAATATTAACAATGGTTTTTGCCCTGTAATTGCTCCATTAAGCCATGAGCTTCTTCTTCATAAAGTTATAATTGATTTGTTTACCTCATAATTTCACAATAAAGCTAGGTTCCCATAGTCGGTTTATTCTAGCCTTCTCCTTTTGTGACAAGTTGAACTTTGTGCATTCTATTTCTTCAATTTCAATGGAAATACCATTGTCCAGGCTGTCTTCCTTATCATTAGTATCTTTGTCCAAGGTGGCCTCCATTAAAGGGTCTTCATCTCTAACCCATTCACCATTATGCTTAAGGAGCATTTTCTTGAAAGTGCGGGGTCATCTTTCTTGTTCTATGCATGGTTCTTCTTCCATCCATTCATCTTGGTGCAACTAAGTTCTTATCAAAATAAAATGTGTCCCTAATTTTGGATTTCTTGGTGCTTCATTGAAGCAAATCCAATTCTTTCGTAGAGCAAGCCATTCAATTTTCATTGTTCTCCATTCATTTTTGAACTAGCCAGAAAGTTTTTGGGAACATTTATGTGACTAAATGGATATATGCATATATGTGGATTTTCTCTTTCATCCAATTATTCATCCTGTATTATTAAAGGAAACAAATTTTGAGATTGTTTATGCATTGAAATTTTCCATGGTTGTTGTTAAGCTACTCTTCCAATATCTCGTTCTCTCTCTGTAAGGTTTTTTTTAGTTTGAAACTAAAGTCCTTAGTTTTTCCAAGACTCAAAATAACATTTTCCTTAAGTTGGTTACTAAATTACTATCCCACACAATATTGTATTGTCCTTGAATATATTTAAAGTCCCATTATTCTCATAATTTATTTTTACTTAATTTTTACAATATAAAACTTATAAAATTAAATTTATTGAACTTACATATAAAATTATAAGACTTACAGTCTGGAAGTTCACATATTAAAATTAAAAATTCTTACTTTTTTAAGCGAAATACACTTCTCATTGATAAATTTAAATAATAATAGCTAGTCAATAAGATAAATATTATTCCCCTTATTTCAAAATAACTCTTTGTTTAGAAATTTTTTCTTATTCCTTTTTAATGGTCACTTTCATAAACCAAGATTTCATTAATTGTTTGTTTAGTTGTTACCCCTATTTATCTCACTCCATGTCAAATGCTCAACCAACTCTCAGCTCTCTTTATTACTCCCTTCAATCTATTTTATCTATTGTTTTAGAGTATTCTTTTTAGTCCTGATTAATTGTCATGTTCTTAAAGTTAAAACAACATTAATTACTTTTATTTTAATTTACCCTCAACAAAATCACTACCTCTAATAAATGCTTTCTTAAAATTTTAACAAAGAGAATATTTAATGAAAATTTTGAGTTTTTTTAATAGAATGATAATTTAGGAAGATATGAGAATATATAAGACTATTTAAGGAGTTCCTTAATTCTTGTGCATTTTTTTAAATGACAAATAAATTGGACCGGAGGAAGTAAGTAAATATGACCACTTTATCTTGTTGACTTTTAATATTTATGTTCTTCTATGTGAAGGGTATATTTTTTAATATAAAAACAATTTAATTATTTTCTTAATTCTTATATGTCTTCCTTAAAAGACAAGTATTTAGGAATAGAGGAGTATTTGATTGAGAGATGTGAGAGGTAACAGAGAATATTTTGAGCATTTAATGGAAAATGGGTCAAGTTGGGATAAAGTATAAAGTCAAAAAAATATTAATAAGGTCTTAATTTTAAAAAAGTGACAATTAAAAAAGAATAAGAAAAAAATTTTAAAACTACAATTAGAATAAGAGAGAGTATCATCTTTTATATAAGGTAATTTAGAAAGATAACAAAATATTTTTTTTACTCAATTTGAAAATCATTCTTTTAATGAAGATGCACAAAAACTAAAAAGATTATTAAATAATCTTGAAATTGAAAAGATTTTAGTTCTCTTTTGCATAGAAGGAAAAAAGAATATTTTTCAACTGAGCATTTAAAGAGATTATAAGACAAATAGAGTAAATTTTAAAATAAAATTAATGTAGTCCTAATTTTAAGAATAGGACAATTAAAGAGAATTGAAAAATTTTGGAATAACAATTAATTTGAAATAGAACAAATAATTTTAAAATTATTTAATGACTTTATTAATTTTTATACATTTTTCTTGAACAAAATTTACATGCATTGATTTTTAAGACAAAATGCAATGGAATTTGTTTTAGGTTTTAAATAATTAGTCAGAAATTTAGCACTATCATGCTTGAAATTTAAAAAATTATAAAATAGTCTTGAAATTAAAAATATTTAACTTTATCAATTAACCTTTATAAGAAAGAAAGAAAGAATATTTTCTAACTGAAAATTTAATAGAGATAATAACACGAATAAAGTAAATTTAGAAAATAAATTAATGCAGCGTTAATTTTAAGAATATCATAATTAAAAAATTTAAAATAAAACCTAATTTGAAATTAAAAATAATTTTTAAAATTATTTAATAACTACATTAATTCTTGTACATTTTTCTTAAACCAATTTTTCATGCATTAATTTTTAAGACAAAATGCTTTGAAATTTGTTTTGGGGAAATAAATAATCAGTCTGATTGATAACTTCAATATTATAATACAATCATGCCAAGAAGTTTGTTCATTTCTTATTGTCCTCTTTTAATTATTACTTTCTTCAAATTAAAGTAATATTAGTTACTTTTTGTAATTTTATCCTAACCATAGCTATTATATTTTTAACTAAGAGAATATTTTATAACAAAATTTTGAGTTTTTTTTTTATAAAAGAGTAATTTAGGAAGATCATAGAGTATTTAAATTTATTCAATAATTTTTTAATTCTTATACATTTTCTATAAATGCCACATAAATTGAACAAAAGAGAATAAGTAAATACAACTACTTTATATATCTTGTTGACTTTTAATATTTGAGTTTTTTTTATGTGGATTGAATTTTGGTAAAATGACATTTTTTTAATATTAAGTCAATTAAATCATTTTCTTACTTCATGTGTATCTTCCATACAAGATAATTGTTTAATAAAAGAAGGAGTAATTAATAAAGAGATACATATGTGAGAGATAAGAAAGAAAACATTTTTTGGTTGAGCATTTAGTGGAGGGTGAATTAAATAGGAAATAAGTTAAAAAAGTATTGATGAAGCCGTTGATTTTAGGAAAATGACAATTATAAAAGAATAAGAAAAAAAATTTTCTAAAACAATAATTATTCAAAAAGAGAGACGTACCATCTTTCATATATAAGTAACTTACAAAAATAAGAGAGTATTTTTTTTTATTCTCTCCATTTCAAAATATCTTTCTTTTCAGGAATATACAAAGAAAAAAAGAAAATGATCAAATAAGTTTAGAATTAAAAAGATTATAATTCTCTTACTAAATTATCCATTGTATAAAAGAAAGAATGAAGAATATTTTTTATAGAGCATTTAATAAAAATGATAAGATAAATAAGATAAAGTTAAAAAACAAAATTATTGTGGCTTAGTTTTAAAAAATGATAATTAAAAATAAATAAAAGGTAAACAACAATTAATTTAAAATAGAATGAGTAATTTATAAGATATTAAATAATTTTTTTATTTTTTGTGAAGTACATTAAAATTTGTTTTGGGAGTAAATAATTAGTCAGAACGATAATTCCAATATTGTCATGCAATCATCTAAGAAAAAAATTTTCAGTGTAACAATGTAACTGTAGTATTTGTATTTTATATTTAAATAAAAATATGTGTTTAATGTTATTAGTATGTATTTATATTATTAAATTAAAATATATTCTTAATTAAAATTTTAAATTAAAGTTAAATATTTTCATTTATTCCATAAATGTTGTTCACCTCTTATCTTGGGTCTCGAAAATTTCTTATTTACCCTTTTATGCTTCGTTGACCCTTTGAAACAGTTTACACAAGTACCGCTGCGGAGGGGACCAAACCAGAACACGACTCCTGTTAAAGCAGTGTAGTGGGCCCCCTACCGACGCCGGACAAATCAACCTTCTTTCCGCAAATACTTTGGGCCTCTCCTCAGAAACCTGTTGGGGGCCCGCAAAAAACGTGTCGGCTTCTAGGTTCATCTGGTTCCCAACCACAGTCTTATATAAGCGTCTATCTCGTTTGAGCGCCACTCGTGCTCTTCTCAGTTCTCTGCAGGACTTGCTTCTCATAATTCATTTCATCTTCAACTCCCTGAAAGCCTTCCCTTCCCCAAAATCTCCCTAATGAGCAACTTGGAATCTTACCCTCCGGCTCTCCGCCACCTAATCCACCTCCCTCCCCCGGACCCGGCCGACCTGGATGTCTCCGCCAACCCGATTGGAGATCCAGATCCTGTGCCAGTCATAGATCTTGAACGCTTGAGCCATGACAACAAGCTTGACGAGGCTTGCAAGGAATGGGGCCTGTTCCGTTTGGTCAACCATGGGATTCCAACAACTCTGCTGACCCAGCTGCAAGACCTTGCCAAACAGCTTTTCTCCATGCCCTTTGAATCCAAAGAATCCTCATGTACTAGCCCTATCTCATATTTTTGGGGCACTCCTGCCCTTACTGCCACCGGGACCGCCCTAACCTCAGGTGCTCAAAATATCAACTGGGTTGAAGGTTATAACGTTCCTTTTGGGCAGCTCTCCCAGTTTCAGCCCCAACTTCCAATGCTGGAGTCTTTCAAGTAAGAATTAATTACCTTGATTTTTTTCTCACTTTATGTGCTTTCTTGTTTAATAATTTCTCTCTCTGTGTAACTGTGTTAGCCGTCCTATTTTTCTTGATTATTTGAGGAATCTTAAGTTACACACATTTACAAACACACAAATTTACACCTGCCTATGTGGCTGTCATTGATTGGCTTTTTGTGAAAAAGTGCATGTTTTTACGTGTGTATGTATATATAAGAGTACTCTTCCTAAAATAAATATTATTAGTATTAATATTTATTCATAAAAAAATTTAAAAGTATCAAGGCAGATTCGTTTTAAGTTTCAAATATTTTGTTTGTAACTTATAAAATTTGAGTTTAAATCATTACCAATAATTTTGTTGACAAATGATTTGTAAATATTATTATATATTTTTATTAAAATATATGATATACTTTAATTTTAAAATGAGATAATTTTAACATTCTGCTCATTCTAAAGTTAACGTCTTTAAAAAAAGAGGGAAAATTAAAATTTAATTATGCAAAATAGCCTGATTTTTTTTTTGTTAATTTGGGTATTAATTTGTAGAATAATTGAAGTATTGTTGGGAGAGTGTGAGGGTGGGATGGATGATGCATGGGGTGGGTTGTTGTGGGCACTGTTATATTGCGAGCTTTTTGAGATAGGGACGATGCTGGGTGCGCAATAATGGCAGTGCAAGAAGCGGGAGACCGATTGGATATTGGAGTTTCTAGGAGATGGATTAGTTATAGGGTCCTTTTCTGCCTATCAAGATTTGACGTTGTGTGTTTTTGCTTAAAGATACATTCATTCATGGAATTGATGCTGTCGTATTAGAATCAAAATCAAGAAGATCAGCATTAAGGATCTTAGCCAATTTCCATTGGTCCAACCAAATCAGAGTAGGGCAATTAGGGGTTGGAAAGGTTTTTCTTTGGCAACCAAATTGAAAGACAAAACTTTTACACGCCATAAGTTTCATGTGGTATGTATGGGACGAAACATTTACGCTTTGGCTCTGTCAAATATCCGTACGAAGTTATGTTTTGGCTTTGGTTACTCCCCCGACCACATTGATTAAGACAAAGGGCAAAGAGTTATATTATATTATATTATATTATATTATGTAACTTTCGGCATTATTTAATGCAGTTTATCCTTTACTAATGATCCGCCATTACTGATGTGATTATGAAATAAAAAAAGATGATACTTTTCCTGTTCACAATAATTTTTTAAAATATTTTCTTATTTCCTGTTCACTTTCAATTTTTTAAATTAAAACTACATTAATTTTATTTTTTAACTTTATTTATATTATTATTCTTTCTCTTTCTTTTATACACAGTGTATTTTAATTAGTAAAACAATTAATTTTTTAAAATTTTAAGACTATTTAATAAATTTCCTGATTTATGTACATCTTCTTTAAATTATATACAATACTAAAGTAGGGAAATATTTTAAAAAAATATATTCATGAAACATTGTTTTGGTATAAAGTTTGCCCTTTTTGCAGTAGTGGTCTTCCATTAATAATATCATTATGAAATGAAAAAGATGGTAATAGAATATTTATTACTTTGTTTAATTCAAGCTTCTCAGTGTTATGCTCCTGCTTCTCATTGTCTTAGATTTTTTTAATGTTTATTTTTAATTGTCACTTTCTCAAAATTAAGATTTCATTAAATTTTTAGTAAATTCCTACTAAATATTCAACCAAAAAAATTTTCCTTCTTACTCTGGCATCTCTTTATCAAATAATATTTATCTAATTATTTTTTATATTTGACTTTTTTATGAGAAAAGTATTTTGATCAGCAAATTTAAAATAAGATTATTAAGATATTAATTCCTGGTGGTAGCTTATAATTGACAAGGCTTTTTTTGTGTGATTAACAAGACTTCTGCTAGTAGAATATGGAAACCACCTATCTAGAATTGCTACAACTTTATACCAAGCTATGGTCAAGAGCCTTGATCTGAATCGGGAACCTTCGAAGTCCTACCTATCAGAAGACACAGGAATTCTGCGTGTTTACCGCTACCCATATTGCCCTAGTGCTGCCAGTGCTGGCTTGGGCATGGAGGTGCACACAGATAGCTCAATCTTGTCCATTTTGACCCAAGATGAGCGAGTGAGTGGACTTGAGGTACTCAAAGATCAGCACTGGCTAACTGTGCAGCCCATTTCTAACACCTTCATTGTCAACCTTGGCGACATGATGCAGGTCCATAAATTTACTCTTTTTTTCTCCTATACCATATGCTTGATATTATTGTATAACTGTGCAAGCAAATAAAGCCTACAGCTGTAATTAGGGGGTGTCGGGCCGGCTCGTGCTAACCTACAATTACATAGGACACTGGGCCGGCTTGCATTTTTTTTTTTGAATTAAAATTTGTAAATTCACCTCTTCTTTAATGGAATGTTTAGTTCAGATAAGAAAAGGGAGAAGAAAGATTTTAATAAAGGGAAGAGAAGGAGAGGAGAGAAGAAAAATTTTCTAATTTAGTTTGGTATAAGGGTTTAGGAGAAGGAAAATAATTGTTTTTTTTTTTCTTTATTTGATTAGGAAGGGAAGAAATTTTAAATTAAAAAATAATATATTATTATACTTTTTAAAAAAAATATAATTTTAAGTTATAGATATAAAAATAATTTTGAAATTAAAAAAGATAACTAAATATAACTTAGTTATTATAATTCAAAATTTTTATTGAATCTTTCCTTTTTTTTAAATTCCTCCACTTTTGAAATAGAGGTAAATAGAAAGGGGAAGGATTTTGAACCTGTTATTTTTCTTTACTTCCCCTTGGAAAATCTAAACCATATAAGAGATTTTAATTGAAATCTCTTCTCTTCCTTTTATTTTCTTTCAACCAAACATTATATTAGATGGGGTAGGACAAGTTAAGTTAGTTCGGCAAGACAAATTCATTTTGACACTTCTAGCTACAACATAAATAATTGCAGTAGTTGCAAAATTTTTCTAAAAAAATTAACCCTATAGGCAAAAATTATTGATTATGAGAAGCTATTATATAATAGTTACTTACAATTAACTTTACTATTAGTATAGAAAATTAATGTGAATAGTTGTTTTTTTCGGGTTCATTAAATTTTGCATTTTCCTTTTGTTGGTATGATTTTTATTTTTTTTCCCTTGTTGGGGATTAATGGATGTTTTGGTTTAGGCAATAAGCAATGACAAGTACAAGAGTGTTTCGCACAGAGTGAAGATGAACAAAGAAAGAGAGCGCTTGTCATTATGCTACTTTGTGTTCCCAAGAGACGATGCCGTGATTGAAAGCTCCAACTACAAGCCCTTTACTTATAATGATTTTAGGGCACAAGTGCAGGAAGACATCAAGGCCATTGGGTATAAAGTTGGGCTTGAAAGGTTCAAGCGAACTTAGGATTAATGGTTGAATCTTATGGGCCTGACCAAAAATTTCACTCTTCTTGTAAGCTAAATAAATTGAGAATACTAGAATTTTTGAGTTTTGAAGTTGAAATTACTATTACTACAAGAGTTTTGAATTTTCCAACCTTGAGACTGCCTACCCTTAGAATGCATATTTTAGTGTCATAATTGACGTATGAAGTTGAAAATATTTATCTTTCATTTATTTTTTTATCATAATTTAAACACAAATCAATCCAAAACTTCCATGCTTTTTTACATTTTCCTTTATCACTTTAAAATGGCAATAACACTTTGACAAAACTATAGGGAACCTAAATTTCAATATGCGAAACACTTAATTAGTAATTATAGTTAGTTTGAATAAATATATTAATTATAGTTGGTTGCCTTTCTATTTTCTTAATCTGCAACACACTGTAGAATTCTTCTATGATTTTTGTTTAAATGGTAAAGCTCATGTTTTGCACAGATAGCATGCTGATGGTATTAGAAATTTTTAAATGAATGTTTGAACTTGACAATTGTCATATCCTGAAAAAACAAGCTGTATTTTTCTTAAATGTGCCTTATTTTTCCTTTACCAATTGCTTTGGGAGCTAAGAAAATTTACATAAAGAAAATAATCCATTAAAATTTGATACCACAAATCCTTAATTTATATAGAGAACAATGAAATTAAAATATTTGAAATGTCTTTTGCTCACAAAAAAAAAAAAATATGACTTGTAGTGCAATGATTGCCAATGATGTGTCATTTTAATAAGTTTTTTTTTTTAAGTGAGAAACTGCATTAACAATCAAAAGTGTTAAAATTGGTTGATATATCTCATTATAAATGAGACAAGATAGGCCCACTTACAATTTTGGTAAGTCAATAAAAATACTTAATCGATCCTACTTTTTAGATGGAACAAGGTAGAATGGTTGGTGAACTAATTTAATTTTATATTACCAATCAATTAAAAGGGTGTAAGATAAAGTAGACCGAAATTTTGATAAATCAAAAAGAATATATTTAAATAAAATGAAATAAACTCAATTCATTTTGACATATCAAATTTACAATTTGTGATCGAACATCATCCTCCAACCACATTATATTTGAGAAAATGGAAGCTAAATTAGTTAGTTTATGAGCCACTTTGTTGGCTGTCGTGGAAACATGAGATAGGGAGAAAGTCTCAAAAAATTGTGATAGGAGTTTGCATTCTTCCAATATGGCACCAAATTAAGAGGATTTCGGCATGAGATTCTTGGACTACCTCCAACGCGTCGACTTCGGCATCCAGTAGGGAGAAGAAACCAAATTTCCAACAATTGAACCCCCAAAAATTGTCAATAAGTTATTTTTTGTGCTGAAAATTTTGGGAGAGGGGAGACTATGGAACGACATGGCATGACTTTTGGCATTCCATGGTTTAAACATAAGTCTAACAAGTAAAATATTTTAGAGTAAATTACATTAACTTTTTTGAAATATTTGATTATGACATTTTACTTTATTTTAACTCAAATATTACACTCTACCCTATTTTTATCTAGTTTTACTTAAAAATTATACTTTAACTTAGTTACCTACTTTAAATAACTAATATTTTGATAAATTATGTATTTTTAATTAAATAATTATATTTATTTATAAAGTATAAATTTAACAATGTATGTGGTTATGAAAAAAAATTAATACAAACATAGAGCTATCTTAAGGCTAAGTTTAGTTAGCAAAAAATAAGACTAATTATATTTGTACTAAATTTATTTCTCGTATTACATACATTGTTAAATTTATATCTTACAATAAATATAATTATTTAATTAAAAATACATAATTTGTGAATATATTAGTTATTTAAAGTGATTAACTGAGTTTAAATATAATTTTTAAGTAAAACTAAATAAAAATAAGATGGAATGTAATATTTAAATAAAAATATGATAAAATATCATAACTAAATACCTTAATAGAGTTAATATAATTTATTCAATATTTTAATTATCTTCCTAGGCAGTACAGTTGGTTTAAACTTCTATTCCCTCCTTCTTCCTTTACTTTGAATCTCTCCGTGTACCCAAAAAAATAAAATATTTTAAATTTTGTTAATTGAATCAACTTTCATTAATACTTTGCTTGAAATGCTATAGTCAAGCCGTGGTGACATTGGCTTGATTGAACTTGATATATTTTTTGTCTTTTTATTGTAATTATTTATTTATTTTTATTACAAAAAGTTTGATATTACCAAAAAATAAATTTTTATATAAAAATTTATCATGAGAATTAGTTTTATGAAAAAATTTATCTTTTGATAATACAAAATTTTTTTATAGTGTTTATGTTTGGGAGAAAATATTTTCTTTCACAAGTAATTTTAGTCTTTAACAATACATATAGCGTACAAGATATAAGCCAACCAATCTAACATTAAATTATCTTTTCTTTTGGGCTTCGATTTTCTTCATAAAAGAATTTTTGGTTAATCAAGTGGGGTAAACCCAAACTCCTCCAAAATAAGCTCCTTCACCATGCATATTGTTGAATTGAATTTTGTCTTTATATCCTTCATAAAACTAGGACACATTAATTGCATATTTACATAATTTTTTAAACATAATGTTTGTTCGTTCAATAACATTTTATATAAAGTTATCAAGTTTAAATAAATGTATTTAAAAGAGCACTTGGTAACAAAAACGGACAGCTAAGACTGGATGATTGATTGAACATACATCCTTCAATATATCTCATTCAGAGTACTACTCAACAAAAATAAAGGTTTAGACTATTATTGAAAAATTAAGGCTAAAATACTACATTCTTATTGAAATTGTATTGTATGATAATATTTATAAATATGTAATCACAAAAGAGTCATGACTTTAATCATGTATTTGATCACACAATAAAGAGAGAGAGAGTGTAATAAAGTGAATCTATATTCTAATTATAAGAATAAAAATTTTTTATTTTACAATAAAATATCAAAAGAGTCATGACTTTAATCATGTATTTAATCACACAATAAAACATTTCAGTCAAAGTTATTAGTCAAGCTTATTGAATTGTATAACTTATTCTTAATTATATCTTTTTAAACCACTCTTCTTATTTCTCTATATATATGTGTAATTATTATATTATTTTATAATTAACATTGCTAAATACCCGATATAATATATATGTTTCATATTATTGATTCAGCTACTATTTTTGGTAAGCTATTACCATTAGTATGGCAGCCCTACTCTCTGCTCGGCTGATCTCTTTATTAACAACAAAAATTTGATTGTGAATGGCTGGTCCAAGTCGCCTATCTCGTCACTTACAGTAAATGTCGATGTACCGTTTACAAGGGATCCAGTGACTCTTGGTGTAGGGGTGGCGGCTCGGGACCATTTGGGACCTTTCAAGGGGCCCAAACGCTAAATTACGACATGGCATGACTTTTGGCATTCCGTTGGGAAGTGTGGTTTAAACATTAAGTCTAACAAGTAAAATATTTTAAGTCCCTTCGGAACACCATTGTTGGTTCCAACTTCCCAACCCCTCTTCCCTTGAATTAAACCTCTCCATGTACTAAGGAAAAGTAAAATATTTTAAATTTAATCAATTGAACCAAACGAAAATGTTATCTTACACAGTTTAGTCTACGCATGACGTGGTTCATGTGATCAAATTTAAAAAATTAAATAAATAAATAAAAATAAATAAATAAAAAATGAATAAAATTATAAATAAAAATATATAAAAATAACACTGCTCTTGAACCAACTTTCATTAATACTTTGCTTGAGATGCTACAGTCAAGCCGTTTTTTTTTTTTTGGTAACTTACGACTCCACAGCGGGAGTTAGAAACGGTCTTTAGGGGAATCGAACTTGTCACTGACAAGTTCATAGCCACCATGTGTGCCACTGAGCTGAGGCCCCTGGCCAGTCAAGCCGTTTTGATATTGGTTTGATTGAACTTTATATATTTTTTATTATAATAATTTATTTATTTTTATTATAAAAATTTTGCTATTATTAAAAGATAAGTTTTTATGTAAAAATTACAAATTTAAAGATAAAAAGTTTTGATAAAAAATTTATCATGAGAATTTATTTTATCAAATAATTTATTTTTTAATAATATTAAAAATTTTTATAATATTTATGTTACGAGAGAAAATATTTTCTTTTACACACAATTTTAGTCTTTAACAATACTTACAGCTTAAAAAAATCAGTCAACCAACCAATCTAACTGTAAATTATCTTTTCTTTTGGGCTTCAATGTTCTTCCCAAAAGATTTTGTTGTTAATCAAGTGGGGTAAACCCAAACTCCGCTAAACTAAGTTCCTTCACCATGCATATCACATGATATTACTGAATTGAATTGTGTCTTTATATCCTTCATAAAAGTAGCACACATTAACTACAAATTTACATAAATTTTAAGCATAATGTTTGATCGTCCAACAATATTTAATATAAAGTTATCAATTTTAAATAAATGTTTTTAAAAGAACACTTGGTAACAAAAAGGGACAGCTCAGACTGGATGATTGATTGAATATGTATCCTTCAATATATCTCATTCAGACTAATGCTAAACAAAAATAAAGGTTTAGCTTCATCTGATGCCAAGAGGAGCTCTTTAGTTTGGCTTTGCTGTCTGTTCCTTTTTCTTTTTGGTTTTTAGGCTTTTAGTCCCTCCCTTATAACCAAAAAAAAAAAAAAGTTTAGACTATTATTGAAAAATTAAGGCTAAAATACTACATTGTTATTGAAATTGTATTGTATGATAATATTTATAAATATGTAATCACAAAAGAGTCATGACTTTAATCATGTATTTGATCACACAATAAAGAGAGAGACATAGTAATATAGTGAATCAATATTCTAATTATAAAAATAAAAAATTTTATTTTACAATAAAATATCAAAAGAGTCATGACTTTAATCATGTATTTAATCACACGATAAAGAAAAGTAGTGTTAAATGGAAATAGTATTTTTGTTTTAGCATTTTTTTTTGGGGGGCTGATTTTAGCACTGATTGATTATTGTATAGTTATGAGAGGGTATATGTAAATTTTGTAAGAAATTCAGATAATTAAGAGAAAACCAAAAGGGACTAAGGAAGCAACCTCATGACACAACATTTCACGTAGGACCATAGGCACAATTTTTATAATATAATAAGATAAGAAGATTATATTTTATGTGAAAGTAATGATACATACATACATACATAAATTCTTCATTCAGTCTATACACTCTTTCACATTCTTACTCTTTTTTCTCTTTTCCTCAAGTTTTATGATTTTAGATGTAAAAGGAGTGTGCGCTCCCCCTAATCTCAATTTCCTTTATGTGATATAAGTAGTGATTTCGGATAGAAACAAGTCAACTCAAGTTAGATTATGATTTAGAAAAGCTAACTCTATTATAAAAATTAGCTCATCCCTACTAAAAGAAGAATGATATATACACATAAATTTTTTTATCATATATGCACGTATAAAAATAAATTTAAAGAAGAGATAACAAAGATTTAAAAGAATGTGAGAGAGAACCCATATCCAAAGGGGGCATTTGCGGTCCAAGATTGCTTGGAAAATAGTGATCAGTTCTCACTTGTTTCCTTTTCTTTCACTCCCAAAAATGGGAATAGGATAGCAGACTATTTATCTAAATTTTCACAAATTTGCATTTGAGAATGAGGGGGTCTACTTAGAAGGACTCCCATCTTGTATTGTGCAGTTCCTAGCTGCTGAATCTTCTGCATTTTACTTCAATTATCAGTATTGATATAAAAAATAATTTGAGCCTGACCTTTGGTCTATGACAATAAAAAAAAATAGGCTTAATTTTGTTTATTGACCTATCTTAAGCATACATAATCAAACCTGTTAAGAATTACAAAATTATTTTATATTTTAAAGATTGATGATATATATATATATATGAAGTATTATATTTATAATATTTTCAATTATTAATTATGTGTGTGCCTATTACAAAGTCAATGTTCATATAAATAGACTAAGCTTGTTTAAATTAAAAAAAAAACTAATATTGTAGCTTAAGCCTAATTTATCTATAATCCATAATTTTATTATATATAAAAATGAAAATGGGCATAAATATATTTAGACTAAAATATCCTTTTTAAAAATTTTATCTTTTAAAACACCATTTCATTATAAATTTAGCTAATATTTTTGGTGAGCTATTGCTATTATTATAGCAGCCCTACTCTCTGCTCGGCTGATCTCTTTATTAATAACAAAAATTTGATTGGGAATGGCTGGTCCAAGTCGCCTATCTCGTCTCTTACAGTAAATGTGGATGCACCGTTTTGAAGGGATCCCATCACACTTGGTGAAGGGGTGGTGGCTCGGGACCATTTGGGACCTTTCAAGGGGTACAAAACAGTACTTCGCTTTGCTTTGTAGCCATTATAGGGTCTCTCATGTTTGGCAAGAAGTTGGGACACAACTCTGTCATTCTGGTGAGCCATTCGAATGTGGCAGTGGACCTCCTAAAATCTAATTAATATCCAGATTAGGACCCTCTATTATTTATTTTTCAAAATATTATCACAATATATGTGATAAAAACTGAACCTTACCATGATTAATGTTCAATAAATGTCATTTGTTAAAAGTAAAAGAAAAAAAAATTTAAGTCACATATTTTAAACAATAGAGAATCTATTTACTTAATACCCATTTTTCTGTCACATAATAAGTGACAGATTTTACAGAAAAATTTATGTATTTTTAAAATTGGGTGAGACTCATGCCACAAATTTCTACACAAATTTTGTGTCACTCATTATAAGAGTTTAGGGCGATTCGAGAATTTATTGTTAAGTTGGAGATATAAAAAAAAAAAAAGGAATTATCAAAAAATCTTGAAGAAGATTATCTCTTTTTAATATTAATAGAAGTCATTTAATTGTAAGTATAATTAACAAAAAATAAAATGAAACAATATATTTTTTTTTCTATGTATGTATCTGGACCCTCACTCCCTCATTACTTGTTCTCATACTCATTATCTTCCTATTTTTGGATAAATAATCTGACAATTCCGTATGAACACACATACTATACTACACTGTGCCTCTATCGTTAAAATGAAAATGTGAAATGTGTGTATAAAAAGGAGTGGAAATTGAGTCAAAGGACAATAGGAACGGAAATAATGAATCTTCCCAAATCAAAGCGAGGATTCAATGCCAAAGTCTCATCACCCATATCTTCTCCACAATTCTTTCTATTTTCTAATTTGAATTGGATAAAAGTTGGAATTTAACCTAAAAAAAAAGCACACACAAATTAAATTTGTTATCTCAGGAAAATGAAAAGAAATTATCAAAAGGAGAAAACCTTGAAAAATAAGAAAGTATCAGCTGTATACAACTTGTGATATTCCTTTCCAAAATAAGAACCGCATGATCTTATCTGAATAAATATAATAATTATTATTACTATTAATATTTTACTAAATTTTCTTTTATTTATTTTTTAAATTTTTTAAAAATATTCTTATTTTTTAAAATAAAATTAATTTTTTAAATAAAAACAAAATAATATATCTTTCTTAATAAAAATAAAAATAAATTTAAATTTAAATATTAAATTATATTTAATCTTAAAATAATTTAAAATATAATTATTTATTACGGTGCCAATTAAATGATTTTCTTTTGTTTTAAACCCGCAGATGTGACCTGTTGACTAAAATTTTTTAAAATCCTTTCCTTTCGCTCCAAGTCTAATTAGCCTCACAGCAAAAAGAAAAGAATGCCCACAAGATACTACTGGGGCCTACCTTTTACTTGGATGCATAAGCACACGACACGTAGCTCTTTAACTCTAGAGAGTAGTCACACATCAACTTTACTGTGTACCATCCCGTACATCATCATGCACTTTTGTGATTATGTGGACCAATAGGAATCAAAGAGTCTCGGTGGGGTCGCCCTGAGAAAAAACAGGAGATTTTGGTTCGGCTGTGAGTGAATAGCAGAGTGCGAGTTTTCTTTCTTGGCAACAAAGTATTAGAGCGACAAGCGGGGGAGCCCAACCGAGAATTGTGTTTTGTTTAACGTTGTAGTACGCCTTCGCTGGTTTTCGGCGTTTCCTTTTCTCATTCGATGTAATCGGTTTCTATCGTTTTGGCCAAGAGGCATGCGGCGTTCTCGGCTGTGAACACTGTTAACTGTCAGAACCAGCTTCCAATGGCAGTCGAAGAGTCCAAGAATTTTGGGAGTAGAAAGCGCAGAAGAGGGTCTGGGAAAAAACAGCTTCTTCCTGTCAATGAGAAAGTTGAGGTAACGTCACTTTTGGGACCCTTTCTTTTCTCATTTTATTATATTATACTTAATTTATAATTTGTTAATTGAAATTTTAGAGGTTCTGTTTTTTGTTTGGCGGTTCATTTTCTTTTCTCGTTGATTTCCCAGTTGTCTCCTTATGTTATTTGAAGAAAAATTCTAGCAAAGTGTTTTCATATCAGTGCTTTTGTGTTTCTATTTGTGATCGTTATTTATTATTGCTTTCAAAGAATTTCCGTGATGGTTGTTACTTTCATTTTAGCTACATTACCCCTTTGAATGTTAATATCATCATTAATCCCCATTCACGGTTTGCTGCACATTCTCTTTGCCATTTTTTCTATATTGGCTTAAGTAATGTATATGGTAGATAGCTATGGCCACTTTTTTCATTCTCTTTCTCTCTTTAAATTGAGCGATACTTGCAAGTCCCAATGCGGTGACTTTTTGATCTAAATTTTCAAGTTCTATGAATAATCATTCAAAGTTTTTCAGGTAAGGAGTTTGGAAGTGGGCTTTCTGGGCTCATGGCACTCTGGGACAGTTATTAAAAGTGGGAAGCGGACGCGTCATGTCCTATATGACAATGTTTTAGATGATAATGGGTTAGATTATCTGGTTGATGTGGTAGGTTTTCCAGCTGTTCTGGATAGTATCTGCTCTTCAAATTGTAACAAACGAGGGTTTATTAGACCATTGCCTACTTTGATAGATTTTAGGAGTAGGGACCTTACATATGGTCTCTGTGTTGATGTGAATTATCAGGAAGCTTGGTGGGAAGGTGTTATCTTTGATCACTGTGATGGGATGGACGAGAGGAGCATATTTTTCCCAGATTTGGGTGATGAAATGAAGATTGGAATTGATAAATTGCGTATTACTCAAGACTGGGATGAAGTAACTGAGAATTGGGAGCAACGAGGGAAATGGATATTTCTTGAATTGGTTGAGGAGTGTGAACAAACATCATATGTTGCAGTTTCAGTAAAGCAAATTTGGTATGACATACGGACAAAAAGGGATTTTGCTAAGATTAGGGAGTGGACTTTTAATTTGAAGGACTCATGGAGAGACCTTGTAGAGGAGGTAGTTAGTGATTACTTATCTCTTACACTGAAAGAAGTTTTCCCAGTCCTAGACCTCTCAAGGAATTTCTCTAAAGAAATTACAGAACCAGAGGCAGTTGAACCTACTGCTAATGTTGACTTGAATGAGGAAGCTGATATGGCTAACTTTCAGGCTGTTGTAGATTCTGGAAATCGGTTGAGTAGCAACACAAATATTTATAATGATGCTAGTTATGATAACTCATTTGGTTCTCAAACTAGAATTGCTGACATCCTTGTGGAACAGGGTGGCTGGTCAAATTTGTTGGGTACTGATGGAAATAATAGTAGCATCTTTCCCATTCAAGAGAAATTTAGTTTAGAGGATGGAACATCAGATAGGCATAGCATGGCAGAGTTAAAAATGTCCTGCCCTGAGAAGGAAGTTTTGGTGCAGAAAGAACCCCTGGCTCAAGTTCAGGATATGCTACTTGAGTATCCACAAGGAATTTGCTGTAAGGATGCAGGTGCTGCCGGTCAAGTAATTTCTGATGCTAGCTGTTACAAAAATAGAAGAAAATACAAATGTTCATCTCACAAAACGTCCGTAAATTGGCAACCTCTTATACTGACTAAAGTGGAATTCTGCCCTGATGCTGTTAATCAGTATGCACTTGCATCTGGAAGGAAAAGTAGGAAAGATTTGAAAGAAGAAGTCCTAAAACATCTTGCATATCTTGGATGGAAAATTGAGTGGACAAAGGATCTTAAACAAAAGCGCAGATACAGGTACAGCTCACCTCATGAACATGACCAACAGGTTTACATGTCACTTTTTGAACTTTGTAAATGTATGAAAGAGGGCATCGACAAGAATTATTTGCTGTCCCAAGATGATCAGAGAAGGATGCATCCTACAGTTGATAGTGGTTTTTCACATCTGCTTTGTGATCAACCCATAAAGACTCGGAATCCAGATGTTGTCCCTCCAATTATGCCTCCTCCTCCTTCTGTTGAAGCCCTAGATAAACCTGAATTTTGCCCTCAGGCTGTTGTGGAATATTACATGCTTGCATCAGATAAGCGTTGCAAGGCTGATAAAAAAAATATGATACTAAAAGCAAAGAAGCACTTATTAGCGGCAGGATGGAAATTTGACTACCCTACTAGAAGAAGAAAGTACTGCATTTCTCCAGAAAATGAGAGCTTTGGCTCACTTCGACAAGCATGCAAAGTATATATCAAAGAAAGTATTCCTAAATGGATTAATTCTGGCAAGAGACCCTTGAATGCTTCAGGCATTATGGAGGAGAATATCAGTCAGGTTGATGGTGATAATTTGTTCTACAGTGTATCTCAGTTGCTTCAAATGGAACCCGAATTACATGCTATAGATGATGCACCTGTAAGGAGATCAGCTGTAAATCAAAAAGCAAAATACAGGAGGAATTTAAAGGCCAGCCAACCAAAACTCCAAAGAAATGGTTTACCTAAGCGGGTGCTTCGATCAAGCAAAAGGGTGCAGAAGGTGTGTCCTCCTTGTATGTCACACCCAAAACCTCAAAATGTACTGTCTTGGTTAATAGACAAGAACTCGGTGTTACCAAGGGCTAAGGTTTACTACTGGGCAAGAGGTAGGCATCATCCTGTGGCTGAAGGACGAATAACTCATGATGGAATCAAGTGTAGCTGTTGCAAGAAGGTACATAGTCTTGGAGGCTTTGAACTTCATGCTACTGGCAGTAGTAGCCGGGGAGCCACTGCTAGTATCTTTTTAAAAGATGGCAGGTCACTCTTAGATTGCCAGATGGAAATAATGCATGATCATAGGATGAGAGAAACTACAGGAAAACCATGCAACGATATTTGTCCTGGCGAGAATGATTACATTTGTTCTGTTTGTCACTATGGCGGTGAACTGGTTTTATGTGATCAATGCCCATCTGCATTCCATAAGAGCTGTCTTGGTTTGGAGGTAGATTTACTGTTTTCTTTCTCAATCTGCCAAGTTCATTTCCATCTTGTTATCTTATTTCCTTTTATTCCTTATTTACTTCAGTACTTTTTAACTAAGAGTAAGATTGGGCTCAGTGTTCTTTTGTTGAGCTGGTTTCATTTTTCTTGTGTAGGACATCCCTGATGGTGACTGGTTTTGCCCATCATGTCGTTGTGCGATTTGTGGCCAAAGCAAAATTGAAGGGGCTGAGGATGCGCACTTTCTTACTTGCATTCAGTGTGAACATAAATGTAGGCTTTTATAATACGTAAATTCATATCTCAATATTTTTGGCTAAAAAATTGGATTGCTCTGTGTGTTTATGTGTGTATGTGCACATGCATGTAGACCAACATTGTGACTTTTATAGTGTGTTATTTGTCAACCTAATGTAGATCATGTTGGGTGCCTGAGAAATGGTGAGGTAGATAAGTCGAGAAGATATCTGGAAAATTGGTTGTGCAGCAAACACTGTGAAAAGGTATGTCAATTATACCTTCCTTTTTTCTTATTTTCCTTGGAAACTAAATTATATTTGGCATGACAAAGTGGTAATTATCTACACTGACCTTGGAAGCATTACATTACCCCTTTTGTTAAAACAAATCAGATCATTGTCATTGTTGGTCAGTGACTTCTGCATATGTCAATCATTTCAAAAAACCATATGAAATTTAACATGCTTATTGCTTTTTGATTTAGGAATGAGCTAATTATTTGTTATAATTTATATTTCTTTAATGCCTTTTTTAAATTTATGCCTCTTCTAACAGTTAGGAGACAATGCATGATTTTGCTGAGGGTTAAATGTTAAGACAATGACAAGCAGAAGGCAATTTAAGTTTAATGTCAGAGAAACATTATTGGGCATATGCCTTGAACATATAATGCTAGACAGCTAGTTTCTGATGCTGATTCTACTCTAAATTCTTGTATCTGTTTTTATGCAGATATATGCAGGCCTTCGTAAACTATTAGGAGTGCCTGTTACTGTTGGTGTGAACAATCTAACTTGGACATTGATGAAGTGTGTCAACTATGAAAGTTTTGATCTTGATAGTGCTAATGAGGCCTTCTTAGCAGAGAGTTACAGCAAACTCAATGTTGCTCTTGCAGTGATGCATGAATGTTTTGAGCCCCTAAAGGAACGTTATTCTGGCAGAGATCTTGTGGAAGATGTTATTTTTAGCAGATGGTTAGAAATTCTTATCCTTCAAGTTATGTTTGTGCAATCTTTTCACTCTCAACTTAATAGATGAATTTTGAATATCCCAGCTTTCATCCCTTGAATGACAAGTGTTTTATTTATTTAAGGCAGGGACCTAGTGGTTGTTTTTCTGTTGTTCTGAAATTGTAATATGATGTTTTCCCCTATATCTTTTTCCTTTCATTCTCAATTAGCTTCAGAGATGGAAATGAATTGGTTGTGATTTTGTGGATAGAACAAAGGTTCTCATGTGCAATGTTTCCATTATTGGAATTTTGGAAATGACAGCACAACCTTGGTGAACCTTTAATAAGAGAATCCTGCCTTAAATGGTTGACCAAAGTTTATTTTGTGGGATATAGCTAGGTTACTTCAGCTTTTGGGTATAAAAAATTGTGGCTTTACAAATATTAAACAGAATCACACCATTCTCGTTATATGAATTTGGTAGAGATCTGGGGGAAATAGGGTTTTTTAACATGTTTTGGACCTAAGACCTAACCTAAAATTTGTTAGCATTGTTTTCTTTCTTACATTTATCTTTATCTCACTGTCAAATTATAAGCTTCTTCACCATGTTGACGTGTTTTCTTTGGTTATGCTGGTGTAACTGGTGTACCAACCTTTTTTTTTACAGAAGACTTGGGTCAAAATCATGAATTATGTATATATAAAGAGTTTAGTTTTGTGTATATAATTATGTTAAGGTCTGGGTTTATTTAATTTGCCTGTGGATGCAATATTTGGGTTTTGATTCTCCCTCTGCATATGCAAGTGCTTACTAATGGGAAGATGCCACAGTGGATGATCAGAGGACTTCCTTAATAGACTTGATTTGGTGATTAGAGGACCTCCCCAAGGGACTTAATGCATCTGCTTAAAGTTCAAATCACCATTTTTGAACTTGTACTGCATCTAATATGTACTTAGGCTGAAGACTTTTGGGAATCTGGAAAAACAAACATTGTCTAAACTCCTAGATTGCAGATTAGGAGGTTATGGATATGTAATTTTTTCACCTAACATGTGTGACATTGATCATTATCAACTTCATTCAAGCCCCATAGATAATCTGCATATTTGAAGATGAAGAATACAATTTGCACCATCTAACTAGTGGCTAAGTATTTAGGTTCAAGGGTTATTTAGTTGAATGGCATTCAATTATCTGCTGCAAAAATGTGTTCCATATGACGAGGAACTTTGAGCGTGAGGTCAAATGGTTTTATATCTAGGGTGGATTGGTACTTGACAATCTTGGTAGTAGGTGATTTGTAGTTCTTGTGGGGATTTATTTCATGTGATAACCATGTGCATTATTCAAGTTGCATGTGTATCACATCACAACATTGTACAAGGTCATGGTATCTCTATATTATGCCGTATTGGCATATTCTGTAGGCCAATGCCTGATATCTTTGCTTTGGAAAATTTGTAGGTCAGAGCTTAATCGTCTCAACTTCTGTGGCTTCTATACTGTACTTTTGGAGAGAAATGAAGAATTGATTAGTGTGGCTACTGTTAGGTAAGCAAAGGATCTTACCAGGAAGTAGCAGGCTTTTTGTGATTGAACATACTATTTGTGCTGCAGTTTTCTATCACTTGTCATGTTATGGTCATCTGACTTGCTTTTTACTTGAATAGGGTCTATGGGGAGAAGGTAGCAGAAGTACCTCTTGTTGGTACCAGATTTCCTTATCGTCGACTTGGAATGTGTCGCATCTTAATGAATGAGCTTGAGAGGGTAATCAAAGATGCATTCTTATTTCTGTGTATATATATATGTACCTACATTTATTTCCTGCTTCCCTCTATTGGAAGCCATTCTTTTCTTCTGAGAAAAGAGTTAGGGCACGGGGGAATAATTGTAATATTATGTTAAAACTTCCTTAAGGCCAAATTTTTAAAACAATTATCCTCCCTCTCTAGAAACTAGGAAAACACATCTATAGCACTTGATGCTTTTATACAGATTATAGATGTATGATTAGTTTCACCAATATTGAACACAGGAAGGTTAGTCATAGTTTATAGCTTTTCCATTGTACTTGTTAGTTTATGGCTCTAGTCTCATTGCTAATTTTAAAACCAGACAATTATGACATCTCAAGAGTGCTTTAAACCTAGCTTGTTTGAAAAGTTGGATTTTCAATAGGTTCCTTGGTGGACCAGATTAATTTTGAGACCCTTTTTATCCCATTGACCCATTTGAAACAGTTTTACGATTCATGGGATAGTTGTCTCATGTGATGGATGGTATTCAATAACATACACTACATCTTCACAATAAATGCCCGGATCCAATTAGAATTTGGATCGCCTACAGTTCAAAATCTGTGACTTCTGTGACTTAAGCATTTTTTGGAGAATAGTGGCCCCGGTTACAATTTATGGTGGGACCCACTTTCTCTTATTTTTTTTCGTAACTACTCACTCTTTCTTTCTCTCTGTGAAGTCACCCCTAAAGTCCTTTGTATTGTAGGGGATCCGGATCTATTATTTTCAATAAAATGATTGAGTTGTTACATTTTAGTAAGAAAGCCTTTACTTATACTGTTAATTATTTTTTATCTTTATAACTTGTGGTAATCTGCATGAATTTTAATTAAATTTATTAAAGATTCTCTCCGATCTTTTTCTTTCACCAATATATTTTGCTTAAAGCCACACTTCTCTCCAATCCTTTTGCTGCCAGATCGTACCTTCTTAACTATCTCAATATTATCCTTACTATAATTCTCAAATACACTAATATAAATTGGACCAGGCAGGGATTTGTCATCGCTGTGTCTTTAAGATATAAATCTTGACTTAAAAGATAGAATCCTAGAATTAGTAGGTAGTTATTTGAAGTTACCCGACTTTTTTGTTATCTCTCTATACTCTAAGTACGAAAGTAGATTGATGTAGAACTGTCTATAGGTCATGATGTTAGTCTTTCAAATGTTTTCTAAATTTGTCTTCCTTTTAAGCTGTGGTATTTATAGATCCTCTTCAGTCAAAGCTATTACCAATATTGATTTTAGTTTTGTTTTATCATTCCTTGTGCCACACATCAGCCTCAAAGTTCTTACAACTGGGATATTCCTTTTTTGGACAATCACTTAATTGGCTAAAACTAACAAATTAAAGTAGACAAACACTAGAGTGTAAAGGATATTCTCCATTAACAATTATATATGCATTTAATGATTCTATCTAACCTCCAATTGGCTTTGGCTCTTTATCATTTGCCACATTTGGTTGAGTTTTTCCAACTTAGACGTGGAATCAAAAGAAATTGCTTTTATTGATGCTAAGACTTGAATTCTTGAACATACTTTCAGTTCTTGTCAATACATGGTTAGTTGTAAGATTTATTATGTATTTTAGTTATTGAAATTCCTTTGTTTCCTTTGTCTCTTGATGGATTCATTTATCTTGAAAAACTAGCTCTAGTAATATATTGATCACTATATGACTTTTACATGATGGTCAAATAAATTACTGCTTGTCTTTTAATGAATTCAAACTTATCCACGTTGTTGAGCTGTTCAACTTTTAGAACTTAAGGGGAATTAATTTATCAAGTTTTTCATGTTTGATATATTTTCTTTTTATAAATCAAAATTATGTAGAATGGTTTTATCAATCATCATATAAATTTTAACTATTCATGTAGATACTTTTGTGTTTGTTTTTGTAATTGGCTATACATGAGTTGTATCATTTTATCATTTACAATTCAATTGATTGTTTTTCAAGCTTATACCATTTTATATGACTTTTGCCATTCAGTTTATCAATTGATCTGGCAACAAGCAGTGAAATATGGTTGTAGCAATTGATGATTTTGAAAGGAAGTGTGTTTATTCAGTTCTAATGTCAATTTGTGTGTGGGAAAAAGTGATGAAGGTCGTTATGAAATGGAAAGAGTTATAATCTTTTCATCAGTTATAGTTTAAAAAAGTCGTTTGAATGATTTATGAATATTCAGTATCATCTTCTGACTTGAATTTTTTTATCAGAGGCTTCTGCAACTAGGAGTGGAGAGGCTAGTTTTGCCTGCTGTTCCTGATGTGCTGGATACGTGGACCACTTCTTTTGGCTTTTCAAAGATGACAAATTCTGAGAGATCACAGTTTCTAGACTATGCTTTCCTTGATTTTCAAGATACTGTTATGTGTCAGAAGCTGTTGAAAATTCCTTCTACTAATTCAGTTTTGTCAAGAGGTTTGTTTGATACTTGTTAGTCACCGTGAGGAGATATTAATCAAGTTTCTGTGCTAACAGGATTTTAACTTTTTGTGTCATTGCAGAGACTGAAACTAAACAACAAGACGTTATCCCTGTAAGTGGTAGTATTGATTTTGATCTGTCTAGTCCTGTATCTGAAGTATTTCAAGCAGAAGAGATAGACAGAAGTGGGATGCTGGATCCACAACTGGTGGAGTACGTTTCACCTATGCCTATTTCTTAACTATTCGTAATACAAGATCGCACTGGCTGTAAATATGCTACCTGTAAACCAATTACTTTAATTCGAGAAAAAGTTAAACCATTTTAATTTCTAACTATACAGGGAAAAGGAAGACTGTAAAGACAATATAATACCGGGATTAAATGTAATGTTGGAACTTAAGTTCTCAATTGAAGTTAATCATCCTGAAAACTCTTAATTGTAGAACTTTTAAAAAGATGTTTACATTGTTGTACATGTTCCCAATTGATGCTTTTGATATCTCTTTTGTTATAATGAGGTTTCTCCATGGTTGTCATGTGATTTTGTGTAGACCAATGTACGGCAGAGTTTTGAGCATCATATTTGCTCGCACAAATCATCTTTGGGGAAACTTTTTTGAAACTTGTATCTGGGATTGGGTAAATGATTTTATTACAGGACTGTCTTTGTCAGATATGCAGAGGATCTGAAAGCTCCTACGAGCTGAATTTTTCTTCTTCTTCTGGATGTCTTCTTTTTCTTTTCTTTTTTTGACTTTTTCTCTTGCGTTGTGTTTGTTTTTTGACGCTTGTTGTAGGAATATGCTTGTCCTTAGATTATGTCTATCCTTTTAATGAATTTTTTTTATGACATAAATATTCTACATGAATCAGAGCACCTAATATTCAGTGTAAATTTACACTTTGCTTTTCCCTGAAAATTTGAACTCATAGTTTATAGGAATTTTAATACTAACCTTTTCAGTATATGATTAATATTTAAAACTTGGCTATTCAAGCAATGTTGTCATGCACGATAAATAAAATCCGGCCTCTATTTTCCATGCAAGACAACAATGTGAAAATAATTATGTAGGAGCAACATTGCTCTAACATTTAACCAATTAATCACATAGGTGGTTGGGTCAGCTTAGGAATGGTTAATGGTTTAACCATTTTTAAAAGATTTACTCACACGAATGATTAACTGGTACATAACTGTAAATTTTATGCTGAACTATATATTGAAAAATAATTCCACCTATTTTCTTTCCTCAAGCATTGCTTTCTATTTATTAAAAGGGAGAATTTGATTTGCTCTCCCATGATGTGATGTAAATGACAATAGAAAGTTTCCAATAATGAGTCCTTGAGGCAGATCTGAGTTAGAATAATAGTAAAGGAACGTACTGTCATAACATATGTATTGGCAATGATGTGATGTGAACTGTAGAGTAATCAACATGATGTGAACTGTAGAGTAATCAATAGAAAGTCTCCCATGATGTGAACTGTAGAGTAATCAACATGATACCACTATAATGGTTAATTAGTCCTTTACTGTTACACAGTTCTAATATACTCAAGGCATACATATGTATTGGCAATGCCCATAGATCAATTTTGCTTTTATCTGAAAGATAGAGATAATTTTTTTTTTTTTAAACTTCATTGCTCGCAGCAAAAACTTACCCAGCACAAGACATAACAGTTTAATTTCTACATTTTATTCTAAAATAATAATTTTATCATAAATCCTAACTTTTTTTCCAGACGGCTTTGCTTTTATAGAGTACTATCATCATGCTTATATGTTGGCATTGCATCTTGTTGGAGATTAGTTTGGAAAATTTCTCTCCACACACAAATACTTAAGTGATTGAATCTGATTCAGCAATTATTGGATTCATTTTCTTTACATGCATTTAATTGCCTTCTATTTGTGTTGCTAAAATTACTTGTTTTACTAATAGCAATTGTAGTCATTTTTGTAATTTTGTTTCTTGGGTTTGTGATAATTTATTACCAAACTGTTGAGATTTTTATGTTCTTTTGAAACTAATAAAAAGTAAATCCAATTATACATAGATTTTCATTTTCTTCATATGCAATTGAGTGACATTGGGTGCACCAATGACTAATGCTATTCACACATTAAATATCCCTTACAGTATAAAAAAAACATCTGGACGCAGAATGGGGTTGTGTCTTTTGTTTTGGTACAAATTTTGGTTGAGTAGGATAATCCCTCAAAAATTAATTCTCCACAAATCAATGATTTTGGACTTTTTTTTTTTTTTTTGCTACCAGCATAATTTTGATTATCTGTTGAGAAATTTAATCTTGGGAGGTTGTAGTAGTGTGTATATAACCTATGTTATATTTTCCCAGCATTGTTGCAGGCAACAAAAGTTATCTTGATAATGGTGCTATGCAACCGCATTCCAGGGTACTATATCCCTGCCTATGAATTGTCTCAATGTTCTTCAATTATAACACTGATTTTATGACTGGTTTTTGATACGTAGGTGAAGCTAACAAGTCTCCAGGGTAAACAACGCAAGAATGGAACCAGTCCAGAGTGCTCACTTGAAGATGACAATTTTAAAAAGGATGGTAGGAATGACATCCACTTCAAGTTCTATCATAGAAGGAAAGTCAACAAGGCATGAGTTGGATTTTCATGAAATTCTGAGCTGCATTGCAGGAAAATGAAAATGATGAACTTATTGGGGGGTCTGAATTGAGCATGGAAAATTTTTGAAGTGATCTGAATTGTCCATTAGTCAAGACTACTCTCAGAAGTCCAGTTTCTTTGTGCAAAATTGAATGCATGGGTGTAAAAGCAGTGGCTGTCTAATTGTTAGTGCCTAATTTTGTCTGGTTTTTGAGAAATTTAAGTGAAATAAAATAGGCAAGGGAATTAGTGGAACTCGGCTCATTCCTTCTTGTTGTAATAAGAAATCTTCTTGCACAACTATTAGTCACAGCCCTACACAACCGCCAAGTTGCCTTGATCCAATGGTGGCTTAAAGTTTAGGTGAAAGGGCTTGGATGTAGATGGAACTATTTATGCAGTGATCCACAACAGAGGTTAATAATTGTGTAGGTAACATGAGTGAGTTTGATATTGTAACATTTGCATGGTCTCGGAAAGGTAAAAATTTTGAGACATGAAAGAAAGAGCTTTGTTGCCATTCCTATAAATAGAATTTTACAAAATATTTATTTAAAAAAACTTAAATTATTAAATTTATTACATCTCATAAACTAAATTATTGAACTCATAAAATCAATTAACTTATAGGCTGTTTGTGATAAGTTTTTGTTTTTAATGATAATTTCGTAAAAAAGGGGATGGTTGTTGACACTATCTATTGAAGATTTTGGGATGAAGTGGAGATTATATCAACTGTCACAAGTTCAGTTTATTTGCTGATGAAGATTCGTGATGGTGAAAGAGCAAAAATGGGAGAAATTTTAGAAAGGAAGGACATTGTGATTGGTGAACTAAAAAGCATATAAGGAAAGATACATGTGCATACTTTTCTAACAACTTAAATGCATTATAACTTTATAATGAGAAAATAAATTTATAATTGTTATATTTTATAGTAAAGTATGATAATTAAACAAACATTCTGATTGCTATGATCAAATGGAGGAGACTGTCATAGCAAGATAAGGCAAGAGGAATTTTCCTATGCATTATCTTTGCGCTTGCACTCCTGTTTATGGTCATGATTATCTCATTTGGTCGAAACCAAGAGGCATGGCTAAAAGGAGTACTTCAAATGCGGACTATGAAGTTGTCACGAGAGTGGTGGAAACCTTGAAAACATAATAGAAAACTAGTGAAGCAGAAATGTTGGGTGAGCAAATTTTTATATTTCACTCACGCAACATAGAATTCATGAAGTGGTTATGGATAAAACGTATTGGAGGACTAAACTTGTGTCGTCAATGGAAGAAGTCTGAGAAATATTTACACGTGTCTTCAAGGATATATTTATTCTCGCGTTGTAGAGGTGGATGTGGCTAGCAATTCTCTAAGATACAACAAAATTCTTCTAGTGTTAGTGGGAAGGAGAAACAACAGTTAATCTTGATTAAATTCAACATACGAATTTAGAAGTGGGAAGGAGAAGAAATGTGCTCCGGTGATGCATTGGTGTATCTGGTACGATTGTAAGAAGGGTGTATTTCTAAAAGAAATTGACTATTAAAATAAAATTATGCAATGTGGGACTTAAGCCTTTGACTATTAAAAATAAGACTAAAACTCTATTTCAATCCCTTATAAATGAAGCAATTTCTATTTTAATCTTTCATTGTCCAACTTTTTTATTTGGATCCTCTATAATTAAAAATTACTATTAATTAAATTCTTCTGTTGCTCTCCTTTTAACACCTTAACCTAATTACATGTATCATTAATGTTGATGTGGCATATTAATTTTTTAATGTGTAGCCAAATTTGATATATTAGCATTTTTTTTCTCTCTTTCATTGTGACAGTTTTATTTTCTTGACAAAACCCTATGATAGACCCTCACAGATGAATCAATTTTTATTTTAGTCTCTTACTATCAAATTTTTGTAATCAGGTTCTGCATAGTTCAAATTCACTATCAATTAAGTCCATTTATCACTCTCTCGTTAACACTGTTAGCTAACCCTATATTATTAACATTAACATGGCACATTAATTTTTCTAATGTGTAATCAAATTTGACAGGTCAACATTTTCTCTCTCTTTCACTATGGCAATTTTAATTTTTTTAAGATCTTGTAAATGGAATGATGCCATTTTGGCTAGAAATCCCTCTTAGTTATCACCCAAAATGATGGCGTTTCAAATGAGAGAACATTGTCTATTTTTATTTTTCACCAAGCTTCCATTCTTCGAAGGAATTAGGAGCCCATTGATAGAGATGAACCTAGAAAGCAATGTGAATTGGGAAAACCCCTAATTATCAATCATTCTCAAATTGAGAGACTTCAGTTGCTATTGAGAATTTAAAACCCTTATTGCTTCATTTGACTTCATGAAGGGAGGCATCACAAATTTCACACTAAAAAATTGAAAATCCCAAGCCATGGATGGAGATGGGAATGGCATTGATGGGTGTGGAAGTTTGTTCTCTAATTATAACAGGAACGAGGTGTTGTTCATGAATTTCTTCTACCTGAGGTATGGAAGATTTTACATTTATTTCCCAAGAATATGTAGCAAAACGAAACATAGTTCAAGTTTACATAATCCTTCTCCTCATTTGATTTTTTTTAAATATGCTTCAAAATTTTTTTCCATTTCTCTCACTACTTGCTAGCTATAAGAATGGACATTTCTCAACAACAATTGTGATTTTAACTTCTTATTGATCATCTTTATTATTTTTTCTTCTTGAATATTACAATGGCTATACAACAACAATATGGTGTTTTCCTTTTACCTTCATTCATGTGATTGGATAAGTTAATATGAAAAGAAATTTCTAGTCCATAATATTGTTATATTTTGCAATTGCTATCTTTAGGGGATTAATATAAAACACAGGAACAATATATATTACATATTATTGAATCTCAAAATACTATCCATCCATTCACCTACAGGCATGATATTGTTCCCATATTCGTTAGTTGTCTATTGTGTTATTTTCTCACAACATATACACATACTCATGAACCATATTTACATTGTAATCTTATTTTGGATTAGCTACTATTGTATGGTACTCATCAATGTCTTACAAATACTAATTTAAAAAATTGTTATAAATTGACATATTGATGAGTAAGCCATAATGTTCAACTAGTTCTTGTTGGGCTTCCTAATTCTTTCAAAGAATGAAAGCTTGATGAAAAATAGAAGTAGCCAATATTCTCTCTTTTGGAACCTGCTATTTTGGGTGGTGGCTAAGGAGGGTTTTTGCCCAAAACGGTATCATTTTCCACTTACAAGATCTTGAAAAACTAAAACTACCATGATATAAGAGAGGGAAAATGCTGACATATTAAGTTTAGCTACTCATAAAAAAAATTAACAACCATGTCAACATTAGCTAATAATGTTAATGAAAGAGTAACAAAGAGATTTGATTGATATTCATTTTTAATTGTAGAGGACCTAATTAAAAAAATTTGATAGTAAAGGATCAAAATAAAATTGTCTCATCCATGAGAGACCAAAATAAAATTTTAATCAAGAAAATGAAACTACCACAATGGAAGAGAGAGAAAATGCTAACATGTCAAATTTAGCTACACATAAAAAAAATTAATACATCATTTCAACATTAATGATACATATCTTCAGGTTAACTAATGGTGTTAGTGGGAAAGTGACCGTAGGACTTGATTAATAGCGATTTTTAATTGTGGAAGACCTAATTAGAAAAATTTAATTAGTAAGAAGCCAAAATAGAAATCTAGTCTTATATATGAAGGATCAAAATGGGGTTTTAGTTAATATAAAACTATTCATGGGCTTCCACTTAGTAGCTTAAACTTTTAAGTTGATTAATTCCTTAACAAAGTATGAAAGCCTCTATAACCAAGAGATGAAAAATCCAATCCGTAAATAATGGGTTTTTATGGCATATTGATTGATCATATTCTATGGACCTTACAATGGTTATATATAATGGGTAAGGGTAAGGTTGGAAAAAGATAAGCATGAAGCAATCCAATTTCTCAAACATAATATATTGTTCCATTATAATCATGTCATCGTAAGCAAGTAAAACAAGAGGTAAACATGATCTTTATTTTAAGCTTACATAAGAGAACTAGTGATATTAGCATCTTTATATTTGAGTGTAGAATTTCACAGGACGGTTAGTTATCGGCTGCAGTGGTCTTACATTAGTGTGTGATGCCAGTAAAATGAAAAATGAGCTTAAAACAAGAGAAAGGATAATTGGGTTCATTTAATCTTATCACATAGGTTTTGGAGTACATATTCAGCTCCACAAATTTAACTAGTATAAAATTTATATTATCCAAATCTGGTTTAAAAGTTTTTCATGATACATGGTGGCATGGAGAATTAAAATATTTAGCTCATAGAGGGCCTTGATGAAAAATTCCAACTCATAAACAGAGGTTGTCAGTGTATGATTCTCAATACTTTTTCTCCTTCTTTTTACAAGCATGGAAGCATAAGGTTAACTAGATCTGTAATCCTTTAATGCTTGCCTTGCAATAGCATGTCAATGTATATATATGACTGTGTACTGGTTATGCGGAATACCCACATTACCAACGGCAGTTCGAAGATAGAAGACTTGCGCTTTTGAGACTGTTTTGATCTAATCATTTACACAAAGTTCAAAACAAAAATTATTATGATGTTGATAAATCAACAATTAATATACTAAATTAAGTTCAACAGTAATAAACTTAGTCGAGTAAACTAACCTGCGTAAGAACTGTCCAAACGACACCCTCATAGCACGGAGGAGTTGTAAGAGAACCATTGTATCTAAAATACTTGCTGCTGTGTATACCAATCTCACAGTCCAGGGGAAGAGTGAGACCAAAGTGTCTTGATTCAAAATATTTCTTGTGGGAAATGGGTCGTAGAGCACTTGCCACCTAGAAACGAATATATGTAGTTAAGATTAGTCACTTGACAGACATAGACAGACACAAGGACCAACACAAAAGTGTAGTAAAGATTTTCTTTATATATTTACCCGACTCAAGAAAGGATCTTGCCTTCCATACTCATACAGTACTGCCACCACAGCGTATTTATTAGCTTCACTTTGGTACACCATCTGTAATTCTAGATCATACCTGAAATTGAATAATTTTTTAAAATAACAGTTAAATTAAAGGGAATCACCCATGTGGGTTATTTTTTCTAAAGGGGTGTTATGACCATATGATTACATTTATGAGCAAGTGTTCCTTAATTAAAATGGGGTAGTTTTGTGATTGCAATCATATGATACAATATGAGAAAAGGAAAAATAAAAATCTTCTGCCGTTAATGGTGTATTCAGAAAGAGAATGTCAGTGTTACAATTGGAGATAATACCAAGTGTGATCAATTGTAATATAGCTTAGGAAGTTCTTCACCCATAGCAGCTACATTTACAAATATATATGATATGCAATTAAGATCAAACAAATTAAGAAACAAATAAGAAAGAATATATATATATATATATATATATATATATATATATATAGCCACATATACATATTAACATCAAGTTACTTTTGATAGAGTAAACATTTTCATAAATCCACAGCTCCATTGAATCTTAAATCATGTAAATCATTTTACTATATATATTATATATAGATCTTCAGGCATATATATGAATCAACAGTTATTTTGCTTACCACGATACTATT
Source organism: Dicorynia guianensis (assembly GCA_037013595.1). Lineage (NCBI taxonomy): Eukaryota > Viridiplantae > Streptophyta > Magnoliopsida > Fabales > Fabaceae > Dicorynia > Dicorynia guianensis. Next base: position 30,825,296 of record JASUAB010000005.1, read on the forward strand.
ACCTGTATTCACAAGCTTGATATTAATACCACGGTTGCTGGATTGCCCCTAAAGTTTAGAATGAAGTATTTTGTTTGTGTCTAATAGATTAATTGGAGATTGTATGATTCCATTCTTACACTTATACCAATCAATTCGAAGGTCTCCCTAATGAGCTGGCCCCTTATCACTAAGCGGATCATAGTAATAGTCTTCATTCCGACCCCCTATGCGTAGATTTTGATGTCAAATTTCAATTTTAAAAATACAAGTAAAGCAAACAGACTTAGTGACCCTGTAATTTGTATTTATAGAGAGAGAGCATAAACAGACCCACCATGCACAGATTTTGATGTCAAATTTCAATTTTAAAAATATATGTAAAGCAAACAGATTAAGTGATCGATCCTGTAATCTGTATATATAGAAAGAGCATAAATTGTTTAGTACAATACTGTAGAACAGTTGCTCATTGCTTAACAACAAGCAGCGTGTCCTTACCAACTGGAGCAGGGCAAGAAGCAGAACAAGTGTTGTCAATAAACTGCAAAAGAAGATTTGGGTGGCAAGTTTATTCTCCTCCATTTCTGTTTTTGGGTTTAGAAAATTTGGTAGCTTTGGTGGATTCAAGAGTACTGGCCGGGTTTAGTTATATATAAATACTGGTGCGTAAGCATTCGAACGTATTTTGTTGGTCTCCGAAAGCAGGCAATTGACAATTTGACAATCATGAAAAATTATTACTGTGTTATTGGACACAATCTTAGATTATAGGAGTAGGGCGAGGCAAGGGCTTTGATGAACTGCTTGCCGCCTATGTTGACACTGCTAATATGAACTAATAATAATAATTGAAAAAAATATATATACATCTCCTTAATTTTAGATCATTTATATATATATATTTTTTAATTTTTGATTATTTATATCTACATCTTTTTAATGATATAAATTAATAAATATATTTCTTTAATTATTAAAATAATATAAATATATTCTTTTCATTTGTCTATCATTAAATATTAATAGCAGGTGGCTTACATGTTATTACTAAATATAAAGTTTTTTACTAACTATTTGGATGACTCAAATTAAAAAAAAAAAGGTATAAAATTGTTGTAATTTGGTGAATTAATTTCTAATTTGATATTTTTTTCTTTTTTTTCTTTTTTTAAGAGAAGTGTTCCTACTTTTATAGTAGTATATAATATTTTCTTCATGAATTAGTGATTTAAAGTATACAATCTCGTATATCTATTATCTTAGGATCTTTTGGGATAAGGTAATATTGAAGAATATAAATGAAGGAGTGTATTTATATTATTTTAATAATTAAAAAATATATATTTATTAATTTTTATAATTTAATAGAGTGTACTTACAAATGACTTAAATATAAAAAGGTGTGTATACATTTTTCTCATAACAATAAATAATTCCAAAACTCTATTAGTCCTAATTTTGGGAAAGAAAAACAGTGCCTTAACGGCACTGGCTTTTATTTGTCAAATAATAATTAGTAAATTTAATGATATTACTAATTGAACATTAAAATGCTAAATTTATGCATTGTTCAAGGAATGGTATAAAGTTTGGTGGCCGATGTAGGCACCTATGTGTATGAATCCAAGTTAGAGTCCTTTATCAAACAGTCTAAAAGAAGAAATGTCTTTTATCAAATAGTTGATTAAGAGAGAGGGAGCTAAATTAATGGCAAGCAAGGTTGCACTGATACGTTGTGTAAATAGAAAGTTAGAAACATAGTATTAGCCACTACTCCCATGTTTTGAAGTTTGAATAATCCTCTTAATCTTTTCCAGTTCTACATCAATTTTTGCACCAGGTCATAAGTTCCAAAAAAAAAAAGAAATTTTCTAAACAAGTAGATTTCAACAAATTTATTGTTTTATCTGATCTAATTTCTATTTATTTTATTGTGATTTCAAAACTTATTTTAAGTAAGTTATTTTGTCTTTTTCTACTTTAATTAACGCTTGTCTATGCATCAACTAGTGTTTATTGACCAAATTTACTAATTAGCTTCCATGTACTTATAATAAAAGCTTTTACGAAATTTCTTAACATAATTAATTTTACTTTTCAAATATATATTTTATCAAAAAATTTATAAAATTTTTGTTATCACATATGAAGTTGTTCCAATAATTTTAATGTAATATTTAGACATAAAAAATGAAATGCTTATTTGTATGTTTATTCTTGTACTTTGGCAGCTTTGTATTTGAGAGAAAGTAAATCGAAGTTTTATTTGGGTAAAAAGCAAACTCCTTAGCCTTTTAAGGTTATGTGACAAATACAAGTTAAGGTTACTGATGATTATAAATATGCTTTTCCCCCACAAATTTTTCAAAAAAGAAGCTCAAAGAGCAAAGGATGTATTCTATGAATGTGGGGAAAGCAAAGCAAAGAACATATGCTGTATCAAAATGTCCCTTTATAGAGGGGGAAAACCAACCATCTTTCCCTTTATACCATATGCCCTCATGGAGCAAGTATATATTCCCAGGTCTCCTTTTCCAAATAGAAGTCATACAGGGATATTTCTTCCTCTTAAGTGATCCAACCCTACCGACAACACACTCAAGTGGGGATTATTCCTCTTCCTCAAACCTCACCCGCATTGTCTGTCCCTCTCCTCTGTCTAATATTTGAAAAGGGAAAAAAAAAATTCAACCAATAACAGAGGCCCTCTATTTTGCAAGACAGAGAGTACTAATATGCATTATTATATTTTTTTTTTTTTGATAAAAAGTTTAACAAGTTTAATGGAGAAAAGTTCAATCAATGTTATAAGTCTCAATAAAAATTTATTATGGGCAATAAAAATTACTTTAAACTTTACAGGCTCAATCAACTCTTATTAACATACATTATTACATTTAAATTTGAACAAAATTAATAAAAAATTGATATATACATAACAATTTACAAATACACCTTGAATGTAATATTTAATCCATATATTTTCTATTATATATATATATATATATATATAAAAGCTTATGAAATACTTATGTATAAACTTCTGCCTAGCTTCTGTTTCATCGATACCTATTCTCTTATATTTTTTAAATAAAAAATCTACAACTGCTGTAAAAGCCGTGACATGCTCTTAATGAGGATTGTTTCGCGCAAAACGTGAACCTTCACACTAGTTTATAATAATGACATTCTAAATTACATAATTTTTCTTCTTAAAGCACTATATCCACAAATATTAGATTTTTCTTTTAGCCCGAAAAATATTACTTTTTATTGATTCTTACTTCTTATTTCTATTCCTCTTAATTATATGTTCTTTTCTCTAGATTCTGTGTATGTTAGGATTAGTTGAGTATAATTAATTCTATTATAATTAATGTCGAAAAGTAAATTCTATAAAAATTAATTTATATTTAAATGAATTACTGCAAATTTGATTTTATCAAAATTCATTCTCACATTTTGTTTCCAAAGGATCAAGATTTTCTAACCTAAAGTTAAAAAGAGTAAAAAAGACAAACATAAAATAAAGAAAGAACAAAAACATTAAATTAAATAAATTTATACATTAAATTATAAAAAATAAAATATCAAAATTAATAATAAAATTCAAAAAATCCAACCTAACAAAACAAAACATAGTAATTATGCTTATTTTTTGTTCCACTAATATATCAATTGAATTCTATCATGAGGTATACATATTATTTATTGGGGTTGGTATGATCTTGTAATAGCCACCCTGGACCCATCCCTCAAATGGCACTTCTTCATTGTAATTTTCTCAATGTGCTTCCACCTTAAATAATCTGACGTGAAAAGAGCAAATGGCATTTTAACAAAGGGGAACAACTCACACTCACAGTATTCGTATGCAGACAGAACAACCCTGCCTCTGTCTTACCCCGATCTGAAAGCACCGTCCATTTCAGATTTGCAGGTCCAAATTAGCTGCCCAAGGGGCAAGGATCACCCAATTTCACCACCTCCACGCCATGTTTTTAAGTCACGTGACGACGTTCGGCTACAGCTTCCTTCACATGCACACAAGACGACAAAACAAATCCCTCCACCTCCTAAGTTTTTAATAACTGCTTTTCAATAAACACTAAAACCCTCCCATTTTAATATTTCAGAACTGCCCAATACCCTTCGTCTCTTACCTGTTCCCCCTTCCCCTCTGTTTGTGTTTTTGGCTTTCTTTTGCCCTGTTCTGTTTCTCTCCATTACATTTTCTGCAAAAATGGCTCTTCTTTGCTCTCAATCTTTTTCTGATGTTTTAGTCTCATTTTTTGCTCTTCTTTTTCTAGTTTCTCTTCAATGCCGTGTAGCCTCTTCTGCTCTGCCTTTGAGCTTAAAAAATCACCATAAACACTTCCACCATCAAAGACCCATGATCCAATTCCAAGCCAACCAAAGCACTTGTGCATTATTCGTGGGCACTTGGGTTCGTGATGAAACATACCCACTTTACCAATCTTCTAACTGTCCCATCATAGACCCAGAATTCAATTGTGAAATGTATGGTCGCCCAGATTCCGATTACCTCAAATACCGATGGAGGCCCCTCAATTGCGAGCTCCCAAGGTACAATCAACAGTGTAAACCAGAAGAAAAAGTGACCTATGATGGTGTTCTGTTGTTTAATCTAATTACTGCATTTGCTGCATAGTCTGAATGGTTTGTTAGCATTTTCATGGTAGGTTTAATGGGGTTGAGTTTCTGCTGAATATGAGGGGAAAGACTGTGATATTTGTGGGAGACTCGCTGGGACGCAACCAATGGGAATCATTGATTTGTATGATAGCAGCTGCGGCACCCGGAGCACAAACGCAACTGGTCCAGGGAGAGCCACTCTCAACCTTCAGATTCTTGGTGAGTCTGTGTTAAATTCTTTTTGGAATTTATGAGCTATAATCATTGTAATTTCTAGTACCGACTTGACATTTTCATACAATTTTCACCCCTGAAGGATTTAGGCCATTATGTCACATACCTATTTTCTGTTTTGGGCCAAGTCTTTTGTTCAAAAGGAAAAGGGAAGTGAAAATTGTGCAGTATTTTTCAGCAGCCAAACAGTTCTTTTCCCGTTTTCGAAATCAGAGAGGCTATGGTCATGATGGAAAACGATCGGGCTACGCCCTTGCACGAGGGCTGCGCCCGTAAAAATTAATAACAGTAAAACGATGCGTTTTATTTTTTATAAGGGAACGTAAGTAATATGTAGCTTTGGCAGTGTAAGTTTATCTTTGCTCGGTCATGATATTGCCAATAGGACAAAGAATCTGTGCTAGAAAAGGTATTTGTGGGGGGACCCAAAATACTGTCAGGCGCTAAGTTTGGCTAGCTAGTTGGTGCGAACTGCAATACACTAGCCTCCCTCATATGCATTTTTTGCCTTTGGAAAGTGTTGACCGTGGAAAAAGCGTTTTATTTACAGCTGCAATGCAAGAGCAAGGTTCTAATGGGGTTTTAATACGGTACGTACAGGACTATGGTGTGACCATTTCATTTTACAGAGCTCCTTATCTGGTAGACGTTGATGTTGTTCAAGGGAAGAGAATACTGAGGTTGGAGGAGATAGATGGGAACGGTGCATCATGGATAAACGCTGATGTGCTGTCGTTTAATACAGGACATTGGTATAGTCATGAAGGATCTCTTCAAGGGTAGGTAATATTTGACCTTTGTTATTCAAAAAAAAAAAAAATTATCCAAATGAAAAAGAAAATTGTGCCTTTCTTATTTTAATTAAAAGTTTAATTTGATAGGACGAAAAAGACTTAGCTTTTGGGGTGATTAAGTGCAGGTGGGATTATGTGGAATTAGGGGGCAAATACTACCAAGATATGGATCGTTTAGCAGCTTTGGAGAGGGGTCTGAACACATGGGCTAATTGGGTGGACAGCAATATTGATAGTAGCAGAACCAAAGTATTCTTCCAGGCCATTTCTCCCACGCACTACAAGTAGGAAATTTCTCTCTCTCTCTCTCTCTCTCTCTCGCTCTCCACTATCGTGATATGCTTTCTCTCTCTTACATTATTATTTGGAAACAGTGTGTTTGATTTCTAGGCCTCATTATTGGGTGTTTGTTTAATTGGAGTAGCAGCTCCAAATTCTAGAAATTATTTGTCTCTATCTTATGAGCTGTATTTAGGACTGGGTCTATGACCAAGCTAGCTAGCTTGCCTTACATTCAGTTTGGTCCAGGTGGAGTCTACCACCTTGCTGTTGAGAGAAATTTCATGGGCTTGTGTTAAATTAGTCCTATCTCTAAAAAAGTGTGATGCTAATAACCTAAAAGAGACGTGTATTCCCAAAATAAACTCACATTGAAGGAAAATTCTATTCAAGCAAAACATGTTTTTGAAATGTATTAATATCAAAATGTTTTTGTCGAAAACCAAAAAAAAAAGTGAAAAATGAAATGAAAAGGATCTCGAATGTTATGATGATATGATAGCAAATTCATGTAACAGTCTAACTATAGCTAGGAGTTCTGTCATTACTAGGAAAATTGAGTATGAATATTCCTTTTCACATTTTAATGAATAATTAGTTTTATAAAAGTTTATGTATATTTATTGAAGTTAAAAAATAAATATACAGCTATATAATTGAGCAAAGTTCCCTTTTTGTCGCATTCAAAGTCATTCATGAGGTGCATTTGGCGCTTTCATTGCTTTTCCACATTCCGGTAAACCCAGGAGAAAGTTGTTCATTCTGGTTCTCGGGAAGGAGAATCCCCTTACTGCAGAGTTGGAAAAAAGTTGGAAATTAAAAAAATATATATATTGTGTCGGTGAAATTAAAAACATGCATTAAATCCAATTAGTAGAACTTTCTTGCATTGATGGACCGATGTTTTTGTGAATAGAAGTGAACATCCCCAACCGCCCATTTCATATAACAGAATCAATATACAAATCTTATATGAAAGGGCAAAGAATAAAGAAAAAATTATCAATCTGATGGGGCATGGTGACATTTGTCCATTGTCATAGTCCAGATCTGTCACGTTATATGAAATTTTATTTTGTAGTGTTTTTATTTTGGGTACTTAACAATTTCGGGATGAAGTGGAAGGAGAGAGGGGAAAGGAGTCTAAGAGGTAAAAATCAATTAGGAAAAAACTAAATTCATTAAGTTTGGCTCATAAAATTCAATTTAAGGTATTTAAATTGTTGGGTCTTACAAATTAGAATACATAATTAATAAATTTAATAGTTTAAATTTTTTTAAATTAATACTTAAGTGAGATTCAAATTGTAATAATAGAATATCCGAATTAATTATGGCCCAGATTTGAATCTGGGTTGGAGCCAGACTCATTATCTGTGTCAGGATTTGCAGTGGTATAGCTTCATAATTAGAATCCTTCTGAACCAATGAGACTGGCAATGCGTTTTTGTTTTCTTTTGGGCCATGACCAACATTGTCCCTTTGGGCTCTGACACTGATCTGCAGCCAGCCACAGAACTAATGACATGGATATATAGTAGAAAGGGAAAACAGTAATGCAACCCTTTGTTTTTAATGCATTGACCGAAGAACAGTGATACGTGCTGTACAAATTTTGGGTTAGAACATCCGTTACAGACTAGTAACTTCACAATTCGTTAAGTTAACTGAGTCTCTGCATTGCGTATTTGTGTGCAAGTATCAACATGAATTATGCTTAAACCCAATGGCACCAATGTGCAGCCCCAATGAATGGAACACAGGAGGGACAGTGGCAACAACAACAAAGAACTGCTACGGTGAAACTGTACCAATCAGTGGCGCAACTTACCCAGGTCCATATCCGGAGCAGATGAGAGTCGTGGATATGGTGATTGGAGAAATGCGCAACCCTGCATACTTGCTAGACATCACAATGTTATCAGCATTGAGGAAGGATGGGCATCCCTCCATTTATAGTGGTGATTTGAGCCCTGAGCAAAGAGCCAACCCAGACCAATCTGCTGATTGCAGCCATTGGTGCCTTCCGGGATTGCCTGATACTTGGAATGAACTATTTTATACTGCTCTATTCTCCTAACTTTTGGGTTTTTTTTTTTTTTCATTTATAACATTTAGTAGGATATGCATTTGCTGATTGGGTTGCATAATTGCAACTCTTTCACCTGTAAAGTAATGCTGATCAAAGGAGAATAGTTTTCTTTGTTCTTTTCACTTATGTAAATGGTAAATTATATTAAATTTCCATTGAAAGGGAGAAAATTTATGTATACTTTTTCTACCATTATGCTGGAAGTAGCACAGATCTAATTTATTTAAATTGTTTGTGTAACCATTACCCCTTCAGTTGTTGGTAGTAGGGAGGTCTTATAGATGGGTTACTAATTTTTACGAAAGGGATTGAAATTGTTATTTTTTTAAGTTTGTAATTTAATTTATAAGATTTAATAAATTTAATAATTTAAATTTTTTAAATAAAATTTTATTTATAAAAATAACAAAAACATTTTTCTTATAATCATCCCTTAAAAGTTAATGATGTTGAACAAGGGAACAAAAATAAGGACCAGCCGTAATCGGCTAAAATGGCCAACCATTATCATATTATTAGTTTTACAATGCCACTATTCCTAACTTTTATTTCCATAAATTTAACAATTTTTATATTAAATAAAAGCATTTTATTCTAATAAAAAATCACTTTTCTCTTAGTTTTAATGCTATTAAACATAAGATATATCTAATCTCTAATCTTCTTGCTCTCCAATTATTAGATAACATTAAAAAAATTCTGTGTAAATTTCAATAATAAGATACTTTAAATATATTTCAAAAATGCTTCTAATCTGTGGACAAAAGAATATAATCCTTAGAGTTTTAAAAAATAACATTAAGTAGAAATAGATTGCTTATGGTTTTACTGATGCAATCATGCCTAGCTTTTTCTATTTAGAGCTGACAATTATCATACTTTTTTTTTTTGGCTGAACAAAATTTATTATACTGTTGCTGTATGTGTTTCTGGGGGATTTTGTGATGATAAAGTAATATTTATGTATAATACTCGAACTGATTATGTAAATTTACAACCCGTTGTTGCCACTCTCCTTTCAGATTCTAGATACCACATTCCGTACAATATGCATAATTGAATTTCCTATGTTTCTATACTATTCATTAATAGTGTCTCTTCGGAGACATGCGATGTACTATTCATTAATAATGTATCGAATGGTAATCATGCATGTCTGATGAAAGTTTTAGACATGAACTGGGCTCAATAAATCTATGCGTCCATCAAGGGAGATTCATACTTGGGCTACCCAATTATAGCTGCTGTCAAGTACCAACTCTGGTTTGACACTAATTTTTGTGCGACTCCTTTTTCTTTACTTTGTTCTGCTTCTAGATTCTTATGTCCATTCTCTGTCATTGCACAATGGCCCCTTCTTCTACGCTTATGAGCTAGGCAGCAGAATGCTCACCTTGGCTCTCGTGACAACGGATGTTCTGGGCGTCCTGTATTTCTCTGTCATCCAGTTGACCATTGTAGTAATCATCAAAATTTACTGCAATGTAGGTATGTTGAACGTCCTATTTCCTTCTTAGTTTTGTCATAAATTCTATTTTTTTTTTTCCCTGTCAAGTATTTCTTGTATGACATGAAGAAGAGGCTTCAACTAAAATTGATAATTACAAAAGAGTAATTTTATTAGTACACCGAATACCGCGATTCTGTATGCTAATAGCATTACCGTTCACAAAAATGAATTTTTTTTTTTTTTTAGGTGACAAAAGAGCCTATATATGACTTATATTCGGAAAGGAGGGAATCAATCCTGCGATCAGGATCAGGAAGGGAGCATCTTGTGCCATGCGGGCTATCAACTCGCTGGCACAAAAGTGAAATATTTGACCTCAGCTTTGGACAAGCATGAGTACAGGAGTACAAAGTACACTGCTAAATAAGACAACATTTCTTGGAACGCCAACACATTATCACAGGATTTAAAACAAGTACAAGAAGTGGATATCACAACATTTAGACTAAAGGCTAGGAAGCCTTATCTATATAGAAAAGCCTGCATAAAATTACAAAGCAGGCAGAAGTTCCCCTTATGTTCTGTAATACCAACATTCTCAGAACAATTATTCCCTTCCAGGGCCATACTAACCCTGGATAGCTACTCCCATAGGAGTAACTTCCAATTTCGGTATAATCTTCTCTGGTTCTACAGCTTCGGCGACTGAGTTCTTCTCTGGTTTTACAGCTTCGCTGACCGAGTTCACATGGTTGTCATAAGCTGAAACATGCACTCCAAGTGCTGCTCTACCAGAAGGATCAAGATTGTTTAACCAGGCTGCATCCCACTCAACAGCTTTGGCCGTGCTGCAAGCAACACTTGCTCCTCCAGGAACAGCTAGCCTGGCAGAGTTCTGCAAACCAAATCATGGAATACAATATTCATAGCAGTTCATGTTTAAATACCATCCCTGAGTTATAAGTAGGTTTTATTATTAAATTACCTGTGGAAAAAACCTTTCAAAGATCATTCTATAGTAATATGCTTCCTTTGTATTTGGCGTGTTATGGGGGAAGATATTCGCAGCATTAAGCATCATTTTGTCCGTTACCTATGAGATAATGTGAAGAACCAAATAATAAGAGATAGCAATCGTATGACTGCCTTCAAATTTTGGAGGAAAAAAGGCATGAGGATTGAAAGTTGGGAGCATATTTACATGTTTTTCAGCATGGGCTTTAAGGCCATCAATCCAACTATACCCAACTCCGTCACTGAATTGTTCTTTCTGTCTATACAAAATGTGCTGCAAGATATTAAAAGCTAGGATGTTAGTTTCACAAATTAAAATTGAACTCATCTGCAGACATTGCAGCAAATTGCAAAATACCTTTGGCAGGTAAGGATTCTCTTCATCATCAAAGGCTCTCCTCAGAACCCACTTCTCAATTCGTCCTTCTTCCCGTTTTATCTGATCAGATTACATCATCAACCCAATTGATGAAATTCTGTAAACCTAAATGATCAATTATAGTTAGCAATCCAACCAAACTGGATTATGTATCCATACCATTTTATTTTCAGGATCAATATTCATTGCAACATTGATGAACTCTTTGTCCAAAAATGGTACTCGAGCTTCCAAACCCCAAGCAGAAGTTGCTTTATTGGCTCTCAGGCAATCATATTGGTGAAGTGCTTTAATCTGCATAAAAATAAACACATCTCTATTAGCCCTTGTACTTCAACCCCTTTATAGTATTCAGGCAATAAGCATAATATATACTTGACCTTGCGGCAAGTTTCTTGGTGGAACTCTTCCTTGTTGGGTGCCTTATGGAAGTAAAGATACCCACCAAAAATCTCATCGGAGCCTTCTCCAGAGATTACCATTTTGACTCCTAAAGATTTAATCTTCCGAGACATCAGAAACATAGGCGTGCTTGCTCTTATTGTAGTCACGTCATATGTCTCAATATGGTAGATAACATCCTCAATGGCATCTATGCCATCCTGCATCAATCAGATATAATTGATTTATTGATTATGGCATTTGTAAATAGAAGGGCTCAAATATTGAGCTAAAATGAAAAATACAATTTTCATGTAAAATACCTGAACAGTAAAGTGAAATTCATGATGGACAGTCCCTATGTAATCAGCAACTTCTTTTGCAGCCTTCAGATCTGGTGACCCCTGCTCAATTGTAATGGACATTATATCAAAACAACAGGGTTACAAAAACATCCGTTAAATTGCACATTTTTTTCATAATTGTGATAGATACATACCACAAGGCCTACGCAGAATGAGTGTAATTTTGCTCCCCACTGCTTGGCAGCCTTTGTGTCTGCCAGGTAGCGAGCAGTGATGGATGCAACCAAGGAAGAGTCTAGGCCTCCAGACAGTAAAACACCGAAAGGCACATCGGTCATCAACCTTTTAATAACGGCCTGTAATCAAATTCATTAAGTCAGTTATACAAGACAAGTTTTCAGACTAAAGGAGTTTGTCTAAAAGCTAGAATCTCACCTTTTCAAAAGCACGTCTCAAAGCTAAAGGATCATAAGGAGCTGATGGAATGGACTCTGAGAACCAAGGAGGATTGTACCATCGGCGGAAACCTCTTTCTTTGCTTGAGTACAAGTGGCCAGGTGGAAACCACTCAAAATGTTCACAATCATCATTCAACCCTTTCAACTCTGATGAAATCCAGACAGAGCCTGAACAACACATGAAGACATCAACCATATTAGAATTTATCCAACTCAAATTTGTCAAGTTGACAATAGAAAAAAGCAGAGCATACTAAAGCATTACCATCTAGTCCCCAACCAATATAAAGGGAAGTGACCCCTATAGCATCTCTTGCAACTATAAAGCTGTTGTCACGGGTATCCAGCAGAACAAATGAAAAGATACCATCCAGCATGTCCACAAAGTTTTCTCCATGCTCCTCGTACTATTAAATAGGATTAACATCAATAACAGGCACTTAACAAGAACTGAAAGAGAGATGTATTCTCAAATTTCTCTGTTCAAAGGGAAAGAGAGAGATATGCATATATGCTTAAGACAACTAACCAGGTGCGCAATAACATCACAGTCACTCCCAGTTCGGAACTTGTGATTAGGAAGTTGTTTCCTGAGCTGCTCATGATTGTAAATCTCACCATTTACCTGTTTTTCAGTGGACGATATTTTTCATCAATATTGATTACGGTTAATTTAATTTGTTTTGTAGTGCTGCAAGATGCAGAATAACAGGGGGAAAACAAGGAAAGAAAATAAATGATTCTGCGCCTCAGAACACAGTATTCCAATAAGAGGAAGATTCTTATCACAATAATAGATACCAAAATAGTATAAAAGATAATCATAGAAGCAGAAAATCACAGAAAAGTATCATTGATGTTCACGTGGCCTACCGTGACAACAATGGATTTGTCTTCATTAAAGAGAGGTTGATCCCCAGAAGCAGGATCAACTATGGCTAACCGTTGATGAGCCAAATAGTTGTCACCGTGTTGGTGAAGACCACTCCAGTCAGGGCCACGGTGCTTCAATCTGTGACATCAACAACCACAAACGAGAACAATAGTTATTGAAACTGCACTTTCTAGCCGAGCGTTTACTTATGTACTTTCAAGACCCCAATTACAACCTCCCTACTTTCTTGTTTCCTTCCCATCGTCACTCTTTTTGGACTTTTTCCACCAAATGTTACCAATAATTGTTCATGAACCCGGACCCACGTACGCCCCACTTGTTTACCTCAATAACCACTGATCTGACTAGAATATATTTCATGGTTGCCCACTTATCTTATCAAAGTCATGTATGATAATCCTTGAATTAATTAATACTTGATGGATATTGGGTCCCAATATAAATCAGTAACTATAATGGAATTCCAACATAGTTTAACTCGTTTCCATTAAACTATTTGACGGACTAGACACCATGACAGTTGAAACGAGAAAAGAGGATGATGTTATTTCTATGGCCACACACATTTATAAATTTATTCTTCATCATCACTCAAGTCTCAATACCAACGGTTCATAAACTGCTAAGCAATTCTTCCCAGGTTTTCAAAGTAAGAAACGAAGTCATAGTTAACGATTACACACACGAACATATACATGGTAGACTTAAAACTGGGGTCGTTTGTTTCAATAATAAGAACCCAGAATTTTGATCAAGGAAAAGATAAAAAAGCGTGATAGCTTTGGATGGAAAGATCAAAGTTAAGCAGTGGGGTATAATTATAATAAAGAGAAGAGAATAGAATGATTGCCTGCGGGAAAGCTCGAGGACGCGGACCCTTTTAGCTTGGGAGCTGTCAGAGCATCCAAGAACAGCAAGGATTCCACACATTGTTATGGAATCAAAAGAGGGAAGAGAAGAGACAGAAGAAAGTAAGGAGACGAAGAAGAAGGAGAAAGGGATGTATAAAGACAGACAAGATAAATTAAAAATGGGAAGGAAAAGAAAACGGATAAAATGGAAGAAACTCAAGAGAGGTTGGGCGAGAGCGAGTGGGAATAGGGAAGCGCACCACGTAAATGTGTTTGAAAGAGCAGGAGTAGACTGCGTTTCTCAAGACACCTATTTATAGTGCACAAGCTCGAGATGCAGAGGCGGGGAAACGATGACGTTGTGCTCCTGTTGATGGGTAAAATACTTACCGTGTACCGGGTGGTCCCGCACGCTCCTCACCGGGACCACCGCCTCTTTCGTCTTCTATTGCGCCACTTGGTGTGACGTGGTTGGCCGCTTCTGTTCCTTAGTACTCTTTTGTTTTTAATTGATTATTTTAACCTCTCTTTTATTCTATATTTTTTATACAAACATTTTTTATTTTTAAAATTTATACTAATTTCCTTCATATTTTATAAATATATTATATATAAATTTAAATTATTAAAAATATCTTAAATAAAAAATTTATTATACCTTATTAAAAAAATCCTTATTTGTTAAGTTGTAAAAAAAATTTTCTTAAAATTTATATTTGATTCCTTTAAAAAAAATTATCTCACATAAATTTTTTATAATTTATAATTTTTCATATAATACAAAAATATTAAAAACGTATTTTTAAATTTTTACATTGAATACAAAAATAATATCATAAACACCTATAATATTTTTATATTTTGTAAAAAATTTATAAATTATAAAAATATTTGTATGAAACTATTTTTAGGTCAAATATAAAGTTTATGGCAAAAAATTGGATTACTCAATTCAAAATATTTTTTATAATTTAAAATAAATTATGATTATATATACGTATTTATAAAATATAAGTAATGTTAATATAAAATTCATAAATAAAGAAAAATTTATAGAAGAAGTATAAAATAGAAATAAAGTTAAAATAATTTTTTTATTCTATTTTAATTTTGGTTTTGGCCTGTTGTGCAAAGCGATGTGCGGGTAAACTACGGTCAGGTTTATCCGTAAGCAAAATTATTCTCTTTTTTATTGCCACATCAGCATTGCTGGTTTAATTCGAACAGCGGTGAAAATAAATATTATATTAAAAATTAAATTTTTTAATGTAATAATAAAAAGTCAAAACAATTCGCTGCATGTTTTCAACAAAACCACGTGGCAGTGACTTGCGTATAACCCTCATAGGCCCTAACGCGTCATCGACGTGGCATTGATTGGTGCCTTGTTTGTCACGTATAATTGGAAAGGGAATAAACTTTGGAATATTGTTATTTTTATTAATAAATGTTTATTAAATTATTTATAAAAAAATATAAATTATTAAATTTATTACATATTAAATTTTAGGCTATAGAATTCAAATTGAACATGTAATTGATGCAAAAAAAGGTTGACAATTGATGCGATAATGATATTTTAAATTACAAAAATTCTCTTTATTGAATGTCTGGGCCATATTTTTCTTAATATATGCACAATTTTTTAATGATATTATTCTTTCAGACTTTTATAGTGCGGTATTCAGTTTGGAATATCAATTATTAAGGCATAAGCTTAATCGACTTAAACAAAAAAAATTTCTTATATTTTTTATATGAAAAGTTTTAGTTAGGGGGAATTCTTAACGCCTTAATGGTAGAATAAATTATTAATTTCAACAAAGATTTATAATAAAATTATAGGTCATCTATTAATAAAAAAATTCTTAAATTTAAATTTAAATTATATAATTATTATAAATAAAATGTCGATCAAATGAATCAATTTTTATTGATAATTTTTTATATATTTTATTCTCACAAAATATTTATATTTTACATATAATTAGTTAAATTTCACAATTTATTAAATATAACTTTGACTTTAAATTAAGCCCTTTGGGAGTTTGTAAGGGTCTTTTTCGGTTTTGGAATCTTGCAATTTGACGCTATGAATTGAAATTGGATTTTTCAAATTTTATATCATTATATTTATGAAAATGGAAATTGTCATTTCATATTTCAATTCAAAATATTAGAGAACAATTAAAAGCACTAAGAAGCCTGGTATAACTCCTGATGCTTACGATATCCCACCCTTATCATTATATTATTGGACCACTACCATTGCTGCTACCTTGTCAATATTGTTGTCGAACCATAATTGATGTCATAACTATTATCACTGTTAAATAAACACCTCCATTATCATCGCCAGTCGACCACCATTATCATAGCCTTGACGACTAGACCACCACCTCATTGTCAATAATATCGCTACTATTACCGCTACTGAAATTGTTCCTCATTAATATTGTACTATAATTGATACATTAATAGCCACCGTTTACCCTAATAATCATATATCCAAATGATAACATTATGGTTAAAATTAAATAAGATTACAATTTTAATTCCTGTTTCGTTATGCACTTCAAACATTAAATTTAAGAGTTTAAAATTTAATTTTAAACCTTGATCAACAAATTGCTTAGAAGGATATATGCTCTAACACTTTTTCTAGAATGGTAATATATTCTGATTATGACATTCACTGGTAACATCAATTCTAAACTGATCATATATTCTCAATGTAAGTATTGTAGCTATTTTAGTAATATACCTCATAACAAAGTGGAGGACAAATCATCATAAGTGTTCTTTACGTCTTCAATTTGTCCCTAGCTTTTTAGTGCACAAATATGCTATTTTTTGAAACTTTTATATGTAAGTTATCTACTTCTTTTCCTTTTACACCATGACCTATGTGCCTCAGAATTGGATAAAAATTAACACTTGTTTGTTTCTTTTTTTGTCTTACACAAAAAAAAAAAAAAAAACATGGTTAGGTTACACTGATAACTCAAGCAGAAAATTAAAACTGCACCCCGTTTTGCTATTTTTCTTTTTTATGAAGAGTCAAATCTCTCAAGGGCTAGTGATGGAGAGCGAGATCAAAATGCTGTTTCAGTCAAAGTCAATGCTCGTCAGTTCAACCCTTAATGGCCACTTGTTCATGTCTTTTCTTTTTATTTTGTCTTGAATGGAGTACAAATAACTTAACATATATGTAAAACCTTGAGTTCTAATCCAAAAATATTAATAATAAAAAAAACCTATACAACAATTAAATATCAGGGCGTCAACTTCTATTTTGCCTTTAATATATAGCTTTTTTATATCTTCTCGGAATATGCTGTGTATGACATAATGTTGGGCACACAAAGAAAATCAAATCCTTGCAATGCCTTGAAAACTGAATGTAGCCAGAAAATATGGATGAGTACAGATCAACCTATTTTATACATAAGTTTCTGGAAGATCACATGAAGCCTATAAACATACAGAGTCCCACCACCATTATTTGACATCTCATAATTCAGACTTAGACTTTTTGGCCATTCAATGTATATTTGCCGCGTTTCCATGTGGATCGAAACGGATAAGAACCTTAGCCGATCGGCTTCTTTCTTTCAAACTAAAGAAATAAAAAAAGGAAGAGGATCGAACAATTAAGTAAATATATATCCAGAAAGAAACAAAAGAAAGTAACTTAAAGAATTGTGGCAACCAAGAGTCCCTTTCATGAAAAAGGTCAATTTGCACACATCATTTGATAATATTATATAACGCATAAGAGTTCACACCAACTAATCCTATTTTGTAGGCACATGTATAGGACTGTAGAATTAACCTTAGTAAACTTCAACTAAACCCATCAGAGAGATGCTCCTACCCGTAACTTGAAGCAGAAATCAACGAGCCTAATTGGCTTAGGGATTAATTATTTATTCATATTTTATTCGAGCTAATATGGCTGTCACTTCATGTTTTCGTCATTGATCTACTTTTAATCACTTGAATAAAGGTATTAGGTAAAATGCATGTTCTACCTATAATTAATTAATTAACATCAAAATATGGCAAAATAACGCCAAAGGGTTTTGGGTTCATCAAGTTGCTAGAGTTTATTTAATTTCTTGTTGTGATCAACTTGCGTGAATTTCGTGATATAACTAACTATGGGCAAGGAGTTTGGCTCGGAATATCCAAAGGATATTAGGCCAATGCAACAAATTATAATGATATGCAACTTTTTTGAACCCTTTATGTATATAAATGAAGGATTAGGAGCCAACTGAGTTAGTTCAGCTGGTAAAATTTAAAATACTTCGCTTGTAAGATTTATATTTAAATTTATTAGTAATTTTTTTTGATAGATAATTTATAAGTATTATTATAAACTCTTATCAAGGCTTGTTGCATACCTTAGCCTTGAAATAAGGTAACCTTCCTTCACCTTAAACTTTTACTCAAAAAAAAAAAAATGAAGAATTAGGCAAACATGATTATAGGCTTGCCATTTCTATTAAAAAATATTTATAACTATTTTTACAAATTAAATTTTACTAATTGAATATTCATTTAAAAAATTTGAACTATTAAATTTATTAAATTTTACAAACTAAATCATAAGACTCAATAATTCTAGCCATACTTTAACTTTGAGAAAATTTTGTCCAACATATTGGTGGGACAACACTTTCCATAATATTTAATACGTTTGTTTCTAATGCTGAACAAGTCTTATTTATGAACTTAATAATTTGGACAATTTGAACTTATATAGATCTCTTAATTTTTTTTATTTAATTTTAATTTGAGTGACTTTATCTTTATTTTTTATTTTGATTTTACAAATAATTTATGAATCTTACTTTTTTTCTCATTAATTTTATAACTTTTAATTTTTGTCTATATTTCTCTCTTATTGCGCCCCTTACTTTACACAGCAGTCAAGAGATAAATTTGAACAACTCTTATTGGGTTTCTTCTACTAATTAAATTATTGATTCACTCATCCATAATTGAAAGAATTAAAATGACAAAATTTGTATAAAAGTAGATGAGGAAATTAAACTCGGGGCACTAGCTAGTTACTCGTGGAGGCATTTGGTTGGAGGTCTTCTCAATTACCTCATAGAATCAGTTACTCGGGTAACTTTAATCCAAGTATGTGTAAGGTAAGTAACAAGAAATCTAACTAAATTTCTTTGATTTTTAAATTAATTAGATTTTAGAATTTATGATGTTAAGATTTTAGGTTCGGAGTTTTATTATTTGGTATTAAGATTTTAAAATTTAAAATTTAAATTTTAATGTTTAAATTTTAAGATTTTAAGGTTTAATTTTTATATTTAAATTTAATATTTTAAAAATAAAAATTCAAAACATTAATTAAATGTTACTATATAATTAAAAATACCGACTTATTTAATGGCTTTTAGACATCTCTTAGGGCTCATTTCAATTTTACGTATGGTTTATAATTGCATTATTTGTGGTGCTTGTTATTGTGACTTTTGGCTAACCGGGAGGCCACGCATGGTTGATTGATACAACCTTAGTGTCTCCTAAACAGCATCGAGTCCTTGTCCATGGAACTCACTTTGTGATGGGAAACATCGCTTCGCAACACACAATGTCGTTCTTTCGCATCCAAATCTTGGTGACTTTTAGAGGTTACATAGAGTTGTTTTTCTTGTACCTGGTGATGACAACATAAGTGTGCGTCTGACAACTGTGGTTCCCCCAATTTTTAAGTATGGCTAATGACTCTTGGTATCTCCGTTAGGTCATGTTTGGCATTATTTTCGTTATTTTCTAATCGCATGAGCGAAGAGCTTGATTGATGATGACAATTTCTTAATAAACTTTTTTCCTAGTCTGTTTGTATATACAAATGCTTGTTAATTTAATGTCCAAACTCTAAGTAGAAATGCTATTCTAATATGCTACCACTATGACCCCCAAAGCCTGTTTAACTAAGACAAATGAATATACGATTCGATTCTAACGAAAGTAGCTGTTGGTTAATGGGTACATGGGACCCATAAATTGTTGTCATAATGGCTTATTTAATTACATTTGAAGCGATGTGAGACAATGTGAATGTTGGTTAATATGTATGAATTAATTAACAATTATATAGGGCAGTATTATCTATGGATAGCGAGATATACAATAAGGTCTATAATGATTATATATATGTATGGTTGTTATAACTAGATGCCTTTTATATCACAAGATAGAAAAAAAGATACCCCATTTAATAAGGGCCATTATGATAATGACATCATCCTTATTTTTTGATGGGTACCATCGACTATGCCCAAAAAACAAATAAACTAAATCATATAAATGCAATGCTCTTTTATTTGTATTTTATATTAGCTTAAAATATGCAGAATGTACTAAGGCACTTTGCAAAAAATCATTCTATACTATAAAATTTTGTAAATAATTTTTCAGTACTCAAAAATTATTATAATTTCAACCCTCCATCTATTGTTTTGTCTGATCATTAACAAATTTTTCAAAATACTAATCAAACCCCAAGATCTTCTGCTGAGGCCAAGGATATTGAATTTTGAAGGAGATTATTTTAAGGTAGCCTCTAATTGGTGTTTCAAATCTCAAATCTCTATAGGTGTTTCAAATCTCACTACACTTTGAGTTTTGGGTGAGGGGAGTTCCCAGTTTAAGGGACATTTTTTATTTTTTTTAATAAATTGGGATTTAATCAATATTTTGAAAAATTCGTTGATGATTAGATGGAAAAATAAATGAAGGATTTGAATTGCAACAATTTCTGAGTATATGAGAATTATCTATAAACTTTTATAATAGATAAGGTTTTATACAAAGCATTCTTGGTAGAAAAGAATTTTATTATTTTAGCTTTTATTTGATATGTTGTTGGACAAAGCCTCGACAATAGTAGCAGGGAAAGATGGGCATCCCACGTGACACATGCTCTTTGACGATGCTCTTTAAAATACTATATTAACACTATTCCAAAATCTGAAACACCATGGAACTCGTAAGCAATTAATTCTTTTTTTTGTAACTTGAGAATTAATATCGGTCTTTAATAAGTCTCTCGATCATTTTAGAAAATACCGTCATTGCTCTAACAGTTTTTCTATTGAAATACTTATCATTATTCATGAAAGAACACCTAAAAATAAGAATGACACAACAAATGTGTCTAATAAAAGTTGAGAACTCAAATGTATAAGAATAGAGATTTCGAAGTTCAAATTATCTCTCCCTTTGTTATCAATGAAATACCACCCAATTTGCTTGAAAGCAACAAATTATATCAGTAGTTTCAAAGTTTGTGCAAATAATTGTGTATGCAATTTTTCTTATTATTAATTGAGTTAGTTCTTAGTACCAAAAAAAATTGAGTTAGTTCTTTATTTGATTTATTCATGTATAATGTATAACTTAAGAGTAATGATATTTTTATATTTATTTACTTAAATATATATGCTATTTTATTTAAATAAACATATTTTATTGAGTCAACTACTATCACTTTTTGAATAAAATTATATATTAAATATGAATAAATATTTGTGAAAAATATTATTTTTAATAATTTAATACTATTTAGAGGAGAACATTTTTTTTTCATAGATATCTCAATGGCAATTTAGTATTTCACAAAAGATTTTGTCAATCTGATATTTTAAAATTAAAATTTGATTAGCTTCATCCTTTCAAAACTAATAAAAAAATTAGATATCATAATGTCAAAACTTTATAATGTCAATGTTGGAAAAAAAAACCTCTAATTGAGAAAATATAACCAAAATAGCGTCATTTTAAATTTTTTTCTATGAAAGACATCATTTTAGGTTATATTTTATTGAAGGACCTCTCGTCCAAGGCCAGTGATAATAATAGCTCAATGTCAGCTATTTTAGCTATATGCAATATAGTCCTCCCATATAATTTACAAACAGAATTTTATGGAAAGCTTTCAAAATTTTACATTAGTAAAACCTTTAGGGTCAAATTAGTAGTAAAAATAACTTTTGATTTTTAACTGAACGCCTTCCAATAAAATTATTTTAAAATAAGCCCACAGTGTGAAGCAAATCACATGTCGTTTTTATATTGTATATAAGGAATAGAGGCAGTGAAATAATGGTATGCCTTATCAACTCATTGTCCTCAAGTGAGAAGGAAAGGACATGTGGTACAGATTGATAGGGAGAGCCCCAGCGTCAGAGCATCAGACATATCCTCTTGCTCATCTGGGGTAGGCACAAAAGAAGACAGAAGGTTTGCCTGTGAAATGAGGATCGGCAAGAAAACAAAAAGCGGTAGGAGGAAGACGACAATTGCTTGGTCCTGGAACTGGATGAGGAAGGGTACCATAAACGAGTGCAAAGAGCCCACGTGTTTCGATGCCAAAGCTTTGTCTCCCAATTTTTAAGCTTATCTTGTTGGGAACTTAATGCTTTTGGCAACCCTACGAACAATGTTTTCTTGGAAAATGATTGAGCCTTGTGAGTCACGAACGGGGCAGAGTGGTGCATCTCACCTTCAAACACACGAGTAGTTCTTAGTTAGTAGTGTTTTATTGATTATGGATATTAATTAATAATTATGAAAGAGAAAGTTTGAGTGGCAAAATTTTCTCTCTTAAATTTAATGAAAGAGGTTAGGATTTTGAAGTGTTTTCTTACTACTAATAATAGATATGTGTTTTAAGTTTGGATTCTAGGTTAAATGTGCATATTCAAATATTAAAAATTATTTTTATTAAAAGAGATAAAAATATTTCATTTTAAGTATCGATAAAAATTAAATTTCATAGTATATTTTATTAAATAATAAATGTTTTACTAGAAAATTTGTTTAAACAAAAATGCCTTTTTTTGAATTTATGATTGGGTGCCTCAATAGTCCTCCTTGTGTTTAAGATTATTTGATGACTAGTTCATAATCATTAAAAACGTTTGAAGGATCAATTGAGACGCGAATTAATTTTAAATTACCAGAAAAAAATAGTTATTGGTAGGCTTTTTAAAATTGTGTATTTTTGGCAATATCTCAGTCACTTGGATGACTAGGTTATATATATGCACTTATTATTTTCCCTTTGCGTCATATTATGCATTTTAGAAACATTGTAGATATTTATATATTCAAAGCACTAACTGGTTTTCGAAATAATGTTGGTACCAAGTTTTGACTAAGTCAATGGCATCGCTATTGGAATAAAGCATGATGCTGGCTTGAGTGGCTTGGAAGCCATATATAAAAGCATTTGATAACCGACAAGAATTTTGTAGAAAATGAAGGGGGAACCAGAATTGGAGGACTCTAGAAGTATAAACATATAAAGCAAGATACTTGCCACTGCAATTTACTTTCCCAAAAAAAATAAATAAACCTTGTCAATCAATGCGGTGCACGGGCAAAGATACGTTTTTTTTTTTTCTCTCTCTCTCTCTAAGGGATTCCTTTGTTTTTTTTTTCCAAATTTCTTGGTTAATTGGAGTGAAAAGATTCTGATTCCCCATGTTCATGGCAATATAAGTTATAAAAGCAGATTAAAATTAAAAGCAAATTACTCTTACATACATTGTATTGTATTTTGTTATTTTGACATAAACCTCTTTTTAATGAAATTTTACATAAATTTCAATAGGGAATTATAATTACTTTTATATGAATAATTTTTTTAATCTGAATTATAAAATCAAGTTATTAAAAAATTTTCATCTAAATATATGAAAATATATGAATTTTATCTAGTTAATTAAAATTAATAAAAATTTACAATACCAATGCATCAACTAAATATAATAGAGGTTGAAGGAATTTATTCTAAAACTAATTTGGTTCACTAATATAAAAGAGTATTTCGTCTCCACCAAAGAGGTGAGAGATGAAATACTCACCAAATTAATATGGACGGTAATATTTATTAAATTTTATAATTTAATTTATAATATTTAATAAATTTTATAATTTAAATTTTTTAAATAAATATTTAATATAATTTAATTTATTAAAAAAATTCCATATAAAACAATGAAAACAATGCACTAAAAAGAGGATCAATTTCTGGTTTGCTTTGTTGTGCCGGAATTTTTAGAGCCAAACTAATGATGAATTATGTATATTTCTTGCACATTTAGTGGTGCACATTTATATTATTTTTTAATTATATTTGCGGATGGTGTCAGATTCTTTGACAATTTTTTAACAAAATCATAAACTATTGCTAATAAAATAAGATAGAAAGGAATTGTTAATCATAGCTAACAAGTACAGTATAGTTAACGGTGGACTAGATAATTAAATTTTTTAAATATATTATTTTAAATTTAATTTAAATTATATATAAAAAAATTTTATTATAAAAAATTATATTTATTTTAAAATTTTTATATTTTAATAAAAATTAATCTCTAACTATAATTAAAAGATATTTCAACAAAATTAAAATAATGTTAATTTGTTTTAATAATGTTACTTGCATATAATTATATGGTTAAAATATATAAAATTTTTTTATATTTAAAATTATTTATAAATATTTTTTTATACATTTAATTTTTGCATAATATCAAAAAATATTGTTATGTGCCGGTTGTCTATTTTCTATTTAAATAGTGATAAAAACTCTTAAAAATGGTTAAATTCATGTTGACAAGTGAAAAATATTAATATATAATATTTATTGATGCTGTATTAATATATAATATAATCGAGTACAGTTATTTTTTATTGTTCTATGCAATGTCGTCAGCAAAGGTATGTGGCGTATGAAGGCGCAACGCATGCGCTGTGGTCACTCCTCTATTTTTATATCTTTTATAATAACATCATAACTTTTTTTTATTTTATAAATTAAATTTTATAAAATATTTATTTAAAAATTTAAATTATTAAATTTAAGTATTTAAATTGTGATATTTAATAATATTTTATAATAATTTTATACGAATTTTAATTAAAAAATTATGAGTTTACCTTTATTCTTCGCTTTATGATATGTGACACCCTTTGCGCAAAGTGGGATAAAAAAATTTTCTAAAAAAGAAGGTGAAAGGAAGTGGGGTTTTGTTTGGGCAGGAAGGTCCAACGCAATGAGTCACAGCACTAGAAGATTAGAAGGAAGGAGGAATATTATTTATATATATTTATATTTATATTTTTTATATTTTTATTTAAATTTTATTTTTAAAAAATTAAATTTTTAATAAATTACATTACAACTCCGCCAAAGATGTGACTGCTGCGTGGCTCCAACGATGTATGCCAAGCATCTCCAAGAAGAAAGCGTCAAAGGATGTGGCGTGCGGCGACACGATAAAGTTGCGTGCGTAACAACGCCGGCAGTGACCCATAACAAAAGGGGGAAAATGACTTCCAACTTCCACTGTTGAATTGATCATAAGCGTGGTTGGGAGGTTACCCAATGGGGTTTTAATTTCAACATGCCGAGGTGTTCACAAGTAATAATACACATCACTATCTTATCCTCGTTTGGACTTAACATGTCATTAATTATATTTTGTGCAGCTGAAATTATTGGGTTTTACAGCTTACATTATTCGAATTGGATAGACATCTTGGCAGATGGAAGAAAAGCGAATTGGGGTTTACACATAGTGGCCACCAATAATGTGAAGTGTGAGTAAGATTCCATGCCCGCGTTGCCCACGTTTATAAAAATATTAGATTTGAATACACTTGTCCCATTTGATATTTAATAAATTTTTATTTTTATGACTTAGTCTACCCTTAACGACTAACTTGCAATTGTTCTGCAATCTCTGATTCCTGCACAACCCTCCACTTAAAAAGAAGGAGAGTGGCCGATCAAGTATTAACATAGTTACAGTTCATTGTGTTTTAAAAACTTCAAGGTTAAAATTTTAAGTATATAATAATCTCATATTCTGTAATAATGTGAAAACATATCGTGAAAAAAAAAAAGAATGATCAATAAAGTATTAGTATAGTGATAACTAATTACATTTTATAAAATTATAAGTTAAAAGTTTAAATTTAAAATTATCTTTAATAGAAAAGATATATTATGTAGTTATAACTTCGAGTAGAATTTAATTTTACATTCAGTAATAATGTAAAAATATTTTATAAAAAAATATTAGAAAAAAAAGGAGAGTGAGTGGGCTTTAGGCAACTGAAGCTGCTGCAGGGAACCTAGAAGCAAAGCAAACAGATGCATAATGCATTAACATAATGGCAGGCAGATTAAGGTGGATGCTGAATTGCTAATTTTATATCCAAATTTAAAAAAAAGAAACAGATGTTAGGAAGTTTTGTTCCCTCACGTTAATGGCAAACAGTATAGTAGCTTCAACGGAAATCATACCTAATTGGCTAATTATTATATGCTCTATGAAAGATATGATATTGAACCAAGTAATTTTCAGGATTACTTAGTCATTGGAAACTTCTTCTAACAATATCTTAGGGGGAAGATATGACTTTATAAGGAAGGAAGTGCATTATAGCGTGTTATTTTCAGAAAGGAAAACAAAAGATTGATTGAATTGCCAACAAAGTTTTTGAGATAATTCATTATTCAGAACTGGATAATGCTATCTAACTTGCCAGAAAAATGAGATATTTGGGACACAAAATATCTGTGTGTTTTAGTGAATATGATTACAAATTTACAGTCATTTTATTACAAATTATGATTTAAAACAATTCAAATCATTATATACTTTAGACTCTATAGATTGAATTAAAAAAACCTAACACACATCTTAACGAAGATTACTTGACTTTTTTATATAGAAAATTATGCAATACAGTAAAAGAAAAATAAAAATATAATTAAAAAATTAGTAAAAGAAAGTATGACTTGCAGATTAAATTACAGACAATAGAGAATGATAAGAAAAAAAAACTATAGTCCAAAGATTTGGATTCCACAAATTTTGTAAGAATTTGGAGTTTCGCTAACATTTTCTCATAAATTAATAAAATTTTATTATTTTTATAATTTTATTATCATTTAATTTTTATTATATAAAATTTAAATTATTAAATTTATTAAATTATAAGATTTAAATACTAACACATAATATTATCTAATCGCGAGAAAAGTTTGACAAAAGTATCATAGGAGTAATAATTTTTTAATTTATAAGGCAATACATATATATATATATATATATATATATATATATTCTAATTTGGAAGGAATTGGCCGCCCATCAGCCATCTGGGCCTGATGACAACATATTTTCAACACCTAAGTAATGATAATCAAGCCCAATTCAAAGATTTCAGCCAGAAAAAGGCCCAATTCACAGAAACATACTTCTCCACATTTGATTAGTGACTTTTCAATTATTATGGATCTCTGGTGAATTAGCAACTTTGGAATCGTGTGTTAGCAGCGGCACCAAAATGGTGTAGGAAGCATTTAACGAAGTTTTGATATGCTTCCTGTCTCAGGCCTCCTGCTACTGCACTACTTCAATTGAGCACTCCAGAAATTCATTCTACGGCACTAAACATTTCAGTTTAAGATATTTCTATTGGATCAAAATCATTACATACTTTAAATAATCTATTATGTAAAGTTCTTTTTTTTTTTTTGTCACTTCAGATTACCTTTCACTTAATAAATAAAGATTAATATTTTTAAATATTAAAAATATTTAAAAAATAATTTTTTTAAATAAATTTTTTTATATATAAAATTTAAATTAAATTTAAAATAATATATTTAAAATATTTATATTTTTATCACTTAAATTAATTCGTATTAATTATTTTTTTAATTATTTTTAATCGAAATGAAAACGAGTTTGGTCAGCCCTTGGACTGGAAGCAGCTGGCCCAGGTAGCCTACAATCCATATGGGGGCTATTAAACCCTTTTATTGATTCAAAATTTTGAGCTCACAAGTCACCTTTTAAGGTTGTTACCTAGAATAGCCCACTGGCAAGCCCCCCAAAAAAAGAATTGTGGAAGCCCGTAGTTGATTAGCTTCAACAATAATAACCATTTGCAATATATAGTTGACTAAACTACAAAACCAGGTTTTTTTTTTTGGTACATAACTTCAAGACAAGTTTTGTAACTTGAACTCTGGACTGAAGATATTGGCCTATTTTCGCAGTAAAATAAAGAAAATGGGTCTGAAATTTGGGCCTAAAATTTGGTTAGGGTTCCCTACAAACAATATCAACCACTCAATCGTATGGGATATCATGTTAGCCGTCCGATTAATTCGCGCTTCTTTCTATAAGATAACCCATCTTGCGCCGCTTCTCACACAATTGCCATCCCCTCCCTTCCTTTGCAGCAGAAATGAGGATTTTACACTCTTCCTTCCCCTGGGTGTGGATGGCGAGGAATTGGGGTTCAAATGGCTGAATTTTCTCCGGTTCTCTATTCCTTTCAAACATTTTCTCAAAGCTTCCTTTTTGATTCCGAATTTCAGTTCCAGAAGCTTCATTATCTGGTCAGTGTGGATCTATTCAATTCCCATTGGACTCGTTCCCTTGAAGCAATAGCATTTGTGTTGCTTTTTCATATCTCTCCCGCAGCCCCTTTCTACTGTTGCTTTGGGAGAACACTGGAGCAACTATATTCCTTCAAAAAGATCATCTTTATTATTTTCTTGTGAAATAGCTAAGTGGGAGTGTGTTATATGCAACTGTGATGAGCCTACAGACCTGTAATGATTTGCGGGTAGGATCGCAATCGTTAATGAACATCTAAGGGACTGAGTTTTATAGTATTACTCCCAAATTTTGGTATTTTGGTGCCCAAATTTTTGTTGGCTAGGAAGATTGTACGGAATTTGTTATCCTTTTTGGTTGTTCTTTTCTCAATTTTAAAAAGGCTTCCGTTGCGCAGTTAACTTTGTTATCAGAGAGTTGAATTTCCGTTGTGCTTGGCAATGCTCGATTGAGGCCGAGAAGTGTGTTCCCCTCGCTATCCGGTGCTGCAACTGATGCTGCATTTGGACGTCGGGGAACAACATCTTTTGCTTATTTAAGCATTTGTTTTCTTATTTTTGCGTAGTTAGCCCTATTTTTTTTATTGCATTTTCTTGATATTGGTTAAGTTATTTCAGTTGTTGATTTCAAGCTACAAAATCCAAGCTATGGAACTGGTGATTGCTGATTATGCTTTGAATTGTGACTTCTTTTTATAATATGGTGTGTCTTAAGTTCGATTTAACTTATTATGGAAGGGTGGCTGGGGATGTAGCAAAATCTCTAATCCAACACTTGACCTGAGTGACTATGGGTGATGTTTAAAGCTTCTTTTTGCTCCTGAATCTGTCTGTTGTGATTTTGTTCAGTCAGTTTTTGGATTTTTGTTGCATGTTTGTGGTTTAAATGTCTTAAAACTTTTTCCGTTGGTATTTGAGTCTTTGGCTTTTCACTCAATCTCTTTTCCTAAGCTTTGAGTATCGTTTGATTGGCATGTTCATGGTTAAGGATGCTGATTTGGCGTCAAGTAGCTGATATTTATACAGGTTGTGTATGGTAACAGGACATTTCACATCAGGTGATGAAATTGGAAAAATCTTAGGACACCTTCCTACACAGCAATTTCGCTGTGGATGAGAATAAATTTTCCATACTGATGATGTTTATTCTACTTTTTGTTGGTTCAGTAGCAATTTTTGCATGTGAAAAGATGAATTAATATGTGCCCTACTGTGTCCAGGGCCTGGTCCGTATGGATTAGAGTTTGAGTGTGAGGAGAATTATCCTCAGACAACCGATCAAAGCAAAGTTTCACATTAACTAATATCAACCCATTCAAGACAGCAACGTGTATACTTGTGGAAAAACCTACGTGTAGCATTTCTCTTATTACAAATCTTTGAAATTTAAAGAGTGGAAAAGGAAAACAAATGAAATGTCCGAACGGAAAAGTAAAGGAAAGTAGGAGCTTTTAAAAGCCACTTTCATCGCATTTTGTTTGGTACAATAAAAAATTCGTGTTATTTCAATCTGATGTTTTTAAAATAATAGATGTAATTGTGTAAAAAGTAATGTGAGGACATTGAGAACAAAATTAAAGCCTGCAATAGAAATTAATTAAAAATTCTTGCAATTAAAGGACTTCTCGTTTTGAACCTGTCCTGAGGAGCTGAGTGTCTAATGAGAATGTAGGGCTTTTCTTCAATTGCAACTGTTTCAAGCCATGTGATTGTGCTGTTGCTCCTTTTAAAGCCAAAACATTCCGAAGGAAATGAAGTTCAAACAGGATACAGTGGCAAACATGGCTTTTGATTATTTCACTCTACACTCTTTACTTGTTCTTTGCCATCAAACAATTATCAGTTTTGTCTGACTATTATTTTATTGTATTTAAAAATTTTTTATTCAATTTTTAAATAAAAATTTAAATTAATAATTTATTAATTCAATTAATTAAATGACTTATAATTAAGTATGTGATTTTGTTAAAAAAGTGATGAGAATTGTTTTTCCCCATCACTAATGAATAATTCACTTTTTTCATCCAGTTACAAGTGCATAGCTCTGTATTTTCCTCGTGGAGGATGGTTTCATAGCTCATTTCTTTCTCACCAACGGTTTTTCTTTTTTAAATTTATTTTATTTGCAATCGTTAAAAAATACACAAGAAAAAAAAAGTTTAAAAGCAAAAGTTTAATAAATTTAAAGGTAAAAGTGAAGAGTATATTTTATTAAATAATTATTGATGAAAAATTTAATAATAAAAATTATTATGAAATATAAATAAGTGAAATTTAATGTATAAATCTGAAATATTTTATATCATTAATTTTCTAATCAACAACTGTTTATTTATATTTTACAAAATAAAATACATTCAATACCTTAAAATATTTCAATCCAACCTTAGAAATATATGCTTACCAGAAATGAGCCTCAGTAACTGACTTCCTTTGAGCCTTAAAAGCCAAAATGCTAAATGCAGATTTCTTCTTTACAAACTTATATATAAGCCAGACTCATTATTTTTTGTACTTGCAACACAGAATTAAACATGCTGCTCTTCTGCTACATCAGCTTTATGCATAAATTGCATAGAGGGAAAACATATATTTAGCATTTCTCTTGAAAGCAGATAGCTGTCTACTAAGCCAGAAGCCCTTAGATCACAAATGATGTTAACTCAGTCATTAATTATTCATATTTTGTTATTACCTGCACCAAACATTACTCAATCCCTCAGCTTCATTTGAATGGTTTGTTGGATGCTAATTGAGGAAAAGAATTTTAGTTTAACTAGTTAGTGTTTTCTGCATTGCATAAATAGTAATAATCTTTTTTTGTTTTTCTATTAATTATAAAGTATTTAATGATGAACAATTAATCTTATAAACTTATCTATTATTATTTAAGTATTTCTTATTTATTTTAAAATATTTGACGTGAATCAATTTTTTTCCTTTTATTTTTAGTATGTTTTCATTGTTTAATTTTTAAATTTTTGTGGTGATTCCACGCTGCATTGATTAATAGTTTTTAACAATTAATTATTTTATTTAACTATCAATTTTA
Organism: Dicorynia guianensis; assembly: GCA_037013595.1. Lineage (NCBI taxonomy): Eukaryota > Viridiplantae > Streptophyta > Magnoliopsida > Fabales > Fabaceae > Dicorynia > Dicorynia guianensis. The sequence continues at coordinate 30,856,585 of JASUAB010000005.1, forward strand.
ATATTAAAAATTTAGTTTAAAAATTAATACTTTTTGTTAGTTATTGAGCATTTAATAATAAACAATTTCAATTATATCAATTTTTATTAGTTCTAGAACATTTATTGCCAATAAATTTTAGCTCTTGATATGTTTTCTTTATTTAAATTTTTTATTATATTTTTTTCGTATTTTAATATTTATTGCAGCATTTAATATTTTAATATTTAATTATTAATTTTGTTTGACTATCAATTTTAATATAATAAATTTATCTTAAAAAGTTTATAACTTTTTTCTTCATTAATTAAGGAGCATAGAAAGATAAACAATTTTAAATTTATAAATATATATAACATTATTCAAATTTTATTTATTTTCTTTTTTTATTCATTTTAATGCATTTAATGTTAATAATTTGAATTTTTTTATTGTTAATTTTTTACATATTTTTTATTTAACTTTTATTTTTTAATTATATTATTTAAGATGGTAACGTGTCTATAGTTATTACAGTAATAAATGTTCAAAAAATACTTATAAAACTTTTTATTTATGTATATATTTCAGCATCATTCACATAACCAAAAAAAAAAAAAAAGAGAAGAGGGAATAAATAAAAATTATTTTCAGTAATACTTATATGAGTAATAGTATATGTTTTAAAACTAGTATAAAAAAGTGTATCTCAAATGATATGGCAACTAAATTAATAATCATCTAGGTTGATTTGTTATAAATCGTTATTAAGTTTTTAATTTGATTGACTGTAAGACGTTGCTAATGTGAATTGCCATATCATTTTTATACACTTTCCAATCGAAGTTTGAAACCATTTAACATTAATCTTATTGTCTATATGATATGTGTAGACTAAAATGCATATTAAATCCTTGAAATTTGTATAACTTTTCAACATATTTTGATAAATATAATTTAATTAACTGGGTTTTCAAAACATTACAAATTTTTAATTTATCTAAATTTAGATGAAGGTGTCAATTGTAGAAAAAAAATATTGATTTGTAATAAAAATTATGTTATATTTGATAAGGATTAGTTACTATTCCTTGAATTTAGCTATATTTATTCTGGAGGTGGAATCCAGTTTTGTTCTGCAAAAGAAAATATATCCTTTTAAAAAGATGTTCAATTTCATACTTTAGCTCAGGACCAATTTCTGCTTCAATAAATATTAAACCAAGTCAATTAACCTTTAATTACATTTGGCGCAATTTTTGTTACATATTAGTATTTTCTGTCTATAATTAATGATATCATCAAAATTCAAACCAAATTGAAAATTTTCACCTTTTCAGAACTCAATTGATAGAATTATATAAAGAGTCAACGAAAACTCATATAAAGTTTATAAAAAGTATGATATTGGTACATATCAATTTTGCATATTAACTATATATTCTCTCATATTTTTTCTTTATCCTGTCTCTTTCCTAAAAATACTTTCAACCTATATTAAGGGTATGTAAATTACACTGACCTGATCTAACCCAAAGCAATGCAAACCTAATCCATGACATCATATTTCTATTCGATAACGAGCTTTTCTTTTTGTCAAAGGGCTGAATAAAACATGCATAAACGTAACAATCTGAATCCAACCTATATATATTTTCAATTGGATTCGAGTAAAAGAATTTTGGCAACAGTGGACTATAAAGGCCCCCATACACACCCAACTCCTTTGCCGAATGCTTGCGAGCAAACTCAATCATTCATTGACTATGAAGGCCCACATGCACACCCAAATCCACCATCAAATGGTTGGGCCCAAACTCAATCATTCTCTGACTATGAAGGCCCACATACACACTCAAGTCCTCCCCCAAATCCAGAGGTTTGATCTCCATATATTTCTGGTACTTTGGCAAATGTTGATATAATCTTGGCCTATAGTTTACCAAAAAAGCATATGCAAATATATATATATATATATATAATTTCTTTTTAAATGATAGAAAACTGAAAATGGACTTAAAATTGATGGAATATCTAAAAAAAATTCATAAGATTATGTTATTTTGTGTTTGGTTTAGTTTAGTAGATATGTATCAGATAACTTGGTCACAACTAATTTACTAAAATATAAATGTTACCATTACCTAAAATAATATACGGAAGGCACACATTAATTTATCTGTACCTTCTTATTTATCTTTTTTACATGAAAATAGATGCATTCTTTACAAATTTATGAATATAACATGTATATATCAACTCCTTCTCAAAAATACCCTCATTTGCTTTTTTTTCCCCTGTATTTCATAATGAATCAGATTTTCATTCACCAATAGATATATAATACAAGCAGGTTAACTGTATAAACAAAATTACTATATTTCATGTTAATTACATACTATTTATTTGATGAAATTATATCAAAGGGAATTTTATTTTCATCATCAAATCTATTTGTGTTCTTGAAAAAATCACTTTCATTTGTAATTCTATTTTGTATTACAAGTAACTAAGAAAAGGTAATTTTAGGGTCAAGTGGATGCTAAAGACCCACATAGGCATTAGGCATCCAATGCCTCCCCAAAATCCCAAGGAAGTGTAAATCTGACCATTGTCATATGATTTATATGTAATTGTTATGGTTATCACATTTATAATAAAATATTGTGGCAGCTTATTTTATTTTTAGCTAAAAAAAAAAAAAAAACTGACTATAGTTACCACCAGCCTGTAAAATGCGCTGTTCAAATAGTCCAAACATTTAGCCCAACGTAGAGTTCTACAAAAGGTAATGGTAAGAATTTTATTTGGATTTTTTTAAGATATTTTTTATTTTTTAGATATAAGATTAATTTTTTTAGAATAAGAGCTATTTAATGATAATTCTTTTTAATAAAAAAATTTTAGACTTAAATTTGTATTAACAAATAGAAATGGTAAGACTACAATCTACAATGCTTTTATTCAATCTTCAATTCTTCACATTTTATTAAGTTTATAATTTTATTTATAAATTTTAATAATTTAATAATTTAAATTTTTAAATGAGACTTTAGTACATTTTTATTTTTCAAAATAACAAGATCCTCAAAAAAATATTGCAGGTTTGCAGTTTGATGGTAAAATTCCTCTTCACTCTCAAATTATTTTTCTTCTCTAAGGATTAAATAACTTGAGAATTAGAAATAAATGCCACAATTTAAAAAAAGTGAAATGATAAAAGAATAAGAATATTTATTTAATGAATTAATTGTTTGATTATCTAATTACCTTAGCTTTGCTTGAGATTGGAGAAGTTTTTTGAGATTTTAAATTCTAAACGTTCAAAGTTTCATAAGGTGGAGAATGGGTGTTTGTTTTTATTAAAAGCATTTTCTGGAAAATAATATTTGTTATCTTTTGATGTCTGTTGTTCCAGAAAAGATAATCAACGGAAAAAGAAAAAAAAAAAAAAAACTTCAATATCAAAGCCTCTTTCAATCTTCGTTCTATGTATCAGGTCATATGCTTGAGGCCTATTTCAGCACATTTCATTTCCAGAAAAAATTGGAAACAGTAAGAAGAGGGAATAAATAAAAATTATTTTCAGTCATTTTGATGCCAACAACGTTAATCTTATATTTTTCTACTTATCTTTTCATCCACGTATCTTACATGACATTATTTTAAACAGATAATTTTTTATTTTTTATCATCTTACCTTTTATCTTTTTATGTCATGTAAAAATATAAGCATAAAATATGGTTATAAAAATATAAAAGTAATATTTTTGTTTTTATGCGAATAAGTATATATTTTAAAACTAGTCTAAAAAAGAGTGTCTCAAATGACATGGCTTTGTAATCATCATTAATTTTGTATTTATTAAGTATTTATATTAATTAAATTTTAGTTGTATTAATTATCAATTAATTTCGTATCTCAAGTTCACTTTTTGTATTAATTAAAATTTTAATTTAATTGATGATATGACATTAATGCTCATTTGAATTGCCATATATCATTTTGTCTCCACTTTTCCATCAAAGTTTTAAAACATTTCTGTACATAAAAAAACATAATAAAGTATATATTTTTTTTGAAGCACACAGATTTAATTTTCATCGAGGCTCAGAATTAAGTAATATTATTTTTTTATTGAAAATAATTTTTAAGATTTAAATTTAAATACTTAAATTTTAATTTAAGATGTAAATTGTACCAATAACTTATTGATACATTAAAGTATATTTGTCCACAAGATAGATATAAGAATCTTAAAAGATAAAAATAAAATCTGATATAATAAGTGCTCGTTAGTGCATTTTTTTTTTCCATACTAATTATTACTCTATAAATAATGCATGGGTTCAATTGGTAGTAGCTGCATTCGTAGACTACCCAGTCAAATAGATGATGGCTTCTGCAACACCATTATTTCTATGTTTCTTGGTTGCCTCTGCTATGGCGTGCTTTGCTCGCAGTGTTCCTGCAGGTTTGCTTCTACCTCCTGAAACTATCTCTTGCCAATCCCAATTTTTTTTCTCTTTGTGTGTGTAAAAGTCATGCAGGAAAAAAAAAATCTGCGAAAATTGCATCTCTCATGTCATAAAGATTAATCTTTTATTGTTGCAGAAAAATATTTATTATATGGTGATTGAATCAACATTTTTTTTTTCATACATCTATCTATATGCAATTTAACAGCTTAGCAGTACAGGTTTAAATTTTTTATCTTTATGTTAAATTTTAGTAATTTTTATTTTTATTTTTTTATATTTATATTGAAATATATTTTATGATTATATTTTTTTTTACTAATTTTTTTAATTTTATATCTATTTTTTGTTACACTCTATCACTTTAAAATTTAAAGGTAGAAAATTCAGATTCCTCCAATACAGATGCAAAGATTGTTGCCCTTAAAATAGTCATATGTCTTGCATTATTTATAGGGAAATGATTGTTGCAGAATGTGTAACGAATTCACATGAATTGTTCATGAAAAAATAAAAATATATTAATAAAAATATGTATATAATTTTTATTTTTATAATTTATATATAAATTATTGTGACAATTTTTAAATTTAATTAACTCTATTAGAATTATTTAAATTCAAATATTGTCGTATGACAATTTTATAAAATGTTTAAATAAGTCCGATTTTTTTGTAAATGAGACTACCCCTATTTATATTGGTACATAATTTCATTTTGCAGGTAGTGAAAGAATTTTGGCCACAGTGGACTCTGAGGACCTACATGCACTCCCATCTGGCCCACCAGATATTTGGGCCCAAATTGAAAGAACTTTGGAGACAGTGGACTATGAGGACCCACATGCACATCCATCTCGCCCACCAAATGCTTGGGCCCAAACTCCATCTGTTTGAATAATACAAGCTGTTAGCCCAATATGTTGTCCTAAAGATTTAGAAGGCCTGATAGATGGTCTAGGTATCCAATAAATTTCCAAAGTATTTGCAAGAAGAAATTTTATCTTGTTCAAAAGATAAATGTCACAATTTCAACAAAGTAAATGATAAAACAATTAGGAATCCTTTATAAATATAAGAAAGGAGACTCCAACTTTTGGCCATCACCTCTTTTATATTTTAAATTGAGATGAATTTTATATTGTATAACAGAAGTAGATCATGTGTATATGAGTTGTTTCTTTATATCACCAAAAAAAGGTGTTTCTTTATAATTTAACTCAAATTAAAACACACTGTAAGATATTTAAATGAATAAAAAATTCGACTACTTATGTGAAATTTCACCATAAACCAATTAATATATAATAAAGATTGCTACTCTCCTTATTGGCCAGAAAATGGTTGTTGTCATTGTGCATGAAATTGTTATGGGTTTGCAGTTGAAGAATATAAGTTTAAAGCCTCCTACAACCAAAAAAAAAAAAAAAATCAAAAAACATATTTTTATTTAGACCTAAAACCATATAATAGAAATTGGATTTCAATATGTAATTACATAATTGAAAATTGATGCATAAGAAGTTTTGAAATTTGATTTTATTTAGTGCTTTATTTTGAGTGGCAAAATTTGAACCCAAAATATCAAATATTCTTCCAAAATGAGGAGCATGAAGTTAATTAAATATTTAAAGTATTAAGAAAGATATTTTCATGGATGCCTCATATTTTTTATTTTATATTTGGTGTGACTAATGTTGACAACAATATTTTAAAAAATATAAATTGGGCAGATAAAAAGAAAAGGTCTCTTGGCATGGACAATTTTATAAAATATGATTTGGCAGAGAGCGGATCAGTTTGGTAACGTTACCTATCAGATCCAGCAAAGCGGGAAAGACGTTGTGAATACAGTACGTGGACAACGGTCACGGAGCCGAGCCAAGCTCAGCCAGCAAGGAACGGGTCTTCCCTCCTAACGGTAACTTCGTTGAACTTGCCTCTCCTCGCATAGCGGGCCCCGTTTTCTCAGCTCCTAAGAAACCATCTATGCCACCTGTACCCTGTGGGAAAATCTCAATAGCCAAGAAGCAGGCCATGACTGCGACAACCACCTTTGCCCACTTTCTTCGCTTACTCTTTCTCTGGTTGAGTCAAAACACCCCTTCCATTTCAATACCCAGCCAGCAAAATTAGACCCAATAATTATGCCACAAAATCACTGATTATTAATTATCTTCTAAAGCAAAAATTCTAATAACGTGTTGAACTCATTACTGTATCTGATATACTTTGCGTACAAAGACGGAGGAAAGGAGAAAAAAACCAAACTCAGTTTTACTATCAGTATCATGGGCCTTTTTACAACTATACTTTCTTCTAAGCAAGATTTTCTTTTTTTGGGGTTTAGGAGATTCTAATCTTCTAGAAATATTGTATAACAACCATAATCTATTGTTTTTGCAACAAGTAAAACATCTGAACAATTCCAGCAATGTTCACATCTAATATGGAGGAAAAGGTCCGGTTTTCCTATGCTAATTCTAGAAACCGGCCCAGCAGTTTTGATTGCATCAAAAGTAAAACAGTCAAAACATGTTGAATGAGTAGAGGAGAGGGTCGGCTATGGGCATAATAGACATTGTACACGCAGTGTCCGGCTGATCCAAATCTTCTAGTGACGGTCAAAGAACGTTTTAGGAATTCAGATTGACCCCTGTTGCCACTGCGTTCGAGACTGTAATGACACGCAAATGCATGGGGCCCGCTCTGACCTTAAACGACCCTCATTTCCCTTCTACCTTTAAATTGCCCTCCTTTCTGATTCTTCATCTTATTTCTCACAACAGCCACGACAACAAAACCGAGGCGCACAACAGAAGGATTCAATTCTAGTTCCAACGTTTTAATTCACGAAGAGAAGAAGACCACCCAACAACAGCATGTCTTGCTCCGTTGCGGTCTGCAATTCGCCGTTGTTCTCACCGTCAAACTCTCTCTTTTGCAACAAACCCTCTGTGATCTCTTCCTCCCCTGAAACTCTCCCGCTTTCCTTGGCCCACCTCAAACCTTCTGCTTCTACGACGTCGTCCTGTTCCTCTTCTTCCCCTTCTTCACCCTCCTCGCCCTTTCGCCTTCGGCTCCCCAAGCACCCAACTGGGCTTTCGAATTCGGCTTCAATATCAGTTCCGTCGACCTCGCCCACCGGTACCGTTTTGAAGAGGAAGAGGCCCGCCCGGCTTGATATACCTGTTACGTCTTTGTCTCTTGGGGTTCCGGCCACGCCGTCAACGGCGGCTAGGGATGTCGTAGAGGTTGATGGACACGGGTTTTCTGTGTATTGCAAGAGGGGAAGAAGAGAATACATGGAGGATCGTTATTCTGCTGCCGTTGATCTTCAAGGAGAACCCAAACAGGTAATAAAAAATATACCTTAAATCTGATGTTTATCTGGTTTAGATTAGGTTATTTGGAGACTTGAATTTTTGGGAATTTGCTGCTTGTATTAGATAGCTTGGTATCATGCTTAACGATTACCTTTCACTTAGTCTAAAGGAGAAAAAATTATAATTAAAAAAATTTTACCTTCTGAAATAAAATTTTTCTAGTTGACTTGGTCAAATTTATGAATGCGTAGCTGCTTCTGGAAAGGGTTGATTATTTTTTGTAAAAAGTTTTAGCCAGAAAATCGGATTGCAACACCTTTTCAAGCTATATGTTCTACCCACCTCACACATCAAACATGGGGCAAGTGATAAAGTCTTTAGATTGAATACCTGAGTGTTTATTCTAAGTTAAAAAAATATTGGCGATTGATCACAATATGTGGGTCAAATTTTGGTTGCGTGGATGAAATTGTGACCTGTAACATATATATAAAATTGGAGCAAGTAATTCTTGGAAACATCATTAAGAATGTAGTGTTAATTGAAGTTTGCAGAATATGCCTTTGTTTATCATGATTAATGAGCTAAATTAATGCAAGGGCAATAAGTTCTGACATGTAAATTTGCTATACCCTCATGACAGGCTTTCTTTGGTATATTTGATGGGCATGGAGGTGCAAAAGCTGCAGAATTTGCTGCACATAACTTGGTAAAGAATGTCTTGGATGAATTGATGAGGAGACATGGAGATGATATTGAGGAGGCAGTGAAGCATGGTTACTTGAACACAGATTCTGGTTTCTTGAAAGAGGATCTCGGTGGTGGCTCTTGCTGTGTAACAGCATTGATTAGGAACGGCAACCTTGTTGTGTCAAATGCTGGTGATTGCCGTGCTGTTATTAGCAGAGGCGGTGTTGCAGAAGCCCTCACATCAGATCACCGGCCTTCAAGGGAAGATGAAAGGGACAGAATTGAGACTCTGGTAAGGATCCAATGCTAATAGTAATTTCCCTTTGCCTTTGGTTAATGGAACTGATGTTTGAGGTAGTTTGTTAGATTCTTAACTAAATGTATTCGAAAATTGTTTTGTAGGGTGGCTATGTTGATCTATGCCATGGTGTATGGAGGATCCAGGGATCGCTTGCTATATCTAGGGGAATAGGAGATCGTCATTTGAAGAAATGGGTGATAGCAGAACCTGAGACTAAAGTTATCGCAATTGAACCTGAACATGACTTGTTAATATTAGCTTCGGATGGATTATGGGATAAGGTTAGTAATCAGGAGGCAGTAGATATTGCTCGTCCCTTTTGCATTGGAAGCAATGGATCACAGCCATTGCTGGCCTGTAAAAAGCTTGTAGATTTGTCCGTTTCGCGAGGCTCTCTTGACGATATAAGTGTTATGCTAATCAAATTGGAACACTACATGTGAAGGTTTATTTAGTACGGGAAGAAATCCGGCTAACTACAACCTGTTTTGGGCTCCCTTTTATTTCTTCATTCTTAAGTTACCTTTCAGCAGTAGAATGGATCAGCGGATGAACTGACATGGTTATGATTGAAGGAAAGGACCTGGTACTCTGATGTTAGAGTAGCTAATGCTGTATATATCCTCACCAAAGTTGCTGGAATATATTTTGTATCCGTAGCTGAGGACGGAGAACCTACTTTCTTTATTATTCTTATGGAGATCTTTGATGTAATAATCGTTAAATTAGATGATACATTGACTCATTCTTTCAAATTGTAGTAGTTTGTAGCTACCTTCTTGCATGGTCCTCTTATGACTGCTTCATCTATACAATCTATCTGGATAATTATGGGAAGTCAAACCAGTAAGTTTGAAAAGTTACAAACTGATACACATAAAATGGGGGTAGTTGATTGTTGCGTGAGTGTTTTTTCCTTTTTTAAATCTTGAAAATTTGGTTTTAGATCAAATTTAATAGTATTGTTTAATTTATGCAGTTAATCACACTTAATGAGATAAAGTTATATTTGTTATTTAATTTATACTTAAAAGGCTGCTATATTGGATGATAATTTTTCTTTATATAGAAGAACAATGCATTAAGAATATAGGAATGAAACTAAATTAGTATCGTAAAAAAACAAAAAAAAAAAAAGAAAGAATTTTTGAACAATTCATTATCTTTTGACATACATTAAGCACATATTGTAGGTTAAATATATATTGAATGCATCTCCATTGTTAATGTTTAATAGTTCATAAAAGAATGATAAAATCATATTCTTTTTGTGGTGAGTAAAATCAGACTCTTTTTAGTATATATATGAGACGGGAGTTTAATCTTAGCATAACTAGAGTCTTGACTTAAATACAAGCTCAGTGAGGAATATATATATATATATATATATATATATATATATATATATATATATATATATATATATATATATATATATGAATGTCTATTTTATAATATTAAACATAAGATATTCATACAAAAAAATTATTTTCATAAATTATGTATAACTTTTACAAAATGTAATGTGATGCGTTAGGTCATAATAATTTAAGTTTTATTAAATAATATTCTTTTAAATTTTGATTTATAAAAATAAAATGATTGTATTCATAAATTATTTGTAAGCGGCATTGACTTATGAGCTTAGGAAAAAAAGTTTTTTTCCTCAAAAAACAAATTAGGAAAAGAAAAGGCTTTGCTAACTCAGTTCCCACAGTTATATCTCAAATAGTTGACTAGGGAATAGCTGCAACTAGAACTGTGGGATCTGAGTCAGTTCCTGTTGGCTTCTTGTGATTGAGATTGTTGTAGCGAAAATTCAATTCTTTTCTTCATAAATTTTTAAGAAAACTAATGGGAACGTAATTAAACAATTTAGAAGCATGCAGCAGCAGCTATCAAAGTGTAAATACGATACAGTTGGGGTGGGAAATTGACCAAGTATACAGAAGCGGACTACGTCCCCCGCCGACAACCGAATGTGGCGTGTATTTATCTGTCTTGGCTTACAAGCTTGGACACTGAAGAATGCGGCACCTCCTTGTAGCTGCTTCTTCCTTTCCTTCCCTCCCAACTCCAAAAATATTATATCTTATTTAACTTGGATTATTAAATCAGTATTATTGATTAAGGCCAATTCCAAAGTCCCATCCATCCTCCTTAACCATGTTGTGTGCTAGCTACACCACTGAAAAAAGTCACATTATTTTTATCAGTGAAATCTTATACAAAGTTTATTTGAAAAAATTTACATTATTAAATTTATTTTAAAAAATTTAAATTATTAAATTTATATATCAATTAAAATATAAGAATTAAAAAATCTAATGACTCGTATTAAATTTTGTGAAAATTATCTAAACCCAATTTAATAGTTTAGCTTTATATCTAAAAAAATGTTACAACAGCGTACATCCACCAACTCATTATTATACATATATAATCCTCGTTGATTTCTTTGGGTTATTGAGGTTGAGAAAAGGTGTCTGAGTTGATAGGGAAAATGTTATAAGCATATAGGGAAAGCATATATGCAGGCATGGATTTATTTTTTTAAATAAAGAAAATAGAATGAGAATATGATAATGTGTAGAATTTATGTGTGTATATATTATTGCCAAGTTTATAGCTAGCAAGAAATTTGAAGGCTTTTGAATAGTTTTAAACCCAGATTTTATGAAAACTAGTTATAAATAGTAACCGATAATATATATATATATATATATATATATATATTTAGAATCATGATGAGTGATTGACTTTTAAGTATATGTTATGGTGGAATTAGCTGAAGCTGTGCAAATTAATATTGACCAAGTTTGTTGTCCACTAAATTGGAGCGAACTAAGTCTCCAAGAGGGGACCACCCAATAATTATCTAGAACCATATGCTGCACGCTAATTTTGTCTTTAGATGCCATTTCCACACTAATTAATGCTGATGCAGCTAGCACCTCCTTGCTCCTTCCCAACAACGAAGCAATTTATTGACGAGAGGTTGACTTAGGTTTATGAGATATTAATGGACTCCATTGTATACATTCCACCTTCCTTTAAGTAGAATATAGAATAAGGCCAAATGGACATGACACGTTCACATCCAGCGGCCCTTCCTGGAAGTTGCAACGTGTTTTCCTCGGCAGTTGGTACACCGCGTTTTGGGGTACACACAGAATAAAATGGCGCGACAAGAGCACGTACATGCACTTGGCTTAAAAAAGTTGCGTTATATATACGCCCTTCTATGTTAATTCAGAAAAAATTAAAACGATTCATTTCGAGATATTTTTCTTTTATTGTAAACCCAACATTTCTCGGCTCAAAACATATCTCATCCGACCAACGAGCATACATGAGAATACGATCCCTGTAATCGTTGGCGTACTTTTGTAACTTTATTTCTTCAGAAGAATCAGTCGTGTTTGATTCGCCAATCACGATATTGTACTACTGTCTGCGTTAAACATGCTTCTTCGCAACTTCTTCTACGGTGAGATGCATGTTGTGGTTTGGGAGAAACATTCTAAAATTAACTTCTATATATGGAGTGCTTAGTTTAAGAAAATGTATGGCTCATATTTGGTTCTCATTAATATATTGATATTAACACGTCTATCTAAAAGTGTCAAGGTAGACTCCTTTGTGATTAAATAAGATAAGATAGATTACACTATAATTATGATTAATTAAAAAAATTAATTTACTAGATCTTTTAGGTAAGGGCAAAATGAATTGGCTTACAAGTCAATATATTTTTTTCACACAAAAATATGTATGTGCGCATTGGCTTGCATCTTGGTGAGGTGGAGTAGGTCATATCCCAATTTTAACAAGTCCAAAAAAACATACTCACCTCTTTTAGTAGGGCCAAGCCGGCTTGGTAAGTCTAATCTGTTTTAATATCTTTACATCTATTACAAGTATTTTTTTTACTTGTATAATAGGCTCTTTAAATATGAGATTAATCTTATTTTGAAGTGTAAAGTTGTTTGATTATGTCTCTCCTAACAAGATCCTCTCCAAGTTTAAACCTGAACATTTACCTTTCAAGTTAGAACTTTTGTGATACAGTCACCTTTCCTTGTACCATACTTTTATTAATTATCATGTATATTATTTTTATAAAGAAATCACATGTAATTAACATTTCTCTTATTTATATATGTCATATACCAAAAATACAAGTCAAAATGTATTTTTCAAACAGACACTTATTAATTTATGACGATAATATATTTGAGAAAAAATTGAAAATTGTGTTCAAAATGATAGTAATATTAGAATTCTGCCTCATCTATCCACGGCATTTTGGCCAATGACCTTTTTAACCAAGCCTTTTTTTTTTTGTTCATTTTCACCCTTTTAAAAAAGACCTTTTCAACTTTGTTTATGATAATTATCGATTCAAATAGTTTCAAGTATAGAAGGCTTTCCATGTAGACATAAGAGAACACGACAGACAACATGATACATGCAAGTCAAGTCAGAGGCCACATTGCTTAACCCTCATGACAACTACCTTATCCAGAAGAAAGTAGGTCACCGAGTAAGCGTCCATACATTTATTCTTCCTACTTTGCAATGTTTTTGCTTTGCTTTTTCTTGGTGTGTGATTGTGTGAAAGCGATCCAAATTTGAACCCACTAAGAAACCATTTGTACTGCCTACGCGTCATTTCATTAGCCCAGCATTGCAAATAGAATATACCAAAACCACCGTGTTAAGCGTTGGGGGTGGGAACTGGGAACTCTCCGACACGTTTCTGCGCAATTAAGCCAACTGGCAAAGTGATGCAAACTCTCTCTCTTTGCTTTTTCTAAGGTTATCAAGAAAAAAAATTTCATGGTATTAGAATTAAAATTTATAATATATATTTAAAGTATTTATTACAAAAAAATTTGATTGATATTATTGAATGATAAATTTTTATGTAAAAATCATAAATTTAATAATAAAAGCTCTTGACAAAAAATTTATTGAAAAATTTTATTTTATCAATAATATTCAAATTTTTTATAATAAATATTTTAAATAAAAAATAGATGTATATTATCTCTAAATTTAAATATTTTAAAAATTAATCTCGATATCATGTAAGTCTCCCAAAAATAAATAATTATATTGGCTTTACAGCTTCATTTTCAAACTATTTTTTTTTTCTCGAAAGTCATGTTTATGTGGACAATCCCTTCCTTCGTTTCCCTTTCTCTGCCCGTAACGCATTGTCCACTTTTTTATCCTTTGTTGGGTCAATTCAATTCAAATACCCCTCTCGAGCATTCACATGCCAACAAGTGGCGCCATACAAGATCTCTATACCCACTCCGTTTTAATTTGATGCTCGAAACCATCATAATTGTAAAGAAAATTAATGCACCATATGTTGTGTTTATCCCATTATAAAATGTAAACTCCCAAAACTAATCATTATTCATAATTTTAATTTTCAATTTGGAAAACTTGGGCAACACACCATTTTGCCGTTTAAGGTAAAGTATTCCACCGTTTTAAATTTGAATTTTAAAATTTTTTTAATTGTATTAATTTTACTAATAAAAATTTTTAAAACTTTCATTTTAAAAAATTTTAATCCTATTAATTAAATTATAAAATTTAACAAATTTAATAATTTATAAATATTTTATGATAATTTAATAAATATTTTTCTGTTCCCTTAAACAAAATTAGACAAAACAATCTAAAGCAAAATCTTGTCTACGTTTTACTCAAAAGTAAATTTTTTTTATTGAGTCTCCAGCTGATAAGTAAAAATTAAATTTTTTAATAAATTTTTTGGCAACCCAAATGCAGATTTAATACCAAGAACTACATGCTTAACGAGGAAGTCAACAAGCGTGTGCCAAATTGGCATTGTCTCAGTCATAGACAGATACATCATATATAATTTCACAATCATACACCGATAACAAAACAGATCCTACAAAATTGTCCCTCGTTCTCTGAAAGATACGACTAGATTTTGGGACCTTACCAAAATTCACGTGCAACAAATTTTCCAATAGTGTAAAATAACGAAATTATATATTTTTATAAAAATAAATAAATAAATATAAATATCTAATGGAGGCTGGTTCTGCACGTCAACAGACTTCCGCTCTAACTAAACTGTGGCCAAAGCTAAGCACCACCAGCATGGGCATCCATCCAGACATCTCCGCATCTCCTTTGCCAGCCTGTGGTTCTCTCTCGCTCCCTCGACGTGGACCAACATTTCTTCTCCACCTGTGCTAGCCCTACCCACTTCGATTTACTCCGTCTCTCTGCTACTCTGTTGAGCCAACAAATAACACCCCCCTCTCAACCGAAAAGCCCAAATTGCCCACTCCAACCACATGTTGATATCAATATTAAATAAAAAGAATAAAATTACCATTCCAAAATCTTATCAAAAATATAATAATTTTAAATAATTATTTATAATATGTTTTTTTAAGACCAATTAAATTGATTTGTTTGTTGATATTTAAAAAAAATTGAAATACATAAACTAAAATCATATGGATAAGGATTAAAAAATAAATAAAAAAAAATGACTGCTACATTTACGTCAATAACACTGCGAGATGGTACATCCTAGCCTTAGATCTCCACCTCAACGCCACCGCTGCTTTCTCAATTATCCACTTCTTTAATTCCATGTAGGACAAAAAAAAAAGGAGAGAAATTAAACACCGAATGTTTAACCAAACACGCTCTCGGGTGCATATATATAAACCCCAAGAAGCCAATTGGGCCATCATCCTCAAGCAAAGTGCACATAATTTGAAGTTTGTAGTACGTGAGCGTGAACCAAATGATGCAATGGCTTCTTGGGTCAGAGGCAAGTGTCTTGGTAAGGGCGCGTTTGGCACGGTCAGTGTTGGAGTTCGCAAATCGGATGGTCGGGTGTTCGCTGTGAAGTCCGTGGATCTTAAAACAGGGATTGCCGGTCAGGTGGAGGCTTTGGAGAATGAGATTCGGATCCTTCGGAGCATGTCGTTCCCTTACGTCGTTGGGTTTCTCGGCGACGATATCACATGCGAGGGGGGTGGTGCTGCCGCTACGACGTCGTATCGAAATATGCACTTGGAGTATCTGCCAGGTGGCACCGTCGCTGATTTGGCTTATCGGAATGGTGGGAAGGATGCTGAAGTGGACGAGCGGGCGGTGAGGTACTACACCTGGTGTGTGGTTCACGCGCTGAGGTACGCGCACTCGAGGGGCTTAGTGCACTGCGACGTGAAGGGGCGAAACGTCCTGGTGGGGTCCAATGGCAGCGTGGCCAAGCTCGCGGATTTCGGCTCCGCGGTGGAATTCTCCACCGTGGCAGGGATTGTACCGCGTGGAAGCCCGCTGTGGATGGCGCCCGAGGTGATTCGGCGGGAGTATTTGGGTCCAGAGTCCGACGTGTGGTCTCTGGGTTGCACGGTGATCGAGATGGTTACCGGGAAGCCAGCATGGGAGGACCACGGCGTCGACACGCTGACTCGAATAGCATACTCCGGTGAGCTGCCCGAGTTCCCCAGTCAACTGTCAGAACTCGGCCACGATTTCCTTGACAAGTGCCTGAGGAGAGAACCCAGCCACCGGTGGAGCTGCGATCAGCTGCTGCAGCACCCATTTTTGTGCTCCACTGCTCCCAACAGCCTCATGGACTCGTCTCCTAGGTGCGTTCTCGACTGGGCTCATTCAGAATTCGCCGAGGAAGACAAAGAGGAAAACCACGAACAAGAAGAAGAAGTAGAAATTGAATTCAATTCTCATGAATTAGCTAGGGACAGGATTGGTAAATTAGCAACCAGCTGGAGGGTAAATTGGGAATCACAAGAGGATTGGGTGGCGGTGAGGGCGGTGGCATCCGACACAGAACCAACAGCTACAACGAGCAGTGGCAGTGGGGACGAGGGGGAAGAAGGGACATGTTCCGAATATCCGCATTCATCAAGGGTAGAAAAGGCAATAGACATAGGGAAAAGCTGGGAATATTCCGATTCAATGAGAGCAGCAAACACTGAAAGGGCAAATCCGGAAATGAGGGATTCTGGTGGCAGGAGGTGGTTGGTGCGGCGGTGTGCTCAGAGTGACAGTGAATGCAAGGGGAAGAAGGTTGCTGTTTGGAGCTGTCGGTATGGGTTAGAAATGGGGAAGTTGCATTTAGTGGTGTGGATTCTCAGAAGAATAATAATGAGCATTCGCAGCTTGTGTTGTAAATTATTGAAATCACATTTTTTATTAACTATATATTTAAATACATATATTTCTTGGGTATTACATTTATTATTTACCTTACCTTCTTATCCTCAATATATGAATGTCACCAAAACTTTTTCTCTGCTTCGGGGTATATGTTACATTTAAAATAGTAGGAAAAAACAAGAATATGTGAAGATTGGGGAAAATAACTTTGCAACTAGATTAATATACATTTAGAAAATTAGAGAAAATGTGGACAATGAAATTTTTGACCACGGGTAAAACCAAAATTATAGAAATTGTAAAGGTATGATATGGAAGAAAGAAGTGTGCAAGAATGCGTGTGGCGGGCACATGCACGCTATTGACTTTTGTAGTTGACAATAAGGGTTAGATATCAAGAGACAGAAGAGGACTTGTTTTTTATTTGCAGCTTGTGACGCAGAAATAATTAAGAACAAGCTGCAAGCCTCTTGAAACATATAGAACAATCACGTATACTAATTGGGATTTAGATTTTTTTATTATAATTAAACTCAAAATTTAAATTTTAATCAATAACTTTTGTATTCTCATTACAAATTTTACGTCCTATTAAAAAATTCAATTTTATATTTTTGATATTTAATATTTCATTAAATATTTAATATAATATTAATTATCCTCA
The DNA here is from genome assembly GCA_037013595.1 of Dicorynia guianensis. Taxonomy (NCBI): domain Eukaryota; kingdom Viridiplantae; phylum Streptophyta; class Magnoliopsida; order Fabales; family Fabaceae; genus Dicorynia; species Dicorynia guianensis. The sequence goes on from JASUAB010000005.1 coordinate 30,874,198, forward strand.
CTAAAAAAATTATAAACTATATATTTTTAAAATTAGACTTACAACTCCAATTCTATTTTATAAGTTTTTAGCATTTGTTTCTAAATTACATACTACATACGTGTTTAAGACTAATTTGATTAAAACAAATATTAAGGAAAAGATTAAAAAAAAAAAAGGAGCTAGCTTTCCTTTTTCTTCGTGGTGTATTTCACTATTTTGTGACTTATTTATTTTTTTTTATATGACTTTCTATTTTTAGAGGCCTCATGGGCGAGCCCAACTTGGAAAAACAATAGGCCATGGTCCTTGGTTCAGAAGGCTTGTCTAGGCTGTTTGGGCTTTGTGGAAAGGGCAGAAGTTGGCCTATTGTTCCTGTCTCCCAATCAGAGGACAGACTTTTAGTTCCCGCTTCGCTGGTTGTACCCTCAGGTACGACTAGTTTCTGTTCTCGTCCTTCCACGCTCCCTCCCTCCTTCTCCCACTCTCTCTCTCTCTCTCTGCACTTGGGCTTCGCTGCTTCGGATCTCGCAGCGTAACAAGGACCTTCTTCACCATCCAACATTCTCTCTGATTCAATTTATTCTGTCTGAAAGCATTGATCCAGGCACCATGGCTGCAAATGCCCCTATCTCCATGAAAGAGACCTTAACGGTTAGCCTTCTCATTTCTTCTGTTACTGAATTTAGAAATCCAGAATCATAATGGAGCTTTTTCAGCATACAATTCTGGACTGAAATTGCCTTTTTGATCCCAATGAACTTCAGTTTCTTCAGATCCCATTGCCACGCAACATTTTCGCTATTCCTTCAGAGTGACTCGATTGTGAAAATTTCTTACTACTCAGTTTTGTATCTGTTTCCGGATTTTAGGTTGAAGCTTGTCCGTGTGCTGTTATGTGGTTTACATTTTGGTAATCTTTTGCAGTTGTCAAGCATTGGAATTAACCCGCAATTTATTACATTTAATCATGTAACGATGGAATCGGATAAGTACATTTGTGTCGGAGAAACGGCACCTCAGAACAGTGTTGTTACCATCGACATGAACATGCCTATGCAGCCTTTGAGACGGCCAATTACTGCTGATTCTGCTTTGATGAATCCTAATGCCAGAATTCTTGCTCACAAAGGTCAGATTCAAGACTTTAAATTGTAATTCTTGTTCCCAGCAACATGTAATAATGTTAGCCTTCACCAAGGATTAAAAGGTTGTAGCGTCCCAATCCACGAGTCTGCACCTCTTGATAGAAACCTGGTTAATTATAAGGTTCATGTCATCATGAAAGTCAATCACTTGGCCAACGGCAGTTTATACACGTATGGATTACATTTGCCTTATCAATTTGACATTCTTTTTGCAGCTGAAGTTCCGGGAACCACTCAGGATCACTGGCAAGTGTTTAAAATTGAAATGAAAGCAAAGATGAAATCTCATCAGATGACCGAGCGGGTAAATATTTGTGACTGATTTAGATGTATCCTTGTTAGCATCTTCTTGTCAGTTCACGTATTGGACTATATCCTCGATTATTGATTATTGCGTGCTCTGTCTCTTTTAGGTTGTCTTCTGGAAGTGGGTAACCCCAAAGATTCTAGGTTTAGTCACTCAGACCTCTGTTTATCATTGGTCAATTGAAGGTAGTAAAACTATGATTTTCCATGAATATATAATTTGTTCCATGGCCTTATCCCCTCTTCAAACTGATTTTGACTGTTTCACATATGATGTCTGTTTCTCTTTTGAATTGTGAATTTAACATATTTATCAATTTTCATATTCAGGTGATAGTGTGCCAGTGAAGATGTTTGAGCGAACAGCTAGTCTGGCAAACAATCAAATTATCAATTATCGTATTGATCCTAGTGAAAAGTGGTTAGTTTTGATTAGAATTGCTCCTGGTTCACCTGAGGTATGTGATTTCTTTCCTTTAATAAATTTTAGCCTATGATTTTGAGGAGTCAGCCATGCCCTTGATTGTATTCTTGTGTTTGTCACCTTAATTGTGACCATTTGTAAGAAACACATAGATATTGTATATGAGGTGTGGTTAAAATGTAATCACTATGGGCTATAATTATACATTCACCTTGCTGGACGTCCTTTGCAATTCTGGTCTGGGATGGCGTCACAGACCTCCCTAGTTCTCTTAGTCACTGACCACTATGAACTGTGTTCTCAAGATCATTTTAATGGCTCATGAACTGGTTAGGTAATGCTATGGTTATCTTTGTAGGCAGTTGATGTTACATGATAATATAGAATAGGTCACAGGCAAATTTATGCATTAAATGTTGATACTTCTAATTGTAATTGTAATAGTGTGAAATAGTTTTACCTTTTTCATTCATTGGTAATTTTGTGATTTTGTTGTTCGCACAATATTAAGATTTCCAAGTGATTGTTTTCTTGGGTAGCAAGTGCATTGTGGTGTGGGGGTTAATATTCTGATTTCTTAGTTTGTATGATACTATGATATGCAAAACATGTTACATGTATGAGTTTTGCTAATGAGTTAAATTTACTGGATCCTTATTCATTGAGATACGTTGTTGATAGCTGTTATTTAGATATGCCAGAACTTTTACTTTTTCTCTAAGTGTTTCTGTTTATTGTTCTCTTTCTTTAGGGTGAATCTTATTGTCCTTGACCTATATTTAGTACCTTCACAGTAGAGCTTTTTTCTTTTATAAAGTGATTATTTAATTACTTAAAATGTTTTATAGTTGGAGATTATGGATTTTTTCATTAAGTTTTTGATATTTAACTTACAAGTATCAAACATTTAACTTCATGAGATTCTTGTTGTATTAAATATTATTGGTTGCAGAGACCGCAACTAGTAAAAGGAAACTTGCAGCTCTTCTCTATGGATCAACAACGTAGTCAGGCTCTTGAGCCACATGCTGCGTCATTTGCCACATTTAGAGTAAATTATACTTCTTTCTGATTAATTAATTTTAATAGCGTGGCTTACGGTTTTGCTGTCAATTAAAGGCTGTTTGATATTTTATGTTATGCAACATGCAGGTTACTGGAAATGATAAGGATTCAACTCTTATTTTTGCATCAAAGTCTGTGAGTGCTGGACAGTCACATCAAAGATGCATGTCATTGAACTTGGTGCCCAGCCAGGTGCGAACACTGCTAGATCCTTGTAAAAAACTATCCTTTACTACCCAGTAGATACATGCTTTTGTGTTTTTCTAAAAAATAGATAATAAAGATATGAACAACTATTTTATATTTTGAATAAGATTATGCCTTGGTAGTGGGATCGTGGGACTGTGGGAGATAAAGTGGTGCTTCTGGGGACATTGATCTGAAGCTTGAGTACAGTCCGTGCGACGTTTTTCTTCTCTACCATGATGAATGAATTGATTTAATGTAGGCATTGCTCTTTCCTTCGTCCTTCCTCCCTATTTGTGCCCTATCACTAGTGATTACTCCCGATCTGAAGCACCCCTTTTCCATTCATAAGTGTGAAACCTTTATTAACAGTGAAAACATTTGACTATGCTTTTCCAAGGAGTAAGAAAACGAAGCTGAAGGATATGTAATTTTTGGTTTAAAGTGATACAGAAGAGATGATTGAAGACTATTATTGAGTTTCTTCTATTAGTATTATTCTCCTTTACTTGCATGCTAAGCTTTGGGGTCGTTAAGGATGACTGATTTATTATTGGTTTGTTTTTTTCCTCAATTTCTCTTCATATTTTGTGGCATTTATCATCAGGCAAACCATCATTTACCAAGAAACAAGCAGACTTGTTCTTTCCTCCAGACTTTGCTGATGACTTTCCAGTGTCGAAGCAGGTATAATTGTAACCTTTGGTTGATATTATTAATCCTTGGTAGACACTATGTTAAATATTTGGGTTTGTTATTATTGTGCAGGTTTCAAATAAATATGGCTTGATATATGTTATCACAAAGCTTGGACTTCTATTTGTCTATGATCTGGAGACTGAATTAGTCCTGATCCTATATTTTTGACAGCAGAAGCATCATTGATAGGGGGCTTTTATGCCATCAATAGACGTGGCCAGGTCTTGCTTGCCACTGTTAATGAAGCAACAATCATACCTTTTGTCAGTGGCCAGGTTTTGTATGTGTTTTCTACATTTACTATTCTTATTTCCTCATGCTTTTTTCCCATATGGTCTGTTTGGTTCAAAGAATTGAGCTTGGAATTGCAATTGGACCTTCCAATTCCAAATTTTATGTTTCTTATGTCTATTAGAATTGGAATTCTAGGTCCATATTACAACCAAGGAATTACAAAACAACTAGAAGATGCTCTTCTGAATTCTTAACACACACCCTAAAAGTTCTAGTTCTAAGGACCTGAGGATTACGAAGCTTGTGATAACCCATAACCTCTCACCATCCCACCACCTGCACCACAGCCATAGCTGCCGCTATCTGACCATCATTGTTTTTGCTGCCAACAGTGGTGCCATCGGACCACTACTATTGCCACTATTATCACCATCACCGCCAAACCGCCACCACTATCACCATTGTTGCCTGTTGGACCACCGCTGTCCTTGCCAACACAGGCATAGCTGTTTGACCACCAACCACTGTCATTGACAGACCACCATTATCTCTGCTGCTGCTGCTAGACCCCCATCACCACCACCACTATCATCATTATCGGATCATTACTGTCTTTGTTGCCATTGGACCACTATTTTTGCCACCACTGTTGCCAAACCACTACCACAATCATTGCTACTATGGAACCACCATTGTCCCTGCGGCCTTGCCACCCACCATTACATTTGTGCAAGACAACAATTGCTACCATTATCGTTGGACCACTATTGTTGCTACCACCACTACTACCATTGTTCCTATTGCCATTAGACCACCACGATTGCTGCTGATCCACAACTTAGAATTATAATTTTATGTCTTAATTTTTTACAAGATCCAAACTTATAATTCTGACCAAATTCCAATTTTGATAGAACTGGAATTGGAATTACAATTCTGAACCTAAGTTCTAATTCCAAGAACCAGATGAACTGTTTATTTCTTTTGTTGCATTTCATAACAAAGAAATGGTATTTATCTACTTCCTTTGGTATGCATACAGGGAAAGAAGGAGTGTTTTGCAGCATGCCTCTTTGTTTGTTATGATGTGATCCGGCCAGATGTTGCTCTTGAGCTGGCATGGATGAACAATATGATTGATTTTTCTTTCCCATATCTCTTACAGGTATTTTTTAGGGTTTACTTAATCATATTTATCAATAGACAAAATTTTCTTCGTTTTGTTATTAACAATCAGTTTCTTTCTTATATAAATTTTAAAGTTTATTCTAGAGTATACAAGTAAAGTAGATGAGCTTATAAAGGACAAAATTGAGGCACAAAATGAGGAGAAGGCTAAAGAGAAGGAGGAGAAGGATTAATTGCTCGGCAGGTACCTTTGTCTGCTAAATTTCATTTGAAAAGAAAGACTCAGTTTGTGTGTTTCAATTATTAAATTAATGTTTTCAATGATATCCAGAACATGTACGCTCAGTTACTACCACTTACTTTGCCTGCACCTCCAATGCCAGGAATGGGTGGCGGTTTTGCTCCCCTACCACCAATGGGTGGAATGGGAATGCCAACGATGCCATGCCTCCAGTGGGTTACTGATCTCTTAATCGAAGCAGGCGAGAATTTTGTAGTAGTTTTAGTGTTAAAGCTAGATAGTCCGGAATGTCTCATTTATGCATCGAAGTTGAGATCATTATGGTTGACAAATTTGACGTGGTGGCGCCAAGCATCTGCCATGTAGCTTGATCCCCAGTGGTAGTGGCTTTCTGCCTTGAGAAGGGTTTGAGTTTCTTTCTAATTTTTTTGTACAACTTCCATAGAGTCAACGGCTGAATAGATCGGGTTATTTGATCAAATCCTGCGAGAGCCAGGATGGTGAATTGATCTTGGTTGTATCTTTCAGTTTGGTTGCTGCATGTATAGCTGTTTTCCATATGTTAATTGTTTATTAGTTGTGAAGTCACATAACTGTATTTCCATTAGGATTTTACATATTTTGTGCTTCGTCTTGGTATATAAACTTTGCCTAATATTCAAGTTGGGCATTCTTATTTCTTACTGCAGATGCCCAGTTAGTTTTTCTTCGCTTTCGCAGATAAGTTCAGTTCTGCCATCCTTATCATGAAGTTTATATTTCTGAATTATCCATTTTATTTTGGGACAGTTGAAAATCATGGATGGATCATAATGCATGATGAGATCATCAAGTGCCCGGAATGAGCAGTTTGACATAACACGATGAGCATTAAGGTAGAAGTTATTCCTTATTATTTCAGTTGCTGTTGCTCAGCCCTGACATGTACGAGGAGTTTGAGAAGCTCTGGCATAGTGTTTGGTAGTTGGTTTGTAACACTTGATTTCGCAGTTCTGCATATAGATTGAATATAACGGATATAGCTTTTGTAGTCATTAGGTGAAGAACCTAAAGTTTTTTAGTCCTATCTGTTAATTTATTCATTTTAAAAAAACCTAATAACCTATAGTCCCAGATGAAAATGGCATTTTCCACCCACCACGTAATACAAGGAATCAAAATTCTTGATTTCCAAGCACCTCAACATGATATAAATTTTCCTCCATCTGACCCACTTTCCTGACCGTTTACCTTGACCCCCTCCAGCCGCTGAATTTTCAACATATTTTTTCCACTGTTCCAAGAACATTGATCTCTTTGGTCACGCCACGCCCTTCGTGTAACACTATATATAGGTCGTCATGTGAATAGACCTTGTCCTCGTCTTTGCGTGATTTTCAGGTGGGGCAGAATGGTAATTACCATCTTGAACATTCTCTTTGTAAATCTGTGTCTTCCGATTATGAAAGCTAAAGAGTCTGGTGTTTCCTTTATAATTGGGCATTTGTATCCAAAGGCAATTAGGCAAAGAAATGATCATCTAACATGAATAAATTTGCAATAGATGTTGCGTTTGCTTTTGTAACCAAGAATTGCTGGGAGCCCAATGTTGTCCTGAATGTGCCTCATACTTTTTAGCTGGACGTTGGCATGATATATTATGTCTATCCTTTGCAAAGATGCTCACCCACACAAAGAAGAGTTTGTAAATGTTAGTTCTTAACATTGATAATAGATTTCTACAGGTCAATGATCAAAATCAATCACTTTCAGACTTTTCATCATCGGTTCTGCATCTAATGATGCAATTCAAACAATTGTTTGACACAAGATGCGTTAACAATTGTTCTGCAACCCTGTGTGTGAAATTTTAGAATAATGCTATTTGTATGCAAGTGCATTATACAACAACTATATAAAACACAAATAAAGACCTGTCGCTAATGGGGTTTGCTACAATGTATTAACAAAGATCAATTTGTGTATTGTGCAGCCGTGTAATTCATTAACATATAAACAACATTACTTAAATTATATACATAATCATTAGACCAATTCACTCATATATTTAGTCACTTTGCAAATGGAGTGTGACTCTACATTTTGAACTGAAACCATTTATAAACTAATTACCATAAAATAAAAACAACAAAGCAAAATGGACACATGATCAGGCAAACGCTTGCATCTACCGAAAAAGTAACAAGAAATTTTACCAGGCAAATGAAAACATTACTAGTTTTTCCTCGGTATTTCTCACAACCTCAAGACCCAAGTACACCCAAACCTCACTCAATTCAAGCTGCACAAAAGCCAACAATCTACCTTGCAAAAATAATGCACCCGATGGCAAGTAATAGAAATCTTATAGTCGCTTACTCCAACATGGCTTGTACGTAGGAATTGACCTTTCAAATACACCAGTATACCTTCTCTTTTCCCTGGGTGGACGTCCTCTGCAGGCCTATCTTCTCTTTGGAGTTTAGAGCACTTCCTACCAAACTGAATAAACCTCCATCGGTTGACTCTGCTTTCATCAACACTACAGAACCCTTGCTAACTTCAATCACTCCACCATCCGCAACTATCTCATAACCCAAAGAAAGCATTTTACACATAGAGATTACATTCGTAACAAATGAGGGCACGTACCTTACATCTCCAAATGTCTTCACACTATCATCGTGCAGTTTAAGTTTCACATTACCCTTTCCAATAACCTCCACTTCATCACCATTAACCAACGTCACAGTTTCACCGACACAAGCATCATAAGTATCAAACCAGTCCCTATGTGCACAAATATGATAGGGGTACCTACTGCTAAAAATCCAACAATCCTTCAAAGAACTCTCACTGGATTCTTCCTCCATATCAGCCTTTTTCTTGCTGCAATTATGTTGGATGTGGCCCTTCTCATGGCAGTAGTAGCACTCTTCGTTCTTGTAATCAACTTTGGGCTTTAAACTTGATCTTTGATATTCCCTATTGATAATCACTAGAAGTACATCCTCTACCTTCAGTGTCTCTTTTCCAACTACCAACGTGGTAATTAAATCTTCATAGGAAGATGGGAGAGATGATAACAACAAGATTGCTTTATCTTCATCTTCAAATTTCTCACCTAAAATTGTCAACTTTGAAATCAACTCGAAGAAAATATTCAGATGGTCCACAATGTTTGTATCCTCATCTTTCTTCAAGTGATATAATCTTCTCTTCAAATGAAAACGGCTGTGAAATCTTGACATATCCATATTCCCTAGAATTTTCATAGCACAATGTTCAACAAATTATAAGCTTCCTTCGCAAATCTAAACTTCAAGAAGATTTGAATCTTACCCACAAAAAGATTCCCTCGACTCCCAAAGTTTCCCCGAGTTTTCTTTTCCGCCTCCACAGCTACATCCGCTAAATCAACCTCTTGCGGTTCTGCCTTCTGCGGAAAATCGATGCCAAGCTTATCTACTAATACCCATCGCCTTAGGGTTTCACAAAATCAATTGGCTAAAATGCACAGAACCCCCCTGAACTTTAGGTCGATTTTAAAAAACCCTCCTAAACTTTAAATTTTTTCAAAGAACCCTCCTGAACTATGAAAATTGTGCAAATCGACACATCTGTTAGAATTTCAGTTAAAATATGTACGAAAATTCTGTAAATGACAAAAATGACCTTCTGTCAAAATTCATCTTCCTTCTACGGACTTGGTGGCTTCTCTTCTTGCAACCAATGTCTAAGGTAATCAAGCTTTGGTGGTTTAGGCAATGGCTTCTCTTCTTGCAACCAATGTCTAAGGTAATCAAGCTTTGGTGGTTTAGGCAATGGCTTCTCTTCTTGCAAAAAATGTTTGGGCTGGTCGGTATTATATAGCACTGGTTTGTTAATTGGTTTTGGTAGTTTGTGCTGTGGTAATGGCTTTCAAGCTTTGGTGGTTTAGGCAATGGCTTCTCTTCTTGCAAAAAATGTTTGGGCTGGTCGGTATTATATAACACTGGTTTGTTAATTGGTTTTGGTAGTTTGTGCTGTGGTAATGGCTTTTCTCATTGTAAATGGTGCCTTGGGTGACTAGCCTCTTGTAAGGTTTTTGCCCCGCTATATCTTATCACACTCCAGAATACAGCTTGCTGTCTTCTTGCAAAAAATGAGATTGCTTGCTGCCTTGGGTGACCATCTACATTCAGCTGGGATGGCTGGGAGGTTTTTTGCCACCTTAGGTTACTGCTAAGTTGCTGAGGTAGAGCCATGGAGTATTTAAGAGGCATTGAATGTGCGTGCAAACATGGATGGCAACTCAAGCAAGATGCACAGGGGCAAATGATGAAAATTTAAATCTATTTTAGGGGTATTTTTGTCAATTAACCAAGAAACGTCTAACATTTAACGGAAAATTTGACGGAGGGGAGTTTTTTGCACAATTTTCATAGTTCAGGAGGGTTCTTTGAAAAAATTTAAAGTTTAGGAGGGTTTTTTAAAATCGACCTAAAGTTCAGGGGGGTTCTGTGCATTTTAGCCAAATCAATTTGTCTTCTATTATTTTTTTATTTTAAATTTACTGCTTTTTCTGTAGGTTACGTACAGATCACGGCCTTCCATTATATTTTCAAGGGCAGTGAACAGGCGATTGCTTCGCCCATTTCGATATTAATATATGTATAAATTGAAATAATATAAATTTTATATAATTTCTTTCTTTCTTTTTTAAATTTATTTTTATAATTGTATATCTCTTATATATTATTTTTGTACAAATAAAATTATCCCTCATCCTAGGGGTGGGCATTGGGTGGGGCGGTTTGGATTGGGACAAAATTCTCTCAACTCAGTTGAACCCAATTTCTTATTAAGTTAGTCCAACCCCAGTCAAAAATTTCTTCAAACCAACATTTTTGGGTTGAAATGGTTCGGTTTCACTTGGGTGGGTTAGTTTGGGTTAGGATGGGGACAAATGAACGTGAGGTGAGCGGTGGAACGGGGATGAGGTTTGATCGACTATTGAGGACCTAAAGTGTCGAAGTATGATGATTAGACAAGAGATGAGCCAAAATGAGAAGAGACAAGTCAAGACAAAGTGGGAGAAGGTAAGGGATTAGCGCTGACTGTTGGAAATGACAAGACAATGAACGAGACTTGTAACTCGTGAGAGAGGGAGTCGAGAGAGTAAGGGTTCGAGATGAGGGAGGGAGGAGTGGTGTTGGTTTGCTGAAGTTGAGCTGCCTCTTGCCTGCTTATGCTTGCAGAAGTTTTAAATAGGGGTGGGAATTAGGTGAGGCAATTTGGGTTGGGGCAAAATTTTTTTAATCTGTTTGAACCCAATCCCTCATTTAGTTAGTCCAACCCCAGCCAAAATGATCCTTCAAACTAAGATTTTTGGGCTGGAATAACTCAGCTTCATTTGGGTGGGTTAGTTTGGGTTAGGATGGGCCGAAGAGTGAAGGCTTGGAAATGGCCAGATGTGAGGCGAGCGGGGGCGAGTCAGCAAGGTTCAGTCGACTATTAAGGACTCAAAGTCTCAAAGTGTGATGACTAGATAAGAGAGTGACCGAGATGACTCAAACGAGGTAGGGTGGTCAGCATCGACTGTCAGAGACGATGAGACAATAGACGAAACTCATCGCTCGCGAAAGAGGAAGTTGATAGACAAGAGAGGACCAAGAAGTGGCATTGGAGTCGTAGAGCTACTTGAGAAAGATTTAGGGTAAGTTACAAAACAACGTCATTTTGTAATAGTAGAAAATATATATATAATTTTTGTTAGGTTGCCATAGCAATCCAATTGAGAGAGAGTAAAAATTTAGCCTCATCCAATTTATCTAATCTTAAACTAAAAATATTATATTATATTTATTTTACCCCATCTTAACTTAGTCTAAATTTTTTTTGTTTGCAGTTTGAAGCGGGTTAAAACGGTTTGACCTGAACCGATGTCCACTCCTAGTTTTAAGGCAAGCTAGAAAATGACATCATTTTGCAAAACGACACTATTTTATAATATCAGAATTCAAAAAATATATATATATAGCATAAGAATTGAAAAATATATATATATATATATAAATTTTGTTGGGTACCTACGACAACCCAATGGGGAGGGGACTAAAATCCAGTCCCACTCAATTTACCCCATCTTAAGTCAAAATATTACATAATATTTATTTTATCCCATTTTAACCCGGTCTAATTTTTTTTTTTTACGGTTTAGGGCAGGTTGAAACGATTTGACCCGGTCCAATATCCACCCCTACCTCATCCTACCAAAAAGTTAGAGTTATATTCCCATAACCCGTTCAAAATATAAGTTGATTTATTTTATTTCACCTAATAAATAATTAAGATGAATGAAAACTTTTTATTGTACAAGTAAAAAAAGGTGAAAAAGAGATTAATATAAAATTTAATAAATAGTAAAAAATTAAATTTATATATTAAATTATGAAAAAATAAAAATTAATCAAAATAAAAATTAAAAAATTCAAATTAAAGAACTGAAATATTCAAGCACATAAAAAAGGTAATGGGTCGGGTCAGCCCTAATACACACACACACACACACAAACACACACACACACACACACACACACACACACACACACATATATATATATATATATATATATTCTTGCGTCCTTTTTAACTTTTAAATTTAACATTATGTGCTTTCATGGACAAGGCTTCCGAGAATAGAAAATATAACCCTAAAATAATCTGGTTGAGGTAATAATAAAGAAATAATTTCCTATTGGGTCTACAGGTCATCTAATTAGCTTTATGCTTCACAATCTCTATTTCTTTCTCTCTTTTTTTTGGGGTTTATTTATAATGTCTATTAAACATTGATTAAAAAATTGAGGCTGGCACTTATACATTTCATCATGAGAAAATTATGTTTCAAAGTTAAGAAATTATGCTGACTGACACCAAAAAATTCGATTTTCATCTGTCTCCTTCGACTTTCTTCTTTGCTTTTTTATCACTTCATCCCTCAAAAGCTTTACAATCTCAAGCATTCGTTGAACCAAAATACAAATCTCAAATTTGGTATATCTAGTCATGGTGTAAGTGGGCTTCCCTTTAAGGCATCTTAATCTTTTTTTTTTTTTTTGATAGAATTACATTGTTTATATATTTTTATAATATATATGTATATATATTATTTTATATATATCGTCTGTATTCCCATTTTTTGAAAATTGCCACTCACTTTATGTACCATTTCGAATCCAAAACTCATTTATATTCGTGTAACATAACTTGTAAGGGAATAAAAAGATATTACTTGGTAAACAAAAAAAATGAAAAACTTGAGTAGGGAACGGGATTTTAAATAGTATATAGACTCTTGGTGGAGTATACGTGCCACATTTTGAACAAGAAAAGGTCCTCAGGTGATTATCAGTGTTATCATCATAGAAGTATAAAGGGCACCTAACAGATACAGTTAATTGATTGTAGGATGCATTTATTATAATGGCTTTGTCAAAATGTTGCAATTAGGTGTAGAATATGTATAGTTGATGGAGATGTTACTATTAAAAATGTATAAAAGATTCTGTAGCATGCATGTATTGTTTTATTATTACTTTATAAAGACCCATAAAATTGTAAGCGAATTGAGACTTAGGTTTACAAAAGGAGTTGATTTATGATTGTTATGGATTGATTGAATAATGAATTGATATATGAAGAGTAGCATAGACGCAGACTAAGAAATTGAACTTCCTTATAATTTTGTATTATTTTATTTTTATTAATTATTTATTTATTTATTACTTTTTGATATTGATAATATGTGAAAGAAAATATTATGTGAAATTTTTATATTAATAATAGTTTAAAATTTTCTATAAATTTATAATATCTTTCTTTAGAAGCAGTTTCTTTTATTATATTGATAAGTATCTGAAAATGAGATTAGCCCTTTGTAAAAATTTAAATCAAGATTATTACATAGAAAAATTAAATTTTTTATGCCTTGGCTCAACCCTTATTAATAATAATTTATAATTTTTTATTAAGATAGCAGTAAACAAAATTAAGGAGCGACACTGCCGAGCAATTTTTTTCTAAATATAAAAAGTGAAAGAAAAAATAAAAGGGAAGGAAGAAGGAAAAGGCAAATGAAACGTGGGACAAAATGCTTAGATTCACTATCGGAAGAATTAACTCCCAGATGATCCACGTTTTGCCCCTTTCTACTTGCCAATTGAACTCTTCTTTGCCGTATGTTCCCGTCGTGACTGGGTCTGTCCCAACAGAAATCACCCGCTTATTTCACGCCGAAGTCTTCTTCCTTCCTTTCCTCATTCTCATGTCTCGAGGAACTATATCGCTCCCTTTACCCTTCACGTTCATTCAAGCTTAGCATTTTCATCTGCCCCATTCTACATCCACTCGTCTTCTTCTTCGTTACACGCACACCATGCTTGGTGCACTAGACTCGAGCAAGCCCAGAGACAACAAAGTGGGTTGCCCTCCCCATGTGAATGGCTCTGTTTCAATCCAAGACTCTCACACTCCACCTGCTTCTGTCCCCTGTGATGCCACTCTGGGGCGCTTCCTCGCTCGCCGCCTTGTCCAAATAGGCATTAACGATGTGTTCTCGGTGCCCGGTGACTTCAACCTTACGCTTCTTGATCACATAATTGCTGAACCTGGCCTCACCAACATTGGTTGCTGCAATGAGCTCAACGCTGGCTATGCTGCAGATGGCTATGCCAGGGCACGTGGGGTTGGTGCTTGTGTTGTTACCTTCACGGTGGGTGGGCTTAGCATTTTGAACGCCATTGCTGGGGCTTACAGTGAGAATCTTCCAGTCATTTGCATTGTTGGAGGTCCAAATACCAATGATTATGGCACTAATAGAATTCTCCATCATACTATTGGCTTGCCTGATTTCAGCCAAGAGATTAGATGCTTTCAACCTGTCACTTGCTTCCAGGTCATTGAAATATGTTATTTGTCATCTCTGTTTGCAATATTCTTGATTGATTGGTTCTGTTAATGGGTTGGTAGTGTTAGAAATATAAGACCATTCTTGAATTTAAGCCTAGTAACTTAAGCTTTATGATAGTAGATTCTTAACATACTATCAAAGTATCTATTACACAGTAGTTAAGAGTTGGATTCTTGCCATTCCTATTAGTAAATAATTAAAAAATTGAATTTAAAGATTAATGGGTCTGTGCATTTGTCTAAATTTCATGTCAAAAGGACTTTTGTGAAAAAAATTTGAGTTAAAGATATAAAACTATTCTTAAATTTACACCAAAAAGCTTAAGCACTTTTCCAAAAAAAAAAAAAAACCAATAGGTTAGGATTTTGCAGAAATATGTCCTTTTACTAGCATGTTTTTGTGATTGATTTGCTTGATTCTTCTTCTTTAAGTGTTGCTATCAACTATTAGCAAATAAATCTATTTTTGACTGTTATACCAAGCACAAGAAATTAAGTTTTTTATGACAGAGACAGGGAAATGAAACAATTAAAGCCTCAAACTCTAAAAGGCAGTAAATACGAGTTTTCATAAATGCATCACAATAGCATTAGAACATGAACACATTTGATACTCCTAAATCTTCTTTCTCTGCCTTTTCTTTTTTTGAAATGATGCAGCATAATTTTCGTCTTTCCTCTGCCAGCTTAATTTAATTCCTTGATGAATAGGTTGCTATTATGTTTTATAGGAACTGGTTCATTGAATTTTTTATTGACAATGACCTTCTGGGTTAACTTGGCAGTATGGTTTTGAATCTACTTGCAGGCCGTGATAAACAATTTGGAAGATGCTCATGAACTGATTGATAGAGCAATTTCAACTGGTTTGAGAGAAAGCAAGCCTGTCTATATTAGCGTCAGCTGCAACTTGCCTGCAATCCCTCATCCAACCTTTAGCAGAGACCCTATTCCATTTGCTTTGTCTCCCAGGTAGGTTCTTTCTGCTCCGAAATAATTTCTACCTTCGAAATTTAATCTGTGAAAAATAGCACATTGGAATTTAGGTTTCACCGATTGATATGTACATGCAGATTAAGCAACAAGTTAGGACTAGATGCAGCTGTGGATGCAACAGCAGCATTCTTGAACAAAGCAGTGAAGCCAGTCATAGTGGGAGGGCCAAAGCTTCGAGTGGCACAGGCTCTTGAGGCCTTTGTAGAATTGGTGAATGCTTGTGGCTATGCACTTGCTGTAATGCCATCTGCAAAAGGAATGGTTCCTGAGCACCATCCTCACTTCATTGGGACTTACTGGGGAGCTGTAAGCACTGCCTTTTGTGCTGAGATTGTGGAATCAGCTGATGCATACTTGTTTGTTGGACCAATACTAAATGACTACAGCTCAGTTGGTTACTCTTTACTTCTTAAGAAGGAGAAGGCAATCATTGTGCAGCCTGACCGTGTTGTAGTGGCTAATGGTCCTGCTTTTGGTTGTGTACTAATGAAAGACTTCCTTCAAGCACTCGCCAAAAGGCTTAACCGAAACACCACAGCTTATGAAAACTACCACAGAATCTATGTCCCAGAAGGGCAGCCTCGCAAATGTGAGCCTGGAGACCCTTTGAGAGTTAATGTCCTCTTTCAGCACATACAGAAGATGCTTTCTGCTGACACCGCTGTGATTGCTGAGACAGGAGATTCCTGGTTTAACTGTCAGAAGCTAAAATTACCAGAAGGATGTGGGTAAGTATGCAGCTCTTCTTTTTGTTGATTTTTGGGAACGTAAGGAGAAAAAAGAAAGATTTCATGTTGCAGGTATGAGTTCCAGATGCAATATGGCTCAATTGGCTGGTCTGTTGGTGCAACTCTTGGATATGCTCAGTCTGTACCCAATAAACGTGTAATTGCCTGCATTGGTGATGGGAGCTTTCAGGTCAGTGTTCCTCAAAACCAGTGAGCTGGTTAGCAAATTCAGATTTGTCTTCAATTTATATACATAGATATATATATATATATATATATATATATATATATATATATTACTATATGAAAACCAGATATAGGAGTTCCTGAAGAGGTCAAGAATATCTAACTCATTAAATTTTTTGCGCTAAATATTTATAAATATAATTTTAATGTGTTAATCTGTTGAGTTTTATATTTCAGTTCGTGTATTATATAAATTTAATAATTTAAATCTTTTATGTGATTATTTAATAAAATTCAATTTGTAAAAATAACATGATTGTTTCAATACTTGGGCACTGGATAGTTCAATTGGGAAGTTCTGAAAGAATAAAAGGGAATTCAATTTGCTTTGCTCTAAGCTTGAATGTATGTTGGTGACCTGATTTCTTACATTGGCAGGTGACTGCACAAGATGTGTCAACAATGATACGGTGTGGGCAGAAGAGCATAATCTTTCTAATAAACAATGGTGGATATACCATAGAGGTTGAAATCCATGATGGTCCATATAATGTGATCAAGAACTGGAACTACACAGCCTTAGTGGACGCAATCCACAATGGTGAAGGAAATTGCTGGACAGAAAAGGTAGAATTGTTTTACTCTTTTAGGAATTATCTGATGAGGGCTCAGTGGTTTGAAATGAATTATAAATTGGAAGTCAACTATAAGACAATTTTGTGATATTTATGTGACAGGTACGTTGTGAAGAGGAGCTGACAAAAGCGATTGAAATAGCAACAACTGAGAAGAAAGATTGCCTGTGTTTCATTGAAGTGATTGCTCACAAGGATGATACCAGCAAAGAACTGCTTGAATGGGGCTCAAGGGTATCTGCTGCCAATAGCCGCCCCCCAAATCCTCAATGAGAAACACCAGCTGACTGAATTCTAAGTAGTATCAGGAGTAGCATACTTTGGTTATGCAGTTTATTTGTAGAAGGGTTTCTTAACTACACATAATCATTATTATTATTATTTTTTAATGACAGGAGGAGAATTGACAAACTAATTAAACGCACAAAGGCAAAGTCCTAAGCTCTAATTCAAGATATCAAAAGAAGAAAGCCCCAAGACAACATTGTGTGCCACTAATCATCAAGGTGCCGACACACAATCATTAGATTTTAGCACTTTTATTTATAATTAGAACTTGTACAATTTTACTCTATGAAATTCATTGGAGGATTTTGTGCTAATTACCATGAGAGGATGTCCCCTATTCTTTTATAATGACTTATGCTCTGGTTAATAAAGTTGGAATCTTTAATGATTTCTCACAAATTTTAGATTGTTATTCAAGTATTTTATTTAATTTGTAAAAGTTTATAAATATATATAATATTTGTTATTTGAAAAATGTTCTGTAGAGGGAGCATACAAAGAAAAGAACTTTTTAGAAAAGAAAAAATAGATAAAAAATATAAGAATATATACAGTCTAATTGTCGAGTTTATACACTCATATATCATTACTTTATTATTTACTACACACTTTACAACAGTACAAAGAAAAAAACTTTTTAGGAGAGAAATAATAGACAGAGAATGTGAGAATATATATAGTTTATGTATAAAGTTTATGTACACGTATATCATTACTTTATTATTCACTACACTCTTTACAATACCAAATATGTGTTACACTTTAGCTGATCCATTTCAATAGGCACATAATTATGAGTTTAGCTATTTTTGAATGACTTGGATTTAAATTTTTTAACTTTCCTTTTATTTAATTTTTTTGACATATTTTATTTTTTTTATAATTTAACGTGTAAGTCTCATTTTTTTTTATTATCTTTTTATCTCTTTTAATTTTATATTTATTTCTCTTTATACATCCTAACTTTCTTAAAAGGCAGTTAAAGAATTGAGTCCAAATTATTTAAGTTGGGTTTCTCTAACAGAGGTTTGTAGGAAAATTTTACTTAGGAAAAATCCTAGTAATTTCACTAAGAGCAATAATAAGAAAAAAGATAACATTTCTGTTCAAAAGAAAATTAGTTTGTTAAACAGATTTAGTAAACGAAAAGGAGAAAGAGTTATAAAAGTTGAACATATATCATAATAGAAGATATAAGCTTGACTTAAATAATTGAATTTGATTTTATTTTTTTTCTCTTTTAATTCGATTTTCATATTATAATATTTTTAATATTTAAAAAAATATATACCATAATATCAAGAACGAATACAAATACTAAACTTTCTTGCAATATATTTTTATCTTTAATTAGTTTAACAAATTAATGTCAAAAACTATATTTATTAATGAAAAATCTTAAACTCATCTCATATGAATATGAGTGCTAACAAGAACTCTTTGAAAATCTTTTTTTTTTTTTTTTGGGTGAAAACTCTTTTAAAATCTTTGATTGACGTATTACTGTGAAAAATATGCTCTTTTTCAGATGTTATTATATTAATAATTTGATATAAAAATGATAGAATATAGATCTTTGCTAAACTTTCTTAAAAAAAAAGAAATTGACAAATGTATTGTTGCATGATTTTTTTTTTTTTACCATTAATGGGAACGAATGTAATGTCCTTGATCTAAAGCAAAGGGCCACTAACAAGAAATGACTGCATGTTGTTTAATTTTATAATTTAAATTGGGAGATTTAAGACTTGAGTTTATCTTAAGTGATTGAATTTGATCTTATACCACTCTCCTAAATTCAATTCCCACATATTTTTTAATATTCCAGTTGTATGTGCTTTCCTCACTCAAATGAGAATACGTATTTAAAATTATTAATATCTTTTGATTAAAGAATGATCACTAATTAAATTTTAAATTAAAGGAGTATCTATAAAAAAATTTTTGAAAGTTTTCTCCTACATTAGCTAGTGGTAAAGTCAAATTAAAAAAAAATTATTCCACAAAAATTTTAAACATAGTTAAAAATTTGCTCAAGTTTTTGTAGATATTCTATAAAATATTTATTTTCAATTATAAAATTACGAAATAGTGTGAACTATAGTAATGACATTGACAAATATCTAAAGTTTAATATTTTTATTTTAGTAATTATTATTAATTACTATAAATATTGACTCCATATATTTAAACCAAGTTAATTACTAGAGAATAATAATTATTAACTATTCAACGTCTTTTAAGCGTAGGTTGGAGATAATTGTAAATAAGTAATTAATATGAAAAAGAAAGCCAAGAGAATTGATTCACTTGGTCGATGTTTTGTTCATAATAAGTATATAATTTGAATTTGATTTTAAAAATTCCTTTTAAATAGGGTGAACTTTCTGTCACCCTAAAATTTTTGTGAACTCCAAAAATATAAAAAGAGAAAGTTGATTAGGAGTCTCTCACAATAGCTATTGATGTGATTTTACTTTATAGAAAGTGATTTATATATATGTTCAGTAATAATTATTCATAGTATTCATGTTTATCTCCTGGCAATCCATTTTATTGATATGGGGTTGCAATATTTGTTGCCTTCTTCCATGCCTGTCCTGTGTAATGGTTATGGAGAACCTCACCTTCTGAGTTCTAATCTTTCAGTTTGGCAAAGTGTCCCTCTCCTCTCCTCTCCTCATACAGACGTAATTGCACTTCTCCAACTGCCCAATAAATATTCATAGCTGTCCATTTGAAGAAACTTCATAACAACAATTTCCAAAAATTGATATGCATGAGGTGAAGAAAACTTCTCTCTTTGTCACGGCATCTATATATTCTAAGAAGACCAATTTCTAATCTCTTTCTATGTTGAGATCTTTTTAAATTGATACAGTGGCTTAGTAGAGTCCTCTGCCACACTTCTTTTCTGTCTTGGGTATACATTAAAGGAATATTGAAAAGGAGAGAAAAGACTAACCAAACTATTTCTAAGAAAGAAGACAACCCATTATTCTTTGCCTTTACCACACATTGAATTGAAGAGTTTGAGTACTTTGCTGGTGGATTTCTAACAGAGTGTTAACCAATGAACTTGAAATTACCATTGCCTCCAAGGCTATGAATCCCTCCGAAGGGTAAATGTTCTGTTAGAGGCTCATGGAAAAATAATTCTTATTTGAAGAGAGTTATTAAATGTTTATAAAATAGTTTGAGTTATTAAAATTATGAATTTTACAATTTAGTATATAAAAATTAATAAATTTAATAATTTAAAATTTTTAAATGTGTATTTAATAAAATTTAATATGTAAAAATAATATAATCGGATTCACTTTTTAGCTTTTCTTAACAACCAATGGTGGTACTACTTGGATGCTGCACTTGTAATAGTTCCTAAAATTTTTTACTTCGTTTTTTCTTTTTTGAGTATTTCTTCCTTCCCATCGTTTAAGGCTGATATAAGTTTGCCTAACTAATTATAAAAAGAAAACTATTTATGTACTATGCAAATGACAGTATGTATTTATTGAAATTATTTTAAGCTTTTAGAGTTTAAATCTTTTACACTGTTAATGGTTGAGAATATTTTAAAATATATGAAATTCACATCCCAACCCACTATTGGCTATCGTAAGTTTACAGTGTTTATATTTCAAAAAATACAATAATTTTGTGTGTATTTACCCTTTTACACCATTATTGGAATATTTACAACATGAAAAAAGGGAAAAAAAAAGATTGATAGTGACAATCTGAGCCCGGAAAGGATTGCTCTAGTCAATGTAATGTGGCACAAACTTTTGACTAGAATTTTATACTAATTATTTGAGCAACCATTAGTGTGATTATATATTAGGATCTTGTTGATTAATTGTCATTACTTGTACACTCTTTTGGCCCTAAAGAGGCGGAGGAGGGGAGTAGGGAGTTGAAGTCTATTCAAAGAGTAAGAAGGAAGAAAGGGAGGTGAAGGAATTGAGGTGGGGATTGGAGTCAAGGTGCACAAAAAGTAGATATCAAAGGGATCTAATTTGGTGTGCTGTAATATCAACAGCACCTTTGCTTTTCTTAGTTAAAAAAATCCAGTCTCACCTTATTTGCTACAGTGAACATTTCCTACCTTCCTTTGTCCTTTCTTCTCATTGCTTCTCAAGCAAATTAAAAACGAAATGGCCAAATGCTATTCAATTCAATTCAATCACAACAAAGGGCGCTATGATTTACAATTGATGAAAGGCTTGTATCATAATCAAGCTAGATTGACCTTGTCATTCCCACACTTCCAGTCCAAAGATTACACTTGGAAAACAGAGATTTGCAGTGAGAGTTCCATACAGGGAAGTTAGGACTTTGTAATCAGTCTGCTAGCTTCTGCTGTTTTGGCCCCTTTTCAAATCACGTGTAAAATAAATGATAAAATTTATTTTTACGAATGATTTATTTTTTATATGTATTTTTTTAATATAAATATGAAAGGTAATTAAGTTTCGCTGCTAACTTTATTTTTTATAAGAAATTAGGTTTTTAATGATCGTAGATGATAATGAATTCTTACTTACATAAAACACAATTTAAGCTAACAATCACTTAAACCAAATTTTTGATAATTCTTTCAATTTGTTATTCAAAATCAATCTTTATATTTTGTTCTTTAAAATAGAAAATAAAGACTGATCTTTATAAGCTGTGCATGACATATCAAGAGGAAATGAGTGGGAATATAATGGCTCAAAACACATATGAAACCTCAAAACCAAATTTCAAAGAATTCGGGAACGGTCTATAGTAATGGGACAAATATACTCAGGCTAGATACCTTGATAAATATATATATGCTTTTACAGTATAGCTTGCTCCACCAACACTCAGAAATCTCGCTGTGTTAAGTTAAAAAGCCAGAATTCCAGGAGGTAAAACTCAAAAGAAAATAGGGAAAAAAAAAGGAAGGAATACAATGAAGGCAAAGTGAATTCGACCAAAGAATTTCACATTGTACCTAACATCACATTCTAAGGCAGCTATCACATACTAAGCCATAGAGCCTGCCAGCAAGTCCAAGTAATCTCTCATGTAAGATATAAGTTTCTAGAGAGGCATCATATTGAATCCTTTTAATAACAACAACTGAGGTTGTGAAGTGACCAAAGCATCCTTAGGAAGATTGATATGCTCAGCATGCCCATAAGGCCAGTGCAAACATGTTCAGGGGTATGCTTGTAAATATAAACTCCCAGACATACTAACCTGGATTCAAAAGCAAGAAAAATATAAAAAGGAAAATGATACAAGTTATCAAATTGATCATTACATCACAACCAGCCGTACCCTTGTGATGAGGGCAGAGAGGAGAGGAAATGCCACAACAGGGGAATGAGTCAGAGATGCTCTGTCTCAAGAGTAATCTTGAAGTCCAAACGGCAAAGAATGATTTACTGGAGAAAGAAAACCAGGAACTCAGACAAGAAGTAACCCGTTTGAAAACACAGATAGCTTCCCTTAAAGCCCACAATATAGAGAGAAAATCTATACTATGGAAGAAAATACAGAACTCCAAGGATGGCAACAATTCAGATGCACATCAACAGTGCCCAGAAACTGAAATTTTGCATTCAAAGCCAGATTTTTCAGAATCAGCACCCGGAAAAGAAAGACCAACAAGGGTACCAAATCCTCTGCCGAGGCCAGCTTCCTTTACTAAGGATGAAGGAGGAACTAAAGCGCCGCCGCCACCAAAAACAGCTCCGCCACCGCCTCCATCGCTGCCGAAGTCACTAGTTGGGTTAAAAGCGGTGCGCCGTGTGCCAGAAGTAATAGAATTGTATCGTTCCCTTACAAGAAAGGATGCCCACATGGACAACAGAACGAACCCAAATGGAATTCCAGCAGTTGCATTTACCAGAAACATGATTGAGGAAATAGAAAACCGCTCAACTTTTCTCTCAGCCGTAAGCTTGGTTACTAATAGCTCTTTTTTACTTATCATTTTCTGGAAGTTATTATTAGCGTACTCATTTGCTTATCATTTTTATTTGCTCATCAAATGATATGATATAAAATGCAAAACTCAAATGTAAGGATCTGGATCGAATAATTTCACACCCTTAACACATTCTTACTCATAATTACTAGATTCTCTCATCCTCTCTAACCATGAATCAGGTTTGGCATTTAATTTTTTCATTATTAGATGTCATCTTGCGAATTGATTCAATGTAGATACCAACAAACTTGATAATTATATTCTCTTAAATATATTGTTGTGAATTTAATTCTCTCTATCTCAAAAAAAATTAATTTCTAACTGTCAACTGAAGAATATTAAACAAAATTATAATAACTATATTCCTATATAGGAAGGACAAATTCACGTTATGTCATGTGGAGAAAATGTCCCCACAACCTTTTGTCAAATTTTAATATTAAATATATGGTCTTTAAATTATTGCCACCATTAAACTTCTAAAAATTACTCCCCATTTAAAATTGAGCATTTGATAAGAAAAAGATTAATTCTAATATTCTTTCTTTTATAAAGAATTATTTATTATTTATAAATATAAATTTTACATTAAAATTTAACTATATTATATTTATAGTCTTTCTATATATGTATAATATATTGTATATTTATTATTCCCATTATTCAGAATGTCTAGATCCGCCCCTCTTACAGGGGATTGTTCCTTCAAACTGATACATAAGAAACTAATCCCCGACCAAACACAGCGGTTTACACCAAAGTAGTGTTGAACTTTTTTTATACTTATGAATTTTCATTAATTGACACTATGATTATGTTTGGACAGATAAAATCAGATGTGCAAAGACAAGGGGAGTTTATCAGTTTCTTAATTAAAGAGGTAGAGTCCGCCTCGTACTCTGATATCTCACAGGTGGAGGCATTTGTGAAATGGCTGGATGGGGAACTATCTTCATTGGTGGACGAACGATCAGTGCTAAAGCATTTTCCCCAATGGCCAGAACAAAAGGCAGATGCACTTCGGGAAGCTGCTTGTAACTACAGAGATCTGAAGAATTTAGAATCAGAAGTTTCATCATATGAAGACAATCCAAAAGAACCATTGTCTCAGGCTTTAAAGAGGATGCAAGCACTGCAAGACAGGCGAGAGCATGTAGAGAACTAGAATTCAAGAACTTATTGCTCTTATGCAATGCCAGAAAGTAATTGCATGGTTCACCTTCGAATCTGCAGGTTGGAGAGGACTGTAAGCAAAACAGAGAGGACAAGGGAGAGCACAAGTAAGCGTTACAAGAACTTCCACATCCCTTGGGAGTGGATGCTGGACACAGGATTCATTGGTCAGGTAGGTAGCAGGTAACTTGTTTGTACCATTAAAGCATAATTGTAATTATTAATGGGGTTGAAAACTGTATTTCTTTAATGCCATTATTGATTGCAGATGAAGCTAAGCTCCTTGAGGCTGGCAAAAGAATACATGAAACGAGTAACAAAGGAATTAGAGTTTAACGAAGCCTTACAGGAAGACAACCTGCTGGTACAAGGAGTTAAGTTTGCATTCAGAGTACACCAGGTAGAGCTATGGCGCACACTCTGAACCCCAAAAATGAATGAACTCATTATTTCTTTCTGTTTGATTCATCTTCCACATGCACCGCCATGTTCAGTTTGCAGGTGGCTTTGACGTTGACACTATACAAGCATTCCAGGAGCTGAAGAAGGCTGGCAATACAAACACCAAACTATAGTATTCTGATTTTGATCAATTGCTTCACACTTGTCAATATATATCCTAACTTATCTTTTTGGAACATTTAATGTTTGTAAATTTTGGATTTGAATCTTGGAAACTTCTTTAACAATTCAGAAACAGAAAAATATTATGCATGGTTTGTGACCAATGGCGGATCTTCTTTGGAGCGGGGGAGCCCTAACTCCCCAAAAACTTGTTTTTTTTTTGGTGATTGGTGACTTTACAAGAGAGTGGAAAAGTGGGAGTAAGGAGTATTGAATTTATACACGACAAGTTCAGTGGTTTCGTCAAGTGCCAACGTGCTCAAGAGCTCTTGGCCCGAAAAACTATTTTTCTTTGATAGTATTGTATAATTATTTAGGTGGCACCCTTAATTTTAGCAAAAGCACCAAGTAACTATAGTTGGTTGCCAACAATAATGGACTAAAATGAGAAGGAATTTATATAACCCATGGACCAAAAGAAAAGCTCAAAGAAAAGACAAAAAGATAAATGTGGAGAGTGGGAGCTCAAGGGGGAAAGCCAGCCCTATACCTTTTTTTTTAGATGGAAACCATTTGAATAGCAATATAACAAGTCAAAAGAATAGAAAGAGTTTGTTCTAACTAAATATTGAGAATACAGGTACCTCTATTGTCATGCTTTGGTCATGTGCTTGAGATTGAAAAGTTTAAGCAACTTAACTAAAATTCATAGCTATTTATCCAGTATTAAAGTTTGTTTATTTATTTCAAACATGCTTTATAAATTTTTTAAATTTGTTTGTGTGAACAATATGTGTTATATTGTATTTTATTATTATTGAATAACTTGAATATTGGCTAATTATGTTTAAAGGAAAGAATAATTAACTTGTGAGCTAGTTTAATAGCAAGTTATTTGTTAAAATGTTTTACAAAAAATATATTTCTTTATCAAAATTGTTTGTTGTCACTTGAATATCAACAAAAGGCATTTTTCAAATCAAAACATCCATATGAACTTGGAGATGAGTTACCTTGCTTTTAAAAGAATTTTTTTTTAGCAATTTTCAATTACATATCAATAACTATTTTTGATAACCATTAAATATTATCATTGAGAAATAACAATATGAGATAATGTATTATTCTTTTCTTTTGGATTTTTTTATAGGATCATTTGTATAGTAGGTAGAGATTAATCTTTTTGAAGTAATCAGATACTTAAATAAGAACTTTTATCAAATAAAGTTTTTTTATGTACAAAATCTAAACTTTTAGATAATAAAATAGACGTAAATGATTATTAATAAAAAAATTAATAATATAAATTATTTTAAGTATATAATTATAATTTATTTACTTATATTTTATAACAATATACTATAATGCACTATTTTCAACTGTATATCAATAACTATTTTCATTAACCATTAAATGTTTTATTGAGAAATAACAATATGAGATAATGTTCTTATACATGAAAATAACTATTCATTATTTGTTTTCTTATTGGCATAATGAGATTGGATGCCTATACAGGCCAAGATGTTACTGCTTTGGGAACAATTTCTAAAGGTTGATGGTTAACTCATTTGCTTTGTTCTAATTATGTGATATTCTTTCATCTAATCGATCATCAAACCTTTGAATCAATAGTGGGCTAGTATCCGACCATTGGGACAAAGAAAATTAATATCTTATGTTGCTTTAGTTGACTTATGCATCACGTATATTATTTACCTAAACAACATTTTTGTCAAAAATAATAATGATTAGAATATAGATATCAACACTAGAATAAGTCTGTTCGGATCCATTTTGCCACTTATCCAATTACATTCTCTCATTAACCCATCGCAAGTTCACAACCCACCGTACGCTCTAGAACTAGCAGAGCTATCCGTATTATACTTTATCCAGGGAGGAATATAATGTTCCATCCAAAAATGGAAGAAGGTCTCTTCTGGTTCAGAATCATACGCCGAGCAAGACAAGACAGGTAGGAGTTGGCATCAGATACCCCTCTTTAGCGGTGAATAAGGGACCAAACATACACTTTTTGCCATGTCTTTTACTTTATACGGGTGGCCAGGAGACCGTAAATGAACTTTGGCATGTCAATGCCTTATGATAAGATAATCACTAAATATATACACTTGTTTCATCGGATGTCCCCCAAGGAACTATGTACACTTGTTTCAACAACGATAAAGGTCTTCCCACTCAAATTGTCACTGAGTAGTCTTAGAATAGTTGGAATTTTAGGTATTTATGAGGTTTAATAAATTGAATAATACAGAATTTTAAAATAAAAATTTAATAATATTTAATTTGTAAAAATAATAAAATTTTTTTAACAATACGGTAGAATTTGACAAAATTAGCTGATATAAAATGTTGGATTCAAAAATAACAATTATTTAAAAATGGTTACTCAAACTTTTTTTGTTAAAACAGTTATGATCAAGTTTGGTTCGTTTGGTTTGGGTCGGCCAAAAAATTCTCAAATGGGTTGGTTTACAAAATGCCGTAAATCCAAATTAATCCAATCTAACTTCTCAATAGTAACCACTTTAAATGATTATTGTTTATTTAAGTAGCAGAATAATTATTTAAGATAAATTACTAACTTAATCACTTCAACCATTATATATATAATAATATTACTCTTATAATCTATTATGAGATTATGAAAATAATAACAGTTTACGAATCATTAATATTCATATGTCATATAATTTAATATATTAAATTATATAGTATGAGAATTAAAAAATAAAATGAAAATAACATTGTCAATCTATATTTATACTACATTGTACATTATTGAATCTTCTTAATATAAATCCCATATCCTAACATGGAACACTTGAAGTATCTTCTATATAAGTAATGTTTCTCAGTTTGAACTTTCATAAGTTTAATAAATAACATTTATAAACCTTTAAAATTAATATGTTGTTCAACTAAAAAATGTAAAGCTAATAATAAATTTTATCAAATTTATGAACCAATTTTATAAAAATATAAATAGAACATGATATTATTTGGATTTAAATTTTTTAATTTTGATCATCTTCTTTTATTATTTTATAATTTAATATATAATTTTATTTTTTTTAATTTTATATCAATGTACAGATTGACCAATCCGATATTATCTTTGTGCAAAGAACATCACTCTGTGGCATACATGGTGACAATAACAAGTATGGAATAATACTCCTCACTTCAACGGTCAAATCCAGATTCAAAACACGTGTGTGCTTACTGAAGTAGATGCATGCTAGTAGCATGAGCGAGCAAGTAGAGAAGAATGAAAATATTCAACCAACAAACCCACCGTCACCCACACCCTTCTGTGTCTCTATTGCATTTTTAATGGCCATCGATGATTCCAAATAGATTCACACCAGACAAAGGTTTCTATCCTTTTATCTCCCTCTTCGATTCTGTGTCTCTCTCCTCTCTCTTTCTCTTTGCATATCCAAGTGAATAAGAATACACTTCGATTATTCCTGGTTAAATAGCTTCTTCCATTTTTTTTTCTATTGCGATAGGTAATCGAAAAAAATTTGAAGTGGAGAGAGAGAGAGAGTAGGTGGATAATGGGGACGGGTACGTCGAAGGATACGGATGGCGGGTCACACGGGGGTGAAGAAGAGCGAGACGGCCTTGAACAAGCAGGTGGGCAGCTCTATGTTTCACTCAAGATGGAGAACCACGAGTTTACAGGGGAGCTCATCCCTCACGTCTATGGCTCTGTCCCCCTTGTTGGGTCTTGGGATCCTTCAAAAGCTGTAATTTTGCTTAAGCCTCGCTTCTGCATCTGTTTCGATGAATGCTAATTGTTATTATAATTACTACTTATTAGTTAATTAGTTTCTGGGATAAATTTGTTTCTGATTGTTTTGGGTTTTTGGTTTGCTAAACTAGCTTTCTATGGAACGCGAATCGGCGTCAATGTGGGAGTTGAGCTTTGTTGTCCCACCTAATCATGGTAATGGTTTCTATGTTACTTTCTGTTTCTCTATCTTTCTTTAGTTTCTTTGTCAACCATCGTTAAGTTCTGATTTATCTTTTTGTCTCCCCATCGATGTTACCTCTCTCAACGAGCTTCTGAAAGAACTCTACAAAAGTAAACTCAATGGAACAGTGCACGATGGTTTAAGCTTCCTAAGCTAGGGATACAGAAAAACAATACAAAACCTACTCTTAGCAGTAGCATTACTGGCTTTACCATGAACAAAGAGTCTAGGTGTTTAGAATAGGTAGTTTTATTTATTATCTCATTCAAAATTTATCTCATCAAAAAGGTGTTTCCTTATAGAGTCTGTCAGAGATAAAATCCATTCTTGTGCATGCACCTCACTGCTTAAATTTAGGAGGAATAATTCTTTGACATCGTAAGAGGCCCTCTATGACCAAGTGGACAAGATTCCAATTTTTGCCACCTCCATTCTTTGTAACTAAATTGAATTTTGGCACAAGGTTTGGTGAGCCTGTACTTTGTCCAAATTTCAAGTCCAAAGGGCTTTTGTATAAGAGGGCGTATTAGAGATGATACCTATTCTTGCACCTAATAGCTTACGTTTTTAGGATGAATGGTTCCCTAATGTCTTTGATTGTTTGGGATTTTCAGAAACTTTGGACTTTAAATTCCTCTTAAAGCCTAAGTACAGCAATGCACCCTGTATTGTTGAGGAGGGTCCAAACCGCCTTCTAGTTGGTGGAGCCTTGCAGGAGGATGCCAAGCTTGCTTTGTTTAAGCTTGATGGTGATGAAGTTCTTGAGTATCAAGTGTTTGTTAAAGCAGACAGGGTTTCTCCTTTTGATCTTGCTGCTAGTTGGAGGGCTTACCAGGAGAATTTCCGTCCTTCAGCTGTACGTGGAATTCCTGATGTCAGCATAAATTCATTGCCACAGACAGGTGCTGAGGTACGACTTGACTACCAGCTTTCTTTATTTTCTTTTTCTTTTTCTTTCCTGGAAAGTGTGGTGTATGACATTGAGGATCAGGTAACCTTTAGGAAAGGTAATTTGGTTCACGTTGAAAATTATGGGCAGGTTTTTTTTATATAAAAATAAACCTTCCTATTAGCTATGTTCATTTTGCTTTGAGTGTGTGAGATTTCACATTTCTTGACTTGGATCTCAAGATCTCAACATGGATTCTTAGTGCTCTACTGCATTGTTGTTAGTTCTCTGCTTCCTTGTAAATTATTTGTTGAACAAAATGTTACTCTGGCTGCAAAGATATATTAATAAAAATACCTTGGCTAAACATGCCTTCTTTATTTTTTATAATAAATAAAAACTTGGCTGAATACACAGAATACCCTGCACTCAATGACTTGTTCATTTCATCAGTGAGTATACTGTATGCTAGTTCTTATGGGTAATCAAAAGAAAAATTTTTGATTACATTGGTTGCCAAATTGTTACTTACTCAGACAGTTGCCATACTAAGCTTCTGTTTATATTTATTGAATTCTCCAGCTCCCTCTCATGCCTTACGTATCAACTATATTCCCCACTTTGTCCTAATTGATATTTGTATTCTGATAGTGAAAAAATCATAATAGTTTTTAATGATGGTTGTTGGAATAGTGAATATTCCCACTAATTTTGTTTTTTTTTTTGTAAAAATCGTTCAATTGGTAATATGGTCAGTAGTTTTTACTATTGCCAACTAGTTGCTGCTAATGTTCTCTGTATGGACTATGGAGCAGTTTGTTTGATCTGTATTAGTTTTTAATCTGAGTTAGAAATGTGTATATGCCTGTCTACCGGTAAAATGGTATATTGTGAAGGGTTTGCCTTTCACTTTACTTTGTCATATGCCACAACTTCATTGGTCATATACTTTCATTTGTGCGGTTTCCTTATTGCACTTACAAATTAATGGTTAACATTTGTTGGCGTACTATTACTGAGACATTTTTGTTTGTCATTTACTTTTGCTCAGAATGGCTCTTCTGTGGGTCTGGAACTTGATCTTGAACATTATGTTGTCCCAGCTCCCTCAACTTCTGCAAATTCAGCTCTTGTATATGCAGCTAACATGACAGAGAATCCCAGGTCACTAAGTGGTGGGTCTGGAAGTAGTTCATTTACCATCAGGGATAGTGGTGCTTCTATTGATCAACCTGCAACTATAAAGGTTTAACTTTGAGAGTTATGTTTGTAATTTTATGATTTGTTTTGGGTGGTTAATTTTTGTTTCGGGGTAATTATTTTTATCGGGAATTCCTTTGTTGAATTCTTTCTTTTTTGGGAGACTCTATTTAGACTAGATGTTTTTAATAGTGCATTACAGTTAGGATTAATTTTTTAATAAACTTATAAAATTAGTGCAAGGATATCTTGTCATCATTTTAACTAATTCTTCATGCTTTTTTGCAACTTGTTCAGATCTTTGTTTTACCTGAATCTTAATTCACTCCAATGGATCTGTATGGTTATTTATGATATACACTTTAATTGGCATTGGAATTGGATAAATGGATTTTAGTGTAACATAGATTAGACACATCTTTCTGTACTCCTTAAATTTGACTAGTAGGCAGATGTTTGATACTGTAATCTGTTTAAGTTGACTCTGTGTTTTTTAAATCCCTTTTTCTTTTTCTTCTTTGTTAAGTATGAATTTTTAAGTAACAAACACCAGTACACATGGTGTACACAAAGCAAAATGCAAGTTCTTGAAGCTATAGAGAACACATAAGAGCATGAACTAATGATGTTGACTCTTGATTCTACAATATATTGCATCTAATAGGTTGCGTTGATGTTCGAACTAGGAGATGGAGGTTGTTGTCCCAGATTCATCTAAGTTGTATCAAGTTTCTGGAATGGTTGAATCTAAGTCAGTGGGAACATTTTCACCGATGCAGAAGCAAGAGGGTCAGAGGGGACATTTTGTCGATAGGGGTGTTGGATCTCCTAGACTTGTTAAATCATCTAGCTCAAGTACCTTCACTACCGATCTTAATTTGGATACTGATACCAAGGTATAAATGAATAATTTCCATCTCTTGTTGATTATTATTTCCATTTCTTGTACATTATTCAAAATTTCAATCTAATGCTGGTGAATTATTTTATTCCTTGCCATTCAAGATTGTTCAAAACTAATTGATTTTGTCCCTTTCTTTCTTGTTGATAGAATTCAATGCCAGCAGCTGCTGGAGCAGTTGCAGCTGCAGCTGTGGCTGATCAGATGCTGGGTCTGAAGGAGGATAGACATTTAGCAATTATCCTGGTATTATTCTAGCATGAGTGCCTAATCATGAATTTTCATAGATTTGATAGTTGTTCTTGATTGGTTTAGCTTTTCCCTTTAAATTGGAGTTTTACTTCTAAATTGATATTCAACCAGATATATATCTCAAAAGTTTAAATTTGAAAATACCTGGAAAATCCCCACTTTTCAATTTGTAGTTCATCAAATTTGGTAATTGAACGTGTGTGAAAATGAGCAATCCTAACTAGTTATTTTTATTTTAGGTGGGTTTGCCAGCTCGTGGTAAAACATTTACTGCAGCTAAACTTACACGATATCTTCGTTGGTTAGGTCATGATACCAAACACTTCAATGTTGGGAAGGTCGTTGACATTCTTAACATAAGTCTTCTTCGTTATCAATATGCTTGTACCTAGTGGAACTATATTATGAAGGAAGGTTAACAGACGTTTACTTTTGTTGTCACAGTATCGTCGCCTTAAGCATGGAGCTAATCAGGTAAACATAATTTATATGAACCTTGATTTTATTGCTCATTGGCAGGTTTTTGTCTTCTGAAGTATATTTTGACTATCTATGGAATATTTCATTCCTCCTTTATCACTGTTTTAACTATGTCTAAGGAGACTGTTTAATAGCATGAAAGAGCTCGACCAGAAGTTTGTCTACACATATTATATATGTTGTGCATTATTTTTTCTGGATGTTGTAATTCTAATTGAATGATATGCTTTATGCAGTTTGTCATAAGAATTGATATGATTTCTGTTAGTGCAGAGAATGTAGCAGGTGGACTGGCATAAGTGCAAAATTAGTGTTCTAAGATTCTTTATTTAGGGTTTTTACTTTTTACACAGGTTTCAGTCATTCTAGAGTTTCAATCATTGATGTGTTGCAATGGACTCTCATAATTGATTATGATGATGTAAAAGGGAGTCTTGGTGATGGAGTTTAAAAACTTAAAAGGAAGTAGTTAGTGGATGGTGTGGCTATAATCTGGTGGTAGTTTATTGTGTGGTCTTTTTAACAAGTTGATGTACAAGAAGGAAGAATGATTGTTTGAAATGTCAGCGAATTTATAGTTCAGGGGTGTTGTTGCTCCAATAACTGGTTTTAGTGGTTTTTGTATGCCTGAAGGACGGTGGTTTAAATATGTGTGATAATGTCAGAGGCTTGGGCTTGAATCTTTTGTCAGGCAATCTCTCTATTTTCCGGTACTTATGACTTTCTTAAACCACTGTCTTACCTCTCCATGGCAGAAAATGAATTATGGATTCAAGTAGTCAACAGTTCAATTTATTCATCCTTATTAGAAAGGTCTTGAAGATGACTCACTTCCTAATGAGCCACTTGACCCAAATGCTTAAGCTAGTAAGCCATCAAATGATCAAAGTAAAAGATTTTAAAACTCTAACCCACCCTTTCACATGAGAGCCCATTAGGCTAAAAATGTGGACAAAGCAGTGTTACAATTATTTTGTGCTGAATTTTACAGTATCATGTACTGAATTTTAATAATGAGATGGGAGGTGGCAAGGAATGAACTCTAAAACAGGTAGTCAGAGAAGCTTTGATACCAGGGCAAAGAATTGCTTGACTAAAAGGTTACTTTATTTAGCAAGATCACTGGAATGAATTATGTAATTCTAATATAACTAATGCTTTAATGCAATTTCTTGAACTTCGGAGGGGCATAATAGCTACATCATGTGATCATGGTGGGCATTGATTTCCTTTCTGAAACCTTAGTTATTAAAGTAATGATATTGCACCGGTCTGTTATGTTGTCTTGGGTAATATTTCAATGCATGTCATATTCTTCCATGCAGTCTGCTGACTTTTTCCGAGCTGACAATCCTGAAGGCATTGAGGCACGCAATGAGGTAACTTTTGGCCTATAATTTGTTGCTTTGATTAGATTAAATGTAGCAGAATATATCTATAACTTGAATTAAATTGGGTCATACTTGTTAATTCTTAGTTGGAAATAATATGTTACTGGAAATTTAATTGTGTATTTAGTGATATTTCTTTTATTTTGTTTGGTCAACAATGATGCTTTTAATGACCTATATACATGATTGAAACAAACATAGACAGGAGTGGTTCTTTTTAAAATTCCAGCGATCTTTCTAAAAGGTCTTGACTTCAATCATACATAGCCCCAATACTTAAATATAAATGAATTATTTTTGGTTTGAAAAATTTCAGTGTCATTGAAGCACAACACTAACTGAATAAACATGGAAAATGAGATAGTGGGAGACAGTAACATATATTAACGAGTTGGCCTATGACCAGTGGATGATGTTAGGATGCATATTGACTGGACTGTTCTAATTTGATGAAAGGCAAGACCATTTGGAGCAGAACAGGTAGAATTAAAACTCCTGAATGAAGTTTCATGTAGGCAGGCATTAGCCTTTGAGGGCTACGTTATGGTTTATATAATGCTACTTCTAATATGTGGTTTATCATGGGTGATTCTGGTTATGTTGACACCATGTTGACCTTTCTCTGTGTACATAGTTTTAATATATCACGTGCCACTAGGTAGCAGCACTGGCATTTGAAGATATGATATCTTGGATGCAAGAAGGTGGCCAGGTAAGTTCATACTTGACATGTATTTATGTTATTATGCCTTATTTCATGCTCTTCCATCAGTTTTAATTTTTGTTTTAGGTTGGGATATTTGATGCCACAAACAGTACAAAGAAGCGAAGGAACATGCTAATGAAATTGGCTGAAGGGAGATGCAAGGTACTGTACTAATTGATGCACAATGTTAAGCTTATGAGATGAAACTAATATTATTAATTTCTTCTGGTGCATCTTTGTGTTCTTGCAGATTATCTTTCTGGAAACGATATGCAATGATGTAAAAATAATTGAAAGAAATATACGTCTTAAAATTCAACAAAGCCCTGACTATGCAGAAGAGTAATGATTTCTTCTAAAACCAGTGTAATCTTGTATTGATGGCTATGTAAAAAAAATGTAATTAATTTCCTTTTGCAGGCCAGATTTTGAGGCTGGATTGCAAGACTTCAAAAACCGTCTAGCCAATTATGAAAAGGCAAGTCTTTCAAATGTACTTTCAGTGATTGTTCTAGTTGACCTTTTCAATAGATGATGTTGATTTCATATTCGCAGGTTTATGAGCCTGTAGAAGAAGGATCTTACATAAAAATGATTGATACGGTCAGTGGACATGGTGGGCAAATACAAGTAAGTTTAACCTTGAATTTTGTTTTTGCTTTTGTGTGTTGGACATAGCCCTTTTACGTGGCCCACCATTGGATCAGTCTGTATTGTGGCTTGCATATAAATGTTTATTCTATCCATTTTATCTTGGGTTTGATTAATAATTAAAAGAAGTTAATGAAGAGCTGTTAAACAATATGTCCTTGATAGCATGAGGCATGTTTCAAATTGTAGATGGTGCAAAATGTCTCAAATTTGGTTGAGCATTTCAAACATGTTATCTTGTTGAGTCCCTGATAGTTCCTCAAAGTTGATTGGATGTAAATGATTCAAGATCAACTTATACTGGGTTAGAGGCTTATGTTTGGTTACAAAAATTCATAATAGACTCTCATTGTTAAAATAGGTGCAAAACCTGGGTGTAGTGACAGGTCAGTCTTTATAATGGTATCTTGGAAACTGATATGTATTTTACTAGTAAGATCTGCAGATCTTTGGTACCTTTAATTCCACTTTTTGTCATTTTGATTATGTATTACATAGTTGATTGAAAGCAAAAAATTTAAAAAGGTTTTAGTTTCAAAGGCAATTTGCTACCTTATGAAAGTGCCATTCTTTAACAGATCACTTGCCATTAGCATCAGTATTATGCAGCATATAGGAAACAGAAAAGTTAGAAAGAGTGCCTAGTCAGTGCTTATGCTTGACAAAATTTATAATTAATGTTCTGCAACCTGGACCTCTCATTGAATCAGTAGAGGCAGTTATTCATGGTTCAGTTATTTGGCTGTGGTTGTCTGGCTCAGTGATGGTTGAAACAGAGTGCATCATATACATTTTTTTTTTTAAGTTTATATAACATAACAAAATATACAGATAAAGTATTATATGATTATGAAATAAGTAAATTATGAGGAAAATTTCTAAACTAATGAATTCTAAATATTTGAAAGCTCATTGAATGCTTTTGTAGTTCCATAATCCATTGAATGTCTTTTTCCCTTGTCCATACAGGCGACACATGCCTGGTCTTTTTTTTAAAAAATATTTTAGTCTGACGATGGAGTCAAGTGTATTAATAGGGGTCTAGAGAGCAGATTCCATTTTGATGCTTTTGTTCTCAGGACCTCTGACTAAAATTTTGGATATATTTTCATTTAATATAACTTTTATATAAAATAAAAAGAAAGTGAAGGGTGTAAGGGCTGGGCCAAATGAGAAGATACTAAGAAAAGAGATAAAAAGAAGGAAAAATAATGTGTATTGTCAGGACCCTTTATGGCATATTCAAAATTGATGGTAGGGGTATTGATGATAAAAGCTTTATCTTTGATGCCTCTATTGTCAGAAATCCTAATGATATCTTGGATTCATTGTCAGGATCCCTGATGATAGACCTAGACTATTTTTTTAAACCAATAATTGTTGTAAGAGCTCGCTGCATGGAAGTTAGCATGGAGAAAGAGAAAGAGATAGAAAAATGCCAGCTGGGTTGTTGAAGTGGCCAAAAGTGGAATATGTGGGAAATAGTTTGAAAAATGTAAGATTTTGGAATTTGTTTTGGTAACTATGTAATGTTTGATTCAACTGTTAAACTGTCACTCAATAGTCAATAAAAGGACAACATAAAAATATGACCAAAAAAATAAATAAAAATTCAAGAAGTGTCATTTTAGCACAAAACCCCAAAAAAATTAGCAAATTCGTGAAAGCCACTCTGGTTTTAAGAAGTTGCTGAATTTGATAGGAGTGCACTGTTTTTTAACCAGGTTTTAATCAAAACAGTTTTTAAGGGCTTAGCATAACTGGTAGAGGGACTGGTTCCCATGTTGTTTGGTCTGACCACCTGGTTTAGTCCTGTTCTGATAAAGATGCTTATAATTGCACCATGTGTTGCTGTTATGTGAGATGTAGTAAGTTGGTCCCCCATCCAGGATCTGCAGATTGACAGATTGGATAAGCACCAAATTTAGAAATTTCTGGTTATCTTAGCATCATCCAATGGCTGTTTCAATTTTCCCTTCTTTTTTTTTTTTAATTGTGGCCATTATTAGATTTTTTTTTTTTTGGTGAAGTTTATCTTAGATAAAACATATGAAGTACATTTTGCTGGATACTACATTAAATATTTATGATATCAAATTTGTTTCTGGGGCCAAAGCTGTTGCCATGTAAACTATGCAATCATATCTATGCATTGGGGAAACCATCTTATCTAGCCTTTCTTCTTTTTTTGGTATAAGTATTCTTTTAAGTGAGTTTATAATTTACTAATGGATGTGCTTGGGCTGTAATGTTGCTATAATATGCAATCTCATGCTGTGTTTCTCTCCTGATCCAACAACTGGTAATCTAAATTCATCAGTGCATCAGAAATATTTGTATAACTTTATGTTTTTAAATAGTATTGTGTGTTTAAGAACAATGTAATAAAAAATATTGAGCTATAAATAAAGGGCATATGATGTTTTTTTAATGACTTCAGCATGCTTTCTCATGGCAAGCCCACTAGGGCTTGAAATATGGACCAAGTATAACACTCCTTCTAGTGTGAATGTCCACTGAACTTGGAAGTGGCAAAGTCTCCTGAATTTTATTTATTATTACGATTCGGTGCAACAAGAGTTGAACTGTAGACCTATAGGTTGAATAGGCCATAATGATATGCCAAAGCGCCTCTTGATCTAAAAGTTGTGTTGTTTACTAAGGTCCCAAGAGTTATCATGATCATTATCTTTATTATTATTGTTAGTGTTGTTGTTCTTATTGTTAGTTATTGTTAAGGTTTTCATTGCTAATATTATTTTTATTATTTTTATTTCAACTCTGACATCTTAAATAACACTGTACCAATTGTGTTTGCCTTCTTTTAAAGGATGACCACATTTTTGCATCCCCAGATAATTCTCTATAAGAGCTGTACAAACTACAAATTAGCTGGCTGACATTATATAAATGTAAATGATATTTATCATCTAAGATAATATTAAAAATAATTCCATTTTTTAAGAAAGTTTCTTTGTAATGTTTTTGCTTTGACATATTATTTCATAATTTGGGTTATTTTTTTTGCTATGCTCTGGAATTTCTTGTTGCAGATATTCTGCATCCGTTTTAGTCTTGCTTTACCCATTTAGACATTTCGTCAATGGCATAAGTGTGACTTTTAATTTGTTATCTATTGACAACTTTTATCTTTTGGTTTAGGTGAATAATATCAGTGGCTACCTCCCTGGCCGAATTGTTTTCTTCTTGGTAAGATTTTTCAAAGAATGTGGTCAAATTGAACAATGAATTCCAAATGCATAATTGAAGTATCTCACATAGGCATGCTTGTCTTGGAGTCATGCTTATAGAATGAATACTTTTAATGGTTCCTTCAGTGGATTTATGATACCTGAATATGTTTATATATCCAAAAGCTAAATTTTGTATCACTTGTTTCTTTAGAATATTTTGACATGTGTTTTAAATCTATACTTTATTGAACCTCAATTTATTGGCTGCAGGTAAATACACATCTCACGCCACGTCCAATTCTACTTACTAGGCATGGAGAAAGTCAGGATAATGTAAGAGGAAGAATAGGGGGAGATACTGTGTTAAGGTATATTCTCATAAGTGGTACCTTTTATGTTTTATTAAACTTGATATTGAAGGAGAGTATAGGTTATATAAAAGGCAGGAGCATGAAAAAAAATTGAAGAAGATGGTTATTATTTGGGTGAAGTCCATGATTATCTTTGAAAGTTGGAGGTCATACTCATATACTTGGAAACTATATCCTCCACTATTGTTCTCTCTCTTCCTACTTGCAATTGTAGAAATAATTTCCTTTTGCCCTTCTTTCATACGATAGGTTTGCAAGGAAGCCCAAGCTTGGTGTAATGTAGCTTATTTATCACTTACAGACTAAATTGTGTTAAAATAGAGCCCAATTTGTTTTGGTAACCTAGTTTTGGTGGTGTCACTGCCAGGTCTCTCTGGCTATGATATTCATTTTCTATAGGAAGCTTGAAGCTGTCTACCATTCCCCTTCTGGCACGACTGGCCCTCAAAGAAGATAATTTGTTACCATATACCGTTATTGTTTGAATTTTATGGTGTGACATAGTCAAAATGGAATATTTTGGACCCACAAGCTGGTGAGAAAAAAATTCCCCTTCCATATCGAATTTAGGCCACTTCTTGAAAATGCTCTACTGGAGAAGGTTCTTCTGCTAAAGGGCTTTCCTCAATAGCTCATCTAGACAAATCCCTTCTTGTTAAAGCCCCTTTGGAAATCGGAGCTAAGGTGAAGGCTTATATTTGAACTGGGGTATATAACATGATTGTTTGAAAATATGCCTCATTCTTGTTTAAACCAATCTGAAATAAGAGATAGTTCTATGGTGAGAGGGGGAGGGAGAGGGACTCTCTCTCTCTCTCTCTGTCTGTATCCCGTCTTCCTAAATTTGAGAGAGAGAGAGAGAGTAGTGGTTGAAGCGCTCTTTGCCTCTAGCCCATTATACTAGATGGAAGATATTCCCTCAATAATGTTCCATCGATTTGAAATCAGTAGCACGTAAGCTATCAATCACACCTCAAAATCAGCCTTTAACACATACACAACACAAACGACCGGCGTAAGGCCTTTTGTGGCCTATGCACCAGCATCAGGTCATTAGTATTAATCTTTAACTACTAGTTCATTTCTTTCCTTCTTTTTTCTTGTTTCTTTCATTAGGTCAGGGACTTCTCTTTGTATAACTCCTGCATGTCTTTGGTTCATTTTCTCTGTGCACTCTTCAGTGATTTGTTCATTTACTAAAAAACAAAGTCAGAAAGGCAAACAGCTCTTTCATGGACGACTTAAATAAGAAATTTAATTTAAGGGCTGTCCTGCAAGGGGAAGGATGGTGAAAATAGTTTTAATTCCTCTTTCTTTGAAGTGATACTTCTTTTCTTTTCTTTTCTTCTTTTTGAGGGCACAAGACGAGATATTTGGTGTTTTTAAGTGAAAATTTTATTTGATTTTTAACAGTCTGACTGGTGCTCGTTGTGTTTTGTTTCGAAAGTGAGGCTGGAGGACTGTATGCCAAGAAGCTGGCCAACTTTGTTGAAAAGCGACTCAGATCAGAACGGGCTGCTTCTGTAAGCGTTTCCACATTTTTTGGTTTCAATGTCTCCTTTATCCCTTTTGATGCCAATGATTGCAAGATATTAATGCTTGAAAGCCATTTTCCCTCAAGTAATTTCCTTTTTCTGCTAAACATGACAGGTTTTATTGGTATGTGATACTGTATAAGTATCTATCTATACTATTATAATGCCACAACATTGTTTTGGTGAGTTGGGCTCTTCAGAGTATAAATGAATTCTACAACACAGGCTATTAGTGATACTGAGTGGATAATTAATGAAATCCTTAACTTCTAATTTTATCTATTTTCTCAAAACACCAAAAAAAAAAAAAAAAGAGGGAGAGACAAGGTGGACATGCACATAGTGGTTGACAGGACACTTGTAAGATTATATATATGCTTAATCATTGCAAAAACTGCTAAACAACATCAAAGGAATTGGAATTAGTGAAATGTTAACAATCAGTGACTAATTTTGTTCTGACTGTAGCTCTTGCTAATTTGGATTGAGTTGTGATAGGGAAAATTTTCCGAACTGTATAGGCTAGGCACTGGCACTGAAGTTAAAATGAAAGGTAACAGTTGTCCTGTTTGAGTCTCTTCTGCAAAAAGGTACTGCAATTATAGTGGTTGTGCATCGGGAAGTAAAAAGAGCTGTTTACGATATTAATTGAGACAAGACAGGCAGTGTGAGGAATTTCAAGGAAGATGTGTTGAAGACACATTTAATTAACCCTTCCTTAAGAATGAACATGAATTATTAAATTCTAAGATAGGTTTGCCACTTTTTTTTTTCTAAAAAAAACTAGATTTAGATACATGCTCTTACCTGTGGCATTTAATGACGTTAATAAGAAAATACATCTATTTTGATAAATAGAAGGTTGTTTACAAAAATGGTAATTGAAAAGTGATTTTCTAAACTTTTTGTTTTTTTGAAAAAAGATTTCATCGAAAAGATAATTCTAATAAATTTTATGGTAATTTAGATTTATAACTACAAGGTACTTAGTAGATAGAATTTTAAGGAAGAGTATTATGGTAAATTAGCCATTATAGAATGGCAATCATGTAATTAAAAATAATAAGAGGAATATTATACGCAAACACAATGATTCTACCTACCATGCTTTTATATATAGTATAGATTAAGATGAAACCGAAATTCTTTAAGAATGCAGTGGGAAGGGTGTCTACAAGCTATATTTGATCCTGTCCATGTTTGAAGATAGGATAGGTCCATGAAGGAGTAGGAGCCCTACCAAGTGATTTACCCAAAAAAATAGGCTTCCTACCAATTGCGTCAAGCATTTTGGGTATGAAATGAAGCATATTTTCAACTAACATTTGCTATGGTGTTTCGTGAACATGCATTCCTGCCTCTACATGCCCAAACACGCAAAAAGAAGGCTTTGCGAGATGTAGGCTGTTGAAGTTAAAACAATTTTAATGCTGAGTGATTTCTATCAGCTGATTGCATGCGTAAAAGAACAAACATTGAAATGATGAATGACTTCTGATGTTTGTAAGTGGTGGTCTAGATATGGACTAGTACGCTGCAGCGATCAATTCTGACAGCAAGTCCAATTGTTGGATTCCCCAAGGTTAGTTTTATCCATAAGTTTATTATTGTTGCAGTGATGTTATTTATGTCAGCAGATATAGGTGGACAATTACGCATTATGGTGTTCTAGCATTTATAATCCGTTTACATGTTTGTTAGATACAATGGCGTGCACTTGATGAGATAAATGCTGGGGTGTGTGATGGAATGACCTATGAAGAGATCAAGAAGAACATGCCAGAGGAATATGAGTATGTCTCAAACTTGTAATCTCTTTTCTTTCTGCCTCTCTCGCACATGCACATATTTTCATGTGGAAGTTGAATGCACCTGGTATATCATGAAGAGAAAGCATGGGGTAGGATGGGAAAGCAGAATGCTGTTTAAACATGTTGAAATGCCCATAGCTATTTTTCTGCTTTTCTCACGCAGATCTCGCAAGAAGGACAAGCTTAGGTATCGTTATCCTCGTGGAGAGTCTTATTTGGATGTTATACAAAGGTTGATACATAGTACCTTTTTATATAATTTAGTTCCTTACTTGAACTTCTTTGTTATATTAACTCCAACAGATCTAATAACACTGCAGGTTAGAGCCTGTAATTATTGAGCTTGAGCGACAGCGGGCACCTGTTGTTGTGATTTCTCACCAGGTTGTACACATGGCATTTAACTTGGCTTTTCTTTTAGATTTTGGTGCCAATGGTTGCTTGGTTATAATTTTCGTGAGGTTCTTTGATTCTTTTGTATTGCAGGCAGTTTTGAGGGCATTATATGCTTATTTTGCAGATAGGCCTCTGAAAGAAATTCCACACATAGAGGTATGTTTTCGGATTCATATCAACTAAATATCTCACCTCTAGTCTTCTAAATGATGCTTCTTACTCTGAGAAAAGTTGAGGTTCAGTATTTTATTTCTGTAAACTGTAAAGTTGTCCTTACTTTCGGTGAATTGTAAAATCAGAAAAGATATGTCAACATGAGTTTGCTCATTTACAGGTGCCCCTTCATACGATAATAGAGATACAAATGGGAGTTACAGGTGTGCAAGAGAAAAGATACAAACTAATGGACTGAAATGAATGGATGAACAGTTATATTAGTAATAGTGATTTATAAAACAATTTCCCATTCTTTCGATTTCAATTTGTCTCATAAATGCATCAACACAATAGTCTTGCTCTTACAGTGCGAGATAATATTTTATTTCATGTCCAAATTACGGATTAATGTCCACATTCTTGTGCATTTCACCATTACATAACATTTTATCCCCATTGCTCATTTTTCTTTGTATCATTTTTTTATACTCTTTTTTCTATGGTATTTATTTAGTAAAGAGGATATAGACAATTTTTTTGGTAATCAGGTTGTAGACATTTTTTCAACAGAATTATCATCTACCCAGCTCAAATGAGGTAGGATGCTGGCATTATAAAATTTTTAGGTCTGCACTATTTTTTATTTATTATTTACACTTTTATACATACTAGCCTTTAAACGAATTGAAAAAGTTAATCACAATAACAAATTCTTTTTTAAATATTGATGTTACATTAAATATTTAATAGAGTAAATATTAAAATGTTATAAAATAGTTTGATTTGTAGAGTTTGATTTTTAATAAAAAATACCTTACAAATTTTTAATTAAATAATAGTATATTAAGTATTTAATAAAATAGTAAATATTAAAAATATAAAATTGAGTTACTTTTAATAGAAATATTTCTAAATTTTAAAATAATTTGTTCATAATAAAATAATATTTTAATAAATAAAATATTTGGAAAACGAGTATTTTAAGTAAAATATTTTTACTTTCTACACAGTTATATATAATATATAAATAATATTTAAATAATGATTATTTTTACTTAAATTTTGTCTTTAAAATTCAAATTATTTGCACAGCACAAATTCTGCATTAGGTGATGTAAAATAAAGGTTTTTAATTCGTGATGGTTCTGCATGACGTGTAGGTCCACGTCATTTCGGGAGGACATGCCATTGGGATTTGAGACCCTCCAATGCATGTAGTATTTTTGTTGTTTTTTTGTTTATAATATGTTATTATACTATTACAATATTAGATATTTTTAATGTCTAGAGTTCGTAGGAGTATATAAAATAAACTCTAAAACAGTAAATTTAATATTAGTATATAATTATTTAGACTCTAAACTTTGTTCAATCTTTTCCAAATAAAAAGGAAAAAGATAAAAATTTAATATTAATTGTTATTATACAATACCAAAATTATTTAAAATAAGAAAAATGCATATATGATTGTTTAATT
Source organism: Dicorynia guianensis (assembly GCA_037013595.1). Classification (NCBI taxonomy): domain Eukaryota; kingdom Viridiplantae; phylum Streptophyta; class Magnoliopsida; order Fabales; family Fabaceae; genus Dicorynia; species Dicorynia guianensis. The sequence continues at coordinate 30,918,494 of JASUAB010000005.1, forward strand.
TTACATTATTTGTAAGCACACTTTTTCAATGGTAAAAGTTATATTTTCAACTACTAGAACAATGTAAGTATACCCATTCAAGATTAGAGCAATGTATTCACCCCTTCTATCTATATATCGTTAAATATTAATAGTTAAATAATTTACACATAATTATTAATATATATAATATTTTTTATTAATTATTTAATTAAACTCAAATAATAAAAACTCATGCAGGTAGGAAAAGAAAATAGAAAGAAACCCAAGAGTTATAAAAAACATGGTTACTATCAACACACAAACATACTTTCAAATTGTTTCTTAATATTTTTTTCACAATCTCTTAAAGTTTTTAATTGATGAGCTTTTTTTATATTTGTCTATTTCACTTTCACACTTATCTCCTTTAATGTTTAATCTATGATATATTAGTGTGAAATTTTATACAAGAGATAATTGGAACGTTTTATATTTATTACTTTTGATTGTTGTTTTGATATTTAAATGGATAAATGAGTTACTTCTATTAATTTCATGTATTGTAATATAAAAAACAATTTTTGAGATGTTGGCAGTGGCGGATCCACATCACAAAATTTTTTGTTAAAAAAGATAGAATTTGTAACTTAAAAGTAATCAAGGCAAAAATGTTTGATAAATTTTAAATTTTCATTACTTTCAAGTTGAGTTATATTGTTAAAGTGATTGATAGATAACTTCAAAAGTTGTATAATTTTTTCAATGAAATAAATGTTGAGCTATTTCTTTCGTGATATGCATAAATTTAAGAAGTTTGTTTGTTGCATTCAATAAGAATAAGCTTTTACAATTGCTTAATTATATTCAAATAATTTCTTTGCAATTGAATTATTGCACTTGATAGTCAATTTAAAAATTATGTTTTACATGTGTGCTCAAATGAAAGTTTTCTAAAATTAAAAGAAATTGGTGGTTTCTAAAAAATTAGTTGAGACAAGGAAATATTTTGTATACCAGTTAGTATACTTGCTTATCAAGTTATCTTTAATCTTACTTATTATAAATGCATCTGTTGAAAAGCCTTCTCTATAATAAATAATATAAAAAGCAAAATTCAATATTGTATGGAAGATAAATAGTTAAATGATTGTTTTATTATTTATATATATAAGAACATTTTTAATTGTAAAGACAATGAACAATTTTTTTATAATGGTCATAAAAGATGAGACTGTGTATGTAACAATTATAATTTTTAGTGCCCACAATGAAAAAAATTTTTGCATTCACTACTGAATGTTGGTATGTTAAGATTTTAGTTGAAAATAATAGTATTTTGTAGCTCTATGATCTTTTGTCTAGTAATATAAACTTTTTATTTTGTTTCATTTATATAACTCTCTCATTTAGTGAGATAAAATTTTATTTATTTATATTATTAAATTTATCTAAACAATTAATAAAAAGATGTTATGTGTATTAATAATTATGTGAAAGTTATATGACTATTGACACTTAACATCAAATAGAATGAATGAGTGTATTTATATTATTTTTATAGTTAACATGATATACTTACTAATTTTTATAATTATAAAAAATATATTTATAAATAATCTAAATTAAAATAGTATGCATAATTTTTTTCTTTAAAATATATTGAAGTGTTATTTAATTTGTATTTTTTTTACAATTTAATTTGTTATTCAAGACCACACAATGATGTTTATATGTACGTGATATACATATTTATATGGGTGCTTTTATGGGAAATAATTGATTGTATTGTAGTGATGCATTGCCAGGGTTGTACTCCTTAGATAGAAATAACTTGAATGAACAACAACAAATAATGTTGTGATAGTCAGATCTAAAATGGGCGTCTCACTAGCCACCGCACTTAAATTTCACCGTTTAAAATAAGTGCAGATGGGTAGAGCATCTTGTAGAACCTAATCTCCTACACTATATTAGTCCAAGGAGTTCTGCAATGAGTGCATAACAGCATCCCCTTCTAATATTGAACTAGATTATAACCGGTGCCTTTGCAATGGACAAAAATAAATATTTTATGTCATGAAATCAAATTGATATACTATGTTTAAGTGTAATTTTGTACATCTTGTAGTATTTATATGGAGTAATAACTTCTTAACTAGTTGGTGAATCAACATATTGGTATAGTGAAAATTAATTGTACTTAAAATATTTTTGGGATAGTTTACTAATATAGTTTTGAATCTGCAATTGTCTTTATTAAAAAAAATTATTATTAATAATTATTGTCTCAAAAAGATTAATCTATTATTCAAATGTTAGAAATTTAAAAAAAAAAACTTAAATTAATGAATATAAGAAGGGTTGAGAATATGATGCAACATGAAATTGTATACATTGGACAAATATCATGAAAATTTACAATGCTACAAAAATAATGATACAATTAAAAGTAAAACAATGTTAATGTTGGTCATCATTGGGTTTACTAAAAGAATCTGTCTTTCTATCTACGGTATTAGTCAAGTAAAAAGATTTGAAGTAATTTATTTGAAAGACTGATGAAAAATCATTTTTTCATGGAGCCATGGTTTTACCACTTCGAAAAGAAAAAGAAAAAAAAACCATGGTTTTACAGACATGGCAGATTGAATTCGTCAGAGATCACGAGCCTATGCGCCATACCCACTCTAATCTAAAGGCATCCATCACTCGCCGGAAACATGCAGCGAAAAATGGCGGAATCAAGCAAAATTCTACTGCACTGCTCTTAGCAGTGGACTTGTGGTTGTAGGGTCAAAAAGGAATCCCTGTCTGGTTTCGATTCACATGGGACCCCTGAACACTCCATTGAGCTAATAAACCACCGATTGGGGTCCCCACTGTCCATCATCCTCATCAAAACACAGACAGAGAAACTCCCCTTAATGCAAGAAAAAGCCCAGAAATATGGGTTAAATAAATGTACAGATGGGGGGGCTTTGCCTTTACATGATTGCTATTATTACTATGCCGCAAAATTCATCATCTCATATAAGTCATAGAGCCTTGAGATCCTTTGCTCTTCTTCCACTAAATTATATAAATAAAAACAATGCCCACATGAATCCAATAACACCCAACTACCTTCTGTTGCCGTCGCCTTCACGAGTCCTTCATTTCTGCCCCCTTTTTCTTCCTCTTCACGCTGCCATGCATGAATCCCCATTACCTCCTTGGATACAGCGACTCTTCTTTGACTTCCGATGCACCCATTGCCCTCTTCCACCATAGTGTGTGAGAAAGGTAGAGTGGTTGCTAACCAACGCACGCAAATGTATTAAACGCAAGCGGCAGCATACCCGTAATTTGGTCCCCTTTCCAAGACTTCATTTTCACGCAAGCATTTTCACATACGCAAGAAAGGCAGTCAGCAGCACATCAAGAGCAATGTTCCATTGCACATTCTGGTTGTTGGATTTCTGAATCATTTTCCAGAATCCCTTCAAGTTTGAGCTTTTTTCTGGAATAGAATTCTAGTTTTTTGCACATTCAAATTTAGTGAATACCAATTACAGTTTGAACACTATGTTGTCCCAATATGACTCACCCAACAAGTCCGTGAACCCAGTGAGTCAAATGGTTCAGAGCATATTCTCCGACAACAGCAACATCATGCTCGCTGCTATCGTTTCTCTGCTTCTAGTCATCCTCTTCGTTCTGCTACTCCATGTGTATGCCAAATGGTTCTTGGCTCAGGCCCAAGTACAAGCACAAGGTAGGCGCCGCCGTCCCCGGAGAACCTCAGTGACCGTGTCCGACGTTTTGGGTCCTGCCCGCTTCTACAATCTCAACTTGGATGACTCGCCCATTACGAGCTCATCCACCAAAGGGCTCGATCCGGCGATTATTGACGCGATTCCTTTGTTCATATACGAAGCAGAGGAAGGTGGTAAACAGAGTAAGCATGAGCTAGAAGAATTGGAATGCGTGATTTGTTTGAGTGCTTTTGAGGACGGTGAAATCGGAAGGAGCTTACCCAAATGTAGCCATGCATTTCATGTAGAATGCATTGACATGTGGTTGAATTCGCATTCCAATTGCCCAATTTGCAGGGCTTCAATTATGGGTGAGACTGTTGAGAGTGATTCCCAACTGGGTTCTGTTAATGAGGATGGTGCCTCCACCGTACTTGAGATTGTGATTGATTCTCCAGGTTCTGAGGTTAGAGAGAATGAGAATGGAAACGAGAGTGCTGGGAATGATAATGCAAGGGTTAGTGAATCTCTATCAGAAACTTCATCCTCAGTGTTGGGTTGCTCTTTGAAGAGAATGCTGAGCAAAGTTTTCCCATCTTCTAATGTCAATGAAATAGATGCTTGAAAGAAACTCTATCATTGATTCAACGTGTATGAACCCATTACAAGAGTAGTCAGCCACTTTTGTACAGATTACTTTGCTGGTTATGCATCTTTCTGTGAAGTTGTTCTAAGAATTGCCAGTTTTCTTTGTCTTTCTTCTCTTTATCTATTTATTTCTAAATTTTGTTGAGAAATTATGCACCCACATACACATACAAATGCTGATTGTATTCCTCACAAATTGAGAAGGCGGGCTAAAGCCCACAAATTAAGAATTTAAGATGATATATCATTCTTTTTGCTGCAGTTCAAATTTGATTAACTGGGTGGATTGTTCCTTGCTCTCCTTTTCAGTTATATCTCTCTTCAAAATTGAATCCACTGTTTGGCAAATCTTATTGCATAGCTCAAATCTACTACTTTATTATTAAGCATCATTGTTCAGTGATGCGGTATCAATTTCAAATCCAATTGTACTTCTGTTGACAGCCACGCAATCAGCCACTCTTCTGATCTATTTCTGGTTGCTTTTTAAGCACAGTAGAGTAGAGTGAGCAGGGAAGTAGTAGAGTTCAAATGATAGCCGCCTCAGGCCGAAAGAAAAGACAAAAGGCAGTACTCATTTGAATGCAAGCGCGGCATTGGGATGGCTATCTGTCATGAGTCCTGACCCATGACACATTTAACAGCAATTGATTGTGTTTCTGCTAGACTTGTGCCGTTACAGTCATGGTGCAGGGGTCAAAAAATTCTGTAGGTAGCTGAAAAACGAATGGGGGATGGCCTTTTGCTAAGGGACAAAATTTCAAAGCCTTCTGTACAGCGTTTTTCCATGTTTTCTGGTCCATGCCTTTGGACTTTTCTGCATCGAGTCCAGTTCTGCATAGGGGCTGGTCAAACAAATTGCTGCAGTTGAGGTCATACACATGACACTTACTTGACGGTATTTAATGCTGAGCTTTGCCGGAGCCTTTATTATTCAATGCAGCACGCCGAGTTCAGACAAGCATAATTAGTATATAAGATTCCCCGTTGGATTTGTTGGCCTCTCCATTCCATTGTCATTTGGTTTTTTAGTCACTACCTTCTTTTGTTTAAATTGGGTCTCTATGCGTTTGCAATGGCGAAGCCTTTTCCCCACTTTTGAAGCTTCTTCCCGTGACCCGTCTGGACTGGTTTAAAAGATAAACGTTTTTTTTTTTTCTTGTGCTGCTTTAATTAGAAGAACTTTTATCATATAAAAAAAAATTACATCAACTCCCTTTTTATTTTATATTTTTTGTATAAATCTCCTCTATTATAAAAATTCATATTTTTATTATTTTTTAAAAATATACTATACAAAAATTTAATTTATTATAAATTATCAAAAATACTCTTAATTTAGTAATACATTTTTTTAAATTTCATGTTTAGTTTTCTCTTTAAAAATAGTTTTATGTGAGTCTTTTATCATTTATAATTTTTTAACAAAATACAAAAAATATTAAAAACATGTTTGTAATATTATTTTTATATTTTGTGCAAAATTTTTAAAAAGAAAATATATTTTTAGTATTTTTTATATTTTGTATAAAAATTCATAAATTATAGATACTTTCTATGTAGGGGACTAAATATGAATTTGAAGAAGAAAAATTTTTTAATTTAATTAATGAAGATATTTTTACAAGTTTTCACAAATTTATTACTCAAGGTATATTCAATAATTCTAGTTTATGCATAGTATATTTATAAAATATAAAAAAATTAGTATGGATTTTGAAAATAAGGATAATTTGTGTAAGAACTGCACAATAAAGAGTTGGAGTAATTTACTTAAAAAAAATGTAGTCTCATTTAATGGAATCACAAAATTTTCACAATAAATGAATTAACTATTAGATTTATTAAATTTTATAATTTAATTTGTAAATTTTAAAAAATTTATTATGAAACTTATATAAATTACAGATTGTGAAAATGATAAAATTTTACTTTATATATATTTGAATCTAATAATTCGAAAATACATTTTAAGTTACTAATATTATTTATTTTTATAAAAATTAAAATTTTTTAATGATAAAATTACTAAAAAGAATATACAATGCATTTCTTATAAAAAAAAAAAGGATTTGAATAAAAAGCATTTATTATAAAATCTTGAATATTAAGAACTCAAATTTCAATGAAACTGTAGACATAAATTACTCTCCTAATTAAAAGAAAAAAGAACAAAGAAGGAATTCACATAAAAAAGAAAAAAGAAAAGTAGACATAATTATTATACAATATTTTTGGTCCAATATTAAATAATAAATAAATTGCCATTATATATTAAGTATATAAAAGGCTTATTTCATTCTAACATGATCAATAATAATTATTTCCCTCTCTAATACATCTTGAGGCCTACAATGTTATTGGGTTTGCCTACGCATGTAATATAAATACTTGAATTATGTATATCTTACAAATAATATATGAGAGAAATATTATCTGGATCTCAATAGGAATATATTTATGACAATAATGACAAGAGTATATTTTGAGACGAAGATGCTATTTGTATAATTATTTATTCTCAATTTACTCATAATTTGGATAGAGAAAGAAGTATAAGGAAAATGTCACCAGCTAATTCAGCAAAATATACTTCTAGAAAAAGGTTATTTGCAGGTTGTAAAATTATCATCACTTTTTCAATATATATGTACAATTCGGATTTAGATTTTTGATATTTTTATTAATTTTAATAATTTTCTCTATCTCTTTTTATAATATAATTAATAAATCTCTTTTTTTCTCATTGTTTTTTATTCTCTTAAATTTATATCTCTCTCTTATAATTTCCAACAATTTATATTTTAAGAGAAATCAGTTTCCATGAGACAACATGGTGAGGAAAAGTCTTCGAAAAGTGAAGAACATATATATTCCTCTTTAATATAGTTCAAGCATTACATTTATGAGGGAATTTTAGCATTCCTCTCATGAGAATTAACAAGGAGTGCGGCCCTGCAAAGAGGGCAGCTAGTGTGTGAATCTAGCCACTTGTCCAAGCACTCAGAATGGTAGACATGGCTGCATTCTAGCAAGACCTTCCGCTTTTCATCGTCTTGGAAAAGACTCAAACAAATGCAGCATTCACTCTTGTCAAGACCAGCAGCAGCTACGCGGTTTGTTGTTGACAGTGGGTGCGTGCGGTAGGTGGCGCAGTCAACCTCAACCCAGTGATGAGCAGGCAACGGAGAAGCCGCCGTGGCAGCCGGGGTTGGCAGTGAGAGGTGACGGCGGCAGAGGTGGGCACAGAGGAACAAGGTGGTGATGAGAACGAGAGAGGCGAAGAAAAATAGCAACAGGAATAGGCCATGGCTGTAGGAGTGGAGGCTCGAGGGATTTAGCTGAATGAAGTGCCACTCAAAGATGTGGTGGGGATCTTGGGAGGCCATAGTGGGTGATGTTATGGTATGGTTTTGGTGGTGGAGGAATGGAAACAGATTGAAGGTGACAGTGTTGAAGAAAGGTAGAGATTTGGGTAAAAAAGTTAGTAGCAAAAATAACAGGAAGAAGATAAGTATGGGATGGCCATACCTGTAGTTGGTTGCTCTCCCAAAGAATGAAATGCGCAATCACTGATCATTATGTCATTTTGTGCGAGGTGGCTGTAAGCATTTGTTTCCATCCCTTTCGCCCCAGATAAGAAAAAACTTGAACATCTTACAGTTTAATATATGAGGCTAATGAAAACTGTTAAACGATTAACTATATAGAAATCGGTTTTTTGACTGGAAATATTGAAAAAAAATTTAAACAAATTTAAGTGTTTATTACGAGAATAAATATTGACACATGCTACTATCATAAAAAAGTATTCTTAAAAAATTAAATAAATAAAATATATTAAAAATAAAGAACAAATAAAATCAAATTTACTGAGATTAAATATTTTAACATAAATAAAAATTAAAGAATAAACTAAATTAGAATTATCTATCATTAAATTTTCATAATTAATAAAAAATAAAAATAAAATTATTAATTTTGTAAATCATACTTATTATATTTGAATTGGTACGTAGTCAACAAAATTATGCATTAATTGCCAAAAAATATGAATCTTCCAATAAATATTAACAAATAAAATTAGTAAAAAGTTGTAATTAAAAATTTTAGTTAAATAATTAACACATACTAAAACTAAGAATGAATTGAGATTAAAACTTATTAACATTAAATACTTTTAAATAAATAAAAAGAAATAATATATAAATTTAAATGATGTTAATTAAATTTATATTATTAAAATTATCTATCATAATTTGTAATCAATAAAAAATATTACAATTACCAATAAGGCTTAACACAGATGACAGCTAATTGAATTTCTTAACTATGTTGTTCTAGATTCGATGTAAACTGTGTGCATAGAAAAAGTTTGTTGAGAGAGGTTATGTTCACTTTGACAATCTTATCGTCTTGAAGGAAATTAATTTCTGACTACCATTTAAGAATACCCTAGGTTTCATAACAAAAAAAGATTATAATCATTTATGTAATTCACAAGATATTAACTAATTTACACTTATACAGATAATGGGCATTAATTTTAAATTTTTTGATAGAAAAAGGAAAAACAAAGAAAAACAAAACTACACTTTTTTAAATCTTTTTAAGTATTCTTTGTTTAGCATGCGAAAATTAATCTTTTTAAAATATAGTCAAGCATTTAAATGGAGATCTCTCTCAAATAAGTATTTTTTATATACAAAATTTAAATTAAATTCAGACTTAAACTGTGTAAACTTCTTCTACTTGAACCAACTTGCATCTATTAAACAACAAATTACACTGAAACTACTCTATGGAGGAAACCCCTTTCATTAGTTAGACCAAATCGCATATATTAAACAACAAAACTACACTGAAACTACTCTATGGAGGAAACCCCCTTCACTATCCTGAAAATCTCCTAGAGTCCTGGAGGAGGACAAAAAAATGTCTTTTAGACTAAGCTGCATTTTGGGACTGTTCAAATAAAATGAAACGGATCTATTTATTGCTTTATTAATCAAATATGACCTTATTTATATTCACACTAGAAAGTTAACTCCTTGCCAGCTGCCTCTTGGTTTCATTACCATCATTATAAATAAATTAAATAAAAAACTAGAAAGAACAAAGCTAATTGTACCCAGCTACATTTTAAAGGATTGCATTTTGTTTTTCCTTGTAACTGTACTTTGTATTTGATCCAATTTTATGATAAGTTGTGCTGTGTGTTGTTGATCTCATAAGTGTTCTTAAACATGTTCTTTGTGAGGGAGGGATGTCAAGTTATAAGTGTAGCAGAATTGTTGTTGATTAGGCGCGCACAGAGTCACGGATAGATTGTTGGTTGTTGCGCTTGCTTGTTCAATGAGGCAGTTCACGGACTCAGAGGCTCACTATGTATGTAACCATTCACTCATTTCAGAAACTGCACTGCCATCTCCATAGGAAATTTCACCATCTTTTGGAGCTTCTTGCTTTACCAAATTAGTCTCTTGTCTTAGGCCTTCCACTTTTCGAATGATAATGTGTGTCCTCTATAGTTTAAAATCCATAATTTTTGTAATTTTAACTATAAAAAATACAACTTTATTTCATTAAATAGAGTTAGTCATATAAATTAAATAATGTTATTAAATTTTATCTAAAATTAAAATTTTAAAAATATTATTTAATTAATTTTTTTAAATAATTTTGTCAAATATCATTTTTATTTTATTTTTCTTTATTAGATTATAAATTATTTAATTAATATTTTTTATTAAAATTTCTAACATTTTTTACATGTCAAAAATTTTATAATTTTAAATATTTTAAAAAATTACTATTTATAATAAAGTTCACTTTTTTATTTTTTTCAATTATTAAAAATTTTCTTCATTATTCAAACTTTTGTTTTAAATAAAATTACCCCCTGCAATCACTGTAGGGATCTGAATCTGCAAAGGACCTCACAAACAGTGCCCAGCTTTAGTGGGATTCCACAATAAACATACATTGCCTATCAGAGATCTAGAGGATTTAGGAAAAAGATAAATCTATGTATTAAATCCATGCATGTTCTACAAGGTAAGAAAGAAGATAGAGAATTAAATATTTGACTACCTATTTTCTCTTTTTAATTATTGCAAAAAGTGTAAGTGTAAAAGCATATAAATGTTAACTCTGGAGATTTATTATACTCATTGCTTTTGAATTTTTTTTTTTTAAAGAATATGTATAGGAATTAAGAAAATATTTCTTTACTAAAATATCCTTCTCATGAAAATAAACTCAGATCTTGAAAGATTTATTATACTCACTTTTTTAAATAATTCTTTTTAAGGAATATGCATAGGAATTAAGAACATAATTCTCTATTAAAATTTCCTTCTCTTGAAAAAAAAAAACTCAAATATATAAAGTTAATAAGATAAATGCTGAGAGATTCTTTAGTGATTGAGTATTCAGCGTAGATAAGATAAAATTAAAAGAAAAATAACGAAACTTTGATTTTAGAAAAATGACACTTAAAATGAAATAAAAAGATTTCTTAAATAAATTTTATTTAAGAACAAGGATAGTAGGCCCAGCTCAACTTATAATGTGCATCTATGTTTTTATAATTTAAAATTTCTCTGTGCAATAAATAGTGCTAGCTTTATAGATAAAAATAAGTTAGGTTAGGTTTTATCTTAGCTAGATCAAGATTTAGAGTACAAATTCTTGACCTAAGTCTAATCTACTAACCTAATGTAAGGTAAATTTCGGGCATGACCTACTCTTTTTTTTTTAAAAAAAAAAAAAATTGGTCTAATTTATTGCTTATTTAAACTTGCAACTAAAATAGGACACTGAATTTATTAGGTCTACAAAGAGTACAAAACTTTTTTTTCTTTTAATATAATTTTAAATATGGTAGACAATTACATATAACATATTAAATACTTAAATATTACTTAAATAACATAAGTCGTCTACAAAATAGGCTATATGGGCATGAGCCTCTTCTCTTCTACCTGTCTTTTGGCAGATACTTGTGATTGTGATTCTTACTCTTTTCCAGAGTGAGAATACTGCAAGAGACGTGTATTCCCTCTCTTCCATCTACTTTCCTCTATGTCTTAATTGATGGGCCTTCATCCAAATTTGAGTTCCCTATTGGGTAAAGAGCACTCAAGGATTCCCAAGTTTAAGAACTGCAAAAGGAGCAAAGAAAAAAAAAGGAGAGGAAAAATGAAAAGAACAAAATAAATTTCTTTGGACAGGTAAATATATCACCACAAGGACCTTTAAAATTATATATCCCAGATTCGCCTCAATCAAAAAGCATTCTTAGTGGAATCTGTGTATACTTTCAACAAAGGTTGGAAATTGCCAGAGAGGAGCAAATTTTGGAAAGAAAAAGTTGAAGGTAGTAAAGTATCAGTTAAGAAATGCATTAGCCGAAAGGGGCACTGCTAGTGCTTAATCCATTTGCTCCACTACATTTGTCAAAGCAACTATTGCTTTTTTTAACTATATATTGCGCTAATCAGTTTGCTACTGCTTTGGACTTCTGCATTTATGAGAAAAGAGTTGCGGATGATATAATTAAGGTACCAAAAAGGGGAAAGAAAAAAAGTACCCACCCACTGCTTTTTATTTGAGTAATTGATTTTACTCACACGATTATTTTAGTCACAACTGGGCGCATTTTACTTTAATTACTTAATCTGAATTGAATTCCTGTCGTCGTTCATAAATTTTTGAGAGTCATTTGTGCAGTCACGCTGAGTTTTTACTCTTCAAAGTTATTGCCACTGTACGTGTGCGAGTTGTTTTGTTCCTCTATACATCTTTCTCACCCCGCATTCCTACGTATCAGTACAAACAACAAATAAAATTTTTATTTTATTAGATAAAATAATTATATAATAATTTTTTTTTTATAATTCCTCTAAATATTTTTATTAATTTTTTTACATCTTCTTTTTACATCTCTTTATTAAGTTAAAAATTATTTAATCAATTTTTTTATTAAAAATTTTTTCAATCTTCTTTATATCTATCTAAATCATTGCAACAAAATTTTTGTTATTTTTTTTCAGATAAATTCCACACTAACATTTCCATTAAACAGTATGAACAATAAAATTCTTCAGTATTTCTTTCATATATTTATTTTTATATAATTTTTACTTAACAAAATTTAAATAATTAAATTTATTAAATTTTAAAATTTAAATTCAAAAACTCAAATCTAATAATATAAATATTTTGTAGGAATAATATAGTGGACATAACTCTTTTGTGAATTCTATATCTTTCTGAAATTTTTGATATTTACATATTACATTACTACTTAAAACTAACATTTTTCTTTGGGGGAGAACAGATTTATTTGGAAACCAGAGAAAAATGATCAAGCCCATAAGGCGAGAATAGACATTGCCGCAGAGCCAAGAGTTAAGGCAATAAAAGAAGCCTTTTTCAGCCATAGATTGGAGCTCATAAGCTTGTTATGGAAGAAATCAACTGCAATGAGGTCAACAAGAGCCATGTAGATGAGTATGCCGGATGAAATTGAACCCAGTAAGCCTTCCATGATCAAAGCATTAGGGCTCCTATCATCGTAACCTGTCACTGAAAATAATACCATCCCCAAAACTACCCCCATTGGCGTAGTCACCGCGAACATGAAACACATATACGCTGTCGTTCCAAAGCTAAATCCAGCCTGCCATTGTTGTTAACAAATCAAAGATATGAATATATTCTAGCTACAAGTGTTAAAAGCAAATTAGCGAAATACCAGACAGCTGTTCATAGTCTTGACAGCTGTTCTATTTATAACAACGCTCAATCTCATTTATCCCTCCCCCTCATGCAAAAGTTCAAATACCAGACAGGTAGGCGTTTGGTGGTAATTTAATATGCATTTAAATTTGTATAGAACAATATTTCTCAACAGAATCAGAAAGGTAGATTTCCCTCAACTCTCGTGTTAGTGGATTAGATTCACACGTTAAATTAAACAATACATTTTCGTATAGAATGGTTATGTATATGATGTTATTTGAGCGTTTCATAGGAATGAATGGTTGAGAAACCAAATCATGTAATATTTATACAAAAAGGCCCTTTGTTCTTGGGCTTTTGATTAATGATAATTTTTAATAAGATTTTGGTCAACATTTCAACTAGCACTGTGCCACTAATATCATGGATTTGAAGTTTAGAGGTCCATGATTAATCCTATAATCCCAATAGATGAGTTTCTGTATCCACACAAATCTTCATATTGCACACCAATTTTCTCTAACTGACTCACATTTCCAATAGTTGTTTTGCTTATGACTAAACAGTCACACTTAAATTGAATGTTTATAGCCAATTAAGTGAAGTGGATTTTCATGGGTTTGGGATTTGTGCATAAAGGAACTGAAGAAAGATTATCATACCATTTTCCTTAAACAAACTTGAGGGAATCATGATTACTATCATCAACTTTAATAATTGTTCATTTCGACTTTCATTTAATTAAATTCTATTTTCTATCTATAAACTAATACTCATCATACATAATGCGATATTTGGCCAAACTCAAACTCAGATTCAGAGTGTTATGTGGAGGAAAAGCGAGACAAACCTGAGCAACGCAGCCACCAAGACCCATGCCTTCAAATATTTGATGAAATGCCAAAGCCGCAACCAGAGGCCGGATTGTGCAAACGTTCTGTGACATTCCCATCGTCACACCAATTATCACCGAATGGAAGATTATCCCAATCTCCAGCACCTGCGACACCAACCTCTGCTTCAATTTCGCCAAGTCCTCCCCTCGCGGCTCCGCTTCAACCACCCCACCCTGGCAACTCACCCCTAACTCCACCCTTGACTCCCTCGATTCCTTCTCCTGCGTCCCCACTGGCGCGTACGGCGCGTGCTCCACATGCGAGCTGGCCGCGATGTCCACCAGCAGCGCCATCAGAGCGCCGATTAAGGTCACCAGCCCCGCGAAGGGGAAGTCCTTCCACGGGTGCCGCGAGGCCACTAGGCAGTCGGAGAGTGCGGCGTACGCGTCCGGTAGCACGTGGACCAGGGAGGTTGAGAGGATGACGCCGGCGGCGAAGCATTTAATCACGACGATTGCCTTGTCGTAGAGGGATTTCCCCTGAAAATAGCGGGCTAAGAGCACTGGTGACGACATGCCCACCATGCTGGTAAAGAAGATGATGAAGATGGACAGAACTTTCAGGTGCGCCGCCGCTGCGCCGTCTCTGCATGCTGCGGCCCTAGCCGTGTCGGTCACGCACGTCACCATGGCTGCTGGCTCACTCTGCACGGAAACGGTGACAGTGGGGTGTCTGCAGTTTCAGCGAAAGAAAGATCGAGAGAGAAAAATGGAGACGTAAGGATTGAAAATGCATCGAAGGGTGAAGATGCGATGATCGATTAATAGTTAGCAGAACAATAAATAATGGGGGCCAGTATGGAGGCAGGATGGGGCCCATTTCTCCCAATGACCATTGACGCAGGGACATGACCCCCAGCACCATGGCCTTTTCTTCCATAGGTGACTTCCGTGTGGCGTGCTGCGTGCGATATCCATATTTGTGTTTTAATTCAATAAAAAATGAGGAAAGTGAATTCCATATACTTGAAAGGGTATTTGGATTTATAGATTGATATATCTAAAATTATGAGAAAAAATAATAAAATAAAAAATAAATTTTATTTATTAAATTTTAATAAGATATAAAAAATTTATTAAAATTATAGAAAAAAATTAGAAATTTCAAATCAAAGGATATTTCATAAAGGATTATTAAATTTTTAATGAATGGATGTTTTCTTTGGCATTGTTTCATTTGTAACACATGTTGTTCTAATTTTTATAAATTAATATTTATAAAAATTTTACTTAAAAATTCTGAAATTATAACTAATTATTTAAGCTTGGAATAAAAGAGTAACACAATGAACACATTGACTTTGTTCAGCAAAGGCAGAGGTAGAACCTTTGGAGGCCAATATAAGAACCAGTTGGCAAAATGAAGAGGACAACCGGTTTGTTTAAGCTTAGTAGAGTCAACAAATTTTGGGTAGATAACTGATTGTTTAAGTTTTAAAATAAATAATTTGTTTACATGGCATTAAGTATTTCATTTTGGATTCTACCGAAAAAAAATTCATTTTGGAGTTCCCAATTCTGGTTATTATTACTTTTATTATAAAAAGTGTGAGATGGAGTATGATGAGAAAGGGCTAAATTGGATTCCGGTTTTGTTCTTGATTATCCTTTTTCTCTCCTTAACAATATAACAAATCAAAGGATAAAAGTAACAAGGTAAAAACTTTTATTTTTAATAGTATAATGACATATATTACTATTGTAATTTTTTTAAAAATTTAAAATTGAAATTTATAAATTTATATATATATTAAGTAATTTATCACTTTCTATTAAAAAAATAAAAGGCGAAATATTGAAAATGAAACCATTGAACATATGCTACCTTTGAAAAAGAAATGAGACTAATAAATGAAACTAGAGGAATAATGACCATCCTAAAATTATTACCCTTTATTTTAAAACTAAACTGAATAATAATAAATAATTAATTAGCGATTAAATATGCGAGAGGAATTGAATGGATAACGTGCAAGAATTTATAAATCAAGTTTGAGAACGGACCAAAAAAAAAAAAGCAAAATAGAATTAAAAAAAAAGCAAAATAGAATCAGATACCAAAACTCTAATCAGAGGTCCCAAAACAAACGGATTAACTTTGTCCCCCTTGCTTGATCAAACTGCAAAACATGTGGCAAAGATTGAAGCGGAGCGGAGAAATGGAGGTGTGCATTCCCATCAAGTGCAAGTCTACGTAGGTAATGATAGCAGCAAAATCTTCTCTCTCTCCATCTCTTGTCCGTGAAGCTCTTTGAAAGGTTTCGTGGGAGGACAATCTGCAAGGAAAAGGTGTACATGCCTGTGAAAATATATAAAGGAAAAAGGGAAAAGTTTTATCATTCAAAATGATTACTAATGTCTCGCGAAAAATAGCGTGAATTATTAAATTATTAAGTTTTATAATTTAATTTAATATTTTAAAATTTTTAAATAAATTAAATTTTAATTTTTTAGAATAAAAAATTAAAAAAAAATACAATCAAAGTATCTTGTATCATAATATTTAGAGTAAATTTTTTAATCCACCCATTTATTTTATATTTTTTACACAAACTCTGGTATATTTCTAAAATTTATACTAAATTCTCTTATATTTTATAAATGCATTATACCTAATCTTAAATTGTCAAAATTCTATTAATTAAGTAATAAATTTACTATGACTTGTCAAAAATATTTTTATTAATTCAGTACTAAAATTTTTTTCTTTTAAAATTCATATTTATTTTAGTTTTTTTAAATATTTTGTATAAAATACAAAAAATAATATTACAAACACATTTTTAGTCTTTTTTATATTTTTGGAAAAATTCATAAATTATATATGATCTACATGAAACTACTTTTACAGAAGGCACCAAACATTAAGCTTAAAAAGAGAAAATTTTATTATTCAGCTAATGACACTTTTAACAATTTATAACAAATTAGATTTATATGTATCACATTTAGAAAAAGAACTAATACACTTACGTGCTACGTTTCTTATTAACACATTGTTTCACCATTAACTTGTCTCTAAATGTGGGGGGGGGGGGGGGGGGGAATATGGGATGCCTTAGTGTGCATCCCAATTCCTTATCATTTTTTTTTATAAAATACAAGAAAGATTAATATATTATTGAGAATAAAGGATTTGTGTAAGAAGTAAAATAGAAGGAAGATTAAAGCAACTTTCTCTAATATTTATAATTTTATCATTCTTATAAATTATATTTTATTAAATATTTATTTAAAATAATTTAAATTATTATATTTATTAAAATTTATAGGCTAAATTATAAAATTCTGCAATTCTCCATATGTTTTATGAGTGGAGTTGTAACATTTACGCAGAAAAAAATTGAATATGGGTTCCGTTTCTGTTGGGTGGACAAATTTAATCAATAGCTTTCTCCCAGTTGGAATTCAAATGCAAGCCCACGGAGTTTACAACAAAAAAAAAAAAAAACAAACACACAAGCCCACAGACGACCATGTTCTATTGACACATTCTCTGCCTTTAATTCCATTCATCCACGGCCTCTATTGACACATTCTCTACCTTTGATTGCCGGGTTTTTGAATTTGCTGAAGGAACATTAGCTTTGAAGTTGTAAAAGATGTACTCTTTAATATTTTTGGAATTACTTTTAAGTATAAACATAAAGTAAATATATTATTATTAATATTTTTAATGATATAATAATACTTATTTATAATTTTGAAATGAAATATGTTAGAATAAATTGCATTTACTTTCTTCTAAATATTTGAATATGGTAATTCACTTTATTTTATTTAAATATTATACTTCATATTTAACTTAATCAATAGAATATATTTAGATACTAATAAAATATTTATAAAAAATATAAAATAAATATTTTATTCTAATTTAACTCAAAAATCATATTTTGACTCAATTATTACTTAAATAACTTAAATTTAGATAAAGTATTATATTTTTAATCAACTAATTACATTTATTATAAGACGTAAGATTAATAATATGTGTGGTTATAAAAAAAATTTAGTACAAATATAAATAGTTTATTTTAACAAGGCAAATGTTCTTAATATCAATATAATTAAATGATCAACAAACTTACTAAAATTAAGTATGAAAATAAGATTAATTTTATTATTATTATTATTATTATACGATACAACTTAAAAAGTAATTTTAATCTTAAAATTTATGTAAATTATATAATATACAGCTAGTTAAATATTTTGTTAGCATCTAGGTATATTTTATTAGTTAAATTAAATTATTGGGATGAAATATAATTTTTACATAAAAATAGAATGAGTATTATATTTAAATATTTCAAAAAAATGTGAATATAATTTATTTAATATACTAAATAATTTATCACTGCCCCTCTAACAACGAGTTTGCTCTCTGACTTTAGATTTCGATACATAAATGGTCTTCTTAGCAAACTTTTGTTGGGCCCATAGTCTCCTTGCCCCATCTGTATGACCAGAGGAGGCCTATTATATGACCAACCCAAATTGGATAAAAAAGAAAATGGGCTTCACCAATGTCCAAGATGAAACTGAGGTACAGCCCATATATGATCATCAGGAGCTAATCACAACAATGACCAAAAGCAAAATCGGGTACTTTTTCTTTAGCTAAATAATTTGAAAAAAAAAAGAAGCCCAAGCACCGCATCACTCTCCGCTTGCCTGTTGCTGCTACTCAAAGGGCGAAAAATTTTAAGAAACAAATAAGATCGGCCTTTGAAATTATTGCATAAGACTTTAGAGCAGTGAAAAGGCTAAGATTTGCACAAGTTTTAGGGTGATGACTTTTGTACGAAGGGTAAAATTATTTGTTTTTGGCCTTTCTGTGAGTAAAATCTAATAATCGTGATATTAGACAAAATAGTCATTTGAAATTTAATCTTAGTTAGATGATATGATATTTAGATAAAAAAAATTATGTTAAGTTTAATCATGTTTGAGTAGTACATATCACTTAAGACAATGAAAAGGTAACAATGAGTGAATAGCCATCTTTAATTAATGTATATCACTTAAGTCACAAGGAGCTATGATTATAAAAAGCGATTGGTGTTTGGTCTAATTTACATTTAGAAAAGGAAGGCAGCTATTATGGTGACCCCTCAGTGCTTTTACACCACCAAAAATCAAAATCTCTTGCAATGAACCAGTGATGAGGTTGATGAGGCAGGTATTCAATGGCTAACTAATTCATAGCAGTTGACTTATATATATAAATAACTCATCTATTTTTACAAATTAAATTATTAAATTTACTAAATTTTATAAACTAAACTCACAAATATAATAGCTCAAATCACAGTTATAACCATTTCGTATAGTCAAATGAGACTTTTCTTATCCTATATCTAACTCTTGGATTCTCATTTTCATAGCTAATATTGAGTGCCCAAGTTTCAAATCACGCATGTTTAGTTTTTCATATATAGTACTAAGTGGTCCACAGGCCATGATAACAGCCTTCAAGTTCAACTTCTTCAATTCTTCAACCACTCATGAAAGAACGGCGTCAAGTAGCTCAAAGTCATCATTTTTAAAGGCCCTTCTTTTTCAGGTCAGATATGAGCCTAAATGTGAGGCTACACATACAGGCATGTAAGGCAAGTGGTCTCCACAAGGATATTGGTTTATCTAGTGGGAGTACTTTCTTACTCTTCTTGTTCAAGACAAGCGAAGGACCATGCATGGCCCAGGGGTTAGAAATTTGTGAAAATCAAACAAGTCTGTTAGTGGCAGTCGTGAGTGCGAAGGGCAGTTGCTCACAGTCTCTGTTTTATTACATTGACATCATTTGTTTGTTTCAAATGGGAGGAATAATAGAAAAGAAAACAAGAGAGATGACAACAAGAGTAGACTTAGGATTTTTTTTTAAAGGATTGACTAGTATAAGTACACATAATCATATGTTGTTCGCCGTTTGATACATATGATAAGAAGAAACGGATGTTCAATGAGCACTTTAAAATTTTAAAAATAATTTAACTAAAATATATAGAGAGAATTATCTAAAAGTTCTGAAACTATTACAAGTTATGAAAAATTTTACAAAACTGAAGGACCAAACTAATCATTTTTTATGGTAGAAATGAAAATTTTTTAAATTCAAAAGGGTCAAATTAAAAATCTTTAAAACTTTATGGTATAAATATATATACTTTTTCAAAGATGAGGGTTCAAGCCTCCTTATAACACTCTCTCCTTGTAACACTTTACTGTCTAACAAGTCACTTAATATACATACAAAATCTTAGATTTAAACTAAAGATTCTAAAGAATGAAAACCCTAAAGCAACAAATGATGCCATTAAACCATTAAAACTGCTAGAATTCCTAATTATTGATTTATCCCTATTTAACCATAACATGGGGTGCATATATACATATGGTCAAAACCCAAACCAAGTTTTCTATTTCTTCTCCCTATCTTCATGAGCTAGCTTGGGCAACTTTAGGGAACCAAAATTCCTCTTTTAGTTGGCAACAAAGATCTTTGGAGTAGATGAAGGAGGAAGCAGCCAAAATGTCAATAATCATGGAATAGATAGATTGAGTAACCTAAGTAGGATCGACTTGTGTAGAATGGTTACTTTCATTCACATATATAAAACGACTCAAAATCAATCCTATTTTTGATAGCATGCTATATAAGGAGAACATCACAATGCAATGCGACAAAGTAAGGGATCTAGGAGGGTCGAGCTCAAGGTTTTTACGTGAGGGAAAGGGACAAAGTTTGGACCACTAGCCTTATTGATAAGTCAGAGTCATGAGGCAAAAGATGGAGTTTGTAATAAGGACTCCAAAGGGTGGCACCTAATTATAGAAATCTTTTGAGATTTTGTCACCGATGTGAAAGGAACTAGAGGAAAACCCCCACCAAGAGAGATGGATGGACTAATCAAAACAATACATGAGGTGGGGTGAGTCCTATATGCCAAGGAAAGACAAAGCAAAGAAAAAGAAAATTAAGGTCAGGATATTTTTGAAGTTGCATGCTTTAATTTCTCCAAAGTTTATTACTTTCTTTATTTTATTTTATTTTTCTTTTTGAGCTCATAACTAACTTTAAACCTCTCTTGGGTCTACAAAAAGAGCTCTTGTTGGTGGGGTTTTGGTTAACTCATGAAACGTGTTTGTGCCTTCAATTTTCATGGCCTTTATGCACCACAAGTCCTCCGGGCATGAGAGCAATTTCCAATGTGGAATATAATGCTTGAGCTCATCTCTTCCTCCAACTTCAGTCACAATAATCTTGCAGTTATCATCCTTAGACTTTGCTGCCATGTTGTGCACAAATTGGCACAAGGCCTTCACTAGCTTCCCAGAGAATGGCCCTTCACGGTACACCCCATACATGAAGTAGAATCCAAACGGGTTGAAGAAATCAGGCAAGGTAGGCAATCTCAAGCATGGGAATATTTTATCAATCAAGCTCCAACTCTTTGTGTATAACAAGCAGGAAAAAGGTGCTTTCCCTAACCTTAGCTTGAAGATTTCCCCACTATTCCAAACACTAAGCATAGCCCAGCTATTGGGAACCAGTCCATCATTGCCAAAGTCACCCCACCCACCATCTCCCTTGAAATAAGCCACCCATGTCCCCAAGCTTAGCTTATTTTTAAGTATATTGTCTATATCATCAGGGAAAAACTCTGTGGACCCCATGAATCTTCTATAGAAGGATTCAGCTTGTTCAATCTTGAGCTTGGCTATCTCAATGCTTGATGAGATTCGAAAGGAATGATGGTTCACCGAGTTTACTAGAATAGCTGGAGTTTTAAACTTGGTGTAGCCAAACTTGTCCATGAACAGACTAATTGAGGCGTGATTGTCTTTCTCTGTGGCCATGTATGCATAGTCCACATCATTGGAACTGAACCATTCTTCCAATCTTCTCACTAGATTGGAACCAATCCCTTTTCGCCGATGATTGGGAGCAACCCTCAGGCCCAGCACATAGCCTACCTTTGCCAAATTCTTGGGAGGATGATTGTAAATTGTAACCACTTTTATAGAGCCTTGAATGATACCAACTAATTCCTTGTCCAACTCTGCCACCTAACATATCAAATAGGTAAACTTTGAAGTTAGTCGATGCACAAAGTCTTCATGATGATAACATAACCAAAGAAGAAGGCAAAGAAAAGATGAATTTCTTTTATTTTCAAAATGAAAATCAAAGACTAGCAAGCTATAGTTGTGGTTAGTGGTATAGTATACCAGCATCTTGTACATGGGACTGTTTCGAATCCTACAGATGGGGTCACCCATAGTGTCTGTGAAGAGAAAAATGCTTTCAGCTGGCCCTACCTCACATCTTCTTTCAAGATCTTCCACTTGAGCTCTATCAGATTGCCCTTCATAGCTTCGGATGATGAACTTCTTGAATTCCATCAAAATAGCTAGGAAAGGGTGAAAAGGCTATAGGCTACAAGGTGTTTGATATATGGAATGTATAAATGATTGACGCTCGGACTCAAAGGGACAACAACTAGATATATAGAGCAAGAAAGATAGTGGAACCAACAAGAAGTAATTGAAGAAGAAGAAGTAGTAGTAGTAACTATTACAAGAAGAAGGGTCTGCATAGGATTCATTATGATAATCATTTATATGCAAGGGATTTATAAAAAGGAGGTGGGGGAGGAGAGAGAGAGAGAAAGAGAGTAAGTAGAAAGAGGAAGAAATGGAGAGAGAGAGAGAGAGAATTGGAACTTGGAATGTTCTTTTTCAGCATCATCAATAACCTAGGCTTCAATAATGATAGTAGACAAAAGTTAGATTAATAATAGAATGTGTTTTTTGTCTCTAGCTTTTTTGTGCCCACTTTAATCTTCTTAATTTGTTACTTTTATAAATAATTTGATCAAATATTTATTTAAAAAAATTATATTATTAAATATCATAGATTAAATTGTAAAATATTATAAATTTATAATTTATATTAAATTTATGAATATTTAATTTTATTTATTAAGTAGGATAAACTTTTCAATTAACTTTTATATTCACGTTAGGTTAACCTCAGACTCACGCATGCCACGGTCCGCACCTAAGGATTTGTGTTGTTGTCTTAGCCTTATTCGTTAGCCAATTAAGTATGAGATTGTGCACAAAATTTAGTGTATAAAGAATGGAAAATTGAGGGCAACAAAAGAAAGTGAAAAGTGGAACCGAAAAAGATAAAGGAAATAAAAAACTCAATTGAAATATATTAATTTGATGGATCTAATAAAAGTACAAAGAATGCAAGTGCATGCCCCACTCAAAAATTTGCAATCCCACTTCATCCGTACCCTAGAGTCGGCAGGAAAATAAATATCTTCCAAGAATCTAATCATGGATTAACGATCATTAGCAAGAATAATTTACAAAGAAATTAACCAATTATGTCAACCAATCATCATTTGGTGACTGTGGAATATGCTTATTATCTAATTTAATATTCTCAATTAAGCGTTGGCGGGTATGTCTACGCTGTTAAATATGATGATATCCTAAAAAAAATCAGCTGCAAAGATTATATACATGGGAATTAATTTAATGAGTTTAGGGGGATATGGAGTTAGTGTAATTAGGGTTTAGTTAGGCTTTTGGGTGGGGGATGTCCCTATCACATATGAACAATACAACACTCAAGGCTTTTCCATTTTGCAGTATTTTTATTTGGAAATGTTTCTTTCGATGTTGTGTGGCAGTGGGTGGCCCATTTCTCTTTAGACATTAGATTCGAAAGTGAAAGTTGAACCCCACTAAAGCCATGCTTTGCTTTCTGTTCACATGAAATTTTTTTTTTCTTATAATTAGTTAATGACAAGGGTGCCCTAAATTCCAAATTAAGGGCATGGCTGCTGCCAAAGACTAAGAGTCACTATAGTGAGCATAAAAGTAACTTTTGCGGGTTTTTATCAAAATAGTAATAGTAACAAGTTTTTAAAAAGTGGAAAAGGGTTAGCTTCAAAAAGCTGTAAATCATACTCATTAAAATAATAAGTTCTTGATTAACCAAGGAACTTATAGCTCGGGAGGTTCGGTGAGTGAGAGTTTAAGGGTAGAGGTTCAGTGTTTGATTCTCATAATATCCGAAAGAAAAGAACGAATCACTTTGTCGCTATTATGATAATTGTATCTCCATTAGCAAAAATGATCAGATAACACAATTTTAAACATGTTTACGGAGCTTTGAACTTATGGGAATGCGACATCCATATTATTTTTGTCACAAAAAATTCATATTTAGTTGTGTAGATTATTGAATTTATGAGATCTAATGATTTTAATAATTTAAATTATAAATTATAAAAATTAAATAAAAAAAATTATAAAAATAATAAAACTCTTCAACTTCAAAGTAAACTCATCAATTTTAAATTAATGTGGGGAAGCCCTACTTGTCATGTTTGGTTAAAAGGTAAGGACGACTGATGCAGTTACCCAACTTATACCAACTTGGACGTCCTACCCATCAAAATAGTCGGGCAACTGAAATCAAAAGGCAATTAGTTAGGAGATTGGTTAAGTTGGTAATATTTTAAGTGTTTTGTCTGTAAAAATTTAGGCTTTAATTTTTTTATCAATAGTCTTTTTTTATGCATCATCTGTAAATATTATTATAAATTTTTATTAAAATTTGTAATATATTCTAATTTTAAAATGAGATAACCTTTCTTTATGTTAAACTTTTGTTTATGAAAAAAAAGACAATCATATATATAATATTTTTAATAATACGGTAGCATCTAATTATTATATTAAAATTTTTTCTTTTAAAATATTGTGTTCAAACCAAAAATTTTAAGTATGTGTTAAGTGACTTACATGATAATAAAAAAGCAGCCACATACTATAATGTACTAGGATAAAATGGTTAAACTCTTTTAGACTAGGGTAACTAATTGATGAAATTGGATAGTTGCAAACCCATTATTTAGAGAGTGGAAGAATCAAACTCATGACCATTACTTTTGTGGCATGAGTTTAATGCCACTTAGTCTTGCCGAAGTGACACCCACCTACCAAAGTTCTACAAATTAATGGGTCATTACGTTTAACTACATGTTCCTAAGAATTTCGTGTCAATTAATGGTGAAGTGGCATCCATTTATACAATGAAAGAAGAAAAATCTTGGATAGTAAATAATAAGCACAAAATTGTGGCTATCAGTAATTCACTTTGCATAATTATTTTTTTAATGAGAACAAATTAATGAATGCAGCAGTTAGAAAACCGCCAACCAAATGCTTAGAGGACTCAATTTCTGGTAGGATATCTCAACAGTCGCTGAAGGGTGGTGGGCACAAAGACGAATTAGGAGGAACACGTATTGAGAGTGGCGACGCTTTGGCTTTGCTGCAATAGCTTTCGCATAAAAAACCAAAAGCTTAAAATGGACATCAAACAATAAACCCAATAACTCGTGGCGCAATCAAAATCACACTCTGAGAATATCATATCAGACCCTAAACCGTCGCTATTAATCCTTTCTTTCCCTTTTGCTTTAAAAAATTATTTTCTTTCTTTTTTGGCCCTATTGTATAGCCTTTTAGACTTAAGCTTTAACCTTCATAGTTTCTTCTAACCACCTTTCTTTTCTTCTTTAATCATAAGAAACCCCATTATTAATGGAAAAGACACGTACAGCACCATATGTGCTCCAGTCCACCAATGGGGAAGTGTACACGTATACAGTTATTGGGGTGGGTCCCTCCCACTCTACCAAACAATCAAATAAAAAAAAAAAATGAAAGTGGGGTAGCCTGAGTTTCATGATTTTATCCTCCACAACAAGTGCTCCTGATCCAAGAAGTGTACAATCTGTCTTTTAGTGTCTTTCTTTGCATGCATCATGTTGTCCTCCTCAACATAGCCTTTTGGAAGGTTATTTTTGGAGTTAGCATTTATAATGTGGGCATGGGGACTAGTGGGGGACCTCCTTGGGTGGGGAGGTGGGTCCCAAAGTGTTCCCAACACTGGGTGGGATTTTGTGGTGAATTTGGATTCTTTTTCCTTTCTCGTGTTGTGCAGTACTTGAAGCTATGCTCTCCAAATCTCCACTTATTGCTCTCTTCTTCGCTTCACTCTCCCAATCACAAGTTTGGGCTTATCTACCAAACAAAGCATAATGTGTACAATTGGTTGTGGGGGGTGTTGGGTTCGTAGTATGTTCCAAAAGGCTTATTACAATTGAATACATCACCCCATTCATCATGTTTATCCACTCCTTTCAAATCTTGGCAAAAGAGAACCCAATTAATGCTGCCTATTTGAGTGATTTAATCATTTAAGTGTCAAAAAGCATCTACACGTGGATCAAATTAGGTGAGCAGAAAGAGTAAGCATGCTTTCTCCACTATATGTCAATTTTTTTTAAAATATTTTTATTCTTATGAATTAAAATTAACAAAAATTTTATTTAAAAAATATATTCTTTCAAATTTATTGAATTTTATAATTTTTTATTTATTTTATGAGAATTTAATATCTCACTTTACTTTACGTGAAACAATCATCTAAAATTTATAATGTCTTTGTAGAAAGTTAGTCTCATAAATTTATTAATTTAAATATTTAATATAATTTAATTTATAAAAATAACAATAATATTTATCCTCTGTGTTTTCTATCTAGCATACTCTTTACTATTGAAAGTTTAAAACAGCAAGAGATACATTTACTAGTAGAAGAGATATGGATATAACGTTTTGTAAACAAATTAAATAAATATTTTACACAATTAAAATGAGATTTATAAACTAATATTTATAACTTTTGATCACATGTGTCCTCCAAAAAATCTCTTCATTTAAAGAAGTATTGACATAGACGACAATTACAATAATGAAGCAATAAAGATAACTGATATTTGAATATTATAATGCCTCAACAACTGATTTTAATTGTTTTTGTAAGTACAATAATTGGGAGACACAAACAATCAAGTTACTAAAAAATTATACAAGTCAAAGTTTAATATCAAATATTAAAATTAATATTCCAAACTGAGAATAAGCATAAGCTTTTCTTTGTTAGAAATAAAATACTTTCCTAGTTTTTTTTTTTTTTGAAATTAGTTTACTTCTTCTGGAAAGGGTTGCAACAATTGTCCAAATTATAGTTTTTTTTTTTTAATTTGTTACACCAAATATAATATGATTGAATGCAGCATAGTACTGAAGAGTGTATAATAACACTACAAGAAATTTTAATATTACCAAGAAATAAATTTTTATACAAAAATTACAAATCCATTTATAAAAATTTTTGACAAAAATTTTATGAAGAGAAATTATTTTTATCAGGGAATTGGTAATACTGTAACTTTTTGTAATGTAAATAGAAGGTCTTATGATCACAATTATATGCCTCCTATGAAAGAACAAAAGCAAGATAATTTACTTCATTTATAACTTGATCTTGTTTGAAGTTTTTTTTTTCTGAAATCATATTAATTTAAGAATTCATTATGGTATCAGCAAAAGATTAAGAATTCATTGTTTTATTTAAAAATTATATATATCACATAATATATGATTGTAAAATATTTCACTTTTAATAAAATTAGCATTCTAATCAAATTAAAATGAATTCTTTATGATTTTGGTGATGAAGATTTTTAAAATAATAAAAAGTTTAGGTCATAAAAGCCATAATTCATTATATATTCATCTAAATAAATTTTATTATGGCCTACATAATCATTGGTGTTGAAATACTCTAAACTACCCAATAAAGAACAATAGTACCAAAGAATATATTTGGTAAATAAATGTTATCCTATATTTCTTGTATCATGATTCCAATTATCATTATGGTTATGACTGTTTTCAACTCTTGAAATAGTTTTAGAAGATTTTTTTTTTTCATAGTTCTATGTGGTATTCACATATTATTATTGAGTGTAATATAAATTTATATTTAGAGTTGATAGCTGATAATCCCTTTTAACAAATATAACTTTAAAATTTGAATCTAAATTTTTGATCTTAGATCCCTTAACTAAAAATACAAATAACTACCATTACACAAATATCTTATTGATTAAAATTTCTTTTTCTTTCACACTTAGGGAGTCTATACCTTTTGCAAATTAAATGTTGTAGGGTTACTAATATCTAATAAACATTGTAACTATGAATAAAAGAATTGCACATGGAATAGATATGTTTATGAGCGCCATAGAGCTTAAAGACCATGGAGTTTTGCTATTGCAATGGCGATCATTTTACGTGTCTAAAACAACAATTAATGTTGAAATCATTTCAATCACTTTCTCAATTATTTCATCTATATTTTTTCCAATGATTTCCTCTTACATTATCTTATTATCGGCTTGGCATTCTCTTTTTGCATTCATCGGTATTGTTTTGTGAATGATGGATTATGCTACACATGCCTTTGAGCTATCTCATCTTCTTTCACTTTCCACTTCCCACTATCCAATACTCCCACTACTAATCTACTTTACAATTCTACCAATTTTATATTAATGTAAATAATAAAATATCATCTATGTTTTAGCAAAAAAAGATTTAAAATGAAAGAAGATTATCACATTTTAAAATTAGGATAATGAGAGTTTATAATGATATTTATAAATCACTTATATATTATGAGGAATAATAGATAGAGACATTTAAACTTAAGTTAAGAAAATATTTCAAATTTTAATAATTGAACCAATTCCCATTAACAAATATCACCTATTTGTATTGCAATTTAATTAAGTTGCATAGTTACAATACTATTATGATATGAAGCAACGGTCATATGGTAATCGTGGAGCCTCTTATGAAAGGTCCAATTGGTGGATATAATTATATGAATATCCACCTTTGTCTCCTTTAAACTTTTATTAAGATAAGATTCGTGGCATACAATATATGATCTATTGTAAGAGTTATTCTCTGTAAGAGAAGGTTCTCAATTCGATTTTATCAAAAGTAGCCAAATAATGATGGATTATGCTACACATGCCGATTTCCTCTTACATTATCTTCTTATCGGCTTGGCATTTTCTTTTTGCATTCATCCGTATTGTTTTGTGAATGATGGATTATGCTATACATGCCTTTGAGCTATATCATCTTCTTTCACTTTCCACTTTCCACTATCCAATACTCCCACTACTAATTTACTTTAAAATTCTACGAATTTTATATTAATATAAATAATAAAATATCATCTATGTTTTAGTAAAAACATTTAAAATGAAAGAAGATTATCATATTTTAAAATTAGGATAATGAGAATTTATAATGATATTTATAAATCGCTTATATATTATGAGGAATAATAGATAGAGACATTTAAACTTAAGTTAAGAAAATATTTCAAATTTTAATAATTGAACCAACCCCCATTAACAAATATCACCTATTTATATTGCAATTTAATTAAGTTGCATAGTTACAATACTATTATGATATGAAGCAACGGTCATATGGTAATCGTGGAGCCTCTTATGAAAGGTTCAATTGGTGGATATAATTATATGAATATACACCTTTGTCTCCTTCAAACTTTTATTAAGATAAGATTCGTGGCATACAGTATATGATCTGTTGTAAGACTTATTCTCTGTCAGAGAAGATTCTAAATTCGATTTTATTGAAAGCAGTCAAATAATGAATCCCTTTCTCAATTACTCCTATATACTTTTGGCAAAAATATGTGACTAATAAAATAAGGCAGAGGATTGACTAACCTGATCAACCTTTTATTTATGAATATTATATGTTTTGAATTTGATTTCTAATATTTTTTATTAGTAAGTAATTTATAATTTTACTGTAAATTTTTGCATACGTTAATAATTTATACTTACTTTAAAATGAAAAAAAAAACTTTTTTTTATCATAAACTTTCTTCTTTTCAAAAAAAATAAAAAATAAAACATAAAACATAAAAATAATAGAGTAGATGTCAATATTTGTTTGATGAGTAATTATATAAAGGAAACTAAAGGTTGATTCGGCCAACATTTAAAGAACAGATTTGAAGGCAAGGTGGGTATGCAATGAGTTAAATGAGTACGAGTAGTGGTCACATCGATAGGCCCTTGCTGATTATCCAAAGGCCTTTATGCATGGTGTCACTACTAAACAAACCTTTTGTGTGTAGGGTTATGCTGTTTGCTTGCATAACTGTATGTAATGGTTAGACTCCCATTCATATTCATTGAAAAGCACCAATTCCCTACCATAAAATTTGGTTTGAACTAACATTTTTGTGGTGTTTTGTGGCCCTCGATGTGATTTTTCTTTTGTACAAATACAACAAAAAATATTGGAATCTAAGCGTTTTTATAATTCTATCCAAACTTCTCATCATTAGATTACACAATTACACGTAGTAGTCCTTGATGTTATTTTAATCACCCATATTATCATGAAATATCCAAAAACCATTCAAGAGTTGAAGAAGCAAGATAATGAGCTAGCTGCTAAGATGGGAAGTAACAAAATTGGAGTTAGCTAAACATCGAAGATATTATTAAACAAAGTATTGATTTGTCATTACGGATTCGGTTGGGTCCATTCTAAGGTCCAACACTGGTTGGGTCTGCCTTGTGGGAACATAGCAACACACTGGGCTTTACGTATTCGATTCTTAGCCATCTTGATCTTGGTATATGCCTTGATTACTCATAAATTCATGGGTCCAGTAGAGACACTAATTTACTTGTAAACGATAAAGACAGTCTCCCGGAATTATCATTTATGCTAGTGTTGCTCTTTAAGTCAAATTTGTCAATGGTAAACAGTTCAGCATCAGGTAAAATGTATAAGGGTAAGTGTCTTTACGAAAATTTCACACCTAATTTTTGTATCTTAGCGATCAATTTGTTTGAAATTTTGGAAACCTTTGATTACCAAACCCAAGTTTCTGATCAAATTAGAAGTACCGTTTTGATTCATCAAGCTCTTTATTATGTGCTTCAAATTCGTGAACATGAGAACTCATATTTATGTCTTTATGCACAGGTTGGTGGTTTACAGAGTTATAATGACACTTGACAACCTGAAGGCAATAAATTCGAATCCCTTTTGGCTATGCTAAAAATGCAGTGTCCGTGACCCCCAGAAGGGAGACCTCAGGTCAGAATCATGAGTTTTGGCCTTTTTGAAAGAGCAAAAAGCAAACAAGACAGAATTTATCTGTGTTAATGGAGAAGCAATGGATTGATATGTCGTCTGAAGCAACCAGTTGTAATAATAGAAGTACAAAAGGGAATTCAAAAAAAAAAAGTACAAAAGGAAATTTATTTGTTTATTTATATTTACTATACACTCATTTGCCAAAGTAGGGATACCTTTTCGAATGTATAAATGAAATAGATAAAAGGATTTTGAATTTTTGAATTTTCTTTTTTATTGGCTTCACTAATTTTTTAAATTTTTTAAAAATTTAATATGTAAATTTTATTTTTTGTCTCATTTTATATTTTTTCTCTCCTATTATATATCTTAACTTTTTTTAAAAAAATCAATAATTCGTAATTTATCACAATTGAATTTGACCTAAGTTCATTATTTTTTTATTTTATTACACTCATAAATCAAAATTTTTAATTTATTTAAAAATTTTAACTATTAAATTTATCAAATTTTCTATACTAAACTTGAGACTAAAAGCAAAAAAAAATTTGAAACTTCAAATTTTATAAGAGTTCGATGGACTCCTTGAGTATTTGTTCCTCCCACGACACTGTAAAAAGAACTTCTATTCTTTTTACATTTGTATTTCTTTCTTTTTAACTATATCTCCTAGTATAGAATCCAAAGTCAAAGAATCTTATTAACCCAAAGGGACATTCTTTATATTAAAAAGAAAAACTTCACAGAAAAATTAATTCCTAAGTGAAAATATTTTTATCAAGAAAAGATAAAAAAGTTTAACCCATAAATAATTAAAAGCTTTTTCATTTTTTATTTATTTCTTAAATTTTATTTTTATTTATCTCTCATATTATAAAATTAAAACTATTAAATTTATAAATTAAATTATAAAACTTAATAAGTTAATACATTGCATTAATTAATAAAAAATATGTACTATATTTTAAATAGGAATGACATCTTTTTTCCTTTATATGTATGTTAGATATGTCCAGGTTTTGTTTGTACAACCGATAACTCCAACATCTATAAGGATATATATATGTTCTTCTTGAATCACCCAAAATCTTCGTATTTTAACGCATACACGCATAATATATCTGATGGTAAACTCATGCTCCATAAAGATAGACCTTAAACCCGATTCTTATTAAAAGTAATTGAATCATTTTTTCAATTAATCTCTTTTCATCCCTTGCCAAAAAAAAAAAAAAAGAAAATTTTAGATGCAGAATTAGGTTACAACTTGAGCAAAATAGGTTTCGATTTTTGTGCACCCAAAATGTACAAGGAGTGAGATGACGAAATCTTCCACTTTTCTCCCTTATGTGAATACCATAATGTTATGTTACACAAGTGCTACAAATCCGTTGTAGTCTAGTCGGTTAGGATATTCGGCTCTCACCCCAAAGACCCGGGTTCGATTCCCGGCAACGGAAATCCTTCTCACCTTCCCAATTTTGTGCGGCTGAAAGTGAATTTCCACATGAACTAGAACCTCCTTGAAGTAGAGGAGAGCATCTTCAAATCATGCTTTTCCTTTTTTGAACTTTCATTCTCATGTTTTATACATTCCTTGATAGTCGGATTAACACTACCATCTGTCCATAAATTGGCTTCAAGGAATGTGCAAACTCTACTTAAGATCTTAAATCTACAAGCAAACTCTTAATTGGCCACTTAACCTGCCAATAAATCAGTAGTTACAGTTTTAAATCAAAAAGTTGTAAAATACTAAAAATATCCAGTGTTACAGCTTCAATAGTGAAATCACTATCACGTCCTAACTTGCTTCTGTATGTCTCCCAATCCCACAGGATGATATAGAACCCCCAATAAATCCACAGCACATAAGGAACCAATCCACAGTCACCCAATTATTAAAATTAACAGACGTTTTAATGTGTTACAAATGCATATTTTCACAAGTAATGTGCAATGCTGAACATCATCATGGTTACGTACAAAGGCAATGTTACTTGTTAGCTCCATCGCTGTTAAAAATAGTGTTCAAACAAATCGTGGCTGCTATCTCCCAGCTAAACAAGTTGATGCTATATGAAAGCCTTAAACGACCATGCAATCCTTCTGCCAGCCGTTGTACTGCACTGTTTCATGGTTCCAATGTCCCGTTTGAGTACTCCTCACCAGCAAAACCAGAGGATCCATTTGCTAACCGGCTCATACTAGAGGAATTTGAATAAGGGGAATATGTAGAAACAGGACTGCCACGTGAATAGCGGTTCTGCGCAGCTGTACTGCTTCTTGTTACTTTGAGACGAGCCTTCCTACCCTGAGGTGGAGCATAGAACCACATCCATGATAGGAACAATGAATATATATAAAGAATAATATGAAGGTCAAACAGATGACATGCCTGAAAAGATTATAAGAAATAATTTCACTAAGCACGGACTCAACCATCAAAAGAAACACAGGCAGATTTTTGGCTCCTAATAATTAAGTAATTCTCAAATTAAGAAATGGAGTACCATATACAATTCTAACTAAGTAAACAATCACCTTTCCCATGCATTTCTCCAAATGGGGAGCAAACTTCCCAGCCGTTACGGATCGACCACAATTCATGCAGTCAAATATTTCATTGGCTACAGGAGGATGAGTTTGTCCAAATATGTCAACGACATACTTGCCATTTGCTTCATTACTATTACTATGATCAGTTACCCTTGCCCTGGCTTGTGCTGACAACTTCAATTCTTCCTCCTCTTCTTCTAAATTTCGGTCAAGACCAAGCCTTACAGTTCTGTGACACTCTGATGCCACATCAACTATAATTGAATCAAGAAGATCCCAGAAAAATTGAGATGAAAGCTGCAAGGCATCCCAACAGAAGCATATAAGCATACAAATTACAGTTAAAAGATGTATTTGAAAACTTCTAACATTTAGATCAATCCACTAACACTGGACTAATTACTCTAGGTGCATGCCTGTGAGACTCAATCCAAAATGCAATGCTTCTATGCTAGAGAATCATCTAATCCTAATATCTGTCACTCATTCATACATGCCATCACCAGGTGCATTTTGAATTTAAGATTTCTCCCCGTCTACTATTGATCTTAATAGGGAAGATGCCATTTTTCAGGTGTGTAAGATTCACCTTCTTTTCGGCAGTTAAATTATTAGCATATTTGTGAAAGAGAAAATAAATATAACTAAAAGTGTTCTTCCAAAAGTGGATCCTAGTCCTAAATTGAAAATACCAGCAAAATGTTAAAGTTCATCTCAGCTTTGAGTCTCAGAACGATGTAAATCATATATCTGATGGCACAGCCATGATTTGCCCCAGAAGTTGGTCAGATTATAAGAAATAATATGCTGGAAACTTCCATCCAAATCTCCATTTCTTAACTATTGCCTTACAATCCGAATGTGTGCACTCAGACTCGAAAAGCATACCTGAGAATGTGATGAAATGTTTTCCTCATTTGGAACTGACATGAGTCTTTCACCAGGCTCCTTGGTCCCAACCGACACCCACTAACTGTGAAAAAATCACTAAAGGCCACGAAAGCTTCAAAACGTTGTATAAGAGACACCGATAAAGGAAACAAAGTAACGTAATCTTAACAAAAGGAGACAACACGTGCAGAGAAAATCTGCTGTGAAGTGCTAATTTGATGGCAAATTCTCAAAAGTCACTAATACATCATCCAAGGAACTTAAATATCCCAAATTGAACGATATCATATATTATTAAGATGTAAGACCATAATGATCCAACACAGAAATAGAAAATTGCTTATGTAAGGTTCAAGCTAGCTGATTTGAAAGAAATGTACTGAATTGATATTAAAAAAAAAAAAAGAAGCTTGCAGCCTCCGAAGCCATATTGAACTAGACACAATTAAACGGAAGAGGAGAATCAACATGAAGGATACTGACTAATTCTGACAAAGGGGTTCCCCTTTGGCACCCAAGAATGCTGTTAAAAAGAGTGTTTTACCATCATTGTTTTCAAGTGTGTACACATATAATAGATTGAATAAACAGGGACCAAAGCATCGTACCGTACCGTAGCGCACCGCACGAAGCACGGTCTGATCGATAGGTTTCGTTTTTGAAAGTCACCGAAATGAAGCTTCAGAGGAATCGCGAAAGTATCGTTAGATAAAGAATCAAATTCGGGTCAAACTCCCATTATTTCGAATCCTTATGCATGGCCTGCTGTAGCGTCGATTGTGGGATTAAATAAAGATGAACGCAATCTGTAACTCCGCAAACCCTAACACGACGCGGGAAGAAGACGATCGAGGAAGCCAGATGCACAAAGTTGCATCGAATGGTTTAAACGCACCGTTGCACTGCTGTGTACGCTCCTCGCTCACCTTTTTTTGCTTTCTTCAGCATATTATGTCATTGTCAAGGGAAATGCTTGTATATAAGACAATATATGATATTGATCTCACCCTATTTTTATATGTATAATTATTTATTTTATATAATTTAAATTATTAAATTTTATAAATTAATTTATAAAATTTATTTAATATAATAATTCTAGTTCTAAACTAATAGTACATTTTTTTAAAAATTTCATAAAGTATTCTCTTTAAATGAAATTATTTTTCGGTGAAAGTTATATGATGAATTTTTTTAAGAAAATTTATTATAAAATTAAATTTTAAACATATAATTTATTTCAAAATAATTTAAAACATAATTAATTATTATTACACTAATCATTTATTACATTTATTATATTATAAGGATAAATTTAAATTTTAAAGATTAAATTGTTAATTTATTGTTAGGAAATTAGATGTGGAATAAGCATTTTGGATGTTGCTCATATTGTTTCTTTCATTGGACCATGTGTCATTTGGCTTTCAAGAACCTGTCTGTGAGAAGATATGACACAAGAGAGAAGTGAAAATAAGAAGATTTAGATTTTTTTTATTTTTATTCTTTGATTTTGATATTTTTTAAAATTTAATATATAAAATTTATTTTTTTCTTATAATTTTTTAAAATTTTTTTTCTTTCACTTTTTGCTAGGGAATCTAGATCCAAAACAAGAAGAGAACAAGGGACCACCAGGCCCACTTAACTTTATAGCATAACGGCGACAGTTTAACGTCTTTGAGGCAGGGCCAAAAAACCCCTTAAAATGCAAAAATTAATACAAACAAAGAAGCCTTTATTCAGTTTAATTGGCCTCTTAACTAATTCTTCAAACGTATATAAATTAGATACCAAATAAATTTGTATTTTTTAAGTTATAAAAATATAAGTCAATTTATTTCATTTTATTTAATTTATAAATTATAATAAAATAAATAAACAAAAATTAACTAACATATTTATATAAAAATACATTAATTTATCTATCCTATCTTTTTTAATTGTTGGTCGTCTGTGTTTCCGGCCAGTTTAACCCTTCGAGGCATGAGGCGGAGATGAAGCTAATGAGCATTTAAATATTAAAAAAATGTAAGAGAGGAAATTCTTGTACTGAAATTCCTCCCTCGTAGTTACTTCTTAAATTAAATTTCATCCCAGCTTTTGGCGTCATGATATTTTGACGTTCTGGAAGTGACTGAACAACTGAAGCATCTTGTTATTGATTCGAAAAATATGTGTCGTGAGCGTTCCGTCCTCCAAGTATATGATGCTGAGGCCTAACTCTCACATGCCTCCTATTTTTTGTACCAAAAAGTAAAAAAAAGAATCTGGGGCATGAGGTTGTGGCATAGGCATTTGAGAGCGACATTTTTGTGCTTATTTTTTCAACAACTTAACATACTTATATGAGCCAGAAGCTGGAAAAATTAAGGGCCTCACAATTGGTGGCTCCAACGGTACTGGCATCTGCTATGACTCCTTACAGTCCTCGGCAAGAAGATGAGATCCAGTTCTCTGATGACAAGCACTTTGCCCTACATGGCAAGGTTATGCTCCTAGTGATTGTCTTCTTCTTCCTTTTCTTCATTCTGTTCATCCTCATGCTACCGTGTCTGAGGCGTGCAAGAAATCCAGAATCAGAAGAATATATATATGGAGATTCCTTTGCAGACCGGAAGACTCCATTACGGTGGTTCAGGAGGCGAAGGAACAAAGATGACAGTGACACCAATATTCGCCATGCACGCAGGCAGCAGCAGTGAAATTAGCAGAAAATTTCCAATACTGTAAGAAGTGCTTTCCTCTTCCTAACAAGATTAATGCCTAGCTCTAGAATGTAGAACAGAATAGATTGCAATAGCAGCAATTTGTGGTCGTCACTGTGCTGTCTTGAATTTCCATGTCATAAGCAACTGGTGCAGGTTGTTCAATAGTAAACTCTTAACATTTGGCATAAATTTACTTTTGTGTCCTTTCAAACCAGGAGAAACCCGGGAATCTCTTTTAGAGAAGCGTCTCTAAAATTACTGGTAGGAATCCAAATAATAAGCATGAAGCAAGGGAAACATGACTTTTAAGTACCATATATATACGTGAATCTACTTCAAATCTATGAAAAACAACAAGGGAAAATAATAAATTAGGTTAGTTTATCAAATTTATTTATTCTAATAACCATAAATAAATATAGACTCATTTAGAGTTAAAGGTGTTAATTTATTTTACTTAAAATTTGTGTATCATTACTAATAAATTAAATTACCTTCTTTTTCTTTCTCAAATTTTTTTAAAAAAATATATAAAATTGCATCTTTTACCTTATTTTTAACATTTAACATGTTTTAATAAACTCACTTAAGAGAAAGATTAAATAAAAATTTTGAAAGTTTCCCTCAATGAGTGTGTAATTGGTAACAAAATTACTATAGTATATTTTAGTTAATATATTAAAGCAATTAAATACAAACTTATATTGAAAGTGAAGATACTTTTTCTTGCTTAATCTAAAAACGGGGTCAAGTTTAAGATTAGAGTTTTTTTATGTAACCAAGCATATAAATAAGATATATAAATGATATTACACTAACTTGAGTGAAATAAATTAACATCTTTAACTTCAAATGAGTTTATATTTACTTATAATTATTAAAATAAATAAGTTTGAAAAGCCAACCTAAACTATAATTTTCCCGTCTTCCAATCAGCTTGCTACAAGTTTCCAGAGAGCACAAGGCACTTTTAAGGATTCTTATCATTCAACTGAGTTGGCTCGAAAGTATAACTTGTTGAGTCATTAATCTAGTTACAGAAGCAAATTTCAGATAATGTATTGGAAAAACATTAGTCTGGGAATAAATTGCGGAACGAAGACCTTATCAAAAAAAAAAAAAATTTATGGAACGAAGAAAAATGTTAAAAATCACTAAAAGAAGTTTTATTTCCCGATTGATTATTAACAATAACATATGTCTGGTAAAATTTTTATTGATAAATTTTATCAATAAATTCTATTTTGACAAATAATATTTTATCTGTAAATAATCTATTGGTTATTTATTAAAATAAAAGATTTTTTTATTATCGATGTACATCCAATCGTAATTTATTAAATTAAAAATGAGGTATCATGAAAGCAAAGTAGGATGAAAAAAGCTATTTTACTGAATATCCTAATTTAATTTATAATATTTAATAAATATAATAACTATTATTAAATGCAGATTGTCCGAATAAATATGTGACAGAAGAGACATTGCTAAGCAGAACCCACAATCGCAAAACCAAATACCGAAACCCACTTGCGCACAAAGCCAAGTCAAGCTGCAACCATGAAAATTGCGGAACTCAAAAGATCATGTGTCACAAGAGACAAGGGCAAGAAGCTTGAATCCGTTATGTAATCTCACGTTACCGTTTGAAAGTTTTAAGAAAAAACATCACAGACTGATTAACTATTATCCCAAACCAAAAGAACTTAAATTCTTCTCTCATTTTTTTTTCAAATATATTTTTTCTCTCGAAATCATCTTATCCAAATTGAAGATAAGAATAATTAATCATTAAATTTCTAGCCAGTCCTTTCCTGAAGATAGATGTATATAGACTACGATTCATTTACTTTCAATCCATAACCTTCTCAATCAAATCCACATAGAAATATCTCCCACGAAAGCTGAGATAAGTTGTGCTAGCCAAAATGAAATGCTCATAACAATGCCAAAAAAGGAAAGATCAAGACAATAATCACACATCAGATACAATTTGGCATATTATATGCTACGTCATATACAGAATAATAGGCCCTTATCCATGGAACACTAGACTGCATATCGCCCACATCGTATTTATGGTGAAAATACAATGTAGAAACCACCTTATCCAGTCAGACTAAATATATGTGAAGAACAAATCCCTAAGCTTACCTGCTTTGTTACAACAACACGCCTTGAGTCAGAACTCAGAAAACTATACTGCCCACCAATAGGGAAGCTAAGGGAACTGCGAGGTTGTCATCAAGCTCAGTGCTGATAGGAAGGGACTCCACCACCGCCGTGGCGAGAGAAACAATTAGAAAACCTGAAACCATTCTCTGGCTTTGCTCAAGAAATCCGAATGAGGAAAAATAGTACATATACCTGTCAGAACAATAATTTTTAATAGCAGAACAGAAAAGTAGGTCTTCTGTTGCAGAGCAAAGTAAAAAAAAAATATAAAAGTCAGTAAAATGTTACCCAATAGAAGATAAGAATCCAAAAAAAGCCATAGCAAACGAACCAGCCAAGGACTTGTTTCTGTTGTAAAACAACTTCTTACTACCAAATCGCCTTCCAATAATATCGGCCATACCTGAACATACCGAGGATAATACCAACAGGTGTCAGAAGGGATCAGGAGAAGCAGAATGTCTATTCTGCTTCTCATAATTTAGAGTTAATCTAATTATTTTTTTTTGTCCAAAAAAAAAAAACTAATTGTCTCTACTATTAGTACCGTCTCCCGCACACAGATTGCATACTGTAGCAATAGAAATAGGGGACGTTCTCCAGTACATTACACACGCGAAAGTAATAGCTGTGGCATAATACAGTGGCCCCTTAAGAAGTTCCCTGGTGCAGATGAAATACTGAGAACAAATAAAGAGATATTGTAAAGACATCTAATGAATCTAGAAAATTTAAGATGCAACATATTTTAAATTCATTCTCTTGAAGAAGAGGAGGTTATAGAGATCTTGCAGCCCAAAAGTGTAAGCCGGCTGGTAATCTAAACCATAACCTTATCCATTTTTAGAGAACCAGAAAAACATATGAGAAATAGTCAAATATGTCCATTCCGAGTCAGGTCAGGAATAATCAACTAGATAAGTAATTTTCTAGATGAAATTAACTATAGAAATAGCTACTTATATGGTTTCACGTATTCATATATTCTCATTGGCATTAAGCGTCATCAATATTGCAACCTATAATCTCCAGATCTGCTCATTGATTTCACTGTGGCCTCGTCTTTCCATATTCCAAGTCCCAAAAGAAGCATCCGTATTATATTGACTCCCGGGATAAGAGCAGCAAAGATTGGTGCCTGACTACCAGTACTGCAATGATTGAAGATGAGCGATTCAGCAGGGGAAAGTGTAATAGAACTTTGAATATACTCCTGAACTAAACAATTACCTGAAAAGTGGCCAGCAGAGCATGAATGCCAGCCCAATGCTTATATGTACAAGTTTCCTATTCAATTTCTAAACACGGAAATATAATTGATGAGAAGTCTGCAGATGTGAACAAGATAGATATTTAGAAGAGCAGCAAATCAGCACAATAAGCTGACAAGCGTTATATGGAAAAAATTCCACATCCTTATCTATAGAAAACAGCACTGTCTACTACTCCACAATAACAAATAAGACAAATAATGTGAAACTCATTACTCAT
Source organism: Dicorynia guianensis (assembly GCA_037013595.1). Lineage (NCBI taxonomy): Eukaryota > Viridiplantae > Streptophyta > Magnoliopsida > Fabales > Fabaceae > Dicorynia > Dicorynia guianensis. The sequence goes on from JASUAB010000005.1 coordinate 30,959,419, forward strand.
GAAATGACAGAACAGTCTTTAAAAAGTCAACAATTAAAAATTTTACATTAGAATTTAGCACAATAAGTACTCATCTCCTAATGAATTTCAAACAATCTAGTTATCAATCAGAAAATCTCCAACTCATTCATAAAGTGCAATCAGAAACGACCTGCTTAAGGTAGTAAAATGAGAAAAATGATATGCAATAAAATGACCATGACAGCCTCTCTTCGTCCCCAACACCTTTTTGAAGGAATGAAACCCACACTGGTAAGTAAGAACAGACTTCATGCATGCTATCACCCTGAAGTGGCTATTGTACCAAACTGTCACATTTGTTCTGCTCCAAAGGGGCAGTATGCCATGTAGCTGTGACTGGGTCAAAACGGAGGATGGATGGAATCATCTCTCCAAGATAAAATAGGAAAATCTCAAATTCTCATGTCCAATGTTCACAATGGTCTCCTGTTCTCTGTTGGTTTGAAAATAAAACTTGCTTTGTATCTACTCAGAAGAGCCAAACTGCCACTGCTTAGTCATTAAGTTCCAATTTCTTGTCCTACCCCGGCATTCATAATATATCCCTGTACGCCATTAAACTTAGCTTGCTCTATTGCTATATCGATAGAATATATGTTCACCAAAATTGGCATTTCCAGGTACACCAGTTATTGTCCACCCCAGCAATCATTTGATGGAAGAATGCATATTTTTTTATCTCACTTTCATATTACACAGTCTAACATACCACCTTAGTGCTTATAGTTGTACTACATTAGCAGACAGTTATAACTTCGCATTTAAGAGAGGAAAAAACCTAATGAATGCATAAAAGACGGATTGAAATTAGGTGACTTTTACTCTACAACAGATAAAATTAAGAAAAAGAAAAATTACCAAAAGAAAATAATGAGATTTATATATCTAAATGTAAAGAAATATAGAAAAAGTCATCAAAATGCAAAAAATTGAAAGTCACTTGAATCAAATCCCAAAAATACACGTCCAATCATTTACTGTCAGCAATATAATCACATCCACTTTTCAGCTACATCATAACACTGATATCCCTACAAATTAAAATAATACAAACACTACATAATTTTTCACATTTTTTGAACTTTTCTCTCACTTAAATTTTCTATGTCCGCGCATAGCCAGAGCATCACCTGATACAAGCATTACTCATCATAACAGTCGAGAAATGAATGTCGTACATTGCGCTACCCACGTACAAAGAAAAGTTTTAAATATAAAAGAAAAAATAGAATGAGATTACGAGAAATTATATGATATTTATACTGTCTAGATATGCACAAATATCGCATCCATAACAGTCACAGAGCTTTCCTCTTGGCGAAAGGTCCCACAGAAAAAATCGAAAAGCTAGAACAAAAAAAAACGACCAAGTTCAAGAATGTCACAGGAAAATTCGAAACTGCTATAGACCAAGAAGAAAATTAAGTAAAAATAAAGACATGAAAGAATTACGAAGTCAACTAGGTAACAAGGCGGGAATCCAAATCCGAAGTTGTAGGATTAGGAAAATTGACCTGCTCGAATATCCGTCGCGTGGCAGTTTCTCCCCATAACTTAAGCAAGGAAAGTGCGAGGGTTCCGGATAAAGCGGTGGCGTAGATGTCGGAGACGACGGGGTTGTGGTGGAGCATGCTGGCGGAGGGTGACGCCAGAAGCCGACGAGATATGGGGGTTGGGGATCTGGGGCGTGGACTGGCGAGCGAGAAGGAGACTTTGGGAAGGGATCGAGAGAGGGGCGGAAATGGAATGGGCTGTTTGGGAGGAAGTGGATCGAGTCTTTGGAAGGACCCAATCAGAGTGACGGTGGACATGATGTGAAGCTTTTGTCACTCCCGACTCACTTCGCAATCTGGCATTTGGGTTTTGTGGAACTTTTGGTTAAGCAGATGATTGGTCTGTCAGAATTTCTTTTGGTCCTGTTTGCCACCATAATGGTAACAGCTCCCCTCGCCTTGCAAAAAATATCCTGGTGTCCAGCTACAACTTCCTTGACTGGATAAAATTTAATTTAAATTATTAAATTTATTAAATAAAATTTTAAAAATTAATAAATTTAATAATTTATTCATATTTTTTAAGTAATTTACAACTCACCTTGTATGAAATTACTTCTTTCCTATGTGATACTTTTTCATTTATTTATTTAAAATATTAGATATTCTCCATAATTTTGCATCTTCTATAAGGTGTATGATACTTGGTAAGTATTTTACATCTTCCTTTCATAAATTAAAAAATATCATTAATTTGGTTTTACTTTAAAATTAAAAGGCACATTCCTTTATTGTAAAATATAAAGACAAGTTAAATTTTAATTTTAATTTTCTTAATAATTAATTCTTACTATTTTGATTACTAGGAGTCCAACTTGGAGTAGAAATATTAAAACTAGCTGGAGCTAATGTGGCCGAGCAACCTCACAAGCAAGGGCAGATCAGGAAATCCGATGGGAAAATTGGACCGAGCCGAATTGCCAATATGGGTTTAGTAGAATCCGAGGCAAAAACATGAATTTCGACCGAGCTGTGTTACACTTAGTTAGCCTACGGAAAAAGTATACTCAGTTAGAGCGGGTAAGAGGGGCGCAGTGGGATAATGTATATATATCCTATTTAAATATGGACAAATTGACCTGTTTTGCTTTGATTCCATGATTAAGTGGGTGTAGGACAAATTGATTCATGAGATTTTAACTTGCAACTTTAAAATTTATAAAATTTAAATTTTTTAATTTTTTATTTAAGGTAAGATTTATGTTAAAATAATATATTTAAAAAATTTTAAATTATTAAGATATTAATTATAATTTATTATTGAATTTATTATCATACTTAAAATTAGATAATTAACTTATTTCTATTTTTATAATTATTATATATACTTGATTTATTAATTAAAACTTACATAATTTATATTTATATTATTTATAAAATATTTAAGATTTATATTTAAAATTATTATTTAAAATATAATAATTATATTATTTTAAAATTAAAATATATATTTATGATTATTTTATTAAAATTTAAATGATTTTTTTTTTAATTTGACAAGCTACTCCACATAATCTATCCACCTGCTAGCAAAATGAGTTGAGATTTCTTTAGCTTGCAAAAATATAGACTGAGGGGTGGGCCAAAATAGGTCGACTTATTTTTACAGAACTACTCACAATAGAAAATGAAATAGAGCACAACATTTTATTTTATTTTTTTTACTTTGTATGTATTTATTGAGTATACTGGTAAGTCTACTATTTTCCTTTCAACCAGCCACAGGACCCATATGTTAAACAATAATAATGCAACAAAATATAGTATATATATTCTCTACAGTATTCTTTTATTTATGTCCTTTAATTCGGAAATCTTTTTCAAAAGATTTACATATATGCAACATTTTTTTCTTCATGTATTTTCTATAATTATCATTTTTACCATTCAATTTTATATTAAATCTAAGATTTTTTTTTTTAATACTTCAAATTGTGCACACATTTTACAATAATTATACACATCATTTTTTAATAATAAAAACTTATGTTATTTGCATTACGCACATTGTGTGATTTTACTTTTTGGTAATAAGGCACATTATTGTGTGAATTATTACTTAATGTCGACATTTTAATAATATAGTAATACTTGGTTAATTTACATATATATTAAATGGCTTATTACTTTTTTTTTAACTCATATAAATATATTAACATAATACATATTAAAATAACACATTTGTGTTTATTAACTTAATATCTATATGCGCTAAAACAATATCATAGACAATCACCAACAACCCACATAATCAATACCACAATAACAGCTTCAACGAGACAAGCTTATTACTATTGTTGAAGTGGAGAAGGAAACTAGTATGTACTTATATATAGTACTAATTATAATTGAATCCTCTCATAAAGAGCTACAATAAGCATTAGCTTATACTTATGTTGCCCATCAAATTACTAGCATAAGGTATCATAAGCTCATAATAAATAAACACTAACTTGTATAATTTTTCAATAGATCCTTTCAGCTTGTTTATAAGAAATCCAAAACAATATCAATTAGTAATAACTCACATAAAAAAAATTGTAACATATAAATGGATATAATTATGGTCCCATAAAATATAACTATCAAAATATTTGAGATATATTTAAATAAATAAATTGATTGTGTAACTTTTTTTTTGGGGTTGAAAAAAGGGGCCAAAAGCTCAAACAAAAGGGAAAAGTTGCACTGTTGTGCAGATCTTCCCTGTGAGATCAATCCCAGTGTGATAGCGTAACATTCAACCACTCACATTTATTAGAAGCGACGGTTATCAGAGAGTCAAAGTTGGAGTGATTAAAGTTAATTAAGTTTTCCTTCTAGTTATAATAGTAAAAGTAGAATTATCCTCCCATGCATGGATTTGCGCACATCTGCCACACCCTCATAGGCGGTCAGTTTACGGTGTTAGCCCAATCCTAGCGGGGGAAAACGACAACAAAACCTCTAATCGGCTGGTCCAACTTTCCAATTGCGTTCCACAGATACAAGAAAGATTGGGAAAGAGAGAGGCAGAGTCGATGAGGTAGGGAGAGGCAGAACAAAATGAGAGGCCTGAAATCGCTAGCCTTACATTCCCTACGTGCAGAAGGGCAAGGCTTTGGCTCATCTTATCCCATCCACTCTCGTCATTTTTTTTTTTTTTTCTGTTTTTCTCTTTCGCGGCCTCTCCCCCGCTCTTTTCTGTGTCCCCAGCTGCACCTCCATTTGCTCCTTAGTTGCGCCCCCAAATTCCATAGCCATTTCCATTCAATTCCCTTCCTGTTAATTACCACTCTGCCCCTCTCCCTCTCTCTTGCCAGCTCCTTCTGCACTTTTGCAGCTCCCATTCTCTCTTAATTTTCTTTATTTTCATAAAAAAAGGAAAGAAAATGCTACTACTTGCATGTTTTAGTTAGCTTTTACCCGATTGATTAGTTTCCTTTTTGGGCTCCAATTCCTATTTGCTTTTATTGTAAATTCTCTCATTTGTCCGGTTGAGCCAGTTGAAACCTGCAGAATCTGAGCTACCTTTTTCTGTTAATATATTTATTTTCATATAAATATATTAACATAATACATATTAAAATAACACATTTGTGTTTATTAACTTAATATCTATATGCCCTAAAACAATATCATAGACAATCACCAACAATCCACATAATCAATACCACAATAACAGCTTCAACGGGACAAGCTTATTACTATTGTTGAAGTGCAGAAGGAAACTAGTATGTACTTGTATATTTAGTACTAATTATAATTGAATCCTCTCATTAAGAGCTACAATAAGCATTAGCTTATACTTATGTTGCCCATCAAATTACTAGCATAAGGTATCATAAGCTCATAATAAATAAACACTAACTTATATAATTTTTCAATAGATCCTTTCAGCTTGTTTATAAGAAATCCAAAACAATATCAATTAGTAATAACTCACATAAAAAAAATTCTAACATATAAATGGATATAATTATGGTCCCATAAAATATAGCTATCAAAATATTTGAGATATATTTAAATAAATAAATTGATTGTGTAACTTTTTCTTTGGGGTTGAAAAAAGGGGCCAAAAGCCCAAACAAAAGGGAAAAGTTGCACTGTTGTGCAGATCTCCTCTGTGAGATCAATCCCAGTGTGATAGTGTAAATTTTAATACCTAATTAAGAGAAGAGTACCCTAACTATATTTCAGGCTAAATAACCATACCCAGAATAAATCGTATCTTAAACTTTTAAAAACTAAAGTATCTTCACATCATAATATATTTTCACTTATGAGCTTTAATTACGACTTGAGATAATTTAAAAAATTAATATTTACTTAATTACAGGTTTTGCTCCATTAAATCCGTGAATCATACAATTTAATTTAATAAATTTAATAATTTAAATTATTTTAAATAAATATTTAATAAAATATAATTTATAAAAATAACATAACCATATTATAAATCAGTGCCCCTCTAGACACGTCCTCTGAACAAAGGTAATTCAATTGAAATCAACATATCTAATTAATAAGGCAGCTTGTTTATCTCATTAACTAGGCTACATTCAATTGACTAAATTTCCCAATTTAACAACCAAAATTAATATTTTCTTGCCATATAATATAGGGTAATGTTTGTTTGGATTACAATATGACATTTTTTTATTATAATTATTGACAAGAATTTGTAGGTATTTGAGAATTCTCTTTACAAGGATAGGATTGAGGAGATATTTTAGTATGTAACCAATACTACATATATATCTATTCTGCATAGAAGTCTAAGTCCTAGCTGTTCTCTCAAATACAAAGACAGGCTAGCTTCTCAACCTGACTACATATGGACACAAACAAAGCAGTTGAGTGTCATAGATTTCGATCTTTTGATTTTAAATATTTTATTTTAATAATTTAAACAAATAAAAAGACTAAAGATTGATCCGATCTCATTTTTTTACTATTATTTAACTTTTAATTTTGTCCTTATATTTTTTACTGTATTTTCAAAGAATCATAATCTAAGTGACACACTGGATGAAAAAAATCCTTTCTCTCTCGCAAACCAAGACAATTAAGCCCGCTTAAATTTCTTTAATCGATTTAGTATGAATTGCCTATATATCTCACTCTTATTCATGCTTCGTAGTCATTTCTTCTTCCTCAGGCTGCATATAGAGAAAGTACCAGCTTGTGAAATGGAAGATGCCACAAAGGAAAAGGTTGGGGCCACCCTGCCGCAAGAGCAATCATGCCCCAACAAACCCTCTTCTCCACTGGCTCCAGCTAAACCACCTCCATGTCCTGGTTCACCATCCTACGGTAAGAGCCATGGTGGTGCTGGCGCTATTAATATTCGCCCCAGGTCGCGTATGAAGTTTGCTGATAACTCTCCCTCACAAGTGGTAGATGACCATAGCAGAAAGGTAAAGGATCAAAATATAGATCCTGCCAAGAAGATTCCCACCAATGTAACTGCTGGTGCAATTTCTGGCGCTGGCGATAATGCCTATGCCGCCATAACTGACAATGCCCAAGTAGCAGCAGCAGCAGCCCAATTCAATTTGGGTCCCAACTTTGACCCCAACATGGATCCTAAGCACCTCAGACGGTACATTTTTTTCTTGATATATCTTCCAACATATATAAATAAAACTTGTATAGATCTTTCATTTTCTTTAATTTGTGTGCAGAATTATGTCCAACCGGCTTTCTGCGCAGAGATCTAGGTTGAGGAAGATCGAGCATCTGGCCAATATGGAAAGACAAGCAAAAGAGCTTGAGGTGATGCCGTGCGCATGCCATTAATGTTTTTCCTTTATCAATGTCTGTATTTTTGTGTGGCTAGCTAGCTAGCTGATAATTTTTTAGATATATTTGAAGATATTTTGAGGTTTCCATATACAGGAACAGGTTGCAATTCTTCATACAAAAGTTGAATCCTCTGAAAGTTATAAACAATTTTTGATATGGGAGCAGAAGACCTTGACTCAGAAATTCACAGTTTGTGAACAACATAAGATACATCAAGAAGGTAACCTTAGTTACTCAGAAATCATAAGCTGTTTGTTACGTTGACTTATCTTCAGCAATGTTGTTTGAGTATAAATTGTAAAAGCCAACAGACGCTACAGTTTCAGTTTGTGGTGTTTTTCAGCTCAACTTGAAAAAAGGAAAGCTGAAATCAAAATGCTGAGGGAACTGCAAAAGTTACAAGAAGAGCAATTTCATCAAGCTCAGGCATTGATATTTAATTGGAATACTGGTCTGGACCCAACATCATCCAATTTCAACCCAGATGGTAATTAAGAACATTGTAATTAATATATTAAAATATAAATGTTTGTTTGGGAGGTATTATATATCTTTTTTACAGCTACACACAATCAGACAAATTAAACTGGAATCCTATATTCTATGCATGCTTTTGTGCATTAAGGTCTCCTTATCCATTTCCTCAGTCAAATTCGAGCTGTTAGAAAAAGGACAAAAATGAGTAGAAGATGACCTGGTGAAGGTAGCCGTTACTTATTTTTTGTCTTGTTATATGAATCATGATGAAGAAGCATAAACTAGTATATGCATAAAGTTAAATACGGAAGCAAGCACAACATGATATGCTTTGTGTAATACATACTTCCAAGTTGATAAACTATATTTAAGTGTACTAAAACAAATTATACTAATTAATAATATAATAATATAAACATTTCCAAAGTGAAATATAATAAACTTGATAATAAATTATACATTAAAACTTAAACTCAAGTGTTACATGGTCAAAGTTATGAATTTTGGATAAAGATCAACTCCCTTTCACAGTCGGAGCAAGTAGATTTCTTCTCACAAGCAAGGGAGAGAAAGTAAGAATTATTCAAAGTAAATTACTTGACTTACTTCCTCTCATCTAATTGTAAAAGGAAATCAGTCTACCTTCTTTCATAAAAAGATAAGAGATTCTGATCTTGAATTTTATGCTGATTTTACTAAAGAATTTAAATAAAACATATATATATATATATTGTGTTTGACACATTAATATGTTAAATCAACATACTTCCATGACATCAAATAACGCAGGCTTGATTTAAAGATATCTTGGTGGTATAATTATAAGAATTATGCAACACTATCTACACACCACAATCTTTTAATTTACGCTAGCTATTAATACATATTATATACCTTATAGGTTACTATTAGAATTGAAAGTCATTCTACGTTGGTTAACATGTGTGTCACTAGTGAATATAAACAGATGTAAAATGTGAGTCAAAATGAAGCAGTAAGTAAACAAATGTAGGAGGCCATAAGTTCAAAAATTTGTTCCTTCATTGTACCAACGGAACAAGGAAATGATAGTTTAGAAGGATAAAACTATATATAAATAGCAATTCAATTTATAATTCCTCTACTCCTACAAATTGATGAATCTTATAAAATATTTATTTATAAGAATATAAACTATTAATTAAATTTATTGGATATCGAAGATTGAAATATAAAATTGAATAAATTTAATACCTTATTGTTCTTTTAAAGTAAATTTTATAAAAATCTATTAGTGACAACACCTTTTCTCTTCAATCTAACGGCAATTGCATGCAACTCAATCTTTAATGCATGTTTTGTATGGTACATACATAAATGAATTGCCTGTTTTCTTTTTATTAATGGCTTCTCCTGTCTGGGTTTGAAGCTGGCCAATATGGAGGGGAAAAATCAAATATGGAAGTGAATGTAGGACAAGAGCAAGAGCAAATGTTGATGACCAGTTGGGAGACAAATGAACCAAACTTGAACTTTGCCCAACTGCCTGGGATGAATCCCCGATCGTGGCTGATGAGCAAGAAAATGCCAAACACTGACCTTCCCAATCGCTTTATATGAAACTGCTTGTCAAATTAATTAATAGATAAGAACTAGTTCTAGCTTGAATTCATCATCTCCTAAGTTGAATTTCCAGTTTGAAGATTCATGAAACTGGGGTTTGGATTCTTGGGATATATGATCAGAGAATGCTTTCTTTAACATGCATTCATTTCCTGATCTATATTTTGAGAATGCATAATTTTATGATTCATCCCTATGTCTGTAATCACACTTTAGCTTCTCAGATTTGTACCAAGCAACCAACAGGGTTCCAAATCCACTATATTGCCTGGGTCCGGCCGGAGCATTTCTACTCTCGAAACACGTTACACATATAGGTGAATAGATTTGATTTTTTAATAACATTAAGTTGAAAAATTAATTAATTTATGTTTTAATATATTATTTTGAAATTAAATTTAGAAAAATTAATTTATTTTTAATTTTTTGGAAAACAAATTTATGTTTAAATTAAATAATCAAAATATTAATCACTTCTTCTTTCATAATTTCCAATCTATATATATATATATATATATATATATATATATATATATATATATAGAAAAGTGTAATCTTAGTATCTTACAAATAAGTAGACTACTAAGAATGGCAACAGGTGGGATGGCGCCAGTAAGTACGCCCCTACTCCCTGATTTCAATGGGGAAAATCTTTCCCGACCTCGACCCCAATAGGAAAATTTTTTCCCATCCTTGCCTCCGTCTTGCGGGACTCAACATCACCCCATTTCCACTAATATACACAAAAAAGACGACGAGCATTGCCAGATAGCGATAAAAAGTGCAATAGACCCTACATTCTTGGAAAACAAACCCATAGCCCCCTTACATTAGAGGGGAAGGGAACATAAAAACTCATCTTTCTAGCTTTCTCCACCTTTAAATAATAACAAATATACCCTACATCCTTTACCATCCCATATGTCCACACACGGAAAGAGCGTGAAGAGTGATTCTCTCTGTGTGCGTGGGTGCATGGGATGTCTAATGGCGTGGGTATAATACTCTAAATAATTGGATGTTGGCTTTCAAGCTTGTTTGTAGGTGCAAGGTTGGATGCCACCCCACAAGACACACGAAGCAAAAAGACAAGAAAACGACGCCGTTGGAAAACACCCATGCTTTTGATGATTGTGAAAATCTATAATTCGTAGCCCAGTTCTAAGTGAGAAGCCAAACTCTTCCTGTCCTAGAGTGAAGAGGGTTCCTTACTTGTACTGTGCAACACAACCACCATAGATTTGATTTGTTCAAAATTCTAAAGATAGAAGGAAATGAGAGAGAACGAGTGGATGAGTTCTAGAGGTGAGAAAAATTTACAGTCTTACAGTAGTATGGGCTTGGTATCATTTTCACTTAATTATAGTCATGTGTGTTATTTTTTCCAATCAACTATTTTACTTTGGCACATTTTTTTTTATTTCTCTCTTCATTTTTAGAATTATTGCCACACCTTCGTTGAAGCCAAGCACTATTCCCCCATGTGCTTAATAGGAAATGTCGGGAAAAAGGTTATCTTCTGGTTCTTGAGAAGCAACTTTTATCAAAATGAAAATGGGTGAAGGCATGCTCACATTACCCGTTGATGATTGATGTGAAAATGAACAGAGGGTTTTGTCTTAAAGCCAAACACCCATTAGATGGAGACAGCATTTATGAACTCAGAGTCCCTTCCCATGGCCTAAAGCAAAGTTCAACGTCCATGCCGCTTTCCTCTGCTATAGCATGAATGCAAACACCCATTAGATGAAAGAATAAGCTCTAGAATTATTTGCAGATTCTTCCAATCAAGAGCGCGGACATACATTTTATAAGGAGAGATGAAGAGAGAAAAAGAAAAAGAGAGAAGAGAGAAAGGGGAAAAGGAGAATCGTGGGTATGCCGTGTGCGATAGCGGCTGGGTCTTCAGCAGAGGTCCACTGTTGAGCGGTGGAGACCCTGGCAATGCTAGACCTTAGTGGAGGTGTGGCAGTGATTTTGAAAATTAAGAGAGAAGGAAAAGAAAAATAAATAAATAAATGTATCAAGTAAGATAATTGATTTAAAAAAATTATATATATATTTATAATTAAATAAGAATGATATTGAGTACTTAATATTAACTGTAAATTTTTCCCCGAGTGGGAGAATTGAAAGAAGGGGAGGTAAACAAGCAACTGATTGTTTTCATATACAATTACAAATATACCCCCTTAAATCATGTTATTCAAGTATTTAGATAAGGGTATATTAGTAATTTTGGTAATGAGATCCCATCACTTCCTGAAATCATTGACGGAGAGAAATCTAATGGTACTTGCTCCCACGAGATGAAATCTCTCTTCGATCCTCAACAGAAGACGGAGAATCCTCGTAAATTTCCACTTGGCAGGCAAAATGTCATTTCTTATAAAGATTTAATAAATTTTTTAAAATAAATATTTAATAAAATTTAATATATTAAAATATAATAAATAATAGTTTTATTAATTTTACTTATTTGTATTTTTAAAATTTTAATCTTATTATTTGTATTAAATTTTATTAAATATACATTTAACATAATTTAAATTAAAAAATTTATTAAAAAATTACAAAATTAAATGACTTATGGGCCACTTTATATCAATTTAGTAGCTACTTATTTTTAAAGAATAAAAGGTTTATCCCACAGAGTAGTGGGTTCCCAAACCCACGCAAAATAGCTACACGACTTATTGATTAATGGATATTACTGTTTAATCTATGAGTTTTTAAATAATTTAATTTTTTATAAATAAAATTTTGTAAAAATAATACATCAATTAAAATAAATTTTTAAATATTACATAGAGACATTATTTATAACTTTTAGTAAGAATAACAAGATGGAAAGTAGTCCATCGCTTCTCAATCCCCAAAAAAAATTTTATCATCAAAAAAAATTTTCTCTTGTCTTTGATGTTTTATCCATCCTTAATTCTTGCGAGAGAATGTGTTCTCGCAAAAATTTAAAATTTTTAAAATAAAATTTTTATAATATAAATAAATTTATATTATTTATATATTTATTATATATAATTATTAATTTATTTTTTATATTATATATGATATAATTATTATATAAAAATATTATAATAAACATTTATTTTCAAAATTCACATAAAGTAGAAAATGAGATCTCGCTCCTTACTCGAAATTGTGATAAAAAAATTTTTCCCTCGACCTCATTTCGTAAACAAAAATTTTTCCTAATTCTTTTATCAAAAATAAAAATTCCCTGCAAATCCCGCTCAGACGAGAAAAACTTGCCATTGCTACTACTCACAAATCAAGAACACAAAATCTTTCATCCCTTAAGTTATTTTTCCACCCGAAACTCCCGCCGCTCTCCCGAAGCTCCGACCCCAAATTTTCATCCTCTTCCTCCGATTGCCCCCTTCTGACCACCGCTGTCTTCTTCCCCCGAAGCTCTCACCGCTCTATCTGTTCTCTTCACAGCCACGGCTTTCTCCCTCTCACGCACACGGATCCTCACCCACGTAGCAGCGCTAATCTATATCCCCTTCCTCCCATTAGGACGCTCAGGCACACAGGCATAAGAGAAGAGAGAAGGAAGCTTCTCCTTTAACTTGAAGGTCGCGATTGAGGCTCTAGTTTGGGAAGAATCGCGATCCGGGTGAGGGGTGTGGTGGTCGTGACTCGTGAGCATAACTTGAAGGTCTTCAATGAGAGAGTCGAATCGAGTGATACCGAGCCCTTGATCTAGGTTGCATTCAGAACCGTTTCGGTCCGAAGGTTTTCATGTCTAAGCCTATTGCTTTGGATATTTGTTGATTTGTGATTAATCCCTACTGCCTACTGGCACTTCTACTGTTGTCTCATGCATGTGTCTTGCTAGAGTAGAGTGAATGGATAAGGAATTTTAAATATTAGTAGTTAATTCTCAATGCATGCAGACTGACGCATATTAAAGGCAGAGTATGTATATTTTTCAGCCCAGTTGAGAGACCGTTTGGACTAAACAGTTCTGTTGGCTGGTTATTCCTTTGAGCTATAAAATGACAAGCGTATAGCACTTGCAAAACAGGCAATTGAAAAGACTTGACTATGTCTCCACTATCTCATTCTTACACGCTAGAAGGCAAAAAAAAGTTTGGAGTTTACTAGTTGCATGTCTCCTTAAATTGCTGTTATTATCCTTGTTTTGTTGTATGTCTGAATTTTAATAGCACTATAAGTTGCCTTGATAGTTGAATCGAAACATGACTGTTTGCTAACTATAAGTTGACTTTATAATTAAGGGGGAAGCTAAGATTATGCCTAATTACTTTTCTTTTGGGTGGCCTTTAAGTAGAGAAGAACTTCTTCCTCATCATTTTTGTCATCAATCAAGGAAAAAAGCTTACTGCATGATAAGTTGGCGATACAAAAGTATATGAATAGTCTTGTGTTCGAAGTTTATCCCATCATGCACCTGTAATGAAAATTTATAAACTCCTTGATTGGAAATGCATATAAGACTGAGTTGGGAAATTTGAGTTGTTTTCCTAATAAGCTTAGCAACCTTATGTTCACTAGCTTGTCCTTACAAAATATGTTGGCAAATGATAAAAAAAAAGTTCTTCTCTCACATTATCTTGGGTTGATATTTAATTTAGTTCAGAGAAGAGAGGTAGTAAGGATTGCATTTAATTAATTATGTTTACTACCGTATAACATGCTTCAATAGTGAAGTGTATGGTTTAGATAATGTTAAGCTGAAGATGCTGAGTTAGCTGTTTAAGAGGCATCCATTTGACAGCTATAAGACTACAAAATTTCAATATAGCTTCCATCATTTTCTATTTGGGTGGATCTTTGGATATTTGCCTATATGTGATATGATCCCATGTTTGGAGTGATCTTGGGATATTTGTTGCTTAGTTTAAAACCCTGTTTATGTCGTTCTGTTGTAAATTGTCAATGGAATGGGATGATTCTTTTACAATAATTTCAGGCTTATTCTTGGATTCTGCAGTAAGTAGTTGGTCACTTGAGTTGTCTATATGCTGTTTATGTGCAATTGTAGTTGTCTATTTACTCAATAAATTTGTTTAACCAGCTCACTGTGCACCATTAACCTTGCAGTGCTGCTGGTTGATTGTTACTGCTATACCCATATTGTTTTCTAAATACCTTCAAATCCCAACCTCTGTATATGAAGACTAGGGGAAATATGCTGTAGATATAAGCTAGACTATGAATTTGAAAGGTGTTCTCCCATTCTTTGGATTTGGAAGTACAAGAGGGACCTGGCAGTTTGGCCTTTGCTTAATGTCCTGCATCAGCATTATCTGGGTAATAGTTTCTTTGGGCATTGGTAACTTGCATTCTGTGGAGGTGTATATAGGAGAGGGGTGAGGGAGTAAAGGTATAGGAATTCAACCCCATGCACCCACCCCCCCCCCCCTCCCCTCAAAAAAAAAAGTACACCCATTTGTGGCACAACTCTGTTTTGAGAGCAAATGGTTTTCCTTGAGTTTGTCCCTTGTATGTGGAAGGATTTACAGTTCATTCTTAGCTATAGCTGATCAGGTTTCTTATGACTTCTGCATTTGTAGGAATGGTGGGTTTATCTCTTGGTGAAAAGCAATTCATACAAGGTGGTATTGCTCAGGACCTCCGCTCTGATGGTAGAAAGAGACTGACATATTGACCTATCTATGTTGAAATTGGAGTCATTGCTCAGGTAATAGACGGACAGGTTTACAAAATAATCTGGTTCTTTGACCACAGATTATCTTTGGCCGGCAGACCATGTGAAGTTTGCTTGTTTACATTTGATGGACTTCATGACAGGCAAATGGTTCAGCAAGAGTCAGAATGGGTGCCACTGATGTCATCGCTAGTGTGAAGGTATGTTATGGTCAATGCTGCAAAATGTGTGCTTAGTGTCTCAACTTTCTTCTTTTGTATAATATATAGACAACTTGTGTTTATCTTATCCGTCTCTTTTTATTAGTTCTTTGTTACTAAGCCATTATAAATTGGCTACACAATGGCAGGCTGAACTTGGAAAGCCAAGCTCCTTGCAACCTGATAAAGGAAAAGTTTCTATTCATATTGATTGCAGTCCAACTGCAGAACCAGCTTTTGAGGTTGTATATTTAACTCTGCCAGTTTTTCTAACCCTTATGAATATTTTGATTTTTTTCATATAATATTACTTGAGCTTTGCTGTTGAAGCAAATTGGTCATCCTTAGAATGTAATGTTGCAATGGAATATTAGGCTCCAGACTGTCAGGGTTATATCTATTTATAGCATTGTCGTCTTTACCTTTTCAGTCTTTATTATATAGGATAGAGGGGGTGAGGAGTTGTCAACAGAATTGTCAGTTGCTCTTCAACATTGTCTCTTGGGTGGTAAAAGTGCTGCAGGTCTGGTTTCATCTTAAAGTTGGGAAACGTATTAAGAGCTTTTGCTTTCTACGATGTGCTTTCCCTTCCCATGTTCCTGACTTATTTTAAATTTTGCATTGCTCTTCACTGATTTTCTCAGGTGCTGGAATTGATCTCTCCTCGCTGGTTGTTGAGGAAGGAAAAATTTGTTGGGATCTTTACATTGATGGGCTTGTTGTTAGCTCAGATGGAAATTTGTTAGATGCTCTTGGAGCTGCCGTTAAGGTATGTTTTTCATAAAATGAAGATTAAAATTTGTATGCTAGAAACCACATCATCCATGCTCAAGCTTTTCTGGCTGGAAAGATTTATGAATTTCTGGGCCTTTTCTAAAAAGTAACTGTTGGTACCACAAACATATGGTATTTATGCTAGAAAAGTGTTATGATCCATTGAGTCCCACCTCTGATAGTACGGGATGCTTGGGTGGGCTTCTCCCTCAACAACTAGTTTTTAAGGGTGGTTTCTCTGAAAGGTTTGTAACAAAAGGATGTGGAGTGAGGCCTTTTGTCCGTGATAGGAGTTTCTTGGAGGGGTTAGTAGTTTCCGGGAACATGTGGTCTCTTTAGATGTTTAATTATTCTGAATTTGAGAGTGAGAATATGTTAGTGCTGTTGATGAGTTTTAAAAGTTGTCCCCAATGATTTTGAAAGCAGTTTTGTAGAGTTGCTTTCACATGGATTAGGTTTTTCTTTAGAAGGATATATTGCTAGTTTCAGAAGGGTCATAATGCAGCTAATTCTGGTTATTTTGTAAGATTGCTCTGAGCAATACTGGCATCCCAAGAGTCCACGTTGTAGCTGGTGCATCAAGTGATGAGCCGCCTGAAGTTGATATAAGTGATGAGGAGTTTCTTCAGTTTGACACGTCTGGAGTCCCTGTTATTGTTACACTGACTAAAGTAACAAACTTCTACTCTCCCATCTGTTCATATTGGCCATATTTTGTGATGATTTCTGAAAATCATTTTGATTTTTAGGTCGGTAGGCACTATATAGTAGACGCCACTTCAGAAGAGGAATGGCAAATGAGCTCTGCTGTTTCTCTCTCTGTTAATAGGCAGGGGCACATCTATGGTATAACCAAACGTGGAGGTGCGGGGCTGGATCCAAGCGTCATACTTGATATAACATCTGTGGCAAAGCATGTAAGTGAGCAGCTAATAAACAAATTGGATGCGGAAGTAGCTGCTGCTGAAGCGGAAGATGAGTGAAAACATACCAGGAATCCCGTGATACTTATTACGTGACAGTGTGTTGTACACTTCTAACTGGTTCACTTTGACAAAATTTTTTGTAGTTTGGTAACATTTGCTAAATAGGGATTGAAACTGTTAGAATCTGTTTCAGAAAATTGCATGTCTTCTATGTTGAATTGAACTGCCCGCAGCCTGGATATGGTGGTTTGAAGCAAGGCATTAAGTCTTACAGTTCGAATGAAAAATTCTTTAGTTTTATTTATGGATTTTGGTTGAGAAATGCGAATCTAAAATCTGGTTGTCTCTTTGTTGTTCCTTTAATTGCTATATCTTTCTTCCCCTTTTGACACCAGCAAGCAAGGAAGATTAGGATTAAGAGTACAACAGTATATAAGGATGCAAAAGATTTTGACAAGACTAATAATCTTAATTAACTAGTAAATCATTCAAATATCCAAAATCATTCCAAGTATGATCATGAAAGCAAACTGGTTTACGGGTTCGATTTGTTCAAAGTCGTAACCACAACGTCAGCACAGAAAGTCAATTATGTAACGAAGTGCATAGACCATCATTGATGGGATCAAAGGCACAAAAGGCTTAAGAAAATTGGTAGGGGGTTATGCTGTAGCAGATGAGCACCTAGGTTTCAAAGAAGTGAGCCTTCACTTATAGTTCATTCATTCAGTTGTTCAAAACAACTCCTAAGAAAGCATTACCGTTGTTATTGATGGTTTCCACTGTTTGGTTTAAAGGTTAGTTGCTTGGTAGGCACATCTAAATCGATTAAAGGGTAAGTTCTTACATTACTATCAACATCTTTTGTATTTGTAGAGTTAGGGTGTCACTTTGTAAAAGCAAAATGACCCCTATTTTAATTTTTCAGTACAATGTATTTTAATTTTGATCCTGGGTCCTCATTAATTCTTAGCACACAATTGCATGAAGAATTGAACCCAGGTCTACCTGAAAGTTTATAAATCTTTAGTTATTATACAGTCATTTTATTTTTATAAATTAAAATTTATAAAAATATAATTTTAAAAAATTTTAATTATTAAATTTATTAAATTTTATAAACTATAAAAACTAATTATTCTATCAATTCACATTGTATTTTGTGAACTTTAAATAATCCATCTTAAGTGGACTAGCATTTTCCTCAATGCCTAATGGCTTTAAAACCTTATCTTTTTGTTGTGTTGGTAGGTTGCGGTTAGGGACTTGCTCACTGTGGATGCTGACACAATGTAATGAGATTATTTGAGCTCCTCTGCCGCTCTCTCCGTAGATTTGTTCAGCAAGTCCAATACCCATTAAAAAGCTATTAATCCAACTGTATCTCAGAACAAAACTAAACCCAACAGTAATTTGGGCTATATCACCCATGGAGCCTTTCAAAGTGGATGATCATCAGACATGCGGTTTATTAAACGCAAGCCCAATCTGGTAAACTGACATAGTCGTTTTCTCGTCTTTGTTCCTTAGTCAATAGGTGAGTACTGTGTCGTCTCGGTTAGTACACGTTTCCTGTCGTCAATGCTAGAAGGTCCAAGAATTATGAGCTACGAATTGCAAAACCAACCGATGGCACCCACTGATTTATTTAAATTTCTAGCGTTGAATTTTTTGCTCGGATTTTTGCTTCCAATTTGCTTTCTTTGATTGTTCTTTCGACGTGGTCAGTTTCTTTCTTTATTTGATGGATTAATTCCTCAATCGTTCCTCAAATTCTTAGACAAAACAGCATATTGTTTGGATGCTGAGAAACTGGGAGAAAATCGGGTTTTTTCTGTTTGGGGAGTATGAGTCTGCACTCAAGAGGGACTTAATCTAAATCAATTTGTCTTGGATAACTGGATTTCGGAGAAACCCAGAAAAAAGTTTCCATCTTCTCATCTTTCTCCGAATTCCTCTGGTGGTAGAGGTATGCTGGACACTTTTCTTGGCCATTGAGTTGATATTGGAGAAGGAAAGAGAAATCCTTAGGCAGAAATGGCCTCTGCACATGGGTTTGCCCCATTTGTCGAATTGGGTTTGGTATTTTCTCCTCTCTCTCCAATTCAGAGACTCCCTTTTCTCCCTTCTGCGTCATATTCTGGACATTCTCTCAAATTTTGTCATGGGGTTTCAACTAGAGCTTGTAAGTACCCAAACCCAGCGTTTGTTGCTTTAAAATTAAGTTCAAATAGAGGGTTGAGACTATCCAAATCGGTGGAATTGGACCGTTTCTTGACTAGCGATGATGAAGATGAAATGGGTGATGGGTTCTTCGAAGCTATAGAGGAATTAGAGCGAATGACAAGGGAGCCCTCTGACATACTTGAAGAAATGAATGAACGCCTTTCTGCAAGAGAATTGCAACTTGTACTGGTCTACTTCTCCCAAGATGGAAGAGACTCATGGTGTGCACTTGAGGTGTTTGATTGGTTACGAAAGGAAAATCGAGTCGACAAAGAGACGATGGAGCTTATGGTTGCGATTATGTGTGGATGGGTGAAGAAGTTGATTCAAGAACAGCATCATGTTGGCGATGTGGTTGACCTCCTTGTTGATATGGATTGTGTTGGTTTGCGGCCTAGTTTTAGCATGATAGAAAAGGTTATCTCGTTGTATTGGGAACTAGGTGAGAAGGAAAGAGCAGTCATGTTTGTGGAAGAGGTTTTGAGGCGTGAAATTGCATATGCGGAGGATGATCCAGAAGGGCATAAAGGAGGACCAACAGGGTATCTTGCTTGGAAGATGATGGTAAACATTTGCTAACATTGTTAACTAGCATTAAATCACATTTATATAAATAGTGTTACATTACGTGTTTGGGAATATAGCGGCTGTTTGAATCTGTTATGTGAGGTTACCATAGTGGAATGACTGTGTGCTTTGTCATGATGTTCCCTATCGCCTTATTCATGTTGTGTTGCTATCCTGTTCTGGTTCTCTGAGGCCCTGCTTTGAATCAAGCTGATGACATTATTACCGGTGGGCTTCGTCATTGACTTGTTTAGTGTAAACTGAATTGTTAGTTTTTGAAGTGTTTCTTAAAACTGTTATACCAGTATTACTATTTTGTTCATATATGATTGGTACGTGGATCAAATAGAAAATACTAAGTTAATCCTTCTTTTATTTGAAAAGAAAAAGAGATACAATATTCGAATGTCCAGCTGTTATTTCTGGGGAGAGCGGTGTGTGGCCAACAGCTATCTTTAGTCCTTAGTGTTGTGGCTTTGGTCCATCACATTCTGTATGCGCTTTGCTAGTTTTCTCCAGGCAGAGGGTTTGCGAATTTCTTTGCTGATTGTCAATTGTTCCTGACTTCCTGGCTCAATTTGTTGGGGAACAATGTTTGGATGACCAACTTCATGACACCATTGTATAATCACTCTTCAGAACATAGCTGTTTCATTATCATTTAAAAACTGTGCACTCAAATGTCTGTTAGAAGGGTGAGTGACAATCTGAACATTTCCTTGATTTACCAGGTTGAGGGTGACTATAGAGGTGCAGTCAGATTGGTAATTCATTTGAGAGAATCTGGGTTGAAGCCAGAGGTCTACAGTTATCTCATTGCAATGACTGCTGTGGTTAAGGAGCTTAATGAGTTTACCAAAGCTATACGCAAGTTGAAAGGTTTTGTGAGGGCTGGTCTGATAGCTAAACTAGAGGTAGAAGATGTTGAACTTACTGAGAAGTATCAATCAGATCTTCTAGCTGATGGGGTGCGCTTGTCCAATTGGGTGATTCAAGATGGTAGCCCGTCACTTTATGGAGTGGTTCATGAGAGGCTCCTTGCAATGTATATTTTTGCAGGCTGTGGAATTGAGGCTGAGAGACAGCTGTGGGAGATGAAGCTTGTGGGTAAGGAGGCTGATGGGGACCTCTATAACATAGTTCTTGCCATTTGTGCTTCACAGAAGGAGGCCAGTGCTACAGAAAGGTTGCTGACCAGGACGGAGGTTGCTAGCTCGCTACAAAAAAAGAAAAGTCTTTCGTGGTTGTTGAGAGGCTACGTTAAAGGTGGGCATTTTAATGAGGCTGCAGAAACAGTAATGAAAATGCTTGAACTGGGATTCTATCCCGAGTATTTAGACAGGGCAGCTGTGTTGCAAGGATTAAGGAGAAGAATCCAACATAATGGGAGTTTAGATACTTACCTCAAGCTTTGTAAGTCCCTTTCTGATGCAAATTTGATAGGACCCTGTCTTGTATATCTGTATATAAGAAAATATAAGCTTTGGGTTTTAAAAATGCTCTAAGAAAGTTGAGCTGATACCGTGCCAATTTTTGAACCTCCTCATTTGGAAGGATAGTTGTACACCGCAGCATGGATTTCCTTGGTACTTGCTTGCATGTATAATTTGTATACTCTACAATCTGAGTCATATAAGACATGTCAAGTGGACCAGTTCTTGTAACAGAGCTATGGTGTATAATAAATAAATATGTTTAGTCTCTTCTCTGGAACGAATTATTTTTGACAAAGGATTAATAAAACCGTTGTTTCAACCATGATGTGATGAGATACAATTTCATTATTATCACAATTTTATTTTTAGATAATTTTTATAATATAGAAATTAAACCAATAAAATTTATAAATTTTACAGATTAAATTATAAAAGTCTTAAAAATTAACAATCCCTTTAAAGAGATGTAAGAATTGAGTGAGAGGAAAATATGGAGAATATTATTTTTGGATGAGATAACATGTGCATTGCTTCAAGTTCCTTGCCTTTGGTGCTATAGAATTATATAAATGTCATACTCGTACTTATCTCATGTTCCTTGATTAAGATGATCAATTTGATTCTAATAAAATGGGGTGAAATCCAGTTCTACCCTTCTATCTAAAAGAGGCTAATGCCTTTGTAACATTATTTTTGCTTAGGATTTTACAATTAGCGTAAAGATGCAATTACATCTTTCTCCTCGGTTTTGATTGGCATCATGTATGTTCCAAATGTAATGCAGTGCCACTGCAGTGATGGGTTTTGCCTGGCAGTGCAAGAGCGTCAAATTGCTTAAGATAGGCATGTGAATACAAACTCGAGCAAGTAGCAACATTTTTTTTATTTCAATTCTTTTTATAACTATTTTTATTTAATCTTCGTAAAATAAAATTTATAGTATTAAATTTTAATATATTTTATAAATTAAATAATAAAGTTTAATAAATTTAAAATTTTATATAAAAATATGAATTATATAAATTTAAAATGCGAAAATAGACTTTTTCTTTCTTTCTACATAATGGGTAATAACCAGTGATGTTTTCAACGAAATAAGAGACAGGCAAAGCATTCAATGTCTTTTGACAATTATTTAAGGGCACTATATGTTTGAGGTTACTCGTTTGTACCCATTGATGATAGCTACTTTTGACCAAAAACTGACAATATTTGTTCATCAAATTGCATTTATATTTATTTGCATCAAGATTAGTAACTCCATCAAAAACCATAAAATTGGTGAAATAGTTGGGTCAATAGATCCCAACTGGAGATTATATCACCAACAAACATAAAATAAATGGTCATCTTTGTGATAATCGAAATGCAATTGCATTATTTAATTCATTAAATAAAGTTTAATTTATTGTTATTGTTACTTTATGAAAGTTATAATTGAAAAGTTAAAAATTAATAAAAAAATAAAACCTATAAAGAAAATTTTTCTTTATTCTTTTTATTTTATCCAAAATTATAAAAATAAAAAAATTCAAAATGAGAGATGCTATTCCCTATAATATAATGAATCCTTCACAAATGCCTTCAACCTCTGGATGGGACACACTTAATTGCGATGTAGTGTACCATGCTCAGTATGGTGTTAATGAATGTTTGTTGGATGGTTTTGACCAAAAAGAAAATAATTATAAAATTGTTATTTAATTTAGGCAGTCTTTGTCCATTGCAGAGTTTGTCTACTGCACTGGAGCATAGGATTCTATAGGGACATTTATTGTATTATTTTATAATCTTTTAGTGTTTGATAATATTATCCAAACAAATATTTATATAAGATAATTTTATATTTAATAATAATATAAAAAAATAAAAAAAGAAATAAGTCTTCATGTTCAACAATCTTTTTTTAATAGTGTCGACTTAAGAGAGCCGTCCGTTCGGATTCAGATGATGCTCCCTTCAAACGATAATTTGGAGTTGGACAAGTTGGCAAAGTTGGCATGTGGAATAGCAGAAGAGAAAGAAGCTATACTTGGAAAGTGTCACATGGTGATTGAATAGGGCATCGTCTCTTTTCTTGTCATTTTACCATCTTGATCATTTGAGAGCACATCCAAGTTGAAGAGAGAGAGCCTATTCCCTGTTGCTTTTGTTTCTCCAACATGGCCTCCCACTTGAATTGATGTGTAGACATTATATATTCTGTTGTATGTACAGCATGATCATATATATATATAGGGCACATCCAAATCCAATTATTGATAGAATCTCATCATGGGAAGGAGACAAACCATATATCAAATGTAACATTATGAGTTCTTAGGTATAAATTATATGGAACAAGGGTGTTAGTAATTACATCTAATGTTCAAATCAATATGTTTAGATGCCGCATCAAACAAAAAAAAAAGGTCTTCTTAACCCACCATTAATTCAGTTCACCATAACTAGTGATTGGCTTATATAATTATATTTTCATTTGGTTTAGCAATTCATCTACACAAAAAATGTTAGCGGCATGCAGGATAATATGCATTCTCCTTACGTGTATTAACATATTTTGGGTTGATGAGAGAGAACGGTAAAAGAAAATATAAAAACATATATAATTTATTTATAAAATTTATACTTATATTTATTATTATTTCATTTAGACAGTGGCAAAACAGTAAATAAATAAATAAAACAATTGATGTAGACGTGGTTAAGCATATCCACGCAAATTCACATGTTGTGTTGTGGACGTGATTTAATTACTTTTGCATTTATCATACCTTGGCTGTGGTTGGTTGGACCATTTGGTTTACAACGCAAAAGTATACATTCGCATTACAGATGTAACAGTTTTTTTAATTTTTATAAATTAAATTTTATTTAAAATTTAAAATTATTAAATTTATTAAATTTTATAATTTAAATTATAAAACTCAATAAATTTAATACTTAAATTTTATAAGAAATTAATAAATTAAATTTTATTAATTTATCTTTTTCCTAAATAAAAATAATGTTTTCTTGTGATTTGTAAGCCTTCATGGAGGAGAAAGAATAAATACAAGAAAGAAGGGGATATTAACAAAGAAATAGGAACTAATTACTTTTAGATTTTATGTAAACGAAGAGAAAAGAATTTTAAAAAATTTGTCCATAAATAATACTTTTTATGAAGTTCCGTAGGTCTCACGAAAAAGGAAAAGATAGATGTCTAGCATTTTTCTGAAGAGTCTAGTCTCACGTATGCAAAATTGTAACACTTTCATCCTTTAGTATTTTATTTATAAAAAAATATTTTTATATTTAAATTTTTCACGAAATAAGATGTAAATTTTTAAAAAAATTAAATATCATAAGTACTATATGGTGGTGAACGCCATTAGAAGAAAAGTCGTGAATTACTTTCGTTGGACAGAAAAGATTTAAAAAAAAAAAGGTATTTTTAAATCATTTTGTTGGGAAAAGTGGAAAGGGTGCGATTTATTATAAGAGAATTTTGTTTTAAAAAAGTTTTATCTCTTAATTTAATTTTTATTATTAAATATTTTAAAAAATTATTCTTTTACATTTACCTCAAATAATCATATCTATCAAAAATTTAATTTAATCATCAAAACTCGACTTTTTTAAAAGGAAAATTCTCCATAAAATTATAATATTTCAAATCTATTTGGTATTGATAATACCGCTTAACTTAAAGTAATTGGGATTTTTTTTTTTGTGACAAAAGCAATTGGATTAGTTACAGAACTTACTCCACCTTGCCCACCTTTGCTTGACATGCAATTCTATCTTAATCCAATATTTGCGGTCTAATAAATTCTCAATTATGCTTTACAAAGAAGAATCTGATCGGATATTAAATAAAAAAAAAAAGAAGAAATCTGATCATGGAACCGGTTGAACAAAGTAGCTTGAACTGGCGTTGCAAATGGAGTGGTTTTTGGTCTTGTTTTTGCCAGGATTTGTATCGTAACTGCTTGCCTCTCTTCTCTTTTTCTGTGAAAGGCATAAATGGAGTCGTTAGTATTACTGTTGGCTGAGAATGGCAACCTAATCAGCTAACAAACCCAGCTGCTTGGTTTGCTTCCATAGACGCCATCCTCTTTATTACGTGCACGGTCCAATCTCTCTACACCACTTAATGCCTGAATTTTCGTACTAACGCCAGATTAGGCCATTGGCCTGCAATCTGCACCTCCCATGTTCTTTCCTTTTCTTCCTAACAATTTACTTTATAAAAAAGTAGTAATAGAAAAGTCATTATTCTTCTGCTAGAAGCTTGACTGTTTTGATTCCAGAACCTGCAAATTCCTCACTGCCCTGCCTTTCTCTCTCTGCTTTTGTGTTCTGTGTGTGATGGTGAGTTTTGGCAGGAGAAGGTAAAGGAAGTTCTGTTCTGATGCCTTATAGTTTACGGGCATTCAAAGTTCAGCTCTTTATCAGAAGGGGTTGCTGAAAAAGACGTACCTATTCACTGACGAGTTGAAAAAATGCGCGGTATGAGGCTCACAGAACGTTTCAGAAGTACCCAAGTTCACGCTCTCAGTTCTTCTGAAACCAATGGTGCCAATACTTCAAAGGCTGCTAACAGAGGAGCTAAGCTTGATAAACATCGAATCAAATCACTTGGGTCAAAACCAAAATCCAACGACTCAATCTCAGCAATTGAAAATTTTCTTCCTTCTCAGCTCCCTTCCACTGACATCATTGAACCCTGTATAGACCCTTACCTTAAACCCATCAACCTCGTTGAGACTTTGGCAGATATCTATCGACGGCACGAGTGCTGCCCACAATCCCAGAAAACATCGCTATGCATTGAGCAATACTCGCTTCTGCGCAGCCTCGGGGACCAGAAGGTACTTCGACGATGTCTCAGGACAGCGCGTCAGAACGCAGAGGATGTGCTCTCGAAGATTGTGCTTTCAGCATGGTTGCGCTTCGAAAGGAGGGAGGATGAGCTTGAGAGTGTGTCTTCAATGGAATGCGGTGGCTACATTCTGGAATGCCCGAAGGCGAATTTGGTGTCTGGGTATTGTCCCTGTTCAATTAATGATAGCTGCCAGTGTCCTCGAGACCCAACAAGACAGGAAATAAGTGCCCCAATAGTTATTGAAAATGGGTGTCTACCAGATGAGGAAAGGGATGTCTCATTTTGCATTGGAAATGAAGAAATCAATTGCGTTCGGTACAAAATAGCAGCGCTATCTGACCCATTAAGGGCTATGCTATATGGTGCTTTTGCAGAGTCGAAAATGAGCAAGATTGATTTTTCACGAAGTGGAATATGTCCGAAGGGGATGAGGGCAGTGGAATTGTACAGCGGGACTCAAAAGTTGGACCTTTTTTGTCCCAAGACTGTTTTGGAGCTTCTATCATTTGCCAATAGGTTCTGTTGTGAGGGGATGAAGTCTGCTTGTGATTCCCATTTGGCTACAATTGTTGGTGATTTTGAAGATGCATTGCTTCTTATTGACTATGGATTGGAAGAGAGAGCCATTATTCTTGTTGGGTCGTGCTTGCAAGTGTTGCTAAGGGAGCTGCCAAATTCTCTGCATCATTCAAAGGCGGTCAAAATTTTGTGTAGCTCTGAGGGGAAGGAAAGGTTGGCCTCGGTGGGATATGCTTCTTTCTTGCTGTACTATTTTCTAAGCCAGGTAGCTATGGCGGAAAGCATGGTATCAAAAACGACAGTGATGTTACTGGAAAGACTTGGAGAGTGTGCTACAGAAAAATGGCAGAAGGCCCTCGCGTTCCATCAGATGGGTTGTGTGTTACTTGAAAGGAAAGAATATAAGGATGCCCAACATTGTTTTGAGGCTGCAGCTGAGGCTGGTCATGTTTATTCTATGGCTGGTGTGGCGAGAACCAAGCACAGGTTGGGTCAGCCATATTCAGCCTACAAGTTAATCAGTTCTCTCATCTTTGAGCATAAGCCAGCTGGGTGGATGTATCAGGAGCGTGGTTTTTATAATATTGGAAGGGAAAAGAATTTTGATTTGGACGTTGCAACTGAATTGGATCCTTCCCTTTCATTTCCTTATAAATATAGAGCCCTGGCAAAGATGGAGGAAAAGCAGATAGAGGAAGGAATTTTGGAGCTAGACAGAATTATTGGATTTAAGCTCTCCCCTGATTGCCTTGAATTGCGGGCTTGGTTTTTTATTACACTTGAGGATTATAGACGTGCCATGAGAGATATTCGTGCATTGTTAACTTTAGAACCAAATTACGTTTTTTTACATGGAAACATTACCGGGGAGTATTTGGTTCAGCTCCTCAGTCGTAGGGTTCGGCTAAAGAGTCAGGCAGATTGCTGGATGCAACTGTATGATCAATGGTCTTCGGTAAACGATATTGGTTCTCTGGCTACTATACATCAGATGCTGGAGAATGAACCTGGAAAGAGCCTGCTAGAGTTTCGCCAGTCTCTACTCCTTCTTAGGTAAGCATCTGTAAATCCAACCTTACTCTTGTTCAACTTTGAATTGTAGGAGTTTGTTGCCATTGTCTTCGATCCTTTAGCTTTGAGTTTAGTGTTCAACAAGATTATTTCACGATGACCATTATATTGTCACTGGTTTCTTGATATTTTGTTCTTAGTTTTATTAATGCTTCATGGTTTTTCTGCAGAATGGAGCTATGGTCTGCATTCTAATTAGTTACTAAATATTATGTCAATTAGATTTCTCACATCCATGAATTCCTTAGGTTAAACTGTCAAACGGCAGCAATGCGGAGTTTGCGATTAGCCAGAAACCATTCTAGCTCTTTGCAAGAAAGGCTAATTTATGAAGGATGGATTTTATATGACACTGGCTACCGGGAAGAAGCGCTGGGTAGGGCTGATAGGTCCATCAGAATTCAGAGATCATTTGAAGCCTTTTTTCTGAAAGCATATGTGCTGGCAGATGCAAGTCTGGATCCTGAATCTTTTTCGGATGTCGTCCAAATTCTGGAAGAAGCTCTTAATTGCCCTTCAGATGGTCTTCGCAAAGGACAAGTTAGCGATCTCTATTCTCTGCCACTGTCCCTATTACTAATCATTTATCTTTTATGCAGCTATATGATTGTCTGCTGAATTATTTTGTAGGCATTGAATAACTTGGGGAGCATTTTTGTGGATTGTGGTAAGCTAGATCTTGCAAAAGAATGCTACATGAGTGCCCTTGCAATTAGGCACACAAGAGCTCATCAAGGTCTGGCACGTGTTCGTCATCAGAAGAATCAACGTAAAGCTGCATATGATGAAATGACAAAGCTAATTGAGAAGGCAGAAAGCAATGCCTCAGCATATGAGAAACGATCAGAGTACTGTGACCGTGAAATGGCAAAGACTGATCTTGACATGGCAACACAACTAGATCCTCTAAGGACATATCCATATCGATATAGGGCAGCAGGTACTTTCCTTACCTTTCGCTCTTTCCCTTCTGCTAGTTGATTTTAACAGGCGAGTCTGTTTATTTCTTAATATGATGCTCTTTAAATATATACACATCTTGCGATAATTTATCATCCCTGTATTCAATATTGGGGAAAATCTTGCATGTTGGTGAGATGAAGTACATTGGTTTGGATTTCTGTGTTCGGATTCATAATCCTTCTAAACATAAGAATCTGACCGGCAAAACAAATTTGTTGTCATTATTGGATTTGGAGAGGTTATCAAGTCCAGATATATGTATCTAGCTCCGTCGGTAATTTGGTTACCTTGTTAAGTACATCATTTTTGGGTAAGTGCACTGAAACTAATATGTTGATAGGATCTGAATTCTGGAAGGACAGTTATTTTATCATTTGTCTGCCTATGGATAGCCCAAAATTCTTGAAATTGACATGGCGATGCTATCGCCCTGTCATTTGGATGTATTGAGTTGAGAGTCTTTTCATACATTCTTCTATGGAGAGTGTGATTTTCAATGAAAATTACAGATTACCATCCATTTTTATGATGCTTTCATGTGAACTCAGGTTTTAATGAAAATGGTTTGCTGGTGAGGATTTGTACTCATTCGAGTATATTTCCTACCAAGGAAGTTTTCACACATTTAACAGTATGTTAAAGCACTGCATACAAGTCAGTAATTGTTTTATGTACACCTTTCCTCTGCTTTGAGCTTGAATCTTGATGGAGAGTAGCAGCTTAACATTATTGAAATTTATTCACTAGCTAAAGAACTCAACCCCCTTCAACTGACAGAAGTGAAAGGAAAATGATTAAGCAATTTTGCTGGCAGTAAAATATCACCATTTTCTTTATTATGCTTCAGATTGTATTCAGGTAATTCTGCATCAGGTAAGTAGTTCATTATGTAGTCCGCTGGATATATACAGCATGCAAAAGGAAAATAGGCTCATAATGTAGTAGGAAGTGATTTCATTATCCCCTTTGCATTTCCAACCTCAGCTAAGTTTCCAAGCACATGTTTTTCTGTCAAAGGAAAAAAATGAAAATAGAAAAGAAATTTTGATGCAAGGCTTTGAACTTCTCAAGTCTGACCTGCATTTGAAAATTTTACTTTAATGGTCAATCTTGAGATGCAAATATATACTTACATTCAGTGTCATCTTATGACCAGTGATGATGGATGAACAAAAAGAAACTGAAGCTGTAGAAGAACTCACCAAGGCCATAAATTTCAAGCTGGACCTGCAAATGCTTCATCTACGAGCAGCATTTTATGAGTCAATGGGGGACCTATCCTCTGCTCTTCAAGATTGTCAGGCAGCTCTGTGCTTAGACCCAAATCATACAGACACACTCGATCTGTATCGAAGGGCACAAAAGCTCAGCTTTTGATCACGAACTATACGTGTATCAGAAAGCATTTATGTGGAGAGATCTTGGGCGCAAAATTGCGGGGACATCTCAAATAAACTTTTAATTTTCCCTCTGAAATCTCACAGCAACTTGATGGGAAGTATCTTTTGTTAAAAAAGAAGGGGAGGACATGGATTGGGGAATTATCAAAAGAAAAACAATACTTCTTGGTCGACTTAAGAAAATTGACAAGAGATTTAAGTCATCTGTTTATTTGATCAAATAGAAGGATGATTCGGGTCAAAATTAGAAGATTTTCAGATTAGAAATTCCATTGATACGGATTCTTGTGAGACATGCACGGATTCTTTCTCACCCTGGTTACACTTCTCTTGTACAGTGACAGGATCTTGTTTCCTATTATGTATACTTATTTTCTCCCTCAACAAAGGGAACTTATCCCTGAGTTTTTCCCATAAGAGAAAATAAAGGGATAACTTGTTCCTGAGAAATCCTTCATGGAAAGGCTTCCTTTGAAAAAGACCTTAAGAAAAGGTAGAATGCATCAGCCCATGTAGGTGTAAGCTAAAGATTCCATTTAATATAGTCATCTTTTCCGTTTGCTTTTAGCCTTTTACTCTAGGGCCATAATATTTCGGCTGCTTTTGTTTCTGTAAAGTTTTGTCCTAGGAAAACCATGAGACAAGAGTTGCACGAAGTGAATCAGGATAGTGGGATATATTGTATTCCCAGTTCAAATTGTAAGACTCAATAAGGTGCAGTCGCAAAGCAAACATCTATTTATTGATATTTCAATCATGTCTTCATATAACAAAATAGGCATATCCTTCTTAGCAGACATAAACCCTTTCTCCTCTCTCAACCCTTACCCGACCCCTTCCCTTGTCAAGAAATTAAAAATGTACAATGATATTAAAATGATATCGATGAAGTAATCACCAATCTTCAATATTTACAAGAATTAATTCCTCTACATTGAGACCGAGGCAGTCTCTTCTCTATAAGCTGATTCTGTTAGCTTCCACAAAAGAATCTTAAATGCAAAAGAAAATGTATGAAACTCCAAATTCAGTGTAATTGCTCAGAATAATATGTCAACCTTTTCTTGGCCATATATTAATGTCTCAACTTCATTCGGTAGACAAAATTTCAAGTTCTGCCCACCAAAGAGGGGATAGTTTTGGTGTTGCTCCTTCAGGCCCCATTGCAGTGATTTCCTTCAACTTAGCAGCGACCTCTTTCATGGTTGGTCTATTTTCTGGACCTGGATGTACACAGTCTTTTATCACTTCAGACCATTTCTCAATTTCTTCTGCTTGCAGAGAATCCAGAGTTGGATCCACCACATCTCTCAAGGGTTCTTCCCTTCTTAGACATGCTACTGCCCAATCTGCAAGCAAGTCATTGTTCAAAGTATAGGGAACTCTCCCCGTAATCAATTCGAACAAAATTAACCCAAAGCTATAAACGTTGTCCTTTATATTTGTTGATGAAGTTTCCAAGAGCTTTGTGGTTGTAGAATCCTTATTTTTAGCAATTATATCATTCCAGAAACAAAGATCTGATATTTTAGCAGCATAATCTTCACTCAGGTATATAGAGGAAGATAGCAGGTTTCTGTGGGCTATGGGTGGTGTCAGCTGATGCATATGCTCTAGACAGTAGGCTATTCCCATAGCTGCCCTCTTTCTCATCTGCCAATCTAGGTGTTCTGCTTCTCTAACTGCAAGACACATGAAAATAAATAGATTATCAGCACAAAAATCTATCTTGCTTGACATAGCACGAACAACTTTCGAAATGTCAGGAGTAACAAGGATACACATGATAGCTGCCATTATCTTAACTTTGAAAAACATAATTATAATAATGTTAGATTGCGGATAGTTCCTAAAGGACATGCTTGTTCAATGATGCAAATGAACTTAGAACAAAATGATACTCACTGTGGAGATGCTCATAGAGCGTTCCATTTGGAGCGTATTCAAAAACCATCATTCTTGTGAATGGCACCTTCTCTTCACAATACCCAATAAGATTTACAAAGTTTTTGTGGTTCACTCTTGACAATGTCTCTATCTGGAATCATAAGGGAAAAAAAAGAGGTAAAAAATTATGCACCAGAATGATAAATGCAGTGTTTACAAAATTTCTTGCCTGAGTACCTTCTTTCTGAATTGGCGTTCCATTTTTTTTGACCAGTTTTCAAATGAGATCACTGCAGTGGATGCTACTGCTATCTCAACTCCAGTGGAGAGAGTCCCCTTATAAACAATTCCATCCGCAAGAGAACCAATAATGTTGCTGAAATCTTCACAAGCTGCTTCAATTTCTTCTCGTTTGAGATTTGGCAGACCTGAATCAAATGTGCTCAATGAGTGTATGCAAATCTCAAATAACTTGTGAAGCAAAGGACTACAAATGAAACTTCATTCTTGGCATTTGCTATACATATTTAAGATCTGTGGTTGATTTTACAAATGAAATAAATTAAGTGAATATGACACTTTTAGCTTTCCCAATACTGCAATTATCCCGAGTGAGAACTGAATAGTCACATAGTTAAAGCGGGTCAAATTACCTGTTACAAAAGCTTTCTGCAGCTGACCACTCAACCCTGTGGCCCAAGGTCTTACAGTTACAACCTTACTGTTCCGGAAGCAAACAAAAGCAATGGCTGACACCAGTATCAGTAGAGAGAAACCCCCAACTGTAGACCAAATTACCGCAGACTGATGCATTGACTTGGAACTAGCTGTATTCCCTTGCTCTGAAAATTGAGCAGGGGAAGGCGCTGCAACCCAGTTGGACTGAGGTGGTGTGGACACAACAGTAGGTGGATTTACTGGAGCTGATATAACTGGAGTTGGTGCCACCATTAGTGAAGTTGACGATGGAGAGAGAAAAATACTAGAAGGAGATCGTGAAGGGGAAACTTCTGGGGAGCTTATCGATGATGGCGAAAATGATGATGGAGCAGATGCAGATGGCGAATTTAAGGGAGGTTCCGATGGTGCAAAAGACTGAGAATTTGGTGGTAATGAAGAGGGCTTGGGTGATGGTGATATAGTAAAATTCTCCATGTCATTATCCATCTTGATTATGGGAGTATTAGCAGCAATTGCAACTTGAAAAAGTCGTCGCCTTTGTGATACTATATCCCCATTTTTGCCAATATGGCTGAGACAAAAATGTCATACAACAGGCGTTACACAAAATGATCTTGTGAAGCGGAGTCTACATTGAAGCGTTAACAGAGAAAACTCATGATCAAATCGAAATTTTGAGTCAAATGGACCCACAAATACGTCACTGTTGATGCATCACGAAAGTTCAAGCTGTATAAATCTTTTGCTAGTGTGAGTTCCAAAATAATCTTGGAGTTACTTGCTGTATAATTAGTTGCTTACCAGAAGCTAGATCTGCTTAAACATGCTGCTCTTGCGATGGCACCATTTAGTTGTTCTTTGTTTACATGAACTTCAGAAATCATCTTGAGCTTATAAACTTCTGGCGTTAAGTTGGCAAGATAGTCATTGTTGTCCAGTAAACTGCAGTAAAAATTTTCTGATATTAATTTTTTAAAAAAAAGAAAAGAGAAAAACTCAGGAAACAACAAGTACAAAGTATTTGGTATGAAAGCATCAACTTACAGAGTCGTCAAGGATGGAGTGCCGCTGCCAATGTGTAATGGGAATTGTCCACTAAAGTTGTTAAATCCCAAATCAAGAACTTCCAGTTCCTCTAATTGCAGTATTTCCTTCGGAATTTCCCCAAAGAAAGAATTATTGCGTAAAATGCTGAAGAACATACAATGAATATGGAGTTGAGAAGATCCTCAGTGTATATGTATTTAATAAAATTAAGAATGGCATTTACATGCATATTCTTACATAGATTTTATGTGAGGCAGGTTCCCAATTTCAGGTGCTAGTGTTCCTTCAAGACAAAGGTCCTTCAAATTCCTGCAAGTTCAAAGATTAATAATTCAGGCGCTAGCTTTTGCTAATTAGTTATGCTATTCCCACCTATGGCGGAGTTAGGATTTATTTTTGGGTGACTATAATTAAAATTATAAATGTTATTATATATTATTTGTTGATGAGTGTACGTGGCAAAAATATATAATTATTTCAAAAGTTATTTTAAAAATTTTTAAAATTTAAGTAAAATATATAAAAAGTTATTTAAATTTTTTTTAAAAAATTATGACAGGTTATACATAATATTTTATAAAATTATAAAATTTAAGGAACACTAAAAGCTTTCAAATATTTTTATAATATATATGAGAATTTTCAAAGTTTAAATGTGTTGGAGCCCTTTGAATGTCCCATGTTGTTTCAAATACCAATTATTGATCGGTTTAGATTTCAAATTTGCCATATGACCATTATAAATCTAATGATATATAATAAAAACCATGCCAAAAGTTTTTAAAATTTTAGCACAAACTTTTACACACATCTCAATATGATAATTATTATGAAATAATTAAATACTCAATTTATACTGATAATTACTCCAGTACACACCCTTTAACATAGTTACATATTAATTTTGTACACAATTTCACTTCAAACAGAAACTAATTAATTTTTTTAAAAGAAAATATATTCAAGATGTTTTTAATAGATCATAAAATACATTTTTAGTATTTCAAATTTTCTAAATATTTAAAATATGAAGAAAATATGCATCCGTAGGTCATAAATAAAGGAGTTGATCTGGTATATTTTTTAGTATCCTACTTTGTATTTAATTATTTTTTAATAAAAATAGATGTTGTGATTAATAATAAAATAATCGAGTAACAAACCAAAAGCTCATAAATAAGTTTATTAATTAATTTTTAAATTAATATGAAACAAATTACTTAAAACTAAGCATTGAACTAAAGACAAATATCTTTCAATTTAACATTAACAAAAAATTATTCAAATGTGGGAAATTTTACGAAACATTTAAAAAAATTATGCCAATTTTAGAATAAAAAAGGTAATGATATAATAATATAACAATAACAAAATACAACAAAAATTAAAGTACTTTATTCTAAATTTAAAATGTTGAAATTTGAAATAACAAGCCTTGTACCCTTTTCTTGTCCGTTGTTTTCCCGACTGAAAAAAGAAAAAAGTTATTTCAACGTGCTTAGCCAAACCATACTCTCAAGAGAAAATAAAAAATGAAACGTTTTTTTTTTTATGTATAATGGAAACGTCTATCTAAGACGTAAGAATGTTAGAAAAATGTTAAACACACATTTTAAAGTTACATTTCATTTATGTAGTTTTAAATTTTAAAAATATGAAAGAGAAATGATGAGAGAGTGAGATATAAGAATAATGATATTTTTTTCTAAAACTGAACTGAGGTTAACATTTTCGGACCTGAAAGCAACACCCCTCCTGAGTGGGCTGATCCCCTTTAGATGGACCAGGCCGACAAAAGACCGAATCCCGGCTACTATTCTACATTGACCAGTCAAAATGCCGTCAAATGTGCCAAAACCCATTCAAAGCTGCCTGCTTTAACTCAAGGGGTTCCTATCTTAGGCTATCTCTTTTTGAGTTACGTTAGTTGTTTAATTTTTCTTTATATATACTCTCACAATCTCTCAATATTTTTTCTCTCCCTCAAATGGTCTGTTTCTAGGATTTCCTCTCTTTTTTTTACCATTCTTCCTTATATTTAGTTAAACTTTTTTTAATAAAAATAGGTGACATAGCTAATATGTGTATAATTGAATGCAATAAAAAATAATATACAAAGACCTCTTCTCTAAATGCAAGTTTCAAAAGATATCTTCTCTAATTTAGATCCATTTGATTTTGATATGTCCCCCTTTCTTTTTTGCAATTCTATTGTCCTATTCAATTTACTTCCTAATTTATTTCATTGTCTAATTTGAACTTTCCTTCAAGATAACCAAAATCACTTTCTTGGTAACCAGCAATGGCAACCACTTCAATACACACCAAACACTTTACAAAGCATTAACAATCACCAAGAAAAAAAAAAGCATTACCAACATCAATTTTAAGACAAATTTAAAAAATGATTCAGAGTAACTTAATGTAATTCCGCAGTTTTCGGATGAACGGAAAAGAAAAAAAAACACACACAAACACACACACAAAACAGAATATAGGGAGAGGAGAGGCTCTGCCGAAGACAGTTATACTTACAAGGTCACAACTTTGCCGTCGGCGCACTCAACGCCGAACCAGGCACAGGGATCCACGATGCCGTCGTCGCCATTCCAATTCGATAAAGCCCCGAATGGGTCTCTCTCCACTCTGTCCCTGAACATGAGCAGCGCCAAACCTGCGTCCAAACGACACCGAATTTCGTGAAACATGCTAACCGAATCCCATTTCCGTCAAGAACTCGCAAAAACAAGTCTTTGACAATTGGTAAATCGTCGTTTCAATTGCACCTCACCTTCCCCGTTAAGAGGTGAAGAGAGACTCTGTTTGAGGTTCATTGAAAACAGAGACACAATCACCATGAACACTAAAACGCGCAGCTTTGAACGATGGAATCTCCATGATTCCATCATCGTGCATTTAAAATATAAAAGCAGCAGCAGAATTGGCATTCTGAAGAGATAGATAGAGCTGAAGAGGAGGCAGAGTGAATTAAGAAGCTGAAACCAAAGGGAATAGGTAGATATTATATAATCTTCTTTTTTGCTGTATAAAAAATGGAAACGATAGGGAATAGGGAGATATTTGGGGAGTTGGTTATGCTGGGTTTTGCGTTGCGGGGATCCATCAGGGCGATGGCTACTGACTGGAGTTGGGAGGCGAGAGGAATTAAGTGAGGGGTGAGGCCTGACGCCAAGTCTGACTCTATTTATATAGCGCCGTCTTCAACCATAAGCCGCACGGGGACGTGGTCGAATAATTATATCCTCATTTTGTCTTGGTATGACTATATTTTTGGAAAAAAGATAAACCCCCCCAAAAAACAGAAAAAAACCCATCAAGTTAAGGTTTAATAAATTTAAAAATTATTAGATTTTTAAGTAAAATTTATATAATATTTAATTTATAAAAATAGAAGAATAAATATTTGTGCAAGGGTTATGTTATTCACCCAACTTCTACTCTTAAACTTCTTTTGTTTTAAAAGATTTATCTTTTAAAGAAGAAGTATAGAAATTAAGAAAATTATTAAATAGTCTTAGAATTGAAAAGGTTTTGATTTTTTTATTAATATATTCTTTGCATAAAATTAAGAGAGATAAACTTTTTTAACTAAATATTTAATAGAGACAATAAAATAAATTAAACAAAATAAAAAAATTGATATAATTTTAATTTTGAGAAAATGATAACTAAAGAAAAATAAGAAATTTTTTTTTGATGATGACAGTTCATTCGAAAATGATGAGGTACAAATTACATATGGGAGTACTTTAGTTTTTATATTTGCTTACTATTCACTTACGAATGGTGCTATGTCATGATCACATTCATTTATAATATTATATATATATATATATATATACACACACACAATCTGAAGATTTCTACATGCGCAAATGTATATATGTTTTATTTTCTTTTGTTTTCGTTTTTTTTAAATATATCAAGTAACCAACTGATTCAAGCTTTTGACTGAGGATGTTTTGAGAAAGAAAAGATTTGAAATCTTGATCACCAACTTTGGTGAGACGGGTACCTGATGTCTAAAAGACAAACTTTTATATCATTCATTCATTAAAAAAAGTTTAAGAATTTCTTATATTTAAGTAGAGTGTTAATATTTACATAGCTTTTATTGCACAAGTTTTAAATAAATTATTACATGGTTATATTTATATTAGATTAACTAGACATAACATTTCTAGCGTTATATATTGCCATAAGTCTTATGAAAAGAAAATATACAGTTATTTGACATTAATATAATCGAATTAAAGCAACGCAAAATTTTCTTTTCAAAAATATTAAGCGTTTTTGTTTTCAAATATTGCATTGTCAAACCAGCATTTATAACAACGTAATCGCATCTGTCATTGTTTTGAAGTTTTCTCTTAAATATTCAAAACTTTTGTGTATATATTAAGTGACCAAAAATATTAAATTTATATAATTTTAGTCACAAAAATTTTATATATAATAGAATAAATGATTTGATTTGTAAAATTTAATAAAATTAAAAATTTAAATTATAACTTTAAATATTAAATAAGAACGAAATTATGGACATAGTAATACTCTTAAGTGACTATAAAACTATCAAAATAGGCTAACCACCTTACATGGAGCAGGTTCATTTATATATATATATATATATATATATATATATACACTTAATAAAATATGGATAAATTGACTTACTTCATTTAATTTATAGGTTATAATGAAAATAATCAATTTATTTTTTATATATAAAAATACATTAACCTATAAATTAATTCATCTAATCCTATCTAAAAGATAAGTTAGATTAATATTTTATTAACTCATAAGAATTATACCTTACCCCATTTAATTATGAGTTATAGCAAAGCGAAGCAAACCGCCCACATTGATCCCTCTAGTAACTAATCACTTTTTTATTGAAAAAACATGTTGTCAAGTATTGTATATCAATCAAAGTTTGAATTATTCATAAAGATCTTTAAAGTTGATTTAATAAAACTTGAGACACTAAATGTATATAAAATTTGAAGCATTGATATACGTATATATTTTTGTATTCACATTCTGTACATCAACTCACATTCTTTTTTTTTTTTTAATTTTTTTCCTATACGTGCTACAGCATGCATTTTGTGTTTTTATAAAATTTCTAACATTTGACTCTTCTGGTTCCATTTGTCACTTACTTGCCGTCTTTTGCTTTTTTCCCCCTCCTTCTTTTTGCACCATTTGTTGCTTTTCTAGTTATCTCATCACCATGGCCAACATATAATAATTCAACAAATTATTATGTACAATTTACGTACCTCAGAGTACATACCTTAATTTCCTGTATTCTATTGATTGCACATCCTTCACCCACAGATGGGCCAATTCTTGGTCTTGTTGCATATAATATATTTGCGCAACTTGTTATACTTAATCTTTACGTAAATCGCCAACTTGAAATGCAAGTGTGAGTAGGTGGTAGATTTTTATTTGAAGAGGCCCACAACTCGATCAGCATTTGTATTGACCTATGGCCTGCACAAGATTATTTATTCTACTGCCTGTAAAATATTAGAATGCAAACATTATTCTATTGCCTATGGTACACAAAAACAAATTAAGAATATGGTAGTGAGACTTTGGGTAATGTTAGTTGCACATATTTAATATGCACAATTAATAAATATAGAGTGATATTAACATTGGTGCTAATGTATATGGATTCAAATCTTAAAAAGATTCTTATTGTGACAGGTGTCGACCTTGAAAATTTTATTTTCTGTGATTTGTGAAGTCGCCACCGATTTAAGTTATCTAAAATAAGATTGGATATCTAATTAAAAATGATCTACGTATAAAATATTGAGTTTGAGAATTGATTACATTTTAGGGAAGGTGTTAGCACCTTAAACGCTCTTTCGGTATCAAAAAATGATCTAATTAATTTATTTGATTTAATTAAGATTGATTTTAAATAAACATTTTTGAAAAATGCAATTCCTATCCATTCCGAATTGGAATATTTAAATAATCATCTCATGAAAATCCCCTTTCTATTCCATCTTAGGGTTTTAAAAATAATTTTTAGAAAAAATCAATCTCTATTCCAGATCAAGGTTTTAAAAAAAATAATTTTTAGAAAAATTTCATCACTATTCCAAATCAGGGTTTTAATAATTTTTAGAAAATTACATCTCTATTCCAGATTAAGGTTTTTAAAAAATAATTTTTAGAAAATTCTATCTTTATTACATATCAGAGTTTTAAAAAATAATTAAAAAAAATCCTTTTCTAAAAGAAATGCTTGCACCATCTATTGATTCTTAACTTATTTTTACCCTAAAAGAATGTAACTTATTTTTTATTATTATTATTATTTTTTAAAAAAATACAAAATTTACCTAAAATAAAAGTGCAGAGTTTAACTACATTTTTTAAAAATCAAAATCCATTCACCTTCCTTTAACTGATTTTTAACATACCATAAGCTCCTAAGGAACCTAAAAATAAACTCCCAAATAATATCATAACCATAAAGACAATAATGACCCTAGTAATATGAAATTGCATGGCATACCTTACGTAAGTGAGTCTTGTGCTGGAATTGGTGGTGTCTCTTGGTGACAAAATGGGGAGGACCTTTAGGAACACTTTGAAAATGGTGTCATGACCCGCGGCAAGAACTGGATTGGCAGCGGTGCACAGGCTCCGGTATTGCGACGTTGAGGCTGAAATGAGTTGTGGCTAGGCACACTAGGAGTGCTGTAGTAGATTAGCAAAGCTGAACGACGGCGTTGGACTGGCTGATGATGGCTCTTCTGCTACTGAGTGATGTTGCGGCTGAAGACTTCTATGATTATGAGGTTTTGGTGTCATGATGAAGTCGAACAATAGCTGGCCAAAGTTCTCGATCAACGTCAGAGTCTCTAACTCAGCTTCTCCTAATTTTGGCCTTGGGTTTAGGATGGGGATGACTCATAACCAAGCAAAACAGCGGTAGCTAGGATCGACTTGGAGGTGGAGCCGAGACCTGCAGTAGAAGGTGGTTGCCATTACTCTGATTCCTACAACAATGGCGAGAGCGAACGATGCAGCGGTGCTCCCTTGGGCTCCTTGATGGCCTCGTGGGTGACGGACGGTTGTACTACACTGACGAGCAGTAACCATCTTCTTGTACAGATGCAAGATGCTCCGATGATCTTAAAGTCGATGTTTGAGTTGAAAGAGACAAATGGAGGAAGAGAAGTCTCAGTCACAGGTTCGAAGAAGGGAGGTGCGTTTTGGAGCTAGTTTTTCCTTGGTTTGGCTGTTCTAGGTGTAGGTATAAATGAATGAGAAGAGGTGCACTTGAGTGCTGGTGAAGGTGAAGAAGACGGATAGAGATAACTGTAAGTGCAGAAAATTGAGTTGAAATGGGATAAGCGCTGGTTGTTCGAGAAGTTACGGGGCTGCCCTAAGCTTGGGTTGAAGCGTAGGAAGTTTTTTTTTTAAAATGACCAATGACCTTCTCAGCTTGGGTGATTACGGCGTTGCTGGAGACAAAGATGGTGGTGGCACAAGAAAGGAGCTTTGGAGGAGCAAAGTGTGTATTGAGGTGACATGGATGCTGGCTTGAGAATGCAGCAGGTTGACGGGTGTTTGGCTTCTTTGAAGTGGCAGGTTGTTTTGGTTTTGTGGTTGAGAGGCAAGGTGATAGGTGTTGGGCTAGAATGGAGAAGAACCATGTTGGAATCTGATCAAAGGCGTGATGCTTGGGAGAGGTTTCGGCTTGGTATTTTGGGAAAGGACCGAGCCTTGTGGGAAGGAAATGATTATGTATAGTTGATGGATGCTTGTTGTGTCTGATGGATGCTTATTAGTAGTGATGGGTTGATGGTTGTGGTAGGAGACGCAGGTGTTGAGGTAGTCGTAATAGATTCTGATGTTGCCGTCATGATTGTGAGAAGACAACGTCACTTGGAAGTTTAAGGTCAAGAAGTTAGGCACGGTGGCATTGAAGGCATAAACGGTGACATCGTGAAGAATGAAAGAAAACCCCGACAGCCTCAAGATTGCCTAGATTAAAAAAATGGTGATCAGGACCATGAAGGGATTAAGAGGTTTT
Source organism: Dicorynia guianensis (assembly GCA_037013595.1). NCBI lineage: Eukaryota > Viridiplantae > Streptophyta > Magnoliopsida > Fabales > Fabaceae > Dicorynia > Dicorynia guianensis. The sequence goes on from JASUAB010000005.1 coordinate 31,001,177, forward strand.
TGGTATAGAGAGACTGTGTGCCACTGTGAATGTGGAAGCTTCTCTTTTATCCACCGTGGGTGCTAGCTTCTTCACTCAAGTGCAGCAGAGATGAGAATGGAAAAGCTTGGGTGAAGGCCCCCCTTTCTGAATGTCAAAGGTGGAGAAGTTTTTTTTCTTTCGTGCTCACCCATTCCTCCTTAGACGTCAAGATATTCGGCCTTTCTTTCCACTTTGTTACCTTATTTCTTCATAACTTCCTCCTTTCTTCTACTTTGGCTGCATGTCCACCCACCCTTTGATTTTCTTTTCTTCCTTTTTTACTCATGGCCCCTACTTCTTCTCACTCTTTCCACCTTCACCCACATTCTTTGATTTGCTTTTCTTCCATTCACACTTCTTTTTTCTTTTGTTCTTTTCTTTTCCCTTTTTTTTTCTAATTTTTTAATTTTTAATTTTTAATTTTTAACAATTTTTAAACAATATTATTCACATTTGGGACTTAAAAATATTTTAAAGTTTTTTTATTTTCACTCAATTAATTTCTAAAAAAATATATACTCAAGTAAAATAATTTTACAACTTGTTGGGTCCACTTTAATTTTTAAGATCTAGACAAAATTAGGTATCTACAACAGGAAATACCATTTATTGTTTCTTTTTTTTAATTAATATTGTATTGAATAGTGGTGCAAAAATACCTTATAAAAAAATTTTTAAAAAATGTGATATTAACACATTATCCTTTAAACATTAATAGATAATATGGAAAAAAAAAACAAACATATCACTCTTTGTATACTAATTATACACATTAAATATGTGCTATATCACCAAATTGAAACTTAATGATTGGGTAGTAGGAGTTTTTAAGGGATACTTTTGAATTTGTCTGGTGGTGGAAGTGTATTGTGGAATTAGAATATGTTCTCGATTACACAATGGGGAAAGTAAAGTCATGGCGTGAAAGACAAGTACATAAAAGATGTTGGGGTAGGGTGCAACTTGAAACTTTTAAGCATGAAAGGGCCAGGGATAACCAAATCCTATCCTCCTTAAATATGACCCATCATTAATTATATACCATTGGTTAAAGTTGTAAACTGATTTGTTTTTCGATATTTTGTACCATATTGCATTTTATTAATCAAAATGTGTTACATGTTGCATAAAAATATGACCATTTAGTTTAATACTATCTCTATTCTTATATAGTAAGACTCATGCAAATTTCAGGTAAAATAATTTTGATGGATCAAAATTTGTGAGATCTACTACATCCAATAATGATAAATTTTTGCATAAAGTTTGTGTGACAAAATTTATATTATCTGAGTTTAGCTTTTCTTTTAGTACAACACTCCCTACACGATCCCTATGTAAACAAAGTTTCCTATTGAATATGCTAAGTGGTAGAGGTTTACTCAATATTAAATGGAATTTTCATTATAATCCTAAGTGTTACAGGTATTGCATACATTTATGTCACCTATCGTATCATTAACTTAGGATGTCACAAATTCATAGTAAATAATCACTATGTTTAATTAAAAATTTAAAATATAGTTAATTAATGATAGTCTACATAAAAAAATTTTTACAAACATTCATGAGAAGCAATTGCCATGTAGCACCCTTCTATCTAACCTTTATATATACATAAGTTGTTTCATCAAGGGAGGCATGAACCACTAAGGTACATCTAGCAAGGTTGTGGGGATGGAGGTTGACGGTATGTTGGGGAAAGACCAGCACAAACGCTGCACAAATATCCAAATTCAATTACTAGAGTTTTTTCTCCTGCCTTTGTTTATATATTCAAATGGGAAAAAGTTATTTTTACACTTCAATATATATTCACTCAAATATTATATTTTTTGATATAAATCTTTAAATTTATTAAATCTTGCAATTTAATTCATAAAATTTAATAAATTTAATAATTTAAATTTTATATTATAAATATAAATTATAAAAATATAAGGACTCATTCAGATGATTGTTCCACCATTGAATAGATGAGCAACTTGATGGATTGCCCTTGTTGAATAAACTTAACAAATCATAAAACTGAGGACAGGGAGGGAGATGGATGAAGATAGTCAAAGATATTAATGATATGCAGTTAGTATTATCGTGTTAAGCTGTGTGTGGGAACTGATTATGATAATATCGGAATACGTGGTTTTGGTTTCTTGCAAGTCATCATATTTTTTTAAGCAAAAATTTCGGCCAATTAACCTTTTAATAGCTAAATGCATTTAATGCCCATTTGCAGTAAATTCTGTTAAATACTTGCAGCCTCGTCAACTCAATCAAAGTAGCATGCATATACATTACTGATTCAACAATATTAAAGATGAGCTGTATTGGAGCCCACATCATAGTGACATTGGAATTGAAATGAATTGATACTCCACCCCATAGACTAACGGGCACAGTTTCTGGTAGGAGTTTGGTAGGTAGTGGCAGCCATAATTGTAGATTGTGGAGTGTACTTGTTGAGTTCTCTACGGACTATATAGCTAATGAGTTGGTGCTGAATATTTTGTGATTTGTGGGTGTTGTTTTTATGAGTGGAATCGTGCCCGTTACCTAAAGGTGGGGCCTAAGTTCCTCTCTTTGATCAACAAATAGACAGGGTAACCTCCTTGTTTAAACAGAAAACGCCCTGCCACCTATTCCAACTCCTCAATCATCCTCATCATATATGCAACATGTCTAGCCTTCTAAATTCCAACATGTTTAGGGTCTAGGATTTTATTGCAGTAACATGACATTCAAGATACCATAGAAACCTTGCATGACATGGAAGGATATGTATTGCATTTGCACTCAACTACTAAAATTTAATTTTTGTGTTAATTTGACAACAACACAATTTTAATTTAACTTCTTTGACATGACACATTTTGATTGAACAAGTGCTTTACAAACAAACAACTGGAACAATACTTTTTTTTTTTTATCATGATTGTTGATTTTCATTGACCAATTAATATGTGAGAATTGATATATTTAATAGTTTAAATGTTATGAAGTAAAAATTATATAAAAGAAAAAATATGATAATAAAGAAACTCAATAAAAAATCATTAGAATAATTAAGAAAAATGATACACGACACACATTAATTGAATGCAAAAATTGAATGAATTGAAGTATTTTAACACCATTTCATTATCAACTCCTCCGAGCCCACCTTGTTAGACATGCTTTTACAAGTTGGCTTTCCCCTGTCAACCCATAATCCAGTCCACCAGCCCACTATCTTTACCCATCTAATCCAATCTCATCAGAATATGGATGCAATCCCGATCAGGGTCCATCTTCTTCATTACTATTGCCATGTTTTCTAGGTTCAAGAATTACCCCGGGGCATACCTGTACAACAAATACAAATACCTGGGCAGTAAATAATAGAGTAAATTATTTTTAGATTTTTTGTATTTCATTGTTATTATACAAACATTTCTTCTATTTTGAAAAATTACATAAATCTCAAATAAAAAAACATTTATAATTAATAGAAATAATTTCTTTTAGTATGAATCATAATATTAAATTCTAAAAATTTTATTATCTTATTATATGAAGTTATATTTAAATTTTATCTAAATTATTAAAAATAATTTAAATTTATAATATCAAAGTACTAGCAAAGGACTTAAGTATTTACATGACTTATCTATATAAAAATGAAACAAGTTTTGTTCATTGTAAAAGACTTAATTTTGTTAATTTAAAGTAAGAAAAATATTTTAATTTAATAACAACCAAAAATTAATTTGCAAGAAAAGGGTTTATGATTTTTTTTTAAAAAAAGGGAGATTTATGTAGGCTTTTAATTATTTTTAAGGGATGTTTGTGTAAATTTTCAAAATAAAAGGAAGCTAAGTTTGTGGTAAGCAAAATATAAGAAAGATTGAAGTTATTTACTCTAAATAATATTACATAAACATTGCAATAGAAATGCTAATTATGTGACATCAGAAAAAATATTAGCTCACAAAACTTTTCAAAGAAAATAGGCGCAAAATTTAATTTAGGCTATAAATTTGTTGAATTTTATAGGACTTAATAAATTTTATAATATAAATTTTTTTTAATATGTATTTAATACGAATCAATATATGAAAATGGGTGAAATTATGTCAACTAATTAAATGGAATTGGATAAAAAGCTTATTGGAGCAAACCAATGGTTGAAGGTGACTGTGATGAACCCAGATCAAGTTTACAAATTAATACTGTTCAATAATTTCCACAAGAGATACGTAAGTGCCTGCTACTGTTGCCCAATTGATGAATATTTCAACCCTAATCCTTTTACAACCCTAACATAGAGGTCAAAGAACATACGTTGTTACTAATTATAGCATGCATTGAATATCAATCTATGGGCACAGAAAAGAAAAAAAACTATCATTCTTTGTTCTTATTGTGAACTACTGATTCAAGATGGACCGTGCTAGAGGTAACGTCAGCCAAGTACGTACGTGGAATGAGACCAACTTCTGACGTCCCACATCGCAAATTGGAGAGAAGCACCAACTGTCCCTGGAATACTTAAAGCTAAGCCAAAGTGCAGGTCAAGTTACGGAGCCGTGCGGTGAGCAGAGAGCGAACTATTTTTTCGCCTTTTACTATAGAATACCGTGTGCTTGCCGCTGATAGCGGCATACGCCAAATTTTTGAGGGGTTCCTTCGTTTGGAAGGTGTCCTAAAATTGCAAGTGTAAGACTTTTGTGGACTTTGTTGTTGATTTTTGTGCGTTGACCGTGGATTTCAGAATTAGAACATATTCATAGAGATTGAGAGTTTTCATGAGAGATGAAAGTGTAGAATGAGCCTTGTGGTCTTTCGTGTTCTTTGAAAGTTGTATGGACTCCGAACTACATTAGCAGTTGCAAATTTGATGGGCTTCCTTAATCATCTTTTTTGCTGTAGAAGAATCAACTAATTCAATTCTCATTTGAACCTGCTTTGAAGGGGGGGGGGGGGGGGGGGTTTCTTTTGGACCCCTTTTAGTGCCGAGCCTCTCAACCCAAAAAAATGTTGCAGATGGTGATGTTGGTGACCTACTAATTGATGGGGTATACGTTTTGCCACGAGTGGGGATGAACATATAACCCAGTCAGAATTGGAGCTTGGCTTGTGCTTTTTAATAATTCAAGTCAATCCTATAACTTATTTTTGAAACAGGCTTTAAGCCTATTTTGACTAAGCCTAGTTCACTTGCTGGTCTGTTTTATTGTTAGAATTGATTATGAGGTATCCAAATAGACACTTGGTAGATCTGATTGCCTATTTCAATTAAAAGCAAGTCTAGGCTGGCCAGCAGGTGAGACCAGACCTGGAATTTAGTCTACATTACTAATAAGTCGGGAGCATGTCAAAGATTTGCTTCCACCCTAAGACGAGAAAGCAAGAGCATTGCAGCAATAGTCGCGAGTCGCCATCGGTGAAACCAAAGTCGTAAAGCAAAACCACGAACATGGAAAAATGTTGTGTGATTTTGTATATGTAGAGAGAAAGAGAACAACTAGATAGACAGTTCGGCAAAACATCAAACAGTATGTGGGCATTACCATAGCGGTTTTTTTGGTGAGGAATGCGAGGAGCGTAGGAATCCCAGGAATTTAGCATAAAATCACGGAAGATCGGAAACTGTGGATAGGCTTTATCGCTTGGTGATACCATCAGTAAAAATTAATTTATGTCAATTTTCCCAAAAGGATGCTAAATTGGCTTTATCGCTTGGCACAAAGCTATTGTTTTTATATTGGCTTCATATTCTTGCAGAGTACTATAGTAATCAGTTGAAGATGACATTATAATGCCTATTATTATTTCTCACGTGATCTCTACTCTTCGTTGTGCCTTCCTGTATCTCCTTTAAAACCAAAAACTCTTTTTCCTACGGAATTCCAAACTCCAATTAAATTGGTATATTATCTTCAATTCTGCAGCCCCTGAACAGCGAAGCCTTTCTACTTTTAGAATTTAGAACCAATTACAACAAGAACAAAGTTCATTTGCCACGGAATTTTTGTGACAAAAGATGTTCCGTCGCAAATTTATGATAACTTTGCGATAAATTTGTAATGCAAAATGTTTGAAGTAATTTGTATTTAATATACAACAAAATTCATTGCAAAATAAGTTCATTGCAAATTTGTATTAAATGGTTTAATTCTATTTAAATTTATGATAAATTTACGTCAAAATTCTTGTTGCAATATAAGTTTGCTGCAAATCTGTTGCGAATTCTTTAATTCTTTTAAGATTTGCAATGGGTTTGTGACAAAATTTAGGCATCATATAATTTCACAAATCTGTCTCCAACATGCAACGAATTTGTGACAACATTTTTGTCGCAATATTAGTCCATCGTAAATTCATCTCAAATATTCTAATTTTTTTAGATTTGTGACGGATTTGCAATGGATTGTACAAGTCAATTGTAAATCCATCTCAAATGCTTTAATTATTTTTAGATTTGTGACGAATTATACAAGTCAATCATAATTTCATCTCAAATAGTTTAATTCATTTTAGGTTTGCAGTGGATTGTGATAGACTATACAAGTCCATCGCAAATTTATCTCTAAGATTGATTTGCGACAAAATTTTTGTCACAATGTCAGTACATTACAAATTTGTTTCAAATTCTGTAATATTTTTGGGCTTTGCAATGAAATTTTTGTCAAAATATAAGCCTGTCGTAAATTCATCTCAAATGCTTTTCCTATCACTTTAAACCAAAATTTTTTTATTCTATCATAAATTTGTATAAGAAAAAAATTAAATATGGAAGACAATAAGTAATTACTTTTTGTGACATAAATGTAATACATATTTATTTTATTTTTATTCCTTTTTAAGTTTTTGAGTGTAAAAAAATTAAAAGAACAAATTATTATAAAATATATGAATTATTATTTTTTTCAAACTATACAAAATAAATCATGAGAATAATAAAAAAATACAAATTTTTAGATTGAAAAATTTTAGGCCCATTTTAAAAATTTTTCAAAATTTATAAAATAAATCATAAGTGTAATAGAAGAATACCATTTTTTTAGTTCTAATTATTAACAATAATAATAACAAACACCGTTTATGTAAAAAAAAAAAAAAAGCAGCAATTTGCAAAGCCGTTGCAAATTGCTGATTTTCTTGTAGTGCAAATTGGTTTAGCAGGTTGATTTCTAAGCTTTAGTTGATATCTGACTGACCTGTCCAGCTGTTCACCAACACCAAGAACTCCCCCCACATTTGGAGTCATTATCTGGTGATTACATATGATTCATGATTCAACTCTGCAATATTTGAATGGGTATGAGTATCCTGGAAAAGTTTCTTTGCTTTCTGTATGATAGTGTCAAGCTTAATGAAGGCGTAAGGGCTGACAGCAGTTTCAATTGAGATACATTGACAGGCTCAGACTCATTCGCGAGCTCTTCAAGATAGTGAAAGGCAGTTTCTTAGGATAAGCACGATCACACATTGTCAAGTAACAGACCAGTAATATTATTCCTACGTTTTTAAACATATGTTTTCTTTACATTTTTTTTATTCATTTCATATCTTGCCTTTGTCTTTTACTTCTGCATCCTATGTCTTCAGCTTCTGATTCAAGATGTCGGTGAATTATAGACCAATGTACGTGGGCAAAACATTTCCGTAACAGACACGTCCTTCTTCAATAATATATCAGAAAACTTAAAGGGCCATTTTCAATTGACATGCTTGAATATGAATAATAAAAACTCAGACACTCATTAGAAATTCAAGCTTCACTAAACAAGTGAAAATTAATGCCTCGGCCATTTTTTTTCTCCCATAATTCAATAATTTCGTACACATTCTTTTTCTTCCTTCTCTCAAAAACTTAGACACTCCTCTTAGATTCGTCCTTTATTAGACAGCACTAGTGGTGAGCAGATTACTTGAATTTAACTCGAAGTAATTCAAATCTAACTCGTAACATGTATCATATATTTTAGTTAATAACGAAATATATTTGTTTTGTTAAATCTAGTTTGAACTAACACCAATCAATAAAGTATACAAAAATTTGCTTAAATCCCACCGACGTGAAAACGATCCAGATATACTTTTGCTTGGATTTGGGTCAATATTCAAACACAATTTTCTTTAACATGATTAACTTTTTCTTCCAACCTACCTCACGCACATCCTTGATAGTACTATACCTCATCGATAAGAAAAACAACGTAGAGAGTTAAATACTAATTAATATTCAAATACGGAGACTCAAAAAATGCTCTTGCTAGAAGAGTCCCATCTTCCCAAGATAAGCTGGCGTTCTCAATTTATTTTTCTCAATCATTCAATCCCTCACCAAGCAAAAGCCACATTATCTACCATCTAATAGAAGACAACTATATTTGCTATCAAGATTGTGGAAGGAAAGGAAAGGAAATTAAACAACTAGCTCTTCAGAAGGCAGAAAACCATAAGCCATTTAATAGAAAACGAAGCGAAAGAAAAGAATAACAAATTGAAAACCATAACACCCATAAAACAATTAAGCAAGTAAGCATCTCAGTATTGCACTTAATTTTTTTTTCGGGTATTACTTGGTATTGCACTCTTAAACCATTAAATACTATTAGCAGGGGTGGATATAGAAATTTTAGGTAGTAGAGACAATAAATATATAATATGCTATATATACATAAAAAACACAAAATATAATATAATTAAATTTCAATAAAAGCTTATATTCCTAAGTAGTGAAAGAAAAAAAAATTTCTTTATACAAAAAGAATATTATAATATTTGTTTAGTATAATTATGAATTATTTTATTAAAATTGAGTTAAAAATAATTAGTACTGAAAAATTAATTATTTTATAACTGATTTGTGTTTAGATATGTGACATAGAATTAATTTTACAAGATATAGTTATATTTGAACAAAAAGACTAAAATCCTGTTTGGACGTAAAATAATAATAAAAAATTAAAAATAAATTTTAAAGTAATAGTTAGATATTATTAAATAAATTCAAATTTTATATGAATTTAATTAATTTTTTTTCATTGAATGAATAAAATTTTTCTCATTTTGATTAAAATTAATTTTAGTACGCCAAAATTGATTTTACTTATTTTTGTCAAGATGCATCCAATCATGTAGGAATTGATTTTGATAACCACGATTATGAAAGGATATCCAGCCAGTCACAGATCACCAAATGACAGTGGGGACAATGTCAAATGCTGGGGTCAATAACTTATAGTATAGATATCAAGATTAAAATTTTAAAAATATAATGGGGACAACTACTCTCATAAGCATGAACGTGGGACTGCCGCTGACTACTAGAAATGACCCCAAAAGTTACATAGAATTTGAAAATTACTTTTCCCTGTAATTTTAACAAACATCTAACGGTGACTCTACAACAGACCTAACTTGTCGTTCAGAAGATGTATATATTTTATATATTTTATTATATTTTTTAATTTATTCTTACATATGCATTTATGACGTATATACAAAATTAAATACACATATCACTTTTGAAATAATATTAGGTGCAGATAGTAGGAGATACATTGTGGCACAAAAAATTTTCAAAAATATGTACAAAATACATATAAAATTTATTTATATGTATAACATTACCTTAATAAATTGCCAATGCAAGATCATTGGTAACACAAGACAATCATAGTCAAATCACCATCTTTTTTAGCTCACAACCAAGTAGTGATAGACTTATGCACCATGTGCATCCACTGAGGCTCTGCATAGAAAGAACAAAAAAGAGTAAAACGCACCATTTTGCTCTTCTGTTCTTTCTGAACGAAGCCTCAGTGGACGCACATGTTGCTTAAGAGTAGCACTTTCCACTCACAGCCAACCTTTAGTTTAAAATTTTGCAAGTAATAATAAATGTATTTATTGATTTTGTATATTAATTATATATATTTTTATATTTTTATTCTTCTTTCTTTTATTATTAAAATTTTTATCACTAAACATAAAAAGATTAACTCTCACGTAAGTTTAACATTTTCTCTGCAAGTAAACCAAAATTCACGATGCAAAGGAGATTGAATGGTTCTGAAACGGTGGCTGCTCCAGCGATCATTGTCTTTTTATTAATTTGTAGTTAATTTTATTTAAATAAATAATAAAATGAATATTCTCAAATAATAAAAAAATGTAATCCTTATCTTTAAAAAATTTAAAATTTATTTATTTAGATCTATACATTAATTAATTCTTAATTTATTTATTTTTTATTCTATCTTAATTTAAATTTTTGATTTATGCTAAACAATCGTACTTGATCCCTTTCGGTAATGGGTATCAATCATATTTGGTCCTATTGGGTGAGCTGATGTGCCACGATCAAAATATCGTAAGCAATCAAATCTAGTATTTCTTGTAAAAAGGAAAAGCGAATTCCAGATAGGACTTATGCATAGACTTTCATTTATCTAATAACTTATTACAAACTAAAGGTTTATACGAGGAAAAAGAAACATAAATATACGTAGGAGCTTACGTTTTTTTATGTTTAGGTAAAAAAATATGAATAGGAAAATAAAATATAAAAATTATATATAAAAATCTTTATATGTATAATATTATTTAAAAAAAATAAAATAAAGTTGATAAATAAAAGCAATAAGTAAAGAAAAAGGAAAAGATACACCGTTACTTTCACTGTCAACCTAAATTTATAGATAAATAATGTGTCATTAGGTGCGAATAGATGAACTCATAGGATGATGTAGTGGTGGAGTAATCGTCATGATACACGTTCGTTATTTTGAATTAGATCTTTTAATTTTTAATTTTTTTAATTTTAATAAATTTTCTTTATTTATTTATTTTACATAAGTATTTAAATTATTAATTTTATTTTTTCTTTTACTAAATTTTATTATTTTTATTTTATATTTATATATTTTTAAAATTATTCTTAATTTTTAAAATTAAAAGTTAAAAATCTCAACTTATTTACATTTTTCTTAGAAGTGACACACGTTTCAAGTGGTCCTAGCCTGTAAACGGCCGACAAAGTTGATTGATTTTTATTTCAATACAAAACACGATGAGCTTACGTTTTTAACGTTATTTAACATGCGTAAAATAAGAACCGGCTGTAAAACCACTCATTGAATACGCACTTCCCTGCGTCTGTCTTGGAAGGGACATACAAGTCAAGCAGCCCTAGCTTGTAAACAACCGAGCAGCCCTGCAACGTTGATTGATTTTGATTTGGGAAATTTTAACGTGAGAAAGGCAAGATTTATGAGCTGACTTTCAACTAAATGTTTGTATAGAGAATTCTTAAATTTGTTAGAGACTTATGGTTTAATTTATGCATATAATAAATTCAATAATTTAAATTATTATATATAAAAAAGTGAACTTATTAAGTTGTAAATATATAAAAAAATAAAGATAAAATAATTTTAAAAAATATTTATATCTTAACATATATAAATATATACACTATTTTTAAAATGAGTATTCATGCACTAAATTGTTATAAAATTTAATGCAGTACTAGTTCAATACGTAACAAAAACACTCAAAACATTTTTCTTTAAAACTTCAATAAAATAATTTTATTTTAAGTGAAAAATAAGGCAAGAAAGATAAAAATTAAGTGCCGAGAATTTGATCTTTTTAACACTTATTCATAGGAAGTATATAGTTGTTCACAAAATATCATAATTTTGAATTATATATAACTCTTTATAAGAGAAACATAATTATTCACAAAGTATCATAATTTTTAATTTATAACTCTTTATAAAAAGGCTATAATTATTAACAAATAATCACAATTTTTTATTTATAATTTTTCATAACAAAGAGATATAACTTATATTTATAAAACATAACTTTTTATATTAATAAATAAACATAATTTTTTATATTTAAAAATATTCCTTTTCAGACGTTTACGTTTAAAAAATTTAATTTTTATATCAAAAGACATAACTTTTTATCTAATTTCTTCGATTAAAAAAGTTACAAATGCCACAAACTCCCATCTCCTCGTAACTCTTTAAGTTAAATATTATTTTTCTCTAACACTCATAGTAGGATGATGTGGTGGTGAAGTTACCCGCATGATGCGCACTCTCTTTCGCCGAGAAGTGATACACAAGTCAAGCAGCACCAGCTAATAAACGACCGAGCAGCATGGCAACGTTGACTGATTTTAAAAAGCAAGACCCACAAAATGACTTTCCGCTAAATGTTTATAAAAAAAATATTGAGAATTTTAAAATTTATTGAATTTACAATTTAATTTATAAATTTAGTAAATTTAATAATTAAATGAATATTTAATAGAATTTAATTTATAAAAATAATAAAGCTGGTTTAAAATCCTCAATATATATCAAAGTTATCAAGATCAAGAAACAAAAAAGAAACTATATAATAGAGAATATTAAGAATATGTCTTAAGGTTGCTCTCAACAAAAACAAATAATAATAATAATGTTGTAATCAAGATTATTTTCTATTCCTGTCTCTATTGTACTTTTGCATCGACGTTTTTGGTTCAATATGGTCGTTTGATTCCTTGTTTCATCGTGTGCTTAACAAGGCGTTTACTGTAAACAAGTAAGCATCCCATTAAGTCACCATATCTCTTGTGCTGTTTTCTTGCAATTTCTTCTTAAGTTTCCTGATCCTTTTTTATTCCTGCCTCCAATATGACTTCAGCATTGACGTTTTTGGTTCCATATGGTTGTTTGATTCCTTGTTTCATTATGTATATAGAAGGCGTTTAGTATAAACGACTAGGCATCCCATTAGGTAGCCATCTCTCTTGTGCTATTTTCTTCTGAATTTCCCTGATCTAGTTTTATTCCTGCCTCCATATGACTTCTGAAACGCCGTTTTTGATTCAATATGGTTATTTTTTTCTTTGAAAGTACTGAAAAAGTTGTAGTATAGAAATTGAACTCAAAAAAGGAAAATAACAAAGCTTGAATTTGACCTCCTTCATACCTGATGTCACAGTGCCACTGCTTCTAGAAATCGAGAAAGTATCACATTCTCCTGCGACTGCGCCGTATTTCTTTTCTTTTTTATTAGGTAAGAAGTCATGGAAAAAGAGAAATTAGATTATTTGAAGGTTTTATTTTTTATTTTATTTTATTTTAATGACTTTTTATTGCTCTATGAAAAAAATTCAAGAAATTTTTTTATTTTTTATTTTATATTATATTAAATATTTTTAATATTTTGATAAAAAAAAGACATTCTTTCATTTCGAAATTCGACAAATATTCGTTACTTGAAATGCTCTTTCGTGTATTCATCGAAAGCGAAAATTTCTTCGAATTTTAACAATCGGTATCTTTAAAAAAAATATCTCATGAATTTTATTTTTTATTAATTTTTTAAAATTTTATATTAAACACTCTTTTACAATATTTTTATTTTTAAATCTCAAAAAAAGGAATCTAGATACGAAATTAGAATTCTGGGGGAGTGCAACGTATGTAATATTAAAATAAGAATTATTAAAGAAAGTCGGTCTTTAAAATAATGAGGACAGCATTCTGCTGCCAGCACCTCCCGGCGTTCTATAAATATCCACAAGAAAACACAGCCTCTGCAACAAAATGGAGACTTCTGACGGCATTGGAACTCCCCACAAAAACTCGTTTTTCAAGACCATTTTCCATGGAGTTAATGGGATTTCAGGTTTGTCTATACTATTCTCTATCACCCCTCTCTCTCTTTCTCTTTATATATATGTAGGATTTCCGTCTATAATAGAAATGAATGACTGGTTGGCTTCAGAATTTGTATACCATATCTCTTTTTGCTCTTGAATCATCCTTAGTTTATGTTTGATTTATTTGTCTTCCTTAAAGTCGTCAAATTTCCAAACAGTCAATGCTCTGGGGGGCTTCTGTTGCAACACGGAGAGCTTATCATTAGTTCCTACCACTCATCATCAGTGGCGAAGCCACATTCTTTACAAAAATAATATACTCACATTTTAATTTTATATTTGACTAACATTTTGCATGAAACTTTAGTTTTCAACAAAAAAAATACTTCTTGTTTTCTCTTGTCTCTGATCTTTTTATTATTGTCTCTTTTAAATGAGTGTAATTGCAAATATAACATGACTCATTTTTTACTAGTTCACTGGGTCCCCACGCCTTGCTCACGTGACCCCAAGCAAGCGCGGGTCCCTCAAATTGAGCTGCCTCAGGGTAGTTGCCAATTAAATAGGAAAAATTATAAAAAGAAAAATAAGAGTATACGTGAAAAAATTGGTTATATTTTTACGATCAACTTTATCATTAATATAAAATAATTAAATTATTTGGGGGATTGCAGTCTACTGTTAACCACACCGAATGGCCGTGACTTGCGGTTGTTCGGAGATATGATGTCCGCGTACCCTTGTTTCATTACATTGCAATTTATTATTTTATTTTTTCTTTTCTCCCAAAAAAATAAATCATACAATATTACAGGACATCAAAATACTCCCATGCATTATCTTTTCCACCTCCAAATTATTTTTGCCTTTAAAAATTATTTTTGTCTTTTCTTCTCAAAACAACCCTACAAGAGAAAAATTAATTCTATTATTTCTTTTTTTAAAAATTCATACGTAAGTATAAATCTTAAAACTTATTAAATCTTATAATTTAGATATCATAAAATTTATATTATAAAAATTAAAAATCATAAAATTCATCTACGAAAAAATAATAAATATTGTTATACAAGTTTTATTTTTAATGAAAATAATGACATAGCGCACAGAATTTTTTTTATTTATTTGAAAACAGCATATTATGCTAGGATGTGGGGCGAGACTGATGGGTGTTACTAAACTTTCGTAGTTTCTAAAATCTGGATGTGTCATTAGACATAAATTTGTGTAATTTAGGTAAATTTGGAAATTAAACAAAAGTTTATATTTGAGTATTTATTTATTTATTTCAAATTAAAATTTTTATTTTGTTGTGTGAAGTTGCTTTATTTAAGTTTGTCATAGTTTAAACTTGGTTAAATTTTATATATTTTAATTTAGTTGAATTTTTCTTCAAATGTTTTTGTAATCAATTATAGATTTAATAATAATAGCAATTATTTGCAAATTATACAACCACAAAACATCACATTTCAAAATTAAGTTTTTAATCTATTTGATACCAAATGTCTAAAACTAGTTCGACAAGCTAACCCTTTAGGTTTGTGAATTGTGAATTTTTCATACAAAACATAGACTAAATAATATATTTTCTAATTTGTGAAATCGTATAGAAATACTAAAACATAAATCAAAGAATATAACCATCTAATTTGTTTGACACCTATTCTATCTTTACATAATACATACATAAAAATAAATATAGAGAACAAGTTATTAATCAATGTAAATAAATAAGAATGAATTCTTTGAATTTATATATTCATTAATCAAGTTTTTGAGTTTTTTCACAAATTTATTCAAATAATTTTTTTAACAAATGTAAATATGCTTAAATATTCATGCCCTTTCACCATTAGTGTGAGGTATGAATTCATTATATATAAAAGGTAGCTCACTGAAATTGGGTTCTTCACTAATAATATTCCGTTGATATGTTGATTTCTCAGTCACTAATCACTGTTACTAGAAAAAATTGTGTCAGGTGTAAGTAGGCGAGGATTAATCTTTTGAAGTTCATCTATTTTGGAAATTAAAATATTCTGCATATTTGTAAGCCTTTTTTTTTTCTTTATTTCATTTCGGACAGGGTATAAGAACTTTAACATACTAAAATCTATACTATGAAAGTATAGACGACAAAACTATTTAGTTTACTATTATAATTTAATTACCCTTCTAATTAGTGAACTGCTTGTATAATTAATAATAATATTTTATATATATTGATGCCTATACTTCTATAAATTAGGTCATTTTAATTTCTAAAGTAATTAAAATATTTTTGTTTAATTAGAACATATATTTTGATTAAATAAAATCACATTAAAAATATTCTGTGTAAAGCATGTGAGAAAAGCTGGTAATATGAAATGAATTGTTGCCCTTACTAGTATAATAACAATCAGTTATTATCTTTAATTTTTTTAATTCTTATATTTAAACCTAAAATTTTATGTTTATGTTAAGTAACTTTTTATTATCGTAACAAAAATTTTTATATGAAAAGAAAAATTATTTCACGCGAAAAATTTGTAGTGGTGATGGGTATTTAACTACTGCTGCAGCATAGAGGACAAATTAATAATGTAATAACCCAAGACATTCAAGCAGTCTGCTACATGAAACCGTAGAATCGAAATTTTGCAAGAAGTTCCAATGATCTCCTAGTTTGATGACGTCTTTTTTGGACTTAGATATGGCAAAAAGTTGATAAGTAAGGATTTTTTTTTTATTGTTATTCTTCCTGTGAAAATTTTATATACATACATATATATATATATATATATTTGGTGATGGTTATATATATATTCTTTACTTCAAAAACTAGTGCCCCTAAAATATTTCTGAATTTCAGGGATTGGGATTGTATCTATGCCCTATGCACTAGCATCAGGAGGATGGCTAAGTTTGATATTTCTCTTCATCATCGCCATTGCAGCCTATTACACTGGTTTATTAATCCAAAGATGTATGGATCAGGATCCCACCATTGAGTCGCTTCCTGACATTGGCCAACGTGCATTTGGAGATAAGGGAAGGTTGATGGTAAATATTGCCATGAATTTTGAGCTTTACTTCGTTGTAACAGGTTACCTGATTCTTGAGGGAGACAACCTAAACAATTTGATATCCCATGTGCATGTGGACATTGGAGCGATCAGAATTAGTGGGACACAATGCTTTGTTTTAATCACTGCCCTTGTTATTCTACCTACAATTTGGTTGGAAGATCTGAGCCTTCTTTCTTATGTGTCAGCGACTGGGGCTCTTGCTTCTTTGATCTTCCTCTTTGCTCTGTTGTGGAATGGTGCAATTGATGGAACGGGGTTTCATTACAAAGGGATTCTTTTTAATTGGAAAAGAATTCCTGCTGCCGTTAGCTTATATGTCTTTGGCTATAGTTCTCATCCAATCTTCCCCAGGCTATACACTTCTATGAAGAAGAAGCATCAATTCCCCAATGTAAGTACAACATATTTGACGTTATTTTGCATCTTTTTGTAAGCAAGTTTACTATTTCTACAACTTTAATATCTTCTAATCCTCTTAATATAAAATCTAAATTATTAAATTTAATAAGTTTTGTAAATTAAATTATAATTATGCAACAGGTCAGGTTGCTTAGATTAAATCTTTTTTAACTTAAAGCTAACAAGTATAAATTGAGTTTAGATTGACTGATTATATTTATGTTTTGTGTCATTAGATTAAGTTTTGGTTAAAATTTCAAGAAAATGTAACCTAATTCCCACCAAATATATCTATGGGTGAGTCATATATATGATTAATTTTTTTGATTGGTCAAATGTGGGTCAAGTTGGGTATATTTGTACGTTTTTAAATAGAATTATAATACTTAACAAATTTAAAGACTTATATTTTGTAAAGGGAAATTGTAGAAAGAGTTTTTCTCTTTTGTAAGTGACAACACAAGGGTTTGACTCCCAAAATTTCAACAAATTATTTTTAACGAAATTTAAATATAAGCTTCAGTGTATTAACTTTGATCTATATTTTCCTACAGGTCTTGCTCGTGTGCTTCACATCATGCACCATGATATATGCAGCAACGGCAATTTTAGGTTACTTGATGTTTGGATCTGACGTTGAATCAGAAGTAACTTTAAATCTTCCAAAAGACAAATGGAGTTCAAAAGTGGCAATATACACAACTTTGGTCAATCCTCTAACCAAATATGCATTGATGATTACTCCAATTGCGGATGCCATCAAAGTTTCACTCCCACCTCAGTGCTTGGGAAAAAGGTTCACACATATTATCGTTAGCACGACCTTACTAATCAGCACTGTTATTGTAGCCCTCGTTGTTCCATTCTTTGGATATCTGATGTCTCTGGTTGGAGCATTGTTAACTGTCGCAGCTTCATTTCTAGCGCCCTGTGTGTGCTACTTGAAGATTTCAGGCACTTACCGGAGATTTGGATGCGATATGATCATCAATTATTCCATAATCTTGATGGGCATATTGATTACAACAGTAGGAACTTACACTTCTCTACTAGATATAATTAGACGTTTAAAAATGTAATTTATCTGTTTCTTTTATTATCCTATTCTCATTAGAAACCTTTGGCAGTGATAGCCTATATTAATATAGTATTTTATTATGTTTCTTCTTGTGATTTTTTCAAACATGAATTAATATTAAAACTTTTCCTTAAAATTTTATTCAAAATATTCTTAAAAATGAGGGAACAAATTAACCGATCGAATTAACATGCTGATTATGGATCTTTAGAAACAATGGGTTATTTTTTCTCACTAGTTATGATGGGGGGTCAGCACAGTTTGGAATCTTGCTTTTCTTAGCTTCCTCAATCATGTACCTTATCGAAAAAGCTTGCGCATTGGGCTTCCTTTTGCATTGTAACTTGTCGGATATACTATATATTTTCCTTCCTTGCTTTCACATATCATTTTCATACAGAAGAGCCCTATCTCTTCTTTTTGCCCAGGTTTCTCGCTTACGTTCACGTACCTTTCCAAAACAGTTAGCAATTCTGAAAATCTATCTTCAAAAATTCTTAAGAAATTGTAGTGGAAATTTTATAAAGAAGAAGAAGAAGAACGAAAGAAAAGATACCATCTTTTTTAATGCAATTCTTTTTAGAAAAGAAGTTGTAAACCAACATAATTTTCTAAATAGTCATAACTTTTAAAAGAAATAATTATTAAAAATTGTTAATACTTTTTAAATAAATGTATGTTAAAACATTGTATCTTTAGAATAATTTTATATAAAATTTAAATTGACGACACTGTAAAAATTGTTGGAATAATTGAATGTCATGCCTTGATCTTTAAGATTTAATGATTTTATTGATTTGAATTTTGTAAAATAAAAATTATATTAAAATAAAACTTTTTTTTTTGAAAAATGCACCTAATTGAACGTCAAGACTATCGAAGAATAAGAATGTGCCATACAACTTAAGACAGAAAGAATGATTACTGAAAACAATCGGCCAGTTACATGATTTCTTTCATGGAGCACATGTCGTTTTGGTAATTACTGAAAACGATGCCAGTCGTCTTGAAATTCAGACGAATTTAGACTTTTTAATACGAATAAAGTCTTCTACTATAAAGAACAAGAAATTCAATTTTAAACAAAATTTTTAGTAGTTGAACACAACTAACAATTTATAAAATATTTAGTTGATGAGTTCAAAAGCAAGGCTGCATGGACCGATGCCATTGTCTCTGCGTGCCTACTTTCTCCTCCTCCTTTTTTTCTCTTCTAAAAAGTTATATATATATATAAAAATAAAAAATTCCGAAAATAGTATTTATCAATTCAACCCTTTCTAAAGTGAAAGTGAGGCCGGCGTACGTGGACCAGGATAGATTTAGATGTTTTCTTCTTATTATTTTTTAATGTTAATATTTTAATATTTTTTATTTTTTTATATTTATCTCTTTTTTATATCCCTCAACTTTCTAATTTCTAAATAACTGAGGATCCTGGAAAAGAATCGTCTGCTGTTTCAACTTTAAAGGCAAAGTGACTTAAACCAAATCTCAACCATCCAAGTTTATTTTATCTTTAAATTTTTACCACACACCACTCTTATCTTTTTCAACCCAAACTTATGCACTGGTCTTGTGCCCACCTTCGTCTTCTCCACTTTCCTCTGCAACTAAAAGTTGTTAACTACAGAAACTCTCTTAACACAATGCATAATCAGATAAAGTGGGGAGGTTTAACATTCCTATGCTCTACTACTGTCCCTTCTACCTTTGCTGCGTCGCTTATGCTACACTCTCCTATCTCCTTGATTCCTTGGAATGTTCAGTTGAAGCTTGGTAGGCGAAGAGATAAAAGGTTGAAATTGGAACGACAACGTTCGGGATGATATGGAAGCCGATAACCTGTCAATGTACTCCTTCAACCAGCTCCTACCACTGGGTACATCGGCAGCTAAGCTAGCCTCGTGGACCGGCTGAGCTGCCTGAGATTCCAACGCCGTCGTCTCTTCCTTGTTGTCGGACACGCTCCTCTGGCTGAGCTGCCTGAGATCCAACATCTATTACCAAGTCCAAACTACCATGCTAAGCAATCCCAAATTCCAATGCATGACATAAATTAATGAAATGTTTTTGTTAAATAATGTGTTATAATTTCAGCATTTTATTATACTAAGGATTAAATAAAGTACTTTAGGATTCGCAGAAAAATAAATAAATCAATAAAATACTTTAGGAACCCAATCCTTTATCATAAGTTGTGTCCCTGTGAGCTTGGAAACTATTTTTGTCTTTTCTTCTCAAAACAATCCTTAAGGAACCCAAGCCTCTGGAAACGGATCCCACTGTAAAATCAGAAAAAGGTAAGAGAAAAATAGGCATAGAATTAAAATAATAAAAATTTTATAAAATTAAATTATTAAAATTAATAAAAAATTAGATAATCTTCCTCTTTGGTCTGTTACGGAATGGCGCAGTTGATGAAACAGGATTTCACTGCAAAGGAATTCTTTTTATTTGGAAAGGAATCTCTGCTGCGGGTAGCTTATATGCCTTTTGCTATAGTTCTCATCTATACACTTCTATGAAGAAAAAGTACAATATATTTGACATTATTAAGCATCTTTTCGTAAGTAATCACACTATTTTTACACCCTTAATATGACTTAATCCTTACAAAGTTTTGACTCTCAATATTTCAACAAATTATATTCAATGAGATTTGAATATAAGACTCAGTATATTAACTTTGATCTTTATTTTCTGGTGGGTCTTACTCGTACAACAACAATTTCAGATTACCTGATGTTTGGATCTATCGTTCAATTAGAAATAGTTTTGAATCTTCCAAAAGACAAATGGAGCTCAAAAATGGTAATATACACAACCTTGGTCAATCCTATAGCCAAATATACGTTGATGCTTACTCCAATTGTGGATGCCATCAAAATTGCACTCCCACCTCAGTGCTTGGGAAAGAGGCTCATACATTTTATCTTTAGCATCACCTTATTAATCAGCACTGTTATTGTAGCCCTCGTTGTTCCATTCTTTGGATATTTGATGTCTCCGGTTGGAGCATTGTTAAAGTGTCACAGCTTCATTTCTAGTGCCCTGTGTCATCTACTTGAAGATTTCAGGCGCTTATCGGATATTTGGATGTGATATGATCATCAATTATTCCATAATCTTGATGGGCATATTGATTGCAGCAGTAGGAACTTACAATTCCCTAATAGAAATAATTAGACGTCTAAAATGTAAGTAATTTTTCTGCTTGTTCATGGTGATCCTTTGGAGCTATTAACACAATGAATCAATAAATATTTAAATTAAGAATATTGGGTGATTAAACTTTATGAGTAATTAATTAAATTAAGAATATTACAGTGATTAACATTTATTAATATGATTAATAGAGACAACCTTAGGAATAAGGCCATACATATTCATTTGCACCACTACCTCCCCAGAAAAAGAGAAAGGAAAAATCCAAAAGGCAGATTCCTTTTCGATACAAATAAGGCACTGATTGCTTGTCAATACAAGCAAAGCACAAATACAATACATACATATATATATATATATATTAAGAATATTTCAAAAAATGATGCAACAAAATTAATCGAATTACAATGCTGATTATGGATCTCTTTAATTAATCTTTTTATGTTTGATAGAAGGAAAAAATTAGGAAAATCAATTGTAATTAGATAAACTAATCCTATTAGAATTAAGAAACCAGCTATAATTAGCAAGATTAGTTTTAGTAGAATGCAGAAACTAAAAAATATTTTAATTATGAAAATAATTCTAAATAACAAAATTATAAACCGTATAATAGTAAACTAAAAGTTTTAGCTTTTTCATATATATATATATATATATATATATATATATAGAGAGAGAGAGAGAGAGAGAGAGAGAGAGAGAGAGAGAGAGAGAGAGAGAGAGAGAGAATTAGATAGTATAGTGTAGTATAGATATATAATCCTTAATTGCCTATTGCAGCTATTTCAACTACCATTAGAAGTATTGCGAAACTGATGATCATTTCAAATCCAAATTTTTTATAATTAGGCATCCGAAATCTTCAGGATTGAAGTTGGGAATTGCAAATTTAAATGTAGAGAAAAATTTTAAATATTATTAAAATAAAAAATAAGAGAAAATTTTTAAATATTATTAAAATAAAAATTAACTGATTTAAATTAAGAGACCAAAAAAAAGAACTGCCAGGGCTACAATGAAAGTGCTAATGGGCAAGGTGGAACTATAGTGACATGGAATAACAGTTTTAGCCACATTCACAATTGGAGTAGGCATCAAAGCATGTATATTTGGTTATAGGATCGATTAAGGTAGTGTATATCGCTAATTTTGAGCTCACTTTACCTTTCGGTAGATTCAAAATTAGAAGAAAATCAGCAAAGAGACGACTATAAACATGATTTGGTGGTAAAATTCTAAAGTACCAGATATCAAGGAATCAAGTTCTTGCATAAGATGAATAAGGGATAACTTGCTTTATTGAGGTCAACCCATTCTCTGCGTGCCTTCTGCAGCTGCCAGGAGCACCCCTATAAGCAACCCCCGCGTGCGGTTTTCCTCGTGAGCCACCTACCCAAGTGAGGAAACTTCAAGAGTGCCGGTCATCTCCTTTCCGCCTTCTTTTGGGATGAGCTGGATGACAGTTATGGAACAGATCGGGACCTCTCTTGTAAAGATAAGAAAAAATAAAAGAAACAGACTCATAATCAAAAGATAAAAAAATAATAATAAAATAAAATTATATTAAATTATAAAAAAATCATTACAATCAATAAAAGAAATCAAATATATAAATTCATGAACGGTTTGTTGTTAACTAGGCAATCACTTGCCTCCCCGCGGCTCCCTCATCTTTGCATGGAGAGATCTAGAATTCCAACTGTTTGTCTACAGCAAATTAGCAACCAGCCCAAAACTATAATACGAAAAAGATAAAACAAAAGAAGTCTAAACTAGTAGCCCAATGCTTCTTACCAACTTATCATGGAGGTCTAGCCTTGTGAATTTGGGTGACAGAGAGGGTTCAGTTCTGCTACAATATCAAAAATGAGATTTTATTTAATGGACTTGGTAATATTTTGACAAATGAAAAGTAACAAATTATTTAATATATATATATATAAATTATAAATTTAAATTTAGAAATTAAAAAAAATTTCAAGACTATAATTAAATATTACTGCACCATTAAAAGTATGATATTTTTTTTCACCATTAATGTACATATTACACAATGAAAGATATCCATGTTCTTCCAGCCCCAAATCTCTTCCCTTATTGGCAAGGCATTCCACCACAGGTCCTTGCATTTATTGCAAGAGGCTTTGTCAATTAAACAACGCACAACTTAATTCAATCAAATAACCATTCTGATTATTTACTCATTGTTTCCAACCATTTACTCAATCTAATTCGTCCATATATTGGAAATCTCCTTTTAAACATCTGTAATCCATCAAACGGGATTGATAAGTTTTGTCTCCAAATAAATTCTTCCGCAGGGTTGTCAGTGGGAAGTGCAAAATATTAGCTTTATTTTGAACTTTTCTACAACCATTAAATTAATTATATCAACCATTTATTATTATTATTATTATTACTCTAAATTTTATACTTCAGTGTCATTTGAACTGAATCGACCCCCATTAAACTCAATTCAATGCATTGTGTTATTAAAATACTTGTTATTTTAAATATTTATGTTCTTTATCCATTAAAGTAAGTCATAGATTAAAAGGTTAAAATGGTGCTCCTAGTATCTTTCTTTTGGTACAGCTTCTTTGATATTATTTCACCTTTTAATAGATACAATTTTAAAAAGTTATATCCATACACAGTTCATCTTGATACTTTTATGGCATAGCATAATAATTTTTTTATATGATTTCAAATATATATTTTTAAAATTTTAAAATTTAGTGTTTAAAGTTTTAAATTTTAAAATTTGAGATTAAAAATTTAGAGTTTAAAATTTTAAAATTTAAAATTTAAGATGAAACATTTAGAATATAATGTTTTAATATATAAGTATATTATTTAAGGACATATCATAAATAATGTACTGCATCAAATGATGACATATATGACATGTGTATTAATTTTAGCTTTAAGTATTTAAAGAAATGAAATTAATGAACTTTTTTTGTAACTTACTTTAAGAGGGCACAATGTGATAAAGTATCCAGTAAATAAGAAAGCATATACAAATAATAATGCAGTACTTTTTCAACTGCGTGTAAAGGATACGAAAGTTGAAAGATGAAAAGCCAGTTGAGTTCTGTTACAAGTATGTTTATATATATATATATATATATATATATATAATTTATATATTTTTATTTTCTTTTTTAATATTTTGACGTGTGTATATATATATATATATATATATATATATATATATATATATAATACATACATCTTAATTGTTTTGAAATTATGAGAAGTCTCATTTCTTTTTTCCTTTCCTGTACTTGCGTCGGTTTCACTCTACATATTTAGGTCTCTTGTTCTTATCTACATATGAAGATCATCGTCATCATCAGCCTTAAAATATTCATGTTGGGTGTTTTTAGAAATTTTCAATCTCTCTTCCTTTTCTCCAACTAACCAGTGTTCAGCTCTTCTACAACCTACATGCGATAGCCCAACACTTATTGTTTCTTTATATGTTTGGCAGTCACTTTAGCTTTAGCTTAAAGCATTGAATATTGCTGCTAAACAATTGCAGAATACCCCGGTTTATGAACTAATCAATTGTCCAAACCGCAATAATAAACTTTTACCTTGCTCCAGTACACTTGCTGATATATAAGCAGTATCCACACTGTACTGATTTCATCATCTTTTCTACCCTTACATCAAACAAGGTTCAAAACACCATGTCAGATTCCAGTAGAACACTTCTCTGGCATCAGCAACAATAATCTCCAAATCAAGTTTAAACCAAAACAAGATAACTGAAAGATTTAAAAACTTGCTTGCAATATTCATCCCAGCTGTCAAGGTACAGAAGAAGCACAACAGCTTCATACAAAAATAAGCATCGGTAATCTAAGTACCAATACCATAAACATAAATTAACGGTACCTTAATCATGCCCTTACCGAAATGAATTGATGATAATTTATTACTATTTCTCTTAGGATAGAAACTCATCACTCATATATATCATTCTAAAATATTTTATTATTAAATTCGTTTTAAATTAATTTTTTTGATAACTTATTTGGAATTTAATTTAAAAGAAAGTCTTTACACATAAATCAAATCGTAAGTTTGTCCATTACCTTACTATGTGGAGTTTAAATTCAATGGCAAATAGGGAAAATGCAAGGTTCTTTGAATGTGGCGCAGATAAGAGACTAGCAGTGCATAAATATGCACATGCAACTTTAATTTGTATAGACTTTTGCAGTCCACATAATGTCACATGTAATGAATGGGGAGCTGATATTTTCAAATCTAAATGGTAATGATAGGCCAAATATTTAATGCTGAGGTACATTATAGAAGAGTAGCGTTTCAAAACAAATTATGCAAATTGATTGCACGTAGTTGTCAATTGATTGAATAAATAATTATAGTCTTCTCATGCAAGTTATATTATCATCCAGTTAAATAATTAAAATAGACCCTCAAAGAAAATTAAAATAGAGAAACTAAACTTTTTTAACTAATTAAAGCACCAAACATAATTTTATTTTAATGAAACATGTTATTTTGTTTTCATCTGTTTAACATGAAAGTCATGTGATATGATAGATTGTCCAAATGCTTTTAAAACTTTAAATGAATTATGAACATGTTATATTGGATTAGTAAGTTAATTAATATTTATATATAAAATTTTAGGTTGAACTCAAGATTTTAAAAAAATTAGAAAATAAATAGGCATTATTGTATTATTAAAATTGTCAATAAAATATTATTTTATTTTAATTTCTTTACTTCTTTAGTCATATATCTATATCTAGAGACTCATTATTTTATATCTTTATATCTCATAACTCAAATTTATATTATTAAAACATTATTAAATATAAATTTTGTTAACACAAAAATTGTTAGACTAATTTTTTCATTATATCTAACACTCCGCTCACATATACTTGAAGTCATATGTGTGTTGAACTTTGTTGATATGACTTATTTGCTAGCTACTCATATACATGTGCTAACTTTGTAAGCGGCCTTCCTAATGCATGTGTCTAACTCTCTTCCAATGTATATAAAATTTAATTACCTTTTTTATAAGTAGATTTAGACATATATATTAGATATAGACACATAAACGATGCATGTGATATTTAACGATACAAAATTTAAAATAATACGTCATATCAAAAACATTATAAAATAATATAACTATATAGACAGATAGCAAATGAATTTAAGTAAATATGGTAAAAAAATTACATTTGAATCAATCTAGGTTGAATTTCGAGCTAAATAAAATTAAAAAAATTATAAATTAATTTATTCAGTCGAAATTGAGTGTGCATTTATAAAGCCACGGTTACCCACCCCGACCTGATGACTCTTATTTCATTCCTTTTATTTCCGAAGTTTCATCTTTATATATATATTTTTTTAACTTTTACTCTTTCTTATCACTTTCCTATTTCCCATCACTAGCACATCACACACCAACATTTTGCCGTCCTCCCATTACATTTCAGCCATCACCTCTCACCTACCTCTCACCTTTTATATTTCACTCATTTCTTATTTTAACTTTTACTCTCTCATTACTGGCACACCATAATTCTCCTCACTCCTATCACATGTTCAACTTCCACTTCACACGTCACACCATTACGCTTTTGTTAGTGTATTTTGTCACTCCTTTTATTTGTTCTTTTTATTTTCATTTATAATTTTTCTACCCATCAACTCTTCTTCGAATCTTCACTGACTTTACTTTACCCCCACCCTCTCTTCTCTTTTACCTGATCTTCTTCTTCTTTGCAACTCAACAACCCCAACATATCATCGTTCTCACCGTTAACCCAAACCTCCTCTCCTCTCCCTCAATACTTCTTCAGCCTCCAATAATTATTTAACCAGTGACATAAAAAGCATTGACGGTGGTGGAGTTAGTGGCAAATTGGATTTTTGTAGTCCTATCCTCAACAATGGCACTTCACTAATCTCTTAACACAAAACCTGTCCCTTCTCTCTATATTTTCTTTATTTTGATTTTCAACTTAGATTTGTGAAAAGACCCCATCTTTTGCTGGCTTGCTTGTCTTGTCCTTAGTTCTTACAGTCCTAGGATGCAACAAAAGATACAGAATAGATATTCTGCATTTTCAAACCCATTTGAACCCACTCAAACGCACTCAAATGTACGTCTACCCAAAGCTTTCGGTTCCAACACTTAGTTTGGTCGGTATCGATGTGAAAAATAATGTGGTCGGGTTCAATTGGTTTGGCTTATAATGGCCCGAACATAAACCAATGTCCATCTCTAATATAAATTATTAATTTAATGAATTTTATAATTTAATTTAACAAATTTAAATTATGAATTATAAAAATTAAATAAAAATTATATTACAAAAATAATAAAACTCAAATTTATTAAACCTCATATATAATCCCACATTAATTTTCTTAGTATGCACACAATTTATGCGTCTTTCTTTTTTGAGAAAAATAGAGAAGAAAATAAAAGGTGTATGAAAGAATAGATTACTAAAATAATATAAAATAAATAAAACGTATAAATTTATTTAATTTTAAAAGTTTATTTAAGAATTTTCATAAATTTAATAATTAAGTATTAAATAAGATTTAATTTATAAAAATAATAGGGTGAAATGCATAAAACTCTCATAAACTTTAGATCAGTTTTAAAAATTCTTCCTAAATTTTAAAAGTTTTCAAATGACCCTCTTAAATTATAAAAAAATTTTAAATAATCTATTCCGTCAAGTTTTTTGTCTAAATTTTAAAAAAATGACAAAAATAACTTTTATTGCAAAACTAAATCATCAAAGAGGGTCATAAACAGTAAAATTTTAGAGTCTTAGCATTGGACCTCAATGTTTTTTGTGCTACATTTTATTTGTTATTTGGTTTAGGTTATATTTTTACTATACTTATGAAACTAACTCAGAAGATAAAGTTTTCGTGCTAAAAATAAAGTTACAAATCTACACTAGAGTCCTTACTTCCTCCTTTAATACCAAGATGGACAAGAAAGGAGGCTATGAGTAGGTGGGATGATTACCAACTTTATTTTTTATGAGTTTGCAATCTTAGTTTACTCCTCGTTTAGCACTAGATCACTCATTTAATGTATATTCTAATCTTAGTTTCTTCCATTTTATTATTTCTTTGTATAGCAAAGTAGAGTCTCTAATTTTAGTTTCTTCTTTTGTGTTTATGACAAATTTTAAAAATTTATGTGTATTTTAAGGATATTTTGATCTTTTTATTGAATCAAATTTAAAAGGCAAAAAAAATTTGATAGAATGGGTTATTTTAAAAAAATTTTATAATTTAAGAAAGTTATTTAAAAATTTTTAAAATTTTAAATTTTTTTTTAAAAAGAATTTAAAATTTAGAAGATTCTGTATATTTTAACTAAAATAATAAAATTATTATATAGACAACATACATGATGATTCAATAAACCACGTGACCATGTGTCATAATTTAAGACGCAAAACATACAGAGCCCTTTTCCATCAAGGATCGAGTTTACAAGAACAACCGGTAGCCAGTAACCTATACATTACAACTGACCTCTAGGTCCTCTACTGGCTCTCACTCACTGCCATTCCCGACTTTTTGCACTATAAATAGCGACCTCACCTCCCGGTTCTACCCGCTCCACTCCCTCACCGAAAGCTTACTTTTCCATTTTTCTCTGTTTCTCTCATCTCTCTCTTTCTTTGACAGGAAAAAAGAGAACATCTTTCTATTGGTTTTCTTCTTCTTGTTTTCTGTAGAAACGAACAACTTTAAAAAATGTGTGGGATACTAGCTTGTCTTTGGTGCTCTGATGGCTCTGCTGCCAAAAGGACTAGACTAATCCACCTTGCTCAAAGGCAATAAATCTCTCTTCTTGCATTTCATTATCCGGTTTTAAAACTTATTTTGAAACTAAACATTGACGAGGGAGGGTCAATTGCACATGTTTCATAATCACTGCATACCTTTCCTCTCCATTTCCATCTTTACTAATGCTATAGGAACTTAGCATTTTGCATTAGTACACTAGAATGTTTTTTATTCATTTTTAAGTCACTGGTTGTGCACAACACATTACTTTTTCATTATTATTATAATTTTATTATTTTCATAAATTGAAATTTATTAAAGATTTTTAAAAGAACTTGAATTATTATATTTATTAACTTTTATGTAATGAATTGTGAGCCTAATAAATCTGATAATTTATTTTGAATTTTGTGCACATTTAGTATAGGAATAGTATAGAGACATTTAGTGGAATTTTTTTTTGTTTTTATTGATCCATAGGACCTTTCAAAAAATATGTATTTTTATTTACTATTAGATATTATAGTATATAGTATAAAAAATTTTAATATTATTAATAGATAAATTTTAATATAAAAATTATAAATTTATTAATAAAAATTTTTGATACAAATTTATTAAAAATTTATTTTTGTCAAAAAATAAATCTTTCGATAATACTAAAATTATTTGTAATGGTACTGCTATCACAACAAAGCCCCTTCATTTCCTTCTGTACAGGTGGGGGCAATGCAGTTTATATCAGATCTCATGTCAAGTCATTTTCAATTCCCCTGCTTCTATTATTATTATTATTATTTTAATTTTTGGTGTTACAATCTATTCTTCTCTTTTACTTGATGAAAGAAAATAATTGCTAAAATCCAACGAGTACTTTGATCATTCTTGTTCTTATTTATCACGAGTATTGATAATAATGTTTAATTTTACTAAATTTTACGCCACAAAGACATAAGTGTAGCTGTGGCATTTTCGTTGCCTTTCTTTCCATAAAGTAAACTAGTTTGACTTAAAAACAAGTCTAGTTTATTTCTCTAAGCTAAAAGTAACACTGTTTTGGTGAAAGAAGAATTTTTTAACAAAGCAATTAAAAAAAAAAGTGCTTTCCCTGCTTGAAGTGCACATGTCGCCTCTTCCCACCACCAACAAATCACTTCAACCATTGTTTATCTGTTTTACCCAAAAAATAAGTTTTATTATAAAGCATCCACTTAAGAGAAAACTAATTACCAAAAATCTTATATATTTAATGAATTAAGCTATTCCCCGTCAAGATTAATTGATGTAGATGGTAATTATTTTATTAATTAATCCCTAGAAGCTGAAGCATGCTAGTTATTTCTTCCAAAAAAATATTAAAAAATATAATTAAATAAGGGGGTGGGTATAATCTGAATTAATGGGTAAATTATCATTATTTAATTAATTAATCATGTTTTAAGTGTTATGGTTATTTTTTATGTTGATATTACTTGTTGAGATTACAGGTTGAAGCACCGCGGTCCAGATTGGATTGGGATTTTCCAACATGGTGGCAATTACTTGGTTCAGCAAAGATTGGCAATTGTGGATCTCACCTCTGGAGATCAACCTCTCTTCAATGAAGACCAAACTATTGCTGTTGTGGTAGGCCACCACGATTCTGTATTTATTTTCTAAATTCGATCATGAATCATTAGTCTTTTTTAGAAATATACAATTAACTAATTATATGTTGTGTACCTGTCAATAAGGGATCTGATTATACTAGATACATAACATAAATAAAAGTGAAAAAGCTGTTTCCACTTAAAAGTGAGCAATAAAATGTTTATAAAATTAAGTTGTATTGTTAGATTTATTAAATTTCATAAACTAATTGTTTAAGTGAAATTTTTATGAATTTCTAAAAGAAAACAAAGCAATTAGGAGTATTTAAACATAAGAATCATTAGGGATTGGTAAATGTATTGATCATAGACCTCTGAAAAGGTTTTGTCTTTTTGCTTCTGTTTGGTGTTTGCAAATTCAGTGTCATTATATTATAGGTTTCTAGCAGTTGAATTGATCGAACGACGACGATGATGATAATAATATCTTAAAAACCAGGCAAATCGAGAAATATACAATCACGAAGAACTGAGGAAACAGCTGCCAAAGCACAAGTTCAGAACCAACAGTGATTGTGAGGTCATTCCGCACCTGGTAACATCTCTATCCTATGTCATGTGAAATGGCTATATTACCTAGAATTGAGTATGATTGTGTTTGTGGTATTTTGTATACCAGTACGAAGAGTATGGGGAGAATTTTGTGGACATGTTGGATGGCATATTTTCATTTGTACTGTTTAATACTCGTGACAACAATTTCTTGGTTGCTCGTGATGCTATTGGGATCACTTCCCTTTACATGGGCTGGGGAGAAGATGGTACATAAATAATTTCTTCAGACAGGCTTCGGTTTTGCTTGCTTTGTTTATTTGTTTAACTACGTTGTACATTAACAATTGTTTTGCTTGTTCAGCCTCCGTTTGGGTTTCATCAGAGTACAAAACAATGCATGAAGACTGTGAACATTTTGAACGCTTCCAACCTGGTACTTTGTACTCCAGCAAAGAGAAAGGATTTCGCAGATGGTACAATCCTCCTTGGTTCCCTGAGGCTATTCCATCAACCCCTTATGATCCTTTTGTTCTGAGAAGGGCATTGGAGAAGGTAAGTTTCTTTATAACGTCCATGACATGCATCAGAAACTTAGCATAAATATGGGTAACAAATTGAAACAGGACTTCATCACAGGCTGTGATCAAAAGGTTGATGACTGATGTGCCCTTTGGTTTGCTGCTTTCTGGAGGATTAGACTCATCTTTGGTTGCTTCCATCACTACTCGTTACTTAGCAGACACCAAGGCTGGAAAGCAACTGGGAACGACCCTCCATTCATTCTGTATTGGCCTGGAGGTGAGTCAATACTTGTAAGTCTCCAGTTAGGGTGTCAAACCGGCCGGCCGGCCTTTTAGATGGTTTACGGAGGTTTTAACCTGAGGGATAAATCCGTTTTGCCAGCGCCATCTCCAGTACTAGTTTGTAATGGGAGAAGTAAGTTTTGCAATGAAATTACATATTTACCGTTCCTTTTTCTCTTGAGCAGGGTTCCCCTGATTTGCCGGCTTCAAGACAGGTTGCTGAGTTCTTAGGAACAATTCATCATGAGTTTACCTTCACTCCCCAGGATGGCGTTGATGCCATTGAAGATGTCATCTATCATGTTGAATCATACGAATTGACAACAGTCAGATCAAGCATACCCACATATCTGATCTCTCGTAAGATCAAATCTCATGGAATTAAGATGATACTGAAAGTCTCTAAATGATGTCCTAAACATGAAAGCGAAAGAAAAACTAACCTCCAGCCATTGCAATCTTCAAGTCAAAAGTTGCCCATGGGATACTTCTAACTCAGGATTTCTCACTCTTTGATGGTATGCTGAAGTATGTTTGGCTTCTGAATGGTGAGAAACTGAGTCAGGGTACCCCGTATATATAGTGGTTCGGCGTTGTAACATCTTCCCATTAAAGACGATAACGCCCTTTGGAATTCACTCTAAACAGTCGTGGAAACGTCAGAAACGGACCACTTAATGGTTTGTTATGCACGTTGCCTCCACCCAATGGTCAGAAACTGAAGTTTCAATGGCCAACGTTTAGAAACTCCAGCTTCAATGGTGGCCAACGGTCAAAACGTAAGAAACCGAGGAGGCAGGGAGACGTTGGCAGCTATGAACATTGCCAACTTTTCAGATTTTGTTCATGCAACGTGTAGTAACTGAAGGCCAACGTTTTACAGATACTCTCTGGAGAAGGCTCTGACGAGATCTTTGGTGGCTACTTGTACTTCCACAAGGCACCCAACAAGGAGGAAGCTCACCAAGAAATGTGCCGCAAGGTATTAATTATTTATATTTGTTACAGAAGATTAACAGAGATTTAATGTTCTGAATTTTACATATATGCCGGTTAAGGCACTGCACCAGTATGACTGCTTGCGAGCAAACAAAGCAACATCTGCTTGGGGTCTCGAGGGTCGCTTCCCATACTTGGATAAGGAATTTGTCAATGTTGTCTTGGGAATTGATCCTGATTTCAAGATGGTAAAAATTTTAATTAAAGCTACACTGTTATTTTTGGGTCGTGGTTATTTATTAATGATAATATTTTATTTTTACTTATTACATTCAGTCTAGGCAAACACGAATTGAGAAATGGATTCTTAGAAATGCCTTTGATGATAAAGAACATCCTTATCTTCCACAGGTATATGTGCATATGTCCCTTATAATTTTATGGCTATGGCTTATAAAATTAGCTGAAACGCAACTCTCACAAGATAGTGAATTGCAAAAAATCACGAGGTCTACTATTGGGATAATTGAATCTTATAATTTAATTTATAAAACTTAATAAATTTAATAATTTAAATTTTTTACAAATGAGAATTTAATAAAATCTGTTTATAAAAATAATAAAACTCTAAAATAATTGACTACAAAAGAATTAAGAGATGTTATATATTTTTTATATAAATTATTTTATATATGCAGAATATTTTGTGGAGGCAAAAAGAGCAAATGAGTGATGGTGTTGGCTATAATTGGATCGATGCTCTCAAACAACATGCTGCCAAACATGTAAATAATAGAGTGAAATTATTTTTACCATTCCCATTTTATCTCTCTTTCCTTTTTTAATTAGTATATTTTCCCCACTTAATCTTGCAGGTTACTGACAAAATGATGCTTAATGCTGCACGTACTTACCCACTCCACACTCCAACTACAAAAGAAGCATATTACTACAGAATGGTTTTCGAGAAGATTTTCCCAAGGGTGGTTTAAATTGTTGGACACTACCCCACAAAATATATAATTGAATTAGTACGATAATTAATTAAGTCAATTTTAATGATTAATTAAATAAAGATTAATTAATTTAATTTGATTGGTTTTGGTATAACTTTTCAGCAACCTGCAAGGCTAACAATCCCATGGGAACCAACTGTTGCTTGTTGCACACCCAAAGCTCTGCATTGGTTTCCTGAGTGGTCCAATAATATGGATCCTTCAGGCAGGGCTGCATGGGGAATACACAACTCAGCTAACAAAAAATTGGTGACTTCTGATATTGTAGAATTAGAGAAGACTGATTCTCAAAATGGTGTGAATGGGGTCAATGGAGTTAATGGGGCCAATGGCCATTGAAATGTCCCACATGATCCTTGACCTCGCTGTCCCAAAGTTTGAAGGTGTTTTATGGTGTTGTTGTGAAATAAATTTAGCTGTTGTTATTAGGAACCTGAATTAGAAGTGACGATGGTGTTCTTAATTGGGTGGAGTTTGGTAACAAACGAGTGAGAGGTGCAATAATTAATCACGTGAGGCAAGGTGCAAAATGTGTCGCTCAAGTTTGTTTATGTATAAGGTTGAAGTTACTCTTTAATTCAATAAGAAAACCTCTCTCTTTTCTCACTTTCTTCCCATTTATGCTCTTGCTCATTGATTTCTACTTCATATATATTTGATATATATATATATATATATATATATATTTGATCTGAATGATTCATAAATTCAAATGAACTTCTTATTAATATTTGAACCTTCAATTCCACCAACAAATTCAGAAATCAAATTAATTAAAGCCCAGTTCATTCAATAATTAGAAATTTAATCTGTTGAAAGTTTATGATTTTAAAAATCCATATAATAATATATCAGAAATCAAAAACATTAGTTGATCAGCCTATTCATTTCATGAATTTAAAACATACAAAAATTTTATTTAAATTAAATTCTATAAACTGTATTAAATTCAACAAATTTCATAATTCATAATATTTTTTTATAAATATTTTACTTCCACATAATTTCACTTAACTGAGTAGTTGTTGTTAAACAGTTTGTAAATAAAAAAAAGGAAAGTTTCACATTGAAAAGAATTATAAATATTAAAAATTATATAAATGATAATAAATAGTTAAAATTAAAGTATAATATGAGTCACATCTTATAATATAATTTAAATTAAATTATTAAATTAAAGATATTTAAAAAATTTTGATGGACACTTGAATTAAAAAATAAATAAAATTAATTTTTAATTTTATTACTATTATTTAAAAAATAATTATTGTAATATACAGTCATATTTATTAAAAATAGATAATTATGTTTGTTAATAATTGATAAGTAAAAATAGACAATTATATCTAATGAATATAGAAAATTATGTCAATTATGAATAAACAGACATATTTATTAAAATTTGATAAATACAATTATTTTTATTTTAGTTAATTTTATTTAAATAAATAATAAAATAAATATCCTCAAATAATAAAAAACTATAATCCTTATCTTTAAAAAATTTAAAATTTATTTATTTAAATATATAAATTAATTGATTCTTAATTCATTTATTTTTTTTATTCTATCTTAATTTAAATTTTTGGTTTATGCTAAACAATCATGCTTGATCCTTTTGGGTAATGGGCATCAATCATATTTGATCCTAGTGGGTGAGCTGATAAGCCACAATCAAAATATCGTAAGCAATCAAACTAGTACTTCTTGGAAAAAGGAAAAGCAGATTCCGAATAGGACTTATGCATAGACTTTCCTATATCTAACAACTTATTACAAACCAAAAGTTTATATGAGAAAAAACAAAGATAAATATATCTAGGAACTTATTTTTTTTATGTTTAGGTAAAAAATTATGAATTAAAAAAATATAAAAATTATATATAAATTTATTTTTAAATTTATGACAGATTATACAAATTAATACAATTTCATCTCAAATACTTTAATTTTTTTAGGTTTGCGATGGATTGTGATAGCTTATACAAGTTTATCACAAATCCATATCTAATATTGATTTGCGGCAAAATTTTTGTCACAATGTTAGTACGTTACAAATTTATTTTAAATTCTATAATTTTTTTGAGCTTTGCAATGAAATTTTTGTCAAAATATAAATTTATTGTAAATTTGTCTCAAATACTTTTCCTACCACTTTAAATCAAAATTTTTTATATTCTATCATAAATTTATAAAAGAGAAAATTAAATATGAAAGACAATAACTAATTGCTTTTTGTAACATAAATTTAATACATATTTTTTTTTTATTTCTTTTTAAGTTTTTCAGGTTAAAAAAATTAAAAGAATAAATTATTATAAAATATATGAATTATTATTTTTTTCAAAATATACTAAATAAATCATGAGAATAAAAAAATATAAATTTTTAGATTAAAAAATTTTAGGGCCATTTTAAAAATTTTTTCAAAATTTATAAAATAAATCATAAGTATAATAGAAGAATACCATTTTTCAGTTCTAATTATTAACAATAATAATAACAAACACTGTTCATGTCAAATAAAAGCTGCAATTTGCAACGGCTTTTTCTGTTGCAAATTGCTGTTTTTCTTGTGCAAATTGGTTTAGCAGGTTAATTTCTCGGCTTTAGTTAATATTTGACTGACCTGGTCTAGCTGTTCACCAACACCAAGAACTCCCCCAACATTTGGAGTCATTATCTGGTGATTACGTATGATTCATGATTCAACTCTGCAATATTAGAATGGGTATGAGTATCCTGGAAAAGTTTCTTTGTTTTCTGTATGATAGTGTCAAGCTTAATGAAGGCATAAGGGCTGACAGCAGTTTCATTTGAGATACATTGACACGATCAGCCTCATTCGTGAGCTCTTTAAGATATTGAAAGACAGTTTCTTAGGATAAGCACGATCACACATTGTCCAGTAACAGGCACGCCCTTCTTCAATAATATATCGGAAAACTTAAGGGCCATTTTCAATTTACATCCTTGAATATGAACAATAAAATTTTTCTTACGCATTAAGTTCTCCTTTATAATTCAAGTATTTCATAAGCATTCTTTTTCTTCCTTTCGATACCTCAGACACTCATAGAAATTCAAGCTTTACCAAACAAGTAAAAATTAATGCCTTGACCTTTTTTTCTCTCATAATTCAATTATTTCATATACATTCCTTTTTTTCCATCTCTCAAAACCTTAGATACTCCTATTAGATTCGTTCTTTGTTAGACAGCACTAGTAGTGTGCAGATTACTTGAATTTGATTCAAAGTAATTCAAATATAATGCGTGACATGTATATATATATATATATATATATATATATATATATATATATATATATTTTAGTTAATAAAGAATTATATTTTTTTGGTTAAATCTAATTTAAACTTATACCAATTAATAGAGTACACAAAAATTTGCCTGAATCCAACTGACTTGAAAATGAGCCATATATTCTTTTGCTCGAATTTGGGTCAATATTTTAAACATGATTTTCTTTAACATGATTAACTTTTTTCTTCTAACTCAACTCACATACACACACCCCTAAATAGCACTATACCTCGTCGACAAGAAAACCAACATAGAGAGTTAAATACTAATTAATATTCAATTATGGAGACTCAATAAATACTCTTTCCGGAAGATTCCCATCATCTCGGGACAAACTATAATTCTCAATTTGTTTTTCTCAATCATTCAATCCCTCACCGAGCAAAAGCCAAATTATCTACCATCTAATAGAAGACAAATATATTTGCTATCAAGATTGTGGAAGGAAAGGAAAGGAAATTAAACAACTATTTCTTCAGAAGGCAGAAAACCATAAGCCATTTAAAGAAAAAGAACAGAAAGAAAAGAATAACAAATTGAAAACCGTAGTACCCATAAAGCCAAAAAGCACGTATGCATCTCAGTATTGCACTTTTTTTTTAGGGTATTACTCAGTATTGCACTTTTAAACCACTAAATACTATTAGCAGAGGTGGACATAGAAATTTTAAGTAGTAGAGATAATAAATATACAATATGTTATGTGTACATAAAAAAACACAAGATATAGTATAATTAAATTTCAATATATTTCTGAGAGTGAAACATAAAAATTGTTTTATACAAAAAGAATATTATAACATATGTTCGGTATAATTATGAATTATTTTAGTAAAATTGAGTTAAAAATAATAAGTACTAAAAATTTAATTATTTTATAGTTGATTTGTGTTTAGATATGTGACATACAATTAATTTTACAAGAATTAATTATATTTGGGTAAAGAGACTAAAATCATATTTGGATGTAAAATAACCAAAGAAGATGAAAGTAATTTTTAAAGCAGTAGTTGGATGTTATTAAACAAGGTCAAATTTTATATGAATATAATTGATTTATTTTCATTGGAAAATCAAAACTTTCCTCACTTCTTTTAGAATTAATTCTAGTATGCCAAAATTGATTTTACTTGTTTTATCAAGATGCATCCAATCATACATGTTTGATGTAGGAATTGATTTTGATACCCACAATTGATTATGAAAGGATATCCAACCAGTCATAGATCACCAAATGACTGTGGGGACAATTTCAAATGCTAATGGGGTCAATAATTTAAAGTACATATATCAAGATTAGGGGGCAACTACCCCCATAAGCATGAACGTGGGTCTGCTACTGACTGCTAAAAATGACTCAAAAGTTACTTAGAATTCAAAAATTACTTTTCACTGTAATTTTAACAAACATCTAATGGTGACTTTACACCAGATCTAACCTGCCGTTCATATTTTCTTAACATGTAAACCCTACTCTACTCTGCATATAAAAACAAAGAATAATATAATTTTGTTATGTGTATATTTTTAAATGTATAAATTTTATATATTTTATTACATTTTTTTTCTTTTTAATCTGTTTTTACATAAGCATATACGATGTGCATACAAAATTAAGTGCATATATCATTTCTCAAATAATATTAGGTGTGGGTAACAAGAGATACATTGTGGCACAAAAAATTTTAGGGTGATAATATAAAAATACGTGCAAAATACATATAAAATTTATTTATATGTGTAACATTACCTTAATAAATTGCCAATGCAAGATCATTGGTAACACAAGACAATCATAGTCAAATCACCATCTTCTTTAGCTCACAACCAAGTAGTGATAGACTTATGCACCATGTGCATCCACTGAGGCTCTGCATAGAAAGATCAAAAAGAGCAAAACTCACCATTTTGCTCTTTTATTCTTTCTGACCGAAGCCTTAGTGGACACGCACATGTTGCGTAAGAGTAGCATTTTCCACTCACAACCAACCTTTAGTTTAAAATTTTGTAAGTAATAATAAATGTATATATTAATTTTGTATATTAATTATATATTTTTTATTTTTCTTTTTTTATTATTAAAATTTTTATCACTAAACATAAAAAGATTAACTCTCACTTAAGTTTAACATTTTCTTTGCAAGTAAACCAAAATTCACGAATCAAAGGAGATTGAATGGTTGTGGAACGGTGGCTGCTCCAGCTATCATTGTCTTTTATTAATTCGTAGCTAGTTTTATTTAAATAAATAATAAAAAGAATATTCTCAAATAATAAAAAACTGTAATCCTTATCTTTAAAAAATTTAAAATTTATTTATTTAAATATATACACTAATTGATTCTTAATTTATTTATTTTTTTATTCTATCTTAATTTAAATTTTTGATTTATGCTAAACAATCATATTTGATCCTACTGGGAGAGCTGATGAGCCACAGTCAAAATATCGTAAGCAATCAAAACTAGTATTTCTTAGAAAAAGTAAAAGCGGATTTCGGTATGACTTATGCATGGACTTTGCTTTATCTAATGGCTTATTACAAACCAAAAGTTTATATAAAAAAAAGATAAATATACGTAGGAACTTACGTTGTTTTATGTTTAGGTAAGAAATTATGAATAAAAAAATAAAATATATAAATATATAAATTATATATAAAATTATTGTATAGGTATGTTAGTATTTATAAAAAATAAAAATTGATAAATAAAAGCAAAAAGTAGAGAAAAAGGAAAAGAAACACCCTTACTTTCACTGTCAACCTAAATTTATAGATAAATAATGTTATTAGGTACGAATAGATGATCCCATAAAGATGATGTAAGGGTGGAGTAATCCACATGATACACGTTCGCTATTTTTAATTAGATCTTTTAATTTTAATAATTTTATTTATTTATTTAATTTACATAAATATTTAAATTATAATTTTTTTTACTAAATTTTATTATTTTATTTTATATTTATATTTTTCTTAAATTATTCTTAATTTTTAAAATTAAAAATTAAAAATCCCAATCACTTTACTTTTTTCTTAGAAGTGACACACAAGTCAAGCAGTACTAGCCAGTAAACGACCGAACGCAAGTCCAGCATTACTAGCCAGTAAACGACCGAGCAGTGCGGTAAAGTTGATTGATTTTTATTTGAAATATTTTAATATAAAAATTAAGACTTATAAAATAATTTTAAACTAAATGTTTATCTGCAAATTTCATAATTTAAATTTTTTGTAAATATTGTTACGTACAAGTAACTGAAATGTAATGGTGGGGTTATCCACACGGTACGCACTCCCTACGGTTGTCTTAGAAGTGACATGCAAGTCAAGCCGCCCACACGGCAATCTCGATTGATTTTTATTTGGGATATTTTAACGTGAGAAAAGCATGATTTATGAACTGACTTTCAACTAAATGTTTGTATAGAAAATTCTTAAATTTGTCAGAGATTTACGGTTTAATTTATGTATATAATAAAATTTAATGATTTAAACTATTATATATATAAAAAATAAATTTATTAAGTTGTAAGCATGTAAAAAATAAAGATAAAATAATTTAAAAAAATATTTATATCTTAAAATATATAAATATATATATATATACTATTTTTAAAATGAGCATTCACGCACTAAATTGTTATAAATTTTAATGCAATACTCTTTCATTATACAACAAAAGCACTTAAAACATTTTTTTTAAAACTTAAATAAAATAATTTAATTTTAAAAGAAAAATAAGGCAAAAAAGATAAAAATTAAGTATTGAGAATTTAATCTTCTAACACTTATTTATAGAAAATATATAGTTTTTTCACAAAATATCATAATTTATGAATCATATATGACTCTTTATAAGAGAAACATGATTATTCACAAAGAATCAAAAATTTTAAATCATAATTCTTTATAAAATGACTGTAATTATTAACAAATAATCATAACTTTTTATTCATAATTTTTTATAATAAAGAGGTATAATTTCTTATATTTATAAAATGTAACCTTTTATATTTAATAAATAAATATAATTTTTTATATTAAAAAATATGCCTTTTCACATGATTAAAAAAATATAATTTTTATATCAAAAGAGATAACTTTTTATTTAATTTCTTCTATTAGAAAGTTGCAAATGCCACAAACTTCCATCTCCCCTTAACTCTTTAATATATAAGTCAAATACTATTTTTCTCACAAACTTCCATCTCCCCTTAACTCTTTAATATATAAGTCAAATACTATTTTTCTCTAACACTCATTGGATGACGTGATGGTGAAATGCATTGTGTCACTTTTGTTTGACAGTGAAGTGTAAACACAAATGTAACAATTAAAACGTGGATTTAAAATTATTCGATGGTGAAGTTACCCACATGATACGCACCCTCCACTTTCGTCCTAGAAGTGACACCCAGGTCAAGCAGCACCAGCTAATAAACGACCGAGCAGCACGGCAACGTTGATTGATTTTAAAAAGCAAGACCCACAAAATGACTTTCAACTAAATGTTTATAAAAAAAATATCGAGAATTTTAAAATTTATTAAATTTATAATTTAATTTATAAATTTAATAATTAAATAAATATTTAATAAAATTTAATTTATAAAAATAATAAAACTGTTTTAAAATACTCAATATATATCAAGTTACTAAGATCAAGAAACAAAAAAGAGACTATATAATAGAGAATATTAAGAATATGTCTTAAGGTTGCTCTCAACCAAAAAGATAAAATAATGTTATGATCAAGCTTCTCTCATTTTAATCATGGGTATTGTTTAATGCCAAGTGATGACAGCTAGCGCACTAAGAAAGTATAGTATTTCATATGATATTAATGTAAAATTTATGAAAAATATTGGTAGATCTATAGAACAATTAAAATATGCTAGTATTATAGGAAACTTAATGTATGCAATGTATTATATAAGATTAGACGTTGTTTTTGCTGTATGCAAGTTATCAAGATTTATAAATAATTTTAGTACAGAACATTGATAAGCAGTTAGAAGGATATTTGGCTACCTTAAAAGTATTACAAACATAAAATTATCTTATTCAAATTTTTTTGTTATACTAGGAGGTTATTCATATGCAAGTTGAATAATATAGGGCAGTGAAAGGATTGCAACTAAAGATTGGATATTTACACTAATTGAAAGTGTAATATATTGGGTATCAAAGAAACAAACCTACCATGCACATTCTACAATGGAGGCAAAATTTATCGTTTTGGCTATTGCAGAAAAGGAAGCTGAGTGGTTATGAAACATGTTGTGTAAAATTGAGTTGTGGCCACAACCAATACCACTTAGTTCTATAGTCTGTGATAGTGAAGCTATAATGTCTTATGTTTTCAGTAACATGTATAATGAAAAGTTAAAACATATTAGCCTAAGGTATAATTATATTAGAAAATTGATATCAAGTGATACCATTTCAATTCTTTATGTAAAAGCAGCAAATAAATTGGCTGATCCTCTTACTAAGTCCTTACCAAAAGATATGGTGTGACAAACAACACAGTATGGGACTAAGCTAAATCTTCAAGACACCAATGATAGCTACCTAACTTTGAATTAACAAACTGATAATTACTAAAGTTTAATGAATGGCAACATGTCATTGATAAGTGTCTATTTTAGCCTAATTAAGAGGAGTTTCATACGAAATTTGAAGTTAGTGCTCACTATTACGTTTGAGAGGTTAAGAATAGCTCTTAATAAAATTAATTAAAGATTGTCTATAGTAATAGGGTTCTTAATAAAATTAATTAAAGATTGTCTATAGTAATAGGGACAATGAAATAAACTCCACCTATGTGAATATGGAGTAGTATTGCTTCAACAAAGGTTTAATAAGTTTTACCTTAAGAAATATTTATAGAAATTGAGATTGCTTAATACATGGCCATTTAAATAGTGCTAGGGTAGTAAAAAGCTCTTT
The DNA here is from genome assembly GCA_037013595.1 of Dicorynia guianensis. Lineage (NCBI taxonomy): Eukaryota > Viridiplantae > Streptophyta > Magnoliopsida > Fabales > Fabaceae > Dicorynia > Dicorynia guianensis. The sequence continues at coordinate 31,044,590 of JASUAB010000005.1, forward strand.
AAAGAATCTTAATAAATTTGGTGTATGTGATATCTTCAATCTTATAAGTAAGGAGGCTTAGTTTAATCTTCAAACACTAAGCATTCTAATAACATTCTTAGATACTTAATACTAATTTAAATATTTAAACGTAAAAGGTCTTATATATACTATATTTATTGTGAATGAAATAATTTACAAACTAGTGGAGAAATGTTAAATAGTTTGGAAATGAAAAAAAAAAGGGGAAGTCCCATATTGGAAAGAATTATAAATATTAAATTCTATATAAATGATAATAAATGGTCAAGGTTAAAATATAATATATAGGTTATAACCTATAATATAGTTTAAATTAAATTGTTAAATTAAAGATATTTAAAAATCTTTGATGGGCACTTTGGGCATATTGGGGCTTTGAGTTAAAAAGAAGAAAAATAAATAAAATTAACTTTTAATTTTATTACCATTATTTAAAAAATAACTATTACAATAGGTGGTCATATCTATTAGTAATTGACAGTTGAGAATAAACAGTTATATTTATTGAAGATAAAAAATTATATTTGTTATAAACAGACAAATATGTTTATTAAAATCTGATAAATATAATTATTCAAAAGTATCTTTTCATATGTATATATTGTGAATTTTGAGTTAATTTCAGGATAGATATTTGCTTTATCTAAAAAGAGTTTTGATAAGCTTTGTTGTGTCCTAAAGTACCTTATTTTTTATATAAAAATAATATTACACTCAAAATAATATAATTTTACATCTCAAAATTATATTTTATTATCTCATATATTTTTCTATCGGATGTCTAGTGTACCCTGGCTTCCAACTACCTGGAAGTTTGTAATTTGTTTGGTACAATCGTAAGGGATATAGAGCTGAATTACTTGATGGAGAAGAATTTGGGGGCTTGGAAATGGGTGAAGAGAGCAATGATAGGGAGGTGTGGTAAGTGATGGATATGAAACATAGGAACATGTAATTTTATTAAATGTAAACTATTAACCTTTATAAAATGTATAATAATTTATTAAATTTGTTAAATTTTATGGTATAATTTATGAATTTAATAATTTAAATATTTTTAAATATAAATTTTAAAAATTTTAATTTATAAAAATTATTGAAATAGATAAGTAATGGGTCCAGAAAGTCGAAGACATGAATACAGATAAGGAAAGCCTCACAAGTCACATGGCAAAGTTGAAACACCAATCCAGCATCGCATACAACTAATAGCAGCTCAAAATGGGACACAATCTAATCTAACTGCTGGCGTGCAAAACGAACAACCCGATTAAATGAGCGCAACTCCGAACGCTGCCCACAATAATTTCCAGAAATGGAAATGATTCAGCACACGATCAGACGACTGACAGCACTTGCCAACGCCGCATTTGCGCATTCCATTGTTGCTGGCACATGCTTAGGCGACTATGGGATGCCAATAAGAGCAGTGCTATACGCCAATAATACAATGAAGCTAAACTTTTTAATCTTTGATATTTTACAAGATTACTTTTTTATATTTTTAATAAATAATAATATACATATAAATAAATTTTGCAAATATTTTTATTCTATTTTATATCTCGCTTTTTAAATTAGTTGTCTCTCAACAAATCAAGAGCATATATACATCCAACATTTCCCCTTTTAACAACTAATTTGAAAACTGTGTAAGTAGAAATTATTTACATATTTGTTGGTAAAATTTGCAGTAAAAATTATATTTTATAAGTATGTACATGGTCAGATTAAGGTAAAATTAAATTTAAAAATTTTATTTTAAATTTGATTAATTATATGTACAAGTTATTTTAAGTTAGGTAGCTTTTACATATATTTTGTGCATCGATTAAATTTGACAAAAAATACAATTTAGTATTCATCTATATATATATATATATATGTATTTATAATATATATGCACGGATGCCACATTGCCAATAATTATTTTAAGCACAAATGTAATATTCCCACGTCACCAAAAATGCGACATAGCATGGGCCAAGGCCCACGCTGTGAAGACAGCACTTCTTTGGGTGCATTTAAGGGGAACACGCTGTATGCAATCCCTCTTTTTCTTTTTGAGCAGGCCCGGAAGGACGGTACTTTGGAGGAGGTAAGCCCAACAATGACTTGTGGGTCCTAGTAAATGTAGCCTAAATCTAGGAAGCCCAATTAACTTATTTAGCCCAAAATTGAGTTTTGGGTTTATATATGTGAATAAAAGATATGATAATTAATTATAAAAATAAAGAGACGAGAATTAAGTATTTTATTGTCTAAAAATTATAGTGTAAAATAAGAGAAATAAAAATAAAATTAAAAAAATTAGTTAAAAAAATATAATTTACATATTTAAATATAGAGAAAGATAAAAAAAAATCATGATATTATACAAATTACAGAAAAGTTAAACTTAGAAATCCAATTACATTATAAAAAGAAGTGAGGCCAATAACTTACACATATAGAAGAGAGCTTATATCAATCCATGCCGTTATGCACTCAGTATTTTTATGCTATTTTAATAATTTTTTTAAAAAATATAAATAGTATCAATTCAATTGTTAAAATTTAAGTAATAATTATGTAAATATAACATATTATGTTTCATGAAAGTTAAATAATTATAAATTTATGATCAATATATTCTAAATATAAATTTTATTCATTTCAAGATAAGTTCATAAAATAGTGAATGATCTTATATTGATATGAATTTCAAGCTTAAACATGATATAAACTTTATTGATTTTGCATTCTCATAAATCAAAATTTATAAAAATTTTACTTAAAAAATTTAAACAAAACAATTTTGTTAAGTATTTTATAAATCTTACATTCTATATTAATTTTTTGAGAGTTATGTGAGAGCAAATTTTGTGAAACTATTATTAGCCAAGACTTTAAGTCCAAGAGAAATTTTGTAAAGTTTTTATCTTACAAAATTTATTCATTGGTGTGTAAGTCTAATTTCAATTTACAGTGGTCTAAATAAATCTTCATCTTGTATACATACTAACGGCATGTAAACCATGGAATTCAACCCTACCCAAAGTATCTCAAACTCAACCCTTGACTTACATGCTTATATTTTATATTTCAATCAATCATGGGTTATGTTATTTTTGTCAACTCGATTGAACCTATATCAACAAAATAAAAAAACACGTATAAAACTTGCTAACCTGAATGTGATCACCCACATATTTTTGGTTAAAAAAGTTTATAAACCTAATTTTTCTCAATATAACCTGACTCTAGCCTATGCATACCCCTAATACACACACATATATATATGCACACACATAAATATATTTTGTAATTGCTGAAATTATTTGAAAGTTTCATTTACATGATTTTTTATGTTTGAGTTAATTAGATTTAGATACATGTAGATTTATCAATAAAAGTTGGTTCAGTTAGCAACATTTAAAATATTCTGTTGTAAGGCTTAGCTAAGTTTAAATTTCTTTGCCAGCACTTGGTATTGAAATGAATCAACCTCTTTTCACCTTAAATATTTTTTATTAAAAAATATATATATGTAAAATTAGAACATATGATTGTCATTAAAATTGATGAAATAAAATATACTTACAGAGAAAGTTCCTTAATTACACACTGTGTAGCTAATTAAACCATTTTGACTAAATTTTGAAAACAAAGAGAAAATCATTTTCACACATACAATCTGTACATACTAGATTGAAAACAAAAGCATATCAGAAACTTCAAACTTATTTAATTTTGACAAGTTACTAGTTCAAACCATGGTTACAAATAGCTGGTTAACAAAGAAAGAATCTCTTGTAGATATGTCTAGCTATATCTAGGAGAGATGTATAGATACCAACTGCTGCAATGGCAACACCCATTATGATCATTGCACAATTAATGATTGTATCACATCCCAATCTGCCATACGTACCTGAAATCTTCAAGTAACACACACATGGCACTAGAAAGGAAGCTGACACACTTAACAATGCCCCAACCAGCGACATGAGATATCCAAAAAAGGGAACTGCAAGGGCAACAATAACTGTGCTGACTAGGAACATGGTGCTCACTAGCACATGTATGATCCTTTTATTGTAATCACACGGAACCATAGCGTTTGCTGCTCCCACAATTGGAATAAGCATCAATACATATTTGGTTATAAGATTGATCAAGGTGATGTATATACCTTTGAGCTCATTTTGCCTTTGGCAAGATTCAAAGTTATCTCTGATTAAACCTCTGATCCAAATATCAGATAACCTAAAACAGTGGTTGCTGCATGTAGGCACCTAATTTTGTCCGGATCCTGAAAAATTAAAGTTAACCTATTTATAAATTTTGAAATTATCCTATGTAAGCATTTTAATTGAATAAAAATAAAAAATTAAAAGGTATTTTTTTTAAGTCCTAGATATGAATTAAAAAAAATTAAAAATTAAAAAAATAAAAATAAAAAGGTAGATGCATAAAAGAGGTAAGTGCATGAGGGAAGGTAGGTGCATGCATGAGAGAGGGTAGATATATGAGAAAGGTAGGTGAATGCATGAGAAAGGGTAAATGTATGAGAAAGGTAGATACATGAACAAGGTAGTTGCATGAAGAGAGTTATATGGATGCATGAAAGAAGGTAAATACATGAGAAAGGTAGATAAATGCATGAGGGGAGGTAGTTGCATGAAGAAAGTTAGATGTATAAGATAGTTAGATGCATTAGGAAAGATTATAAAAGGAGGCCTAAGGAAGGCACCAAGACATTTAGAGAGCAAGAGGAGAAAGTGAGGACGAAGAACTTAGAAAGCAAGAGGAGAAAGTGCAGAAGAAGAGAAGAAGAGAGGGAGAGGAGAAGAAGAGAAAGATAGGAGTAAGGAAAGGGTTTAGAGACAAAAAAATTTAAATCCCCTTGATTCTTCTAGTTTCCCTTTGAACAAGCTCATCACATTGGTTTTGAAAAGTTCAACTTTACCTTTGAAAGTCATCCTCATTCATATCTTGAAGATCATATTTCCAGTCCTTGTTAGGCCATTCAAGCACTCCAAACACAAGTTTCACTTATTTCTTTATGTTCTCCCATTGTTGGACATATTATTTTGTTGAATAATTGCGTGCTATTACAACTTTGCTTATACTTTTTCTACGAGTAAATATTGAAGTATTGATTATTTGGAGTTGTTGTGGTTTTGCCCCAATCATTTTAAAATATTCTATTTAGTTATAATTTTTCAACTATTTTGATCCACTATGTTGGTTAGAAAAAAACTCCCAACGATGGATAAATATAGTTGTCAGTTAACTGACCAATATTAAACTATCCTGAGGGAAATCATGTTACGGACCTAGTCAGTTAATTGGCATGGTTCCATTGATACATTTTTGAAAGATCCTGATGATAGATAAAGAGAGTTGCCAGTCAACTGGTTGCTATCAAATTATCCTGAAGGATGTTATGTTACGAACTTAGTCAGTTAACTAGTATGGTTCTATTAATACATTTTTAAAAGATCTTGACGATAGATAAAAATAGTTATTAGTCAACTGACTGCTATCAAACTATCTTGAGAGAAATTACATCATGAGTTTAGCCAGTCAACTAATATAACTCTATTAATATATTTAAAAATAATTCTAAATCATAATTACATGTAAAAATAAATTTATTCGATAATAAACAAAGCATATTTTTGAAATTAAAAGTAGCAAACACCAGCGTAGTACTGAAAGGACGTTGAAAGGGTGCTAATACCTTCTCTACATGCAACCTACCCCTGAATCTATTTTTCTGTTAAGTAGACCATACTATTCGATGTCCGACTTCATTATTTCGATTTAAGTCGGTGGCGACTTCATTTTTTTTATCATTTTTTAAAATTCCATCAAAATTTATTTTTTTATCACCTCGGGATCGCCGCTCTGCATCGCGTGTCGACAATGCATATACAAGGGTACATAATGTAAAGCATGCAAGTTGTACTTGCAAAACAAGAAATTTGAAAATAAAAAATGAAAGGCATGCATAAGTCAAAATAAAACACCAAAACTTAAGTTAGAAAGACATAAGTAAAACTTAGCAACTAAAGAACGTAAGATGCCTATGGTAATCACATGCAATACAGATGGGCATCTTGCTAATATCTGAAAATTTAAATGTCTTGTGTGTAAGGTGCATTTTAGACTTTCGTATCTCAAAAGTTAATGCATGAGGTGAGCCTTGCCTTCACACTTATAAATTAACGCTCAACCTCTTTCACAATTGATATAAGATAACTTCAACATAGTGTATACTAAACACATAATTGATGATAACAATGCTAGCTTCATAATGCTAAATACTTTTAGCTCTGACATAAGAGAATTGATGTTTGCTTCTTAAAGAGTTGTATAAAGTGGGGAAGACCGGATGGGAACTATAGCGGAAGGCATATAAGCTAACAGCAGTAGAGATTCCTCTCCACTGAAAAAGAGTTCCTTTGGGATGAAATCCTGTTCCATCAAAAGCACCATTCCACAACAATGCAGAAAGGAAGACAATGGAAGCTAAAACCCCAGTGGCAGAGACATAAGAAAGAAGGCTCAAGTCTTCGAACCAAACTGCAGGTAGAATAACAAGGGCAGTGATTAAAACAAAGCATTGTGTCCCACTAATTCTTAACCCTCCTATGTCCGCATGAATATTGGCCATCAATTTGTTTAAGGTGTCTCCCTCTATAATGAGGAATCCTGTTATAACCAAGTAAAGCTCACAATTCATGGCAATATTTACCATCAACCTTCCCTTTTCACCAAATGCACGTTGACCAAGGTCAGTGAAGGATTTGATGGTGGAATCCTTGTCCATGCATCTTTGAATCAATAAACCTGTCTAATAGGCTGCAGCCGCAATCACGAAGAGAAATATTAAGCTCAGCCATCCGCATGATGCTTGTGCATATGGAATAGACACTACTCCAATCCCTGAACAAACAAGGGGAAAATGTAAGAATTTTACATGCAAACTATAATACAACAATTGTCAATGTGTGTTTGCATTTTACTAATTGTAGATGTAAGTAGCATTTCAAGAATAATCGCTGCTAAGACATATTTAAATATGAAATATATATTAAATTGATTGCTCTTTTTGGTATACTGTACATATAAACTAATTATAGAAGAAAACTTGACCTTTAACAAAATTTTATATAATCTTCATAACAAACAATACAAAGTGTTAAATTTGTTAGATCTCGCATAATTTAATCTATAAAATTTAGTAAATTTTGTGATATCATGCATCAGTCTTTGATTTCTAATGCCAGACGCTTGATAGCAAGGAGTTTGATCTCACTATTTCCCTTTTTTCATAATCCACAGAAATTTCTAATTCAATGGTTGCGTAGCGTTGTGAATGGCATGATTTAGAAGTGGCCTAGTTAGTGCCTTTTTCTTTTCTTTTTTTTGTTGATACAGGGCAAAATAAAAATAAAATTACATGAATGATAAAACTTCTGACTCTAGCACATCTAAGAAGAGTTTTCAACCGAAAAGGTTTTTAATACAAAATCTGCATGTGGCTTCAAAGTATGTCTTCCCCACTTGACCAAATGATCAGCAACTCAATTGCTTTCCCAAGGTATGTGATTTATCTCTGCTCGTCATTCTACAAAGTAGTGAAAGCAAGATAAGAATAAAGTTCACAAAATTGTCATTTCTAACATAATAATATTGTAGACACAGATTTGTGAAAGCTGATAATTTTTGAAGCACCAATAAATTATTTTTATATAAATTTTAAATTAACAACAAAACTCAAATTATTTTATAAATTATTTTTAAACTGTAAAAATTTTTAGATTAATTGAATGTCACGCCTTGATCTTTAAGATTTAATGATTTTATTAATTTGAATTTTGTAAAATAAAAATTATATAAAAATAAAACACTTTTTTTTTTTTGAAAAATGCACCTAATTGAACGTCAAGACTATCGAAGAACAAGAATGTGCCATACAACTTAAGACAGAAAGAATGATTACTGAAAACAATCGGCCAGTTACATGATTTCTTTCATGGAGCACATGTCGTTTTGGTAATTACTGAAAGCGATGCCAGTCGTCTTGAAATTCAGACGGATTTAGACTTTTTAATACGAATAAAGTCTTCTACTATAAAGAACAAGAAATTCAATTTTAAACAAAATTTTTAACAGTTGAACACAACCAACAATTTATAAAATATTTGGTTGATGAGTTCAAAAGCAAGGTTGTATGGACCGAAGCCATTGTCTCTGCCTGCCTACTTTCTCCTCCTCCTTTTTTTTCCTCTTCTAAAAAGTTCTATATACAGAAAAATAAGAAATTCCGAAAATAGTATTTATTAATTCAACCCTTTCCAAAGGGAAAGTGAGGCCGGCGTACGTGGACCAGGATAGATTTAGATGTTCTGTTTTTTTTTTTTAATTTTTTAATTTTGATATTTTTAATTTATATGAAAGTATATTTTATAAATTTTATTTTTTATTATTTTTTATTTTATATTTATCTCTTTTTTATATCCTTCAATTTTTTAATTTCTAAAAAACTGTTGGACAAGAATCGTCTGCTCTTTCAATTTTAAAGGCAGAGTGGCTTAAACCAAATCTCAACCATCTGAGTTTATTTTATCTTTAAATTTTTGCCACACACCACTCTTATTTTTTTCAATCCAAATTTATGCACTTGTCTCCTGCCCACCTTCGTCTTCTCCCCTTCCCTCTGCTACTAGAAGTTGTCAACTACAGAAACTCTCTTAACAAAATGCAAAATCAGATACAGTGGGGAGGTTTAACATTCCTATGCTCTACTACTGTCCCATCTACCTTTGCTGCGTCGCTTATGCTACACTCTCCTATCTCCTTGATTCCTTGGAATGTTCAGTTGAAGCTTGGTAGGCGAAGAGATAAAAGGTGAAATTGGAACGACAACGTTCGGGATGATATGGAAGCCGATAACCTGTCAATGTACTCCTTCAACCAGCTCCTACCACTGGCTCCATCGGCAGCTAAGCTAGCATCGTGGACCGGCTGAGCTGCCTGAGATTCCAACGCCGTCGTCTCTTCCTTGTTGTGGGACACGCTCCTCTGGCTGAGCTGCCTGAGATTCCAACATCTATTACCAAGTCCAAACTACCTTGCTAAGCAATCCCAAATTCCAATGCATGACATAAATTGATGACATGTTTTTGTTAAATAATGTGTTATAATTTCACCATTTTAGTATACTAAGGATTAAATAAAGTACTTTAGGATTCGCAGAAAAATAAATAAATCAATAAAATACTTTAGGAACCCAATCCTTTATCATAAGTTGTGTCCCTGTAAGCTTGGAAACCATGTTTGTCTTTTCTTCTCAAAACAATCCTTAAGGAACCCAATCCTCTGGAAACGGATCCCACTGTAAAATCAGAAAAAGGTAAGAGAAAAATAGGCATAGAATTAAAATAATAAAAAAATTTTAAAATTAAATTATTAAAATTAATAAAAAAATTAGATAATCTTCCTCTTTGGTCTGTTACGGAATGGCGCAGTTAATAAAATAATAATGTGTCCATTAGGTACGAATAGATGAACTCATAGGATGATATAGTGGTGGAGTAATCGTCATGATACACGTTCGTTATTTTGAATTAGATCTTTTAATTTTTAATTTTAATAATTTTTCTTTATTTATTTAGTTTACATCAGTATTTAAATTATAAATTTTATTTTTTATTTTACTAAATTTTATTATTTTTATTTTACATTTATCTTTTTTTAAAATTATTCTTAATTTTTAAAATTAAAAGTTAAAAATCTCAACTTCTTTACTTTTTTCTTAGAAGTGACACACGTTTCAAGCGGCACTAGCCTGTAAACGGCCGAGCAGCGTGGCAAAGTTGATAGATTTTTATTTCAACACAAAACACGATGAGCTTAGGTTTTTAACGTTATTAACATGCGTAAACTCTGTACCAAAAAAAAAAACGTGCGTAAACTTTAGAACCGGCTATAATACCACTCTTTGAATACGCACTTCCCTGCATTCGTCTTGGAAGGGACATACAAGTCAAGCAGCCGGAGCTAGTAAACAACCGAGCAGCACGGCAACGTTGATTGATTTTGATTTGGGAAATTTTAACGTAAGAAAGGCAAGATTTATGGGCTGACTGTCAACTAAATGTTTGTATAGAGAATTCTTAAATTTGTTAGAGACTTATGGTTTAATTTATGCATATAATAAATTTAATAATTTAAATTATTATATATAAAAACGTAAACTTATTAAGTTGTAAATATATAAAAAATAAAGATAAAATAGTTTTAAAAAATATTTATATCTTAAAATATATAAATATATACACTATTTTTAAAATGAGTATTCATACACTAAATTGTTACAAAATTTAATGCAGTACTGGTTCAATACGTAACAAAAACACTCAAAACATTTTTTTTTAAAACTTAAATAAAATAATTTTATTTTAAGAGAAAAATAAGGCAAGAAAGATATAAATTATGTGTAGAAAATTTGATCTCTATAACACTTATTCATAGGAAGTATATAGTTGTTCACAAAATATCATAACTTTGAATTATATATAACTCTTTATAAGAGAAACATAATTATTTATAAAGTATCATAATTTTTAAATTATAACTCTTTATAAAAAGACTATAATTATTAACAAATAGTCAGAATTTTTTATTCATAATTTTTCATAATAAAGAGATATAACTTCTTATATTTATAAAACATAACTTTTTATATTTAATAAATAAACACAATTTTTTATATTTAAAAATATTCCTTTTCAGACGCTTACGTTTAAAAATTTTTATTTTTATATCAAAAGACATAACTTTTTATCTAATTTCTTCGATTAAAAAAGTTACAAATGCCACAAACTTCCATCTCCTCGTAACTCTTTAAGTCAAATATTATTTTTCTCTAACACTCATAGTAGGATGATGTGGTGGTGAAGTTATCCGCATGATGCGCACTCTCTTTCGCCGAGAAGTGATACACAAGTCAAGCAGCACCAGCTAATAAACGACCGAGCAGCATGGCAACGTTGACTGATTTTAAAAAGCAAGACCCACAAAATGACTTTCAACTAAATGTTTATAAAAAAAATATTGAGAATTTTAAAATTTGAATTTATAATTTAATTTATAAATTGAATAAATTTACTAATTAAATGAATATTTAATAAAATTTAATTTATAAAAATAATAAAACTATTTTAAAATACTCAATATATATCAAAGTTATCAAGATCAAGAAACTATATAATAGAGAATATTAAGAATATGTCTTAAGGTTGCTCTCAACAAAAAATATATAAATAAACAATGTTATAATCAAGCTGATTTTCTATTGCTGTCTCTGTTGTACTTTTGCATCGTCGTTTTTGGTTCAATATGGTTGTTTGATTCCTTGTTTCGTCGTGTACTTACAAGGCGTTTACTGTAAACAAGTAAGCATCCCATTAAGTCACCATATCTCTTGTGCTGTTTTCTTGCAATTTCTTCTTAAGTTTCCTGATCCTTCTTTATTCCTGCCTCCAATATGACTTCAGCATTACGTTTTTGGTTCCATATGGTTGTTTGATTCCTTGTTTCATTATGTATATAGAAGGCGTTTAGTATAAACGACTAAGCATCCCATTAGGTAACCATTTCTCTTGTGCTATTTTCTTCTGAATTTTCCTGATCTAGTTTTATTCCTGCCTCCATATGACTTCTGAAACGACGTTTTTGATTCAATATGGTTATTTTTTTCTTTAAAAATACTGAAAAAGTTGTAGTATAGAAATTGAACTCAAAAAAGGAAAATAACAAAGGTTGAATTTGACCTCCTTCATACCTGATATCACAGTGCCACTGCTTCTAGAAATCGAGAAAGTACCGCATTCTCCTGCGACTGGGCGGTATTTCTTTTCTTTTTGATTAGGTAAGAAGTCATGGAAAAAGAGAAATTAGATTATTTGAAGGTTTTATTTTTTATTTTATTTTAATGACTTTTTGTTGCTCTATAATTTTTAATTAAAAAAATCTCATGAATTTTATTTTTTATTAATTTTTTAAAATTTTATATTAAACAATCTTTTACAATATTTTTATTTTTAAATCTTAAAATAAGAAATCTAGATACGAAATTAGAATATCTGGGGGAGTGCAACGTATGTAATATTAAAATAAGAATTATTAAAGAAAGTGGGTCTTTAAAATAATGAGGAACAGCATTCTGCTGCCAGCACCTTCCGGGGTTCTATAAATCTCCCCAAAAAAACACAGCCTCTGCAACAAAATGGAGACTTCTGAAAACATTGCACCTCTCCACAAAAACTCGTTTTTCAAGACCATTTTCCATGGAGTTAATGGCATTTCAGGTTTGTCTATACTATTCTTTATCACCCCTCTCTCTCTTTCTCTTTATATATATATATATATATATATATATATATATATATATATATATATGTAGGATTTCCGTCTATTATAGAAATGAATGAGTGGTTAGCTTTAGAATTTGTATACTATATCTCTTTTCGCTCTTGAAACATCCTTAGTTTATGTTTGATATATTTGTCTTCCATAAAGTCTTCAGTTTTCCAAACAGTCAATGATCTTTATATATATATATATATATATATATATATATATATATATATATATATGTAGGATTTCCGTCTATTATAGAAATGAATGAGTGGTTAGCTTCAGAATTTGTATACTATATCTCTTTTTGCTCTTGAAACATCCTTAGTTTATGTTTGATATATTTGTCTTCCATAAAGTCTTCAGTTTTCCAAACAGTCAATGCTCTTTATATATATATATATATATATATATATATATATATATATATATATGTAGGATTTCCGTCTATAATAGAAATGAATGAGTGGTTAGGTTCAGAATTTGTATACTATATCTCTTTTTGCTCTTGAAACATCCTTAGTTTATGTTTGATTTATTTGTCCTCCATAAAGTCTTCAGTTTTCCAAACAGTCAATGCTCTGGGGGGCTTCTGTTGCAACACGGAGAGGTTATCATTAGTCACTACCACTCATCATCAGTGGCGAAGCCACTTTCTTTACAAAATTAATATACTCACATTTTATTTTTATATTTGACTTACATTTTGCATGAAACTTTAGTTTTCAACAAAAAAATACTTCTTGTTTTCCCTTGTCTCTGATCTTTTTATTATTGTCTCTTTTAAATGAGTGTAATTGCGAATATAAATAACATGACTCATTTTTTACTAGTTCACTGGGTCCCCACGCCTTGCTCACGTGACCCCAAGCAAGTGCGGGTTCCTCAAATTGAGCTGCCTCAGGGTAGTTGCCAATTAAATAGGAAAAATTATAAAAAGAAAAATAAGAGTATACGTGAAAAAATTGGCTATATTTTTACGATCAACTTTATCATTAATATAAAATAATTAAATTAGTAGGGGGATTGCAGTCTACTATTAGCCACACCGAATGGTCGCGACCTGGGGTTGTTCGGAGGTAAGATGTCTGCGTACCCTTGTTTCATTAGATTGCAATTTATTATTTTATTTTTTTCTTTTCTCCCAAAAAATAAATTATATAATATTATCGGACATCAAAATACTCCTATGCATTATCTTTTCCACCTCCAAATTATTTTTGTCTTTTCTTCTCAAAACAACCCTACAAGAGAAAAATTAATTCTATTATTTCTTTTAAAAAAATCATACATAAGTATAAATTTTAAAACTTATTAAATCTTATAGTTTAGATATCATAAATTTTATATTATAAAAATTAAAAATTATAAAATTATAAAATAATAAAATTCATCTACGAAAAAATAATAAATATTGTTATACAAGTTTTATTTTTAATGAAAATAATGACATAGGGCACATAATTTTTTTTTTATTTATTTGAAAACAGCATATTATGCTAGGATGTGGGGCGAGACTGATGGTTGTTACTAAACTTTCGTAGCTTTTAAAATCTGGATGTGTCATTAGACATAAATTTGTGTAATTTAGCTAAATTTGGAAATTAAACAAAAGTTTATATTTGAGTATTTATTTATTTCAAGTTAAAATTTTTATTTTGTTGTGTGAAGTTGCTTTATTTAAGTTTGTCATAGTTTAAACTTGGCTAATTTTATGTAGTTTAATTTAGTTGAATTTTTCTTCAAATATTTTTGTAATCAATTATAGACTTAATAATAATATCAATTATTTGCAAATTATACAACCACAAAACATCATATTTCAAAATTAAGTTTCTAATTTATTTGATTCCAAATGTCTAAAACTAAATCGACAAGCTAACCCTTTAGGTTTGTGAATTGTGATTTTTTCATACAAAACATAGACTAAATAGTATATTTTCTAATTTGTGAAATCGTATAGAAATACTAAAACATAATTCAAAGAATATAACCTTCTAATTTGTTTCACACCTATTCTACCTTTACATACGTACATATATAAAAATAAATATATAGAACAAGTTGTTAATCAATGTAAATAAATAAGAATGAATTCTTTGAATTTATATATTCATTGATCAAGTTTTTGAGTTTTTTCACAAATTTATTCAAATAATTTTTTAAAAATTGTAAATATGCTTAAATATTCATGCTCTTTCACCATTAGTGTGAGGTATGAATTCATTATATATAAAAGTTAGCTCACTGAAATTGGCAAAAAGTTGATAATTAAGGATTCTTTTTTTTTATTATTGTTATTCTTCCTGTGAAAATTTTATATATATATATATATATATATTTGGTGATGGGTATATATATATTCTTTACTTAAAAAACTAGTGCCCCTAAAATATTTCTGAATTTCAGGGATTGGGATTGTATCTATGCCCTATGCACTAGCATCAGGAGGATGGCTAAGTTTGATATTTCTCTTCATCATCGCCATTGCAGCCTATTACACTGGTTTATTAATCCAAAGATGTATGGATCAGGATCCCACCATTGAATCGCTTCCTGACATTGGCCAACGTGCATTTGGAGATAAGGGAAGGTTGATGGTAAATATTGCCATGAATTTTGAGCTTTACTTCGTTGTAACAGGTTACCTGATTCTTGAGGGAGACAACCTAAACAATTTGATATCCCATGTGCATGTGGACATTGGAGCGATCAGAATTAGTGGGACACAATGCTTTGTTTTAATCACTGCCCTTGTTATTCTACCTACAGTTTGGTTGGAAGATCTGAGCCTTCTTTCTTATGTGTCAGCGACTGGGGCTCTTGCTTCTTTGATCTTCCTCTTTGCTCTGTTGTGGAATGGTGCCATTGATGGAACGGGGTTTCATTACAAAGGGATTCTTTTTAATTGGAAAAGAATTCCTGCTGCCGTTAGCTTATATGTCTTTGGCTATAGTTCTCATCCAATCTTCCCCAGGCTATACACTTCAATGAAGATGAAGCATCAATTCCCCAATGTAAGTACAACATATTTGACGTTATTTTGCATCTTTTTGTAAGCAATTTTACTATTTCTACAACTTTAATATCTTCTAATCCTCTTAATATAAAATCTAAATTATTAAATTTAATAAGTTTTGTAAATTAAATTATAATTATGCAACAGGTCAAGTTGCTTACATTAAATCTTTTTTAACTTAAAGCTAACAAGTATAAATTGAGTTTAGATTGACCGATTATATGTATGTTTTGTGTCATTAGATTAAGTTTTGGTTAAAATTTCAAGAAAATGTAACCTAATTCCCACCAAATATATCTATGGGTGAGTCAAATATAATTAATTTTTTTGATTGGTCAAATTTGAGTCAAGTTGGGTATATTTGTATGTTTTTAAATTGAATTATAATACTTAACAAATTTAAAGACTTATATTTTGTAAAGGAAAATTGTAGAAAGAGTTTTTCTCTTTTGTAAGTGACAACACAAGGGTTTGACTCCAAAAATTTCAACAAATTATTTTCAACGAGATTTGAATATAAGCTTCAGTGTATTAACTTTGATCTATATTTTCCTACAGGTCTTGCTCGTGTGCTTCACATCATGCACTATGATATATGCAGCAACGGCAATTTTAGGTTACTTGATGTTTGGATCTGACGTTGAATCAGAAGTAACTTTAAATTTTCCAAAAGACAAATGGAGTTCAAAAGTAGCAATATACACAACTTTGGTCAATCCTATAACCAAATATGCATTGATGATTACTCCAATTGTGGATGCCATCAAAGTTGCACTCCCACCTCAGTGCTTGGGAAAAAGGTTCACACATATTATCGTTAGCACCACCTTACTAATCAGCACTGTTATTGTAGCCCTCGTTGTTCCATTCTTTGGATATCTGATGTCTCTGGTTGGAGCATTGTTAACTGTCGCAGCTTCATTTCTAGCGCCCTGTGTGTGCTACTTGAAGATTTCAGGCACTTACCGGAGATTTGGATGCGATATGATCATCAATTATTCCATAATCTTGATGGGCATATTGATTACAACAGTAGGAACTTACACTTCTCTACTAGATATAATTAGACGTTTAAAAATGTAATTTATCTGTTTCTTTTATTATCCTATTCTCATTAGAAACCTTTGGCAGTGATAGCCTATATTAATATAGTATTTTATTATGTTTCTTCTTGTGATTTTTTCAAACATGAATTAATATTAAAACTTTTCCTTAAAATTTTATTCAAAATATTCTTGAAAATGAGGGAACAAATTAACCGATCGAATTAACATGCTGATTATGGATCTTTAGAAACAATGGGTTATTTTTTTTCACTAGTTATGATTGGGGGGGGGGGGGGGGGTCAGCACAGTTTGGAATCTTGCTTTTCTTAGCTTCCTCAATCATATACCTTATCGAAAAAGCTTACGCATTGGGCTTCCTTTTGCATTGTAACTTGTCGGATATACTATATATTTTCCTTCCTTGCTTTCACATATCATTTTCATACAGAAGAGCCCTATCTCTTCTTTTTGCCAAGGTTTCTCACCCACGTTCACGTACCTTTCCAAAACAGATATTTAATTAAAATATCAATTTTAACTTTGAAAACAGTATGATTATGTTGAGTGCTTTCTAGGGTTTAAATATATTATTTTATTACTTTAGTTGTATCCATAATTAGGGCAAAATGCTGGCATTTAGTGTTAGTGTTAAACAAACATAACACAATATGAAAGAATTAAATTAAATTATGCTTGATATTGTGCAGAAAATTATCTTTTAAGGTAATATTTGCTTCCACTAGTTATACAAATTACCCTAGGATTATCCTAAACATTCAGGAATATACAGTTAGGAATTCTGAAAATCTAACTCAAAAAATTCTTAAGAAATTGTAGAGGAAATTTTATAAAGAAGAAGAAGAAGAACGAAAGAAAAGATACCATCTTTTTTAATGCAATTCTTTTTAGAAAAGAAGTTGTAAACCAACATAGTTTTCTAAATAGTCATAACTTTTAAAAGAAATAATTATTAAAAATTATTAATACTTTTTAAATAAATGTATGTTAAAACATTTGTATCTTTAGAATAATTTTTATAGAAAATTTAAATTGACGACACTGTAAAAATTGTTGGAATAATTGAATGTCATGCCTGGATCTTTAAGATTTAATGATTTTATTAATTTGAATTTAGTAAAATAAAAATTATATTAAAAAACATTTTTTTTTAAAAAAAATGCATCTAATTGAACGTCAAGACTATCGAAGAGTAAGAATGTGCCATACAACTTAAGACAGAAAGAATGATTACTGAAAACAATCGGCCAGTTACATGATTTCTTTCATGGAGCACATGTCGTTTTGGTAATTACTGAAAACGATGCCAGTCGTCTTGAAATTCAGACGAATTTAGACTTTTTAATACGAATAAAGTCTTCTACTATAAAGAACAAGAAATTCAATTTTAAACAAAATTTTTAGTAGTTGAACACAACTAACAATTTATAAAATATTTAGTTGATGAGTTCAAAAGCAAGGTTGCATGGACCGATGCCATTGTCTCTGCGTGCCTACTTTCTCCTCCTCCTTTTTTTCTCTTCTAAAAAGTTTTATACATAAAAAATTCCGAAAATAGTATTTATCAATTCAACCCTTTCTAAAGTGAAAGTGAGGCCGGCGTACGTGGACCAGGATAGATTTAGATGTTTTCTTTTTATTATTTTTTAATGTTAATATTTTAATATTTTTAATTTATATTAAATTATATATTTTTATTTTTTTATATTTATCTCTTTTTTAAATCCCTCAACTTTCTAATTTCTAAATAAGAGGATCCTGGAAAAGAATCGTCTGCTGTTTCAACTTTAAAGGCAAAGTGACTTAAACCAAATCTCAACCATCCAAGTTTATTTTATCTTTAAATTTTTGCCACACACCACTCTTATCTTTTTCAACCCAAATTATACACTTGTCTTGTGCCCACCTTCGTCTTCTCCCCTTTCCTCTGCAACTACAAGTTGTTAACTACAGAAACTCTCTTAACACAATGCATAATCAGATAAAGTGGGGAGGTTTAACATTCCTATGCTCTACTACTGTCCCTTCTACCTTTGCTGCGTCGCTTATGCTACACTCTCCTATCTCCTTGATTCCTTGGAATGTTCAGTTGAAGCTTGGTAGGCGAAGAGATAAAAGGTTGAAATTGGAACGACAACGTTCGGGATGATATGGAAGCCGATAACCTGTCAATGTACTCCTTCAACCAGCTCCGACCACTGGCTACATCGGCAGCTAAGCTAGCATCGTGGACCGGCTGAGCTGCCTGAGATTCCAACATCTATTACCAAGTCCAAACTACCTTGCTAAGCAATCCCAAATTTCAATCTATGACATAAATTGATGACATGTTTTTGTTAAATAATGTGTTATAATTTCACCATTTTATTATATTAAGGATTAAATAAAGTACTTTAGGAACCCAATCCTTCATCGTAAGTTGTGTCCCTGTAAGCTTGGAAACTACTTTTGTCTTTTCTTCTCAAAACAATCCTTAAGGAACCCAATCCTCTGGAAACGGATCCCACTGTAAAATCAGAAAAAGGTAAGAGAAAAATAGGCATAGAATTAAAATAATAAAAATTTTATAAAATTAAATTATTAAAATTAATAAAAAAATTATATAATCTTCCTCTTTAGTCTGTTACGGAATGGCGCAGTTGATGAAACAGGATTTCATTGCAAAGGAATTCTTTTTATTTGGAAAGGAATCTCTGCTGCGGGTAGCTTATATGCCTTTTGCTATAGTTCTCATCTATACACTTCTATGAAGAAAAAGTACAATATATTTGACATTATTAAGCATCTTTTTGTAAGTAATCACACTACTTTTACAACCTTAATATGACTTAATCCTTACAAAGTTTTGACTCTCAATATTTCAACAAATTATTTTCAATGAGATTTGAATATAGGACTCAGTATATTAACTTTGATCTTTATTTTTTAGTGGGTCTTGCTCGTGCAACAATAATTTCAAATTACTTGATATTTGGATCTATTGTTCAATCAAAAATAGTTTTGAATCTTCCAAAAGACAAATGGAGCTCCAAAATGGTAATATACACAAGTTTGATCAATCCTATAACCAAATATGCATTGATGCTTACTCCAATTGTGGATGCCATCAAAATTGAACTCCCACCTCAGCTCTTGGGAAAGAGGCTCATACATTTTATCTTTAGCACCACCTTATTAATCAGCACTGTTATTGTAGCCCTCGTTGTTCCATTCTTTGGATATTTAATGTCTCTGGTTGGAGCATTGTTAAAGTGTCTCAGCTTCATTTCTAGTGCCCTGTGTCATCTACTTGAAGATTTCAGGCGCTTGTCGGATATTTGGATGTGATATGATCATCAATTATTCCATAATCTTGATGGGCATATTGATTGCAGCAGTAGGAACTTACAATTCCCTTCTAGAAATAATTAGATATCTAAAATGTAAGTAATTTTTCTGCTTGTTCAAGATAATCCTTTGGAGCTATTAACACAATGAATCAATAAATATTTAAATTAAGAATATTAGAGTGATTAAACTTTCTGAGTAATTAATTAAATTAAGAATATTACATGATTAATATTTATTAATATGGTCAATAGAGACAACCTTAGGAATAAGGCCATACATATTCATTTGCACCACGTCCTCCCCAGAAAAAGAGGAAGGAAAAATCCAAAAGGCAGATTCCTTTTCAATACAAATAAGGCACTGATTGCTTGTCAATACAAGCAAAGCACAAATACAACACACACATATATATATATATATATATTAAGAATATTTCAAAAAATGATGCAACAAAATTAATCGAATTACAATGTTGATTATGGATCTCTTTAATTAATCTTTTTATGTTTGATAGAAGGAAAAAATTTAGGAAAATCAATTGTAATTAGATAAACTAATCCTGTTAGAATTAAGAAACCAGCTATAATTAGCAAGACTAGTTTTATTAGAATGCAGAAACTAAAAAAAATTTTAATTATGAAAATAATTCTAAATAACAAAATTATAAACCGTATAATAGTCAACTAAAAGGTTCTAGCTTTTACATATGTATATATATATATATATATATATATATATATAGAGAGAGAGAGAGAGAGAGAGAGAGAGAGAGAGAGAGAGAGATAAATACATAGTATAGATTTATAATCCTTAATTGCCTACTGCAGCTATTGCAACTACCATTAGAAGTATTGCGAAATTTATGATCATTTCAAATCGAAATTTTTTATAATTAGGCATCCGAAATCTTCAAGATTGAAGTTGGGAATCGCAAATTTAAATTTAGAGAAAAATTTTAATTATTAAAATAAAAAATAAGAGAAAATTTTTAAATATTATTAAAATAAAAACTAAAAATTAACTGATTTAAATTAAGAGACCAAAAAAAAGGAACTGCCAGGGCTACAATGACAGTGCTAATGGGCAAGGTGGTACTATAGTGACATGGAATCACAGTTTTAGCCACATTCACAATTGGGGTAGACATCAAAGCATGTATATTTGGTTATAGGATCGATTAAGGTAGTGTATATCGCTAATTTTGAGCTCACTTTACCTTTCGGTAGATTCAAAATTAGAAGAAAATCAGGAAAGAGAAACTATAAACATGATTTGGTGGTAAAATTATAAAGCACTAGATATCAAGGAATCAGGTTCTTGCATAAGATGAATAAGGTATAACTGGCTTTATTGAGGTCAACCCATTGTCTGCGTGCCTTCTGCAGCTGCCAGAAGCTCATTTATAAGACCCCGCGTGCGGTTTTCCTCATGAGCCACCCACCCAAGTGAGGAAACTTCGAGAGTGCCGGCCATGTCCTTTCCGCCTTCTTTTGTGATGAGCTGGATGACAGTTATGGAACAGATCGGGACCTCTCTTGTAAAGATAAGAACAAATAAAAGAAACAGACTCATAATTAAAAGATAAAAAAATAATAATAATAAAATAAAATTATATTAAATTATAAAAAAATCATTAAAATCAATAAAAGAAATCAAATATATAAATTCATGAACGGTTTGTTGTGAACTAGGCAATCTCTTGCCTCCCCGTGGCTCCCTCATCTTTGTATGGAGAGATCTAGAATTCCAACTGTTTGTCAACAGCAAATTAGAAACTAGCCAAAAACTATAATACGAGAAAGATAAAACAAAAGAAGTCTAAACTAGTAGCCCAATGGTTCTTGCCAACTTATAATGGAGGTCTAGCCTTGTGAATTTGGGTGACAAAGCGGGTTCGGCTCTGCTACAATATCAAAAATGAGATTTTATTAAATGGATTTAGTAATATTTTGACAAATGAAAAGAAACAAATTATTTAATATATATAAAAATTATAAATTTAAATTTAAAAATTTTAAAAAATAAAATTTTCAGACAATAATCAAATATTACTACACCATTAAAATTATGAATTTTTTTTTTTCACCATTAGTGTACATATTACACAATGAAAGATATCCATGTTCTTCCAGCCCCAAATCTCTTCCCTTCTTGGCAAGGCATTCCTCCACAGGTCCTTGGGCTTTGTCAATTAAACAACACACAACTTAATTCAATCACATAACCATTCTGATTATTTACTCATTGTTTCTAACGATTTACTCAATCTAATTCATCCATATACTGTAAATCTCCTTTTAAACTTCTGCAATCCATCAAACGGGATTGATAAGCTTTATCTCCAAATCAATTTGTTCCGCAGGGTTGTCAGTGGGAAGTGCAAAATATTAGCTTTATTTTGCACTTTTCTACAACCATTAAATTAATTATATCAACCATTTTATTATTATTATTATTATTATTATTATTATTATTATTATTATTATTATTATTAATACTACTTCTCTAAATTTTATACTTCAGTGTCTTTTGAACTGAATCGATCCCCATTCAACTCAATTTAATGCATTGTGTTATATAAAATACTTGTTATTCTAAATATTTATGTTCTTTATCCATTAAAGTGAGTTATGGATTAAAAGGTTATAATGGTATTCCTAGTATCTTTCTTTTGGTACAGGTTCTTTGATATTATTTCGCCTTTAATAGATACAATTTTAGAAAGTTATATCCATACACAGCTCATATTGATATTTTTATGACATAGCATATAATAATTTTTTTATATAATTTTAAATATATATTTTTAAAATTTCAGGACTTAATATTTAACGTTTTAAGTTTTAAAATTTGAGATTTAAAATTTAGAATTTAAAATTTAAAATAAAATGTATAGAATATAATATTTTAATATATAAGTATATTATTTAAGGAGATATCATAAATAATGTACTGCATCAAATTGATGACATATATGGTATGTTTATTAATTTTAGCTTTAATTATTAAAAGAGATGAGATTAATGAACTTTACTTTGGAGCTTACTTTAAGAGGGCACAATGTGATTAAAAGTATCCGTTAAATAAGAAAGCATATACAAATAATAATGTAGTACTTTTTCAACTGCATGTAAAGGATATGAAAGTTGAAAGATGAAAAGTTAGTTGAATTCTGTTATATATACGTTTTTATATATATATATATATATATATATATATATATATATATATATATATTCCTTCTTTCCTACTTGCGTCGGTTTCACTCTACATATTTAGGTCTCTTATTCTTATCTACGTATGAAGATCATCGTCATCATCAGCCTTAAAATATTCATGTTGGGTGTTTTTAAAATTTTTCAATCTTAAAAGTTAGCTCACGAGGTAAACTCTTCCTTTTCTCCAACTAACCAGTGTTCAGCTCTTCTACAACCTACATGCCATAGCCCAACACTCATTGTTTCTTTATATGTTTGGCAATCATTTTAGCTTTAGCTTAAAGCATTGAATATTGCTTATAAACAATTGCAGAATACCCCACTTTATCACGATCACCATCATTAGACTAATCAATTGTCCAAACCGCAATAATGAACTATCACCTTGCTCCAGTACACTTGCTGATATATAAGCATTATCTACACCGTTCAGATTTCATCATCGTTTCTACCCTTACATCAAACAAGGTTCAAAACACCATTTCACATTACAGTAGAACACTTCGCTGGCCTCAGCAAGAATAATCTCCAAATCAAGTTTAAGCCAAAACAAGGTAACTGATAGATTTAAAAACCTGCTTGCAATATTCATCCCAGCTGTCAAGGTGCAGAAGAAGCACAACTGCTTCATACAACAACAAAAGCATTTTGTTGTAGGGCAAAAGCTCCAAAGTTAAAGCGTACAGCTGCAAAGCATCTACAGATGCCCCACTATATCTACAAGAGATGTGTAAGTACCTACGGCAGCAATTGTAACCCCCATGACTATGATGGAGTAGTTGATGATCATTTCAGACCCAAATCTCCAGTAAGCTCCGGAGATCTTCAGGTAGCACACTGATGGCACCAGAATTGAAGCCGAGACACTTAACAACGCTCCAACAAGTGACATGAGGTATCCAAATAATGGAACTGCCACGGCAACAATAACAGTACTGATCAGCAAGGAAGTGCTGACAAGCAGATGTTTGAACCTTTTGTTGCAATGACAGGGCAGCATATTTTTTGTAGCATTAACAATTGGTGTGAGCATCAAGGCATATTTGGCTATAGGATTGACCAAGGTGGTGTATATTGCCACTTGTGAACCGAACTTTCCTGTTGGAAGGTTCAAAGTTACTTGTGATTGGACCTCTTGTCCAAACATTAAGTAGCCCAAAACAGCTGCGACTGCGTAACCCAGAGTGCATAACGAAAAGCATGCAAACAAGACCTGCCAAAACAGAGTAATCAAAATCATTTGCAAGTCAAATCCGAAAGCACATAACGCTGGAAGTGTTCCTTACTAAATCATGAAAATATTGCCGAACTTGCTTTGTTTACAAGTCACAATAGAATCTGTCAACATATTTGCACTTACACTGGAGAATTGACTTTTATTTCTCATAGAAGTATAGAGGGTGGGCAAGACTGGATGGCCACTATAACAGAAGGCGTATAAACTGACAGCCGCAGGGATTCCACTCCATTTGAAAAGAGTTCCCTTCCCATGAAATCCTGTTCCATCAATTGTACCATTCCACAACAGAGAGAAGAGGAAGATGGCAGAAGCTAGAGCCCCACTTGCAGAGACATAAGAAAGAAGGCTTAGGTCTTCTAACCACACTGTAGGCAAAATGACAAGGGAAGCAATTATAACAAACTGCGTTGTTCCACCAATTGTTAATCCTCCTATGTCAAGATGCACGTTTGGTATTAGTTTGTTTAAATTGTCCCCCTCTAAAATCAGGTAACCTGTTATAACAAGGTAGAGTTCCGAATTCATGGCAATGGATACCATTAGTCTTCCTTTATCCCCAAATGCACGTTGGCCTATGTCAGGAAAGGTCCTGATATCAGGATCCATATCCATACATCTTTGAACCAAAATCCCAGTATAATAGCAAGCAATGGCGATCAAAAATAGCAAAGATATGCTTAGCCATCCTCCTGATGCTAGTGCATATGGTATGGACACAATGCCAATTCCTGAAAAAAGTCGTAGTATAACATATTGGAATACTAATAGATATAATTCAAAAAGAAAAAGATACCTCTCACGAAATGGGAGGATGAAACTCTCCCCAGTTTCCAATTAGACTAATAAATTATAAGTTATATAATTTAGTGTGAGATTTAAATAAATTTAATAAAATTTAGTTTATAAACATAATAGAATTGATTCAAAAATAACTGATTTTTTTCTTCGCAAAAAGGAATATGAATAATAAACTTTTTCTTACGCATTAAGTTCTCCTATAATACAATTATTTCGTAAGTACCCTTTTTCTCCTCCTTCTCATCTCTCTGTCTCTTGGAAACCTTGGACACTCCTAGAAGATTCAACCTTCGCTGAACAAGTGATTTATGCCTCAACCATTTTTTTCTCTCAATTCAATTATTTCATAGACATTCTTTTTCTTCTTTTTCCCAAAGCCTTAGACACTCTTATAAGATTCGCCCTTTATTAGACAGCACTGTACCTCATCGACAAGAAAAGCAATTTAGAGATTTTCTTTTGGTAATTATGCAATTTAGAGTTTTAAATACTAATTAATATCCAATCATGGAGACTCAAAAAGGACTCTTTCCTGCAGAGTCCCACATCTCAAGACAACCTGCCAATCTCAATTTGTTTTTCTCAATTATTTAATCCCTCACCAAGCAAAACCCAAATTGTCTGCCATCTAATAGAAGACGAATATGTTTGCTATCAAGATTGTGGAAGGAAAGGAAAGGAAATTAAACAACTAGCTCCTCAGAAGGTAGAAAACCATAAACCATTTAATAGAAAAAGAAGAGAAAGAAAAGAATAACAAATTGAAAACCATAATACCCATAAAGGAATTAAGCAAGTAAGCATCTCTGTATTGCACTTTTAAACCACTTAATACTACTTGAAAATACCCAAAAGATACTTGTAATCCGGAAATTACTTTTCGCCGTAATTTTCATTAACGTCTAACGGTGACTCCACGACAGACCCAACTTGGCGTTCAGATTTTCTCGCCATATGGACCCTACTCTGCATATAAAAACAAAGCATCGCACCTCGAGTTGTTGTTTAGTGTTGACTGTTGTTTGTTCCATCTCTCAGCATATCTATTAAATAATTAATCCCTGGATTCCTCGTGAACTTTTCCATAATTTTCTTATCTAATTTAGTAAGATATATGCGTAATTTTGGTTCACTATGGCAACCACTTTTGCACATCCCAGAAGATTCTAGTTTCGATTTTTTTTTCCGATTAATTGACCCAACAGTACCATCACTGAACAAATTCTTGAGAAGATTCAGAACCATTCTTTGCTGGGTTTAAGTTGGAACAAGTTCTTTAATCCCAAATCGCAGAACACGATTTTTCAAGATCAAGAACCAGAGTTTGCAGAAGCAAAGGTGCCCAGAAGAAAATGAAAATTAAACAAAGCAAACCAAACACAAGACAGCATTTGTAGTAAGCAGCAAACGACAAAGGGTATATGTTTCCTAAATAATTGATGAGAGATAAAGAAAGAACAGAGCAGGAACCTGAGATGGCATTAACCCCATGAAAACAGGTCTTGAAAAAGGAAGTGTTGCCAACATGACGAATGCTACGTAAATCACCGTTTTTGGCTACCCCTTTTGCGCCAATCACTTGCTGCGGTTTTTCATCAGGCAAAAGGGGTATTGTAACCGAGGGCATATCACCTTGCTCGGCTGCCATAGATATCCGAAGAAAGTGTGTTGTCTCTGTCCGTTGGTGGTGGGAGACACACACAAAGTCAGGGAGTGATCTGGGTTTTCGTTCTTTCAACCACTAAAAGTTCTATATAAGACTCCAAGAGATTGGTTGAGATAAAAATTAGTGTAAAAAGAAAACTGGGTGCCGTGATGTTTTGATTTTGGATGTACCCGGAATTGAGGCGGGTATTTTTGGTTACACAGCCCCGCTTTTCGACTGACTCCAATGGCTTTAAAAAGCGAGTGGGAACAGAAGTGGGTGAGTGGCATTCAGACCCTGCATTGCAGGGGACCTTGCTTGCAGGACTTGGGACCCACTTTTTTTCGAGAAACGGCAAACTAGGCCATGCACATACCGTGGCTAATTTAGCAACCTTTGGTCTTTGGAAAAATAAGACGGAAACTAATTAGCTTTGTTGTGTCAGTGAAACATCAACTTTTTTTGCTAAGATTATAGTATTTTTATAAATAAAATTTTTAAAATTTTTATTTAAAAATTAAAATTATTAATTTTATTTAATCTCAAAAGTTAAATTGTGAATTCAACAAATATATCTTGAGTCTATAACAATTTAATTCTAAATTATTAGTGAAAGTTCTAAATTATTAGTGAAAAAAACTTTCGGGACAATAAAACGCCTAATAAAATATGAAAAATGGATTCAACCCAAAGAAAAGAAAAATGTTATACAACACAAATAAAATACAAAAACGGAATGAGTTGGAGTGATGGATTAACATCGTTTAATTATCTACTATCTTTTGTTATTCCATTACAATAATGGCAGCATGGGAGCCAACATATTCGAGAGAAGGTAGACGTCGGAACTGCAGAAGCAACGGCGCTGCGATATGGCCTTCTTGTGGCCCAGGAAATGGGGTTCTCAAACCACAGGGTGGCTGAGGTTGATAACTTGAATTAGTGGTCTAAGCTTTGATCAGTGCAGCGTATCCCCATCACATATTTTGGCCTTTTAGTAGATGACTTCGTAAAATGGCTTCCTTTTTTCAGTCTTTTAGTTGTGTTCATGTTCTTAGGGTGGTTGATGCTATGGTCCGTGCCTTAGCAAAGTGTGCCTATTCTAGACCAGACACCATTTCCATTTGGGTGGAGGAAGCTCCTAGCCATATTGTTCCTTTAGCTTTCCACGATCTTTTGAATAGTCCAAATCAATGAAGTTCTTTATTTGATGCCAAAAAAAAAGGATCACGTATTCAGTCAATATGTGGGATTTTCTCCACTTTTTGTTGTCGATTTTTTCTTGCAAAAGTCATTCTTAGGAAGATAGAAAAAAAAATTAGAAACCCTAAAAAAGGATCCGAGATATCATGCCACCAAGTGTAATAGATGCTTGAAAACGACCTGCTCTTTTTTTGATAACTTTGTTATCAACAATACACAGCCGTATGAAAGAAAAGGGATATTCCTATGAAACATATAAGATTTGGATCTTTTAAATTTTATTTCACTTTTCATAAGGTAAAAGGCATATTTTACTAAATACTCATGAGTCAATAATATTGCATCAAGTGGGCTAGAGACTTCTATTATGTATCTAGCTAGCTAGACTCTTAATATCCATTTGAGTAGAATTAACTTTTATTTGAGATGCCAGACTGGACTCCAACAACATTGCCATTGAAGCCAAGCAATTATTGGACAAGCATTAGCAAATTGCAACGTCCATCGTCATCTTTCTCCTTTTTTCCTGGGCATTCCAACTTTGTCGTAATAATCGTGAAGTAGTCGTCTGCTTTGTGGTGATCAAAATTTTGACACAACCACACGACGTTATCCTCAATGGTCGCCATGTGCGACAAGCCACCTGCTGCAACTGTATGACTGTAGCCCAGCCCCGATTTTGTAGCTTTCGCTCTGTGCGCCGCACCCTCTCAATCGTTATCTTGACCCCTGACCACTGACCAGGGCATCCATCTCATCTAATATCTTCAGGGATTGATAAAAAAAAAATTTGAAGAAATTATTAATGTAAGGATTTGAGTGAAAAAAATAATAAGCGTGATATTAGACTTACTTAGATATTAAGTGTGCGAGTATTTAATGCTTAAGACAGTGAGAAAAAGATAAAATTTTAATTTTTTGAAAAAATTTATCACAAAAGAACACATAAAATATTTTTAAATTTGTATATTTTTATTAAAATAATTTTTTAAAAAATTACTACTTAAAAAAATTTTACTAAATTTATTAATGCATTCACTCTTTACTAAAGTTATACCCATTTTTATTTTATTTTTTAAAAAAAGAAACAAAAATAAATATTCTTAAATCTTTTCATTTTGACTAATATTAAACCCTAAAAATTTCTTAATTAAGTAAAAAATTTTTAAATTCGATCACAGATTTATTTTTGCTTTTGGGTCCCGACAAGTCTACACTAGCTCAATGATTTAATTACTTTATCAGCCAAAAGATAAGTAATTAATACTTTGTTTGAGAAAAAACAAACTAATATATATTAATTTATTTTATTAAATATAAAAAATGGTGATAGTGGCACCAAATAATAGAACATCATCCTTGCTTGCTATATTTAGGACCGGCGGGTAGGTAACCCTTCTCTTAGATTTGAATATTCTCTAGTTTTTTATTAAAAAAATTGCGACCTTAGATTTTATCTTTATTATTTAATAAATACATATAATAAGTGATTAAGAAAAGAAAGTAAATAATATATATAAAGAAATTCATAGTCTACAATTTTAGAGACAGTTAAAAAAATCTAAATGCCCTTTTTATTTTACTAGTTGAACGTTATCACTAAAAGCATATTTTGTATTTATACAACTATAATATAACAAGTTAATGGCGTAGCTATAATAATTTGATTATAAATAAAGACCTCTCATACATAAAGTGCTAGAGATTCAAATCTTGGACACAATTTTTGTTGAGAGAGGAGAAGTTAATACTCTAATCTTTCCATGATTATCCTCTTAACTATTATTGAATTTATCCCAAAAAAAAAAAAGACCTCTCATACATTAAACAATAAAAAATAAAGACTAATTAAAATTAATGCTCTATATTCTTTTAAATGGGCTTTTATAAATTTCATATTTGTAAGAATGGAGTGACCGTAACCAATAATGTATGTTGGCCATATAGTAAAACAACATATAATCTGGGCAATGCCATTTCTATCTGCCAATGAATACAACACAAATAAAGCCAAAGATGCACAGCCAAGTCAAGTGAAGACAGTGTTTGGTCTGGAATTTAACGAATTTGGGAGGGATGATAATCAAATCTTGGATAATTAGGTAAAAGATACTGTTAAGTGTATTATTTTAGGCAATCACATAAATAATTAACTAATTAAGGTGATTGAAGGTAGATCGCATGATTCAGGATTTTAATTCTTTTTATCATATCAATTACATATGATTTTATATTTCGACCACCATATTGAATTTAACCTTCTACATATTTCCATTGATGTGGAATTAAATCAGAATAATATGGGAATAATTCTTGTGTTCCTTGTAATCATCTTAAAATAAAAATGTTAGCCCCACATGAGTGGTTATATTCGCCAAGCAAAACAAATTGAATTTTGTAAAACAATGCATTTTATATTTCAACTGTTTCTAAAATTTATTTTACTTGATGAGCGTAATCACTCATGTGACTCTAAAAGCGTAAAATTAACATTTTTCTCTTAAAATATTGACATAAAAAAGAAAAAGTCTGGTGAAGGTGTTGTGCGTGGACCCCGGTATTACTTTAATTTTCACTTGATTCTTTGTAATTACCACTCAATTTTCTTAAGTGTATTATTGGGCTTTTGGTTATTTAAAACTAAAAAGTGTTACTAAATTTTATAAAATAGAAAGTTTAGTTTGGTTAATACTTTTTTATTAACTCATCATAAGTTTTAAGCAAATTTAGTAAATTTATAGTTTAATTTAAAAATTTAATAATTTAAATTTTTTTAAATAAAATTTTATTTATAAGAATAACTAATTGTTGAACGCAGCAAATGCTGAAAAGCTCTCTCATTGACACATTGTTGACAATACATAGCAGTCTAAGGATAACATGGCCATGGGATGTGCTACAACTACCAACTTAAAGCGCTTCAACCAGCTCCTGAACTACTTAGCAGAAAATGAAGTGCGTTTGTTTGCACTTTGGCCGAACACGCCCACCTGGGGGTGGGGTGTGTTGGACCCAATTTTAAATTTTGTTTCTCATTCTTTAATATTAAATTTTGATTTGGGGGGAAGCCAAACAAAGCCTAAAATAACACGAAAGTCTGAGTTGCATGCATGCCTAAGATTTTGTCCACTTTGCATGGGGATCCCGTGCTGCCCCATAAATCATAATCGGTATCTAGGTTGAAAAATATACACTCCCATGATGTCCTTTTTCTTGTTTTTTAGTGTTTATATGGTGATTGGCAAAGCTAGCTCACTTATGCACTCCATACTTTGCTGATAAAGAGCTTGATAATTTCAACTTTCCAGATTCAAAAGCATAGAAGTCAAACAACTTTTAGGTGTCATTGGCTTCCCTGTCTCTGCCATGCCACCGTTTCCTTCCCTGCTTCTAAGGCAGATTGATGTTAACGCCAATGTCTGTTGATGAGATGACTGGGCATTAAGGATCCAGCTAGATACATGCAACGTCTGTTGCACAGCGCAGAAGTGGATCGTGGTCAACAACAAATATACGTTGCTGCCCACATGGGAATTAGATAACTGTACGAAATAATGAAAAAATCTGCAGTCGGAATGTGAACATGGAATTGCTCCCGATCGTTCCTTGACTTCGTCTGTAGCTCAAGAAACTCATTAAATAATCTTGAGAATGAAAAGATTTTAATTCTCTTATTACTAAGAAGGGTAAGCGTGAAGTAGCGTAAAGTAGAGATAATAAGATAATTAATTAATAAAAATAAGAATCTTTTTCAACTAAGCAATTAATAGAGATAATAAAGCAAATAAATTAAAATAGAAAAATAAAATTATGCAATCTTAGTTTTAAAAGTGACTATTATAAATGTGTGTACTGTGTAGTAGAAAATAGAAATGATATAAAATAGGAAGTTAATAATTTTGTTATTATTTATGTTTTATATTAGTATTTATACATTTTAATTATTTGGGAATTAGGTTTTTAAGTGAAGAATTAAAGATTTTATACTTAATTTAATTATAATATCCCGGTCCCAATTAATATTATCTTTTTCCGAGTCTAATATTTTTATTTGTGTGTTTAGTTGTGGCTATTTAGCTCTGGCAGTCTAGCTCTCTAAATAGAGCATTTTGTATTTTTGGGAGAAGTTTAAATTGATGAATATATGAATATAATTTTCAGAAAGTTTTCTCCTGTAAATGGTTTGTTGTTATTATTGATGTTATTGGATTTACAATTCAATTTATAAAATAAAATAAATTGAATAAATTTCTATTTTTTGGGGATTTATTCAATTTTCTTAGTTGTACTGCATAAAAAGCATTAATATTTACATATTATCACTCAGTATACTTTCTTACATTATTACTTCTCCCTTTCTTTCTTCTCTTAATTTTTATGTTCACACACGAACAACTTGTAAAAACTCTTTACGTGTAAGTATTTTTCCCATCAAGAAGTTATCAATTGCCCATTCAAAGTAGGCCACCAAATCAGGCAGGTGCAGGATATATGATGTGTAATTAGATTAGATGAGGCCCTCAGAGGAGTGACAGAGACATTTATGAGGGGATATCGAACCCTGACATGTATGGACTCGCGATTTGGAATAGAAAAATCGATATGGCACCAATAAAATAGTGTTTTTATTTCACTAAAAAAATGTGCATTTATGTAGTCAGATCTGAGAGCTGGACAGAAGAACGCCTAGTGAACAAGGGGATTCTGGCGCTAACCAAACACGATGAGAACCAGACAAGCGGCACCCATAGCAGACACTTCCAGTGCGCCACAATACTTGCATGTTCTGGAAGACAGTATGCTAACTGCAACTGCGCTTGGAATTCATTGATGATAGCATCCCAATAAATAGAAGCAACAGCCAATTCCAGGACATTCATATTCATATCACTACTCAACAATTCTACACATACTGCAACTGCGCATTGAATTTACCACTGGTTAGCTTCATTAATGATCTTAAATATATTGATCGAAACTTTGTTGTGAGAGCTAACTAGTACTTAGCAGAAAAATGAATATTATATTGGCATGCACACATGGGGTGGGGGTGGGGGTGGGTGTGTGTTGGACCCATTTCAAACTTTGTTTCTCCTTCATTGATGTACAAAACTTTGATATGGGCAAAAGCACAAAACCGCCACAATAACACAAAAGTTTGAGTTGCATGCAAGGGTGAGATTTGCCCGCTTTGCATGGGATCACGTGTTGCCCCATAATAGGCATTAATGTTGACGCCAATGTCTGTTGAAGCAATGAATAGGCATTAATGAGTTCTGATATATTTACGTGTTTATATTTATAATTTTTTTTAAAATTAAAAAAAATAAAAATAAAATTTAATTCTATTCATTCTATACTTAATTATAACACAGACATAATCTTAAAAACGTGGGTGTAATTGTTTTTTGCATTAATTAAGAGTCCGGCTAGATACAGAGAAGTCAATCTAGCTAGCTCAATTCTGATGAAGCGTATCAGATTCGTTGTGGCCGAACAGTAGTCGGTCGTCGTGAACAGTAAATAGTACTTCGTTGCCCGAACTGTAAATAGATTATAAATAGTACTCAATAAGGTAAGAACCTGTCGGAATGTGTACCATGTGCTTCCTCCTGCTCCTTCCTGTAACTAAAACTTGTATGGTTACTAATTACTATAAGCCAAGGAGTTGAAGTACGTAGCTAGTATACTTAAAAACAATATGGATTTTGTTTCGTATATAATTAAGCAATTATCTACTTACACTACTAAAAGTTTTTAATTCACCTGAAATTAAAAAAAAAAAAAACCTGGTTTGTGGATAAATTTAAAAATTATTAATAAATTCAAATGATATTTTTATCTATTAATAAAAAATTTTACCATCAACATTATTGATAAAATACCAATCGATAAATATTATAGATAAACGATATTATTATCAAGGAATATGTTTTTTGAAAATTTTAATTTTTTTTCCAAAAATAAAAAATATTGAAAAATATATCTGTTGGTACGTAATTTTAATTTTTCTAAAAATATTATTAAAATATATACTCTTTGATATTTAAAAATTTAATTTTTTTTTATCGAAGGGTAATCTCTATTTTATTAATGAATCATTTTATCAATAATAATCGACAGATTGATCCATTAGTAATTTTTATAAAATTTTAATCTTTATAAAATTTTGTCTTTTCTATTATTTTAATTATTACTTTCTCAAAATTAAAATAACATTAGTTATTTTTTTCAATTTTATTTTTACCATCATTATTATTTTCATTAAATGATTAACTAAATTTATTTCTTTTTTGTTTTGAATTTCTCATAAAAATAATTTTAAAAAAATGTATTTAAGACTATTTTATAATTTTTTTAATTCTTATATATTAACTTTAAATAACAAATATTTTAAATTCGAAAGAGTACTAATACAGATAATGAATTGTAAAACCTAACATGTGTTTTAACAAACATGTGGAAGAAGATTAGGCGTTGGCAAGATCAGACAATGCAAGAAACAATAAAGAAAGTAGCTTTAACAACTCACTCGAACATGTGTAAGAAGATTAGGCGGTGGCTAGATCAGGCAACTGCACGATATAATGTGTGACAATTTTAATATTTCATATAAATTTATTTTTACTTAATTTTTATAATGTATAAATTTGACCATCAAATTTATTAATTCCAACCTATTAAATTATTAAACTTAATAAATCTAATAATATGCATTATTAGGTATAGGCTTTTTATAGAGAATGAATTGTAAAAAAATATTTGTCAATGTGTTATTAATGAGTAGTGCTAAACGTATAACATAATTCTATACACTCTTTATATAATCTCTTATATTCTCACTTTAAATTTTTTTTTTTTTTTTTTGGTCTCACAACGTGGTTATTTTTCGTAATTAGATGAGGCACTCAAATGCAATGATAAAAGACATTTCAAAATATCTTGCTCATGAGGAAAGATATGGAACCATGATATGTATGGACTAATGATTTCGAATATGAAACATGACTGAATTTGCGGAAAGGAAAGAGCATGCATAGAGTCAGAGCTGTGAGGACAGGAGAGTCCCCAGTGAACCGTTCACATGTCTCTGGCATGCTACCTTTTGCTACTAATGTAAATTGATGGTAACGCTAATGTCTGTTGATGAAATACATGGGCATTGAGAGTCCAGCTAGATACATACAAGTCACTCTAACTCATCAGAATGCAGAGCAGAAGTGGATCGTTGTTGGCCAGATTGGAATCAATTACATTATAATTAGTGAGCCGCTAAATAAGGAAAGAAACTGTCGGAATGTTTACTGTACATGATCTTGCTAAAGATATAAAAAAAAAAATTACGTATGATTTTCATTTAATATTTTTAAACTTTTCTAACAGTTGATTTTGGACAATAATTCTACAATTAAAACTTGATCAACTTTTTCAAAACAAAAATACAAGATCCTTCATTGAAATAAACTCTTACAATTCATTAATTTGATGCTACCAAACGAATCTGTATATAATTAAGCTACCTGGCATATCCCAAGAAAAGATAATGCTAGATAACTTGATAGTTACTATTATTATTATATTTTTCAGAGATCCATAGTGACTATTATTTATGCACCAGTAGTACAAGCTACAACTAGCTATATATGTTTTAAGAAGGATAATTTTAATTGTAAAAAAAAGTATATAATAGATGTACAAATAAAAACAATAATTTAGAGAAAAAAAGAAATAGGGGAAAGAGACTATAAAAAATTATATGCTATTTATGCCATTTTAATTTACACAAATATCAATACCTTTAAGAAACAGCAATGGAAAGCGAAACCAAGAGACATTCTCCATCCATCAACTCCCAAAATCTCTCAGACTTAATGCTACCATATTAAATTATGAACAATACTATTTTTACACTTTTATATTTACAATTTTTATTTTTATTATTATTTTTATAAATATTTAAATTTTATTTTTTAATAACTTTGTCTCGGACATGGCCTAAGACAGGAGGATACAGATGTATCCCCATCATTTCCGTTAAATTACATGTCCCAATTATTGGATGTGTGTACAATACAAGGCCTTACCATATCAGGTATTAAGATTTCAAAAGTGAAAAGTGTAGTAAAAGATATAATAAAAATAAAGTATAATAAAAAATTTTAATAGAAGAAAGTGTAGTAAAAATGATGAATATAAATTTAAAAAATAATAAATTAAAAATAAGATCTATAATATATATTTAACTATAAATTAAAAATGAATAAAAATCTATTAAAATAAAAAATAATAGAAGATATAAATTGACAGATCAAGCAATTGCAGGATTTTACGTGTAATTAGATGTAAATTTTATTAATAAAGTACTAAATTTTATAAGTGAAACTTTAATTTTCTTATTAAAATCGAGCTATTTGTATAAATAAAATTGAGAAAAGCAGTTACTATATAAGTAAGAGTTATGAAGTTTCGATTTATGTATTGTTTGATTTTATGATTTAATAATTTAGTTAATAAAATTGATAAATTTAATAATTTAAATTTTTTGAATAAAAATTTTAAACAAATATTTGTCAAAATAACATAATTGAACAAAATTACAGTGTTTGAATATGTCTGGATCTACATAAATTTTAGAAAAAGAAAAGATTGATGAGGTACGGGCACCAATGAAGTAGTGTTTTTATTACACTAAAAAGTTACTATTATTCATACCACAACTCGACAATTTTATATAAAAATCGTAACTACTTTTTTTCTTTTTTTCCTTGGCGAAACTAAAATAACGTGAACCAACGAACTTCATGTATTATGGAGGAGCTGCGATTGAGACAAATTGGCAATTTTGGTGAACAAGAAGAGTAGCAAACTGAATTATCGTTTTGATATTTCCTAAGAAAATAACACACTCAATTGAACACTGCTCTAATGGTAGTTGGCTTCTCTTCTCGGCTAGTCAATTCCAGCATCAGACAGTTTCGTCCCACAAGTGGGACCAAACTAATAATGAATCAAGAGTGATCGTAGCATGAATAGTTTAAATTTAATAATACAAATTTCTTAAAGTAAAATTTTAATAAACTACATTGATATGAATAGTTTATTTTGGGCCTCAAAGTGCCCTAGTTTTCCTCTCATCTTCTTAAAGTTTTTCTCTATTAAAATTTGAGTTTGAATCAAAATATTTATTAAAAATTTTATACAGTTAATATATATATATATATAACTATATATTAAAATATAAAACGCATATGAAATCAGGTTTGCATATCAAGTGCGAGATTCGGAAAAGATTGGTGAGAATATTTCCTGTAGCGAAGTAAGAAATATCTATAATATCTAATGCTAATATTGTGCAATATTCTATAATGGGATAATGTCCGAGCAGATAGGGTGTTGACGGCAGGCAAATTAGAGGGTTGGGTTGGGTTGCCCCAACCGAACAAGGTAGCCAATTCCACGGCACCTGCAAGAATTTCCAGCAATTCCGACACACACTCGTGATTCAGGTGATTGTAGGCCACGCGACAACCCACCTGGAGGAAAGCGACGCGGGTGTGATTCCTTTCCTCATAAAAAAAATATAAAATTAGAAAAATAATAAAAAATTAGAAAAATTATAAAAAATAAATGTTATCTATTAAATTTTAAAATAAAAATTATTAAAACTAAAAAATTCCAATCTAAAAAGTACACTTTAAAATAAAAATATAAATAAATTTCATTAAAAAAATTATATACACATAAAAATTGTATACTTTCTCCGATTGTTTGAAAAAATAAATTGTACTGTTTATTTGCTTACGTGCTGTTCCAATATTGACTTTCAACGTGCACCTATTATCATTCTTTTATTAATGACACCCGTAATTTAAAAGGAAGTTAGATTTTATATTATTAAAATATAATATAAATAAATAATTATTAAAAAATATTAATAAAAATTATCATCGATATAAATAAATAAATAAATAATATATAAAATTAAATAAATTTTTTAGAAATAATTATTTATTTATATTTTATAAAATACATATATTATATTTTATTAAATCTTATAGATCTAATAAATCATATCATTAAATACGAACTTTTATAACACAAAAATTGTTAGACTAATTTTTCCATTTTATCTAACACTCCGCTCACATATCTGAAGTCATTTGTGCGTTGAACTTTGTTGATATCACTTATTTGCTAGCTACTCATGTACATGTGCTAACTTTGTGAGCGGCCTTCCTAATGCATGTGTCTAACTCTGTTCCAATGTATATGTAATTTAATTACTTCTTTTATAAGTAGATTTAGACATATATATTAGATATAGATACACAAACGATGCATGTGATATTTAAAAATACATATTATAAAATAATACGTCGTATCAGAAACATTATAAAATAATATAACTATATAGACAGATAGCAAATAGTTAAAAAATATTTTTTTAAGATACTAATTGATAAAATTTAGGACAATTCTACAGTGGAAGAAAATCTGATATGGTGTTCGCTTCTATCTGTCTGTTTCTCATATGTAAGACACTTTGACACAATGATACGTGTCACATTCAGTTCATTTTAAGCGAACGCGGACAATCTATTACATTGCCACTCTATTCGTTTTTGCCAATGAGGCAAACTGCTTATCTCAAAAAAAAAAAAAAAAAAAGAAAACCAACTGCACGGAAAAAATTTCAAGTAAAATCAGTTATATATATATTTATCAAAATAACTTAAATTCAATTTAATTGT
Source organism: Dicorynia guianensis (assembly GCA_037013595.1). Classification (NCBI taxonomy): domain Eukaryota; kingdom Viridiplantae; phylum Streptophyta; class Magnoliopsida; order Fabales; family Fabaceae; genus Dicorynia; species Dicorynia guianensis. Next base: position 31,083,296 of record JASUAB010000005.1, read on the forward strand.
CTATAGAATAAAACTGATATCACAAAATTATATGTTACGTTGTATGCTTAACGTTAAATAAATAAAATTATAAATGATAGAGCAATGCTTTTTATTTGAAGGGGAATCTTAAAAAATTTATATAAATTTATTGAATTATGCTTTATTTATAATTTTTTATTCAGTATAAATTAAGAGCAAACAAAGGGGTGGGCATTGGCTGGGGTGGGTCGGTTTGGGAGAAATTTTGGTGAAATCGAGGAGCATTTTGTGGGAGCCAATTCCGCCCAAGTTAATCTATCAACCGAGATTCTTCGGTTGATATGATTTGGGTGGAGATGGCTGGGTTGAAACGGCAACGACGACAGCTGGGTTGAAACGACGATGATGGACAGAACAGAGACAGACGAGAGTTGAGATTCGATGACGACGATGGACAAAACAGAGACAGATGAGATTCGAGATTTGACAACGACGATGGACAGAACAGAGATAGACAGAGTCGAGATTCATAGTTAAAGCCAAATAGAAATAAGAGAAATTCACAGCGATGGGTAAGACTACAACTTAGTGAACCCACACAACCCTCACCATCGATTTCCCATAAACAAATCTGAGAGTTAGAGACCAGAGCAAGAGACGCATAAATAAGAGGCAAGACTGAGATTGAGCCAAATTCCAAACAAACGAGAACATGATTGTGCCGAAGAGACATAGAATGAGAGAGGAGAAGTCGAGAGACAAGAGTCAAATCTACAAGTGGGATGAGAACGAGATCGAGAGACGTCGAGCAAGGGACTTTGAGCGAGAGACTTTTGACTTCGAGTTTGAGAGCGAGAGACTTTGAGCGAGAAATGAAATATTGAGGGATGAACTGACAAAGCCAATCTTTACTCATTTTGCATTTTGGAGGGTTGGGTTGTCGCGGCAAACCGACGACAAAATATTTACACCCAGCCCCAACCGAATACACCCAATTCAAGTTAAATTTCTACAGTTTTCAATTATCCACCCAAGCCAACCCGCACTACTTTCTCAATTTTCCTGGGTTGGGTCGGTTTCGCACAATTTCCGTGAGGATTTACCCACCACCCTTAGTAAACATAACCTGCTCAAACTAAATAAACCTAAGTAAAACCAATAAGAAAAGTACATTTAAGTCAGTTTGATCAGATTTTATGTTAAATAGAATTAAAAAAAATTATAAACAAATTTATTCGGTCAAAATCGAGTATACATTTAGAAACCCACGGTAACTCACTCCAACCCAATAACACTTGTTTTTTCTGAAGTTTCATCTTTATATCTGTTCCTCTTTTTCTAACTTTTACTCTTTCCTATTACTTTGCCATTTTCCATCACTAACACGTCACACACCAACTTTTTCCTTCCTCCATCACATCTCGATCATCATTGTTACTTTTTTTATTTCGCTCATATCCTTTTTAAACTTTTACTCTCTCATTACTGACACACCACAATTCCCCTCTGCCTTTGTTAGATAATTTTGTCACTCTTTTTATCTTTTTTTCTTTATTTTTTATTCATAATTTCTCTACCCACAAGCCTTTCTTGAAATCTTCATTGACTTCACCTAATCTTCTCTTCTCTTTTACTTTATTTTTCTCTTGTTTCAACAGCTCCAACATAGCATCATTCTCACCCTAAACCCAAATCTCCTCCTCTCTCCCTCAATACTTCTCCAGCCTCCAATAATTATTTAACCAGTGGCATAAGAAGCATTGGTGGTGGTGAAGTTAGTGGTAAACTGGATTTTTGTAGTCCTGTCCTCAATATCAGCTCTTCTTTAACCTCTTGACACAAGACTTGTCCTTTTTCTCTATCTTTTCTTTATTTACAACTTAAATTTGTAAAATGACCCCATCTTTTCCTTGGTTCTTATAGTCCTAAGATGCAACAAAGGATATAGAATGGATGTCCATGACAATTCTGCATTTCCAAACCTGTTTGAACCCACTCAAAACCACTCAAATGCACATCTTCCCAAAGCTTTCGGTTCCATCACATAGTTTGGTCAGTATCAGCGTGAAAAATAAGGTGGTCAAGTTCAATCAGTTCTCTTATAATAACCCGAATCTAATCGACCCGAATCGATACCCATCTTTAATATAAATTATTAATTTAATAAATTTTAGAATTTAATTTAAAATTTAAAATAATAAAAATTATATTATAAAAATAATAAAATTCAAATTTAATAAACCTCATATCTAATCCCACATTAATTTTCCTAGTATGCACACAATTTATGCGTTTTTCTTTTTTGAGGAAAATAAAGAAGAAAATAGAAAGTGTATGAAAGAATAAATTATTAAAATAATATAAAATAAATAAAAAGTATAAATTTATTCAATTTTATAAATTGATTTAAGAATTTTAATAAATTTAATAATTAAATATTAAATAAAATTTAATTTATAAAAATAATAAAACTATTATGTAGACAAGAGACAGGATGATTCAATAAACCACGTTGACCACGTGTCATAATTTAAGACACAAAACATACACAGCCCTTCTCTATCAAGGATCAAGTTTACAGGAACAACCGGTAGCCAGTAACCTAGTCATCACAACCGACCTCCAGGTCCTTTACGGGCTCTCGGTCACTGCCATTCCCGACTTTTTGCATTATAAGTAGCGACCTCACCTCCCTCTTATACCCACTCCATTCCCTCGTCGAAAGCTATCTTTTCCATATTTCTCTGTTTCTCTCGTCTCTCTCTTTCTTTGACAAGAAAAAGAGAACATCTTTCTATTGGTCTTCCTCTTCTTGTTTTCTGTAGAAACAAACAACTTTAAAAAATGTGTGGGATACTAGCTTGTCTTTGGTGCTCTGATGACTCAGCTGCCAAAAGGACTCGCATAATCCACCTTGCTCAAAGGCAAATAAATCTCTCTTCTTGCATTTCATCATCCAGTTTTAAAACTCATTATGATACTAAACATTGACAAGGGAGGGTCAACTGCACGTTTCATAATCAATGCATACCTTTCCTCTCCATTTCCATGTTTACTAATGCTATGGGTACAAAACATTTTGCATTAGTACACCAAAATGTATTTTATTCATTTATAAGTCACTGGTTGTGCACAACACATTACGCTTTTATTATTATTATAATTTTATTATTTTTATAAATTAAAATTTATTAAAAATTTTAAAAAAATTTAAATTATTATATTTATTAACTTTTATATAATAAATTGTGAGCCTAATAATAAATCTGATAATTTATTTTAAATTTTGTGCACATTTAGTATAGGAATAGTATAGGGACATTTAGTAGAATTTTTTTTTCCTTTTTATTGATTCATTGGTCCTTTCAAAGAATATGTTATTTATTAGATATTATGATATACAGTATAAAAAATTTTAATATTATTAAAAAATAAATTTTTATATAAAAATTATAAATTTATCAATAAAAATTTTTTATAAAAAATTTATTAAAAAAGTTTATTTTTATTGAAGAATAAATTTTTTTATTATACTAAAATTTTTTGTAATAATACTGCCTATCACAACAAAGCCCATTCACTTCCTTCTGTGTAGGTGGGGCCAATGCAGTTTATATCAGATCTTTTGTCAAGTCATTTTCCATTCCTCTGCTTCTATTATGATTATTTTAATTTTTGGTATTACAATCTATTCTTCCGTTTTACTTGATGAAAGAAAAATCCAACGAGTACTTTGATCATTCTTGTTCTTATTTATCATGAGTATTGATAATAATATTTATTTGTACTAAATTTTATGCCACTAAGACATACGTGTAGCAGCCTTTGTCCCTCAGTCCATTCCTTTGTTCTTTGTCACTCATCGTTTCGATGCTAATTTCTTTGCATAAAGTAAGCTAGTTTGACTTAAAAACTAGTCTAGTTCATTTTTCTATGCTAAAAGTAACACTGTTTTGGTGAAAGAAGAATTCTTTAACAAAGTAATTAAAAAAAAAAATGCTTTTCCTCATTGAAGTGCACATGTGGCCTCTACCCACCACCAACAAATCACTTCAACCATTGTTTATTTGTTTTACCCAAAAATTAAATTTTATTATAAAGCATCCACTTAAGAGAAAACTAATTACCAAAAATCATATATATTAAATGAATTAAGCTATTCCTCGTCAAGATTAATTGATGTAGATGGCAATTAATTTATTAATTAAACCCTAGAAGCTGAAGCATGCCAGTTATGTCTTCCAAAAAAGTATGAAAAAATTGAATTAAATAAGTGGGCGGGTATAACCTGAATTAATGGGTAAATTATCATTAATTAATTAATCATGTGTTAAGTGTTATGGTTACTTTTGATGTTGATATTACTTGTTGAGATTACAGGTTGAAGCACCGCGGTCCAGATTGGATTGGGATTTTCCAACATGGTGGCAATTACTTGGTTCAGCAAAGATTGGCAATTGTGGATCTCACCTCTGGAGATCAACCTCTCTTCAATGAAGACAAAACTATTGCTGTTGTGGTAGGCCACCACGATTCTCTAGTTATTTTCTAAATTCGATAATGAATCATTAGTCTTTTTTAGAATTATACAATTAACTAATTACATGGGTTTTGTACCTGTCAATAAGGGATCTGATGATACTAGATACATAACATAAACAAAAGTGGAAAAGCTGTTTCCACTTAAAAGTGAGCAATAGAATGTTTATAAAATTAAGTTGTATTGCTCGATTTATTGAATTTTATAAACTAATTTTTTAAGTAAATTTTTTTGAGTTTTAAAAGAAAACAAAGGAATTAGAAGTATTTAAACATAAAAATAATTAGGGATTGGTAAATGTATTAATCATAAACCGCTGAAAAGGTTTTGTCTTTTTGTTTCTGTTTGGTGTTTGCAAATTCAATGTCATTATACTATAGGTTTCTAGAAGTTGAATTGATCTAATGACGATGATGATGCTGATAATATCTTAAAAACCAGGCAAATGGAGAAATATACAATCACGAAGAACTGAGGAAACACCTGCCAAAGCACAAGTTCAGAACCAACAGTGATTGTGAAGTCATTCCACACCTGGTAACATCTCTATCGTATGTCATGTAAAATGAATATATTACTTGGGATGGACTATAATTATATTTATTGGATTTTGTATACCAGTACGAAGAGTATGGGGAGAATTTTGTGGACATGTTGGATGGCATATTTTGATTTGTTCTGTTTGATACTCGTGACAACAATTTCTTGGTTGCTCGAGATGCTATTGGGATCACTTCCCTTTACATTGGCTGGGGAGAAGATGGTACATAAATAATTTCTTCAGACAGGCTTCGGTTTTGCATGCTTACTTTGTTTGTTTAACTACGTGTACATTAACAATTGTTTTGCTTGTTCAGCCTCCGTTTGGGTTTCATCAGAGTACAAAACAATGCCTGAAGACTGTGAACATTTCGAACGCTTCCAACCTGGTACTTTGTACTCCAGCAAAGAGAAAGGATTTCGCAGATGGTACAATCCTCCTTGGTTCCCTGAGGCTATTCCATCAACCCCTTATGATCCTTTGATTCTGAGAAGGGCTTTGGAGAAGGTAAGCTTCTTTATAACGTCCATTATATGCATCAGAAGGATAAATATGGGTAACAAATTTAAACTGGACTTCATCACAGGCTGTGATCAAAAGGTTGATGACTGATGTGCCCTTTGGTTTGCTGCTCTCCGGAGGACTAGACTCATCTTTGGTTGCTTCCATCACTACTCGTTACTAAGCAGACACCAAGGCAGGAAAGCAACTGGGAACGACCCTCCATTCATTCTGTATTGGCCTGGAGGTGAGTCAACAATTGTAAGTCTCCAGTTAGGGTGTCAAACCGGCTGGCCGGCCTTTTAGATGGTTTACGGACGTTTTTAACCCGAGGCATAAATCCGCTTTGACGGCGCCATCTCGAGTACTAGTATTTAAAGAGAGAAGTAAGTTTTGCAATGAAATTACTTATATACCCTTCCTTTTTCTCTTGAGTAGGGTTCCCCAGATTTGCCGGCTTCAAGACAGGTTGCTGAGTTCTTAGGAACAATTCATCATGAGTTTACCTTCACTCCCCAGGATGGGGTTGATGCCATTGAAGATGTCATCTATCATATTGAATCATACGAATTGACAACAGTCAGATCAAGCATACCCACATATCTGATCTCTCGTAAGATCAAATCTCATGGAATTAAGATGATACTCTCTGGAGAGGGCTCTGACAAGATCTTTGGTGGCTACTTGTACTTCCACAAGGCACCCAACAAGGAGGAAGCTCACCAAGAAATGTGCCGCAAGGTATTAATTATTTATATTTATTACAGAAGATTAACAGAGATTTAATGTTCTGAATTTTACATATATGCAGGTTAAGGCACTGCACCAGTATGACAGTTTGCGAGCAAACAAAGCAACATCCGCTTGGGTCTCGAGGTTCGATTCCCATACTTGGATAAGGAATTTGTCAATGTTGTCTTGAGAATTGATCCTAATTTCAAGATGGTAAAAATTTTAATTAAATCTATACTGTTATTTTTGGGTTTTGATTATTTATTGATGATAATATTTTATTTTTACTTATTACATTCAGTCTAGGCAAAGAGGAATTGAGAAATGGATTCTTAGAAATGCGTTTGATGACAAAGAATATCCTTATCTTCCACAGGTATATGTGCATACGTCCCTTATAATTTGATGGCTATAGCTTATAAAATTAGCTGAAACGCAACTCTTACAAGATAGTAAAAATTGCAAAAAGTTACGAGACCTACTATTTTAATGATTGAATCTTATAATTTAAATCATAAAATTTAATAAATTTAATAGTTTAAATTTTTTATAAATAAAAATTTAATAAAAAATATTTGTAAAAATAATAAAACTCTAAAATAAGTGACTACAAAAGAATTAAGAGATGTTATATATTTCTTATATAAATTATTTTATATGTGCAGAATATTTTGTGGAAACAAAAAGAGCGAATGAGTGATGGTGTTGGCTATAACTGGATCGATGCTCTCAAACAACATGCTGCCAAACATGTATATAATAAAGTGAAATTAATTTTTACCATTCCCATTTTTACCTCTCCTTCCTTTTTTAATTAGTATTTTTTTCCCAACTTAATCTTGCAGGTTACTGACAAAATGATGCTTAATGCTGCACGTACTTACCCACTCCACACTTCAACTACAAAAGAAGCATATTACTACAGCATGGTTTCCGAGAAGAATTTCCCAAAGGTGATTTAAATTGTTGGACACTACCCCACAAAATATATAATTGAATTAGTACAATAATTAATTAAGTCAATTTTAATGATTAATTAAATAAAGATTAATTAATTTACTTTGATTGTTTTTTGTATAACTTTTTCAGCAACCTGCAAGGCTTACAACCCCATGAGAACCAACTGTTGCTTGTTGCACACCCAAAGCCCTGCATTGGTTTCCTGAGTGGTCCAATAATATGGATCCTTCGGACAGCGCTGCATGGGGAATACACAACTCAGCTAACAAAAAGTTGGTGACTTCTGATGTTGTAGAATTAGAGAAGACCGATTCTCAAAATGGTGTGAATGGGGTCATTGATTTCTACTTAATATATATTTGATCTGAATGATTCATAAATGTAAATGAATTACTTTTGAATTGACCAATGCATTTACAATTTTTTTTTTTTTAAATATGTTTACGAGTTGATTGTTCAAAATTATAATATAGGAAAGTTTTTAAAAATTGTGGAACGAATCTTGATATAAAATTAAGTAATTTATAACATAGAAAGTATCAAAAGCTAATGACATGTAAACTTTTCTATATATTTTGGAAATTCCATATTAATATTTGAACCTTCAATTCCGCCAATAAATTCAGAAATCAAATTAATTAAATCCCACTTCAATCAATAATTAGAAATTTAATCTCTTGAAAGTTTATTCTTTTAAAAAATCCGTATAATAATATATCAAAAACAGAAGCATTAGTTAAGTAGACTATTCATTTTCGTAAATTTAAATACACAAAAATTTTATTTAAATTAAATTCTACAAATTAAATATAAATCTTAATAAATTTAATTATTAAAAATATTTTTTTATACATATTTTGTTTCCACATAAGTAGTAGTCTACTCTGATTTCCAACTACATGAATAATTGAAGTTTGTAATTTTTTAGGTACAATCACAAGGGATATAGAGCTGAATTACTTGATGGAGAAGAATTTTTTGTGGGTCTTTGGGGGGGTGGGGGGGGGGGGGGGGTTTAAAGAGGAGCAATGATAGAGATGGGTGTGAGAGGTGCGGTAGGTGATGAATATGAAATATATATAGGAACATGTAATTTCATTAAATGTAAACTATTAGCCTTTATAAAATGTGTAATAATTTATTAAATTTTATAGTATAATTTATAAATTTAATAAATTTAATTTTTTTAAATATAAATTTTATAACTTTTAATTCATGAAAATGATTGAAATATATAAGTGATTGGTCTACAAAATCCAAGAATGAATCCAGATATTGTAAAAAAAAAAATGGATGAACCCAGATAAGGAAAGGCTCACAAGTCACATGGTAAGGTTGAAACATCAATCCTGCATCGCATACAATTAATAGCAGCTCGAGAGGGGACACAATCCAATCTATCTACTGCCTTGCAAAACGAACACCACCATTAAATGAGTGCAACTCCCAACGCTATCCGCAATAATTTCCAGAAATGCAAATGATTCAGCACACGATCAGACACCTGCGAGCACTTCTCCACGCCGCATTTGCGCATTCCATCATTGCTGGCACATGCTTTGACGACTTTGGGATGCCAATACGAGCAGTGCTATACGCCAATAATACAGTCAAGCTTAACTTTTAAATCATTGATCATGGACACACGTCGAATTCAAATCCAATCTTTGATTCAGGTCTGCTATATCATGATAGGCTGATAAGAAAATGCTAGTCCTAAACTCTAGGAAATGGGTCACTTGATTAAAAAAATAATATGTATATGTAATTTTATATATTATATATAAATATATTAAAATAAAAAATAAAAAAATATAAATTATATATAAATATATGCATAACATAATTTTATAAATAATAATTTTTTGTTTCTATATTACTTTGAATTTTTCAAAAATTTGCTTTTCTATATTTTAACAAATGATAATGTACATATGAATAAATTTTTTAAACATTCTTACATTTACATTTTTCTCTTTTACTTTCTGTCTTTCAACATATCAAGAGCATATATACATCCAACATTTCCCCTTTCAACAACTAATTTAAAAATTGAGTAAGTAATCACCATAAGTTAGTATGGATGACAAATATTTGAGTCTTTTTTTAAATTTAATTTAAGTTTTATGTATAAAAAAGATTTATTTAAAAGAGAATTATCTTGTTTCGAACATCTTCATTCCCCAAAGATTAGTATACTAACTTTTATCTGGAAAGATACTTTGAAATAATTTAAAAAACTGTGTGAGTAGAAATTTACATATTTGTTGGTAAAATTTGCAATGAAAATTATAAGTAATTAAATTTAAAAATTTTATGTTGATTTCAATCAAATATATGTACAAGTTATTTTAAGTCAGGTAGATTTTACATATATTTTGTGCACGGATGACAAGTAAGATTCGCATTTTTTTTCACATTCCCAATAATTTTTTTAAGCATAAATGTAATATAACCACGTCACCAAAATGCGACATAGCATGGCCCAAGGCCCACGCTTTGACAGCAGCAATTCATTGGGCAGGGCCGGAAGGAACGTACTTTGAAGGCGGCAAGGCCAACAATGAGTTATGAGTCCTAGTAAATTTAGCCTAAAGCTAGCAAGCCCAATCATATATTTAGCCCAATAGTTTGTTTGGGGGAAAAATGTGAACAAAAGAAAATGTTATCTGATCTGGGAAAAGTTTGAGCGACGCAAATTACAGGAAATCTCTACATACAAGATTGAAAACAAAAGCATATCGGAAACTTCAAACTTATTTAATTTTGACGAGTCACTAGTTCAAACCAAGGTTACAAATAGCTGGTTAACAAAGAAAGAATCACTTGTTGATATGTCTAACTATATCTAGGAGAGATGTATATGTGCCTACTACTGCAATGGCAACGCCCATTATGATTATTGTATAATTAATGATTGTATCACATCCCAATCTGCCATACGTACCTGAAATCTTCAAGTAACACACACATGGTACTAGAAAGGAAGTTGACACATTTAACAATGCCCCAACCAGCGACATGAGGGACCCAAAAAAGGGAACTGCAAGGGCAACAATAACTGTGCTGACTAGCAACATGGTACTCACTAGCACATGTATGATCCTTTTATTGTAATCACATGGAACCATACCTTTTGCTGCACTCACAATTGGTGTAAGCATCAATGCATATTTGGTTATAGGATTGATCAAGGTGGTGTATATTGCAACCTTTGAGCTCATTTTGCCTTTGGCAAGATTCAAAGTTATCTCTGGTTGAACCTCTGATCCAAACATCAGGTAACCTAAAACAGCGGTTGCTGCATATAGAAGGGTACATAATGTAAAAGATACAAACAGTACCTGCAAAATAAGAAATTTGAAAATAAAAAATGAAAGGCATGCATAAGCCAAATTAAAACACCAAAACTTGAGTGCGAAAGATAGAAGCAAAACTTCGCAACTAAAGAATGTAAGATGCCCATGATAATCACATGCAATACAGATGGGCATCTTGTTAACTTATGGAAATGTTAAAATGTCTCATGTGTTGGGTGCATTTTAAACTTTCTTACCTCAAAAGTTAATACGTGAGGTGAGACTTGCCTTTATACAGATAAATTAATATTCAACCTCTTTCATAATTGATATAAGACAACCTTAACATAGTGTATACTAAACACATAATTGATGATGACAGTGCTAGCTTCATAATGCCAAATACTTTTAGCACTCACATAAGAGAATTGATGTTTGCTTCTTAAGGAGTTGTATAAAGTGGGGAAGACCGGATGGGAACTATAGCAGAAGGCATATAAGCTAATAGCAGTAGGGATTCCTCTCCACTGAAAAAGAGTTCCTTTGCGATGAAATCCTGTTCCATCAAAAGCACCATTCCACAATAATGAAGAAAGGAAGACAATGGAAGCAAATGCCCCAGTGGCAGAGACATAAGAAAGAAGGTTCAAGTCTTCCAACCAAACTGTAGGTAGAATAACGAGGGCAGTGATTAAAACAAAGCATTGTGTGCCACTAATTCTTAACCCTCCAATGTCCGCATGAATATTGGCTATCAATTTGTTTAAGTTGTCTCCCTCTAAAATAAGGAATCCTGTTATAACCAAGTAAAGCTCACAATTCATGGCAATATTTACCATCAACCTTCCCTTATCCCCAAATGCACGTTGACCAAGGTCAGGGAGGGATTTGATGGTGGTATCCTTGTCCATGCATCTTTGAATCAATAAACCTGTGTAATAGGCTGTAGCCGCAATCACAAAGAGAAATATTAAGCTCAGCCATCCGCATGACGCTAGTGCATATGGAATAGACACTATTCCAATCCCTGAATAAACAAGGGAAAAATGTAAGAATTTTACATGCAAACTATAAAACAACAATTGTCAATGCGTGTTTGCTTTTTACTAGTTGTAGATGTAAGTAGCATTTCAAGAATAATTGCTACTAGGACATAGTCAAATATGATACATATATATATATATATATATATATATATATATTAAATTGATTGCTCTTTTTGGCGTACTGTACGTATAAACTAAATATAGAAGAAAACTTGTCCTTTAACAAAATTTTATATAATCTTTATGATGAATAATGTAAAGTATTAAATTTATTAAGTCTTGTATAGTTTAATTTGTAAAATTTAATAAATTTTGTAAAACTTAAATTATATTATACATCGGTCTCTGATTTCTAGTGCCAGAAGCTTGATAGCAAGAAGTTTGATCTCACTATTTCCCTTTCTTAATAATCCACAGAAATTTCCAAGTCAATGGTTGCGTAGCCCTGTGAATGGCATGATTTAGATGTGGCCTAGTTACTGACTTGTTTTTACAAAGCATAGTGAAAGGAAGATAATAATGAAGTTCACGGAATTGTCATTTCTAACATATTAATATTGTAGACAGAGTTTTGTGAAAGCTGATAATTTCTGAAGCGTGGAGAAAGTTCTAACAATTTTTTGTTTTATTTCGCGACATCGTTTTATACTTTGTAAGGAGGAAGAAAATGAGCAACAGTTTTGCGGTTTTTGTCGACAAGGGGAACAGGCAAGTACAGGGCCAATGAGTTGCTAAATCTTTTATGTAAAATTCAACGGCCAACAACGAAGAGTATCACGAAAATGGTCTAATCACCGTCACAGGATCTAATTTTTTTTATTTTATATTTAAATTTAAATTTAATTATTTTTTATTAATTTTATTTTTTCTTAATTTTATCTATATATCTTTTTATTATATATTTTATTTTTTAAAAAAAAATTCTTCATCATTTATGTGTCAAAGAAAAAGTGTTTTTTTTTTAAATTAAAAAAGTTTCAATTATAAAAAAGGGCTAAAAGCAAAAGTGTACTTTTGAACCAGAGGAATAAAACTACTTTTGAAAGAGTGGAAAAAAGCAATGGAGTTGTAGACCTCTGTTGTCTTCCTCGTTGTTTCTTCAGGAAAAAAAAAATCAATTAAAATAAAAATTAATTTCAGCAAACTTTCAAGCTTTAAACATGTAAAAAATATTACTCCTTACATTTTTGTAATCATAATAATTGCATAAAAATTCTATTAGTACATATGTAATACGCACTATTTGATTATTTTTTACAGAAGAATAAAAAATTATTTAATATATATATATATAAAAGATTTTGAATTCTAACTTAAAAATTACAAAAAAAACTAAAAACAATTACTGTTTATCATTACACACTATATAACTACAACATGTTGGAATGCATAAAGATTATTATAACTTCAAATTGTCACTTATGCATTGACGTTAACCATTAGTTCTATGCTCTATATGAAATTTGGTATGAAGTTGATAATACTTCTCCTTACATTCTGGATTCAACCCCAATCCTTTGCCCAATAGTTCCCGTCCTATTCCCTAAGTTCTTGGACTTTCCATATATATCAACTGAAAGAAAAAGTAGACTCTGAAATTGCTACTCTAGAGTATTAGAATCTCCCAGGCTAGTATAAAGATTTGGCTATGGTGGATCGGGATCATTTGCTTTCAAGCCCTCTAACTATAGTTATTTTAAAAAGATATAAAACTAATTTGAAGAGTTAAAAAAATTTATCACAAATAATATTTAAACATATTATTCTTTAAAAATTATAAAAGATCATGAAAATCACCAAATTTCGACCTACAATCCATTTTTGATCTAGGTGACAAGTGTTTCAATTCTCCTTCTTAATTGCATCTTGGGAACGAAAAAGAAAAATGAGAGAGAAAGATTTAGGAAAAGAAAGGTACACAACTTTTTTTTTTCTTTTTTTTGCATTAAGAAAAAGGTACACAAACTCCAAATACAAGAAATGAGACGATTTGATTTATAATTAGAATGAAACTGTTAATTCAGACATAGTGTAAGAGACAAAATAGGAAAAGCATACCTGAAATCACGTTAACTCCATGAAAACAGGTTTTGAAAAAGCCTTCTTCGCCAGCCATGGAGTTAAAAAGAGTACGAATGTGTGCAGAATAATGGGCCAAGTGAAGAAAGAAGAGTTATGTAGCTGGGTGCTATGAGAGAGAGAGTGCCTTACCTTATCTTATATAGGAAAGTACACCTTATTTAAGATTTTTAATAATGATCCTTAGGCAAATGTTGCAGAGGACACACCCACATTAACTTAGAACGTTTTTTTTTTCTTTTTTTTTTCCTTTTTCAAATAAAGTGATAGATAAATAGATAGCATTACATAAAAATTGAAATAAAGGTACTTTCGTTTTTTCAATTTTTTGCAAAGTATAATTTTGCCATTCTTCTTTTAATTTGAACAAACTCATTTCTTTAAAAGTTCAATTGAAATAATTATCTCTGAATTATTAGAGCTCCCATTTTTCAGTCAAATTAAAAGTTGATATAAAAGAAATTTTTTAGCCTTATTTATATATGCTGATTTTTTTTCTATTTATTTTGTTCACTTTCTTTCAAAACTTTAAAAAATAAAAATTAACCTACATGCCTATCCATTGATGAATAGGGTAAAAAAATTTTCTTCACATAAGACCATTTAATTACATTAGTATTCAATTAAACAAAAAATAAAAAATCTAATAAGATAAAAATTATTATGTGTTTATTAAACTTCTTTTAAAAAAAATTGCCCAAATTAAAAAGTAAAAAACCAAAGTATACTTTTAGAAAAGTTAAAGGGTGCTCTAGCTCCCACAAAAATTTGCTTATTCCTCAATCCTCATTTACATCCCCTTAGTTATTCCCCTGAATAATTAAGGGGATAACTAAGGGGAAAGTGGTCTCAAACGTCATAAACCAACAATCCAATCGGAACAACAGTCGGTGGCTTTATATCCCATTAAGGGGATAACTAAGGGGAAAGTGGTCTCAAACGTCATAAACCAACAATCCAATCGGAACAACAGTCGGTGGCTTTATATCCCACTAAGGTCTCTCCTCATGGGATAGAACAGAACTCATGAAAAGGGACACACCGATCACCGATTTCACTGATGGCCGCGCCACTCCGCAGTTTGTGTTTTCCTAGGAAGATCACTAATAGATATTAGACTTCCAGTCATTCTAGATGTTTTGGGAATGAGGTGAGAATGCCTACAGGCTACTTTGGGAATGCCCCGCTTACTTAACGTGTAACCATATGGATTTCAAGTCATCATTGCTCTCTAGTCTTGACTACTTCAATTTGTCCAGATCATATCAAGTAAATTAGCAACAATTCATTATTTATTTGCTGAAAAAATATTTATATTGGATCAACTAATTTTTAATATGTTTTCAAACTTTAATTTTAAAAAATTGCAAACAATAATTGTAAAAATATCATTATATAAATAGATCCAAATACATTCCTAGAGTGATAGATATTTTTTGATAATGAATACCTAATAAACTTATCTTCTAGTTTTCAGTAATAATGCATATTGCAACACTAAACGAAGCCGCCTTCAAAGGAGAAAACAATGACATGAAAGATTTTGTAACATTTGCAAGCTTTCAACAAACTGGATCACTTCTTCAATCCTATCTAAAGCATACCTTTTTTTTTTCCCATCAAGGAGCGCGTTTGCCAAATTTGATTACAAATTAATTAATACTTAAAGATAATCAATGGCTACAAAAATGAGCATTATTAAACGTACATAAAAAGTTTACATTCTAACTATGTAATTTCTCTATAAGCTTTTACTTACCATAAAAATTTTGTTAGTATACATTACACTCCCTCACATATGATTAATTTCTTTTTAGTTGTGTCTTCCTTTCATAAAAAAAAAAAAACTTTATCCAAGGATATAAAGACAATGTGGGCCTTTATTTTTATTATCATTTGGGGTTTAAAATCCTAATTATAACTGCTAAGCATATAGTCTTCCAGAAAAGAGTGAATTAATTACTTTATGGGTCATCCTATGCTCCCATAGTAATTTTTTCTTCTTATAAAAACTTTCGGTTTGGGTAAGTGCTCATCCTTTTGTCATTCTCTGTTATCTTGTCTTCATCTGTTTAACATGAAAGTCTTGAGATATATATAATAGGCTATCCACTTATAAGGTTGAAGTTACTCTTTAATTCAATAAGAAAACCTCTCTCTCTTCTCACTTTCTTCCCATTTATGCTCTTGCTCATTGATTTCTACTTCATATATATATATATATATATATATATATATTTGATCCGAATGATTCAGAAATTCAAATGGACTTCTTATTAATATTTGTACCTTCAATTTCACCAATAAATTCAGAAATCAAATTGATTAACGCCCAGTTCAATCAATAATTAGAAATTTAATCTCTTAAAGTTTATTATTTTAAAAATTCATATAATAATATATCAGAAATCTAAAGTATTAGTTAATCCGATTATTTATTTTCAAAATTAAAACACACAAAAATTTTACTTAAATTAAATTCTATAAATTGAATATCAAATTCAAGAAATTTAATAATTCATAATACTTTTTTGTAAATTTTTACTTCCACATAATTTCACTTAACTAAGTAGTTGTTGTTTAATAGTTTGTAAATAAAAAAATTTCATATTAGCAAAATTTATAAATATTAAAAGTTATATAAATAACAATAAATTATTAGGGTTAAAATATAAAATGTGTTACAATACATAATATAGTCTAAATTAAATTATTAAATAAAAAATATTTAAAAAATTTTTATGAACACTTGAGATATCTTAAAGTTTTGAGTTAAACAAATAAATAAATAAAATTAACTTTTAATTTAATTATCATTATTTAAAAAATAACTATTATAACAAATAGTTATATCTATTGAAAATAAATAAAAAATTATATTTGTTATGAATAGATAGACATATTTATCAAAATTTAATAAATATAATTATTTAAAAATAATTTTTATGTCTATATATTAAAAATTTTAAATTTATAGTTAATTTTATTTAAATAAATAATAAAATGAATACTCTCAAATAATAAAAAACTGTAATCCTTATCTTTAAGAAATTTAAAACTTATTTATTAAAATATATACATTAATTGATTCTTAGTTTATTCATTTTTTATTCTATCTTAATTTAAGGTTTTGGTTTATGCTAAATAATCATACTTGATTCTTTTGGGTAATGGGCATCAATCATGTTTGATCCTATTGGGTGAGTTGACGAGCCACAATCAAAATATCGTAAGCAATCAAAACTAGTATTTCTTTGGAAAAGGAAAAGCAGATTCCGAATAGGACTTGAGAATAGACTTTCCTTTATCTAATAACTTATTACAAACCAAAAATTCATATGAGGAAAAAGAAAGATAAATATACCTAAGAACTTATGTTTTTTTATGTTTAGGTAAAAATTATGAGTAAAAAATAAAATATATAAATATATAATTTATATGTAAAACTACTATATATGTATATTATTGTTTATAAAAATTAAAAAAAGTTGATAAATAAAAGCAAAAAGTAGAGAAAACGGAAAAGAAACACCATTATTTTCACGGTCAACCTAAATGTAATGGTGGAGTAATCCTCATGATACATGTTCGTTATTTTGAATTAGATCTTTTAATTTTAAATTTTTTAATTTAATAATTTTTCTTTATTTATATAGTTTAAATAAATGTTTTAATTATAAATTTTATTCTTTTACTAACATTTATTATTTATATTTTTTAAAATTTAAAAAATTGAGACAAAAAAATAAAAATTAAATGTTGAGAATTTGATCTTCTAACACTTATTTATAGGAAATAAATAATTGTTCACAAAATATTATAATTTATGAATCATATATAACTCTTTATAAGAAAAAATTATTGTTCACAAAATATTCGTAATCTTTAAATTATAACTCGTCGCAAAAAGACTATAATTATTAACAAATAATTATAACTTTTTATTCATAAATTTTCATAATAAAGAGATATAACTTCTTACATTTATAAATAAAATCTTTTATATTTAATAAATAAATGACTTTTCATATTAAAAAAATACCTTTTCACACAATTAAAAAATATAATTTTTATATCAAAAGAGATAACTTTTTATCTAATTTCTTTGATTGAAAGGTTACAAATGTTACAAATTAATTTGTAAATTTAATAAATTTCATGATTAAATAAATATTTAATAAAATTTAATTTATAAAATAATAAACTATTTTAAAATACTCAATATATATCAAGTTATTGAAACAAAAAAGAAACTATATAACAGAGAATATTAAGAATATGTCTTAAGGTTGCTCTCAACAAAAAAATAAAATAATGTTATAATCAAGCTTCTCTCATTTTAATCATTTTTTAGGGTAGTACTTAATGCTAAGTGATGACAGCTAGCACACTAAGAAAATATAGTACTCCATATAATACTAGTGTAAAACTTATAAAAAATATTGGTAAGCTTATAAAGTAATTAAAGTATCTTAGTGCTATAAGAAGTTTAATATATATAATGCATTGTTCATGACTAAACGTTACTTTTGTTGTATGCAAGTTATCAATATTTACAAATAATTCTAATATAGAACTTTCGTAAGTAGTTAGAAGGGTATTTAACTACCTTAAGAGTACTACAAATTTAAAATTATCTTATTCAGATTTTTTTACTGTACTAGAGGGTTATTCAAATGCAAGTTGGATAACAAAAGCTAGTGAAAATATTTCATTACAAGTTAGTTATTTACACTAGTTAGAGGTGCAAACCTACAATGCTTATTCTTCTATGGAAGCAAAATTTATTACTTTGTCTACTACAAGAAAGGAAGTTAAGTAGTTAAAAAATATGTTATTTGAAATTGAGTTGCAACCATAATCAATGCCACTTGTATCCATACACTGTGATAATGAGGCTATAATGTCTTGCGCTTTCAATAACATATATAATGGAAAGTCAAAACATATTAGTCTAAGATATGATTATATTAGAAAACTGATATCAAATGGTACCCTTTTAATTTTCTATGTAAAATCAGCAAATAATTTGACTATCCTCTTACTAAGTCCTTACTAAGAGATATGATGTAGAGGATAACATGTAGTATGGGACTAAACTAAATCCTCAAGATACTAATGATGAAAACTCAATTTTGAATTACCATACTAGTAAGTACTAAAGTTTAATGGGTAACAACAAATTATTAATAAGTATCTGTTTTAGTACTAATTAAGAAGAATCTTGTACGAAATTTAAGGTTAGTGTTCACTTACATTTGAAAGGTTGAGAATAGCTCTTAATGGAGTTGATTAAAGATTGTCTATAGTAATGAGGATAATAAAATAAATTCTATCTATGTGAATATGGAGTGGTGTCACTTCAACAAAGATTTAATGAGTTTTACCTTAAGAAATATTCATAAAAATTAGAATTGCTTAGCACATAGCCATTTAAATAGTACTATGGTAGTAAAAACCTCTCTAGAAAATCTTAGTAAATTTGATATGTGTGATATCTCCTATTCTATAAGTAAGAAGTCTTAGTTTAATCTTCGAACATAAGTACTTTAATAGCATCCTTAGATACTTAACATTAATTTGAAGGTTTAAACCTAAAAGGTATTTTCTTATATGCACCATATTTGTTGTGAATGAACTAATTTATAAACTAATGAGGGAATGTCAAATAGTTTGTAAAAAAAAGGAAGTCCCACATTGAAAAAATTATAAATATTAAAAACAAAATTTGTTAGGTATACTGTACGTATAAATTAATTGTAAAAGAAAACTTTCCCTTTTAACAAAATTTTATATAATCTTCATGATAGACAATGTAAAGTATTAAATTTGTTAAGTCTCACATAGTTTAATTTATAAAATCTAATAAATTTTGTGAAACTAAAATTGTATCATGCATCAGTCTTTGATTTTTAGTACTAGAAGCTTGATAGCAAGGAGTTTGATCTCACTATTTCCCTTTCTTAATAATCCACAGAAATTTCTAATTCAATGGTTGCGTGGCCCTGTGAATGGCATGATTTAGATGTGGCCTAGTTAGTGACTCTTTTTTACAAAGCATAGCGAAAGCAAGATAAGAATAAAGTTCACGGAATTGTCATTTCTAACATAATAATATTGTAGACAAAGATTTGTGAAAGCTGATAATTTCTGAAGCTCCAATAAAGTTCTAACAATTTTTTGTTTCATTTGGTGACATCGTTTTATACTTTGTAAGAAGGAAGAAAAGAGCAACAGTT
The DNA here is from genome assembly GCA_037013595.1 of Dicorynia guianensis. Taxonomy (NCBI): domain Eukaryota; kingdom Viridiplantae; phylum Streptophyta; class Magnoliopsida; order Fabales; family Fabaceae; genus Dicorynia; species Dicorynia guianensis. The sequence continues at coordinate 31,103,194 of JASUAB010000005.1, forward strand.
TTGATGTTTTTGTCGACAAGGGGAAAAGGCAAGAACAGGGCCAATGAGTTGCTAAATCTTTATGTTTACAATTCGACGGCCACCAACAAAGAATATCACGAAAAATGGTCTAATCGCTGTCAGAGGATCAGATTTTTATTTTATATTTAAATTTAGTATGTAAATTATATTTTTTATTAATTTACCTCTTTTTTAATTTTATATTTACCTCATTTTATTATATATTTTAATTTTTCAAAAGAACTAAAAAATCCCATCCATCATTTATGTGTCAAAGAAAAAATATTTTTTTTTTACATTAAAAAGTTTCAATTATAAAAAAAAGCTAAAAGCAAAAGTGTACCTTTGAACAAGGAATAAAACTACTTTTGAAAAAGTGAAACACACCAGTAGAGCTGTAGAACTCGGTGGCGTCGTACTCGTTGTTTCTTCAGGACAAAAATTAATTAAAATGAAAATATAATTTTAGCAAACTTTCAGGCTTTAAACATGCAAAAAGTACTACTCCTTACATTTTTGTAAGCATAATAATTTCATAAAAATTCTATTAGTACTTATGTAATACGCAATATTTGATTATTTTTCACAGAAGAATAATAAATTACTTTATATATATATATAAAAAGATTTTGAATTCTAACATAAAACTTTTTTAAAGAAAAAATTAAAAACCACTACTGTATATCATTACACACTATTAAGGTATCGGCCAAGTGTTTGATAGCTGTATCATAATTACGTTATGTTCGAATGCATAAGGATTATTACAACATCAAATTGTCACTTATGCATTGACGTTAACCATAAGTTCCATGCTCTATATGAAATTTCGTGTGAAGTTGATAATACTTCTCCTTACATTCTCGATTCAACCCCAATCCTTTTGCCCAATATTTCCCTTCCTATTCCCTAAATTCTTGGACTTTCCATATATGCAACTGAAAGGAAAAAATAGAGAGATTGTGGAATTTCTACTCTAGAGTATTAGAATCTCCCAGGCTGATATAAAGATTTGGTTAAGGTGGATAGGGATCCTTTGCTTTCGAGCCATCTAACTATAGTTATTTTAAAAAGATATAAAACTAATTTGAAGAGTTAAAAAAAATTATGACAAACAATATTTAAAGATTTTATTCTTTAAAAATTATAAAAAAAAATATGAAAGTCATCAAATTTTGACCTACAATCTATTTCTGATCTAGGTGATAAGCGTTTCAAATCTTTTTCTTAATTGCATCTTGAGAACGAAAAAGGAAAATGGGAGAGACAGATTTAAGAAAAAAAAAGGTTCACAAAACTTTTTTTTTTCTTTGCATTAAGAAAAAGGTACACAAACTCCAAATACAAGAAATGAGACAATTTGATTTATAATTAGAATGAACCTGCTAATTCAGCCATAGTATAAGAGACAAAATAGGAAAAGCATACCTGAAATCCCATTAACTCCATGAAAAGAGCTTTTGAAAAAGCCTTCCTTGCCAGCCATGGAGTTAAAAAGAGTACGAATGTGTGCAGAATAATGGGCCAAGTGAAGAAAGAAGAGTTATGTAGCTGGGTGTTATGAGAAAGAGAGAGTGCATTACCTTATCTTATATAGGAAAGTACACCTTATCTAAGATTTTTAATAATGATCCTTATGCAAATGTTGCAGAGGACACACCCACATTAACTTAGAATTTTTTTTCCTTTTGTTTTTAAATGAGTGATAGACAAATCACAAAAATTAAAATAAGGAGACCTTTTTTTTAATTTTTTAAAAAATTTAATTTTGCCATTCATCTTTTAATTTGAACAAGCTTATTCCTTTAAAAGTTTAATTGAGATAACTTATTCTAAATCATTAAAGCTCTCATTTTTTGGTTAAATTAAATGTTGATATATGATATTATGCAAAAAAGAATTTTAACCTCAGTTATGTATGTTGATTTTTTTCTATTTATTTTGTTTACTTTTTTCAAAGCATTAAAAAAATTAACCCATATAGCTATCACTTGATGAATAAGGTAAAAAAAATGTCCTTTATAGAACACAGTTTAATTACATTAGCATTCAATTGAATAAAAAGTGAAAAATCCAATAAGATAAAGACTATTACGTGTTCGTTAAACTTTTTAAAAAATAAATTTTCTCAAGTTAAAAAGTAGAAAACCAAATTATACTTTTAGACAAGTTAGAGGGTGCACTAGCTCTCACAAAAATTTCCTTGTTCCTCAATCCTCGTTTATGTCCCCTTAGTTATTCCCTGATTAAGGGGATAACTACGGAGAAAGTGGTCTCAAACGTCATAACCCCTTTATTCCCCAGCAACCCAATCGGAACAAGAGTCAGTGGCTTTATATCCCACTAAGATCTCTCCTCATGGGATAGAACAAAACTCATGACAAGGGACACACTGATTAACCTTTTTACTGATGTCCATGCCACTCTGCAGTTTGTGCTTTCCTAGCAAGATCACTAATAGATATTAGGCTTTCAGGCATTTTAGATGTTTTGGGAATGAGATGAGAATGCCTACAGGCTACTGGGGAATGCCCCGCTTACTAAACGTGTAACTGTATGGATTTAAAGGCATCATTGCTTTCTAGTCTTGACTACTTCAATTTGTCCAGATTATATCAAGTAAATTAACAACATTTTATTATTTATTTGCAGAAAAAATATTTATATTGAATTAATTTTTAACATGTTTCCAAACTTTAATTTTAAGAAATTGCAAAAAAAAAAACCATAAAAATATCATTATATAAATAAATCCAACTACATTCCTAGAAAGAGTGACGGATATTTTTGGATAAGCAAGGATGCTTTTGGTTTGTAAAATATTTTTTATTTTTATTTGGATTTTTTTTATTGAAAATAATTTTTTCTTTTGACAATAAAAAATGTTTAGTTTGCATTAGTCAAATTCTGTTTTTAAAAAATAAAAATAATAAAATGCATTTGGTTTAAAGTTTAGGATTTAAGGTTTAAAGTTTGGGTTGAGGGTTTAGAGTTTAAGGTTTAGGGTTTGGGTTTTAGGGTTTAGAATTTAGACTTTAAGGTTTAGGATATTGGAGTTTGGAATTGCGGATTTTGGAATTTGAGATTTAGGGTTTTGGATTTTAAAGTTTAGACGTTTAGATTTTAAGGGTTTTAGATTTAGGGTTTTGGAATTCAGGGTTTAAGATTTTAGGAGTTTAGGGCTTTAGGATGTGGGGTTTAAGACTTTTGAGTTTTGGGTTTGGGATTTAGTGTTTAAAGTTGAAGATTTAGCATTTAGACTTTTAGGATTATAGGGTTCCAGTGTTTGTAATTTTAGAGTTATGGTTTGGGATTTTGGTATTTAGGTTTTGGGTTTTAGGAGTTTAGGGTTTAAGATATAGGATTTAGGGTTTAGAGTTTTAGGATATTGAGTTATGGGGTTTAGGGTTTAGAATTTAAGGTTTAAGAATTTAGAATTTTGGGGTTTAGAAATTTAAAATTTAGTGTTTAAAGTTTACAAAGTAATTTTAAAATTATTACTATATTTTTAATTTATGCTTTCTATTTTTAAAATTTTACAAAGAAAACACTATAAATATTTTTTTATTATTTTCAAAATTTACCTTATTTTAAAAAGCATTTTCTAAAAAATATTTTTACTTTTTCACAAACAAATTCATTTTTACAACTATTTTCTATTTTCACTAAAAACAAAACAAAAAATAGGTAAAGCAAATGTACCTTAATAAACTTATATTCTAATTTTCAGTAATAATGCAGATTGCAACACTAAACAAAGCCACCTTCAAAGTAGAAATCAATGACATGAAAGATTTTGGAAGATTTGCAACTTTCAACAAACTTGACGATGTCTTCAATCCTATCTAAAACATACCTTTTTTATCCATCAAGGGGTGCGATTGCCCAATTTGATTACAAATTAATTAATACTTTAAAAAAATCAATGGTTAGAAAGATATGGATATTGTTAAACATATATAAAAAGTCTGCACTCTACCTGTACAAACTCTTACAATCTTTTTAAACTTTCTCTCACTATAAAAATTTTGTTAGTAAACATTAAACTCTCTCACATACGATTAACTTTATTCCAAAAATATAAAGGAAATTTGAACCCAGTTTGCCTTTATTTTCATTAGCATTTGGGATTTAAAGTCTTAATTCTAATTGCTAAGCAAATTGTCTTTTAGAAAAGAGTGAATCAATTACATTATGGGGCATCCTATTCCCCCATAGTAATTTTTTCTTGCTATAAAAACTTTCACTTTGGGTAAGTCTCATCCTTTTGTCATCCTTCAAAATAATGTTTTTGCTTTGCTTTTTTTTTTTTTTCTATAATACTATACGTTGTTAAACCTGATCTCAACTAAAAGGCTGATTAGTAAGGATGTTTATTTAGTCAAGTTGACTTGCAAACTTGATCAACATAATCTAAATTAATCACATTTTAATAGGTTGGGTGGGGTTGTCAAGTTTGATTGGGTAAAAAATTCGTCAACCTGATTAGGTTAAGTCGGGTTGCATGTATACATATTTTAACTTGACAAAACCCAAATCAACATGATTAAAAAAATTAATAAGCCATTTTCTCCTTCCCCCTTATTATATGTATGCTTAAAAAGTACAAAGTCTTTTACTATGAATCTAAGTCCTTTTTTTCTATTATCTACATTCCTTTGTCAATTCAAATAAAAATTGTAATTCTTCATGGTAAGAAAGGAGATGAAAAGGACATTAATTGAATATTACTCACCCCTTTCTCATTCTTTAAGACATTACTTTTATTATTTAAAATAAATTAGAGTAGGAATAGTGAATGAAGCAACATTATACCGATAAAGCATATTAATTGTTCTATTGCTTACTAGCTAGAAAATAGCATTATCCTAAGTCCTTCAAAATATTCAATAAGAGTTGTTTAATTTTCAAGTTTATTTTTCTCAAGCTTGTTTTGTTTTATCTTTTGTTAGCATTTTGTTTTATAGTCCATATTCAACTTGCCTATATTAACTTTCACAGTTGTGCTAAACACTATATAATGTATAGTTTTATGAGTTTTTTTGTTTAACATTTTTTTTCTTTCTCTTTATTTTTTTATTTCTCTCTTACGCTAATTACGATTGAGATAGAGTCCAATTGATATATATTCTTGTTCCTTAAACTTAGTTAATAACTAATGAGGTGTTGAATATGATAGGATTCTAACATTAATTTAAATAATATGATCAAAGTTGAAGCCATAAGTATTAGACTTATCACTTGGGGCTCACATCAAAGTTGTTAGATGCCATAGACTATAGTAATGGGTCAACTTATGGTTATTGTTAAACTTATTATTTATGATTGTGTTAAACACTAAACTTATGGCATATTAGAGCCATAATTTTTGCTAATTACTTCACACTTAAGGTTTAGGTCATTTATCTTTTGAAATATGAATAATTATACATAATTTAAATCAACAAATTTAAAAATTTTGTCAAAAAATTTTGATCAGGTAACCCACCACCCAACCCAATCCAACCTACTAATAATCAGTTTGGGTTTGAAAATTTTTTCTCTCAAACCCTAACCAACCCAACCTAACCTATGAACACTCTTCCCAATCAATATACATTTTGTAAACCAAATACAACAAATTATTTACATTATAAGTTAGCCTACATTAACTTATTAAGAAATATGTAGTCTCAAGTTTTTATTTTAAAACTTATACTTGATTTATTAACCTTATATGATTTCACATATGCAATAAATTAATCATAGTACTAGGGGTAGACATAAATTGCCCACCCAAATTAACCCATCCCAAACCAAGAGAAAAGAGGAAAACATTTTGAGTTGAGTTGGGTCATGAGCAAGAAAAGGTGACTTTTTAGATATAAATGCATAATGCCTATCAAAGTTTGGATTAGGCAAATTTCTACTCAAGGTAATGCAACTTGATCGAAACTTTGTAAAATTTAGTAGAGCAAATGTGACCATAGGATGTGATTTCACTGCAAATTGTAGGTTATCTGATTGAACCTAAATGAAACCATCAATTAAACTTGAAATTCTTGTCATTTTTTGGCATTCTCCAACTTGAACAAACCCAATTAAATCCACCATGACCCAATTAGACCCAAAATTCTTGGACTACTTTATTTATTACACAACCCAATTAAACCTAAATGAACTCACTCAAATCCACTTGATTTTGCTACAACTCGAACAATTTGGTTTTAGGGGTGTTTTTGGTCGAAACTGGTTAGGAATATCACCTTAGTTGGTTTTTATTCAGTTGTGCTTAGTCGGATATGACTCAATCCGATCCATGCCCGCTCTTACATAATACATATTAAAAAAAATAAAGGGAAGATCATCTATTTAACTGATAACTACTTTTTTTATATCATATATGAAATAGGAAATTAAATAATTTGATCATTTGGCTAAATTGTAGAAATAATTGTATTTTGTAAAAAATTAATCTTACACCTATTAAAAAGAAAATAACAAAAATTCAATTAAGGTAATTTAGTCATGTGCAAAGATTACTAGAGACCCCATTGAAAAAATCAATTAAATGATATTTAATTGATGAAAATGAAAAAAGAAAGACCAAATAGAATATTTATAGAGATTAAAAAGATTTTTATGCTGAATGATATTTTAAATTTTGATTTTTGAAATAATTTAATAACGTTATTTAATTCATATAACTAATACTATTTAATAAGATAAAATTTTATTTATTATTGTTTGTTATATCATTTAACTAAAATTTTAAAACCCTTATATCATTTTTTATCAAAGAAAATTCTACGAGATTTATTTTCTAGAATAACAACAAAATTATTAGATTTTACAATTGACATTGAATTTAATTTTAAATGTAAGGCATATACCAAAATCAGTTGATTTTAAAGTCATGTTGAAATGCAGTTAGAAAGTGCTAACGATAAGTTTCTTTTATGTTAAAAAAGGGGTTGAATGTGAGACGAACAAAATGCTGTAGCAGACTTTCTTGCTAAATCAGTGCTTGACCAGCCTGTGTATACAGTCTTATTACAGACCTCCAAATGGTTGCATTTCTGTGCATTTACGCGATTGCATAGGGGTAGCCCCTCAGAGATGGGTTAGATAGCTTTCTGTTGTTGTCCCCAGAATCCAAAACAAAAAACTCAGATTGGGCCTAAATGATTCTCAAATAGAAAGTGTGGGAGTCTAATACGAGTTCCTTGAAGGAAGAGCCCAATGCAGCTAGCAAAGTGTGGTGCATTATAACTCACTCTCCAACAACAAAACTTAGCATATAAATGTGTAAAGGGGACGTCACTATAAGAATTAGAAGCAGCTAGACAAATCCTGAATGTTGTTCATGCTGGCACTAATTCACAGAAGTTGATATGGTAGGTGACGGATTTGATCTTATTATTCTTACCCGTTCATTTAAAATTTTCTTACACTAGAATTGATGGGACAGTACAATTGCACTATGGGAAAATCAGCTCCCAAAAAATGAGGTTCAGAAAAACATCATAAACATTAGATAAAAATACAATAACCAAAAGTCACAATATTAATTACAATAAAAATACAAAAAACCAAACAAATCAAGAAAAGAAGAACAGAATAGGGTATGAAGATGAATCAGAGCAAAAGTAGAAAAAAGAAATATACATGATTAATCCATTCATATAGTTACACAAGCTGGATTTCAAGACTATTATTTAAGAATCCACACCTTAATTTCTCATAAGAATCATAAAAAAAAAAAAGATATAATTAGCTTAGCCACAAAAAAAAAAAAAAAAGATCCGATTATGTAGCAAAGTTAGCTAATAGCCTAAACTGGTCTTAAAATAACACCAATTCAGAGGCAGATGCTGACATTGTATCTAATCCCACCTGATGGGCTTGGGCCTACACATATTCTTACAAGACCGACAAATATATCGGACCAAAAAAGAAACTCTACAAAACTGACTAGACCCCAAATAAGTGAAAAATAAAATAACAGAAATTAACAACAATTAGTTTTTTTTCATTTTTTTTTTATTAGCGGAATCAGAGTGGTGCACAAGAACAGGAGGGGCACCTGATCATACCATTCTCATTGCACGCCGTACACGTTTTGAAGCCAGCTTTCTCTGTATACAGCTTGCGGCTACCGTTACACTCATCACAAAGAATGAACCTATAGCCGCCGCACACGTCACATACGCCTAAATCCGCTGTGGGCAAGCCTTCCACGAGCTTCTTTAGCTCGCCAGTCTCGTGCAGCTGCCGAACCTCCTCGGCCCCACCAATGTACCTTCCACCAATGAAGACACGCGGCAAGGTCAACTTCGCCCCTGGACCCAGAATTTCCTGCAACTCGCTTAGGAACCCCGAGTCCATCGACAGATCTCGTTCGTCCATCGAAACCCGGAACCCGCGCAGTATGGATCGGACGGCCCTGCAGTCCTCGAACGTGGCCCTTACCACGCGCAGGCTCGTGAAGTACACCACAATGCGCTGCTCCGCCCCCGGAATGGATATCGACGGTGGCGGTTCTGGTTCGGAGGCTGTCGGAGCTCTGTTGGATGGTTCCGGAACTGGGACATCAGGCTGGGGCTCTGGTAACGACCTTGCTAATTGAGGCGGTTGTTGCTGATTTGACCAATTTCGGATGAGCGAGTTGGCGACTCGGACCTGGTGGAAGATTGCGGCGCTTCTGCAGGAGGAGGAGGAGGAGGGGGGAATGGTGGGAACTTGGGGGGGTTCTTCTACACACAGGGTTTGGATATCTTTGAATGAGGAACAGGAGAAGGTTGAAGAGGAGGAGGATGATGACGTGTTACGAATCCGAACCGACGATGATCTGCCCCACGGTCGCCACATTGAAGGTGGGAAGCGAAGATTTTCGCAATTGGGAGATTAAATTGGAGGGAAATTGGCAAATGGGGTTTGAAGAAAAGGAAGAAAAAGCAAATGGGGAAAATGGGTTTCTTTGATTTGGAACAGAGGTTAAGCTTTGGTTGCTTAAAGTTTAGAATTTAGTGATTGACGGAGAAGCTGCAAAAGCGGGTGAATTTGCAAGGTTTGGGAGGTTCTCAGCTTTTTGGCTTCTCTTTTACCCTTTCACCTGAGAGAAAGAGACGAAGGGTGAGAGAGTGATGAGAAGAGAATGAAAATGGTGGGAGAAGGGTTGTGTTATGGTAGAAAGGGTTTTGTGGGGGTGGTTAAGGTAGTTGAGGGGTTGGTTTTATTTTGCTTTAATGGGAGTTTAAGAGAGAGAAGAGAAGGATGAGAGGCCCTTATTAGATCATAATTGTATTAAAATGGAGCTAATTATAGATGAGAGTAGCATGTGTTTTTTAATATGGGCTCATGAATCCTAATTACAGATGCTCTCTGATTCAGAACGTGTCAAAACACTAGCCTGGGCTCATTAAATTTTTATATTTTTAGCTTATCATAACTCGGAGTCCTTAATCACTTTTATTGAGTATATTATATATAATATATTTCTTTAAAACAAAGAAAGAATATAATATTCATATTTTATTAAAACAAGTAAAGTGATAGAGAGGCAAAGGAAAATTGGCTAGAGCCTAGGGGATGGGTAATAGTCATCAATAATTTTGATTCACTCGTAGGGAGCGTGTGATGTTACTGCATTTGATGAACCCTCCTGTCTACCAGCAGACACTGGCAGCGCAACTAACACTAATTACGACGGCGATGGCCTTAGTTTACAAATGCAAATTTGCAAGAGGAAAAAGATAAAACAGAAAATTAGAGCAATGTAATGTCAGCAAGAGAAATCTTCCTCTATGTCGGGATGGGGTCACTTCCCTTGGGCCATACCAACACAATGACTGCATCAGGGAACAAAGCGTGTCGTGTCTGGCAGTACTAAATCGATGGCTTCCAAAATGTGTCTGGGTGGATTCTGACCATCTGCATATGTTTAATAATTTCCCACTTCCTCGAAGAAGCATGTGACTAAAGAAGCGGTTTTATTGGACTAGATAGCTGCTGCTCCATGGCACAAACACTAAAATTGGTGCTCCATGGCAGCCCTCGTGTCCCCAAGGGCCATAGATGCATGACGGTCGTGTCCTTCAGGCAAGAGATGCATGTCATTTTGATAAAACTATGTTCTTAACCATGAATGTAAAAAAATAAATAAGTACTTAAAAAATAACTATGTTCTCCTAATGCATTTTTATTCTCAACTAAGTGTTTAATATTTTATTTGTTCAAAAGGTTTAGCTTTTAATTACATTAAAATAATCGGAGACTGAGGAGAGACTTGTCTTTTAAGTAACTAGTTGGATTCCAGTACTAGGCACATATATCTCAACATTAGTATTAAATAGAAAATGTTGAGTGTATATAAGATGGATATAATCTATTATTAATTATCAAATTATTAATTGTGCAAATTAGCAATTAATATATTGTGTAAACTTTATGTAATAATCTCAATCTAAACCATAAGGATAAGTTTGAAATAGTATTTGAGGTTCCTATCTCATAAGAGATTTCCACCAAGAAAAGTAAAATAAAATTCACTTTTATGAGTTTGTAATATAATTATGTAAAACCCTATTTGTTAATAGTGTATTGTGCACACCTTTTATGTAATAACACCACATATGTATAGTAGCACTTGTATTAAACGATTCCAATCTAAATCACAAAGATGGGCTTGAAATGGTGCTTTAGGTTCCTATTCTGGAAGAGATTTCCACCAAGAGAAAAAAAAAAAGGAAAATCACTCGTACCAGTAACATGGCCATAAGATTAGAGTTTAACCTTTTGTGGGGATCGGGATGATTATAGAGAAACTTCATGACATCCTTTACTTATTTTTTGTAATCATCATTTAATAAAAGAGAATGATAATCTTACGTCCTTCTACTTACGTGTAAAGACTACATTTCTTTAAAAATATTAAAATAAAATAATTAATTTTATTATTATTTAAAAAAATATATGATATTTGTGAATTTAAGAACATGGCTTGAACACATCTCTTTAGTAAAAGAAATTATAACTTATATATGCTAATAATGAATTATGCATATATTATGTAATGACTCCACTTCACTTATAAATGATCCCAATCTAAATCTTAAGGATGGACTTAAAGCGGTGCTTGAGGTTCCTATCCAAGAAGAGATTTGACCAAGAGTTAAAAAAAACAAAAAAACAAAAAAAATCACTCTTACCAGTGGCATTGTCCTAAGACTGGGGTTTATCCTTTTGCAATTAAGACAATTCATGTCATATCATCTATTGTGAAGATTGAGATGACGATGGAGACATCCCATGAAATCCTTTACCTGTTATTGTAACCATCATTTTGTAAAAAAAATTATAATATGATTATATAAAAATTTGGTCACTAATAATACATTGTAAACATAGTGTGTAATGATTCCATATAATAGTAGCAACTCTCGTATTAAAGAATGTCAATCTAAATCATAAGGATGGGCTTGAAATTGTGCCTGAGGTTCCTATCCCAGAAGAGGTTTCCACCAAGAAGAGTTAAAAAAAAATCCCATTCTTACCAGTGACATTGTCATATGATTGGAGTTTATCCATTTGCAGTGAACATACCCCATCTCATGTTATCTGTTGTGGGGACTGATATGACTATGGAGACAGGTCATGACATCCTTTACCTGTGTAACCATCACTGAATTAAAAAAAAAATTGTAATAAAATTGTAAGTTTGTCCCCATAATACCTAGCGACTTTTATATACTCTAATAAATTAAGTAGGTAAATGGTAAAAGAGTGTGAACTAAAATTTTGGGGCACAAATTGACACTTTTATGTATCTTAGTTGCTTAGCACTCCTTTCGTCACTTAAAAAAATTTGAGGGAACAAAATGACCATTTAAGTTTTAACATGTTATTATATTTGTAAGATTGACAGCAATGTTTTAATATGTTATTATTGAAAAAAGAATCTAAAAAAAATCATATAAGTATTTATTTATTTATTCTTATCAAATGAATATATATTTTAATTCAAGAAAGTATGTGACTCATAAAAAATATAATTTTTATTTTTATTTTAAAATTTATTTTTTACATAATTTAAAGTCTACATGTATGATTGAAACAACATAATTAATAGTTATAGATAATTTTTTTTATAATTTTCTAAAATTTTACCAATCTGACTGGTTTATTGGTTTTGGCCAGTTTTGATGATTACTTGATAAGGTTTAGCTAATTTTGACCAATATTAATTATAAATAACAAATTAGACTGATTTACTTGCCAGTTATCGGTCTAATCCAAATTTTAAAACTTGGTTTAATAGTTCCCTCTTTATCTTTCATTTACCAATATAATCAATCTAAAATTAAAAATGTCAATCTAACTAAACATAATAATTTTAGTACCACTATAGAATTTACACTATAACTAATTTACGCATGTACTTGGTCATTTACACATCTCAATATAATGTTTTGAAGAAAATAAGTATACCCAGAAAAATAGAAAATATGAGAAACACACTACAAAGAGAAAGAACATTTTTAGTCACTATTTTTGAGCATTGCATAACCCCAATTTGCAAGGCATTTTTGTAATGCACAATAGCAAAGATAAAATAAAAAAAATACTAAATTAAGATTATTAACATCTTATAAATTATTTTGTAAATTATTAAATTTGATAGATTTATAATTTAAGAAATTTAATATATTTAATAATTTAAAATTTTTAAATAAATATTTAATAAGACTTAAATGGATTCTGCCATGATCCACTTGAGTGGAAATTGAAACAAGAGAAAAGAGGCAAAACCAAGACAATGACAAGGAGATGGCTCTTTCTTTTTCATTCTTTTGGTAAGCATGAGATTTGTAAAAGATTTGTAGCAAGTAAATCAATTATAATTCTATTATTTTTATTAAATAAATTTTATTAAATATTTTTAAAAATTTAAATTATTAAATTTATTATATTACATCACTTTAAAATTTAACCGATTATAATAATCTTTTTAACCTATTATAACAGTTTTATTTTTTAGTTTAGGATTATAACAAATTTTATGACGCCTTAGTAACTCCCGCTTCGTGGGAGTTTCACTTCTCCGTATGTTTTTATATTAAGGTGACTGAGAACTGCGATTTACGAAGGGCACACTGGTCACCTTTTGCATCCTCTTCCTCTTCGAAGAGCAATAAGGTCAGATGGAACCCAGCTCTATAACTGCCGCAACAAGCGAGTCCAATTCGCGGGCCATCATCACCATCAACGTCAAGTTCAGTGGCAGGTCGATACCAATCTCAGTCTCACCCGACTCAACCATCAAAGACCTCAAGTCCCTTCTCTTACCGGCCACCAATGTCCTCCCTCGAGGCCAAAAGCTGATCTTCAAAGGTTTTTGACTATTCTTTCTCAGATATGTTTTCCTTCTCTTCCTCTTGTGTCCATCGCCTGAAACCCTTCATTGATGAGCGGGTTAAATTTAACAGGAAGGGTTTTGGAAGACTCTATGACGTTGACGGCATCCGATTTGACTAATGGGTCCAAGCTTATGCTTGTGGCTTCCCAGGGTTTACATCAAGGGGTACTATATGTACTTTCTTTGCTTTACAATCCTAGTTACTTTTTTTTAGGGGTGGTGTTAGTCATTTCTGACATCGGATTGAAATTAGTGAAAATTGAATGTTTTTCGAATGTTCTCATTTTTGAAGGAAGAATATGGATGAAATTGTTATTTAGATTGATTAGATCGAATTAGATTTATATATATTCAACTCTGATCTGGCATGATAGGTCATCAACAACATGCTTGTAAGATTTCATTATCCAGTGTAGTTATTGGTTATACAGATAAGATGAGCTCTACAATGAATTTTTTATCAAGTTACTTATGAGCAAAGTAGGTGGTTCCTTTCATGTAGAGAATAATGGGCTAGTCAGAAGCTTACAGAAGTTTCGTGCTAAGCTTTATAAAGATTCTTAGAAAATATATGGTCTGATTATAGATGCACTTTGGCACTCAAAGAAAGTAAAATACAGCTTGAGATCTTCAAAATTAATTAACTAATTTTAATCTTAAATATTTTGTATAGGATGATCCCATCTTGAAAAAGGCTCAGGCTGTTCCCAGAGTAAGAAAGGATTGCCAATCCAGCTCAAGTAATGATATGAAGAAAGTTCCTGTTAAAAACAGGTCAGAACGATGGGCTGCTACAGGAGTTGTAGCATTATCTGAATGCAATTTAAAGGTAACAAAATGTTGATGGCTTTGTCATAATTCAACTAGGCTATTTGGAGAACCTTGGGAACTAATAATTGACATATTAGTTCTGATAGAGATTCATTGCTTTGCAATTATTTTAATGTTTCATATAGTTTAATATATTTTGTGGTAAAACATATGCTTCACATTGTGTTTGATGGTAAACTAAGTGTTTAAAAGTTCCATGTTGCTGAGACTCGGTCAAAGGTTGAACTTGGATTTAGTTTGGAAAATTTTATGTTAAAGTGATAATTTAGAGAAATGAGAAAATTTTTTATATTGATGTTTCTTCTTTCTTTATTAACAGTAAAAATATACAAAAAACTCTTATTCACTCCATCTTCATCACTCAGAATCGGTTGTGAGCTTCTTGAAAATTTTGGCTTGTTTCTCGAGTCTAACCATTCATTTGCAATGTATTTTTATAATTTTGTGTTTGGTAACAATGTGAAAAATTGGAAGAAGTATAAGTCAATTAGAATTGAGACAAAGCAAGCCATTAGTGAGACGAGATATAAACTGTTTGAAGAATTTTATCAAGCATTGGGAATAAAGAATGGAGAATGGCAAATATACAAGTTTGCTAAGAGAAAGAAAAAAAAAAAAAAGAGATTTTGATAAAGTGAAATGCATTAAAGATAAAAAGGGAAAAGTCTTAGTAGCAGAGGGAGATATTAAAGAAAGATGGAAGAGCTATTTTTATAAGCTTTTCAATAAGGAACAAACAACGAGTCTAGACATGGAAGATTTAACTATATGAGAGGAGGATCAAAACTTTGCTTTTTATTGTAGAATTTGGGAAATTTAGGTAGAGAAAACATTTAAGAAGATGGATAATGGTAAGACTAATAGTCCTGATAACATATCCATTGAGATTTGGTAGTGTGTGGGAGAGAAAGGTATTTTTTGGCTTAGCAAGTTGTTCAATGAGATATTAAGGTCCAAGAGAATGCCAGATGAGTTGAATAAGTATACTTTGATACGTATTTATAAGAATAAGGAAAATATTTAGAATTATGAAAACTATCAGAGAATCAAACTCATGAGCCATACCAAAAAACTTTGAGAAAGAAGATTGAATACAAACTAAGAATATAGACTCATGTCAAAGAACTAATTTGGTTTTATGTCAAGAAGATCAACCACGTAGGATATATATCTTTTGCAATGTGTGATGGAAAGGTGCCAAATACAGAGAGAGACTTGCATATTGTTTTCATTGACTTAGAAAAAACTTATGATAAAGTACTAAGAGAAGTTGTATAAAGGCATTGCAAAAGAAAGGTGTTCATATCACTTATATTCACGCTATAAAGGATATATATAATGGGGCAATAAGTTTGAAGGCTCAGGGAGGGGTGACAGAAGACTTTCCTAATAAAGATTGGTTTACATAAAGGATTATCCTTAAGTCTAAACCTTTTCATTTTAGTGTTGGATGTACTTACTAGACACATCTAATATGAAGTTTTGAAATGTATGCTTTTTGTAGATAATATAGTACTAGTGGATGAGTCAAGAGAAAATGTTAATTATAAATTAAAGGTGTGGAGAGAAACCTTGGAATTAAAAATTTTCATTTAAGTAGGAGCAAGATAGATTATATAGAGGGCAAATTAAGCAAGAAGCAAACAAATAATAATTTGAAAGTAAAAATTAGAGAGCACATTATACCACAAGTGTCAAGGTTTCGGTATCTTGAATTGATTTTACAAAGTAATGAAGAGACTGATAGGGATGTTATACACAGGATTTAAGTTGGATGGATGAAATAGAGAAACACCTCAGGGTCATTTGTGATCGTAAAATTTCTGGCAAGTTTGAAAGAAAGTTTTAACAAATTGTTATAAGACCAGTTATGTTTTATGATAGTTAGTGTTGAGTTTTAAAAGGTCAACCAGAGTAAAAAAATAAGGGTGACATATATGAGATGTTGAAATGGATGAATGGACATACAAGAAAGAACAAGATTTGAAATGATTGTATTTGAGAGAGTTATTGTTGCATCTATTAAGAAGAAAATAACAAAAACTTGGCTACGATGGTTGGGCATGTGCAAAGAAGATCGCTATAAACTCCGATGAAAATAGTTGATCAAATAGTTTTTAATCCAATGAAGAGAGGTTGAGGAAGACTAATAAGAACATTTGGAGAGGTTATTAAAAGGGATTTTTAGTTAAATGGTATTTCAGAAAATTTGATTTTGAATAGAATTCAATGGTGCTGTTTAATCTATATAATCGATCTCACCTAGTGAGATAAGACTCCGTTTGATTGTTTTATAACTTGAATAGAGATATGCTGGAAGCAGTATATTGTATATATCAATTACTAGACAGCCCAGCAAAAGCATCGTTTTTAATGTTTGGGTTTTTCCAGTAAGGTCTTGCATCATTTTTGTTCCTAAATCCTAGCTTAAGAGGAAGGTACAATGTCAGTTAGTTAATTATTAGAAAAGTGTAACTATTTGGCTTAAGAAGTGTGGCAATTTAGGTTCTGACATGATAGCATGACTCAAATACATGTCGTGAAATTTGAAATTTACACAACATGCGTTGAACCTGCGCACGTCATGATATCACTTGCTTCCCGAAACTATATGTGACTTTTAGAGTAAACCTTCTCTAAGCATATCTGCTAGTCGTAATAACTTGCGTATTACCCTCTTGAATTAAAAGAGGAGAGGGGAGAGTAAAGAATGGACAGCAAAATAAAGCTAAAAAACAATTGTTTATTAATTATTATTGCTTGCTAGTTTTGGTGTGAAATTTCCTCTCATATGATCTACCAATTGTAATTGTGATAGGCTATACCTGAAGAAGTGTGGGCTTGTGGACCTTCTGCTAGAGTGCTTGATTGCAGCAACAACTCAATTCAAAATGTACCTGTGCAAATTTCAAGCCTCACTGGTCTGGAGGTCAGCTGAAATTCTCTCTTTCTATATGGGCTTTTGTTTCATATACATACTGGAAATGTCACTAGAAGCAATACTTAATGCTGCTTGCTACTTTCAACATGTTCTAGAAACTATTCCTGAATGCCAATTACGTATTGGATGAATCAATTAGCTGGGAAGGACTAACAATTGTGAGGAACCTAACAGTATTATCATTGAACCAGAACCAGTGAGTAGATCTTATCATTTATGATTTTAGCATGTGCTTGTTTTATTTTACCTTACACGAAACCACATGAGTTTTTATCTGGACTGAATGTACATTTCTAATGCCAAGATTGTCCAGAATTTTGTAATATATATCAGAGTCTCTCGCTTGAAGTACAAATTTTAGACAAATTTCATTCATCCAAATTGCTGTGGAGGTGGTAAATTTCTAAGTTCTAACATCTTGCCCATGGGATTTAATGCAAAATACTTGAGGTGGCTTACTATGCATGTTAGACTAATTCGCATTGTACTTGAAATAATGCTTCTATTCTGTTTATCTGATTTTGCCTGCTAGATCTTTATGTAATTTTGAGTTGGCTGGGGATCTTGTCCGTTTATGTAATTTGTTCAGTTAACATGAGTTTTGCAGTTTGACAGCTTTGCCTCCTGCACTGGGATCTTTGACCGCTTTAAGGGAGTTGCATGTCTCCCATAATAAGTTGGGTGGCCTCCCTTATGAAATAGGACATCTGACGCAACTAGAAGTTTTGCGAGCCAACAATAATAGGTGAGATTCATAAGTGTGTGCTTGTTGAAGTACAGACATATCTTTATTAACATGCATTCAGGTATTAGTATTTGAATCATTAAACCCTGTTTCTTCATTGACCTACACTTGCCTTTTTTAATAGTCTTCTATGATTGATTTGTAGGCTTCTGGTTTACATGTTGGATTTTTGAGAACCAAATTTAAAAATCAGTTTTTATGACTTGTTTTGAAATGCCTCCTCATCTTTGAGTGGAGGACAGCATTACTGTCATCTTCGGTTAGACCAAAAACCAATTCTTCTCTTGTTAAGTTTGTAGGTTTTCAAGTCATTTTAAGAAAGGCAAACAAAAATCTAAATAGAATTTCTTTTTTCCACATATCTTGGTTGACAGAATTCACCGTCCCGCCTCACTTCCATATCTCCACCATTATAGTTTATCTCTCCCCATAACCTGCTTGCCAATGTAATGAAAGACAGTTCTACAGAACATGTTGCAAAGCATCTGAAGTTTCTTTTTAGTCCTCTTTCTGCCTCTCATGCCACTTGCCAATCTTTATTTTCGCCTCTCTGTTGATGATCTCTTTTTGCATCATCTATTGCTGCGGTGAATTTCACAAGTTACTATAGTACCTCATGTGATGACAATGACAATGACTTCATAAACCATTGAATACATCGGTATCATTCAAATATTTATTAATTTGGCATTTTGTAAAATGACTTAACTAGCTTTATTAGCTTTTGAAACGAGAACGGATTGTTGGTCCAACCAAAAATGAGGACAATGCTATCATCTACACAAAGATGAGAAGGTAAGTATTGCTTTACATATATGGGGGGCATATCTAAAATGAGAGGATTGGCTGTTTTGTGAGGAAGAGGTGTGCTTTTTGCCCATTGGATCTTTTATGAATAAATATGACCACTTAAGCTCACATGACAACTTTAAAATGTCACAGGACTTTGTTTTAATTTAGAAAATTTATGACAGGTCCAATGGTTAGTATTGGCACTTCTCACTCTTATACCAAATCAGTGCTCTCACTTGATATTCCACTACGCACGTATGCACACATATAATATATTAACTCCTGCTCCTTTTCTTCCTCTGACCCCTTGGAAATTAGTAATGAATCTTGTTGTTAATTAATTTATACTTAATAAAATCAAACCTTGAATTTTTGTCAGAGAATGCTGTTGTAGGGATGGGATTTAAGCTTGTGTGTTTTGAGTTACCAGAAGTCCAAAAGAAAATCTCCAAAGTATGCCTGTCTGTTTTTGTCTCTAGAAGATTCATAATTTACCCTTATCCATCCTTCCCTATAGATTCAATCCAAGGTATCCTGGACAACATTACTGACTTTAGTTGTTAAACCTATAACAGCAACAACAAACTAAATCTTATTCCACTAAGAAGGGTCAGCTACATAAATCAATTGACTAAAATTGTTTAACTACTAACAACTTTTGTAGTTAAACCAACGTTCTTCAAAAATTTTATTCCCTTTCACAGTGGTTTTTTGTACTAGAAAATCATTTGAACAAACTAATGTGATATTATTTGTGTAAAAAATTATTATTTTGATCAATGTGTCACCATTTGTCAGGATCTGCACAATCACTGAATTTATAGGGAACTGCCATTCTCTTGTTGAGGTACAATTTTTGGTCTTCCATGCTCTGTCTTGTTTCTTTTTTTCTGGAAGGAATGATATCTAATACTTGCAAATAAAATAAAAAAGGATGACTTTTTACATGATTTACATATCTTCAATATGCTTATCAGAATCTTATTGTGGATCAGGTTGATTTGTCATCAAATTTTCTGTCAGAACTGCCAGAGACATTTAGCAGTTTGAGCAATTTGAAGGTAGCCTATTTGCCCCACTCTTAACGAAAGAAAAAATTTTGAAAGGGTGTACTGATTGTTTTAAGCATTTACGTTACTTCCCCCATGCACACTCTGGTGTATTTCATGTTTTCCCTCAATAGAAGCTGAATAACTGTTGAGCGGTCAATACTGAAATGAAATAGACAAACAATGAATATTGGCTCCATAACTTATTATCCCGTAAAAAATATTTGGAAAAGTCTACTCTCACACCTCTAAAGTGTGGGCTTTTAGATCTACTGAACAGTAAGTTCTAATAAATTTAATAGTGTAAATCCTATATCATGAGAATTAAATAAAAATAAAGTTGTGTGAATAATGGGACTCAAAATATTTTGTTCAGAGTTTCACTCATGATGTATTCAACACTCAAAACATCACCTGGATACATTGATGCAGCTGAGTTAAGAGATGTTTAATCACCTGAGGATGTTTCACCCTATATCAAGCTCTAAAAATTTGTGGGTTATGCGTAAATTCCGGGGTTTCCTTTGCTGCATGCGAAGTTGTGTATACGTCCCCTCCTGTTTTAGAAGATTACATAGAGTTCTTATTTTAAATTTTCATGCTAAAATTGCTTCTGTTATGTTGCTATCAGAGGTATTAAAAAAATCATAATGCAATGTATGATGTTGATGTATTTAATTCCTAATATATTGATATCTTTCATAATAAACAAGCATATAATATATTTGAGTCTAAACTTTGTGGACAATGAAACAGTGGTTCGTGTATCTTAATGAGTTATGTTTTCCGTTCAACAGTGTAGAACAGAGGCCAGTGTCATTTTTGAAATATAAAAGCAGGTCTATGTGATGCAATTTGCAGTACCATAGTAGAGTCTCTGTAATTTACTTTATAGATTTAGTTAGTTTTCATCTAACAAAGTAAAATGCATATGATACCAAGGGCAGTAACCCATGTATCGTCAACTTCTTCTTTTCTGACCTCTGTGCAGGCTTTGCATCTTAGTAACAACGGGATGAAATCTCTTCCTTCTAAATTATTCTCGTCTTGCCTTCATCTCTCCGATCTGGATCTCCACAATACTGAAATAACAATTGATTTCCTTCGGCAGGTGTGCACTTTTTGTTGCCTTCTTTACACGAAATTTCTTCAGTTCGATGGATTGCTTATATCATATGTTAGTTCACTTGAGCACTAAATGCTTAGACACGATGGTTACATAACAGCCGAAGGAAATGTGTGACTCGACTATTTTGCAGTTGGAAGGGTGGGACAGTTTTGATGAGCGCCGTCGCTCAAAGCATCAGAAACAACTGGATTTCCGAGTTGCTGCAAATTTTGATGAAGGTGCTGATAAAAATTGAAGCCTCGAAAATGCAGTTCACATGACTTTCATGTCTGGAAGACTAGAATCGATGGCAGTTGGTCAGTTTACTTGGCTTGGTGGCAGATTAGAAACTTGTGAAAGAATGTGGTGTTGATATATTTCTGTTAGTGATGGTGATCATAGTATCTTATGTTTACACAAATTATTAGAAGACTTTACAAATATTAATTAAATTAATTTAAACTCTTACATTTATAATTCTAAGCAATTAACCCTTTCTATTATCATTTCGTGTAAATTAAGAGTATTTCATCTCCCACATAAACAGAGTCAAAATACTCACCGAGTTACATTAATTGTGAGTATTTCATCTCCTACCTACTTCATCTCCCACATAAACGTAGGAGATGAAATACTAACTGAATTTGTAATGATTGTGGGATATGTTGGGTTTTAAGTTTAATATAAAGATTTAGTAAATTTAATTGTTTAAAATTTTTAAATAATTATTTAATAAGATTTAATTTATAAAAATAACAGAATTCTTTAAATAATGACAATAGTGTAGTATGCATTCCATCCTTTTTTTTTGGCTCCCTCCCTCCCCAGAGCTTGCTTGCCAATCCATTTGGAAGATAGGACCCTGTTCGTCATCCTCCTACCTCTTCTATAAGCATGCAAGAAAGATGGACGAAACATCATTAAGATGGGCATAAAGGGTGGAGGTAGAGAGATCGTAGAGTTGCAAGGACCCAAGGAGGCTCATTGTGCACTCTATCGGACGCCAATTCCGCCACAGGGTCTGCACAGCAAAGGATCCAAGAGATTGACGAATTCTCTCCGGCCGAAGGGAGCTAGAGTTGAAGCTGAAGCGAGAACAGTAGAGCAGGAGCTCCAACTTGCTGAATAAGCCACCACAATATAGGAAAAGGAAGCAACAGGTGAAGCATGTGTGTTCAGTGCAGAGGCCTGTTCAGAAGGTGAACCGAAAGAGTGAGATGCAACCGGGAATGAAGCAGTAGGTGTTGTCGACGTGGTAGAACTTCTTCTCGGATTTCAAGTACAAAGCAACCAAATATACATCCACACTTCAGAGCTGAAATCGTAATTCAAAAGAGGTTTTTGGTCGTCACAAGGGATGAAAGCAAGGAAGTCAGTTCGTCTTGTTGGGATGGTAAAAATAAAGGCAAATTGATCTGAACAAGTTAAAACACTATTATATTATTTACTCAAAATAGAGCATTAAGTGGCGTAGCTTGTAAACCAAACCGGAACATTTCATAAATAAATTCCAATTACAATCGAACGTATGTAAACAAACAACGAATAATGCTACACATACCCATTTCCAGCTCTAAAATACAGTTTTTGTCTCTATTATGATTTTATTTGTGTATACATTTATAGATCTAACTTTCAAAAATCTTATAGTTCATTGAGGGGCGTTTATCTTTTGTAAAATTTCTGGACGCTTGTCTAGACTTCCCTCAACATGAAATGAATGACGCCACCATGAATGCAAAGCAATGATGATTACTCCAAGGTGTATTTGGTTGACAGCATCTAATACTTATATTTTTAAAATATTATGTTGAAAATTATCTTTATAATTAATATGTATATATTTATTTTCCTTTCTAAGGTTAAGTTAATTTTTTACTAATTGTGGATCACGTTTTCTTAGCATTAGAATTAAGAAAAATTAATTTCA
Source organism: Dicorynia guianensis (assembly GCA_037013595.1). Taxonomy (NCBI): domain Eukaryota; kingdom Viridiplantae; phylum Streptophyta; class Magnoliopsida; order Fabales; family Fabaceae; genus Dicorynia; species Dicorynia guianensis. Next base: position 31,125,986 of record JASUAB010000005.1, read on the forward strand.
CTCTTCTATATATAAATTGTATACTCTGTACATGGAATACATCATCAATCTATCTATTCATTGGCATATTCTCCAAAAATTATTCCCTTATTATTTATTATAATCGGGAATAAGAATTTTAAGAATATATATTTTTTATTTATTTTATTATGATAATATTAATAAGTTTTCTCACAAATTTAAGATAGTTTTGCTATTTTTATAAATTAAAACTTAGTAAATACTTATTTAGAAGAATATAAATAATTAAATTTATTGTATCTCGAAGATTAAATTATGGAATTCAAAGTTTAAAGGCCACATAGGTCTTTAAAAGCATTTAGTAACTCTCATTAGGTGGAAACTACTTTATCCATCTAGGATTCCCATGGTTGAACATTAATATTTCTAAAAATATTGTACTATTTTTAAAAAATACCCTTAAGCATAACATTTTTATTTATATTTTTAAAAAATTATTTAAAAATTTCTAATTCATCTCTATCATTACCGCTACCAACTTTGCCATTGTCATCATTACTACTGCTGTTACCACCATTACTATTGTTAACACACATTATCATTGTTGAATCACTATTACTATTGCTATCATCACCACTATAGTCACTACCATGGTTGAATCGTTATCACTACTACTATTATCATTAATTTTACTATTGTTATCAGCATTGTTACTATCATAGTTAGTGTCATCAATATCGCCATTACTCAAACCACTACCAACCCTGCTATTGCCATAGTTGGACTATTATTATTATTATTATTGTCATTGTTACAATTATCATTGTCAGCATTGCTATTGCCATAATCGCTACCATTCTTGAACTAATACCTCATTGCTTACACTAGCGTCATCATTGTACCATCATCATGGGACGATCATTATCATTATTATCATTATTGTTATCGCTGTCACACCATTGTGAAATCACTACAGAAATAGTCAAATCATTTTATTAAATAAGGGCAAGATAGTCTCTTTAAATATTATCCTCATTTCCACTACATGAAAATCAATGATTTCCACCTTTTCACATGGTTATCAAGTTTTCATGTTTTATCAAAATCTTTCATTCTTGAAAAAATTAAATACCTAAGAATCATTTTTCAAATCTTAAACCAAATATTGGAAGGAAAAAACTACTTCCACTTAATAACTTTCACACAATGCTTACAATAGGTATAATAGTCATTAGAATTGTTTAGTTTCATAGTTTAATTTATAAAATTTGATAAATTTAATTATTTATATTTTATATTATAAAAATTAAATAAAAATATAGTTATAAGAATAACAAGACATACGTAAAAATTAAAGATTCCATATCTGAAATTTCATAAAATCTTTCAAGATTTCGCAAACCAAATGCACTCTATGTTGTATATAATACCGCACCCTTTCTACAAGCACAAATGTTAAGTCTACTAAAAGTATGGGTATTAAAGCCTCACTTAATAAATGAGGTATGTCAATTTATTAAATCATATAATTTTAAATTTAATTATTTAAATTTTTTAAATAAACATATAATAAAATCTAATTCAAAAATAACAGACTGTCATGCAAGCCATGAAATCCATTGAACTTCACAGCTGTCAAATCGATATAATGTAAAAATTTAACCACGGCAAACGCGCAAATTTTCTGTCCAAAAAATAAGCGGATAATAGTCGATACATTCCTCTAAGTAACATCACTCCCAAATTTACAAAGATATTCTCGCCATTAGGAAATTCGCAGGAACATAAGAAAGCTACTATAAACATTTGTTTGCGTTGGAAACAAGTAATTGGGTATTCTGGCATAAAACAAGTTTAACAGAAGGGCTGTCATATATTTCCTTAGAGCTTTACTCATTGATAATGCAAACATATAAATAAAATTATGAGAGTTTCCAATCAAAATAACTAATCCATGATCATCCTCATCCTGCCTGGTCCCGTGTAACACAATTTCATAAATGAACTTGGAATTATCAGGCCTACCCAAATTCCAGACAGCTCCCACAATTCCAAGCCATGAACAAAATTAGTCTTCGATCAAATTATAAAAGAACAAAATTAGTAATATGCATGTTTTCTACCTTTTCGCTGACTAGCGCTGCTACCAATAAACATAAACACACAGATAGGATCCGATGTGGATTAAAGGTATGTCAGTTGACAATCGGTTCACGATCCCAAGCACGACCAAAAAGAAAAAAGGCGAGGGTGGGAAGAGAATGAAAATAGGTCCAAAAACATGCAAATAATGGAATGAAAATACAAGTAATAGAAGTTTTTCAATTTATATAACTGTGATATAGTTAACAATGCCGGTCTGTGTGTTCCATTATGAATATGCAACAGAAGAGTCACACATGCTCCAAAATAGTCCTTGTGCCAAAGATAAGTCTCATAAGAACACCCCGATAGGATGAAAGCAACCTATTTGAAATAAATGGATATTTGAGGAATGTCTATGTCATTATCCTCGTCATCCTCACAGGCTACAACAACATCCAAGTGACGACGGTAAGGAGGAAGATCCACCTTGGCAACTTCCCTTGCTAGATCCACTACTTTTTTGTCCATCCGGTCTTTGTGCCTCGGGAACATGCTGTTGTAGAGTAGACAACTTCCACATGAAATACTATAAGCATTCAGCCCTTTTTCCTGCAGCCAATCAATAAGTTGCCTTAGAGTAGGATTGTCTCTCAGAATCCACCTGTCCCAAACCGTCCAACTCATATCCCGATGTTTGATGACCTTGGGTGGAACTGGCTCAGCCATGGAAAATAGGGGCAGTGCCAGGTTTGCAAATGTATTTCTGTAGTCCTCAAGTCTATGCCCTCCATCCAATGCTTTGTAGAGCTCCAGGCAGACAAGACCAGTGGCCATGGCAGTCGAGGTAGCAATAGCAGGGATGATCCTTCCAGCAATGAACTTGGCTTTAAGCTTGTCAACTTCAGGAATGCTATAATTCCTTGCTCTCATATTGGCGAGCCCAGCTATCAGATCCATATGGTAATTTGTATCATCATCCTGCAGTTTTACAGAAAACTTGGTTGATGAAAAAGCCACGCAAAATCAGAATCATTTATGCAAAGAAACAGGAGTAAGAGTTGACATATATTGAATCGCACCATACCCACTCCCAACCTAAACGAATCAACCTACACCCAACACGGACCCTAAACCATTCTAAAAAGCCAATCACTAAGAATAAAAACCATTACCAAGACACTAGAAAGTCTGACACAAGCCTCAATGTAAAAAAAATAATAAATAGCAGAGTATTATAACAGATAAAACAAACCTTCTCAAATTGAACTGGTTTCATCCTAAACCCAGGTGGCAGGTTTGCCCGGCACCTCTCTAACTTGATAATAAGATCGTTAATAACTGCTGCATCATCAACAGAAGCAGTAGAGAGACTTGTGGCCTTCTCATCTGTCACTATTTTCACATCCTTTTTAGGCTGAAAGTCTGGAACTTTCACTTTATTAACTGCTTCAGAAAACTTTTTAGGGTTCTTAACCCAATCAGGGATTGGAATACCAAATGTTTCAGCTCGCAGTATGGAAGCTGCCAGAACAAAATGGAGATGACCCACATCAGAAGCTGAGAACCGCAATGGATGAGGGAATCTCTTTGGAGCAGACCAGAAAGGAGCTCCGGTACTGGTTGCAGCATCTTCAGGAAAAGTATAGATTAACTGCTTCACCCGGTCAGCAAAATAATCTTCAAACCTGTGAATAAAATTGAGTTTATAAATGATAAACAAGCATAAAAATTATCATGCTCCCACTACAACTATATTAAAATAAAAGAGACAAGCCCATGCTATACATACTTTAGCCGAGCCCAAGTGATACAATCTTCAAAGGTCTCACACTTTTCCCTGTCAAGGCACTCAAGAACACGCTCCAAGTTATCCCTTGCCTGAGCATCACCATTATTCCTCATTGTGTTAGTATATTCACTTGGGTTGGACAAATAGGCATTTACTTCAGCAGGAGTTTTCTCAAGCAAGCCCTCAAACTCTGATCGAGCCCATGTAAGGCAGTGGTCAATGTTGTGAGGAAATGAGTGCACAGTGCACATTGGCGCTTGTTTCTCAGGTGGATCTCTTGACGCACCATAGTTTTCTGTCAGATGGGGAATGACCATCTGTGTATTGCATTTAGTTCCAAGGGTTCCCGACTCAAGAAGAGGCTTTTGGAAGTACAAGCACCTCTGATCAACATATAGTCTAGCATTCACATTGTCCAGTGCATTAATAACAACACCCAGGTTTTCCCAGAAGGTATCATCAAACACATTCTCAGTTTCAGGGCCAACACGATTTTGCAGTGCTACAATGTTCAAACGACGATTGATGGACGCAGCAGCTGTCGCAGCAACTGTTGACTTAGCCTGCCCTATATTCCAATCACGGAAGAGGAACTGCCTGCTCAGGTTACTCTTCTCAATAACATCATCATCAGTAATTGTCAGTTCCCCTTGACTGCCACAAGAAACTCCCATCAAGGCAAGATTTTTTAAGAATTCACATCCCAAAGCACCAGATCCAACAACAAACACTTTTGCATCCTCTAATTTCTTCTGTAACTTAGATCCAAAAACTGAAATCTGGGCATCATAACGACTATTTACAGGTCTAAAATCATTGGGATCCAGTGGTTCGGTAGGAAGTGATTCCAAAGAATCAAAGTACAAAAACTGCAAGGAGTAAATAAACAAATTAAAGCCATAATCACCAACTGACACAACAAGGAATAGGAGTATTCTAACTTACAAATGATATCAAGTTACATAAGCAAATGATAAATAACTACACATTCCTTTACAGAACAAGTCAAGAACATATGCTAGCAAATAACAGTTTGTTATTGTTTCTCTTGACTAAGCAGATCATAATGCGAACATGTCTCAGGACTATAATGGATACAAAGTTTCAAACATAACGTCTGCATCTATGTATGAAAGTGCATATACATGTACTAGAGCACAAATCATTTTCAAAGCATCAACACATGCTAATCAACATGGACAGGTGCACTTGATCACCAGTTGACAGCACAAGGAGCAGGAGTATTATAAGTTATAAATGATATCAAGTTACATATATAATAAAAAACCTACACATTCCTTTACAGAACAAGTCAACAATATATGCAAGCTTATAAGAGTCTTTTATTATTTCTCTCAACAAAGCAGATCATAATGCCATCATGTCTTGGGACTATAAAGGATTCTAAGTTTCAAACATAATGTCTCCGACGCAGCATGTACATATGAAAGTGCATATGCATGTACTAAAGCACAAATTATTTTCAAAGCATCCACACATGCTAATCAAATTGGACAGGTGTACTTAATCATACAAGCACACATATTCCAGTGTGTTCATCAGAGTCTCATTTTCTTTCAATTTGTAACAGGAAAAGAGATAAAAAGCAATCATTCATTGCTCAGCATTACACCAATAGCAATGCAGCATCCAAGCAAGCATGTCACAGTCAAGATCAAATTCCATTTATAAATACAAGTTCAACATATAGCTTTGCCTGAACTGTTGTGTTCAAGAGTCAAGATTAATATAGCTTTGATCAAATAACACAATAAGCAAATGTCTTTGGGAAAAGAAGTTATGGAAGATGAACAATAAAATCAAATGAAGAAGCAAATGAGACATTCAATCGGCCAACTACTGTAACTAGGGAGTGGTCTCATAAACACAACATCGATTCTCATGAGAGATGTAAGATGCAATCCCCTCTGCAAAATGAAGAAAAAAAAAATGGTCCAGTCCAAGACAAGCGATGCTGCAGCTGTTAGAGAGCTTTTACCCTTAAAACATCCCAATTAAACCACATACCCCAAAAACATATCACCAAACATCATAAATAGCATAAGTAAATGTTCACTAAAAGGGGGACAATCCACTTCAAAATTAATTTAAATTTCTCCAATTCAAGTACATAACCAATAACACTGGTACAGCAAAGTTTCATCAATTTCATGAACAATAAGCAATCCAAAAATAAAACCGCAAACACTCATGCTCAGCTGCTTGTCCAATTACAATTAACTAGCGCATGCATCTTGAATCAGTTCATAAGCACTATTTAAAAATATTTTTAAAAAATTGATATCAGACAACCTGATGATCATTATAAACACAAAAAGTAATACTAACCTGGAAAAGTGGATGGAACTTCCCAGAGCATGCTTTAACAACCTCTTGTCCGACAATTCCACCAAACATTGCAGCCATGGGGTTCAATACTGCCTTAGCACCAAAGGCAAAATGCCGCAGAAGTTTTGCATTGATATCTTCAAACTTCCCATCACCTAAGCTCTCGTTAATATTACTGGCAACAGATATAAGTTTCTGTGCATCATCCTCAGAACCCGCAACAGGGAAGCGACCCAACTCAGAGATGAACTTGTCTAAAGCCTGGAATGCTAAGTGCAGGAGAGGTGGGCGATCAAACTTAGAAAAATCACTCAGAAGAAAATCACCAGGATCACTGAGTGCTTCCCTGAGTGGCTTAAATTTTAACACCTTTGGTTGTTTGACCTGCGTGACAATTCCACCTTTCTCATAGGTACCATAATTTGTTGTGTCTTCTTCAAGAGTAAACGAATATGCTCTAGCATTTTTTATCTTCCTTGGCTTTCCATCATTCAATTCAGTCATACCATGAACTTCAGAAAATACAACCAGATCTCCATCCTGAAACTCAAGCCTTTCATCATCAACACAGGATACTAGGGCAGGGTTGTCCTTGCTAATGGATGCAATTATACCCGTATGGGGTTCCTCTCCATCCACATCAAAGACAGTGAACTCGGGCCCAAAATCACAGAAGACAGAACCAAACAGGCCTCTAACTTCAGATTTGATAAAAGCAATGGGAGGCTGATGACTATGGCAGTAATCATTGAACTCAATGGCTTTCTCAAAAATGATGTCAGTAAACACAACAGCCTGTAGAATGTTCAAAAAGCAGGTGCAAGAAAACTCTAAACAAGTCAGATGTTTGCGCATAAACCAACAAACCTCACAACAAAAATACACTAGAAGAACAACAAACATGCATGATCTGAGTGCCATATCACTTAAACAGATATAGATCAGCTTCAATTGCAAAAGATATTCAAACTTTCTCCTGACACATGGCTTCAATATATATTACCACATTTACAATCCAGTAATGTTAGTAGCACAATTGTTTTAGATGATGATGACCATCACAACCCAACAAATATTATGGCATTAAATGTAGCTAACCATTACTCTACCAATCTACCTATACCAATGCGAAACAAGGAAACCATGAGCTACCACAGTAGAAGCCCTCACAGTTAAAGCCATTAATATGCATACAAGTCTCTCCATTAACTTCCCAAAAATACTAAAACACGGTGCCTCTGTGCTATGTGCTTGGAAAAATGGATTTGCTCAAAAACAAATTGCTAACCATTATAAGTGAGCAAGTTTGATTCATGGAACATATGAGTACAAGAGTTTCTATTCTAAAAAAAATGAACTGATAGATGTAAAAGCAAGAATAAAATTACTATTCCTTTATGACAGACAACTGACAAGTGATAAGTAACTAACAAGCAAAGAATGACTTTGAAATAAAGAAAGTAATTAGTCCAAAGCTTCATTAGATTTAAAACTACTAAAACTTATTAATGACAAATGCAAAGCCACATAAACGTAAGGTAGACCCAAAATATGAACCATAGACTCTCCATTTAAAGCAAATTCTCGCTGATAATCACTTTCAATTTTGCAGTGGCATAATAATGAAAAAATATATTCTTTCTCTAGAAATTAAAGTTTGATTATTCATCCATTCTTACTAACAATCTTTGCAGTAAAAATGAAACTGTACCCATATTTAACACAGAGGTCTTCTAGTTACTATAACTGATGTCATTGAAAAGCAAAAAGTAAGCAAGTATCTTATCACTATTGATAAAGAGGCCTAACCAGGGGAATCCTACAACTGTTCCATAAAGATCCAAACAAGACAAAGGAAAATTTTAATCACTTGACATACAACAGGTATAAAGAAAATTAATAATACAAAACATCGAAGAACCAAGGGACATAAAGAGTCCAAAAACAAGAGGTAAAACTAAAGTACCTGGAAATTGGAAAGTTGTTCTTTTGTCAGCTTAGTTGTCAAAGAGAGCACAAGCACTGCATTGTTGAGCTCCTGCAACTTGGTAACAGAAGCCACTGCCCTATTCTTACCAACATCATTCTCCGAAAATACAAAGTTACTGGACAAATCCCACAACTCCACATTCCCTTCATCGTGCAACGTCACAGATTTGACACCAGCAAGAATGAGATTCTTGGCTGCACGCAGAAAAAATAAACTTATCAGCATACACACGCATGATTTGCACAACTTGAATTTATACAACACAAAAGTATAACAGATATTCAAGTCAAAAACCAGTAGAATATTTTAAAACATGCAAGTTACACTTGGTATACACCAATTAGTCAACAATCAAAGGTGAGGTGATCCTACATGAAAGAGCAAAAAATGTAAGGGGATTCACAAACAGTGGCTTCCACACCTTCAAGGGGGAGAGAAGACAAGCAAAGAAAATAGACACCCAGCCAAAACAAAAAGGACCTCAAAACAAGGGTGCAAAAGTATAAGAGAAATAGCTCCTTGGAACCAAGGCATAGAACAAGATATGATTGAAGACATTAAATATAAAAACTAATGTCGCATGTCAAGGATTATAAAGATTAAAATACAGGCATGTACAATAAATTACAAGACTATAATAAGGGCCGGGCTAATCTCATATGATATCATTCTACCACCTTTGATTTTCTAGAAAGATGGGAAAGGAACTAGGGACCAAATGAACAAAACTGCTGACACCAATTCTATATTAATTTAACATTTCAGCGATTTTTTTCACAACTCTAAATGTTACTCTACAAGAAGCCAGAAGAAACGGGAGAGGAAATCATTTCTAGTCTGTTCAAGGTCGGTCACCAAATCAAGCAAATGAGCAAATGTAGGATTCATAAATCTTACTCTCAAAATCTAAAGGTTTACTACCATTGTCGGGTAGTTAGATAATAATCACTATCTAACACAAGGTTCAGAAAAGAAAATGGAAATCTAACATCCAACGCACAATCTAACCTTTAAACAAAAATCATCAATACACGTAAAAGAACTTATAAAGGGTGTTGAAAAATTATACCAATCTCAACACCAAGACCCTGCATCCCCGAGACGAGGACCTTAGACGCAAAGAGCCTCCTCATCGTCTCACGACCGTACACAGCGAGCTGACGGCTGTGCAGATCCTCATCAATATCGGGTGGATTCGAGTCGCCCAAAACCATTGAAGTTCCTTCGACAAAGTTCCCGCTACTGTGGTTGTTATTGTTGTTACTGCTGCTACTGAAGCTCTCGTTGCTGTCGTTCACCGTCGATTCGGTGGTATCAGGAGGGGAGGACGCGGCAGCGAAGCAGGCGATTCGATTCTTCTTAGGAAACGACGCAGCACCTACGTTGTTGTTGTTTTCAGCCTCTTCTTCTACAACCACTCCTTCACAAGCTCTCTTTCTAGGAAGCATATAGTGCAGTAAACTGCTGAACAAGGAACGAAAACACATCATCGAAATTCTCAACACAACAACAAAAGCAATCAATAAGCGATTAAGACCATGATCAGTAAAAGCCACAAACCAACAAACGGTAAAAGGTGCCAAAACCATAAACCCGAACCCTAAATTCCAATGTTAAGCAGTGAAGCAAGATACAAAGAAGATAAATCTGGAAAATACAGATGCCAAGAAACGTACCGATTGGAACTTTGGGAAGAAAGAGAAGAATGGAATCTGAGTGGAAGCCGAGAAACAGAGAAAGAGAACAAATTGATACGTGGGAGTTTCTCTTGCTTTTCCTCGCTTTTCTTTCTTTTTCTTGTGTTTTGGGGTTGTTTAGAATGAAGATATGGGATGAGTGGGGTTTGATACAAAAGGGGAGGAGGAGAGAGGAGAGAGGAGAGGGGAAGGGCATTTATGGATTTCCATAACTATCTAGGGTTTTGTGGGCGTGAGGACAGGTTCTGTTTGCGAAGATGGGTACCATTTCTCTCTTACAGTCTCAGTCTGAGAGAAGATAAAGAGCAGAGACAAGGGAAAAGGGAGAGAATACGGAGATTAGTCAGCCGGGGAGTGGGTATGCGTGCCTGTTGGTCATGAATCATTAGCGGTGAGCCATAGGCGAAATCTCCTAAAAGTACGCCACGACGTCGTTTCATTTTCGACATGCTCTGAACGACGTCGAATGTGGCTTGTCCTGTGTTCAAATGCGCTTTTGGAACTATATTCCGGGCAAGTGCAAACGTCTGGCGCGGTTGCTAAGGTGGGTATTTATAGAACAACCTTGGAGTCTAGGACAGATTAAAATGGTTGAACACTCGACAACGAGTATAAGATATTTTGGAATTGGACAAATATGGAATCCTAGGAAGTTTTTTATATACGTGTTATTTTATAAATAAAATTTTATTAATTTTAAATTTTAAATTTTAAATTATTAAATCGAATAAATTTAACAATATTAACAAATAAAAAAAGTCAAATTTCCTTATATGATACGTTAGTAAAACCCATTGTCAAATCAAGGCTATTTTCTTTGAACGAAAACGCTATATTTGTCCTCAGTTTGAAATAAATTGATTCCATTAAAAATTTTTAAACTTTTGGTCTTCTAGAGATAAATTATTTCTCTATTTTGCTTTTTTGGCTTCCCCATTCCTTTCCTTAGATTAGAGTCGTTGTTTTTTGCTCAACTTTTCTGTATTAGCCCGAAACCAAACACTATTTTTTAAGAGGTTAGAACCTTTAATTTTTTATCAAAAATATTTGAACTTTTTTTTACCTATTTCAAATTTGGTCCGGACTCTTCACCCAAAAAATATTGATTCGGACCGCTCCAAACTAGCTTGTTGCAGTCTTGGTCAACCTAGATTTTTTTTTAATTATCTTTAATTTAATAATATTAAGTTTATTTAATAATATTAGTTTAATATTTGTCTTGATTAAACTTTGTAAGTCTTATTAAATTGTTTTTAAATTATTAAATTATTAACATATAATTTATTAATTTATAGTAACTAAATTGGCTAAATATGTCATATTAGTTTATAAATTATATAATTTAATTTAAGATTAGAATTAGAATTAAATTCAAATTTAAATTTAAATTATGTTTAAATTTAGATTCAAAACTAGTTCACAAAGATTAACCGGCAATTTGTAAAATTAGGTTAAGATCACATTTTTTTGATAAAAAAATTTAAACTTTTTTAGACCAAACTAATTTTTTTTTTTTAAGTTAATACAGGAGTCATACGACTTTGATAGAAAAGCGAGAAGATTCAAACTCGCGAAGGAATTTAAAGATACCAACAGAAATGCCACTAAAACTAAGGCTCATGGGCAGACCAAACCAAATTTAGTGCAAGACCACTTTAGTCTAGGTTGAACAAAACGATAGCTAGACCCTCAACGCACTTAACATAATTGATTATATGTCCCATTAAATGATGATGTAGCTCTGTTTTTTATTTGCTAGGCTTAATGAGTAGATTATTGAGTGACAAGCTAGCACTATTAGCGTGTCAGATTCTTTTCAACCCCCTCTACACAAAAACCCTATACTTATCCCTCACAGGTGGAGCTTAAAATAAATTGATTTCATTGAAAACTTTTGAATTTTTGGGCCATTAGATATGGATTATTCCCTATTTTGGCCCCTGCGTTCCTCTATTTTGAACCCACTTAACATACATGATTATATGTTTCGTTAAACGATGATGTAACACTATTTTTTACTTACTAGGTTTAATGACTGGATCATTGAGTGACATGCTAAGACTCTCAGCATGTCAAATTGTTTTCAGCCCCCTCTACACAAAATGACGCCATTGGGCTTAAGGTAGATACTCCCCCAATCTCTTCTCTTCTTCCTCCACACACCACCTAAAATATGGTTGTTGAAGAAATTTTTTGCAGAAAGTGAGGGGTTATATATTGAACTAAGGTTATGTATTGAATTGTTTCGTCATATGAATATAATTACTCAGATTAAACATTTTACTATATAATATGGTTTTTGGAAAGATGCATGTGTGTTAGGTGCAAATACCTGTTTAGAAGGTCAAGCGAAAGAGCTAAGATGCAATCGGGAATGAAGCGGTAAGTGTTGTCGATCTGGTAGAACTTCTCGGATACTTTGGTTAAGTGAAGTGGCACAATAAGCCGAACCACCACATTGGTTGAGTACAAAGCAACCAAATATTCGTACGACCAACACTTTTGTTTCGACTAGCATCATGCATTATTATTATTATTATTATTATTATTATTATTAAATTGTCACTATTATTAATATAATTATCATTGTTATTGTCACTAATATTATTAAATTATCATAACAATATTTAAATTATTTTGTTAAATCAAGATAAAATTATATCTTTAAATAATATTAGCATTCTCACTATGTGAGAAATAATGATTTTCACCTCTTCATATAACTTTTAAATTTTTATATTTTGTAAGAATCTTTGGTTTCCAAAAAAACTAAATGACTAAGAATTATTTTTCAAATCTTAAACTAAATGTAGGAAGGAAAAAACACTTTCACTTAATAATTTTCACACAATACTTATAATAGTTATAATAGTTATTAAATTAATTAAGTTTTATAATTTAATTTATAAAATTTAATAAATTTAATTATTTAAATTTTATGTTATAAATATTAAATAAAAATAAAATTATAAAAATAATGAAATTCATATAAAAATTAAAGATTCTAAACCCGAATTTTTAAAAATCTCTCGAGACTATTACAATCCAAATACACTCTAAATTCTTCACAATATTACACCCGTTCTACAAGAAAAAATGTTAAGCATACTAAAAGTAAGAGTACTAAAGCATCACTTAATGGTATATTAATTTATTAAATCACATGATTTAATTTATGAAATTTATGAAATTTAATAATTTAATTTTTAAATAAATATTTAATAAAATTTAATTTATAAAAATAATAAAACTTTTCTAAATGCGATAAAACCTATTAAACTTTATTGGTGTCAAATCGGTATAATGTAACAATTTTACGATGGCATGCAGAAGAAATTTTTCTTTATTCAAAAAACAAGCGGATAACTGACAATACATTTCTCAAAGTAACATTGCTCCTAAATTTTGAAAATGTATTATTCTCACGATAAGGAAATTTACCAAAATCTTACACAAGAAAGCTATTATAAACATTTGCGTTGTAAACAAGTTTTACAGAAGGGTTTCATATATTTCCCTATAGCTTTACTCATTTATAATGCAAACATATCAATAAAATTATGACAGCTCCAAATCAAAATGACAAACCAATGATCATCCTCATCCTGCCTGTGGGGATGGGCATAAACCATCTTTCCCATTATAACAAGATTCAAAAAAGAAAAGCAGTTTGGGTAGGTTTAGTTCGTGGATTAGAATAGAAAGAGTTTGGTTTAATTTGCACAAGGACAAGTTGCTAGATTGCCTCCTGTCAACCTGAAACTTTTTATTATTTGTTAGTAATAAACATTTGATTTTAACTTTTATTTACCCTCAAGCCGATTGAACCCACTTAAACCTGTCTAAAACCCTTCAAATTCGAATGAAACCAACACAACCTAATACAACCCAAAACATTTAAATTATACCAACAGAACCCTCAACGGCGTCAACCCACCCAACCAGAAACTTCCAATTTCATGTTCCAACCCGGCCATAATTGTTTCAACCCATTCCCCTTCGGTTTCAGTATTGTCCCTCTCAACCCAACCCAACCCAACCCATGCCCATCCCTAGCTGCCTGGTCTTGTGCAACACAATTTCATAAACGAACTTGAAATTATCAAGCCTACCCAGATTCCAGACAGCTCATAATTCCATGCCATGAACAAAATTAGTCTTTGATCAAGATAAGATCCAATGCGGATTAAAGGCAAATCAGTTGACAAACGGCTCACAATCCCAAGCACGACAATTAAAAAAAAGGCAAGGGTGGGAAGAGAATCAAATTAGGTCCAACAACATCCAAATAATGACATGAAAATACAAGGAATGGAAGTTGTTGTTCAATTCATATGAACTGTGATATAGTTAATAATGTTTGTCTGTGTTCGATTATGAACATGCAACAGAAGAGTCACACATGCCGCAAAATAGTCCTTGTGCCTAAGATATATCTCATAAGAACACCCGGGTAGGATGAAAGCAACCTATTTGAAATAAATGGATACTTGAGGGATGTCAATATCATTATCCTCGTCATCCTCACAGGCTACGACAACATCCAAGTGACGACGGTAAGGAGGAAGATCCACCTTGGCAACTTCCCTTGCTAGATCCACTACTTTTCTGTCCATTCGGTCTCTGTGCCGAGGGAACATGCTATTGTAGAGTAGACAACTTCCACATGAAATACTATAAGCATTCAACCCTTTTTCCTGCAGCCAATCAATAAGTTGCCTTAGAGTAGGATTGTCTCTCAGAATCCACCTGTCCCAAACCGTCCAACTCATATCCCGATGCTTGATGACCTTAGGTGGAACTGGCTCAGCTATGGAAAAGAGAGGCAGTGCCAGGTTTGCAAATGTATTTCTGTAGTCCTCAAGTCTATGCCCTCCATCCAATGCTTTGTAGAGCTCCAGGCAGACAAGACCAGTGGCCATGGCAGTCGAGGTAGCAATAGCAGGGATGATCCTTCCAGCAATGAACTTGGCTTTAAGCTTGTCAACTTCAGGAATGCTATAATTCCTTGCCCTCATATTGGCGAGCCCAGCTATCAGATCCATATGGTAATTTGTATCATCGTCCTGCACTTTTACAGAAAACTTGGTTAACGAAAAAGGAATGCAAAATCTGCATCAAATATGTAAAAGAAACATGGTTTTGGATAGAACCCAATAAAACTATTTAATTCATATAGCCAACTTCACTTCGTAGAACAAGACTCTTGTTGTTGTTATTGTTGTTGTTGTTGTTGTATAAGTAAAAGAAACAGGTGCAAAAGTTCACATATAATGAATTGCACTATACCCACTCCCAGCCTATACGAATCCACCTTCACTGAACCAATCCCCAAACCATTCTAAAAAACCCAATCACTAATAATAAAATCCATTACCAAGACACTAGAAAGACCGATAGATGAGACTAAAACAAGCCTCAATGTAAAAGAACAATAAATAGCAGAGTATTATAACAGATAAAACAAACCTTCTCAAATTGAACTGGTTTCATCCTGAACCCAGCTGGCAGGTTTGCCCGGCATCGCTCTAACTTGATAATAAGTTCGTTAATGACTGCTGCATCATCAAAAGAAGCAGTAGAGAGACTTGTGGCCTTCTCATCTGTCACTATTTTCACATCCTTTTTAGGCTGAAAGTCTGGAACTTTCACTTTATTAACTGCTTCAGCGAGCTTCTTAGGGTTCTTAACCCAATCAGGGATTGGTATACCAAATGTTTCTGCTCGCAGTATGGAAGCTGCCACAACACAATGGAGATGACCCACATCAGAAGCTGAGAACTGCAATGGATGAGGGAATCTCTTTGGAGCAGACCAGAAAGAAGCTCCAGTACTGGTTGCAGCATCTTCAGGAAATGTATAGATTAACTGCTTCACCCGGTCAGCAAAATAATCTTCAAACCTGTGAATAAATTGAGAGTTTATAAATGAACAAGCATAATAATTTTCATGCTCCCACTACAACAATATTAAAATAAAAGAGACAAGCCCATGCTATACATACTTTAGCCGAGCCCAAGTGATACAGTCTTCAAAGGTCTTGCACTTTTCCCTGTCAAGGCACTCAAGAACACGCTCCAAGTTATCCCTTGCCTGAGCATCACCATTATTCCTCATTGTGTTAGTATATTCACTTGGGTTGGACAAATATGCATTTACTTCAGCAGGAGTTTTCTCAAGTAAGCCCTCAAACTCTGATCGAGCCCATGTAAGGCAGTGGTCAATGTTGTGAGGAAATGAGTGCACAGTGCACATTGGCGCTTGTTTCTCAGGTGGATCTCTTGATGCACCGTAGTTTTCTGTCAGATGGGGAATGACCATCTGGGTATTGCATTTAGTTCCAAGGGTTCCTGACTCGAGAAGAGGCTTTTGGAAGTATAAGCACCTCTGATCAACATATAGTCTAGCATTCACATTGTCCAGTGCATTAATAACAACACCCAGGTTTTCCCAGAAAGCATCATCAAACACATTCTCGGTTTCAGGGCCAACACGATTTTGCAGTGCTACAATGTTCAAATGAGGATTGATGGACGTAGCAGCTGTTGCAGCAACTGTTGACTTAGCCTGCCCTATATTCCAATCACGGAAGAGGAACTGCCTGCTCAGGTTACTCTTCTCAATAACATCATCATCAGTAATTGTCAATTTCCCTTGACTGCCACAAGAAACTCCCATCAAGGCAAGATTTTTTAAGAATTCACATCCCAAAGCACCAGATCCAACAACAAACACTTTTGCATCCTCTAATTTCTTCTGTAACTTAGATCCAAAAACTGAAATCTGGGCATCATAACGGCTATTTACAGGTCTAAAATCATTGGGATCCAGTGGTTCGGTAGGAAGTGATTCCAAAGAATCAAAGTAGAAAAACTGCAAGGAGTAAATAAACAAATTAAAGCCATAATCACCAACTGACACAACAAGGAATAGGAGTATTCTAACTTACAAATGATATCACTTTACATAAGCAAATGATAAAAAACCACACATTCCTTTACAGAACAAGTCAAGAACATATGCTAGCAAATAACAGTTTGTTATTGTTTCTCTTGACTAAGCAGATCATAATGCGAACATGTCTCAGGACTATAATGGATACAAAGTTTCAAACATAATGTCTGCATCTACGTATGAGAGTGGATATGCATGTACTAGAGCACAAATTATTTTCAAAGCATCAACACATGCTAATCAACATGGACAGGTGTACTTGATCACCAGCTCACACAACAAGGAGTAGGGGTATTCGAAGTTACAAATGATATCAAGTTACATACGCAAATGATAAAAATGTACACATTCCTTTCAGAACAAGTCAACAATATATGCACGCTTATAACAGTCTGTTACTGTTTCTCTTGACTATGCAGATCATAATGCCAAGATCAGATTCCATTTATAAAATGCAAGTTCAACATATAGCTTTACCTGAACTGTTGTGTTCAGATTGTAAGAGTCAAGATTATTGTAGCTTTGATCAAATATCGTAATAAGCAAATGTCCTTGGGAAAAGAAGCTATGGAAGACGAAGAATAAAATCAAATGAAGCAGCATATGAGACAATCAATTGGCCAACTACTGTAACTAGGGAGTGGTCTCGTAAACACAACATTTATTCTCATGAGTGATGTTAAGATACAGTCCTCTCAGCAAAATAAAAAAAAAAAAAAATCCAGTCCAAGAGTAATAATGCTGCAGCTGTCAGAGAGCTTTTACCCATAAAACATCCCAATTAAACTACATACCTCAAAAATATATCACCAACCATCATAAACATAAATAACGTAAGTAAATGTTTACTGAAAGGGGGATAATCCACTTTAAAATTAAATTTAAGTTTCTCCAACTCAACTGTCTATCCAATAACACTGATACAGCAAAGTTTCCTCGGTTTCATGAACAACAAGTAATCCAAAAATAAAACCTCAAAAACTCATGCTCAGCTGCTAGTCCAAGCACAATTAACCAGTGTGTGCATCTTGAATCAGTTCAAAAGCACCATTTAAAATAATTTTTAAAGAAAATTGATACCAGACTATCTGTTTAGCATTATAAATACAAAAAGTAATACTAACCTGAAAAAGTGGATGGAACTTCCCAGAGCATGCTTTAACAACCTCTTGTCCAACAATTCCACCGAACATTGCAGCCATGGGGTTCAATACTGCCTTAGCACCAAAGGCAAAATGCCGCAGAAGTTTTGTATTGATATCTTCTAACTTCCCATCAACTAAGCTGTCATTAATATAAATGGCAACAGATATAAGATTCTGTGCATCATCCTCAGAACCCGCAACAGGGAAGCGACCGAACTCAGAGATGAACTCGTCTAAAGCCTGGAATGCTAAGTGCAGGAGAGGTGGGCGATCAAACTTAGAGAAATCACTCAGAAGAAAATCACCAGGATCACTAAGTGCTTCCCTGAGTGGCTTAAAATTTAACACCTTTGGTTGTTTGACCTGTGTGACAATGCCACCTTTCTCATAGGTACCATAATTCGTTGTGTCTTCTTCAAGAGTAAACGAATATGCTCTAGCATTTTTTATCTTCCTTGGCTTTCCATCATTCAATTCAGTCATACCATGAACTTCAGAAAATACAACAAGATCTCCATCCTGAAACTCAAGCCTTTCATCATCAACACAGGATACTAGGGCAGGGTTGTCCTTGCTAATGGATGCAATTATACCCGTATGGGGTTCCTCTCCATCCACATCAAAAACAGTGAACTCAGGTCCAAAATCACAGAAGACAGAACCAAACAGGCCTCTAACTTCAGATTTGATAAAAGCAATGGGAGGCTGATGACTATGGCAGTAATCATTGAACTCAATGGCTTTCTCAAGACTAATGTCAGTGAACACAACAGCCTGTAGAATGTTTAAAAAGCAGGTATAAGAAAACTCTAAACAAGTCAGATGTTTGCACATAAACCAACAAACCTCACATCAAATATTATGGCATTACATGTAGTTAACCATTAGTCTACCACTCCACCTCTACCAATACGAACCACAGAACACACATTATCACAAGCATGAGCTACCACAGAAGAAGCCCTCAGAATTAAAGCCACTAATATGCATACAAGCCTCTCCATTAACTTCCCAAAAATACTAAAACACGGTGCCTCTATGCTATGTGCTTGCAAAAAGGAATTGCTCAAGAACGAATTACTAACCATTATAAAGCGATCCAGTTTGATTTATTGAACATATGAGTACAGGAGTTCATAATTTAAAAAAATGAACTTCTATAGACACAAAAGCAAGAATGCACTTAGTATTACTTTGTGACAGACAACTGACTAGTGATAACTACTGATATGTAACTTACAAGCAAAGAACGACTTTGAAGTCAACAAAGCAATTAGTCCAAAGATTAGTTAGATTAAAAACACCACTAAAAATCATTGATGCCAAATGCAAAGCCACATAAACCTAACGTATACACAAAATATGAAGCATACACTCTCCATTTAAGGCAAATTCTTGCCCAATGCTAACTGATAATCATCTTTCAATTTTGCAGTGGCATAATAATACTTCACATAATATATTCTTTCTCTAGAAATTAGAGTTTGATAGTTCATCCAGGCTTACTTACCATCTTTGTAGTAAAAATAGATTACACCCAGACTTAACACAAAGGTCATTTAGTTACTATAACTGATGTCATTGAGAAGCAAAAAGTATGCAAGTATCTTATCACTATTTATAAAGACGCCTAACAAGGAAAATCCTACAACAGTTCCATAAAGATCAAAACAAGAGAAAGGAAACTTTTAATCACTTGATATACAGAGGGTATAAAAAAAGATTTAATGATACCAACACAGAAGAACGAAGGGACATAAAGAATCAATAAACAAGAGAGGCAAAAGTACCTGGAAATCAGAAAGTTGTTCTTTTGTCAGCTTAGTTGTCAGAGAGAGCACAAGCACTGCATTGTTGAGCTCCTGCAACTTGGTAACAGAAGCCACTGCCCTATTCTTACCAACATCATTCTCTGAAAATACAAAGTTACTGCACAAATCCCACAACTCCACATTCCCTTCATCGTGCAAGGTCACAGATTTGACACCAGCAAGAATAAGATTCTTGGCTGCAGGCAGAAAAAAATTAACTTATGAGTACATACCAGCATGATTTGCACAATTCGAATTTACACATCACAAAAGTATAACAGAAATTCCAGTGAAGAAACCAATAGAATATTTGAAACATGCAAATTACACTTGGCATAAACCAATTAGTTAACGATTGAAGGCAACCCTACATGAAAGAGCAAAAAATGTCAGGGGATTCACAACCAGTCGCTTCATGCCTTCAGGGGGAACCGGGGAAGAGAAGACAAGCAAAGAAAATAGACACCCAGCCAAAATAAGGAGGATCTCAAAACAAGGGCTGCTAAAGTTTAACAGAAATAGCTCCTTGGAACCAAGGAATAGAAGAAGAGATGATTTAAGACATATAATATAAAAACTAATGTCGCATGTGAAGAATTATTAAGAAAAAAATAAGTGGGTAGTGATCATTTTCAGATAAATTTACAAAAATGTACAATAAGTTATAAGAATATAAATAGGGCAGGTCGAATCTCATGTGATTCATTCTACCACCCTTGATTTTCTAGAAAGATGGGAGAGGGACTAGGGACCAAATTAACAAAAGTGCTGACACCAATTCTATATTAATTTTAACATTTCAGCGATTCTTTTTCACAACTCCAGATGTTACTCCACAAGAAGCCAGAAGAAAACAGGAGAGGAAATCATTTATAGACTGTTCAGGGTAGGTCACCAAATCAAGCAATTGAGAAAATGTAGGATTCGTAAATCTTACTCTCAAAATCTAAAGTTTTACTACCATCGTCGGTTAGTTGGATAATAACCACTATCTACCACGAAGTGCACGAAAGAAAATGGAAATCAAACAGCCAATGCACAATAACCTTCAAACAACAATCATCAATTCGCGTAAAAGAAATTATACAGGGTGTTAAAGAGATATACCAATCTCGACACCAAGACCCTGCATCCCCGAGATAAGGACATTAGACGCAAAGAGCCTCCTCATCGTCTCACGACCGTACACAGCGAGCTGACGGCTGTGCAGATCCTCATCAATATCGGGTGGATTCGAGTCGCCCAAAGCCATAATTGACGTTCCTTCAACAAAGTTCCCGGTACAGTGGTTGTTGTTGTTACTGCTGGTACTGAAGTTCTGGTTGCTGTTATTCACCGTCGATTCGGTGGCATCAGCAGGGGAGGACGACGCAGCGAAGCAGCCGACCCGATTCTTCTTAGGAAACGACGTAGCACCTACGTTGTTGCTGTTTTCAGTCTCTTCTTCTACAACCACTCCTTCACAAGCTCTCTTTCTAGGAAGCATAAAGTGCAGTAAGCTGCTGAACAAGCAACGAAATCCCATCATGGAGATTGTCAACACAACAACAAAAGCAATTGGTAAGCGATTAAGACCATGATCAGGAAAAGACACAGACGAACAAATGATAGAAGGCGTCATAACCATAAACCCGAACCCTAATTCCCACGTGATTCCAACGTTAAGCAGTGAAGCAAGATACAAAGAAGATAAATCTTGAAAATCACAGATGCTAAGAAACGTACCGATGGGAACTTTGGGAAGAAAGAGAAGAATGGAATCTGAGTAGAAGCCAAGAAGCAGAAAGAAAGAGAACAAATTGGATATGTGGGAGTTTCTCTTCTCTTTCCTCGCTTTTCTTTCTTTTTCTTCTGCTTTGGGGTTGTTCAGAATGAGGACTTGAGGTGAGTGGGGCTTGCTATAAAAGGGGAGGAAGAGAGAGGAGAGAGGACAGGGGAAGGGTATTTATGGATTTTCATAACTATCTAGGGTTTTGGGGGCGCGAAGACGGGGGCTGTTTGCGAGGATTGGTACCATTTCTCTCTTCCACTCTCAGTCTGAGGGAGAGAGAGCTAAAAAGCAGCGTGAAAGGGAAGGGGAGAGAATATAGAGATTAGTCAGCCAGGGAACAGATCGGTTGATGTGTGCCAGATTGATCACGCATGAATCATGACCGGTGAGCCATGGACTGAAAGCTCCTAAAAGTAGGCTACGTCGTCGTTTCATTGCCAAAATGCTCTGAACGACGTCGAACGTTGCTTGTCCTGTGTCCAAATGTGCTTTTGGAGCTATATTCCCGACAAGTGCTAACGTCTGGCGGAAGGTTGGTATTTCTTGAGCAGCTTGCAGTCCAGGACAGATTAAAGATGTTGAACATTCGACTACGGGTATAACGATAACGTGAAATTGGACAAAGCAGGAAGAAGGTTTTTATATAGGGTGTTATTTTATAAATAAAAGTTTAATAAATTTTATAAAATAAATTATAAAACTAACAAATCAAATCATTCGCAAATCCTTACATTAGAAGTTAACAAGACCTATTTTCATGGCTTGTTCTTTTGACAAAAAAAACCTTATATTTGTTCTTCACAAATAAAATTTGAAATACCAATTTGAGTTAGTTTGAATAAAAGTGATTCAATCATTTTTAAGCAAATTGTTACATGTTTAGTCCAAATTTTGTATGTGAAAGAGATTAGTTTGAAAAAAAAATTATTTAAATACCTAATCAATATCTCAAAAAATTAATTTGCATTTATTAGACAAAAAATTCTTCATATCAAAACAAAAAAGAAAAAATTTAAAATAAATTTATTTTTGAATTTAAAATAAAATTTGTTTATGCACCAAATTTGTTTATAAAAATATTGAAATTTATTAGTTAAATTAAGAGAAAATTATCAAAATTAATAAAAAGGAAAGTGAGAGAATTCAGTTGTTGATCATCATCTTTGTTCACAAATTATTTTCTAACTTTAAGAAAGTTAAAAAAATTAATAAAAATAATAAAAAACAATTAATAAGAAAAGATAAAACTTTAATTTTAAGTATAAAATAAAAAAAAGAAAAAATCACTAAAATAGCAAAATAAAAAAATTTGAAAAATCCAAATCCTTATTTTAGAAATCTTCCAATAAACAAAACAGTCCCACGAGGGGGACACAACATAAACAAGAGAAGTGTCACACCACGTTGTGTTTCTCTCCGTGGGCCTAAAGACTCTTTTGATCAGCCACATTTTCTTTCTTTCTTCATCGGCTTTGTATCTTCTGGGTTTCGAAGGTCCGTTTCTCTCTGGGCCCATAGCGTACTTGCCAATTTTTTTTTTTCCATCATGGGGGTTCAAATTTTATTACAATTAAATCGTCAACTTAACAAGAAGTCGCTCATAGATTTTAAGTCTGTAACAGAACTGTAGAACTTCTGGGTGTATAAACGTTCCTGCTCTTTCTGTTTTTCTGCAATATCGTAGATTCTAAATTATAAATTGTTGATAGATAAATTATGAAGTACTAACATTTAAGTACCCTCCAAATTATAGGTGTTTGGAATGTAGACATCCTAGTACAAATGTGTGAGATTCTCACAAGATACCCATGTTTGCTATCTTTGGCATCTCATATTCCCCTTTGATTATCCTCTTCCCCAAAGACATGTGGCTTGTGATGTCTCTTAAGATGTCTGCGAATCTTATATCCCCACATAATAAAATAATATTTTGATAAATATAATTTTTAAAGGTTATATTTTAGGTAAAAAATATTACTGACTTTTATATTATTTATATATGAGATAAAGGAATTTTCCAAGCTTGATTCATTTTACTACATAGACCTTAATTTTTTTCAGTTTAATTCTTTTAATAAATGAGTTTTTTTTTAAATATGTTTATGAAACTTCATTTAATTTAATCTTATTCTATTTAAAAACTAATTTAAATAAATTATTTTAAAATTTGAATGAATTTAATAATGTTGAAATAAAATTAATTAATCGTAAAGATATTCTTATTTTATAAATATTCTATTGTACAACAGATGATTTCAGTCATATAAAACATATAAAATAATAATAATAAATTTTTTGACAAATAAACCGTATACAACTTTTGCCTAATATTAAAAATCTTAAGTTCAACTCATTCAATTAAATTAATTTATTGAGAAATTTAAACTTATTTATTTAATATACAAATGCTTTAAACTAAACTTTAAACATAATTAACCCAAATAATTTATGAATAACTAGTTTTCCGTGCCCCACAAATTGATAATTACGGGTCTCTAATGGAACACTAGGTCCAAAATATATGATTGAAGGAGCAATTTTTACTTAGCAAAAGAAAAACACTATCTTTCATGGAGCATGCAATTTCTGAAATTGCTTCTGTATCCCTGCTTATTTAACCAGCTAGCTATTTCTCCGCAACCGGGATAGACAAGCTTTAGAGCAATCTCGTAACTTGTATTAATTGCATAGTTTCTAAAGGTTCCAAACTGCCAAACTAATCGATCAAACTTTTCATGAGTAGGAATTTGAAATAATGATAACCAAGTGACCTTTAGTTATAAAAGAAAATGGAATAATTTGAAAGGATTAATAAAAAGAGAGTGCAAATGGTAGGACTGGTCAATGGGAGAGCATCGATCAGAAGACAGAGTGTAGTTGGTCTTGTTTCAAGCTTTAATGAAGAAGAAAAAGAAAGAAAAGAACAAGAATTGAGACATCAGTGCGGCATTTCTGACATAATCACATGCATCATGTGCGGCCTCCAAGTATGACCTAGACTGGTCTTTGCCATTTATTCTTAACTCAAAAGGACTTCATAGGCTGGAACAGTCCCATGAAGCTTGGCACTCGTTGACTTATATGTTAAATTGTTAATCATGCAAATTTCTGCATTTGGCAATTAACATACTGTATATAAAAGTATGTTGGTTCTGACATTAAAAGAAAACAGCTTCTCTTTTTTTTTTTTTTACATAATGTAATTCAAACTTAGAGAAAAGGGCAGCCGAATTATTTTGTCTGTTCCCAAAGGTTGAAAACTAAGTCATATGAACTTCCTAATTTCAAAAGCTATCAGATTATTCAATGAATTTCACTTCCCTCAAAAGAAGAGAAATTGGCAATACATCCAGTCATGTAATTGCGGCATCACTTTAACTGAGTCTTATTGAAGGATCTGGATATGTTCATCACTTTCAGCTTCCCAGTAAGGCTCAATGTGCTCACGGAAGCAGATATATGGGCACACATTGGAAAGATGTCATACAAGCGGATTCAGTAAAGCTAGTGAGTAGACACTATAGCCACAAAATTTCACAAGCATCAGATGGTCATTGAGTGATTATTTGTCTAGCAAATGAATGACCTGTAGAGACCTGTTATGACTTCATGTAAGTGAAGCATTGTATCACTAGCTTTACTTATCCATAAAAGCTGAAAAAGTTCAATACCAGTAAGGGGACTGGGGTGTTTGACAATTTCCACACCTCAAGAAACACAAAATCAAAAGGGACCCTTTATGGGGGCCCTTAAGACAGCCACGTAGCAGACAAGAGAAGAACCTAGAAAATGACCCTCGTATCGTTTCAGTGGTAGGCCCCTGAAGACGTCGTCTTCTACTGGTCTTTCTATCAAAGTATCCTAGTCTTAAGAAGACAAGATAATGTGTGGTATCACTCAACATACTAATGGGAAACGTTTTCAGAGATTTCCATTATTCAGGCCGCCATCATAGAGGGAAAATGATTGGTCTATGATCGCAAAGACATTTCTTTTAAGGCAACAGTCACCCCTCACCCTGGTGCTATTAATGCTGCGAAGAGAAGGTACGAAATTGCAAAAAAAATTGGAAACTTTTCATCTTCATTACTGCTATAAGCATCGGGGGATCATATTTGAACATGAAACTCCCTGACAAGGTGAGTGATATTAATTACTATTAACAGTTCACTGGCTCAGAATTCACAAAAGACCTATAGAAGTTTATCAGTTGTTGTTGTGTCGCAGCAACATTGCCAAGATTTCAGAGAACTGCGGGCGTTTGGAAGGGGTGTTGTTCCAGCACCTTGTCATGAGAGATTTTAGGGTTTGTGGGCAGTCCTTGGGGATCTCAGGTCTAAGTCCACAAGCAGCAATGCCCACTGCTGCCTGCACAGGTGAATATGCAGCATAGGCCGCCTCACCTGTAATCATTTCCCAAATAACCATCCCAAAACTATAAACGTTACTCATCCATGTCTCTGTAACACTCTCTGGATCACCTGCAATTATCTGTTTTCGACCAAAAAAGAAAAGGCATATCAAGCAAGTCAGCTTGGGGCCTAGGTAATTCATGTAGTAAAGAGAAGCATGTTGAATAATAAAAGTGAATTAACAAATCCTATGTTATCAATCAGAGAGGTGCACAAAATTTTACCGTTGAAACTAGACTTAGGTGGACTTAGGTGGACTAGAAGTGTAATTAAGCCATAATAATATATGAGCAAAATTGCTAATAAGCTTTTGATAAGTTCTATGTAAAATATCAAATCTAACATACTGAACTGTTCACTTAATTCATCCCTGAAAGTGTACATCTAAATATGTCACCAAATGCGTCTATTAACTTCTCAAATTTTAACCAAAATAAACAAAAAATGTCAGAAAACTTGGTTTCAGATAATGGCTTTACTGGCAGTTTTCATCTGTTCTTTTCTGCCTGCACACGAGGCGTGAGAGCTTTCTCTGTAGCTTTATCAAAAGGACAAATAACTAGAACACTGGAACAAACATCATGCTAAAGCCTAACGACATGCGGGCTCCATTGTGGAATCAATTCCGGTATAATTGGATCTACTCAGCCACACTGATTTGTTTAATGATACACCAGAGTGCTTAAGTAAAGGTAAACACTACAAAGTGAAAGAAAAAACAATTATAAAGACATGTTAGGCATGCACAAGCAATGATTCCGGGACAAGGGAATAAAGTCTCCATAAAGTGTAGGCTGGTCCAGTAAAGCGCTCCACATACAATGTATCTAATACAAAATCTAAAAAGACAATAAAAGTCACAAAGTTTAATCTGAGTTGCTCGGCAATTGAACATCTAGTAGGTCTTTCCAGTTTTGTATTAGCAAACCAAGAGCAGACAACAAGAAAAGAGCTCAAAGAGAGAATAAGGACACACATAATACCGAAGAAAGAGGGTGAGATTAGAAAAACGATTTGACCTCAGACATTAATGTAGTGTTGAAGCGTTAGATGTGACATTTCAAAGAGCACACACGTATAAATTAACAAGACATCGGTAATACCGTATCAGCATTGAACACATGCCAGATACAATGAAATGTTGAAGACACTTTGTTAGACAGCCAGAAATAACATGGTAGATTGTTGAAGAACTGAGAATCTAGAATAGTGACACTAAGTATTGATACACAAGCATCACAAACAGAAAATCTGTCTTTTTCACGTGTCGGTTGAGATTGAATCCTATTATTGTGTTTCACTGCTGCCTAAGTAATATAAATTCTATAACCAATCAAATGAGATCTCAGGCACATAACAAATTTACGCATTCAGTCAATCCTTGGAAATAGAGGCATTAGTATTTTCTCAAAGTAGTAATGTTTCAGAATTAGATCAACACGAGTTTAAAATTTCCTGGAACAGTAAACTAAACCTAAAACTCATTCCCATCAATTATAGCATTTTAATAAGTCATGTGGACTTAGAGGAGGCATCTGGGTTTTAAACTAGAGGGATGGAGAGACCACAGTTTTGGAGAAGGCAGAGATGCCATTTCGGAAGCCTATTCTTTAATTTTCTTTTTCTTTTTGAGAACGCACTTGAGGAAAAATTACGGACAATGTATGGCACATGCAATACTGATTACAGAATTACAGATGCTAGTTTTCTGATAAAATTTGCAGTAACGCATATTAGTAACTTGTAACGAGTTTGATTTGGGACAAAGGCAAACCTCTGGAGCAAGCCACCGGTAGCCATCGGTTTCATACTCCATTGCCTCTCCAACACTTTTGCACGCAGTGACAACACCCATATCTCCCAAGCAAGCATTCCCATGTCGATCCAAAAGAATCCTCCGTGTATTGAGGTCTCTGTATGAAACACCATGATCATTCATAAACTTGATCCCTTCAGCTACGTCAACAGCGATTCTTATAATATCCTTAGTATGAAGCTTCTTATTCTTTAACATTAAGTCATGAACTGATCCACCTTCCATGATCTTTGTCACCACGCATAGCCCATGATTCTCATCCACACAAACACCAGAGAATTGCAGAACGTTTTTATGCCCACAAGTCATCAGCTCCAACAGATCTTTGCGGAGCTCAAACTCATAAGAATTCCCTTTGTCACAACCTTTTAGCTTCTCTATTCCAACTCTTTTCCCCATGTAAACCCCCTTATATGAATTGGGTCCAATCTGTTCAGTAAACTCAAGACCATCTGAGTTCAACAGCCACCTTTCTATCTCATCCCCACCAGACTGAATCGTCTGCCATTCATCTACTGATACGAGAAAAGATGAAGTGGGTAGGGGCATTTGAAGCTGAACCTTTTGGCTTAAATTCTCAAGGCCGTTTCCAAAATACGCATTGCCACTGTCTTCTTCCATTTCGCCAAGTTCTCTCCCCTTGGAGTTCTCTTCTTGACATCCACAGAGCCCAAAGGGGAGCTTCACCGAACTGGTTTTGGGCTTCTTCATAGCAAATTTTAAAGCATTCTCAACTCGGGTTCTGACCAGTTTATTTTGCCCAGATTGAACAAGTAGCAGAACAATCCCAAGGGTAAAACCTTTCTTCTCAAAGATCTGTATCTTCTTGCAGCAAATGGATGAACTATCCAGTGCACTAGACATTGCCGGCCACGAAATTGGAGAGTAACAAGCGAATGTCAGCTTCAATAAAAACCCCTGAATTTCAGAATCTGACTCTTCTTGAATTAAAATAGCAGGTTGGTCATCTGCCGATGCTTCCTCTGCCAACTTGATGTGAAGAAATACATCTTTCATGTCGAACCCCGCCTGAGCGTAACTGTGAAAATGAGATAAAGGGGAAAAATTAGTTCGTAGGCAAAATCAGAAAAAAAGTGAGGAAATAATCCATGTTTGATCTCTGTAATTTTCAGTAGAACCAGACACCCAAATGCTCCAATTAATTTCAAAGCAGAAGGTATAGCAGTAAAACCAAAAGTTTCTACCATAGAAGTAAACAAAGCCCATCACCGAAATCCTAACGCTTCCAAACAGTATAATTTAAGCCATGGTTTCTTCTCAAGAGCAGCAACTACCCATTAGTTTTATCACCATATATATTCCTAGAATTAGACTAAACCCAATCACGAAAAACAATTCAGTCTTCAGTCGAAGCCACCTGAGAGGCAGCGAATCGTAATGCTTCCGCATGTTGGACATGAGCTTCTCCGGTAGCTGGCTACCAGGATAGAGCTGCGTGAGATTCCGTACAACACTTCCCCACACAACTTTTCGAGAAGTGTCAATCTTGGAAGGAGGTGCGTCGCGACCAGAATCTAGATTTAGTGAGTTCTTCAGCGAGGCAATTGCTTCGGACACGTTCCGGCTTAGCTTCTGCAATTTCTTCTGCATCAGCGACGATTCCCTAGCTCCAGCAACGGCAGAGCCCTCCGTTGTCAGGCCCTCGGATCTATCTTGGGTCCTCATCAAAACCTGCTCCACCATGTCTTCATCCGTGCTTGCCCTGCTCGACCAACACTCCAAGGCAGTAGCCATTGCTCGTGAAGAAAGACGAAAATGTGGCTCAGACCCAGTCGTAAACTTGGCCTCTAGTAGCTAAAGATTCACAAGGATGAGCAAGCCAATAAGCAAAGGGACGGTGGCTTCAGATGTATGACGCTTGCCATATGTTCTCTTCTGAGCCCCTCCGGCACAAAATGGGAAGGAGGAGGGAGAAAGAGGAAGAGTAGTTCTGTTTTTGGTTTTGCTTTGGTTGGAGCGAGCAACAAATGACTGCACTGGGGTTGGGTTTATGATGAAGGGTAACGAAAGGGTTGATATATTGCACCGATTACACGAAGGTGATGATCATGATGTTGATATCGGCCATTGGAAAAGACATGATGGTCATGCGGTGTCGTATAGGGGAGAACGTGGGACAGGTTGTTTTGACTGGATGGAAAAGTCGTTGGTGCCTGGTCTGCCTTGTGACCCACAAATATAAAATAAATAAAAAATCCGTTAATAATCTATTTACAATCATACATAATTTTTTAGTAAATTATTAACATTTGTTTTGTTTTTTATTATTTAACAATTTTTTATTTTATAAATTTATATATCAAAAATTTTAGTAGGTGAGTTCGTTTTAGTTTAAATTATAATACCAAATTACCACACATTCTATGATCTCAATCTATAATTATATAGATCAATACAAGGCTTCATACATACATTATGATTATACTACTCTCACCTTTTCTGTGTTTTATTTTTATTATACAAATTCTTTTATTTATTTTAAAAATTTATACAAACATTTTTGTTATGTAAGTAAATTCTTTTAGCTTCAATCATAATTTGTTGTCTTTTTTTTTTTATAAAGTATATCAAGTTGATTTTAGTATATGAATTTTTTTCTAAATAATTAAAACATTTGAATTTATGATTCAAAAGTACAAGTTAAAAACTTAAATATATACATTCTTTATTTATATGTAACTAAAGCATATTTCATTTGATTTAAAAGACTTAATTTTATTGATTTAGAGTAAGAAAAATATATTTATCTAAAAACAATTAAAAATTAAGTTGCCTGAGGAATGTTTGTGAAATTTTTTAAAAAGAAAGGAAGTTTATTTAGACTTTTAGAAATAGATCGGAGATTTGTTTAAAATTTATCAATATATAATTGACATGTATCACTATTGTAAAAAAATAAAATTAAAAAATTAGATAACTAAAACATACTTAAAATAGCAAAGAAAAAATTAAAATTTATCACTACCAAAAAATCTCTAATTTTTTATAGATTTTTTCAGCAAATAATTTATTCATCGTTAAAATTAAAAATATTCATTTTTACCAATAGCATTTTAGGCCAATATGCCTCAACCAACCAAATTAATTTACTTTTATTTGTGAATACCCTTATTGGTTGGTAAAATAATCAAAAATTTGCATGAGGGGTGCAAAGAATTCATTGACAAAATAATTGGTAGTGTCTAAACGGCCGATAATATATGCTAGTTAAAAGCTTTTGAAGAATTTCGGTGGTTTAACGCTGACTTTTCAATTGATAAATAATAAAAGCAAGGCAATCCCAATAGTTGCCAATTTATTTTTTTTGGTCGCTATGCCCATCAAGAAAGCAAAAGTCCAATGACAGCATTAATCAATAGGTGTAAATTTATTTTATTGGAGGTTATAATTATTGAAAAAAATGTAATATGTCTACAATTAGATACAAAAATAGCGCCAATATTTTTGTTTGCAGTTTTGCTATCGATGAAATGAAAAGAGATATCATTGGCTATCATTACAATAGTCAATTATTATGTCAAAAGTTTATCTACAGTGTAATTTTCATAAATGCATAAAGAATGTCAATTGGTGATAATTTAAAAGATTGATTACCATGCATCAAAGGTGTCAATTTACCGCTAGTCAAAATAAATATATTTATAATTAGTTATGAAAATAGTACCAATATTTTTTTAATCCACGTTGTGTTTGCACGTTAAAAAATTTACAACATTTTAAAATTTTACTAACGGTGCTAGTCACCAATAAATTCAGTTTATATTTTTGTGCCCCCGCGCTGTGCTCATTCAACCTCTTCTTTCCTCTCTCTTCTCTTCATGCTTCCCGAGACTTCTCTCCCTTATTCGGCATCTTAAATTTCTTCTCTCCATCTCTCCCACACTCCCTTCTCTTCTCTCCATCTGTCCCTCTATCCCTTACTCCCCTCTCTTGTCTCCCTTCTCTTCTCTCCTCTCCTATTGTTGTTGTTGAGCTGTGTTACTTATCCAAAGAGAAAGAGGTAAGAGCACTTTTTTTTGTCTTTTCTATTGTGAAAATTGGTAATCATTGTGAAATTTCTTTTTGCCTCAAATTGAATTTTGTTTTTAGGTGGTCACGTCCATTAGTTGGAAACTCAGTTGCTATTTTTGTTTCAGGTTCCAAATGATTAGATTTTGCTATTTTAGCTATGTTCACTTCTATCCTATTTTTTCAGAAATCTAATAATGTTAGTGTTGCTTTATGCCATTGTTTGATTAGTGTTAAATTTTATGCATTTTATAGTGAGGCTTTGTGCTTCAAATTAAATGGAATAGAGGATAACATTTATGTTTATGTTTTGTGTATTGTTTGAATTGCTTCTCATAGGTTTTTGTACGAACTTAAGGGAGTATTGGAAATTTTTTATACCGTAGTTTTGTTCTTAATTATGTTATATAATAATTATCTCAATAATGTAATTATTTTAGAATTGACAAGAATACACTTCTGATACAAGAAATCTTCAATATTTCTATCATTCCAACCAAAAAAGAAGAATAATTTTTACTTGAAATTTATTTTCACTAGTAATTATATTTTTTTAATTTATATTGAGAGATATACCTACTTGTTAAATTTTAATTTTTGGCATATTTCAATTTTATTTATTTTATCAAGAGTTATATTTTTAGATAAAATTAATAAATACTTCATTAAATTACATATTTTTTCAAATTTACCAAGGGGATATAATACTTAGTTAAAAAAATTAAATTGAATTGTTGAGATACATAAATTAATTTATCATCTACTTTTTTCTCAATTTACTGACAGCTATTGGCTAATAATATTACTAGTAGACATTAATATTAGTTACAAAATATTATTAATGATATTTGTACTAATCGATTTCTTATATTTTTAGTAGATTTTAGCCTTTAGAAATCAAAATTTTTTTGTAGTATATTGACACTAAATATTTTAAAATAAATAAAATAAAAATAAATTTATTAAAATTTAAAAATTTAGTTAAATCTATGATATTTTAATTGTTTATTATTAAATGGTTCATAATAAATGCAAGATCAGAAAGTAATATCGTTATTTTTATGAACTAAATTTATTGTATTAAAACTATAATTAAACAAAATTAATAATTGACTTTCATAAATAAATATATTAGAATTATTTTGTGTAACACAAAATTAATAATTGATTGGCGAAAATCATATGAGAACATAGTTCACATCGTTATTCATTTGTAATTTGTTTGACTTCAAAGATATATATTATAACTTGAACTTGATTTGTCTAGAATTTGAAGGACGGTTTCAAGAGCAAATGTCTGGTAAAACAAAATGCTTTCAGGAACGCTTGTAACAACATTCTTAAATATACTTTTTCACAGTGGCTGAAGAGTAAGTAGATCTTCTTTTTCTTTATATCACTCTTTATTATTCTTTTTAGTTCTAAAAGATTAAAATTTTATTTTTATTTTTTATATATGGGAGTTTTCTTATTTTAATTATTTATTTTTAAAAATTCTTAATTTAATTTTTTATAAATTAAAATTATTTTTAATTAAATTCTTTTATTATATTACTATTAATAATATTAAATTTTTTTATTAACATAACATATTAAATATTGACATAATGTTCACATGTTAAATAATTTATTACGTCAGTATATAACATGATATTTATGTATTATCTAATTTGATAATTTATGTTAACATAATATTTATGTATTATTTAACTTGATAAAATTTTTTATACGTAGACATTAACATTAAACGTGTCACATAAATAAAAAATTTAATATCGTTAATAATTATATAATAAAAAAATTTAATTAAAAATATTTTATTTTATGAAAGATCAAATTAAAAGCTATAAACAGTAAGATATTAAAATAAAAAACTCTTATCTTTAAAAAATTAAAATAGAATTTTAGTGGTCCTAAAATAAGGCATTGCTTCATTTATAATAGTTCTAAGAAGCCGTTGGATATTGAAATTTTTATTTTCAGGTTCTGGTAGCCACATGTTGAGATAAGATTTCATTGTTGTAAACAATTGTTAGCTTTAGTCTTTGTCATTTTCTTTTCTTTATAATTGAATAAATTTTAGTCCCAGCAAAACCAAATATAAATATAGCTTATAAGAATTTTTTTTTTGCCGTGGAATGTGTAATATAACTAAAATTTTAACTTATATTTATAATTCGCTTACACCATGGTTATATTAAATTTATTAATTTAATTTTGTATCATAAAAAATAAATGAGAATAACATTATAAAAATAAAAAGACTATTGAGATTAAAAATATATAATTTTTATAATTAATTTCAATATTATTGTAATTGTGCAACGCATGAGATACTAACTAGTTATTTGCTAAAGATTATATATGAATTTTGTGAAAAACATAAATATAAAAAAATTTTAGTATGCTAATTATCAGAGTTTAATTAAGAAATCACCTTAAGCGTATAAGATTATGACAATAGTCACATAAAAAATTATGAACATACATATTAAAGTGTTAATTTAATAGATAACTACAGTTCATCTATAATTAACATACTTTTATTAGACTAACACTTACAAAAGGTAATTATATTCATCTAAGAGGGAATACATCATGGTTGATTGAGTTTATAATTAATATTTGAAGGTAAAGTTTATTTTGTTAAAATGTAAAGGTAACTCTACATTTATCCTAACTTGTCGTAATTCCGTCGCAAATTTGTAACAAAACCAAATTTTTTGTTTGTAGCAAATTAATAAATTTCTTAAAGTAGGTCATGCACTTATACTTTGTCTTAAGAAATGCTATTGCATTTTTTAATCACCGATGATTTTTATTATTGGAAGCTAAGTCACAAAACAAGCAGATGGGTGAAGGCTTGTTATCTAAGAGCAAGATATTTGTGCATATATAGGAGTCATGGGAAAGGAAGAGTCCCAAGCATATTTGAAGTTGACGGGGTTATTCATGACCAGAGGCTGACCATCATTAAGCAGACAGCTTTCGCCTGAGACCCTCAAGATCGAAGGATCTACGCTTTCCACTGTGTTGAATCCAGTGCAGTCTAAGAGCACGTTGGATTGAACGCATGAACAGCTGTTGACGATCGTTACATCCCATTCTGGCTTGCCTTGAATTGTTGCCCCGGTTTGCTTTTGATATAATAACAAATCGTTTAGATGGCATTGGCTGCTCCCTGCAAAAATCACGTAATCACGTTTAAATTTTTACAATTAATGAGAGATTTTTGTAATAACAACAAAAATATAAGAAATGGGAGAATAATTTACTCATAAATTTAATATATTAATATATGTAATAACTTACGCATAATTACCTGTAACAATCAGGCCGAGGAAGAGAACTAAGGCGATAACTTTGATGATTGCAGGCATTTTCTTACAGATTGACGATGTAGTGCCGTCTTCCTTTGATTTGTTTGGGTAGAATGCTTAGTATGCTGCTGTATTTATAGGAACACACAATGGTGCAAGAGAAATGAAATCCCTTTGAAAATCTTTTTTTTAGCCCACAATATTTGTCATTTAAGGAATAAGCATAAGAAGTAAAGAAAATAATTTTAAACATATTAAAATATTATTTTATTTTTCTAAAATATCCTTCTATTAGAAAATTTTAATTAATTGAGCATTTAATAAAAATAGTAGTTTTAATAGGAATAAAATTTACAAAAAATAATTAATGTTATTTTAATTTTGAGAAAGTGACAATCACCAAATCAAAAACTCTAAAATGACAGATATTATATACCAAAAGAAGTATGACTATACTTTTAAAATGCTTCTAAACTCCATCCAAAACGGATCAAGATTTAAGTAAGACAAAGATAAATATAAAATTAAAAGAGAAGGAAGTGAGGTATACATATAATAATTACAAGACAAACAAAAAAAAGTTATGCAGATTAAACAAAAGAAAGTCAGAGAATCCATTTCCTACAAAAGCACATAGAATTTTTATAGCATTCTGTGTGCGTCATTGAATTAGGTGGGGCTACCCCTTTGATAACGCACATAGAATTTTATTTTCAAATTTCATTCAATTCAATGACATATACATAATTTTATAAGATTTTGTGTTTTTGAGTGTGGGATAAACACTACTAATATTTTAAGAGTAAACTTAACTCTTATAAATAACAATTCTACCTTGAGATTTAGGGGAGGCTTAGTATTGTAAATAAAGTTTAGTAAATTTGATAATTTAAATTTTTAAATAAAGATTTAATAAATTTTATATATGGATTATTTTTTCTCACAATACAATAATAATACAATGATTTAGGTCCCAAAATTTTTTATTTTTTACATAATTTTTACTTCACATTATTTATTTATTAAATTTATTAAATTTCACACACTAAATTATAAAATTTAATAAATTTAAAGGCTCATACTTAATAAATGCAAACAATAAATTATACCATTTCTGTCAAACTTTTGTGTAACAAATTGGGAAGTATAGCAGATTTCTTGGATACACAATTATAGAAGATTTAATAGGGAGCAGATTGAATACTAATTCAAAATTAATGATAGAAATAATCATGGTATATTGTTAAGAAATAAATTTATCTTTTTTGAATTGTTAATAAAAATATTTTTATAATATATATAAGTATAAAAGTAAAATATAATAGTTTTATAAATTAATAACTTTTTAAAAAATTTAATCTTATTTATTTAAATTTGGCTTTAAAATATTCATATTTTTATATGTGAATTTAATTTTTTAATGCTATTCCGACAACTTCAACAGAATATTCAGAAAGAGTTAACCTAGTTTTTATCTTCGCAAAATAAAAATTCAACTCCACAAGTTTGGAGTTTTTATAATATCAATCATTAAATTTGATTAATGATATTGATTTCTCAAAACCATTACTTTCTAAAGGATTGGTGGCAATATTGATTAACTTTTTTTTCTTATTTCTCAAACAAAATATATTTTCCTTTTCCATTCATTTTATATTTTTCAGGTAGGATTTTTCATTTAACACCATCATTGCTGCTTGTTTCAAGGCATATAAAAAATATACTAGTAAAAAAGTATATAAAAATCTTTAGATATTTATTCTTCCAAGTTTAGGGTATATTTTATTATCTACAATGTAAATGAGTGATAATTGATAAAGAATGAAAATAATAGATTATCTCTAACTCATAAATTATTTTTAATTTATTTATTTTTGAGTTATTAGTATTTAATAATAATTTTATTAATATTTCATCAATAATAATCTTTCGTAAGTACTTTATCTCTAAAGTGTATCAAGCTACAAAAACTAATGACTGGTAATTCATGAAAAAGTTTATAATTAAAGGTGGGTCCAGCAATATATGATTACATGTCTTTAGGTGGGACTGCTTAAATTTAAGCATTGTTTCTTAGATTTATCAAATTTTAAACATTTTTTTTATACTTATTATTATAATAGATATTAATATATATCACAATTAAATTTAAATATAAAATAAAAAATTAAATTTTAAAAAAATACGACAAAATATATTAATTAGACTAAACTTTGGAAGAGGTAATTTTTTTTTTCTTTTCAAGAAGGAAAGGTGAGATACTATAGTCTATATCAATGTCGGCAGCCAACATTTTCTGTGTCAGTCTTCCTGGGTCTCTCGGAATATCGAATCGTCGTTTTGCTCCTTCACGCTTCTGCACATTCAGATCTCAATCTTAGAGTCTGACAAAATTGATTAGTTCTCACTAGAATAAGAAAAATTATATTGATATGATACATATTTCTTGCTGCTCATAATTTTCATGGCGTCCTCCAGCAAGATTGAAGCTGATGCCAACGACGACGAAGTTCCAGAAGAACGGGATAGAAATGTATGTATTTGTATATATATATGGGATTTTGATTGTTGTATCGAACCAGGAAAAAAGGTGAATTGCTATCTAATGTTGCGCCACTGCTATAGCAGGTGGTTGAATGTGACTAGAAGTCTGAACCTACCCTGAACTTGCAAGGTTTTTTGAAATTTGTGATGACTAATTGATTTTGCTCTTTAACTTTTGTGAAAATTGTATGGAAACTTGTAGAAAGTGATAGTATAACAGGGTTAAACCCGTACGTGCATTAAGCGATTATTAATTATTACTCATTTGAAATCTTGTTAACTTCCTCTACTTGCATATTGGTGCAGCTTGAGCATTTTGATGATTTCACCTCTTGTTAGGAAAGGTAGTTCCACTTATAGTCCGAATTGTTCTTCTATTGATATAGATATTATGTTGGGACCATGCAAATTGTGCAGGGAACCTTATTATTTTTTTTATCTTGTCATTTTTGTGGATTTGTTTCTGCAATAGAGGCAGTTTGTCGGCTCTGTATGGCAGATGGCCCAAAGAATTTGTTAGTAGGCTTGCTTCGTCTTATGTTTTATTGAGCCATTTACTGTTTTC
Organism: Dicorynia guianensis; assembly: GCA_037013595.1. Classification (NCBI taxonomy): domain Eukaryota; kingdom Viridiplantae; phylum Streptophyta; class Magnoliopsida; order Fabales; family Fabaceae; genus Dicorynia; species Dicorynia guianensis. Next base: position 31,164,224 of record JASUAB010000005.1, read on the forward strand.
TGTCAATAAGGACTGCGAACACGATACGTGCAGTTTACACTTTTCCTCGGATAAGGATGATGAGTGTGCGTTTTCATGATGATTATAAAACAAAGAAAAAAATTTCAGTTCTCAGCTACTAATTTGATATAACTGTGGGTTTTCCTCTTCTTCCATTTCTGTTGACCAGTTTTACTTGCAATATTAGATGATGGTCGATGTTGCTGGCTTTTGGCTGAAGTGTTTTGAGGTTATTTGCAGTTTTCATGCCTTAGATTCAAAATTCTTTAAAAATAGGAAAAAAAATCCCTTTTCTGTCATTTATTCATACTATCAATGACTTGTCGTTATTCTCACTGACATCTCAATCTCTTGCTTTGAGTACCTTCTGGGTTCTTTCAATAATAGTTTCCACTTTTGCAGAAAGCACTTAGTTTAATTTCTCTAAGTCTCTGGATTTAGATTATTTATAATACATTTCTTTCAGCATAAGATTGTCTTTTGCTTAAATTTTCTTCACATTATGAAGTTGGTGATGGGTTGATGTGTTGTTAGTTGAGGCTTGAGGGCATGGAAATAATATATGTTCCTTAGGTACCTGTTTTCTATTTCATGTAATCGGTGTTCCTTATTTATGTTCACACCTCAACACCAAAATGACAGAATCTGTGCGAGAATGCTACTGCTGTCAAATCTTACCTGACTTATTTGTGTCACTTTGTCTAAAATCACTGTTATGCTGTTCATAAATAGTTGGAGTGCTATTTATTTCTAATAGCATTTGAATAGAGATGCTTCAATCGGTTTTGTACATTGTCTTCAAATCCAGTTTTGGTGGAAAAATGAGGTTTCATCTTCGAAGTTACATTATTTTCCACTCAAACCTTTGTACGTCAATTATTTTCTTGTCCTGAATGAATCTTCGTTTTGTGTTGGTTGTAGGAAAAAGGAGCAGTTCGCTTGGAGTATTCCAATATATTATACAAGTTCAAATGACTCAAATCTGAGATGAGGTGTGCCATGAAATATTATTGCATGGAGTACTACTTTTAGACCAACCCTGATGGTAGTTGCGCTTTTTGTTATAAATTTTTAGTGGGTTTGGGTTAGGTCGCGGGATATTGTTGCTGTTCTGTCTGTCTTGACTTCTAATTAACGCAGGCAAAGCTGCAGATTGGAATTCCACTATGCATGATCTGTAGTTATGTTTTGATGTAAAGTGTAAAGGAGTTTTTGGTAGATTTTGACATTGTATCTTGCTCTTCATTGCAAATTTATTGCTTTTACTAAGGAAACACTTCTTGTCTTGTACATCACAAGGTGATCGCTCCTCAAAGTGCAAGTGGCATGGTACTTGATGCCCGCAAGTCTAGCAAGCTCGAGTGCTGTTGCGGTTGCTTTGTCAAATTGTTCAAGGTAAATATTGTTCATTGTGTAGGGTTTGGTAAAAGGTGGAAATTTATAATAATTTGTTTATTGGCACATATATGTCACACTAAATGCCAACTAAATGCTTCATGCTTGCTTTAATACTGAGATTATGTCCTGCCTTTTCTTATTTTCAGCGAGAAGGTTACTATATAATATTAAAAAATATTGGCATTTATTCCTAAATAAATAGGCTTTTAAATTATCTGGTTTATTGTAATTTAGATAACTTAAGTGGAGATGCAATTTCTTAAAATATTAGTTGTGTAGTTTATGGCCAGCATTTGTTCTGATTCATGATCCTTCTTGAATTCAGAACGTGGGAACTATTTTTACTAGAAGGTTTGAAGCAGATCGAATTGGTAGCCAGGATTCACGTCTCCTGGATTCCAAAGGTGTGTCCTTGTTAATAGCTCCCCAACAAATCACCACGAGAAAATTAAACAACAGTAATTACAGTGGTCCAGATATGTTACGGTATACCTTATTGGTCAATGTATGGAACATCACCTCATTAAAGATGCCCCCATAAACGGTACCCCCAAACATGATGAATGGGTTTTAGAGGATCACATGATTATGTCTCTTCTCTAGAATTCCATGGAACCTTTGTTACAGGCATTTGCCAACACTTGAAAACTAGTAAGGCCATGTGGGACTATTTAAAACTGTTATATTCTAGTGACCTAACAAGACTGTATATGATCTGGTTTTGGATTTGATCCAATCAGAACAGAGAGATAATTCTGTTATAGAGTACTTTGCCACTCTTGAATGAATACGAGAGGAGTTGAACGTTGAATAGCCTATCACAGACAAAGTTGAAGACCGAAAAGCAGAGAGAGCAGTTAATGACTCTTCACTTTTTTGCTGGTGTTGAACCAGAAATTAAGCATGTGAAATCCAGTATTCAAGCAGGTTAAAAGCTTTCTTCATTTGCAGAAGTTTTCTGCCAAACATGGCATGCCCTCTCCAAAGGCACCACCACCGCTAACTGCTCATATAAATACACACAAACTCTGTGACAGAAACAATGGACTATTGTAGTTATTGTTGATACGTTGCTTTCATGCAACTAGTTTGAACTCACTACTACCATTGAAAGCAGCCAATTTTCCCAACATTGGTATTTTAAAATACTTAAAGAAATGTACAAGAGAAGGGCTACATTGACACTTGGCCAAATGTTTCCTGCCAGTGTTTGGTATTGGAATTTCATATTTTACTGCCAACTCTAGAAGGATGCTGTTGGAATGCTGTAAATGATTACTGGTATCCAACACATGCATGGCTTCTTTCTTGTTACTTCCAAAAGTATGTGCAATGGCAAGGCTGACTTTTTTTTTGGGTGATTGGCAAGACTAACTTTTAATTGCTACATGTACGTAAACTGAAAAAGAGAGTATTTCTACAAGTATATAGATTGCTTGAGATGGATACTTCCTGTCTACACATTTCTTGTTCTCCACTCTAACCCTTTTGCATCTTAGAATTCATCTAGGTTCTTCATTACCTGGAAAATCTTTGGCCACATAAATTGCCTGAGCAAATTGTTTGTACTGCCGTCAGAGCAGCTGCTGACACATTAAATCAGACAAATTATGGAGAGCTGAAACAGATGGTGAAAAAGAACAGCGACCTTACCTAACAATGGCATCTTCATTGAAGCCATTGCAAAGTATGTATTTATTAGCTTGGATCTCTTGTTTTGAAAGGAATGATAATTGACGTGCAGCTTCCTTTTATTGCAGTAAATCGGTTGTCTGCAGACTGAGACTATTGAAGATTTAAGACAACTTTGGTTGTTTTTGCACATGTTGAGAAATTGCTGACTCTTGCAGCTTCTCACACTAGTTTTTACAAGCTCCACCCCTCTGGAGAAAATTTCAGTGATTACTCCAATTTTTATATTCCAAGGATGGGGACAGGCTTGATATGATAAACTGTTGAAAAGTTGAAATGCCTCATGCCCTCACACACTGTTGATTTAAGATAGTATCTCACAATAAACCCCTTGGGCTTTTAATAACAAGTGATCTTTTAATTCTACTTGCTTAGGAGTAAGGAATCACGAGAGAGCAGTTTGTGTCAATAATGTTTAATCCTCCCACTACTAACCAGTCTTGAAGGTAAGTTTCGAGCATGGGCAATCTTCTCGATGGTCATGAATCAATCCTCAGGGGGATATTATTCTCTATGCGTGATAGAGTTCATGATAATCAACATGCAGCTTGTAATCCTATTGTTTCTCAACAAGAATTAGAAACTTACCAGATGTATATTTGTGGAACGTCAAATGACCTCTGGATAGCACTTTCTGTTGTCTCGTGTGACTCATGGATGGTATTTATTTTAGTTACCTTCATTTTTATGAATCAGGTGCATCGTAATATGGGCTGCATCTGTCCCTCTGCTTGAAGGCTCAGCACGCGACAACAATACTCCCTCGTAAAAAATCATAAAAGGGCGCCTTGTGCATTAGGTGCGCTATCGTTAGCAATTTGGTACTTGCTCGTCTTTTGTATGTGCAATTTTCAGGTCGTGTGTTTCAACTTTCTAGTATGATAAGGGAAATTTCGAGTGAAGGTATCATTTATCGAAAGGGACAAAATCACTCAATTATACAAGTCAGTAGATTAAAATTAATTACTTCAATTTGTTACTTATCTTTTTTGGTAAGTAAGTTGTACAAGTCTACTTTAATAGAAATTCTCCCAATTGCATGTAACAAAAAAAAGTTCGACCAATTGCCAACGCGAGCAGCTTTTTCCCTCTGCCAGATGTTGATGGGGGTTAATTAGAGGCCACTAAGCGTTGGAAGATAGGAACCCAGCTATCTTGGGATGTTCAAGTCTCTTACGAAAGTAATCCACAAACAAATTTTTATTTATATTATTATTTTTATAAATAAAATTTTATAAAAATTTTAAATTAATTTATTAAATTTTATAAATTAACTTATAAAACTCACAAATAAATTTTTATTTCGTGAGCATTTTGTCTCTTCACATATAATTACTTGTAGCATTTAACAAAGTGTTCCACAATAACATTTAGACACCCGTCTTTTACCCATCCTGGGTTTTAGTTCTACTGACAAATATTCAGTTCGTACAAAATTTGATTTTATAAGAATTAATTGGCTGAATAGCCTAATTAAAATTACTTTCAAGTGTAGAATAATCAGAAAAGATTGAAAACATTTTTAATAATATTAGTTAAATGTTATTAAATGAGAGTAAAATAATAAACTTTCACTTTATCTTTGTAAAATTGAGTTTTCTTATTGGTTATGTAACAACTTATCCCATTTAAAATGAGATTAAAATTTTATTTTGATCTCTCAAACTCTCAATAATCAATTTTATTGATCTAGTCCTCCATAGTTAAGATTTACACTTAATAATATATGCTGTTAAAAATTAGGTAGCCAGTTAAATTTGTGAAGTGTCCTAATATTTAACATGCTGGCAGTTTCTCTCTCTTCTAAGGTGTGGCATTTTGTAAACTGTCCTAATATTAGGACACCTCACAAATTTAAGTGGTCACTTCATTTTTATAAGGTATAACTCATTAAATTATTTTACAATGTTAATAGAATAATGACCGAAAGATTTAAATGAGTGTGATTTTTAATAATAGGGAATTAGTTTAACTAAATTGATTATGAGAGATTCAAGTAAAATTTATTTCATCTATAAAAGTTCGGTCTTAAAATAATTACAGTTGACAGTTGACAATATTAGAATTGATTTTCTCTTCACTCACTGTACAACCTAAACAATGTTAGTTGTTGTGGAAGCTGATTGTGGGTTCGCAAATCCGCATTTAGACACCTCAATGGGGTACCAAACACACCCTTTGTTAGTTGCTTCTTTTAGGAAGGGGAAGGGTTGGGGGGTTTGGGTAGTGTCCGTTACTCCATGCTAAATTTCTTATGTTTGAGAAATACGACATAAATTTTTGATAAATGTTAATAAAGCTTGGTATTGGATGAATCAAGATAAAGACCTAATATTTTGGCAGCATATACAATTAATTTAATGTACAAATCTTACTTTCTTATAGTGTCAATGAACCAAAAAAAAAAATTAAACTTTTAGGTTAAAAGTCTTTGTTTTGTTAATTTGTGGAAATTTTAAATAGAGAATTAATATAATAGCTTCCCTTTAGTAATTAATTAATTTTGCTTCCTTTAAATAATTTTTCCTTTTGTGTCTTACATGCAGTTGCTACATTAATCACTTTTCTATATCACAAGCTGCATTGATATTAGCTGTCATTTGTGAATGTTGGTCTGAACTGAATTTTGCATTTTTTTTCTTTTAATCTAAGGGATCAGCATAGTTGGTATGAATGTTCTATAATTACTTGATAATTATAGGTTTAATTTTTGAAAAGATTTGTAAGATTAAAGATTTATAACACTATCTGTCTCAAAGGAAATTATATTCGTCTCAATTTAAATTGAGAGATTCAAAAAATTCATATCTCAGGTGAAAATATTTTCTAATTCATCCAAAAAAAGGAATTTTGCTTTTTTAAAAGTATTTAATTACGTGGGTTAGGCAAAAACGAGATTAACTTGTACATTATCATGATTAGCATCAAATCTTTCTGGGACTTCACCGTTAGCACTAATTCGATTCGGCACGAAACAATTTTTGAGATTTTCAACGTCACTGATTGCTAAATTAATATGATAATTTTGAAATAATTTAAGTGGTTTTATTCTGGACAACGCATCATGGGAATGGGGAATCAGATACCCACTACAACAAATATATTATTAAAAAACAGTGCAAATAGAATAACAGTTCACCATTTGAAAAGCTGTTGCCCAAACCTCAATTAAGTCGGAATCAGTTTTGTGTCCATTGTATGCTCTCCTTTTTTCAAGATAACTTAAAATGTCAAACATCGGATGCTCAGAATCATTGAAAACCAGCTAACTAAGTGAATTCTAGCGCACGCCAGCTCAGATCAAATTGATCAATGCTGACCCATTTAAATAGGTTCGGATTTGCCAAATCTTGGACTATCTATACTAATGTTGCGCGTGTTTCATATGTAAGATGGAACATACATTGAAAGTGGCATTAAGGGGACAGGTTATTTTTATCATTTTTAATTGTGTAGTGATTTTTGTTGTAATTTTAAGTTTTTTATTTAAAATTTTGAATTTAAATTCATAATATTATGTTTAGTAACTTGTCACTTTTTTTATTAAAAAAAAAAATTACTCCCACATCAAAAACTCCATGGACACTCCCTCCTCCCACTTCCTAATCTTTAAAGTAAACGAATTGACCCAAATCCTAATGCACAATTTCTGCTTCTTTGTGACTCTAATCCCTTTAGCTCACAATGACACAAGTAAGCACCATTGTTGTACTAGTTTTAAGTTTTGGAAATGCATCTCTTTTGAAACTTGTGGGTCCTGCTATCATTTGAAATTGTGAGTGTCTTGCATATAATTTTTCTTTGTTTTCTAGGAGATATTTTCACTTTTTGTATGAAATTAATTCTTATTAGAGGCATAGTTATAAACGATTTTATTTCTTTTACCAATAACGATTTCAAGATCGCACTTAAGCATACAGCCTGTTTTAAGGTCGCTTAGAATATAGTAAGCTTTCACTGCAATAACCATTTAATGGTTTTCTTATAATTTTTGTGTCCTGCTTCTTATGGAAATGACCTAGGGTTGGCAAGTAATAACATCACATTCATGAACCTCATAACTAATGGCTTGTAAAGGCCAACACTAGAGAAGAAGAAAGGTTAGTGATAAAGATAGATTAGTGCTGCCATGAGTTGAGTGTGCATTAGGGAATTCTAGCACATCCAAGAAGCTCTTTCTTAGGTAAGTGAAGACAAAAGGACAAATTAAGAGACAAGTACTAGCTTGTTCAATAAGTTATATAAAGAAGACACATCAAGAAACAGAAGCAATTGAATACTCTTCAAAGGATCTAAGATGACTATGTACGGTGTGGGTTGATACACGAAATCTATGACATCCTTTGTCAAATTTGTTAAATGAGAATTCACGTAACAACAATTACATCTTTTTCAAACAAATCTTATACACTTATCTAATCTCTTCAATAGATTAACTAATCATTCAATAACCCTTTCATCTCATAAATATATTTAAGACGATAAAATACTATTTTTTTTAAACAAAAATATTTGTATGGTATCCAATCACCAAGATTTATAATCCATATAAATGTAAGTCAACCGTAGTGTGAGGTCATACTTGCATTGATATTTTAATTCCAGAATAAGATAATAATTGTGATTGATTTGTGAAGAGAACACATTAAGCTTTAAACTCATAATAAGTTTAGAAGAGTGAATAAAATTATAGCCAACTTGTCAATAGGAGTTTTAGTGAGCAGGACAAAAGTTTCTTGCATTTGTCTTATGTATGAGATAATTACCCGGATTCTGATTTTTTTTTTATATTGAAATTTAGGGTTGCTATACTATTTTTCGTTTTTATTATTTTATTATGTTTTCAGTTACATTTCTTTTTAAAAATAAATGATATAATTAATCATCTTTTCTATAATATAATTGGATATAAGATGGGATTGTCAAAAGGGAAGATATCATAATAAGATCCAATTTAAGGTTTTTAGATATAGATTTACAGTTGAGAAAAATGAAAAAAAATAAATGAATAATTAAAATTAATAAAAAGGGAAATTTATAAAGAGAGATTATTTTATATGTTTTTTATTTTTTTTAAAGTTATCAACATTAAAAAATTAAATTCAAGAAACTCTATTTTTAATAAAAGTTAGTACTAGATGGCACATAACTACCTAATCAAATTTGATGGATTTAGAAAAATGATGTTCTTATTCAAAATATTTTATTAAAGTTTTAAAAAAAGATATATTAGCAATTAAATTTGTGAATTTTACCATTTAAATTACAAAATTTAATAACTTCAATTATATAAATTCTTTAAAATAAACTTTTTATGGATTTTTACCCATAATAATAGAGGGACAGGTGTTTTTAATTATGTAGTCTACTTCAACGTTTTCCATTCTTATGTGGATTTAAGTGCAAACAGCCAATCATAGTTTGCCACGTTTATTTTATTTAATCTGAACTCTATTTAATAGTATTCAGCCACATATGATCTACATCAATAAATAATGAATTTGGATCATTTGCATTTTTTTTTAGAAAGGTAAAATATTTTTCTTTCATAAAAAGTGAGATAGGAAAGTAAATTTATTTTAAATGTTTTTATTATCTTGTTCTCATCTTTTATAGAAGGAAGACATCCTACCTTTTTGTCAAAGAAAACAGAAAATCCTGATCTGAAATTTCCTGCCTGTAAGGTAAACGGGGTTTTCTAAAACTTGAAAGAGGAAGTGTTTGGCACGCTACTTAAAAGGCAAGGTACAATGTACCAATAAAAAAAAAAGGCGAGGTACAAGCACAATGGGAAAGCCGTGCCCGTGACGTTTACGAAAGGAAATCTGTATTTTTACGGAGTCATAAATGATATACAACAATAAATAACTAGGTGAGTAAACCCTATTTACTTTTTAATAGTTGTAAAAAATTTATAAATTTAAGAATATAAATATATTATTACTCTTTATGAAAAAATGAAGAAGGAATGGATACGGATATTTTGTTGTAAAAGTATTAAATTTTAAAAAAGAAATTATTAAAATTACAAAAAATAAAAAAATAAAAAAATTAAATTCGAATGAAATAAATATAAATTTTTGCAAATGAGATTTTTTTGGCCTTTTCTTTCAAAAAATAAAGAGATTTGTTGGGAAAAATTATATTTGTTTTAGTGATTTTTTTGCTTTGAAAACAAATTAATTTTTAACTATTAATTAAAGAACATCTTAAATTTTACTGAAAAATAAAAGAACTTTCTCAAACAAAGAAAATTTAAAAAACGCACAGATAAAATATTATAAAAATTACACTTAATTTTATTTTTCTTTCAAAAAATAGAAGAAGATTCTCTATTTTTTATTTTAAGAAAAAGAAAAAATTCTAATCATAAATTCCTGACCTTGTGAAAAAAAAAATGCTCTGCCTTTTCATTTTACAGGAAAAGGAAATCTTGTTCTATTAATCCATTTTTTTTTTCAATTTTCACATAAATGCTCTTGCCGTGAGCAGCAAGTCAGAAATTTTATGCCCAAATGAAATATTAATAGCAGCTTTAGGGTATTAGCATTGTTATTTTTATAAATTTAAATTTAAATTATGAAATTTATTGACAATGGTTTTAAAATTATTTATTTATTAAATAAATTTATTATTTTTATAAATTAAGATTTATTATTATTTATTTAAAATTTTTAATTATTAAATTTTATAAACAGACTAGTCAGATAGGGCACCAATCAGCCATTGCATTGGTCATAGAATTACCCTTTCCATTTATTAAGCGGTCAGTTCCCCCGTGTCTTGTTGGTTCGGAGTCTAGCTCTAATCCAAGAAGCCTTGGGGTTCAAATCGACAGAGAGATTGAGATTAACTTGGCAAATTTGTATCCTTTTGCGGGCTTGTTATTTGCAATAAAAGGTTATTGCCGGAAATGCTCATAGTACGTGGGGATAGGGCATTCTCTCCACCCCACTTACATAAAGCAACACTTTTGTTGAGAAAAAAAAGGTTAGAGAGAAATTGTGAAAGAATGTGTAAAAAGAGTGTAAAAGCAATTTGTACCAATGCTCTTATTGCTGGGCTTTCATACCTCATGACATCAAACATTAATGTCTTACCAAAACCAAATAGTCTTTGAAAATTTGCCTTTAACATAATCCCCCATACATTTTTATCATTTCTTCAAATAAAGATTTAATCGTGCTTAGATTTTTTTTTAAAGTTGTTTTTATTACTTTGCATAATTTCTTCAATGTCAATAAAAAATAGTTTCACTAATGAATAAATTATTAAATTATCATAAATAATAATTTTGTTATAAAATTAGTTAAACTTTATAATTTAATTAGTAAATTTTAATAAATTTAAATATTTTTAATTAATATTTAATAAATTTTAGTTTAAAAAAATAGTATAATTGAAAAAGAAAATCTTTAATCACCATAATTTAATTCAAGTGAAAGAAGTTTGAACATCTTAAATAAGTTATTCTAAATTTGATTTACGTGTTATATGTGAAAAAAATTCACTTGAGAGAGTTTTCTACTTTGGTGCCTGATTATATTTTAAATAAATTAATTTTTGCCTATTAAAAGGAGAAGGCTCTAAAGTAATCTGAAATTAAAAAAAAAAGGAGAAAATTTTTTTTAAAAAAGATTAAATTTTCAAAAACACTTATTTAAAAATATATCTTTTAAAAGTAATATATAAGTATATATCAACGTCACGTACAAATTGCATACAATCTTACATTCTTATTTTTCTTTTCTTTTCTCTACTTAAAATATTTAAGACTCGTTATAGGGAGCGTAAGCTATCCTATATACTTGAATCATTTTCCAGTAAATCATGTACAAAGTTTAACTAAAGAAGTGTAAGCAATAGATGCACGCATGCACCACAAACATTAAAGATAAACACCACATCCATACATAATGGATCAAAGGAAGTTAACAAAAAACCTTGATATTTGCGGTATTAACATTATCTAGTGTTAAAGGCTGTGTACATGTCCAATAGTCCCCGCTCTTAGGTCATATGAATTTGATGTTGAGTCTTATGATCCAAGTAGTAAGTAATATACATGGGCCATATATATTTCATTATAAATTTGAATCTTCTTATTTTAATAATTTTTATTTTATAGTTAGATTCACATTACAAATAATGAAAAATGTTAAGTGACAAAAAATATAAAAATAAAATCACTAGGAAGAGAATATAAAAATTAAAGATCTAAACCCCTTTTAACATATTTTATATAAAAACAATTACACATGATGTGTTATAATTATTGAGAGAGAGAGAAAGAGAGAGAGAGAGAAAATATTGAATTTTGAGAGATAAAAATAAGTTAAAATTTCACGTAACACAATCTTTTAATTAATGTTTCTAACAATATATTATTTCTTACAAAATTATCTTTATTATACTTTTATATTAAGTGAGATAACATATTTTATATACATTTTTAATATTCTATCATAATTAATTCACGAACAATTATACCAAACAACTATTAAAAAAATTTAAAAGTCTATACCATAACATATGAATCATAAATATTCTAATAAGAATATGAGGTACAAAAATGTTTTAATATAACAATATGTCAAGAAATTTTTCATTCTAGAATTATGATAAATTTATAAATTGTCCTCAACCCAAATGCATCATCATTCACCATGCGTTGGGCCCTTGAAGCTCTATAACGAAAGCATTGGGGCCAATATGCATGTTGTGCTTCTTGTCTCTGCCGAGTTTTGGGAGCTGTGATTTCATTAAACCATAAATGAATATATTTTGAAAGGGTTGTTAATTACTAAATTAATATAATAATTTTTGAAGTCAAAATATACATAACCTTTTAAAATTTGCCTCATATTAAAAGAATAATTTATGCACATTTTTTTAATTGTACTATAATCCCCTTTTATCTATTATTTATTGCAATCATTAAATAGAAACACTTCTCCTGGTCCTTTTTTATTTTTTTAATTCTGGGCGTTTACAGTACTTTTTCCCAATTGAAGGCCAATAGGCAGCACCTTGGAGGCGACCAGAACACTTTAAAGAGACCGGAAGATGGTCAATTGGATTGGATATATTCGACACATTCTCGAAGAGAAGGAGGAAGAGATTTAAAATCTTTTGCTGCAGATGTTTGTGGAGATTGGAGAAAGTTGGGCTTACAAATTTGATGTAAGAAAACCCCAAATCTCTCATTGCCTACTAAAATATATTATTAAGTTTTTACACTGTCATTGCATATTGCCATCCATGGCAGTCTTGGTTTAAGACAATACCATTATATATTTTGAGCGTTATTATTTTTATATATTTATGTGTATTAGAATTATATTTTATCAAAATATTATATAACATTTTACAATAAATATGAGAAAGCACATTATAATTACGCATATTTTTTATCATTCAAAATCAACAAAATTTTCACTAATTAATTGCTACCTGATTATCCGTACATTCATATATAATTGGTTTGATGACAAGTGGTTATTCAATGAGCAAGATGTCATATGATATAGTCGATGTTTAATAATAATTTATTATATATAATTTTTATTATTCACATTTATTATTTGTAATAATACAAATCATAATTTGTTATTGGACTAATTTATTACATTAATTATGCGGCATAGTATAATTGTTTTAGTAAATAAGCTTTCCTTGAAGATAGGCCAAGAAATTAAAAATATTGGATTACATTAAAAGAAAAATTAATGAAAATACATGTATATAATTATTATATTTTATAATACTATAATGCTAAAATTTAAAATTCGATGATTAACCTCTTCTCTTTGCATAAATTGTAGTTTGAAATTGACAATGGTGAGTAATATGAATGTACATATACCCTTTTAATTTAATTTTAAGTTATTTATAATTATACCTTATTAATTATAAAGTCAACAAATATACTTTTTTAACTATTAGAATAGTACAAATATATCATTTTAATTATTAGAATAATATAAATATACTTTTTTATCTATTTATTGTTAAATATTAATAATCATGTAATTTACATATAATTATTAATATATATAATGTCTATTTATTAGTTGTATAAATGAACTTAAATAAAAAAATTTACACAAAAAGGAGAAGAAAATATAAAGAAGCCAAACACAAGAAATTTGGTTATTTTCAACGCACCAATACATCTTTAACATTTTTTTTTTAATATTTTTCATAATTTCTTGAAACTTATAATTTATGAGTTTTTGGTACTTTATTTATTTCAATTTTATTCTATCTTCTTTAATTTATGAAATATGAATATAAAATTTTATGCAAAGAATAATAAAATAATTTTATATTTATTATTCTATTATTTAATTATATAAATGAGTTACTCCTATTAATTTGATATAATATAACATAAAAATTAACTTTTAAAATGTTAGTATGTCAAAAATTTAATTTAAAATAATAATATTTTATGACTCATTGATCAATCATTTATGTGATGTATATTAACTTTTCATTTTATTTTATTTATAAAACTAACCTCATTTGACAAAATATTAATATTTAATGATAAATAAATAAATAATATATTTATATTAATATAATCTTTAAAAAATATATTTATTAATTTTATAATTAAAAAAATATATTTATAAATTATTTAGATTTAAAATTAAATAATTGTATATAATTTTTATCAATTTTAAAATATATTCTTTTCTTAAAAAAATAACACGGCAATGCGTGTGAAGGCTTTGATATAAACTATTTATTAATACATTGAGACGTTCAAGAAACAGCAAGAGGGATTTTTTAAAAATGTATAATAAATATATAAATATCCATTTTATACAGAGAAAAAGCGGGGCAGGAACGAGCCTTATTTTTAGAAAATGAAAATTTAAAACGAGAAAAAAGAGAATGAGGTACTCTCCGGTTCATCCTGATTTATGAAAGTGGGTTTTAGACGGCCATGAAATATTTGACCTTTGTTAAGAACTCATTTACTGCCATTCGATCCACAACATCTAACAACTGAACGCGCCAAACAGTCCACGCTCTCAGCTATGACACTAATAGACTCGTCCATTGAGCTGCGGTTGTGGAACAGTGCGATCCTGGTGCGAGTGGAGGGCCGCCGGTGGTGAACAGTAACCCGTCACTTCTGGAGGGGCCACCATGTGAAAATGTAAATACTGTTCAATACTCTCGCTACTCCCAATCGCACAGCATTCTTTCCCTCTTTCTCTTTCTCTCACTTCGCTCTCTCATTCATATTCATTCATTCATCTTATACTTTTTACGTCCCATCAGCAAACCATCTCCCTCTCTCCTCTTTCTCCATTCTCTCTCATTTCTTCCCCCTCTTCCTTCCCCTCCGAACCCTCCTCTTTCTCTGTCACGAGAAACCACCTGAAACCCTTTTCCCGTGAAAAACATCCAACGCTACTTGCATACGGAATATGTCCAGCTTCACTGGATAAAGGGGCAAACACAAGGTACCAAAACCAAGTAGGATTACAGGGATTAAATTTGAATCCGACCCACTTGGATATTGATCATGGATTCAGCATCAGGGGGAGCGGGGCCGGCTGCATCCGAACCCAGTAGCACGGAGGGTCCATCGGGGACAGCGACAACAACGGCTCCGCTAGTGGAGGGGTCATCGCCTGCACCGCCGAGCCGGTACGAGTCGCAGAAGAGGCGGGACTGGAACACTTTCTTGCAGTACTTGAGGAATCACAAGCCGCCATTGACGCTGGCGCGGTGCAGTGGAGCTCATGTGATTGAATTCTTGAAGTACTTAGATCAGTTCGGGAAGACCAAGGTTCACATAACTGGGTGCCCCTATTTCGGCCACCCGAACCCACCAGCACCGTGCGCGTGCCCGCTGAAGCAAGCTTGGGGCAGCTTGGACGCACTGATTGGGCGGCTCAGAGCGGCTTATGAGGAGAGCGGTGGACGGCCTGATTCGAACCCCTTCGGCGCTCGAGCCGTGAGGATTTATCTAAGAGAAGTTAGGGAAGGGCAAGCCAAAGCTAGAGGAATCCCTTATGAGAAAAAGAAGCGGAAAAGGCCCACGGTTACCGCAGCTATGGTGGGTACAAATGTGTCGGCAGTCAGTAGTAGTGCTGGCGGCGGCGGCGGTGCAGCGGCAAGTAACTGCGGTGGTGGTAGTAGTGGTGATGGTGCCGGTGGTGGTGACGCCACTCCTGGTAGCGGTGCTGCTGGCAGTGTAGCTTCCACTGCTACAGCCAGTGCTGCAACAACAGCTGTATAGTATTATATTTTCAATAATTTTGATAATTTTTTCAACTCTCTTACAACTTCTATCTATTTTGAAGGAAGTTAATTGCGATGACGGCTTATAAATCAATATTTATGGCAAATTTTCTGAAATTGAATCGATCCCATTGACAAAATTTTGAATACTGTTTCTGAATGAATGTCTGATGCCCCACCACTGCCTCTAGTCACTATAGATGCAACTCATTTACTGTTCGTTTAACCAACATAAATTGTTTGCTTTAGTACTGTTTTGTGTGTTCATGAAAACAACTCAATGGACTAGCTTAGAAATTCTAGACGTGATCTCTTGTTGTGCTTAACTTTTCTTTTTAGGTAACCTGCTCTCATAACAGAAAGCTCCTAGGCCTTTCACTTTCAGTTTGAACTCATTTCTGCAGTTCTTCTTGATTTTTATTCTGTTTGGGGTAGGGGGAGAGCTCAAGCCCTGTTCTATATTCTCAGAGCCTTTCGATAATGCCGTTAAGGAAACTATGAGAGCACATCCCTTCATTTGCTTTCATTATCCCAATTATAAGTGAGGAAGGCTAGGCCCCTATATATATATATTTTTTTTAATTTAGTGTGAACCTATCATTTAAATCATTTAAATAATTATAATTTCATGGTATGATGCAATCATTGTCTTCTTAAATTTGTCTTGACTTAGAGAAAACCCAGTCAATGCTGTGTGCGCACTTGGATAACAATTTGGTGAAAGCTAGGAAATACGGGAAAGAAAAGATGTAGCAAAACCATATCTTTTTCTTCCCGCTGTTTGTCACCCTGCCAATAAACAGTGTAGCTAGTTATGAAGGAATTTGACACTTCCATTGTCTTGACAATCATTTAGCAAAAATAAAAAATAATAATCTTTTATTTTAATTCTTTTTCGCTCCCATCCTCGTCCTGTCTTCTTTTGCTGCTGCTGCCAAGCAAGAAGAAGGGTCAATCCTGGTTTATATATCACTCTCCGCAATTGTTCATCTGGTCCCCAAGGCTCTCAATCTCAGATCTGCTGGGCTCAATCCAATTTTGAACTGATGCACACGTGCGCCTATCATTTACACCTGCATTTTTGCGCGCTTCTGTTTCTGGTGCTTCCCTTTACAACTCCATCCAACATTCAGGTTTTGTTTCTCATATTTTAAGAATGTTTGGGGGTTAATTTTTTGTTCTTTAGGTTCAACGATTATGGATTGTTTTCTTTAGTTTTTGGCTGAGGTTGGTGTCGGGATTTAACTCATTCCCTCTGTACCTTCCTTTTCTCTGTCCTCTCCCTCTCAGTAACCCTAGGATGCCCAAATAATTGACATTTCTTTCTGTGATAACAACACCTACAAAAAGATATAGGCTGCAAGTATCAACGAAAAGAAAATTGATCCCTTGTGATTTCTGCTCTTATTTTATTTGGGTAACCACCACCTATGTTTGAAAACGACCACTAGCCAACCGTTTCTTACATTCTATATATTTATATATAGTGTTTATTTGTATCATAATAATCCAGGTACAATTTATTATGTTCTATTTGTTATTAGAGCATAGACCCACCAGCCACTATTTCTGAATTTTGATTTGGATTTTGGACCCATATCCACTAAAATGATATATCATGATTCATCTACTCATGATGATAATGAACTGAAATTATTTCTTTGTATTGCTTATTTGTTTGCTTCTTTTTCTGGCATTATTTTTTTTTTTCCTGCATCTCTCTCCCTAGAGAAATATTGCAGACTTTATTACATGTATCAGGGAAGGCAGGAACTTTCGCTTTCTGGCCATTTGTAGAGCCACACAATTTCGTATAGGGCACTTTATTTGCTCACTTTCTTTTGTTTTTTTCTTTATTGTGTGTGGTGGCCACTTTAACCATTTCGATTTCTAAAAGTCAAAAGAAAATTTTGGAGATCTCCTGTCCTTTTCCTATTAATTTTCATCCTCCTTTCTTCTTCTTCTTCTTCTTTCCCTCTTCCCCCTCTCTTCTCCTCCACCTGGTTTAGTAATAAATACCTGTAAATCCTTTTACAGTTAGCTTTTACCCTATGTGGGTCATCTTAGTATTAAGGTTTCAGTACAATAAAACTTTTAGAATTTTATTCTCAGTTAATTTTATTATATTAAATTTAAATTATTAAATTTATTAAATATCATAAATTAAATTATAAAATTTAATAAATTAATATATCACATTAATTAATTATAAAAAGTGTAAAAATGAGATAAAAATAATATTTTCTTAAATTTTTAACCCTAAATTAAATGCAATTATGCATAACTCGAATTTTTTAATTAATTTTAACCATTTTTTATAATTTAATATATAAATTTTTTTATTATTATTTTTTAAAAATGTTATAGTCATCTTGTTTTATAAATGATATATAAGTCATGATGACTGAAAATGAAAAAAAAAAGAAGATAAAAGTCTAATCTGTGATTGAATTCAAAGAAAGACATCAATATGTCAAATGGGTTATTGCTCACGGGCATATTCATCTCTTTCTTAATTCAAACCCTAATATGCATGCATGGTAGTCAATTTAAAGATGATGAGGTGAAAAATATGAGAGAGAGATGGTGTATATATGTTGCATTATTGGTCGTTGATGGTTTTTGTAACCTGTTACAGTAGGTGGGTCAGGCGAGTTACGAGCAGAGTTAAGTGCGAAAGGAGCACTGTCACAAGGTTTGAAAGGGAGAAAGAGAATCTTACTTAGCTTCTGAATTTCCGGTCTCTTTTGTCGCCACATGAAATAGCGTTCAAGTTAGTAGGCTAAGTTGGCCATTGCAGGGAGCACACTTCATTTATGACAGAGAAAGAGAGAGAGAGAGAGAGGTGGTAGGGAGAAGGGGGTTTTCTGGTGGGTAGGATGGGGAGAAATCGGTTTGGGGTTGGTTTTTTATTGGCTTTAATTTTCCAACCCAACTGCACCGATTGCTCTTGTTCCTGTCACAGCCCAAGGCCAATTCCAGCACTCTCATTGTTGATGTGTATAGGGTCTGGAAAGCAATATATTATTATTTTTAATTAATTTTAATTTATAAATATATCCAAAATGGAGGTCATCCACTTGCTGGTTCTAGGCACATAAATAAACGGACGACAGTGTAACACGTGGAAATTGTGTCCCTATCATGAACCAATCTGCACCATACATTTACGTACACAAATGTTAAGTCCTAATATATTTTATTAATTAATCATTTGTCATACAGTCTTCTTTTACAAACCAAGTTTTTTAAATAATTAAAATTATTAAATTTTATAAATTAAAATATAAACTAAATAAATTATATAATAATTATATTTATAAATATTTAATAAAAATTTTAAAAAATTAAACTTTCTTTGATTAAATTTGTTTACAATTAATTGTAGCAAGTTGTACGGAGAGGCACAATGGCCGAGTTTTCTAGTCAAGGAGCCCTATCAAGTACGGCGCCGTTGTTTATACGTATAATCTTCTTGCCCATTGCATTTCAATCCAGTGATGATTAAAATTTGATGCAAAAATCATAAGAAGTTAACGTAGTTAAAATTATTTGTGATTTAAATTATTTTAAGATATTTTATATATTTAAAATTCAATTTTAAAATTACTTAAAAGTTAATTTTATTCAAAAAATAAATAGAGAAGAGAAAAGTGGTACAGAATATCTTAACGATGGTTATGCAACTAATATTACAATAGGAAATGCTTTATAATAGCTCTTTTTATCTAATTAATAATTATGTTGATTATTAAATGATTATTCAACGAATTTCAGTCTAAAATTTAACTTTAATAAAAACTTTTAGATAAACAATTTATTATCTACTGTTGTATCATTAAAATATTATTAAAAATTTATTATAAATTTTTTTATTTACTTAGTGATGATGTAAACAATACCTAATCATTGAGCCACCCATTTAAATTCAATATATAATAGAATTTTCATAATATGCACTATTAATTAATTTTTTGTTCAAATTAAAAGTTAAAATTCTCTATAAGTGTTTAGAAATATTTAATAACTACTCATATAATTTTTTAAAATATAGAGAGCCTTTATAAATGATTGCCACTAACTATATTTTCTACTTTATGCAATAAAAGTTTAATTATATATCATGAAAAAAAAAATTGAAGACTCCAAATCCAAGTGTTTCCACATCTTGAGGGGGGCCGGTTTTGGTGCTTGTGTTTTTGGATTCGGAATATGCATGGTGCTGTGAAATGCTTCAGTGCCCAGACAAGAGTGAGTTAGGGTTGGTAGCAAATCAAAGTGTACTTTAGGGGCTAAAGACCCTAACCCCATGGGGACAATTCAGTGGAAAAGCTTGAAATGCCTCAGCAAACCAACTCATCCAATAATTGATTTTGCTTCTCGAAAGTGCCACCCTTTTGTTGGCACTTGGGAGCGCGGCCTTCATTTTTAAATTAATTAGATGTTATAGTTTAATTATAAAAACTATATAATAAACTATGATATATAGTATAATGTTATAAGAATTTATATCATTATTATTTATTTATATTAATGCCATGTTAGAATTGTAATTTTTTGCATTAATGTGTGCCATGTTACTAATTATATGTGCAACACTAATATATAGGTCAGATTATTTTTGAACATAGTAGATAACCAAATTAACAAAAACGCCGTATTAGTCATATTTACTACTTTCAAATGGGTAAAAGTTTTACAAAAAGCAATGGATAAAAAATTTATACATGTTATATAAATTTACAACTTATAGCAACAAACCATTTCAATCCTAGCCATTTTCGTGATAACATTAGGTTATTATTTGACTATGATAAATGTATTTATTTAAAGAAAAATTATTTTTAAATTTGTACTTGATTATTTAATCTTTTAGAAAAATCTATTTTTAATATGATATTAAAGTTTTACAATTAAATTATCAGAGATTTAATTTTATCATTCTATTATTATAAAAATTTAAAACTATAGATAGGCCATGATTGATTTCTTGAAAATTTAAGGTCGTGCCAAAAGAAAGTTTTGAGGGTGAGATCAATAAAGCAAGCGATTGGGTTAGATTTAGATGATTGAACTTTCATATTTTTTGATTCGATACTTTTTTTTTATTTACCTTTATATTTAAAATTAGTGAATCTTTATTTTTTTACTGTTTTTAATTTTATTTTTAATTTTTTTATTATACTCTCTAATTCTTAAATAAAAAATCATCCAATTCCCATCCGATTTGGTTATAATATTCAACACCTAAACATGGAATAGGATAGGATAGACTGTTGCTCAATAATTGTTGTTGTGGGGGGGGGGGGGTGGCACTAAAATTTTTAATTTTATAATAGATAAAATATAAAAAAAACTTATTAAGATATGAGTTGTCAACACTATAAATGATGACGTATCCCATCTTCTTTCCTTTTCTAGAAGTTAAACATAAAATTATTTTTTGTTTTAAAAAAATAAAATAATCCTCCTAAAGAATTAAAATTATATTCTGTACAAAAAAATTATATTTAAAAATTAAATTTTAATAAAAAAGATTTAATAAATTTGAAGAACTAAATTTATAAGTAATTAAATGAATAAATTTTTTCACTGGAAGTAATAAATGATATATGATATGGTATAAATAAAATGATTATAGACATTATGTTTAAAATAATTGTTATGTATAGATAAGAATATTGTTGGTGGTTGTCAATTATTAAAGACGTCTGCGGGAGATCAGATGTTGACATGGGATCCAATGGCGTGGTAAAATGATAGGGGATTTGGAAAGTTCGCCAGCATAAAACAAATAGGAGCCTGTACGTGCTTTCTGCCCATCTTGCTGGGTCCAATTTGTTGACTCTACACACTGTGGCTCATAAAATTTTGGTTCATTTTTACGTTATCATTAATCTAGCTAGCATATAGGGACAAGTTATTATGCAATTAATATAAAAATGGCAAAAGAATTTCACATAGTGAAACTTTACTAATCGGTAGAAGTATTTTTGCATGCAAATTTTTACAAAAAAAAAAATATATGAGTGATGTTATAGGTACATAATAATTTAATACAAATATATATTGTAATATAATAAAAATAAAATGCATCATTTCATTTATTTTCTCTCTCACAATATAATTTTAGCGATTGTGTAGGCTGAGTATTTCTCCAAGGATGTACCGTGAGAGAAACACAAAGAAAGTTGAACCAAATTCTTTCTCTTGGGTCGGTAAGTCGGATCGAATTCCCAAACAAAAATGTTTATTAAAAATTTGTATATTCTAAAAGTGATTTAAATAGCTATTAAATATATTTGGATTTAAATATCCATTAAGTATCGGTATATTCTAAATTTGTATATTTTAAAATGATTTATTGTCTATTACAAAATGTGAAAGAAACTTTCACGTGAGGGTTTTGGGGATCTGATATATAAAATGAAAAGAAAAAAGATGTTACTATAATCAAATTCTTATAAAATGTGATGTGGGTTTTTGAATTAATTAAATTATATGATTTATTTTATGAAATTAATAAATTTAATTATATAAATTTTATTAAATGACAATTGTATAACAACAAGATCAAATTACATAAAACATTTTTGCATTTGGGGCTTTGTACAATTATCCCCTCATAGTTTCAGTTAAACCAATTTAACATTCAACACTTTTAATTTGTTGCAATATAACCCAACCGTCAACTATTGAGTTTTTAGGGTATAGTATACATGGTTTTAGAGTTTATTATTGAGAGTTAATTAGCAGGACTATTATTTGAGTTTAAGCTTTTGCAATTTAGCATTTAAAGTTTGCAGTTTGGGGGTTATGATTTTTCTGAAATATAAGATTGAGGTATTAAAATTAAGGTTTAATATTTTGTGTTGAGAGTTTTCAGTTTAAAGTTTATGATTTTTGTATTTAGTGTGTAAGTTTTCAAAATTTTTTGTTTTTTAAATTTAAATTTTGTACGTTTAAGATCTAAAGAAATTTTTGAAAAATATTTTATTATCAAAATCTTGTCAGAGCAGTAGTTAATAACGTCTAAAATAAAACCTGAAAATATTAAATGTATAATTAATAATGATCATTGATTTCAATTTTTTAGTTAAATAAAATTTAATTTTAAAATTTAACTAATGATTTGAAGCTGTAAACTTAAACTATCATATTATGTAAGACATATATTTTAATACAAATTTTTTAACATAACATCATCTATTTAATTTTGTTAACATTCGTTTAGGGTTTAGCCAGTTCCAAAAGTGAAACTACTGTATCCGAAGTAGACACAAGTATATCACTGAGATACATGTACTTGCGGACTCCAGGAAATTTGCAGGTCATCAAGTGCCATTCAAACTTGGCTATTTTTCAATGGGGAAGTTATCATGTTCCAAGGTACAGATGGTAGAAAAGGGATAAATGTAGAATTAAAAAATAATAATAATTAAATTATATAAAATAAGAAATATTAAAATTAATGAAACAATTAAAAAAATTCAAATTTAAATCCAGTTAACATGTCCTTTGTGCAGAATCTCACAGCATCTCAGATTTTCTTTTATAAATTTGTCAGTGCACATGAGAAACAAAGAAAGCCACCAAGCAAATGTGCACTCTTTGCCCCTCTCTGTAACCAAACAAAAGACATGGTAGGGGTTAGGCATCCTTCAGTAGTATAAAGTCTTCAACGCCAACAGAAAACAGTAGTGGTCGGCGCCGTCTAGCGGGCTAATAATGTTATTTGCATATTTTTTCATATATATTATCAAATATACACAAAATTTTATTTCAAATAATGTATTTATATTTAATATGTGTCTGTATTTATATTAGTACGAAATTTAAATGAGTTATATAAAAATTTTATAATGAAATTAACATATTTTTATATCTGTTTTCGTATCATATATGTAGTCATTACTATATTCTTGCAACTTAGAATTACATACATTTGCACCCTCAAATTTGAATTGAATATGTGCGGATAGCGGTTTGCTTTGTGGGCAGCAAGCAGAGAAAAATCAGAAGGCCAAGTCAAATTGCTGGCAGAGAGATACGATGGGGTAGAGGAGTGGGTCCGAAGGCCTTTAACAAGCTACTGTTTGAGTGACCGACAGGGATATCTGGGCTATTGATTTTGCCGACACACTGACTGAAGCTCTTGCCCTCCTCTAAGGTACTCACAGTATTTTGGTTTTTCCTTCAGAAGAGGGAATCACCATCTTTTGACAGTTGCATGCCAATGGTACGTAGTTCACTTATGGGCTTGGCTGGAAGAAAAGCAGAACAGAGAAAGTGTTAAAATAAGTGCTTGGACATGGCATAGTGTGTATAATCTTTGCATTGTACTTGGTAGGGTAGTGCAAGCCAGTAGTGCTTGCTAGCCTCTGGGTTTGATTCCAAACCAGAAATGAAACAGCACCTCTTCAACCCCTCTTGTTGACACAAAATCGAGAAGCATAGGAAAGAAAACATGTCCTCTGAAAGTTAACCCTCACGTGTGGTGTCGCTGAAACAAGACGAAAGCTATAATGGCTACTGTGTTGAAACCAGTTGTTTTCCAGAATCCTTTTTGGATTGAACTTAACCTATTGCTAACAGTTTCTCTCTTTGGAAATATTCAATTTCATTTGGCTAAAACTTTCGTGAATTTTCTTTTCTGAGAGTAAAATTTTTCTTTTCAAATCACTGTTTACACATTAAATAAAGCTTTGACTAACTTGCCGCATGCAAGTGGACATGGCATCATGAAAATTGGCATCCAAAATAATGTGGCAGATTGGTGAGGAGGTGTAACTCTTTTGTCTCCCTCTCTCTTGAAATATAGTAAGTAAGCATCACATTATTCTCGTCGGTGTGTCCCATTCTCAGGTGAAAAGCCACAAGTAGTCTTGTACTATGGCATGTGTCACCGGCACTACCAAAGAGACAGTGAGAAATATTGACCAACTTGGCTTCAAATTGAGACTTGAAAATGACCAAAGCTTTTATTCAAATCACGAGATATTTGTGTTTAAAAATCATACGACCAGCCGTATTGACAATGTTTCTTTCACACGTAAGGTGTAGAGTACAAGCAATTCATTTCCAAACTAAAAAATTGAATGAGCTATTTTTTCTAAAACAAAATGTCGAGAAAAGATTCTCAAAATATAAATGATACTTGCGATGTTGGTATCCTTCACGCACATGTTATGGGTAGGTACAAAAATTAATAAAAGAGAAAAAGAAAAAAGGTAAAAATGTAAAAGAATATGGTGTGTAAAAAAAATATATAATGTATATAAAATTTTTTGTACATATATCATTATTCAAATAATAATAATATTAAAGACAAATTAAACATTTATCAGGTTTTATCTATTTCATCAATTATGCATTTAAATAAAAAATTTTTAAATAATAATGAATATTATTACATCAATAAAAGTTCCTTATTATGCATAGAGGTTTTAACCAATGTTTTCAAAATTTTTTAAAAAATTAATTAATACAATAATGTGGTTTTGAACAGCAATATTTACTGCATTTTATGTTTTTAAATGAAGCAATTGGAAGCATTTGCTTATGTCAAGTGACAATCCCGGCCTCCTTCAATAATGTTATATTTACACATTAATATATGTTTTTTATTTTTCATTTATGACTCTTTTACTTTTCGAATTAAAATCGTCCATTTAATTTTTATAAATTAAATTTTATTAAATATTTAATTTAAAAAATTTAAATTATTAAATTATTAAACTTATACATACTAATTTATAAGACGTAATAAATAATATCTTTTAAAACTAATGAATATTTAGTATTTAGCATTTTATGAAATTATGTTTTCCATTTTATGAAAGTTACCATATTTCATTTAGGTATTACACCTTTTAGCGAATTAATCCCTCAAGATACAAATCATAAATTGCTTCTTTTTGCTAAACCATTTGAACACAAAAATAAGAAAAATAAATTGATCTATGGTACAAATGATATATTCTTATAGATTTAATTTTATATTAACAACTAATTTTCGCCGACGTGCACAGAAATGTACCCTGTTTTGAGAGCTCGGATAATATTCTAGTCACTAACTAGCTTCTTTGGAGTTTTTCTGAAGGTATGTTGCTGGGGAACACAATAAATCAATAAACATCTTTTACACAGAATCTAACTCTTGGATGCCCAGCCCCTTCCTTATGTATTCGGTTGAGTTAGATAAAAATTTTCAAACCTAATATAATTCAACCGGATTGACTTTTTTGCTGAGCTTGACCTGCTGCACAGTCCTAAAGTATCAACAAGGAAAAAGATTAGAACTTCGAATGAATTACTGGCGAGGGAGATTCATCCATTGTCATACACTCTATTAACTTTACTCAAGAAACTTTAGATTGAACCATTTATTCTCTTCGTACAAGTTTTTTTTTTAATATTCTAAATTGCTTTGTTTTCTGCTTAGCTAAGAAAATTCCTAGGAAAAAATTGCTCTCATGATAGGTAGCCATTAATTTTTGCAGGTTAACGGTTTAAATCCTGTATAGTTAAGATTAATTAGAATAAGATTATAAAAATAGATGGGCTGAAATCCCCGGGCCTTGTGAATCTCCACTCCACGTGTTATGTGAATGGGCAGCTGACGATGACTGCACAGGCTGCATCTGTCAATCTTTTATCCCATTTTTTGGTGTAATTCCTACGCAACGTACAGTATCTTTCGAAGCAAACTTTAATTATGGATATGTGCCAGCACAACCAATAATTGTTTTCACTTCTCTACAATAGGGAAAATTAGGACATTTCTGGTTGAAATCAGCATATACTTGCGAGATTCCAATGGTATTAACACAGCTAAAAGAGGAGGGGGAATTGGATCTAATATCAAAAGCAAAGTTCCTCAGGGCAAACAAAGAAGGCATAGTTCAAACAGGCAACACCCTCAATAAAAGTTTTTAACTCCACATGATTGTCTTTCCTTGGTGAAGTTTGTTTTTATCAAATGTTCCTCTTTTCAACTCTCCTTCAAAAATATTATATAAACCAACCGTTCAGCATCACAGGTACAATAATCTTTCACACTCAGTAGGACCCCTATATTCTCAATGGAAATTAAAATTTTACAAAATAGTCTTTACTCAATACTCACAAAATTTTTGAGGCCATTCAATATGTAAATCTCACTATTCAGTTTGTAAGACCTAATACATTTATCACTGCAAATTCCTTTTTATAAAATTTTGTTTGTAGATATAGCAAAACCCTATTCTTAAACCTTGTCCCACAATTTGTTCTATTAGAATACTGCTACCACGTCTTATCAAGCAATTCAAGTGGCAACACTATAAGAGAAACAATTCTATTTGACAGCTTCATCAAAAAGTATGTGATAGCAGTTGGCTCTTAAGCAAAGTGAGGGGATACAATGTGAGAGACATAGGATCCATGAAGAAGGCTTCTTGCATTGGCTACCCTGCATTTTGGAAAAGTAAACAGCTCAAAGCAATGAAGATAAACACTAGGAATACAGTTGTTAATAATCTTGAGGAGCTAGCTATAACAAAGACAATAATAATTTTCACTGTCGTGCCAAAAGGGTTTCATAACCTGTTAGAGGAGATGATACAGCTCCAACAACAATTCAACATTTTACTGCAATCCTTATTCTCCAAAATATATTTTGTTGTCAACACCAAGATAGTCACGGTTGCCATTTTATATGGACATTATTTGGCAATGTGTTTATAACTACACAGCTCTGGAAGCAACAAGGCTTATTACCAGCATGCCCCCTAACTGAGATAAAAATTTGAATTTTGGCCACTAGTTCTAAATAATGAAGAATTATCCACCGTTTTCTATTTGTGGTTTTCTTTTTGAAAAGATAACAAATCAGTGAGTAATCCAAAGCATTTTAATGGAATTAAAAAAAAAAAAAAAAGGCATTGGACTTCTGAAACACATGAGCAGACCAATACACACCTCTGTGTGTGCGCGCATGTGTGTGACTACAATTCATATCGAATCTCCTCTAGTTGTAGCTTAATAAATGACTGAACTAACAAATGCAGTTCACTGCTATTATAATATGCAATTCATGTTAATTTCTGCAAGTTATCAATATCATTTTCAACTATCAAAGGAATTATGTTCATAAAACCTATCTTTGCAAGACAGATTTACCTATCTCAGGTACCGCAAGGAATTTTCTTCTTCTTCTTCACCCCTATTCTAGTATATAACGAACTGCCAGAGGGACAAGGCCCTGCACTAAAGGTCTATCAAGAAAGGAATCCATCTAAACAAAGATAAAGACAACAAACAAAGAGGGAAAGGAAAAATTGTTATTAAAAACTAAAAGCAATTAAGAAATCTAAAGCCGGATCCTGAAAAATCAAATCAACAGTTTATGTATGCCCAAGAAATTCAAATATGTGAAAAAGAAAGTCGTCATCAGTACTTCCATGCAAAGCTACTGTCTATGAGAAATTCAATGAACTTATTCATGTTATAAACACCACATCAAACAGTTAACATCCATCGTCCAAACAACCAAACAGTTTCTACAATTGTTAATAGAAAACCAAAGAAAGTAAAGCAAAACAGAAATAGTTCTTGAAACCTGTAAGACAACGCTACAACAAAATCTATTAGAATAACCGAGATGGCAACTTTTTACAAAGAGAAACGGCTTGTACATAACTTTGTTTTCGTTTATACTAAAATAGTTCAGTACTGCAGAGAGTAGAGCATTTGCTTATTCTAAAGCAAGAGTCGGAACTTACTGTACAACAGGACTGTTTATAGGAGCACCTTGCACATGGGGAAGGGCTGCTATGTATCAACAAATGTGTTCTTTCTGCTCTGAAACAGATAAAAGACTTACAGAGTACAACAGATTTAACCATGATGTAGCCACCAAAGCACCCTCAGCTGCTCTCCCGCTGGGTAGTTGACCCTTTCCCTGCCCTTGTAAAGAGCAATGGAAAAGTACGAGTACTAATGTCTTGCTGAATTCCCTTTTATGACTCATCTCTGAATTTTACAAATTATTGATTAGAAAAAATTCTGTGGCATTCATCAGCTCTAATATCATACCACTAGTTGAGTAAGCACTAAGCAGACTGCTAGTGGTTTAGGAACCAAAACTGATTAATCATGGGCTTGAAAATTTACTACACTCTTTCGGATTTTTTATGGTGGATGAAAAAAGAACCCACATTCATATGCATTGGACTATGTGCTTTCAAGTCGTTCATACTATCAATTCCAGTGCCATTGCTATTATACAAGAGACTGCACTGTCTGAGCCCATACGCAAAAACAACTAGTAAAACTCAGCAAAGGACACCATCATTCAAAGTTGATCAGACTCAAAAGACAAAGGATTTGGCCATATAAACTCCACATCTTGATTCACATATACAGTCAATCTTCAAAAAGGTTATCATTTCAGGCGACAAGGTCAACTTCATCTCGATCTGGGGGAACAACATCTAATCGCATCATACTCCTATACAGATCAGGAATGGGAGCCCCAGCATGCACACACAATTCCACCACAGCGGGTGCCTTGCCATAATATCTCTTCAGATTGTTATTTAGTGCAGACCCACCGAGATCCTGAACATGCCAGACATAATTTGCACCCACAAGATCATCTATTGTTGCCTCTTGCCATGCATGTAAGCCATTTCGAGATTGATGCTTTGATGCCTTACACATTCTCACCTTGTGTCCCTTAGGACCCACCTGAACCTCAGGACAATATCCACAAGTATTCACAATATATTTCTCCATGATCTTCTTTGCTCCTGATGTCATCTCAAACCACAAGTCCAGTGTCCTTCTACTTAAATCTCTTATTCTATTTCTTTCTTCATCACTCAACTGATCCAGATGTCTACAGTCGTTCTCCACCAAAGCCTTAGGCTTTTCACTAGACTTGGGCAATATAGGAGATGACTTCATGAAAGGAACGACATTCACATGAGAAAATTCTCTTTTACTTTCATCCTCATCCAAGACTGACTCAAAATCGACAATTCTTCCTTCAATACAATATACAGGTTTTGTTCTCCTCTTTGTGGGATACATTTCAAGGTCTAGACCAGCTTGTATACAGAGTTCTACAATGGCAGGGATACGTGGAACAATATGCTTCTCATCATGCCCAACTCTTGGTTTACCAACACGGTCATACAGATGAAAGCATTTTGGGAAGAATACAACGTCTTGAACCCCTCCCCTTCTCCAAACATGCATTGCACTGCAGAAGCCACTCTTCGGCCCAGTACAAGTTCGAATTTCATGACCCTCATGGCCGATGTGAACCTCATTACAGAACCTGACCACGAAGAGACCATTAACAAAACTCAAACAAGTGAAAGTAAATACAACCTGTTGGGTTTGCACTAAAACTCCAAAAACATCAGAAGACTAGATCAATGACTACGAATTGCTCAAGAGTCAATAAGAATATGGTAATTTCAGGCAACCTTATTAATATCTATATGTTGGAGTTATTACCTAAAACACAGCTCTTTATCTTTAAATATAATCAGAGACTAGATCTTCAGAACTATTATCATGCTTCATAGAAAATTAATTCTGGAAGTAACCATAAATGAAGTGCCTAAAACTAAATTTAACACTAGAGAGGCATCCAAGTCTGCAGCGCCATGAGGGAACATGGTGTAAAGAATATACAGACCAGTATATCATTACAGGAACAGTGAATTCATTCTGCTGATCAAAATGAAATATCATATAATGTGCAGACCAGTCTAATGAATCAACTAAGAAAGTAAGAAAATAAAGAAGGACGGGAACTAGTAGAATTATTGTTTAAAAAATATAGAGATAGTCAATCAAAAGGATGATATAATCAATAAAAATAATATGAGAGGAACAGAAACAAGTTCCTGCAGAGCAACTCAAGCTTATGGGTTTTTAACAAAACTAACGTTTCATTTTGTATGAATTGCAATATATCCAATAGAAGTAATGAGTCATGACACCAATTGCTCTCCAAATGAGGTAATTTTCCGCATCCAATTTTCAGAAGAACTGAAGAAAAGGAAGCACATAAAATCAATATCATCAAATGCTTAGTAAGAAGGAGGGGAAAATCACCAAAAAGAAAAACACACACACTGAGCCAAGAAATGTTCGCAATGGAAACCAAAACATTAAGTGTTGATTATGATGTTTCCTAATGTAAGCAATTTTACAATGTGAATCCGCATACCAAGGATTATAGTAGGGGTATAAGCAAACCCAATTTCTTTCTTAATGAGGTAAATTTCATCATCCAAATCTTCATAGGATAAGAGGAGAACTGAAGGAAAAGAACATACAAATAATGACATCAAATGTTGCTTAGAAAGGAAGAGGGCAAAATCCCAGGGGAGGGAGAAAAAAAAAATCATACCCGCAGAAAGCGATGAAATATGCAATGCAAAACTACAAGCCCACTTACAAGTATGACAGTAACGGATTCTTAAAATGCAATATCTGCATGATTTCCAGGCCAAAACAGACCACAGTAAGAAGATCAGAGAACGAATTAGTGACCTGCAGCGTTGGACGGGAATGACCTGGACGAGTTCTGACAAACCACAGAGGAGAGACTGACGAGCTTGATAGACTCGATGAGCAACTTCGATGAGTTCCGGGACCAATAAACCGTTATTAGGGGGATCTTCCAGCAACCGACAAGGCTGCGCCTTTCTAGTTTCTCTCTCCTTTTTTGCCCTTTGAATCAAAACCTTCATGGGTGTCACGTATGGTTTCCTCTCTGACTTTTTCCTTGGGGGCTTGGGTATGTCGGAGTAAGAAGGATCATCTCGGTCGTCTCCGAAGGGTAGTGTTCTCTCCGACGCAAAGAATAGGCTTCTATTCCGCCGACAAGTTAGTTGCTTCAGAAGAGAAAGCTCTGATACGATGTTAGCTCGCATCTCCCTAGTGTTATTCTGATGAATTGATCAAGGAGATGTGTTGGCAGGGAAAACTCGGCGCGGGAAAGTTTTGTTGTGACGAGAACGGCAATGGGGTACCATAAATGGCGCAACGGAGGTCCGTCGTCGATCAGGAGAATGAAGGCAATAGGAGAACTTGGGGACCCGACCCAGGCTACTGCGAATGATAGTGATCTACCCGGACCCAAATAAGAACTAATTTTAACGATCCGAACCGGTCTGCTTGAATCAAACTTTCGCCCGTGTCTGAGTATTAATAATATCACAAAGACACAGTACTTTTTTTTAGAATAAAAAAAGAAGAAAATACTATTTTCTTATTTTAATCAACTAACCTTAAAACATATGAAATTTGAAAAAATTAATTTTTAATAATATAATATTTATATTGACAGTAAGCATAGCAGTCTAAGCAAGTAAAGTATACAAACTAATAAAACATTGTTATAAATTATTTTTAATTAGGATAATAAATATTATATTAAATACATTACAATTGTAAATTTTAAAGAATTATGACAATTGAATTTATTTTCTAATAAGACATACTGTTAATAATGTGAATAAATGCAATGGAATGGGGTTTTTTAACTTTTTTTAAAAAAGTTAAAGTTTATAATAAAAAAGAGAAAAATATAGAATTAAAAAAATTTAATAAAATAAAATTTATACATTAAATTATAGAGAGATAAAAATTAATAAAAAATAAGGAATCCAAATTCAAAGGTAATAGTTTATGAAAATTAAGTTTAATTTTTAAATTTTCAATAAAAATATTTTTAAATTTTCAAGATGATTCAAATTTATATAATACTATGATAAATAAAATTTTTATAAATGATATTTTAAGCAAAGAAATGTTTTGAATTTTTAAATTTTTATATATAGTATACATAAGAGAGTGATAAAAAATTCAAATGTTAGGGTTTACAAATGACTTAAATGGTAAGTTATAATCATATATATATATATATATATATATATATATATATATATATATCAAGAGTACATTTTTTTGGATTAAAAAAAGCACACTTTATATGTAAAAAGCACAATTTTTTAGTAAGCGCGTCATCATTTAAATTTGATCTTTAAAGTACAATATATATTTTATGCAAATGCAAACATATTGTCAAAAATTACATGAATAAATTACATTAAATTTTAAAAAAATAATTAATTAAACTTTTATTAATAATTATATACCTTCAGCTTTATCTCCTAAAATATATCAATTGAAAAAAAATTATTCAAAATCAAAATAAAGCTTATAATAGTAAGCATCTACTATGTCTTCATTTGAAGTCAAATAATTAAAATATTAAAAATCTCAGAATAATTTATAATATTTGTCATTTAAAGCATGTTAATTAAAAATATAGTATTACAATATATTTTTATGTTCAATCCACTATATATAAAAAAGATTAAATTATAGATTCTAAACAAATCAAGACAATTTAGACGTAGAGAATTCAAGTAAATCTTCAAACTCCTGTACCAACAAAAAAAAAATTTCAAACTCGTTTGTCTGTTGCTTTTACTTCACATTGGCCTCAAGTTCTTGTCGAAAAGAAGCTTTTAAAACAGTATTCAATTTACATATTCACGAAAAAAATAATTTAACTTTTGCTTAAATTATTAAAAAATGAACTAATCTAATTTTAAATAAATATTAATATTTGCATAAATTAACTCTGACACTCTTCTTTCTCTCTTCTCTCAAATTTTACTTTTGCACATGCACACATACTTCTATCATTATATTTCTAAACTACAGCATAATACCTTTTTCAGTTTTTTAAATCTTCTCTTAATATCAATAGTAAACTTTTGGTTATGAAAGTGAATTGGTTATCTTTTTTTCACTTTATTTTTTTAGAAAAAAGGGGGGGGGGGGGTTAGTAGCCACTCTTTGTGGGTTTTTCTTTTATTTCCCACAGCAAATGCTTGCTCACTTCTACACGAATGACAAATGTACTTAAAAGCAACACTACTGTCACAAAAAATTGTTCATTTAAATTTAAAATTTCATTTATGATCTATAAAGAGGATGTAAATCTATCTATAAATGAATAGAATCCACAACATCTCATGACGATGATTAATATATTTTGTGAAATTTTAGTAAAATATTTTTCATAAGTAATATTATCTTATTTAAAATTAGTAGTTTTGTTATTTTTATAAATTTAATTTTATTAAATATTTATTTTAAAAAATTAAATTATTAAATATATTAAATTTTAAACATTAAATTATAAATTTAATAATTTTTTATTTTAAATTTTGTAAGTGATTGATAACACCCATTTAAGAATACTGATAATTCCAAGTCCCAAAACGTACTCGACAGCTAGATTTAGGTAGGACAATTGATGAAATGCATTATTTCACTATTTATCTCTTCCTAACCCTAAGGGCAGAGTACTGTCCGAAGACGTACAGCTATAATTTCCACTGATTTAGTGGGTATTTCTTTTTTCGAAAACTACTAAAGGAAGATAGACTTGCTATAAATTAAGAATAAAATCAAGACACACTTGGCAACGTCTAACCTTTTTATTTTTTCCCTTTGCTTAGTCGGAATCTTCCCTTCTTATCAAATAATACCATGTTTACCATTTGTACCTCTTCTTCCTTGCAACTCATTGCCCTTTCCCCTTTCACGGCAAGGGGACAGTTAAAACTGTTTAAACATACACTGCATGCCCTAAAGAAATTGAGGAGGGCAGTGAAAAATCAAAATATAGACGTGCACTGACTACACACACATATATATTGTCATGGTAAAATGAAAACACGACAGAGTTTGTTGAGAAAGTACCAATTTATCACAAGTTCTGTTTGCCCTAATCAAAGGATCTACTACTAAACAACGGGAACAAACACACTACAAAATATTGGCACGTCTACATTTGACCTGCAACGTTCATCTGGTGCATCCATGATGTAATGGTTGACCTTACTTGTTCAGATAAGGTTGGCAACACTCTTTCCTTATCACAAACTAAATGCTTATGCTTTGCTTCCCTTATTTCAACAGTGTTGAGGTGCACTTGGCTGCAACTTTTAGGTACATTAGTGCCATTATAAGCCTTGCAAATATAGCTTACAAAGTTTTCGTAATCCTGTGGGAAAATAAATTTAAACTTTCATAAGAGCTTAAAGTTAATTTAAAATTTCACTAATGTCTAAGATGACTTCACTGCTATTGATCCAACATGTGAAAGTAAAGCCTAAAGTAAACTTTTAATCAGAGGTACATTGCGGTTAAACATTCATAAACTAATAACAATGTATATTTAGTTAAAACAATACTATTTACACATGTGCAGACTACATAAGATCAGCACATGTTCTAAATAGAGATTGATCATTGTATGTGTTTGTTTTAATACACTAATAAAAACTGATCTCTATTTACGCAGTGCGCATACCTTGTATTGTCCATATACGTGTATCAAACATTTCTAGTTTAGCCAAGTGGAAGACACAAATGCAAAACTAACCTCATATAGTGGTTCTCCATCCACAGTTACCCAGGGAACATAGCTATGAGGAGGCTTCAGGACATCTGTTTCAGCTGCATACCTCAACTCCAGCTACAAAGATATGGTAAATGCTACTAATTGGGTAAAATTTTGGCCAAATAATGATACATAAGTATTTCATTTGTCATAACATTTTTAATACCCGGAGACAGTTAATAATGTACAAGATTGGCAAATACATTGAAAGTTTCTTGCCAGATTATCATAGCCGAAGATTTATACTCAAGCTACATTGGCAGGTATATCTATATATATATCTCTCTCTCTCTATATATATATAATATCACTATTGTCATACCTGCGGCAAATGAGTTCATCTATTAAAGAGTGAGGTATTGCAAATACAACTAATGCAACTTGGACAAGCCAAAGTAGGCCTAACTGAATCAGAAAAGCACTAACCTCTTTTCCGTATCCGCTTCTATAGCAATCATCAACAGGTTTTGGATCCAAACCTAATTTCTCAAAACAGGAGTCCCACTCTCGGTACTTGCGTTCATATACTAGATTCTCAATGCAATAAACAAAAGGTAAATGCTCAGTCTGTAGAAAGAAAAAGGCAAATGAATACTCAATATTGTGATATGTAATATAAAGTTCATCTCATGCTTATCCAGCAGTAAGAATATCAGATGAACAATAATCCATGCACTCATGAATTAATTAATAAAGTTTTGGATTTGATCTTGGCATTGGACACTCTTAAATTAGGACACAAACCACGTCATCATTTATTTGTTTGAAAGAAAGAGACACAGAGAAAGAGGGCATAACTCTACAGTTTATTTTCATAATTAAACCGTCCATGGTTGGAAATGAATATCAGGATCGCCAATAAAATTTGAGCCCCAGTAACTGTCTAACACATTGATATTCCCTAGTAACCGTAGAGAGACTAGCAGTGGAACCCAAAAGTATAAGAAAACAGAAGTGCTCCCACCCAGTCTTTGGACCAGTTTGCTCTTTTCTGTCTCTCTTGCTAGCAATGGGCAAGTCTTACCAGTTCAGGCCAGATATCGATTGCACAAGCTTCAACAGTGTTCAGTAAGCACTCAAATGGGCCATGCTGCAATGGATAATGAATAAAAGAATAAACAAATAAAGAAGTAAAAATTAGCTGCATATTCCAACCAAGGGAACGACATCCAAACAGCAGTGAAGAGATGAAATTTAAACCAAAAGCGGATGGGAAATAGGGACAAAAACCGGAAGCTTGAGCCGATAAGAGAAAGAGAAACAAAGGAGACAAATATGAATTAAATATCATTCGCATTAGATAATTTAGAGCTTTGAAATTTCATATAACGAAATATAACAAGGAATCGAAAACCTACAAAAGAAAAGAGTGGGTAAAGGAGGAGAAAGCAGCACCAGAGGGAAGGGGATGTTCAGAATACCTGGCATTCAAAGGTATTATTGCCTCTAAGCCTGGTATTACCCCATGGAACGAGCTTCAGATCGACGATGGAGAAAAGGTCATCCTTAAAGAGATTAACGAGATGATTGATGATGAAATCGGCACTGTTGGGGCACAAGCTTTCATAATATAAACCCAAAGACACCTTCTGAGATTCAGAGGGAAGGATTCCGGAAGCTGAAGAGGGAGAGATAAAGGCAAAGAAGGAAAGGTATAAGAGAAGGGGAAGGGTCAACTTCGATGAAGGAAACATGGTGAAGAAGCTGAATATGAGATGGGTTCGGGGTGGAGAGAAGAACGACTATGGAATTCCTCTGGTCTCGGCCTCTTGGATCAATGTAGCACTCGTGACGCCATTTTTGCATGTGAAGACTTAAAAGGCGACGAGCTTCTGACAAAGGACATTGTCTGTTTTCTTGTTTCGAGGGAAAGACTTCTATCTTTCGCGTCCCATATACACAGCTGAGAAAATTTATGGCAAACATAAAGCGACGATATTTTTAATTTTTATACAACTGTTCATTTGCATGCTTGCCAAGTTGCTTCCTCTCGACTGGCACTACTCATTTCATAAAAATTTAAAAAAATTAAATATACTAAATTTAAAATTAATATTAATTATTTTTAATTTATAATAAATTATTGTTAATAAAAAGATTATCATTATTTATATATTAAATTAAGAAATATAAAATAAAAAATTTAATCTTGAGTTATTCTTATTGAAAAAAACTTAAAACAACTCACCCTGAATGTAATAGTCCGACACTCAATAATAATACCAAATATCATATAAAGAAATTTTAAAAAAAATACATCTATCTTACATTTTAAATTTTAAAATCTACCTTTTACTTAAGCTGATACTTTTTCGGTTACAGAAGTTATATTTGTAAGGGTGAATCCTCGTTTAACCCTTCAACTATATTATATTACCCTTTACACAAAGGCTAACGAATTTTAAACCTCAAAAATTGATGTAGTCTTTATGCTTGCAGAAGGCCAATAATTAACGGTAAGTTAATTATGGTTCACCATGGTCTCTACTGTATATTTGCTATGCAAACCATACTTCCCAATCCTAGACGTGCACGTCTTCTCAAACGCATCTACTCTATATGCGGTAGTGGTGTGTTGAAAGAAAGAAACCAAAAGTGGGTGGAAAAATATATCAAAAACCTTCAACTTATAGCCATCGTATCTACACAACTCCTTCAGAAATTTCAAGAGGCACAATGAATAAACACAATTGGCCTTGCTGATGAAAATGGGATATTGTTGGTAGGTAGATCATGCAGAGTGTTTGCTATTACTGATCCTTATAATAAAGGACAGCTTCTAGCAGCTAAAAAGTGCCTTTCCTGTTGACAATTAGGATTCCAAAGAGTGGCGTTAGAAAGAGATGCTAAAACTAAGAGACATTAATCTTTTTGCTTCCTGCTATATATATATATATATATATATATATATACATATATTCTTAATTTTATAGCGTTGTCACCCTTGATTAATATATATGTTACTTTGTACAAATTTCTGTTGATGCCATGCACATATTGATGACATGTATTCGGAATTAAACACGTGTTTGATTGGCTTCTCAATTTCATTACCACAATCAATTACACTTACATCAAGGTTTTTTTTTTTTTTTTGCACAAAAACATCAAGTTTTTTTTTTTTTTTTTGGCATCCATTTCGGTTTTAAGAAACCACTTGTTCATTTATACTATTTCATCGATCAACAAAAGAGCACATACCCAAACAACAAAATTTCTTAGTTTTCAAAGTTTATATATAAGAATATATATATATATAATAATATTAAATCACTTAAAATGAGAATAATTTATTAAAAGTTTTAAATGAAAGTTAGTCATTAGATTAGAGAGATTATTCAGTATTGAATAATTTTTCATTCAATTAGGGGTGGACTATAAATTTTAAATAAAAATAGTTATTGTCATTTAGATGGACTTTAGGATTTATTCAACTATAAATTTAACTAAAATCAAATAAAGTCAATTTTTTTGGCCCATCAAAGACCACAAATTAAAGTCAGATTAATAATTTTTATATCAAACTTTGAAATATTATTCAATAATGGTTATGCTATTTTTTAAATTTTATTTTTATTTAGTTTTTATACGATTTAAAGCATTAATTTTATTCATAACAAATCTAATAATTAATATTCATTAACCAAGTGACAGTTTTATAAACATATTTTGTTGGCCTATCATTTCTTTTGTCTAAGTGTACTTACAAACCATGGTTTGGTCTTGGTGGTCTTGAACTATTTGTCCGGTCTACAAGTTTAACAGCTTGAATGCTTTCATAATTAAGGTATATATAGAAAAGGGGTAACAAATATTTGCATAATGATCCAAGATACAAAAAGTGTTAAACAACTTTTTAATTGCCGGCACCATTATCCCTTATTATTTAGTTATTTAAGAACATTTTCTCTTTAAAAAATTTTTACGTATCATTTTTTTCATAAAAAACAAATAACATTTCAATTCAATTTAAATTCATCTATCCAATGACATGCAATCAAAATTGAATCTATTAAATAAAAGTATTAATTTATTATTAAATTTACATGCATGATCAAAATTAAAATACAACTTAAGAGCATTACCACTTAATGAAAGCATGGTCCAATCACAAATTATATTACTATTTTCTTTTTGATAATGCTGCTGGTATAAATGCAGAGCATTATTATTTGAATAGTACTGTTTTACACTTAAAAATTATTATAAACATATAAAAATTTATATTATTGAATATTTGTAAGTAAGATTTATATAATTAATTAATAATTATGAGTTTTTAATGTAAAAATTTTATAATAAATATAAATATAAATATAAATTATTTTTAATATTAAATAAATATTTTATTATATAAAATATATTATTAAATTTATTAAATTTAACATATTCAACTATAAGATTCAACCATAAATGCAGTGTGTATTCTGTAACAGATTCTCACGCGAGCTGGCATTCCAACGCACGAGAACACGAGCCAGGCACGCACTCCTTCCCATAAAGAATCATTGCAGTCCACGTGTCCAATCATCAGCACTCACGAATCCTACGAGCCACATAAGAATCTTTATCAACCTCCTCCTTCGCCATGCCACCTTCGTTTGCTCAGTTCTGTTGCACCATTATCTCCATCTTTTTGGGTCTCCAGTATCTGACTCTCCGTCACACACCATAATGCTTCTGGGCAATTCTTCTTCAAACTCAGTCTTTCTCTCAGAGAGAGCGAAGCTTCGGCCTCCACTGTCCTCCTCTGCCCCCATTTTCGATTCTTTGAAGACCCCGAACGGTTCGTCTTCTCGGAGATCCTTCAGATTCTCGAAGAGATATGTGGGTAGTGGGGTTGCAATCAAGGCCTCTAAAGAGATCAATAATGGATCCATTTTGGGTATAGCGTTCGAACCATTTGAGGAAGTGAAAAAGGAGCTGCTTGTCATCCCCACTATGCCCCAAAATTCATTGGCTCGCCAAAAGTACGCGGACATGTGTGAGGCTGCCCTCAATGAGCAGATCAAGTAGGTTTCACATTCTTGCTATCTATATATGCTTTTCCCTACATTATAGTTTTAACCTTTTTTATGGCTCCATGTTACGTTTCAATGAGATAATACTTTTTTATATGTTCTTCATAGCTTATTCCCCTGGGTCATTCTTTTCAGACTACCTATATTTTATTACTGGAATATTTGATGTAAATTTATATGTGGGATGCATCTTTTATACATTGGGAAAATTTATGGAAGCATACCATAAAGTGAAGGAATTTGTGGACTCATAATCCTAAAATGGGTACGTAGTTCTATAGAGAGTCCTACTCTCTGTATACGGAGATAACGGCAAAAAATGGGTTGTACTACTCCTATTTGCTTTTGGTTTTGTTTATGTGAGAGATATAAAATAAAAATTATTTTGAGTCTTTTTACATAATATTAAAATCTCTATGATTCAATAAGCAAGTAAGAATTCAATCCCCGATACTCTTATAGTTAAAAATTATAATGCTTTAAATCAAAAAAAATTATCTTCATATGTAAGAAAAAAATTATTTTTAAGTTTTCACCTAAAAACTTAAGCTGAGCCCATACATGCTTGGGTATTTTGGTAATGAGGCTAGAAAGTGATATGGTTATATAGCAAAATTAATACTGCAATTTTGTTATCTATCCGAGTTGATTAGAAATTTAGAAATGCAACAGGTTGTTTTCTGCTTTGTTTTCTCGAGTAAAAGAACAGTCTTCACTTGTTTTATGATTCCACGAGCATATAATAACAGTCTTCCTTTCTTATTCACATTTGGATCAGTGTGGAATACAATGTCTCCTACGTGTATCATGCCATGTATGCCTACTTCGACAGAGACAATGTTGCCCTCAAGGGATTAGCGAAGTATTCACCCTAACTTTTTGCGTTCATCGTCTGTTCTTTGCGTTCCTTTGTAACCTGATTGTTGATAAATGACATACAATTTATAGATTTTTCAAGGATTCAAGCATGGAAGAGAGGCAGCATGCTGAGAAAATGATGGAATACCAGGTGTTTGTTAAATTGCATTGCTTTTCCTTATAACTTACGAACTCTTTCTTTTTTCTTCTAAGTCAATAGGTTTATGTCACAGCACTCATTTACCTAGCATGCCTGTTGTTCATTATTCTGATGATTACCAGAATAAAAGAGGAGGAAGGGTTAAGCTGCAGACAATGCTGAGGCCATTTTCAGAGTTTGATCATGTAGAAAAGGGTGACGCGTTGAATGGTAAGTTATGCAGACAATGTTTCATATTCATATTTTGATTAGATGATATCGTTGTATAGGTTAGAGAAACTTAATTTGAGGTCAGAATTTATTTGATACAAAACTAGTCAATCAAGGCAGTGAATCATTGAAAGGAGAGCTGTGCCTAAACTTTATGCCAATAATTCATTCCAATTTATTGTTCGTTTACATAAATTTCGCCTTTGATGATAAATTGATAATTGATTCTTTTTTATGAATTTCCCGATCTATTTGTATATATATACTCTAAAAAATTGAAATTCCTGTCTCATAGTTGGCTAGCTTTTACTTTTGGCATGTTTCTATAGGCGTTCTTTCTTCGCTCGGCACACGAGTTCATGACTTCATAAATTATATTTGAGAGTGCTTTATATTGTCTTTCCTTTCCTATCATGCAGCAATGGAACTTGCCTTATCTTTGGAAAGGCTGAACAATGAGAAACTTCTAAACTTGCACAGAGTAAGCGAAACCATCCCCTTTCTAAACTCGCCTTGTTTTCGGAAAGGCTTCAATGGGTGAAAGTTGTGTCTTTCCTACCGTTCTTTGTATCTTCGTCAAACCCCTCCTCTTTCCCTAAATTAAATTGCCCATTCTGATTTACTAAATTGTCCGGGGTCCTTACACTGTTGTGTTCGATGCCAATAACTGGGATTTATCACTATTGCAGCTTGCAAATGAAAGCAATGATGTGCAACTTGTGGATTTTATTGAAAGCGAGTTTCTGATTGATCAGGTAAAGCCACTTCTTGTGTGATTCTTTCCATTGCTATTAGCACGTTGAGAAACCCATGTATCCATTCCGATTGTTGTCCTCAATAATTTCTTTTTGCATATCAGGTTGAATCGATTAAGAAGATCTCAGAGTATGTGGCTCAGTTAAGAAGGGTGGGCAAAGGACATGGTAAATTACTTTTATGTCTTAAACCCAATGAACTAGCTATTTATTGATATTTTACAGTTTTGTTGGCGAAAGTAATTTATGGGTAGTGGACTTGCAGGTGTTTGGCAATTTGATCAGATGCTTCTCAATAAAGGTGTGGCTGCATGATGAATATTCCCTCCTTCACCGGCCCCTCTTTTCTTCCCTACAAACTTTTTCCCTTGCTCTACAGAAATTTTCTCTTTGAATATACAGTGCATGAATTTCAGATGTTAGTCTCCAGTTAGAGTTGTCTTTATTTCAGCAAGAGTGAGGCTGTTTGTGCAAATTAAGTCGGTGCTAAATGTCTGGCATATATAATCATTTGATCAAGGACGCTATGGCAAAAGCGAAGTTAGCACATATCATACTGGTTTTGGATGAGAAAATGCCAAAAACACACCAATTATTCACTGAGCTTGAACACACACAACTAGTCTTACAACGTATAACTTGCAAGCGTATAGAAGTAGCTAATACTCAAAGCAGTGGTATATTTTAGTCTAACCACATCAGGCCTAAGATGCCATTTGCGCCTTGCGTCTCTGGAAAACCATGTAGACTACTTCTGATCAGTTCTAACTTTTCCATCAACAATTACACAATTATTTATCATCCTCTACACATTTTCGTGTAGGCTCCCAAGCCTCTATATATTGTTTGCTACCAAAGGCACCCCCAAGCTTGTTAAGCATCCAATGCTTTGGAAGAGCTAGTGCCAAGCAAGTGCAGATCACAGCTTCTTCTGCAGCGCTTTTCAAGTAAATCACCATTAGAAAGTAACGAGTAAAGAGCAGATTGATTTCAATTTATATATTAAAACGAAGTTTAAATTTCAGAACATTTGTCTAATTGATTTCTTTTAGGAAATCCCTAGAAAATTCGATAGTGATTTATTTGAAACCCAATTGATTTCATTTCATGTATTAAAAAGTAAATTATAAATTTGTGTAATAATTGGCTTATTTTGATAGTAGCAAGTGGGGTTCATATCAGTTAGTAGAACATTAAAAACTAGTAGGTAATTATTAGGTTTAAATTCTTTTAT
Source organism: Dicorynia guianensis (assembly GCA_037013595.1). Lineage (NCBI taxonomy): Eukaryota > Viridiplantae > Streptophyta > Magnoliopsida > Fabales > Fabaceae > Dicorynia > Dicorynia guianensis. The sequence goes on from JASUAB010000005.1 coordinate 31,207,305, forward strand.
CGTATTTATAAAAAAAATATTTGTACGTAATAATAATCTTGTACAGATATGCCTAATTTGAATAAACCTAAATTGAGGTAGATTAAGATAAATTAACTTATATTGTTGACTTTAATTTAATGGGTCTTATAGTTTAGTCTAAATTTTTTAAATAAATGTTTAATAAAATTTTATTTATAAAAATAGTAAAATTAATTGCATCTTACGTGGGCTAATTTAACAAAACATGCGGAAAAAAAAAATCTTAGTCATGTGGATTATAGGCATTGACAACAATTAGTAAGTTATACGATTGGGTAAGTGTAAACGAACATTATAATATAAATTGATAACCAAGAGCAAAGAAAAATATTTGAAAGCATACTAATTTGTCCTGCATTCTGCAACTTAGCAAGTGGACGTAGGTGGCGTAGAGATAGAGGTGGAATCATCACTAACTGACGACTCCGCCAAATTTGAATAACAATAAAGAAAGACTTTTGCTGCCATAAAATCAAGTCAAAGTTAAGTTAATACTAATGAATTAATCCTAACCAAAAAAATTAATGAATTAATACATTCAAAAAATAGCAAAAGCTTACATTTAATAGAAGACCCATATAATACGGGTAAGAACAGTTATAAAACGGATGAAATTAACTTGATTTTATTAACAAAATATTAATATAGTAAAAATTAGTTGCGCTATTAAAAATTTTGAAATAATTTATGAATACAAATTTAAATTTAAAATTCATCTTATCTAAAAGGAACAAATCTAATATATTACATTAAATTTTATAAAATATTTATTGATTTATCCTTTTTCATTATAACTTATTGATTTGTTGACTTTAATCTAATATCTTTACATGACTTAAATTTAATATCTTTGTTAATAAATTAATAATAATAGTACTCCTTAAAGAAAGCCTTAATAAACCTTAAGACGGTAACAAGTTTGATATATCATATATGGTATTAACAGATCTACAACTACTTACGTAATGAAAATAAAGTAAAATTTAAATTAAGGATCAGCTTGTACTTATATTTAGTGAAGGAAAAATTTTAAATTTTTATGGATATGAGGACTAAAATTTTTTCTGTTATCTAAGAATATTGATTTTAATTTATTTAGACAAGATTATAATCAAATTAATAAAAAGAAAACACTTTTTCTCTTGAATTTCTTTTTCAGTCACAGTAACACTTTTTCAACTGAAAATATGCTTATTAACACTTTTCAGGCAACTTTAAAAGGGTCTATTTTTTTGCAGTCCAAGCTTCAACTTGGACTGATCACCGTCTAAATTATTCTGCACATAAGCAGCTCCAGTGGGATCAATGGTAGAGAGCAAGTAACACAAAATCACGAAGAATGGCTTCACCAACTCTAATATCCTTCAATTTCTTCTGTCCGAACTGATCGATCATAAACCAAAACTGGTGCTTCTTGTTCTCAACTTTGTCTAACCCCTGCATTGATTGGGCATAGCGCTTCAACATGAGGACGAATGCAGGTCAAATTCAAAATTTTAGAAAATTCTCAACTGGGTTATTGGAGTCCATCCTAGAAAGTTTTGTAGGCACCGGAATTTGACTTTAATTTAGTTAGATCAGAAAACTTCGGGATAAATTAATGCATAATTGCTATTGTTATATGATAGTTCAATTGTGATTAGAAATATGCTTAATAATTTTTTTTATTAATTTGAGGGTAATTTTGTCTAAATATATAATAAATTAATATTTTTAAATAATAGAAAAAGTTTGAGTGCTTATTATTAGTGGTGTGTATGAGGTTGAGTCGGGTCACGTTTGGAAAGAAAGTCATTTATGTTGAATTAAATTGAATTTAAAATTTTGACCTAAATCTAACCAAATATATATATAGGTAAAGTGGGTTGACAAGTTACACATGTATTTTTGTAATTAGTCTGATTTTGGGTATGATTTAAATTTAAAATTTTAAAAAATATATATATTTTTTTAAGTTATAAAAAGCTATACATTAAGATTATTATAAAAAAAGAAGAATTGAAAGAACCAAACCAACAATCTGATTCGATGTAAAGAACACTGGTGCCACTGAATCAAAAGCTCACGGATAAAAATATATATTTAACTCAACACTCATTCGATATACATACAAATAGGTCACGGATCAAATTAATTTTTAATAAGCTGAGCGGATCATGGATAATTTGAACACTCTTACTTATCTCAAAATAAAATTTAAAAATTCTCTATCTCTAAATATAATCACTGGATGATCCTTGGTTCAAATTTTCCCTAAAAAATAAGGCAGAACAACGACATTTTTGGAGAAACCCCCAAAACTTTATCATCAATTAGTCTCAAACAAGAACTGCAGTAAAGACACACTTGACACACTTGAACCAGTTCAACTTGGTGATAATCTTCAACGCAAGAACTGTAACAAAGACAAACTTGAACCAGGACAACATTCTTTTTTTTTTTCTTTGGTTATGATCTTCAACACAAGATTAATTTACAAAATGCATGAATGGAACAAAACAAATGGAAGATAAAATGCGTAGTTTACTACACTCCTTTTATTCGCACACAACTTCAATACTAGGATGGAGACTGGAGCCACAACCCGCATCCAGATAATAGTCACACGCTCACGCCAGCTGAAATTGCCGCCTAGTCCAAGAATGACCTTCTTAAGAAATCACCTGCGAATAAAAGAAGAAGAATAATACATAAATGACGAATAGGTAGACAACAAATTAGCAAAAATAGAGATTTATACAAACATTTTTCTTTCCCAAATTGGTTCAAATTAAAGCCCACTTGGGACGGGAGAGAGAAGTTAACCGAAGACTAACAAAGATGTCAAAGGGTGAAAATGTACCAGTTATGGCGCGCAACGACCTCATCTAATCCTTTAGTCATCATAGTATAGATCATCTTCTTCGCCTGGGGGAGGATCGATCGTGACTTTACACACATCCTTCGTCTCCAACTTTTGGAACTTGTCAACTATTTCTCTGGAGCACTGCAGAAGCTCTACTTCTCGTAAGGTGGTCAAGGACGCAAGTTCATTGAGGAGACCAGTCAGGTCTTCGCACTTCTTGATGACCAAACATTTCAGCTGAGGCATTCCACCTTGGGCCACTTCCCATCTTTTACAAGATACACTAGTTATTTGAAGCACTTCAAGCTTTTGAAACCCTTCAGAAGGGCATTTGAGCTCAAAAGTAGTTGATACAATTTCTACACCTGATAGTTTTAAAATCCGTAGATTGGGAAGGTTTGCCAAAACACTCATCCTTTCTTTCAAAAAGCCGCCAGACAACAAGGTTATCTTTGTAATGTTTGGCGGAAGTCTCGCATTTTCTGGAAGGTCTACATACCGCATCTTCAATGTATTTAGATGACTCAAGCACTCCAACCTTTGCATCAAATCTTTTTCGCTGCCGGGCCCTCGAAATCCCAATTTTCTCAAATTGGGAAACCTTCCCTTTGCCAGTTGTAACAGATTTCTTCTATCAAGAGCAATGAAACAAAGCGTTAAGAGATTCGGCATAATTTTAATGTCAGAACCTGAAAGGTCGGGTAGGATCGCTTTGCCAGATATGTAAAGATGCCTTAATCGCTTAAGCTTCCAGAATCCTTTAGGCAATGATTTGTTATAGTCCGAAACCCTCAGGTCTAATGTTTCTAAATTTGAGAGATTGCACATAGATTCTGGCAAGACGGCAAATCTGCAATCCATTTTCAAGTACCTCAAATGAATCAACTTCTCTAATTTGTCTATTTGGGAGGCCAGGTCCCCCAGCCCAAGATGCAGCACACGTATCAACTTGAATTCCTTGAGAATCTTCTTCTCATGACTAGCATGAAAGTTTGTCTTCCCTGTGTAAAAGCACAACAATGAACGGGTACATGAATGATCAGAAGGACTTTCGGATAAATAATAGGTGGTGCTACCATGCAAGGCTAGTCTCCTGGGTCTGCTCTCCTGCAAAATGTTTATATCTGTCCGAACTTCCAAAAACTTGTCCACTTCGCTCTCAGATATGCAAAGGTCTCGAAGAAGCTCATGAACTCGGCACGTTCTGACACCCCCATCAGTTCTCTTACTCACCACTTGGACCAAGTTACGACTTATGAGAGCTTCCAAGTTCTCTTCTGCTACTTCTTCTAGGCTTTTGTTCCCAGTTTGTCGTATGAACCCTTCGGCTGTCCAGAGATGAATCAGTTGCCTGACAGGGATCTCAAAGTCTTCTGGATAAATGCCGAGATACAGAAAGCAAGGCTTCAATTCTCGAGGCAAGTTATCATAGCTGAGCTTCAGTACATCCTTCACAAGGGTCTCTTCTTGATTGAGATACCAATTAACATTTCCCTTGAATTTTTCCCATTCTCGTTCCGACTTCTCCTTGCTTCGAAGAAGTCCGGCTAATATGACAATGGAGAGTGGTAATCCTTTGCAACCATCAACAATCTCTTTACCTAGAAGCTCCAGGCCAGGAGGGCACTCTTCTCCTCCAAACACTTTTTTAGAGAAGAGCTTCCAGCTGTCTTCTTTGGTGAGGGGTTGAAGATTGTAGGCAGGAATCTTGCCTTTAGCATACGAAGCCACATTGTTTTCACGGCTAGTAATCAATATCCTGCTACCAATGTTGTCATCGGGAAAAGCACCTTTTATCTCGTCCCAAACAGAGGTATTCCATATGTCGTCGAGAACTATGAGGTACGTCGTGCCCATTAGGCTTTCCCGCAACATCCGCTTTAGGAGTTCCACGTCTTGAGCATTTCCACTTTCCGTGTTCTTGTTATTGCGTCGCAGTGTCTCCTCGGATACAGAACTCAAACACCAGAGAAGGCTAAGCAGAACTTCCCTCGCTCTGAAATCGGCAGACACGTAAGTCCATGCACATTGGTCGAAGTACTTCTTGACCCGATAATCATTGTAGACTTTCCGAGCCAGGGTGGTTTTGCCCAACCCCCCCATGCCAATGATGGATACCACCTCACGTGATGAGTCCCCTTCAACGAGCAATTTAGTAACTTCAGCCGCGTAATTGTCAAAGCTCACCACCTCATCTTCCTCTACTTCCCTCCTTCGCTTGTGCACTGACTCGGCCCTTGCTATTGCGGCAGCCGCCAAGTCTGCTCTCATAGATTCACCTAACATTCCAATGTCATATCTTTCTTTGTTGCTGTAGATCTGCTCGACAGTGGCATTTATTTTCTTTATCTTATCTGCCAAATCGTGGCGCATGATAGTTTGGTCAAAGATATGAGCTGCCTTGCCCAGTAGGCTTCTTCTACCCTGCTTTGTGACATTGACAATGTAGGTGTCAATGACATCTTCGGCTTCGTAGGCCACATCTCTAATTTGGTCCACCACCATCTTTCCTATCTCATGCTCGTTCCGCTTTCGCCCGGAGGCTTTGAGGAATGCGTTCATCATTTGCAGATGATTCTGGAGCAACTTGATTTGGCCCCCCACGCCAGCAAGCAGTTTTACTTCCTGCTGGATTAGCTGAGAACAGTTATCCAACAGGAAGCTAACAACAGTGTCCGCCATTCCCTCTCCAAAGAGAAGATTTTTTTTTTTCTTTTCTTTATATATAGAACAACAAGTGGAATAGATTGCGGATGAAAGCTCGAATGATAGTCTTGCCAGAAGAGGATCTAGCTAGCTAGTTAGGTGGTGCATATTCAACAGACTATGGCAACATTTTATACACTCCATGCGAAGATAGAACCATCACCAGATACAGACTTTAAGCCAAATTTCAATAAGAATTAAAAAGAAAGACTTGACTGCAATAAACGGATCGTCAGTTTTAAATATTAGATTGAATAGGTATATGAGGAAGAAGACGAGGGCAGATACATGTGAATGGCAGGCTGGACACGAAAGCGTAGTCGGAGGGGAATGCCACGTGAAGCATATTTTTTTTTTTTGTCCACTTCAATCTCTATGGTAGTCATACTTTTTAATGAATAATTGTATGTGGACTTATGGGTGCGTGTTTAAAACTTTATGGCACCATTATTTTTATGGCAACATATTTATGCAAGATAGAACCATCAACAGATATAAATTTTGGTTATTTCCAAAAAAAAAAAACATTATTTAAAAAAATTGGGTTAAATTGGAATAAATGTAAAAGGAAGAAGACAAGGGCAAATACATGTGAATTGCAAGGAGGGGAATGCTGCATGAAGCACATATTTATTATAATTTTATCCATATCAATCTCTATGGCTGTCGTACTTTTTAATGAATAATTGTGAATGGACTTATGGGTGCCTATTTAAAATTGTATGGCGCCATTATATATGTATGTACAGCTTATTTGAAATTAAATAATGCCTAAAAAATCATATCTATGTTTTATGAAGTCCTAAGAATTAGGATTTGAACTTAATTCAAGAGATTAAATCCAGTTTTATTTCTTCTCTTTCTAAATTTAAATTTTATATTATAATATTTTTTGCACTCTAAAAAAATTCTAAAAATTAAGTATAACGCATAATAATTGTCATATTTTTTAATGAATAATTGGGGTGGGTGAAACTAAGGACACCTACATCAAACTTTCTTTCCACACACATGAAATTAGACGAGGACTACAACGCAAGAACAACTCTTATTCTATTTCAACAAGTTGTGACTTTGAAACCTTAAAATATGTTGTTTTTTTTTTTTTTTATCACAAGACAACTAATTAATCTTAAAAAATATTTAGTCGAAAGCAATAGCTAAAACTAAAATTTATTAGACAGTCAATGCATGCCCATCGGTGAATGCCATCACGAGCCCGCCAAATACTAGAAATGTTTTGAGAGTTTGTTATATTTTTTCTTAAATTATATGTTTCCCCTCCCACGGACTGGTATAGCATTCATGTTGATAGGTTTTGGTAGACTTGTGTGGGATAATGGTCGAAACTGATTTGGTTAATTGAGGCTGCAGGTTTTTGATTCGGTCAGATTTTAAGACGCAACTCATGTGGTTAGCTTATTTGAAAATTATTTTGAGATTCGAGTTTAGCTAAAAGTCATTGTGTTTGGTCTTGTTTTGAGAGTTTGCTTAAAGTCATTATGTTTGCCTAATATTTTTAATTATTCGTCTATTATTAGCATTAATATTCTATATGATATATAAAAATAAGAATGGATGAAAATATTTTTAGATTAAAATATTCTTTTTAAAAATATTAGTTACTGAAATATTATTTTATTATAAATTTTTATTATCTTAAAATTTAAATAGTAGTTTTATTAAAACTAAATTTGAAGTTATTATCTTTATTATAGATTATTTGCCCTATTAAAAAATTCAAAATTTAAAAAATCTTTTAACATTTAATATTTGTTTACAAGTATTAAATATAAAATCAATTATCTTGAATAAAAAATTATAACAATTATTTTTGACAAGACTCTTTGCTTTTTTAACATGTCATTGTCTTCACTCTCACCATTTTACTAAATTTTATTATTTATTTGTTTTATTAAACATTTGATATAACAGTAATTAAATTTTTTAAAAAAATTTACATTATTTTATTATTCATTTTTTAATTTCACGTGTACATGTGTGTAAAGGTCAATTATATAAATAGACCTTGTAATACTGCCTTATTATACGTTAATGGAAGATGTACGAAACTTCACTTGGTAACTAATTAAAACATATATGAAATAAGGAATCCAACGCTTATTATACGTTAATTATTGACATTTTATGTTTTAAGGTTAAATAATTTATTTTAATATTAAAGTATTATTTTTCTTTACATGTAAATGTTATGTAACCATTTTTAAAAAAATGGTCATTTCTTTTGAAATAACTCATAGTCCTTAATTAGTAGAAATTAAAGTTAAAATCCTTCAATAAATTAATTAAGCCCAAGTCCAATTTGGGATTATATTTTAATTAAAATTTATAAAGTTTTACTTTTTTAGAATTATTCCGCCGAGCCCGATAATAGGGAAAATTCCTTATTTATCAAATCGAGATGGCCAATCCAGTAGCATCACCAGATAATGCTTTTAGTTTTAGGCCAAATTGGAATTAAGAATAAAAAAGAACGACTTGGCTGCCGTTAGAGGTGTATAATAGGCTGGGTTGATTTTAGAAAAGAAAAATTAGATGAGTTGAATAAAATTGAATTTAAAAAATGTAATTTAAATTTAATTAACTATATGTAAACGTTAGATCTGGGTTGGGTGATCTAGATCTTCCTATTAATTATGTTATTGACCCAAATTATGGATTTATTATACGGCTATGTAGTTGTTGATATATTCCTGGATTTATTAATTTCTTGATGAACTAATTTTAGGATTGCTTATGACAATAAGGGTTATGATTAAATTTTGCACTATTTAATACATGATTTTGCTTCAACCAGCAGCCAGTTGGGGTTTTTTGATGTATTAGATCCAGAATTGATGTATCCCTTTTTTTATTTTAGCTTCAATTTGGGTTTTTCTGATGAATTCATTATGGGGATCCATATGTCCATTGAAGCTTTTATTTTTTCTCACTTTGAATCTGTGTTTAAACCATAATTTGACTCAATAACTTAGGCTTTTTTCTTCCCACAACCCCAACATCATCATTGTCGTCTTGTTTTGGCCATGAAAGTTTCGAGTTGAAAGAATTAATTCATCAAAACGCTAATTTCTCACTCTTAGATTTCATGTTCTTTAGAGCATAAGATCTCAAAATTGACATGTGCGTACTGTTAATTGCACCATTTAGAGTAGGAGACATTGTACCAAATTTTTTTTTGATTAATATAGTGGCAAAAGATTATATTAAATAGAATGTATTTATAAGAACAAATACTAGACGAAATAAAACGATCACTCGCCTAAATTTACGATAGATTTGTTTGAATTCTATTATATTAAATTTAATGTCCTTGTCAAGAAGTCCACGATAACATTTGTAAATCAACGCTTATTGACAGATAGGATAATTTTGAAAAACTTGGATGATGAAAAATTTGAATAATGACCACATATCCAATGATATATATATATATATATATAACACTAATGAAATAGTAAATCACTTAATATACATATAAAATTTTATGTTTAAATTTAGAATTCTAACGAAACACCTTAAGATAGTGATAAATGTTACTATACCATTAAACGATTGATATATTTTGTTATTACTTAGAATGCAACATGCAATTCTCTAGCTATTGCAAATAAAAAATATGACTTTTAGGATAAGCATATAAAAGGTTTTTTTCCTTTTTATAAAGAAAGACATTGCATGTATGTTTGTTAACCTTATTTTAGTAAAGGGCATTTGGTTGTTAACTTGTTGTATTGAAAGAGACATTGAAACCATGTGCTCAAAAAAAGAAAAGAAAAAAAGACATGGAAATCATTCAAGACTTAGTAGATTAAATTTTTTAGGTAAGCACCATGAATTTTATGAAACTTTTATATTTGACATAAAATATATGGTTATTTTTATAAATATTTAAGATTTTGTAAAATTTTTATTTAAAAATTAATAGAATTATATTTCATAAATTAAATTATAAATTTATTCAATTTAATGATAATTATTCTCTTTACAAGAATTTACTACTCTTACATTAAATAGAGTTCTGTTATAGTTACATTCTTAAAGTTAATATTGGATTATGCACAATAAGAAATATATAAAATTTATTAATAATTTTATAATTTCATTTAAATTTAAAAATAAATATTATATATTTTATAAAATGACATAAAAAATTATATATTATCCTTAATGTAAATATATTATTTTTTATTAAATAAATTATTTTTACTTTTAAATATATGCAAGTTGTAGAGCTGTTAGTGTGATTCATTTGGATTCGGGAAAAGAAAAAATTTAAAAAAGAGAAAAAATAATAAAAAAATAAATTTTATATATTAAGTTTTAAAAAATATAAAAAATTATCAAAATTAAAAATTAAAAAGTCAGAAGATTTAAATTCTAATATAATTAGTTTTAGCAACTCAAAAGCTCAAGTGACGTGGTTTATAACTCAGTCTTACCCGGAAAACAAAAAAATAAACGTTGCTACTAATAAAAGACAAAATTATGACTTCAAAAAAAAGAAAATCATGAAAGATGTAATATATTATAAAATTTTAAATCTTTTACAACCAGTTGAGTTGAGTTGTTAATAATACACTGGCAGTTTATGAGAAATTTGGAACTTTTGTTTAATAGTTTTGAAAATCTAGAGTATAAGATTTTAGCGAACAGTTTGAATTTAGTTTATAATTTAATTTTAAAATTTTAATATTAAAAACATTTGACTAAATATTAAATTATTATCCTTTTACAAAATTACTAACAATATTCTTAAAAATGATTATTTTTCCATAGTGACTCGTTGGCCCTTAATCAGTAGAAATTAAAATTTAGATACTTAAATAGTATAAATATAAAGGTATAGGTTATTAAATTATAACTTACTCCACTCTTATTACGTTGATTATTCTTCCAATTTTAAATAAATTAGTTAAGCCGGAGTTCAAATTAGAAATATTTTATTTATTTTTGTTATATGATGGTGTGTCCATATATATGTCTGCGATATACAATAGAAGTTAAATTAATTAATTTTTTATTTATTATTAAATTAGTTATTATAATAATAATTAATGACAAATAATTAACTAGTTAAATTTAAATGAGATAAATTTCTAATTCCCAACTGAAAAAATTGTAACTCACAGACGTGCTTCAACTGCAAGAGTAATAAGTTCAAGTACTAAATTTTATAATAAAACAAAGTATAAATTTCAGACTATTTGTGTAATTGGTTTTATTTTCCGAAATCCATACAATATTTGATTGTGATTTATTTGAAACCCAATTGATTTCATTTCATGTAATGCATATATTTAAATGGACATTTTCATGATAGCCATATTACATAGCATATTTCTTGTAGTTCAATTAAACAAGTGATAAGTAGCTCCTCACCTAAAAAAAAAAAAAAAGTGATAATAAGTAGTCAGTAATTGTCATGGATCTAATTATATATTTTAAAAATTTTTTTTATAAGATATTATATATTATTATTGAATACAAAAATAAATTTTATTCAAAAAAAATTATAATTTCTCTTCAATAAAAGTCTTTTTAAGAATCAAATTCACACACAGTTCACACTAAATATATCCTAAAAGTTTATGTGCATGATATTCTAACGCCATGCTAAAAATTCAACCACAGCCTAAGCTGCTTTCCAAAGTTAAATTTCCATAGCCTCCATCTGCAGAGCCGTCTCCCCGACATTGGCACAAGTGATTGTTGAGCTCCTTCTGTCTCTGCCATCTTAAGGAAAAACGCAAGCGGTGCCCAACCTACATATTTGAAAACAGAAAAAGGAGTCCAAAGAATTTTAATATTATTAGAGAGTCTGCAAAGGACCTCACTTGTCTAAGCACCCTTCAGAGAGATCTACAGTTGATATTATCTTTCTGTTTTCGCAACACATTTTTGATGCAAAATCGTTCATAACTTGTATTCATATTAATCGTAGCAGTTCAAACAGAAGTTTAGTCATATTTCCTAGCATTTAGCATCCCCCAAAATAGAATAATAATAATATGGATGAGAAGTTTTTTAAAACCTTTTGCCATGATAGAGTCCATGGAACACAACTTAGAGGTTTAATGTGGCATTTCCTAAAGAATAAAAATGTTCTCACAATTTTATTCCCCCGAAAGCTTATAACCATTAGCAAAAGTAGGAAAGGGAAAAATCAGCAAATAGCATACTGTAGATACAGTCATTCCTGAAGGAAATACATCAAAGAGAGTTTATGTTAATAGGTATTAATATTAATAGAAATGTTCAAAAAATGCAATGCATTTTGCTTGATTGCAGCTGCAAACCTATAAGAGCTCCAGCGACCACATCAGTCCAATGATGCCAGTAATCATCAACTCGGGAAACTCCGATAAGAGATGCAATAAGTAAAGGAATCAAGACCAGCAATGGGACGAACACTTTAATTTTGCCTGCTAGATACCATGCCAGAAAACCAGGACCAGCAAAGGACCCTGCATTTGGATAATAAACATTACCAAAATAATAATGACAACAATAGGACGAGGCTTAGGACTAGTGTATGCTTCATATGATATGAAATCATGCTTTGTCAACGTAAATCTAAAATAGTAGTATTATTCTTATAAATTGAATTTTATTAAATCTTTATTTATAAATTTAAATTATTAAATTTATTTAATATCATAAATTAAATTATGAGACACATTGCATTTTGCAGCTCTTTTTTTAAATGAGGATTGAGTCCTCCACTTTTATGTGAGAGACTCTTTCTTCAATCTAGAATGGGTTCATCAATAGCCAATAATTTTGAAACCTGATTGAACTTACATGAAGTATGCCCGCTTGGAAAACTTTTGTATCCTTCCCTTATGACCTTCTCATCACCATGACAAAGAATAGTGCCTAATTGATCAAACACCTGCGCAAGCAAATGCAAAGCAGTATGAGAATGAAGTCATAGCACCAACGCAGTTGACATTAACAATAATAACAAAAAAGATTAATACTAAGTAAGCAGTCCCCTCCCTCTGAGAAGAGTGAAAGAAAGAATCTTGAGAAGGGAGAAGGCACAGAGAGGATACCAATAAGGAGAATCAAAGCATACCGCTAGTCTATCAGGGAAACAACGTTCAAAAATGTTTGGTCTTGGCCGACCAACAGCATCTTTGATTGAGTCAGCAATGACTACAGTTATTAGAGAAACGAACAAAATGCCTATGATTCCAAAGAAAAAATTACGGTAGTAAGATACCAGGAGTCATAAGTGGGAGAAAGATAAACTAGTATTAGAATAAGAGCTGCAGAATTGCCCAATACTGCATGGTGTAAATCAAGTACATCTCTTCTCTTGATGTAGAACATAACAAAGATAAAAATGTGGATCAAAATGGAGATGATCTGTTCCAAGAAAAATGGAAAAGATTATTATAATGGAACTATAGTCATAAAATAAGAAATTCTATCTAAAGAAAAGATGTTCCCATGTCTAGTGAGAACAAAATGTTCATACTGAGTGTAAAAATCATTAGATTAACTGAGTTTCATAATTCAATTTATTGAAATTTAATAAATTTAATTATCAGAATTATATGAAATGATGATTATGTGAAAATAAAGATATAAGAATAAAGAAATTGTTCTATCTATATTATATTATATATTGGCATGCAAATGCATACAAGAACACCCCACATAGGTGTGCTATCCTGATGGAATGGATACATCATCTCTGCCATCATGCCTTCCCCAATATAACGATGAAAAGGTTCTATGAAATTCAAGAAGCCTATTATAGCCGCAAGAAGTAGAAGAATCAGCCAATCAGACTTATGTACTACTATCAACTTCCTTCCCTGCGCCTGCAAAGACATTTTTGCCCAAGTATGCTGCAGAAGAAACGGCACAGTTACTTATTTTGATACATTATTGATAGAGAAATACATTTTTATTAAAAAGAGAAATGAAGCGTTGCGAAGGAGGATAAGGTATTGACTGAAGAAAGCCATTAAAAGAATCCAAAAAGGGAAACTAAGAAATCAAATCTTCAAGAGGAAATGAAGATACCTGTTTTCTCTGCAACAGAGTGAGTAATCAGGAGGATGTTTGCTGCCCAATATATATCAATGTGCAGGGACGTGTGTTGAGGTAAGCACACGCTCAATGTCCAACGTAAATTGATAACAAAGAGAACAAAGTAGACTGAAGAATCAGCAGAACAAATTAATGAATGAAGATCAGAATTTGGACTGACGCCTCTATACAATTCGAGACATTTGATATTCTTATGATAGAAAAGAACATGGCTATGCTTCCCCGAATCAAGTTTAGGTCTTATGATATAAGAAGACACTTTTACTTGATCCCATCTCCGGCATTGGCAATATGCCATAGAAGAGAAAGAGGATCAAGTGACAATATGGGGTTCTTAAAAACAACGAAAGGACAACCAAATCAGAGATTATCTACCTGCAATAGAGGGAGGCAACGAGAATTTTTCTCGTTGATTTAGTAGCACTAGCAGAAATGGCGGATTGAGGCTAATATTTTGCGAGATCATTAGATTGTATATAAATCTCCGCTAAGGGGAAATAAACTAGAAATGAAATGATGTTGCAAAGAAAAATAAATTGACATCTTCGTATGGAAATTGGTAATGGCTTGTTTTCCGACAATTTCATGGAAACAAACCTGTTAGGTGAGATGAAATTCTGTTAATTTCACTAATTTTGTAGAACTTATGTTTGAAGTGGATTTGGATTTTTTTTTTTTTTTGTTTACTGAGTTTAGTTTTTTTATAATTTATTGTATGGATTTTTTTATTATTTTTTAATTTTATATATTTTTTTATTACAGATTTTTTTTTCTCGTCAGAACTCAGTCAAATTAAGCCCATGAGCTGGCTATTCTCGCAAACATGAGCTGGGCCTTCATTAATTCTGCCCACAGAAATAATAAATATTATAGTAGTATATAATTTATGCCCCCTGATTGTCCAGATTCTCCCCTCCGTCCCCACGCTCCATTCCGCACTGTCACAGCGAATGTTTGCTTTGGCAATCCCCACCTGACAACCCTCCAAATAATTTTGAACTAAGTTGAACTCACTGCAGCAAAGCCCAAAATTTGCCATTCATTTCCCTCCTTTCACTCTAAGAGCCTTTCTTCTTTCGATCCATCTACACATTCTTTCTTACCCTCTTCCTCTCCGACTCCCAAATGCCCTCAAATTCTCGTTTAATCTTTGTTACCCTCTTCACCATTTTGAACATTGCTTGTAAGGCTCAAGCCGTGGGTGTGAACTGGGGCACCATGGCATCGCACCCTCTATCACCGCCCAAGGTGGTTCAGCTCTTGAAGTCCAACAATATCAACAAAGTCAAGCTTTTCGATGCCGATGCAGATGTTCTTCAAGCACTTTCTGGGTCTAACATTGGTGTCACTGTGGGTATTCCAAACGCTATGCTCAGAAGCTTGAACTCGTCCAAGAAGGCCGCACAGAGTTGGGTCCATGATAATGTAACCCGCTACTTTTCTGATGGGGGCAGCGGAGTTCGAATTGAGTAAGTTTCATATCCTCTGTTAATGCGTTTGAGTGAATACGGCTTTCCAATGTCTATGTCATCTTTCTCTCCAGCATTTCCTTCGCAAGAGAAAGTAAAAAATGTAAAGTGCCGCTCTATAAGCAGAGGCTATCTGGGATTTCCCCCTTTTTGCTTTTGAAAAGTTTTGCTTTTTCCTCTCATTATTCTTCCTTTTCTTTATTTTTTCAAATTTATAACTCATTACATAGTTGCCCTTTTTGTTTGTGATTCTTCCTTCTTATGAACTTGATAATCCTGTAAAATAAAACCAAAAAAGGTGGTTATGACTTGCATATTTGTGAACCCGACCTCTGATGCCGTCCTCAAAGTGAAAAGCGGGTAAGGACTGCATAACAATCGAGAGTGTTACGTTTATGGAACCATGTCATAAGCATTAAAATACAGAATTTCTACATTTACCATTTTAAAAGTGTCATAGCTTGTCCATCATTTAATGATAAATGAATATAAACAATTGCAGAAATCTTGTGAGGATTCACCCCTTGAACAATAACTTGGTTTTATTTTTTAGGCCGTGGAATTGATAAACCAGAAGTAAACAAGATAATGTCAAATTTTTGTAAATTTTGCTTCTTTCAAGAAGCTCGTGTTTCTTTTATTGTTGATCAGCTGCCCTGGCAGTTTTTCAAGTTCACTACATAAGACCTATTCACAGTCTGCATCAACTGTAGTTGGCTGTAGAACGGATAAGATTGTTAAAGTTGCAGTTACTACTTCTGCCTCTTGTATATGTCATTGTAATGCAAAAGACAGTTCAGCAGTTAGTTACTGTTACATCAAATGATGCTTATTTGATTCAAAACACTTTAAGTTTGGGCCTTTCTCTTTGAAGAGCTAATTTTTGGAGGAAGTAACATATGGAGTATTGCATGCTAACTTCATGAAATGTTGGTCTTTGCAGTTTATATTCATAGCTGTTGGTTGCATCAGATTTTAGTTCTGCACCCTGACTGTTGATGCTGAATATGTCTGGTTTCTTAGATGATTTATAATTTTCTGAAGTCATGGTCTTTCTGTGAAGACTTCTTTTTAGTTTAGGTTGTCCCAATTAAATCTCACAGTGTTTTCTTGTCAAAATCTGATTGCCTTTGCATAATGGTCACCTTGCTGGTTGAGCTTTGTACCTAGAAAGCAAGGTTACAACATATTCTCTTATCTATGCTTCTTCCATATGCAGTTGTGGAGCATGCATTTCTACCCTTTCTTTGTCACATTAACTTCAGGGTTCTTGATCATAAGTTCATAACATTGATATGATTGGCCCAACAAGCGGCAACCTTGAAGGGGGCTATATGTATTAAGAAATTACCTTCTGGGGCAGATGGAATGATGGTCTTGTCTCATCTTTCTCTTTCTTGTTGTTTTGATTAGCTAACAATAATTGGAACAAGCTAATGAAGAAATAACGTGGGAGGTATCCTCTGATATTCTGGCTGCAGCAACTGAATTACAGTACAAAATATTAATTTTATATTTTAATTAAAAATGCAGTAATTTTTTATCTCTGGAGAATGACTGGTTCCAGGTATGGTTCTAAATGGTAATAAAAAGTTTGTCTTCTGCAGATATGTTGCTGTTGGTGATGAGCCGTTTCTCCAAAGTTATGGTGAGCAATTTCATCCCTTTGTCATTGGAGCAGCTACAAACATTCAAGCAGCTTTAATGAAAGCAAAATTGGACAGCAAAGTGAAGGTTGTAGTTCCATGCAGTTTCGACAGTTTCCATTCAGAATCTAACCTGCCCTCCAAAGCACACTTCAGGTCTGACCTCAACAAAACTATGATTGAGCTCCTCACATTTCTTAACAAGCATGGATCGCCATTCTTCGTGACCATTTCTCCATTCATAAGTTTCATTCAAAACAAAAATATTTCACTTGACTTTGCCATTTTCAAAGAGAGTGCTCGTCCTCATAATGATAGCCATAACATATACAAAAACAGCTTTGACTTGTGCTATGATACAGTGGTGAGTGCATTATCATCAGTAGGATTTTCAAGTATGGACATTTTTGTGTCAAAAATAGGTTGGCCAACCGATGGAGCAGCCAATGCAACCTCATATCTTGCTGAGATCTTCATGAAAGGTCTGATGATTCACCTTCATAGTGACTTGGGTACCCCACTTAAACCTAGGCATACAGCAATTGAAACATACATTTTTAGCCTTCTTGATGAGGACCAAAGGAGCATTGCTTCTGGAAACTTTGAAAGGCATTGGGGCTTATTCACTTTTGATGGCCAAGCAAAGTACCATGTGGATCTTGGCCAGGGTTCAAAGAGCCTAGTGAATGCACAAAATGTTGAGTATCTTTCTTCGAAATGGTGTGTTGTGAACAACAATAAAGACTTGTCTGATGCAACTGCGAGTGCTTTAGAGGCTTGTTTAAACGCTGATTGTACTGCACTATCACCGGGTGGATCCTGCTTTAACATCAGCTGGCCTTGCAACATATCATATGCTTTTAATAGCTACTATCAGCAGCATGATCAGAGAGCTGAAAGCTGTGACTTTGGCGGTCTGGGTTTAATCACAACTGTTGATCCATCAATCGATCATTGCAGGTTTCCAATTGAGATTCGCACTTCTCATTGTGAGTTTAACAGGGCCTATAATTTTCAGTGGATGACCTTACTAGTAGCTGCCCTTTTGGCATGTTTGGCAGTTTGATGTAGGTAAAGATGAGGATAGTTTTTGCAGCTCCTCGGCCTGTTGTAGTTCTGTTGCATCGTTTTTTGTTGAATCAATTGATTTTCACTTCCAAAGCTCTTAGAGCTAAGTTATTCATTAACACGTCAACTATTCAAGATGCTACTGCTGTTTGCCTGTTTCATGGCTCACCATTGCAGACGTGTTTTGTTGCAGATGTTTTTTGTTTATCTATTTTCTGCTTACAGTCGCTGCCACTGTCTTCGAAATCCAGGGGTTGATCTTATTCATCACAGGGCTCGTCGTAAAACTATGTCTCCCCCTATGTCGAGTGGACTCACTTTCTGTCACATTACTAAACAATATTGGAATGGAGTTAATTGTTAGATGGAGACGGCCCTCCTCGTTACAAACCCCAACCACAAGCTTGCCATCTCCGGTGGCGGGAGAGAATGCCAGCAGAGAACGAGAGAAATGAGGAAAGAGTCTCACGGAGAGATGAGGATAATTTTATTTAAAATTGTAAAAGGCGACCCAAGTAGGGCTGTATAACGAGTGTACTAGCTGTGACAAAAAAAAAGAGTCTACCACCTTTTTAAATTCGATAACCTAAATTTTTTTTTTCAAGTTTGATTCATTTAATGAGTTTTCAAGTTTATTTATAAAAGTTCATTTGATTCAATGTACTTTTTATTTATAAAATTGAGTTTAAATACAATAATTCAAAACTTAAATAAGTTTATTATATTTTATTCAATTTAAATGTTTTATTATTTTAAAATAGTTTTTATTTTATGATATAAATTATTTATTTTTCTCAAAACAAAATACATAAAATTATAATGGTAAATTATTCATCTTATTTCATTTTTATTTTCATTGATAAATGATAAACAATCTAATTGCAAATTTCATGAGTTTAGTATTAGAAATATTAAATTTAACTTGTTTAATAAAAAAGTTTATATCAATATTTAAGTTTATTTATTTAATTATAAACTCGACTCATTTAATAAATAAAATTTTAATAATATTTAATTTTATTTATTTAATATATAAATAAATTTAAATTAAACTTGAGTTTAAATAATTTATAAATATTTTTTATTCATACGTTCAAATTCAAGACAAGAATCTCAAAAAAAAAAAAAAAATCATGTGTGTAAGTGAAAAAATTATCCAAGTTTTTAGGATATAAATCTAGAAAGTTTAATTTAAATTATACAAAATATGGTAATTTAGTTTCAATAGAAAATTTAAAAAAAAACTAATGAAATTTCCTAACTAAACACCTTCAAAAGGGTATTTTAAAGAACTTTGTTGGAGTTTAGGTCTTGAAGCGTGTCATAGGGTTATGCAATGAGAGAGAGTACATAGTGTGTTTCATTATTCACTTTCTCTTACAGCGTAGCCATACGCTATAATTAAAAATATAGAATTATTATTTTTATTTGAATTTTTAAAAATAATTTAGTGTTATTTTTTAACTTGAGTAAAAATGAAAAATAATTGATTATTTTAATTTTTAATTAATACTCATATTCATATTATATTCTATTCTAAATTATCCATCTATATTAAATAAGTGTTCATGGTGAAATTATTTACAGTTTCTATGTATAAAGATTGACTAAAACCCTATTTTGGTCCTCCATAGATTAATAAGTTTCTATTTTAGTCCCTCACTGTTCAATTTTTCTAATTTAGTCATTCACAGATTAACTAACTTCTATTTTGGTCCTTTATAGTTTAATTTTTCTAATTAAGTCCTCCACAGATTACAATTAATATCAATCAAGTCCCTCTATTACTCTTCCCTTAACGGTGTTAATATTTATGCTGACGTGGCGCAAAGTAATGACGTGGCACAATGACGGTGCAGCCACGTCACCTGTATGATGTGGCAGCTGAGTATGTATTTTTTTCCAGCTATGCCACGTCGACACGGGGCGTTTCGTCCCCCTGCAGCTCACGCCCACACCTCCCCCGAGCGCCCCTCTTTCCTCGAATAGACGGACTCCCCTAAATCCCTAAAATCGCTGGGTATTAAGCCTCTTTCCTCAAGTCGACAGAGTCCCTCGAATTGCTGGGGTTTGGGCCGGTTCTCAAAATCACTGATTGATCACCGTTTACTATGGTCTAGTTTTCTTACAACTTTGTTGCTGCTTATTTTCGAACATTGTGAGTGTCGGTCGCTCCAGTTCTAGTGCATTTGTCGTGTTGTTTATTTCTCTCATCTTAAAAGGTACGCTATGCTGCTAGAATCTTATTTGTTGTGGTCCCAGTTTCTGTTTTGTTCCCTTATTTAATAATAGCCGTGTTGCATTTGTTGGAGGCACTATCAGAGTTCTTTTCGGTGGCTATTGGGATGTTGTTAAAAGATGTGGTCCCTAGTAATGGTAATCATTTGTATTTGTGTGTGGTGTCGACATCGCGACGCGGGTGCGACAACCGGAGAATAGAAATAGGTGTGGGGAAATAGTTTGTGTGGGTGTTTGGAAAAACTTGGAA
Organism: Dicorynia guianensis; assembly: GCA_037013595.1. Lineage (NCBI taxonomy): Eukaryota > Viridiplantae > Streptophyta > Magnoliopsida > Fabales > Fabaceae > Dicorynia > Dicorynia guianensis. The sequence continues at coordinate 31,227,636 of JASUAB010000005.1, forward strand.
ATTTGGAGTCGCCACCGATCTAATTTTAAATGGTGAGATCGGACACTGAAATTTAGGTCTGCATCACAAAGATCGGGTTCGGGGGTTGGTTACGTGTAGGGAAGGTATTAGCACCCCTACAGCGCCCTTTCGGTACCACATTGGTGTTTTGTTGCTTTTTTATTTCAAACCCATGCTTTAATTTTGGTTAAAACTTTTTATTTTTGGAGTTTCTTTTAGGAAAATCGCTATTTACGTTGGAGGGATTTTGTCAATTTCTTCAACGTAATCCACAACGTAATTATCTGGGAAGATAACAAAAGCGGCCACTTTCGTCAACCGCGAGTGCCATGGTATTTAAAAGAAATCAAAATTCTAAAAGGGGTTTAGTTTCAAAATATGGGTGTTAGTCACGTTACATTATATCAATTTCTTCAATATAATTCGTAACGTAATTCCCTCAAGATAGCTAATTGCAATCGTTTTCACCAATTGCATCAACAACCATCGTTGGGATGACCAAGAATTTTAACAAAAGGAGATTAACTCAACAAAGGGTGAGAGATGTGCATACCTAGATGATGAATTCTTCCACTCCTCTTCTTAGTGAGTGTAGAATTTGAATGATACTTGAAGGAGCTTCTTTGCTTGAATCAAAAGGAAAAGAGCTACTTTGATGTAGCCTCACTCTCTTACTTCTCCTTCTCTCCTTCTCTCTTCTCTCTTCTCTTGGTGTTCTCTTCCTCTCCTTCTCTTGCTCTCTTCCTCTTGGTTTTGTTGTGTGTTCTTAGTGCCCTCCTTAGGCCTCCTTATATAGCCATCCTATGCACCTAACTATCCTTCATGCATCTAACTTTCCTTCATGCATCTAACTTTCCTTCATGTATCTACCTCCCCTCATGCATTTAACCACCTTTCATGCATCCAACTACCTTTCATGCATCTAACTTCCTTCATGCAACTAACTTTCTTTTATGCATCTAATTTTCCTTCATGCAACTAACTCTCCTTCATGCAACTACCTCTCCTTCATGCAACCAACTCTCCTTCATGCAACTACCTACCCTTTATTTTTCTTTTTATTTTCTTCTTTTTTATTTTTCTTCTTTTTTTTCAATTCTTCTTAATTTTTATTTTTTGATTTTCGAATTTATTTTATTTTTAATTTTCTTTTCTTTATTATTTTTATCTTTTTAGGATTTGGACAAAATTAGGTGTCTACAGATTGCCCCCCTTTGCTTATCTTCTAAGTATTAGGAGATGAGCAAAGGTTGAAAGACACTGTTTTGTCCATATCAGAATATCATACCAAAAGGTCACTGTCCATCTAGCGGGGACCTAAAATAACCTTAGGATTTCCTTGCAGTTCTAAGATTTGGAAGGGTTACTATCCACCCAACAGGGATAAAAAATTATGACACAGGATTTCCTTGCAGTTTTAAGATTTGGAAGGGTTACTATCCACCCAACAGGGATCAAAAATTATGACACAGGATTTCCTTGCTATCCTATGCTCAGGGTTGAGTCAAATGAGACTTGACTCTGGCACAAATAAAAGAGGGGTCGAGTGAAGCTCGACTCCAGCTTGTCCGAAAATGGCCTACTCAACATGCATACCTACTTGACAGGGCTTAGCATGCAACAAGGCTTGATTACAAATAAGCGAACTTGCAATAAAATGATATGTTCAACATGCATACCTGCTTGACAGGGCTTGGCACGTGAAGAGGCTTGACCTCAAAATGATATGTTTGGCATGCGGACCTGCTTGACAGGGCTTGACATGTGAAGAGGCTTGACCTCAAAATGGTATTGTTTGGCATGCGGACCTGCTTGACAGGGCTTGGCATGTGAAGAGGCTTGATCTCAAAATGGTATTATTGACATGCGTACCTGCTTGATAGGGTTTGGCATGCAATCTGCTTGACAGGGCTTAGTGTGCGAACCTGCTGGACAGGGCTTGGCACGGGCGGAGGCTTGACCTCAAAATGATATATTTTGCATGCAAACTTGCTTGACAAGGCTTAGCATGCAAACCTGCTTGACAGGGTGGGTGTGCGAACCTGCTTGACAGGGTTAATGTGCTTGACAAATGAAGAGGCTTGACCTTAAAATAGCATGCTTGACATGCGAACCTGCTTGACAGGGTTAATATTTGATATAAGAAAAGGCTTGACCTCGAAATGGCATGCTTGACATGCAAACTTGCTTGACAAGATTAATGTGCTTGACACATGAAGAGGCTTGACCTTGAAATCGCATGCTTGACATGCGAACCTACTTGACATGCGAACCTACTTGATAGGGTTATGTGTGATATAAAAAGAGGCTTGACCTCAAAATGGCATGCTTGACATGCAAACCTGCTTGACAGGATTAATGTGCTTGACACATAGAGAGGCTTGACCTCAAAATGGCATATTTGGTATGCGAACCTGCTTGACAGGGCTTAGCATGCGAACTTGCTTAACAAGATTTGATGTGCGAACCTGCTTGACAGGGTCTGCTTGGCAGGACTTGATGTGCGAACCTGCTTGACAGGGCCTGGTACATAGAGAGGCTTGACCTCAAAATGATGTATTTGGCATGCAAACCTGCTTGACAGGGTTTAGCATGCAAACCTACTTGACAGAGTTTTGTGTGTGAACTTGTTTGACAGGGCTTGGCATAGTCAGAGGCTCGACCTCAAAATTGCATGCTTGACATGCAGACCTGCTTGACAGGGTTTGGCATAGTCAGAGACTTGACCTCAAAATTGCATGCTTGACATGCAGACCTACTTGACAGGGTTTGGTGTTTGACATAAGAAGAGGCTTGACCTCAGAATTGCATGCTTGACATGCAGACCTGCTTGACAGGGTTAATATTGACATAAGAATAGGCTTGACCTCAGAATTGCATGCTTGACATGCAGACTTGCTTGACAGGGTTAATATTTGACATTAGAAGAGGCTTGACCTCAGAATTGCATGTTTGACATGCAGACCTGCTTGACAGGATTAATGTGTTTGACACATAAAGAGGCTTGACCTCAAAATTGCATGCTTGACATGCGGACTTGCTTGACAGGGTTAATATTTGACATTAGAAGAGGCTTGACCTCAGAATTGCATGTTTGACATGCAGACTTGCTTGACAAGATTAATGTGTTCGATACGTAAAGAGGCTTGACCTCAAAATTGCATGCTTGACATGCGAACCTGCTTGACAGGATTAATGTGCTTGACACATAAAGAGGCTTGACCTCAAAATTGCATGCTTGACATGCGAACCTGCTTGACAGGGTTAATATTTAATATTAGAAGAGGCTTAACCTCAGAATGGCATGCTTGACATGCAGACCTGCTTGACAGGGTTAATATTTGACATTAGAAGAGGCTTGACCTCAGAATTGCATGTTTGACATGCAGACCTGCTTGACAGGATTAATGTGTTTGACACAAAAAGAGGCTTGACCTCAAAATTACATGTTTGACATGCGAACCTACTTGACAGGGTTAATATTTAATATTAGAAGAGGCTTAACCTCAGAATGGCATGCTTGACATGCAGACCTGCTTGACAGGATTAATGTGTTTGACACATAAAGAGGCTTGACCTCAAAATTGCATGCTTGACATGCGAACCTGCTTGACAGGGCTAATGTTTAATATAAGAAGAGGCTTAACCTCGAAATGGCATGCTTGACATGCAAACTTGCTGGACAGGATTAATGTGCTAAAAACATGAAGAGGCTTAACCTCGAAATAGCATGCTTGACATGCAAACCTGCTTGACAGGATTAATGTGTTTGACACATGAGGAGGCTTAACCTCAAAATTGCATGCTTGACATGCAGACCTGCTTGACAGGGTTAATGTGCTTGACACATGGAGGAGGTTTGACCTCAAAATTGCATGCTTGACATGCAGACCTACTTGACAGGGTTAATGTGCTTGACACATTAAGAGGCTTGACCTCAAAATTGCATGCTTGACATGCGAACCTGCTTGACAGGGTTAATATTTGATATAAGAAGAGGCTTAACCTCGAAATGGCATGCTTGACATGCAAACTTGCTGGACAGGATTAATGTGCTAAAAACATGAAGAGGCTTAACCTCGAAATAGCATGCTTGACATGCAAACCTGCTTGACAGGATTAATGTGTTTGACACATGAGGAGGCTTAACCTCAAAATTGCATGCTTGACATGCAGACCTGCTTGACAGGGTTAATGTGCTTGACACATGGAGGAGGTTTGACCTCAAAATTTGCATACTTGACATGCGAACCTACTTGACAGGACTTAGCATGTGAAGGGGTTTGATCTCTAAAATGAGATCGTTAACATATGTACCTGCTTGACAGGATTTGGTGTACGAATCTGCTAGACAGGGCTTGGCACAGGAGAGGCTTGACCTCAAAATGATAAATTTGGCATACGAACCTGCTAGACAGGGCTTAATGTACTTGACACATGAAGAGGCTTGACCTCAAAATTGCATGCTTGACATGCGAACCTGCTTGACAGGGTTAATATTTGACATAAGAAGAGGCTTGACCTCAAAATTGCATGCTTGACATGCAGACCTGCTTGACAGGGTTTGATGTGCGAACCTGCTTGACAGGGCCTGGCACAGTAGAGGCTTGACCTCAAAATGACATGCTAACATGCTTAACACATGATGAACTTGACTGAAATGGCATGTGTGATATGCAAATATGCTTGGATCTGAACTAAAGTGTATGTATGTGGATATTCCTAGCATGCTTAAGGGCTTAACCTAAGATGGCATGCTTGACGTGAAACGCTTAACATGTGAAATGGTTTTCCTTAAAAGGCATGCTTGACATGTGAACATGCTCGATACATGAAAGACTTGACCAAAAATGACATGCTTGACATGTAACGCTCTTGACATGAGAAAAATTAATGCAGATGCCAAATCCATAAGACAAAGGGTGAGTTATGGTTTGTTGTCCTAATTATGAGTGAATTAGAATGCCAGACCCCATAGAAGCAATACCTTCTAGTATCAGTATTGGATAACTCATCTCTCTCTCTTTTTTCTGTAAATCCTCATCTTGGACCCCTCTACTTTTTCGGAGATATTTAAGATTCGAGGGTCATTCTCCCAATTCTTTTCCTGGTTTAGATTTGGTATTCCCTAAGCAATGGAAGGTTTTTTTTTTTTTTCAACTTTGGGCTTAATCTCTTGATAACTCCCCGGTTTGTGCTTTTGAACATTCCCCAATTATTGCCCCCAGTTTGCTTTGATTACCTTTGAACAAAGAAATGTTGAAAAAATTTTCTTAGTTCATCATTTCCTTTTTAGGAACATGCCTAAAAGGAATTCATATATTGGATAAAGACTACTCAATTCTCTGGAATCAAGATTTCTTTGTTGAGCATCTCCCTAATTAGAAAACTCTCAAGTGTTTGCGATCTCATACAAGTGTTTGCACTCATAAGCATCCCATAAGCTTGTGTTCATGTCCCTTTCCACATCTGTTGTTTCACCACATTAACCGGGATCACCAGGTCTTTATTTTAGCTGGTAATGTAAGGCTTGGGTAATGGCTTAGAAAGAAAGGGATAAGGGTAAAACAAGGAGAGCGCAAGATTGAGCACATAAAGCCTTGTATTTTCCTTTTCATCTTTCACAACTTAGGAATGTTACTGGACATGGGAAAAACTAACTTTCTTTTGCCCATCTTTCATTTTCTCTATTTCTGGGCTTGCTCTTTTCTTTTCCAGTTTCCCAAATTCTGTTATTTTCCATTTCCTTTCATTCTTGCCTTTTCATAGTTAAGGCTTCAACCAAATGCAAAAGGATTCCTGAGCTATTCTTGATAGCGTTCTTTCTCGGCTAATAGCTTTAGTGCTCCTTGTACTCTCTTTTAGGGTAAGGATCATAGTCTTCTTGGTTGAGAGGTTAAGGTAAATGTGGGTTAAAAAAGAACATTTGATGGTGGCCTTGCCATCTTTTAAAGCTCAAATGGGTGACTAGGGATGTTTTACTTTAAGGTTAGCTTGAAAGGCTCAAACGGTGCAAAGACAACCTAGATCACTTCTCTAGTTAATGTGGCATCCAACAAATTATTTCAAGGGACATTCAAACAAGTTCTAGGAAACTCACTTTCTCATAGCATTCTCATGAGCTACAAGATATCACTCTCTTACCACTGCTTATGATCTGAGATACTCTATCATCCAAGAGAATTGAGTATTTTGTCAGGTAATCCAATTTTATCATTGGCAAAAATAGATTTGGTTATGATGAACTTAAGATATCCAATCACCAATTAATTGCTCTTAGGCATCAAAACGTGAAAAGGTATCATAACCCTGATTGCCCCCAGTGTTGGTTTATTCTGGTGATGGTAACCCTCCTTAAGTGTCTACCATTCATCAATCACTCATATGATGTAGAATACATGCATGATGTGTTATTGAACTTAAGAGGTGCTCACATACGGTCATTGCCAAGGTCTTGGGCAGAGCTATGCCATGAGATTACATGAAAACAAAATGTGCATAAGAGATGCAACAAAAGAGGAATATGATGCTTCCTATGAGTTGTGCATGGGATGCATACCAAAGGTTAAGAATAACTCTTTACTCTGTCATAAGACTACATAAAAGACACGTACAGAAAGACAACATTTTTTTTCTTTTGAATGCCAGTGACATGCTTAGTATGGTAAGAGTGATCTCTTGAACATCAACAACATGCTTTACAAATGCAATCTAGATTTACTGAAGGTCAAAGAATGAGGATATGTGGACATACGATGAATTTCATATCAAGTCAATGCATTGAAACAAAATTATCTAGATGCCCCTAACACGTAATGCAATGATATTGTCATGATGCATGCTGACATACCAAGAGGCATGATAAATCTCATTGGATTGTGCAAGAACCTTTTTTTTTTTTTTTTTTGGGTGATAATTCCATAGCTTTTGAAAACTCTGAAGGTAAAATCATGAATGAACCATCTCTATCCCTCTTAACATTTTTTTTTATCACGATATCCTTGCCCCACCTTTAACTCAATGCAACACTTTTGACTTTGGACTCATTCTACTGGTAATCAGCCAACTTTGCGATGCACCAAGTTTTATGAGTCTTTAATACATTGCAGTGTTGTTTACCATCCAAGAATTGAATACTTTAAGCAATCCTACTTCTTCATTGACAAAATGAGTTTGATTAGGATGAACTTAAGATATTTGATCACCAATTCATTGTTCTTATGTATGAAAAGACATTAGAACCCTGATTGCCCTCATTGTTGGTTCATTCTGGTGATGGTATCCCCTTCTCAAGGGTCTGTCATTCATTAATCACTGACATAAAAAAAAGGAAGGAATGACATACAATACATTCATCATGCAAGACGTCTTATTGAATTCAAAAGGGTATTCCCATACAGTCTACCAAGGCCTTGGACAGGGCCATTAAAAGATACAATAACACTACACAAAAGACATGCGTAAAGAGAAATACAACATTTTCTTTTAAAACAGAAGACGCCTATGATACTCCTAATAAGTTGTGCATGGGATGCGTATCAAGAGTTAAGAACAACTCTTTACTCTGCCAGAAGTCTCCATGAAAGACATGCACAAAAAGGAAAAATTAACACACTTTTTTTTTTTTTTTTTTGGATACACGAGAATGCATATGATGCTTCTAAAAAAAAGACACACACGGGATGCGTATCAAGAGTTAAGAATAACTCTTTACTCTGCCATCCATGAAAGACATGCACAAAAGGAAAAACAACACACTTTTTTTTTGCTTTTGTCGTTGGGATACATGAGAATGCATATGATGCTTCTAATAAGACGCACATGGGATGCGTATCAAGAGTTAAGAATAACTCTTTACTCTACCATCCATCACACACTTCGATCTCGATAACTTCGCTTAGCTACCCTTCCACATCGAACCATCCTTCCTAGACTTGTAACACAAAATGACAAAAAGTAAAGCCATGACAAGTTACAATCGAAGCATGGTGTCTATTTTACGCTTCCTACTACCATCGGGAGGCTGTTCGTCCACTTGTTTTACCAATGGGTAAGGTTGAAATACATAGGCTTGCAGTCGATCAATCAATCGATCGACGTCTGAATCTGATTTTATGGCACGGCGAGCCTCCAGAGATATGAAGCGTTGTTCCACAGCTGAATCTATAAAAGATAACAAGCCATCATAAAAGCCATTAACATTTAATAATCCTAACGGCCTTTTCTGATAGTTAAATTTGATCCAGAATAACACACTAGAAATTCCTTCTAGAGTTTCTAGACCACCAGGTAACGCGATAAAGGCCTCAGCATTGCAAAACATGTGCCCGAAGCGTTCATGCATAGATGAAACCCTTAACTCAGTACCAAAGGTGTAGTCACTGACTCTTTTGTCGGCCAACCCTTTTATAAGGATGCCTAAGACATGGCTCTTCCCTGTAAATGCAGTTGCAGCTGCACATCCTCTCATCCCATGGATGCCCCCACCATACACCAGGTTTATTTTTCTGGCAGCTAACACCCTACCGAGTTCATTGGCTGCCTTTATGAACTCATTATCCTTCCCTAGAATGGAAGCACCGAATACACAGATAGATTTGAATCTACGTGCCGAGGATGTTTCTCCTTCTTTTTCTACCCCAGCCATGCATGGATGATCCAATGTGAAGGTGTATTTATAGGGGAGAAATGAACAACAGAAAACGGTCAGGCGTAATAATTTCAGACAATGAAGTAAGAAAGTCCAAAAGACAAGACACGCCTGCATATACGACAGTCCTTCAGAGTAGGAAAGTCGTAAAGCCACCGATAATGAAAAAGCAACTAGCTTGCTTTTTTGAAGCAGAGTCAAAAAGCGAACAGCAAAGATAATAAATGCATCGGCGATTGTCAAAAAGAAAGGACAATTACACCGATATTATCAAAATTATGCAGGTAGAGTCAAAAAGCAAACAGTGAATATGACAGACGTGTCAGCAGGAGAAAAGGCAATTACACCGATATTATCAAAATCACGCAGGCAAAGTCAGAAAGCATACAGTAAATATGACCGATGTGCCAGCGGGAGAAAAGAATTACACCGATATTATCAAAATCATGCAGGCAAAGTCAGAAAGCATACAGTAAACATGACAGATGTGCCAGTGCTTAAGAAGGAGAAAAGACAATTACACCGATATTATCAAAATCATGCAGGCAAAGTCAGAAAGCATACAGTAAACATGAGAGATGTGCCAGCGCTTAAGAAGGAGAAAAGGCAATTATACCAACATTGTCAACATTATGCATGCAGGGCCAGAAAGCTAACAGTGAATATGGCAGATGTGTCAGCGAGAGAAAAGGCAATTACGTCGACATTGTCAACATTATGTATGCAGGGTCAAAAAGCTAACAGTGAATATGGCAGACGTATCAGCGGAAGAAAAGGCAATTACGCTGATATTATCAAAATCATGCATGCAGGGTCAAAAAGCTAACAGCGAATATGACAGACATGTTAGCGGGAGAAAAGGCAATTACGCCGATATTATCAAAATCATGCAGGCAGGGTCAAAAAGCTAACAGTGAATATGACAGACATGTCAGCGATTAAGAAGGAGAAAAGACAATTATGCCAACATTGTCAACATTAGGCATGCGAAGTCAGAGAGTAAACAGTGAATATGGCAGACATACTGACAATTAATAGGAAAAATCACTAACAACAACTGTACAAATCAAAACCGTGCATACACCATTGGAAAGTAAAAAAAAGTGGTGGATTCACCAGCAATTACAAGACTAATGAATAGTGATCCTGGCTTATCCTTTCTTCTGATACTACATCCAATAACAGACTAAACACCATAAGGGATCAAACTGATGAACAAGGTTACAAACTAATGAATAGGGTCGTTTAACGTCAGATTCCCAAGACGAAACACTCCTTTGCTTTGTAGAATATGTCCACTGAGGCAAGAAACATGAAGATGTCCATTAAGATGCGTCTCAAGAGTCTACTGGATATTATCCAAAGATTCTTTACTCAGTCCATCTTTAATGATTTTGTCTTCTTGCCTAGGAACATCACTCCTTCATCCTTGTTGTGTGCTATTCATGGATCAAGGTTGCTATCCAACTTCCTTACGAACTGGCAAACAGGGTCATTTAGTGTTATCTTCTCAAGACAGTGGCGCTCCTTCTCCTTGTAAAATTTGTCCGCCAAAGCGAGAAGAACACCATGAACTTGTCCACTAGGATGCGTCTCAAGAGTCTGAAGGATATTATCCAACGACTCTTTACTCAGTCCATCCTTTATGAACTGAATTTTGTCTTCCCGATTTGTGGACACCATTCCTTTTCCCTTACATCGTGTATTACAAGTCCATCTTGCACACTTATAACAAACCTCCATCCTTTTAGCTCTTCTTTTCTTAGCATAAGAGCTTCTTCCCATCCCAGGCAGATGTTTCAGTAATGAATGTTGAAAATCATCTGCTAGGCGTACCTTAGCTTCAATGATCCAACGTACATCTTCAGGGAGTCCTAGACGTGTGAGTGTCTTCATTCTTTCAAGTCGGCACTTATACATCTTCCGAAGTGCGTCTTGGGGAAGAGAAGGAAATCTAACTCTAAGCATAGCAAGGCTTTCCTCCATTTTTGGCTCTCTGGTAAGGTGATGGATTAGGACACTCGAATGATACTTCCCAGAATCCTTTGAGTCTTTCCTTTTTACGGGGTGGCTTAAAAAACGAACCTCTCAGTCAGTCATGGAGCGATGTCAGGTTGATTACCGACTGAAACCTGAGCGTGAATAGTAAGACATAAAAAGGGTAACTAGGCGCCTTCACGCGACCGGGCTTCAGCTGGTCTGCAAATGCTGATGGGCCTTAGGTGACACACTGGGCCCAAAGCCAAAAATTCGGGGGGAAGAACATGCTTAATATCACCTGAGTAAGGCATGCTCAAGCCCGAGCTCCAAACGACCCATTAACAAAAGGTCGAACAAAAATGCATGCTGGTGACGAAATGATCTTAGGTTTATGCTTATGCTTAATGATTCAAAGTTAATCAAGAGTTTTCACAGCTCCAAACCACTTTAACAGTCATGAATTCAAGAAGGGATTTCATGCCAGGCATGGGCCTTAGGTTACTCACTAGGCCCAAAGCCAAAAATTCGGGGAGAAGAACATGTTTAATATCACCTGAGTAACACATGCTCAGGCCCGAACTTCAAATGACCCATTAAACAAAAGATTGAACGACAATGCATGCTTGTGATGAAATGATCTTAGGTTCATGCTTATGCTTGATGATTCAATGTTAATCAAGAATTTTTATAGCTCCAAACTGCCTTACCAGTCATGAATTCAAAAAGAGGTTTTATGCCAGGCATATATAGTTCAATGTTCGACATATAAAGTATTTTTCAAGCATTCCTTCTATTGCTAAAGCACTTCATCATTTTTATTTTGTGTTGAACTTGGCCACTAATATTCTTGCATTGCTTGGAGACTAAAAGTCTTGTGAAGGTTAACCTTACTTTGCTTCCTATTCAATGCATATGTACAAAAACTAAAAATCTTATAAAGTTAGCCTTACTTAGCCCTTTGTTAACCTTTAGGTAATGCAAACTCAAGTCGAGAAGGTTTTGTATGCAACAACAATAAGTGCCATAAGAATGCTTGGAACACAAATGTCAAAGTTGGACATGCAATACGAAGTGAATAGCATTTTTTCACAGTGCCTAGATTAAGGTACATCCTAAGTTTCTGTTCACTCTCATGGTTTTGGACCAAAATTCTCTCTTTCAAAGGGTAGTTCTAAGGCTATTAATAGTGCGGGGTAGGATCTAGATTCCTAAAATCAGGTCCCCAAATTGCCTTAAAGGGTCAACTTGAGTGAGGGTGTTCAGGTGCCTACACGGAGACCAAGGGTCTCACGAAGGTCGACCTTACTTTTGCCCTTGCTAGCTTAAGGTTTCCTAGGAGCTCGGGTAGAGAGCTCAGGGGTCATCACCTCTCCTTTTCTAATTATTGTGGTGCAAGTGTGAGTGCAAGTGTGTGACGGGGATAGTATACGCACAAACCTGCAAATTAATCAGCCAATAACAGTATAGCAGATAATAAAATTAAGTCATCTAAACCTAATCTGACAAATCCAAGGGATTATAAATATACAGAGTATAACCAAATGAGGACAAAGTATAGAAATAAAATAAGAAAGCAACAAACACCAATTTAAATGGCCTAACTCTCAAGCGGTCCCCAGCGGAGTCGCCAAGCTGTCGACATCGCGACGCGGGTGCGACAACCGGAGAATAGAAATAGGTGTGGGGAAATAGTTTGTGTGGGTGTTTGGAAAAACTTGGAAATTTGGAGTCGCCACCGATCTAATTTTAAATGGTGAGATCGGACACTGAAATTTAGGTCTGCATCACAAAGATCGGGTTCGGGGGTTGGTTACGTGTAGGGAAGGTATTAGCACCCCTACAGCGCCCTTTCGGTACCACATTGGTGTTTTGTTGCTTTTTTATTTCAAACCCATGCTTTAATTTTGGTTAAAACTTTTTATTTTTGGAGTTTCTTTTAGGAAAATCGCTATTTACGTTGGAGGGATTTTGTCAATTTCTTCAACGTAATCCACAACGTAATTATCTGGGAAGATAACAAAAGCGGCCACTTTCGTCAACCGCGAGTGCCATGGTATTTAAAAGAAATCAAAATTCTAAAAGGGGTTTAGTTTCAAAATATGGGTGTTAGTCACGTTACATTATATCAATTTCTTCAATATAATTCGTAACGTAATTCCCTCAAGATAGCTAATTGCAATCGTTTTCACCAATTGCATCAACAACCATCGTTGGGATGACCAAGAATTTTAACAAAAGGAGATTAACTCAACAAAGGGTGAGAGATGTGCATACCTAGATGATGAATTCTTCCACTCCTCTTCTTAGTGAGTGTAGAATTTGAATGATACTTGAAGGAGCTTCTTTGCTTGAATCAAAAGGAAAAGAGCTACTTTGATGTAGCCTCACTCTCTTACTTCTCCTTCTCTCCTTCTCTCTTCTCTCTTCTCTTGGTGTTCTCTTCCTCTCCTTCTCTTGCTCTCTTCCTCTTGGTTTTGTTGTGTGTTCTTAGTGCCCTCCTTAGGCCTCCTTATATAGCCATCCTATGCACCTAACTATCCTTCATGCATCTAACTTTCCTTCATGTATCTACCTCCCCTCATGCATTTAACCACCTTTCATGCATCCAACTACCTTTCATGCATCTAACTTCCTTCATGCAACTAACTTTCTTTTATGCATCTAATTTTCCTTCATGCAACTAACTCTCCTTCATGCAACTACCTCTCCTTCATGCAACCAACTCTCCTTCATGCAACTACCTACCCTTTATTTTTCTTTTTATTTTCTTCTTTTTTATTTTTCTTCTTTTTTTTCAATTCTTCTTAATTTTTATTTTTTGATTTTCGAATTTATTTTATTTTTAATTTTCTTTTCTTTATTATTTTTATCTTTTTAGGATTTGGACAAAATTAGGTGTCTACATGTGGTAGTCATTTCCTGAGTATTGTCTTTGTCATTGTGGTCCTATCAGAATTTTTAATGTGTTGACAGTGAAGGTCCACCCACACATATATTCTAGTAATGTATTTTAGGCGAATTCAAATGTTTTACATTTTATGTAGCTTGTCTAAGTTCACTCCTAACGTTCAAAGAGACCAGAATCGTTGTCACTGCTTTACCAACATTTGGGCCCACTGCTACCATTTTCTAAGAAATGGCACCTTAATGTTTAGTACAAGAATTTAGAAATTCAAATGTTTTATGTAGTAACTTAAAATAGTTTAGTACAAGAAATTATTACATAATCAAGCACCTTGTGCTATTAATCTTTTTGTCTAATGTGTATAAAGAGTGGAATGTGCTATTGATGCCAGGAAAAATGAATCTAAAAGTAGAGCTTTGTATTTTAAGTTAGCACTAACTTTCTTATGTCTACAACTTTCTAGCCTTGTACATCTGATAGGAATTATTGATTTTAGTATGCAGGTGCCATAATATTCCTGAAAGTTTACTAGTATAGATAAGAGTAAAGGTAACTATATAGATAATTGCAATAATTGTTAATGGTTGCATCTATGCCTTATATAACACTAGTAGTGCCATGTTTCTTTGAGTCTAACAGACAGCTTCCAAGTAAAAATTAATTAATGATAAATGCATTTGACATGTGTCCATTTGTTTGTCATAGATGCCATAATCTGTCTATTTGTGTTTATTCCAAATGTAATTATTGGGTTCTTTGCATTTGACATGTTAATCAGAAAGGCACTTAAAAAATGGGAATAGGATCTTTATGGCTATTTTTTTTTTTTTTTTACTTAGTGGTTAGTACTGAAATTATGTTAACCATGTTATCTAACATCACTTTATTCATGTGTATACTCAGATGGCTGAATCTGAAGATTTAGATTTAGAGTCTACATTTAAAGAACAAGATTTAGTGACTGAACAAGAAAATGTAGAAGACTATATAAATTTAACCACTGATGTGAATTGGGATGACGATCCATATGCTAGTCAACACAATTGGAGTGGTGAAACTGAGCTGTATAGTGTCCCTATTCGGTCCAGAGATGCATTAGATGAGTCACAACCTATGTTAACTACTGATAGTTCTGAAGATGAGGATGAGTTGTTTGAACCATTTACTGAATTGATGCCAAGTTCAGAGGTCCTAGATACAATGACGTGCTTTGGTGCATCACATGATGAGGGATCAGAAGATGAAGATGAACATGGATCTGATGATTTGCATAGTGTGTATGATTCATCTGATGAGGATGCTGAGAGGGAAAAAAATAAGTTAATATTTCCTCAATTCAATGAAAATGCGGAGTATGGTGATGTGTATTTTGAACTTGGAATGGAGTTTAGTTCATTGGATGTATTCAAAGAGGCTATAAGGAACTATACAATTCATAGTGGGAGGGCAGTGAAGTTTACAAAAAATGATAAGTTGAGATGCCGAGCTGAATGCAAGAAGCCTTGTCCATGGAGAATCTTATGTTCTTGGGCCAAAGATGTAAAGTCTTTTCAAATAAAGACATTCAACAATGAGCATACTTGCAGTAGAGTATTAAAGGTTCAGCAAGCTAGTTCAAGTTGGCTTGCAAGAAAGTTGGTCCCATATCTGAGAGTCATATCTTCTCCTGTTGGTACTGATATCATCAACATCATTAGAACCACTTTTAATATATTGGTCACTGAAACCTTAGCATATAGGGCATGGGACAAAGCAAACAAACTCATGCAAGGTAGTGAACGGGATCAATATGCAAGGCTTAGGAATTATGTTGAGGAATTAAGGACAAAAGGTACTAGAATACAAGTGGGTGTGGAGAGACCTGGCCCAGAGTTGCCACCACAGTTTGACAGACTTTACCTTTGCTTTAAAGCATGCAAGGATGGTTTTTTAGCTGGTTGTAGGCCAATGATTGGACTGGATGGGTGTCATTTGAAGGGCTATTATGGAGGTATATTATTGGCAGCAGTAGGACAGGATGGGGATAATGGATTTTACCCAATTGCAATAGCAATAGTGGATTCTGAGACTAAGGACACTTGGACTTGGTTTCTAACAAGGTTGTTGGAAGATATTGGGCCAGTAGAAGAGAGAGGGTGGTGCTTCATAAGTGATAAACAAAAGGTAAAAGTTCGTTACTAAATTTCATATTTAATTATATATTTAGAAACATATTTATCATTATTTTACTTCTTATTATGTTTGTTTGTTAACATGCAGGGTCTTGAGCCAACATTTAAAGAATTAGTGCCTAGGGCCCATCAAAGATATTGTGTAAGGCATATATGGACTAACTATGCTAAAAAGTTTAAGGGTCTTGAGTATAAAAACAAATTATGGGATTGTGCAAAGGCAACAACCATGCAAGAATTTGCACAAAATATGGATAAGTTGAAAGTGTTTAATGATAAAGCATGGGCTGAATTAGCAAAATATGAGCCAAGTCAGTGGTGTAGGGCTGCATTTCCAACATATTGTAAGAGTCCAGTATTGACCAACAACCAATGTGAGCAATTCAACAGTAAGATTCTGAAGTTTAGGGGCAAGCCTATTATAAGTATGCTTGAGGACATCAGGCTATATATACAAGGCAAAATGATTACTCAGAGAAGAAAAGGGGATAGGTGTACAGGTCCATTGTGTCCTAAGGTGCAAAGAAGACTTGATATGGCAAAGAAAGATGCTTTTGGATGGCTTCCCGTTTGGGCAGGAGATCCACAAGGATGTAAGTTTGAAGTGATATGTCCACCTGAAAAGTATGTGGTTGATCTATAACAACAGACATGTGCATGCAGAGTCTGGGATCTCAACGGCATCCCATGTAAGCATGTAGTTGCAGCCTTGGGATTTAAGAACTCACCCCCTGAAGACTATGTTCATCCTTATCTTAGGATGGATGCATTTAGAAGGGCATATGAACCTTACATTGAACCAATGAATGGTCCAAACTTGTGGCCTCAAACAACGCTTGATCCTATACAACCACCCAAAATCAAGAGGCCACCAGGAAGACCCAAGAAGCAAAGAAAGAAGGATGTTATTGAAACTGATAGGGAACAACAAGACCCTTTGAAATTGAAGAGAAGACTAATACCAACTTGCTCTAAATGTGGCACTAAGGGTCACAATATGAGAAGCTGTAAGGGTCTCCCTTCAACAAGTAAACAAAAGGTACTATATTGTCATGTTCCATCTTTTCCATTACATGTAATCATTTAAGATAACTATGTTTAACCATTGTTCTATTATGCTAGAGGAACCAAGGTCAAAGCTCGCAAGGGGAAGGTAGGGAAAGACCACAGTTGGAGATAAAGAAAGCAACCCAGGATACAATGGTTACTGTAACTCAAAGCACAAGAGAAAAATTTGCTTCATACTTCCCGGCAACTCAAGAGTCTGTGGTGTGCACAAACGCAATACCGAGTTCTAGTACTTCTACAAAGGGAAGTGGAAAGAGGAAAAAGAACAGTGTGCAAGGCACAAATTGACAAATTGTATGCATTATATCCACAACTTGTAGGTTATTGGAATGGTTGATGATTAGTTTATGTTTATGTGGCTTACACCTAACTGACTGATTGCATTCACAGGAGATATTAGTATTTTGTACATTGCTTAGATTTCTGATACACAACTGTAACTCTGAACTCATATCTTTTAGATTTCTTGTACACTGCAATTCTGAACTCATATCTTTCTCTTTTACTAAATAGCAAAATTTCAATGATGAAGACTGCTTTGTTTCAGCAGATGGATGAAGCTCTTTCTTAAGAAGTAAAATTGGATTCTGAGATTTATGGAATATTTGGCATTCACTTCTCTGTAGTATGACTAGTAGTAATGAAATTATTTAAACCATTGTTCAAATTGTTTTGACAGAAAGGAGAGTGCAAATTGTTCCAATTCACTCTAGCCGAAAATGTATCCATTAAATTGCATGCCTTTGTTCCACGTAGCTTATATTTTTGGCTCAGTTTCTGCTAATGCTGCTGCAGAAAGTAGTGTAATAGGGCAGTCAAGAAGTTTTTTATTCATAATTTATATTGTGGTAGTCTTCCTACGTTCCTTTATTTACTTCTCCCTGTCTGACCCTTTTGTTCCCTATTTTGCTGGGAATTAGAGATTGAAAGGAAGTATGTTAGATTAGCCTTTTTTTCACTGCTATTAAAAATCAGCACTTGCAAAATATTTGTTCTAGATATGGACTCTGTTTTATGGTCGTTGAGGAGATATCATATTTTAGGACTGTAAGTATATGCATCTTGATGTTCCATTTTCCATTTCTTTCCAGGTGTGTTTTTTGCAACATAATTAAGAAGCATCTGCATAAAATGATGAAAAATTATCATATTTTGAGTACTAAGAGTCACATGAACGGGTAAAGTAGAAATTTTATTGGTAATGGAATTACTGAAGCTGGTTTGTTAGTGAACAGCAGCTACTGGTTCAAACATATTTAGTTGGTTTTATTCATGTTTACTTTCGTTCTCAATTGGTTTGCCATGTAGAATTTCTTGTGGAAGTGTTGCATGCAATTTTCTTTTCCTATGGTCTTTTCCTTTATTCCAGCTTCTAACATTCTTTCTGGTCTATCTTTTTGTGCCAATGATGATTTTAATTTGTTAAGATTGGAAGACACTCTTTCATTGCTATCTCATTTTAGTATATGAATAGTTGGTCCTTCCTTGAATTGATAAACTGACAGTTTTACTCTTTTTCAGTCACAGAAATTTGGCAGTCAACTGTGCCTTCATAGGAAAAGAAGTTTTGTGCTTCTGTTGGCTCAGTTCCATGGGGGAAGTTATTAGAAAGCAAAAAGTATATGTACCTATTTGACAATGTGGTGCAGTGGGATGACTCCGCTGGCAGAGAGGCATTTCACAATGCAAAAAGAAAATGACAAGCAAACACAAATGTATCAAGCAAAAGAAAATGTATATGTGCAACACATTTATTGTAGTCCATCCAAACACAAATGAGAGGCGTGATGTGATATAAATGACTGTGTTTAAGATTAAGATTAATGACTGTGGATAAAGTATTATGCGTTCTAGAGACTTGAAGCAAATAATTGTATTATTTGTATGGAGTACCGTAGTCCAAACAAAAGTTTTAACCTTAGACAGTGCGTTACCTTTTAAAAAGAATTTGCAAGAATAAATTCTGAGTTCTGACTAGTTGCCTCCAAATCAAGTTACAAAATAGCACTTTTAAATTTGGTGGAACTAACACAAGCACAAACTAGTTTTCTAGTAAATAAGAATGTAGGAGTGGGAAAGCTAGGAAGAAGAAGAAACCGTAGAGGAAATGCACAAACTTTACTCAACAATGGGATTCAAAAGACAAGGCATAAAATTAGACCCTTGATAAATCTGGGAATCTTCGGTTAAGTTCTAATAGCATAGTCAAATCAGGAAGGCTATCACTCGTCAAATTTCCAAAGGTTCATGACAAACCCAACCTTAGAGCCAGTGAGAAATCGATTATCGCTCACAGGTCTAAAACAGAATAAACATACCATTTAAATGGGTCCGGTCAACCATGTGTCAGCTAAGTGAAAAAATAATATTGTCTCACCAGAACCTTTTTTTTTTTTTAAAGTTCACCAAGAGACAAATTTAGAGAAAGCCAGTAATACCTCAAACCAGAAAAGGAAATGATATTAACAATAACTGACAAGTTGTCTGTCCATCATGACAACAAATTAGACACTCCCTAAGTTTTGGTACAAAGAATGTTTGAAAAAAAAAAAAGCGTCTGATTAAGCAAATATCAATCCTTCTAACCATTCCAAATAAACCCACTTACTTTATTTACTCCATAATCCCAAGCCTAAACCAAACCCCATAATGCATCAAACTTATATTACAATCATCAAACAGAAATAAACAACCATGCATAAAAAATTTGTAATCCAAGGCTTAGTGATTGAAATGGATTCAGAAGCTAAGTTTTTTCCTTGTGCAGGGTGAGTGGCAAAACCATTTACATTTCAGCTAAAACAATCACATGATAGATAGAGATAGAGCTGAAACATATAATTGTTTTACATTCATCATTGCCAGAATTTCACACTTTCATTTTAGACACTTGATTGATACAACCATCATTGATGCATCAGTCCACGTACAAACAAATGTGTGAACATGAAACTATTACAAGTAATAGAAAATATACAGAATTCCCCATATGACATTGGAGACAACCAACAGTAACAGAAGCAGTTTCACCAACATCCTATTCTTCACACAATCTGAGCAACTGGGTGCATTAGCCCATTCGAAGAAATCACAATAAATTTTTTCTTTTTTGTAATTCGCACACCCAAAAAATTTTCTTCCAGGATTTTTTCTTGTACCAGATATTCGTAACACTGCCTTCAAGCCACAATTACAGTATCTGATTTGAGACCACTCCATGGATGATGAAGAAGATGAATCAGTAGATAACATGCTCCTACACACAGACGAATCCTTCCCACCATCACCCATCTTCAAATTTCAGCCTGATACTACTCACAGTAATTGCTGCCTCCTTCTAATCTCATCAGTATTGCGTCAATGGGACGACAAGCTCTGCAAACATATACGGTTTCCTCACCTATTCAAAAATGAAACTCAGTTTATAGAACTAAATTTCTTTTAAAACAAAAACACCATAAGTTTATCAGCCCCATTGCTTAAGAAAAAAGGGGGAACAATGCCCTAATAAGGTAAGTAAACCAACCTTTGGAGTATGCCCCACTTGCAACAAACGCACCGGAACCAACCGGAGCAAACCCCAGCGACACCCAGTGATGGTTTCCCCTTCCGCTCTTTGATGGAATTGCTATTTCTTCGTTAGGGATTTAGGGGAGTCCGTAGAGTCGAGGAAAGAAAGTGGGGCGCTCGGTAAGGGGTGGATGTGGGGGGACGATACGCCCCGTTTCGACATGGAACAGCTGAAAAAAAAAAAAAAAAACTCAACTGCCACATCATACGGGTGACATGGCTGCCACGTCATTACTTTGCGCCACGTCAGCATAAATATTAACACCGTTAAGGGAAGAGTAACAGAGGGACTTGATTGATATTAATTGTAATCTGTGGAGGACTTAATTAGAAAAATTAAACTATAAAGGACCAAAATAGAAGTTAGTTAATCTGTGAAGGACTAAATTAGAAAAATTGAACAGTGAAGGACTAAAATAGAAACTTATTAATCTATGGAGGACCACAATAGGGTTTTAGTCATAAAGATTTAATAAAAATTTGTGAAAAATAACAAATTCAATATAAAATGGCACAACATGTAGTCTGTACAAATTTTTCTTTTGGTGATGAGCCTCAACAAACGGTATTTTGTATTTTTTTTAATCACATTCAATTTTATCCATTAGAGCCATAATTCAACAATTTTATTTCAATAAATAAATAGAATAAGTATACCATATACAATTGGGTATGTGGGAAATGTTCTTGCTCATGTCAGGAGCTAAATGTATTTAAAAAATATATATAAGAATGATAACACTACACTGCTAAACACTATATTATAAAATGAAAGGTAACATGATAATAATCAAATTATTAAAATTACATTAATTATTGAACTCTCTCACACAAGTTTAAAGTTTTGAAAAATTTATCAATTTATTCCTTAAAAAATTTTGGTGAGAACAATTTAGTGTCTAAATTATTGACTCATTCATTGATCTTTGAATCCATCAAAATTCATTTTATTTTAGTCCCTAAACATGTTTAATGAAAGAATTAAAATAGAATAAGTTTTAATTATTTAGGGATCAAGTTAATTGAATTAATAGTTTAAATCTTAAATTGATTTTGCTAAAATTTTTTAAGAAGTAAATTGATAATTTATTTTAAAATTTTTATCTTTCTCACTTTTATATAATATAATATAGATATAAATTTAAAAAAAATTCCACTCTTTCATCGAAAAATGTATAATACATTCCAAACCTAACTTCCATCTATATACGATACGTGGATAGTTGAGAATTATTGTAGTACCTAATGGGAATCTGAATTTTTTGTTGTAAAGATAGATAAAAATAAAAGTGAGAAAAAAAATAAAAAAATAAATTTTATATATTAAATTTAAAAAATAAAAAATTATAAATTAAAAAATAAGAAAGTATCAAAATCCATCTGATGGGTCTCTGTATAGAAGCGGGATAAGGTACGGTTTGGCTACAAGTCTTCCCGTGCTATGTAATTGTCTCTTCTTGTTTGCGTGTAGATCGGTCAGGACTAGGAGAGATATCCAAGCTTCAGTTCCATTTTTTTTCTTACTTTATCACTTTCCTTCTGCCTAAATATCTTACTGTTCTGTCTCGCGTTTCCGATAAACCCTAGATTGGATCATGTCTGGAATGTATGGTCAAGACGGCGGTGGTTCTGCGCCTCCGCTCTATGGAGCTGGCGGTGGAGGTGGTTATGGACGCGGAGGCTATGGAGGAGGCGGTGCTGGTGGTGGATATGGCGGTAATGAAGGGGGAGGTTATGGAGGAAAGGGCGGCGGCGGAGGTCATGGTGGTCGAGGAGGTGGTGGTGGATTCGCTGGTCGAGGTATGTATCAGATTGTTTGTTTCCATGATTAATTTTTAAAATTTCTTGTCGTAACTGTATTTAAATTGCTGCAGGTGGTGGAGGAGGAGGAGATCGTGGGGGCCGAGGGGCTGGCCGAGGCGGCCGCGGTGGAGGTGGTAGAGACGGAGATTGGCGTTGCCCTAACCCAAGGTTTGAATTTTTTGTTTCGGATTTTCCTTAGGATTGTTTTTTTTATAGGGGCTATTTTTGGTTTTTTGATCCATTGAACCTGCTTATTTCCTTCTGTTGATTCTTACTTCTTTTCGAATTTGATTGAAAACTGTTATATATAGTTGTGGGAACTTGAACTTTGCGAGAAGGGTTGAATGTAACAAATGCGGGGCACCATCTCCTGCTGGTGCTAGTGATCGTGGTGGCAGTGGCGGCGGTGGTGGTTATGGTAGAGGAGGAAGTGGTGGGGGATATGGCAATAATCGCGGGGGTAGATTTGGTAACTATGATGGAGGAAGAGGCAATGCCTACGATAGTGGTAGGGGTAATAACAATGACAGCAGAAGTGGTGGAGGCAGTAGGGGTAGTTCTTTTAGTGGTAATCAAGGTAGAGAAGAGGGTGGCTTTGGTCAAGTTCCTCCTCCTACATCCCATTCTTATGGTGGTGCTGGTGGAAACTACCCACCCACTTATAACTCTTATGGTGGAAACGTTAGTTATGGATCGGATGCAGTTCCACCACCTACAAGCTATACTGGCGTACCCACATCATACACCCCATCCTATGGGGGTAACACGGGTGCTTATGGTGGAGATAATATAGGTGATGCTCGGGGTGGTGGCAGGGCTGGGCCACCTGCTGGATATGATGGTGGTTATGGTGCTGGTAGTAGAGGTGGACTTGGTGGAGCTCCTGCAGAGTCACCAGCTAAGGTGAAGCAGTGTGATGAGAATTGTGGGGATTCCTGTGACAACTCTAGAATCTACATATCGAACTTACCACCAGATGTGACTATTGAAGAATTGAGGGAACTTTTTGCTGGCATTGGACAAGTAATGTTCTCATTTGTTGACTTCTTCGCAAGCACATTATATAGAGGGTTGTTTTTCTCCAATTTTGTCAAGGAATGTTTAGATTAACGTGCCTCTTTCTGAGTAATCATACATCAAATTAATTTGGTGCTCAGGCACGTTTTCATGGGTTATACTTATGTCATTGATCCTATTTTATATGAAAAATGTTTGTCTCTGCTGTTGGGGGTGCCAAATCTTAAGAAACTTCCTTCTCCATGTCGACTGCAGAAGCAAAACTCAGCAGAGTTGGATACATATGCTGTGTCTATCTGTGGAATATTTGAAATGTGTCTTGACTCCTTATAACATTTGAATTGTTCAGGTTGGAAGAATAAAGCAGAAGAGGGGCTATAAAGATCAGTGGCCTTGGAATATAAAAATTTACACAGATGAGAAAGGAAACAACAAGGGTGATGCTTGTCTTGCCTATGAAGATCCCTCTGCTGCGCATTCTGCCGGCGGCTTTTACAATAGTACTTAATCTAGCTAACTCTTGTTTCTGATATGCTTATATTGTTTCTCAGGAGCACTCATGAATGAATCTGCATTTCAGATTATGATTTGAGGGGCTACAAAATCAGTGTTGCCATGGCAGAGAAATCTGCGCCAAGGGCTCCACCTGCATATGACCATGGGTATTGTTGACTGATCTCTTTACCCCAATGCACGCATAATGTTAATTGCCTCTCTTTTGTTGACTTCTTTTGTTAGGTCAACTAGTATAGGCTTCTATTACAAATTATTCATTACCTAGTGGTTTGATTGTTGTTAGATTATTTAGAATAATGTTTTATGACCAATTTGTTTGCATTCGTGGGTACTTTTATAGTAGTATAGTAGCACTGGCAATAGTAGCAGCTCTGTATTATCAATGTTTCGAATTCCTTGGGGACTTTGTTGAAAGCTGGTCATTGTTTAAAAGAATTTGATTCTCATTCTCTGGGGCATGTGGGTGGGATTTTATAGGAAGGAAGTAAGATACTCTTTTTTCTCTAATTCTGCTGGATTTAAAAATCACATTTAGTAGAATTACTTGAACTGGAGGGTCTCCTTGGGGGCTGCAATTTAGGAGCACTAATTGATTTAACTGGTTTTACCTATGTCCATTGAAGAGTTAAACGCAAAGCCGGAGTTTTGAGCTTATTATCAAAACCTTATATAAAAGAAGCTTTTAAATTTTTTCCATAGGTTAGTTATATGATGGGGATGTATTTTGCACATCAACAGTCACTCTCCTTGTCTATTGACTATATAAATGACTATAATCAATTTTTATTGTTTATATCTCACTTACTGATTCCTTGTCGAGTCTTAGTTGTTTAATACCGAGGGCATTAAAATACTTAGTTCTGTTTCTTGTAATGTAGGGGCAATAGGGGTGGCTACAGTGGAGATAGACGCAGAGACAATTATAGGGATGGTGGTGGTTCTGGGCCTGATAGGCGTGATTACTATGGTGGGAACCGTTCACGCCCATACTGAGTGCTTCTCCAATGAACATTTTATGTACTATGAGTTATGGTCTGAGGAATATATTATATTCATATGGCTGATTTCTTGAAATGGAAGCAAAGAGGTAGGTTGTTCGCTTACTTTGAGCAAGACCTCTTTGCTCCTTTTTGTTTTATCTGTCGCTAGCTGGAGGGTTCTTACTTTTAGGCGGGGATTAATTCAATTATGTGAATGTTTTTATAGAGGCAAGTGGATAGCTCCAAATTGCTTGCTGCTAAGGTGGGTTGAATATTTCAGGTGAGTGCTGCTTCCATGAAATGTGCCTCTTACTTGCTTGGAATCTGAATCATATGTCGTTATTTGGATAAATTCTTGCACACCTGGTTCACCCACGTGGCATTTGATGCAAGCAGGTGATTGTGATAAATGGAATGTTGTCATAATTCCTTGGTTCTATAACTCCCAATATTTTGAAATGAATTTTGTTTTGAGGAAAATAGTGATCCTAGCAATTATAGACTTCAACTGAGTTATAAGATCGTGGCCTGTTTGAAACAGAAGCCATGAGGACTGGAGTTGTCATGAAGTCACGCATTGGTCTTTATTCTTCAGGTTACTTGGTGACTTTTTGGATTGATTCCCATGTTGTTCAAGATATAGCTATAAGAAGCCTGGGATTGCTAATTATTGATACTGAACAATGCAATGAGTTCGTCACCTGTCCATGATAGTGCAGTTAACAAATCTTTATTGCAAATTAGTACACAACTATGTTTTTGGCAGCCAGTATACCGTGAATTGTCATGAGTATCATTTTAAAAAAATGACATTTTTATAACAATTATTGTATTCTGAATAGTAAATTTACATGTTTTGCTCAGCAACTATGATGTTTTCTTTCAAAATAGTTGTCATCTCAATATATGTGGCGTTCTAGGTTGTAAAAAAAATTTTTAGGACTTGGCCCCATCAGCTAGTAAAATAGATTAAATGAGTTGTATTAATTTCTGTTAATGATATACTATAGACCTGAAAAAAAGAAAAAAGGTTCCTCTTATTCGCTGTGTTCCTAAGAAGAAATAACTGTTACTGACTTCTGTTAGGCAACTCAAGCAAAGTACTGTAGTATATCTTACACTGTCTAAGTTCGTTAGCTTTTGAATATTGTTGCTAGTTATTACATCTCGGAATTTGGCTGCTGACATGATGAGAAGGTAGGAATGTCATGTAATGCATGGATAGTAAGCTGCATCTTTTAACTACCTTTTTAGCCATTAGTGTTGGTTTTGGCTGCCACATGAAACAATGTTAGCCTAGCTATTTGAGTGTACTCCATCATTCCTCTACCAGCTATTCTTTGCATGCTTGTCTTTCCTGATGATGATGACTGAGCATGGTTGCGCTGTTCGGTGTTACGTGGTTTATTGGGTTCTCGGCAACTCCCCTTAATCTTTTCGGTGCCTCTTACAGGCATATATACCCTTCCTTGGGTTGTATAAGTTAGTAGTATATGGACTGTACCTATTTTTCCATGGATGGTGCTCTAGATTTTTATATTTGCATTATTATAAAACAAGGGTTTATTAGCAGTTTTCTTTTTCTTTTTTTGTTTTTTTTGAAGAGGTTGCAATTTGGGATAAACTTGAGTTTTATGGTTGGGTTTTAAAGAAGGTTAATGTTTAGGCCTTCCGTCGTGACAAGTCTGCCATGGCTCGTACCTGGACAAACTGTTGTATAAACCGGATTAGGATCCCTCTCATGTCAGGGGATAAACGACATTGTCAAACACTCTGTTTTTCCTAACGACGAAGCATTTCTAGTATAAATCTAAGTTGGATGTTGAAGTGTCTGCCTATCCTACTAACTCTATCAAGTGTTTTTGGGGATAAAATGAATGCTTTGTGAAGACATCGAATGATCTAAATAATGGTCTCTATTCCTATTTTTGGCACTATGTTTGAATTTGTTTTTTTCGCAACCGATGTCATGTTATCCTGATTGAGGGGAAATCAAAGGAAAAAAATCCATTGAGGGTTGATACCATACTGACCCAAAGTCTAGAGAGGGAAATTGTGAATGTTATTCAGTACCGTTCTGATTCTGTGAGGAATCAAGGAGGGTTACACTTTCTGGCTATGTTAAACGTATGTGATCTTGCATTGAAATTTAGTAGATTTAATATTTCAATTTTATTTTTATGAGTTTTATTTTGTAAGATTAATACTTTCTTTGTCGAGTTCACTGCTTATTCTGTTTGGGCATTGGAAAATATTCAGATGGAGAAAATGGCGATTGTTAGGGTAATCGTTTCATGGAAGAAGTATCTTTTCCGTTGTATTATAATTAATAAAATTCATACCCTAAATGTGACTAATTATCATAAAAATTAGTTCCAATTGCAATTAACGACTTTTTAAATTAGTCAAAAAAGTTGTGATTTATTTAAACATCTCTAAACCAAACAATAAAAATATATCACTATTAACACCAAATAAAAAACTACTCTTCAGAAGAATAGCAGTTGGGCCTCTTCTACGTTGTGTCTCAACTATTTAATTTTGCAAGCTCGTGAGGCATGGATGTTTAGGTGATGTCATGCTCGGGTGGTTGGTTTTCAGGCATGATCATATATTGTTTCAGACAAAAAGAAAAGAAAATTAAGTTTAATTAGTCAGGACACAGGACTTGTAATAGAGTGCAGTTGCTTTTACATGATTCTTAAGCAATTCCTTCTTTAATATAAAAGCTTACAATTTATTTTTTTATTTTGATATATGATATTTTTGTATTATTATTACATATAAAATTAATTAATATTTAAGATTAATTGTTGATAATTTTTTTAATAAATATGATTTTAAAATTTAAATTTAGATATTTAATTTTTGTTTTTTCAATTTAAGATTCAGGTATAATTACTGTACTAATATTTCTATACAAATATTTTCAAATTGCTTCAAATTACAGAGATTTTTCATAAGGTATCACACATACTTTAAATTTTCTTTACAAACTTCTTTATTGAAAGGAATCTTATAAAAGCTTCATCGTAGAAATTCAAATGAGATTGAAATATTTAGATAACATTAATTCTTGAAATAGTCCTTTCGGGGACATCATGGAAACATTAATTCTTGAAATATATCTAAAATGAAAGAAAAATATAGTTGTGTAATATAGTATGTACATTGGTTGTATAATTAAAGAGAAAAATTTAAGAAAAAAATTGAATAATAAAATAACATAAAGAATAATTAAAAAGTATATAAAATTAGATTATACGAATAATATTGTCTCAAATTAAATTAGATCATAAAAAGTTATGTACAATTTTATTTACTTTTTTAATGTATTAGTCATTTGTTTTCTCACTGTAGACCGTTAAAGTTTGATGAATGTTACTGTCAAACCAGTCCTGGGTCAGCATGTGAGCCTTACTGTACTTACGGAAAAAAAACAAGCATGTGAGCCTTAACTTTACTGCGGTACTATCATAATGAACGCGTCGGTCTTGTCTTGTCTTGTCTATGACCCCACCAGGTTGCCTTTCACATACACGTGTCCCTTTGTTCTCTCCGAGTCACTGAATGGTTGGTCAGGGCAACATCTGTCAGAAAGTTTCTTACAAAAACTAATTTAATTTTGTAATATTTTTATTAATAATTTTTTTATTTTAATAATCATATCATTCTTAATAAAAAATTAAATTATTAAATTAATTAAATTTATACATTAAATTATAAATTTAACAAATTAATACCCTTAATTTATTAGTTAATATTCGTTTATCAGAAGCCTTTCTTTTTACTTTAAAACAAAAGATTCAAAATAATAATGTGATTATAAAATTTATTAAATTTTATAATAAATTAATAATTTAAATTATTTTAAAAAATTAATTTACAAAATTAAAAATACTGATAGCATAACTCAAGAGAGAATGATACCGTGGAAAATGTCCGTTCTACATAAACGAGAGGAATGAAATTTTAAAACACTTGTTTGGATTATTTAAATTTTATAATTTAATTTAATAATTTAATAAGATAGGAAAATAGACAAGCGTTATACTATTACTGTACAATTTGAACGGTGCTGTGGAGCTTCGCTATCGCAATCGCAAGTAATGGACAGTTGCGAAGACAGGGTGGGGCAGGTGTTACGTCGACAGGTGCTGGCATCAGACCAGGCTCCTTTGGCTTTGGCCAACCAACGTGTGACAGCAGTCGCGTGATGCGACAATGACTTACATTTTAAGCCATACACACCATGCCAACAATTCTCCTTCCCACCTTTCTTTCATTCTCTAACTAGAAAATCGAATAATTCTCAGATTTCTCTCTCTCCACCGTTATTCACCAACGCACTTCTTCGAACTACTGCAACCTTTTTGTCTTTATAAATTTAGGACATGCCCCCCTACGCTTCGCTGCACTAGCAAAACCAAAACAGAAGCTCCACCATGTCGCAAGTGGTTTGTGTCACCGGAGCCAGCGGCGCCATCGGATCATGGGTCGTCCGCCTCCTCCTCGGCCGCGGCTACACCGTCCACGCTACCGTGCAAAATCTCAGTAAAGCATTCATATACATAATTCTCTTTTCAATCCTTTCAATCCCGCATTTACTAAATAAAAAGTCACGTATTATTATGCAAAAAATTATGAATTATTTTATAGATTTAAAACACATAAAATAAATAAATAAAATTAATTCATAAACTGAGAAATAAAATGTGAGATGGTTAAAACTGTTGATACTCACAGAGGATGAGAACGAGACCAAGCATTTGGAAGCATTAGATGGAGCCAAGGGCCGTCTGCATTTGTTCGAGATGGATCTGCTCGACAGCGAGTCCATCGCCGCCGCCATAAAAGGCTGCGCCGGTGTTTTCCACCTTGCCTGTCCTAACATCATTGGTCAAGTTCAGGATCCCGAGGTTAATTTAAGATTGCCTCACATACTCATTTCTGCTCCAAATTCTGTCTTCTTTTTACCATAAAAAGTTGTTAATATAATTTTTTTGTTCGGTAGTTAACATAGTATATGTGTGTGAGTCGCAGAAGGAGATCTTGGAACCGGCCATGAAAGGAACGGTGAATGTACTGAAGGCGGCGAAGGAAGCAGGGGTGCAGCGCGTGGTGGCGACGTCGTCCATCTCCGCCATTATTCCAAGTCCAAAGTGGCCAGCTGATAAGATTAAGGGAGAGGACTGCTGGACGGACCTTGACTACTGCAAACAGAAGGGAGTGAGTGTTTCTAGTTTCTCTCTGTCTTTTACATTTTTACAATTAAATTATTGATAATGTTATTTTTATAAATAATTTTTTATTGAATAATATATTTAAATTAAATTTATTAAATTTTATATATTAAATTATAAAATTCACACATTAAACAATTTAAATATAATTTATAAATATTTAATAAGACTAACTTCTTTTGAGTGTTATTTTTTCCTAAAATTATATAGTTTATCCTAATTTATTTAATTCAAAATTATTTTGGAAATTTTGAAAAAATTATTGTGATATAACTATTATTGAAAAGTTACTGTAACAAATTATTCTAAATATTAGTGAATTTTATATAAGTAAGAAATTTTTTTGATTAATTATCATATACAATTATTGTGAGTACAAAAATTATAAAATCAGATATCATAAAATTATAGAAATTAATATTAAAATTAAATGATTCAGTAATAAATATTTTTCTGAAAGGTTTTATCAAACATAATTTAATGCTTTGTTAGAAAAATACTGATACTAAAAATAAAAAAATTTCTAAAGGAGTCCTTGATTAAAAGAGGTTTCTATTTTATTTTATATTTTAAGTTTTGAGCTATGGAAAGTGGGGGATTTTGATGGGTGAGGTGACGTTGTTTGAAAGTTGGTATGTACTGTGGGGGCAGCTATGGTATCCAATCGCAAAAACAGAAGCAGAGAAAGCCGGGTGGGATTTTGTGAAGGAGACGGGCTACGATGTCGTGATGATCAATCCTGGCACCGCCCTGGGCCCCCTTATTCCTCCACGTCTCAACTCAAGTATGGCTGTCCTTCTCAGCGTTCTCAAAGGTAAATCACTGTTTGCCTTCTCATTCTAACCTAATGCTACTCTTTTTCTCATCAAACCTGCTAATGTAGGCCTTTAATGCTTATGAACTGCAGGCGACACTGAGACCTACGAGGACTTCTTCATGGGAATGGCTCACTTTAAGGATGTCGCCATGGCACATATCTTGGCATTTGAGAACAAGAATGCAGCTGGAAGACACTTGTGTGTTGAAGCCATTCGTCACTATGGTGATTTTGTGGCAAAGGTTGCCGAATTGTACCCTGAATATAATGTGGCTAGGTAATTTAATTCATTACTCTCCACAATACAACTCTACTGCATCTTCCACATTGGACACATTTAGTGAGCTAGCTATATAATTGATGTAATATACTAATTCAATAATAAATTATTATTTATGCCGACATAGGACAAATTAAAATGAGTAGACTATTTAATTGATATGATAAATCATTACGTGTGTCAATATTTTTATTAGTGTAGTGATAACAGTTATTATTTTGAAATTTTTTTTAAAATATTGAATTTAAATATAAAATTTTGTGTGTGTTAAATGATTGTTGAATAATTTGTGGTGAACAATGGGGTGAGTATGTCTTGTAACTGTGTTATGTAGGTTGCCAAGGGACACACAACCTGGGTTGTTGAGAGCAACGGATGCATCAAAGAAGTTAATGGCTTTAGGTCTAGAGTTCACTCCCATGGAGCAAATCATCAAGGACGCTGTAGAGAGCTTGAAGAGTAAAGGGTTCCTCTAAATTTCTTCAATGTTGCAGCACTGATTGCACTCTACAAGTGATGCCGCTTTCACTTTAGCAGTGTTCTTCCATCGTCATTGTTCATCCCTCTCGTTCAGAATTGTTGGGTTTTTTTTTCTTTTGGTTGGTGTTTCAAAGGTTAGCCTGTTAGATATAGGAGGGTAAAATAAGGGAGAACTTGCAGTTCAGTGGCTGCTGTAATCGTATGTCCAGATTTCTTATGTTGTCTTTTGCATCAACCAGTTTATTCAGGACAAGTATCGGCTGCTAGTTTATGTGGTCCAGTTTCGATGACGATAGAAGTCCTATTGATTCCGTTCAAGTAGAAACGTGATAGTTCGACCTAACCCCGGGGCCTACTTTGAAAGATGCAAATGATTTTTATTTTTTATTTTTTGGTTAAGTGATTTTTATTTTTATGCAGTGCGAGCAACTTTAGAACTGAATACCTATACAGCAATACTCGGTATAACTTTTCTATTTTTATAAAAAAAATTATTTTAAAAATTTAAATTTATTATATTTTATAATTTAATTTATAAAATTCACAAATTTAATACATTACAATAAATTATTTAATAAAAATGTTGTTGCAACACTTAAGTGGGTGCATCTTTTCCCAAGCTCGCATCATAATCGAGAGCACAACCAATTAGGAGTGTGCATTGAATCGGGTCAAATCATTTCAACCCATTTCAAATCATAAAAAAAAAATTTAGATTGAGTTAAAATAGGATAAAATAAATATTATGTAATATTTTGACTTAAGATGGGATAAATTGGGTGGAGTTAGATTTTTATCCCCTCTGTATTGGGTTATCGCGCGAACCCAACAAAATTTATATATATATATTTTGAATTTTTATGCTATATATATATATATTTTGAATTCTGATATTATAAAACAACGTCGTTTTGTAAAATGATGTCATTTTCTAACTTGCTTAAAACTTCTACAAGTACAAGCATGCAAGAGGCAGCTCAACTTCAGTGAACCAACATTGTTCCTCCCTCCCTCGTTTCGAACCCTCGGTCTCTCAACTCCCTCTCTCACGAGCTACAAGTCTTATTCATTGTCTCGTCATTTCCAACAGTCAACGCTAACCTCTTACCTCATTCCATCTTGTCTCAACTCACCTCTCCTCGTTTTGCCTCCTTTCTCGTCTAATCGTCACACTTCAACACTTTAAGTTTTCAATAGTAGATCGAATCTTATTCTCGTTTCACCGCTCGCCTTATGTTCGTTCGTTCCCATCCTAACTCAAACTAACCCACCCAAATGAAACCGAACTATTCTAACTCAAGAATGTTAGTTTAAAGAATTTTTTTGCTAGGGTTGGACTAACTTAATAAGGGATTGAGTTCAACTGGGTTGAGAGAATTTTGCCTAATCCAAACCACCCCATCCAATACCTACCCCTATAACCAATGGTGACAAGTTGATTTTTTTTTGGTAAGAACAAAAAAAAAGTTATTATTATTATTATTATTATTTATTTTTTTGGCCCACTAAAGAACTTCTAAAAAAATTAGAGGACTACCATTTAATTTTTTTCTTATAACAAATTTAAAAATTAGGGGGCCATCCCTCCTATTCCCTTCCAAGGTCCGCCATTGTTGCTCGGTGAAATTGCCATATAACCCAAAGTATAAGCAGGTACCAATTGCATGCCTGCGTGACACGCATCACTCTCAACAATAAGAAAATGTTTGGTTCTTGTTGGACACCAATTTTTTAATTTTCAGATACCTTAATTATGATATAAATGTGGGACCATGGGATCCTCTCGCAGATCTCACGTGTAGGTTCATGACTTGAGCAGCCACGTGCCCCACATGAATGGTGGCAACACGAATGACGAGTGGACCATATCATACGACATCATCGTATCACTCGTGCATTATTATTCAAATAATTTTATTATTTTTTGGTATATTTTTTTTATCGCAAATTGCATTTAGACTCTCGTACGGCCAATCACTTAATATGCTTTTGTATTTCATAAAATCAATAGTGTGATAAGAAGATTATGTTATAAATACACTACGACAATAGAACCTTCACATGAGCATTGGTGTTTTTGGTTTTTTATAATTTTATTTTTATAATATTAATTTTAATAGATCACAAAAATTAAATTTTAAATCTCATAAAAATTAATAATTCGTAAATTATTATTATTATTCCCGACGGTATTGCTCTTTTCATTTTTTGCATAATTGAGAGGCGATATGTAATTATGTTCCAAAATTAATATCAAAAGATCATATTTATTGATATATTAAAAATCTTATATTATCAATGAATCAAAATAATTTTTTTTTTAAATAGTCACAAAGTGAGTTAATATTTCAAAACCAATATTTTATATAGTTTAGATATTTATGTGCGTTAAATATAAAAATTCCTTTAAAAATTTAAATAAAAAAATTGAAGTCATGTGAATACGACACTTGGGTGGGTAAGAGAATAAGAAAAAATAAACTGTTTTGTACAATAATTTTGTCACACATTTTTCATAACAGATAATATATTATATTTATCCGTTAAATTTAATTACAACTTAATTTATAAAATTCAATAATTTTAATAATTTAAACTTTATATTTTAAAGTATAAATAAAAATAAAACGAATAAAGGACATTTGCATCAAGGCACAGGTACAGGAATAAAGAAGTATGTGAGGAAGCAGGGATTTGATTCTCAGGTGAGGGAGATAGCATGATATATTTGCAATTATTTATTTGATTAAATTGAACAAAAGGAGCATGATTGACACTGCATTATTGGACCCTTGACAATGCAGCAGTTGTCCCATAATGCAATTCACACTGCTCTCTTAATCAACTGCTGTTTTGCTGCATATTGATGAAGTTGTTCAATTATTTATGAATCTCTCTTCAAAACATTTAATTTAATATTTTATTAATCTGTCTCACTATTACTAGTTATTCTTTATAAGCTAATCTAAATTATTAAACATATTTTATTAATCATGTAATCATATCAGCTAAGAAATATATTCATTCATTACAACATATATTTTAGCCATAACAAAATTTTAGATCTAAGTTATTTATTTTTAAACAAATAATACAGACAAGTATATATGTTTACATCTGTGGCCTAAGACTTTCTAAGGGCTTAACCAAGAAACTAGACTCCTGAATAAATTGGAAAGACACAATTGTCTATTGAGAAAATAACAGAAACTCAATAATTTAAGCCTTAGTTTTCCCAATTATCGGACATCCAATAATTGAAGAGATTCAGTGTGTGACATTGACCCAAACAATGATTTTCATGCGCTACCAAGTTAAATTGTACTTTGGCTTCAACTTGTTTAACGTAAAATCAAACCACATTATGATCAGTGTATGAAGTTTACCCAAATATCAAAGGCCACATGATCTGATGTGATTACTTTGACCAATTACACTGAATTTAATTTCAATAGACCGAAATTCGTTTATAATAGCGGTTTGTGAAATTTCGGTTTGAAAGGAATTTGTCAAACTAAGATTATACTTAAGAGCCACAAATACATCGATTGTAGTAGAGTCATTTTGTTTTAACAAGCTAAATATAAAAATTTTATATTATTAAAATTATTAAATATTACAATAATTTAACATATGACTCAATACAACAAGAGATAAATATTAGTTATACAATTTTGTGAAAATAATTCTTACGTGTACATGTAGCTCAAAATGCCTACATACACAATGTCTACATGTGTAAGAATAAACTTTTAGAAGAGAGAGAAAGAGGGAAATGAAAGTGTGAGAATACAATGTATGTGAAAAAATTTTATATGTAAATACTTAAATCTTATATCAATCTTTTAATTAATAAATTTTTCTTTGACAATACTATTTACAAAAACAAAGAATCTAAATCTATCAAAATTCTCAATCTTAAAATTATGTATACTACATAGCCCTAAATAATTAAGTTAGATTTTGTTACAAGTGTTTGTTTTAACCTTAATTAAAAACTAAAATTAATAGTGAAGGTTTGACCCCAATAATTTTGCACATACATCACACGTGTTGCTTATGATAATATTAAAAATAATGCTACTTACACATTAATATATAATAATAATAATAATTATATAATAAAAAAAGAAAGATCGATTTTTATAAATAATATTATAAAAAAATATAATTAACTACTAATTTATATATTATACAAATATTATTTAGCACACTCATATATATACAAATAATATTGTTCAATATTAAATGGCATTAATTGTGTTTTGTCTATTTGTTTTTTGCTAAACAACTCGAGAAATGAATGATTTTATTTAAAAAAAAAAGAAAAGCTTGAAATGAATTATTGTAATTGCATCACCCTTTCTCTCGTTATATATGCCCCCATGAATTTCCCTCCAACCTACGCAACCTGGCAATTCGGACACTTCTACTACCATACCATTTATTCTCCAAATTCCGGCGTTCAAATGGGCTCTATCCAGGTGGATACCACCCCGGTTTGCCACGTGGTCGCAACGCAATATCCGGGCAGACGCCACCTCAACCCCATGATGACCTCTGCATTGTGCTGGCTTCATCAAGTCCGAGCCCAAACCTGACAACGTCCGCTGCGCCACCATTCCAAACGTTATACCGTGAGCAATATAGAATGCGAGTGAAAAAAAAGGCTTAAACCCCACTTTTTTTTTTTTTTTGGGTACAAGCCTACCCCCACTTTGTATAGGTTTTTATTGGTTCAACTCTCTGAGTTACTCACATAACTATAACTACACACTTTAACCCATGGATTTCTAAATTTTAAGCATTTTTAAAATTCAAGTATAAGATATGTATATAAAAAATTTATAAAAATTTAAAATGTTTGATCTTGATGATAACTGAGATATTGCGAGAATGACAAAAAAAAAAAAAAAATTCAATGGTTATGAAAAATTCAAATTTTAGAAATATATAATAATTTCATCTCTTTGAGGACGCAAAAGAAAATTTAATGACATATCATGGAGTAATTTTAAAACTATACACTAATATTTATACATTTTCTATAAATGACAATTTAACATTGGTGTTTTATGGGTTTTGAAATTTTGTATCATTTGATGTTAGTTTTCTATAGGTATTTGTGCAAAATATATAAATATAAGAATGTAAGCCTAAAATTATTTCATATTATGTATAAGTCTTTACAAATTGATAAGTATACCCTTTAATTATAAATTATTTATAATTATATTTATTCAACTAATAAATCTGACAAGCATATTTCTTCAACCATAAAAAAAAATTAAATACACTCCTTTTATTCATGTACTATTAAATAAATCATGTGATTTGCTTGTAATAACTTATACATGTCATATGTTTTATTAATAGTTTGAATTAAAAGTCCTATTAAAAAACATACTTGAGTTTTATAAATTTTTTAAATATTTAATGTTTTCTTATAAGTATTAAATATAATATTAATTATCTTAATTACAAAATTATAACAAGTGTTATTATAAGTTTGTTTTTAATTTACATATAAGCAGGTGTGTAAAGGCTAATTTGCTTTTTTTTTTTTTTTGGTACAGAGGCTAATTTCTTTTTTAAAAAAAAAAACAAGTTATTGCTTTAGAAACACACACTGTTAGTTATTTTGCGTTAATTTATACTGTAAAATGCGAGTTTATTCGGCCCATAATAAATTTCTGATGCCGCAATTGACGTTCTGAAGTCCAATATATCGTTTATTTTCTTGACTGGTTCCAACAGAAAACGGTAACGACTACATTCCTGGAATCACTTCAACGCGCCTAGCAGATTTTCCTCTAAACGATGGAACCTGGCTTTGTGAGCGAATCATGTATTGGATTTTGAAAGGTTTCCCACAGGTTCCAAAAGCACAGTATTTGTTATTTTCTTCCATTTATGAGCTTGAGCCTCAAGCCATTGATCATTTAAAAGCAGAGTTATCTTGGGTGATGATATTCTTACGTTTGTTTCTTTTACGTTTTATTACACCGTTGACGTGACTTCATAACTTGCACGCTCATCTATCTTCCTCTTTGTCAAAAAAAATAATAATAATATTTTTTCAAATTTCAATTCAAAATGTAGGCAAACGTAATCAAAAACTGCGTAGAATTATCATTATCGGTTATCTTTGCCCATTTACACTGTTGGTCCTACCATACCTAATTTGGCTCTAGGAGACAATATACTAGCCATAAACTATATAGAGTGGCTAGACACTCAACCTATTGGTTCTGTGTTGTACATCTCACAAGGGAGCCTTTTCTCAGTTTCAAGTGGACAAATTGAAGAATTTGCAGCTGCTTTGCGCGAAAGTGGGGTTTCCATTCTTATGGGTAGCATGCGGAGAGGTTTCCAAGTTAAAGGAAATTTGTGGAAGCATGGGGTTACTGGTGCCATGGTGTGACCAGTTGAGAGTGTTAACCCATCTTGCTAAAGGATGTTTCTGGACACGCGGGTGGAATTCTACAAAAGAAGGTGTATTTGCTGGTGTTCCATTTCTAACCTTCCCAATAATTATGGACCAAGTACAAAACAATAAGATGATTGTAGAGGACTGGAAGGTTGGGTGGAGGTGAAGAATCAAGTTGAAGTAGAAACTCTGATAAGGGGGGATGAAATTGCTATCCTTCTGCAGAAATTTATGGATTTGGATAGTGATATGAAGACAAGAGCCAGAGAGCTTCGACAGATATGTCTGAATGCAATTGCAAATGGCGGGTCTGCTGAAACTTATATCAATGCCTTTGTTAGGTATATCATACAGACTGCAAATGCCCAGAACCTTTAATTGATCCCATGCATGCTCAAGTTTTTTTTTCGTCATTGATCAGAGAAGAAGATTTAATAAAGATATGCTGTAGATTTTCATTTCTTTTATCTTAAGGCAGCAATCATTAACTCATTTCTTCTTTATTTGGAATTGCTTCTGTATTTTCTGCTTTCTTTCATCCTTCAGAACATGGTGGATCTTCTCATGGACAAGGGGGGGTCACGGCTCCTCCAAAAACTCTTTTCTGAGAGATTTTTTTAATATAAAAAATGATACATGAAAAAAATTTGATTTTGGCCCACCAAAATTTTTCGAATACCTCTTTGGCCCCCAGAACATTTAGTTCAAGCTTCGCCACTGCTTCAAAACAAACTAGTTTCTCAACCAAGAGGTTCTGTTTTGTACATATCTTTAGGGAGATTTCTTTCTGTTTCACAGAATCAGATGAGGGAAATCGTTGAAGAGGTACGCGGTAGTGGTGTGAGGTTCTTGTGGGTTGCTCATGAAGATAATTCATGGCAGAAGCAGAGCTGTGTAAAAAGTGGTTTTGTTGTGCCCTCGTGTGACCAACTGAGGGTGCTGTGCCATGCTTCTATAGGAGGATTTCTGTCCCTCTGTGGCTGATACTCTGTTTTAGAGGCTACCTTCGCTGGTATTCCAATGCTCACTTTCCCTATACTTTTTTATCAGACTTCAAACAGTAGGGAAATTGTGGAAGATTGGTAGGTTGGGTGGCAGGGGAAGGCAGTGGAGAGAACTAGCGATGTTTCTACCAGAGAGGAAATTGCGGGACTCGTACGAAGATTTATCAATCCTGAAAGCAATGAAGGGAAAGAGTTGAGGAAAAGAGCCAGAGAAGTCCAGGAACTTTGTCGACAACCAATTCAAGAAGGAGGATCATCTATGAATAATCTCAATGCATTCTTTCAGGATGTTTTACCCAGAAAAAGGATCAAGTTCAGGCACTAAATCACTGTCTCGCACTCTTCCCTGGAAGGGCTCATAGCTAGCTTTCCTAATTCGGTGAAGGCTGTCTTCTTTCTTTGGAATATCTATTCATTTTCTGCTTTCTTTCGTCCTTCAAAACAAAATAAATACTTGCTTTCGGAAGCTGTAAATTGCTTCTCGGATCGTGGTTCTAAACGATAAGGTTTTCAGATATTGAAAATTGCGTCTTGGAACATGAGAAGCCTTAGTTCGTGGGACTGTAGTAAACATGAATTGGAAATTTTGAAAAAGTACTCACACAAAGTTCTTTATACCATGAGATAAAAAAAAAATTATACTAAATATTATAAACACTTGATTTTGTCTAAACTCAAGAGTAGTTCATTTTAAAATGGTTACTTATATTATTTCACTATTTTTTTTAGATTTATTTTTATTAAAAATGCTAAATTTGAAATGAATGTTATTAACAACAAATGTGCATGTAGTTAGAAAAAGATTGGGGTTTGTATAGAAGGAAACGGCTAGAAAGAGAATAATTTGTTTGATTGAAGGGAAGAGTGGTAGGTGGCATGAGGTGAAGAATTTTGAAAGAAAATGTCGGCAAAGGGTTGATCTTGGTCCCCACTCCATTCCATTACAAGCCAGCTAATAAAAAATATCTATTTTGCATATTTTATCAATCTTTTATTTTTCTATCTTTGCATTTATGACATCACCTGAACCCATGTGTCATCCTCACATAATTCACCTCCTATATATCATTCAAAAATTATAAAAGCATTTCAGCCCACTTTACAAGGGTCGTACTGTTACCCCTCAAGAAAAAGGAAGAATGTCATTTTCTTTTTTGGGGAGCCTCTTACCAATTTCTCAATTTTCGTTTGCTGCCCTTTTGATCTTCTAATGGCTGTGTGGATTTTTCTTTGACTTGCATTGACTTCCCATTGGTAGATTTGCTTTGTAAAATGTTGGATCTAAATTCTAGGAGCTGAATTTCACTTCATCTTTGGGGATTTCTACTGCTTTTCGGTTTGGGGCTTTTTGGCTTGAAAAGAAAATTAGCACTTAGCTAATCCTTCTTCTCTTCTCTCTATCTTCTGATTTTTCTATAATTGAATATGGTTAATTCTTAATTTGAGTTGGCCATGGCAGTGTCTTGGCATGATGTATGATCTCTTATATGCTTTGGTTGCTAAAAATTGGCTGGCCTAAATGCATTGGAATTGAAATAGGGTGCAATGGATCTAAAGCTATTTAATGTAACGCTGAAATGATCCTGTGCATTTTGTTTGAATTCAATTGATTGCCTAAATGAACTCTATTTTTTATGAAATTTTGTGAGCACGTTCTTCCTTATCTTAATGTGTTCATATTAACATTTTAAGTTAATCTAAAGTGCTTTGCTATAGTTTTCAAATTTTCTTTTCAAACTAACCTGTTTTGAGGATTCAATCTACACACCACTACACCAGCCCCTATTTTAAATAATTGCATAAATTTGTTGGGAAATTTCAAGACATAAAATTTGGGGATGCTTATTTGGGTTTTATTGTGTTCCACAAAAATTTTCAAGCCATTCAAACTTGATTTAATACATGAAATGAATTATGCAAACCAAGTGTCTTGAATTGGCTTTTGTGTATATCAGTTTAGTAAATCAGTGCATATTTCGAGTTACTATATCATTTTCACTTTGCAAATGGAAAGTGACCTTAGAGCTTTTAATCAATGTCTAGGGATCATGCACATAATTTCTCATAATTTTGGAGCTCATTTATTAGGTGTCCAACTTAGTAATGCTTGAATGCTGCCCTGGATCAAATCTGGATAGAAATAAATAAATTCTAGCTAAAATAGCAAATGAATTTTAAATAATTTGATCTTTAGGGAGGGTGTTAATTCATATGTCAACCTATTTTCATATAAATTTTGGGTCAAAATAAGTTCACTTGGTATGAGAAATAATAGTTCTTAGAGGTGGGTGGGCGTCGGATTGGTTTGGGTTTGGGTATAAATGAGTGAAACTGATTGAAATCGAACATGGTAATTATTGAACTGTGTTATATCCACGCGCATAAACTCATATTTTTCCTACAAATATGACGTGATTTAATTGGATAAAAGCCTTGATACTAAATAGAAAATGATTTATTTTTTAAAATTTAGTCACGTTAGAGGCATAATTGAACTGTAAGGCAAAAATACATTAATATATCATTTTTCATGATTATTCAAACCAATTTAACCCACATACATCTCCAAAATCAAAATTGTTTGGGTTGAAGTGAGTTAGGTTGATTCAGGTGAGTTAAATCGGGTTCGGGTTGAGAGAAAGAAAAAAAGTAGAGATATCCACAAAGGTTGGGAAGGAAAAAAAGGATAATGACAGTGGTAGTGCAAAAAATACTGAATTTGGATTTAAAGAAATAAAAAAAAGATTTAGACTACTAAAAAATAAGAGATTAAAAAAAGATTCATATCACACAAAGGGTACAAAGGAGCTCTCGATGATGAAACTTTATCATCAATGGAAGACATCGTCGTCCAACTGAAGACGAAGAATAATAATAAAAGAATTATACAAGTTAAGGAAAAGAAATTACAACTTAACAGAGGGGAATGAGTTTTCTGTTTGAAGATGTTGAAGGGAAATGGAGCTAGTTAATGAAGAAAAAATGGTAGCCTTACAAGGCAGACTTGTTATTAATATATTTAATGTGTAAATATTAAAATAAATAATATAAGTGATTAATTTAAATTTTGAATCTGCCATAAAGTGTGTCAACCCTGAAAAATTTTCTGTTTGAGTGATTTGTGAAGTCGCCACCGATTTAAGTTATCTAAAGTGAGATCGGACACCTAATTAAAAATGGTCTACGTATAAAAGATTGAGTTCGGGGGTTGGTTATGTTTTAGGGAAGGTATTAGCACCCTAAACGCCCTTTCGGTACTAAAATGATATAATAAATTTACTTGATTTAATTAACATTGGTTTTAAATAAATATTTTTGAAAAATAGTTCTTACCCATTCCAGGTTGGAATATTTAATTAATTACTTCATGCAAATTCCCTTACTATTCCAGTTTGGGGTTTGAAAATGATTTCAGAAAAATCTCATCTCTATTCCAGATCAGGGTTTTTTAAAAAAATAATTTTTAGAAAAATCCCATATCTATTCCAGATCAAGGTTTTAAAAATATAATTCTGAAAATTCCCGTCTCTATTCTAGATCAAGATTTTAAAAATAATTATGAAAAATTCCATCTCTATTTCAAATCAGGATTTTTTAAAGATGATTTTATGAAAATTTCTATTTTATTCCAATTTGGGGTTTTAAAATAATTTAAATAAAATTTCCTTTCTATTCTAGATCGAGATTTTAAAAATATTTGTATTATTTACATGATCATCTATTCCCATTTTATTTTTATTTAAAAAGGATGTAACTCAAATTTATTTTTATTTTTCTCGCAAATGCAAAGTTGGAAAGGGAATGTGAATAAATGTATAAAAACATGGATGCTTGCCCTTTTTTTATTTTTTAATTTTTTTAAGAATCAGATAAAATTAAGTATTTACAATGATAATAATAAATTGAGGTAGGAGATAAACAAAAACAGCATTACAGACCTTTTTACAGCAGAAATAGGAACTACAGAATTTTACAACAGCAGGCCTACAGCAGAAACTGAATTGCAGAATTTTTACAGCCGAATCAGAAACTGTAATAATAGAATTACAGCAACATGATACAGCAGAAAGAGCTGCGAAATTCTTTTACAGCAGAAGTAGAGTTGCAAATTTTTAAAGCAGAAATAGAGTTGCAGAATTTTTACAGCAGAATCAGAAACTGTAATAACAGAATTACAGCAACATGATACAGCAGAAAGAGCTGCGAAATTCTTTTACAGTAGAAATAGAGTTGCAAATTTTTAAAGCAGAAATAGAGTTGCAGAATTTTTACAGCAGAATCAGAAACAGTAATAACAGAATTACAGCAACATGATACAGCTGAAAGAGCTGCAAAATCCTTTTACAACAGAAGTAGAGTTGCAAATTTTTAAAGCAGAAATAGAGTTGCAGAATTTTTACAGCAGAATCAGAAACTGTAATAACAGAATCACAGCAACATGATACAGCAGAAACAGCAATGTTTCCCTAACAGTATAGCAACTCCATTTATATTTCACAGGATTTATAAAGATACAGCAAGGAAACCAATGGCAAACAGCAGAATATACAGAGTTCAGCAGTAAGTTAAATCCAATTGCAATTCCAACGATTCATACTTCAACAAAGCAATCCATGAACTAAAGTGGGACTTAACAGATTGGGAGTAATGTCTGAATGCAAAATGCTTAGATATCAGAAGATTCATCTCAATCCTAAGGAATCACTGAATCCAATAAATCTATACTCATCTCATTCTCAGCATAGAAATATGGAACTCCTTGTTTCAGCAAATGATACCACAGCTTTGGGATGAGAAAGAAAAAAAAAAATGTTACCTGGGAGCTAGAGATAATGAGAGCAGCTGAGTACGTGGCCCTGGGTTCAAGGCTTTTTTGTGTATGAAAGAGTGTGAGGGTGCTCCTTTTTTTTTGGTAATGGGGGTCCTTTTTTTTTTCATCAACCGTGGGTGCTGACCTCCTCCTCCAAGTGCAGTAGAGATGTGTGTGTAAAAGCTTGGGTGAAGGCCGCCCTTTTTGAATGTCAAACGTGGAGAAGTTTTTTTCTTTCCTCCCCACCTATTCCTCCTTAGATGTCAAGATATTCAGCCTCTTTTTACACATTGTTACCTTATTTCTTCATAACTTTCTCATTTCTTCTTCTTTGGCTGCTTGTCCACCTTCCTTCTATCTAAGTCTTCCCCTTCTTTTCTTTCTTTTCCTCCTACGGCCAACAACCATCTCACTCTTTCATTACCATTTTCTGCAGTGTTCAAAATTCCATCTCCATGGAAGTTGCTCCATCCTTCACATGCCACGTGGTGGCCATGCCTTACCCAGCTCGAGGCCATATCAACCCCATGATGAACCTTTGCAAGCTGCTGGCATCTAAGATTCCTAATATCCTTGTTACCTTTGTCCTCACCGAAGAATGGCTCGGCTTTCTCCGTTCTGAACCCAGACCCGATTGTATCAAATTCGGTACAATACCCAATGTTATCCCGTCGGAGCTGGTTCGTGGAAAGGACCACCCTGGCTTCATGGAAGCTGTTATAACCAAGATGGAAGCCCCCTTTGTGGAGCTGCTCGGTCGGCTTCAGCCGCCGCCTACAATCATCATATATGACACTTTACTCATCTGGGTTGTTGGCGTCG
Organism: Dicorynia guianensis; assembly: GCA_037013595.1. Lineage (NCBI taxonomy): Eukaryota > Viridiplantae > Streptophyta > Magnoliopsida > Fabales > Fabaceae > Dicorynia > Dicorynia guianensis. Next base: position 31,272,182 of record JASUAB010000005.1, read on the forward strand.
GAAATCGGAAGAATATTCCGCTGGCGTCATTTTGGACGATGTCGGCGTCGATCTTCTCGGTGCTCCATCACCACCGGCTTTTGGAGCAAAATGGGCACTACCCCGTAAATTTGTCAGGTGAGCAGTTTGAAACCTTTGTTCTTGATGATAACTGAGAAATTGTTAGAATGGCAAAAGAAAAATTATTGGTTATGCAGAGTTCATATTCTAGAAATATATAATAATTTCATCTGTTTGAGGGCGCCAAAGAAAATTTAATACCATATTATATGTATAGGTCTTACAAGTTGGTAGCTAAATTTTGGTCTAAAATTTGAACTGTTGAAACCTTTTTAGCTTGCTTTTAGTATTTTCTATAGCTTTTAAACATCTTTGAGAGAAATTTCAAATTTCTTAAGAAAAAACAAAATAGTTCTTGCTTGAGAAACACAGTTATTTGCGTTAATTTTACTATAAGATGCGAGGTTATTTTCTCGACTGATTGCAACAGAAAACGGTAACAAACGGGTGGACTATATCCCTGGAATCAGTCCAACGCGCCTAGCAGACTTTCCTCTAAACGATGGAACCTGGCGTAGTGAGAAACTGATGTATTGGACTTCGAAAGGTTTCCCATGGGTTTCCAAATCACAGTATCTGCTATTCTCTTCCATTTATGAGCTTGAGCCTCAAGCCATTGATCATTTAAAAGCAGAGTTATCTTTGCCCATTTACACTGTTGGTCCTACCATACCTTATTTAGCACTAGGAGACAAAACCATTGTGAGCAGCACTAGCCATAGCTATATGAAGTGGCTAGACATTCAACCCATTGGTTCTGTGTTGTACATCTCACAAGGGAGCTTTTTCTCAGCTTCAAGTGTTCAAACGGAAGAACTTGCGGCTGCTTTGCGCGAAAGCGGGGTGCCATTCTTATGGGTAGCACGCGGAGAGGCTTCCAAGTTAAAGGCAATTTGTGGAAGCAAAGGATTAGTAGTGGCATGGTGTGAGCAGTTGAGAGTGTTGACCCATCCTGCTGTAGGAGGTTTCTGGACACATTGTGGGTGGAATTCTACAAAAGAAGGTGTATTTGCTGGTGTTCCGTTTCTAACCTTCCCAATAATTATGGACCAACCACTACAAAGTAAGATGATTGTAGAGGACTGGAAGGTGGGGTGGAGGGTGAAGAATGAAGTGGAAGTTGACACTCTGATAAAAAGGGATGAAATTGCTATCCTTCTGCAGAAATTTATGGATTTGGATAGTGACATTGGAAGAGATATGAGGACAAGAGCCAGAGAGCTTCGACAGATATGTCTTAATGCAATTGCAAATGGCGGGTCAGCTGAAACTGATATTAATGCCTTTGTTCAGGATATCAAGCATGCTACTGCAAATGCCCAGAACCTTTAATTGGTCACATGCATGCTGAAGTTCTGTCGTCATTGATCAAACCTATCAATATAAAGATATGTTGTAGATGTTCATGTCTTTTATCTTAAGACGGTAATGATCTTACTCAACATGAAGACAATATTCTTTTCATTAAAACTTAAAATGAGTTCAAATTGTTTTATAGTAAATGATCACTCTTTCAAAAATAAAATACATAGATTTATTTAAAATGAAAAGAATACGTATTTTTGCAGGGTTAAATTTTTTTTTTCTAAATCATAAACTCATAGTGTATTATATGATTATGATTATATTAGAATAATTGCGTATATGGGATCACATCTACCCCTGCGTTAATGGGGACAAGTAATTTATACGTAGCAAATTTCTGACTAACAAATTGGTAAAAAGTGTTCTCTTGAATAATGGGGTTATTGTCTGGCAAAGACGCATACTTCATTTTTTAATTTGTGGGTTGCTCATGCGCCTTAATTTCATGGTTTGTGTGATATATAATTAATGAGAGTTAATGATCAGTCTTGGACGGATTATTACATCTTAAATAAAAATTAAAAAAGAGAGTTAATGATTTGATCTTATCTATATATCTTTTGAAAAAAAAAATGCTGTGATTAACCGTTAAAAGTAGAGGATTGAAAGGTTGGCTTGGGAGGGATTAAGGAGAGATGTAATTGTTTATGGATTTGGAGGGTGGCATCGGAAGAGATCTGTTGATAAGGGCCAGAGAGCTCCAACAGATATGTCAAAATGCAATTACAAAAGGTGGGCCGGCTGAAACTGACATCAATGGCTTCGTTAGTGATGTATATGGTGCCAAACGCAAACTACAAATATTCTCAAAATAGATCTCAAACAAGAGAACCAATATATGCATACTAAAGATAAATTTCATTTTTTTCGAGTAGAAAATTAATTAACAAATCCATTGCAACGAACACTAGTAATTATTCTTAGACTTATGTTTTTAACTCTATATTTTTTTTTTGTATAATTATCAATTTTAGACCAATTTTAAATTAATTATAAAATTTTATGTAATTTAAAATCAATTTCGAATCATAATTTATAAAAGAAAAATCAGCCTAAGGACATATTTCTTTTTTTTCTTTGGGTAAATAAATGGGGTTAAAGGCCCAAAACAACTACACACCACAAGCAACATGAACAATACTCAAACCTTCCCTATCTAGGTTATACAACTGCATCAAATCATGAGGAATACAGTGACACTGAAACTGGCACCACTCTCCGCAGTGCATCCAATTCCCCGTAGTCTGCCGAGGTCCAATCCACCAGCCTATTCACTTCTTCCATCTCCATATCCAAATCCTTCTATGAATAATTTTTCATTAAAAAATTACAATAAGTCTTTGTTTTATCAAAATTTTAATTACATTTAGTTTAATGATAATGAAAACAATTAAAAATAATAATATAAAATAAATATATATAATATTATAACCTAAAATTGATCAACAATGGAGTCATTTGTCCCCACAACCCATCATGGTGTCCGTCCCTGATGCTGAAGTCTTTTGTCGTCATTAATCAGAGAAGAAGACAGACGAAAGATATGCCGTAGATTTTCATGTCTTTTTTTTTTTTTTTTCTTATCTTTTAATCTTAAGGCAGTAATCATGGATATTATATGATTATGAATTATGAACTATGAATTATGAATATGATAAAATAATTAATGATTACAGTCAATGGTGGACCTACGTTAAGCCAGGTTTGCGGGCCGCGCAATAATATTCTGAGTTTTAATAGTGTATATATATTTTAAACTGTTTACAAATTTTTGTACCCATTACACCCTTTAACTGCCCCATGCCTTTTTTTGAAATGTCTCTTTCCTCGTAACAAGTTTTTGTATTTTTATTTTACTATTTGTTATGCACTTCTCTTTTAATGAAGGATATTTCTCATAAATATCTTTAATTAATAGTGTTTAAAATAAAATATTATATAATATTGTTAAAATGTGGTATGTTAAAAAAAAATAATTATAATTTAAACATATTAATTGTGACAATATAATTCTTTAATATGTGTGATAAAATTAGGTATAATTAAAAATTTGGTGAAATAAAAATTTCTAATATTTTTTATATATAAAAAATTGTTTATCATTTGTTACTCATTAATATTAATTTTATATTAAAATTTAGGTATATTATATATTATATTATATGTAAATATATATATTATATTATATATAAGTTGCCCCATTACCTAAAATTCTTGGGTCTGCCTCTGATTACATTGGAATCATAGCTACATTGAGCTTTTACTTTAAGATAAATTATATGAAGTTATGATATAGGTCTATTTTAATGTTTATATTTTTTAATACACAATGAGAATATTGGGAGAGAACTGTTTATTTTAGAATTTTTATCTTTAAAAAAATTAATTTCTTAATTATCAATAAAGAAGATATTTTAAAATAATAAAAAAAAATATCTCTATATCATAACTCAATTATACGAAGGGAAACCGGCTGGTACTGATCACTGTAAATTCGGAGCATTATTACGGGGCCACACGCTGACAAAGAATTCAAAATGCTTCTTTCTTTCTTTCGCTTTTTCTGTTCCAATTTCTTTTGTCTTAGTTCCACCATTGTTTACAAGTTTCGTTCATAAGCCTAAAACTCCACAATGTAAAGGGACATGAAGTTATAACTTTATATCGACTTTATAATAAAATTTAAATTAATATTAATCAATAATATTAAATTTATTTTACTAATTAACTAAATTTTATTAGACTTTTGCTAGTAAACTTTATTAGTATTAGTCTTAATGTATAGGTTAACACAACTTTGGTATAATAAGAATTTAATCTCTATTTTTTGTTTATTTATGTGATGTTGACTCGTCATTAATCTAATATATTATTCCTTTTGTTACACATAATAAAAAAGAAGAATAAAAATTCTCTCCTCAGATTTACGTCACCATGAATACTGCAATCATGGATTTTGCTTCTTTAGGTATGTTGTTCTATCTCTCTCAAATAATGTATATACTTGGATGATTTATTAGACTATTTTGTATATAAATTTATGCTATAATAAATCCTTCAATTATTATTAGAACAACCGAAAATTCATTCTTGGTTGCGCATTATCTACTTTTGTCCTTGTTTCAAGATTTACTTTACATGTAAAATTTTGCATGCGAATTTAGGTGAAAATTTAAGGGTTCTTGATTTGTATGTTTGATTCATTTTGGGGGATGTTGAGACTTAAATTTTGTAGCCTATGCACTGAGTATTAATTTTAATTATCAATTTTGCATAAGAAAACCTCAAAAATTTTCAAAACCACTATTTAAATACCAAGTTCATGGTACATTGCGAATCTCATAGATTTTGTCAAAATTATTCAAAATTGACATGTGCAAAAATATTTTTTGAGTTGCTTAGAGTTGGTTTCATGGTGTGGAGTGATAAAACATGAGTGTATGTGTGAGTTCTAGCCATGGCCAAAAGTAGTGATTTTGAGCGCCTTGGATCTTGATTTGTTGAGTGTTTTTTTTTTTTTTAGTAGATTTGAAGCTTATAATGTGTTAGATGAGGTTTAAAGAGGTAAAACTATGTAAAAGTTACAAAAATAGGTGTAAAAATCGAGTTTTAAGGGCCTTGAGATAAAGTAGGTCGCAATCTAGGTCGGATTGACCCAGATTGCAAGGAACTGAGTAAAGAAAAAAAGCTCAACCTGATTTACACGCAAACCCACCCTCTCCCAGATAGTATATGTACTGAAAATATAAATTTATGTTATTTATATTATTATGTTATAATAAATCCTTCACATGAACATTGTTTCCTTCGGTTATCTGTCTACCATTTGGTCTCTCTTCGTGGCCACATTTTTCTCATGTATTGCTAAACTGTACCGTGGCAGCATAGCAATAATTGAATCATGCATTGATTTGTCCGATCTCAAATTTGAGCATCTCAAAAAAAGGAGAGTGAGCTTCATCTTGTTCGCACAATTTGAATGACAAATTAAAGGTAAAATGTCGAGAATCCTATACTTAAATTTATGTGCAAAACTTATTTTATCATTTTAATTAAATTAATTAACACTATACACTTTTTTCTATTGGATCACCATACACATTTAAATTAGAATACTATGTCATCCTCCGTTACAATTTTTAAATCTTAACGTTGACTAAAAAAATTTGAGAGTTTGCATAACCTAACAAAGGAACAGTCTCAGGCTTCTACCAACTACCACTACTATTGTTGCTTCCCCCATCACTGAGACACCCCGCTCCCCCACCGTCTTGCTTGGGTTCAGAGCTCTCCATTTTCCATCTCTTTTCTTCTCTGCTTTGAGTTTTAAACTCTGTCCTTTTAATTAATTTGCTAATTCGTTTCAGTTTCTGGTGGAGGCAAGGCGGTTGGACGAGGTAAAGGGGAGGTGGAAGAGTTGGCAAAGATTTGTAAGAAGCCCCTGCGCTTGGGTGGCTTCAGATCGGTGTAATGACCGCGGATTTCTTCTGAACCGTGATCGGATTTGTGGAGTGGGCTTCGACTGGTTCGTTCAGATCGTGCTGGGTTGCTTCCTCTTCCCTGTGATTTCAAGAGCAATTGCTACTGAATAAGGTTTGTATTTGTGGAATGGTGGAATCATCATGTTCAATCAGGTGGCATGGTGTCAAATTTTGAGTTAAAAATTACACCAACTTAAAAGTGTATGATGTTAATTGATTCAATTAAAACTATAAATAAATTTTTAGCACATGATAATGAGTGCAGGGTCCCTCGTATTTGGCCTCAAAATTAATTGATCCGAGTGTAGACAGCTGGAAGCTCACGACGGTGGTTGGTTCATCAATCTCCTTGCTCCATCTTTCCCACTTTGCTGAATTTCATCTCCATGGAGGTTCCTCCAACCGTTGCCTGCCACGTGGTGGCTATGCCTTACCCAGGTCGAGGCCACATCAACCCCATGATGAACTTCTGTAAGTTGTTGGTTTCTAAGGGTACCAATATCCTCGTCACCTTTGTTGTCACCGATGAATGGCTTGGTCTCATTGGCTCCGAACCCAAAGCCGACAACATTCAGCTCACCACAATACCTAATGTTATCCCATCGGAGATGGATCGCTGCCACAATTTGATCGGCTTTATCGAAGCAGTGATGACAAAAATGGAAACCCCACTTGTGCAGCTACTCGATCGGCTTGAGAAGCAGCCCACTGTCATCATATATGATACTTTTCTTTTCTGGGTAGTTGCCGTTGGAAGTCAGAGGAATATTCCGGTGGCGTCGTTTTGGCCACCATCGGCCTCCGCTTTGTCACTGCGCCAACACCACCACCTTTTGGAGCAAAATGGGGACTACCCAGTAAAGTTATCAGGTGACTATACTAGCCAATATTTTCTTACTAAGTTGAATGATTGTTTAGTGTTGGTGACTTAAATAATATGAATTTTTAAATTAATAATAAATGAATTTTACTAAACTTAATAATTAAATTTTATATTATAAAAATTATATAAAATAAAATTATAAAAATAGTAATAATATGACATGTATATTGAGAATTGGAATCTTTTAAAATATGGGTTATGTTTTATGATAATAAAATATGAAATAAATTATAATTAATATAAAAATTCATAAATTTAAATTATTTAAAATATTATTAAAAATAATAATTAATATATTTAAAATGACATTATTTTAATTTTATCATGCATGATTAATGAAATACATTTTATGATTTCAATAACCAAAATTCTTACGTTATTAGGGGCTTATATGATACAAGTCATTCCTAGATCATCTTAGTTTAAACTCATTCGTATGTTAAATACATAATTTTAAATATTATTATAAGTTTATTTATAAAATAAGTTGAATTTGAAATTTTTAATATTTATTTTATAAACTCGTAAACAACTCATTTATTAATAAAATAAAAAATCTATAATTATAATTTCACATATGCTATATAATTACATAATAAATATATTTAAAGATAAGAATATATTTTGAAGTATCATTTAACATTAAATGAAATTAATTATATTTATTGAAATTTTAAATTAATTAGTTATTTTTAATTTCATAAAAATATATATTAAAATTAAACCAACTTTTATGAAAGAGATTTAAAAACAAATTTATTAAACAAATGAAGTTTGAAAGAATTTTATAACCTATTTAATAAACGAAACAAATTTGAAAAGCTAATACAATAAATGAAGTATAAATTTAAACAATTTAGTATCCGGCGGCTCAACTTAACTGGCTTAAGAGTAATGTTTATACGGACTTAGATCCGTGAGTGATTACTACTCCTGGCTTAATGTCCTACATGTTACAAAAGCAAATTTTACCTAAGCTGTGATCTTAAAAAATTAAATTAGAAGGGCATTCAACCACTTAAAATCTCACATACATGACATGTTAAGTGCCAGTATAGCTTATAGTAGTTCATAATTACATGATTTTTTTTTATTTTTACATAATTTTTATTTTATAACATTTATATTATTTTATTAATTGAATGACATAAATAAATTATAAGATATTGCTAAAATTTAAGAAAACCACGTTAAATAGGAATATTTTTTTATTTTTACACATAATATAAGAATATCTTTTCTCTTTACATAATAAAAATTGGTGTGTAATTAATTACACTATCAACAATAAACTGTGATATATCCTCCAAATTAAACCAAGGCATCTATAATTGGAAATGTTGCTCCTACTATTTGGGAGCAAGTCTTTCTTACAATTAGGTTAATGGTAGTTGATTTTTATGGATTTAGTTTAAGAAAATGTTGGGAGTACAATCCTTCAAAGTATTTTAAGAATATAATTGTGAAAAAAAAGAGTGAAATGACTCAGCATACTCTACAAAATTCTATTAATATTATCACTCTTAATTTATGAGTTTTAATAAATTTATTAGTTTAATTTTTATTTTATAAAAATTAATAAATGATATTATTGTAACAGTGAAGTTGTCTATTATTCTGACATTAGAAATTCAATTTGTCTTTGTTTTAATTGACTGATTGCAACAGAAAATGGGAACAAACGTGTGGATTATATTCCCGGAATCTCCTCGATACGTCTGGCGGATATTTCCTCAATCGATGGGAGCTTGCGCAGCCGTCAACTATGGCAATGGTTATCGAAAGGAATTCAATGGGTGCCCAAAGCGCAGTATCTGTTACTCCCTTCCATTTATGAGCTTGAGATTCATGCCGTTGATGTCTTGAAAAAAAAATTGGCGTTGCCCATTTACACTATTGGCCCTACGATACCTTATTTCAGTTTCGCTGACAATAGCTCTGTTTGCATCGACCGCAATACTGACCACAGCTACCTACAATGGCTGGACAAGCAACCGCCTAAGTCTGTGCTGTACATTTCACAAGGGAGCTTTCTCTCAGTTTCAAGTGCTCAAATTGATGAAATTGCAGCAGGTTTGCGCATCAGTGATGTTCGATTCTTGTGGGCGGCGCGAGGAGAGAGTTATAGGTTGAAGGAGATCTGTGGGAATAAGGGATTGGTATTGGAATGGTGTGACCAACCGAGGGTGTTGTTACATCCTGCTGTAGGGGGATTCTGGAGTCACTGTGGGTGGAATTCCACAAAAGAAGGTGTTTTTGCTGGTGTTCCTTTTCTTACCTTCCCAATAGGTCATGACCAACTGTTGAACAGCAAGCTCATAGTAGAGGATTGGAAGGTTGGTTGGAGAGTGAAGAATGAGGTTACAGCAGATACTTTGGTAAGGACAGATGCAATCGCAAGCCTGCTACCCAAGTTTATGGATTTGGAGGGTGGCACTGCAAGAGGTCTGAGGCAAAGGGCCACGGAGCTTCAACAGATATGTCAAAATGCAATTGCAAATGGTGGGTCAGCTGAAACTGACATCAATGCCTTTGTTCGTGATATACTCCAGGCTGCCAAACCCAAACCATAGCCATAGACATTGAGAGCACGCCTAAGTCCTTTTTTGAAAGGCCATTAGACAGCCCACATTGTCATTTAAATTTTCATGTTTGTTAAAAAGAACATACTTTTAAAGGTACAAATTTTTTATACTTTCTTGTATTTTTGTACACATTTAATTTTTAATTTTTTAATTTATTTATATATATATATATAATCTATAAAATCACGTATACATAATATTTTTTTTATTTAAATGATTTGATTATTCATATAATAAATCAACCTTGCTAGTCATTTGTGTAACGAGAGACTGAAACTACTTAGTCCTCCACTTTTTTATAGATAAATTTTCTTTCACAAGTAAACTACAAACTTTCACCAAAGATATTTTAAGTATATATAATTAAAAATATTATACAAACTTATTGAAGAAAACTATCTCACAAACTGCATTGTATCAACAAGGGAAAATAGATAAAAAGAAAAAAGAAATATATAAATAAATAAATTTCTGCCCTACGTGCCCCATTTACGTATTGTTAGAATGAAGCTTGAGGTATGTGTTGATGTTGTCTTTAAGGATATTTTTGTTCTCTTGGTGTACGATATTTTTAATAATATCTCTCAGAATTCAACAGTCTTTTGGTAGTGTCCACCCACAGATCAAGCAGCAAGAAGCAACAAAACTGAATAAAACCTAGCGACAGAGAAAGAAGAGAAGTCAGAAATGCTCTAGCTTTAATTCGATGGTGTGTCTCACAATGTTGTAAACCCACATATTTATAAGGAAAAAATAGAATTATTGAAAAATAAATACAATTAAATAAAAAATCAGTTGTTAGAAGGTCATAAAATAAATACAATTAAATAAAAAAAGATATGATTAAATTTACGTCACCACAATCAAAACACAAATTATCATCAATTTCACCTTAAAACAATGAAGGTTTGGAAGCTGCTGGCATCTAAGATTCCTAATAACCTGTCACCTTTGTCCTCACCGAAGAATGGCTCGGCTTCCTCAGCACTGAACCCAAACCGGATTGTATCAAATTCCGTACAATACCCAATGTTATCCCGTCGGAGCTGCTGGCTTCATGGAAGCTCTTATGACCAAGATGGAAGCGCCATATGTGCAGCTGCTCGATTGGCTTCAGCTGCCGCCTACAATCATCGTGTATGACACTTTCCTCTTCTGGGTTGTTGGCGTCGGAAATCGGAGAAATATTCTGTTGGCATCATTTTGGATAATGTCGGCGTCGATCTTCTCGGCGCTCCATCACCACTGGCTTTTGGAGCAAAATGGGCACTACACCGTAAATTTGTCAGGTGAGAAAACTTTGTTCTTGTTGTTAAAAAAGCAAAAAAAAAAAAAAAAAATTATTGGTTATGTAAGGTTCATATTCTGGAAATATATATTAATTTCATCTGTTTGAGGGAGCAACAGAAAATTTAAGGACATATTATATGTCTAGGTCTTACAAGTTGGTAGCTAAATTCTTGGTGTATAATTTGAACTTGTTGAAACCTTTTTAGCTTGCTTTACTACTTACTATAGCTTTTAAAGATCTTATAGAGAATTTCAAATTTCTTAGAGGAAAAAAATCAGCTCTTGTTTGAGAAACACACACTGTTATTTTGCGTTAATTTTACTATAAGATGTGAATTTATTTTCTCGACTGATTGCAACAGAAAACGGTAACCAACGGGTGGACTATATTCCTGGAATCACTCCAACACGCCTAGCAGACTTTCCTCTAAATGCTGGAACCTGGCGTAGAGGCTGATGTATTGACTTTGAAAGGTTTCCTATGGGTTCCCAAAGCACAGTATCTGTTATGCTGTTCCATTTATGAGGTTGAGCCTCAAGCCATTGATCATTTAAAAGCAGAGTTATCTTTGCCCAAATAACACTGTTGGTCCTACCATACCTTATTTAGCACTAGGAAACAAAAACATTGTGGGCAGCACTAGCCATAGCCATATGAAGTGGTTAGACACTCAAGCCATTGGTTCTGTGTTGTACATCTCACAAGGGAGATTTTTCTCAGCTTCAAGTGCTCAAATGGAAGAACTTGCAGCTGCTTTGAGCGAAAGCGGGGTGCCATTCTTATGGGTAGCACGCGGAGAGGCTTCCAAGTTAAAGGAATTTGTGGAAGCAAAGGGTTAGTAGTGGCATGGTGTGAGCAGTTGAGAATGTTTACCCATCCTGCTATAGGAGGTTTCTGGACACATTGTGGGTGGAATTCTACAAAAGAAGGCGTATTTGCTGGTGTTCCATTTCTAGCCTTACCAATAATTGTGGACCAACCACTACAAAGTAAGATGATTGCAGAGGGCTGGAAGGTGGGATGGAGGGTGAAGATTGAAGTGGAAGTTGACACTTCGATAAAAAAAAAGATGAAATTGCTATCGTTCTGTGACATTGGAAGAGATATGAGGACAAGAGCCAGAGAGATTCGACAGATATGTCTTAAACGCAATTGCAGCTGGTGGGTCAGCCGAAACGGACATCAATGCCTTTCTTTGTGTTTTGGTATGATGATACCGATGCCTTTGTTCCGGATATCAAGTACACTATTGCAAATACCAAGAACCTTTAATTGGTCACATGCATGCTGAAGTTTTCTGTCGTCATTGATTTGTCCGATCTTAAATTTGAGCATCTCAAAAATAGGAGTGAGCTTCATCTTCTACGCACAACTTGAATCTCAAAATTGAAGACAAAATGTAAAGAACCCCAATGTTTAAATTCATGCGTAAAATTTTTAATTGAATTTAATTAAATTAATTAACACCATACACTTTTAAATTAAAATAATTTATCATCCTCTGTTAAATCAATTTTTAAATCTTCCCGTTGACTAAAAAATTTGAGAGTTTGCATTACCTAACAGAGGAACAGTCTCGGGCTTTTTCCCACTACCACTACTAACATTGCCTTCCCCAACAGTGAGACACTTGCTTGGGTTCAGAGCTCTACATTTTCTCGGCTTTGAGTTTTTAACTCTGTCCATTTAATTAATTTGCTAATTCGTTTCAGTTTCTGGTGGAGACAAAGCGGTTGGACGAGGTAAAGGCACGGTAGAAGAGTTGGCAGAGATTTTTAAGAACCCCCTGCGCTTGGGTGGCTTCGTTCAGATGGGTGGCTTCAGATCTGTGTAATGGCTTCCGATTTCTTCTGAACCGCGTTCGGATTTGTGGAGTGGGCTTTGACTGGTTCGTTCAGATCTTGCTGGGTTGCTTCATCTTCCCTGTGATTTCAAGAGCAATTGCTTCTGAATAAGGTTTGTATTTGTCGAATGGTGGAATAATTATGTGCAATCAGGTGGCATGGTCAACTCAAATTTTGAGTCGAAAATTGCACCAGCTTAAAAGTGTATGATGTTAATTGATTCAATTAAAATTATAAATAAATTTTTAGCACATGATAATAATTGCAGGGAACCTCGTATTCTGCCCCAAAATGAGTTGATCCGAGTGTTGAAAGCTGGAAGCTCACGACGGTGGTTGGTTCATCAATCTCCTTGCTCCATCGTTCCCACTTTGCTGAATTTCATCTCCATGGAGGTTCCTCCAACCGTTTCCCGCCACGTGTTGGCTATGCCTTACCCAGGTCGAGGCCACATCAACCCCATGATGAACTTCTGTAAGCTGTTGGTTTCTAGGAATACCAATATCCTCGTCACTTTTGTTGTCACCGATGAATGGCTTGGTCTTATTGGCTCCGAATCCAAACCTGACAACATTCAGTTCATCACAATACCTAATGTTATCCCATCGGAGATGGATCGCAACCACAATTACATGCGCTTTATCGAAGCAGTGATGACAAAGATGGAAACCCCATTTGTGCAGCTACTCGATCGGCTTGAGAAGCAGCCCACAGTCATCATATATGATACTTTTCTTTTCTGGGTAGTTGCCGTTGGAAGTCAGAGGGATATTCCGGTGGCGTCGTTCTGGACACCGTCGGCCTCCTTGTTGTCACTGCTCCAGCACTACCAGCTTTTGGAGCAGAATGGGGACTGCCCAGCAAAATTGTCAGGTGACAATATTAGTTGATATTTTCGTACTAGGTTGAATTGTAGAGAGAAAAGTTATTTTTAAGCGAAAATATAATAATTATTTCAATAATATAAATGGTTAAATTAGTAATAAATGAATTTTAATAAATTTAATAATTTAAAGTATATATTATAAAAATTAATAAAAATAATAATAAGTATATTGAGAATGGGTATCTTTCAAAATATGAATATTTTATGATAATAAAATATGAAATAAATTTTAATTGTTTTAAAAATTAATAAATTTAAATTATTTAAAATATAATTAACTATATAATAATTAATATATTTAAATTAACATATTATTTTAATTTTGTGTGATTAAAATATATTTTATATTTTCAAGAGTGAAAGTCCTGATGTTGTTAGGCGCCTAAATGATACAATGATGCATGTCAAGCAAATTATCTTAATTTAAACTCGTTTATATATTAAATAAATAATCTTAAACATGGTCATAAGTTTGCTCACTAGATGAGTTGAATTTAAGATTTTTAATATTTATCTCTTAAAGCTTGTGAACAGATCATTTATTAATAAAATAATAAAAAATCTATAATTATAATTTCATATATTATATAATTACATAATAAATATATTAAAGGGAAAAATATATTATGAAATATCGTTTAACTCTTAATTAAATTAATTAGACTTATTGAAATTTTAAACTAATTTAATTATGTTTAATTTTATAAAAATATATATTAAAATAATCGAGTTCAAAAAATTAATTTATTAAATGAGTAAAGTTTAAAAAAAATTTTAAAACTCATATAATAAATGAAACTAGTTTGAAAAACTTATAGCATTCTGCTCGACTCAACTGGTTTAATGCCCTACATGTGACATGTACAAATTTTACCCAAGCTGTGATCTTAAAAATTAAGCTGGAAGTGTATTCAATCACTTAAAATCTCACATGCATGACATGTTAAGTGCAAGTGTAGTTTATAGTAGTTCATATTTATATGATATATTTTTTTTATTTTTAAACATATTTTATTTTATAAAATTTATATTATTAAATTTTATAAATTAAATTATAAAACATCATTAAAATCTAAGCACAACGATAATAAATATATGTATTTTAAATTCCTACAATGTCTTTTCTCTTAACATAAAAAAAATGGTGAGTAATCAATTACACTATTAACAATAAACTGTGATTTAATTAAACCAAGGCATCCATTCTCATCCAAACCAAGGCATCTATTATTGGAAATGATGCTCCTACTATTTGGAAGCAAGTCTTTCTTATAATTAGGTAAGTGATTGTTAATTTTTATTGGTTCATATATTTTAATTTGTGAAATTTAATTATTTTAATAATTTAAATTTTATATTGTGATTAATAAATAAGAATAATATTGCGATAATCATGGAACTGTGTATTATTCTAACACTAGAAATTCAATTTGTCTTTGTTTAAATTGATTGATTTCAACAGAAAATGGGGACAAACGTGTGGATTATATTCCCGGAATCTCCTCGACACGTCTGGTGGATATTCCCTCAATCGATGGGAGCTTGCGCAACCATCAACTATGGCAATGGTTATGGAAAGGAATTGAATGGGTGCCCAAAGCACAGTATCTGTTACTCCCTTCCATTTATGAGCTTGAGATTCATGCCATTGATGTCTTGAAAGAAAAATTGGCGTTGCCCATTTACACTATTGGCCCTACAATACCTTATTTCAGTTTCGCTGACAATAGCTCTGTATGCATCGACCACAATAGTGGCCACAGCTACCTACAATGGCTGGACAAGCAACCCCCAAAGTCTGTGCTGTACATTTCACAAGGGAGCTTTCTCTCGGTTTCAAGTGCTCAAATTGATGAAATTGCAGCAGGTTTGCGCATCAGTGATGTTCGATTCTTGTGGGCAGCGCGAGGAGAGAGTTATAGGTTGAAGGAGATCTGTGGGAATAAGGGATTGGTATTGGAATGGTGTGACCAACCGAGGGTGTTGTTACATCCTGCCGTAGGGGGATTCTGGAGTCACTGTGGGTGGAATTCCGCAAAAGAAGGTGTTTTTGCAGGTGTTCCTTTTCTTACCTTCCCAATAGGTCATGACCAACCGTTGAACAGCAAGCTCATAGTAGAGGATTGGAAGGTTGGTTGGAGAGTGAAGAATGAGGTTACAGCAGACACTTTGGTAAGTAGAGATGCAATTGCAAGCCTGCTACACAAGTTTATGGATTTGGAGGGTGGCACTGCAAGAGGTCTGAGGCAAAGGGCCACGGAGCTTCAACAGATATGTCAAAATGCAATTGCAAATGGTGGGTCAGCTGAAACTGACATCAATGCCTTTGTTAGTGATATATTCCAGGCTGCCAAACCCAAACCATAGCCATAGACATTAAAAGCACGCCTAAGTCCTTCTTTGGAAGGCCATTAGACAGCCACAGTGTCATCTAAATTTCCATGTTTGTTTAAATGGTTGGAACATTCATGTAATAAATCAACCTAGCCAGTTATTTGCGTAGCATGAGACTGAAATTCCTTAAGTTTACAAATTTTCATTCAAAAGTAAATTACAAATTTGCACCAAAGATTTTAGTATATATAATTAAAAATGTTGTAGAAACTTGTTGAAGAAATCTATCTCACAAAGTGCACCAAGGAAATAGATAAAAATAAATATATAAATAAATGAATACAAGCATATATCATATTTCAATTCTGCCCTACATGCCCCATTCACATGTTCTTAGAATGAAATCTGGGTTATGTATTGATGCTATCTTTAAGGATATTTCCGCTATAAAAAATTTTTAATCAATCTCACAAAATAATATCGGAATAATACAACACATACTATAAGACCTCTTATCTTTGTCTAATATTAGTATTTTGACAAAACTATTATCAAAAAGTCTCAAGGGTTGGCACAAGTATTTAAATCGGTTTCAACTTTGACCAATAGCAAGGCTTTAATCCATTCTAAATCACAATATTTTTAAATAGACGATCTGTAAGTATCATTATAAATTTTCGTTAAAATTGACATTTTATCCTAATCTTAGAATGGGATAAGTCTCCCTCTCTTTAAATTTTTTGTAACATAAAAAGAAAAAAGCTACTTTTAAACAAACTAAACAATATATCCCTCCTATTTGTTCCATTCTTTACTGGCTAGTTTTGAGTAACAATCGTAAATCTGGTGAAGGTTCCATTTATCTTCGTCCACCACCAGTATACTAAGATAATTAATTAGTCGCACAATTTGGAACTCCACAAAAAATTTCTGTGCAGATCCAAATAATCATCGGGTAGAAGAAAATAATTAATAAAATTTAATAAAAAATGAATAAAAAATATTTATATATTAAATTTAAATGTAAACTAAAAAATAAAAAATTATCAAAATATGAAAATAATATCCAAGTCCAATTTCATTAAACTTCTCTCAGTGTTGTCTCTATGGGCTGTTCCATTTTCTGGGTTAAAAATAAACCTGCGGTTCAACCATCTTGGTTGTTAAGGGTGTGAAAATTGGACCGACTTGATCTAAAGTAATACAAATTTGTGAACTCATCTAATTATATTTTGATCAATAATAGGTTATATTTTTCCTATGAACAAACAAGTTAAAATATACATACACTTGACAATTTAAACTCAACTCTTACATATTTTTTACGGGGTTCATGTAAAAAATTTAAATTTAAATTTCTCCAACCAAATCAATTTTTTTCCAATTAGACTTATGCACACCCTTGTTGCTAGTCGAATTCAATTAAAAACAAAGGGAAATATTTTCCTTTTTATGTAAAATAGATTATATCTACCTTGCTTATTTTAAACCTGTTAGCAATAGGTATTTTTTTTTGGAGCAAGGGTATTTTTTATTTCTTCATTTTTTTAGAAGTGTAATTTAGATTCAAATCTTTATTGGGAGTGAAACCTACTTTAAAGTGATCGACGATGCCACGAAGAAGATTAGTCTTTTAATCAAAAGAGTTGGAGTATATAGTAGATTTCTCTAAAACAAAGTGTAATTTAAATTCTTAACTTTTGAATTTGACAATTTAATCCTTACACAAGTGCATTTGAGATAATTTAATCCTCTATCCCCTAAATTTTCCTTTTTTTGTATGACATGATTCACCTGTGGTGATTTCGACTTCATTTTTCTATTGTTATATGGCATACTTGCTATGTGGATTTATATCTTGATTAAAAGAGTTGTTAATGTATATAAAATTAGAACTTGAAGCTTAACAAAAGAGAAGATAACTTCGTGTTAAAAATGGAGTTTAGTCATCATTGGTGAGCCATAAAAGAGAAATTTATTATGTGAAGAATTAAATTATTCTAGTTATATTTTTAAAAGAATTAATTTATTTTAATTATATTTATAAAAAGATTAAATTATTTTAACTACAATTATAGAAAGATTAAATTGCCTAATTTAAAATTGATAAATTAAAATGCTTGTAAAGAAATAAAAAACGTCATTGCCCCATTTTTTTTGTACTTTCAAAAGTTAGGTTTTTTTATAAAAATGTATAAAAACTCAAAAGGCAATAATAATTATAATTAATCTTTTTAGACCTGGGTTGGGTTGACACAATCATCATTCATATTTCATCATATAATAATTCCTTAAGAGGGAGGCTTTATGTTTCAATCTCATCATTATTCGGAATTTTTTGGTTAAATTCAAGTGTTATCAATTAAATCTGCTTAATATTAAATTTATATATACTATTACTAGAAAGTGGAAATATTTGGTCAAAGGCTCACAACAATAAATGAATAAATAATGAGTAATTGACAAATAATATGAGTATAAGCTTAGTAAAGCATTTATGTGGAGAAAAAGTGCTTAAAAAGTTTTTTTTAAGTATTTTGATGTATTTATAAAAATTATTTAAATACTTAAATAAATTATTTTAAGTTTATATTCGTAAGTTAAAAATTGAAACTTATAAGTAAAAGTAGGTAATCACTTATGTGAAATTTTTTTTAAGAAATTTTGTTGACAATTATAAATTTTTATCTTGTGCTTCGTCTTTATTACAAAGTAAAAAATAAGTAACAAAGGTAAAAATAAATTTACATAAAGTGACATAAGTTGGTATATAAGCTAAACCATAACTTAGTAACACGACACATTAACACACAAGTTGTGCCATAGCACCTGTGTAAACAAGCACAAGATGTCATGCATACTCATGTGAACCTCCTTTAGGACAACTAAGGTATACTATAGCAGTCTTAAATGAACCTTTCTTAAGATAGGCAAAATATGTCATAACAAATATTAGTATGGCATTAAGCATGTGAGCAACTCAAACGCATTGTGTTGGCATGCAAGTTGTGCAGTATCCATGTGGATAAGCACCACATGTCATGGTTGCCCCTAGGCTTTCTTTAAGGCAGTTAAAGTATGTCATAGTAACTACGAGTAAACCTTTCTACAATTAGTCAAAATAAATCATGATAATTACTAATATTACACTAAGCATGTGAGCAACATGCTACATAAAGGTACATATTTTTGTAACATAGATAAATTTTATTTTAAATGAAGCATGTCTTAATTTTTATTATTATATTTTTTATTAAAATATAAAAAATATTTAATGAATAGAAATTTAAGGTCAATTTAATAATTTTATAATTATAAATACTTATAAAATTTTATATCTAAACATTATATTTATTTTATATAAATACTTATAAAAATATATATTCAAATATAAATTAATTTATTTTAATCCTTGCTTAGCTTAAAGGTATTTCAATCTAGTTTTAGTTAAAATCTCTAACCTTATTAATTGGAAAAAATATTTCTAGCGTTGTGTAGCAGGAAAATCGAAATTTTATAATTTATTTTAAGAAAAACAAATCCCTAGAAGTTGGAGCCCTAATATGATTTAGTATCAGAACACCAAAGCAGAGTCCTCCAGGAAAATCTTCTTCAACTCCGTTTTCTACTTGACTTGTGTTTAAAGAGTTAGCGGTACGAAGAGGAAACCCTGTAATCCGCCAGTCCCTGCTCAACCTATCGGCGGTTATAATTCTTTAGGATGAAACTAACCTTCTGTCATATGCGATAGCGGATTGTTTATGGAGCAAGAAGCCTCCAGCATTTATATTCAGAACCCATATCAAACCTACATAATTCTAAAACCCCACAAAAATTCAGTCGAAACTCGACTTGAAATTTCCAGTTGTGGGATTGCCCATTCGGATTCAAAGCCTAATTACTTAGTTTTTGCGTCGCCTTTCTTGGATTCAAATTCTACCATCCAAAACCATTCATTCATGGCTACAGACGCAACGGCCAAGTTCCAAAACCCCGACTTTTGCCCAGTTTCGCAGCCGCCAGATTTCCATCCAGAGCTCACCGTGTCAGCCCACGATGGTCTCCGATTTTGGCAGTTCATGAGTGCGGGTTCACTCGCCGGCTGCGTCGAGCACATGGCAATGTTCCCAGTCGACACCGTGAAGACCCATATGCAAGCTCTTGGGTCGTGCCCAATTAAGTCAGTTAGCGTCAGACAAGCCCTTCAATCGATTCTGAAGTCTGAGGGTCCATCTGCTCTGTACCGAGGCATAGGGGCAATGGGTCTTGGTGCTGGACCTGCACATGCTTTGTATTTTTACGTTTATGAGATGGGCAAGAAACACTTCTCCGGTGGGAATCTCAATAATTCTGTTGCTCATGCAGTTTCGGGTGTATGTGCCACTGTTGCCAGTGATGCTGTGTTTACGCCCATGGATATGGTGAAGCAGAGATTGCAATTGAGTAATAGTGGTTACAAAGGTGTTTGGGATTGTATAAAGACGGTGTGGAGGGAGGAGGGGTTTGGAGCATTTTATGCATCTTACAGGACAACAGTTTTGATGAATGCACCTTTTACAGCAGTGCATTTTGCAACCTACGAGGCTGCAAAAAGAGGTCTAATGGAGATTTCGCCCGCTAGTGCTGACGATGAGCGTTTAATTGTTCATGCAACAGCTGGAGCTGCCGCTGGTGCTTTGGCTGCTGCAGTTACAACACCGCTCGACGTAGTTAAAACTCAATTGCAGTGTCAGGTGCATTTTTTTTTTTAAAGTCTTATGATTGTTTTTTGGTTTTCGAGTTGCGTCTTGCCTAATCAGACTTCTTACGTGTCTTAAGTGTCCTTTGTGAATACTAACATGGATAGGTTATTATAGCTAAATGCTACCCTCTGAAAATCAATATTATGCTCTTTCAAAAACTTTCCTATCAGAACTTCGGAACTTTGGATTTGGAAAAGGATTTAGATGCCATTTTTTATGATCATACTTTAGAATGCGATTAGGAAATTGCATTTGGCTCCCAAGACTTGCAAATTGTGAATAAATTTCATTTCTAGAATAGGACTTAGATGTGATTATCCTTCCATGGTCTTTTCATTGATGTAACTAGGCACAGTCTGATAATCTTTTTTAATAAAAGAACTTTATTAGAGAGAAAAGAATTAGGCACCAGTTGACCCTACATATAAAACACATATCATCAGACATAGCTATGTCAGGTCTGTGGATCTGCAGTATGTGATTAGTATTAGTTCTATTGGGTACCATTGCCTAAACAAAAGATTTGACCGTAGAAGGAGCTTTAGACTTTCAGGGCTACTTCGAAGGAACCTGTTCTGATAGGAGAATGAATAAGAAATTTAAAATATGTTTTGTAAAAAGCACAATCTAGGGTCCAAAGTTGCCTATTCAATTTGGAGGAACTATTATTAGAGTCAAGTTGAAGCAGAAGAGATGTTGATGCACTATTCTCCCGATATGATAAATGGTCTTATCATATCTTTTCCTAGCTATTAGCATTGACTGAATTTGGATTCAAAACTTGATAGAAACTATTAAATATTTTATCATCCGTTCCATTGATGATGCTTAAGCAAATCTAGAATGTTTTTTTGACTGATGCTCTAGGTAAGCTCGTTCCATAAGCAACTTCTTTCTGATGCTAGGAAGTTTCTGCTTTTAACTAGATTACTGCACTCAGGCTATGGTATGCCCTATTTCCCTTTCTGAGATGTGGTGAACTGATATCACAACAAGAAACTGAAAGAATTCCAAGTGTCCATTACTTTTGTTTTGGTTTATTGGGAGTGGAACCTGGGACCTCTACCGAACTCACACCCTTCCAGCCACCTGAACTAAAGCCTGGCTGGCAAAGCGTCTATCACTACTGACAACGAGTTATTGAGAAAGGTTTATCAACAGAATGGGAATCTTGTCAAATAATATACCAGATACTTCTGATTACATGTATATATGCTCATCTAATTTGTGAGCATGGTTTCCTTTTCTAGAGTGACCTACCCACATCAACCCACATTAATATATATCATTATAAGAAAAAGAAGGATGGGAATGTACCAAATTTCTGGTAATAAGCTGGTTATCATACATACCTAAGTCTACATTTTTGCTCATTGTTGTAAGTCATATCAAATGAGAGAATCCAAAATGATCCTAAACCCAGAAAACTGCACGGTTCTTGAAGATGTAACTTTTCATTTCCTTCAATATTCGTTTTATCTATTTGAACAACAATAATAAATAGAACTTTATCTTATTAGGTGGAGTGGCTACATAGATTAAACAGGTCCATTAAATTTTATCTGAAATTAAATTTTAAAAAATACAATTTAACCAAAAATCCTTTTTAATAGCGTCTCTAAGTGTCTTTTGTGGCTTCCTTTACCTCTTTTTATTAAATTAAAAATCATTTAATCAACTTTTCTTATTATAGCCTCTAATAATCTTCTTTATACATGCCCAAACTATTATAACTAAGTTTTTATCATTTTTTCCTCAATAGTTGCAACACCAATTTTCTCTTAAATACAATCATTTCGAATTTTACTCAACATTTTCATTTTTGTCACCCTCATTTTTACTTTTGTCGACACTCACTATCATAAAACATAGTTGGATTTATAATAGTTCAATAAAACATTCCTTTAAGCTTGTTAGATATTTTGCAATCACAAATAATCTCCAAGACGTTTCTTCATTTCATTCACTTAACTTGAATTTTTTGTATGACATATCTATCAATCTCTTCATCACTTTATAAAATCACTGAAATCTTGATATCTGTGATATAATGTGCTCTCTAATTTTTACCTTTAAATCATTATTTGTTCACCTTTTGCTGAATTTGCACTCCGTATGCTGTTTGAACAATTGATTCCAAAATTTTAGACTTGACTGTAACCTGACACCACAAATCCAACCTGCTGAGTGTGAACTAGAATGCTTCAGTTTGACTCGTTTCTGTGTCAGTGGCTGTAAAATGGTCCAATCTTATTGGGTTGGTTTAAGTATGCTGTTATTTGACTAAACTACCCAAAACCTGTTGCCAACCCACAAAAGTAACACGTCAACTTTTTCCTGCTTTCCCTTTTTTTTATTTAAAGATATCGTTGTTTATATGGTAAAAGACTTTTCCTATATGTTTTTAATATTCTAATTAGCTGTCCAAATTAGAAAATACACATGTTCATGTCTTCACCTGCAAGGGTATTATAGCTGTCATGTACTGCACTAAGAGATATGAGTATATAATACTGCAATTCAATTGCTATTATACAATATTTTTTGTTATTTGATATAGGAAAATACATATACATAATTGAAAACAAAAAATCAATTGCATGGGAGAAATGAAGAAAAAAATGAGAGAACAAACATAGAAGATGTCGGGGTTATTTGCCAAAATACCTTGCTGGAGATATTTGTTGGATTTGTTACGCCATAGGATGCAATGTAGGCCTTTTATCTGCCAGACCTTGTAGTATGAGAGACATAAGCTGTGTTTATTTTTAATTCTTGGTTCTTGGAATTGTAAGTTTTAAGTTAAGGATTGTAGAGGGCTGCGCTTAGTTGTGTTTCAGTTCGTTGGAATCGCTATAAGGAATTAGAATTTTATTTCCAAGACATGCTAAATGTTAAAATAGAATTAGAAGGCAGAATTGGAATTTTAAGGTTAAATTCAAAGTTTGGTTACAGGCACCAAACAGGCGCGTGTCCTTTGCAACTTTTGTTGCATGTAAATTATTAGCCTTAAATAGATTGGCACCATTTGTGGTTCCATAGCATTATATGGGGGACTAGGAGCTGACAAGATCCCCTGGTCTAGATCAGAATTCTGATTCATTTGTATCATCTTAATTTTCTCTAGGTTTGAGACTATAAATCATTTATGAAGCTAAAATCGCAAGGACTGAAAAAATTTCTACCAAAAGGAAAGAATGTTTCATTTGGGTTTGTACATTCATGTTGTGGACTGATTCTTACATGAATTTTTATTATTTATTTATTTGGTGCTATTTGGTGTTTGGTCAAGTTGTTCCTATATCTGAATATTGATTGGGTTATGAATGTTTGATACCCCTGGGTATAAATAAAAAAGGAGATTATAGCAAGATTATCTTGAGAGTCTCTTGAAAGTCCTTGCCTTTTCTTATCTTGGGGGCTTTTTCTTGACTTTGATTGATGCTGCAGGGCATCTGCGGATGTGATAGATTTAAAAGTGGTTCAATTGGGGATGTAATTAAAACAATCTTGAAAAAGGATGGATACAGAGGACTCATGCGAGGATGGATTCCAAGGATGCTTTTCCATGCTCCTGCAGCTGCAATCTGCTGGTCCACATATGAAGCTGGGAAGACCTTTTTCCAAGAATTTAATGAGAGGAATAACAGTGGCACTCATCTAAGTAAACCTTGACGTAGAATGTTCAATATTCTGTAGCTGCATTTGCCACTCCTGAGTCTGAACTCTACATAATATTCGGCAGGCATCAATCAAGTTATGAGGATAGATATTACTGTGTTGTATCCATTTTCAGTTTTGATAATCTTATTAATATCTTCATTTTTTTTTTCCTCCTTTGATTTAGCTTTTGGCTCTTTATTTATGTTCTCAGCATTATTCCATTGAAACACCTACGGTGGCTGCAATTCTTTTTCCATACTTTTATGTCAATACAAACTTTAATTACGGGAAGGTTATTTGATATTCTAGAATTTATTGGCTTTCAGTTTCTGTGAATTATTATTTAGATTATTATCTCTGCTAGGTGCCCTGTGATATTTGCCATGGCCCATGAATTTTTTAACGTGTATCTGTGAGCTTGAAGGTATGTTGCTACTATTTATGTTTTTAATTTGTTCATGGATAACACGATGGCTTAATTATAACATCAAGAGAAAATGTCACTTGTCTATTTACTTCATTTTGTCATTGTTGCATTGAGATGCTAGTTCATCACAAAGGAGAAAGTGAATGGGCAAGATGTCTCTATTTGTTGTGACAACTTAGCAGGAAAAAGTTCCGTAGGAATAGCGCAGTCGTTCTTTCGTCTATGATGCATTAGTAATGATATCATAAGTTAATATGGTACTAATTTCCTCCAAAAGTATGACATGTATGTGGTGTTGCTCTAAACTTGTCAATTAGATTATTTTATTTTAAAACTTTAAAGGAATTAAGGAGGATATCTTGAATGCGGCTGAAACTAAAGGTACTTGTTAGTTATAGCACTTTGTTGTTTCATTGAATTGAGTGGATGATGTTCATTCAACTATGAGAAGCTGATTATAGGAATAAACCTTTACATACAAAGAATGCAACTGGCTCTACCACTCAGGCATCTAACAGGTAAAATGCATGCAGGTATATATTTGAGGCAGGTGATAACTGATCAAGCGTGCTGGCTGCAAAACTCTGAATGACACTTGAATTCACTTTGGTTAGCTAGGTATATCTTTTATTAATCCTTAGAATTTCTAACCTAAAGGGAGATGATGCAAGTATGCTATCATTTCAAACGAGTCATTGAAGCATTTAGGTATCCTCTTTATTATTATGCCGACTTCAAGACTAACAGCTGATAAATTTCTAGCACCATATGTTAAGTAAATTGGACAGATAAGCAATTCATATGTTTGGATGAACATGAGCTCCACAACTTGATTTTAGTCATTCATTTTTCCTCCTTCCCAAATTTTTGCTTCTTTGGTTCCGTTTTTCTATTCATGTCATACAGGAAGAAACCAGAGGAAATATCTAGGGCAGCATCTTTACTCAATGCATGAGTTACAATGGACTTCTTTTAAAAGCATGAATAATTGCATAATAATTTAAAGCGTCAACAAAATCTAGCAGTCACAGACCAATGAAGGTAACTCTAGCCCAGGCGATCTAAGCAAATAAGTTGTCATCTACTTCTAGGATCTAATCAGCTCCTTGTTTCTTTGAGTATAATCAGTCTTCAACATCCCCCAGGGCACCAGAAAATCTCATGAACTTACGACCTGACTAACAATTACAGTTATATCATCAAGCTTTCCACCTGTTACAATATAATTTGGAGGTCAGCCACATCAGGTAATGAATTAGTACTACCTGTAAAATTTACGATGCCATACCCGTTAGCTTCATTCCAAGAATTTTCTTCCACAAGGGAACATCAAAACCCTGCCAAGCAGTTATTGGTGAGATCCAAGGACAGATGATTCATGCCTTTAATGGTCTCTTTGTTTAACAGAAAAATAACGCAGTTCTGAAAAAAAATATAAAAATAAAAATAAAAATTCTTCATTTTTTGGTGTTTAGTGTTCTCGTACTGTTTATAGGGTAAGTTGTGTAACAGTCAAGAAGAAAAACTAGAAAATCATACATTTTCTAGAAACAATTTCAGCAAAGAATATTATTTAAATATTTTCATCCCTACATTTTTTTAAAATGCCATTTTCTGACGTCAAGTTATATTCCACAAAGGAAATGGAGCATATTTAAACAATTTTCAGTACCCTAGATCTGGCCTCCAGTGCATAGGGAGAATCAAAATTTGAATCCATGGCATGATTGCTTGCCAAATTAGCTAATGCCTTTGCTAGCAACAAAATGAGTATTTGGTTAGTGAAAATCATGTGATCAAACTAAATTCCAGTAACTGATCAATCAAGAGGGAAGACAATACCAGCCTCAGTAACATCTCTGTACTCAGCAATGGTTGAAACAATTTCCTGGTCAAAGACATTATCAAAAAGCCCATCAGATCCCATGACTATTGTATCTCCTTCCATCAACTCCACATTGCTTACCTGTTTTCCTACAGAGGTTAGCTGGAAGACAAAATAACAGGAGAGGCAGGAGAGCAATGCTTATCTCAACTGAAAAGTTATACTTTCTATCCCCTTTGGGAACTTACATGCCTATACCAGTGTCAGTCCACATTGCTGACTCAACGAAGAAAATATTATTTCATACCATTTTTATGAAATATCACTTTGTTTGAAGGGTCATATGATATCCAATAATCACAGAGCTAGAAGCCCAACTATTTTAACTTTTTGAAGTTCAAATTCATATGCAGCCACTTGCAAAAGCTACATCAAATTTCTTAAGTAGACATGCAACTTGTAGCAATAAATAAATAAACAGAAACAAACTTGTCAGTTGCAGCTCAAATTAAAACTGCAAAGTGTAAAGTATAAATCCCAGGAGTTTGGGAACTTATAATGCATCAACGTAAAAAAGAATAAATAAGAAGTATGAAAGATCTCTGCCACCAAAAACCAACACTTTGACTTATATCTGAGCTCAAAAGGCACAATACCCAACTAAATATAGTTCAGCAGTGTTAGGTTGTGTTAGGGAAGCATTAATCATGAATTGGACTTATAAAGATATGGCATACGAGAATTTCTTGTTTTTTTTTTTTTCTTTCCATAATATGGAGGGAATGCAGATAATAAAACAGATATGACCCTCAAGTAATACCGCTGCATCAACATATGTTTGGCCAACCATCTCAGAGCTCAGTTGGAATGGACAGTCGAAGTAATGTTCTTGTGGAGAAGTGGAAAAGATAACATGACCTGAAAAAGTCACATAAACAATATCAAGTTGCTAAACCAAGGAGAATAAAATGGGGATTGGGGAGAGAGCAAAGTAAGGACACAGGATTAGATTAAAATATAGCATGCAATTTTACCTTTACGGATAACTCTTAAGCCACAATCCCCAACATTGGCAATCTTCAGAATCCCATTCTTCTCCAGCATAGCAGCAATACTTTGCAGACAAAACACAACAAGGTAACTAGTGGTGCAATTGTTTAGAGTCAATGTTCAAGGATATCTATCCAAATTTGCACTCCTTTTTTTGGCCATTATTGGCACTCATGTTGAAGAAGGATAAGACTTACACAGTAGCTGAGCCTATAGAGGAAGTAGCTGCATGTGCTTTTTTTAGAAGAGTCTGGGGGTCATAATTCACCTGCTAAATCCATAAACAAGCAACACATTTGTTGGCAAACAGAAAAACATGCATAGAATTATTCTCATTAGCATACCACTTCAAATTGAAGTATACATCTAACTTCTAACGCAAAGATACACTTGTAAAGCAAAATATAATGATTTGGCAATATTTATTATCAATAGGTGAATATAGGTTGTTCTACCTCCTCATCTCCTACAAAACTGGAAGCATTAGCCAGCAATTCACGAGGGAATAATGAGGGATCCACATTCTCTTCAGCCCAACTGTGAGGCATAACAGAAGTATTATAATAACACAGTCTCTATGCAAGAATTTTAGGAAACCTATTATAATCAAAATCAAATTGATAACAAGTCTGGTAAGCTAACTCAAAAAGTTTATTTAGGCAGAGTTATGTCATATCATTGTAGATAAATTGTCAATATGATGGCTATTAAAATTAGAAATTTTAGTTTTGGGTATTCTTCCGTTTTATTCCTGGAATTTTCCATTACGCAAGAAGCAGACAATAAAAAAGAATGATCAGTAGCATACCCAGAAACGCCATCAGCAACAGCAATAACTCCCCCATTATAATTGCTCACAAAGAAAGCATCTTCCCCACCTCTGTCAACCTTTAGAAAGACCAGGACTTGAGCAAGTGGCAGATGTAGCAAATATTAGAATAGTTATGTACAAGTAGACAGTCATGAGGTTATAGTATGTTTATCAATAAGAAAAAAAATTAAAAATGAAAAAGAGAGAGAAGTACTTGCTCGTGTTCACTACCTTGTTAGGATGTGGAATGAGGTGAGTCCCAACAGAAAACGAAAATACCTCTGACCTACAATTTCAGCTATAAAAATCAACCTCTTTGTTTGGTTCTCTAAGAAATTCCCTACGCACAAAGAAAACTAATAAAACGATTAAAGAAGATAAAGTGCAGCCATGTACAGGATCACCATTGTAACTAGTTAAACATATTTTGGGGGAAACCAGAAATGAAGCTAACTCTATGCCACGTAATTATGTAGACGTACTCTGGTTCCCTCTAGTTAATCCAACTTGACCCATATAAAAATCCTAGAGAAATTTTAACAGGGAACGGATCAAGTGATATGCAGTCTGTTCTTACTTCTTCTCGTTCTTTTGGCACTAATAACTGATTCCCGAAACCCATGGTTAACAAAGCCCAAAAATCTTGAATAGAAAGCAAATTTAAGAGTATCTCACCGAACTGGGTTAAGTTCAGAAGGAGTACAAGAAAGCGCCCTCTTCCTCTTCATAGCAGTTTCATCTACACGTGATAGAGTAGCAAAAAAAGTATAAATGAGTGGTTGAGACTGAGAAATTGCCGCCCTGAATATGGGTATCGACATTTTTCCCGCTTCAATAACCAATACCAATGCCACACCTACCTTAGCCTCTCCTTCACTTCACACGCTGTTCTTAGCCAAGTGAGGGAAGCAGAAGAAACACGGGTGCTAAATTAGTGAAATATCAAATAAAAAATTGATGAGCATAGGAAGCACCAGTGGTCTAGTGGTAGAATAGTACCCTGCCACGGTACAGACCCGGGTTCGATTCCCGGCTGGTGCATTTGAAGCCAACTTTTTTTATAAATTAAAATTTAAAGGGAAAAAATAAGGGAGCGTTTTCCTTTTATTATTTCTCGCGTCATCTTCCTCCTCTTCTTCTTTAGTCTTCCCTCCCAACAATGAACGCCAGCTCCATTGGTTCGACTGAGTCCATGGAAGGTAAATCTATTTACGATTTTCTGGTTTTCTTCAGAAAAATAGAAAACGATTGGTACACGATCATGATAATAGTCTGTTTCTTTACTTGTATGTAGATCATACAAACGGAAGCGATTCGGACACGAATCCCGACGAGGTGCCGGAATACTACCAGCCAATCTCCGCCGTCGACGACGAAGACGGCGGCGATGTCAACTCGGACGAAGAACACGCCCCTGATTTCAACCACCGGCTGCCAAACGGTTACTGCTTGCATCATCAGCTAGAGAACGGGATCTCATCGTTGGATTTAAACGACGACGCAGAGCAGAAGAGCAGCGACGATGATGACGAAGAAGAAGAGGAAGAGAGGATGCGACAGGCTTCGGAATCGGCGATTCACGTAGCATTCAGAGAGGACGAGAATCGAAGAAATGCGCCGCTGTTGGCTGAGAACGCCACGAGGGTAATGGAGGCCATGCGCGGAGTCTCCTTTGGTGGAATTGTCCCCGATTGGACTGGCCGAGTTCCCGAGGACCGGTGGATTGGTCAGCTTCGCACACTGAGACAACCGCCGAACGCTTCAACTTCACTACAGAATTGAATAAGATTTTACGGAATGACATTATTATCCATTGATTTTGCCTTTTTTGAATTTTGAGTTCCCAAACTTGATAGACATTATCATCAACAATTAAGCTATTTTCTTCTCATTGGAAAAATGGTTGTATCATTTACAGATTGTCATGGAAATAGTCAGCAAATCTTAAACCAAAAAGAAGATACAGAACATCTTGGTTGTATCATTTACAGATTGTCATGGAAATTGTCATTGGAAAACTTCTATTGTAGTATCATCGATCATCACTATGTGGATTTGAATCCTCCTTTCCTCTGATATTTCTGTTGAAGAGATACAGAACAGAACATCTTGGTTGGGGATCTTTTTCTTAGATTACTGTCTTACTGTAATGACTATCCAAATTCTACACTGTCTCAGCAAGCTTCATCCGGTGAATGATGGAATGGGTTTGTTTGATTTAGAATAAGTAGAGAACTTGAATTAGAATGTTAACAACGAATTGCCTATCTATAATATTGGTTTCAGTTACACTGGTACTTGATGTTCAAAATTTTCTACCTTTTCCAGGTCCCAATTCATGGATTTTCTTCAGTCCCTTAGTAATCAGTGTATTCACTGTTGTTTCCCAGTGAACAGGAGAAGTAATCTAGATTGGATTACACGTGATTATTTCCAGCACTTTGATACAAAACACATTACATAAACGTTAGGTGCTTCAGAACTAGAATTTTAAGTAGGCTTGTTTAATCAGTAAGGAAGGTATGCAAGAATCTTACAGGACAAAGGTAATTTGCAATCTGAACCTTCTCAGGTTCGGGAACTTCCTGGTTGGATGAACCTTCTCTGAATCCAGTCCTATCACACTGGCACTTTAGAGGTGTCAGCCATTTAGATTGGTTAACGTCTATTTTTTCCTGGTATCAATGACTTTTACTTTATTTCTCTACATTTAAATATGTAAATTCCAGATTTTTTTCATTAACTTTTTCTCCTAATTATATTTCTATCTTTCCTATTCACAATAGCTCGATAACAGTCACTCAATTTCAGCCCGCAACATCAGCGGCTTCCTGAATGGAGTCAACTTATCAATCATCGGAATAACAAATTAAAAACAAGTCCATGTGTGTCGTCAGATCTAACAAAGATTGCTTGCCTGCATGGCTTCTAGCCGGTGGTATCTATCTATGAGCCACAAACGAGAAATTGGTTCGTAAGATTTAACCAAATCTTGACATTCAATATTTACATTCAGAAGCACCACTAGTTGGATCACATTTACCCACATGGTTTCCTTGATAACAGTCTCAGCAGTTAGCATCCAAACAAAGGTGGGACACTGGCATATATGATACGTAAGTGTCATGGCAATAGAGACAGGGCACTTGTATTTTTTCGTGAGTACATCATGGATGGCGAAGAGTGTGCGAGGAAGAAGAGTTGCAGGGGATAAGAGAATGTTAAAACTACGTTTGCTGCATTGGGTGCCTGTGAGTGTGAGTGCTTTGTATTGTTTATACTGAGCATTATTAAGTAAAGCAGGATTTTGGGGCTTTAGTCTAAGCCAAGAAGAAAATGCTTCTCTCAAAGAAGGAAAGGCACTATTACTCCTTTAATTTTTTTAAAAGAATAATTTTTTAATTTTTAAATTAAATAAATTTAATTCTTTTATAATTATAATTAAAATAATTTATTCTGAATATAAGTAAAATAATTTAATTTTTTTATAAATATAATTAAAATAATTAATCTTTTACACATCCAATTTTTATTTTTTAACACAATATAATTAGTTAATAGTGACTTAGATTTTATTTTTGTTTTACAAATTTACAAATTTTAACATTCATCCTTTGACATAAAATTATTTGCTTTGTTGTTAAATTTTAAATCTTAATTTTATGCATCTCTATATTTCTTTTAATAAAAAAATCACATAACAATCACATCACATTATAATAAAAAATTAAATTTAAATCAATATTGATAAACCATATTATACTAAGAAAAAAAATTTTAATAAATAAAAAATTAAATTATTTCAATTATAATTATAAAAAAATTAAATTATTCAACTTAAAAATTAAAAAATTAATTTGTTCTTTTTAAAAAGTTAAAAAATTAAAAATATCCTTCTTCTATTTCTCAAAAAATGATCATAAAATTTATAACTTTTATAAACCGCCTATTTTGTTGAATTAAATTTATATTAATTTAATAAAAATAAATAAATAGATATAATATTTTTTTAATGCTTTTATCAATAAATAGATATTATTTAAATAAAAATCATATTTGTAATATCATTTGATACGATATTAATTCATCTAATTAAACCAATCCAATCATAACCTACCTTTTAAAAGAGTTTGATAATTAGTCTAGTTTTTAAAACTATATTTTTCTCCTTTTTTTCTATTTTCTTTTTTTTTAACTTTGTTGTACAATGTGGTTATTTGAGTACGTTTTCTGTAAAGATGTGGCATCAAATTTCTGACAAACAGTTTCTTCATACATAGCCCCAAAAATTGTAACCACCACACATACCCTTTGAATTGCCATAATTGGTGAATCCTGCCTTCACAAGTTCAATGTGAAGCAAACAAGTGACCATCATTGGCCAATCTACATTGGAAATATTTTCCAATGTTTTACTTCAGTACCTGGCTGCTTGAAATTCCTGCAAATACATAGTACAAATGAAGCAGAGTTGTCAAAATCGCAGTTGAGATTTTACTGTCCGTTCCTCTTACATTCTGAATGTGCTAGAATACTTGGTTTGTTATACCTCAAATTGCAACACCACTGAGATCCTCCAGCAATAGTAGTTGTACAGATAAGTGTATTTTATGTTAGTGAATTTTATCTTACTTACAACATATATATATATATATATTTCACAGAGAAAATTGTTAAAAATTGAGGCAAAGTAGTGAATACATTATTTTAATACAACTTCTGCAGAAATTTATGGTCATGGAACCTACTTTGCAACATGATAACTCTCTATTTATCAAATTTAAGCTTATTATATATGTATTAACTGTATTTTACAGGCAATGTTATACGCATGAAATTAATGAACAAAATGAGAGATATAATACGGCAAATTGAATTTGTGACAATGAGTTTAGACAAAAATTACTTAAAAATAGTGAACATGAAAGATTTTTTTCAAATTCAAATCCTAACATACAAATTTCTCATAGAAGATTAACTTATATCTATTATATTTAGAAATAGGGCCAAGAAAAATATCAAGTCACAAAATTATCTTTGCAATCATTGTTCCCGCAAAATTTGTCCAAACATGATGGGTTTGGAAGATTTGCCTCAAATTTGAAGCTCTACGTGTATTTTTTGCAGCAAAGTATTTACATGGATTTGTTATATGTAAGATAAGGTTTACATATATATTTATGCATGAAATGAATAAACAACGAGGTAAGACATTAGCCTACAAAGGAAGCTTTGCAACCATGATTTGCTATCTTAACAAAAGGACGGTAGAAAAACAAAGGTAGTTGATAACAGATTAAAACAGAGAGACAGTCAAATATCAACCAGAGTAGCAAAGTGAAAACGGGCCAAACTACAAGAGTAGAACTGAATTTAACCCCCAGAAAAATGCCCAACAAACATCCCAGGAGCAAAATGAGTACGGCCATCATACTTCTTTCTGTTAGCCAATTTCATTCTCAGTCAGAATGACATTGGTTGAATTTATGAGATACTTTAACTTTACAAATAAATGCTCAAACATTCCTATGTATACCAAAACTCTGAAACAAATTGGGGAGGGAGAGCAGAGGCGGGCAGGGGGTTTAGGAGTTCTAAAAAGTTCCCACCATGACATGGGGTTACCACAATGCAGAATATGAACACTACATAAGGCCCCCACCCCCACCCAAAAAAAGGAAAGTAACCCTGAAGTCCGCACTAAAATGCTGCAGCACCCAATTATGTGCTTCTATATTTTTTATTGAAATCATAGTGGCATAGGCAACAGACAAGCAAGTTGCATTCATTATACCTGGTCAATCACTTGTTTGCCTCTAAGTGTATTCAACAACCTGAAGTTCACTGCATCTGTTCCTTTTGCTCCTTATAGCTCTTGCTTCATTGTCTCTTATTTCTAGAACCTAGAAAATATAAAGTCAACAGTAAATCCCATGAAGTATCAATTCTAATTCAATCAATATCATAGGAAAACTAAGACTTCATTACATTGTGCCTCAAAAGCTTAACTAAAGTACTTTCCCCCAAAAGGTTCCAGGGTTTTGTGTTGGGAACTGGGGATGTCATAAGGCTAAGCATTGAAGCAAATAACTATCTCAAAATTTTTTATTAGATAACATTAAAATTATTAAAACCTATTGAGTCACCCACAGACATGCTTAACAGTAGGTCATCGCTCAACATCATTCCACAAGTCCATGGATTATTTTTACCTCTGGTCTTGAATTAAGAACTCCACTGGACATTCCAACATCTATCCGCCATATGCTACAATTGTATTTACTGCAGCAAGAAAAGAGTTGAGTACAATGAATAGAAGTACTCCAATAAGCAGTACACTTACTGATCTTAACATTGTGTATGCCATTAATAATTAATTTAAGCAGGATACCAAAGCATAAATTATCACTCACGGAAGATCTCTACGACTAGAAGCTATTTTGAGCCAAGTTTAAGGAGGCACATTCCCTTACCAATTGACACCTAGAGTTTGAGGAGTATGCCCAACTACCATTGCCTTAGCACCAACTGCTTGCAATGTCTCCTGAAGAATGGAACGTACCTAAAGAGCATATAACAATCAATCCAAGTCAGCTTAACACAAAATTCTATTAATCTACTTAGGAGCTCACCAAAAACAAAAATCATTTAAGGAAAGAGATATTAATTAAAAATGGTTGTAAAATAGCAAAATATCCTCATCAAAAGCTCACTGTCATAGAAATTTTCCAAAGATGTAACTACTTGCAAATCCAGAGATATTGATTGTCCACTATTGCAGGCATAAAAATAGTGCTGTCTTGAGATAAATGGTTGATTGATTGTTATCTCTAAGCCTCAGAAGTTACAGTGCTCAGTGCATAATGACTCTTTCGTTTGTAACTTCATTTGTGAATATCTGTTTTTCACCAAGTCAACTGTTTCTGTGGTTTTTCTAAGTCATAGTGGTATTATATGCCTTTTTATTTAAATCACTCTAGTTAATAATCTTCTTTCTCCTTCATTTTTCTTTCTAGAGGAATAGTTGTAGTCATTAGAATTTGTGAGTTAAATGACCAACCTTTGCCCCTTAAGAGCATAAATGGAAGGTAAGACAACAGGTCTAAACAATTCATTGCATGCACATTTGTAACATAAAAAATAAACAAACAAATATGCAAATCTACTTGTTGGAAAATGAGACAGAAAGCAACAGAAAGAGGAAAAAAAAAAACTTGTACTGACCATATAATCTTATTCCACTCCTATGAGTTATCATATTTAAATACAGAAGCATATTACAATATCATCAGTGTACTTGCCTGCTTAGCTTGATAGTCCACCAAATCTGGTGCATCCCTTGAGTACATACGATTCCAAACAACACTATCATAGCCCCTAGTGGCTATGAAAGGAATTTTAGGCGTAGTGTTATTCTCACTCAAGCTTCTCATCCAGTTAGACACTTCTTTATTTATCCTCTCTAAGCCATACGCCACTACAGAAAATGGAAGAAAGGAAGAAAGGGGGAGGAGTAGAGGAGAACATAATTAAGAAATATTATTAGGCAATTCAAACTAGAGAAAGGTTGCACATATATGAAACAGGCCGCCATGGCATGTAGTAGATATAAACTTGAGGTTAGGTAAAACACTATTTAAAATACCAGTACAATACTTACCATGGTGAGGGAGAAGGCCACCATGACAGAAGATCCAATCATTGACCTTAAGTACAACAGCATGCCGTGCCAGTTCACATGCCAATGGGCCACCAGGCCTGAAGAGAATTGATCTGGAAATGACTCCCTTTTGCCTCTGTCCTAATAGTTCGAAAACTTTATGAGAAATACAACAACAAAAGATCATATTTGGGGAAATCTGCTTTTCTGATAACATTAATTGCATGCCACATATGGAGTAACAAATTATGTCTGATATGGTTCACACTTCACATATTAGGAACAAATCCATGCCAGTCACTAACTTTTATGCTGTTAGCCTTTGATTAGAAGGATATTTCACTGATTCTAAATTAACTAAATTCCTCAAAGTTTGTTCTGATATTCTTGTTTAGTACAAGTTTATTATGTTTGAAGAACTCATTCAGGATGTGAATTTGTTAATGTATAATTTGAGCTCACTAGCTTTCGGTGACCATGGCACAAGGGTAGGTTCTTCCAATTTATTCAAGTCCATAAAGCTCTAAGTCTCAAACAATGTTCTATCAGGCTCCTGAGGAGCTTAGAGAGTTTTGAAATGATGACAAAATGTTGAAAACACATGGCCGCACAGACACACATACACATTGAGTCATGAGAGAAATGTGCAGAAAACTGAGGAGAAGAAAATGAGTCTACATGCTAGTGGATTTGGGTGCTCACTCTACTTCAACATTTACCTTAGATATTAGCATTGGTATATTATATATCAGTCAGATTACATCCAGAGGGTCATAAGAATTAAATTTGATTATTAGCAGATCTGTGATCTATCAAGCATAAATGATTCCTGAGCCAAATTTATACTAAATCTTTTAAAAATATGTTTGTCGCCAGATACAAAGATTCTTTATCTTCAGTAATTTGATTAAAATAGAGCAAGAGGAGGTCTAATACTTGAAAGTTCTGAATTTACTTGTAACCAACAAAGCATAATCGTAAAGTTCATACAGTGAACACTAAATTTAAATTTCCCTACTCGGTGATTGATATGTTAAGTGGGGATATAATCTGTTTTTCTTTACTTTAACAATATAACTGGCAACAAGAATTCACTTAGCAAGAATAACAATTTGAAAGGACAACCAAAGGAAAAAAGATGTATTTACTTGTTCCTTGATGACGAATTACCCAAAGGAAAAATAAATGTCTGTGAAGAGTTAGACAGAAATTTATAGTACCTTCACTAAATTCCAGGGACCCCAATAACTACTTGACATTCTCCGACCTTCTTTCCATCTTTCAGAGACATCAATCCAACCAGCAAAAGTTTCTTCCCAGCCATCTTCAGAATTATTCATATATTCCAGAAAATCACTACACTCATCAAATCCCCCAGGTTCAACATATCTGAAATCCCCTTCCACATTCATGGTCTCATGGTTACCGTTTACCTAGATAAAGGAGATTAAAACAAAAACAGAGTAACCAAAATCTTCACATTATACAAATGCTTCTTGCATAGACTTAATCAAAGACAGAAATACTATGATAATGATGGGGAAACCATGCTGTATAGTGCAGGAAAGTATCATCTTGTTGGTGGTGTTGCATGTTACATTCGGAGATAAGACATAGTAAGTTGAGGGCTTTATGTCCATACAACAGTGATCGAAGTTGTTTCAACTTTAAAATTTTTAATGGCACAAACCTGAAACACAGCTCCACCTTTTGCTTTTGCCTGTATGTCCAATGACCGCAGCAAGGACAAAATAGCAATTTCATCTTCACCTCGATCTAGTGTATCACCAAGTTGAATCAACACCTAATACAGAGAGAATAAAATATGAATTTTCATCTGTTCAAATCTCTCAACCATTGTACTAATCCATTTTCTACTTTTGCCTCAACTTTAGATAGCAGATGACAATAGCATATATGCGCTTCCATTTTACATGTTTGAGACTTATATTAACTTGTGCTTTTAACAACCTGGCTACGGTAATTGCAAACAATTCCAATTCAAACTAAAAACTATCTATCTTGAATGATAGGAAGCTTACAGTTTCTCCACCAGTCCACAAATCTTGACCACTGGAGGAGCTCAATACTCCAGCCATCTCAAGGGCTGATCTAGCTTGCTTAAGATCTCCATGTAGATCTCCAACTATTCAAGAAAGTAAACCTCAATAAGAAATAGGAAAGACAAAGAACATGTAACAAATATCAATTTAGGCCAGAAATGACATGCCCAAACTATCATGGATAGTGAAGTGAATCAAACCATCCTTTTGGTGGAATTATTGAATAAGATCTCTTCATCACTTCGGGTTTGAGAATCCATATCAAAGTTTCACAACCTAAGGCTCTTAAATATTAAATGTAAGTTGTTGCTCATATGGGCTACGAAAATATATAAAACGTTTATTAAACATGTGCATTTGTAATTGTATATAGGTTACATCATGAAAGAGTAGGGGTTGAGGGAAATGTGCTTGAAACCAAACGAAATAAATTGTCAATAAGCAAAGCTGAGACACTGATTTACGCATCAACTTGTATGCAGTTGTATATTTAGCATCTATTAACTTTTGAACGTAGCTGAGGTAGACCATTCAAATGACAAATTTCTGTTTTTCATATGTTGAAGCAACTTAAGGCATAAGACACACGCCGTGGAGAAGAATAAGATCCCCATTTTGATCACACAAATTTTAAAATGTCAACAAGTAAGTACCATGCACACTATAAAGCACCGAAATTGAACATTCAGGGACTCGAACATGACCTCATTCCAGATAACTGATAAAGTTAACTAAGGGGCATTTGCTCAATCGTAATTGGAACAGACCAAGAAAGTCAATTATGATTGATAACCACTTGAAAGAGTGAGAATGCGGAATTTTAACAAAGAAACCACAAGGGAAAATTAACAGGAAAAAAAAAAAAAAAAACTTGAGTATTGCTGGGCATAATCAAATGATAACAAAGAAGAAGATAGAAAAACTCCAAATAAGAAAGACAAACCAGCAACAATTCTGCGACCAGGAGCAGATACAAAAGTTGGGGGGTCTCCACTGACCACTATGGGTTTCAAGGACCCTGCAGTGCTATAATTATTAGTGTCAATAAGTAAAGAAGATGAAGGTGAAGAAGCAGAAAAAGGAGAAGATTCAGTGAGTTTGCGAGGTTGAGAAGGTGGCGGGACTGGTAATGAGTGTAGACAGAGGGAAGCCATGGCCTGGGCAGAGCATCTATCTTGGGCCTCAGATGTCTTCCCAAGTTCCCATTATTTTCAAGAAAAAGAGAAAAAGAGGGAGTTTTATGCAAGCAAAGAAAGCTCGGAATTACAGAAGCTCCTCAGCCAAACATTTGGTATCTTGTTAGTTACTTTGTATATGGTGTATACCCGTGGACGGAACGGCACTGACAAATTTTAAAGAGAAGATAGCATAGAAAGAAAATTTTTATTTCCTATTTTAAAATTAGGATAAAGAAATTTAATAAAATATTTGTTAATATTTCACAAAATTTATAATAAAATATTAAATTTATTTATTTTTACAATTTAAATAATAAGACTTTATAAAATTTAATAATTTAAATTTTTAAAATAAAATTTTATAAAATTCAATTAATAATAATAGAGTGATTGTACAGTTTAACAGCTTATTTTTTATTTAAATTTATTTTATTTTTAGTTAAATAATTGAAAATAATTATTTTTTTTCATCTTTCTCTTACAAGCGGAAATGATAGTGATTGAATCTCAAATTTTATGGCTCATCACAAAAGAATCCATTAGTTTAGTATATTTTTTTATTTAAAATTTTATTTACCACATCAAGTAGTTGCTATTTTTGCTAATTGTTTGATTTTTTTTTTAAAATACTTTTTGCATACCAGACTTTCACTATCAAGATCTGAAGAGTTTTCAATTTATAAGTAAAAGATTAGGTTTAATTTTTTTTATTTTTCTAAGAATCTTTTTTATTTTTTAAATAAAAATTAATTTTTTTAAAGTGAAAACTATAAATAAAAATTTCTTTCTAATAAGGATGATATGATTTAACTTTTGTATAATACGTACATCATAATACTATTATAACCCCAAACACTATATCATATATTACATTACACTTTAATAAATAAAGTAGCAGTAATATTTTGTTACTCAACTTGCAATAAAATTTCAATTCAACATTATAAAACACATTCTCTTTTTTTTTTTTATTTCTTTGAAGTATTCGCTTTTCAACAAGCAAAGATCAATCCTCTTAAAATATGGTCAAACACTTAAGTAAAATTTTCGTTTAAATGAATCTTTTTTACATATAAAAATTAAATTTAATTTAAAATAATTTATTTAAAATATTCAAAGCTCTTCTATCCGAACCGTTGATAAAACACATTTTTTTTAGCCCCATGGTATGTGACACATTTTACATTTATTCTATTGTAATAGTTCGTTTAAATCTAATAGCATTTTTTATGTTCAATTCTACAAAAATGAGATTCCAAGTCGCATGATCTTCCTTAAAGCTTCTCACTTTTACACGCAATTCTAAGCCATGTACCCTTGATGCACACTTCTAACCTCTATCTCTTTAAATCTTCTGCATATTTTTTTGTTGCTTTTCTTTGTCATGATGGATACATACAAGGCACAGGGCAATGCTGAGCACAACAAATACTCATTTAGTTGTGATCGTCTCTCTTTAGTTGAGCTCTTTGACGATAAAAAATTGTGATGTGACTTGGGCAGGCCCAAGCTTTACCCACCGAGCCAAAATTCTGTGCATATATTATGCTCGGCTTGGACCAAGACCCAAACACATCAACCTTAGTGAGATTTTGTCCAGGCCCGACCAGCATGGCCCATGGACTTGTTTATGCCAAACAAAGTTGAACGGTGACACCTTACCAAAAAAAAAGTTTAATGGTGACACAGATTAATCAATTTTTGAAATCTAAGTCATGTATGGCACCTGTTATTTTCAAAATACTGATAACTTTAGAACATTAATTTTGTTAAATTTTATAAATTAAATTATAAATTTTTCCACAATAATTTGTGCCAATTTAATAGGTTCACATTTGGCGGATATGCCATTTTTAATCCATGTATAGAATAGGCAATAAGTATTGATAAATTATGAGTCTAGAGCTAAAGTTGTCAAATTTGGCGTAACTATCAGACTAACCTGAAATTGGACTAAAAAATTAGGGTTAGGTTTAAAATATTTTGGCCTAAAAAAATTTGAAAATTTTTTGCTTGAATTGTTTTTGCTTGGAATTGAATTAGCCCGACCATTTTAGCTCAAATCAAATTGGTTAGAGATCACATGAATTTTTTTATATTATTATTAATTATTTATATATAAAAATTTTAAATATAAAAATTATTAATATATATTTTAATGTGACTTTATAATAATAATCAAATATACTTAGAATTTGTCGCCAACCAGCAGGGTTAGCCTTTGAGGAGATAACTTATTTCAACCTATAACTTATAGAATTAGAGGTAAGTTCAACATTTTTTATTTAAAAAAATTTAGATTTTTTTTGTCCAAAACTAAATCGGGTAGGGGCAAACCAATCTGTGCTAGCCTATTTCACTGGTTTATTTGAGAGATAAATTAGTGTGCCACAAAATATAAATGGAGCTATATATTGTAATAAAAACAACAAATTATTTAATACATAAATAAAATTTGAATTTAAATTTAAAATTTTAAAATTACAATTAAGTATTATTACCGTATTAAGAATACCGCATGGATTATATATTCCATGGCTTTATTTCCGTTACCAACACAATATCCTAATCGTCACCAACTGCTCCCACTTCGATGGAACGCATACCGATTCTCAACCAACAAAGCCACTACGTACCCCATCAAAGTTTGAGTCAGCGAATCCATGATTTAGTTTCATTATCTCTTTCTTTTTCACGATTTAATTGCCGATCACACGATCTCAATTTCCCATCCTAACGCACTAATTCTACCATATGAGATAAAAATTAGGTGACTTCTTGTAAAAAAAATTAAATAATATGATAAAAAAGAGATATATATATATATAATGGAATTAAGAAAAAAATAAAACTCAAAAATAAAATTAAATTGCCAAAAGTTAAAATAAATGAAAAATTAGGTGAGCATAATCCTATCATACCAACTAGCAGGTAGGAAGGCAGTGGCATTCATGCATGGCTCATAGTCCATGAGTCATAGTATACAAGTGGTCTGGTACGTAATCATGTAGACAACAAATCAATCATGCACTACACCTACCCGTAGAGTCCTTTATAATGCCACACATGCTATCCCAATTTGGTGCTTCTTACTGTGCTACGTACGTTTCATTTCTTCAAACGCAACAATAGCTATAGCCAAGCAGATATGGTTTTGATATGACAACCAGATGAAGAAGAAAGATTTCTATGTCCAAACCAAAGATTTAGATTGTCAACAAGATCATAGGGTAATTCTGTTTGCACGTGAATAATTTTCATAAATTGCTTATATGCAGATATAAAAATTTAAAGAAAATAAAAAAATAACAATATAAAAAAATATGTAAAATATGTACAAAGTTTTTTTTTTATGTATATTTCATTCCTCAAGTAATAATACCCTTACATTTTTAGTTGTACTTGATTCTTTTCATATGTTTTTTAATTGTTGAATACAAATTCAATTTGCATATTTTATATTATGAATTATTTAACTTATTCAAAAGTCTGTAATTTAAACATCCATAGCTACAACATAAGGCAATTTGCTCTTAAAAATCTCAATAGCTGAGCAATCCATGAAAGGCGCATTTAAATGGAAGAAGAGTGTTTCAATCCGTCTTTTTTTAAGTGTAATTTAATTTCTTATTTTTAATTCAAACAAATTGAATTTTTAAATTTTCAATTAATTATGAAGACTTTTTAACTTATTGAAGCATTTTTTGTTTAATTAAGGGATTAATTTATTTAAGTTAAAAGATATGAAACAAATTGTACTTTTAAAAAAGACGAAAAATTATTCTAATCTTTTTTTGAATTATATATTGGCCTCCTAATAAAATTAAAAAAAATATGTTTTTGTGAGTTAGAGAGTTTTAATATTCAATTAAACTTGTTTAAATTTAAAAAATAAAAACCTAAATTATGCTTTAAAAAAATAAGGACAGATTTAAATTAATTTATAAAATAAAATATTAATAAAAAATTAATAATAAAAATTATTATAAAATATAAATAAATAAATAATTTTAAAATTTAATAATAATTTATATATTAATTTTTATTAATAATTATTTATTTATACCCTATAAAACAAAATAAAAAACTTTTCTTCCCTCA
Source organism: Dicorynia guianensis (assembly GCA_037013595.1). Taxonomy (NCBI): domain Eukaryota; kingdom Viridiplantae; phylum Streptophyta; class Magnoliopsida; order Fabales; family Fabaceae; genus Dicorynia; species Dicorynia guianensis. Next base: position 31,315,431 of record JASUAB010000005.1, read on the forward strand.
AAGACGTGGAAACGCAGGAGACCTAGAAAGAGGGTACCACAGAGCGTTTTTGTTTTTCCAAACATGGACAGGCGTAGGTGTAATAATATGAGTGTAAAGGCCCCTCCCTGCTCTGGGTCTCCTAGGGTGGACCATTGGGGACACGACATCATATATGGATAAGAATTCGCTTGTTCTTGTTTTAAGTGGCAACAACTAGCCATCGCAATCTTGAATATTCTAGTCATTTGAGAAAGCAAACTTTGAACACAAAACCAGCCCGCGTTCTTGTTACAACATGATTTGAATGCACCACGACTCGCTAAGATATGAACAATATATATGATTGAAATTTTGAATCCCACATCGTTTTGGTCTCTCTCAATCTACCAAACTAATATAACTTTCTTCAGAAATGACATATTGGTAATGGAAATTTGCTCGCTAGTTTGAACTACACTTTAGAAAAATAATGGAATGACAAATTTCGGCTGTGATTACGTAGAAATATTATTCTTCAGTTTTAATTTTACATTTTACAATAATAGCCCTATATTTTTATTATTTTATTTAATAAAATTTGGATTAAATTAGGGTATTTTCAAAACTATAAATCAATTACCATGAGGGCGTTACATTGGGTGGTGACTCCACCATCTCCACAAAAAAGAGAAAAAAAACACTGTAATGCCCATCCATCTTGGGCCAACGATTGGGCCTCAATCTTAGTGTTGTTAGTCTAGTAAACTATTTTGACCCAAAAATAATAATTTTGAATTACTTAAAATTAAATCAATTGGCTTATTTAACCAATTGTATATAACCCTACCCAAAAAAAAGAAAAAAAGAAAACTACTTGTAGTTGGGATCATAATACCTGATAAGCCCAATTTTGATATTATCTTCCATTGGCATTCTAGGGTAAATACAATTTTAATTATTTTTAAATTATTAATTAATTAAATTTTATAAATTAAATCATAAAATTTAATATATTTCACAGCCAAACCTGAGAATGTTAAACTTTCAAAGTGAGAAATGATTTAAGGAATCTGATGAAAATGTTCTCTTTAACGTAGGAAGTGTACTTATAGAGAATTTTGGTTTATATAATTTATGAATTTTTTTCGTTGTTAAAGATAAAAAAATAAACTAAAATAACATGATTTAATTATTTTTAGTAATAAAAATAAAAAAGTTAGCATCTATATATTATATATCAAGAGAATTTGGTTACTGAGCTTTAATTTTTTTATAAAAATTTTATAATAAATTAATTAAATTTTATAATTTAATTTAAAAAATTTAATTATCTCAACATTTCGTGATCAAAGATAGTGGGATAGAAAGACGATAAAAAATGAGTTTAAATTTAATTTAAATAATTGAACTTAATTTTATTAATTTTTAAATTTATTTTTATATTATAATATTTAATATTCTAATAAATAAAAGATAATAGGGAAGGAGGAACGTGTGTTGGGTCCCGGTCATTCTATAGCTTTGTTAATGGCTCTGACTCGGAGGGACGCCTCCGCACTTGTACGCTCTATTACACATTCACTTATCATAGAGAGCACTGATATATTTTTTTTATATTTATAATTTGGTTATATTAGATGGTGTGATTGAATATGAATTATTTATTTTTATTTTTTTATATTTTATTTATTGTTTTTATTAAATTAAGTTATATATATAAAAAAATATGAATATAAATGTTATAAATCAATCATTTTTAATTGTAAACACTAATATTTTTATTTTTTTATGTTAATAATTTGATTATATTAAATAATATACTTAAATATAGATTATTTATCTTTATTTTTTTATATTTTATATATTACTCTTTATTAAGTTACGTTATATATATAAAAAAAATATGAATACAAACTATGTGAATCAATTATTTCCGATCATAGGGATACCCTAGACTTTCCGTATGCACAATAAGAAAAAAAACTCCAAAAATAAAGAAGAAAAAAATTATAGTTAAGGCATTGGGTTTTCATTGAAGAGAAAGCAGGTAGAGAGAGAGAGAGAGAGTGTGTAGTGTAGGAGTAGGAGTAGCCCATCACTGCCATCACCCCTCCTCTCTTTCTCTCTCTCGCTTTCTCTCTCCAACTCTATTCGCTAACACTGAAACGGCCCCCGGCCCCTGCCTCTGCATTCTTCTCTTCTCTCTGGAAACACAGTACAGCAGCTTTCAGAAGATCGCAGACTCAGCTCTCCACACTCTCCTCTCCAGTGCCTTGGAAACCGAGCCTGCTTCGCTTTAAGAGTGGTCAGTGACCTGAATGGACAGTAATACCCTCGCCACCGCACTTCAATTTTCTCTAGCAGGTGTGGAGCAGGACCTGGGTGTCACGGTCATATCGTGTGCTTCATTCCTTTTCCGCTTAGACTTTGGTTTCCTGAACCAAAAGTCTCGATGGCCCCACTATGCCGCAAAGGCGATTTCAGTCTTTGAACGTTTTTGGTATGATGTAAATTGGTTTAGTTTGAATGGTTACTGTACTTAATCTAATTGAATCTATTTAATCAGTTTATGAAAAAATAATTAAATTATTTTATCAATTTAGTTAAAATTAAATTGATGTAAATTATATTGTATCTGTTTGAATTGAATCGATTTAATCAATTTTTATAATAAAAATTTTATTTTTTAAAATTACTTTTACATCAAATATTTATTTAATTAATAAATTCAAAAACTATTCAATTTTAGAATTATAAAAATTATAAACACATTATCTTATTAGAACAACTACTATCAATTAAATCAATTAATATTATGGATAAATATAAATAAAAAATAAAATTTTTATATATTTAAAAAACTTATTTCAACTTTCTCAAACTTTTGTTCAAAGAATAAACTGATTAAGTCAATTTTCAAAATTTCTCTTCTAATCCATCCAACTAACTAACCGATTTTAGTTGATTTTAGCTGGATTAATTTGGTTTGAATTGGAAGGAATCAATTTTCACACCATTACTTTTTGGCCTCTAGGGTTTTGGAGTTCAGCAATTCTTACAATTTTTCTCATTTAATTTTAATAATACAAAATTTAAATAATTAAATTTTATGAAATTTAATAATTTAACATATCACATAATTAAACTTTAAGAAATGTGTCAAATATGAAATGATAATAACATTTTTCAGTGTTTTGTTTGCTACACTTATGAGAGAGTTGTTCCAAGTATGAGTGGAAATAAAATGTTTGCAACAAATATTATGGGCCCCTGGAATTAAATTTCAGTTCACTAAGCAAATTTTAATAAATTAAATAACTTAGAATTTTTGAATGATGATATTATGATTTTTAATTTATGTAAATAGAAGAACTGGAATAACAATGATTTGTATATATTTTTGAACAAGTATAGCTAGTCTTATTAATAAGTAAGGAGTTATTAAATTGTCATAAATAATAATTTTATTGTAAAATGACTAAAATTGAACAGTCTAACAATGAAATAGGGGAAATTTCCAAACCTGAGAAACGGCTGCATAATTTTTTCTTAACTTTATAAATTAAAATAAACAAAATCTTATTTCATTTGCTAGTTTACAAATAATTATGAAAATCATAAATTTCATAAAATGTATCAAAATAATGTTTCTTGGTCTTGCCATGTCTACTTCAATTTTAAAAGTCATGAAAACCCCTTACCCCAAAAAAAAAAAAAGTCATGAAACTAATTGCATTTGGAATCTATCATGTATGATAGATTTCAGTTTGTGTGATACATTTGCACTATTACAATTTACAATGCTTAAAAACTATATCTATTTGGATTATCATTCATTCGACATATATAAATTATATTATTTGAAACAATCAGTGTTTACAATAATAATGCCTTTTGCCTTTCAAGAAAAATGTAAACATACTTTTTTAGTTTTAAATTGTTTATAAAAACAACCTTTCAATTGCAAAATTCACAGATAAACTTAAAGTTAATTTAAAAATGTCTATCATCACTCAAATTTGGATCACTTGCAGCCCATTTACTCCACTTTGATAACTTTGAATAATTTTTATAGAATAATAACTTCAATTACTATTTATAATGAGCTCTACTTTTTCTCATTAATTTTCTAACACTCATAAACTTCTTAATCTCTTTCTAATATTACCTTCTCCAGTTAGTTTCTAACCCCAAAAGATACGAATCCATCATAACTCTTATTTTAATCAAAGAAGTAAGCAAAATGATTACCATCAAATTTGGAAAGCCTAGAACATTGTAGAGAATATTGGTTTTTGGCAAACAACAACTAATATTGGAGAGAGTCTTAGTTATCATCAATTAATTGTTTGATCCATGTATAAAAGAATACATAAAACATTTGATTTCATTTCCTGAACAGAGCAAATCGCTATGGAGAAGAGAATGGTGGCCCAATTGGGTTTTCAAAGCACAATGATTCTAAAGGAAGAATTTACATGTAATAAAGAAAGAAATTAATTGTCTACTAGATTTAGTCATATTCTGCTAATGTCAATGCAAATGCCTCCATGATAACATTTCACATTTGGTCACCAAAGAAGGAAAATTAAGGGGGCATATTAGCCCATCAACATCACTAATTCAAGCACTAAGGTTTGAAGTGATTGGGAGCAAATCTTAGAAATGAGACATATTCTTATATAATGGCATTCATTATGCAAGTTATGACTGGAAAAAGCAATACTGCAGGAGAATTATATAAGATGAGTGAAAGTGAAATGATGTTGCCGACTGTTACTGGAGATTATATCAACTCATGATTATTCCTTTTGAAGCATTAGGGCTCCCAAAAGTAAACCCAGACGACGTGTCGGGATAGTGAGGGCATTCCCTTCACCATTCATGTAATCACAAGTGATGCTACTTGCTTATAAAAAATTTTGATATTACTAAAAATAAATTATTATGTAAAAATTATAAATTTATTGGTAAAAATTTTTGACAAATAATTTATCAAAAAATTAATTTTTATTGAAGAATTTATCATTTATCCCTCCATAATACTAAAATTGTAGTATTGTATAATACTTTTTGCATAACCAGGATATAATAATGCATTTAAGTGGGTTTATAAGATTTTTATTCATTTATTTACTGTCATAGGTGTTTTCTTGAACCCACTTAGATGTATTGATTGTGCATAAAGCATTACTCAATCACAACCTGTCTACCCTTAATTTTAAGTTATATAATAACAAAGATTTTGTATTTGCAACTCCATTTGATTGGAATTGGGAGCACTTACAGAAATCAATTACGATGAAGAGTTGGAACAAACTTAATTCTGTGAACTGTGTGAAACCAGTCCAACATCTTCTTTTTCTTTTTTGAAAAAATTATACACATTTTATTAATATTATGTCATTTACAACTATATATTTTCTTAACTATAAAATTTAGTAATTATACTTCTTTAATTATCATGAATAATATAAATATATATACTTTTTTAACTATTAAAATAATATAAGTGCACCTTTCTTATTTGTTTTTTATTAAATATTCACAATCATATGACTGATATATAACTATTAACACATATTGCTTTTTTATTGGTTATTTGAAAGAAATTATATTAAAAAGGCATAACGCTATTGTAATTCAATAAATTAATTTTTAATTTGATATTTTATTTCTTCTTTTCTCGTTTTAGGATAAGTATTTATGTTCTAGTTATAGCATATATTTTTTATGAATTAGTGATTTAAGACATACAATCTCATATAATTATTGTTTTAAAATATTTGAGATAAAATAATATTAAAATATATAAATAAAAATCGATGATATAAATTACACACAACACGCTTATATGTGGAATAGTAATAAAGCAGTCTCATTCAATTTAGATGGGTAATTAAGGATGAAATGAGTAGAAAGTCTTAAATCTAAAATTTAACACTTTTGTAATATATCAATGACAAAAAGAAATATTGTATTTTCTCTTTAATAAAAAAAATAACATCCTTTTAACTTTCAATTTTATATAAGTACACTCCTTTTAACTTGAAGGCATTTGCAAGCACAATTATTCAACTTATAAATGTCAAAATGTTTTACAAGTCTAACATCTAACAAAAAAAAATGTCATCTATAAGTTACATGATTATTAACATTTAAGGATAGTTAAAAGAAAAAGAGTATGTTTATATTATTTTAATAGATAAATGAGTGTATTTATTAATTTATATAATTGAGAGAATATATTTATTAATTTTTATAATTAAAAGAGTATACATATAAATAACTTAAAATTAAAAAAATATATACACATATATTTTCAATTTTTTAACCCTTTCTTGTTTATAATTAATTATATCACTGGGATGGCTAAATAGCGATAACAATACCGAAAGCAAGGGCGTACCTTCAACGGGACAACAGCCCCTCCGAAAAAATATTTTTATTGAGAGCATTTCTTTAAAAAATTGATATATGGTAATATTTAATCTTGGCCCTAAATAATTTTGTCTAAATATTAATTTATGTCTTTTAAAATTAGTTAATAAAATTATCAAGTTAAAAATTTATACTTTTTAAAAATATTAAATTCATAATAATATAATTCATATTAAATATTTAACCCAACATATAAAAATAATGTACAAAACTAAAAAATTAAAAAAAAGGCTCACAAATATTTAACCCCAAAACATGTTGTCTTTACTCCTTACGCATGCAGACTTTCTATCTCAAGCTGTCATGCATACCATCTTTCGTGTTTTCCCAACTTCTCAAAATCGCTTTCTCCTTGCAGTTAAATAACCAGATTCCTTAATTTAAGCACAAAGCAACATTTTTTAATTTAACTATTAAATATGCCTCTTTCTTTTTTTGTATATAAACTAAAATAATTATAAATAATCTCAAGCAAAGTTATAGTTAAATTGCAAGAGTTAATTGTAAAATAATTAATATGTATTTTTGTAACTATGGATATTTTAAAAAAAACTATATCATCATAAATTATTAATATATTAGTTAATGGTATCCTTTGACTCAAAAAGCACAATATAAAATATAATATGATACGAATATAATAATATAATAAAATACCCAAAAATATAAGATATTAATGAAGGCATATAGATAGTTATTAATAAAGAAAATTTATAAAAAGCCTTGTTTAGCTTCAAATAGGCCATGACAAAACTAAATCACTTCTCATTAACCAAACAATTGGACTAATAACCCAAAACCTTGGATGTTGCTAAGATAGTTCTCATGAAAGAAATGTCATTATTCTAAACTTTTACGTATAAGTCTAGGGCTGTCAAATTGGACATGGCTCTTCTTATCTTGCTCCACATAGAAAGCAGGTTGAGTCATATTGTGTAACCCATTTAAGTACGGATAAATTAAGTTGTCCTAACTTGCAGGTTGAGACGGGCTTGGATTGAGCTTGCTACGCAGGTATTGACCTACTACACTTAAAAGAAGTCCCTTCAGGGACATCCGATACTACACTTAAAAGAACAATGCTTTTCATACATATTTATATTTATAATTTATATTTATATTTTTTATAATTTATATTTAATTTATATTTTTATTTTTTAAAATAATTTTTTAATAAATTACAATATAATCATATAAAAGAAGTGACTGCAACGTAACTCTAAGAATGTATTCTAAACTTTTTCGGACACTTAAAATTATGCTGTTTTGTTTTTACTTCATATACATAAACACATATAATTTATAATTATGTTATTTTTTTAAATATTTAATATTTATATTTTTTATAAAGATTAAAATTTATATTTATAATTATTAATTAGAATATTATTTTTAATTTATTTTTAGAATCAAAATAAATATTTATGATTCTTTAAAAATATTTTAATATTTTAACCTATCAACCTACCTGCCATGGATGGGGGCGGGCTGAAATTTTCTTGCCCGCAAAAATGGCGGGCAAAGTTACCGAAGCGGAGAAATTTAAGGTTGTCTTTCTTGCTTCTTAGGTTTTTAGCCCACTCGGCCCCTCCACAGACCCCCGTCTCCGTATTCCAAGTATTGAGAACAAATATCGTAGTCGGCAGCGTACAAGGTAAGAAAACGTACCATAGATCAAAAAGGGGCTAAACTTATTCATAAAATAATCAATTTAAAAAAGTATTTTTGGAAAACAAAAGAAGAAGCCGTCCCTACATGCACAGAAAACAAAAAGCAGTGGCACCTATTGCCTTTTTTTTTTTTTTTTTGTGTACCGGTCTAATTTAGCTGCTGCATCTGCTACTGCTACTTTCAAATTAGAGAAGGGGTCAAGTCTTCGCACCCCACGTACCTTTCCTCCTATAAATATAGACCTTTCCTGCCCTCTTATTCCCCACCGAGTGAACATAGTTAGCTTCTCTATGATTTCTCTTTCTTTCTCTTTTTCTCTCTGGTTTCTTTGATCTTCTTCAGCTTCTGGTTAGTCTTGTTGTTCAGGGCTTTGAACATGGCATTATTAAGGGCAGAGAAAGTATGGGAGAATCTGTAAAGCTCAGGAGGGATAGCGCCGTGACATTAATGGTGTAGTTGGCGCTATCTATCCTGAGTTTCACGGGCTCTTCTTACTATACTATCGCAGGGGCAATATTCAAGGTTCGCATCTCTCACTATAAAATTTAAATTATATCTTTCCTACTTACCCTTTACCTTTTTCAGCTTCCTTCCCGGTGATCTTTCTGGAACAGAAACCAAGATGAGATCTTGATGAGATGATACTGGAGAAGAGCTCTAATGATTCGTTGGCCCTGACCTAATTTGTTTCTTGATTATGGGTTTTCTGCTTCTTCAAATCCTTCTCACTATCTCAGTTTGTATGAGTTTTCTATCTTCTTCTTCTTCTCTTGAAATCTGTTTATGGTTTGATTACTTCAATACCAAACTAAGGTGAACGGTTTGCAAAGTTTTCAATTAGATTCTCTTCTTTTGACTTGTCTCGTCCCTTGGTGCAGTGCTTTTGTTCACTTCTCGCACCTAGTTTGATCTTTGAAAAGTCTGTTTTTCACAAACTTACCTCAATGGCAAAGAATTAATAACCTGCTATTTACATGATTTATCGTATATTCTCTAAATCATGGTTCATGTTACTTTAGGCTTTGTGGATAGCGAACTGGGGGCGATGGGGCTTAATCCTAATATGTTCTATGCTTATGTTTTTCATGTATTCAGGCAAATTCTCATTTATTTTTCCCAGGAAAATCGAGGGCTTTTGCAATAAAATATGCGGCTCTTGTTAACTGGCAGTATTTTCATTTTTATCATTAACATATGGGCATATTTTTCCTTTTCTCTTTGAAGTCATCCTTCTAATGTTTCAGGTCTTGTATTCTAGTTCAGAGAGCGTGTCCAAAAAGCCCTATTCTCCAGAAGGACCTGCTATAAAGTTGGTGGCAGGGTTTTATTAAGCCAGTTACTACTGCCTGATGATGACTTGACCAGTTGACTCTTATACAAAAAGATGTATGTTTTTTTCTAAAGCAACTGACAAACTTCTGAGTTATTGTTTCCCTGAGAACATATATTGATGACTGATGAATTAGTTCAATTTTAATGGTAGGCCTGAGAGAGCAGCTCGCTAGCAGTGTTCATCTTCTGGGGTACTTGATCTGCCCAAAAGCAAAACCCTAGCTAGCTAGTAATATTCCCTTGCAGCTATAGAGATACTTGAGCCATGGGAGATGATGGGTGAGTTAGGGTTTGGATCATAATGTTTGACTGCAACTTTTGCAGGCCTTTTTTTTTTTTTTTTACTATATAATGGAGGGGTTAGTTACTGTGGATGTTTGACTCGTTTCCAACTTGACCCAGGTTCACAGGTCTCGTCGCTTTCTTTCCTTCTATAATTAACATCTTCATAATCTCCATCATTAAATTCCTATGAAAGGTAAAGTTATTGCGGGCAGCAACATTTACCCCAGTTTCCCTTTTCTCACCAGCTTCTCCAGGTCACTTTTTTTCCCCATCATGACCCCATGCAGTTATAAAAAATAACCAAATTGGACCAATTTAAGTTGGGTTCTTGGAGATGTTGATGCTGAAATTGACCTCACTAATATTAGACAAATATTCCCAATTAATTTATGTACTTTTCCTTTTATTTGGTGTCGTTACTTATCCATTTCCTGTAATACATGCAATTGAAATCATCTGGTTGGCCATTATGTCGCGGTTGGGAGAATGCATATAATATTGAGGGCTTTGTTTTCAAGGATTTATAAGTCTGAATCAACTTTAGGTTACAGAGTGTGCCTTGTTGTTTGGGGACAAAGCAACCAACTTTCCTGTGATAGATCTCCAAGCTTCTACTATTATAATTGCATATCTATTGAAGAATCAAGATGATCTTCATCTTCTATGAACTAGTGGGTGTGGTTAAACAGTAACCCCCACATCTGTGTACAATCTATGGGGATTTTTGCCCTTTGTATATGAGTTTCTTGGTAATAAGCTTTTAAACTGCACGCCATTCCATGGATGCTATTGTACGTTGAACTCAAGCTTCAATGGTGCTGTTCAATGTTATATAAATAAAAAAAATGGTGTTAATGGGATAAAATATAGTAATAGTCTAGCTGTAAATAATGCCTTTATTCTTGTGAAGCAGCCAGAAGGGATTGATTTGCTAAATGCTGTGGCAGTGGGAGTGGCAGACCAAAATGATTATACTCGTTAGAATGATAATGATTTCTACCATCAATTGGCTCAAACTTTGAAGGCAGATACAAGCTTAATTGCCAAATGTATGAGTAATGTTATTTATATATTTTGATTTATAATTTTTATATTTTGATTTAAGTTTTTTATTTTAATTTTTAATAAATCTGCATCTAAGCACAACAACGACATGGTTAGATGTGTAGCCATATCTTTATGGCCATAGGATTTCCACAAATGCATATAGCTTATATATGGCAAAAGATGTTATTATCAAAAGGAGTTACAAAAATCTCAGAAAAGAAAATTGTTAGATTTGAGGCTCTTACTTCAGGCTAGAATATGAGATTATTAAAATTAGTCGTAATATTTTTAAATATAATTTTTGTAAAATAAAAAGTTATTTATCTAATGATAAACATTAAATTGATGGATTCTTTTAATAAAGTAGGATAAGAAAGAGTGCTATTATTTTTACACTCTAATTTTTCATGCAAAATTTTTATATTTTCACTCATAATTATAAATGTATACAATTCAATTATATATTAATAATTGTAAATAAAGGTGTAAAAATTTTACATCAAAATTAAAAGTATTTCTTGGCAAGGACTTGAATCGCCTTGTAACTTTGGACTAGTTTATTTTATTAATTATTTAATCTGTTATCAATAGTTATTGCTGTGGGATATTTTTCCCAAGACATGGTGCAGAAAAATGGATGAGATTGAATCTCAATAAATTGGAAGGTATAATATATAGAAATGATTATGGCACATGTATGACACTGAAACTAAGAATAGGTTTGCTAGAGCTGAGTATGAAAATGAAGAGATAAAAAAATGGAGAGATGCAGTAAAAATTGCAAACGAAGTTGAATTCGTTCCTATCTGCACCTATCTTGCCCGGATATAAAGCACAAAGATCTGTGGTTCAGTGGTCATTGTGGCTTATCTAAAACAGGACTTTTAGGGACTTGAGGCAAGTTCAAGGATTTTTAAAATTTTTTTAAAAAATAATTAATATAATGTATATGTGTATGTAGATACTATTAGAGAAAATAAAAGATCTAGTGAAACGAAAGATTTTTATTAAAAATCAAGTTAAAATAACAGACAAAATGTGAGCAATATATTATTTTTTTTTTGTGATATAGGGAAGCCAAAGCTTTTACATAAGGGATAAGGGAGAGGAACAGGGGATGAGATGCTCAACGGCGATCAAATCTGCCTCTCAAAGCTATGAGGCAGGCACCAATGCCCCTGACCTACGAGGCGCGCGGCAGCAATATGTAATCTTTGAACTAGCTAGTAGCTGCATATATATTATTCTTGATTTTTCTCTTTATAGGCTTGGATTATAGAATATACGCAATTATCTAGAATAGAAGCTGGGTTCTTTCTCTCAATTTAGATTCTTTAACTTTAAAAGGCTCCTTACTTTGTTACTTTTGTGAGTTTAGACAAAATAGAAAATAAAATTTATTTGTGAATTTAATTTTTCACACTAATTTGTAAATTTTCTTAAATTTACCTTTTAAATCTGAATTTTTTTGTTATCTTAATTTTATCTTTATTTCTTTTATGATACATCTCACCCTAACTTTAGGAATGTGGATCCTTCTCATGTACCTGCGGTCGGCCAAAAGCTATTGAACCGTAACTCTTGACTTTAGTTGAAATGTTAACAATGTTCTAATTATTGGCGCTCCATCGATGTGGCTTACACAGTGAGACATGAGCTCTCTCTTGGATAAGCTCTCTTTGTCCTAAACCCTTTTCGCATATGAAAGAGCCTACTCTACTTTTTCTTTGGAATGCATCTAAACTTAGGCTTACACAACCATATAAAGTACATTTGATGTACACTTATTTTATATTGTAACCATATAAAATAACCTAGTTTCAAATATTTGCATCCTAAGGATTTGACATTAATTTAAGTGGTTGAATCTGACTTTATTATGTTTATTTTTTTAAATTTAATTCTTATATTGTAACATTTTTAATATTCAAAAAAAAAATTTACATTCCAATTATCACTAATGTGGCTGAGAGAATTTTATTTTAAATTCTTTTGTAATATTTTTCAACTCAAAACTTGACATAAGGTGGGATTATGACTGCATTAAGGTGGGCTACCAAATTACTAAAGCTAAGCTAGGATTTCATGAACTTCACATTCTAACTGAATAACTTTTTTTTTTTCAATTTTGATGAGATATTTTTAAATTTTGGGTGTATCTAGTTTTTGTTTAAAATAAGAATTAAATGATAAACTTTTTTCAATAAAAATAATTCCAGAACGCAAACATATTAACTGAATAACTCCTTTTATACTGGAGTCCATACTATTATTTTTCAAAGATAGATTGAAAAGATATTGGAAAATAAGGTGATTGAATTGCCTTTGATAAAAATCCAACTTAGTGCATGGAGGCAAATGTCCACCTTGAGTGTAACGTGGCTCTGCCACTACGGCTGTATATAGATGCCCTTACATTACGTTAGGAGAGAATTAAAAGAGAGAATAAATAATAAAAAGAATAAAAATTTTATATTAAATTATAAAAAATAAAAAAATTATTACAATTAAAAAAATAAAAAAAATTCAAATTTCACTGGAGCTACTCTTCGACCTGTTTCTATGTGTAGAGGTGTTGGATAGTTTGAAAACGTGTGAAAATCTGCATAAATCGACACAGCACATAAATAAGACGTACAAGATTTTACAACAGTTCTTTCTTTACTGTAGCACGGCTCTCCCAACCACTTATATTTGACAATGGTACGCTTTAAGAGTAAAGATCCTCCCCCACTATTCCACTATTCCAGAATCCCCAGAGAAATTAGTAGGAGCCGCTAAAAATTTTGCAAGGATTTTGTGGCATGACGTGGGAACAGTCCCATTCTCTTCTGATTTATCATAAGTGATATAGTTCGAATAAAAAAAAAATATATGTATATAAGTTTTTGTGTACAATAGATACATATATAAAAAATAGTTAAAAACTAAAAATATAAAAAATTATATAAAATATATACGAAATTCGAATTTACGTACAACATTGCTAGTTAGAATATGGTAGCCTTTGGCTGCCGTACAATCTGCGATGCTCTTCCGGTCTATTTATTGCAGTCATCATTCTCGGTACGTCTCAGATCCATAACTACTGAAGACAAATGATATGATTTTCTGTACCAAAAAAATATTGACGATTTTGAAAATTATAGATTTGTTTTCTGACTCTAGACGACCGGCTCTGATTCTATGACTAAATTTTACTGTTTTGTAATTTTGGAGATATTTTTATATTTCTTCATTTTCATCTAATTTTTTATTAATTTTTTAATTTTCTCTATCTTTCTAATTGTCATTTCTAATTTTAAATTTGAAAATTAAAAGTATCCTAATCCAACTCTTGACTTGCTGTTTGTTTCAACCCTTCAAGCGAGTTATCTTGAAATGTGAAACTGAGATTATATAAGTTTGAATTTACAAATTATTACAAACTTAATGTCCTCTACAAAAATTATTTTTTAGTTTCCTACACCAAGGTACATAAACATACAAATAATAATAATAATAATAATGATAATTTTATTTTAATTAGAATAATTGTGAAAATTGGGTTTATAATTCTATAAAATGAATTTATATCTGAATTTTAAAAAATGCTTATCTGGAATCATGCTTAGAGCACTTATTTATGCCAAATTCACACAGAAAAAGTTGCATTCCCATTGGTTAAGATTTACTGTGTGTCAAATTACTAATATATTATATAAAAATAATGTATAATTTGAGAGATGTGAGGAGGTATAAATATTAAATGTACAATTAAATAATCACATGAAAAAAATTACATGTACTGTAAAATGAAAGAGGGGCTCCAGTGCACAGGCGGAGCAACTGTTCTCCATGGCCATTTAATTCTGTACCCTGACATGGTGGCTGAATTTCAGCCGAACCATATTGAATTTGCTCTGGTCATTTCCGGCATCAGGCCAACACATTCGCTGAAATTCATTCCTGGTGGGGCTAGGTACAGAGCCCTCTGAATATGTTGATGGGTGCTGATGGTGATAACTCAGCCCTACAATTTTAAGGGGACTTTACTATTACCGGGCCTCATGTTTGCAGGCCTTATTGGGCCTGGCAACTCTTCATGATTTGCTATTCACAAATGCAATTACTAATGGATGTGTCAACTTCCAATACTCGGAGATTGCTTCTGATTCCCAACCTCTTTTTAATGCTCTCCATTGCGTAGGACTGTGGGGAATATGCTCAGCTTCAAATTAATATTGTCTCCTCCAATGATGAAGGTTAATATCTTAGAACATTGTGACTTTGCATGAAAAAATGGTTTAATTTAAGATTTTATTTAAACGGCTTGTACCTCTTCAACAAAGTCCTGCCCACCCCCATACCAGCCTAGTGCAGTGGTAAAATGAAAAGAAAATGGTAAAAAAGTGAAATAAAGCTAATTATGAAATTATTACAGATTTATGACTAATTTTAATATATATAAATTAATGATAAATTTATGTTGATTAATAATATGTTTTTGATTTTTTATATAAAATTAGTATAATGTAGTTGTCAATGCTTCATTTTTTTTCTTAATAATTACCAACGCATCAATAGTAGTACTAAGCCACCTGCAGGAACTTGTGGAAGAAATCTGCCAAGTAAGACAAACAAAAAGACTGAGTATAAGACACAAAAAGAATACAATAACAAAAGCCCAAATTAATTTTCTCATTATCAATTAAAATTAAAAAAATTGATATGTTCATATTTTGAGGTAATTAAGAGAATTTTATTCTTTTATTTTAAGATATATAAGAATCAAATCAAGATGGATGTCCATATATATATATATATAGTTGGTTCTTATCTCAAATTAAATTATTGTTAATTTGGTTATTATTTTAAATAAAAAAATACAATTTTTTTAGTTTCTCCACAAGATATCCAATTGGCACAAATTTCTCTTGCAGTACGGCCAACTTCCATTAGGCCAATAACTAGTTGGTATAAAAATACAATTTCTTTATCTCAAAATATAGTCACAAATTGACCCTCAATTTAAGTTTTTCCTTATAAGTATGAATACATGTAACTAAAGAGTGAAATTAGTTGGCATCTTTGATAGTATAGTGGTACCTTTTTGGTGATTCCGTTCTGCTTCCTAAGTTCAAATGCAGAACCTTGAGTATGTATTAAGTGATTTGATGCTTTTTTTGTCTAAAACAAAAATTAGGAGTTCAAATTACCTCAGTATATAAATATAAACTAAATAAACCTAAGGTGGTGTATTTAAATTGTTGCACTTTGTTTTAATTACCAACCAACTTTGTTATTGATCTAATGAAGAAATAGATAAACCAAAAGACCACAAACACTAAAAGAAATTGTAATTGTAATGTCTACCTCACAAGTAAATAAAGATGGTCAACCACTAAAATGAAAGGGAAACACTTCGCATCCCAACTTTTACGGATGTCCCCACCTTCCTTTATAAGATGTGTAGCTTGTTGTGTCTCTCTCTTTGTCTGCATACCTATCTATGTGTATCTAGCTGATATTGCATGTCAGAATTTTCAGAAAGTTTCATGTATGGCTAGGGCTTTCCATGCACATCGTCTGCACCAAACAGTCAACGGACGGCACATTCGTCCTTCTCATTACCAACACAAAAACTTCACCATTGGTGGTAACAAATTTGGCGTACTTCCCATAATATGTCAACATGTTCATGAGGGGCACGCTTCTGGCATCTTTTATGGAGAAAACCCTCTGCACTACACCTTCACATTGTTGTTGTTCGAGGTTTCCCTTGTCATCTTGATCACCCGCATTGTTCGTTTTCTTCTTAAGCCGTTGAAACAACCCAGAATCATCTCTGAAATCATCGTAAGCATCTTGTAACTTCTTACATAATCATTTGTTGTGTATTTCTGTCTGTCCTTTTTCTCTAATTGGGAAGAAAATTTCATGCTTTCAAGGGTGGCATAATTGTTGGGCCTTCTGTTCTGCGGCACAAAAGATCATTTGCAACTAATATAATGCCTGAAAGTGCCGAATTCCTGGTGAGAAATATTGGGATAATCGGTTTCATGTTCTTTGTTTTTGTATATGGGGTAAAGATGGATAGCGGCCTTGTAACAAGATCCAAGAAAAAGCATGTATCTATAGCTTTGATTGGTATTATTGTTCCCACAGTGGCAGTGTTTCTTGTGGCACTGGTCATGAGAAAGAATATGGATAAAGAACTTGCAAAGCTTAGTTCAATAGGGGGAGTTGCAAGCTACCTGGGAATCACATCATTTCCTGTCCTCCACAATGTTCTTAAAGACTATAACCTTTTAAACTCCGACGTGGGGCGAATGGCTTTGTCCATGGCAATCATAGGTGATATCCTGGGTGCCGGCACCATCGTAATATTTGAGGCAGGCAAACAAGGAGAAACAGGAGCCATAAATGCCCTATGGTTTCTGATTTCTTTGATTCTTCTGTTGACATTTATTATGACCTTTCTTAGTCGAGCAATGGAATGGATTATTGAGAAAACCCCGGAAGGACAACCAGTTGATCAATCTTACATTGTTGCCATTTTGTTAGGAGTTTTTGTAATGTCGTTTCTGACTGACATGTTTGGCATATCCATTGCTAATGGGTCACTGTGGCTGGGGTTAGTAATTCCTGATGGCCCTCCATTGGGAGCCACGCTTGTAGCAAAGACTGAGACAATTATGATGGAACTTCTTATGCCCTTCTCTTTTATTATGGTGGGATATTATACTGATGTGTTGGCCATGAGTGCTGTTGGCTGGTCCAATTTGGCCCCATTGTTTGCTATGGTCATAACTGGGTACTTGACCAAATTCGTATCTACTTGGATTGCCACTATCATTTGGCGCATGCCCTACAAAGATGGACTTGCTGTCAGTCTCATTATGAGCTTGAGAGGCCAAATTGAACTTCTATTGTTCCTCCATTGGATGGATAAGAAGGTAACGAAGCGTCATTATATCATTTATATGCATATCTCTTTAAACTTTTAAACTTAAATGTTTTTCTTTATTAATTTCATAAATTTTTAGTACTTTGAAAATTTCTTACTTTGATAAGGTGTGCTACGGGTATGAACAGGTCGGGTTTAAGATAAAAAGTTGATCAAATAAAGTAAAATCATTTTTTTTATTATACAGGCACTTTGTGCAATCAATTTGAGTTTAGGTCAAGTTTGTCACAAAAGGTAACCTATCACTTACTTGATATATATGTGTGGTTGAGTCACCAATCTTATGCAAACCCCAACTTGAATATAATGCCTCTATTCAAATTTATGACCAATGAGCTTATATAGCCCAAGTGGTCCATTAATAATAAAATGAAGACATGAATTTCTCTTCTATAATAAAATTACATATGCTGCCAATATAGGTTGGCTTTATTGGTCAAGGTTTGATTCTTACTGACTAATATGAGGATCATGTTGGTAGATAATCTGTAAGAATAGGAAGTAAGTGCCCTTTGGACTTAAAGGCATGCCTTCGCCTTGATGGAAAACCAGAAGTCAACCTACCTAAACTTTTTGTAAAAACAAAAAAAAAAAAATTTACATATGCTATTTGGGTTTAGCTCAATTTAGTAGTTAAGGTGGGTGAGGCTTGGAAAGTGGTCCTGTATTCAAGTTATATTGACTACCTTTTGCACTTCAAAAAATTGGTTAAATATCAGTCTAATACTGAGAAATTGCATTATCAAACATCAACTCCTTATACGCATTTTCCATTTAAAATGTCAACATAGAGAACTATAAGAAAATATTGGTATTAAAGAATGCACCCAATTAACTTTTGTGGTTTAATCTGTATGCATCCAGATGATAAAGACTCCAGGTTTCACGTTATTGGTACTTATGACAACTGTATTGACTTCAACTTTTACTCCTTTAATCTGCATCTTCTTTGATCCAACAAAGCCATACATGGTGGCCAAAAGGAGAACCATTCAACACAGCCCTGCAAACGCAGAACTTCGAATAGTGTTATCTATTCTTGATAGAGAAAGAATCCGTAGCCTCATCAATCTACTTGATGTCTCCAATCCAACCTTAGACAGCCCTTTTTCAGTATTTGCTCTCCAGCTAATTGAGCTTGAAGGCCGCGCCGCCCCTGTTTTCATAGACCATGAGCTACAAGAAGTGCCTCCCAAATATAAATGCACGCGCACCGCAAACGCCCTCAATTTTTATCAGCAACGTAAAGGTGATGAGAAAGTTAAGCTCCACTCATTTACTGTGGTGGCCACAAAGCGAAGTATGTACCAGAACATTTGTGAGGTTGCAGTTGAACACAAAGCTACTTTCATTATTGTGCCCTTCTTTCATATGGATCATGGAACTCGGAGTTGTTGTTCACATGTCTTGGCTCATGCTCCTTGCTCAGTTGGAATTCTGGTTGACAAGGGCAGTCTTGAAAACACCACAGTCGGCCGTTCATTCCGGTTTGCTGTACTTTTTCTGGGAGGAGCAGATGCTAGAGAGGCTCTTGTTTATGCAGATAGGATGGTGAATAACCAGGAACAGGTTTCTCTGACTGTGATACGGTTTCTCTCTCATAACTATGAAGGGGACGAAGGAATGGAGAAAAAGCTTGATGATGGAATCATAACTCAGTTCTGGGTTAAGAACGAGTCCAATCAACGAGTGGTATACAGAGAGGTGGTGGTTAATAATGGAGAAGAAACAATTGCGGCGATTCAAGCTATGAATCAATGTACTTATGATCTTTGGATAGTAGGAAGAAAACAGGGAATAAACGCTATTCTTCTAAGTGGGTTATCAGATTGGAGTGAAAATGAACAATTGGGACTTATAGGAGACTATGTTGCCTCTGTAGATTTTAGTAGTTCAGCTTCTGTTTTAGTGGTACACCAACAAATCCTAAGAGGATGAAAGGACAGCGCCAGGTGATCACATGGCTAGAATAGGAATATGCCAAAAATAACAGTAGCCAAGCATGCATGCTACTAAAAAATGACTGGCTTTGGTTATGTTAAATATTTGAGATCTAGATTCACTTGCTAATTCAATGTTCTCTACATGAAAGCTTATGTTGTGGTATTTGTATAGGCAAAGGAAAATTCATAGAATTCTTGGAAAGACACCTCTATCTCCTGTTTGGGGGTGAGTGGATGGTCTGTGTACATAGATAAATGAAAGAAGACTGAAATTATGGTACTTCGGAAAAGTCACCAAGGTTTTTTTTTCTTTTAAATTTCTTTTCCATGTGTGATAGGTAAGATTTGACCTAAGTTATCTTGTTATAACATCCAAATTTCTCACCACTAGACAATACATCTTATCAATGTTTGTTCTTTAATGTTACACAAAGTGACACAAGCCCTATGTACAACTAATGAAAGGTTTGTGGTCCAAGGAGGAGGTCTTTCTCAACCCGACTAATTTAATATCCGGGAGTAACACTGGTTTAGCTAATAAATCTAGGAAGAAAAATATTCCATTCAAAGATTAGCACTGTTGATATACCAAAAGGCATAGATTATTTAAAAAATTTATTAGTAATTTAACAATTGATGAAATATTTATCGTTTAAAGTAAGATGTTATTCTTTATCCTACTAATCATTAGTATAAATTTACTATTGAGATTAACATTGATTTAGATTTTTTTTTAGATTTTTTTTAATAAGAACGACTTTAAGTTTTAATTTGTATTGATAAATTTTTTAAAAATTTTTTAAAATGTAATTAATTTTTATCAAATCAACATCTTGTTAGTATTGTTATGCCTTTATTATATGGAGTTTTTATCAATTTCTTTACATCGAAGTAACTTCATTCTAAAAGATATAGCTTCATGTTCTTCTTGAAGCAAATTCAAGTGTTGATTGGCTAGCAAGGAATGCATTAAATGGGAGGGAGAGGTTGTCTCTGTTTCATAGTATTCCTTGGGGTTTGAATTCGCTGTATAATTATGATAGAAGGGGTCTGGGATTACTCGGACCATTTCCGGTGGGTGGTTGTTGTTTCTTGGGCCATTGTCACCGTTTTCATACAAGAAAAAAAAAAAAAAAAAGAAAGATATAGCTTCAAATTATGGCTACAATATTATCGGTTGCCAGCAATTACATTTGACCTTTTTTGACTTTTCTTGAAGTATTTTTTTTGAATTATTTTTTATTGGACAAGTAAAAACAAAGGTATTGATGTAACTACAGCAGCAAATTAAAACCACATTCTCTATTGAGAATCTAGCTAAAAAGGATATTAATAAAAAAAAAACGACTGCTTAATAGATTTTTTCAAATATATTTCCTTTCTAAATAAACTTACAAATTAGAATCAAACTTAATCTTATATTCTTAATTGAATATAATTTCTCGTTAAGACTTTTTATGAAGGAAAGAAGTTCGAAGATAGGATTAGGAGAATGAACTTTTTTAATCTTATATTTATACTCTACCATAATGTAAGAATTTAAAATTTAGTGTCAGGTTTATTTTATAAAAAAATAATATGAAAAATTAATTATAATAAGTAGTTATTTACGACAATACAATAATCTTGTGTTTTTTTTTTTATAATAAATAGTTATTTTTTTTAGTTGTACCTCTTCGAGAATTGAGGAAGTCTTGAAGACTATTCAGGTGGAGGTTTCAGATCCCGTGAATGATTTTCTAATGCGACCTTTCTTCAAAGAAGAAATCAAAGAGGCCATTTATTAAATGGTTCCAATAAAAGGCTTAACTCTAATAGAATGCCAACTCTCTTCTTTTAAAAATATTGGAATAAAGATGGAAAAGAAGTATCTGCTGTTGTGCTGCAAATCTTAAATGGAGGTGCGTAAGAATGGCCTTCTCCTAACTTCGTTAATCATACTTTCATTACTATGATCCCAAAAATAAAGGATCATGTATTAGTATCTCATTTAGATCAGTATCTTTTTGCGATGCATTGTATAAATTTGTGGCAAAAATCATTGTTAACAGATTGAAAGGAGTCCTTCCTGAATTTATAGCTGACTTTTAGAGGTCTTTTGTGCCTAACCGCATATTTACAAATAATACTTTAGTTGCATACGAGTTCATTCATGCTCTAAAGAATAAGCGCATTGGTAAGGAAGGTTTCTTTGCTCTCAAGTTAGTCATGAGTAAAGCCTATGATAGGGTGAAAATGTGATCTTCTCAAGGCAGTCACGAAGAAAATGGGGTTTCATGAAAATTTTGGTTGATTTGATTATGGGATGCGTACAGTATATATAAGAAGCTTTTGTTTCTCAAAGGGGTTTGAGATAAGGTGGTCCTTCATCTTTATATCTTGTTCTTCTACGTGTGAAAGGCCTCACAGCTTTGATTTCTAAGTCAGAGGTATCGGGCGCCTTGCATGAAGTCAAAGTTTGCAGATTTGCTCCACCTGTTAGTTATTTATTTTTTGCAGATGATAGTATTGTGTTGTCTCGGGTATCTGACTCTGATATTCAGGAGCGCTTGAGAATATTGCTACTGAACAGGCTTCTCAGTAGAAGGTGAATATGACAAATCTGTTGTTTTCTTCATCCCAATTGTGTAGAGATTATTAAAAATTCTGTTATAATTCAAACAACTGCTTATATAAAAAGTATCTTGAGTTTATCCACTATGATTGGAAGATAAAAAATTTTGCCTTTTAGTCTCTCAAAGACAGGGTTTGGAGGCAGGTAAAGAGGTGCTAATTAAGGCAGTGACCCAAGTTATTCCAGCCTATACAATGTCCTGTTTTCTTATTTCAAGCTCTCAATGTCAAAATCTTAGTAGTATGGTGAGTAATTTTTGGTGGAATTCTCAGTCAGATGATAAAAAGATTCATTGGCTCAATTGGAGGGCTTTCTGTCGTTCAAAGAGTGACAGCGGACTTGGATATCGTGATTTGCGTACTTTTAATTTAGCTATGCTTGCTAAACACAGGTGTATGTTTTGCAAAATCCAAATTCTCTTTGCTCTAGAATTCTTAAAGCCAAATATTTTTCCCATGGGCATTTTTTATCTGCAGAATTGGGCCATAACCCCTCCTATACATGGCGCAGAGTTTGGCATGGAAGGAAAATTCTGGCCAAAGGTATTTTGTGGAGAATTGGAGATGGGTGTCAAGTCAAGGTGTGGCAAGACCCCGGGTCCCTTGAGCTGATAATTTCATTCGAAATTCACCAATTGTCCCTTTTCATAAAGATTTGTTGGTTGGGGATTTATTAGATCCTGTGACGGGACAATGGAATTTGGAAATGCTAAATCAACTTTTCGCTCATGATGAATGCAGAATCATTTGTTCCACACCCAAATCTAATAGGCGGTGTCCTGATGGAGTTTACTGGTATTACAATTTAAATGGGTCTTTTTCAGTTGGAAGTGCCCATAAAATTGCTCGGAAAGACCAAAATTCAAAAAATAATTCCAATCTATCTTTAGGCTCTTCTATTTCTCATGATTCATTATTCCGGAAGAATTGGATTGTCTACCTTGTGGAGAGTGAGTAGAGATATCCTCCCAACAAAGGATACCCTTTTGAAGCGTCAACTTGATATTTCTCAAGGTTGCTATGACAGCTCTTCATCTCATCAGAGATTGTCCATTCACAACTGAGGTCATTAGGGCCGGCTGTTTTCCTTCTACCAGTGATTTTAGAATTCTGAATCCGCTAGCTATGCTGTTCCGCAGGCGGTGATTAGCAGATGGATTAAGCCTCCTTATCCTAGCTTCAAGGTAAATGTTGATGCTGGCATCTAACTTTTCTGGGATTGGGGTGGTTGTTAGAGATGATGAGGGCAACTTTTTGGGTGCTTTGGCTTGCTCAGTTCCGAATATGATAGATGCGATGATGAGTAAGCTCTTAGCAGTTAAAACTGGTCTTCAGTTTGCTCTCGATTCTGATTTCTATAATATAATTCTGGAAGGAGATTCAAAGAATGTTATTGATTAATTAGTTTCAAGATCATCTGTGCTCTCAGATTATGGTACCATTCGACAAAACTACCTGGATTTTTCTTCGATTTCATTTAGCTTTGTTCCTAGACACGGAAATATGGTAGCTTACCATTTGTCTAAACTAGGGGTGGGCATTGGGTGGGGCGGTTTGGATTGGGGTAAAATTCTCTCAATCCAGTTGAACCCAATCTCTTATTAAGTTAGTCCAACCCCAGCCAAAAAATTCTTCAAACCAGTATTCTTGGGTTAGAATGGTGCGGTTTCACTTGGGTGGGTTAGTTTGGGTTAGGATGGGGACGAACGAACGTGAGGTGAGCGGTGGAATTAGGATGAGGTTCGATCGACTAATGAGGACTCAAAGTGTCGAAGTGTGATGATTAGAAAAGAGATGAGCCAAAATGAGAAGAGACAAGTCAAGATAAGGTGGGAGGAGGTAAAGGATTAGCGTTGACTGTTGGAAATGATGAGACAACGAACGAAACTTGTAGCTCATGAGAGAAGGAGTTGAGGGACCGAGGGTTCGAGACGAGGGAGGGAGGAGTAGTGTTGGTTTGCTGAAGTTGAGCTGGCTCTTGCCTGTTTGGGTTTGGATGGGGATGAACGAACGTGAGGCGAGCAGTGGAACGAGGATGAGGTTCGATCGACTATTGAGGGGCCAAAGTGTCGAAGTGTGATGATTAGACAAGAGATGAGTCAAAATGAGAAGAGGCGAGTCAAGACAAGGTGGGAGGAGGTAAGGAATTAGCGTTGACTGTTGAAAACGATGAGACAATGAACGAGACTTGTAACTCGTGAGAGAGGGAGTCGATGTACAGAGGGAGGGAGGAGTGGTGTTGGTTTGCTGAAGTTGAGCTGCCTCTTGCCTGCATGTGCTTGCAGAAGTTTTAGGGTAAGCTAGAAAATAACATCATTTTGCAAAATGATGTTATTTTATAATATCAGAATTCAGAAAAAAATATATATATATATATAGCATAAGAATTGAAAAAAAAATATATATATATATATATATGTAAATTTTGTTGGGTACCCGCGGCAACCCAATGGGGAGGGGACGAAAATCCAGCCCCACCCAATTTACCCCATCTTAAGCCAAAATATTACATAATATTTATTTTACCCCATTTTAACCCAGTCCAACTTTTTTTTTTTACGGTTTGGGGCGGGTTGGAACGGTTTGACCCAGTCTAATGCCCACCCCTAGTCTAAACCTCTAATTAAGGATCGCTGATATGGCTTGAGGATCCTCCTAAATGTATTTTGCTGCTCTTAGCTACTGTTGTTTGTCTTTATCTATTTTATGTTTGACATAAAAAAAGAGGAATTCGGTGATTTTACTCTAACTGTTTTTAAAGAAATAATTTAAATTTTTATCTTTTAAATAGAATAATTTAATCTTTTATATGATTGAGACAATGTAATTTATTTATAAATATAATTAAAATAATTTAATTTTTTATCTATTAAATTTTTTTAAAATAAAATGTAATTTATTAATATTGATATAAATTTTATTTTTATTTTAAAAATTTTAACATTTTTTTAATATGAAATTATCTTATTTTTTTAAATTATAAAATTTAATTTTATGTATTTTAATGATTTTTTTAGTTAAGATATTAATACACAAAGAAAGCATATAATATTACAATAAAATAAAAAAATATATATTATTGATGAATTATATCATATTAAAAAATTAAATTTAGTTTATAAAAATTAAATTATTTTAATTATTATAGAGATTAAATTATTAAATTTATAAATTAAAAATTTCTTTTAAAAAAATAAGAAAAAAAAGGCCCTTTCTCCCATAAAAAAATATTAGTATATATAAAAGTGATTGGATCGGGCGGGACCAATTGCTGAAACTCGGTAATAAAAAGTAAGTTGTGAACTAGATCAATAACACACTCCAAATGAGTCAATCGGGTCTGGCCCGCCGGAGAAAAGGGCCTGTGCACTACTGCAGTCTTCTGGGTGGGGCGGCTTGGTAAATGAAAGGCATTTACCCAGAACATCGGTGTCTTCCCCAAAATTTCGAGGCCACTGTTCGCTGAAATTACAGTGTTGTCTCCAATCTCAGCAAGCGCTCTGTTTCTCTTCTTGCTTTACAAAGTCTTGATGGACATTGATGCCTTGGATTAGAGTGAAGCTGCAGTAACAATTTGGTTTCCTGGTCTCAATTTCTGCCATTCTCTCTAAGCGTGCTTACCTTTTCTGACTTTAATTTGAGGCAAGCTTTCCAATTGGTCGTACTTTCACCATCCCATATGATGCATAGATGCCTTTTTGAAGTTTTCATTTTTATGCTCTATTTTCTTTTCCTCTCGTAGTTCTGTTTTCTGTCTTTTTGTGTAAGTAATCATGGGTTTGCAGAAATGGAGGACGAAAACTCCAACCCACTCCGCCGCATGTCGAGCCGAACCCGTAAGGTTGCGCCGAAAATGGCTGCTGCCCTTGCGAGTAGTGACAACCGCACGCAGGTATCATGAATGGTAGTATTTTTTCTTATGGCTTGAGAAGTACTGAACTTGCCGATTGGCATTTTATTAACGCCACAAGATTGAAGTTGTGGGTTTTCTTTTTAGGCAGCTCTTGCTCGCCTTGAAGCTCTGGAGAATGACAATGCAGGATTTGACATTGTAGATGCGAATGATGATGATGAAGCTTCTCTGGACGATGAAGATCCAGGTTTGTTTCGCCTTGAATTCTTAAGTGTTTATAATTGTTTTGGGTGTCTCTATTTTGTCTTTGATGGTTGAAAATCACTAAGGATGTCAGCTGTAGTTATTCATTTGGATGGTGCATGGAGCTTATTTGTATTGAAAGTTGGTTGTGCTAACGAATGGATTCCTTTTCCTTCCCTGCTTTTTGGACCTGTTTCTCAGTGTATATACAAAAAAAGCAGTCTAAGAGCACCAAAAGGAAAACTAGACAGGCAAAGGCACTTGAGGCTAGGAAGGCCCCAAGAACATTCCTTGAGCTCTTACATGAGGTAATTAAACCAGAAGGAAATACATCGATAATCCAATACTGTTGCATCTCTTTAGGTGTTTTCTTCACTCATTCCTGCTACATACGCAGGCAAACTTGGAATCATTGCCCCCACATATTCCCTCCTATTTGAAAGCAGCTGTTGGAACTCCAAGCTCAACCTCCCGTCGCCATTTCTGTACTGTTTGTGGTTTTTCTGCCAATTACACCTGTGTGAGATGTGGTATGCGCTTCTGTTCATATCGCTGTCAAAATGTACACAATGATACACGTTGCTTGAAATTTGTAGCCTAATATATGAGGCATTGTAGTCAGCATTCAATAAATGCTAGGCTAAATTGTTGTATACCAAAGCTGTTATGTAAAAAACCATCCTTACTGTGCTACAACCATTTTTCGTTTTTATCTTGCTTATATTCTGTGCTCATTTGGGCTCTCTATCCCCACCCTCTCTATCTCTCTACAAGGCACACCCTCCCCCTGCTTATATGTCTGTCGTCTAAGGCTTTTTTATTTGATTGGCTGCACGATCATAAAGCTTTCAGTTAGTGTTTCAGTTGCCTATGGATTAAAACATTATATTATGGCCCCTGTTGCATAGTGCAGATTTGGGTAATCTTGTTAAAGAAGTCTCAGTACGTGTTTTCTAGGTCATTTGATCTGCCCATGAACAACCAGTGGTTACATGAATGGTTATAATTGCTGGCCGAAAGTTGAATATATTTTGAATGAGTTGCGTAGCATGGTATTAGTAAATAATCTGTCTGCTGCTCAATTGCAGTGTGAGCAATTCTTCCACTGAAGGTCCAAGTGGGAATCAATGCCTATATTGAAATGTTGGTTTACCAGCTTGTCAAGATAAAACATATTTTCCCAGAAAAAATTGAAACATATGATACTAATGATCAGAAGTCATGTACTTATTTTTCTTCTAAAAGGATTACACCCAACCAAGTAACAACTAACAAGCTGCTTAATGGACCATCAACCAGTTCTGAACTTGGAAACAGAGCAGAAAACAATAATGCCTTTTTCGCAAATATTTGAAAAATTTGTAAAACACCAAATGCAATATTTCATGAACATTAAATTCGACGACTGATGACGTTGTCCTCATCTTAACATGGAGGCAGGTCCGCTGGTGGAGGTATTACTGACTGTGCGGGCCCAACTCCATTCTCTACCAGGAATGCCATTGCCAAACCCCAATTAAGATGTGAGTCTATGTGACAATGCATGAACCAAACTCCTGCTTTGCACCAGTGAATAAAAATCACCAAATTGTTAGGATGTATTTCTAATACAGAATGAAGACTGATAAATTTTTGTCAGTAGTGTGTTACCTGGATTATCAGCCACAAAACGAATAGCTACCCATCCGCCTGGAGGTGTCCCAACGGTGTTCCTCACAGGTGGGTCAACAAGGTTAAAATTAGCAGGATCCGTTGCTGGGTTGAAGTTGCCAAAACCTGCACCAACTACAAAGAAGTGATATCCATGTAGATGCATTGGATGGTCCTCAGTAGTTACTATGCTCGTATCCTGCAATACAATTTGCACTCTGGAGCCATACTTCAACTTGTAGAGCTTTGTTCCTGGAAGAGGTGTCCATAGCCCCCGGGGCACATTGCCAGTATAATTAAATTGTATAGGGGGAACAGGAGGAAAGTCCGTGGTGAAGACACCAGGTACACCTTGATAGTAGGCTTGCATTAAGGAGGTGGTGCTTGGTGGTACAAAGGAAATATTGTTCATGCTGGCCGTAAATCGGGTTCCATTGGGTCCTTGACACCGGGGACTATTAGGGTTCGTACAATTGATTAATCCCAACCCCACTGTGAAATATAGACTCACATCAACTTTTGTGAATACATTAACCTGGGAAAGACCCCTGATCCCTGCAGTGAATGCAGTTGCAGTGGCTGTGTCATTGAAGGCTGGCAGAGCTGCCAATACTGGTCTTGAAGATTGTCCCTTTCTGCAGCTTGCAGATTTGTATTCAAGGATTGCAGTGGTAGTGGTATTGTCGAAGGCAGCATTCATTGCTGTTTGATAGGCTGATGCGGCCATGTAGTAGCGGCCTGGGGGTTGATTAGCAGTGACCAGAACATTGATAGTCTGGCCAGGTCCTATCATGAGAACTGCAGTGGTGAATGGCTTGGTATAAGCAGCATCAGTGCCAACAACAGTAATCCTGTGGTTGGCAATTGAAAAAAAGAGTTCTTGATTAAGTGCACTGTTGATGATTCTCAGGAGAATTGTCTCCCCAGCTTCTACTGGAACTCGTACAGTTTCTGCATTGTATTTTTGTTTTGTCAGCAATTTCGATATATGCTTTTCAATCATAAGAGAAGAATAATTCACATAGAAGCTATGACTTCAGAATTATTTAAACCTTCGCTGGAGCATCTGTAAAAATCTCCAGGTTGACCATTAATAGTGTATGCAACCGATATATTTGGAGCTGCTCCCGTAAATTGTGTCTGCCTCAGGAGAACCATAGGATCCCTGTCAAACCATTCCCCTGGTCATCATCACAACATAATCTGTTATGGCTCGGTCATTACTTCGTGCCAAGGAAGTGCTTAATAGCTTTGAAAGTAATAACTCTCAAAGAAAGGTTTAAGTATAGTGCAAAGAAATTAGTGCAGTTGAGCAGAATAAGAGGTTTTAATATTCACCGAGAAGAATTGGAAATTCTTGCTTAGGCATAGAGAAAGGGTACGGAGAACCCAATCTTGGATAGATGATGAGAGCTCCATAGACAGTGGCTCTGAGGAAGCCGGTGTGAGCATGCCACCATAGTGTCCCCTCCTGGTTTATGATAGTAAATCGGTATGTGTAACTCCCACCTGGTTTGATGGGACACTGAGTCACATAACTTGGTCCATCTGCCCACGGATTTCGCAGCATCCTTAAGCCATGCCTGAAGCACATGATACATTAGATTGTGAGGTAGACGAGTTTCATGTTTTATTGGCAATGTTTAATTTACCCCTCTGCATGTTTATACAGCCAAGAGATTTATATGGAAGTTTGGCGACTGAATTTTAAAACCTACAGTATGAATGATTATGCTATTTACCAGTGGAGGGAGATGTTATACGGTCCAGCATTTACTACTCTGATTGCCAGAGAATCCCCATTTCTCGCTTCCACAGTTGGCCCAGGAAATTGGCCATTAACTGTGAGAATGTTTTGGTTTCTGCACAGCCTCTTCACTGGCGTAGATTGAATCTATTCCAATCAATTATTATTTTATGTTATGGCAATATCTAGCTAGAAACCATATTGGAAATTTGATAACAAATAGTCTATGATCATTTAATGTACACTTACAACAAATTCGTAGTAGTGATCCTCTGCAGCTGCAAAGGAAGCAATGCAAGCAATGATGCTAAGCAGGCCGAGTAAGAACCAAGAGCAACATGACTTGCCAGGGAATTGGGAAGTCTTCATTGTGGTCTGACTTTGTCGAATGGATTCATGTGGGTTATGTGACTAGTCGAAAGTGCTGCTATATATAGAGTGATAAAATGGGAAAAGCCAATAGTAAAGAACTTTTTTTATCTTGAAAGAGAGATGTTTCAGTCATCACTTTGCGTTTAGCAGGGCATTTAATATCTAGGGACATTTAGTCTAACCATAAAGAGGATTTGTTGCACCCACTAGCGCAATCAACTGTGGAACAAGTGTTAGATTCTGAGATTTAGATTTATGGAGGATTTTTATATGCATGCTAGAAACTAAGTGTCAACCAGTTTTTACACTAGTTTGAGAATGATTGGGAAATTATGGTGGTTATTATAAGCCCATTAAATTGTGCAAAATCCTTTCAAAATATCATATCAATAGAGAAAGTCCGGAATGGATTTTTATTCTTGCTATTTGTTTCCTTCATTTTCTCCACTTTTATATATTATTACATTTTAAAGAGAGGGGGAACAATTTAGTTTGTAGCTTTCGGGTTTTCGTCCTTCCAGTTCATTTCCTAATAACTTTGTTTCATACAAAGCATCGGTCTTGTGAACAATATTATGGGAAAGGAACCTCAAATGTGTTAAACAGGCCAATTTGAGTATTGTCATAAAATGAATTTTATTTAGTATTCATTTAAAATAATTTAAATATTTAAATTTATTAAATTCTACAATTGAATTTTAAAACTAATATCTAGCGTCCCCAGACCCTTATTAACATTTTCCTATGTTTTTCTTTTAAGATTAATCATAATGCAAGGATCAAGGATTGGTTAGATTATTAACTGTTGGAGTCTAAGATTTCTGGTTAACAACTTACGGAAATTACTACTAACTGTTACGCAAAATTAAACTTAAATGTTGAGCTTCAATGAAACAGAAATTGAGTTCGTGGCATTGTCACTTTCCCATGACGAGCAATTGAAAAGCTATGACAGTTGAGAAATCCTAACTCTGTCAGTCTTTTTCATGCACCATCAGAAGGACTGTAAAATCAGTCGTTGGCTCAACAATCCAAACGCTAATAAGGTCATGTGGACCATGCAAATTTCTGAGCTCAAATCTGGTTTGCATCAACCCTCCATTTACCTTATTATTTCATAATTTTATCAGAGAGAAACATCAGCTAAAAAAATAGAAAATAAATATGAAAATCATAGGGCAGTTAAGGTCGGTTGAATTTTGGTATGGTTCGGTAGTGAGAAACGTAGTTTTTGCTTTCAGTTGACCACTCCAAATAATGGCCAGAATCCTGATACGACACGGCCTCTCCTAAGTCTACGTTCTTGACTACGTTAACAGCAACGAAGACGACAAAAAGTTAACCGCTGACCCGTCACATATTGTATATAATTCAGTGTCCGTAAGACTACATATAATACAAGGAATTCAGACTACTTTTCTGGACTGTGAAAATAGCATTAGCACCTTTCACCCAGAATTTCTTGGCTAAGCTTAATAAAATATGAAGGGTCAAGACTCAAAATGGCCAAAGGGGAAATAAATCGAAAGGCAAATAAGATGCAATACAGCTGTGGAAGAAAAAGTGGCATGTTAAGTATAGCATACTGACTATGTATATTGCACTTTTTCTTCAACAAAACGACTACTGTTAAAACATCAATCCAGGCACTAATTGATATGATTAGCACATCCTTTTCGTATTAGGTATTATACTATTTCAAATGAAGCAGGTTCGATAGGTTTACTCTCTCCATACTTTCTTTGCAAATAAATTGAGGCAATGAGTGCATTATTTGCTCTCCAACCTTGTTTCTATTGTGTTAGGTAGACGACCAAATGACTTTAGAGCAATGCCATCAATTTGTTTATGTTCTAATTGATGAGATTCGGAATATCAGGTGCTTATCATCAACATGGCTCAATTCTTTTTTCTTTTTTTTATTTGAAAGAAAAAGCAACGATATATACACCTAATAACTTTGTATATTTTTTCAAAATTGTCTACATTTCATTTTTTTCTTTTATTTACCATATATGTGTATATATCATGTGATGTCCCTACGTGTAAATATATATATATATATATATATATATAGCTTCGTTGGTGTTTAGAGCACATCACTGAGTAAAATAGGTGCCATGCCAATGTGTCAAATCGGCAGTGTCATGCAGGCTCTGAATTTCAAAAGCTCAGAGAATAGCCTCTTGCTGACTTAGACAAACACCTATTTATATACATCAACCTGTTGAATTTGAGACTTGAAGACCAATCACAGAATTGACCGTTGGAAATAGACAAGCACTTATTGCTTCAAACAGTCAATCCTATGAAAAGCATAGAAATCCAACTAAATATTTTGGGTTGAAACTTGAACTTTTTCACAACGCGAACATCAGTATTGGAACCAGAAACATGGACCAATTATCAACATTTCCACTTTCATTTGATCAGAGATGAGAAACAAGAAACAATAGACCAAAAGCAATACCAGAATTTCTGTCTGAAGCTAGGACTTTCCTGCCATTGTAGCACCCTAGCCTGATAGGCAAACATCTACTTAATACAAAATTATCTAGCACCTTAGCAAAAGGATTTACAAGCACAAAAATATAAGTTTTTTGTCCAGCTTTATTGACAATACGGGTCTTTGATTTATCAGTGCAAGTGCTCATACAGGAACATACCAAAACAAGGACTTTAAAATACTGATTGAAGAATCAATTACGTATGATTCAGATAATTATAATTTCATTCGAACTTTTCAAACCAGTAACACATTAACAAAATTTTTTGCCCAAGAAACAACTACAGTTCTGAAAAATCTGGAAACAGATGAAAAAGGGGAAAATGTTTAGTGCATTGTCCAACAGAAAATTTTACAGGACAAACCAAAACCGCTATTATGCAGGCAGCAACATATGGTGACTGTACCGCAGAACTTTCTGACATGACATTCTTGTAGATGAAACTAATGAGAATTCCAATCAG
The DNA here is from genome assembly GCA_037013595.1 of Dicorynia guianensis. Taxonomy (NCBI): domain Eukaryota; kingdom Viridiplantae; phylum Streptophyta; class Magnoliopsida; order Fabales; family Fabaceae; genus Dicorynia; species Dicorynia guianensis. The sequence continues at coordinate 31,348,508 of JASUAB010000005.1, forward strand.
CCAAACTGAAGCCCAGTTTTCTTAACCTATTTGCTCAGGAATTGAAGGTCATGGTTCAAGCTGAAAATAACAAAATTCAGAACGACTAAATCATATTCTTTAGAGTTGAGCAATCTGCTGTTTCATAGACTGTAATAACTTGATCTTTGATTCACAGATCCTATAAAATTCCATCAATACTTTACACTTTCCAGTTACCATTTTCCTTGCAACATCAGCAGGACTCCAAGACTTAAGTGATTGGGAGATGCGATCACCAAGTTCTGTCTCATTCATGGAGGAAATAAATGTTTCTAAAATATAATATACTTGCCCAGGCCCATCATTCTGCCCACTTTTCCGAAGAGGGGAAAGAATGGTTTCTAAATTCTCATCCTCTGGTCTTCTGTTCGATTCTTTTATCCATTTCATAACCTCCTCTACAACACAAGATAAATGCTGGACAGAATCTGAGATTGTATGAATTAGATTTGAGCTGGACTGATCTACTGATCCACTTTTCTTCTTCTTTTTACCAGAGGGAAGACAGGATCTAAGACAAGACTGGATCACAAGTCCATGCCACGCTAAAGGTTCTGTGACTAACTGCATCAAAAGTTGAATATCACTCCAAGCAGAGCACTGTTGGGGCTTCATGGACCTGACTTTCTCTAATATATACTTATCCAGAAAAGAATCTAAGATACTCCAAGTATGAGGACTATATCCATTTCCAGCTGGCTGCACAGGTTCATGGGAACTCAAGTTCCAGGCATTCAAGAAGACAGTGAAATTCAACCAATCTATCAAGTTGGAACCCAAAATCTGCAACAATTATTTAAGAGTTTGGATTAAATTTCCAGTTGGAACTATCATAAAAGAAAATAATATTCTTATATATGACATTTTTATTCAAACATAATGCTGACTAAACGAAGCTGCAAATTTTAAGTTGTCAGGAACAGGTATTAATTAGACAATAACACCCAAACTACAAATCCTTTAACAAAAGGGCAGCAGCAATATATAAAATTTCTTCTGTCTTCCAATAACACTTCTGACATGTGTAGGAGACCAGAGACAACACACTTTATTCTATCCAACTCTCCATTGAAAATGTATAAATCAAAAGCATTTGCATTTGTGTAGGTAATGAAAATTAGAGTTATACTACTTATCAACAAATATCATTTAACAATGAGAGCATATAAAGTGATCATACCACATTAGACCTTTCATCACTAGAAACCACTTCTATTGCTTCACTTAGAGAGAAACCCAACAATTGTGCATAGCGCTCAAGCAGCAATTTCAACTCAGAGGACACTTTCTGTGGAACTGAACCATTGACCTCAACATGCTCCTTAATTGATGTTGAAGCACTCTGAATAGAGAGGTAGATCATCCGTGGAAGTAGGGATTTCTTCTCAATGACTCTTTGGAAACTTGCCTCCCTTTCCTTTGTCTAGTTTTGTTGCAAAACATGCAGTGAAAAAGGGAAGGGAAACATCCAAAGTACATAATTAACTTTTGATTGTAAATAAACATCATAAATCAGACACAGAATCAAGGGCAGAATTCACCTACCAAGACTTCCCTTGGACAATAGGAGATACCTTCAAATGGTCCTGAAACAGATTTTATTTAACAGTAAGCTAAATGTAAAAGGACTATACACAAAATATATTGCCATGATGCCATCTAATAACATATACTAATAAGATTACAAATTACAAGCACTTAGTTATATGTGAAAAATGCCTTTCCAATACCCATCCCCAATTAGAATGTGAAATACCATTATATAAAATTTATTTGGAAGTTTTCCTAACTCATCCCGTCCCAAACAACCAATCCTATATGCACCCGGTCCCTCCAATTACTTTGAACAGGGAAAAAAAATTAGGACTTTACAGAAATACAAAGACAAAAGACATCTCCTAATCAGATCCTATCTACAATTCCTATGAGCACATCAACTCTATCTTTTTTCCTTAGAGATAGACTTATCCGTTTTACCACTATTCCGAATAGTGGCAAATGCTTTCGGAGTAGTATTCTGATTTTCAACCATAAAATTCAACTTAAGCAGGCCCGATAACTTCATTGTTGTCACTGCTCCTTGGAAATCAATCTACCATAAAATAAACAGTCAAATTGGATGACCAAGTCACCAACAGGTGCCAATCTAGCTTGGATTGTCACATTACATGGCATTTGGGGATAGCCCAAAACCCATCACCATTCAAGATGAATCCATATGCTTTTTCTCAGATTTGGCCTTCAATTAAGCAACACCTTTCTTCTTCCCTCGTTTGCATTTTTGTATATGGATCCAGAAGACACAATCTCTTCCCAAGCTCCTAAGACTGATTCAAATTTGCTTATAACCTAATTCATCTACCATATGACCCAATTTTATTAAAAAAAAAAAAATCAACACCTTTGAGGTTGACATTCACTGTGGAGAATGAAAGCATAGAGGGAAGAAGATTGTAATTGTCATCAAGACTAAAAAATAAAAAAAAGAAATTGGCTTAAATACCCACAACACTAATGTGCTTTTATAAGAGAGAAGAATGCTTATTCGTATATATATACTTATATAGAACTCAAATGAGTAAGAAAAATGATTGCTTGAGACATTAAGGAAAAACTATAATCTATCACTGTTAATGCAAAGTAATTGCTTGAACATCAAGATTGCTGATATAGGTTAGAAAAAAACAAAACATCCACTAGCCTCCATCTATCAGCCTAAGTTTTTAAAATAATAGTTCATCCATCTGTGACATGATATTAAATCGACAATTTCATGTGAATGAATATTGATAAGTTTGCAAAGTGATTTGGCGGTCATTTTGGTGACATTTAAGAAATTTCTTGCCATTTATAATAACTGCTTACAACAAGGTTTGAGTTAATGGTGAAGAATTTATAATTGAGATGATGGTGAAATTATTGTAATGGTTAGGTTCCATAATTAAGCATCCAGTTAACTAAGCATATTATAGTGTTAGGTGGAGGTGGGGCAAGTTATCTTAAGTCCACCTTTCAAGCATGAAGACCTTTTGTATGAGGGACAGAGGGAGCATGTTACAGGTTGAAATAAAACCTTTCGCAGGCCTCCACTAACAGCTTAAACTTCTAGGTTGAATGGTTCTTTGACAACATAGCCTCAAGTACACTTTCTCAAGTATAAAGCAAATTTAACATTCAATTTTCCTTTTAACGCTTAATTTAAGAATTGGCAAAATATCAATATGTCGATGCTATATTGTTGCACCCTTACAAGATGCATTGCTCCCAAACAGGAAATATGATACAAAAGCTGACCTAACAGATAATTTTTCTCTGGTGTTGGTGTCCACCAAGGTCGCAACAGCAAGTCTTCATTGAAGGTCAAAAACTTTGACCCAATCTCATTAGAGAGCTCAAGGAAGTGAATTCCACATTTCAAGCTTTCAAGTACAGCCTAAGGAAATATGAATTCATTACATCTACCATCATATGTATTAAGAGAAGCAATCATCCATAAATGAAGTTGCAAAACATAAATTACCTCCTCTTCTTCAATATTGTCTGCATTTTGCTTCAACTGTAGAATGGGGGTTTCCACCCTTGCAAGTAAATATTGACTAGAACGTTGCAGCCGTTCTTTAAATTGCACAAATTCAATTACCTGGAATATAACATAATCTTATGCCTCAGTCCAAAAATTCAACAATTGTTGTTTCAACATTAAACTAGAATTCACATAGACAAAGAACTATGCATAAATGTATCATGTAAGTACATTAATTTTCTAGTGCATTACACCATTTAAAACAAGGCTACAAATGACAGATACCCTGTTCACGTTTTAAGTGCCTAAAGCACTCTGGTAAGACTACATCAAACCGTGGCAAGATCCCCACTTGATTTCATGAATCTCATCAGAATTTAGTAATTACATCAGTTAACAAGAAAGCTCCACTAATGTGAGTAGTCTCCTTAATGTCCCCCCCCCCCCCCCCCCCCTCTCTTCTTATTTTCCAGCAAGCTATATTTCAAATAAAGTAGGCATAAAATTTCAAACATGTGCATCCATACCGTATTTCACTTGAAAAGGAAATTTCCTAGTGACTAACTTTACATACCTTCGAGTAATTTCTATGGCGATATGCAAGAAATGTTAGATCAGCAGATTCTCTAAAGTGGTCGTCCATAAACTTGAGGTAATCTTTTAGCAGACTGTTTAGTTCAGTCCAAAGTGGAGATACTAACATTTGAGGCAAAATGTGATGTGAAATAGTTTCCATCAAGATATTCTTGACATCCAATGATTTGTACCTGAACAGAATACAAAATTTTCTTACTTATAGTGGCAAAGGATTGTATAAGGAGCAATCATACATGACAAATAATCAGGCCGTGACACAAACAATGTAAAATACTCTATCTTACCATTCATATGCCTCAGAAAGAGCACCAAAGTGGGAATACAAGTGCAACAACAATATCTTGTATTGCGACACATATCTGCCACATAAAGCAAAATTGCTTAAATTCATTTAGAGAAGAAAAAATTTGTCACACAGCGTCATAAGTGTTTAGTAACATCATCTGGAAGATTTGAAGAAACCATCTGATGGTTCAAAGTTTTAGGTTTGTGAGAGAAGATTTGAGCAAAATGTGCAATAAATGTTAATAGTAAGCAAAATGAGAACACTACCATCCATCCTTACTAAGCTACTGTGCACTATGCCATGTTAAGAATAGAAACATTTTCGGCATGGCCGAATGACCATAGATAAACCATCTAGATTGACAAAATAAGCTTGTACTCCATAAACTTATGTGTCATAGAAACAAAAATGCGAAATTGAGAAAGGGTAATATAAAATAATTGAACAGGATAACAACCTGAAGTAATTTCCACTGTAAAACTGGAGATTGAATTATCCATAGTTTATGCATGAGTCATAGCTTCTAAATTATACAGCTAACCTTTCTAGTTATAAACCAAAATCTTTGTCATATAATAATTATTGAATATGAAAGTCCTACTTTACTGGAAAGTATTTAATTTAGAAATTCTATAAAAGAAAAAGTAATTTGTGACAAATCCCAACAGTTTCAGCAGGCCATTAAATTTGCAAACATAGTCTTTAGTTCTTTTTATGCTCCTCACACAATTATCTTAAGATGAAGTTCACATTTGCACCAAGCAGATTCTAAAAATAATCATTCATGATTATTACATTAGACGCCAATACATTTATATGTGTGTGTGTATACCAGATATACTTCATAATAGCTTGTCAGCTAGATTTGCATAACATCAATACTATGTTCCCTCAATAGAATGCATTTGAACATTAGATGCCAAAATATAATGCAACAATATTCCTGACCTTCTTATTGCCAAGCCGAACTCCAAAACCATAATTGACTCTACCAAATATCCAACATTCTTTGTACGCCAGAATAACTATACCCAAAAATAGCATAATATGTCAACAGTGGCCACAGCATCCATAAAAATTTTTCGAATGTTGGGAAATATCAGTTATTCATTCTAAATCACAACATTGATTGTTGAATGGGTATAAGCTGACAAAGTAATTGCATGTGTCTAAGAAAATACAAATAACAAACCGAACATTTTTTCACTAAGTGGGGTCAGCTAATGTGTCTAAGAAACTAAAATGATTAAAAATACAGTTAATTACTATAAAATGATTAAAAATACTAAAACAATTAATTAAATTTATTAAAAGAAGCTATATTTACTGGTTATTATTTTACTACAAAAAAATTGGATATGATGCCTAATCTAATTATAATCAACAAGTACTATTATCTCATTTAGAATTCTATATTTTCTGGTTGCTATAAATTAAATGTTTCATCCTCAACTCTATCTTGCTCTTGTGTTTTCATGTCTATACTCTTTGCCAATTTGCTTATATGAGGCCACCAGAAATACTTGTCTTACTCTGCCCATTGCTTCATGTTTTTTCAGGCAGCTACTTCCTTGACTGCATCTATTTTCTAGTGTTTCAGCATATGCTTCGAAATTCAACACTACCCAATCAATGTCTCTCCATCTGGTTCAACCTCGATTCCTGTCCCGATGTTCACAATTCTAATCATAGTTCGTAATATAGAAAGATAGGGAAAATTCCAAAAACAAAACTCCTGAGAAAAATATTTACAGTGAAGATAACATTCTCCAAGTGGTTAACTTAACCAAATATATTATACTAAACAACCACTTCAAGTAGTTATTTGTCCTTCATGGTAAACAGTTTTATTGTGATTTCCTTTTTGTTGATTCTCACTAAAAGATATTTGTAAATGGAAGTAAGGCCAATGGAACATGGGAACTGACAAAACGAACAGGAATCTTCAGAAAAACGACAAAGAAGACCAGAATATGATCTATCAATCTGGGTCAGTAATTCCTCAATCCAAAATACAAAACACTGTGATTGGTGTCGCACATTCTGGAATATGGTTCCCCTGGGTGGGGGGAAGGTGTGTCAGATTCCACCCACTCCCACTCAATGAAGAAAAGAAGCTTATTTTCAGTGGAGTTCAACAGCAAGTCACCGCAAATGTTAGCTATACTAACTCAACTCACTTATAATTTGTTCCATTTCCATGTCAACCAAAAACCTGCTTTCATCAAAACCATTTTAATGGGAAATTACTCCACCCTGAGAACACCTCTTATATATTCTCAATTCTCAATAGTTCCAACCTAACTCCATATTCAATTACTCTACAATATAAACAATTAAATGGATAGTGTTTGACAATCCCTCCCCAACAAAAGCTACAATAAAGAAAAAGGAAATTATAGTGCAGAATATTTGGCCTTTTAATGACCTTTCAGCTTACATTATTTCTTAAAAGAAGGAGGAAATTTTATAAACAGAAATTCAAACTTTAATTAATAAATTTCACTAAAGAACAGAAACACATTTGGGTAAATTGTAAAAGCAAACTTAGTCCTTCATAAAATAAAACTGTTTCAAGCAAATAAGCTTCTGTATCTTCCTATCCTACTGATGCCTTCAAAAATAATCTCTCAAATCTACTAGCATGTTAGTTCAATGAACTCTTACGGGGTAGCCATATGTAATCTTGTCTAGCCGTGACCAAGGGAATGCAAGCTGCAAATTTCTATACTCAGATTCAAACCATGGTACCAAAGTAGGTCCCATCCCAAAAAGGTGTTTATTCTTAGAGCTTTTTACAAGTTGCCAATTAAAAAGAAACAGATCAGGAGGTTTCTCACAAGTAGGAAGCTAGAAATTGTGGCAATAACAGAAATGCTGTTCATCCCATCTAGGAGGAAGTGAAGGTTCAGAGTTTTGATATATAAATCATAAATGTATATAACAGTGATCCCTAAACTACAGACACTACACATCAGGGTCTACAGCAATAGCCTTCACTTTTCCTCATAGAGAAGTATCAAAATTAAACATATTCTCTTTCAACTAACCATACAAAACACTTATATAGACTAACACACAATTACATCCTCTTCTTTTATTGAAGCCAAAAATTTATATAAGCTGTAGAGCTTATGATTAATGTTTATATCTTACCCAAGCTAATTAGTGATTTCCTAGTCAAGAATACCAGAATTGATTACTAATGACAAATGAGTAAGTTGTTCACTACACTAGAAACATAATAACCAAACCCTTCCAACAAAGGAAAACATGCAATCATTATACTTTGACAGTATACATAGCATTGTAAATTTTACCCAGCGCAAAAAAAGAAAAGTAGTAAATGCACAAGAATGAATAACAATGATGTACTATATTCAACCAACATATTAACAGGACTGATATTTATTCCGTATTGTTATTGCATGTTTCTTCTCTATGATAGAACATCACTTGTCCTCCCAATATTTGTACTTTACTTGTCTCTAAGAAGATTTCTTTTGCTATTTAAAAAAAGATTGAACCATTGAGTATAGAAAATGATATGAGAAAACACCTATGGTTCAGAATCCTCAAACAACTAAAAATAGTTCCACACTTAATAAGGTAAAACATGAACTACCTCAATTCCTCAATCAAAAACATTTTTACAATCTATTTTTATTTTCTATTGAGATAATGCCCCATTTTATACACCTCGTAATTGAACTAACAGTAATCATTAAACAGTTTCAACCTGATTTTGTTCCTGTGACACAGAAAGAAAAGTAGTAATACGCATACCTGAACCAACGCATTACAAGTCATTGAAAGCAGCTCCTCACCATGCATACTCTCCTGCAGATCTAAGTCCTTTGAAAGAGGAAGGTTTTTGCAATACATTTCAGCCATTTGCACGCAAGATCCCTCAAGTTCTGGGGAAAATGTTCAGATACACTTACATGAAATTAGTTCAGATCTGAAGTTGATTCTTTTCTTTTGTGTTTTTCTTATATAAAATTTAGAGAAACTAACTGGGAATATATTTAAAAGAAGGACCATTCTGGAAGAGAAACAAAATAAACCAACATCAACCAACAAATGGAGGATAATGATGTATAAAGATTATCATTACTCAAACCAAAATCTGAACAAGCTTGAAAGTGTAACAATAACTATTCTTTGTTTCATATCTTGAAAGATTCATCATATTTGTTAGATGGACAATCAGATACAACAAAGATATATTAAAGTAACTGAATTAAGAAATAATGTAAGTTCATAAGCACCAACAAAAGACCCACCACTTTCTGAGGACTTGAACATGTGTCCCATCAATAATTGCTGAATTTTAAACAGTGTTACAGATTGTCCAAGTGCCTTCATTGGTGCGGTTGATACAGCATCAGTGTTTTTCATTACATTTTGCAAAAGCTCTGCCTTCTTATCAGGAGTGAAGACTTCAACAAACACCTCAACATCAGAACTAAAGCAAGCCAAGTGACCAAACCTATGAAAAAAATAGAGTTCTTGTAAACGCACGGTTGTGAAAACTCTTCAAATATGGAAGAAAACAGATTGCTAACGGGAATTAATCATGTGGCTAGCCAGCCTAAAGTTGCAAAAATATGTAAAATTATCACAGAACTCGAAAATTTCTTCTAACAGCAACAATTGGATTGATAAGAACTGCTGCTATAAGCCAAAGGTTTTAAAAAAATTAATATTTTCATTTATTACACTAACAAGAGTAAGCCCTCAAGTAGTATTAATGGTACTGAACAGACCTCAATTCATATAACAGAAGTGACTTCAACACAAATGATTCACTACATGCAGGGCAGCAGCACTGCAATACCAGATCTGTGACTGTCCGAAACCTACACTTAAATCCTCTTTTCACTTTCCCCAATGACCTCAGCCAATATTTACGTTCTTACCAGCGGCCATGAAAGCAACTGTACATCTATGAGATTGTTTAAAAATAAAATTAGAGGTACAGCACTTTATGGTACCTGCAAAAGTATTGCACAATGGCATCCATTATATTGTCATCATTCTGCTTCCCACGTAGATGTTTCCTTCTTTCAATTTCTATGATTGCCAAGAGTGGACATCTTATAGACTTACTAATGGCATCTGCATGTAACTTCTGCATAAAAGCTGATGCATTTGATATTCGATTATCGAACTGCACCCACATTGTGCATAAATCAAATTCCATAACATTGTTAAAACCTGCTCTATGCTGAACTTAATAACAAAGTAAAAGATCATGACAAGGTAAACATTCACCTCTTCATCAGTTAAGTGTGAGATCTTGCAACTGACATATTTTGGGGGATGAACAGGATCATTAACAGCCTCATCACACCAAATGCTGTCATCTTCCAGCAAACAGCCTAGATAATGAAGGAAACACTCCCAGTCATCTGGGCTGCCAGGTGAAGAAAACAACATCAACAGCAGAAAAATGAAAAAGAAAAATAAGTATCCGGTTATAATGTCAATTTTTTTTTGGTGTCTTTGGTTTGCTCATAATCTAAAGCATACCCTAAGAAATGAGTTACTAATAGTGGGTAATTATTTGACATTACAATTTCTTATTCTCTTTATTTTCTCCAGAAAAAGATGAAATAAGATTGGATTGACAACACGCAGTGCATGTCATGACACTAGTTAGTACAATTAAAAACCAGAAAAAAGGAATGAATGAGTTTATTCCTGAAAATTAACACCCTAAAGTCACCTGAAAACTAAACTTGGAAAATTGTTGAATGGAAATGTCACATGATGTGATGGAAGGAGGAGCAAACTCTAAGTGACTATTTGTAATAAACTGGATCTAAGAGCACAAGTTTATATATATTGTTTAAGGGCATAGAACACGATTAAAAGAAGGTGAAAACAAATAAAAATCTAGAACTAAGAAATTAGAGGATAAGTTATCAGTATTTGCAAGTGAAAGAAACTTAGCATCACTGACTAATGATATGAAATTCTGTGTCAAAAACAAGGACAAAATAAAGGATCAGTTAATGGCCCACAGTCAGACTTTGAAACTGGTTACAGCCGCAATACAATATGCATTACATAATATTTCCCCTATATTCTCTTTCTGGTTCACAACATTGCAAATGAAAACCTAAGTCTATGAAAGAACAACTAATATAGAACAGTAACAAGAAAGGAACACCAAAACAACGCTCAAAATTCTGCATATAAAATTATCAAACAAAAGGTCCATAAGTTGGGACAAGGGAGGTTTTTTAAACCCCTGTATAAATAGTCCCTAAAAATAACCGAAAGCAAAACAAGATAAAGTCCCTAACTGATAAAATTAAAATTAAACACCCTAAATTGAAAACACAACATGACAATAAAAACCTATTTCCCACATTGAAGTTCCAACAAAAGAACAAGGCTCCTGAACAACCAGAAAAGAATATTCACATTTAGAATTGAAAAAGGACTTATCAAGTTCAAGCACATTTTCACATATAATGCTAGTAAGCAGCCTGCATACCAAAAGACCATTTTTAGCCATTAATATTTATAAACCCATTGCAAGTTTATATTTCACAATGTTATGTCTAAACATAGTGTCCACATCCAAATGCATACCATGATTTCAGAATCCTCTGAAAGACATCAGTAGCAGCAATATAATCACCTGCCCGAGCAAGAAGTCTCCCCTGTCAACTTAAAGTCAAAGTAGATAGGTTGATGAGAAAAGTCAAAGAAGATAAATGAGAAATGATCCAAGTTGTTTCAATAGCGCATTGAAGATCAAATCACACAAAAATGAATAATTCAAACAAAATTTTTGGTCTTAGTGTGCCTTCAAAACAGATTTTGCCTAGAAAAATGTCATTTCACACATTACACTCCATTTAATACTGCAAGGAACTTCACATTCTGCTTAATCCCAGAATCTGGATGGATTTCTTTAGTTTTGACCTCACCACATCAAGCATAGCTCAACACCTTCCCATATATCAAACTAACAATTCTCAATGGATATTGGATGAACATTTTAATGACCCTCGAAAAAAAATATAAAAGCTAAGAAGAAAGCTCTTAAAAATACCTGTATGCGTAACTTATCAACTTCAATCATCAATAACGATCCTAATTTCCCAGAGAGAATTTCCAAAGCATCCCCATACTTAGCTTGCTGTTCCAATATGGAAATGTAGACCATAAGAGCTGCAACAAATTTAGAAATTTAACACAAATATGGTTTGTTTAAAAAGACAAAAGAAACTTCATTGTTTCCCATATTAGGTATAGATAAGTAATAATAGAGTAAATCACCTTCAGGTTCACGCAAGCTATGAGAAGCAACATGTTTCTTCAGTAAACCTTCAGCTAAAAGTAACAGCTTTGCTCCTCCAGTACCACAAAAAACCTATCAAGATTCCCAGTGCCATGTGCAACACAATAAGTGAAAAGAACATGTTTTATACTGAAATATGTCAAGCTCAGTACAAATAATAAAAGAAATCCAAAAGAAAACCAGAAACAGCACTGTCATGTCAATGAACTGTTGCTAAAATCTTCATTTGACTAGGATTTTAGTCATGGCATGTTTAAAGGCAAATCTAAAAATAAATGTATTGCTTGAGTAGCAGTCAAAAGTTCAGTTCACATTAAAAACTTATATCAACTCCAACTTTACAACTGTGGAATTCCATAATTCCAAGGTTATAGGACTGTTACTGAGATAATGTCACTACCTAGGTTATATCCAATCATGGGGATAAGGTTGTTTCCTTAACCTACTCCCTATGTTCAAATGTTCAAATTTTCTTGATCTTGGAATCAGTTCTTTATCTTATCCAAATTTGATTGGCAGGTCTGTTGCAACTTATCTATAAATAATGTACTCTATTCCCAATAACGAATAAAGAGAGAAATTACACTTAATTCTACAGCAAAACATTAAATTAGATTGATGATGGCATAGATAATTAAAAACTTTAGAGCATTTTAAGTCAGAGATTCTTCATTGTCAAGGCAATATGACTTTTACACAACTATAGCATCGTTCAATTAGTGACAACCATCCAGTTTCTTCACCAAAAATCTTAGTCATGCATAAAATCCTACATCCTTGCCAGGAATGGGACTACAACATTTCAAACCTGAAACCAGATTGGACTGTTGAGCTGCTGCAACCATCAACAGGCACAATCTTGGCTCTAGTGACTTGCAGGTTCTGGGAGCAACCCGAACTGCATACAAAATATTTTCTTAAAACCTGGTTTCTTTTCTTGCAAATATGTTGACTTAGTTATGTAAGGTATAAATTTGAAATTTTATGTTCTTTTGTAACCTTTTCTTACAAATTATTCTGTGTACTCATAAAACTGGCTATGAATAGTAGTCACATATCTTCAGCCTACAACCAGTCAAAGATTGTTTTTTACCACTTTAGACCAAAAAAACAAGGTTCAGATAAAGATACTGCTCAGTCATGCTGATCTAAAACTTTGACCACAAAAGCACTTTTACATGCAAAATTAAAACAAATTTATCAAAATGATATATATATATATATATATATATATATGTATATATATATATATATATATATGTATATGTCATAACAAACTGAAAGTGTGTGTGAGACCAAACACTAGTTGCAGTGTCCATGATGTTTTAATATCTGTTATTTATTGTATCTATCCATTATAACATGACATTTGCTGCCTAAATCATATTAACTTGAGGGCTCTACTCGGTATTGAAGAACAAAGAATGTGACATGCACAAAGTATCTTGTTAATGAAGGGTGACAGACATAGTTATTAATAGCGTGCACTATTTGAGCTATTGGTATTTGGCCCAATTTCACCACTCTAAACCTTCCTCCACCTATGCTATCTTTCTTATTTGCTTTCCCTCCCCCCCTTTATTGCCTTTATCATATTTTTTTTAAGGCTAATTTTTATAAATTGTTATTATTTGAGGTTATATTACATATATAAAAATATATATTTATATATTTAATATAATTGCACAATTATTTAAATAGCAGTGTGTAATGCTATGCGCTATGTCGCAATGATCCTAAGTATTATAAGTACACTATTCGCTATTAACAACTACGGTGACAAAAGTAGTAGCGGTATAAAGCAGGGAGAACCTGTAATTGGATGCTACAAACTGCCCAAAGCAGAAACCGTTCTTCTCCAACAAGTTTGTACATTTTGATAGCTGTCTGCCAATCAGAAAGCAAAAGTGGGTAAGTTATTCTGTTTGTCAACAAAACATTGTAGCATTACCTGTTCAGGACCCACTAGAGAAAAGGATTAACGTACAAACCTGTTGTTGTTTCACAAATGAGTACTCACGAACATAGCAGTTGAATAGCCCCATCATTAGTTCCAAATTATTTGGGAATTTCCCACAAGCATGTTCATAACAGGCGGTAGCCAAATCCACTGATCACATAAGAGAATTTTTAGATATCTAATAATATACTTGAAAGTTATAAGAAGATCCTATCAGAAGCAAACAAACACTGACAGCGATCTAGACGCTGAAACACTATCTGCAGTGTACTGAGGGTTAGATCGTCCATTAGAAGTGAATCATTAGTGTACAACAACTCTTTAGCGTTTAAGCAAACAGATAGTGCATCCTCAGGTTTTCCCATTCTTTCCAAAATGAGAGCTTTAAGTGCCTGCATAAGAGATAGTGTCACAAAGTTACAAGAAATGTAGGACTATAGGACGAAATATGCATGGCATATACGACTGTAAATTTCAGTCCAGCAAATACAACCCGTAACCACCCACACAAAACAACAAGAAAGAAGTCCTACCATCACAAAACGACATCCCAACAGTGAATACAAAGAATAAAGACTTCATTAAAAAAATTAATGCAATCATCTTAGACAAGAAAAACATAGCAGAACGTTCAAAATAAAAACTAGTATGCATCGTAATGAAATTTAAGCACAGAGCTAAAAGAACAAATGAAAAAAAAGAGCAATTCAACTTAACAGAACCCAACCCGCATTATTGATGACACCCATTTCATAAATATCTGCGCCCAAATTGAAACAAGCAATGAGAATATCGAAACAGAGCGACTCCGGGCAGCGAATTCGATCTTACAAGAGCATAGGGTGAATTAGGATGCTTAGATAATAGTGTTGTAACATGCTTCAAGGCATTCTTGAACTGCCGAGAATCAATGGCGTCCCATATAGGTCGTACCCGGCGCTCCGGAATCCCACCAGCTAACCCGAACTTGGACGCCATTAAAGTAATGATAAAGGATCAAGAGGTAGCAGATGGCAGAAGCAGTTGTTTCTTTCGTAGCACGAGGGGTTGGAGCTGGAGTAACAGAGAAGAACAGAACTGAGAGAAGAGGGGAACTGAAAAAGAGTATCCAAAGGGAACTGGGAAACCTAACGTGTCTTTGGAGGAAGGGGGTAAATGGATTTTTTTAACGCAAACGATTCGTGACGTACTCCTTTTTTTTTTTTTTTTCTTAATTCTCATTAGTTTTGGGCCTAAGATTCTTCTTCTCATTTTGCTATTTGCCCACACATGGATTTGTATTAGTAGTTGACTGTCAAAATGAGCCAGCCGCAATTGGGCTAGGCCTATTACCAAACAAGCCTTCAACTTAAGGGCCTGGTATAGTGCAGGAAATGGACCAATTGGGCCGACCATTTATTTTATTAAATTTTGAAAATAGAGAAGTTATAAAAAAAATAATTTTTTATTTTTATAAATTAAATTTTATTAAATATTCATTCAATCTAAAACATTAATTTTATTGAATCTTTTATATCAAATTATAAATCCAATAAATATAATATATCATTTAATTTTTATAAATATTTAATAACACTCATTTAATGAGTATTTCTTATTCTATTAAAAATTCAACTTATTATTTTATGTATCAATTACAAAATGGAGCATGTCAAGTAAAAAACAATTGCAAATTTAAGATTGGTACAATTGTAGTACTTATGAAACTAAGAGTAATGATATATCAACTCTGCACATAAATTCTACATAATTTTATATTTTTATTCAATTTTTTCTCCTTTCTAAATAAACGTTTTACAACGTAAAGAGAACATACTATTTTTTTTTAACAAAGGGGGGATAGAAGCCCAAAAGAAAAGAGGAAACCACGCTGATGTTTCTGAGGGAGGCCGCTCCCATTTCATTAGCTAATAGCAGTAATTGAGGCTGGTTTGGAATCAAAGAAGAATATGGGTTCCATGACTTGCATGCTTTCCTTCACTAGCTAGCCAATCTGCACATTGGTTACCTTCCCTATATGAATGTTGAACTTGAATCTCCCACCGTTCAGCTTAGAGGATTGCTATGGCCTTCAAAATTGGTTTTATGAACTAACTTTGATTTTAACTCATGAATTAAAGCAGCAGAATCACTTTCTAATATAACCTTCGAGAATCCAATGCTGCTGGCTTGTTTTAGGCCTTCAAAAGCTCCCCAACTTTCCGCCATGCTGAGTTCCTACCACAGGATCTGTAAAAGACTCTTAGGCATCTTCCATTGTGGTCCCTTATCAAGCCAACACATCCGCTATCTCCTTCCCCATTCTTAGCTGCATCTGTATTAATTTTTACTCAACCTTCAGGGGAAGGGTACCAACTAATCCACCTTTCCTTCTTGGAGAAGAATGTACTATTCTGGGATTTTGCTCTGGCCTTGATAATGTCATCAACATATCTCCTGATGCAATTAACAGGATAATCGTGTCTTCTGAAGGATGGGTCATGAGTTGCTTGATTATGCCACTTCCAAATCCACCAAGTTGCCGTAGCCCGAGTAATTTTCCTCCGCCATTCCTGTTTTGTGCCCAGGTTTTCTGAAAGATTGTAATGGCACCATTCTCTGTAATTGTTTCCAAATAACAGCTGCTGTCCTACAGTCTATAATAGCATGCATCGTGGTTTCTTTGACTAGAGGGCGCCAGCCACAATTGCTTAGTTAGGTTGTTTGTTTTAGACTAAAACCTTCTTTTGGTCCCTCAAAGATGAATAAACTTCTAATTTAGTCCCTCATTGTTAAATTTTTCTATTTTGGTCCTCCAGAGATCAATTAACTTCTATTTTAGTCCCTCATTGTTAAAAATTCCTAATTAAGTCCTCCAAAGATTGAAATTGATATCAATCAAGTCTCTCAATTTGGATGATTGTTGACAAAGTCAAAATTGCTGACGTGGCATGATGACGTGACACAAAATGCTGACGTGGCTGCTGACATCATCATGCCACGTCATCCAAATTTAGCCACGTCACCATGCCACGTCAGCCAATGCCTTGCCACGTCAGCAACTTTTGCCTTGTCAGCATGCCACGTCATCCAAATTCTGCTACATCAGCATGACACGTCAGCATTTTTTGCCACATCATCATGCCACGTCAGCAATTTTGACTTTGTCAACAATCATCCAAATTGAGGGACTTGATTGATATCAATTTCAATCTTTGGAGGACTTAATTAGGAATTTTTAAGAATGAGGGACTAAAATAGAAGTTAATTGATCTCTGGAGGACCAAAATAGAAAAATTTAACAGTGAAGGACTAAATTAGAAGTTTGTTCATCTTTGAAGGATCAAAAGAGGGTTTTAGTCTTTGTTTTAAGTTTCCCATGATAAGCTTGTTAGAAAAAATATATGAAGATAATAAAAATTTGGGTTTGAGGCATAAAATTATATTATTTTGAGTGTAATATTAATTTTTGTATGAAAAGTAAGTTATTTTAGGATACAATAAAATTTTTAAAATTTTTTTTCAAAAAAAGTGAATATGTATCTTAAAAATAATTTAAAATTTTCAATTTATAAGCGTAAAAATGTATATTTGAATAATTGTATTTATTAGATTTTAATAGATATAAATTTTTATTTTTAACAAATATAATTATCTATTCTCAACTATTAGTTTCAAAAAAATGTGACTGTTTATTCTCAAAAAATATGATTGTTTGTTTCCTAAAAATATGATTATTTATTTTAAAAGATATTACTGTTTATCTTCAATAAACATGACTGTTACATTCATAACAAACATGACTGTTTATTCCTAACATACATAATCATATATATATATATTAAAAATAATGATAATAAAATTAATAATTAATGCTATTTGTTTTTTTATTTAACTCAAGTATCCATCAAAGATTTTAAATATTTTTAACTTAATAATTTAATTTTAGACTATACTATAAGTTATTACTCATGTATTATAATTTGACTTTAGTTATTTATTATTATTTATATAATCTTTAATATCTATAATTATTTTCAATGTGATCTAATAAAGCCTCCCAAATGAAAGTGGGTATGCTGAGGGCAACTTTCAATCTCCAAATTCTATTCCAAATAAGGTCCTTATCCCTCTAGTTATGGGCAGCTAAACATTCATATGCGCATTTTACAGAAGTTTCCCCATCTTTACTAAGAATCCAAATAAGTTGGTCAGATCCCAACTCTTTTCTGGGAGGGAAGATATTTTCAAAACCTGGCAGCATCTCTGGATAAAGAATTTTTACCTTTTAGAATTCAAAACATTAAATTTGTTAGATTCTAGTCAGTAAAACTTAACTTATCCAACATTTTCCACACTAAGTGTGAATATTTTGTTACCATAACTAGTGTAGAAATAGGTTTTCTTTTTTAATTTTCTTCACGAGGATGTTGGCTTCCAGTTTGAATCTCTATCTTCTACGGCATGATAGCAGGGTTGAAAAAATCAAAGAAAGTAATGCAATTTGCATAGTTTATGCGTTCTCAACTGCACGCGATCATGCAGGTGGTTCCCTTAGAGTTGAGGTAGCTTCAACTTGGCGTTGTTAAATAGGCACGTGAGTCAATTGTAATCACAATAGGGCTACATAATGTAGTTAGAGTAGTAAACGGATGAGTTGGCATGTATTAGGCAAGTACTGACTTCTTATCTGTATATAAGAATTTTGAGATCTAAAACTCATTACGCTGATTGATTTCTAAAAAGAAAAAAAAAAAAAAAGAAAAAGGCTGAATTGTTAATTCTCTCAGTGGAGGAAGCTTCTTGTCATCCCACTTACATGAGAATAGTTATGTACGAAAAATTAAGACCAAATTATGAAAATAGAGACAGCAGAATTTGAACAAATATACATGCTTCATTGCCTGTTAGGATTCATGACCAGGTATAGGGAACAGACAGATAGATATCAGTTGAGCAGAAACAACCTTAAAATTTTATGTACAGATTATTAGATCCCATCAACCTGGACGATCGCATGCTTTAGCTCTAATCCTCAAACTATAAAAAGTTGTCTGAGGGAACACTTAATTCGGAATATTCTAGTATTATAGTTGTAGTTCCTGAGTCTGCAGAGTGATTATTAGCAAGAGGCATTTGTGGACTTGAGAAGAATGCTGCATGTATGGAATCCAGAGTAGCTAGTCTTGTACATCTTCGGATTTTCTTGTATCTGCTGAACATGTTTTCGTGCATGACAACCTTGATCATTTCTGTAAATGCACCTGTAGTATTTTCTGTCAAGCAAAAGTTGAATGCATGTTAGGTAACTTGTATATGAAAACAAAAACAAGAGTTGATGCTCACTTTGTCTCCATCTAGCAAGCCTAAAACACTGCAATGGTTTCAGTTTCTGCTTTTGGTATGAGTAAGAAATGACATCTTCATTTCTGCATAAAAGGGTGTCCCTCTGCTAATATGGCAAGGGGAAATTCTAATTTTATAAAAGGACATTCACTAAATGCTCACAAAGATCAATCAAAGCGGAACTTGATCATGTGTGTGTGTGTGTGTGAATGTAAATCTCACTTTGTTGAGAACCATCGTGTGTGTAATGGTGTAGAAAACAAATAAAAACCAAAAAGATATGAGTTATTTTGGTACCATCTATGCAGAATAAAAGAAGTTAGCACGATGATTACTTTACCTTGGATATGTAGAATCAAGGATTGACTTCTGACCGCACTTCCTCCATTCATGAAAATCCTGTGTACTGGGCAACACTGCGGTCCAGGTTGGTTGAGAAGTACTGCAACAAAATAAGATACAATTTTCAATACATTATGCCAGTTATTAAACTCCCTCCATTTGAGTGCACAAAGATTTCACAAAATCCAATTTGCATGATTAGGGAACCATCCTTAATAAACTTTATGTAGTATGTAATCTGTGTAAAAAGTCACGTGTAAATAATAGCGCTAAAAAAAATAAGGGAAGAAACCTAGCAATCAGTGACTCACCTGGGGTTCTGGTGCTCATCTTTTCCCTGAAACAACTTGTCTATATGAACCATTATATCTGGGACCCTCAAATCCTCGTAGATCTCAGAATATTCACTGGTTCCCATAGCATCTTTGAGTGTTGCCAACAAGATTTTCTTCAAAGAACCTCTTATGACTTCTCTTAGGTGATCATCCAAGATAACCCATGTAGATTGCTCCTCACATATCACCTCAAATTTCAACTTAAACAACTCCAGCTTCTCTTTCAAGCACTCTCTAGTTAATTCATCTGGTGCCATTGACTCATTATCTAAATTCCACATGCCGAGTACCTGATCCCATGAGCTTCTCTGATAGTTCACAAGGTATTGCCGCACTTTTCCTATGTGTTTCTTGATCCATTCATCGCCCAATAGCTTCCCCTGTTCACTGTTTTTTGCCTTGTGAACCATGTACCTCCCATTGTTCATCATGAAAACAGAGGACAAAGCAGAATCCTTGTAAATCTTGGAGTTAGCCTTCAAATTACTCTGTAAAAGCTCCAAAATTTGAACCACTTGGACACCTAGCGAAGAAGAAGACGACATTTCATCCTCAAATGCTAGCTCAAGAGTCTTCTTGTAATGAGAAGCAGCACGAAGGTAATTCATCACATAACGATTAGTGGGGTGAAGCCCCCCACCGGGAACAGCTACCTTTTCTGGTTCCTGACGAATTAGAGTCTCGAGCTCCATGAAAACGCATTTGATTGCTTCCCTTAGCCTTTTCTGAATCGCCATTGCCTCTTTGAGAAACTCAGAGCAAGTATCTGAGAATAATGACTCCAAATCGGGTACAAGGTCATTCAATGTCTCAAACACTTCGAGGATTCTGAACAATCGCTCTGGGGATTGGCTTACAGTTGCAACAGCATCGGCGAAGTTCAGTAGTTGAACCATTGATCCTTGACAAACCTCCTTGAAAGAGAGATCAGCAAAAAGAGAAGACTCGAATACGCTATTGCAGAGCTGCTTTTCATGGGGGATTAGTACCTTAACAACATGATTAAAAGCTTGAATCCATCGTTCAATTTCTTGTTTGAGATATTTCAATGGCATCTTGTGGACATCTTCAATGCTGAGATTCTGCAATTCCATCCTCAACAGCTTGTCATCCAAGAATTGTTTTCGCCAGCTGCAGTAGATATAGAAGGACTCCTTTATAAACCCAGAAGCTATTTTATCCTTCAGTTTGATTTCGAGGTCGGGAGGATAGATCATAATTGTGTTATGGCTTTGATTTTCGATCCCCAGAATCAAAGCTAACTCTTCATTTAAATAATTGTCCACTTCTCTGGTAGCAGCATCAATTCTTATTGTCACCTGCTCTTCAAGACCAAGAGCTTGAATCTCGAGTTGGGAATGTGCAGAAGAGCGAAGAAGGACGATCAAATAACAGAAAATCAATCCAACGAAAATGAGCATTAGATTGATTTTCATCAATTGTACTGTAAGACATCCAAGATAAAAATTGAGAAGATCTACTTCGAATCCAAGGTCAATCTGCATTGACAAGCTCAATGACACCAAAGCAAATGCAGCACTAGAAATTAGGTCTAATAAGTTTGGTTTTCCATTATTCATGGCTTTATCAGAGAAAAAAGAGTACAAAGAGGTGAGCATCAAAACCAGAAAACCCACGTGAGCTTTCACCAACAACCACCTCGAAAGCTGCCATTTTTTGGCAAATAACACAACAGAGATGATAGTGAGACTCACCACGCTATAGAGCAAGATCTTCAAAAGAATCGAAACGTTCCACTCTCCAAATAGATGTTCGAAAGTCGAACTCAGAGCATAACAAAGCAGCCCAACAACACTTGAAATGAATCCCACAAATCGCCATAGCTTGGCATGTGTCAAAAGATTCCGAATTCGGTCGGGCATTTTCTTGAACTGAATTAGGCTTTGTTAAGATTTCTCTGATGAGGCTGTAACTTAACAAGAGGTGCAGGGAAGGTTTTCAAATGAAAAAAAATAAAATAAAATTTGCAGGAGATACTGCCTGCCTTCTGCGTCGTTAGGTTATTTTCCTGGAAAGTGGATATTGTCTTGTTAGCTTGAAATTATGCAGGTGGAAGCTGCCTCGAACATTAATGGTTAAGCCGTTCGTTTGCTTCTTATTTGCAAGCATAGCATGTTTCAGTGGCAAAAGAAAAAAAGGGCATTTTAAAAAAGAAAGAAAAGAAAAGAAAAAGCCTAACTTCTCTAGAAGATTAATTTTTTTTGGTACATCTCTAGAAGGTTAATATACGTACAGTTTGATAAAATTACGATGAGCCAAAAAGTCTTCTCAACAACAGAATATGCTTATAGGTCTTCGACGTAAAATGAAAATGATGTTTGTCGTCATTTTAGAAAATAATTGAGGAAAGAGAAATTAGAAATGAGTAAGGGATGTATAAGATAATGTATAGAATATATATAAAGTTATTATGTATAAATATTGGACACAAATTTTTTAATTTTTTAAAAAAGGTTAAGATGTATAATAAAAAAATAAATAAAGAAAAAATAATAAAAAAATAATTTAAATAGGTTAACTTTTATTTTGTATAATTTTAGTAATTTTTTATCTTTTTATATTTAAAGTATGTGAATTTTAATTTTTTTAAATTTTTTATTTTATATTATAATTTTTAAATAAAAAATCACTTAATTCTTATTTAATATATATTAAATTATAAAAATAAAAAAATAAAATACCCCAAAGCCACAAAATATCGACGCTCAACATAAGGTTGGTGATGTGGAACGTCTTTTTTGCAACACAGAGCGTAGGAAAAACAAAGAAAAAATAAAAATAATATTTTATTTATTTATTTATTTTTACGTGTATCCTCCGCGTATGCAAAAATACTCGCCAATAGCGGAGCTCCGACCTAAATACATGCATCGAAACGTTAACACAGGACGATATGGCATTCTATATAGGAAAGACGGATCAAAATATCATTAGTATGACGCGTGGAAGAAGTCCTCTGCCGGTCTCCGCATTCCCAGCTGCTTTCTGGGAAAACTGGGTAAGTGAGAGGGAGAAGAACTCAGAGAGCAGTAGCGTACTTCCAATTCGTAAAGTCCACATGTCACGGCCAGGCCCGCGTCAAAGAGTACGATCTATCAATTGAACGAATATAGTGTGTAAAACTATCTTACATGGCTTGATTCTATTTTTTTTAGTCCAATACGAGATATTCTTATTATTATTGAGTAAAATTAATTATTAAATATTTAATTTAAATTTGAACTTAAAATATAACTAGGTATTACCACATTAACCTTTTATTAACAAAAAATAATTTCTCTATTTATTTTAAATGAATACATATATTCTTTTGAGCAATTATTTTCTAAGTAAAGACAATCATTTATACATACATTAATGTCTTTTTCTCAGAACAGATTCAATAATGTTAAAAGTGTAAAAGTCTTTAACCTTATAAGAATACCTACTTTTTATTAAAAATAAAAATGTATATATATTTTATCAATATTTTAATTAATAATTAACCATTAATTCAAAATTAAGACATATATTTTTATTTTAAATAAAAAATTGATATTTTTATAAAATTAAAAAATTTTCATCACAAGTTACATCTATTCTATCTATAACGCTTTATAAATTTAATAATCCAAATACTTTTAAATAAATATTTAAAAAATATTCTTTCAAATAATAATGCTTTTCTAAACATACATAACCATTCGTAGAGACACAAGAATTTACAAAACTTTTATCTATTTATTTTAAAAATATAAAAATATTCTTTTAAACAAACATATCTTTTTAAAATATTCATGTAAATATAACGATTCATATTTTTTCTATAAATATACGAAAAAATTTTATTTCCAACAATCTTTATAACAGTTTCTTGGAGAGATAAATTTTTAATAATTACTGCCTATAGATCTCAAAGCCCGGGCTGTTCAAATAATTATATTTCTTGTTCTTCATTTTTTTTTCTTAGCTCATATTTTAAACAATTTTAAAACAATTATTTATCAAGAAGAAAATAGAGATATGGCGAGAATTCGCATTCAAAGTATTGAATTAATTCGTCAAAATTAATTGGTCGGATGGCACAATCGAGATTCGAGACATGGACCAAGGGAAAGGGTTTCAAGCGAAGTAGTTGTGTGAATTCTTATGAGGTAGGCATACTACCTATCCCTTTAAGGTCAAAGTTGGCTGCTTAATTGCGGAAAATGATAGCATGTAATTTGCATGCATGTGATTTCATCTACAAAATCTGCTAGTAGTTGATTAATGACTAAATTATGGCATGAGAAATTAGAAATTTGAATAGATGAAATCATAGGGATTTGAATTTCTTATTTTTATTATTTTATAATTTTTTTATTTATATTTAAATATATTTTATAAATTTTATTTTTTCTTTCATTAATTATTTTCTCACTTTTAATTTTAAATTTATCTCTCTCATTACATTTCTTACCTTTAAATCCAAAAATAAAAGATTCGAATCCAAAGTCATAATCAAATGTCATCTTCCTAGGTTTTCTTTGTGATGACCCACCGTGTGAATTAGCGATGCATAGACAGCTAGCTTGTTGGAATATCTTTCTATACGATTTGTCATATTTAATGGCCGTATAAATGAGATAAAATCATAAAAAAAAAATATTGTTCAAATAGTGAAAATTACACAGAATAAAAATAGTTTGATAGTGATCATATTTTTCAGAGGGTAATTGTGCATAATTTTATACACATAAATACACTAAAATGGGAAACCCAAAAAAAAAAAAAATACACTAGATATGGGAATATATAATTACGACGTTGATATCAATTAATTACAAAATACATGATATGTGGCTATAAAAATTGGTTATTATTAGAAGTTGGGATTTGAAATTCTAATGTATCATTAAATGAGTTAGAAATTAGGACACTAACAAATAAATGATGCAATGACACATTTGATGTGCACTAGTTTGATGCATATTGATCAACATTTTGATTCGTTTAGTTATATATATATATATATATATATATAGTGTTACAGCAATATAAAAAGTATAACACTGCAAAATTTAGTAAAAATTATATTTTTAAGAATTTACTAGATGGAAAACATGCATGGAGTATTAGAGTTACTTGAGGATGAAATCATAGTGAAATTGAACAAATTTGTATTCTTTTAAACAAGCAATAAGGCAATGGCACCCAAGTTTAGTTTTGAATCATATATTTTGCATCATGATTAAGTGTATAAATCATATTTATTTCATGCTTATACCTGTTGAGACAAATATGATTGGTGGAAATAAATTTTCACCACTATGAATGGAAGTTTCTAGTGAGATTGATATTATCTTAGGCACAAAGTGAAAAGGACGCATTGTGGGTTTAATCTTAAATCCATGGGAAGGTCCTAATAAGTTTAAGACTTGGTTATTAAAGAGAACTAATTGGCATAAATGTAGTATAGTTTTTAATTGTTGTTTTTGCATTTTTTTTAATTTTTAGGCTTAAATTTAAAATTTTATATATATTTTAAGTGTCTTGTACTCTTTTAATTAAAAAAATTATTATATCATCAAATTAAAATTTGAAAAAGATTAATTTCTCAAACAATCCTTCAATTTCTATATATAGTATTTCTAAACCAAAATGACATGGCATCGTACAAAGCAAATTAATATCTCTCAAAATGAAAAGGGTATTTTATAAATTAAAGTGTAAAAAAAATATAAATAATTATTAAAATATTTTTAAATAAAAAATATATTTTATAAAATAAAATAAATAATACAGATAAATAATTATTAATAAAAATATTAATAATAAAAATTATTATAAAATAAGTAAAATTTTAATTTTAAATAATTATTTTCTTATTTATAATTATTTATTTATAATATATTATGTAAAGTAAAGAATTTAAATCCTGACAAGACACATCAAATCAAATCAAAATATCATTAATTTCCCGCGTCGGGGGAAAATGATCTGGACCCATAGGTCCTTTCAAAGAAACGGTGCCAAGGGATAAGACAACGACTCAAACATCAATTCAAGAAGAATTCCTATTACTTACAGGTCATGCGGATTGAAATTTTTTATTTTTCATAATTTGATATATACATTTTAATTTTTTATTATTTTTAAATTTTATTTATATATTTTAAAATTCCTTTATCTTAAGGGTAAAGGAACCCAGTTCCAAGTCATGCGGTCATGGTCTCATTTTCATAGAAAATTTTTGGAAAATTAAATCAAACTTGTTCTTGCTGAAGAATTAAGTAACTGTCAGAAGTCATGGTCGTTTTAACAAGCGTAGCATCTCAACATTTTCTCCGACTTTACTTAATTTTGTTTAACACAATTTTGAGTTTCTACTCAACAATGCAAGATAGCATATAAAAAGTAATGTTTGTATTAATAAGCTAAGATAATTTTTAAAATAAATATAGAAATTTAGAATTGATAGCTCAAATTAAAATTCTTAACGGAATATAAGTGTACTAAAAAAAATCTAATTGTCGGCTGCTTCTTTTGATCACGTTTTTCCTTCTTGAATCGTGATGTACCTCTAGCCAAAGTGGGCCTCAACTGCAGTACCTTTTTCTGTAACTGTAAATGATTTCATCAGCTGCTCTTTTTGGCCTGTTTATTAAATGGTTTTTTTTTTTCCTTTAATAATACTTCTATTTGTTTAGTGGTGGGGCATTCAATTGCTTTGCCTCTAACGTTTGGGTTTGAATCTTTACAGCAATTTCGTAAGGCTAAATAGATATACCGCACTTTTGTTGAAAAGTAAAAGTTTTGATATGTTAGGCTATATTTATAGGTAATATACTGAGTATGTTTATTTGATATAAATTAGTATCGTCCAAATTTAATATAAATGTAATACTTTTTGATAAATTTGTTAGGGTATTATTTTTGTTTATTTATTTTTATTTAAAATAATAATAATAAATAAAGAATTTTGATACACAATTTTAACCAACAATAATATAAAGAATACCATGAATAAAAATACAGTAAAAGCCTGCTTATTTATATAATTTCATAAAACATTAATTAATTAACACTAAAATGACATCAAAGACAAACCCAATCTGTATATAGATACTTTTATTTAGAGTTACGTTATATATATATATATATATTAATTTTTACATGTTATTTTCATATTTATATATGCATCATCAAATTGTTATTGAATCTATTTAGTTTTTATTTATTTTTATAAGGCCCAAATTATTTACACATTATATGCACTAAGTAGTATGCAAAAATACAGAATTTTCCATACAATTTATATAGTTTTGAATAAAAAACACAAACTAAAAAAAAATTGGTATATATTTAAAAATTGGAACACTCACAAATAGCCCAAGTACAACGTATGTGGCTCGAGTGTCTCCACACATTCTTTAAAGCACAGTTGGAACCAAAGGGCTTGTTGCGATAATTCCATCATTCATCAGGACAGAGTCCGGAAAGAAGTTTCAACCACGGCTTTCGCATCGGAGTGTATCCATGTGTGGGACATTCTTTTTCAGACATTTTTGTTTCTTCTTGGTCGATGGTTAGAGACATTGAAGGAGAGGTTGAATCTGGAGAGGCTTCACCACCTCTGACCTGCACTGTCACCAGCATCAGCAAAAGGCAAAACACCGTTGCTTGATCCAGCCTCACCCTTTTAACTTTGCTTTTGCGATTCTCCTCCATCAACTAACTGCTTTATTTTTTCTGGAGCCAAAAATGGTTTTGTAAGAGTTCTTGCACTAGACAGGGGCAAAAGCTAGCTCAATTTTATGCCATAACCTATGTCCTTTCATTTCTCCTTAAACCTCTTACTTGAAAAAAATAATATGGGTCATTTTTAAACTAAAGTTGGTCAATAAATAGAACAAAATATATTTTTTAATTCAAAATTTTTTTTGCCTCTCATCTATCTTTGATAAGCATGAAAAAAAAATTTTAATTTGGGAGACTCATTCTTTGCTCTAAGCAATTATGACCAATATGGTACCGTCACATTGACAATATTTTAATTCATTTATCTTTGCATGTCGTATTTGGGAATTAGAGTTTCTTCTTTTGCAATATAACAATATGGAGTACGTCAAAATATTTCTCTATATTTGATGCCTTCTTTTTATGTTGGTACATGAGAAGGTTTGACCTAAGAAAAGGGGAGTGGAGACCGACCATGTTCCTTGATACCTTCTAAGAATATTGAAAAGTCACCGAAGACTTTTTGCACAAAATGTAGCTTCAGATGATTGTTTGGCATTGGAAAATTCTAATATACTCGTTTATAGAAAGGAATATTCTTATGTTCTTTGAGTACATTTTAATGATTCCATCTTTAAATTAATAAACCTATGCCAAGTAAAAACCGTACCGAAACCGAAATAGAGAATTCTGCGATAATCATGATGGTTGAAAATTAGTGACGGATCTGCGTGAGGGTTAAGGATGGCTCTATTGTTTTTCAACTTTTAACATTTTTATATATAGTACACAAAATTTTTTAATTTAATTTTTAAATTTTGTAAAATATTTTTTAATTTCTATGAATTTTAAATGTTTTTATAAAAGTTTTAAAAATTTTTAGTTTGACTCCTCTAAATTTGTAAAATGTCATATATAACCCATTAGTTTTAAAAAGTTTTCAAATAATTTCTTATATATTTTACTAAATTTTTTTAATTTGTAAAGTGACTTTTAAATATTTTTAAATTACACAAACCACGTTACCTTTTTGTTGTGTAACCAATCACTAAATATCATATAATCACACGGGCAGTCTCAAACCCTTTAAGGTACAATTTGACTTCAATTTGGTTGAAATTTGTTTTAAATAATAGTCGTTACCACACAAAGGAATTGGATCCCCTGATGTGAAGTTAAAAGAGAATAAGAGAGAGACACATATAAAATTAAGAGAGAAAAAATAGAAAAAAGTGAAACCTAAATATTAAGTTATAAAAAAAAAGTTACTAAAATTAATAATAAAAAAACGCAGCCAAATCCCATTATCTAGCAATATGCGAAAAAGCTGCTTCTATATGAGCTTAATTAACTGGTGTTTATAAGTTGTTGCCTGTCTTTTGCTGTGAATTTCCGGATGAAGTAATCACCACCGTTTTCCCAGTTCATTATCTTTTACCTTCTAAAAAAATGTAGTTGTCATTGTTTATCAGGCAAACATAGCTCAAAGTAAAGTCCTTATGTAAATTGAGGACTTGATAAGTTGATATATATCTCAATCCCCATAATCAGTTATATATCTTTCATGCAGTCGTTTTTAGCTCAGTCTTTCTGCTTCGCTTGCACTATCCCTTTCTTCATTGAAACTAGCCCTTAGTTTAGTAACGATTTGTGGCAAGAAAGAAAAGGGAAGGAACAAAAGTTAGAAAACGCAGAATGACAGAATGTAACTTTTTGTTCTCTTTGTTTGCATTATTATTAAGCAACATGCTCCTCGTATAACTCTAAATCAATAAAAAGTTTATTGTAAGTCTTTAGGTTAGTTGAATTTTATAATTAAGTTTGTATTTTGAAGATTTAATAAAAATACAATTATAAAAATAACAAACTATATTATTAATTGAGAAGAATATAATTTAATTTGAGATAATCGAATTGATTTAAGTGAAGCCCACCACCAGAAAGGCAGAAACTGCCACATTGGCTGGATCCTAATTAATCATATATATATTAACAATTAATTGTAAGATAAACCAATTGAGTCTTGTCTAATACTTGATGTCTAGTAATAGGCACCAAATTATTTCTATCAAAATTTTTCATCTGGGGTTACATGTTGATATGTATATGTCCTCTCACAAAAGTCACATGACACATGTATCATCCTTCTAGCCTCCAGCCAGCATGAGTAGACCAAGTTCTCAAATCAGAGTTATCTTTGAGAGAATTATGTGAAGGAGTCAGTACTTGGAGTTCAACTTTAAGATTTATGATGATTATTTTCAAGAAATGACTCCAGAGTATTACTATTTGTGAGCATCTGACAAAGAATGCCTTGAAAGCATTTTACATGTGTGGAACCTAGTGTACCTGAATCTATACATTACTGGATTTTCTTGTATTTGTTAGACGTCTTTGGCGTGCCTGGCAACCTTGATTTGATTTGTGGATGCACAAATAGTAATTTCTGTCACAAAACAAAAGTATTTAGCTAACTAAGATCATTCCAAAATCTTTCTATATAACAAGCAACTACGATTATTCAAAATAAATTTCTCCATGAATAGGAACTCAAAGATCACCTTGAGTATGCAAAATTAAGGCTTCTCTCCTCACCTATCTTCATCCATTCATGGGAATCGTTAGACTTGGGTGTGACCACGGTTCACGTTGGATCAAGAATTCTAGAGAATGGATCATATGACACATTTTCATACAATTAGAGTCACAAATTCTTCAACTTGCATGATCAGATACAAATTGCTACAACTATTCTATATCATGAGAAATGAAAACTAGCATTCCGAGCTTACCTATGGTTTTTGAGCTCATCTCTTTCACGAAACAACCTGTTTATACCATGCACATTGTCATGTCCTTGGCCCCCATTTTCCACAATATTTTGGAATCTGGCATTGATATTGTCTTCAACCTGTAACATTCTCTTCAAAGAACTTCTTATCTCCTTTCTTTAAAAGGTCGTCAAAGATAACCCATGTAGATTACACCTCACAAATCTTCTCAAATTTCAACTTGAACAGCTTCAGTTTTTCTTTCCAGCACTCTGCAGCTAACTCACAGTCATCTACTTTTAAAATGCCAAGTACTTGATCCTATGGTGGTTCTCTCTCGTATTTTACTAGGTATTCCTAGACCTTTGTTGCAAGTTTCTGCATCCATATCTCACCCAATAGTTTTCCGAGCTCACTTTTTTTTGCACATTGAACTATGTACCTCACATTGTTTATCATAAAAACATAGCACAAAGTAGATTCTTCATACAATTTAGAGTTTGCTTTCCAATCACTCTCTAGCAACTTGATTGTCCGAGCCACCTAAGTAGATAGTGAAGAAATGGATGACGACACAGGGTTGTCTCTGAACACTTGCTTGAGAGCAAACCGTGATTTGCAACGAATAAGAATGAAATTTATCACATAATAAGTAATTGGATGAATTCCCCATCGGGAACAGCCACTCTGATAAGATTCTCAGTAATCAAATTTTCTAGATCTAAGAAAACACCTTTGATTGCTTCTCCTAATGTTTTTTAGATTGTAGATATCTTATCTCTGAGAAGCCGATTGATGAACAATGACGCCATGCCGGGTAATAGGTCCCCCAGTGCCACAAACACTTTGAGGATTTTGAACAAACGCTCCGGTGAACCATACCCATTTGCAACAGCGTCGGCAAAATCCAGCAGCTGAATCATAGTTCCCCAACAAACATTTATAAAACATTGATCAGAAAATTCGGAAAACTGGAACTCACGATCGTTGATTTGCGTTCATGCGGGAGTAGCCTTTCGACAACGTACTTAATGACCATAATCCATCGTTGAATCTTGTCTTCGAGGCGATTCAACGGTTCCTTCTTCATCTCCTTGATGTTAAGCTTATGCAGCCGTACTTTCAGCAGCTGCTCATCCAAGAATTGCTTTCGCCAAATGGTGCAGACACGACAATACTCGCTAGCAAAATGGCCAGCCGCCACTGCTTTCCTAAGTTTAGCGTCAATGTCCGAAGGAAACTTCAGCGTGTCTTGTTTTGCTTCCTCTATACCAAGAACGTTATAGAACTCTTTCTTGCTGTCGATCTCAGTTCCTTCTTCTTCTTGATTTGGTGCATCAATTATTTCTAAGGCTATATGTTCAGGGGCAGTAACAGTCTCATTAAGCATTAGAGATTCCCAATATGAACTAAGAAGCATGAGAGGGAAACATACGACAGTCCCAACAACAACACCGACCACGAAGTTGATGGTTAGCAGCTGCACCACCAGCAATCCGACGCAAAAGTTGAAGAGATCCACTTCTAATCCGAGGTCAACTTGCCGTGACAAGCTGAGGGACATGAGAGCAAAGGCAACACTAGAAATTAGGCTTGGTGCCTCCGTCATGATGGTCTCTTGTTCAAATGAGTACAAAGAAGTGATCATCAACACCAAAAACCCCACAAAAGCTTTCAACCACAGGATCTTTTATAGTTGCAACTTCTTTACGAACAGGATCAAGCAGCAGATACTAACACTAAACAGAAAATAAAGACAAGATTTTAAGAAGCTCCACTTTCCAAAAATGGTTTCGAAAGTTGAGCTCACAGTATAACTGACCAATCCAACCCGACTTGATACAAAACCCACAAATATCCAGAAGTTTTGATGGGCTTGCAAATCTGCAAAATGGTTGGGC
The DNA here is from genome assembly GCA_037013595.1 of Dicorynia guianensis. NCBI lineage: Eukaryota > Viridiplantae > Streptophyta > Magnoliopsida > Fabales > Fabaceae > Dicorynia > Dicorynia guianensis. The sequence continues at coordinate 31,380,609 of JASUAB010000005.1, forward strand.
ATTTTTGCTGTTTCTTTCTGAACTGTGGGACACGTTATGCTTGGTCAGTGAGAGGCTGTTACAAAACAACAGCTGCGAATTTCTGCAGGAAATGAAGGAACTGCATATGTTCTATCGAAGGTAAATTTGGCCCAGATTGTTGTGTTAAAAAATGTGGGTGAAGTCTACGAATGAGGTCAGTTACTTAGTTCCAATTTTGGATTTTTTTCTTTTTTTATTTATGACCTCTTATGAATTTTAAATTTGATTTTAAATTTGAGGTAAATTTGGAGGTCCTCGTTCTACCTTTTGGAATTAATAACAAAAATAGTAGATAATAACCTGTAAAGTTTATCAATATAAATTTTAATTTAGAATTATTTTTATTAAAAGAAATTTTTTGTTCATAATTTTTAATTTAAATAAAATTAATTTTTTATTCAAAAAATAAAAAATACATTTTAAAAAAATTAAAGTTAAATTCAATTGTTTTTTCTTTTATCATATATAATGAAATTGGGAAAATATTTGTTACACCTTAGATTTTTATAACATGTTTGCACAAAATTAGTCCTATTAGTTATTGTAGCTAAGTTATTATTATTATTATTATTATTATTATTATTGTAAAAGAAGGGGGCATTCAGCCCCAAGAAAAAGAAAACAAACTATACATTAATTCTTCCGGGAAATGACACCTTCATGGCATCTGTTAATATCAAAATCTTCAACTCATCTGGAGCTGTTTGCAGCACCATTGTACCCAAGGCAGCAGCCACTCCTTCAAAATCTAACCAGTCATCACAAAAATTTTCCTCTCTATAAGTATATCTCACAATATAACCTTCATTCGTGCGTTTATCTATTTCGTTCATTTCAAAGTATATGTGGGGCATTGGAACTTCAAAGTTGTGAGGGCAAGTTCAAGGGATGACCAGAAAATATTTCTATCCTATTCCATGTTCCTGACTTACTTAAAAAGTTGCTATCACAATGTTGAAGATGTTAATATAAAATTAATGGCAGAAGAAGGCGTGGACCCACTGTTCCCAAGGAGGGTGACAACTCTTTGAGCACGTACTATCTCCAAGCCCATTGTAATAGCCAAGACCATCGGGGATGCCACCCGGCGCCGGCGGTCAACAGGATGACCACCGTCCTCACCAATCTCAACCCTGTCAATGCTTCGCAGACGTTGACATTGAAAGGAAATAATAATTGGCCAGAAAAGTGACCAAAAAACAAAGTGAATAAAGAAATTTGGTCTACTTAATTTTTACCTCAATTAAAACTTTTTATCTTTAAAGATTTAAAAGTATATATGCAGTAAAAAATAGATATAAAATTAAAAAAAGTTAATAAAAAATAAAACTTGTAAAATATATTTTAATGTAAATTAGAAAAATAGACGAAAAAAAATCATAATTAAAGAATATTATAATAAAAATACAGTAAATTTTACAGTGTATGATATCATCAGGATTCAGTGCATTGGTTCTCTTTCTCGCTTGCCGCTCTTCTTCAAAAGTACTGGCACTCTCCTTTTTGGGCATCTGTCATTGCTCTACCTGAATTTGTCTTTACCTTAGTGGGGCAACTGCCTCGATCAGTATTCGTTAATGGCTAGCTCATGAACAAAACTCAAGTCTTGCTACAAATTTGGACCTTCTTTGGTGCTAAGATTATTTTTAATGTTGGCATTTTTTTGAAGTTAATTGGTGTGAGATGATGAGTGTTAACACCTTAGACTTTTTATTAGATTTAATCTTCGATCAGAATTCAGTGCGGTCTTAATATTTGATGTAAACAAGGAATATAAAAATAATTCTTTTTCTGCTATGAAATAGAGACTTACAGTATCATATTTGGATAAGGGTTAAGAAAATGATATATGCATGCAAATTTTATGTATTATATATATATATATATATATATAGATATTGATAAAAAAAAAGAAAAAAAATGAGAATGTAAGAAAATGTATAGAGTTTATACTCTTAAATATATACATATAACAGCCTATTAAATATTGTAAAAATTTTTTACTTGAGAGTAGGAGAATAAAAATTAGAAATTGCCATCATCTTGCAAATTACTGTTCTAATTGCTTATGTGTTGCTATGTATTATAACGGTTTGAAGCGGTTGAATTTCCTTTGCTTTCTCATGGATAACTATTTTTGTTTTTAATGTTCTTTCTCATATTTATTGTTTTTGCCGTGTATGTGGCAACGAACCTCAGTTTCATTGTGTCTGAGAAGGACATATGATTTGGAAAGGTTTGAGTTACTATACAAAGGGGTTGGTTGTGATGAGTAATGGTTTATATATATATATATATATATATATATATATATATATATAAATTTTTTACATAAATTATATATATTCTTATATTTTCACTTTGATTTAGATAAGGATTAAATGACTTTTTATTTAAAAATTACAGTGTACAATAAAAAAGAGATAAAGATAATATTAAGAAAAAAAAATTAAAACTTACAAATTTAAATATAAAAAAATAGATTAGAACTTGGGCAATATATATCCCTATTTTTCTCTTTCTTGTCTAAAAATGTTGTCACAATGAAGGGAAGCGTGGACTTCCCTAAATATGAGTACCATTTTCCCTTGTAAAAGATTATGACAATATGTGTGTATAGACAATAAGGTTTTTTTACTTTCATTTCTTAGCTATGCTATTCTCTAGCATTCAATTTGTACATGGTTGATCTAGGAACGTAGCATTTTATGTTATTAAGCAAGTTTCATGCGTCTCTGCCTGGAATGGTTACATCAGTGAATCTGATCTCCATCGTCAAGAAAGACAAGTCTTCTACAAAAAAGAAGAGATATCATAACATGGATGCTACCTAAGTATCAAGTAAATTTTATTCAAAATAAGCTAAGAAAAATCATATTTTTTTTACTTATTACAAAGTGTATGATTAATTAAGTTTTTTTGTAATCTAAACTTTTAGATTGGAAAAATTATCATTGAAATTATAAGGATATCTAGCAGAAAATGAAGGTCAGGTGTTCATGATGAACTTTCCAAGCTATTGAGGCAATCTCCACTAAACATTTATTATTGTTAATTTGCTTTACATTTTTATAATTTTAACTTATTTATTTGTAAAATATATTTTTATTAAATAATAAAAATAAAATTATATATAAAGTACATAGTAAGAGCTGATAATGCCATTAATAATACTAACAAAACTAATTTTTAATTTAGAAAAAAGCTTCATAAATGAATTTACCTGAAAGTATACTTTTTCCATATATATAAATTCTGGCCTCCACCAACCGACAATTCTGAATGTTCTTCCACTTTTTGACGGCAGAGAGTACCCACGACCCAAATGCAACTTGCAATTACAATTGACTGCCTTTTTGCTCTCTTTAGTACGCAATTGTACCAGGTGGGCTCCCCAACCGATAATTTAGGTAGATCTTCCCACACAATTTAATTATCGCTTTACCAATTTTTGTTTATTTTATTTGTTAGTGGAAATACGACAACCTCCCCCAGGCCATAACCACCTAACGGTAAATTTTTTTGTTTCTTGTCATACCTAAGCAATCTTGGTTGCTGGCCAATATCGTCAACCGTTACTATACAATTGTTATTTCTATTAATAAAATTGTATTAAAATTTTTTAAAATAATTTAAATTCTTAATCTTATTAAATTTTATAAGTTAAATTATAAAATTCAAAATTAAATAATTTAAAATTCAATTTGTAACAATTTAAGATTAATTTTTTGATGTAAATAATCTATTTTTTATATAAATAATTAGTAATAATTTTGAAAAAATAAAAATTAGTTTATATGATCCTGAGTCGATTTAATTTTGGACAAAAAAGTTTAATTTTTATATATAAATAATTAAAAATAATTTTAAAAAATAAAAATTAATGTAGGTCATCTTAGATAAATTTAATTTCAGAAAAAATTTAAATTTTTTAATTCAAAATTTTTAACTTAATTTTTAATTTTTTAATTTATTTTTTAATACTATACTATATTCTTTCGGTGAACGGTTAAAAAATTAATGCTTTAGAAAATAGAATTTATTGCAAGACTAAGTTCAAGGGATAATCCCATTCGCTGAAAAATAAAGTCTGCATTGAATTATACTATTTGTTTCTATTATTTTCTAATATTTAATTTCTTGCATAACTCCCGTCCAAAGTCAAGCCAATAACAATCAGGTCTTTTTTAATTAATATCCACGAAATTAAAAAAAAAATTTCAAAAGAAAACAGTGTTACAATACAACAGTTATGAACCGCTTTCCACGTTCTCGTTCAATTAGACTTTCGCACTTTCTTTTGTCTCATCTCTCTTCTTCCTCTTTCTTATCCTTTACCCTTCGCTTTCTCCCCAGAAACCGCGTTTTTCCAAGGTCACTTTAGTCAGTCCCCTGCATTCTTCTCGTTCTCCTCCCGAACCCTCAAGCAAGCTATCTTCGTCGTCTTCGTTTGTTCCAAAGAAAGAATTTACTAATTTTATCTCTGCTGAGCCATGAGCTCTCAAACTAGCTAGAAGCTGCAACTGAACTGCACTGCACTTACCCACTGCTTCTCAATGGCCGAGAACGGCGAAGAGAAGTTATTGGCTATGGCGCGGCACATAGCAAAGACGCTGGGCCACAACACCAATATGGCTGATGATATTCTTCAAATCTTCTCCAACTTCGATGGCAGATTCTCCAGGGAGAAGTTGTCAGAGAACGGTGCAGACGATGATCCCAGGGGCTGCGCCGCACTCGAACGTACCCTTAAGTCTCTGAACCGTCGGATCTCCCAATACCTGTCGTCTGATCAGCCGATCTGGGCGGACTCCACCGACTTCGCCGCCTTCCTCGACGCCATTGACCAGTTAATTGCCACCATCGGTGAGTGGCAACCCGTGGCAGCGGATAAGACTGTTGGCGCGTGTTTGGTACGCGCTGAGGATATGCTCCAGCAGGCCATGTTCCGGGTCGAGGACGAGTTCAGGTCTCTGATGGAGCGCGGCGGCGAGTCGTTTGACTTGACTCGGACGTACGTTGACGGGGAGTCAACTGGGAACTTGCCCTATGACTCGGAGGAAGACGACGTTGAAGAAGAAGGTGAAGTCGAAGGGGTTTTAAGAAACGGCGGAGAGGACCGGATTCCGGTGGCGAAACCGGTGACCGATTACGACATCCTGATTGATGCGTTACCATCTGGAACCATCAACGATCTTCACGAAATTGCGAAGCGTATGGTAGCTGCTGGGTTTTGGAAAGAGTGCTCACACGTGTATAGTAGCCGCCGGAGAGAATTCTTGGAGGAGAGCTTGTCGAGGTTAGGGTTGCGGAAGCTCAGCATTGAAGACGTGCACAAGATGCCATGGCAGGACCTGGAAGATGAAATTAGTGGATGGATTAAAGCATCCAACGTCACTCTTCGGATACTATTTCCCAGTGAACGGCGACTATGTGATCGCGTCTTCTTCGGCTTCTCCTCTGCCGCTGATCTCTCTTTCATGGAGGTTTGCGGGGGATTGACGATTCAGCTTCTGAATTTTGCCGATGCCGTGGCGATTGGGAGCCGGTCACCGGAGCGATTATTCCGAATTCTGGACTTGTTTGAGACATTAAGGGATCTAATTCCTGAATTCGAATCATTGTTCTCCGATCAGTACTGTGTGTCTCTCAGAAATGAGGCAATTACAATTTGGAAGAGATTGGGGGAGGCAATCAGAGGCATTTTCATGGAATTGGAGAATCTGATTCGTCGGGACCCGGCAAAAGCAGCTGTTCCCGGTGGCGGTCTACATCCAATTACCCGCTATGTGATGAATTACCTCCGTGCAGCTTGCCGGTCCCGGCAGACGCTCGAGCAAGTTTTCGAAGACAATGGGCTTCTATTGAAGGTATACCCGAAGCTTAATGATAGAATGGCGTCCTCTTCTTCACTATCTGTACAAGTGGCTTGGATTATGGAGTTATTTGAGAGTAACTTGGAAGCCAAATCCAAAATGTACAAGGACTCTCCTTTGTGCTCTGTTTTCATGATGAACAATGGGAGATACATAGTTCAAAAGGCCAAAGACAGTGAACTGGGAACTCTTCTGGGTGATGATTGGATCAGAAAACACACTGCCAAAGTCAGGCAATACCATGTGAATTACCAAAGAAGCTCATGGAATAAGCTGCTGGGCTTGTTGAAGGTAGACAATGGGTCATTGGCACCTAATGTGGCTGCAAAAGCTATGAAAGAGAAGCTCAAGTTGTTTAATATGCAGTTTGAGGAGATATGCAGGGTTCAGTCCTCATGGCTTGTCTTCGATGAGCAGTTAAGAGAAGAAATTAGAATTTCCTTAGAAAGAATCTTGTTGCCAGCATATGGAAGCTTCATTGGAAGGTTCCAGAATGTTCCGGAACTTGGCAAGCATCCTGACAAGTATATTAAGTATGCAGTGGAGGACATTGAAGCTCGGCTTAATGATTTGTTCCAGGGACGAAGTGGATCAGCTGGTAGCAGAAAGTGAAGATGAAGCTGCTCATGGTTGTGTGTATGTATTTGTAGTGTAAGTTAGAATACAAAGTTTTGATTTTCACAAAATGTATTTCTAAAGGGTATGTTGTCTTGTAATGTATAGCATTGGATGTTTTTCTGATCTGCGTGGTTACATTCTTTTGTGATGAAATTAGAGGTTGGATTGGAAAGTAGTTTTGAAGCTAGTGCCATCTGAATTTCCAAATTATAGATATTCATTTGTAAAAGATTGAAGCTCCAAATTGTGATTTTTGTCAATCATTCTAATGTAGCAGGGTTTTGACATTGAGAAAAGCTAAATAAAATGCCTTATGGATCAATGCGGTATCGAAGTTTAATTTTAAGATATCATAAATTTAATAATTTAAATTTTATAAAATAAAAATTATGAAAAAATATATGCACTGTATATCCGTGCAGGATTAGGAGCTGTGTTGTATTCATTCGTTGAAATATATAATCCATTTTTTGAAATTCTTGGTTCCAAGTCCCGACGTGGACTAGAATCATTCTAGTCCTCTCAAATTTAGGGACATATTTGTTGCTGTTTGAATGGTTGGGTTTAACCAATCATGGTTATTAAATTATCATAAATTATATTTTTATTGTAAAATTTATTAAATTTTATAATTTAATTAATATAATTTAATAATTTAAATTATTTTTGGTTAATGGGATTTAATAGGCGCCGAACAGGGTTTTGCTTTTCTTCTTTTTCTTTTGTTGGGTGGCGGTTGAAGCGAGACAAAAGAGAGTCAATTGATCAATTCAAGAAGTTAGTTTATAGCTTTATGCATAAAAAAGAGGCAGCAAGGCATGCCAAGACGCGTCCCTCCTTCCAATTCCTAGATTCTCCTTTTCCTTTAGTGATCCCCAATGTAGTGCTGAGAAGTGAGAACCTCAGCCAAACACTGTCCTTTAACCAATAACAGGTTGGGCAAAGGATTTTGTCAAAGGTGTGGCCACAGATTTTAAAGAAGATTAAAAGCGATTAGATTACAGATCTTAATGTCATAAAATTATTAAAACCAAAAAGCGACAATCACGGCCGAGGTTTTAAGTTTTCTTACATTATCCAAACATGTAGTTCGGCAAATTGGTATTACTTCGCAGCGACAGAAGTTACCAGGCACATCTGAATATAGAAGGAAACGAACCAGACACAACCCTTTTTACGTATCGATTGTATTGTTTTTTTGTTGAATTTGCCTTGTCTCTTACGTTTCAACCACGCATCAATTTTTAATTGGGTTGTCAGACACGCCTGTAACTTTTTTTTTTTTTTCGTCAAGTTCAGGTCATGTTGGCTTAATGCTCCACGCATCATTCAGAATTACAGACTTTGACCTTTTATTAATATTTTTAATAATACAGTAATATTTAATTAAACATTTTGTATTTAAATTCAAATTTTTATGACATGTATCGATTAGCTTGTCCTTCATCCTTATCACCCAAAAATAGAATTGCAGGCTTTCCTGGAAACGGGCCTCTTTCCTTTGGGTTCCTTCCACGAAATTTACTCGTACGTAATAGAACGGCCTAAGCGAAGTCTTACTGGTTTTCCATCTCAATGCTCAACCCTTTTTTCAATTCGTATAAGAAGCCTCACCTGACAAAGAAAAATGAAACCCTTACAGATTCATACTATACTAATGCATCCTATGTTTTGCAGACTGGTGGGCTTTGGGTCAAGTGTTGTCGGACTGCTCTGTTATGCTCTGAGTTCATCTTTCAAACATCTATTCGGAGAATGGAACTTGTTGAAGATCTTTCTCTACATTTTAGTAAGTTTCATTATCAGCAGCATCATGTTATTCTCAAAGAAATGGAACCTTTCAAGGAGCTTCTTGCTGAGAGCTCATGTGGGGTTTCTGGTTTTGATGCTCACCTCTTTGTACTCATTTTTCTATCATAAAGCTGTGAATGGAAAACCAGACATATTGAGCCTCGTTTCCTGTGGTGCATTTGCTTTGATGTCATGGTGCTTGTCAACGCAGATTAACCTCGGATTCGAAGTGGATTTACTAAACTTTTTTCTTGGATATCTTACCATACAACTAATGAAGATCAATTTGATGCTAGCTTTTGTTGGAGCGGCCTTTCCTTATTCCTTCATTATTCTTCGTTCCTCTTTGGAATCAAAAGCAGAGACTGGGACTATTACTGTCTCTGATCATATAGCTGTACAGATTGATCCTAGAAATAAAGAAGAAAGAGTAGCCGATGCTCACAGTGGCTTCAGTTCTGAATACAGCAATCATCCTCAACAACTTCAGTCATTAAACAAGAGGTAAGTTTATAACTGACCACTTTCTAATATAAATTACAGAACCTCAAAGAACTTTGGCAGTCCTTAATAACTTGTATTTGTTGACTTTAATTCTGATTGATATTCCCATTAATTTTCTAGTAAGAACAAAACGGGAAGTGTAAATCAATTCTATGGCAATTTTCCCTTGTACTGATCACTGTAAGAAAATTTTAGTAGCCCAATCCAAGTTTTGGCCTTTGTAAACCAATAATTTCTCTGATTGAGTTTCCCATCAATTTTCCTGGAGAAGGGAAGGTGAAAATGAGGGTATATCAGCACCTGGAAGTAGAACAGTGAGACAGCCCAAAACTGTTGTCCGGACAATTTGTGAAGTAGATGTTCTAGATGACGGATACAGATGGAGAAAATATGGGCAAAAAGCAAAGAAGGGCAATCCACATCTCAGGTAAAGAGCTCATTTTTCGTTTACTGTTAAACATTGAAAGACGTTTAATTTGAAGTTGAACTGAAAATGGTAGTTTCACAAAGAGTAGTTACATTATTAGTACATTAAATTTAGAGCAAAGCTATACACAGGTGATTTCATTGCACAATATTTGCACAAACACTATTAATAATGGAAGAATGATAGGTGCTCCTCGACTATGTTTTCTAAGAAGTGGTCTAATTCGTGACTTGCAGGAGTTACTACAGTTGTGCGTACTCTGAATGTCCAGTGAGAAAGCACATACAGCGAGCCTTGGATGACCCAGGGGTAGTGGTCACGACCTATAAGGGAAAGCATAACCATGGTGCGCCGAGAGCCATCATGTAAACATAGCTCTGCCAAAAAATAACAGTACAGACAGCCATTGGCGCTAGACTCATTCCTGTGAATCATCAATCCTTCATAGTGAACACAAATTCCTCTAAGAGATGGACCTTAAAACATTTTGAATGCTTGCATAATATTTTTTCAAAAGATTTTGATTCTTGTACAATGCGGCAGAAAGAATTTAAATCCAAGTTATTCTGTAATATTAGCTGGTATGATTTTATTGTCTTAGAAGTTGTTTTTATTTTTGCTTAAAACTTGTGTATAAAATATAAGGAATCTTCTGAGGAGTTTATTGGATTGCATATGAATAAAAATTAAAATCCTCATTCTGCTTTTGCCTCTTGATCTGGCTATGTAACATAGCCGCCTGGCTCATATAGCAATGCAACAAACCAGTATGAGTTTATGGCACTGAAATATTTTTATGGAAAAAAAATTGTCAAATAATTGGTCCGGAGCCGGTTGCGACTGGCAAGTGTAAATAAAACTAAACAACCTTTGCTGTCTTTATACGGTAAGACTTCCTAAGTCAACAATCTTATGTCATTGTGACAAAAATTGTCGCAAAGTTCCTTATCATCTCAAACCCTTCTCCGCCCCTTACCTCAAGACTAGACTTTCCCAAAATTAGTACTATGGCCCCTCGAATTTCAAATCGATTAATCCAGCAAAAGTTATGGAGATTTGGGGGCTTTTTGTCAAGTGTTGTTGGACTGCTCTGTTATGCTCTCAGTCCATCTTTCAAACATCTATTCGGAGGTTGGAACTTCTTCAAAATCATTCTTTACACTGCAGTAAGTTTCTTTATCTGCCTCATCATGTTATTTGCAGAAAAATGGAAACTTTCAAGAAGTTTCTTGCTCGAAGCTCATGGGGGGGTTTTGGTTTTGATGCTCACCTCTTTGTACTCATTTTTCTATGATAAAGCTGTGAATGGAAAACCAGATGCATTAAGCATGATTTCTTCTGCTGCCTTTGCTTTGATGACATTAAGTTTGTCAAGGCAAATTGATCTAGGATTCGAAACTGATCTTCTCAATTTTTTCCTAGGATGTTTTACCATACAACTTATGAAAATCAATTTGATGTTCTCTTTAGTTGCTGCCCTTTTCTGTTATTGTCTCATTCTTCTTCGTTCCTATTCGGGTTTGAGACAAGAGAACATTGGAACTCATAGAAATGAAGACCATGTAGCCATAGAAATTGATGATGGGAAAGCAGCAGAAAGAGGAGGTGAAAGCAGCAGCGGCTTCCAATCTGATTATATCAGTCCCGGTCAACAAACACAGTCATTGCGAAGAAGGTTGGATGATGGGTACAATTGGAGAAAATATAGAGAGAAGCAAATGAAAGGAGGTGAAAATAGTAGAAGTTACTACAAATGCACATACCCCAAGTGCTCGGTAAAGAAGAAAGTTCAGAGATCTTCAGACGGGCAAATTACTGAGATTCGTTATAAGGGCACCCATGTCCATCACAAGCCAGAGGCAAAGACTACCAGTAAAAGGAACTCATCATTCGAAAGTTTTCAGCCACTTCTACCTGCAGATTATGAGGGAAGTGAAATGGAAGATCAATTATTTGCCTCTAATGGCAGCGGACAAAGTGATACAGGTGAGGCTCCGGAGAGCCCATCAACGTATTCAATATGAGGCGCTTTGGGGAGAAACTCTGATTGGAACACTTCTGCTTGTTCTGAGCATGACATTTGCCCTATTCAAAGGGTAATTTTCTTGCCTATAATGACAATGGAGCTTTTTTTTATGTAATTTTTGTCATCTCTTTTAAATTTTTATATATTTTATAAAAAAATTTAATTTATAAAAATAATAAAAGCAACTAAAAGCGGTCATGTCTCTTCACAAGTAAAAAACCTGCAGCATAAACTTGCAGCTCAATTTCGCATATTCTGCGACTTGACCTATTGGCTATATGATGTTTCCTTCTGTCTCACTCCCATCCAGATTTAAGCAAACAATTTTCTCCGTTGGCAATCTTCTACTCCCTCTCTCTTCCTCTCCCTTTCTCTCCTTCCCGGTCAATACCTCTATCTCTCATCCATGAAAATCTGCATAAATGAAAGTCTACAATCATTCGGTATCAAGCATCAAATCCACATTTGGTAAAATTTCGTCAAACGTCTGGAAGGAAATTTTTCTTCCATTTGCAAGCCACCTAATTTCCTTTCTTTTTTTGGTTCCCACAAAAAAGTTGCTTTTTTGGGTCATGCGTGCCACCTACTTGGATTAATATGATTGTCTAGGAATGATAACTTGGGTTTAGGCTCAGCTAGACATTTGGGCCTGCCCACAAACTTGTTGAATTGAAATACAAATCTAAAGCCCATATTTAGCATACATTTGCTTTTTCAACACAACTCAAACAAATAATGAAACTAGGTTTTTCTTGGTCTGTTTGATCCAACTTTTATTTCCCTGTTTGCACTTTTTCTGGTTTTTGAAGTTGGGATGATAAAAAAGATCATTTGATCAAATATGACCGGAGAAACATTGTAAGCCATCGGAGATGTGGACTCCGATAGTTAAGTTAGGGATGCGGATAGTTGGTCACCCAGTTGAAGTGCCCAGTTGCATGATTCCATTGGGTGAAAGGGAGGAAAACTTTTTAAAGATCAATCACAAAAAACCAGGAACCTTATTTATTGGGATTAGGATCCTTAAGTTAGTTGTCCAAAGAAGAAATAAGAGAGATGCAAAGTCATATTTTAAAAATCGGATCGAATTGATTGACCTGCATGGTTAAACGGATAAACTAATGAATTGGTCAAACCGATACAATTTTAAAAATTATAAAAAATTTTGGTAAATTTTTTTTAAGAAAGGAAACCGATTTCTACATAACGACATTGTCATTAGAAAACAAGGAGAGGCAGAAGCCCAACTAGAAATCACACAACCTGCAGAAATAACCTCACATGGATTCCTCAGTCAAAATAAGGATACATCCTGAAGGTGCAGCAACGAATTCATGTAAACCCAGAGAAAGGTCGTGACATGAGCCAAATTTGCCATGCCAATCCACAGGACAATTTCCTTCACGTTTCAGCAGAGCTTGATCCTGAAAAACAAGACTATCAGGGATGATTTATTTGAAAGCTATGCTTAACAAAGTGGACTGCCATAGCAGAATCAAAGTAGGGTTAATACATAGTACTTTCTGTTTGATCAAGAAGAAACATAAGTTTTGAAGTTGCTCCATTCTACGGATTATTATAGTAATTTTGTAAAAATTCAACAAAGGTTGATGTAAAAGACTTAAAAACTCCTCATCACTTTGTATTTTATATATCTCATTCTTGGAGCTGATATCATACCTTTGATTCACTTATCTTGATTTAAAACCACTGAAGTTGATATTTAAATTCTCCAAAAAGTTGTCTTCCATGAAATCGTAAAAACTTGTAAAAAGGAAATTATAGAATTTGTTAAATTTTACAATTTAATTTATAAAATTTAACAAATTTAATTTTTTTAATTAATATTTAATAAAATTAAATTTATGAAAATAATAGACCTGCTAAATTCTCCCACACATGATCTTTTAGCTTTGTGATCCCATTTGATTGTAATAATTTCAACACCAGCATTAAATGATTTGATCCTAGCCGATTTTGAGTCTCTTTGGTTGAATAAAAGCACCATAGGAACTGATGCCTAACATCAAACTAATCTAGGAGCAAGAGCTTGTTTTTATATTAGATTTGATTGGATACTAACCCACTCGTGGATATATCATATTACAATACAAAATTATTGCTAGTTAACACCGCTGTTCAAACCAAATCACTCAGATCTTATTCAATGTCCGGAAACACCAAGCAGCATCATAGTACATGGGAAAATTGTATTTATATTTGTAGTTACAATGACATGGTTGAGGACCTTGACGTGGTCAAGCTTAGCCAAACATGCACAGTCACCAGTTATGCATATATAATATTGGGAAAGAGAAGACAGCATAGCTACTTTTATGTACAATCGAGAACAGAAGAGGTTTTGTTTTTTCTTGGGCTACAATTATTATCCCACGCAGAGGATCTCATCTGTTCTAACTAATGATTCTGTATCTTTTGTGGCTTTGGATTTCTTTTGTATCGTAGCATTTAAAAACAGCAGCAAGTAACAGCTATAGGTTTTCCACTGATATGCTTAATCTAAGCAAAGATTTCCATTCGTGTTACTCAAGCCTAGGCAATTTTGCTCCATATTGGTTAGATGGATGCATATATTTATACACGCAAAATGTTATTCAGAAAATATATATATATATATATATATATAATCACAAACGTGAAGCACAATGTAAAAGATATGGGAAATGATCTCAATATGTGGGAGGAGGGTATTCTCCTCTAATGTATTAAGAGATAAAAATTTTAAGAGTGAAAAATAGAAGAGAAAAAATGTAAAAGATTGTATTTATATCATTATTCATATATATATATATAAATTAATATATATTTATACATTTTTCTCAACATTAAACATAGATAGATCTTTATGTATATTTTTTAACACTATTAGATATACCGATCTTTATTTATCTTATGTACATGTTAGATCTTTCATCAAAATAATACTACTCTTTGCACAAATCTTTTGCATGGATCTAATTTTGGGAGCATTATTCGAGATCACTTATGATATTACGTATGTGTTGATAAAATAATTGATGTGTGGGGCAACCATTCGTTAGGTGTAAGTTTTCGGACCAGAAATTGAACTCCTTTAAAGTAGGACAAAAATGAATTTCTTATCTGTATCAAATTCAACGGAACCATTCAGAAACAGCTGCAAGAAGCAAGTTGCAACGTTCAATTGTAGACTTGACCAATAATACTGATTCATTTATGATTTGTCCTTTTATGAAACCATTGGAAATTTGGAATCATCCAACAATTCATTCATTTCATTTACAAACCAAGGAATAAAAATATACATCCAATTCTTTCCTTTGGAAGAATTAAACAGATTGTTTCTCACCTGCAATATTACAACGGTTCTTCTCCTTTGTTTTTTTTTTAATGAAAATTTTACTTTAAAAATATAAATTATTAATTTATTAAATTTCATATATTAAACTATAACATTCAATAAACCTAACTTTTTATAATATTTCTTGTGAGAATTTCATAAAATCTTTTAATGAGAATACGCTTTCCCTTATTACAATGTGTCTGAAGTATAAGTGCTAATACCCACATGATATAAGCAAATAAAGCTTAAATTACCACAATTAAAATGGCACTAGTAGCATAATAATGGTATTTTAAAATGCTATCAGTGCTAATGTTTTAACCATATTTTAAGATACTATAAAAATATTAATATTATGCAATATATAAAAAAAAAGAAACAGAAACAGAAATGCAAAAGAATAATCACAACATAAATCTCAACATGTATGGGTCCCTGAGGGAAAAGAGCCGTAAGTTGATGGCCTAATAAAGGGTCCATTCAACGATTTTCAAGCTTTACCAACCATTTCTTGATTTGGACAGTGCCGGAAATCAAGCCTTACTTGTACTAAGTGCCAAGAGATTGACATTTTACCAAATTCATATTTTTGGGTCCCTTTTCTGTTTGATTTGATGACAGGGCTTGTCAATTATTATTTGATCTTTATAAACCAACTCGTAAAAAATTGTGGATGGAATCTCTCTTTTTGTTGATCTTTTTTAAACCAAAAACATATGAATTCTCAATTAGCTTGGTGTTGTAATTGTGCATAGTACCTGTGCATGCAACTGTTGTATTCACAATTTGCTTGATAGTTATGTATTCACAAAATATCACACCTATTATTGAATTACACACGAATCAATTATAAAATTAACGTGATTAATGATATGTATATATAAATTCTATTTTCATAAATTGTATACAATGTTATATGATTGTATTTTAAAATTTTACCGAACATCACTAAAATTGATATGAAGTAGGATTAACTAAATTTAAGTATTATTATACGATAATATATACAAAATAAAAAAAATTATATATAATTAATCTAATAAGTTTTATTTACATATATTTATATATAATCTAATAACTCTAATTAAACATTTAAAAAATGCATATCCTAAATTTATTGTATTCTAAACTGACTTGATATTTAAGTGTCTATATATTTAGATTACACAAAATCAATTCTACAATCAACTTTAACCAAAATATTTTTATTATTTCTTTCAAAAATACTCTAAGTCATACGTAAAAGTTTCATCACCATCAAACGGTGATCAAATTTGTACATATATTTTGTGCATATCATAATACGTGGCAACAGCATTTTTATTGTTACAACACCATCACGTTAGCCAACATTGCCAGCTATTGGCATTTGCACACACATGGTTCAAAATGAAGCCTAATTAAGCATTTTAATTAACACTTACCTAGAGATGATAGTTTCTAGAGATGCTAAAAGCTTGATTAAAAGAACATGCACTTGTTAATTTGATAATAAACAAGCCTGGGAGATGGCGATTGTGTTCAGTTTATGGTTAGAGTACAAAAAGATTAGGTTTCAGGGGAATAGTACCACGGTAGCTATGGCTAGCATGCATTTGGACCATCTAATTATAATAATCATTATACTATAATTAACGCACTAATTATGATTACCCATCATTTACACATTAATGAAAGTAAGTTTTGCAGTTAAGAGAGATTAAAATACTAACTGAGATTGATTAAATTATGGGGTTTCCACTTTGGTTTTAGTGCAATGACAGTAATTAAGTTCACGTCGCTCAATAATAGATTGATACCCCAAAGCCAAACCCGTTTGTTTTTGTTGGATTTAATGGTACATTGGGAATCTTGTATAAATAAATAGCATGCCTCGTGTGTTCCTCTTAACCACCGTCATTGTTTATGGGCATCGTTGATTGAGGGTTTTGCTGCAATGGTCGGTGCCGGAAGCTACGAAGCTTCCTCCTCCAATGTCAACTTTCGTGCGCTATCTGACAAAAAACCTAGTCTGTTGTTTCTCTACCTAAACTAGCTGATGCGTTTGTCTTTTCAATTCGAGAAAGATTTGAAGAAGGAAAGAAAAAACAAAGGGAATGCATCGGTTGGATTTGTTTGCTTGGAGAATATTTGATGAAGGAAAAATAAATGATAAAAATGTTTCACTTAATGAGTATTATAAATTTTAATATTATTGAGAAATTTTAATATTATTGAGAGATAAATTTTTATGTAAAAATTATAAATTTATTGATCAAAATTTTTGATAAAAAATTTATTAAAGAAATTTATTTTTATCAAAAAGTTTATTCATTTATAATACTAAAATTTCTTATAATGTAAATCTATACCTATATAATAACAATTATTATACATTAAAGTGATGAAAAGACTTCAATAAGAGATTAGTCCTATGAAAACATGTCAACTTTGATCGAATTTAACCAAGAAAAAAGATATATATATATATATATATATATATATATATATATATATATATATAAGTAGCATCATTAAGATGAACAGCCGGCCACATTACATATCATCACACATCAGATGAATAAAATGTTAAAATGAATAATTATTTTTAAATGAAATGGATATATTCAAAAAATAGAGACAAATTTTTGCTAAAATTGTGACGTAGACATCTCTAGTCCTCTAAAAAATATTTAATTTATGAGGATACTTACAGAAAAACCTTGCTATTCTGATATCTGAACCAAATACTTAAAAATACAAGGGAAGAAGGCCCCTTATGTAGAAGACGACAGCTAGAGCAGGTCTTGGATGCAGGCCAACCGCCAAAGCTTTCCACACGGTTTGATCCCAATCTTTTCTATTGACGCGTCGTTTTCTTTATAAAAACCAAATTTAATTAAGTATCTTAATTCCATTGATAATGATAGATGATCATCAAAAAATGGTACACAGCCACAGATCTTGTAAATTAAAAACCCAATATTTTAGCCTAATAAATGATTACTCCAAAAATTGAATTACTTAACTTTGGATTTGTATTTAATTTATATTTATGTATTACATATTAAATACTTTTATAGCTTAATGATAAAATAACTAATTAAGACAGCTTCTTGAAAATTTGGTATCAATCATTTTATATACTTTTATAGGTTAATATCGAATTACTTATCAAACATACGTATACTTTTTTGGAAGTACAATTTATTTTGTAAAATATAAATTGATAACATTAATAAAAAAATTAATAATATAAATAATTTTAAATTCATAATTATCATTTTTTTATTTATATTTTATAATAATTTTTATCATTAATTTTTTATTAATAATTATTTATTTATATTTTATTCAATAAAATATAATACTTTATTTAAAAGATCTAAATCCTAATTTTTTTTAGAAATATCCTATTTTTTAAGTGAGACTAATCTTTATTAAAGTTAAAATTGTATGGTATATTTCTGTCACTAAGGACAACTTCAATATTAAACTCTAAATATATGACCTATTTCAATATGACTTAAACACAATAACTTTCACTATATCATCTACTTGAAATGACATACATATACTTTTAAGGATAATGTAATACTTTTTCAGTTGAATTCCATCCCTAAATTGATAAGTGACTTTATATATTTAACGTCTGAAGATTATTGCTTTAAAAATGGTATTGGTAAATGCTAATTAAACGTGGAATGCAAAAAGCAGTGTGCCAATATTCGCGACGGCTCTTCCTTTTCAGAGACTACACGTTTTCTACTTTGTCTTTATTAATGCGGTGCTGTTGATCAAATGGTTTTTCCTTTGATGTTTTTCTTGTTTAATGAGTTTCTTTGGTGAGGTGCTAATATTTATTTAAAATCTGCACACTGCCTCCCATGGCAGCTTCTGGATCTACAGAAGCAATCTGAATCATCAAAGCTCTGATCAGTTTATGGGAAATGGTGTTTTGTTTCTTCTGTGTATAATAATTGTGCAGATTAGAATAGAACAGCATTAAAGTAGGCAAATACTATTCCATCCCCACCATTTATACCGCTTGATTAATTCTCTGGTATAATACTTTTATTTCACGTAGTTTTCATGCAATACAATTTAAATTACTAAAATTCTAATTTCTTAAATTAAAATGATCTATATATTCAAAAGGTCAAGCATAATAATGTACGGATATATAAAAATCATAATTTTTGTAAAATGTATTTTTTAAAAAAATTTATGATTAATTATTATTAATATAAATGATAAAATTAAAAATATAAAAATTACAAAATGCATCATGTTATTTGTATATGAAAACTTTGTGCAAATGGCATTCCCGCTTTCAGGGGATATAGGAGTGTTCCACTAAGTCTAGAAACTGCTAAAACTTGACATCTTTAATTGTCACCATCAAATTATTACAATCCCACACGCAAAGGGAGGCTAAGAGAGAACAAGGGCAAGGCAATTACTACACTCTTTATTTTATTTTATTTTATTTTTGGGTGATTTATTATTTTTTTTACACTTTGGGAATTTCCATGTAGGTGAGATTAATTTCATTAAAGTATAGTGTTTTAAAATAGTTTAATCTTTTTTATTAAAAATAATTTTAAAATTAAACATTAAATATATAATTTATTACAAAGTAATTAATTTCACTAATCATTATACTCTTTTTAGATTGTGTAAAATATCCTTTCATTTTTTAAATGATATTAAATTTTATTTTTATTCAAAATTTATAATCCATTTTAATTTAATTATTAACTTTCTTCTAAAAATCTTAATAGTTTATTCTCTCTTAATGGATTTGATACAATTTTTACATATATTATTTTATAATATTTTTGGATACAATGTTATAGAGAAGATTTAAACTAAGTTCTCCTACAATAGTATCTCAACCCTTCATCACTACGTCTAGTTTGTAAATTTAATGGATCAACCTAGATGATCATTAATATATCATATATAAAAATAATTATAATATATTATTAATATGAATTTTTTAAATAAATTTTATAAGCTTAAATAGATTTGATTATTTAGGCCTATCCTTAACAAAGTCTTGTCAATTTTCGAAACATGCCAAATCAACTATAATTTAATGAGTCAAAAGTTAAACACAAACTAATGGTTTTATATTAGATTAATCTTACCTTTTAAAGTCATGACTTAGCTTAACCTGATTCGTTTGCACATTTACTCACACATTATCCTTATTATTATTGAGCTAATAATGTTCAAATACTCTTGGTTAACACCTTTTTTTTACATTCTTAATCAACGTCACTTCATTGCAATTTATCCATTCAAATTGCTCGCGTCTCAAATAGTTAGCGTGAGAATGGAATTGATTATAATATAATAATGTTATGCATTAAGTGAATGAAAAAAACGATAATCACACTTTTAGTTTAATTATTACATCATTATCTTTAACTATTCAATTGAGAAGGTGATTTTTGGTTTAAAAAAATTTGTGCTGCTTACCAAAAAAAAAATCGTGCTACAGCAGCTCATATTGGATTAATTTAGATTTTTTGACTTTTTTTATTGATTTAATAATTTTTTTTTATAATTTAATGTGAAAGTCTTATTTTTTTTTTTATTTTTTCTCTCTTAATTCTGTATTTTTTCTCTCTTATTATCTTTAATTTTAAATTAAAGAATCTTAATCTGCCCACATTAGATAAGAGACGCTTCTGTAACCTTAGAGACCCATTATTCATATCCAAAAAATGTTCAGTACTCTGTTGTAGGTATTTTTTCGACTCAAATGAAGATATGTATTTATTTTTATCTATCTTTATGAAGATATGTATTTATTTTTATCTATCTTTTGAATTAAGGAATAATCGCTAATTGAATTTTGAATTAAGGAAGACAATATACATTTTAAATGTGCTTATTTCCATAATCTTAGCATGCAGCAATGGAGGGAATTGTGTTAGACAATAAGATGATGAGCATTTTCTTAGCTGTTTCTTCTTCACGCCTTTTTGAATATTTTGACTTCCTATCTATGCACACATTCTGTAAAACACACACTACTCATATGGATAGTCCTCAAAGGGCTATCATGGGAGAAGAAGGGTAAGCAACAAAGAAAGCAAAAATCCGTAAACAACTTGGCAAAGTTTACTATCTTTAGCTGTCACAATTAGTCTTAAAAGCAACACAAGGCAGCCATAAGCTTATGACAGAAACAAGTAACCCCACCACGATGTGAGAATCCTAACCCAAATATTGAAAATCACTTTCTGAAAAGGACAGTTTCGTCAATTTTGAATCCAGTTCCAAAATTATTATCATTATTAAATTTAATTTTTATTACATTATATAATATACCCATTTGTTATATGAGTAGGGTTGTTGCTATAAATACACGACTCATCCTCCAAACCCCTCCCCTGTTTACATAACTCCCCAAGATTCAAAGCTTGAGCCAGAAACAGGGGAGGATTCTGGGGCTTCAGTCTAGGTCAGTTTCTGCATAGACCAATAATGGGTAACAGCTTAAGGTGCTGTTTGGCTTGTGTTCTTCCTTGTGGAGCTCTAGACCTGATCCGAATAGTCCATTTGAATGGCTATGTGGAAGAAGTTACGCGTCCAATCACAGCAGGGGAGGTCCTTAAGGCCAATCCAAATCATGTTCTTAGCAAACCAAGCTCTCAAGGAGTGGTTCGCCGGATTTTGATCCTCTCGCCGGAGACTGAGCTCAAGAGAGGTAGCATATATTTCTTGATCCCGGCGACCTCGTTGCCAGAGAAGAAAAGATATAGGAATGGTGGTAGCGTTGGCGATAGTGATCTCAACAGGAAAGGGTCCTCTAAGAAGAGCAAGAAGTGTGACTCAGTTTTCTCACCACTGTGCGAACCTGATTACCGCTCAGGCAAAGATGTAGGGTCCAAGAAGAAATCCTCCCGCCGGGATCGACGGAGCGGCAGGGTCGGAATATGGCGGCCTCATTTAGAGAGCATCTCAGAAGACTAGTGATTTTCTAAGTTGCTGCTGCCGGAATCTAGAAGTCCGGGCAGGGGAGAGGGGAACCCAAAGTGGTTCAATCATTGAAACAGAGCAACACGAAGTTTTTTTTTTGTTTTTTGACTTTTTGTCAAATGTATGTGGGTATTTGATTTTGTGGATAAAAAAGAATTACCTGGTTTTCCCATTTGATTTTCTTTCGCTTTTTTTTTCGGTTTTCGACTGCTGATTATCATGGCAGGAAATGTTTGCCTTTAAAGAAAAAAGAAAAGAAAAATAACAAAGGAGAGGAATTAAAGTTTGTGTATGTCAAACAATTTGCAACCTAATGAAGTTGAATGTAAATAAATGTGGCTTTGCTAAATTATAATGAAGTAAATTTTGGACATTTTACTATTTATGTTCAATTGGTACCCAAAATTTGGATTTCACACATTTCCATATTTGTCTTAAATGGCTTGTGCAGATGAAACGTTTTACTGCACTTAATAAAAATTGAACTACATCCATGCTAAATTTAGTTTATTTCTGGGGATCCAAATCCCATCAAATGATAAAAGGTGTGGTCTATGATTGTGAGAAACTTGATAATATTGTAAAAGGACTTAAATTTAAATTTTTTCTATCAAATTTGTACCAAAAGAAACGATAAAAGTAATTTTGAATATTAGATACATTTTCAATGATTAAGCCAAGTTTCAATTCCACCAATCAATAGCAAACATGCATGTTAGGTACAAATGTTTATTAAGGAATGTATTAGAGAAAAGCAAAATAAAAGGCTTAAGCTTGACATAATTATCTGAATTAGTAACTAATTTGTTAGTTGGGCAGAATGTAATGCCACCAATTGTGAGCATAGAAAAAAAGGGACAAATTATTAGAAACGTACAAAAAGTATCCAAAAGTCAAGATAAAACTTTATCTTAAAGCCTTTTTAAGGCAACAACCTTGTTAACTAATTAAGGTTAATGATTGTAAGCATCCTTCCCTCTATCCCTTAACCTTCTCTCTCTTTATTCTTCAAACATTTTTAAGCCAATTGATCAAAGCTAGAAAGGAGCAACTACTTGGCCATTAATTATCACTATCTAATTGAAAGGATTGAATATTGTGATAACAAAATGTTTTTAGATGGTCCTGTAAAAAAGAAAAGAAAAGAGTTTTTAGATGGGTGTATCATATTTTATAAATATATATCAGCATGTACTATAGAAAGACAGAAACTACTTAATTTTGAATTAATTTGAGTCATTAAAAGCTTCTCAAGTATATTTAACATGAACTGATAATAACCAATTGAGGCATAAATCATAAGTGCTACTAATTTGTTTACATAATTTCTTACATTAAGTTAATCATTGCACAGAGTTTGGTCTTAACATTTTGTCAGAGTATACAGATGTATGCTTTAGATAAAATTTTTATTTTCTGACTTTAAAAATTCTCTGAATTTAATAATTTTAAATAAAATAAAAAATTATCTTTATTTGTGAGTATTATTTTTCATTAATTTTTAATTTTTCAATTTTTTTTCTTTCTTATTTAACTCATAACTTTAGTTATCAGATTTGTAAGTTAATATTTGTGTAAGAAAAGTTGTATATAAAGTCTTGTAATTATTAGAATATATATGAGTGAGAATAACAAGAAGGGAAAGGGAAAAAATTGACAACTGGTTGATGGCTCACTGGAGAGGTTTAGTGAAACAAGTAAACACCATTTGATAAGTAATTTGGATAGAAACACTTGACAGATAAGATGGGAAAAAGAGATTGAAAATTCTGAGAGAGAGAGAGAGAGAGAGAGAGAGAGAGAGAGAGAGAGAGAGAGAGAGAGAGAGAAGACAAAGGATAAAGGCAGGGAGGTGTATGAAGAAGGCATATAGCTCCATGCCCATCGGCCTAATTCATGTTGTTGTCATACAACTCTCAAATAGCGACAACTCCACGCAAAACAAACAAAAAAACAAACGCAAACAAGCTGGCATATCTTCCTTACTTTATTTTGAGTATTACTCTATAACTCTGTTCTTCACATGGATTCCCTCTCCTTTCTCCCACACTAATATTAGACAATTCTTTGCACAATCCCTTTCTCAAACTCCAACTCATCCATTATATTATATTCTAATTCTTTTGGGACCATATACCTACTTTGGTTTCTCAGCCCCTTTAGATCATTTTCATAAACCGATGCACATTTGTTTTGGTGAACAGAAGAGAAACACATTATATGGTTAGCTTTCTAGTTTCTCAAATTAATGGGTGGATTGGATGCCCTACTTACAAGGCAAATTTTCATCCATTTGATTAAGAGGAAGGACAGGGGTAATTTAATTTGTTTTAGACTTAACATACTTAATTAGTTGATAACCAGAACATAAAACAGTAACGTTAATCATATATACACAGATCAGTGTGCACAATTAGCACATAAATATTTTTATTAACAATGGTCGATTTTATATTTTATCTAATAAAATACATATTACACAGTTTAGAGAAGCTTGATGTGATTGTTTACATGGGTTAAGGCTTTGGTTGGAAATGATTAGCAAGGCAGTTGGTGAAGCTAAACCTAAATGGTGCTTTGCGTAGAGCATGGCATTTGTCTGTAAGTTGATAAGGCGTTCGAGAATGTGAAGAAAGTGATAAAGTAAGAGGGAGATCCCAAGAAAGTAAGTAGCATAGAGCCTTGTGCGGCGAAGGTTAGGAGAATGCAGATCAAGACGCTAATTTGGTGGGTTTAGTGGCTAAATGCCGGAGGACAACTTGGCTGAATCCTCTCATCACTGGAGACAAACGCCCCTAATGGATCGCCCCATTAAGTTTTGTTACCCAAAGTGAGTTGAAGATCTCGTTACTACCCATTGGAGATTGGGATCTACACATTTTTAATTTCAACTTTTAAATATCTTATTTTGTCATGATAATAAAATGTTCCATCTTTCTTGAAGTTTGAATCTTGATTAGCATCTATGTTGGAAGTAGGAAATGATGAATGATTCAATTCAAATTCTCTTTGTAGCATGTTTTGCAATTTGTTTGAAAGGACCAAAACTTGTTTTGTCCCTCCTGTTTGGTTCATACCCAAAAACGTTATGGAGTTGCTTGAGCAGGAGAACAACTTTTTATGCTGTTGTAATTACACTATTAAGAAGGAAATTCTCTCTTTTTTTTTAGTTCTGTGCTTTTCACTAAAATGCTTGCAATTGTTTTGTATTTTAATAGGATGCTTCAAGATTTTCACTAAGTAGATAAATTAAAATGAAACCAAGGTATGAGCTTTGGCTTAAGTGGTGGTTCTTTACCTGATCCCCTCTTGCACTCAAATGTACTAAAAAGAATGATATCAATGCCTTTAATTCCACAACTGAAACTTACAAAAATTTTAGAATCCGTATTATTAATTTTATGAAGTTTTATAATTTAGGTTGTAAAATTTAATAACTTTAATATCTCAAGTTAAATTTTGTGTAATGTTTATAAAAGTTGTTAAATAAGAATAACTTTTCTTTGGGATAGAATTTCACAACAAATATCTATTAATTGATGGTGACTACCCATTAAGGACCTTCCAACAATGTCTTAATCCATATAACCAATCCAAATTTTGGAATCTCAAGCAGTGTTTCATTCCCTTCTCACCCCTAATGTTGTCCTTGAATTTATTTTTCCTTTTTCGATATATAAACATAGACATTTAAAATGCAAAATTTTCCCAGTGACAACCTTTCAGATGGCATATTTAAATAACAAAAAACAACTTCTACACAAAATGCAAGCCAAAGAAAGTCTTGTTTCGAGATCTAAACTTCATGCTCCCCCCTCCCCACACAGAAATGCAAGTTGGGGTTGAAGACCATATTCTTTTCAATCCAGCTATCCGTACCTTGCTGAAAAGAAAAGAAAAGTGAACAGTATTGGTCAACAAGCAACATGGCCACACATACCCCCAGCAACCAAAACTAAACCAGAAAAAAAAATGTCAAATAAGCAGTGGGTGGTATGAAAGAACATGCAATTGTGCCATCCGTACCATGAGTACTCCTAATCGCAACATCAATAGTTGTCCTCATAATTATACCCAAGATGCTTCCTCAGAAGAACCATTGGCCTTTTATAATCCCCCATCCTCATTTTTCCATATAGTAATGGTCTAACCTTCTGTTTTGCTTTGTGGGTGCATGGTATGCAACTGGAAAGGTAGATTTAGTCTTCAGCTAGTTAATTTTAATTACTTTATGAGCACTCCAAACTCATCATAAACACCATACTGTTAATAGTCATCTTAAAGGCTAAATATTGCTCAAAGTTTTTACACAAATCCATATGCAATGTTGATTTAAAGAGCCCTAACAAACTGTACTTCTAATAGAGGTAGTACTTAGAAAACACATATGGAATCCTGTAACTGTGGTCTATAATGTTGTCATGGGCCTGGAGAGTTGGCCACGCCAGGACAGATCAGGAGGTACCTCCACAATTGAAAAGGGCCCTTCCTTCTTATATTTGCGGTAAGTTTCTGTAGGCAAATCATGATCACCAACACCTAGTCTTTGTTGCTGCACTGTTAACAAAGATGCATCATAATTAGAATCCAAAGACACTAACATGTCCTCCAGAAAACCAACCTCTGGATACTCATTACATTCGGTTAGTCTTATGAACAAGTGTCTAACTTACATAGCATCTACCCACCAAAATCGAATCAAAGCAACCTTCTAGTGACCTTATGACATTGATCATTTCCACACTATTTACCACAATCTATGAAGCACCGAAATTTTATTTTGGACAACATATCTATGTTGGATATAAACCCGTACCTATACTGAATGCAAAATTCATGTAAGAGTTACGTGAAAATTTCTTTATAAAATTAATGTAACAACGTACCCATTTTCATATCAAATGGGTAGCCGTACCCATACCCATGCAACTTAGCTCGCAATATCCCCCCTGTAAGTATTGCCCTTGATTCAATTGGTGGCTGTCTTAAAGTTGTAAATAAAGTCAAAATCAGGATCCCTACTCAGCGAAATCTTGATCTTGTTCCTGCGAGGCTCCACTAATCTGATGATTGTGGCTCTTACATTAGGGTGCTCAGCCATGGGCATTGTGCATGGCAAGGCCTCACGGTCATCTGCCCCATCTATAAAATCATGCCAAAACTGTAAAAGGCTGTGGATGCTAAAGAATTAGCCCTACTCAAAGCCACCACAATCAACTGAAATCCAGACTAAGCTAGGTGCAGTTCTGACAACTTGGCGGTTCACAACTCGATTAGTATGAGCAGATTCTGAAGCCTCATTTGGTGTCCATTGTTTGTAAAAAGGTATAATCAGCATGGATGCTCTGTTCTCTGCAGCCAGCACACAAATATCATCATGCATTGTTTACACGTTGTGAAGGGATCTACCCTCACTTTGCCTGAGTAGTTCCGCTCATATAATGTGAAGGCATTGATTACATGTTGTGAATGATTAGAGTGAGTTGAATTTTGTTTTTCCAGGTTGACGATCAATGAGAGGTGGGAATGATCTGCCTGTCAGCTGAATGAGATGCATGATTAAAAACAAACTATGTTTGGGGTGTGGGATTGGATACTTCAAGATTAATTATGGATGGAATGCTTTCTTGATAGTGGATGTAAGAAAGCAAACAAAGTTCAAGATTGGGTAAGGCATGCTCAATGGTCCTCCTCCTATTGAAGGTTAAGTGCCTCCTAGAAGGGTCATAGAGCATTTTCATGTCCACAAAATTGTTGATATGAACACGATACTATATGATTGTCCATTGATAATCTCTAAGACAAAGTCATGGGCACGTTAGCCATATTGAAATGAACAAGGGCGGAAAATATGCAGCTCATGTCATTGAAATTGATATCCTTTGGGAAAATTTACAAAATAGGACATTTCCAAGGGAATGAACGGCATAAGGAATGCTTAATACGGCAAGTTACTTCCCAAGTGGTAATTCTTAGATATATGCTCCCTAAGAGGAAATTAATTCTTCTTTCATTGATGCTAAATGAGTTCCAACTTAGCCTTTGCAACTAATTGATTACTTTGGGCATCGGTCACAGAAAATTAACAATTGCATGCTATGGAAGTACAAAGTGTTCTTTAAGTGAGTATTCTTACAAAGAGTTATACGACACTTTGTATGTACAGGATGACAGTGATACCTTGAGCACTGATTATGAGACCTAAGGAGAAGGCATCAACCACTAGCATCTTGCATAAAGTGAAGGAAACATGGTTCCTATAACCTTCCCACAGAAGCTACATAAAGCCGAAAGCTCCACAATAGTAAAGTTCCCGCTCTCTATTCGAGAACCTAAATCTGGCACCACTGAAGAGGAAGCACAATGGCAACAAAATGGATGAGACATAGCTATCAAACTTTTTGACCAACGCTGATCCTAATGGCCGTCCATCTGGTACTTCCAAGCCAAAAATGACTGGCCCCATCATGAAGTGATGCCCAACTAACTCCCCAAATAGTGAACGGCCCAAAATCATGAGAAAGATGGAAGTACATCGGAATCTTTGATTGGTCTCCCTTCGGGTGTTTGACGAATCAACCAAAGCATGATACCAGGAGGAATGTATACCAGAGTCACCATGGTAAGCATACACAACATCATCCAAATGAATTGTTTTTTTTTAGATTACTTTGCTTTTTACGGAATAACGAAGTCACCAAGAACCAAGAGATTGTACCACTGATCATAGATGCAGAGACATGGAAAGAACTAATTGATAAGAAAAACGTGATACAAAGTAGTGACTTCTGAAGATTTTGTTCCATTGACACCATTTTCTTTAACATAATAGAAAAACTTGTGCTGAAAATTACTGGCACTACAAAAGCATATAAACCAATAGCCCAACTCTTTTTGCCAATTCTAATTGCCATAGATAGATCCATTTTAACTGCAATCAAGAACATGAACAACATGCCCCCAAACAGGGCAACTGTTTCACTTGGTGAGGTTTTGGTGGGAAAAAGATATCTTAAATTGGCTCAATTTTTCCAGGAACTGATGTTCCCAGTAGCATGCCTGCATGGATGAATTTAAACAACAAAGAATTAAATAGCTGATATGAAGCACTATTTTTACATAAGATGCATTGCCAAAGAAAATAACATGCCTACCCTTAGAAGTGGCAATTATGTTTTTATTATTTATTATAAAGTAAATTCAATTGTTCTTAAGAGGTCACAAATTGTCCTTCATTTGGTAAGTAAGAAATAAGAAATTACATGTTTCAAGGTTGTATTATAAGCAACCACCAGTTGCAAAGACCAAATTATAAATTTAGGTTACTGTGACCTATCTAACAACACTTTCTCATTCAATTGTACAAAAATATGTCTCGTGCAGGTATGCCTCTATCTTTCAAATTTCCAGATTAAATACAAGTAATAATTAAGGTTTCAAATTGGGATTCTAAACATAACTGTAGCTGCAATACTGCAGTTGTTTTGTCCGTACGATCCCTTTTTTCTTTATCGTCTTGTATTATTGCAATTCCTTCTCAACCATTACTACATGTGCTACCATAATTAGATACTTTGGTCTTGTATTATTGCAATTCCTTCTCACCATTACTACAAGTGCTACCATAATTAGATGTTTTGGTACACAAGGATCAGGATAGTATGTCAGATGCAAGAAGAAAGAAAAAACCAATGTTAAAAGCTTAGAAGAGCAGCTTACCAGCATTTGAGGAATGAAGCTACTTTCCCCAAGTGGGGCAAGCAGCATTTGTAACAATTTGCATCAATGGTTTGTAAAAAGACAATTCCGCAGCTCTGCCAAAGTCATGTACAAAAAAATGCTATCAGCCACCCAATTGCATCGCTAACCATAGAGGTGGACAATGCCAAGTGTCCTATCTATGAATTAAGAATGTTCAGATCGTGAAGAAAGCTACTGATGTCAACACATGAAATCATAGACTTTAGGACAACCGTGAGGGACATTGCAGATTACAGTCCAGTCTCCATATGAGTTGTACAAAAAACAAGACTATAGATTGCACTACCAAACGCAAAAGCAAGCATGTAACCTATCACTCCAATTAAATTGCCTTTATTCTTATTTTTTATTCAATTTTGAATTGACCCATCCTCTTATTTTAAGGACAGTATTTTTATTTTACAAATTAAATCTTATTAAATATTTAAAAAAATTTATATTATTAAATTTATTAAATTTTATAAATTAAACTATGTACCACAATCAAATGATCCATGGGGCCATTTTGTATCAATTTTGGAGATACTTTCTTCTTTTAAAGATGTTAATTATAATTCCAAATTCTGCAAAGGTTGTTAGTACCAATTTGCCTGCAGGTGGAAATAGCCTCTCAGGAGATCCCTTCTGTTTACCCAGAAATGAGGGACCCATCGTGATACCCGCTTGATATAAAACGAGAAAAATAAAAAGATAAGAAAATAGATAAACAAAGAAAGATAGTGACATTGACTGATAGATTTCAATTAGACAGAGCTTTTCTTGGCATTATGATCAACAAAACAAAAAACCAAACTGAAAATGAACAACGATTACCAACGAAGTTATACAAAAGTTTCAAGTTTTCCCAAAAATTGAAATGCTTAACCAAGAAGGGAAAGTACAAATGGGTATTCCATTGAAATAGTTGAAGGGAAACTACAAGGGTTCAATGTGAAAAGTGGCTAACCACAGTCCGCGCAATGATCAAAATTTGACGAAGAGGCCTCAATAGGAATAAGTGATTCTAGTGACGGTAAAAATTACAAAAAATTGAAGCCCCAACACAGATGTTGTGAATCTGAGGGGATCATCCCCTAACTAAATGCCTTTGGTTCTGGCCTTGTGAACATTTTCACATACTAGTATGTTATTACCAACAAATCCAAAGGAACCCTCCAACCCCTTCGAATTACCCATTGAAAAAAGAAACCCGAAACCCAAAAGATGACCACAATTTGCATGATATAGAATTAATGAATACCACAGAGAGACAGAGAGAGAGAATAGGGTAGGTAATACAAGAGCAAGAGGAGTGGCTGGGGAAATGGATGGATGGAGTTATAACTTAGAAGTTTGATGGTTGGAACAGGATAAGTCAGGTAAACGTTAGGTGATAAAATTGATGAAGCATGAATAATGGACTCACATAATTCTTTCATTCTTTTTTTTCTTGGACATTGAATTGACTTATCAGTACAAATAAGATATGGTAAATGATAGGTTATATTATTCAGTGGGTTGTTATAGTTAAAATGAGTTTTCAAGCATGTATCAAAGAAAAAAAAAAGTGAGTTTTCAAGTAAATTTTGATAGTTTAAAATTGTATAAGTAGATTTTTGTAATTTTCGCTATTTATGACTTACATCCTGCTAACACTCCTCGTTATAATATTGTGCAAAAATACTTAACTTGACTAATGTAAAAACTTATTTGATCTCTCCAAAAGAAAGGACTAACTCAAAATTCAAGTAAATCTCTATGATTTCAAATAGTATTTAAATAAGTCTTTATAATTTGATATACTAAAGTTCCTATGGTAACTATAAGGGTCTACTTATAATTAGTTACGTAAAGTATTTTTGTATAGTATTATAATGAAAATAATGGTAGGAACCTAAGGCAAAAATTATAAAAATTTATTTATATAATTTTAAATTATAAAAATTTACTTAAAAACTCTACTTAATTATAGGGACTCATAAAATAATTTAATCTAAATGATAATATTGATATTAATAATAACATTATTACTATATAATAACAACAACAATCTAAAAAGAATAATTAAATGGAGGAAATTCTAGAGTTGAATAATTATAAATTATATGATTAAAGCAAAAACACATAATTAATGTTAGAAATTTAATATTATCCTGCATAATATGAAGAAATAATGTTACTTTCTAGAATACTCTCATAACGCTTTCTACAACATTTAACTTAATCTAGACCTATGTAGGGTCGTATCAATTTTATGTACAAAAATTTACATGAAATTCAAAGCCTTTGCCAGTACTGTGTTCCCTTCAAAAGGTAAGGCACTTAGCTTTTCTGTTGAATAAAATACAGAAACATGATGGTAGAGAAATGCCAGGAAGATATTAGAAGAAAATGTCAGGGAAACCTTTCTATATTCGCTTAGAGTTCACTTTTTATGCCAATTATCTTAGGTTGCTCATACAAGAATTTTTCTTGCACCACCAAAACTGAAAATGTAAAATCTGAAGTGGCTAGCAAGTCTCCAATTGGCCCAAGCTCTGGGTGCTCACACCATTCTGTCAAGCCCAGTGTACACGGAGAGTCTGCCTTCTGCTGTCTACCTGCTATGACCAAATCAAAATTGCCCTCCAGCTTTCTAATAACCTCTGTTGTTCCTTCTCCATCATTCACATAGTCCTCCATGACAGTCACATTGTCTTTATTTTTTGTACCAGACTGTATATTCCCCGTCAAGCCACTGTCAAGCTCCTCCTTACCGTATTTGTTGTGCCTCTCTGACTTTATCCAAAACACTGTAAGTTGTATGTTTGGATGTTGTGCCATTCTCATGCTATAAGCCAGTGCCTCGTTATCATCGGCACCACCTAGGAAGAGCATGGCAATCTGATAGCTTGAGTTTTCATGAACAACTATCAACGTTCCACTCAGTTGGCTTCGGTCAATTAAAATCCCAACAGAACATGGAGCCTTTCTCAAAACATTCTGGTTTACTGTCCTGATTGAAGGATGATGAACCTCAATGTTTCCATTAATGGTCCACAGCTTGTGAAATGGAACAATTACAATGCTTGCTCTTGTATCCATTGCCATATTGCATATGTCATCATGCATGCTTCCATAAGGTGTAATTGAAGTGAAGTGCTGCACCATGACGCACTCTTGATTGTGCTTCTCAAATTGATCAAAGACATTGATTACGTGACGAGAGGAACTGCCAATTGAAGATAAACGTTTAGTGTTCTCAGTTTTAGTGAGGACGGAGGCTGCCCGGCCTGTGAGCTCCCTGAGTTGTACGACAAAAACTGAGAGAGGTGTCAACCCTGTGGGGTTTGAGGCTTGAAGAAGGTTGATGATTGGATATACATTGTCTTCATTATAAATGCAGACAAGTATTTTGAAATCAACTTCTTTCTCTGAGCCCATAATTGTTCTTCTGTAATAAGATGTGTACCTCTTTGAAGGATCATAAATGTAATTCACTATTACAGTTGCAAGCCCCGTTACAAACACCATATCAAATATCACAATGGTGAAAGGCTGGTTGCTTATCATCTGTAAATTATATACATTTAAAATATGCAAGTTAGAACAAAATTAACATGTATACATTAACAGCAAGAGATTTTTTCTATATAATTTTTCTTTTCCCAAATATCTGCAGATATTCTTTCCAATGTTTGTGTAATAACATGTGCTTTTCCTTATCATTCCAGACCTGAAAATTTTGGAGCAGAAGCGTTGAATGGTACCTTGGCGGTATATAATGCATTGAACAACAAGAGATCCACAACGCCTTTGGAGCACATGATAAAAGCCAGTGCAAGAGAATCCAGGAATTGAATCTGAAAGTAAAGTGATGGAAGAATGGTGCCAACAAACTTGCCCAGATACCCTGCCATTAAGATTAGATGAATACAGCTTCCTGATGATGATTTCAGTTCTTTTATTAGAGAAGCATTTGTCTTTAATCCACTGATTGTACAATAAGCAGGAACGAGCAAAGCAGAACTAACACAATCAAGCCTTTGTGATAGAAAAGTTCCTAAAGGCGGGCCATCCGGTAATACCAAGCCAAAGACAAAAGACATAAAGAATGCTGGTTGGCCAACAACTTGTGCAGAGAATCCAACAACTAGAAGTAAACAAATTATAGCCAAGAAATGGCTTTCTTTCATGGAATTTCCATGCGGGCTGCGGTTGGAAATCCATATTACCAAGGGCCTCATGAGGAAGAACAAGATGGAGAAATAACAGGTAGTAAAAGATAACTCCGCAAATGGTGCAAAGGACTTGAGTGCAAGGGCTCTATAAAGGTTGAATGTAAGAAGATACATAATCCACCCACATATGTCAATAACCATGCAAACGTGCAAAGCCAAGCGTCCAATCTCTGAATTCAGAATGTTTAGCTCGGTAAGGAAGCTACTTGTTGAAACAAATGTAGTTAGAGCGTTAACAACCACCATGCTTGTAACACTAGGCTTTAGTTCTTCCTCCAAAGGGGAGATCGACTGCAGAATGTTGGAAGCTACGCTGCCAAATACTATGGAAAGAGTATAGCCTGCTATACCAATTATCACTGCCTCTCTTCCAACCCTAAAGATGTGTTTCGGATTGACCTGCACCCCCAATCTGAAGAAATGAATCACGATGCCAAATTCGGCAAACGTCGAAAGTACCGTTCTGCTTGCTATTGGAAATATCGTTACAAAATATTCTTCTTGCTGACCTAGTAACGAAGGACCCATTATAATGCCAGCCTGATGGAAAGAAAATGAAGGAAAAAGATCATGTATATCATCAGATGAGATAAATGACAAAGCTATGCTCTCCCTAGCTCTTTTCTTAGAGTTATCTTAGGACAAAATAAAACACAAAGACAAGAAACTTACCAGAATCTGTGCAATGAGTAGAGTTTGACGAAGAGGCCTTAGCAGGAGATGAGTAATTCTAGTGAAGGCAAAAATAAGAAAGAGCTGAAATATCAAGACGGATGATGTGTGACTGAAAGGATTATCTTTATACCAAATGCCCCTTCCATAGCCCTTGCTAAGATATTGACACACTACTTTTTCATCGCCAACGTCTCCGGAAGAACTAAAAGCTTGGTTATCCATCTTGCTAGATTTATGTATTTGAAAAAACTAACCAGCAAGATTTCCAGAACCCAGATGAAAGATGGGAACCATGCACAGAAATTCAAACAAGGATAGAGAGATTTTGGGGAGGGTAAGCGAGAAGGCAGCTAAGAATATGGATGGATAAGATAGTTACAAGGTTAATGGTTGAAAAATGACAAAATAGCGGATCGTTATCCGGTAAATAATTGGCATTGATAGATTAGTCTTTTTTTTCATTCATGGTTTATAATGAGGTACAAGTGTTCGTGTGAGAATGATTTAGGATTTTTATTTTTCTTGTGTTAAGCTTTCAACATTTACAGTTGTAAGTTATTTCAGTTAATAAGGACTTTTATTAGAGCATCTTCAAGAAATTTAAATTATATAAGCAAGTATTGTCTTGACACGCAACAAGGTGGATGGCAATCCCCTCATATATTTTTTATACATTTAATTTTGTAAAAAGTAGACAAAAATTAAAAACGATTGGTTGGAGTTTTTTTTTCAATTATCTTGTAGAATTAATTTTTCAGATAATCCTAATATTCTAGTATTTAATGCCCAAGAAAGTAGGAGGTGATATATGTTTTGGTAAGTGGGAGGAAATCTAATTAAATTTTTCTGATTTCTAAACTTATTAAGCTTAAAATTATTAAAATTAAAGAATAATAATTTTAGAGTATACTATCAAAACTCATAAATATACAAAAAAGTTTTGTTATAACAAGGGGTTAGTCTATTGGAAGTTGGTTATATTTCAAAAAATTTTAATATAATTTATTAATACATGTTCAAATTTTAAGTTATCTTTATTGAGAAGAATTTACTCTTTAATAACTTTCACCCTAAACTTGAAATTAATTTTTATATCAAAAAGTAAAAGAATATCTTTAGAGAAATTTATTTTGTTATTTTTATTAATTAAATTTTATTAAATATTTATTTAAAAATTAAATTATTAAATTTATTAAATCTTATATTCTAATTAATTAAACCCAATATATATTTTATATGCATTGATATAAAAAATTTTAATGGGACTTTTATTCTTCATATAGAAAAACCAACGTGCTACTGTCCTCGATGATCTCTTAGACATCCCCTTGCTCCATCACCAACTTAGGGGCCCCAGATTTGGTAAGTGGACCAATTTCAGTATGCAAAATTAGATTTTGTTTAAAGTTTAAAAGAAAAATCTGTTTCACTAAAAAATGTCACAAAATGGCCCAAAATTATTGAATGAATTTTATATTTTAAATTGTGAGAATTAATAAATTTAATGATATAAATATTTTTTATAAAACTTTTATAAATTTTAATTTTAAAAATAAAGAAATTATTGTTTAAATTAATTTTTGATATATTATTTGTACAAGTATCACTACTTTTATACATATATGACACCTTTCAAATCTTAACTTCTTAAGAGTATAATTGGCACATCAAATTATAATAAATTCAAATAAGAGCTCTAATTCATTTCTAGCAACAAATTAAAATGCACATTTAGTTAAACAATAAAATTACAATTCAGAAAAATAATTGAAGTAGTAGCCAATGCATTTTGTACACTAAAAAGGAATCATTAGGCTTGGACACTAAATTTGCGTGTGTGTGTGTGTGTGTATATATACATATATATATATATATATATATATATATATATATATATTAAATTAAACCCAATGGACCTGTCTAATTAGTGATTGGCCATGAAATTGATGCTATCCAACTATACAATTAGTAGATTGATTGAATCTATCAAAATTGATAATCTAGTCTTAATATTATAGAACTGACGAATGATCAGTTTATTAAATAATTAAAAAATCTTACATAATTACAAAATTTATTATCTTATTTAAACGTAGAGTATTTAAATGAGTGAAAAGAAAAAAAAAAACAAAGATATTTATAAAAATGATTATAAAACCCATAATTTTTTGTGAAATATATGTTTGGTTGAATTAAAATTTATCTTAATTTCACAAAATTAAACGAACAATTACTTTAATAATTTTTTTTTGAGATTTTTCAACAATTAAGTAAATATTATTTAAAGAAAAATTATATTTATGACATGTTCGACCAAAGGTCCAACTAATTACATCAGCCTGACTATGACCTACATTCAAAAATAGTTTGTTGACCGGTTTAATTTTTGAAACACAAATATATACACACACAATAACTTTATTTTAATGTTGAAGTACTGTTATTTATAAAGTCAACCAACAACGTTATGATACTAGCTTGTGTTAATTTGATAACTTAATAAATTATTTGTTTGACACACATTATTGTGTTTTACTTTCTTTACTTTTCTCTTTCTAACTTGATAATATTCCTATACATTTTTTCACTTTTATAATTTGTGAAGTTGTATATGTGTCAAAACTATAAGGAAAGAAAAAGATAAACCACAATGAATGCGTAAATTAATGGCTATAGTGGCTTAGGATAAGCATATTCCGGCAATATCCCAATGATATATGCCATGTATGAAGCTTGCGGTCATGTGTGTGCTTGATTTGTTTATGCCTAAGATTAAAATCAACTATTTTAATGATTATATTATTCTATGATGGAAACGTTGGGGCTATGTTGAAGTTCAACGTTTGGGTCACGTTTAATCTTTAATGTTTACAATATGAAAAAAAAATTAAATAAAAGATATAAAAATTTTAAATAAAATTATAAATATAAAAATATAAAAATAATAATGTTGATTCTATGGCAATCTTGGTTTGAGGTCTATTTCACTTCATGTGGGACTTATTCTCTTTTTCTGAAGAAAAGTGAGTGAGAGCCAACCACAATCCAACAAACTAGCCTTTGGGATGCCATATGTAGCACAGCAACAGAAATGCAAGTGTTGTCCGGGTACTGGGTCGGCGGGTCGGTAAAACAGGAGGAAAAGGGGTTGACACAAATGGGCATTCGTTATTGCTTTAAAGCCAAACTGCCCCCTTCACAACATTTGGCGTTCAGTCCACGAACACTGAATCTGGCCAAATCCAGAAGGACATTATTGTGATTCCACGCAAATTAAATACACAACAGGGACCCCACCAGGTAGCAACCCGGAAAGATCCTTCCGTTTGAAAACGAAAACAAGAAACCAAAGTCGACCTTGACCAACTTGGCCACCAAGTCATCCATCCCCATCCCCATCCCCAGTCCCCACCCCACCCAGCTCTCCATATTTGACTCAGTATAACCTCTTATTAAATTTGGGTGGGAAGTGGGACCCAAAAATGCAAGGGGTCCCATACTTTACTTAAAATGATGACGAATTTGAGTAGTGGAGAAATTAGAATTTAGCGTGTGAAGCAGGTGTGCTTCTACAAAAACAGCACATTTCTTGTGAAAGTCTCTTAACTTTTTGCTTGTCATTAGGAAAATAGAATGAAATTATATGCTACAAAAGATTATGATGAGGCTCTGTTGACTTTCTTAACCAAAGCCAACAGAAACCCCAAAATAATCAAAAAATATATTACAGATACAGACCCGTTGTGTAACATACAACCATTTATGAAAAATATACAGTATATCAATCCTGTGTGGAGATATATAACAAAAACAAACTAAAAAATGCAATAAATGGAATGAAACCTGATCTTATTTGTCAAATCAAAAACCTAATCCCTCCCCCCAAAATTCCATCCTTTGCAAAACTATGCAAAAAACACTTTTTTTGTTCTTCAGCATAGCAGAGATTCAAGGAACATGTCATTGTCTCTGGGCTCCTCCTTGGCTCTGGAATACAACACGTTGTCAGATAGTGGTTGCTGATTCATGTAAGAAGACCCCGTTGGGTTCCCGTACCCTGAGAATCCAAAACTCCCAGGACCCTGCAACATTTGGGAGAATGATGACTGCCCTTCTGCTGCTGCTGCTGCTACTGGTCTAAAATTCTGTTGAAGAGAATTGTTGAGTGAATTGTTAGTGTGGTGGGTGACAGCGGAGGGCCTTATGGCAGTGGCTGCATTGTTAGCGTTCGTGGGAATGTTTGGAAGAGGTCTGTTCACAGAATGGCCGCCACTGCCACGGGCTGCAGGCACGTCATGGTTATGCTTTCCCTCATAAGTTGTGATCACCGCCCTTAGGTCATTTGAGGCTCTCTCTACATGCTTTCTCACAGGGCAACCTGGGTGTGTGCACTTGTAGTAACTCCTAAAAATCACAAATTAGCCACAAGATCAGACAACACAATTTGGGAATACCAATTATTCTTCTTTGTCACATGCACACTTGAGAAAAACAAGGGTTGCCATCTTTCACTGAGAAAGCTTAGACAATGCATTGATACCTAAAAAGATGGATAAAAATAGTGACCATGTAATTATGATGTGTATACCACAATAGTGCAGTCAAGGATTCTATGCTATATATACTACTACGAGCATGAGAGTTAGGAAACTTTGTGGTGGGATTTGTCAAACTCTTCTATTTATAATACAAGTTCAAAGTGGAACAAACTTTCAAAAAGTAACGAAAGGTGAGCACTTTTTTACCTTGGATTTGGATTTCCCTTTACTACTTTTTGCCCATATTTCCTCCATCTGTACCCATCATCTAGAATATCTATGTCACTTGTTGTTTGAACTACAACTCTGGGTTCTCTAACTGTTCTACTTCCCGCTGCTGATATGCCTTCATTTTCACCTTCCAATTTCCTGGAAATTTCATCGGTTAATTAATAACAGATAATTTCTGGAAAAAAGGCCTAAAATTGAATTAGCCTATCGTAATTATCTTAAAAGTGATCAATCTAAAACTTACCATCTTTTGGCATCGGGTTCATCTTCATCAAACTCATCTCCTCCGGATTTACTCTTCTGGGAACTCTGCTCAAAATCATCATCTCCCATTGATATTGATGAGTTCTCTGGTGTTGCAACCGAATCCATTTGTCCACTGCCATGGGTGGCAAATGATTGATTCGGGATTTCAGCTGTGTTAGGATTTGGAGGAGGAGGAATTGCATGAGCAGAGGCAGATGATGAGTTTCTCCTAGTAGACTGAGGCTTGGGATGGTTATGGGTACCCTTGTAAACAATCTCAGTAATTTGCCCATCCAAAGACCTCTCAACCTTCTTCTTTGTTGGGCAATTGGGGTATGTGCATTTATAATAACTTCTTGGATTCTCACTTCCCTTCACTTGTTTTTGCCCATATTTTCTCCAATTGTACCCATCATCTGACCTTCTGCTCAAGGTCTGAGATTGTGGGGGGTAGTTGCTATAATCCGATTGAAACCCAGTGTTATGGTTAGTTTGGACACTAGCGATCTCAGGAGAAAAGCTATGCATCGAAGCGTTTTCAGATTTCGCCATGCTCTTTCCCGAAGAAAAACTCTCCTGCTTGAGAGCTTCTTGATAACTCCATGCTTGTTGCTGTACAAGAAATATCGAACAAGTTAGAGAAGAAGTACTTCATATTAATAGGAGGAAAAAACAGGGAATTACATAAATGAGAGTCTTTATTGAAATTGAATTACATACTGTTTGGATTGCGGTGGCTGAAGATTGAAATGTTGTTGTGGATGGAAGAGGAGGCCTTGCCTGGGGTTGGAAAGAGAAACTTGAGAAGTTTTTGTCCTCTTCTTTGATGGTTTGCTGGTTATCCCCTGAATTGCTTTTCCAATTGAAGCTCTGAGCAGCAAGCGCTCCAGTTGTCGGAGATGGCAGAATCTTTATGGATGAAATCCAGAAAAGCACATACCCATTAGTTCAATTGAAACATGTATTCAGCAGATGTGAAGAAAGCCACTAAAAGACAGGAAAAAAGAGCAGAAAACGTAGAGATTATAGTACCAAAAAACCATCAAATTTTTAGTGAAGCGTTTTGAGCAGTTCTGTTCTATATAAAATCAAAACCATTGAGGAATTCTCTAAGGAAATGAAATTACCAAGTCAACTAATTCTTGGCCAATTTAGTAATTTTGAAAAGAATCAGAAAATGAAGTAAACCTTCAAATTTCTCCTCCTCTTTCCTTTGTTCAAAGTTTCCAGAGCAACCAAACAGAGTCAACACAATCAACAAATAGAAAAAAAAAAAGAAGAACGGAAGGGTGGGAGCGGCCTGGAACTTACGTTAGAAGCATTAAGGAGAACCGGCGAGTCGAGAAGCTCCGCAGGGCTCAACCCAGCTGGAATAGCGAAGTAAGAAGAAGGAGAAATGGCAGGTGGAGAGAGAGGGAGAGATGGAGGCGGGATCGACTTGAATTTCGGCACACCAGACCCAGTTCGCTCCGCTATACGATCCGACAAGCCACGCGGCCTATCGGGGGCGGAGGCGTGGTTGTCGTCGGTGGGAGATGCAAGGAGCTCAGAGAAAGATGTGGTCATGAATGGGTGTGTTGAGAAAGTGAAGCTTGGGTGAGAATTTGCAGAGGTGTCTAAGCTACCCGAAGGAGAGGCCATAGAAGGAAGAGAAGGAGAAGGGAGAGAAATAGAGAGTGGGGATGAGAGAGAAAAAGCTTTGAAAACCAGATGGAAGGTTTAATATGAAGAAGATGAGGAGGTGAAGAAGATGGTCACGTATGGCACAAGGCTTTGTTTTCAACAGGGGGAAGTGATTTCCGGGAAGCTAAAGAGCTGGTGGGGCCAGATTTGACCGTGGAAAATTTGCCACCGTGTACAATTTAAAGAATTATCATATTATTATTTTTGGTCAAAACTCGTGGGTTTGACTGAGTGGCGGCTGACACTGAGATATCTTTTCTTTCTTGTTTACGTCGTTGGATTTTGGTGAAAAAACTGCTAACAGCAAGAAACTCAAGCCTTCTTTTTCCGCGGTGGGAGGCTATGCTTTGCATGTTTCAGTTACGGCAACGGTCAAGATTATGTGTTCTGTTTTCACTTCCTCCATTTCTTATAAATTTACTGAATATTATAAAACTTTTATTTAAAAAATTTAATTATATTTATATATAACCCAATAAATATAATATTTTATAAAAATTCTATAAAACTAGTTGGTTTAATTTTTTTTCCTTCTATTTTATGCTAGTTTATTCCCGATTTAGTGGGTTTATTTTTTTTGAATTTTCTACTAGTTTGCTTTTATTTTAATTGGATAAACAATTGAAAAATACAGTAATGGCTCTATTTTAGTTTTGTTTAAGTAATGGTGTAAACGGAAAAAGATATTGCAAACAAATCACGATCGCATTTAGTATTTTGATTTATTTTTATAAAAGATTATTTCAGATTTAATATTTAGTAAAACTAAGTAAACCTTATTATTTTTTAACAATTTTAATTTATTTAAAAATAAAAATAAATTATTTTAAAATTATTTGAGTCCAACTTATTTATATATGAAATAAATAGATTTAAATATTAATATATGTATTTATTTCATTAAATAAGTGAATTTAAGATATTTAATATCTGATTAGTAAAGAATAACTCATTAATTAATAAAATAGTAATATTTATATATAAATTATTTTATATTTACATTAATATATATTTTTGTAAAGTGATAAATCTAGTTTGACTAATTAATATAGATTTTTATAACAATTTTGTAGTCAATGGCTACAGCCTTTACTCAAGTGACATAAACCTAAATTGGTTAGATAGGGAGGCCTTTAGATAATATTGCCACACCAACATGCAATGGCATATGTGGAAGGTATATTGGTTACTGCCATAGCATTGGTATGTTATAATGTATTGATATAGAAACTTAATGAAAGCAAAAATACTATGCATATTTTTAATTTTTTCTTCAAATAATTTTAGTTTAAATTTTGAATTACTTTAAAATGTATCAAGCATTTCACTATAAATTAAATTCTATTTTTACATTATTTATTGATTTATATAAATAGTTATATTGCTTTATAATTAATATCATTAAATATCATTCATAATGGATGTATCTAAGTCGAATTTGTTTAAAGTATACAAAAGTAATTATATTTCTCTCCTCTCTATGAATATTAATAATGTATTCAATTTTATCGGAAGTTTCTGGAGGGACATTATTAATGTCATTCAGCCACAATATTATTTGCCCAAAAAGAAAACCCATTATAATTGTATTAAGAATACAATTATGAGTATAGTTGGTCGATGAAATATAAACAACCCATTATAAGACTAAAGCAAACAAATCTAAAAAATTTTAGTGTGTAGATTCCAATAACAAAAGTCAAAAGATTTATCTTGGCCTCCTTTTCATGAAAAGGTTGTTCCTTTCAAAGTTGCCAATTTATGATAGCATTTTTATATCAATAACTATATTTGCATATAATTTTTATTCAACAAAATTTAAATTATTAAATCTATTAAATTTTATAAATTAAAATACAAAACCCCAATTGATGTAATAATTTCTCTCTTATATTGTAGGGACAAGTTTTTTAAAAAAAAAAAATGTAGGCAGCAAATTTTGTATAAAAATTAATAGTATAAAAGTGATATAGCATAAAAAGTAATAATGTTAGAATAAAAAACCCTAATCATTCAAAAGAATCTATTTTGCTTCGTTCTGGTTAAAGGTCCAATGACCAAATGAGAGTTGTAAACCGTCATGCAGCCCGTCTAGAAAACGTAGATGACTTTATGACGTGTGATCGGATTCAAATTTTTTATTTTTAATTTTTTTAATTTTTTTAATAATTTAATAATTAATTTTTTTCTCTTATTATTATTTTATATATATATATATATATATTTTTACTATCTTTTAACTTTAAGTCAAAAAATTCTTATTCTGTGCAAGAGATAAATACATCATATTTGATAGTTCTCTTACTATGATAATGTTTTAAAATTTA
This sequence comes from Dicorynia guianensis, assembly GCA_037013595.1. Taxonomy (NCBI): domain Eukaryota; kingdom Viridiplantae; phylum Streptophyta; class Magnoliopsida; order Fabales; family Fabaceae; genus Dicorynia; species Dicorynia guianensis. The sequence goes on from JASUAB010000005.1 coordinate 31,423,850, forward strand.
ATTTTGAAAAAAGAATGAAAAGGTTTTAAAATATTAATAATGATGTAATAATTATAATTTCATTTTAAGATAAAATTTTATTATTATAATATGGTATGCATATTGAAATATTTACCTTTAACTTCGAACTAATTATTATTATTTAATGAGATCAATTAACTAATGAAATACTATAGGCAATAAGATATAATTTACAGCCTTTGTTGTAATTTCCATTCTCCCTATCAAGGACAGGCTGTCTTGTCTTATTTGTGCCAAGTGGTCATCTAAAAACCCTAGCTTACCAATTGGCAAAATTCTGAATTCATGTACGGCGCTGCTTTTGGAAGCATATGCAGCCATGAATCACAAACCGACCAGCTGCCAAGGGATTACATCTTTTGCATGCCACTTGGGGAATAAGGTTTTATTTAATAGCAAGCTTTTTATAGTCATTAAAGTGCTTAATTTCTCATATATTAAATACCAACCTTTTTTGACTCTCACAAAGATATATATCTATATCTATATATATATAGGGAATTTCATATTTATTTATTCTTTTTATAGTTTTTCTTTCTTTATTTTCTTTTGTGATTGACCTCCATAGAATGAAGTTGTGGGTGGGAGGAAAGGTCGCGGCCCAAAAAGGTAGCAGAAAAAGTTCTGAAGTTCAGTGCTCAATCTTGATTCTTGACGCGTTTCACTAATTTTGATAAAGGGACACGACAATAGTTGAGCATGGGATAATCTTAATTTGGGACCGAAAATATAACATGTACGTGTGAAGTTTATATTTCTATACATGTAGATAAAAAAACTTGAGAGATAAAATAGGTAATCATAAGAATATATATAAACTACATACAAAAATTTTATGTACATGTATCATTACTCATTTGAGACTATCCAAACTTAAAATTCATTTTTTGCAACTTTATGATCAAGAAAGAAAATGTCACTTTTTTTTGTGGGGGAAAGGGTGGCTCCAAAGTTGACTCCATGCAGCTCAATTAATTATATATTATCCCTTTGCTTTACTAATAATCACTATGTTATCTTAAGAAACTCAATATAACACCAACTTAAGTTGGCTTGAGTAAAAAGAATTTAGTTCACCTAAGCAAGCTTTTATAAGGTCGATCTAAATATTGTGTGTAAAAAAATCTCCATTTAGATGTTTATTGTATTTTTAAAAAAATTAATCTTTACTTATTAGATAAAAATAATTTAAAAAATCAAAAAATTAATATAATAGCTAAAAATTATGTGAACTGCATTTTAGAAAAATAAAAATATGAAGTAGATTATAACTTATTAAAAATTAATAATCTAAATTATTAGAAAATATATCTAACTAGATAATAATTTATAATTTAAATAAACTGTTTACTTCAATTTTTATGACCCAATTAACAAATAATCCACTGCGTTTAAGCCTTTGCTTGGCTCCCAGCAGACAGCTTCCACTATTTGAGTGGAAATGTGCCATTAGACTTAGATTTCAAAACAAAAATAAATAAGTAAAAAAGTGAGCATATAATATTAATTCGGACCATGAACCATTTCTTTGGGCCCGCCGTGTATAGCGGTGCGAGATTCTCGCAAACGGTCCTTTTGCATCAGCTTGCTCTTGACTTGAATTCTTCCAATGTGAAACACGACTCATATTCTTTGGGCCTTTGACTTTTCATAAGACAGAGTTCTGTAGAAGCATTCAAAGTCAACATTTTCACATGGCAGAAGCCTATCATGTCTATTAGCTTTATCCAATTTAGTAGATTAATTTTATAAATTAAATAATTTTATTAAATTTTATTTAAAATTAAATTATTAAATATATTATTTAATTAAAATTTTTTATTAATTATTTAATTAAAATTTTTTATTAATTATTTAATTATTTTTTTATTTTTATTTATCTCTTTTTATTAATATAAAATTTATTTAATCAATTTTTTATTAAAATTTTTAATAATTTTTTTATATATGACCAAATTATTACAATTAAATTTTTGTCATTTTTTATTCAATAAGTGTAATAATTTTTTTAAATATAATCATTTTAAATATTATTATTTTTTATATATTTATTTATTCACCTTAAAATATTCAAAATTTGGTATATTATTAGTTTAAAAATTTTAATTAGAGATTGTTCCCCACTTGTTGAATGTAGACAAATATTCACAAAATTATATGCATATTTTTATTTGAATAAGAGATGTAAGTATCATGCTCGGATCAAAAAATTTTTCTTATCACACTTGACTGTCTTGGGAGGAGCAATGAAAAATTTCGAATGAGGTTAGCTCAATGTTTTGTTTAGGAAAAAGATAAATCTATGTTTTAAAGCCACGTTTTTTGCTACAACTAAGAGAAAGGGAAGTAAGTCAAAGACTTTGATTCTTTCTTTTTTCTTATTAATTGTAGCAAAAATGTAGTCCTAAGGTGTGTATGTATATCAATTCTCTTTGTTTATTCCTGGCTACTGTGTTAGGACAAGCTCAGCAGCCACAAATCTTTTAAACTGCTTTGATTGTTGACATCAGTGATAGAAGAACCAAGCTTTGGCATAAAATTGGCCTTGTCTAGAATTTCTAATGTACTATAAATAGTGCCAATGGCTTAGTTTCATATTTAAATAAATAATATGCTGCAAAATCCTTCAGATTTGCACTTGTAACTAAAATGTATACCAGCAAGTGTAAAAAAGATAGACCCGGGGAGTAGCCAATTACATCATTGCATTTATCTTTTCTGAATTCATTCCTGTCCTGATAATCACTGCACATAGCAAGTCTACTTGCTGCTTATAAAGCTTCAAAACTTCTCCCATATGCAGATTCTATGTTTTTGGAACTATTCCACCTGTATACATGCCCTTAGCTTCTAGAAAGTTAGCATGAATACTAGTAAGAAAATCAGATTATCTTCCACTTTAATTCCTAATTTAGAGAAAAGTATTCATTTCTTCCTGTTCACTTGAGAAAGCATCTATCATTGTAATTCTGCATTAAACATGTTCCTTTCAACTATTCCTTAATTCTGTAACTCCTAACATAGAGATTTTCCAGAGGCCAGTGAGATCAGTATTTGTCTTCTCCCTCCCGCAACACATGATATTCATATGAACGAAGGAATTCACAAATTAACATATTCCCATCGAATGATCTGTTTGCAAACTTCGCAACTAGATAAAAAATTGATTCCAATTTTATAAACATGTCAGTAAGAGTTTAATCTAGGGCAATTGGCAGTAATTGGAATTGGAAAATGTCTATGACAAGTTTAACGTAATTATATCCAGGACAAGATGGAGTCTTATATGACCAAAATGAATGACAATAAGCAGACTAGCCTGCTAGTTAGTTATGCATTTTCCTTAAGTTGACTGAAAGAAACTTTATGCTCTAACAGGCACTTTTAATCTGAATTTCACATCCTCCAGGAAGGGGAACAAACACAAACCACCCCTTGACAGTTAGCTCCACTATGATTTAACCGCTGTTCAGTAACTTTAATTCCAATGAGACTAGCACTACAATGAGATTTGTGATTTCAATTAATATTAGAGCAATTTACCTGATTTAGCTGTTTTTATTGAATGTCAAATACAAGGATTCATAGTTTTGTCACAGCCGATTCCTACACATGCTGCGAACATAGAGCTGAGTTGATGTCAAAAATGTGAACAGATCATATACCAGCAAGCTTAAGATAATTTATCCCTCCAAACAAGCACACAACCACGAGCCTCCATGTATTCAAGAACATGTTGAGGAACTAATGATTTGAAAGATGCGTTTAGCTTTACTTTAGTCAAACTTTGACATGCCAAAAGAATAGCTGCCAGTCCATTTGAAGTTAAATTATCCAAGTGAAAGATGGAAATGTTGTGCAAGCAGCTGATACTGGCTAGAGCTATCAGCCCCATATCTGTTACTGAGCAGCATGACAACTTTATCTGCAATACAAAGAAATCAATGCAAGTAAATTTTTATATACAAACTGGGGTATTTGATACCAGAGTATCTTAAGTACAAGGTAAAAATACCAGTCGAGCAAATGCTAAATGTTTTGGTCAACTAAGAGAGAAGGAACTAACCTCTTTAAGGTTTTGGGAGTGTTGAGCAAGTTGAATCATTCCAAAATCATTAATATTATCACACTTCTTGATGTCCAAGTTTGTAAGTTCCCTACACGCAACAGCAATCCTTGAGAGCCCTGCGGATGAGATATTCGGGCATCCTCGAATTTCAAGTGTTCTTAGCTTCAAGCATTTTGATAAAGAGACCAGTGAATTATCAGTCATGTCAGTGTTATAAGCAATATTAATCTCCTCAAGTGAAGGACAGCCATGAGCAATTGCAGCGATGCCAACATCAGTTATTCCAGAGCACCTATAAAATTGAACACAACAAATTAATTTGGAAAAGGTAGAGTCAAATCAGGAGAATTATAATTATTTATCTAGAATGACAATCTAAACATGTCCAACAAATGGTCAGCTTGACAACTTCAGATGTAACCACACTTGTCTTTCTCCAAGGAAATTGTTAATACTTAATTACACAAAAATAAACACAAAAGAGGTTACAAAAAGAATATGTAAAAAAAGTTTATCCAAATAGTATTCCATGTACTTCCCACCAAACATTGATGTCAGCATTATTAAAAGAACTGGCCTTCTTCTATGGGCAGGGCATAAACTTTTGGTCTGTGTACACTGTCCAGATTCATTAGCATCATTAAATCTAAAATTATTATGAGATAAAATAAGAATGCTGGGAAAATACCCCTCATCAACATTGAAAGGGCATAAATCTCTAAAGTCAGTTGAAAAGTATGAAACCTGTATAGATCAAGCTGTCGGAGCTTTGAGCAGTTGCGTCCAATATGGCCAAGTCCATTATCAGTAATCTTCAAACATATCCCCAGCTTTAGACAAGAAAGTTTGGAACACCTTGAGATTGACGCAAGTCCTACGCAAATCAAGCAGAATTTATCATTTAAAAGAAAAGCTATAATGAAAGTATATTTAAGGTTCAAAATGCAACCTTCATCATCAATTTGAGTATCTGTGACATCTAATTCCTCCAAGAACTGACACCGTCCAATCAACAGAAAAGCAGCCGTGCAGACCAGGCTACATGACTCCATTTTAAGAGAGGTAAGCAATGGGCATGAATTTGTTATGCTGTCTATCGATACATATGTTATCTTGCAACAGCATGTTATGTCTAACTTCTTCAGTTCTTTATGTGTTTGCACAAGAAAGGACAGACAATCATCCACCACCCCTGAGCACTTACTTAAGCTCAGCTCTTTGAGCGAGGTGCACCAATTGCCAATGGCTTTTACCCCAGAAGATTCACCCCGACAACCATCTATTTTAACCAATTGGAGCCTAGAAAAATTACGCAGATATTTTGCAAGATCTGCAGTGACCTAAACACAAAATAGAATTGAAATTAGAAAAGTGACGCAAGGGTTACTTATTCAAATGCTTATCACAGAATTAACCAGAGAGAGATACTTACAGAGAGGCTGTATGATAAAATAAGATTTTGTAAGTTTTTAGCACCATTTGTAAGAGAAGATAAGCCAGTATGACTGATGTTCTGACATTTTGACAAGTTAAGCATCTGTCAAGAAAATACAAAGATATTTTAGGATTTTAATTTTCTTTTGCACAGGATAACTTAGAACTCTCAACTCTCTTTTCTCAGTAGAGCAAAAGAATGTAGCTCCTGTAGAAGAACTTATCTTGTTATAAGAAAATATAAAAGAATAAAAGGGTTAGGTGTCAGCTGGAGAAGTCTTCTAACAATGCCTTAAAGGCTTTGGGTCAAATCGCAACTTAACCAGCGAGGGAAGGGAGAAGACTACTTCTCATTATGTAAGAAGGTGACCTCCCAAAATGACAAAGGAGCATAAATGGACCATGCAAACAAATGAAAATTATGAAAGGGTACCTTCAGTGACTTGCAGCTTTCTTTGAGGTGTTCAAGACCATCATCATCAATTCCAAGGCAATGCTCAAGAATCAAATCCTCTAGATGTTCTAATCGGAGGATAGGAGAAAGACATTTTTCTGTGATCTGAAGCATCAGTGAATTAAATATAGACTTTATGTTGGATCAACTACTTCATATGTAAATATAGACAAGTTTATGCAGGGAGCAATTAGTCTACTCCTTTGTTACTCAAAATTGGAAAAACGTCAAGGTTGTCTACACTGGAATCAATCAGAAATCAATATCAGTACACTATTCAGAAAAATAGAATGCAAAATCTTTCTTTACTAGTGGCAAATAATGTAGTTGAATTCCTATAAGCTGCAACCCTTTGACCTAGTATTGATCAATAAACGGAAACACTCCAACAAAACCTGATAAGAATTAGTAACATTTTTAAGTAATCATATCAAGAGCATTGAGAAAGATTATTTAGGGATAATAAGATACTCATTCACAGTCCAAGATGCTCAATATTAGACTATAGTAATCATTTAATTCAATTTTTCTCAGAGGAATACTACTGACTTTGACACTCAAGGTCTAGTAATCATATTACTTAAAAGCAAGTATAGCAAAGCCCAAGCATGCCGCACAACAAAGAAAACACACCAGGTCAAACACTCATCATTCATCAAGCAACAAAAAAACAGCAGAGTGTTACCTTTGCCACTACGAAAAAGAAATAATTGCCAAAACATACACACAAAAGGGAAAAAAAGTGCCTCAATGATTTTCAGGACAAATGTAGAATAGAGAACAATGTTCTATTTACAATGATACTTCCTATTCCACCTTAATTGGCATTTGAAGTAATCTGAATATTCTCAGCTACCAGACACATAATTAAAATGGACTAGAGAGAAAAATAGTTACCGGTAAGTACGAGAGATCCAAACTTCGAATCTGCTTGCATTTAATAGCAATCAAACCAACCCCAAAATCACTAACACCCAAACACCACCTTAAGCAAATTAACCTCAATTTGGTGCACTTAACAGCTATGCATCCAATCCCCATATCTGTTATTGATTTACACCTTGCCAACCACAACCTCTCCAAATTTGTGGCCTCTGCAATTGCCTTGGCAGTAGAGTCAGTGAGGTCGGTGCGATTAGACAAATCAATCTCAACCAAATTTGAACAGTTCAAAGCCAAACTGTGCAATCCCTTGTGGGTGAAAAATTTCGACCCAGAAAGATTAATGGAGCGCAAAGAAAAGCTCCATGCCAGTGATATTGAACTCAATATGTCATCCTCCACGCGAGGACACAGAGAGAAATCGAGTTGGGAAATTGAAGGATATCTATGAAGGATGTTTGGGAGAACATCTAAGCGTCGTGGTTTCAGGGATGTGCGTAGACTGGATTCCATGAAGTAGAAGGCCTTGCACGCTTGTGAAAATGACTTTCTAGCAAATGGGTCATCGTCAAGATGGTCAAGGATAATGGAAATTATCTCCCCTGAGAGAAGGCTGAAGGGATTGGTGCTGGGCGAGGGTAGCTTCATGTTCTTGTTGCTTGGCTCTTTCGGGGCTTGTTTGGACCAGAATTTAGTATAAATTTTCTTTTAATGGAGCAGATGGTTGAAGAGAGAATAGAAACGTTGATTGTGATGGTTTGGTGGGGTGAAGAGAGGAATGTAGTGAGATTGTCTCAAAGAGGACATTTTCTGAGGAATTTTGGAAGAATGGGATACTGAAGATTCTGAGGCAACCGTTAACAGAAAACAAACAGTGCTTCGGTGGGTAGGGTGTTGAATACGAGGGGTAAGGGCGGAGGAAGAAGATGTCAGTGTCAGATTTCTTTCGACATAGTATTTGTTCTTAATTAATAACCTTTTTGACGAACTTATTTTACGAAATTACCCTTGCTGCATCGTTTTTTCTTTCTTCCAAATATTTTCTTGTTCCTACAAGAGCAGCAGAATACTATAATTCATGTAAAAAAAAGAATTATTGAGGAAAGTTTTTGAATTTAATTTATATCAATTTTTAAAAATAAAAATAATATTTCATTATATTTATTTGAAATATATTTTCATTTAAAGTAGAAGAAATTATATATAATATATAAATTAGGGCTATATATGATGGTCATATTATTTTTATATTTTTATTTTTATAAATTATTATTTTATAAAATTAAATTATTAAATTTATTATATTATATAGACTAAATTATAAGGCTAAAAAATAACAATTCAGAAACTACCAAAAAAAGATATTACTCAGCATAATGTATTAACATAGCTCTCTCACTATACTACTTAAAAAAAAATTGTATAATATCCTACACACTAAATTTTAAATATTAGCATCATACATGAATATATGGCATATTTCGAATCCACAATCTCTACATTTTTTACATATTATATTTACTTTAATTTTTTATTTATTATAAAACTCATCAACCTAGAAAATCTTCAATTTTCAACATCTTTAATGATATCTTATGTAGTGAAATGGAAACCATATTATATCAAGTGCTAGGTTGTCCCATGATACCTTTGGAAAAAGGTTTATTTGTGAATTTGGCATTATTATACATTTATAAAATTTAAAGCAAAATATTAAATTTATATTTAAATTTATAAAATTTAATAAATATAATAATTTAAAATTTTAAAAAAATCTAATAAAATATAATGTATAAAAATAAAAAATTATAAAATCTTTTTTTATTGAGTTAAAATAATGAAGAGCACAGTTAAATCTATGTATTTAAGTTTATGTTTTTTGTTTAATTTATAATTTGAAATTAGTTTTAAATTATATAAAATTTTATAATTCATTTAAAATTAATCTTAAATAAATAATTATATAAAAAATATAAATGAAAAGATGTAATTTTATTATTTTATAACAATAAATTAGGAGAAAAGAAACAATCGCAAATTACGTATGGCCTGGGGGGCATGGTTGGCATCACAAGAAAAAGGCGCAGGATGATATACGGTGGAGTGATTATCTGAGGAAGGACAGTACAGATGCAAGTGCACATGGTACGGCGGTACATAAATTAGTCCTCCCCCGCATGTTTGTGTCCTTCGAAGAAAGCGTGAAGCAACGCGCCAATTACATTGTGCCAACATGTTTTGTTTCCAGTAGTGTGCTGTTCATCAAACTTTGATAAAGTCAAAAGTGGACCAAATGCTTTGTGAGATGGGCAGAAAGTTGCACATGATTGCAGGGACGGTGAGAGAAAGTAAGGAAGGGAGGTGAGAGGAGAAAAAATTGAGGTTCTTTAACCTTTCTCTTTCTCACTTTCGTCTCTGCAGTTACGGCAGAGAATTTGTTTTCGAAGAAAGTTACCTTTGAGCACCTGCAAACTAACATACTTTGCAAATAAAGAAAAGCCATTTTCACCGTTACCGACATCAGATCACTGCCAAGGTAATAAGATCAAAGAGGAAAAACGTTGATTTTTCTATTGTGAACTTTCATAACTACAGTTGTTTAGGATTTAGATTTTTTGTTTTTAAGTGAAAGGTACATATAAAATTAAAAAAAAAATCTGTGTCCGGTAAATTTGAAATTTAAAATACAATTTATTAATAAGATAAGCCTGACAGTCAATCAATTTTTGCAGAGAATCAGAATGTCAAAATTACCCTTAAGCCAATACAACTGATTCAATTGAGAAAGGATATAATGGGAAGACAAAAAATATAACTCTATCATCAGATGAGAGGCAAATAGGCCGGAAAAGGAGTAAGCAGCTGCTGACACGTGTATACTACAGTGCAGCTTCCGTGACCAGATTTTCAATTGTTGCCATCATCAGTGTTAAAACATTAATTAATAGAAAAAAAGATAAATATTCGTTTTAAAGTCATATTTTTTTATTATTATTAAAAAAAAAAGGATTCAAGATTTTGACATTTTTTTTTACTAGTTGTAGTAAAAGTATAATTTTAAGGTATGTATGTACATCAATTCTCAACTAATGAAATTAAATTGTTGCACTCAAATAACCATAACTTAAGTTATAGAGTACACAATACACGTACGAGTATACCTTCTAATAGAAACAAAATATATACACCAAATAAACCATCCATTTACACTAATAGAGCAAAAAAGTGAGACGAACCCAAACAATATCAGATACAAAGAGAAATTAGATGCACGAACAAATTTTATTGAAAACCATGTCTTATTTGCAATAATAATAATAATAATTTTAAAATCCAAATGAAATTAGAATCCAATCCTCCTGAAAAACGCACGAACAATCTAAACCGTACCAATTTGAAACAAACAGCTAAAATTGTAGATAGTAGTAAAACAAAACAACCTTGTTAGCTCAAGAATCTAAACGTCGAACATAAAATAAGGCATTAGCAATGTGGTTTCACCGGACTACTAAAACCAACAAAAAATATGTACCTGATCAATAACATAAAAAAACAAGGCGAAAGGGAATACAAAAATAGATTTTAAAAATAAATGAAAAAGCTGTAGTGGAACCAAAAGAACTAGTGTTCCTTCATAAGAATCCTATTTTAAGGAACCAAAAGAACCAGTGTTCCTTTAGAGGGGTTAGGGTTTCCCTATGAGAGATTGAGAGTTAGATGGAGAGCGAGAGAAGGAGAAGAGAAAATCTTCAGAGGGGTTTGAGAGACGGAGAGAGCGGAGAAAGAGGGAGGTTCAAGCACTACTTAACTCCCAGGGGTGGGCAAAACCCAGGTCAACCGATGAACCCAACCTAACCCAAGAAAATTTGCCTAACGGTGTGGGTCAAGCTGCCGTGGAAACCTAACTTAATTTTTTTATTAAGTAATACAATGTCATATTCCTTCCCTTTACCCCCAGTTCCCCCCACCCTAGCTTCTCTCGCAGACTTACTCAGAGGCTTTGTTCATTCCTTATTCCTCTTCCTTTCCTCTCTTAAACCCTAACCCTAACCCTTTTAATCTTCTTCTCCTTTACTCCTTCGGGCTTCAAGCCTTCTCTTCCTCTTAGCTCAAATCGTACTTTGACATGTAACACAGTCCTCAGTCTATCAAGGGTTACCGCTGAGTACCAAGTCCTTCTTAGTTTGACTTTTTCCTTCCCTTCTCATTAGTATGAATCCTCAACTTTAAGAGGAGTTGTTCTTTAGGTAGGACTTTGAAAGTTATGCGGCTGTGAACTCTAAGTAAGATATTAATTTTACTTGTTAAGGATTAAGGTTTACAAATTAGTTTAAGGCTTTAATTTTTTACAAATTTTGTTGGGCTTTGCTTTCATTCTAATCTTCTTTTATTTTTCTAAAATTGGTTTAGAGCTTTAGAAGTTAGTGTTGTGTGAGTCCTCACTATGACTAGTAACTCTTCTCTGTGGCTTTGCCTTGGAACTAGGAAGGATATAGAGCCATTTCCCAGTAGAAGGGGAAAGCCTTCGCTAAGTGCCATTTGCCAAAACAATGGAAATCCTTCCTCTCACACTTTTTAACAGTGGCTATCATTGAAGGTAATTCTCTTATCTCTTATCGTTGGATAGTTGAATTTAGACTTGAAAAATTGGGGATAGTGTATAATTGGTTTATTGGAATTTGAGAATGCATTAAGTGATTATTTAATGTCATGCTTTTATGCTTTCAAATTGAATGGTGTATTAATTTTTTAAATGACTCATGTCTTTGGCATTGAATGAACCCATTGATTTTGGTCATGATATTTCAATTTTCGTCTACCTCTAATTTAGCATTTTATTGGATGTTTCTTAACTTCATGGGTGCCAACATGGGATTTTGGTAAATTTTAGGAGTTGGATGTCTTCTTTTTGTGATCCATATGCCCTACGGTGCCTTTCTGTGGTGTCACCTTTCTAATAACTGAAATTGATTTATTTTGTGAGATGATTTCTAAAACGTCCTTTCTTTATGGTCTGTTTGTTTTTTTGATTCATTGGTAGCATCTAATTTATGATTTTTCTTTAAAATTTAATTGCTTTCTAATCTCATTGCTGTTTTGTAATCTATAAGATAATAATAGGATGTTTCACATATAATTGATTTTTCTGAGGGTAGGGGTTGATAAATTGCATGAGGGTGTGAATATGTGGTTTTCTATTACATTAAGCCTTTGGACTAGGAAGTTTGTTGGTCAACAAGAGTGGTAATAATTGAATGTTTTCCTTACTCTTGTTGTAAGCTTGCTTAATATGTTGGCGTATTAACTATATGACGTAATTTTACTAATGTTAACACTCCCCCTCCTTCCTCTCCCCGCAAAACAAAACGCAAAACATAATTTGAGCCTCCTCTTTCTCTGCTCTCTTTATGTCTCAAACCCTAACCCCTCTACGAGCTCTCCAGCCTTACTTGACCACCATCAAAGAACCTTCAACCATCACAATTGTCCTAGTACCATCTTCAATCAAAAGTCCAACTGACCTTTTGCACTTAGGATTGCTGACACAACCTAAGAGAATGCAACCAGCCACATAATTCAAGCCTCCTCTTTCTTTGCTCTCTGTGTGTCTCAAACCCTAACCCCTCTACGAGCTCTCCAGCCTTACTTGACCACCATCATAGAACCTTCGACCATCACGATCATCCCACTACCATCTTCAATAAAAGGCTCAACTGACCTTATGCACCTAGGACCATCGGCGCAACCTAAGAGAACGCAACCAGCCACTATGAAGGACCCGGTGCAACTCAAGCCGCCACTGCACAAGTCCAAAACCTTGCCACCACATCACTGTACTTTAGCTGGGAAGCATGACAAGAACCTCAACTGCAATGAGAGAGAAACTATGATAGGAACCTCGCTTGCAATTTGAAATCATTTAGGAGAGGTATTGCTGTGAAACTTTGAACATTTGCAATTTTTTTATTTTGCAAATAGTGGTAATGAAGGCCTTCCATTCTTTTGAACATTTGAAAAATTTACACAATTTGAATATTGGAAATAATGTGAAAGAATGGCTGCAAGGTACTGAATTTGAGAACATAATGAGGCTGTAGAACCCTCCCTGCCATCTACAAGGCTTAGTTCACTCTCTTATTGACTGCTACAATGTAGAGGGAGTTTTTTTAGATTAGGTGATGGGGTTGATTTGTACCTTGGCTTACTTGATGTATTATACATCACAGGCTTGCCAATTGTTGGCAAACTTATTGTAGGTAATAAAGTAAATGGTCTTGAAGCTTCTATAAGATGCTTTGGACATGTAAATGGCTTATACAGGAATAAGAAAGGGTTAAAGCTTAGTGTTCTGAGATCCATGGCTGAAAATGAAGCCTTTGTTGTGGATTATTGGGCAAAACCCACAATCCTTTACACTTTAGGATCTATTATATTAGTAGGTTCCTCAGGAGGTTAAATTTAAGGATTTTATTCCCCCTAATAGAGAACGTCAACAAGATTGGGGATTATGCTTAGGGGGAAAGCCCCTTTAGTGCATTTGCATGAAGGTTTGAGGCTGTTTAGGATGGTCAATGGAAAGGCATTATTGGTGTGACAAGTGTCCTAACGGCGAGTGTTTTTTAGTTTCTTATTGCTTTAAAATAAGATTTATTGAATGAACGATACTTGGTAAATTATTTTTCTCTTTTCATATTTTTTGCAAACTTTTGCTTTGCTGCATATCCCGAAATTGCAGGCTCTAGTTGCTAGCCCAGAGCCTCCTCAAGTTTTCCCTTTGATGGTTGGTTGGGGACACCTTTTGGTGTAGCTAAGCAAAGACCCATACAACACACCCAAAAATGAAGATGTGACAGCCAGTTTGAATGCTTTGACTACGGTAAGTCTTATAAAAACTAAAATTTATTTCTTTTTTTTTTTTTGGTGAGTACAAGGAGGGCTAAAGCCCTATTTTACCCTAAAGGGATGGGGGAAGACTCGAACCGGAGGCATCAAGGAAAGGGGGAGCGGTTCGAGACCACCAGAGCTCAGGTGGCCTAAAATTTATTTCTTTGTGCCTATACAAACTGAATTATTGTGTAGCTTTGCCACAATTGGGTAATATTGTATGCAGGATGATATTATATGGCAGCCTTATGGATACCTGCCAAAGAATTTTTTAGAGGGTTACAGAGGACAAAAATTTGTGGGCCTAGTGATCATTCCAATGTTTTTCATTTACCACACACTGCATAGGGGTCCTAGGCAATTTGGCTTGTCCCATGATGTAACAGAAGCCATGCATCAATGGGAGGAAGCTAATGTGCAAGATTATTGTGGTTCCATCAAGTCAATAATATTTAGATAGGTTTTAAGTTTCAGAATTTAGGATTTTAGGATTAGAGATTTAGAATTTAAGATTTTAGGAAAGGAGATTATGAATTTAAAATTTTAAGATTTTAGAATTTTAAAATTTATATTTTAAGTTTTAAGATTTAAAGTTTAAAATTTTAAGATTTAAGATTTTAAGTTTTAAAAATTAAAATTTTAGAATTATAAATTTATAATTTAAAATTTAAAATTTCAGAATTTAAGACTTATTTGTAATTATCACAACTCTTTCAAGTTTGGGTTTTGACTACGAGCTCATCGTGTGGCCAATAAGCCTTTAATTGCAATACCCAATTTTTATTTGCATAGTATTGAGAATACTTCTTTTTGAATTTCTTAATATATGTAATTTAACCTCCGCACAAGTAATACTGCACTAATTCTATCAAAAGGGAAACTATTTAACCCAATTTGATTACCAACCCAAAGAATTCAAATATGTTGTTTGGCAACGAACTCATTCCCATGTCATCTAATAATAACATTCAAGATTATTTTTACATAATTTTTATTTAATAAAATCTAAAATTCAGAGTATTAAATTAGGAATATATAATTCTCATAACTTTTTTTTATATCAAAGACTCATATTTAAGGACATGTTTTTGAATTTATTAAATTTTATAATTTAATATATGAAATTTAATAAATTTAATAGTCTAAATTTTATATTATAAAAATTAGATAAAATTATAAAACTATTAAAATTCTCCAATTTACTAAATTTTATGGTTGACTCTCAGTTAATCTAGGAATGATAATCTTTTACTATGAGCATTCCTAAAAAAAATGGCAGAGGAAACATAATTTTTCATAACGTTTATGGCCATTGAAACTTTCATTTCTTTTTTTTTTTTTTGTGAACATTAAAAGTTTCGTTTGATGTTGTGCATTTGACACCAAAGTTTCGGTCTCTGAATGGGAATGTTTTTTTGAAAGCACCCCTTTGGGGCTATTATTGTGACAAATGGCTGCAGGCCCAAAACTTTTCCCAGCACCTCGTTTGGTCGATTTGTTTTATTTAATAATCATAACCCTCACGAGTCCTACGCCCCTTTGTTCCCTTTTCTTTCGGGAAATGTTTCTTCCTCGTGTGGAACCAATATTTAGAGAGAATCGTTTAGGAAATTTATATTAGCTGTATCATTACCTTTCTTTTTCTGAATTCTTGCTTTCTTTAGACTTCTGATCAATTTGAACAGTCAAACAAACATAATTAAAGCATAACCCTCTCATAATAGCGCTACTGTGATGTCTTTATTTTGTTGACTGTTCTATCCTTGTATCATCCTACTGTTGGATGTTTGAAAGTAATGCAGCTCAAGCAGAAAGCAATGGAATTACAAGTATGCTTCATCGTACGTCGTATTCCTTTCTTGGGTTTGGGTAACTGTGAAGCTGTGACCCATAAAGATTTCGCAGGAACCCTGGAAACTGGAGTCTTTAAAAGATCAATTCATGAAACCTGACTTACAAAGTAAACACGGGTGTCTTTTCACTTAGAAAACTGAAATAAACCACATACAAACATAGGCATAATCCCGACACTATCTCAACCTTCGTACAAGTATGGTCCAATTCTCACATTGAATCCGCTGGCTTTTCACTTTACTGTAAACCTACAGCCTCTGCAGTTAGTTTCTTAAAGATCTACAAGAGTACGAGTACACAAAATTCTCTTCAAGTGCTCTTTCCCACAAACAAAGGCAAGAGTTGCAACAGTACTCACTGCTGAAGAACAATCATTTACTTCTTGGCAAAGTTTATAATCATAGGATTCTGAGGGGTGATTTTGAATCCTTGAAGAGCCTGCATGGCCATGGAGGACTGTACTTCGTCTTCAAAGTCTACAAATGCAATACCTGGCTTTGCTTCAATCAAACGCACTTCCTTGAATCCTGGGTATTGTTGGAAGAGCAGCTCGAGCATCCTACTGGTTGTTTCATGGGGCAGATTCTCTATAAACAAAATATTGTTTGGAGCAGCTGCTTCTTGGGCGCCTGGTCCTTGGCGGAATGAGGCCTGCAGATAATAAGCAGACACATTTTAGCTATATCAACATATGTGCAAGAACTTATATTGTTCCCACCCATCATATCTTGATTGGTCAAACTAAGATAACGTAAGTAATCATACTTCAATTCCCCCAACCTCCAAGTGTGCAAATGCGGAAAATAATTTTCTTTTGTTGTTATGGGACATGAGACATAAATTTTCTCCAATGGCCCGGATTCTTTTGCAAAGGACAGGAAAACGGGATTCACTACATAACCAGTGGTAAAATGTTTGTATTCCACAACCAATGCAAGCATTATAACTTACCGGTGGGCCACCATTACTCGCACCATGTGCACCATTGGCCGTAGCAGATTGCTGTGCTTCTTCTGCACGTCGCTTTCTTTCAGCCGCTGCATGTGTATAAATTAAAATTATGTCACCCAAATAATAAGAAATCAATTAGGAAAACCAAAAATTCAAAATAATAACAACTAACATCCATTCTTAGACAAGATCAGAAAATGATGGAGGGCTGATAAAGATCCCTTTAACTATGTATAACGCATCTTAGCTGACACAGAGTGTCACAATATTAAAGTTTTATTATCACTACCGATGATTCTGAATGAGGACATTTAATGGCAATCCAATTTTGCTATGTCACCTGTAATAAAAAAAAGTCAATCCATATTTACTGTGTCACTTGCGATCTTTAAGTATACACCCCATCTTGTCTTTACTAATGATTTTCACAGTTTTTTTTCTCCTTCAAGGCGGAAAAGTGGTTGGGGGATGGGGGTTGAGTGGCTTAATTTAGCCCATCTACAACTATGTTGAGAAAACATCATAGATGAATAACAAAAACTTGAAATGCTTCATCAATGCATATGCAGAATTTTTGTCATGCCTACAAAAATAAGCAATAGGGTCCCTTTACATTAATTGAATGCATATAATTGGATAATCAATAAGGAGTTACAACATAATAACAGACATTACTATAAAGTTAACTTTTATTATCATTTCAGTCATCTCAAACTGACATTAGCACTTTTAGCAAAGAATGCTGATAGCATATAGAGTATGAAAAACTTCTAAATATGTATTCAAAAGACAATGAAAAAATGTGTTTTGAATCAAAACCATAAGTGACTATTATTTACCTTTTTCTTCTTGTCTCTTTTTCTTTTCCCTTGGAACATAACTTCCCTCTTCTTTAGCAATACAATCTGACTTTGTTTTCGCATATTGAATTCGCTGCATCATTATTTACATAAACAGATAGAAAATTCGGGTCACCAGGCAACTTTGTTGGAAAAGTAGAAAATTGAACATAAGATAAATGATCCTGATCTTTCTCTCTGTCTTGATTATAAGCATAATGTCAACAGGATAATTGATGTTATGCCCAAGTGAAGTAAAACAACTTAGTTATATATGAAGTTTCACAAGCAAGTATTTTTTGGCTTAAACATGATGGGCGATGATCAAGTTGGTGAACCCACAAATTTCAAGATCAAAGACAGTAAAATAACCTGAACAGGCACAAATAGAATGATTCTGTAAAATTTAAAAAAAAAAAAAAATGTCTACATATTATAAACCTTTATGATCATAACTACAAATAAACTACCCCTATACCACAAATTTATTTACCATAGGTTTGTCATAAAATGGGAAATTTTGCATCTGTCGCACTGCATTACTGGCAGCAGTTACTTCACTAAAACAAACCCATGCTTGTCCTCGAAGCCTAGGTGTCTTTAGAGCAACAACATCCAAAATCCTTCCATATTGTGAGAATAGGCAATAGAGCGATCTCTTTAACTCTACCAGTTTGACAATGAAACAGAATGTATGTTAGGTACCCTTATAGTTTCAACAGTAAAATCAATGTAAAATCTATACCCAAATGCCATTGAGATAAGAAAAGCCAATCCTAAATAATTACAATATCTCATATGCATTATCACGGGCAAACTTCATGCAATACCACTATAAGTTCCTTCGGGCACATTGTCTATGAAAGTAAGTCCATGTTTATGCATGCATTTCTGTGTTGTCCGTTTGGGACACCTCCACTCCATCTTATGTTTTCCACACAACAAGGAATTAAATTTCGACACGAGAAAGATAAATTATACATGAAATTAAATCTATATTCAAGTCAACAAATTTCCGAGCTTTCATTTTGAGCTATGCCCATTAATCCTTTTATGAAATAAAAATTCGACAGAAGTATAAAACAGACGAAACAAGTCTACAAACCAGTAAATTCTTCAGAGACATAAACCTAACAATATAATTGTAGCCACTGCTGCCACCCACATTTTAACAAAAGCTAATCGAATAGGCCCCAAAGGAAAGATTCAATCTTTTTCGAAGCAAACAACTAAAATTTATAACGCCAACTCAATTTCGATTAAAAAAAGGGACAGAACAATCACCAGCAGACTGAAATAACCCAGTACCAAATATAACAACCAGAAGCTAAGAATCAGTTAACATTAAGCACTCTTCCTTCCCGAAGTAATCAGAGGCTCGACAGTACAAGACACAGTTGCAACAGAGCTAACAGTACTACAAAAGGGTAATGGGAATGAGGAGGTTACCTTCTTTCTTGATCTTCTCGTTGAGATTCTTTATGTATATAGTCTGATTTGGAGGGATGTCTCCCGACAGCATGGTCTCTGCGACCTTTGCTCAGCTCGCGGAGGCCGGAGGGTGAGGTGGAAGAGTGAATAAAGAACAAGCTCTCGGTTCTCTCTGATTTCTGCGACAACTCAACAACGGTGTTCGGTCGTGGACCTGATAGAGCCCTAGAAATTAAAAGCCAAGTGGTTTTGGGCTTTAATCAAAAACAAAGAGCAAACTCTAAGACGGGCCGAGCCCTTATTCGTGACGACCCAATTTGGAATCCCCATGTTAGCGATAAAATTTTCTTTGACAGAAGTAGGTGTTACAGTGTGTAAACCATTCGAAACCGACTTAAGACAATCTAAACTCGATCTGTTACCTAGTGTATCTGTATTTCGGTCGTAAAGAGTTATATTTTTTTCTGTCACCCCTGACCCGAATTCAACCTAAACAATGAAGTGCACATAAAATCTAACTTAACCCGTATATATTTTTAGTTGTAATCGGATCAAAAATTTCAAATTCAATTTTTTCCAACTTAATTCAAGTTTGACCTGTACCCACCCCTTGTAGGTATTCCTTTTGTTCAAAATGATGTTATGTATGCCACTTTTAAATTAGTGATTACTCACTAAAAAGTTATTGACAAATTAGCCACATATCTTCATTTTAAATAAAAAGAGTACCTACTCCTATAGTAAAAAATCATGTAAAAATATTCTGTCATGTTTTACTCATGCAAAAGCTAAAAGAAAAAACCTTTGTGATTGTAGTGTGTCAATCAAAGTCACACACGGTTGTGTCTAACAATATTAAGAACATTGGGAGAAAATATTGATTTATTTTATCTCTGAACTTGGGTAAAATTCGTTGTTTCCCTAAGTATTAAGTTAGGAAAGAGATGTTATTTTGTTGGGGTTTGGATTTCTAGGACTTTGGTAAAATTTTTGACAGAGAGAAATTTTATTTTTAAGGTTAAATTCTCATCAATTAGCTTCAAAAACTAAGGCTAGGCATGAAGTGGGGTTGAGTCATTTGAGTATCTATTTCGACATTTTATTAAAGATCATGATTAAGCTAGATATATATTTCGTATGTTAGATGTGACTAGTGTGTATGGCTCAAATTATAAGATTTGTTAGTGACTTAGCGTTGTTCTTATTTAGTAGTTGAAAAATAATGGGTAACTCTTATTAGTCTTTCTTTCATTAACAATGCCTAACTTATAAAACTTGATCACTCTTGCTAAAGAAAGATAGCTTGAATGAGAAAAAGTAAAAATAATTAAGGTTATATTTGATTCTTTGACTGAGTTTGGAATTAGTATTAAACTTTCTAATCTAAATTTTATGTTTATTATGCCTATTAAGTATGAATTCTAATTCAATCTCTTCTTAGTTTTTAACTTACATCTTAACAATTTTAATTTTAAATAGATGTGAATTAAGAAATTTGTTACAACCTATATATAAATCTCATACCACCCTACCATCTATTATTATTGTTAGACTATTATTATCTTTGCTCCTATTATCGAACCATATAATTGTCATTAACGTTAGACTATTGCTATTATTACCATTATGAATGACCGTTGTTTAAGTTGTCACTAACTCACTATTGCTTCCGCCAAACTCCCACTATCCCTACCGCCATCAAACCACCACCCTCTTAGCAACATTGCCATCATAGCATACAAACACAACCACCAAAATCACTGCTTCTATTGTCATTGTCAAGCTATTAGTCTCTACCATAGATGAAGCTACAAGCCCACAAGTGTCTCTGCCATCACCACTAGACGTCATTCTCACTATAGTCACTAAACCATTGCATCTTCATTACTAAATCATCACCACAATCACCAACCTTTTATTCCCAAACCCATCCATACCCTACTATCATGGGTTTCGAACCTTCACCATTGTTGCAATTATCATTATTGTTATCCTTATTTTTACACTATGATGAATACTACCATCATTATTTTATATTGTTACCACTATCATCATGTCAACCATCTTACTTCCAGCGGTTCTTAATAATTTTTTTTGAAATTAAAAATGATAAGTCCAAATATATAATTGAAATGAAACTCAAAATTTGAATGGAGTCAATCAAAATCCCTTTTCACTGAAGGTAATGTGTGTTTGAGTCTTTGAGTCTTCAGAATTGAAGGTGTAATTAACGCGCAACGCTACAAGAAAAATGAAAGCAATTAAGCACCATGAATGCACCTTAGATAGTTCAAACTAATATTAATTGAGAAATACTAGTAGTACGCTTAGCAGCGTACAATGTGACACTGCCAATAAATAAAATGCAGACTTTCATTTATTGTTTGTTTTTTGTTGTATGGTTAGTGTGTGTAAAAATAATAACGCTATGTTAATTTGAAAGTTTTAAATAAACGAATCGAATTTCGAGATTGTAGAATTATGATTGCATGGTAACGAGATGGCCGAGTGTTGAGGTGTCTAGAGAGAGAAAACAGTACACTAGCGAGGCAGCTTTTGGGCTTGGGATGCAAGGAAGATGAAAGCTATTCTTCCATGCCTTTGGGTAATTGGATTCTGAGATCACACAGGTGAGTGTGCGCTTCGATGGTTGTAATTAATGAGATGGAGTAGATGGCCAAGCTTGACGATGGTAGAAGGGAGAATTGGGAAGAAAAGAGAGAAACAAAAAGACGCCTCTATTCCTACAAAAAATGGGATACGAAACCCATAAGTAAGGCATCTATCACTGTTAGATGGTGGTAAAATTCCATATATATATATATATATATATGTATATATATTATAAGAAAATTTTTAGTAAAATTTTATTAATATAATTGTAATTTAAAATAAATTAATTTGTATTTGTATATACATTTTAATAAATGTTTATATAAAAGAACATTTGTGAATAATAGTGTATGAATAAACAAATTATTATAATTCAAAGTTTATAATGTATTTTTATTTTTATTTGCCCAATATATACTTTTCTTAATTTGTATATTTATGTACTTAGTAGATTAAAGTAATAAGAAAGTAAAACTTTAGAGTCCAAAGCATATAATAAACAAAAATTATTAGTAAACAATCTCCTGATATAAGTTTAATGGTAATAAAATATAATAAAGAAGCTAATATCGTAATAAGGTCTTTTTTCCTTGATAATTTTGTAACAGGGTTTGACTTTTAATATTCTGTTAAATTTAAAATTGATGCACCCAATTTAATTACCCCATCAAACTCATAAATTTATTTAGAATTTGCGTACATTTACCATGTTATTTAGAAATTTTTCACATAGAATTTAATTGCAATTGAGTAACTTAAAAAAAAAATTATGCTACTAAACATAATAATTTGTTCGTAAATTTTATACAATTTCATTTAAGTAAATACAAATTATTAGAAATATTTACTTTTTATTTTAAATAAAATTACATAAATTCAAATATAAGTGTTTTATAAAAATTGTACTTAACTTATAAAGCTAACATAATCAAAAACAAATTTTATTGAAGATGTGACAATTAATGGACTAGGTTCTTTTGTTGTTGTTAAGATAGGAGAATTTTAAAAGAATAAATATAAAATTATAAAAAATTTTATATATTAAATTATAAAAATAAAAAATTTATAAACAAAAAATAAAAAAATCTAAATCCATCAACAGGTATCACATAGCTAAACAAAAGATCATTTATCATTAAACCATGCAAACGTGGTTCAAAGTGATTGGCCGCCGCTACCATTATCAAAACATAATCCATAATCAGCAGTACGAAGTTGGGGGCATGGGGAGGTAGTTTGCTTATTTTTAGAAGGTTAATTTCGTCTTCAAAATTTTATTAAACAAAGTGCCGTACATATAAGTAGTTAACGCCTTCTGTACCACTCATTTCATAAGCTTTCGATTTCAACTTACTAATTTAAACTCAAAACAACTTATATAACTAATATGAATAACTTTCATATAAGTAAATTTAAATACTTATTAAAATATTTTTTAAATAATTTTACTTTAAAATAAGCCAATCATACAACACCATATCAGTAAACAATGGCCTTGTACAATTTTGTCATTCTTTATTTTTGCTTTTTTATTCATGTTTATAAGCTTATAAAATCGAAGGATTTTATCATTACTATTGGACTATATTTAAAGTGGATGCATGATATGTAGCAGTCTTATTATTCTTATATAATTTTTTTTCATAAAATTTAATTATTAAATTTATTTAATTTCACAATAATTATAAAAACTTACATTTATTTAGCAATTTTTTGAGTTTTATGCAAAAATTAGAAAATTTTTCCACTAATGATGTCAATTCTTAAGAAAATGATTGTGGTACATTCAGGAAGTATTTGAAAAAGAGAGAAAAAAGGAGTGAGAATATGAAAAAATATACAGATTGTATCATATATATATATATATATATATATATATATATATAAGTGGGCATTTTCTTCTGGGGCGTGCAAAAAGTTTGCCACTGTATATTAGAATTAACAACACTAAGAAATGAGAAGACACAACACGACAGCAAAATGCTCCATTTAATTAATATCTTGGATTAAGAGACAAGCATTTAATAAAATGTCTTTTATGAAACTTTTATTAAATTTTAATTAACAACTTGGTCATTTTATTAAATAGTTATTTTAAAAAATTAAATTTATTATATTTTATAAACTAAATTATAAATCTAATAAATCTAATAAATCTAATAAATCTAAAATTCTATTTAAAATTTAATAAGCATTTAATAAAATATATTTTATGATTTTTTTTTTTGCCATCAAAACAGGGGTGAGTGCAAGGGACAGATTATTAGGTATATTTTGGATGCTTAGTAATTTGCACGACATGGGAGGCAAGGGGATCCCCAGGAAGTCAGGGTGGGAAGCAAGGTGGTTTACATCGGTGTCGGTTAGTGCTAAACCGGACTTGGGTGACTACAATCTAGGGCCCGTTTGGTAATTGACTTTGAGAATAATTTTTTATTTTTAAAAATATAAAAATCCATTTAAAAGAGTTTGCTTTATATTTTAATTTTTAAAATAGTTCTGCAAATAGATTAGAGTTAAAATTTCAAAACATCATAGAGCTATTTTTGATTTTTTGTTTTGCAAGTGTTATTTTCACGGTGATATTGTTGTAATTATGTAGATTCATCAATAGCAAAATAGTAATAATAAAGTTACTTCTTCTCTAGTTTTAACTAGGGATGTCAAAATGGTCTTGACCCGTCGGGTCAGCCCGTCCTGTTCCGTATAAGAGATGGGTTGGGTTATTATATAGGTGACCCATTTATTCGCGGATAAATTAGTCTATCCCTGCATAACCCATGAATCAATGTGGGTTGAACTTGCGAGTTTTGACCCGTATAACTTTAATTTTTCTCTAAAACGACATATCATTTAAAATGATTCTAACTTTTAAGAAATTGTTATAAGTTATACTATTATGACAACAAGATCAATGGATATGAATTGGAAGAGGAGGGCAATTTAAATGATCGTCATTTGATTCCAATTTGATTATGCAATTTAGGCAGGATCCTCATAAAGTTTAGATATAATTTTCTTATGTTTTAAATATCTTATGTATAATGTGTGATTTTATAGGTGACCATAAAGTTTTAAAGTTTTCAAGTTAAAAGGCAAGTAAAAATTGATGAGTTGAAAGAGAAGACAAATTGTTATACTATGTAATAACTCATTCTGAATCATTCAGATGATAGTATAAAACTTGTGTTGTTACATAGCTATTATCAATATCACATTTATATATTATTTTTTGAAACAGAAAGTACTATCTTTATATTTATATTGAGTTCTTCAATTTTTATGTTATCATAATTTAAGGTGTAAAACTCAAATATTGCATATATAGGAATAGTGGTATAAATGTATAATATCATAGCTCTATTTTCAATTAGCATGTAGTTTATTTTAAATGACATCAATATTAAACTTTATCACATATAGGAACATGATCTTTATGTCTTTGTAGGTATGTATTTTATTATGCATGTATGTTAGTAATATTATTGAAGCCTTGCCTAAAAAATGATGTTGCATATTAGCAATTTTATGAGTAGAATCAAGGTTTTTATAATTCATTATGAGATAATCTAGATTATGCCTTTAAGTATATTATTAAAAGGTAAATTTAATTATATTCATTTGCAATTGTTTTAAAATTAGTATATTAAATATAGCTAGTCATTTACTATTATTTATAAACTTTAATTTTTAATAAATTCTTTTTTTTAATTGTTGGAGGGCTAGCCCACTTGATCCACAATTCGCCGCGGCGCGGGTTGAGCTGAAATTTTTTAGCTCACCAATTATGCGGGCCGGCCCATCCTATCCAACTTAATTGCGGACTTACATGGGTCGGGGCGGGCCTAGGCGAGCCGGCCCGTCTTGACATGTCTAGTTTTGACCACAAACTCAAGGCCTTGCTCTGATTTTCTGCCTTGTTCTCTAGTCCCAGAGATGATGTGAAACTCATCACAGAGGAAGGGAGGTCCCTTCAGAACTACTTTGTTCTCCATTCCTTAGACTTAATGAATGAACTCGTCACTGAGGGAGCATCTCTTTAGAACCAAGACTCAGGAGTCTCACTCTCGCTGGGATTGTGGTTGAATCTTGCAGAGATTGGTACTGGTTGATAATTCCAGTGATAAATAAAAGAGGAGAAATGATAGATTTTGGAAAGGAAACCATTAAAGAGAACAACATAGCTCATTCAAATCCAAACAAAATTTTTTCTTTTTTATGGTCTTGGTTTAAAAAATTGTTCAAAAAATTATCTTACAAAATTACTTTAGAAATAAAAAATAAAGAATACTTTCAAATAGACCCTTAATTTCTTACTTTAATATTTTTTAAAGAATAACATATGTAGTCAGTAAGTCATAACTCACATGGCATCCTAACGCTTTTTCTCTTAACTTATTACAGATTCGATCACTCTAATATCTCTTTTCCTTCCTAAGCCAATATAACTCTTATATTACCAAAAAAGAAAAAGAATAGCATATGCATGTATTATTTATGATTTATGGTAAAGCTTTTTTTTTTATTCTTATTTTCTCAATTGTTAATTTGTTTTATTCCCTCTTTCTTAGGTTGTCCTCTTTCAAATTAAGCTGCAGTGAATCTGGATCCATGTTAAACCTATCCCAAAAATTTATTATAAAGATGACCCTTTCTTATTAGATACGTTTCCATGTAAAATTTTAATAAAATTAATTATAAAATACTATTTTTTAAATGAAATTATTTAATATTCTATTAAATAATTAATAAAAAAGTAAAATTTATAATTTTATAAAAATAAGTAAAAAATAGGGTTTGACAGAACATAATATCTGATAATTAGAGTAAAAATAACATTTTAGGAGAGTAGAGTTTAATTTTTAATAAAAATATTTATTAAAATCCAAGAAAATCGAAATTTATATTCAAATTATTTTGATAAATAAGACTTTTAAAAACAGTATAATAGTCAAAGTAAAGATTTTTTATTTTTGTACTTTTATAAATGTTATAATTGTAAATATGATAATCTATATTAATATTGTCGTGTCATTAATTAAATAAAGATTATAATATTATCTATAAAAGAAGTGAAAAGAATAGGTCATGTTATATTGTTATGTTACATTTTTTATATTAAATTATTTTATCAACTTTTATAATTAGATTTAATTTTTAAATAAATTTTTATAATTTAAAATTATTTAAATGATTCTTTATAATACGGTTAAACGTCATTTAAACTGCCACATGAATAAATTTTACATAAGTGACTTACCTTTTTCTCTATAGCCCTCTCCCTCTCCAATAGACGCCTCTTTCTTTTTCACCCAAGCTTCCAAGGAAAATGCAAGATCACACATTGCCTCCGCTGAGCATCGCCTTTGAATTTGGAGCCTCTCTCGCTCCTGTTTTGTGTGGCGGAGTCCTTCTTCCTTCGCATTGAGCATTGCTTCCTCTGGCTGGTGATGGCATTTCAAATTCTCTATATGGTATTTGTAGAAAAAACTTAGTGAGTGTTGACTAAGCCATAGACGATTAAAAAAAGAAAAAAGAAAGAGCCCGTGACACAAGAAGAGAATGTTCGATTCTACTTTTTGTATTTGCAGTGCCCCTGCTACCCTTTGAAGCTCTGCAATCATGGAGGAACCCCAGCCTCTTCAACCCATTCAGCATGGCATTTTGCTGCGTTGGCTACTGAGTACTATAATTGATGCGGCAAGCATTTATGACACCATTTTGCTGCTCCAATTGCCTGTACCCAAACTTCAAGTTTCATCTTCACCTTCAACTTTTTACATCAAGCTCAAGTTTTCGCCTTTCATTGATGCAAACAAACCCAGAGGAAGAAGTAGAGACAGCTAATGGTAGTTTTGGAGAAGTATATGGGTCGGAAGATTATGGGAATTTTGATTTTAATGTAGTTTTGTCAGTTTTCATGAAGGAAGAGGTAGAAGAATATGGGTTGAAAGTCTGGGTGAAGAAGGAAGAGGCAGGTATGGAGAAGCAGAGAGGGTTAAGGACAAAGTAGAAGGCTACTTTACTAAGATTTTTCAATGTGGTAGATTGGGTGACATTTAAAATATGACATATGTATATAAGTAATAATATTATAACATTAAGAATTTAAAACATAAATTGTGAAAGTTATAGGGACTAGTCAAAATAGTTGTAAATTGAATGAGTTACTTGAAAATCAAGTATAATTATAAAGATTGACAGAATAATTTAACTTTTTTTTTCCTTCCCTACCTAACATACATGCTAATCACATCATCTAATTTTATAAAGAAGTGGTTAAATAAAATGAAGGACAATGAAAAAGGATGGCATAGCAACTCTAAAAAAAAAAAATACATTGAAATAAAGGATAAATTAATTTAATGTAAAATTTTTAATTTTTGGTAATCATAACTATAATGTTTAACTTAATTGATAATGTGATCATGCATATTTGAATTATTAACATATCGTTTGATATATGTTCAAGTTTTTGAGTGTTTACTATTACTCTGTTTGAATACAGTCAAGCTTTTGATTCTACTTAGTACCTCAATAAGGACTATTTGTTGGAAGTAATAATATACTTACCCACAAACTTTATACATCACTGTATACATTTTAATATTTTTGCTCTTCTTTTTTTTTCTCAAAAAATATTAGTGAACATAGCATTTTTCATTTGTTGGTTGCCTTTTGTGTTTTATTATATATCATTTTGTTCTATTAACAGGGTCTTGACATAATGAAAATTAATTATGTTCTAAGTTAGAATCTAAATTAAATGTTTAAATTCAAATATTACAAATTATTTTTATTAAAAAATAAAACTATTTAACTCTAAATCTCTGTAAAAATTTAACTTTGTAGTATTCCACAAAAAATATATCATTTTCTTCTCCTAATTAAATTAATAGGAAATGTGTCATCTAGTAAGATTTAAACAAAATTTCTTAATAATTGTTATTACCGATGATTAATTTAATATATTAATAATAATTATACCAAAATTTAAATAATTAATTTTTTATTACCGATTATTCTTTTTATTCTTTATATTTAAATTATACCTTTTATTTCTAAAACCAGTTTATTTTCATTTTTTGTATTCCCATAACGATGACATTAACCAAGTTAGATGGCCCCAATTTACAAATCGGAAGCCCAAGGACCGCATCTTACGCGTGCAGGAAGCCCAACTACCCGGACGCCCAAGAGTTCTCGATCTCAAAGGACGGTAATACCCTCACATCATTTCAGAATTTCCTTCCCCTAACCTTTTGCCTTCTGCACTCTTCAACCCAAAACCCCTAGGCTCTCTTTCTTTCCCCGAGCTGAGACACCACTGTGAATTCACAAAACAGGGCAATGTTGCGGTCCATTCTTAGAGCCGCACCAACGGGCTCTAGAACCCAGCCATGGCTTTGGCAGTGTAAGCCCACTGCAGTAACATCTCTGAGTTACTCTTCTAGGGGCGCCATACCCACTGGCACTGTAAAACCACATGCCCGCGGTGCCATCAATGCCCTCGACGATGATCAGGTACGTGCACGCCTCCTTGCCGCCGACGAGAATAACCCTTCTCTTGATGTGGGTCCTGATGGCCGCCCCCTCTTCACCTCTACCTCTTCCATTTCGCAGCTCACCCGCGAGGACACTTGCGCCTATTTCAAATTCACGTACACTTTCGAACACTCTTGTTTTTCATATGTGTGATTTGCTATGATAGCTTGTTCGCATTATTGATGATGACCCATTTGAATTTGCTTTTGTGTGGTGGTATTATTTTAGAATGAAGTATTTGAATTCGGTGTTACCCGAGGGATTGCCGACGGGGATGTTGAAGGAGTTTGAGGACTCTAAGCGAACTGCTTTACTTGTTAGGCAGAGCTTCTTGGATCTTCGTGATAATTTTAGGCGTGTGGTTGACCCCCCTATGTGGTCCTCTAATGCTAAAGGTGTGATTTTTATCTTATTGTTCTGTATATCTTTCTAACTTTTATCTGCAACATTATTCTACATTGAATCCTGATACCAGTTGTTGCCAAATTCTAATAGATTCAATGACATAATTTCTCCCTGTAAATTTTTTTTATGCAATATCAGTGGTTCAATGACATAATTTCTCCCTGTAAATTCTATTTTTTGATATTTTCTGCTGTTGCATTCAAATATAGGTGGCAAAATATTGAGTCAATGATTTAAGTTTTAACATCATGGATAGGTGATTGTTGGATTTCTTTAGTTCAAAACATTTTCACATATATTGATACGAAGAGATAAATTGGAAGTTCTTCTTCGTTTGTTTGGTTTCCTTCTTTCATATGCGAAATTTATGACCTACCTTCTATAATCTATGTTGACCCTAGTGGTAATGCATCTGTCAGACACAACTTGATGTTTATTTAAGATTTCCAGGCCCCAAAATTAGAAAGCAAATTGTCTTAGATGGTCCTGTTAGCTGTGGGAAGAGCATTGCACTTGCAATGCTTGTTCAATGGGCTCGAGAAGAAGGTTGGCTAGTATTTTATGTCCCCAAAGGCTGGGAGTGGACTCATGGAGGATATTTTTATAAGCATCCACAAACAGGTCTATGGGATACACCTGTCCAGGCAGAAAACGTTCTCAAGGCAAGAATGCTAATTTACTTCCTCATTCAGATTTTCCATTTTAGTGTGTTTGATAGCCTGGTTGGATAGCTTTATTTAGTTTTTTTTTCTCCTGCAAGGAAAAGCACTCTGTAGAGATGCTTGGTATTCTCTAGCTTCTAAAAAAATAACTAAAAGAACTGTTTTAAACTTCCTTTAAAAGCTGAAATTTCTTTCCCAAAAAAAAAAAAAGAAGAAAAGTGAGCCAATCTAAATGGGCTGCAAGTGCGGTCTGCTGTGTGAGAAACAATCAATCTTTATTTTCTCTTTTCTACTCTCAACCCCTATGCATGTAGCTAGCTAGGTGAAAAATGAACAGAAAGTCACAAGTGAGGTAAAAGGAAAAGAAACGGGGGAATACTATTTTGATTTTGACTGTGTACATATCGGTTGCCTTTATATTTGACTTCTAATATTCTACTTCCCACTGTGTCATGAAATCGCTAGAGAATTATTTTGGATCTTATGGTTTATTTATTTCTAGGATTTTTTGAAGTACAATGAGTCCTATTTAAAGCAACTACCATGCCAAATATTTGATCCAATACCATTGGGAGAGGGTGCTGGTGTTGGATGGCTAAAAGATGTAGATTCCTTGGCAATTCCTGAAGGTACGAACTTATATGAGCTGGTGAAGGCTGGAATTGTTCAAACACATGCAGCTGTTGGAATTGTAGTTCGCTTGAGGAAAGAGCTGTCACTTGTTAAAAATATGCCTGTACTTATTGCAATTGATCAAGTGAGATGCAGATTCTACTTAACAACGTTCAGTGCCTGAAATTGTTAGTTCTCAAAAATCTGGTTTTGCAATATTTCAATTATCTAACTTATTTCCTGTGGTCATGTCCAGTATAATAACTGGTTTACGTTCAGTGGGTATGAGGAGCCAGTGACAATTCATTCTTGTCGTCCAATACATGCTAGAGAACTTACAATGGTCGGTATATTGCTTCTTAATATTGTGGAACCTTGTTAGGAATATTTATTAGACCTCTTTATTCATAGAATTTTTGCTTCTGGGTTTGCACTACATTTTCATGCATTCCTATTTTGTTGCTACAAGCTTATTACTCACTTTCTTGGGAATGCTGGTCATTCTTCATACTGGGGTTGGAAAGACACTCATACTCTCTCTCTCTCTCTCTCTCTCTCTCTAGTATTACTTGGGCCAAACAGTTAAGCTTTCATGCAAATGGTTAGATCATCCATGTTACTGGTGCAGGTGAAGGCATTTAGGTCCATGATGCATGATGATATGATGATAGGAGCATTTTCTCACTCAACAGCTGTAGGAAAGCTTCGCAAAGACTTACCGGATGTTCCTGTACATGCTCGTGTTATGTTTCCTCGATACAGTTTAGATGAGGCGGAGGCTGTTTTTCATTATTATATAAGGTATGCTTATAAAGTCCATGTGCCTGCCTCATTCATATCATTGCTGTTGGCATTATGATAACTGTTTCTGGTTATAGTAGACAGAAGAGTTCCAGGGGATATAGATAAGTCGAAAGAATAATGAATCTAATTAAATTGCCTGTTTTGATATCTGTCAACTTTGTGTGTAATTTCATGTTGGTTATTCAATTTTTTCTTTACTTGAAAGGGAAATTATCTCCCTTATCTAGTCTATTTTATTGACATATTCATCGTATAATTGGTCCCTCTATTTTGCTTCTGTGAGAACTTTAGTCCCAATCAATCTTGTGTATCTAGTTATGTTTATTTGAAGCAATAAGTAAAATTTTCAAAAGATTTTCTCCATTACAGAGTACAGATTAAATAAGCCATACAGAAGATGGCCGTGATCCAAGTTTACTGTCAAGAAGAAATTAGAGGTTTTAAATTGCATTTTAACCGCTCTAATTAAATACCTTTTGTAACAACAATGGCTTGAGGAATTAGCTTTGATAAGCAAATAGAAAGGGACTAACAGTAGAGTTGAGCTATTATCAGAACTCAAATGATACATTCTGTACATTGAGCTGCTTCTCTAACAAGTGTTGAATGGATTAATGACAAGCCATTTATACATACATACATGTATTCCTACAACAACAACAACAACAAACCAAGCCTTTTCCCACTAGGTGGGGTCGGCTACATGGATCAAACGACGCCATAAACTTCTATCCAAAACCAAATTTTCGGATATACCATTTAACCAAAGATCTCTTTTAATCACCTCTCCAAGTGTCCTTTTTGGTCTTCCTCTACATCTCCTCACAGGACTAAACACCATTTGGTCAACCTTTCTCACTGGTGCCTCTCGCGGTCTTCTTTGTACATGCCCAAACCACCGTAACCGAGTTTCTGTCATTTTCTCCTCAATAGGTGCCACCCCAACTCTTTCCCGAATATAATCATTTCGAATTTTGTCTTTTCTTGTATGTCCACTCATCCATCTCAACATTCTCATTTCTGCCACCCCCATTTTTTGCTCTTGTTGACCTTTCAAAGCCCAACACTCACTTCTATAAAGCATAGCTGGTCTAATAGCAGTTCGATAAAACTTCCCTTTAAGCTTGGTAGATATTTTGCGATCACAAATAACCCCCGATGCGTTTCTCCATTTCATCCATCCAGCTTGGATCCTGTGAGAGACATCCCCATCAATCTCACAATTACTTTGACATACATGTATTCCTCAAGCCAAATTATTATTTTCAATCATCCTGTTTGCACGTGTCTCGCACATTTGTGTCAGTATGTTGATCTGCTATTTCTATATTTGTTAACCATATCAATCATCTGTTGTATTATTGTTCGAGTAATAATCAACCTAGTATGTTTGACCACAAGTAATTGCTTTTGCCTTTGTCATGACCAATACTCAAATGCGACCTAACTATATCTTGGCAATCATTTTTGACAGGCAAAGGTTAATGCCTCGTGAAGCATTCTCAGAGGAAAATTGGAAAAAGATATACTTCTTGTCCAATGGAAATGGAGCAGAGATGAGGGGGCTAGCTCCTTTCATGCGATGATGGACAACGTTCTTTTCTTTTCTTTTTTTTTCAAATATCATTATCTTTTGAAAGAGCTGTCTTCTTAAGATTAAGTTTTGCTCTCCATGGAGTTATTCAGCATATGGTAGCACTGGGATGGCCCTTTGCATGGTCCACTTCAAAAGTTGCAGCCAAAGGCGGCGTACTATGATGTAAATTAAACTTTATCTGTAGTTTTGAGAATCATTAATAATTTTCTTATAGAAGTTTGGTCTTTCTTATTATTTGCTTATTGTTATTTATTTATTTATTTTTTACTATTTTTAAATATCAACCAGACTTTATTCATGTAAAGGAGTGAAACCATCAGATTCAGTCTTAAGGGAGGTGTAGAGGCTGTGGGGCTTTGGTGAAGTTTCAGAAAACGAAGCTCAATAGAAAACTGCATTACTGTGTGTTTAAGACCCTCATAATGGAACTTTTTCCATTGATTTTTTTTCTTTTTGGATAACAAGGGAGCCTTAACAGGCTATTGAGGTGATGGAATTTAAACTTCTATGCAAGTTCGAGAAGTGGCATCATTTGTGCCCCAGGTAAGCTGATGTTTACTGGCACTTTTTCTATTGACTTTGATTCATTAATTCTTAACAATTCTTGTTATGAAACTTTTTCTTGGTAACATGATTATGGAACCTTGTTTTGAACCATTCGAACTTAGCAATCTAATTCAGTAATATTATTGGCAAGTCTTTTATGATTGAAACATATCTTTAGGCCGATTAATTTTACAATACAATGATCCTTTAAATTTCGATGAGGAGTTCACAGTAAGCCTCTCAATGAAGTTCGTAACATGTTTGGTTGCAGAAACATATTTTGTCTTAGAACAACTAACGTACAAAACGAGCCTTGCAAAACGTTGGGCTGTCGTAGAATTAATCACTTGAAAGGAAAAAACCATTAACACATTAACCACCAATGAATTGAATCAATCATTTTTCAGAAGGAAAAAATTTGGCCCGCTAAGAAGGAGAGGCACGAAACCTCACGTAATAAATGAAGATTATTGATTCGAGTATTGATTTAATCATTTGTACCTCTTTAATATTTAATAAAATTTAATATATGAAAACAGTAAAACTATTTCTATAACTTTTTAGCCCTAGTGTAACAATGAAATATTGTTATAGGTACTCAAGTAGTACAATGTATGATTATGCCTCTTGCTAATTAGGGTTAATTTTTTTTTTCTAATTCTCTTTTATATTTAAATTTAATATATAAATCTTATTTTTTCTTCTATTATTTTATTTTCTTTCTTAATTCTTAATTCTTCTCTCTCCAATCAATGACCAATATAAATTTAAATCCTTATATTTCTTATTTCTTAATATTGATGACTTTATTTTTATTCTACATTTAAATCTAATCTACCTGTTAGATATATTTCTCTCACTAACTTCATAACTTTAAAAAAAAATGTTTTATTTCAAGCTAACTACAACACATAGCTCGATCACCAACTGCAGACAATCCTAATCCGATCAATATAGATAGTACCTAAATGTACAACAGCAGACCTTGTGTAAATCACCTCAAGTGGTCATAACGCCCATCTAAGAAAGACAACATTTCAAAACTATGCATTACATAAGCATTTGAGAGATTCAAACCCGGCAAATACATTGAATCCAGTAAATAGTAGACTAGGCCAAATACATTGGGGTTATGACATAAGCATTTGAGAGTTGCAAACTGGGCAATCTTCCTTTGGTCAATAGGGATGCTATAGTTGAAGAGATGAAGACAGCTTATTCATCAGATTATACTAATTCCGTATTAACAAGAACTAGACATCTCATTTTCAGTTCTTACATGTTGGATTTCAGCAATTACAATTACGATCAAACTGATTCCAGCTAATTCAAGATATAGTTAGGCAGGGAAGGGGAGGGAAACCAGTGTCCTAAAAAATTTGCCCTCCCAAAATAAACACGAGTGCATACATAATTTTTTTTTTTCAATGCATGAGAGAATCGAAGATTAATCATGTTCTTGGTCCAAGACTGCTGCATAGCCTTCACATTTTTGACATTGTGGAGTCCATTACATCTACAAGAAAATCTACAACCACAGAACAAAACCTTAGATCAGCAAATAAAATGAGTGCTAAGAACTAAAAGGAAACTAGTGATAATAATAATGAAGATTAACCTGCATCTTCCTTGGTGAAGCAAAGAGGTGGTGTGATCCTTAAAACATTTCCTTGAAAACCACCTTTCCCAACCAATACTCCCACATCTGAAAAATTGTTGGAAGCTTAACATGCTAAACTCTAAGCATCATGAGTGCAAAACATGCAAAGATGCAAACGTCATATATAAACTCTTATGTGTATCATGTGTGTCATGCAGACAGATTCAGAAACGAACCTTTCATCTGTTCATTGATCTGCAACATTTCAGCCTTTGCAGGAGTTTTCAAGTGACGGTCTTTTACAAGTTCAACCCCAAGCAACATACCTCTTCCCCTAACATCCCCAATAACTAAGAGCAAGTGAAATATGTTTGTCAGAGCAAAAAAGGTGGATTAATAAAAACCAATTTGGAAGATTAAACCCCTGTTAATTATAATTAACATTTAAACCCCAGCAAAAAATGAAAAAGAAAAGAGACTCATTTTCATGCTTCTCCATTAGGTAAGTAAGGCGCTCTTTTAGATATGACCCCACTACAAATGCATTCTGTTGAAACTTTTCTTTCTCAATTACTCTTAAAACAGCTAACCCAGCAGCGGTACAAACAGGATTTCCCCCAAACGTGCTAAAATAATTGCTGTATGTCAAGACCTTTGCAATTTGAGGAGTTGTAATCACTGCACCAATAGGTGCACCATTACCGATTCCTTGAGACAACCATGGAAAAAGATACTCAAACCCCAGCAGCTACAAAAAATGATCCAGTCTGGCAGGCACATAAATTGTTAACTGTTTTAAAAACAATGTTTGACATGTTCTTTAAACCCTTAATGCTGTCAGTGAATTTCAAACAATATAGAGTATTGACGTATATAAGACCTCAGTAGCCAGATCTTTTAGTGACCCACATGTGTAGACACCATTTTATCGTTTTTACAGTTAATGATTAGTTAACAGCTACGATAAAACGGAAGTGCAGGATCAGCAATAGTATACATATGCACGATGCATTATTATTAGACTCAACAAAAAGGAGGATTGAAAATCTAATCCCTCAGCCAGAAACAAGAAAACTTTAAAGTCTTAGCATAACTTAAATTGTCCAGACCCTCAGTCAGATTGTGTGTCGACCCACATGTGTAGACACCGTATTGTAATTTATGTAATTTGAGGATTAGTTAACATTTATTCATTAAGCAGAAGTGCAGGATTAGCATAGTACACATATGTATTCTGCTTTATTAATAGACTCAAAACAAAAGGGAGGATCAAAAATTCAGTCCCTCATCCAGAAATAAGAAAATTTTGAGAGTTTTAGCATAAGGTACTTGTCCAGTTTCTTTAAATTCCATCTGACACTAAACCAACTCAATACCCAAAAAGGAAATCGATCCATGCATACATATCCTAGCCACCATTCACACAACAGAAACAAATAATATGACATTAAACTTTTCATCTGGCCTTACGACATTTGACTATTTAAACAGTTATGAATCTCCTTTGCACGGACAGATATTCATATTCTTAACTACATATATAATCTTACAAACTGTTGGAAAATGCAGTGTGAAAATGCCAACCCATTTCTAGAAGCCTTAAGTATCCTAAGAGGATAAAGGCACTGGAAATACTAATATGAGTAAAACCCTATTTTAGTCCCTTAAAGATGAATAAACTTCTATTTTAGTCCCTCACTGTTAAATTTTTCTATTTTGGTCCTTCAGAGATCAATTAACTTCTATTTTAGTCCCTCACTGTTAAATTTTTCTATTTTGGTCCTCCAGATATTGAAATTGGTATCAATCAAGTCCCTCAATTAGGATGATGGCTAACAAAGTCAAAATTGCTGACGTGTCATGCTGACATGGCAAAACTGGCTGACGTGGCTGCTGACATCAACATGCCACGTCAGCCAAATTCTGCCATGTCAGCATGACACGTCAGCTAATACACTGCCATGTCATCCAAATTCTGCCACGTCAGCAAATTCTGCCACGTCATCATGACACGTCAGCAATTTTGACTTTATTAGCAATCATCCTAATTGAGGGACTTGATTTATATCAATTTCAATCTCTGGAGGATCAAAATAGAAAAATTTAACAGTAAGGGACTAAAATAGAAGTTAATTGATCTCTGGAGGACCAAAATAGAAAAATTTAATAGTGAGGGACTAAAATAGAAGTTTGTTCATCTTTGAGGGACCAAAATAGGGTTTTAGTCTACTAATATTGGTACGCTGCTTTTCAATATGCGCTGCTTATAATGAAAAATGAGATTTAAATGAAATGCACCCTTCAACTCAAATCTTATTTTTTATTATATGCTAAATATGCTGAGAAGCATGTGCCTGTATTAGTACTCCAAAATAATTGCACAATGCATACTTCCTATCCAAAAATATTTCTTGTTTGCACGCCATTATATCTTCGAAAAGAAAAATTAATATTGATTTAGGATTCTTTATCAAAATATTAATCATAATTGTTGGTTTAAAATTTTTTAAGGTAATGATCACAATTTTCATAACCTATTCTATATTTATATAAAAAATGTATGATGAAGCTATTATAGTTTTTAAATAAATATATAATAAAATGTTGCATTTAATATACTTTTTATAAGCATTTTGTTAGCATTCATATATATTTTGTTAAGCGTGCTTGAGTGTGCATGTCTGGAGAGCCAGTCAGCAACTCCATTAGCCTCTCTGTAAACATGATAAATATGGACGAACCAGTGTCTGTGTTGCATCTCCCTAGCCATATTCACCAACCTGACATAAGGATGTCTATCCGAACACCCTTTCTTAACAAAATTGACAGCTTGCCATGAGTCGCTTTCAGCAATGAGGTTCTTGATACTCTGTTGCCAGGCAAGTTCCATTCCTAGGATCAACCCTATAACTCTGCAGCCAGAACACCTCCACTGCCGAGGTATTTTGCAAATAGACCATAGGATTTGTCATAAGTTAGAGGGAATGATAGACATGTCAATTTGTTTTGGTAGCACGGTATGGCTGGATCTACAAGAACAGTCGTAAGGAAATAGTAAAGAGCAAATTTCTTCAACGGCTATGTCTCATTCACCACCTCTCTATTCTCTTCCTCCACGTCTTTCATTGGCGCAAATCAGGCAAGCCCATGCTCAAATCGTTGTCTCCGGCCTCGCCAGCTGTACCCGCTTCATGGGTCATCTTCTTGCTCACCTTTCTGTGTCTTCATCCATTCCATTTGACTATTGCTCCGCAATCTTCAACATAATCAGCTTCAAAAGTATCTTCGCCTTCAATAACATGATTCGATGCCTCACCAAGGGAAATTCACCTCATAAATCTGTTGCCTTGTTCTTATCCATGCAAGAGCGTGGCTTGAAACCCAATAAGCATACCTTCACCTTTGTGCTGCAAGCTTGTAGCAAAGCTGTGGCTATAAATGAAGGGGTTCAAGTTCATGCCCATGTAATAAAAGTTGGGTTCGGACAAGACTTGTTTATTCGAAATGCTTTGATTCACCACTACTCTGCTTGCTCTAGAGTCGAATGTTCAAAACGAGTATTTGAGGAAGATGCCCTCTACAGAGATGTGGTCACTTGGAATTCAATGCTGGCAACGTTGGCCAGAGATGGACAGATTAGTGTTGCACGGCAAATGTTCGGAGAAATGCCGGAGAAAGATGTCATCTCTTGGAGCACCATGATTATGGGTTATGTCCAAAATGGACTCTTGGAAGAAGGATTGGAGTGCTTTAAAGAGATGAGAGAGAAAGGAAAACGACCTAATGAGGCAATATTGGTGACAGTACTTTCAGCTGCAGCTCAATTGGGTTTAGTTGGGTATGGTCAATTGATTCATTCCATCATTGAATCCTTGAATTTTCCATTAACTCTGCCCATAGGAACTGCTCTAATTGACATGTATGCAAAGTGTGGTTGCATTGAACAGTCAAAACTCTTGTTTAATAATATGCCCAGAAAGGATATCTGGACATGGAATGTCATGATTTGTGGTCTAGCTTCACATGGCCATGCAAAGGAAGCCCTTGCATTCTTTCAAAACTTAATAAGTGAAGGTTTTTTTCCAGTGAACATAACGTTCATAGGAGTTTTAAATGCTTGTAGTAGAGCAGGTCTAATTAGTGAAGGCAAACGTTACTTTAATTTAATGATAGACGATTATGGAATTGAACCAGAGATGGAGCATTATGGGTGCATGGTTGATCTCCTGGCTCGTGCTGGTTTAGTAGATGAAGCTATTCAGTTAATAGAGACAATGGTGGTTCCGCCAGATCCTGTGTTGTGGGCAACACTGCTTGGTGCTTGTAAGACTTATGGATTTGTAGAGATGGGAGAAAAAATTGGAAATAAGTTGATACAGTTGGATCCAACACATGATGGGCATTACGTACAATTGGCTGGAATATATGCAAAAGCAAGAAACTGGGAAGATGTGGTTAAAATTCGCAGATTAATGACTCACCATAAGACCAATAAAGTTGCAGGTTGGAGCTTGATTGAGGCACAAGGTAGAGTTCATCGCTTCATAGCAGGGGACAGAGAGCATGAGCGTTCTTCAGACATTTACAAAATGCTTGAAACAATAGCACTGAGGATAGCTGAAGCTGGTTACTCACCTAACATCACACCTGTGTTGCATGATATAGGAGAAGAAGAAAAAGAAAATGCTGTTAAAGAGCACAGTGAGAGGTTAGCAATTGCTTTTGGTATTTTGGTAACAAAAGTTGGTGATTGCATCAGAATTGTGAAGAACTTGAGAGTTTGTGAGGATTGTCACGAGGTGAGCAAGCTAATCTCCAAAGTGTTTAATAGAGAAATAGTAGTTAGGGATGGCAGTAGATTTCATCATTTTAAGGAAGGGAAATGTTCTTGTATTGACTATTGGTAGAACACAATTCACTGTAATTCTTCCCAGACCATCGGATTCTTCTATATTTTTATGTTTTAATTTGAGAGATGAGAAACAAAGGCTTGAGATCAAAGCAAGAGCATATTCTGCACATTGCTTTTAGCTTCGACCAAATTGGGTATACTTAGATATGTTCGATTAATTCATTCCACCAATGAATACTTTAAATTCTCAATAACCATTGTGCATATATATAAAGTGTGGTTGTATTGAATAGACAGAACATCTGTTTAATGATATGCCTAGGCAGATTATCTTGAAATGAACTGCCATTATCTGTGTGGGTGTTCACCTGTTTGCCTTAAATGGTCATGCATAGGACATAAGTTGATAATCCAGTGAAGATGGTACATTATGGGTGCTTGGTTGATCTCCTGGCGTGTGTTGGTTTTATAAATGAAGATATTCAGTTGTTGAGACAATGGTGGTTCAACAAGTCCCTTCTTGGTTATCAAGACTGCTCAGTGCTTGGAACATTTGTGGATTTGTAGAAATGGGAGAAAATATTGGAAAATAGCTGATGCAGTTGGATCTAGACTATGAGGAGATTTCTGCACATTAACAATTGATTGAAATATATTTGCAAGATAAATAAGTTGGGAAGATGTAGCTAGAGTTTCCAGTTTGATGACTGATTGAAATGTGATTCCCAAAAGTATAGTTTGGAGCTTAATTAGAAGAGAGGGATGATGAGCATTCATCAGACATTTACAATTAATTCATCCACCGTTGAATACTTTAAATTCTCAATAACCACTGAGCATATATGCAAAGTGTGGTTGTATTGAATAGAGAGAACATTTATTTAATGTTATGCCTAGGAAGATTATCTGGAAATGAGCTGCCATTATTTGTGTGGGTCTGCGCCAGTTCACCTTACATGGTCATGCATAGGACAAAGTTGTACTCTTTCAAAAGTTGATAACCAAAGGCTTTTGTCCAGTGAAGATGGCGCATTATGGGTGTTCAGTTGTTGAGGCAATGCTGGTTCAACAAGACTGCTCAGTGCTTGTATATTTGTGGATTTGTAGAAATGGTAGAAAATATTGGAAAATAGCTGATGCAGTTGGATCAAGACTATGAGGAGATTTCTGCACATTAAGAATTGATTGAAATATATTTGCAAGATAACTAAGTTGGGAAGATGTGCTAGAGTTTTCAGTTTAATGACTAATTGAAATGTGATTCCCAGAAGTACAGTTTGGAGCTCAATTGGAACAGAGGGATGATGATTGATGAGCGAGCATACATCAGACATTTACAAAACGCTTGTAACAACAGCATTTAGAGTAGCTGAAGTTGGATACTTACCAATCCCTCTCCTTCAAAGCACATAGAGGACAAGAAGACCAAAATAAGTTGCAATTAAAGCGCACATCAAGAGGTTATCAATTGCTTCTAGTATTTGGTGACAGAAGAAGGAGATTCCATACAAATTCTAGTGGATTAGAGAATTTTTTAAAATTGTCATGAAGAAATCAAGATTTGTTGCTGTAGTGTTTGGGAGACAGGCCATAGATAGGTACGTTCTATATATTTTCATTTTAATGAAGCAAATGTTCCTGTCCTGAAAATTAGTCCAACAGGATTAAAGTGTGAGTAATGTCATGAGATGCTTAATGTAGACTGGTCAGTGCATCATACCAAAGTTAATTATTACTTTATGGGATCTTTAGATGATCTAATTTATGTATATATCATGTGGGAGAATTGAGATCAAGTCTCAGTATGAAATGAGCTGAGAATGCATAACTGTTTGGTCAGGACACTTAAGATAACAGCTTATTTTATTTTTGCACCGATGATTGCATTGGTGACAAGCACATGAGTAGAATAGCCACCTGAATGATAGGTTCAAGATGTTCCTGTATTTGTTCTTTCTTCTATTTGGGAAAACAGAAATTTTGACAACTGAACTTTTCATGTTCACAATGTACTCAAAACGTGTTGATCAGAAATGGATTTAATTGTGTGTGTGTCTATATATATAGATATATATATATATATATA
Source organism: Dicorynia guianensis (assembly GCA_037013595.1). Lineage (NCBI taxonomy): Eukaryota > Viridiplantae > Streptophyta > Magnoliopsida > Fabales > Fabaceae > Dicorynia > Dicorynia guianensis. Next base: position 31,465,992 of record JASUAB010000005.1, read on the forward strand.
TATATATTAAATCTCACCTACTAAGCATCTTTTGCATGCGGTTCTATTTATTAATCTTGAACTATGTATGGCTGTCTGTCTGTTTTTGTACTTAGCAGCGAATCCTGTTAGTGAATGGCTGGAAGGCCATTATAGGTTTTATTCTCACTATTTTTATAACTTGATCCTTATTTAATTCTCACAATTTAGAATCTACACAATTAAAATTACAGAATCTCATAGATCTAATAATTCACACTATTAGGTGTGGGCTTTTTGTACAAAGAATTGTGAGACCAGTTTTTTCCTATAGGTTCAAGATGATAAACAAAGAAAACTAGGGTCATAAAAATAAATAAACTAATTCCCAGTGGGGCAAGTTAGGCAATTTTTTAAAAGAATCGTCAAAAGAGTTTATGAATAAAGGGCTAACTAGAAGAATTTGAAGAATTTTTTTGTGGTTATAAATCTATGACTGAATTTTATTTTTTCACACGAAGGTTTTTTGAATAATAGAATACTTTCCTAATCGATCTTCTTGAAACTATTGTTGAATATAAAGAGTATTTTATAAATTTTAGAAATTACAGAGGTTACATGCAATTGTTAAAATCAGCAGGGAAAATTCTTGGAAGACTGTTTTACGTAGCCCCTCGGGTTTAACTGTTTTTGCTACTGATTTAGACTCACATACAAATCAAAGGCAGGGTCGACAATCCACCATAGGAGAACAATCCCACTTTGCTAAGCAATTGAATTTTTTCTCAATGCAGAAGAACAAGTAGATTATGCAGAACAGTTTTCTGATCTCTTTTACTTGGACGAAGTGTCATTGTATAACTCAGCTTAATATACCAATGGATAATAGTTGTGGCTTACAGCATATAATGATTCTCAATATTCTAAATATATATTGCAAAGAAATATGTACAATATTAAAAAAAAAAAAAAGAGACGTGTTGATGAATTCATCATTTAAAATGATTTCAAGAGCTTGAGACTATTGATAGAAGAATTTAATAAGCATTTACTTTCTGTTCTATTAATTATTATGATAAATAATGTTTTTTGGTTTTTCTATTATTATAAATTAAACCAAATGAAAATTTTATTTAAAAAATTTAAATCATTAATTTTATTAAATTTTACATATTAAACTATAAAATTTTTCAGATTTAACAGCACATAATTATTCCCAGCACCTTTTATACCCCATGATCTATTGTCTTGAAATTTTGGAGATATATATGTGGAAGAGCTGGTTGAATTGATACAATGAGAATGTTACTTCAATCTCATGCATATTTTTATATTTTTTTCCTTAATATTAGAAGTTGTTATGGTTTAATTTCATGATTTGATTAATTTTTACATGAAATAGTGATATTATTCTTGTAAATGGAAATCATGGAATAAGTAGTGCATTACATAGGAAAAAGGCCAAAACTTGATTTAGATTTAAAGTGTGAAACATCTAAGAAGGCTTGCCACAACTTTAGACTGATGCTGTGTCATTCAATTGGCTGGCCATGTATTTGATTTTATCATGTGGAGAATAAGAAGCAAAAGACAAAGCGTGGAAGGGAACTAAGAGGGGAATAAAGTTGACTAAAAAGTAAAGGCAAGGAGGATTTAAACTTCTGAAGTGGGGCGGAAAGTTGGAAAAAGGGTGCGGGTTTTAACCTTTTCTCAGTTTAGGGTTGGACAATTTTTGGGAGTATTCTGCACATAATGAGTGCAGCGTTTTGACCAGAAAAAGGTAGAGGTGGCACTTGCACTTGACACAAAGTCTCCTGTGGAAAAAAGGATGTTTCATGTTCGTGTGGAAGCCGGTGCAATAGCTGCTGTTAAGAGTGGAGGTTGAGTAAGAATCAATATTGGACCACCGCTTGGTGGAAGTCCAGTTCGTGATCAAAGGTTTTCAAGGAATTTGGAAGAAAACTTCAATCTGAAGTCATTAAATTAGAGATATTCTGCTGAGTCTTTTAATCGGTTTCGTCAATCCTGCTCTTATTATTATTTTTCTGTAATTCAATTCAAGATTGTTGATGTCAACTCTGAATTATTATGTACCTTGAATTGAAGATCATGTTCATGAATTAAATTGCTAGATAGGGGAATTGTGATGAATTAGTCTGAAACATTGATTTTTGTTTTGCAATTGTGTTAGCCAATTGAATTTGTATGTTTTTTCTTTGCTCCAGTTTAATTAATTGAATTGAGACCCAATTGTGTTTTATAAAGGATTATACCATTTTTGGGAAGAAGAAAATAATTCTAAATTTAATTGAGTAAAGAATGCATATAAATTATGATAAGAATATCTAATTTTATTAGCAAACGTATAACAATTGCTTGATTAATAAGGAAATTCTTAGAACTCAAATGTACATAGGAATATGGCATTAGGGATTGGTAGGAATTAATTCTAATCTCACCTTTGGGAAAAGCGGTTAATCAGAGACTTTAGGACCAATGATTTGATAACGCATAATTTAATGGGTTGGTACAATATAAAATAAATTCGTGTGGAAGCTTCTAAGTCTTGTAATCGGTTTTGTCAATTCCTACTCTCATTATTTTTCTGTAATTCAATTCAAGATTGTTGATTTCAATTCTGAATTATTATGAGCCTTGAATTGAAGATTATGTTCATGAATTAAATTGCTAGATATGAACCAACAAGATCTTGCATAATTAACATATAGTTGGGCCTTTTAAGCATACTATTTTAAGTTTAATCTAAGTTATATATATAAAAAATACTTTGTTTGAAAAAATAAAATTTTTTCGGTGACTTTTACATTTTGAAAGAGATTAGTTTCTAATTATTAGCTAAGAGAATAATATCTCAAAAAAAAAAAATTGCTAGATAGGAGAATTCAGATGAATTGGTTGGAAATATTAATTTTTGTTTTCCAATTGTTATCCAATTAAATTTGTGTGTTTTTTCTTTATTTTATTTTAACTGAATTAATCACCTAATTAGGTTTTATAAAAGATTAATTCACTTTTGGGAAGGACAGATTAATACTAAGTTTAATTGGGTAAAAAACACATAAATTAAGATAAGAATATTTAACTTTATGTGCAAACATATGATAATTGCTTGGTTAATAACGAAGCTTCAACTCAAATGAACATAGAAATATGACATTAGAGATTGGAAGGAATAAGTTTTAATCTCACCTTGGAGAAGAGTGGTTAGACACTTTAGGACAATTGGATTAACAACAAATTATTTAACTAATTGATTGATACAAGATAAAATAAATTCATGTGGAAGCTACTACATTACAATTTTCTCTAACCATTTTGTTACCATCAAAACTCAAAATACGGTTGTTCATGCTTGAAATTTATGCAATCTCTTTAGCTTAGAAATTTAAATTATTTCTTAGTTAATTTTTTCTTTTAGACGTTCAAATCACTCTCGTTATTTTTTTAAATAAAGTTAAGAGCAAAACAATTTTAATATTTAGATTGTAAAATTCAATTCTTTGAGAGTCAATAATTCCAAAATTCTATACTTAATTATACTTTTTGGTTACGAATATTTATACAGTAAATTTTTTAATGGAATTTCTATAAATGACCAAGACCGAAAAATACCATGTGGAGTAATGTTGATTATTCAAGTGTCACTCATAATTCATGAGAAATAATTCTAAAATTCTACACTTAATTATAATTTGTGAGTGTGTATATTTATATAATAGAATTTCTATAAATTAAAGAGTATGACTAAGATGAAGACATACCAGTGGAGTAATGTTGATTATTCAAGTGTTACTCATGACCCACGAAGAATAATTCTAGAATTCTAGGCTTAATTATACTTTGTGAGTGCATATATTTATACAATAGAATTCTTATAAATCAAAGACTATGACCAGGACCAAGAAATACCATGTGAAGTAATGTTGATTATTCAAGTGTCACTCATGACTCAAGAGAAATAATATTGAAATTCTATGCTTAATTATAATTTATGAGTGTGTATATTTATAAAATACAATTTTAATAAAATTTCTATAAATCAGAGAGTATGACCAGGACGAAGAAATATCAAGTGAAGTAATGTTGATTATCCAAATGTCACTCATGACTCACAAGGAATAACTCTAGAATTGTATGCTTAATTATAATTTTTGAGTGCCTATATTTATATAATAGAATTTCAATGAAATTTCTATAAATCGGAGAGTATGACTTGGATGAAGAAATATTATGTAGAGTAATATTAATTGTTTAAGTGTCACTCATAACTTATGAGGAATAATTCTGAAATTCTACACTTAATTATAATTTTTTAGTCCATATTTATATAATAAAATTTTAATGGAATTTTTATAAATCAAAGATTATGACTAGGATGAAGAAATACCACGTAGAGTAATATAATTATTCATGTGTCACTCATGACTGCCGATGACATGGGGCGATTCTTTGACAGGCATCTCATCCCACGATGTACCTGACCTATGATTTTGGGTCGAAAAATCAAAGGCCTCCCCCCTCCAAAAAAGAAAAAAGGTACAACAACAGGAGCTACTATGTTTAGTCTTTTTCCTGAAGACAAAACTTCCTTTTGAAGGGTTTTGATCGCAAAGAATAATGAGGATAAGAACTTAGACACAGTGGGTTAAAAACATGTATGAACTTGCCCTCTATTGATGTCATGATGAGTCAATCTTACACAATTGTTGGGGCGTAAGTCTTACATGACCAGGGGGTGAACCCTACTGGTCTGTTGGCTCTGTCATGCACCTGACCCGTCTATTCTGGCTATGAAAAATGAGGAGGATATTTTCTCTGCCAAAAGCGGTTTCATTCATGAGATCCCGGAGAAGAATGCTTGATTATTGCAGGATGTTATGTTGCTCTGTTACTATGCTTATTGGCATGAGTCTTCTATTTGAATTAGCATTCTTGACTTTATCTAAAATAAATAAAGGATCCAATTATAGAAAGATAAAAAAATTAATGAAAAAAGTGAAATTTAAAAAAATAAAAATTTAAAAATTTATTAAACTAAAATTACAAAATAATAAAATTAGAATATCTAAATCCTTTCTTTTCAATAGGATATTTCTAATTGTTAAGGATTTCAATCCCAAATTTTATTATTATGAAATTTTAATAACTTTTTAAAATAATTTTATAATTCTTTAAGTCATTCATTTTTATTAATTTTTTAACTTTATTTTTTTGTCCTCTTTTATCCGCATTAAAAAATCCTAATCCATAACTTACATATTTCAACTTGCTTCCTAATTTGGAGGGATAACTCCAGAATTAATTCAGCAAAGTATTTGAGTGAGGAAAACCATTAAAAAAGGCCCTAAATTTCAAAGTGGGTCCATGCTGTGGAAGGCTAAAATTAATCTGGCCGGGCCCCCATGTCAATCTCATCTCATGGATGGCGTCACATTGACAGACCACATTTCTCACACAACCCCGCCTCAGTGTCTCTCTAAAAGATTGTCTTAGCGTGCAATCATGGACAGTGTAAAACTAACATGGAACTGATCAAAGAGTTGCGGCTCTTAATGAAACTGTTATCTATGTGTGACACACACTTTGTTACCTAGTAGCCATAAGTTCTGGCACATCTTTTCCCCCATTCATACCATTGCACTTTAAATCTGGATCTCCTCACTCAAGGCCAAATCAATCAGTCTTGTTTTGAGATTTTTCAGCAAACTCACGAGTATCCGTAAATCTTAATTTTGATTTTAACATAGATGTTCTTTCCTCTCTCCAAGCATAGGTGCTGACCTATAGAGAACCGCATTTTACTTTTAGAGCCACGTTTTGCATTGAATTTGCTGTATTTTCTGAATTGGTTTCCCCCAACTAAGGCCTCCTCCTCGCTTGCCCTCTTTCTAGCTTCTCAACATATAAGCCCATCACACCCCATCCACTTTTCTTTGCTAAGGAGTGCAGCTCAAAATTTTCTCCCAAACTTCTTCACCATGCCTTCAACTGCCCTTCAATGGCTCAGCCTGGTGGGGGTCATTTGGCTCCAAGCCATAACTGGGACAAACACCAATTTCCCTGCCTATTCCTCCCAGCTAAAGGAGATCCTTTCCATGTCCCAGTTGCAGCTCAATAACCTTGTTTTTGCCTCCGATGCTGGTAAAATTTTTGGCTGGATTTCTGGCATAGCTGCTGTTTACCTCCCCCTTTGGCTTGTCCTCATAATCGGTTCAACTCTTGGTTTAATTGGTTATGGTGTGCAATATCTCTTCGTCACAAACCATATCCCCTCTCTATCCTATTGGCAGGTCTTCTTGCTAACTGTTCTGGCAGGGAATAGCATCTGCTGGATTAACACCGTCTGCTATGTTGTCACAATAAGAAACTTCCCAACTGATCGCCAAGTTGCTGTGGGAATTACAACTAGTTATCAAGGACTAAGTGCAAAAATTTTTACCAATTTTGTTGATGCTGTTTCTCCAAACCAAAAAGCTAGAACCTTTCTTTTCCTAAACTCTATCTTACCTGTGATAGTTTGCCTCATATCAGCCCCTCTAGTTAGAGAAATTGAAGTCACAAGACCTAAACACACGAATGCTGGATTTCTTGTAATATTTGTTATTACAATTGCCACTGGCATATATGCTGTGATGAGCAGTTTACAATTTGTGTCAAGAAAATTATCTCCACTTATTATTCTGATTGGTATTCTGGTGTCCCTCTTGTTGCCTCTATTAGTTCTAGTATCAGAGAAGATCAAGGAATTAGTAAATTTATGGCAAACAAAGAGAGAAAGACAAAGAGTCTACCATTTCACTGTGGAGGAGAACTTGAGTAATGAGGCGAAAGAGGGAGAAGATAGCAGAGGAGCTCTTGAGGTTGGGGACACTGACACGGAAGCTTCTGTTATTGGTGTCAGAGAAGAAATTGGAGTGAAGTTGATGCTGACAAGAGTAGATTTCTGGTTATATTTCTTTGTCTACTTCTTTGGTGCAACTATTGGATTAGTGTTTCTGAATAACTTGGGACAAATAGCTGAATCTAGGGGCTCGTCTAGTACTTCATCTTTGGTGTCTTTGTCTTCAGCTTTTGGGTTCTTTGGCCGTCTCATGCCGTCTTTCACGGACTATTTTTACAGGTAATGCACCAGTCTCTACCTCCCTCCCCCTATCAACCACCAAACACTGCATTTACTTTGTCATTTAATGCAAATAACGTATATGGATGTGTTAGTTGATCTGCATTAATGGTGAATACCGTCATTGGCATAACTCATAACATCAAACGTTTGATGGTTTCAGGAGTAAGTGCACAATTTCAAGACCAGCTTCAATGGTGGCAGTGATGGCTCCGATGGTAGGAGCATTTTTCTTGCTTCTCAACAAAACTGACCTTGCCCTCTACACTGGTACTGCCATAATTGGAGTGTGCACTGGGGCAATCACCTCCATTGCCGTGTCCACAACCACTGAGCTATTTGGCACAAAGAACTTCTCTGTCAACCACAATGTGGTGGTGGCCAACATTCCCTTGGGCTCCTTTGTTTTTGGCAACTTGGCTGCCCTACTTTACCGCAAGGAAGGACACGGGCATGGGAAATGCATGGGCACGGAATGCTACAAAAACACTTTCATCATCTGGGGTTCCCTTTGTTTCTTTGGCACTTTCTTGGCCTTGATTCTCCATGCTAGAACTCGCAAGTTTTATTACTCATACAGGCAATAGGATACAAAAATAATTTTACTTTGTACCCATTATACCCTTTTAGTCACAAATCTTAAAGCACTTAATAAGCTAGACAAGCATATAGGTAAATTTAAAACGAGTAATGCTATTTACCCACACATTTAAAAATCTCACACAAAAGAATATAATTTTTATTTTGTTTTTTTGTGAATTGCGAATGCGTAAGAATACATAGCAATATTTTGGTATGATTTTAGGCAGGAAGAGGTGCATGTCACAGGTGTGCTGTTGAGTTTGCCACAGCGTGATTAACGAGTACTATAGTTGGTTAAAAACCGTTGTCATGGTGTCATCGTAAGCTACTGGATTTGTGGTATGGAAAACGACAACAATGTGCAGTAGTTTCCATGTCTTGATGACAATTGACAAAGTCGTTTCTAGTTTTAATATGCAGTTCTGCCTAACATCAGGCTAAAGGATTCAATTTTCTCATGCTCAACACGTACACACGTTGGTATACAGTAGTATTTATTTTGCGCATTAGGCTAATAGAAATAAAATAATATCAATTAGTTGCAAATGTTCTACACATTGGGTGACCAAGTACCTGTTAATGAATACTTTCAGAGATTCTTGTGTTCACATTATGTAAATTTACTTTGCATACTAAATTAAAAAAATAAAAAAATTAATTACATAGTGCGCAAAAATGATTATTCTATATATATATATATTAACTAAATCTTATACAAACAATAAAATTTATTAAATTTCAATTTAGTTGATAAGACCTAACATAATTAACGTGGGGACAATCCAACAATGTTATTGACACTAATATGAAGATCCTGCACATGTCAAGGTTTAATGGATGTATTTTAAACTTTTTTACCTCAAAAGCTAACTTATAAGGTGAAATTTTTTTCACACTTATATTCCAACATTCAACTTCTTCCATAATCGGATATGCAATAACAATTTGTAACATTTCACCTCACATTTTGTGAAAGTTTTGTATCTATTATTTGTGAAACTATCATTTCTTGTGAAAAAAATCATAGCAGTTACTAATTTTTAGCATACAAACTGCATTATAAACCTCTAAAAATTTTTGGAGAACCATTTATAATATAGCTGAAATGAAAATCTAAATATTCATCTATCTTATACTTTCTTATTTCAAATTGGACCACTCAAGGGATCTAAAATATTGAAAATTTAAGATAATAAGTAGCAGTTTGAAAGAGTAACTAGAAAAGGAATGGGACGTCATTGTAGTTCTATCCCTGGGGAGTGACCAATTCAGAGTGGGAAAAGTTTCTGAACTTTAACTTGGAAGAAACGTTGATGTTGATGTCCACGCATGCATGATGCACCGCCATGTGCGATCATTTACCCACCGTCCAAGCAAGAGTTTGGGTCCTTCCACGGCTTTCGTCTCCATGAAGTTGAGGTCGGAGAAAGGCAATTAATATTTGGAAGGTATCTATTTATTTTCTTCAATTAATGTCGCCATGAGCGTGGGAAGAGGGGTGCCACAAAAAAAAGAAAATACTGCTTTAGAATATTGCAATGAAGGAAAGACATGAGAAGGGAGCTGAACAGTAAATATGACTTTAAGATCAAATCTTGAACATATAGCCTGTAATTATCTATTACTATACAAACTACTTATTGATTGCTTAGATTAATCTTTAAAAAGTCTATAAAGTATTAAGAATATGATTAATCATGGCATTCAGAAAACTAAGCATGAGTAACTTCAAATTTATAAAGCATAAATGCGTGAGGTTCTTGAGAATGGAACCCTAGATCGATTTCATTGACCTTTTAATCATGCACAAAAATTAGTAGTCTCAAATATTATTTGAAATATTTTTACTTGACTTTATTTTTGTGTAAGCTGAGTTAATGAGATATGCAAAGTGGAATTCGAACCTACATTCTAAGTCAATTGAGTGATTCATTAATGCTTAATTAGCCACTCAATTGGCTGAACTTGACAATTTACGAAAGAAAGAACAATGACATTTTCATAATTATTTTTTAGTAAAACAAGGTCAAAATGCTCAAAATAACCAGAAAAATACATCAACAAGAAGCAGAGTAAGCCAATTTGTACAACGATTACACAATTATATATTAAAAGATTATATATAACTTTACTTTAATATACTTAAATATAATTGTAACAATAAATAAAATTTTATCTTAATAAATAAAGTCCGTTACCCATATTAAATAATATTATCAGATTTTATTATAAACAATACTTAAATATAACAAAATGACATATTTTACATCTATATATTTTGAGGGAATTTTTTGTTAACTAATGTGTAATAATAATAATAATAATAAAATAATATTTTATAACTATTTATTTATAATTTTATACCATATTACTTTATTAAAATAAGCTTATTTAGCTAATAGTCGAGATGTTTCTAGTACCCAATTTGATTGATGTTGATCTCCACCTAATTAAAAGATCAAGTTGAAATTGATGGGGTGGAGGTGTATAAGTTGACAGGTAATGAACATGTCGCTAATAAAAAGTAGTTTCGTGGTGGGAACATAACACATATCATTTTCATAGGGACCTTATTATTCTTGACTCAAATGTCATGAATGCTGCGAATTACCAATTAAAAATTGTCATTGCTGTGGAAAATAATGCTGACCCTTTTGACTCCGAATTATCTAAGATAATTAACCTGGTTGACGCAACCATGATGTTTGAGTTGAGTCATATTCTTATTTTACATTCTATAATTTCATTTATTTGTTATTATATTTATATATTACGCTTTCCAGTCTAATAATTTTTGTAAATTTTAATTTTCATCGATTAATTGAGAACTAAATCACAAATAAGTTTCATGTTAGTTTTAGAAAAATTATAAAATGTTATTCAATGGTTTAAATGATTTAGACTGAAGTCAATATGTATGTATGCATGTATGTAAGTATGCCATGTTCTTAATTAATTAGAAAGATAAATATTTTCAAACATTTTATATAAATTATATGAATATACAGTGATTTGCGAAATGGAGAAAACAGTGATTTTTTGTCACTTTCTCACTTTAGTAAAAGTTTTATAAAATTAATTTTTGTCACGTCTGATTAGTTTAAATTAATATTTTGCATGAGATTGTATATGGACCATGATGTTAAAAAAAAAAAAAAGAGTAATTATTCAACATAATACCATGATAAATATATGAATGTTTAGATATTACTGATATCTGTACCTAAATCTACAGAGTTATATTTATTGGGAAAACTAGCCATAAGTGGCAATTTTCTATAAGTGATTAAAATGTTATTTCAGGACAAAGTGCTTATCTAGCCAATTTAGAACAAAATAATTATGTCAGCCACGCTTTAGCATATGGGCAACTCAGTGCGTGAAACCTTAGGTCATGAATATATAGTGGCATGCACCATGCATATTGTGATGATCACTTGGTTAGAACTACAAAAAAACCCTATGGCCTGACTTGCACGCAAGGCCTTACCCTTCTTAATAAGTCATTTTCTCTCTCTTCATTATTCCTATGGTATATCCAAATTATCAATCCAGCTTTGGTATCTTAAGATTGAGCAATAACAGGCTTATGTTCTGACAACTGTCAACTTGGAACCCATTTTTTATTGTATAAAATTTTATAGTTGATTTGAGACTAATCTTAAATTGATAGTTATATAAAATATATGTAAGTATAAGAATATAAGCCTATCATTACTCTTTAAAGTTAAGTTGTGATTTTTATTATTTTTAAAATTTTATTTTTACTTAATTTTTACAATATAAAATTTAAATAATTAAATTTATTAAATTTTAAAAATTAAATCACAAAACCTAAAAATTATCAACTCACACAAAGAGACGGAAGTTATATAGATATCATTTTAAGTTGCTGGGCCATGGGGAAAGGTCGATAATAAGTTAACTTTGTTAGGTAGAGTTGCCTAATTATTCTTATTAATTAATAATAATGTCTTCAGTTAATGTTAATAGCAATTATTGTCTGAATTTGCTTCGTTTAGGGAAAGTCTCACTGGTCTTTTGGCCACTAGATTTGTCAAACTTACCATATCCATATCCAAGATAGCTCCTCTTGTATTTATTTAGTTAGTTCATTACTGCTTTAACTCAACCAACTACATGATGCTATTTTCAAATCTTAACTGCAATATTTAATGATTCTTTATTCATAGATCATTTTATGATTGAATATAGCATGCATTCTTCAAGCAAAACATGCCAAATGGATTAAACTTGGCATCTAAGGAAAATCTTCATTTTATATAAAACCATAACATTCTGCAAACTTCCCAATTGAAGATTTTACTTAGGGTGGTTTATATTATTTTTAATGGTTTATTTAACATATATAGATCTAATTCTTGGAAGTGAACAAACATGTTCTTTAACTTTCTGCTCCTCAAATTTTCCATATTAAAATTAGAACAATTTAATAAGGCTATTGGTACTTAGAGTGTTGTAACTTATTTTGAGTTATCCAATTTAAAACGTGCAATAGTAACTCTTAAATTAAAAAATTAGTTACCAGCTGAATTTGTTTATGCAAATTAGATAAAAGAAAGTGAAAAGAATTAGACAAAAAAATATGTATTAAACTATTGACTTAGGTTAAATAACACATTACACAAGTGATAATATTTTTAGTTGGCTTCGTCGGTACTCTATAAATAAATAAAGGTTGCGTAGTGTGATACCAAAAAATATTTAGTAGAATTTGGAGGCTTTGATCAGAATTATTTCGCTACATCGATCAACATTTTTTTTTTTTTTACTTTTTGGTACCAATGTCAAAAAAAGGATTTGAATTGGGTTTTGTTATGGTACTCTCTTTATCAATTATCTCGCCATGTATTTAGTCATATTACAAGAGAAGGTAATCAATCGTATCATCTACTTTGATCGAAAAATTAATTAAATAAAGAAAAGGTAAATTGAAAAAAGATATAGCATAACAAACACCCTTCATTAATGGGTGAAAATTAAATGAGATCTTTTAATAATCTTGAATTCAAATTTAGATCCTTCAACTATATAATTGTCTCCTTGTGGTCTAAAATTTCTATAAATATTTGGCAGTGTATGCGTCATGACATAATAGAGTCAAATAGTGTTTGAAGTACGTGTTAATGCCCTGACTTTGTGTTTATTATTTGGGTTTGAAATTGAGCTTTACCCAACAGTCAAACTGTGATTGAAGCAGATGTCAAGTTCCTATAAATCGTGAGTCATAATCAAACAAAGAAAAATTAATTTCGTGCCAAGTGCATACTGCATAGTACCATTTTTTTCCTGTTGCTTAGCAAAGTAAAACTGTCATTGTCGAAGAAAATTTGGCTGACCCTTGTGACTGAGTTTGAATTCTTCTTGCCACCACCCGCATTTGAAGCTGCCAAAACATTAGGCCACGAAATTAAGTATGGGTACGAAAGTCTCAATTATTAATGAGGTGTATGAATTTATTGATTTTTTTAATTTAATTTGTAATATTTATTAATTTTAATAATTTTAATTTTTGCTAAAATATTTAATAAATATTTGTGGGAAAAGGTTATTTTTATTTAGAAAAAATCTATAATACTGCAAAGATATTTAAGACTAAATATCTTTTTAATTTAAAATTTAAATTAAGAAACAGTAAAATTACTTTTCAATTCAAATATAAATTATAGGTTTTGGGTCAAGGCCCACACAATTTTAGAATACGCCAACAAGAATCGAGCTATTCTAGTTTATATATCCAACATTTCTTTTATACTTTGTCAATATAAAATTTGTCCTAAGCATTACAAGAGGTACACGTAAGTTATATGAGAATTTTATTTTCATTATTGATACATAAATTATTTAAAACTAGAAGGAATTTTGATATTCTTTCTGTAAAGGCGACAAAAAGTAAAAATGAAAAAAAAAATAAGTAATTAAAAAATAAGTTTTATATATTAAATTTTAAAGAAAAATAAAATAATTATCAATGTTAAAAAATAAAAAAATTTAAAAATTTAAATTCTAACACATCAATCATATATTTCTTGTATGAATTTAACATGTAAAGATAAGCTTTTTCCTGTTAGAGCATTATGCTGGAGCAAAGAGAAATGATAAACATAGTTATCAGCACATGCAGAGATAAAATTATAAAAAATATAAAGTATACACAAAATAAACATATACGCATATCAGTATTGTGATAGCAAATGTGAAATGGCCCCAATTGATGGCTGTGCATGATTCTTACATGCCTTTCATGCTCCCACATTATCTGACATGCTTGGCCCAATATCGAAGATTTATGGTGGGACCTTCCCCCGGGGAAATTTTAGTTGCAACACTAATTCAATGGCCCTATACACCCTTCAAGATTGATAAAGACAGATCTCATCCTTCATAACTCCAACACCAGATTATCCCAACTGCAAACGGTCCAAGTGACGCAAGGATGATAGTTGGGTTGAGTCATTTATAAACTTAATTATATATTTATTTATATTATAATACTGAGATGCACACCAAGAATTTCTCTGTTAAAGAATTATTTTTGAAAAAATAAAACTAGTGTTCAGTAAATATAAGCTTTTAAAATTAGTAAATAATTTGACAAATTTAATAAAAAAAAAACACGCAAATTGAGTTTTTAGGTACTGAAAGTCCATGGCAATTAATAGATGTTTATTTTAATAAAATTTGTTATTTTCGTACAAGATGTAATTTTTGTTTAGAAAAGAATTGTAAATAATAATATTTTTTTTAAAATTTTTTTTAAGACTTGAACTATATATATTGACACGAATTTTTTCAAACACCCTGTTGATTTATTTTAAAATATTAAAACCAAAATTTCGATGAATACCATTAGTCTTTAATATTGGATAATTAATCAAAGTGTTTAACTTATATTGTCAGGCATGTTACTGTCAAGACAGTGAGGATCCATCTGATTTCAAGAAAGGCAAAAGAAAAGAAATTCAAGGTGTAGAATGGCTGGCAAATTAGATTATCGGACGAAATCATTATCTTAGAATTTATTGACGAATGTCATTATCTTCGAATTTATTATTGGGGTCGCGCTACAGCACCGTCAAGTCCGAGTCCTTGTACCAAACAAATTACATATATTAATTGCATCGATCAATTGAATCGGTTCGTAATCTACTTAACCATTAACACCTCCAACACCCCCCCCCCTCTTGCCATCATATTATAAATTGTTTCAATTGAATAACTATTAATTTATAGCAACTCAGTTATGTGTGATAAAATTAAAAAAAAAAAAGAATGCATCAAAATTTATTGGTAGGGAAATATATATTATTAAAATATATAAATAGTACTATCATTCTTACATTTTATATTTATAATTTTATTTACAACTCTCATATTTATTCTTTATTTTTTAAAAATTTTGACTTGAATCACGTCTATTGACGTGTTTCAAACGTGAGGCTCCACCCATAACCCTACATTTACCCATATATGAAATAGCATTTTCTAGTTTGATTTCATTCATTTTGATTGAATTACGCATAATTTGTCAATGTCGTAATGTTTCGTTGTTCATAGTTATTTGTCAGCAAGGGAGGGGTTTTATTTTTTTCTATAATTCTCTCTGACTCCACCATGCTTAAATATTCTACGAATGTTTCGATAAAAGACTCCTAAAATAAGAATACCTCTATCCGAGTTTAAGATTACTTCGCCATTAAGGATGCCGGGCAATTCGCACTAATGACTTGACCTTACTTGCACGCAATGCATGACATAGAGGCGGTGTTGGGTAATGAACGTGTGTTTGCACCTTGAAATTTCACCGAGGCGGGCTATGCAACTTATGTGGCGGTCATAGGCGGCCAAGGTAGGCATCATTGCAACATAATTATGGCAACTGTAGAAGTTAGCCGTTGAAGGGTGTTGTGGTGTGAATGGCTAATTTTGTTGTGAGGAAAGTCAATGTTCTGCTTGAAACCCTTTTTTTCTCATTGTTACTTTTTAACCATATAGGGAATTTTGATAATCCCTTTAATCATTCTTTAAGTTTATTAAATGTATGATGTTATTGTAACAGAATTGCTGAATTTAGAGGCTGCTAGCAATTTCATTCCTCAAGGGAACCACGCCATCTTGAGAAAAAGTTAATTTAAAACAAACTTAAAAGTGTTCCACTTTGGGCTGAAATTGGTAGGTCTTACACGAAATCGATAACCATAATCCTAAAGATATTTGTATTCAGCTCTTTTCAAGTTTATAGCCTACCAATTTCCCATGAGTGTATTTTCATGTTAGATTGAACTTAATAATCAACATTTTAACTGGATTGTTTGATGCTATCAGTTCAAATCTAGTATTCATTATGTACAAAGAATCTTAAATATTATAACTGGCTTAATCAAATTGAAAAAGAAATTAACTCTAGCTATAGGATCTAACATTTTTTTTCAAAAAACAGAAAAAGAAGAATGGATAAGCAAACAAGATGATTATTTGGCTTATCTTCAAATCAAAATCTGATTTGGTTCCTAATCAAAGCCCAAAAGTTGGTATACTATGTGAGTGTCTTGCACATTAAATTATGACCTTTTGTCATTGGGTCTTGTAAAATGTAAGTTGCATTTTACAAAGTAAAATGTAAGTTGCATTTTACAAAGTAAAATTATGTAAATAATTACTTATGAGAACAATAAATAATATGATTTTAAATTTATAAATTATTATTTTTTCTGGTTTTTTTATTAAAGAATTAACTATTACAAATGCTTAAGTTGTTAGATGAAAGTTCAAGAATAAATTTATATATTTTTCTCTCTAACATGCTTCCTCACATGAAAGTTTATTTTGGATATGAAGAAAAGTAGTGAGATCATAAAGCTTTAGTTTCATGTCAATAAATTAACTATCTTAAAAGTTTAAACTGTTGGATAAAGGTTTAAGAATGAATTTATATATTTTCTCTCTAACATTTTTAAATAATTGTCTTTTAAAGAAGATACATGAAAATTGAACAAATAATTAGATTGTCTTGATATAAAAAAATTTTTGTTTTCTTTACTAAAATACCATTTGTATAGAAGAACTCAAATAACAATCAAGTTAAAGTAGTTGTATTTTAATTAATAGAGCGTAGTTGTATTTTAAAAACCAAATCAGTTAACAAACTGTTTTGAAGGTAGGTCATAGGCAGATCAATTCAATTGGTTATTTACTTATTGATAAAAGAATCTAAAAAATGTCATATAAGTATTTATTTATTTATTTATTTTATCAAATTAAGATAAATCTTAATTCAACAAAACATGCAATTTACAAAAATTATAAATTTTATAGTTAGTCTAATAACTATTTTTTTATTAATTCAAAGATTACATGTGTAAGTGAGACAATACAATTTGCATTATAAACAATTTTTTTTTTATATATTTTTAAAAATTTGGTGCATTGGTTTTGGTCTGTTTTTGATCAAGTTTGATAACTTTTGACCAATTGCGGTTGTAAGTACTAAATTGGACTGAGTTACTGGTGGGTCACTAGTCCCTTCAATAAGTTAAGAAAAATGATAGAGTCATGCATTTTAGGTATGTAACTCTAATATATTCTTTCACATATCTTTTAAAATATTACATAATATTTTAAATATTTATAGTTCTAATACACATTAGATATATAAGCATTACAGGACTTTGAGTTAGGTTGTTTTCAGAATATAAATTGATAGTGAAACTTGGTTGAGCATTTAGTGGGCAACGAGTCAAATAGGAATAGAGTCGATAAGAATGGTGAAATTTTTGCTTTTTAATTTGCACACAGATGTGAAAGCCATGCATTTTGGTCTGACGCCCACACATATGTTACATCCGAATTCCCGAACTTGCTATCAGGCCCAGTAGGCCTCGAAAATTGAAAGCCTTGGTCCAGCCCAACATAAACATAATACATACGTTCTCTATTATTCTCTTTTTGGAGCTTAATCTCATGGGAAAGCTTGTTTCCATTAAGTTTAAGAAACAAAACCAAACAAAATAAATGTTAGTAATTAGATTTATTGAGTCCCATTATTTTGATAATAAAATTTAATAAAATTAATGGTTTAAGTTTTTTAAATAAATTAACTTTTTTGATATTTAGTTTATGAAAACAGAAGAAATCATAGTATAAAATTTAAAAAGCATTACTATGTAACACTACAATTGATAATGCTTATTTATTTACAAAGGACTTGGTGGTTAGATATTAGACCACCATTCAATTGCTTTAAACATTGCATGTACATTCAAATTAAATCTGTGGTATAAACTGTGAGGGTGTTTAACAATGTTTTTTCATATTTAAGAGTCATGTTATTTATTTTGTTTGGTACATGCTAGTATAAAAATTTATATCTATGACTTTCTAGAACGTAATTAAGTTTTTCACCATTGAATCACATAACTTTGTTACCACATTACAACAAAAGAACACAAACATTTGTATATTTGGCATTTTCCCTTGTACAACTAGAAGCAGGTTGATGGTGATCAATTCTTGTTTAAAAATATGTATTATGTGCTTTTGTAATGAATCAAAGGCAAGTATATGTAACAAAAAAATATACAATGATAAGCACAACATCTTATATATATATATATATATATATATATATATATATATATATATATATATACACACAATCTTTTTCCAATACATATATTATAAGAAATTCTAATATTATTGATAGATAAATCTCTTGATAAAAATAAATTTACTCTAAATCTCTCATCGAAAATTTTTATATAACGATTTATCTCTCAGTCATATTAAAATTTTTGGTAATAATACTTACAGCTAACATCTCATCAACGAAAATGATAAATATCCGTGGGCACAGCTTACACTCCGCCCATATTGTGGAGAGAAAATACTGAGTTGAATTATACATTTAATATTGCTCTTTCATCAAATCTCTTAGGTGGCGTTTTTCATTCCCTAGAATTGATTTGTGTAGTCAAAATTCATTTTTCACGATAATTTGGTGTGTTTGAATGCATTTTGATATAAAAAAAAGTAAAATTAACATATATTTTCGTGGTAGCAGTAATGAAAGATTTTTGTTTTTTCAGTAAAAAAATCAATTCTACTTATACAATATGTAAATTTATTAATTTTTTGGAACTGTAAATTTGTTGTTTTATCCTTATTTAATAATAACACCTAACTACTACATTTAAAAATATTTTCATATCATTTTTTATGATTTTATATTTAAAAGTGACTTTAATTATTTTATTCAAACACAATTATTGTGAAATTAATTCTGAAATAATACATCCAAACTTAAATCAATTCTAAAATAATCAATTTTTAACACAAATTATTTCGAACTTAATTTTATCAAAACCAATTTTATTCGCAACGGACCCTTGGATGCTAAGAAGCAAGAATATAGGAATCAACACAGTTGACACCATCAGACAGGATGCAAATCTATTTGCGACTCACGTGAGCAGAAGTAGGGAACTGACATTCTCTACCATGTATAATGTATTCATCGGAAAAACGGTAACTGATATATTTGTTTCTTCTATTTGATTGGTCTAGTTACTATATGATTTTGGTTTTATAATAATTATTACAAGAAATTTTGGTATTATAAGTGGATAAATTTTCACAAATTTATCAATAAAGATTTTCGATGAGATATTTATTGAAAGAATTTATTTTTACTGAAAAATTCATTTTAAAAAAATACCAAGTGCATGTTCCAACATTTTTCTCATTTGCAATAAACAAAGAAATTGCCACTTGAAACTTGGAATCGAATTTAGAAGACAAAATTTGTCTTCATCGAAGGTTTTAGTGGAGTGGATATGTCACGGGCCATACATATACAATATATATATATATATATATATATATATGATGATCTTGTTTGTGTAATAATAATAATAAATACTGTATCACACTGACAACAAAACTATTAAATAAAATATAACTTAAGAACAATATCATATATATGAAATATGATCTTACGATCTGTGTAACCATGCACTGTATGCTAAACGTAGGTCACACATTCTTATTCTTTTCTGTTGTTCTTCGTTTTGTATATTTTTCCAAGTAAAAAAATCCTACAGAGTGGTTAGATTTGCATACTCTGCTTCTAGAATAATAAGCTGACATAAGTTAAAGGTGTGTTTGATTTGCGACATCTAACAATTTTATTTTAAATTATATTATCAAAATATTATAACTAATAATAACATTATGAAAAATGCATATTTTTGTGTTTATTTTATTTTAGAAATGTAATGAGTATTTACATGAATATAAGTTTTTGTGTCTAGTTGAATATCTTTTCAAAAATATTGCATTATTTTTTAAATCTACCTGTATGCATAAACATTTTATTTATATTTGTAATAAAATTTTAATTAAAATCTCCTAATTCATCTTCATTGTTATCAATATCATTACTATGATCATCACACCACCACCAATTGTCATTCCTGCTATAGATGTCACTATTACAATAATTGTCATTGTTGGACTACCATTATCACTATTATTATCGATACCATTGTCATTACTATAATTAGAATATCATTGTCTTTATTATTATTATCACTATTATTGTTGTTGTTATTGACACTACTATCACAACTACCATTAGCATTATTACTATTGTTACCATGGTTAAGATCACTATTGTTGCCATTGTTATCGTTAACGCTGCCATTGTCATTATTATCTTTGTCTCCACCATTGTTGCCTCCATAGTATTGCCATCACCATCACTGTTAGATTACCATTGTCATGGCCAACAACATCATCATTGTTATATCATCACTTTTCTATAGCCATTAACATGGTTAGATTATTATTACAATTATTGTCATTGTCATTGTCATCTTTTTTTTCAATATTGCCTTGTTATCATTATTGTCATTGCCATGGTCAAACAATCATCACTATCACTATTACCACAACCATTGTTAGACTATGATGAAAATAGTCAATTGTTTTATTAAATGAGAGTAAGATAATTTCTTTAAATAATATCGTTATTCCCACTAAATAAGAACCAATGATTTCACATCTTTACTTAGGTATCAAATTCTCATGTTTTATGAAAATCTATCATTCCCAAGAAAAACAAATCTTTAAAATGTAGAAATGAAAAATTATAGACCCTAAATTTTTAGAAACCTCTTAAGATTACATGAACTAAACACACTCTAACATTATCGAGTTTACAAGAGAAGTGTGGAGAAGAGATCGGAAAGCGAAGATATCTCACACCTATAGGGAAGGTAATAGTGTGGTTGACTGGCTTGTCATTTGCCAACAAAGTTCACTCTTGTCATAGGGGCGTTCAAATCTTCTTACAACCACCTAATGGACGTGGCGTGGTGTTCTTGAGGAACGTGATGGGGTTGGCTTATCCTAAGCGTATCAGGGTGTAATTTTTCTTCTGTTTTCCTCAATTGCTTCCAAAAAAAAAAAAAAGAAAAGAAAATCAGTTGGTCATAACCCGTGAAGAGAAATGCTGTTTAGCTTGGGAAAATAACAACAAAATCAGAATTCTATTAAATTATCTGCTTTGTAATCACATGATCCCTATAGTTAGTACCGATGTACGATTTGTTATGCCGCATCTCACAGTTTTGGTGGAAGGCTCTTGATATGTTTATAACACTGTTCTTATTAATTATATAAAACTCATATATGGGTCCTGCAAACAGGACGGATACAGAAATTTTAAATTAAAAGGTAATAAATATGCAATATATCATATACATATATAAAGAACATAAAATATAATATTGTTAAATTTTAATCTAAAATAATGAAGAATAAATACTTTTTTATATAAAAAATTATAATAAGCCTTTATTTCACACAATTTTAATTATTCTCAATTTTTAAATGACATTAAGGATAATTAAAAATACTTAATAAGGTGATACTATAAAAAAAAAATCCAATATTAAAATTTTGAGGAGGTAGTAAGAACATAAAATTGCGCCCACAAACTTGTACATAGGTCCGTCATTTAAGACACATCTATGATTAACAAAGACAAGAAGGAAACAGTGTTAACGTACTCCTGTGGTTGATTCAAAATACAAATTGGCACAGCAGCTGGGGATGGGGGTCCTGAGGGTAGGGACATGTGCCCAGTGCCCACTGTTTTGTTAGTCCTTGCTCGGACACCCATGATGATGATACAGCTACCAGTTCAAATGGAATCACAGACAAGTTGGAAGTTAGGAGTGGACAGGACAATAGGAGAGTAAGCAAATGGGGGCAACTATGACTGCTCGACTCATGTGAGTATATAGATGCTTACTGTTTTCTTTTTCAACACAGGTTTTTGTTTTCTATCTGATGGAAACACTTTGGTTCCTAGCTCAGCACAAACACATACGGAGACAATTCCAAAACCTCCATGACTCATCAACCACCAATCACATCATTCTCAATAAAAAACACAACAATAATAAAGTTAAAGATATATTATGTTTGAGTAATAATAATAGAACAAAATGATTCTACACACACCCTCACATTTGAGGCAATAGCTAATGGTTGTTAACCACACTCATCTTTCAACAAGAAAATCTACTCTAATACTTTAATGTTTATTTAATGGGATAAACATTTAAATATGTTAAATCCTAAAGTTTAATATGTGAAATTTAATAAATTTAATAACTTAAATTTTGTATTGTAAATATTAAATGATGATAAAATTGTGAGAATAGTAAAATTTTCTTCTAAACTCATAATTAAGTTTTCAAAGTTTAAAAAGACAACATATATATAGGAGAAAACGGGTAAAAATTAGTGATGAAAATCAATTCTGTAGATATTGAATTGAGCTCCCTTAAGTGTATGGTGCATTTTTTAGACTAATAATTTCTACTTTGCTATTATATCGATTTGTATCATAGTCATTCTATAGAATCAATTTCATGGACCGCATAAAATTAGTCAAATAAATGAAAACATTGGATTAAATTACAATATGACAGTTTATTCTATCTCTCCCTCTCTATCCTGACCACTAAATGGGTTCTATAGAGTAATTAAAATGCTTTTTCCCCTTTAGGAGCCAGATCTTTGAATATAAGGTATAAGAAATCATGGGCATCTTGGTTCACTTTTTTCGGGGAAAAATATTGGGAAATTCTCCTTTTTTTTATTTATATGAAATTCAAATTTAAGTTTTTTTTTTCCTGGTATATAGAACCAGACTTATCACTCAATGGAATAGCTAAAGCCAGAAAACTTTTGATGACCGTAAACATGGGAGAGTAAATAACATCCAAATCATGATCTACAGATATATAAAAACATGGATGATATTCACAAGGTTGACAAACAAGAAACGCTTCTTCATGTGCTACAAGCCAAATTCATTTCCAGTACAATAATGTAAGATCTTTCCATTCGGTCTTCAAATTCCATCATATCCTTGCTTACTACTTAATCTCTTAGAAGTGTGAGTGTGTGTCTATATATATATTCCTTGTGATGTACACATATTTCATATCATGTATTGGGTGGGTGAGAGTGTTCCACATTCTTGCATAATTTGTTGCCATTTGGGCTTAGCTTGGTATATTTAAATAATCATTTCTAAATAACCATTGTTTTTGAATCTAATATTTTTTTTTTTAACTTTCTAGCTTCGTAACTTTTCCGTGAAAATTTACAAAGAAGCATTTTCGGCTCAAATTGCATATTCATTATACTTTTATGTTCTTAAGTAATGATTAATTTGTAAATTTTTCTAGTAGCCTGGTCTACAAACCTATTAACATTAAGTAGCATAAAGTATATATATGAAATTAGGCTAATTTTATCCATTAGAAAAGACACATATATCCTTCTTTTATCAATAGCCTTTTTGGCCATATTTAATATCAAATCAAGCTTGATAATATCTCATCTCACTATCACTTTCGCAAGGGATGATTTTTGTCATTATATTATATCTTTGACAACCAACAGTTGCAGCCCTTTTTATGATTCTTTTGATCATGACTGTTTTTACAATTACAGCATCTAATAATGTCACCTTTTACAATTATGATGGCTTGCATTAGGAAATGATGGTTTTTCATTCTAAATCAATATAAGGAGTGTATTAGTACTTGCAGAAATATTTAAAAGAAAAAAAATAAAACAAAATTCAAATGAGAAAGAGTGTAGGAAAAATGTGAAAAAAATCTATAGGGAGAGCATCACTACTCCTTGCATATTATATATACAAATATAAAGTGTAGATAAGTTAATTTCTCTTATCAAAACACCCTATTTCCTAATGCATCCAACCACCCATCTGAGCTAGCCCAGTCAATCCCGTAGACATAATTTTGGAAGGGCTAAAATATTAATAATTTCCCTCAATTTTATCCTCGTGGCAAAGGACTCCATAAGGTTTCAATTTTGGTGATTAACATCTTTGAATTGTTATTATATATTTGTTACAGATAGCATATTGATCTACTGATTACTAGAGAAGCAAACAAGGAAATAGGCCTACGGAAGAAATGCTTCTATGAATTTAGTCCATTAAGATTTGTGTGGACCAAATAGAAAGAGTTATACTTTTATTTCTCTTTCTTTATATATATATATATATATGGTCGCAATATAATGTTATTATTTTAGTTTTAGAGTATTGATACCTCTAAAGTCAGTCAATAATATTATGACCCGTGATATATATTAATTTGATAATTTGAATTATTAATTTGACA
Organism: Dicorynia guianensis; assembly: GCA_037013595.1. Classification (NCBI taxonomy): domain Eukaryota; kingdom Viridiplantae; phylum Streptophyta; class Magnoliopsida; order Fabales; family Fabaceae; genus Dicorynia; species Dicorynia guianensis. Next base: position 31,490,427 of record JASUAB010000005.1, read on the forward strand.
TGTATTTTTATATTTCATTTTCTTTATTTTTCTCTCTACTTTAACACACATCTTCATTTTTTTTTTTTTTTACTTTTTTCTCTTTGACGCATATTCCATGTACTATTTTTTTTTCATTTTCCTATCGTTTTTGTTTTGACATGTATTCTCACCCTTTTTTTTACTTTTCCTTTTTTTGAGTTTATACCAAATTGATTTAACATATCATCAATATTTTACTAACCGGTTATTATTGCACATTTAAATTAAACAATTCAAAATAAATCATAATGCCCTAACAATCGTTACCCTTGCTGACTAGTAAAATAAGTTAATCCTACCCATATACATATATATAAAATACTTATTTAAGATTCTACCAAAAAAAAAATACTTATTTTAGAAAAGGAACATATATACAAAGAAAGAGGTGATAATGGGAATCAAATCCTTGATATCGATCGAATTATTTGATTCCAAAAATCAAGAGAAGTGTCAATGGACTAAAAAATAATTGGTTAAATAAATAAAATATTAATCTCATCTCCCTTCCAATATAAAGTTTAAATTCATTAGCTAGGATGTTGTTGGACAAAATAAAAAATTTTCATAAAATCACTGTCAACATCGGTCTTGGCAAGACTCAATTGGGGTCGGGATCAGATCAAACCAGCTAGAACGCTTGGGCTAGTGCAACTAAATTTGTTGAAGATTTAATTCTTTGGATTTTTTTATGTGTTATTTCTGTATTATTATTAAGTGTAAGATTTGTTTATGTTCTAAATTAGTTATTAATAACTTATTTCAACAATTGCAATTTCAAGATTTGCACTCAAATTTTTTATCTTAAGTCTCTTAATTTAAATAACAGACAATAATTATTATACTAACATTTTATTGATTGAAAGATTTAATTTTAAAATAACAAGATGCACCTCAATATCTAGAATGGTCGGCATTATAATTATTTTTCATAATTATTTACTCATAACAATCAGATAGAAACGACACAAAAACACAAAAGAAACACACGCTGAAACCTTTTTGCTGTTTACGTTTGGAGGAACTGGAAAGCAGTGAACAAATTGCATATTATTTATTTCTTGAAGCACCCACGATAAAACCAAATTTTCTTTAACGTTTCTGGTTAGATATAGGGGAAAACCCAATGAAAGAGTAGAGAGAGAGAATCCCTTCCCCGTGAGGAAAGCTTGGAGGCATCCCAAGGCTGTGTAACACATTTATGACACTTGGCTTTTTTGCCAGTTGCCATTAGCAGATGCAGCAGATGGTGTACTTCAGCAATGAGATTCCTTTGCCAGCTTCCAACTTAACACCACATCCAGAAAATTGATAATTTGCTATTTGAAATATGTGACTTTAATAATTTTTTGATATTTTTAAAGAGTAGCATTCCTATATGTTATTTGTGATGGGTACACTTTTTTTCACTTATTTTTTCAAACACATTAATTGTTATTTTCTTTATCTAACATCACCATGTTGTTTCTCTACAAACGTTTGAGGATTTAGATCCCTACTTCCAGAATGCCAACCATCTCTTTCATCAATAATTCTTGTTAGGGAAAAGGCATTCCCAATAATTAAGACACTAATAAATTTTTGCAAATCCTCATAAAAATATTATAGAATGTTAGTTTTATCGAGTCTTATTATTTAATTTATAAAATTTAATTTGTTAGAGAAAATATTCTTATTATATTTTGGCGATGAAGCCCGACAGGATAACATATATTGATTGGACAAAATATGTTAACGTGTTGTTTTTTTTTTTTTTCTTTTGATACATTGTCCGCACTAACCTATGAATTTTACATATTATTCAAACAATAATTTCTACATAAGTCACTCTTATAGTGTCTATGTATTCTAACATTTGCAGTTAAAATTATCTATTTAGTTGTGGACAATTTTAATGATGCAGTAGTGCTCACTTATTATTTTGGAACTTTTCTTTTTGTAGGATTTTAGGTTCTAAACTAACCTTTTTTTTTTTTATCCTTAACCATCGCAGAGCATGAATTTATCTAAATCTCTCAACCCATGAATAATCTAGATTCGAGTTGGGAAGGACCTTATAGGCAATAAAACTCTCCCACATAAGGCCTTCTGCATTTTTAAAAATTCGAACTTGACTAACTTGTTTAAACGAGGAGAAACCCTTGCCACTTCACCTCAACCTTAAATAGTAAACTAAATTTTTTTATCTATTAGGTTACTTATCACTCTCTTATAACCCAAAAAAAAATATGCCTAATTATAATTGAATGAACAATGCTTTAAGATAATTCTAAAGCAAGGCGACATAATAGTTAGACCAAGTGATGCACTTAAAGAAAAATTCTGTCAAAAAGTGATTATTTGAATAAAATTAATGGTGATCATTCTGTACTTAGATGTGATAATTTGAATCTAATCAGTTTAGACTTTAATTTATTTGTTAAAAAGTACATTTTATAGCGAAAGAGAAAAACCTCTCAACCAATAATTCATATGTAATATATATTAAGAAATCTGCCGAATCAAAGTAGGCCTAAATTAGCTTGACAAGCACAAAGTTGGATCAGCTAACCAAGAAAGCTACATGAGAAAAAAAAACAAGATTGCCCTTCAAGTTAAAACAGTTCGTTCCTATGGTAATTCCAAAATTGAATCACATGTGATCTTTAAGGTTCTGTGTCCTCACGCTCTTCATAAATCATCATCTATTGTTTGGACTTGTTTAGTTCTATGTGGAGAGAGAAAAGAATGGTTTCCAGGGTTCACAAGAGAACAGCCATGTATAGGAAGCTACACCTGCTTCGTTCAATCACTAACTCCCATGCGGTGATTACTCTGAAACATCTCTCTCTTCTTTGTTTGCCTTCCATTTTGCCTATGCATAACCTTTTACATCCATGATTAGCTTTGAAAAGGGGAGGACAAAAAGCTGAATTCCATTTCAATTCCATCCATCATATATAATGATCATCTTCTCTGTATTTATTTCTTTAGCCCTTTCTCCTTTATATCACCACAATATATTTATTATTTAATTTTTTTTCTTAAATGCGATATAAATAAGAGATCAGAGTACATCCATCCATCTTGATCATCCCTTTAACTATTCTCTGTGAGAATCTTATTTAATGTTCTTTCAGCTTGTCTGTTGCTTTAATTTGAGCCTTAAAAATTCATGAAAAAGGTCAGGAAGTGAAGATCATCTTGTGATGGATATGTTTTTTTCGTGTTTATGCAGCGGCGCAAAACCTCAGCACTATTGGATGCTTCAGACTACATACAAGGGTTGAAGAGAAAGCTGGAAGAATTGAATAAAGCAGTTGCTGCTGCAAAAGCCTTCATTGATTATGATCCAATGCCCATGGTGGAACAAAAGATATAGGATTCCTTTCTGTTTTTACTCCTTATATAATTTTCTCCAGACTACCTTATAAATTTGCGCTGATTGCTTGTCATGTTTCTGCAGCTTAAAGTTGAAGCACAGGAGAGGGGCTTTGTGATTAAGGTGTTGAGCCAAAGGAGGTGCCAGGGCTTGCTGGTTTTCATATTGGAAGCTTTTGAAGAGCTGGGTCTGGATGTGCACCAGGCTAGGGTTTCATGCGTGGACAGCTTTTCTTTGGAAGCAGTTGGAACCAAAGTAATGATAAATAAAATCTCTATTAAAGACAACCACTCATCCTTTTGGGTGTGGAGCCACTAACAATTAATTTGTTGATGTATGTATCAGGAGAACGACGGCCAAATGGATGCACAAGAGGTTGAACAAGTAGTGTTTCAAGCTATCCAAAACTGGAGGGAACTTAGAAAGCAATAACGATCCAGCAACTTTTCTGTGACATCCTTTTGATGATCAATTGTTTCTTCCATGTTGGCAGCGTTCCAGGATTGGGACGCTTAAAAAAAAAAAACCAATGCATAGTATTCCCAATCCGAGATGCTAAACCAGTAGTAGTAAGAGTGAATCTAGTAGCTATGATTTCTTTAAATGGATGGGTTAAAATGTTCTCCTTGGGTAGCCTAATCTTCTTACCAGTTCTGGTGTTTTGTAAGATAATGGTCAATTTCCTATAGACGTCAACCATTTTGATATGCACTGTCAAAGTGAAAGCCTTGCATGAGAATCACTGGTTAGTTATCCCCTCGTCATGTTAAGAATATATGTTTCATTGTGATCTAATTAATAATTTCAAAATTGAAACTTTGGCTAAGGGGAATTAGTAAATAATGAGCATTCAATTCGGTGGAAGGTGATAAACATACAAAGCAAGATCTGCAAAAATGTATATCAGTTATATTATTTTTTTTTAATTTTTTTATACGGTATCCTTGTATTATTAAATTAATTTATATTCGCAATTAATTATTAATAACTTTTCTCCACAAATATAATTCAAAAACTTGAATTTAAATCTTTCAACTCAGGTCTTTAAATTTAGAGTGCAAACAATAATTACAATACTAATATTTTATTAGTTGTCAATTACTGTTTTAATTTATGAACAACATCCCATTATTAAATTAACCATATGTGATCATTTATACTCCCATAGTTTTGTGATAGCGAAAATACTCAACACAAATAGTGACATTAAGTAATAATTTAATCCCGTTAATTAGCTTCGATGGCTTAGTGCCATTGATGAAGTGGTTTTTTGCTCTTTTGAAAATAAATGTGAATTGGTCAATTGAGCTTGGTACAGGTGGCATCGGATCAAACCCCAAATACCTCCCCACGGTTCGATTGCCCTCCACAATGTATTAAACAAAATTGTGAAATTTGGGCTTCGCCCATTCAATTACATCTGTGAAAAATTTTGTTAATTAATCCTCACACCAATGCGTTTAAGGTATGTCACCAATCCCAACCGGACTAATAAGTATAAAATTGATGAAAAGGGACCACTTGGCAGGATTCCCTCTCAATTGTCGAACTTCCAATTTGGAATAGGATAAACTTTTTTCTGACAATCCAAAATTAGTAAAAAGCTCTGGTAAAAATTTTATTAAATGAAATTTAATACATTTAATAATTTAAGTTTTATTAAATAAAAATTATATAACAATAAAAATATAAAAATAAAAGAATTATTTAGAATATGCCATGTGATGCCATAATTTTAAATTACCCTATGCATTCATATCAGAAACATGAGAAAAAAATTAAAAAATCACATGAGAATAGTAAAGAAGCATAATAATTAATAAAGTGCACAACCATTGTCAGCATCCTCAATGTGTAGTAGCTTCTGATTATTATTTTGGGCATTATCCTTTTAGATTCAAATTTAAAATTTGTATATATTAGGTGTTTTGTCACTATTTTATTTAAAAAATAAAAAAATTAGTATTTAAACTGATAAAGCACACCGAGCCAAAACTTCATACATAACATAGCCCGGTCCCAAATCTTGGCCCAAGGGGTTAAGTTGGTTTCATCTTTGACCAAAAAGCAAAAGTTGATTTCATGTTAAATCACAGTTCTTTGAAAGTAGACTATATGTAAGTATCATTATTAGTTCTTGGTGAGTTTAATGGCCTGCCTTAGCCTTGAAGTGGAGTAAACTTCCTCCCCTCTAAATTATTTTGTACCAAAATAAAAAATATCCCTATTAATTTTATTAAAGTAGAAGACATTGACTCTAAACATTTTAAGCATAGCCTCATCCCCAGCTAAACTAAGTGGTGACTAGAGATGGCAATTTCCCCCAGTTAGATGAGGATCTGTATAGAATTCTCGATTTCGGTTAAGAAATGGGAGAAATATTCTTCTCATAGGAATAGGAATAATTTTTTCCTCTTTAGGGATAGAAGCGAGAAAAATATTCTTCAAGTCATAATTTTAAGAAGAATGGTTGAGATATCATTTCTCGTCACGAGGATCTTGAAAATATAAATTTTTTTATTATAATAGCCTCTTATAATAGTTAAATATTGTATAATATTGAGAATATTTTAGTAATTATATACAATTAATAAATACATAAATCTTAATTTATTTATATTAAAAAATGTATTTAAACAAATTTAAAATTTTACATCCCCATAAAGATTAGGGATGAAAAAATTTTTTTCTCACCTTTACGTTTGGAATGGGAGTAGGAAAAAGTTTTTCCTTTGGAGTCGTGAAGTGGGAGACCTTTTCTCGCTCCCACCCCGCTCCATTGCCATTCCTTCGTAACATTGGTAGCCATTTTAACACAATTCCTTCTCTTTTCTTTCTCCTCTTGGTGCCTAGAAAGAGGTTAGAGAATCGTTCATTCATAAGTGGGAACTCAAAGACATACCAACCGTGCATAAAATTAAGAAATAACACCCACAGGCATTGAACATCTTTGCTGACTTCCTCATCAGAATGAACTCAAACTCTGAAACCTGCAGGGCCAATATATAATCATGTGACATGCAGAACAAGTTCATCCATCACAACTCAATTCCAACCAAAGCTAGCTCCTCTGTGCATCCTCATCTGTTTGTCTTGTGCCTATATATTCTTCTGCGCACACAGAATCCGGGAGCGATGATGAAGTTTTTCTGGTTTCTTCTACGCTTGTTCTGCCCGCTGCTGCTTCTTTTCCATCTTTCCATCGCTGCCAGGTTTAAATCTTGGACATGTTGTAGCAAAGGCTAACCGTAGCTGAATTCCCTTGCACAGTTTTGTGGAGAATCTGTGCAGCTAATTAATTAGATACTATGGCTTCTTCAGTAACAGTTTGGTTTGGTTTATGTGACAGGCCATCTCTTTCTCCTGCTCCGGATCCTCATGACGGTCGTCAGTTGGATCATCCAATAAGGGCCCCGCCGGCACCCACTGGAGGTACCAGTACACGTCCATGAAGAATACTAAATTCCTCAGCACCATACATATTTCCTTTACATTATCACTTGCAAACTAAGAAAAGCTTTGTTCTTGGGCTTACCAGCAATTGCAGACAATCCCCTAATTTTTTTTTTTAAGTAATAATATTTTTGTGCATTAAGAACTCCATTGGATGTTGTCAATTCAAATTGGAATTTCCAATACTAATATATGGCGAGTAAGAATACCTACACATTAATATATAGAAAGTCAGGTATCCTGTAATCTGCATTGCATGTGTTGGCAACCAATAGTAGCAAATTACATCATTATGCAGAAAAATAAAGCTCTTCCTAGTCAAATACGCAGTAGAGCTAAACGATTTAGGGTAAATATCTAGTGCTTCACACCTTCTCATATCGCTTCCTTAATCTGCAGCTAACGTGTAGATCAAGCACTTTGGTTTCCCATGTATTTTCGTATATGTTCTACCCAAAGGAACCTCAAACAGAAACAAATGGAACTTTTCTTTCCTTTCCTCTCTTTTCCGCCGGTTAGCAACTTCAGAATGTATTCATAAGAACTGCAGGCTGCAGAGGTAAGTGAAAATTGATTAAAGCCTTATCATTGTGAGTTCAAATAGCAGGCATTTTGGATTAAAGCTGTCATCAAGTTGAGGGCAACAATTCAAGAGCAACAATAAGAACAAAGAAAACACCCAAAAAGATAAGTACAAAAAACAGTGAGAATTATGAAGTGATGAAAGAGAAGCAACGAAAAATATCCAAAAAAAAAAAAAGTCCAACTCTTTGTGATCAAAATATGAGCAATATAATTTAGCTAAGATTGATAGCATCTCTTTTACATGATGTACGACGGATTGGTCAACAGGTGTTCATAACTTTATGGAATGCACCATTTTAATAAAACCAAAAACTCAAACTGCTAAATGAATTTACTACTTCCTTTTAGTATAACAAACTGAAATTTTCAAGGAAAGATATTCAACGAGATTGCTCATCAGCATCTTTCTTATTACAACACTTAACATGGCAGTAACCACTTTCCCATGCATGTAGTTGTCATCTTTTATCGCATAGTCTGTGAATCTCTTCAGAAATCAAGCTTTGAGTAAAAAAAAATTTAAATGGCGACATGCCTTTTACCCTACAGTCTACATAGTATAAATATACATTACCGTGTCCAATATGATCACTGAGAGCATACCATTATAAGAATTTCATCCACGGGGAGAATAAGAATTATAGTCTGTTTAAGGCAACATATATATAATTTATATGCCCAGTAAACTGAAAATGATAAATCGACAACCAATTAACGATCAAAATAATGTAATTTAAATGCGACGATCAACAATATATGAAGTGAACTGAAGGCCATAGGAAGCAATGAAGGAATTAGTACCCGGTGAAGTTTCTGGACGTTTTGCCGATGGGTAAGTATATCCATCAGTCAATCATACACAATAAATTTCGGGTACAGCTCTCCAGAAACGGCATGCTCCCCCATACCCCACCATATTTTTCGAGAACTCACCGATGACTGTCACATCACCTTGACTGGAAGTGACAGCTGTTGTAAGACAGGAGTTCATAAGATTCCCAAACACGATCTGTTTTCCATTCTTCGGCTAAATGTTACTCTGCTTACTATAGGCATACCCATTGCTGTTATATAGACCGCATTCACGTCCATAATTGACAACTCCACTATATCTACTTGCTCGATCAAACTCCATGCAACTGAACACAAATTTTCTTTACCATCTCATCTTCAGTCAAGTCGCCATTGACAGCAACTCGAAGAGTTTCGTCAAACATTCTCTAAAAAGGATAAATGTAAATCTAAGAAGAGAGGTTGACAAAAACCTCACAACAGTGGTAGACATTAGATTAGGTTGGTCTTACAATAAATCTGAGATTTTTGTGATATTCAATTTGTAGGCATAAGAAGTCTGCTCTAAAAATCAATGTGGCAACCCCAATCGATGTTCCTCGGGAACTAGGTCTTAGCCCTCATGCAGTCACCTTCAATTGGGAGAAGCTCAGGGCTTTCACTGAATGTCATAATCTTCCCCTTCCATGGAACCTCACTGAGTTCCGAAATCATCAAACCAAGCCCAACACAGACCTCCATACGTGTCCCAAACATATTTCCAGGACAAATTGCAATAGAGTTTCTGAGCTGCCCTTTCTTAGCAAGATCCTCAACCATCCTCCGCCACTTGCTCGCCACCGGCATGATTTAACAACCTAATGATTTTATGTTCGGCCGCCATGGTGGCGTGCCGCGATGCCAAGTCATCAAGATACACCTCAAATCACTTCTTATCACGCTCCAAGAGATGGGGCTTGTAATTTTTCCAGGCCACCGAAGCAACCCTGGGGAAAGGAATGGAAGCCTAGTGATTGGCACTTAAAAAAATTTCAGCCAATTCAAGAGCCCTACGCAGCGGCACAAGAACTTGCTTCTTCAGTCTAACTCTAACGCGGTATGCATAGTGAGCCTCGTCGATGTTCTGGTATCCCGGGCCTGATTCTCGAGGGAAAGTCCGCTTCGCGATCCTCTCGCATATTAACAAACACTTGTCGTACGCAGAATTCAAACTGGCACACCATTTCGTTGCGGAACTGATCTTCTTCAACCCACCCGCATGCAGTAACTGCAAGTCCGCTTTCAACGCTTCGGCGAACAAATGGGTGACTGAATTGTGAAGGAAACGATCAAGGGGATCGCTCTTTTATGTCTCATATGCTTTCTTTGCTTTGGCAATTATTCGTGTTCAATCTTCATTTTGGCTTCGTTCTGTTTAATTCTGATCTCTCTCGGTAATCGAGCTTTCTTCTTCATCTTCTGCGCCTCCCCAATGTGTTTCCTGCATCTTCGTTTGGTTCCGCGCCCCTTTCTGGAGATCCATTCGTTCCGCATTTCGGCGCCAACGCGCTGGCACTCGAGAATGCGGATGAGTATCTTGGGCAGTTCCTTGTAGTAACCGAACTTGGCGAGGAAGGCGACATGGAAAAATAAAGGGGAGCCGGTGACCAGTGGATGCAGAGAATGGCAGAATAAGATTCCTAGTTTTGACTGGTAATCCAATTGTAAATGCCGCCATGGTAATGGAAGCACCAAAGGGCTGAAATTGCAAGAAAAAAATGGTCCTGGTTGAGCCGAACGGCAGCTTTGTGTGTGGCTTATGGGCTGCTTCATTCCATCGTTAGAGATACCGCTCATCTCATAATTGCTAGGTAAAATAACAAATAGAAAGGAACAATCTAAAACAGAGCACTGGAAAGCAGAAACAAAAAATGTAGCAGCTTATTTTGCATGGGAGGGCTTGTTCGCTGAGGAAAAAAATTACAAAGAAAAATGTAAATCAAGCAATAAGGGAATAGAAAAAGTGAATTCAGGTTCTGAAAAGCACAGTTACATATGTAAATTAACTAGAACTCAAAACTGGTTTATTAACAAAATTTGCATCATATATGTCGGTGGAGACTGTAGCAAAACACGTCATGATATGGTTTAATCAAAAACATTGCTTTCCAAAAAAAAAAAAAAAGAAGCTCTGCACAGAGGCATGTCCTCTTAATCATCCGCACCTTCAATTCCATGATCTGACAAGCAGAAAAAGAGAAGTAAAGGTCCTGTTTTAGTGTTGCCTGTATCCAGAACAAAAAATCAATTCCACAGAACTTGCTGCAGCAAATGCTTAAAGTAACCTCACTTTTATGCATTTACTAAGGATTTGAAGCTCGTTTACCTCTTTTCCTTCCATGTTTTCCAAGCTTTTCTGACTTCATTCAATTCGTTATCTGGAATGCTGGAGTGCTTATCCAATTTCTCAACCCATTCCTTCCAAGGAGACTTTGATGAATCCAGGAACTTAGAAACTTGAGGCAACAAAACAGATAAGTAGAACTCATCAACTGCCATAAGAATTTGTTCTGATTCAACCATGGACGCCATTTCTGGCCTTGTAATGTTACCAGCACTTGATCTCATTTTAAAAGTGTTTCCCCTCAAAATCAAAACTTCAGCTGGGGCAAGCGGGAGGACAATTCGTGAAAATTTGACTAGTGACAGCACGAGGATGTCTCTTGGGAGTAACTTGCGCTTCACTGCTACAGCAGTCCCAACCATTTTACGTATCTGAAGAGTTATTCAGGCAGTGTGTACCAGTCAATTCTTATACTTGTGTGTTCAAATGGTACAACAATAAGCATTATCTCATTTATAATAGAGAAGCAGCCAAATGACAGTAGTCAATGACCAAATTAGGAAGTTTAGTTCTGATGCTCATTGTGAATAAAATCTTAAGAATTTATGGGTCTTAATCATATTAAAGAAGCATGCCTAAGTAGATCTCAACACCACAGTGCAATATAAAAATTATCTCGGCCAAAGTTGCAAAGTATTCCAAGTCAACCTCATATTATCATAAAGTATAAGAGACAAGCATTAAAAAGGATGATGAAGCAAGAAACCAATGGTTCACGAGAGCCCCCAACCCTGCACCAAAGGGTGTGGGGATGCAAGAACCTCTAAATCTGGAAGCCCCTTGTGGACAGACATAAAGAAACAAATAAAATAAGATAGCATGTACCTGTCAATTAACCCTATTCCCTAAGAGCAGCTCTGCACCAAAAGGTGTAGGGATGCAAGAACCTCTAAATCTGGAAGCCCATTGTGGACAGCACAAAGAAACAAATAAAATAAGACAGCATCTACCTGCCAATTAACCCTATTCCCTAAGAACAGTTACACATATTCACACTAAGTAACTTGGTTAAGGCAAACATTGAGCCTGTTATGCTAATACCCACCAACCAAGAATACTATATTTCAGAAAAAAGAAATTCCAAGATAACACTGCTTAGATTCCATCATGCTGATTTTCATGCACCTTATGAAAAATGAAGCTTGCATGGGTAGTTGGTTTGATTCCCTCATTAACAATAATAAGACGCTTCCTTATGGTCTTAATCATTTCTGCATTAGCCCAGAGCGTTTTGTTGGTTTTTCTTCCAACGTTAAAGAAAAGATGCAGAGCATAACAAGCAACTAATATCTTAGAACAAAAGAAAAAAAAAGAGAGATAGAGAGGGTGGGGGGGGGGGGATGGGAAAGAAAATGAAAAGGCACAAAATTAACATGAAACAGAAAAACATAGTACGAATATCATATAATTGCCACTCGTGTAGTGCCTAAGAGAGACTGCAATGGTGCAACCTACAATTCATATTTGCAAGTTTGCAACACATTGCAATTTTAAAATAAGAAATCAACAGAAATTAAACTAAAAAATTGTAATAAGGTAAATTTTTTAGGAAAATTCAGCAAACACTTACTTGATGTAACATGAACGACTCCCCCCATATGTTGAGCTCAACGTAATCATATCCAAGGGATTTTTCTAACTTTCCACAAGAACAACTAAAAATCTTTCTAAAATGGGAAGCATTTAATTTATCTGTCTCATCAGGTTCATATAACCATCTTGCACGAACAGTTAATCCACTTTTCTGATCAATCACACCACTTCCATGTTTGTCAGAAGTGTCAGCTAAAAGCCCATTAGAATCACTAGACTCTGAAGACTTGTGGTAGAGTTCCTTATTGCTTAAAGCAGTTGGTCTATGACATATAGAATCTTCGTCAAATCCCTCACTCTCTGACTCAGAGGCTGACGCCAAATCAGATGATCTTGTTTTGTCTGACATGCCACCATTTCGAGGGGATTGCCTTGCATGAAACTTTTTCCTGTACTTAGACCGAACAGTATAATTATGGAAGGGATGTTCACCCTACAAGAAAGTATCAACAGTTGCAAAAATAAATGTGCATATTTTAACAAGTTACCCATACATTGTCCTCCTTGCTTGTTAAAAGAAAACAAAGATATTTATCAGTCACAGTTAACTACGCATCACACACACACAGCAACAAGGTAGTAGAGAATCAGGACCTCCATGTGAGAGAGAATTTTAGGGATTAAGTTCAAGCTCAATTATAGTGACCTCCAAATTACATCCTTCACTGTTCAACATCACTTGGAAAATTAAATAAACAAATAAATAAGCTGATAAATTCAAAGAATCACATAGCAGATTCTCTCAAAATTAATGCCTGGAGGAGCATTCTAATGAGGCTGTAAGCCTTCTACAAGAGGGCATGTTAATTATACATTCCCTCCAAACAGGTCTAACTTAACTAATGTTTATACTAAATAAATGAATTTTGTTAGGTAGATAAAACAAACGAATAATTCCACAACAACATAACATTACAAAAACTGAAACACTATACCTCGAATGCACTAAGTATACTGTTGAACTCCGTAACATGAGAATCAATTTCATTGTCGCTAAAATGACTCTGGATTCCTATAATATCAGCAGGTAGGAGGTAAGAATATTTCCGCAGATTGCACTCCCTTCTGGGATCAAATCTCCTAAACAAGTGAAAACTGCAAAGTTAGAGAACAGAGTGGGATGGCATTAACTAAAAATTAAATTGCACTAATAAATTATGAGCATTGAGCTACTCTTACAGTCATATTCTCTTGCCCAAAAAAAATACCCTGTTTCCTCATTTGTATTCTCACAGGTGACATTTTTAATTCCAACATTCTCATACAGACATATATGACTTTCCATACTACACGTGCATAACATGTGAAACAAAATGGGCTTTTAATGCTTTCAATTGATAAGTGTGAGTCATAGTTGTGGCAAATCTTAATTTTGTGGTTGATACTAATTACATATGGAACATAGAAATAAAAGTTCATGCAAGTGATATAAATCTAATCTGTGGAAACAATTCTATATTACTTTTGCTACTTCATTAATTTCCTTAATTGATTACAACTGGTACTGTAACACCCCTAATTAATCATCTGATAGCAAGACAGAAGAAACCAAAACAAGAATCAATAACATATATTTATCTAATTTATTGTAGCACATAATGCACTGCTACGCAACAATCAAGATAAATGAGAATTAGTTTTAACATGACCTCAAGAACTCATGCATTATATATAGTCAAAAAGAAGTTAATTGTCTTACTTTTTTGAAGGCAATATGCTAAAAACTCTGATTGTGTGAGGAAGATAAAAGTTAATGTGATTAGCAAGTGCAATGCCGAAAGGGTCTTCCTTCCAAGCACTCTCAGGGATTTCCATCTTTAAGGATATCATTGTGGCCAGAGAGTGGACCTAGCACATGTACCACATCATAAAAGTGGAAAGCAATCAAAATCTATTTATAAACAGAATAAAAAAAGAAAAAAAAAATTTATGCAACAGACAGAAAGGGAGTAACAACAAGAAGATTACTCCTTTATCAGTTCTGCTACTTCGGCCCCATTTAAGTTTGTTTAGATCCCCAAAATTACTATCAAGGATGCCACCGGCCTTGAAAATAGCAGTTTCTAGTTCTTTCTCAATAGCTACATCAAGTCAAAATTGCAACGCTTTAGCAAGATCCCATATACACTGGCTAGGCTGGTTTAAGTATGCCAGTAGTCATAGAGTACATCACTTTATCTGTTTTTTTACCCTTCGCTTCTTCGTTCATTTGGAAACAAGCCAGAACACACTTGACATAATCATCAAAAGTCAAGAAAAATTCACATACTGGTCAATGCAATTACACAAACAGATGCACCTAAGAATACGCAAGCAACTGCAAATTACAGGAGATACCAATATACCCAGCTTTGTTTGGAAGTTAGGAGAGGAAGGGAAGGGAAAAGAACTAGAGGGAAAAGAAAGGGAAGGGAAGCAAATAGGGGATATATAATGATTTAGATTTTTACTTCGCGCAAAAAACCCTTCATTTCCCTCCCGTCCCCTAACTAAACTCTCAAACATGGAAAATCTTCCATTTAACCTGCCCCTCCATAATCTCCATCCAGACAAAGCCCTAAAGAAACCTTTCTATATTTACATTGAACAGTGATAGTATTACACAAAGGTAAAGAGATAGTACACAATTTGAACAATTCGGAAAATGTTAAGTGAAGTGAGGCCCAGTTTGCTATCATGTAGCTATCAGAAGAGCGCGTGAAGAGTTTGTGAGAAATTTTGTTCGTCCAAACTTAAGGACGCTTTAACATTTTACCCAGCTTTACTTTCTGAACTAACATTCTCACTGAGTAAATTCTATCTCAACCAACAAGACATTCAAGAAGAAAAAGAAAAAGCAGAAGGAAATTACTTGATAACATATGCTCATCTCGTTGCATTTGGAGACCTGAAATTGACATTATGAAATCACAATATCCCAAAATTTAAAAGATTCAAATTTGAAACTTGAAAGAAGTAAAAGAATCTCAAAAAATATTAAGAAAAAAAAGACCTCTGTAATCGGTGCCAACATATCCGACTCTCATTACGACTTTTTTCTTGAGAAAAGGCTCCCACTTGTGATGATGCGAGAGAGAGAGCGAATGGTTTGGAAGGGATTGGGTTGAAATTTCAGCACAAGAACAGAAGCAGTGGAATAGTCTAGGAGGAATGCTTGGGTTTGAGTTTCTCCATGGGGCTAGTGAGAATGGCAGAGAAGGGACAGCCATTGCTTGAACCGCTTGTGTTTCTCTTCTCTTCCACAAGTTAGAACGGGAGTGAAGAGAAGAACGTAAAGGGACATCAGCGACACTGACGCTGGCTTCACCTTTCAGCCATTTTATCTTATCATTATGGACCGTGTCCCATGTAGTCCGTTGTCACGGGGAAGAATAAAACAGGGGGAGACAATTACTCATTTTTAGGTAAAAGTATATATATTTTTTAAGAATATGTATATATATATATATATATATATTTTTTAATTTTTTAAATTTTAATTTTTTTAAATTAAGAATAATGCTTATAAATCCTTTAATTTTATGTGAATTGCAAATATATTATTTTAATTATACAAATTAATAAACATACTCGTTTAATTAATAAAAAAATACAAACATATTATTTTTATTTGTTTATTGTTAAATTATATATAATGATTAATATATATAACATTTTTTAATAAACTATTTGAATAATTCAAATTTTAAAAAACTACACAAAAAATAAAAGTAAAAAAATTCCAATTTAAAATAGCTCCTTGGACTTATTTATGATTATAACTATAAATATAAATATAAATATTTACAGTTAAAATATATTAATTTATTTTAATTACAAATAATGTAATATGTAATAAAAGATTAAATAATCCTTTTCTTCTTTCTTTCACTTTAATCTTCCGAGATAAAACTAAAGCACCAACCCCTGCCAACATTGCTTGGGATTCTTGCTGAATGACTGTTTATTTTGCACGAGAAGGATGTTTTCTTTTAGACTTACTCCGAAACTAATAGAATTGTCTTACATAAGTCTAACATGACAACTACTATCACATTAGTTGTAAACCTGAC
Organism: Dicorynia guianensis; assembly: GCA_037013595.1. Taxonomy (NCBI): domain Eukaryota; kingdom Viridiplantae; phylum Streptophyta; class Magnoliopsida; order Fabales; family Fabaceae; genus Dicorynia; species Dicorynia guianensis. The sequence continues at coordinate 31,506,667 of JASUAB010000005.1, forward strand.
ACTCCTGAAGGAAAATAACATATGGCCTGTTTGAAATCTGATTTTAATTAAAAATAGTTTTATAATTTTTTACATGAATGAAATTTTTTTCTTTTGGTGAAAAAAGATATTGGTAATATAGTGTAAATGTTTAAATTAGTTAAATCTTATAATTTAATTTGTAAAATTTAATAAATATGAAAATTTAAATTTTATTAAATAAAAATTATATGATAATAAAGAAACTATGAATATTTATGGGGTAAAATATGTAAAAACCAAGTATTAGGACATGGACTCATTTTTCTGGACGTTCAAAAGGCATATATATGCAGTCACACAAGGCACAGGATCTGAATTTTGCCTTTTGGAAACTGTAATAAAAGATGGATAAATATAAAATTAAGTGTGAGAAAAAAAAAGATTTATAAAATATATTTAAATATAAACTAAAAAAAATAAAAAGCTATTGATACAGGTATGATATCTCAATCCTAAGCTATACATATGTATAACATAAATGGACATAATTAATTGAAAAAGTTTAAGACATGCAAGAGAAATATTATTTTCAAAACTATATTGAAGTAATGAACATGCTACGTTATTTAATTTGCACAAAGAAATATTCTTTGTCGATATGATTATTTTATAATTACATACTATGAGCTTTGATTTTGAATAAAATTACATTGGGCATTATTAAAATGGCTGGCTTTTAAATGATATGAAATTCAAATTTCTCAAATGTCTCCTGCTGGGTCTTGGAAGCAATGTATATGTTCCATTCAATAAAGGGTGTTTTGCTTACAAGAATGTGTAAGTGTTCCTTCATCAAGATTCCAAAAGGTTTCTTGGTCTGGGTGAAAGTGACATGGCTTAATAGAGAATTGCAGAGATAGTTCTTTGTTGTCAATTTTTTTTTTTTTTCTTTCCTTGCTTTCATTGGTATATCATGACAGGAAAAAGATAATCTCACCTCAAAAGACTTGCATCATTTTTACATTTAATGGTGAGTTATTGAATTAGTTAAATCTCATAGTTCACTTTATAAATTTAATTTGATAAATTTAATAATTTAAATTTTGTTAACTAAGAATTATGCAAAAATCAATGTATAAGAATAGTAAAATTTATATAGAGAATACTATCATTTTGGTTATTGAAAGGTTTAGAACTCCACAAAACAATCCTCAACAAAATGACTCCTAAAATTGACCCAAAATTCCTTAATTTTGCTCTCAATTTTGTGTAGCCATTAGTCTGTTCTATTTAAATTTATGGACGTTTATGTGTGATTTTCACGATACTGAGCAGACAATAACAGTGCCGATATAGCTGATTGATGTGGACACCCATATTAAAACTCAAAGATGGGCAAAATGCACTGTTTCAACTCTTTTACTTAGGCCCAAGTAATTGGTTTAGCTGTTCCCAATTGTCCGCTTTCGGTTTGACTGAGCACTTTCAAATTCTTGACCTTTACAAAAATTCCATCAATGGGTCACTTCTTTCTTCTCCTTTTCAAACTTCTCAACTTCCTTCCCTTAATCTTTCTAGCAATTTGATATTCAAGGAGGTTCCAGACTTCATGCTTTAGCTCAGAAATCTCGAGTTTCTTAACCTTTCTGACAATGCCTTGGCCAGAAAAATACCCACTAATCTTGCATATATGCAAAATGTAACGTTGCTTCTTCGAAGAATAATTATTTGTCTTGTAATATTCCCAACGGGTTTCAAATGCTACAAATGTTGGATCTATATTCAAATTTTTTCAATGGATCCCTACCTCTAGATTTTGGCAGTGCTACTTTGCGTTACCAGAACATCTCATACAATAGGTTTTCGGAGAAATTTTCATCGGAGTTTGCAGAGAAAATCTTAGGTAATGCTACTGTTGACCTTTCCTTTGATGATCTCATCGGCCTAATTCCAGATTCCATCCTTTTCATGAATCAACAATTGAAGTCTTTTTTTTTTTTTTTTTCCTTTTTTTAGAAATCCTGATCTGTGCAGAGAACGAGAGACGGCGAAAGGTAAAAAAAATCGCTGCTTTTGAACATTTGGAGGCTAGCACCGTTTTTGTGGCGGGCCATGGCTGGGGTTGGGGCCAAAGGAGCCTCTACGTCTTTTGCATCCAAGGGTGCAGGGGAAGGAGAAGGATGAGGTACGATGCACTCTATTATTGTTCATATTTAATTAATTAAATTTTTTTTGCAAAAAAATTCTATAGGTAGGTTCTAAATTTTTTCTACAAAATTATTGAATTTTTTTATAGTTAGATTTGATAAAAGTATCTAAAAGTATAAAAATTTAACGACATTTTGTGTCCTGGAATTTTCAAATTTTTTAAATATATATATAAATAAAATAAAAAAATCAATTCATTGGTCGATTCAAAATCTTTCCTACTTAATTATAGGATTTTTCGAAGTTAAAATTAATAAAAGTAGAAAAATTTAAGGATATGTTTTAAGATTTTTTGTTGTAACTTAATTTTCTTTTATTGCAAAAGAAAATAAAAAAAGGAAATTTTTTAAAGTTGGTAGGGGTTTGGGTCAAGAGGGTTCACAAGGTGGCGGGCTCGCCTAAAAGAGTAAAAACGGTCAATTTTGGCCCTCTTTGAAGGTTAACATGGTGTTCACATCGGCAAGTTATATCATTATTGTTATTAAATGTTCGCCAATTTAGATGAGATTGACTAAGGGCAAGAGGAATTTGAGAGTAAAATTATAAGATTTTAGGTTAATTTAAAAGAATTGTTCTGTTCAAAACTATATTTTGTGAGGTTTTAAATTTCTCGATGACTAAATGATAGTTGTCTCACAAAATACACTTTCATTTTTTTTCTAACTGACATATTTTTCACATGAATAATGATATGTAGACAATATAAATTTTTTTCCAAAACTTATATACAAATTGTCACATAATAGTTTTTAAATTCAATTGACTATTTAAAATCAATTTTGGTGACACTAGTCAAAAACTGAAGTACTGCCATTGGCAGTTTATGTACATATGGTGAAAAAAAATGTTATATACATACATATATAATTATTTTTTTTCACACACACATACATTCATAACAAGGTTGAAGAAGTGAAATCACTAATTGGGTAAGTCCTGGATGAACTAAGCATTGAACAAACCCTTTACACAATAATAGTGAAATACCACCACTAACGGCGATAATCACAGTCCTAGATGAACCAGGCATTGAACAAGCCCTTTCCATAGTAATAGTGAAATACCACTCATTAACGGCGATAATAACAGTTGACACTTGATCATATGTAAGACCAAGAGTGAGACAAAAATAAAAAATAAGAAAAATAATAAATCTTATTTTGACAAAGCACAAAGCATAGTTTTGAGAACAAAAAAAATAATAATGTATTATTGAAAGGGTATTGTAGGGGTACTAATATCTTTCCTAAATTCCTTTTTATATAACGCAAACTATATTTTTCAGTGTCTGACATTACCATTTCAATCTAAGTTGGTGACAATTCCAAAATTTTCACCCTTTTATCAAAACTAGTTTACCAAACTTGATTTTCCTTGTTCGCTGCCTTTGCATTGTGTTGTCCACAGAGTTCAAGCTTTGCTATGAAGAGTTTGTGAGCAAGTATGGAAGTGAAAATAATTACCTAACTTGACTAGGGATTTTGAAAAATAATAGAAGAGCACTTAGCTTGACTAGTGTTTAAAAGTGGTTGAGGAATAAAAACCAACAAACTTATTTAAGAATATCAAACAGACCCTCTCTCTTTAAATTGGGTCTACTTGAATGCTTTTTCTTTAAAGTATGAGAATGATTTCTCATTCTACCCCATAGTCCATTGTTGGGAGGTTTATTGTTTTTTGTTTCAATTTTTGAATTTACATTTTGAAAAATGTGAAGGAAAATCCTAATGGACTCTAAAGGTACTATATGTCCTTTTCTCTTCAAATTAGGTTCCCTTAGGTATCCTTCCTTAAAATAGTAGGAGAGCGCCTCCATGCTCAATCCTAAAATTCATTATAAGAAGACTATGGTGTTTTGATTTATTTTTTTAAAATGATGATTATTGAGGGAGTTAAGCAAACATCGATGAACCTTTGTAGAATTGCAGAATAGGTTTTTTCCTCTGAATTAGACATATGCTATCATTTCTAATTAAGATCAATGGCAAATGACTCCTCATTTGACCATCAATTTATTGAAGGAAAGTCCACCACTTTTATTGAAGTAAATTAAAAAATGGCTAGGATGGTTAAACAAGTAAATGCAATAGTAGAGAGAAGTTCAAAGTTGAATCCCTTTCCTTGATTTCAATAAACACTTAATTTTAAGTGGAAACATGTTTAGAGGAACATGTCAAAATAAGAGTCTTAAGCTCACTCAATACCCCAACATAAGATTCTATAAGCATGCATCAAGGAATAATTTGAATCACAAATAACAATCAAAGTGTCATTACAAATGACCATTCATCAAATCAAAGAAAGAGAATAGCACACATCCAATTCAAGAAATAAGGTATGCATCGAGAAACACTCCTCGCTTAACAATTAAAAATCATCACTCAAGAAAAAGAAATTTAGAAGTAAGGAACTGCATTAGAGACACTTCTTACTTAACAATTAAAATCCTCACTTAAGAAAAAGAAATCCAGAAGTGGGCAACTGCATTAGAGACGCTCCTCACTTAAGCAAACTAGTAGCAAAGCACACATTCCCACATTAGAAAAGGAATTCAAGAAATGAGGTCATTCAATGGGGAATTTAATTGGATACACAAAATATATTTAAGATAGGAAGCAAACATGTTACCCTACACTAGGTTCATACTTGAACATTTGTTTTGGAAATCCCAATTAAGCAAGCAAATGAGCTTCAAAAATTTTATAAAAATTAAGGAATTCTTCCAAGACATAATCATCATGACCTCACTTTCCCAAAAAAAAAATCCCCAATCATAGTATTTGGAACTCACTTGCTACTTTAAATCAAATTAATCCTTAGGCTATATAGAGATAAATTCAACACGAAGTAGCAAGAAAGAAAAATTTTGAAACCATGGCAAACAAGCCTAGAATAGCTTGAAATTTTTATATGAATGTGATAACACATGAAATATAATCCCATAAAATTTCACATTATTCCAAGCTCATTTACTATTTTAAATCAATTTAACTCTAAAGTTCTACAAAATGAACTATAATACAAGACAACTGAAAAGAAAAATTTCAAACCCATATCAAAATAGTCCAAAATAACTTGCTTTTTTTACAAGAACATGATAACATATGCAAAATATTTCACAACAATCGGAGTTCATTTGGATATCCAATTGAGCTCAAAACAAAGGAGAATTCATTGATACATCGGCATAGGATAGTTTATGAAAATAATTTTAGAATCCATAACAAATGAACTCCAAATGCTTTAAAATTTTTAAAAGAACATGATGGTATATTGTAGATCATGTCCACAAATTTTTATAAAAGATGAAGGTTATTTGCTCAATTAATCAAGCCTAAACATCCAACATACTCATTGATGAGTCACCACAGGATAGTCTGCAAAACATAATTGCAAAATCCAAATAAAATGAATTTCAAATGCTTTAAAATTTTTACTAAAACATGCTAGAATATGAAGAATCATGCCCATAAAAATTCATAAAAAAAATAAAATTCATTTGCTTCCACAATTAATTCCAAACAACTAGTAGAATAATTAAGAATTAGCATAGCAAAAGATCTTCTACTTAAAATTTTGTCAAACATCTTGAGGGCAACTCTCACACATTTGTTCACAAAAGTAAAATCAAACTATAGCTCAGCAATTAGATTACAAAATTAGATCCAAAATCAAAAGGAGTGATAGGATTTAAAATTTAGAAATTTACCTAGTGTGAGAGTAAGTCTCTTTCCTTCTCCTTCTTCTCATCTTCCTTCTTTCTCTCTTGCTTCAGCTATTTCCCCTCTCTTTCACGGCTCTCTCCCTCTCTTCTCCCTTCTCTCTTTAGCTTTTCCACCTGTCTTTCAAGGCTCTCTCCCTCTCTTCTCCCTTCTCTCTTCAGCTTTTCCCCCTCTCTTTCAAGGCTCTCTCCCTCTCTTCTCTCTCAAGGTTTGTGTGAGTGTGTGAGGGTGAGTGAGAATCACCGAATGGGAGCTCTCTTTCTTCTTCTAAGGAGTTTGGTTGTTTCCTTTCTTAATTCTCTTTTTTTTTTTTTCCCTTCCCTTTTTCTATTTTAGCCATCCATTTCCCTCTCTTTTCCTCATTTTCTTGCCTTTTATTTTATTTTTCCTTTTTGTTTTACTCGTTTGTATTTTTATATTTCTCTTTTCTATATTATATTTTCAATTTCTTCTTTTTGTATTTCTTATTTTTATTTTCTTTTGTATTATTTTCTTTTTCTTCTTTTTATTTTTTGTTTTATTTTATTACCAATATTTATATCATTTTTTTATCTTTATTTAGATTTTTGTTTTATTTATTTTAATCAAACCATATCAGGCGTCTACAAACTCAACAACTTCCTGCCTTTACATTCTTTCTTGCAATTTCTCTGAATTGCTTTCTCAACAGCGTTTTTGTGGAGCTGAATCCAACTGGGTTGCAAGATAGCTAACATGATTGGGATGGAGATCACTTCGAGGAATGCTCTCACTCATAGTGTTATCAACTGTAACTGAAACTTAATAGTATTCTTTTTAAGCATAGTTTTGCCGCAGATTTACTAATGATACTAAGACAATATTTCTATGCAAAGAAATCTAATTTATATAGAAACAAATTAATATGTATCACAATCTCTTTAATCTCGCAAATTAAATTTTACAAAAATTTTATTTTAAAAATTTAAATTATTAAATTTTATAGACTAAGTTATTAAAAAATTAATTTAATAGTTCATAATTTTTTGTCAAAGTTTTGTAAAAATGTTGAAAAGACCTTTTACATAATAATCGATTAATTGATATTACAAGAGTTAATTACAGTTTGAAAAGTGTAATACAGAGGATGACAAAATTGATTGTAAATGTTGTGAATTTCCGTGCAGCACTTTTCTTCATGGCAAGATTGTTCAACCAAATGAAATGATTAAGAAATTGTTTTGTTGATTTCAGTAGTTTCATTCATCCCAAGTGGCTAGTTTTAGACAATATGCATTGTACCAAAACCACATACTTTCTTTAGATCCGCTGAACGTGTTGGAATAAAAGTAATCTCATTAATTACGAATTATTAAATGTTTATTAAATATGAGTTAGTTTATAAATTTGTTGAGTTTCATTTTTTAATTTGTAAATTTTAAAAGATTTATTTATTTAATTTTTTAACTAAAGATTTAGTTAAATTTTATTAACAAAAATAATAGGATGATATGTTTTAAATAATTTTTTCAAAAAATTCATATAATTAGATTGCATTATTTTAAAGCATAAGTTGCATTTTAAAGTGCGTGATAATATAAATTATTGTTGATGAAAAACCATTTATATGATTAATATAAATATAAGTAAATAAATAATTTTGGGTTTAGAAAATTCAGTCTTTTTCTTATCATACCTTGCAACTGCAACCATTCGCATTAAGGGCCAAATGTTTTGTGGTTAAAGTGCCACCTCTTTCTCTTATTATTATTATTATTATATATATATATATATAATATAACATTTTGACTCAAATTCAGTAAGAAATTTATTATTAGAAGGAATTTACAAGTATTTGAGTCAAAATTGTGGTATAAAATTCAAACAATCATTCTATCAATACAAGTTGAATTTTAATAAATATTTATTAAAAATTTAAATTATTAAATTTAACCAACTAAATTATAAAATCTAATTTATCTATATCCCATATTTAAGTTCATATGAATTTTAGAAATGACCTTTAGTGGAAGTTTAATTTTCAAAGATTCAAAAAGGGTATGGAAATCCACTAACCCAATAATACATGTCTCCAAGTTCTGGTAATTGACAACTGGTGCACCCAACTTCTGAAAAGGGTCAAACACTAAACCTTAGCAAGCTGACTAAGTGAGTAGTATGCACATGGAAGAAAACCATTTATTGTTTACAAAACCAGGGGACACTTACCATTACCAGCTTACCTTTTGTTCAGCAGTTTAATGCACGAATCAATTTTAATTACTTATACCAGTTTGAAGACCATAATATGTCATAATGGGGGATGAAGCTATTTGGTTGATGTAAGCAATTTGATACCATGTTTATGTTGTGCAAATGAATTCATTTAAAAGAGAGGATACAAGAAGCAAATTCTTACTTGAACATGATTTTGTTTCGACATGTGCAAATCAATTAATCTAAAACAGGGTACTTGAGAGGGACAATTCTTGCTTAAATATAATATGTAACCACTCATTAATCATACATAATTTACTAATTTTAAGAAGATATATAACAAGAGATCAACATTTTTTTAGTAATTCAGAAATTGATAGACTCATCAACTGGTTTTTAATCGAATTAAACATGAAGTAATTCTAAACTTGAGGAAAGCTATTCGCATTTTAAAAATTTCTTTGTCAAAAAATAAGAGATTAAACATTAATTCTCCAATTTTAACATGATTATAATATAAATAGATAATACAATATTCATTTCATTTTTAATAAATTCAGTTAATGCGCATGTGTGCTGTTTGCAAAAAGAAAAATGATGTGTATCTTTTCAGTGTGTACGTTTTAAGTACACAGACGACAATCTATTTTTTTTTTTTTCAAAAAAGCAGTTTCAAGTACCGCTCTCAATGCATACCTAAGAACATATTCATGTCATTTTTTGTACAAAAAGTATAGAGTAATGATATATTCACATTCTTATATTTATAATTATTATTTATTTATTTATTTTTATTTTATTTTTAATAATTTTGACTTTGCCCACCTTAATAGATATGCACAAAGCGTTACCCCAAAAATGTAGGGACAAAGTATATGGCCTAGAAAGAAAAGGGTGTCAACCATGGGGTTAGGTGAGAGTAAGTAATGGACGTTGCCATAGTGTGGGCAGGTATGGTAGGCAGTTTTGCATACAACAATTTCCAATTAGACTTGCTTTTGCATACAAATTCTAATTCCTTCATCCAACTCGAATATCCATTCTATCTAACTAATTATTCTCTAGCACAAAGGCAAGGTAGCAGTCAATATTAATAATTTCATCCTACACAAAAAGTGTCGAAGGACTAGCCCTTCATTCAGATAGGGCAATGATATTTTTATAAATATATATATATATATATATATATATATATATATATTTTCACAAAACTTCAGTTAACTGATCTAGTAAATTAAATAGAAATATATGGTTTAGTAAAATAAATTTAGTCTTCATTTTTTTAAAGGTATTCCTTTATTCTTTGGATCAAAGATTAATTCCTTTTAAAATAAGAGTTGTAAATAATAAATTTTTTTTAATAAAAACAACTCTAGACTTAAACCATATTAACAAACTGTTTCAAAATTTCTTAGTATACAGTCAACTTTCATTATACTAACATCTTGTTAATGTAAAATAAATTTATTTAATAAAATTAAATGTATGTTGTAAATAAATATTTATAGATTTTTTTTATTGAGATATTCAAATGTTAATGGCGCATGCATGTGTTGTCTATTGGGACAACATCAATATAGGAAAGTCCACTTAGTTATGCTAGCTGCTAATGGCTATAAAATAAAGGTATCTCACTTGGTTTTATATTGACTTGTATAGTGTAAGTTTTAGCCTCAAAGTCCAATTTAGAAACTTGATGCATATATGAACCTTTTCGACTTTAATATATCGTTTAGTTTGGGGGTGTTATAATGAATATTATCACCATGTTGGGATGTAGACACTTCCAAGTCAATATTCTTCATTTGGTATTTGAAACTTAAGGAACCTTCTCAAGTTTGGTGGATTTGCAGAACTTAGGGCTTTCATAGTTACTAACAACAAAATGATTTGGTTGACAAATTAGATTCCTTTTGTCCCTTGTTCACACTCTCAACTACTACAACTGTGGATAGAATTGAAATATTGCTTTTTGAATAGTTTTCTTCTACAAAAAATTAAATTGTAACAAATTTTAGAAGAATTAAAAGACCAATTGGTTTCATAATTTAGTTTATAAAATTTAATAAATTTAATAATCTAAATTATTTTAAGTAGGACTATATTTTTTGGTGTAAAGTTAAAATAAATGGGGGTTATACCACTACTCTTTGGAAAAATTGTGTTTGTTTTCACCAATTATACGTCTAGGGTATGGATATGCCAACCTAAAATAAATCAAAGTACCAAAGTTTAATAAGGTGACTAAATTTATGTAAGTAAAATATTTAAGGAATATTTAAACATAAAAGAATTAATGATATAGATTTAGACACCTCATTAAAATAATGATATATTAATTATATTTCAGAATACTATATATCTAATGAAGTAAGAGTCAAAATTTATGTGATGTTTTATTTTTATTTTTAACTTATATTTGTAATCTTCTGCAAACCAAATATATCTCTCATAACTCAACTAGATCTAGTTGCTTAATTTTGTATTAAATTCAAGGGAAAATTATGACTATATAGTCATAGGAATCTAAAAGTTGAATCATTTTTTTTTTTTATAACAAAAGCAAGTGACCTGGTAGAATGTAAAACCTAATCCAGCAATTGGCCTTAGTAAGTCAATCTAAAGTTAGTGGATGAAAAAGTGGAAGAATATTAGACCAATAATTAAATCAAAATTCAACCTTACAGATTAGGTTTTCTTCCAAGCGTGCCGGATCCCAACTATCTGTTAGTTACACCTCTATTACTCTTCTTGTTCTTTTTTTTTTTTTCTGTTTTCTCTTACTAAAGTTGAATGATGGGGCCAAGTAAAATGCAAAACTAATCAAATGAAATGATATATGTAGAACTGATATCCTCTCAATTAAGAAGTATATTTTACAAAGTAAAATGTAAAAAGATGATCGTTGATGAAAAAATTAATAATACAAATTATTTCAGATCCATAAATTATTATTTATTTATTAATATTTTATAAGAATTTTCACTATTAATTTTTTAATTAATAATTATTTACTTGCACTAAAGTATACTATTCAATTTAGAAGATCGAAAGCTGTATATATATACTTAGGTGCACTTTAACCAAAGTATTTTATGGAACTCTTTAAAGTTTCTTCTGAAACATAATGTTGGCGCTCTAAACTTTTATTGCAAAGGATAATGATGCCTCTTACAAATCTAAGTTCCATGGATAACGAAAACAGAAGAAAAGAATAATGTCATGCTTACATATATTTTATTTCATACCCTTTTTCTATGCTTGCAAAAAACCACTAATGTTGCCTATCTTGCCTTCCTTTCAAATAAAATTAAATATAATAACAATTTTAAAATAATTTAAATAAATATAATTAATGAACTTTAAAATACATATAACATTGTTCTACAAAATCTATTAAATCACACTAGTGCATCTGTGTGATGTGATAACTTTTTATAATCCAATAGTCGTAGAGAAAAGTGGGATAGCATTCTTTGTTCGGTACATGGAGACTAAAGAACACTTGAATATAAAATAAAGTTTATTCAAACAAATCAATTCACAAGTGGATTTTTCTTATTCATTAGAATTAATATAAATTTAATTTAAAAATATTTAAATCATTAATTTATAAAATGTTACAAATTAAATTATGCAATTTATTAAATTTAATAATATATAATTATTTTATAAATTATTTATAAACTTATTTTTGTGAGATAATTATTTTTATTTTTTATTTTTATAAAGATATCTTCTTATCCTTTAAATAAGAGATTAATCCTTTTTAAAACAAAAATTGAATAAAAATTATGAAAAGAAAACCTTCTCTAACAAGAATAACTCCAAATTTAAATTTATATTATCAAACTAGCTTAGGTTAAGACGCAACCCAATACATCGTTGATTTATTTTCCCCTACATAAGATGTAACGATGCGTAGACTAGTTTCTTTCCTTTTCCATTGTATTTGATTAAAAGCCTAGGTTTGACCAAAGTTGAAAGCGCAGACAATTACCTCAGAAAGTCTAAAATGTGGAGCGCGCACCCCTCTATATATAAAGAGCTTGAGTAGTGGTGTTCGCTCCATAAGTGCAAGGAACACTACTAGCATTATAAACACTTCTTCTAAGTGGACTCTGTTGTGTTTTAGACAATGGCTGGTTACTCAAATTGCTACATAGTTTTCTTCTCTGCATTGTTTTTCTTCTTGGGCTTCGTCTCTGCCCAGCTTTCCTCAGATTTCTATGGAACAACATGCCCCAGTGCTTTCTCTATCATAAGATCTGCAGTGTATAGTGCAGTTATCAAAGAACATCGCATGGGTGCTTCCTTGCTTCGTCTTCATTTCCATGATTGCTTTGTTAATGTACGTTTCTTCCCCTTCTTCATCTCTCACTCTTTTCCCCAACTGCATGCATTTGATTTTTTTTTATTTTTTCTTTGCATGAGCCTTCGTGTTAACGCCTATGGGGAAGGCATATTTTCCATTTTAAGGTTTCAGTTCTATAATGTTAGGTTAAACAAGGTCCCTTTTTCTTTTTCTTTTTTTGGAGGGGGTGGGGGTCTTTTGTCTATTCCCACTTTTCCTTTGTACTATGATGTAATATATTACCTACGCTAGGATTTCTTTATATATACGGAAAGGTTAGTCCACAAAACAGGGGTTATAAAAGGTTCATAAATAACATATAAATTGTTAGATGAGTGAATTTTAATAGTTCAATTTATATATAAAATTTAGTAAATTTAATTATCTAAATTATTTTAAATAAAATTTTTATAAAATTTAATTTATGAAAATAAAAAAATTATAATAGTCATGCATGGTTTGTGTTTGGGGCATAACCTGTTCTGCATCTATTTGTTGATGAATTTGAGTGCAAGTTTTTAGATTCAAACTGTTGTAACCGCTAGATGTGCTCTGATGACATAGTGTACCAAAAAAACATTGCTTTGCATGGATGGGAAAGAAAGGGCATTATTTGACTAGTCTCGTGATTCTTATTAGAAACAGCATCTCATTAAATACTTATTTAAAAGAATTTAAATTATTAAATTTATTAAATTTATAAATTAAATTGTAGAATATAATAATTCTAATAGTTGGAATGTATCTAGTGTAAATTTAATAAGCTTTTTTTTCTTTTTAATTTTTCTACAGCATCATTATTGGATGCATAATTATTCCACATTTAGTATTGATAATTGATAGTCCCTCACAAGTGCAACACCAAAGCTTGAAACTTAGATCTTTAAACTTAATTCTCTCAACTTAATATACAAGTAACAACCACTGTATCAACACCTTATTAATTGTTTAGTGGGTTTTTGTCATGGAAAATGATGTTCCCTTATTTGACTTATCCTCAGAAGTGAATATCAACTATTTGCCAGTGGAGTCGTGCCCTTATGTGGAAAATTAGCTAGAGACAATCATGTGGTGGTGACTCAGTGTTGACTGTAGGAAAATTTAGAAGTTGGTGAAGGCAATGGATAATTTGTTAGAGATCTTAATATCAAATCTCTGTGCTATCATTATATAACAAAAAAAAATCAATGCACATGATTGCATGAGCTAGAATTCCCCCACATTCGCCCGTCACTGAACAGGCATTTATATTTATCCTGAATTACAAGCATTATTGCACATAGAAAAACTGTAGTGTGACTGATTGCTATGGATGAAACTTGCAGGGATGTGATGCTTCTGTTCTACTAGATGACACTTCGACCATTACTGGGGAGAAGTCAGCGGGCGCAAATGCAAATTCCCTGAGAGGTTTTGAAGTAATTGACTCCATTAAATCTCAGTTGGAGACTGCTTGTCCTGGAATTGTTTCTTGTGCAGATATTGTAGCTGTTGCAGCCCGTGATTCTGTTGTTTCTGTAAGTTTAATACCAAACCACCCAAATTGAAGAGATAGTTAGACAGCCAAATATGCAAAAGATAACATGCGTATATTTGTTAGTTTTCAAATTCTAATTATCTATTATGCATGAAATTTATCTACCAGACATTGTTAAGTCACCAAATGTGATCTAATTGGGACGGGTTTGTAAAGTTTGCAGAAGTCTTAGGCTTAAAACTCTATGCTGTGAGAGATTATTCCCAACTCCTTCTGTATCACATGATATGGATTGTGTGGTATATTCACTCATTAATAAATTGTCATTTGCATGATTTTTGCATGCTTATCATGATTGCCATTTATAAGATTATGTCAATAAAACAATGCAAATGATGATTTGTTATTGGGTTGGTATACCACCATAACCATATCACATGGTATACAAAGTGTATTGAATGGTTTCTCTTATGTAAAATTGTTAATTTTAACTCAAACTATTAAACCAACTTGAAATTAAATTAAAAAATTAAAGATTAAATTTAAAAAAATTTGTTTGAGTTTTCTTAACCAAACTATTTTGACTCGAGAGCACGTAACATGTTTTTCTTAAATTATTCTTAATTATGTATATCCAAATTTTTTAAGTATATAGATAATTAATATATGCCTTAATATGATTTTGTGACATAAATTTATATTTTTTTAATAATTGTATTACATTGCTAATTATTTATTTATCAATAATTGGATTAGTATAGTAATTAAATATATAATCTGTTTTAGATTTATAGTTAGATCTAGGACTAGTTCACAGAGTTACAAATTCGTTTGAATCTGTAATTTATAAAATTAAACTTAGGAGTAAACCGGGCTAGCTTAGACCACTCTAGCACAACCTGTTTTAAAGCGCTACTCCAAAAAAATATATATATTTACCTAGTTTCTCCTCGTAATCATACTCTGACATTTTGATGAGGAAAATTTAGAATGTACCATTACATATCATGAAGAGCTTTGACTGATAGTGTGTTCATTATCTCAGTTGGGTGGTCCATCATGGACAGTAGGATTAGGCAGAAGAGATTCAACCACTGCAAGCAAAGATGCTGCCACCAAAGATATCCCATCCCCTTTGATGGATCTTAAGGATCTTATTTCTTCTTTTGCGAACAAGGGGTTTACTGTCAATGAGATGGTAGCCCTGTCAGGTAAATTGCGAGAACATCTTAAGCCAAAAAATCCTCTGCATTACTTAATGACTTTCTGTATAGGATCTCTGATTATTAATTCTCTTCCTCAACTTTGGGTTGTACATAGGAGCTCATACAATGGGACAAGCCAGATGCCAGCTATTCCGAGGCCGGATTTATAATGAAACCAACATTGATTCTGATTTTGCTAAATCAATCAAGTCTAACTGTCCAAGCACTGGTGGTGACAACAGCCTTTCCCCGCTTGATGCCACCACCCCTGTTTTCTTTGACAATGGTTATTTCAAGGATCTGGTCAACAAGAAAGGACTTCTGCATTCAGATCAGCAGCTTTTTAATGGTGGTTCTACAGATTCTCAGGTCACTACCTATAGTACCAGCCCTGAAACTTTTTATGAAGACTTTGCAAGTGCTATGGAGAAAATGGGAAACCTTAGCCCTTTAACAGGAAAAAGTGGACAGATTCGTAATAACTGTCACAAAATTAACTGAAGTTTAGAATATATGTACTGAGCAAAATATGCTCACCCGATCATGCTCTTTCATGTATTATGCCATTCCCTAATGTATGTCAACAGTCAAATCATAATGATCTAGCAGTCTTAATTCTAGGGTGTGCTCTTTCAAAGAAAGAGGGAAATAATGATATACTGCTTTGAAATTCAGTGCTTTGCTAATTTCTTGTGTCATTACCAGGAAGTAGAAATTTGAACTATTATATAAATATAATGGAGTTGCTTCTGCTACTTTGTGACTGCATTGCAAGAAATTTTTTTTTCTTTTGATTCATCTTTGTGGGATGTACAACCAGAGATAACCTTTTCTTGCCTTCCACAACCCTTTCCTATTCAATAAAGTCAGAAGTTGATCCTAACTTTTTTAACCATAGTGAGGGACTAATTTTGCTAGCCAAATCAGAATGCAACTTTGAGATAATTGAGTTTTTAAGGAACCATTCCCAAAACTGCAACCAACAGAGTCAGCTAGCAGTTTTCAGATGATATAATTGTCAATGTAATCATTTTACTAAAACTTAAGCCATTAGGGGCAAATTTAACAATCATTGTCAATTATATCTCTAGCATCCCTCTTCATATGCAGAAAGATCTTTGGACTTAAAGTGTGAATGAAGCTATTCCCTCCTGACACTCATGATGAAAGTAACATAATTGTGAGAGTCTGAGCAACAAGAATCAAAGTTTTGAGTTTTGGCCTAAGCAATTTTGATACTAGAAATACTTGATACACATACACAGATAGCAAAAGATACGTATACTGTATACATAAAGACTGGTCTCTATTAGTGTATTGAAACAAACATATACTATGACTGGTCTCTATTTATAAACATGAAGACATTGTACAATCCGTACACATGTAAATAACATTGTTCTCTTGATATCATGTCATCGAACAATTCCCCAAAGCCTATGAATGATTTTTGTTGACATCCAAAATAAAATTTCAAGTATAGATTCTTTCTACATAAATTATATCAGTTGGATTCTTAAGTAGATTACTCAGATACAAAGGGCAAGTAACAGATGACTCCAGACATTGAAGTACTGAGGATACAAATTCTTCTCTTTAACCTTTCTGCAATTCAGTATTATATCTCCATTAGAAGGTTTGATTGATCAGAATGAAGTCCTTTTGAATAAATTAAAGCCTGAAAATAGTCTGTATCAAGTTCTGTTGGAGTTTCATCAAGTGGATGTGTACTGTCATTTCTTCCAAGTGCAGGGCACCTCTTCTGTGTTGAGGTTGAAAGCTTTGGGTCAATGTTTCATTGTATACTATAGTTAGGGCACCTCTGCTTCAGTTTCATCAATGACAAAACCCGAGTAAATATTTGGAAAGGCTGTCTTCTCATCAGTGAAGTCAGGGGCGAGAATGGAAACAATGAAAACGGCAGCTTTATGACCAGCTTTGCCATATATGTATATATATATATATATATATATATATATGTATGTATGTATGTATACACACACACACACACAATATATGTAGATTACATTGCCCTGTTAAAAGCCCACTTCTTCATAGCATAAATTTTGAATTCATTATTACTTTTTATGGGTTTGTTCCTGAGGAAATTTCTTAAACGAAGTATTAATAAAAGAAGTACTCTTATCTCCTGGATTTTTTGTATGTGATATGAGTTGAACTTTGTCAGGCAAGAGACCCTTAGCATTTGCATTTGTTTTTCTTTTCTATAGCAATCACTTAGTGTCCAGAGAAACTTAAGTATTTGTACTTTGAATAGTTCAGCTCTTATCATTTCAAATGTGCCATAACATAGTAACAATTCAAGGAATGTAACCGAAAACACAGATAAACATATACTAATAAGTTGATATGTAAAATTTAGTTGGAAACAAGTAATCCCTTCCATGGATAAAACCAAATGATACGGATTGCACACATTTAAATAAATAAATAATCAACATATATATTCTCTCCAAGAAAAAAAAAATAATCACCACATATATGACCTTTCACTGACTTCTTCATGACACTTCTTCAACGATCCTTAGTTGAACCTTGCATTCTTAATTTTAAGAGCCATTACTAAATCGTACAGATTATTAAAACTGACAGTGTTTCGTAATCCTTAGTCCAGAGTCCAACAGATTGCTATATGAAGCTTTAATCGATTTTTCTGCAATTATGTCTAATCTCTCCTGCGTTCCCAGTAAGAGGCTTCATATTGCCCATCTTGATCAAGGAAGCTTTAAAGTCTCTAGCAAAAGCATGTGGGTTCCTGCTGTATAGCTCCACCAATCTGTCACTGCCACTACCATTTCCCTTGAAGAGTTCTTGATCAGAATGGAGGAGACCCTTTTTACTCAGTAAAGCCTTATAATATGTAGTGTCAACTCTTGTAGGAGTGGCATCAAGTCCATGTAAATTGTTGTCTCCTCCACTCCGAGGGCAATTTATCTTCAAAGAGGCTGCAAATTTAGGGTCTATATTGGTTTCATTGTAAATCCTGTTCCGGAAGGTAGTGCACCGGGCAAATCCAATGGTGTGGCCACCAGAGAGGGCAACTAAGTCTTTGAGGTCCAAGCCATGAGACTGGAAATTAGAGAGAAGCTGTGAGAAGTTGAAAAATGGAGGAGGAAGATTGGCATTGGCGGCATTCCTGCTTGCAGTTCTTGCATCTCTTCTGCCTAATAAAACTTCGTAATAAAATGATGAGCCTCCCAACTGTTAACAGAACCATGATGTGTTAGTTAATTTTCAGAGCTAGAAAAATAACCAAAATTGCACAAATGAGAGATTTGAATAATGCTTACTATCTCTACAGAATCACGAGCTGCTACAGCTAAGATATCTGCACATGACACCACGGGGCGTTTGCAGGCTTTGTCAACAGCTGCTTTAATTTTATCAATCACCTCAAAGCCTCTAACTGAGTTAATATTTGCAAAGGCAGTCTTCTCGCCAGTGAAGTTAGCAGTGTCATCTAGCAGATTTGATCCATCACAGCCCTGTCATTGTGACCAATTCTATGATATTTCAGGAACTAACACTATAATATAGAACTGATATATATGGGCTTGTAACAAGCACAATGTTTGAATAATTCCAATATTTGTGTAATCCATGAATCAAAGCAATCATGGAAATGCCGTTTACAAGTGTATGGACAAGATAATGCCTGGACATTTCTTAAATAGAGACCGGTCTCTATTAATGTATTGTATCAAACACCAATAAGTTTCCATTTACAAAACATGCACAGATTGTGCGGTCTGTACACTTGTAAGTAACATTAATCAATGTTGTCATGGAGTGGAAGGCACTAAAACATAAAGCATTACTTTGTGATGCTGTAACTTACATTAACAAAGCAGTCATGGAAATGCAGACGCAGTAAGGATGCTCCCATGCGTCTTTCACGTTCAATTGCCCGTTGAACAACTGACTTTATGACTGGTAATGCCTGGGGGCACTTTCTTCTGTAGAAATCAGCTGTGAGTTTTGCATGAGTGGGGATCATAAACGAAGCCAAAGTGACAACAAGAAGTATAACCAAAGCTTGGAGGTGAGAAGCCATTGTTGATTACGAGGCTTTGAGCTATTAAGGTATTAATTGCCCAGTGAGTTACATTCGGAATACCAGACGAAGGGCTTATATAGAGGAAACTCTTAAACAAGGTAACCACTAAACGCCCATTACTTGTTTGAGTTTATCAACTTATTATTTTAGTTCATCATGTGCCACCTGGATCCTGTTCATTGCCATTGACCTGAATCCCCTAACAAACGTTTATTGCCACCACCATGGTTACTTATTATGATGCTGCTATCGGTTGTGGCTATAATACATTGGTATTTGACTTCAACTCAATATATGCTTGATTACTATAATACCAACAAGAGAAACGAATACTTACCAGCAAGAAAGAGACGGTCATGTTTTAGCCAAATGTCAGAATGCAAAAAATAAGTGATCAATTATCTGTACGTTGCACACCACCATTGATTATAATATGGCATCATTGTCAAATAATGAAAATTTTGGTGTAGACAATGTCTTTGTAGCCAATTGAGCTGAAACCCTTTTTTTCTAATTTTTTTTGAGTAAAAATTTTGCATACTCAATAGAATACATGCATTTTGGTGTGACCATTGTTGTCTAGAATGAAATTTAATTAGAGTTAGGATGAAATTTATAATCTCGTAGAATGGTAACATTACTTTTAGTATCCTTACATTATAATTACTGCATTTTATATTGAAATTCATTCAAGAATCAAAATTATACCAACTTAGCATGAGTTAATTTAATTATATTCTCTCAAAATACATGACTAGTTAAAGTAGAGGGGAAGGGTCAAAATTCTCTCAATCAAACTCAATGGTTTTGTTCTCTCTTGTTCTCTCCTACAACAGTTGTAATTGAACATTGAAAGAACGAAATTAGGAATAAGGAAAAATACTTAAATATTTATTTAACATATTCTACATGCTCACACAAAGCTTATGAATAGTCATTAGAGAGCGGTCGCTAATAATTTTTATAAGCTTTCCGTGAATTTTTTTTGGTGAAAAATAGCAAGAATATATGATAAAAACGTAACTTAGATCTGATTTTGATTAATGGTACTAAATGGTTAAGTATGACTTGACATTTAATATGTGTAAAGACAGTTAAATTTGGCTTTGATCAGACCTGTTTAATTTTGTTTTATTGAAGATTTATTGTTTATTTATATGATGCATAAAAGATTAAAAATTGGAAATATCAATTGTTTGGAACATTTTTGCTGAATTTTTTATAATTAAATTTCTTTTGAAACGTTAAATCTTTTCTTACAAATATTAAACTCAATTTTCTTATACTTTTTTATTTTATTTAAAAAGTTATTATCGAAATTGATATTATTTAAAATTTATCAAATAATATTTTATTACAATTACTCTATTTTTATAAAATTTCTTTTTATCTATTTAAATAATTATATTACTCTAAAATTAAATAATACATGGGATACATGTATCCATATCTAATATTATAACACTTTGACTATCTAGGATTTAGGTTTGTACATATCCTTACATTATTTATTTGAAGCAATTCATGAACAGCTATTAGTGCGTCGAAAAATGCAAGCAGTATGTACTGAAACAAATTTTTCATAAAAAGAGAGAAAAAAGAAAGAAATTATGACAGTATATATAATTAATATTTAAAATTTATATACACATATATCAAAACTCTATTTTCTCTAATCAAGTACACAACATTATGTATAACCAGGTACTTTTACTATTTTTATAATTTAAATTTTATTAAATATTTATTTTAAATAATTAAATTTATTAAATTTTATAAAACTATAAATGTAATAAATCTAACCATTAATTTTTAACTTCAAAGAGCATTTAATAAAATACATTTTGTGAAATTTTTTTTTTTCAAAATTGATACTTCCTAAGAATCAGACGTAAATCATGGCTTCCAAAAGTCGGTCGAAAAAGTCAAGCCCTATAAAAAAAAAAATCCTACATTAGAGGAGAGAATACGGCTTAATTAGGGGTCAAAACCCCCTTAAAGATGCTTCACATGATGCTTCCCACAATCATGAACATAAATAAGTAATGAACTTATATGAAAAGCTACTTGTCTTGCACCACTATATATTTATCAATTTCTCCCAATTTGAGAAACATAAAACGCTCCTAGATGGCAATTAAGATTACACCATCTATTATTAAGTTGACAAAGTATGATTTGTACAGTTAACATTCTCAGCAGTAGTTGAACAAATAGTAACATTATTATATTCATACTCTTATATTTATAATTTTATCTATAATTTTTATTTTTTTATTTAAATTTTTTATTTTTTATATATTTTTTAAACATAAAAAATTAAATCACGTCAAACATGAGGCTACAAACGTAGCCCCATCGTTTCTCAACAAATAGTATATACAACAGTAGTTGAACAAGTAGTATAAAATATGATATAATTCAAGGCGATAATTAGGGAACAAAATCAGCATACACACCATTATGCAAAATAATGCATGTCTGACCTTTTCTTGGGGGAAGGAACATTTGCGGGTTTTTCTCCCTTTTTCCACCTTAGGGACAACCAAATAATACATGATGTTGGTAGGGCATCATCTTAAAGAAAATAAAGCTAAAACACACCCAACTTCTCATATTTCGGTGCAGACTTTCAGAGATATGTACTATTATCATGTTCAATTCCTCCAATTTCGACCTGCACAAATTTACTCCTACAAGGCCAAATATGGTCTGGCAACTCTTTCAACTACCGGTAAATACCTCCTCTGTAGTCTTAAATCTGACAAATTTAGCAATGTAGAGTTACTCATTATTAATTTGCAGCAATGATAATAGCCATTGCCCGAAAACATTGCATATTGAAGCCCATCAAGGTAAAAGCCAGACTTACAGTCAAACAAATGGAAGTCTAGATCCCAGCAGTAGAGAAGAATTTACATGAAAAAGAGTTAAAAGAATGAGTCTGAACTTCCATGTAAAGCTACATTACTAACATGGGCGCGAATTGCTTTCCACACTGCACATTACAAATTTCAACACCACCACAAGAGCCACCAATTTGGAACTTCAGTGAACAGATTTTACATTTGTAAAATCCATGACTACTATTCGCAATGTATAATGTGCTTTTAATATCATTAAAACGTTGCATACTTCTGGAAAACAGAGAAACAAAATGTAGACAAACAAACTGAATTGATGGATTAGGAAGATAGAGGAAAAAACTTACCACCATAGGTTTCTTAACCCCGGACAACTAGCCAAATAAAGGGTGTTACATGTCAACCACCTATCCCTCAATTCATAAATTATTTGGTCCATCTTGCTTGTCAAAATGACTCTTAAACAACTTAATGAAACAACTTCCATACTATATGTAATAATAAGAATCTTCAGCCCAAAATGCAGATTGGAATTGTTCTGGGTCCATTTAACCAACATATATCGCACAGCTTATTTATTAAATACCATATAACTCATTTAGATCATTAAATTGATATTGAAACCGCTCACATAGCAATTTACTCTGTCTCTGTTAAGTCATAGATTATACTTAGAGCATAATTAACAATAAATGGACCATCAGATGCCAACCAACATTCAATAAAAATCACACCGTTATGACTCTCACCATTAGATGTTCAACTAAAAGTGCAGCAAAATGCCTGAACCCAATACGGATCTTGGACATTTGTGATTTTATTTTTACCATAGAGAACTTTTGGCTCTCTGGATCTTTTGCAAACATATAGTAAGTTAATAACCACGATCTAATTAAGCCACAACGGCAAAAGTTCCTACCAAAATTAAGACCTTTGTTTGGTCTACAATATTCAATGAGATTAATCCAATATCTTGATGTTGGTGTGAAGTCCAAGTAAAAGCGGCGTATGCTTGCACTTACTACCTAGTTACGAACTTACAACAGACGTGTGGTGCATGCTTGGTGCCTAGGGTGAATTGATGATAACTCACAAACCAGAATCTGTTCGACAAAGGTTCATATATTCTGGAAGTTAGAATGATAAGAAAAAAGAGAACTAGAAGAAGAAGAAGAAGTTTTGTATTAATAAGATGATATGGCTGACAATAAGTGTTTGTTGGAACGAATGCAGAAAATTTTCAAATAGCGTGATCAGCCATTAGGATTATGTAAATGGCTTCTTTAGGAGTTTGCTCTTGAAAGCTTCCTAAGGGTCTATGCAATGGAATTTTTGGCAGGAGCTTGTTTCTTTTACAGAAGATGTCTTATTCTCGTAATCATACTCTTCTCTGTTTTTTGCTTATTTAATAACATTTCTTTTCCTATCAGAAAAACGAAATTGTGAAAGACACAAATCCTCCATTATTAAAAAAAATCTACCAAATCAACTAATAAAATCTACCAAAAGTATTTGCTTTAAGAATATTAGTTTTTAAACTAAGATACCTTCGGGATGCTTCTGAGGACACATAGCTATATTACTTTCTTTTCCTTTCTTTTTTCTTAATGTAAAATTTAAAACAAATTAATTTTTTTAAAATTATCTAAGTTGGAGAGAGGATTACAGAATGGCTATCGACTTCAAATAAAATAACAGACATGGCATACAAGTTAATTTGTGGATTAGGCAACATTGCTGAACAAACAGGGGTAACTCTATTAACCTATCTAGAGTAAAAGGAAGGTTTAAAAAATTGCATGGAAAGAATATTGAGAGCCAAGAAGGTTATATTTTTCATCTAGGAGTAAGAGATGTAAACATAGAAGTTCAAAACAATACTCAATCTGATTCTCTTCAGAGATGTTAGATGTGTTTGCTTTCAATAATCAGCAATCCAAACCTTGCTTCAGTTATCAAACAGACCCAACTTAGCTTCCAGGGAGGATAGATAATATTTGCACTCAAATCTGAACATAACAAAAGATAATGGACACATTCATGTTGCTGTAATCACAAGTTTCAGGAAATAAATAATCATTAAAATTAATTCAGATAAGTCGCTGCCATAAAATTGAATAGTAATCTTAGAAAACCAAAAAGGCACTAAATACCTTGAGAACCAAATAGGGCTTGTTCCACTCATATAAGATGAGATGAAGCACAGAAGCAGTATGTATTAGGCATATATAATTCAATAACAAATCTTATAGCTGTTCGATATGCTTTTGCAGCAGCTTTTAAGTCTACTTAGTAAGTGCAAAACATCTAGTCGTTATACAGATGCATGAGAGACAACACAACAAGAAGATTACATCGATCCTGGACATCAATATAAAATGTGATTCTTATTTTGTTCTTCTGCAGATGAAGGTAATTCATGCTTGTCAAGTAGCTCCAATTATGAAGCTTAATCACCAAAATAAATAAGAATAATGGTACTACTCAGTTTTTGCTTCTTTAAGATGGCTACTTTGATGGAATACAAAAACAGATGGTCATCTAATAATTTATTACACATTAATTGAGGTATCATACCAAGAATAGAAACGGAAGGAAAAAAGGAATAGAATATTACATGGTGACTTGCATAAGAAATTGCTGCAAGATCAATCCTGGTGAATGTTCTCAATAGCTGCAGTGATACTTTTACAATCATATTCCATGGTCTTCATCCAGTTCTCAAAGTCTCCGATTTCCTGGATGTACGAACATTGGCAATATATTAAGAATAAAGCACTTTACAGAAGACTAAACTCAGACCAGTAACTACTTGCTCCAACGAAAATATACAAAAGATATATCATAGCAAGCCAAACTCAATAAGTCAGTATTAAGCATTGCCCTCCATGTCTGCTAACCAAAGAAACCCATAAGTTTTCTAATGTCAGAAGAATGCGACAGAAAAAAGAAAATCGCGAATTCAGTCCAAAGCACAGTGAGTGTTCAACATGAAGAAATGTCATGAATCTAGGTTGCTAAAGCACATTTAATCCACATAATTATTCGTCTGTTCCATTCAATAAAAAATGCATGTCAGCAGGCCTTAAAGTGTCCCCTTATTTCAAGGACAAATCCAATCATCATTTATCATTTTTTTTATCTGGTAGAATGCCAGAATTGGCAATGCACATCATCAAGGTTAGTGCTGTATTACTTCATTGTTTCTATTCTACTTTGCAATCTAAATACAGCAGATTCTGAAAAAACATTCACGGGGTGTGGCGTAGTCCTGCATCCCCAAAGTATAGTACAAAAAAATATATACTGTGAAAAGAAAGAGAAATAAAAGACCCAACTCAAATTCTAGTGAATACAACAAACTGTTATTAAAAAGACACACGGATGCAACAGAAAAAGAAACACGTTAAAAATACCTTAACTGCGGTATTCAAAGCATGAGTGGCAGCAAGCCATTGATCCGTCTGCTTCATGAATCGAGTAATAGTGGCAGCCACTGCTCGAATTTCATACTCAATTCGCTTCTGGTTAATGAAAGACTCTTGCACCCCGTCATTGACGGCCGCCACCAAGAGATCCGAAACGCGCACGGCTTTTTTTAATGCATCCTTCTTAGCTTTCTCTGCTTGAATCGCACATCCAAATTAGTTCACAAATAAGAAACCCTAACCCCCCATAGAAGCAATTTTATGGGAAATTTTTCAAATTTTTGAAGGGAGAGAAAGGTAGAGACCAGTGTGTTGGCGGAGTACAAGAGAGGTGTGGTTATGATCTTGAACCAATTTCAGCAAAGAAGCTTCCAAACCCTTCGGCTCTGTGCTTGATTTCTCTGCGTCTGACGGCGACGCTGATCGGCCGCGCGGCAGCGGACGTTGGGATGAATGCATAGTCTGAGTAAGCAGTGCAGGGCGCTATAGTCAGCAATGAGCAGAGAACCTCAGGGCAAAAGGCAAAAGCTTCTCCTTTCATGATCTTTGGAAATGCAATGGCTATCATTTGTGGCATAGTAATCAATGTTTTATTTATTTTTTTCATTTATTTTTTTTTTCAGATATACATTATATCCTTTTATTAATTTCTATCAAATTAATTTAAAATTAAATTTTAATAAAGAATTAAGAGATTAAAAGAATATATATTTACAGTTTTTTTTCCTGAGTTAATCATCTTTTAAATAGAATGTTTATTTTAAATTGGATTTTGAATCTTCAAACTCTATAATATTATTTATTAATTGAATAAGCTCTTAATTACGAGAGATATGAATTTGTTTGAGGCTTAAAGCCGGAAGCTCTTACATACAAATCATAACTATCAATGTCTTAATATTTATAAATTCGAGTTAATTCAGTTAATAAAATTTAAAATATATATAAATTTAAATTTAAATCTTATTAATTGAAAGTGATTAAATGAAAACTTGTTATATATAATACGATTTTGTATATGTCAATTGAAAAACAAAGCAATCATTTCATATTTTGTCTCATATAAGATTAAAAAATTATTTTGCATCTATTTATTTACAATCTTACTCAATATAAGAGAAAGAAAATGATAACTAATTCAACAAATAAAAAAGTGAAATGGTTGATCCATCAAAACAGATTTATTTAAGTAAAAATAATCTATAAATTATAAACAAATGATCATTACTTTTTAAAAAAATCTAATATCTTTTCTAATGTCAAACAAAAATTCTAACTATTTTTTTTTTTTTGTTTTAAGGATGAAAGGAAACAATTTGGATTTGAATTTCTATCAAGGATATGATCGTTTATATCATACGACTTAAAATTTGCTATGTTGATAGATGCGTATGATGGATTCCAATTACTTTAAAGAATTATAAAGCTAGCCATAACGGCATGACTCATTTGGCATAAAGCATTTGCCTTTACTTAGTAGAGGCAAGTTCAATCCTAATGAATGAATTTTCCCTGTCCTCCTCTCCTTACTTGTAAAGACATCAGCTTCCTCTATTATCAATATATATATATATATATATATATATATATATATATATATATATATATATATAAAGCTAGACAAGTACATTATATTTTTGAGATAAAAGCAAGGTGGTAGCAACTTAGACCAGTTCATGGGTCAGCTAAATGTATGACAGACTTGGCCCAAACTAATGGGTTAAAGACCCAAGTCAATTGGACAAGATCATGGCCAGGTAAAATAATCCCAGGCAGGTGAAAGGAGCCATGTTCTCTTAACATTTATTTGTTTTCTTTAGTTAGGATTCTCTTTCATTAGTTTCCATCAAATTTTACTTCAGCTCCTTTTCTAATTTTTATACGAACTTTATTTAAATTAAAGAATCAAGATTCTTAATTTGATTAAAGTTTACATATCAAATTATTAGTCTTACCAAATTTAACGGTTTATATTCATTTTTATAGATTATCTGTAAACTTAGATTTGTGGGTTAATTTAAAATTTTTCATTTTTCATAGATTTAGAATTTGTTGGTGCGTAATTTGTCAAAATTTTTTGTAATATTGATATTTGTACAAATAAATTCTACACATACTCTTACGTCTCATATTTTTTTTTCTTTCTTTTTTTGATTTGTGTACATGCAGATATTGTAAGCTGTGTGTGCTAGTACATTTAACATTTTCCCTTTTTTATATCCTCAATTTGTTAGATTTGAGTCCATTGCTCCATGCGGTTAAATTAATTATCTTAGTTTGCTTTACCTAGATTTAAATTCTTTCTTTCTTTCTTTTTTTTTTCAATTTCTTTTCCAAGAATAGTGAAACAAATTATTCACATGGTGCCCAACTTGAATTTGTATGATCCATACAAGATAGTTGTAAAGTCATTACAAGACAAAATAATCTCTGAGGGCTTTCCTAAGAATGGTAGGTAAGCAAAGGGAAGCAAAACGAATTAAGAAAAAAGAAAAAAGAAAAAAGATGATGGGTATACGTTTTTGGCTGGCCCATAAAGCCACGTTCACAGAAAAGTAAACAGTGATATACCAATAACGAATAATATAGTTCATAAATTTTTATATTTATATTTTTATTTATAATTTTTATTTAAATTTTATTTTTATTTTTTATATTTATTTTTTAATAAATTTACATCTAATTATGCAAAAAATGTGACTAAATGCATAGCCACAACGTGACTGTAGCATTTCCGTAAGAAAACGCAGATGGGGACAGGCAAATCCATCTGAACAATGTTATCTTTATGTTATTATTACTTCTCTCACTATTTATTTATCACACCTTCATTTCTCTCAATTCTTACAATGTATTAATGTGTTTGATTCGACGTAGGTGAAATGTGAAAAGAAAAACATGGACGAAACATTACGCAATCCATCTTATCTACATCTTAGGTGCGGTCCAGCACCATCCTACTTTATACTTACTACGTTGGACCTATTGCTGTTTCACTGACTACATGATATCATCTAATTTCCGTCAAACCTCAAATATTTGGATGCCGACTTCTTAACAAACTCATTATTAACAAAAAAAGAAAAAGAAGAAAGATTCAGCTTCAGCATATGCCAGCCTTTTTCTATCTTCTGCCATTTTCTTTTCTTTTTAGTTAATGCGAGTCTAATATAGGTACTAAAGAGTCGCTGTTGTTGTGGAAATTATGTACTGTCCCTTAGTAGATACCAGAAATGTTGAACTTTGAATTGGTGAGGATAAGGAAGGCTGTGGGATGGCTTCCAGCCTCTACATATACAGCTGTTTTCTGATGTGAAATGTTATTTTATGAATATATATTGGTGTCCTAATCAAAATCAATTTTTAAATGTATTTTAGAATATTCTGATGGTAGATATTGACACACCTCATCAACATATATCATTATATTTCAGGCTACCATAGTCATATATTCTAATCTTATTGGCTTGATGAATGAATTAAATGGGCTTGTACACAAGAATCTCTCACTTTTCTACTAATGATCTATTGGTGTTTTGATACTTCCCTATATTGTATGATTCTTCTCTTCAAAGATATGCATTTAATTGATAAGAAGAAACGAAGAAGGTTAGTTAGGATGCCAAATATAAGAGAAGGATTCGGATTATTTGTCTTTATTATTTTTTAATGTTAGTAATTTTTTATTACTTTTATTTAATTTATATTAAAATATTTTTTTTGTAAATTCCTTAATTTTGATAATCCTCTAAAATCAATAGATTCATCTCGCATGGAGAGAAATTAGAGACTATGAAGCACACACTTCAAAAAAGTACTTGTATCCATGGTGGACGCACACATTTGAGACAGTCGCACATCAAATACGACACCATGGTTTAAAATATATTTAAATACTTCAAATTTTATGGGTAAAATTACTCGAATATTAAATATTTATGAATAAAATAATTATTATTAAATTAATTAAATTTTATAATTTAATTTATAAAATTTAATAAATGTAATAATATAAATATTTGAAGTGAATATTTTATAAAATTCTTTGTGGAAATAACATAATAAAAGTTTTATTATATCATGATGTATGTTTTGTATTGCGTATGTCTTTCATACCTATGTCATTGTCTATTTTTATGATAGCTTTATTTTTATAAACTAAAATTTATTTAAATGCGACATCTAGAAGATTCAACTGCTCATGAATTAGGTTGGGAAAAGTAAAGTGAATTTCTTTCTCAGAAAATAAGAGTAAGGCTAAATTAGCATAATTTTTTGTGTTACTTCCCTAATGTTTTTTCCAAGCTTTCGTAAGAGGAAGGTCCTTTGCATTTATTTTGTGATTGTTGTATTTACCAAATTTAGTGAAAGTAATCCGGAAAAATTGAACTAATGCTAAGATCATATACAGCAAACCACCATATGCATTAACTCCCCATCTATTAAGAAATGCAGTTAATACATAAAATATTAATTATTTTACAAAGATATTGTGTTTAGGTATAAAAAATAACACGAATTGATATATATATATATATATATATATATATATATATATATGTGTGTGTGTGTGTGTGTGTGTATACATGTATATTGTGCGTTTAAGTTTCGTGCAATCTAACAAAATACTTATAAGTCAAGTAAAGACTTAGCAGGGCATTGCATGGAAGAATCTCTAAACTGATATTGATTGATGAAGAAAGAATCACATATTTCCACTAAATTATTTCCTATGGTTTAGATAACCCACTAACATTTTATGACGTGCGAAAAATACCTACAAACACCTATCTATATTGATGACTTATCTAAATTAGCTTTTAGTGCTGAAAATGACTCTTTACTAGAACTGCGGACTCATTATATCAAAACATTTATACCATTCTCATATTTAATCATGTAAATTGTTGAATTAACTAAATTTTATAGTTCAATTTATAAAATTTAAAAAAATTTAATGATATATATTTTATTAAATGAATATTGCATGAGAATAAAACGACATGAAAATGGGATAAATGTGGTTAATATGTAATAATTTTTACTGTTCATTGATCTACCTCAACTTGAAGGTTCTCTTTCTAATCTCATCGTCAAGGGGCAGATAATGGAGAAGGGCTTTTGAGTTCTTCTGCATGTAACTTTGGAAGATGCGCGGCATGCAGTTTTCCTTGAGAACAATTCTATGAAATAAATTATTAGTTTGGGGATCCTCTCATTATTTCTGCAGAAATTGATGGCTTCTGCTGTTTTCAATCGCGCGGTGGACGGCCTTTTTGATCGCATTAAGACCCAAGGTGAAAGAAGATTCATAGTAGGGCAATAATAATCAAACCACCTAGCTAGTTTCTTCTAACATCACTGTCAATAACACACACACATTAGAAGCTAATAATATTTTTCTGCTGACCTCTTTTTTCCAGCCAGCAGCATCATAATTTCTCGCTGGAGTAATAAACTAAACCAGGGGCGGAGCATGATTTTTTATTTTTTTTACTGGGTCAAAATTAAAGGTAGTAAGATAGTTACAAAAACTAAATCATCACATAATACATGAATATTATATAAATTAAAATTAAATAATACTTAAATAACATTTTAATTTGTCCCTATATGTAATGTTAGAATAGGGCTTGTAAATAAAGTTTTGAGCGAATTAAAATGACGTTTTAAGGTAAGTTTTGTAAATTTGTTTGCATATATAGAGTATGTTATGTGTGGATATAAAAGAAAAATTTGGAATGAGTTTAGTAACTTCTTGTTGAATACTCATTTGAGTGGGTAAGGTGTTAACTCTTGAATGAGTTTTTTTAAATAGATTATTTACCTATGCAATTTTTTTTTTTTTTTTTACTATTGAAAGAAGTTAGTTTTTGTAAAATTTTAAAATTTTAAAAATTATTTTAAAAATTAAAAAGTTGAATAAAACATGTAAATAAGAATTTATTTGAAAGGGTTTAAAATTATTATAAGTAATATATAAAATTTTAAAAAATTTTAAGTAGGGTGAAATTATAAAATTATAAAATTTTTATTAGTATGTACAAGATTTTCAAAATTTCTGGGAAAGTCAAGACCACTGTAACCTCCATGTGCGTCCGCCGTCCGCCTCTGAACTGAATAATATTTGTTTTTTGGAACCTTATGAATAGTCAGTCAACCTTGGCGGGCATTCCATTAATTCTTGGACTCAACAGCTGAAGACACAATCCCAGTAGATGGCGACACTACAATTTGAAAAAAGCCAAACCATGGACACCACACCGTGCCAAACGGTTTGAAACTTTTGAACGAATTAGTAAGTTCATTTCACCTGATTATTTGTTTCCCAGCTAATAACAAACGAGACTTTTGTTAACCTTGATTAACACTGATTTTTCAGCCTTAAATCTATTCTGCCATGCCATGCACCACGACTTGGTCTAGTTTTGATGATTAGGTGAGATGCCTGCCAGCTCCATACTTCAGGATATTCTTACATCAGAAATGCTATTCTTTTTTAGGTCTTTTTAAGATATTTCTTTATTTTTGGGTAGGAGATTACTGTTTTTAAAGGCAGAGCAGTAAATAATAAATCCCTTTCAATAAGAATGCCTCCAAATTATTTGTATTTATGTATATTAATACATATTCTGAGTGTATTATACCTAACGGTCTACACTCTTATACACTCGTCGATTCCAGTCTTCGCTCTGTCTATATATTATAGAGTCCCACCTCGTAGTTTCTCAGATAATCTTCTAAGGCTTCATACATAAACATAGCAGAATGGCTCCTTCTTCTTCTTCTTCTTTCTCAACATCAGTTATTGCTGCAATATTAGCAATATTCGTGGTTCTTACAGGGAGCTCTTCTGCTCAACTCTCTGAGAACTTCTACTCTGAGAGTTGCCCGAAAGTTTTCGACGCTGTAAAATCTGTTGTTCACTCTGCTGTGTTGAAAGAAAGCCGGATGGGAGCTTCTCTCCTTCGCCTCTTCTTTCATGACTGCTTTGTCAATGTAAATCACCTCACTACTCATCTGTATACAAGTTCATAGTTCCGAAGTTGATCCTCTTGCCAATTACTGAATTTAAGTCTTGATTATCCAATGGATTGCCTTATCATTTTCTAAACATCACTTTGGTTTCAATAAACTTCATACTGAAGATCCCATAGAAAGATGAACATGTAATGCTCATCATTTCTGTTTTTTTTTTTTTTTTTTACTTTTTTTTTGGGTAGAAACATCATTACTAATTAAGTTATGCAGTTATGCTAGCTACTTGCCACTGCCAGTGATAGGACCACCATTCTGATCATCTCATGTTTTCTTTTCGAGCATTGTTACTGGTACGTGAGAGGACGGTATACTTAGTGTCTATCCTCTCACAACAAATTTTAAGTTTTATCCTTAAAATCGATGAAAATTATAGAACTGTCATTCACGAATTGTTTTCTAAGAGTATGTCCTGATTTGTACGCTTAGCAATTTTTTTCTCTTTCGTCTTTTTCTAACAGGTTGTTTCTAAATGATGTGACGTTGCCAAATACCCTCTGCCTCTTTTCTTTAAACTTTTTCTTATTTTTCCAATTACTGGTAAAATTTGTTTTCTCCACGTGACTTTGGTTTGAAATTTAAATTTTGTTTTCTTCTTCTTCTTCTTCTTATTATTAATTTTAATTACATTAAATTTTGTTTTTTCATTTATTTTTTACTTAAATTTATATTTGCCTCTTTTACTATATTTTTTACTTTTTACACACATACATGGCTAGGGTGGCAACTTTTGGTTGAAAATGTATTACATAGTGGACGTCGAAAAGTTTCACTATAGTTTTGAGAGTTATTATTGAAAAAGTATGAAGAATATTTATGATGTACGGTCATAATTATAGAATACATTTATTATAATTTTTTGGGAAGATGTTACTACTAAAAAAAATCAAAGTTACATGAAAGATGAATAAGTAAAGCTACACTTAGGTGGTTAAAATCACGCAAGTGTTATAAGAAGGCGTAATAAAAATAGAGTCAAAATTTGGATTTTACTATTTTGTGTTTAGTTGTAAAAGAAACATAAATTTAAATGTGTGTATATATCAATACTCAAGATCAATATATGGTTTATAAAATTGTTATTTGTGATAGATGATTGAAGGAATAACTACACATAGCATATCCTATATTTCCATAAGAAAAAATAAGATACTTTTCATGGCCGATGCACCTCATATTTCTAAGAAAGGGATCACGTGGCCTCATTCTGGTGCTTCAAAATATGTTCCACTTTAACCAGGGGTGTGATGGGTCTATACTTCTGGAAGACACTTCTTCCTTCAAAGGAGAGCAGCATGCAGGTCCCAACAACGGGTCTGTAAGAGGTTTTGAAGTCATTGACGCTATAAAATCTATGGTGGAGGAAACATGCCCCGGTGTGGTGTCATGTGCAGACATCTTAGCCATTGTCGCTCGTGACTCTGTTGTGATTGTGAGTTGCAAATCCAGATTGCCAACCATTATCTTTTCCAGTAATTTCACTTTTGCAGCAGATGTTTTAGAAACAAAATAACTTTATCCACAGTTGCATTTGAGTCATAAGGGTCCTTAGATTAGTTGAATTTGCTTTTTATTGTGCAGCTCGGAGGGCCTAATTGGGAGGTCAAACTTGGAAGAAGGGATTCCAAGACAGCCAGCCTCCTTGTTGCCAACAGTGGTGTGATCCCACCACCCACTTCTACCCTTAGCCACCTTATCTCAACATTTCAAGCTCAAGGCCTCTCTGCCAAGGACATGGTTGCTTTATCTGGTACTTCTCTATTTTCTCCATCTTCATCCCTTCCATTATGTTATTTCTCTTTCATGTACAATTTATTAAGCATCAAATTATGGATCTGGATTGGGGCCGTTGGTCTCCCAAGGGCAAGTGCTTTATATTCTTTAAAAATTATTTAAAATTAGAATCTCAGTGCCAAAGAATCTTAGTTACAGATTATGAATAATTTAAGCTAGAGCCATGTAGTTCACTTAGCACTAGAACTTGCCTCTCACTTAAGAGGCGTAAGTTCGATCCTACTTGTCCCAAGTTTCTCTCCCCCTATTCCTATCCCCACCTCCTATTCCTATCCCTACCCTTACATATAGGACTTTAGTTCTTATGTATCACCAAAAAAAATAGATTAAAGATAATTTAAGTAAAAGAAAGTTTTGAAAGTATTAAGACATAAGTAAGAAAAAATAAATCCGACCACAAATAATCAGTACTCCCTTTTTTTTAAAATTGTTGAAAATTACAAAAAGAGATACTGACAAAGAAAACAATTGAGAGAAATTAATAAGGTAGTGTATCTTAAGATGCATGTCACAGACATAGCTGAGAGAACATCGTGTGACTACAGGAGCCCACACAATTGGGAAAGCAAGGTGTATAACATTCAGAAGCCGAATATACAATGACGCCAACATTGACATTTCATTTAGCAAGGATAGGCAGAGGAACTGTCCAAAGACTAATGGGTTTGGAGATGATAATTTGGCAGTTCTAGACGTCCAAACTCCCGATTATTTTGACAGCAACTACTTCAAGAACCTCATCAACAAAAGGGGACTCCTCCACTCTGATCAAGTCCTCTTCAATGGCGGATCTACTGATTCTTTGGTTAAAACTTACAGCCAGAATGAGAAAGCTTTTCACTATGACTTCGTTTCTGCAATGATAAAGATGGGCAACATCAAACCCTTAACAGGCTCGGAAGGGGAGATTAGGAAGAATTGTAAGAGAGCCAATTAGAAAGATGACCCACTTTCAAAAGGATATAACGTGGGTTAATTTGATGATTTGTACTCCAAAAATGGGGTGTGGTATTTTGTTTGTATAATTGCGAATCGTTTCGTTTCAATTTACTTTCTGTTTTAGTTATCGCATAGGGTAAACTATAAAGCTTGTTTGGACAACTACTGTCGCTCAACTTCAATTAATTTTTTTGTTGGATAAAAAGTCTCTTGCAATAATTTTTGTTTACACCACTAATCCTTACATAAGAATTGAATTTTTGTGGGATTCCATAAAATTTGGCAGAGAATGGAGGGAATGATTTGTTTAGGGACGTGAGATGGTTATGTCCCGTTGTTTAACTCATACAATAAAAAAAACATAAAAGGCCAAGATGTAGTGGCACACGTAGATGTATTATTTTGGAGAAATGATAATTGTACAATTTGAGTACAATTTTTTGTAAAATTAGTATTTTTGTAGTTTTACTCAAATCTTAGAGTCAAATTTCAATTGCTTTTTATGAAAAATTGTATTTAAATTGTATATTCTCTGATTATACAATTATCATTTCCCATTATTTTGTTAAAAGACGTTGTCTTACATTAAAAAAATTCACTTCCTTTTAGGTTTTTGTTGAGAAATGATAGAGGTTGCACATCCTCTCACATAGATGAGATGAAAGAGAAAACATGAAAGAGAGAGAGAGAGAGAGAGAAATGGAGGTAGTACCAAGAACGTAAATATTAGTGTGTATGTATATCTCAGACCAAATATTAAGAATAAAGCATAAAAAATGACAAATATGCAAGCTTGCAAAGAGAAAGAAAAAAAAAAAAAGAGATTTATATTAAGTGAAATATGGAATTTAGGATGAAGAACGAAAAGTTTTGATTGTAAAAGAAGATATTAAAGAAAAATGAAAAAGTTATTTGCACAAACTTTTTAATGAGAAACAGATAATGAGTATGGATACAGAAGGTTTAATTACTCAAAAGAAGAATCAAAATTTTAATTTTATCATAAAATTCAGAAAAATTGAGGTGAACAAAGTATTTAAGAAGATAAACAATAATTAAACTATGGGTCCCAATAACATATCTATTAAGGTTTAGAAGTATTTAGGAGAGAAATATATTTTTTGGCTTACCAAGCTATTCGATCAAATATTGAAGTCCAACACAATGTCAAATAAGTGGAGGAAAAGTACTTTGATGCCTATTTACAACAAGAGAGATATTTAAAATTGTGAAAATTGTTAGGAAATCAAACTCATAACTCATACTATAAAACTTTAAAAAAGAGTGATTGAGTACAAACTAAGAAAAAAAACTCATATATTAGATAACTAATTTGGTTTCATACTAGGAATATCAACTATAGAGGTTATATATTTTTTACGAGATTTAATAGAAAGATATCGAAGTAGAAAGAGAGACTTGCACATAATTTTCATTAACTTAGAAAAAGACTTAATATAGAGTACTAAGAAAAGTTCTATAGAAAACATTGCAAAAGAAATATGTTTGTATCACTTATATTCATGCTATAAATGATATATATGATAGGGTAATAATAAGTGTGAGAACTCAGGAAGGGGTGACAAAAGATTTTCTTATAAAAATAGGTGTACATCAAGGGTCATTTTTATGTTTATACATTTTCACTTTAGTGTTAACTATATTTACTTGACACATTCAAAATATAGTTTTAAAATATATGTTTTTGACAGATGATATAGTACCGGAGGAGGAGTCAAGAGAGAATGTAAATTGTAAATTGGAGGTGTGGACATAAGCTTTGAAATTAAAAGGTTTTTGTTTAAACATGAGTAAGATAAAGTATGTAGAGCACAAATTCAGCAAGAGATGAGCAAATAATAATTTAAAAATAAAAATTAGAAGACACATTATACTACAAGTATTAAAGTTTTGATATTTTAAATCAATTTTATAAAGTGATGAAGAGAGTGATGAAGATGCTCATACACAAGATTTAAGTTGAGTGGATGAAATGAAGAATTGTCTTGAAAGTTATTTGTAATCACAAATATCTAATAAGTTTAAAGAAAAGTTTTATCAACTTACTATAAGATTAGCTATACTTTATTGTAATGAATGTTGAACCTTAAAAAATTAATAAGAGTAAAAAATAAGGATGTAAGATATTTGAATGTTGAGATGGATGAATGAACCTACAAAAAGATGGATGGGTAAACATATAAGAAAGAAAGGACAAAATTTAAAATAATTATATTCAAGAGAGAGTTAATGGTGTATCTATTAAAAATAACAAAAACTCATTACGATACTTTAGGTATTTGCAAATAAAACTATTAGAAGTTTCAATAAAAAATTGATTAAATAATTTTTAATTTAATAAAAAAATTTAAAAAATATTTATAAAAATTATTAAAAAATATTTAACTAAATAATATAATTTTAAATAAAAATTAATAATATCATTTTGATCGATAAAATAGAACTTATCCAATAGAATAAAATTTTATTTATTATGATTATAATCTCAACAGTCACTTAGCCTCAGACTTCCAATATCTGAACCCAAGTACCCATATATTTGAACTTTTTAACATTCATTTTTCACATCAAACTTGAAATGGAGTGACGTCAACACAATTGTATTGAATTGTGAAAGACTTGCACAGATGACCTTTCTCCTACCCCACGCACCTGCTTTGCTCAAAGAGGTTACGCAAACAGTCCATTGATTCTTTCAAATTCAAACTCACATAAATTTTATCTAAAAAATTTAATAAAATTTATTAAATAAATTTAATACGCACATTATTTTTTTTATAAATGCCTTATTCAAACTTTTACGTAAGAACAACTTCTCTCATAAGCAAAAGATAAGGCTTGCTTTATCAGTCTCTTTATAACCAACAACTAAATGGAAGATATGAGAAAATCAAATCGAAGCTTCTTTTTTGTTTTCTGGGGCCGAAGGTTTAAAAAATCAAATACAAGGGAAAGTAATTCAATATATTAAATTCCACTCTTACGAACGTAAAATTGATCTCCAATAGGTCAGCTCAAACCGCAAGCTGGGTAACATGAAAGGGGAAAAAAAGATGCTTTATAATTCTATATGAATGACTATCTTTATGATTCATTGTGCTAAAACAAAAAAAAAAAAAAATGAAAATCATATCTGACTCCAAGTAGTGAGTTATAACCTTTTGTCATTACCAAACAACTGAGTTGAACTTCAGCTCCTTATTTACTAAAGAAAATCCGATTTACCACGTCTACAGGTAAAGCATAAGCTGGATCTATTGGTTTCAATCCTGGAAATTCAAGAAGTGAAAGTCCTGCAAGAATAATTACAACCACTTAGCATCCTAAACCTTTTATGTAAATCAAATGTAGAAGAACACATTAATTAGTATAAGTAAAAATGCAATGATATAATAGGAAAATAGGGATGCTTGCCTTAAGCCTCCCAAAGATGTTAAAAATGGAGTTTCACATCATGAAATTACACAAACTGCTCTATGAAGAAGGGAAAAGTGAGACAGATAGAATAGAGAAAGAGACAGGGAAGAAAATATAATCCAATGAAGTGAGAAACATCCCAAGATCTAATTACCTGAGGTTTCCGCCTAAAGCCTCCCAAAATAATTTAAAGAACCTATCTCTGTCTCTCTCTCTCACTCTTTCATTCTATATATATGGGTGGGGATTAATTAACACCGGTATAAGGCTTGGTACACTTACACCACTTAATTACCTTTCATTACATGTAAGTTTCATCAATCCAACCATTAGATCTTAAGTAACTATTATGTTTATCTAATATACCAAATTTCATAAAATTTAAACAACTAGAAGTCCATGATCAACTCATTCAAATTTGGTATTGTTACAAAAGTATAATTACATTCATTGAGATAGGTTCATAAGTTAACAAATGACCTTGAATTGAAGTGCAAATTAAAAGCACGGCATGGATTATGCAAACTTATAAATCAATGTGGATTTTGTAAAATTTTCATCTTGCAAAAAGCTATTCACTGGTGTAAGATTAAGTTTGTTTTACACCGGTGACAATAGATATATATGCTGCTTCCATTCTAGTCCATATTTCTCACCAGAGGCACATTCAAATAAAATTATCAAACTTATCTGAACTTGGAGGGATCCATGAGGAGTCACTAGGATAAAACGGAAAAACTTTCCTTCTCTCTTTAGAAACAGGGAAAACGAGATAGGTTGATAAATTAACAAATGATCTTGAATTAAAGTAAAAATTAAAAGCACAATACGGATGATGCAAACTTACAATTCAATGTTGATTTTGTACAATTTTCATCTTGCAAAAAGCTATTCAGTGGTGTAAGATCAAGTTTTTTTTTTTACACTGGTGTCAATATATATATATATATATATATATATATATATATATATATATATATATATATATATGCTGCTTCTATTCTGGGTCCATATTTCTCACCAGAGGCATGTTCAAATAAAATCACCAAATTTATCTGAACTTAGAGGGAACAATGAGCAGTCACTAGGATAAACTGACAAACTTTCCTTCTCTCTTTAAAAACAGGGAAATGGGTGAAAGTCGCTATTCACTACAATTCCAAAAGAGAAGGATTTTAACCGACAAGAGAGTAGTCGAAGAGATGGGAGGATTTTCACAACACACAGAAGAAAATTTTCAGCATTACAAGTGATGAACATTAGATTAAGAAAAACAAAAGCCAGAAAGGTGGAATAAATTACCAGCCAACCCGAAGAATGTATGGTAGACATCCACAGCATCATCTGGCCTGTCTGAAATTCCTCCATTTTCTGTGTCCTTTGATTTCAACACAGAATATTTCAAAAAAACTAATGTCACCAGAATAAGAACTCCAAAAACAAGAATCAGGAACATGCAGATTTGAAAATCACAGAAAAACTACTAAACTCAAACCTGGCAGTCTAAGATGTACTTAATAAGCTTCTCCTTACTAATCCAATGAACCCTATCAATCATGATCAAGCTAGAAAGAATCCACCACGAGTAACAGACCTGATATGATCCAAAAGCTAATAAGGGAAAAGACAACAGGAGCATTCATAGCATAGCAAGAGTTATTTTCATGAGCTTTACTCACATCGGGGAGTTTCTCAGGACGTCCATTAAGACCTCCAGACTTAACTTGTCGCTCACATAACCACCAACCAAGCAGGTCCTTGTCAACAAGATCTAGTGACCCTGTTAGAGCAAGAGCTCCCACACAACAGAAAACTGACAGTAGAAAGAGCAATATCTTAAACAGCTTGAAGTCTACAACTTGTTTCATTCTGTAACTTTAAATTCAGCATATAGACAAATCAAAGCAGGCGTAGATGCCAATTACTCATTTATTAGAGCAATCTACAATTACCTAGATAGAAAGTACATACAATATATCAAAAATGATACTTGGTAGAGTTTTTGATGCCCACATTATACTTCAAACCAGTTCAAAATATGCCCAATAAGAATGGCTAAAATTTTGGACCTAACAAGAGGGAATTTGACCACAATATAATTAGTAAAAGGAACACCGATATTTTCTACTGGGA
The DNA here is from genome assembly GCA_037013595.1 of Dicorynia guianensis. Taxonomy (NCBI): domain Eukaryota; kingdom Viridiplantae; phylum Streptophyta; class Magnoliopsida; order Fabales; family Fabaceae; genus Dicorynia; species Dicorynia guianensis. The sequence continues at coordinate 31,547,481 of JASUAB010000005.1, forward strand.
GTCAACCAAACAACTACTACATATTTATCTGGCTTCTGAATTAAGCATGGATCTCAGTTTTAAGGAAAATATTCCTTTTCTGTTTTTCTGCACCAGCAATCCAATAAATTTTGTAGATGAAACAAAAAAAATGGGTTCACTCCACATGCTCATTTACTTCCCTAGCATTGGTATTAGGAGTTTGCCCCAACCAATCCAACAGTACATCCAATCCTCACAGTGAAGAGCCAATCAATTACTGGACCATGCCAATGTCTAGGAAAAAACCCAAGGAAAGCGGAGCTATAGCAGGTGTTGAAACCGGAATTCAGTGTTAAGGATTAGCTTGATGCTAATTTTATTGATTTTCAAGTCAGGGAAACATCAGCTTAAAGTCCAAAGACTTTGAATATGAAATTTATCTCCTCTATGCACTACTCTCAAGGTTTGTTTGGAAAACTACTAATAGGGTTTGGGTAAATAAACAATTGGAAGTCTACGAATACACAGCATGGTAAATCCTTACTGGGCCAAGTTAAAGAAAATATTCTTGCTATGCCACATAATTGCTGCAGAGGACAAATGGCTAGTATAGACATAACTTTTAACAATATAGACAAACTATGCCTTGAGCACATAAAAGGGACTCCATCCTTACTGAAAACTTGAAAAGAAACAAACAATAAACAATAAAGGGAGTGAAAATACACAAATTGAATGCTAATGCAGAAACAGAATGTAATATTGAAATAAGGATAGAGATCCTCTAAAGTGAGGAGTGCAATTTATAGAGTAAAGTACAAATGGATAACCATTGACGAGAAAATCAACGGCGTAAATCATCCTGGATTCATAAATTGTTATCTATTTGTTTGTATTTTATAACAATCTTTACCATTGATTTTCTAATTAATGGTCATTCACTTGCATTTTACTCTGTAAAGTGCACTCCTCACTTTAAAGGATCCAAATCCTTGAAATAAAGATCATGAGTAGTATCGGACATACTTTGTCCAGCATGAGACTCCCCACCCGGCATGCAACCAAAGCCACCATCCATATTTTTGCAACTTATAATGTACTTCACAGCCTTCTCCACATTGATTTTATCCAAACAATGTAATATAGACAGACAACAAAGAGCAATATATGAAAACCTGAAACAAAGAATTTGGTGGATTTAAGACAATAAGCTCAAATAAGCTAAATCGTCCAAGTTATTGAAACAAAAAAGAGTTAAAATACCGTGTGTCAACTTCTCCCCATATATCCCCAGAAAAGGACCCGTCTTCATTTTGCAAGCTAACAATATCTAATAAAACGGTTAATGGAATAACTGTTTCGCTTTATAGTTAAAAGGTACATTTTACTAATAGTTTCTGATTTTATAAGTGATTATGAAATTGTATTGATTTTAGACACAAGATTTATTGCACTACTTATCAAACAAATATGGAGCTATTTTGTCACTGCATCTAATATAAACAAGATGGCCAACTTAAGCTTCATAACTTGGTTAGCAAACAGAAAAAGTGAAAGCCTCTTTCATAATAATAAAGGCTTGTGAATACAAAACAACTTTAGAGTCAACCAATCTGTACGCCAAAGGATACAGTGTGTCACCTTATCCACGTCAATAACATCAAGCTTGTCAAAGAGCACCAAAACCTGGACAGCACTTAATGTATACAGGATGTGTGGGTCATGTCCAACATTACCACTAAATCCCCCTGCGTAATGCCAAGTATCATAAGAAAAGAAACTATCTACGTCGAAGAAATTATCTACATCATTGATTCATAATGTTTAAAAAAATCTTGATCCTGAACTAAAAAAGCAAGAACGAAAATGGTATTTTTGAATAAACCTGACTCATGCTGACAACTCATGATCCATGAAACAACCTCATCAACATTCACAGTGTCAAGCTTTCCCAGCAGATCCAGAGTAGTCAATCCCCAGTATGCCCCATTCATTCTTAGATGCTCCATTACCACAGATTCAAAATCATCTTTCCTCTGGTAACCCAAAAAAGTAAATAAAAAAATAAGACTTAAGCAAGCTAACCAAGATAAACTTTCTTTTCTATATCAAAAAGAGTGTATAGAAGGAAAGCGTACCTTTTCAACTGATAAGATATATTGAACATGTTTTTCAGTCACCAGCTCTGCCATCTTGTAAGTAAACTGTACCAAAAGGAACTCTAAAATGGTCACAATCAAAAATTAAAAATCTTAACTCCCATAACTAGTTTATTCTTTTTTTAAGAAGGGGCTAGTGGTTTGGTAGCTCTATAATTTTATAAAATACCAAAACCACCAATCTTATGAATAACATTTTCTTTTGTCCGAAAGGGCATAGGCATACAACCTACACTCATTGGCCCATGTAATTCCAGATACACTAAATAACACTGTCAGATACAGCAAAGTAACAGATCATCATTGCAATGTGTAAAGACATTTTCTTCTTGTTCACTAAAGTGAAAAAATTCTCAAATTAATTCTATTTACCTGCAATGCACACTTGCGCTTCGATTATGTGGCTTTGCTGCTTTCTACAGTTTATGGGTTGTGGAATAATGACCTTCACAGCCTAATGCCTATAATTAAAGGCGGCAACACTGAGAAGTAATTCTTTCTTTAAGCACAAATTTATCAAAGCTCACACTTTTGCTTTTCTGTGATGGATTCAAGATTGCCATATATGACTTTAGACACTTAGGGCAGGTGAAAACAAAGAGATGCTTAAGGCTGTGTTTGGCTTGCCATACAAGAAAAGATAGCATAGGATATGAGGACAAGAGAAGAGTTGATACTATAAAGACCTAAAAAGCATGTACAATATCATATGTTTGAATTGTTACTGCTGCACCACTTGTGGCCAAACAATGAATTCCCAGGGAGAAGTTGAGAGAAGGGAAGTTGGGCCACTGGAGTGAGGTGCAAGAGATTGTGACCATAGGAAAGACTAGCAGAGGTGTTGTCAAAACGAGAAATTGTTTCCTATCTAGTCTTATCCAGAAACCCCTAGCATGATGGTTTTCTTGCAACGTTGAAAAAAAATTAAAAAAAAAAGGTACCTAGGCAGTTATTACTATCATGAACATGCACCCAATATCTGTCATGACTGGATAGTCTCAGCTTATACTAGCTGTAATGACTCAATAGTATCAGCCTAACTCAAAGCAGCTCACAAGCTCATGCTAATTACAGTAAACTAAACAAGATTAATCAAGAAACAATTGAAAAAATTTAAAATGTAAGGTACAGCCTCAAGGAAGTACCGGAAATAATTAGTAACCAGAGACAAAACTAAAACTTATCACCTATGGCTATGAGCAGAAGTACAATTTCATTCAGAAACAACTCTTAATAGCACCATTAACTAATTTTCCAACAATGCTACAGCAACAAATTATAAATTCTTTCATACAAATAATAGATTGCTAGACCTAACTCGCTTTTCCCACTAGGAATACAAAAGCGATCAGAATTACAAACTCATACAAGCAATCCCACATCAGATCCCGCATTACATCCACCAACATCTTCAATTTTAGAAACAAATTCAACCAATAAAATTATATAAAATTTGAAATTGAAGTTTTCAATAATTATATGAAATTGGATTTACCAATATTGCCAGAAGTTGAGTGGATTAAAGGCTGATTCTATGACTTTTTGGTCTCTGTCCTTGATCCAGTCTGTGAGTGAGCTTTGACTTCTGAATGAAGGGAAGAATTGGGAGTGAATATACGAAAGGGTTTAAGCGAGTACTGGAAAATACGGTTCCATTTCTTCAGCCGCCGTGTCGACGGAGCAGGCGGTAACGTCACGCGAAGTTGGAGCTTTTCCACCAAAATGTAATTTGATTAATTTATTACAGTTTTTTTTTTTCATATCCAATATTGACTAAAATGTAATTTGATTAATTTGCACGAACTTAATTGGCTTTTCCACCAAACTTATTTAGTTTCAAGATTCAAAATTATTTTAACATTTTTTAGATTTTACAATTTTACACAAATTTTTTAACTATTTTTAAAACTTACGCTAATTTATTTATATTTTATAAATATATTATACATAAATTTAAATTATTAAAAATATATTTAATTAAATAATAAAATTATTATGATTTGTCACAACCCGTATAATTTTGCACAAATTTTATATATGATATCATAATAATACACAAGATTAATACAGTTTATAATAATATTTTATGATAAAAAAAATTATGAGATATTATTTTTGCATAAATTATGAAATGCAGTTGTAAATTTTGTTAATTTTGTATATTGTCATGATATCACTTGTATAAAATTACACAACAAAGTCTTTATGAGCATTACTCATTTTAAAAAGGTCTTTCTATCATATCCTCTGTTTTCTTACCTTATGCCATATTATTTATTTTTATTAAGGAATTTGATAAAAGACACAAGAGTAATATAATAAAAGGAAGTTGAAAATAATATATTAATTTTCTAAGAGAGGAAATGGAATAAGGGGGGGGGGGTAAAAAAAGTTTTTCTAAAAAACTTATTATGAAAGGCTTATTTAATGTGGTAATTTTTTAAAGACATTTTCTATCCTATTTCTTTATCTCATTTTCTCTCTTAAAAAATTATTATGATAATCTTAACTCCCTTTTATTCAACCACCCTTTCATATATTATATTAGATTCTCTAATAAAAATAGATAATGTGGCATAAGAGTGTAAGAAATAGAAAAATAGAAAGTACCATAGAAAGATCCTTTCTCAACGCTTTCTGTAAGCATTAAGTTCGCTAAATTAACCTCCAACTTATGTCTTCTAATGTCAATCTAACATCAATATTTATCACTAGAATTATACTTTTAGAAATTGACTCTTTAAAATTCAAGAATTGATTTTGCTAATTAATTTCTGAACTATTTTTAATGAGTCTAAATTAGGCATAAACTAATCATAAACTCAAAGTAAACCATCATTATTTTAAGAGTCTATCTCTCAAGACACCAATATTATTAATTAAAGTGTTTAAGTTAGATAAGGAGAAAATGAAATAGAAATAAAATTTAAGTTTAATTTAAGTAATTGAATTTAATTTTATTATTCTCCTTTTTAAATTTAATTTTTATATTATAACTTTTTTTAATACTTAAAAAATAATAAAAAGACACAAAAATATACTTGCGTCCACCAAAAGTCTTCAAAAAAAGTATAGTCATTAATTAGGAATACTATTATTAGCATATAATAACTCTATATATTACAATATAATCTTTTATATTTAAAAAGTAATTAAATTTTTTATTTTAAATTATAACGAGAGAACATTACCCTCCTCATATATTATTATCATTATTCATAATTCACTTATATAATTTCATTTTGTAAATTTTTTGAGTGCACGTTTTTATGTAAAAATAAATTTTCTTTGTATAAAATTTTAAGAAAATCAATTACATAAATTAACATTTAATTACCATTGCTTAGAAATTATAAGTATAAAAATTTTAAATAAAATTATTAAAAAAATATGTGTATATATAAACGTTATTTAATAAGATAAATTAAAAAAATATTTTAAAAAGAAATTAAAAAAAATTACAGTTAGAATTCACCACACCGTAAGTTTGTAACAATGATAAAATCATTTGACAATGATTTTTTGGCAACTTATTGTCTTAAAAAATTGCTGTTCTCTCTCTATTTCTGCACGCCAGCTTTGGGCGGGGGATTGACGAAGGCAAGAGGGTTTCAATTTTCGAGAAAATGGAAGAACAAACCGAAGCCTTGCCATTGTCATCCATGGACTTCCACGCCCTGCGCAGGTTTTGTTTTTTCTTTGTAGTGCCAAAATGCATACACTTCTCTCCCTTTATGTTCTTTGACAATCTTCTCACTTTCGCCCTTCTTCTTCAGTCGCATCGAGAAGCTTGAAGAACTTCACAAGTGTTGCAGTGACGACATTCCCGAATTAAGCTCTTCGGATGCTGAGAAATTACTGAAAAATTGTGCTCTTGAAGTCGAGGTACTGTATTGCTGGCACCGTCCTCTTGTCAATAATGCTTTTATGCCTTTTTTTTCCTTACATACTTGGCTTCGTATAAATGGGGGATCATACAGAGTAAAGTGCATCCGATTGTATCCGAGTGCTCTGCTGTGGGTTTCTTAGAAGTTGAAGATTTGGGTAAGTGCTAAGTCCTCTACTAGATCTTCTGAATTGCTGGTGAGGAAAAGTTTTCATGCAAAATTAGATTATTGATTCTGGTACTTTTATAGTTGAATGCAGCCGCGTGGAATTTGTATTCTAACTTCAAAATTTTCTTTGGTGCATTTGTTTATGTCATTAATTCGTCATTTAAAACTTCTCGACTGTGGTGTTTTTGTCATTTTCTTGTGCCTTTTTGCTCTATTTTGACGCCGATGCATATGTGTGAAATTTGACAGAGTTTACCTAACAGGGTGGAGTGTAAAGCTGCAATCTTTCTAATGACATTTTCATTGTTCAATTTTCATTACAGATGCTTACATAGAGCACTTGAAAGAGGAACTTAAGAAGGTGGAAGTCGAAAGCACTAATTTAGTTAATGAAATTGAGCTTCTCCGCAAAAGTCACAAGGAAGGTGCTCTTTTATCGTTCCTGTCTATACACGACCATAGATCTTTCCACATTTCCTCATCATATTACCTCTCTTCTGTCTCCAGATTCTAATATGTTTGAAGCTAAACTTGAAGAACTGAAGTGTTCTTTAGATTGCATTACTTCAAAGGTTCGTTCTTACTAATAAGTATCTGGTTATATTTTACACTTCTACTCTTTGGTTCACCAAGAAGTTGTAAACTTAAACAGAACCCTTTGCCAGCTGCGTGTTGAAGGATGAGCAAGAGTTGTGCTGTTTTGCTTTAATAATTCAGTATACAAGTTGGGGTCCTTTCAATGGTGTGATTTCAGGAGATCAAATTTTTTGCTAAGCAAATGTAGTTCCTAAAATTTTATTTATAATTTGTTAATTGTCATCTAAGAGTAGATGCGAACTAGTGTAAATAATTAGAGGTTGTAGGTTAGTTAATTTTTAAATTTGTCTTTCTTTAGAGGTGCAAGATTATTCAAGCAATGTCAAAATTTGTGGTAGACTACTAATATGCATTGAAGTCAAAGCAACTCACTTGCTAAATGGTGGTGGGCTGGCTGACAAATGCGTACAAAATATTAAATTCTTGTAGCTTTTCTGTATCATTGTTATGCTTCTTATTTGTCTCTTTTGGGATGGCTTTTGGTTTACGAACCTATTTCTCAAAGCAGATGGCTTGAGTTAATTGGGTTATTGTTATAACATTTGATTTCACTTATTGGTGTACTTCATCTGAAATATAAATTTTTTAATCTTCATCAAAATTGTGCTTGTGAGTTGTGAGGCTTATGGATTTTCATATGGTAATTAATGTTTAAAATTCTTATTATATTTCTTAGGATCAACTGACAGAAAAGGCAAGTGAAGGCATTGGTTCTCCTATGCTAGCAGAGGATGATTCAACTTCGACCAGTGTGCCTGAAGATAAGAGTTTTGAGGTTTTGTTGACTTAAGTAACACTATTTTCTATTTGTTTCTGAGGCACTGTGGTAGTTTCCATGAGGTCATTTTTGTATTATATTTTTTTCTATGGTTCAGATATTAGAACTTGATGGTCAGATTGATGAAATGAAGACAATTGTAAAGTCTTTGCAGGATCTTCAGTGTATGGTGAAATGGTAAGTTTAGCCAATTTCATTTACATGTTAGATATTTATCAATGCCATACCTTACTCAACTTGTTCCATTGTTTAGGTTTGATGCTGTAGAGCAGACTGAGGGTGCATTGACAGGTCTAAAAGTTCTTGAATTTGATGACAAATGCATTAGATTGTCATTGCGGACTTACATACCCAAGTTAGAGGGCCTTTCTTACCTAGAGACAGTTGAAAATACTATAGATGTTGCTGAAGTGAATCATGAGTTATTAATTGAAGTTGTAGAGGGGACTATGAAATTAAAGAATGTTCAGGTATTAAAGTAGATGATTGTTTCTTAGTTTTATCTTTTTGTGATTACCATTGTTCAATTAATTTGACATCTGGGTAAATGAAAGACATTTGCCCTTCTGCTGATGTGGCAACAAGCTGGTAAGAACCAACAGTTCTTCTAGCAATGTAGTGCCAGTTGGAATTGCCATTTGGACCTGCATCTTCAAAATTGCATAAAGTTTGTGTATCATCAAATCCTTTACATAACTGGTCTCAATTGGAATGGTGTTGCTTGTGTTTTACGTAAGTGTTTATGTTGGTATTGTATGGTGTTTTGAAGCAGACAGCTACCAACGAACATAGCCTCAAAGAGGATTTATGCTTTAACCTTTAGAGCTTTATTGTAATGTTCTATTGGCTTATATAATTTATTGATAATATCCTGTTAGGCTCTAGTAGTTGATTATCTCTTTGTATGTTTGTTTCTTCTACCTTTAAACTTGTTATTTTTTCAAAAAACAAAAATTGGTGACTTGCCTGATTATGATGTGGTTACATTTGTGGGTCTTGTTTTGGTTATAATTATTGGTCTCAAGTTATTATTGCTTTAGTTTTAGTACCTTCATGATAGGAGTCAGGGCCTTGTTGTATAAATGAGGTTTTACTTTTATAAGAACTTTGTATATGTATGTTGTCTTATACTTAAGACATAAGGTGATGAATTTAGAAATTTTCACACTTGTGGACATAGTTATCAATAGTGTATTATAGTGATTGCTATAGTACATGGTGCTGTGCTATGGCCTATTGCGCTATGTTATAGGCCATAGCATAGCGCAGTTCACATAGCGTGTGCTATGCTGCGCTATTTTTGCGTTATAGTGCAGAAATAATGTGCGATATATGTGCTATCAGTATTTGGCCTTATTTCTCCGCCCCAAACCTTCCTCTGTTTATGCTATCTTTCTTATTTTGCTTTCTCTCCCTCTCTTCATTGCCTTTATCATATTTTTTTAAGGCTTTTTTTATATATTATTATTTTTTTAAGGCTATTTATATACGTAAGATAATTGCACTATTGTTCAAATAGCATTGTGCAATACTATATGTTATGTCGCAATGACTTTAAACATTATAAGTGCACTATTCGCTATTAACAACTATGCTTATGGACCTCCTTTTCTCTGTATGGCGCATGATTCAATCCCATCCCAATATGTGATTATACCTAAGGAACCCAAGTGTGATGGATCATGGAGGGGTTACCTTCTCCAATTTTACAGTTTCATACTTTTCTTGAATTCTAGCTCTTTAATTGTGTTTTGAATTTTGTACTCCGTGCAGATAGACAATCCCTCCCACACCTTTATTCTCACACAATTTTACTTAATAGAATCTAGACTATTAAATTTATTGAGTTCTACAAATTAAATTGTAGGACCCATGGCCACCAGTGGCTGGACTAAAGTTTATATCCTTTCCATGTAAAACTTTCTGCAGATAGAATACTTGATAGGATTAGCTTTTATAGATAGTTGTCTCATTTCTCTATTTTCATTGCCCAATTCTCTCCATGTGATCCTGGTATGACAGCAATATACTGATTTTATCCTTTGCTAAGACGATATATCAGATGTCTTTTATATTTTGATGTTTTGGTTAATGGTAATGTCTAAAAACCAGATTGTAAGATCTCAGTACTGACATAGGAAAGTGGAAGGTTCAGATTTGACAAATCAGTGCTAGGCTTTCTTGGATGGATTGATGGTTAAAAATAGGGAATATTCAAGGCCCATTTGGGATATGTGAGGACAAGAGTGGGTTGAAAATCATAGGATCAGTTTTAAAGGGTCAAGTTGGTGGCTGCGTGGGGGCTTTGCAAAGTAAGTATATTATTAGGATTTTAGGTTTGATTGGTTCTAGGTCAGATTCAAGCAAGAAATGTCATTGGGATTGTGATGGGATGAATTTTTCATGTTGTCAAACTGGGGGGGAACAGATCTGGGAAGGTTAGAAAGTTGAGGAAAATAGAGTAGAATTCATTATCATTTCATATATTTTATTCACATTGTCATACTCAACATCGTATTCTTTGTAACCTAAGTTTGAAGCTTTTTTACAAGAGAATGCTCTCATGTTCTATTATATGTGACATCTATTCTCTACTAGATTAGCATTACTTACAACTTAGTTATCTCATCCACTTAGGTTTGGATCTCCTAGCCTGTAATTATTGAGTCAGCAAATGAATTGGCTTTTTCTGTATCACCTCTTTTTATCTCTCCTTTCCTTTGCTCAGTTCCAGTACTTCATTTCATTTTCTTCTCAAAATTTTCAACAATACCAAGTTGTATCAAAACATCAATCCAAGCAACAAATGGAAGGTGTGGTGGCTAATTAATTTACTCATAATGGACTGAATGGTATTATTTTCAACTCAGATGAATCAAAGAGCGATTGGCAGTCATTAAACTATGCCTATATACCAGATTTTTATGCTCAGTAGTCCTTTAAGAGTTGAAAGAAATCTTGAAAGTAACCTTAAATTTGGAATCATGAGAAAGAACAATGAAGATTCCTTGGGTTACATGTACTGGAGTTGCTTGCATTTCATGGAATGAATGCTAATGATATGGTTTGAAGCTAGCAATCAACTATTTAACAATAGTAGAAGTGGCTGCTAGGTACTCGAAAGGGTAGCAATCTAATTTAATGGGTTCTTGATTGCCATGGGCAATGTAATTCCTGTTGTTAGGAATTTCAATGTCAAATTTGAGTCATAGATTCAATTGGAAAGCTCATAATCTAGAGAGTTGAAATCAAATATACAACATGCATACACAGTTTTATCCCAATAGATGGGGTCAACTAGATGGATCAAATGATACTATTGAATTTTGTCAGAAACTAAGTTTTTAAAAGTATTATTTAGCAAAAGATCTCTTTTAAAAATCTCTCCAAAGTGTCTGTTTTTTGTCTTCCTCCACTCCTCTCCGTTGGGTTAAAAACTATTTTATCAACCTTTCTCACTAGAGCCTCTAGCAATCATTTTTGCACATGTCCAAACTATCGTAACTAAGTTTTTATCATTATCTTCTCAATATGTACCACAACAACTTTTTCCTGAATACAATTATTTTAAATCTTATCGTTTCTTATATGTTTACTCATTCATCTTCACATTCTTATCTTTGTTACCCAATTTTTTTGCTTTTGTTGGTCCTTCAAAGCTCAACACTTACTACCATAGGGCTTAGCTAGTCTTATAGTAGTTGGGTAAACTTTCCTATGAGTTTTTTAGATACTTTGTAATCACAAATGACTCTCGAGATGTTTCTCCATTTTAATAATCTAATTTGTATCCTGCATTTGGCATTTGCATCAATCTTTTTATCACTTTGTAAAATTGACCTAAGATATCAAAATCTTGACCCTTGTGGTATGGTATGCTCCCCAATTTTTACCTTTAAATTATTGCTAGTTAGCCTCTTGTTGAACTTGCACTCAATATATTCTGTCTTGCTCTTGCTTAAACAAAAACCCTTTGATTCTAAGGCTTCCTCCACACCTTTACTTTAGAATTAACGTCCTCTCTTGACTCTTTTATTAGGAGTATATCATTCACAAAAATCATTCCATTCGAAATTGCTTCTTAGATGTGCTAAATAAGCGTGTCCAAAACTAAAGTAAAAATGTATAGACTTAAAGATAACCCTTGATGTAAACCGATTTACCTTCATGAATTCTCACACTTGTCATTGCCCCATCATACATATACTTTATAGCTTAAATATAAGCGATAAGAGCATTTTTCTTTTCCAATGCCTTTCATAAAACTTTCCTTGACACTATCATAAACATTTTCTAAGTTAATTAAGACCATATGCAAGTCTTTCTCTTTACTTCAATGCTTTTTCATCAAACCCCGTAAAAGATATTTAGCCTCCATGGTTGATCTTCCTAGTATTAAAAAAAAAATTGGTTCTTAAATATATTAGTCTCTTTTTTTAATCTGTGCTCAATCACTCTTTCCCATAATATCATAGTATGGTTCATGAGTTTGATCCCTCAGTATTTTCCATAACTTTGAATGTTTTCCTTATTCTTGTAGATAGGTATCAAAGTACTATTCCTGATTTGGCATCCTTTTGGACCCTAATATCACATTGAATAGCTTGGTGAGCCCTAAACACTTCTCTTCCAAACACTTCTATATCTCAATAGATATGTTATCAAGACCAATTAGTGTTACTGTTGCCTATCTTCTTAAGTGCTTCATTTACTTTAACTTATTGAATTTTGCGATTAAAAGTAATGTTTTGATTTTCCTCTTGAGTAGTTAAACATTTTATATCTATACACGTTGCCTGCTCATCATTTAAAAGCTTGTAAAATAACCTTTTTTTCTTTCTTTGATATCTCCCTTTGCTACTACAACCTTTCCATCTTCATTCTTAATACATTTCACTCAATCTGAATCTTATTTTTCTATCTCTTCTCTTAGCAAGCTTATATATCTACTACTCTCCATTCTTCGTTCTCACCACCATGGTTCTTTTCCTTAGGGCCAAATCCTTTTGCTTCACTCAAAACTGCTTTAGCTACCTTTCAAAGCCCATTGGCCATCTCTTCCTACATAAGGTTGGCACACCCTTGTGTTTCTCAAATTCTTTTCTCTATTAGCTTTTTCCGAAATACCAATTGCTTTTCACCCTTTAGTTGCCACCACTTGGTCTTTGGGTTTATAACTAGTCAGATTCTTGGTTTTTGGCTTTTTGCATGCACATCAAGGACCAAAATCCTATGCTGTGTGGCTAGGCTCTCACATGATATAACTTTGCAATTCTTATGAATCATTTTATTTGAATTCTTTACCAGAAGGAAATTTATTTGCAAGCTTAAAACTCCACTCTTGTATGTAATTAGATGCTCCTTCCGCTTCTTAAAACAAGTATTTACCATCTTAAAGTCATAAGCCTACATTTTCCCTATTCATTTAGTTCTTCAATACTAAAACCTCTAGGAAATCTTGCATACTACCTTGTTTCTTTTCCAAGAGGACCATTAAGATCATAGTTGTCAATAGCGAATAGCGCACTTATAGCGCTTGCGGTCATTGCGACGTAGCGTATAGCGTTGCGCATAGTGCACTGCTATTTGACCCATAGCGCAATTATATTACATATATAAATATATATTTATATATGTAATATAACCTAAATAACAAGAATATATAAAAAATAACTTAATATGACAAACATGAAGCAAGTTAATTTGCAATCACAATTCAATGTTCCAAGCAATAAAAACCACCTTCAGAAGCATGTCCACTGCTAGCAGTGCTTTGATGACTCATTTAGAAATTAGAACGTAAAGCCAAGCAAACAGCAGTTACAGCATTAAAACCACCTTCGGAATTTGATATACGTTTTGAAAATGCCAAATATTTCTGATAAAGCTATGAAATGAGTAAATGGAATAAAGCAATAACATGGTTTCTATCTGCCTGACACTGAAATTTACTTTGGGACGAACATTAGCAGCATGTGTCTTAACAGTACCATATATCATAAAGTTCTATTTAGGGACGGACATTAGCAGCATGTGTCCAAATTTAGTTTAGGCCCCACAAAAGAGATTGACTTCATAAAATATGAAAAGAAATAAAGATAAACCAGAACAGCAGACCAAATAACACAAAAGGATCGAAAACAAAACAGAACAGGGACCGAAACAGAGTCAAACCAGAATGGCAGACCAAATAACACAAAAAGATTGAGAATGAAACAGAACAGGGACTGAAACAGAGTCAAAAGAGGAGTGAGAGCTTCGGTTGTTTACCTTTGCTAGCAATGAAGCTGTAAGCCAACGACAGCAAAAGGATCGAGAACAGAACAGAACAGGGAGCAGTGGTGGTTCGACAGCAATGAAGGTGCGACTGTGCGAGAGCCAACAACCAGAACAGAGAGCGGTGGTGGTTCGACCAGAAGCTACGATCGGTGTTGAGGGTCCTACTTCAACCAGCAAAACGTTTGAGAACAAAACAGAACAGAACAGCGGTGGTGCGACTAGAAGTTACGATCGTGGTGAGAGTCCTGCTTCAACCAAAAGTTGCGACCCAACGACAGCAAAACGTTTGAGAACAGAATAGAACAAAACAGAGAGCGTGGTGGTTCAAGTCTTCGACAGCAATTAAGGTTTGAAAGCCAACGACCAGAACAGAACAGAATAGAGAGCACAGCAGTGATGAGTCGAGAGTGGTTGACAGCAAAGAAGATTCGAAAGTTTCATGCGAGGCATATAGGCCAAGTCTCGACACTTAAAAAGTTTCAGCATGTTACCGTTGCCGACCATTGTATCCTCTTGCTATGCTATAGCGCGCGCTATGTCGCGCTATAGTGCAGCGATCGCACCGGATAGCACAAGCTATGGTGTGCTATCCGGATGGCGCTATGCGCGATAGCGAGCACTATCTGGCGCTATTGACAACACTGATTAAGATCACCTCCTAAGACAATCTTTTCTTCCTATGGAATTAGTTGGACTAACCCTTCCAGATACTCCCAAAACTTTATCTTTTCATGTTCCTCCAATTTCACTTGTGGTTTATAAGCACTTATGATGCTAAAAATTTTCTATCCAACGACCATTTTTAGGGATAAGATCTGATCTCCAATCCTTTTTACCTCTACTACACTGTTTTTCCAAGTTTTGTCCACAATAATATCAACTTCATTCTTATTTTTGACCTTGCCTCTATATCAAAATTTGAATCTTTAAGTGTCTAGTTCCTTAGTCTTTTCTCCAATCCATCTGGTTTCTTGAAGACACATAATGTTAATCCTCCTTCAAATCATAGTGCCAACTACCTCCATAGATTTACTTGTCAAAGTTTCAATATTCTAAGTGCCAAAACAGATCTAGCATTGAAATTAAAGATAATAAAAACAAAAAAGAAGACATTGTCAACTTGCTTATCGAGGAAGAAGAAATGGAACAAGTGAAACTCCTATAGTACATGTCAATTATAAAGTGGCTACAGCCTACTAGCTACAATGGCCTGTCTCTAGAAAGGAATCCCCGAGCTCAGGTTTAGCTCCCATTTTGTTACATCAAATTATGTTTGATTGAAAGTGAGTTTAATTCCCTGGTATCAGATGAGGATTCAGCCTTTGTGCTTTAAAAAATTCTTATATTTGATGTTTATTATCCATTTGTTGGAGTGGATTTGTCAGATATCCAATGAAAGCCTCTTCCTGAAGATAATAGCAGAGCGACAGAAGTAATTTCTGTGAGACAAATATCATTTGATGGGGGAAGACCACAGAGAGCATCACTTTAAAGTTTAAAGGGCAACTAATTCCCAAATAAACAGTGTAACAGAAGCTTGGGAGGATTGCTAGAGTGCTTCCTGTCACTGTAGTTTCAATTGATTCTTTTAGTTCTCTGTTAATTAGTTTTGTAGATAAACAACTCATCCTCGACGACAAGGATGTCTTGATATGGTGGGAATAGTTTGGTCTCACCATGTTTTCAAGTGTTGGTTGAAAATTACTGTCTCTTATGGATATTTTTTGAAATATGAACTATCTCATAATAAGTTTGTTCAAACATGAGACAGAAGCATCATCATGCACATAGATAGAAGTATCAAGTGGTCATTCTTATAACCTTTGTAGTCTCTTGATGATTTATTAATGTTCTTTATATCTTTTGTAGGTTTTTCCAAATGATATATATGTGAACGATATTGTTGATACAGCAAAGTCTCTCAGGTTTGCTTTCTCCTTTTCTTTCTTCCTTTTTTTCTCCGGTGAAGTTTTTGGTCTCTCACGCCCCCCATTTCTTACTGTTACAATCATAGTTCTGGATCATCACCCTTCTGTTATTCTTATGATGATATTTTGATGATCAATTTTTTTAAAGTATTTATATCAGCTGTTAACTTTTGTTTTAGTTGCTCTAAATAAATTATATAGTTTCTTATTATGCATAGGAATTGTACGAAGCAATTGTAAAAATTATGATATTAAACTAAATGTGTTAGTGTTGAAGCCTTTCAAGGATTTCCATGGGTAGAATTCAATGTTTATGCAACAGTTACTTTACCTTATTTAGTAGGTTATGAATTCAGTTCCTTAGTGCTGATGCCATCCTTGAATTTCTAAAAGTATTGTAATTTTTATTACTTTTATATATAGAAACAATGATGCAGATCCATTGAATGTGTAAGTACATACAACGTTTGTTGAATTATAGGAAACTCCCTTTAAAAAAAATTGCGCAAAGGTTCTTTCTCTCTCTTTCATACTAACCTACATAACCATTTATGACCTATTAATGTCTTGTCGATAAATTTTAAAAGTAGAAATTTTCCTATAGTTATCTTTAGAACTATTATGTTCCTTACGATGTCTAATTTCACCGTTAATTGCATTGATCCTTAAATAATTTAAGGAAAAAAAAAAGATATAGGATATAGGACAAGGAATTTGCAGATGATTTGATTACCTTTTAAATTTATCATGCAGTAAGTCTTCAATGCAGTGGTTTATAAGTAAAGTGCAAGATAGAATTATACTAAGCACACTTAGGCGTCTTGTGGTAAAAGATGCAAATAAATCAAGGTGCGGCTATTGTACAGTCCTTTAGATTTGATGTTCTTTAATATGGCTCACAATGCAATTCATTGTTTTAATCAATATTTTAATGTTCTTTCACCGTTTTATGTCCCAATGCAGATTCTCACTTGAATACATGGAAAGAGATGAGACTATAGTAGCTCATATGGCTGGAGGAATTGATGCATTCATAAAATTGTCTCACAGTTGGCCAATATTTGGATCTCCTTTGATGCTGATATCTCTCAAGGGATCAGATAATTCTAAGGCAATTTCTCTAGATTTTCTTTGCAAGGTTGAGGTGAGAGAATTTCAATCGTGACATCTTCCCATATCAGCTTTAAAATTTCCTTGTAGATTATTCTTGCTTTTTGGATGTGTAAGAGTATTTACAGTATGGTTTCAAAGTTGTCACCTCAGAAAAGGTTTCTACACGTCTTTCTCTTTTCTTTTTGATACTTAGAAATTCAGCCAATATGTTAATGTGTCAATGCTTTTATTTGTGTTGAAAAGTGTCCATTTTTTAATATGCCTTGACCTGGAACATATTGTTTCTGTTGTTATTAATGGTTTTCAATTCATTCTAGGATTCTGTGTCTGGATGCACATGCTCATATGCTTCTATAGTTTGTGAATTTACTAGCAGATATTGTTCTTTTCGGACTATGTTTTTGATATTTTGGGACTATGTTTAAACCTTACATGTAATTTCTGGATAAAAGAAATGAGCAAAAATATAGGTTTATGTGACAGCTGTTATGTACTTGGTTACAATATTTCTGTTCCTTGCAATCTTGCTTATTGGTGGATTTATAATTAATCGCACTTAATAACTCTCCTTATTTCTTGTCCCTGCTCACACACACATTCACATGCACATATATCAAGTGCTTGGATAAGAAATGCATATGTTATTGAAGAATGAGAATAATTGAATGCATAGACTTCTGGGTCCATTGGCATTCATTGCTAACAAGATGCTGAATTAGAGGTAGTTGGTTGATTCTGAATAGGAGCAAATGCAGTCGGCTCCTGCATTGCTTAGAAAGCCTAGCTTTCTTGTTTGGAACGTTATCCATACTATGTGGACTGTGGAGTAGTATGCGGACTTCTTGTAATTAGCTTTTATTCATTGATTATTCCATAATCTAAAGTCATTTTTGGCGTGTTTTGCTCTTTTAAACTGAATAATAGTATCAGACATGGCATACGTTGAGGTTAGATACTTATAGTACTCAATCTGCTCTTACATTAAGTGCATGTGATGTTTCACTTATCACTAAAGAAACTCCCAATTCGGTTACTGTCTCTCCTACAACTAATAGTAGTAATCCTGAAATGTGATGATGTCTCCTTTCTATGGGGATAACCGCTATATAATTAGGTCCTGCCCTGACATACACTAATTTTAATGATGTCCTCATGTTGGCAACATGTTTATCACAGCCTAATATGTGAGCACTGTTTGGGCAAGAGAACCAAAAACTGGAAACAAATGGTTCCCCGAGTTTACAAGATGATACTTTAATCTGTAAATTTTTACGTTTAGACATGTAATGTTTTCTCATTTTGAATTTGAAGTAATTGCAGCATTTAGTTCTTATTAAGAATCAAAAAAATCTTTTGCATTGTTGTATATGATTAAAAAAATCTTTTGCATTGAGAGAGAGAGCAAGTGGGAAAGACCATAGTGGCCATAAAAAAAAAATTGTATTTCTGTTGATATATGGTAAGCTAACTGCTATGCGCTTGAGTGGATTTACAGTTGCAGTTAAGTTTTCTGTCATTTAGTTTTTCCTGGATTGAAATATGTCCATGATTGCCTGTTACAAGGTATTTTTTATCAATAACTTCTGGAGTTCCAACTCCCATGTCATGAAACTTTTTTCAATTGGAGTTGATCTTGATCATTGCATTCTGAAATTAACAGCATGCAAGAAGTCTGAGCTCCTTTGATCCTAATTCATGGATTAGAAAATCGAAAAGATGATAAAAAGAAAGGGGAGATAACTTTAGATACTTTAAGGGTGGTCTTTTCACATTATTCTGGTAGATCTCCGTGTCTGACCTCATTCATATTAAAGATCACATAATTTCTGATGTTAAATGGCTGTGTAAGACTATTTGTATGTTGGCATTGAAGATAGTTATACCGCGCTGCTCCTTTTTCTCGCATTCTAGTGTAATTATGATCAAAATTTGATTGAATAAACAAACAAGATTGGAAGTTCACCTGACTGACTTGTTTCTTTGGTGGTTTGAATTTGCTTGGTGTTTTCTTTTGGGGGCTGGGTGTTGTTTCTATAGAAGTTGGCTAATTCTTCTGATGCCCGTATCCGGCAAGATATATCCAGTTTCGTTCATGCCATTGAGAAAATACTAATGGAACAGATGCAGCTGGATCTTCATGCTGGTGCTAATTCAGTCTAATGATATCTGTGAGGCTCCGGATTGTAAATACCTCAGAATCCTTTTGTTTGTACTTGAAATACTGTACTGTTGTCTTAATCATATGCTTAAATTCCTAGTTTTTCCTTTTGCTGAAGCAACCTCTTATGAAAGTATTGGCATTGATTTTTGCCCCTCCATTTTAGACAGGCGATTGGCATAATAATTAGGAAACATTGGGCTTCGAATGGTGGGTATCAATTAGGCAGATAGTGTACTGCAGTTGAAATTATTTGCACGTTAATACATCAACTAGTTTAAAATTGGAACCATGCAGCAGGTGTATAATGCATTTAAATTGAAGTTTTATTATTTTTATAATTTTATTTTTAATTAATTTTTACAACACAATTTATATTAATAATTTTATTAGATCCTTTATTCAACTATATAATTTAATAAATTTAAAGGTTCATACTTTTTATGAGATAGAAACTGTGGGAGTAGATTTTCCTCTAAATTGATTGTTCCCTTCTGGGGAAAGTTTATTTTTTTTAAGTCTCAAGTTTATTACTTTTTCTTACTGAAGTTTTAACTCTACGCCTGCCTGTAAACTTGTGATTGCATTGGAGGTGAATGCTTAATTAATTTATGAGAATATATTCTTTTTTGGTGAATGTTTATATTAGATAAATTGTTAGATATGAAATTTGTATCTATATATGGGACAACAGCGATGGGATATTTTCATTTTGAAAGTTAAGTTATATTTTGAACTTGGTACAATAAATGCCAAAGACTCAGATAATTAGTTTGTTATTGAAATTTGCCAAACAAAAAAATAATATATTAAATAGAAGTTCAAGATTTAAGCCACTGGGATATTTTGTCCAACTAATTAGAAAATGAAAGCGTTATAAAAAAAATGAAAAAGTCACTAACTATATAATTTTGAAGGTACGTCCAATCATCTCCCTAACTAGTGACATGTGTCATAGTGTTAGTGGTATGAAAAATGTATTAATTAAGATAAAAAGTTATTGACCAATTAATTATCATGTAAAAATATTAAACTTATCCTTAATTAGTTTCTATACAAACTCTCTCTCTAATATAATTTTTAACAAAAATGTATATATTTTAATACAATTTAGCATAGAATTATTATTAAAATTTTATGTATCATAAACTAATAATAAAATTTAAATTAAATAATTTATCATAGAAATGAAAAATCTTTTTCTGCAAAAGTTTATTAAACTAATGTAAAAAAAATACAAGTTAGTTTTAAATATTTTGCAAGGTGTTATTTCTTCTAAATTTTCGCTCGAAATAAAAAAAAAAGAAAAAAGAAATTGGAGTGGATGCAATAAAACCAAGAGCTCAACCCGTGATTCTTTGGGGCGCATGCCCGACTCGCATCGCCTCATATCCCCTGTATCGCCTGCCTGAACTAGCAAAGCCATGGCCACCATTTCTGCTTCAAGGACCATTCTCTTCTACCCTCCCACTAAGCTCTTTTTCTTTCCCTTCAAAGCTTCTGTATCCCTTTCTTCCACTGTATCTCTCTCCCTCCCTATCCAATTCAGCAGGGCCAGCTGCAGTACGCACCTCTTTCACTCTGCCTCTGACCGGCAACAACATCGAGTGCTACGTTGTAATGTCATCAATATCCTCGAAGAAAGAGGTCTACTTGAGTCCATAACCAGCGAAACCCTCAGAAGCGCTTGCTCAGACCCCACTGGTGGACCGCTTAAGGTCTACTGTGGTTTTGATCCCACCGGTGAGAGCTTACACTTAGGTAACCTTCTTGGGCTAATTGTGCTCTCGTGGTTCCGTAGGTGCGGCCATAAAGCCGTCGCTTTGATTGGCGGCGCCACTGCTCGCGTTGGGGACCCATCTGGGAAGAGCCTCGAACGGCCTGAACTTGATGCCAATACGTTGGAGAAGAACACTGTAAGTATCGCCAACTCTATAAGAAAAATTTTGGGTGGTGCTCAAAACAAGGACATGGATAACTTGAATGCGGGCATCGATTTTGGTTGTGATTCTTCAGTAATAATTTTGAATAATTACGATTGGTGGAAGGAGTTCAGTTTATTGGATTTTTTGAAACGGGTGGGTAGATATGCCAGGGTGGGTTCAATGATGGCTAAGGAGAGTGTAAGGAAGAGGTTGGAGTCAGAACAAGGAATGAGCTATACAGAGTTCACCTACCAGTTGTTGCAAGGCTATGATTTCTTATACTTGTTCCAGAATGAGGGTGTTAGTGTTCAAATTGGGGGTAGTGATCAGTGGGGTAACATAACTGCTGGGACTGAGTTAATTCGAAAAATATTACAGGCAGAGGGTGCCTATGGCTTGACATTTCCTCTTCTGTTGAAAAGTGATGGAACAAAATTTGGTAAATCGGAGGAAGGTGCAATATGGTTGTCTGCATCCTTGTTATCTCCATACAAGTTTTTTCAGTATTTTTTCTCTGTTCCAGATGCAGATGTGATTAGGTTTTTGAAAATACTTACCTTTTTGGATATTGAAGAGATAAATGCCTTGGAGAGAGAGATGATGAAACCTGGATATGTGCCAAATACTGCTCAGAGGAGGCTCGCTGAAGAAGTTACTCGCTTTGTTCATGGAGAAGATGGTTTAACTGAGGCTCTTAAAGCGACTGAAGCATTAAGGCCAGGATCTGAGACAAAATTGGACTGGAAAACTATTGAAGGGATTGCTGAGGATGTCCCATCTTGTTTTTTAGCTTATGAAGAGGTCTTGAATTTGTCTTTGGTTGATCTTTCAGTTTCTGCCGGTTTGTTTGATAGCAAATCTGCTGCACGCCGTTTGTTAAAGCAAGGAGGCCTCTACTTGAACAATAGTAGAGTAAACAGTGAAAATAAGACAATTGAAGCCAAGGATCTAGTCGATGGAAAGGTTCTTCTTTTATCAGCAGGCAAAAAGAATAAGGTGCTGGTGCGAATAGCGTGAACAGATCTATAGGTGATTATTTGTTTGGTAACTGTTTATTGGGTCTGTAATTTTGTTGTAAACTCAAGAGACCTTTTATTTTTGTGTTACCCAGTAAACTCAAGTTTACCCATCAAACATGTATGCCTATTAGCATCCAGTTTGGCATATCATAGGGTTTCCAACTACCATAAAAAGTACCTTTTGCCATCCATGCATACTACTCACATCTTTAATGAACTTAAAGCTAAAGATAATTTGTGGAGTATTTATTGTACCAGCAGAGTAGCAAATTTATAAATTCCAATTCTCTATATTATGTAATGTACAAGTAAGTACATTGGCAAATCATTCTTGAATTGAGTTTAGGATGCCTGTTGTTATAAGATGATTATAATGAATTCATAGGTTTTTTATAAGATGTTGCCAGGTTTTTCCATTGACTAGTTCCTTGAAATTTACTTTCTAGGATCTCTTTGGTGCATTCTTTTCTTTTTCTTTTCAGTGGGAAAGGTGGGGGGGGGGGGGGGGGGGGGGGGCAGGGGGAGTGCTGGAGGGGGTTTGGGGACAGGGGTTGGGATAAGGATGGGGTTTCTTGTTGTGTTCATGCTTTTGGAAAACTCTGTCTGAAATGGTTTGGATGGATAGTTTGGCACATAGATTGGTGTTGATGGTAAAATATTGTCGAACTGTAGAGCCTTCACCTACTGGAATTAACTTAAATTGTTTAATTTCATTTTTCTGAGTTTCAGGAAGAAATGATGCAATGCTCTTAAGAAATTATGAAACTACGCCTTTTTAAGATAGTTAATTTTTAATAAGTTACAGATATTTGTTTGAGTTTCTATGACTTTTTTCTTTTTTTCAGGGGTTGGGGGAGGGTAGAAGTTTTGGTGTCAGTGCCTCTGATTTTAGGGGTTAAGATTCACAAATGAATAACAACTTTTCAGCCCATTTCACTTCTATCACTATGCGTGCCTCTTGGGGATTATGATGTTAATCTATTGGCTTACTGGTCTCTTCATTAGTTCCTGTTTGTGGTTGCAATTGTGAGAAATGTGGGTAATGCATGATCTGTTTTTTTGGTACAAAGTGCATAATCCTTTTGATAAGGAAGGAATATTGTTTATGAAAACTTTCTCTGATAAAAAGCCTTCATAATCTTCTTTGCTTCCTTATGATGACATCAGTACATCTAAAAGCAGATTACAGAGGGCATTGACACTTGCTGTGTACTTTCTATAGGATGGCCTCGTAATTCCTAATTATGATTATATTCCTTTAGAAGAAAAAAAAAAATTCCAGTATTTGGTTTCTTTTTTCCATTTTATGTATTATTTAGGGTCAGTGCAGGTGGTTTGTATATCTTATGACAGAGTTCTGCTAGAGAACCTGCTTTCAAATTTAATAGGAGATAATAAGAACTCTTCTCTTCTTATTGCTAATTTTGTAAGTAGTAAATGACCGCCTAATGGAAGGGACCTATCATATCTTTCTGTTTGTGAAATACTAGATTCGGTGCATGCCCTAACAGACATGCCAGGATTTTTTTAAATTGTTGTATAATTTTTAAAATTTTCATTAAATAGATTTTTGTTTTTTGATATGTATATATATTTTTAATTTTCTCACATATATCCTAAATTGACTGTGAAGAAAAATGTAAATTCTAAAAGGGTGAGTTAAATGAGTTCTGGATACAGGAGAAATAGATCATGTGTTCCTCAAGAAGTGGGGGGGAGGGGGGTTATGGGTGAGTTTGGGGCAAAGACAGTTACTTACGATCCGAATAGTTTAGAAAATCTTGCATGGATGGATTGAAGCCATTCTCTCTCTCTCTCTTTTTTTTTTTTTTTTTAATGAACTGGATTGAAGCCATTCTTTCTGCTGAGATACATACGTAAACTGAGTTTATTAGAAGGACTGAAACTAGACCCTTGAAATATAAGGTAGGGAGTTGTTTGGCTTTAGAAAGAAAGTGGAGGCTTAATATTTCTACAAACGGTCAACAAGGTGAGTTCTATTTTATGTCTAATGCTCTTCTGTCTTTAAATCTCTTTTACTGAATTGTGAGCTGCTATGTAACAACTTCATTCTCATATTTGCTTTGCTGTGACGTTAACTGATGTTACATATTTATTTCAGATTACAAACATGAATTTAGAATGGTATATTTGTGCAGTCTTCCATAGATGTTCAATATTTACCGAGTTATACTTGTTAGAAGCCACGATGTAACCATGTTAAGAATCTTATTGAATTGTGGGTTCCATTTTACTTTTGCCATTGGACTAACCTTAACAAATGTTTTTATTCTAAAATAAGCAGTTGAAAGTAGACATAACATAATTAAAAGCAAAGAAAGAAGGTTTGGTCTATCTGTTTTTACTTGCTTGCTAAGCCTTGTATGTATCTGTGGCTAACATTGTTGCTAGCAGAGTTTGTTTTCAAGAACTGGGGATGTTATAGTACTGGTGGGAATAATGTCATCTGTTAACTTGAATATGACTGCCCAAATAGGGAAGGGTTCTTCTATTTTTATAAATGGATTTTTATTAAAATTTTATTTATAAAAATTTTAATTATTAAATTTTATAAATTAAATTATAAACAATCCATGAGCCGATTATTCGTGCTTTCACAATTTGGTGAGAGCAGAAATACTCATTAGGGAGAAAGTCAATGAAGAGGAAGTTTGGGGTGCCAAGTTTGTATAAGAACCAGGACATAATTTAGGTTGTGTTATTCTAGAAATAGGGAAAGAAATTAGGGATAGGGATGCAGATATAAGAAAATATACAAGATCAACGCATTCTAATGGGTCACATTAGGTGATCCTTACAATGTGTTTAGTAGGAGGTCTCTGCATTTGTAGTACCTATCCTCTTCGCCAGTCACCGATCCTTTCTCCACTTTCCATCTCCTTTCTTCTCCTAACGCTAATAATTTTCTCTTTTTCTTTTTGTAAGCTCAGGAATCTCAAGAAAACATAAAAGGAACATAGAATTCAACAAATTTTATTAATTTTATATATTAAATTATGAGATAATTATAAAATTTAACAAATATAATTATACTTTTTTAAGCTTTTAGTAGGTTGATTATAAAGAACATTACTATTTGTATGTTGTGCAAATACACATTGAATACACGTACTAATACAAAGATATTTATTTTTTTCACTTTTTAATGATGTGTTATTAATAATGCATAAAAACGATAAGTATACTCTCTTAGTGCGTAAACAACCTTTCTCATTTTAAAGGGAACAAACCTTTCTATTAAGGTACCCATGTCCATGTGTAGCCGTGTTATTTCTTTGTAGAACATTCTACGCGTAGGTTTCATGTACGCAAAACCTGCATACAAACAACATTTTATAAAAAATATGAAACGTTCTGCACATAGGTTTCATGTAAGCAAAACCCGCATGCAAACAACATTTTCTGTTCATGTGAGAGTCATTGATACATTGCAAGTATTAGGCGTCCATGCCAATCAACAGGATGGAATTCTGATAAGCTACTGTAACACTGCTCCACAAATTGTTATTATTTATCTTACATCCATGTGGAAGCTTTCATACATATACCCTATCTTTAACCAAACCAAATGATTCTATACTTAAATTATACACACATCTCCTCATCAAATATATATATATATATATATATATATATCTGTGATATTTATACATCTTACTTTTTACATATATTTTATGGCTTTTGATTAATTATGTAGGTCTTACTCACATAATTGTGAATCGTGGAATATAAGTGTTTTTATAACAAATAGGGTGTGAGAAAATAATTATTTATAAAAATATTTTAGATCAATTTAAAAATGGTCTCCTTAGAAATATCAACCTACTCAGATTAGAATCTCATACATTAAAGTGCAAGATCACAAAAATAGTAAGACTTTTATTATCACTAGCAAGATATAGACAGTATATATTGTTGCTTTATTGTCACAATATGAGTTGATTGATGCACTATCATATAGTAAGTTCCTAGACTAATTTCTTCAGTTATAAATTAAACTTCACACAGCCCATATGCTATTACTCTATATGTTGTTTCAGAACTGAACCTTGAAACAATATATTGCTTCTTGTTTCTTAAGGTGATAAGATTTTCAAAAAAGACAAAAAAAAGCATAACCAACTTTCTATCCTCTTTAGACTCAACCCCAAATCTACATTGGTATGAATTTCAATTCTAAGATTTTCACTGTTTGAAAAAAGTAATAATCCTCACAGCCACATAAATTATCTTTTCTCACATCAATATACAATTGGAAGTGGTCAACCCCCATGTATGCCATATCACTCTAAAATTTTTATTGCATTTCATATGTTAAAAAAATTAATTTTATTGTTACTAGGATCTCCAATTAGCTTCAATTCTCTTATTTACTAAATAGAAGAGGAGAGAGATCTTTTTTTTTTATTTTAATAGCTGGTAAATAATTTTGTCAAAAAATAAATTTAGAAAAAAGAAATTATTCCCCTATTTTAACAAGATTATTCACTGTTTTATGTGAATTGCATAAATAAAGAGATAACATTAATCAACTTAAAAATTAAAATTTTAAATTACTCTTTGAAAGAAATAAAGTATTAAAGCGCCCTGTTCCCCAAAAAGATTATCTTAGAATTTATTCCTTTTATTGGCCAATTACTTTTTTTTTTTTTTTTGGTAAGATAGGCCAATTACTTCAACTTGCTCAAGTTGAGTTTCACACGTCAAGCAAGCACATGCTTCCAAAAATATGATAATGTTAGTGGAATACATAATTGACTTGGAGTGCCCTTGTTATACCTACTTTTCTACTATCTTTTAAAGAAAAAATGTGAACTAAAATCAACATGAAATTATATTTTAAGATAATTTTTTAAAAATAAAATTATCAACAATAATTAGTTTTAAAAAAATAATTCACTAAATAAATATAAATATGAGTGGGTTGTTGATTTAATTTTTTCCTTTTTTTAATGAATTAACTTTACATTTGCGGTGCATGAAAATGATTTTGAGTATTTTATTTTCGCTATTCTTGTTTTCTTTGTTGTTTAACTACAAGGAAACTGCCTACAGTTAGGTGAAACATAGTGACCAATTAATTGACCCCACCAAAATGTTCAATACAGAAGCTATTATATATAGGAAAACTATTTGAGTTGATGGTGAATTACTTGGGTACTTACTCATGGTAATAACAAGAAACTTTCCAAAAATTTGTGTGGATATCAGCCTTGGACTTGTAATTTCATGGATGGAAGTATCCAAAAGTTCATAATTCAACACTGAAAAAACTCCTTTTATAACTTTATTTTTATAAAATGAGATGTCAGTTTTTAAATGAATTGGGTTTCATAAATTAGTTTATGAAATCTAATAAATTTAATAATTTAAATTTTATATTAAATGTGAATTATATAAAAATAAATATATGGGAGTAGAAGAACTAAATTTAAAATAATAAACTAATTTCAAATAATCTATCTACACTACTATAAAGAAATTTTTTATTCTTTTCTCTCATCTAAGTGTTTATATTCAAAAAAACTAAAGAATGATATAACTGAACCTTACTTCTTGCAATATCTCTCCCCATCTCAGTAAATTCTAGACTTTCCTAATAAAAACATAAGTTCAGAACTCCTTGACCAAAAGAAGTAATAATAATTAATAACTGACATATTTAGTCCGAATAAATAATTTCATTTACGTGTAGATATTTAAAGAGTCCTAATAATTGTAATACTCTAGAAAATCTATTTATTTTTTCCAACAGAAACAAGTAAATAGGAAACTAAACTTCCCATATTTTATACCTGTGACTAACAAAGGATTTAATGAATAAATGTATGGATAGCAGACATGGTTTAATATTTTGGTCATTATTTTTTTAATAATAGGAAGAATGGTAAGTCATTTATTAAATAGATAGAATTTTATATTCAAACTCAAAAAATTTAAAAAAAACTTAAGATAATATTCGGTTGTTACGTATTATACCATTAAAAGTGTTCACATGTTTTTATTATTATTAATTTAATACTGAGACAAAGGTGGGAATTGAATTTGTAGCTAGGAGAGAAGAGTTGAATGGAAGATAGATCTAAACAAATGAAGTTCAACTTCACATGGAAACAAGAACATTCAAGGCCACCATACCTTTTATCTCCCATCCTTCACTTCAGATCTTCAAATGGCACAGACTCTTAAGCACCTTAGGCTTCAGCCAAATGTAGATATTCCTCCCCACGTACGGTGGCCAATCGTTCAAGACTAGACTTCATGTGAACTTCAGCTCCAATGCTATATATAAAATCATAGTTCTTAATTTGAGCATCTATTGCACATTGAATTCTCAACGATTCTGCAATCTCCTTTCACGGATATCTAGACTAGCCAGTTGACTTTTCTTCCTCCATTTTGGGCTTTCATATTTTGAATTGTTTGAATTACTTTCAGAAACTAACCAGACAACAGAGATTAAAGAAATAACAGAATTGCAGATGAACACTCATCAAGTGAAATTGACAAAGAAGCAGCATATGATATTATTTATATGAAAATTTATATATTCACGTTTTAAGTGCACTCTTTGGTTACCTGTGTGAGAGGAGTGAACAGTGTAACAATGTTCCCTCCTCTCACAAACTTACCCAAAAAGTGGGGTGAAAAACTTGAAATTAACACAGTTTTATTCATATAGACGCTAACAAATGATTTAAGCATAAATAGAAAATATGCTATCAAAGAACATGATTAGTGTTTATGCCAAAGCATGAGAAAAAAGCATAAAATTTTACTGAGGGTTGAGATTTGGGATTAGAATGACAAATAAATATAGATTTTACTTTCTTATAGCTTCTCAACCATAGCTATTAGATTCATCACATACTATTATTTCAAAATATTGAATCAATTGCAAGATGTCACCTAATAATAAAACATTAAGTATAGTGCTTTGGTATTGCAATTCAATATGCCGAACTCAATTCCTAAGATAAGGGATGTATAAGCGAATTTGATAGCTATGTTTTCAACTAAACAAAAGAAGTAGAAAATTCATTATGCTACCCTCCTTGATAAAAATATATGTTCCTACATCAAATCAATACAAAGCATTAGACCAAGGGACCATACACACAGACCTAAACAAAGTATGGGACATTTTCAGTACTGGAAATGGATCCATGGCTCATCGTGCTTTTAGGTGACGTGTACACAGAAGAAGCAGTAGGTGAAGACAAGGATGAGGGTACAACAGAAGGGGAAGGTAATGGTTTTGATGGAGGATGAGGAGGTTGAGAAAGACCTTGTGAATTTGCAGAAATTGGTGCTTGCCCAGGAGAAACCAACGCACCATGAGAAGAAATGATTTGACTGGCAGCCTCTCTGTATTTGTACTTTAGTATCTCAGCCCTAACTGCATTTAATTCTGCTTGTAGAGATTGAACTTGTTGCTGCAGAGCTGATACTGCACCCATGCATCCGTAAACTGGGTCTCTTAACCTCAAGTTAGCTTCATAAACCAGGCTATTGGCGGCATCAGCTCTTTGGCTCTCAGGCACTTCCTAGAAATAGGATCAAAAATTGACAACAAATTAATAAGAAAGGTAATTAATGAATCCAAAGTTTTAATTCCAGGTTAGAGTTATGAACCATGAGCATCTTGGAGACATTGCTGGCACCAAACACTTTATGAACTGCTGCAAACTTTTGAGGTTCATGTGGTGAGAAATAGGGAGAGAAAGGGCATTCTTCAGCACACCGTCTTCTCAGAAGCTTACATGCAGCACAAGGGGTAATTGGGTTTAAGGTTGTTCCAGAAGCTGGACCATAAAAATGCCTCCTCCCCATTTGACAAGATGCTTCTGCTTCTGCCTCTGTTTTGATCTGCTTTGGTACCTCAACTAACCTTTCTTTGACAAACCACAAAACCGGAAGTTCAACAGATTATTATGTTTAGTTTAATATTTTGGCTGATTTAGAGAATGGTTATGTAGTTTTAAATGCATAAATCGAAAAGAGCTAGAATCTTCATTTTCCAATAGCTGCCTGTATCTGGATTTCCAAGCATGCCTGGAATTTGACTGTGCTGATCTAAGAGGTGGGTTGTGAGATGGAAAGACTTTGTTTCTGGAACAGAGGCAAGCTATGGTGTTTCTAAAATAAGGGCAACATGGTGCTTAAAACTCAAGGTAATTAGGAAAACTAGGTCGACGTTCTTGTATAAGAAACAAAGTTAAGAGAGAGACACACTGGGAAAAAGTTGGGACAAGGAGATTTTTTTATAGGATTTGACGATCACAAGTAACGCACTGAGAGACAAAAATTTTAGAAAGAAAAATAGAAAAGAAAAGGGTTAGGTTGGCTACGCCTATTTGAGAGGGGAAGAGACCACTTTGTCAAAGGATTCCTCACGTGTTATCTTTTATGGCAAATTGACTTTTGAAAAGAAAACCTGTGACATCAATATCAGACTCTTCAACAGCCCCTCTACTTCTTAAAATAGTATATATACATACATACATACATATATATATATATATATATATATATATATTATATAGATGATTGCAAAGGGCTGCAGAGTGGTGTGGTGTGGACCCCTTCATTGGGTGGCTTGTATTTGTCACTCAAGTTTTCCATTAGCAGCCGTATAAGAGGGACCAATTAGATTAGTGGCTTGCTGCTATTAGCAATCCTTGGCCATTTTCCCCCTTTGATGGAGCAGCTTATAATTTAGAGTTAGGTGAGAGACAGTGCAAGAAAGTTCCAGACAGTAAATGATACATGGACCCGCCAATTGTTCATGTGTCAACAAAGACTCAACATCACCACATGACACAAACCTCCTCAAATTGAAAATCTGTTAAGGCAAAATCAAGGGGAAAATATAGTAAGAGGAAGAGAGGAACTGAGAGATTCCACTCGTTTCTGAGGAGCAACATGATAGGCTTATACGACTAATGCGTTCACGGCTACTCATTTTTTGAGAGACACGAAAAGAAGTTAGAAGTCTCAAATAACTTTTATTTTTAAAATAAATTTGTATGATGGAAAAGTGAACATTTTTACACTTATTTCTTTCAGTAATACGTTTGTCAGCATGACCCGCTAGACGCGATCCACAACCCAACCCGACAAAAAACCGATATTATTAGATTCTTGTTTTGACCTGACCCCTGCTGGACCAACCCAACTCAAGATGATAAAATTGAGGTTGGGTTTTGCATATTTGGGAGTAAGGTTGTAAGGCCTAACGTATTCAAACCCAAATTGTACTGGATTTGAAGGTTGGTCAGGCTAAAACCCAACCCAACAACACCTTTTCTTTTTATCTACAACACTCGGAGGGTTACAGCACTGGACGACGGAGATTTGAAAATCAAGTACAAATTCCAAGCATTAATTGTCAGATCGAGGTCACACTTTAATTTACATTAGTAGATATATATTTTAATTTGTGATACCTTAATAAATATATAAAATAGATATTTTTATTTTTATAATTTTATTTTTATTTTATTTTTATAACATAAAATTTAAATTATAAAATTTATTAAATTTTATATACTAAAATATAAGGTCCAATATATTAACATATTTTAAAACCCAATTATAATGATTATGTCAGTTAAAATTAGTCAAGACAAGCCGTCATATTAAATTTTTGAGCTAAACTTGGCCTACTAACTTGATGTGCGTCAAATTTCAAGTCTAACCTAATCCACTTTAGTAAAAAAATATGATCATGTCTGTTGGCCTATTAGATCTACAATTAAAATATTTGATAGATCACTTGACTTATTTTCACCCTCAACTACACTTTAGGGGCAAGACATAGATGCCTATGCTCTGAATGCTGCATTGAATGATGATGAATCTTATGACAAGAAAACATGGAGTAGCAAAAGGAATTGTTCAACCTTGGTGCCCAATTAGGCATTTGGAAAAAATATATATATTAAAGATATTTACAGAAATTGTATTACTCATCAATTATACAATATTAAAACTTGAGTCGGACAATAGTATAATAATTTTACTTATATTTGTGACCTGAATAGATGCACTTTGCACTGTCAACGGAGTTTGAAATCTATCAGGAAATTCTCTGCAAGCATGCTGCCATTAACTTTAAAATGACATTATTTTAATTTTGATGATGATGTCAAATTACAGATAAATATATTCTAAGAAACAAGAATTTGGAGCTGACCAATTTTAATTTTTCACTCAACAAAAGTTTTGATTTTGCACGTTACACTCCCCTATATAGGAACATCATTTTCCTTTTAATAATGGGCAGCATCCGCACCTTATATTTGGTATACTTTTTTATTTTTATTTTTATATTTTTATTAAGTACAAGATTAATTCATATTTTTAATAGGTTGCTTTAGATTTTTTTAATAAGAGTGACTTCAAAGTTTGAATTCAAATTTTTGATTTCATTTCTTTTAACTTAAGATGCAAATAGCAATCATTGTATTAACATGTTATTGTACTTACTTTTTAGCACAAAGTAAGCTAGTATCCAGGTGACCAAGTCAAAAGTTGGCATCTCCAATCGAGTTATTTTCTAATCAAACCTTTCTTTTGCCCACTTATATACTTGATTTATTTAATTTAGATGATCGGATCCAATCCAACCTACGTATGATTTGTGATTGTATATTTAGATTCAACTGCCAAAATTGGTAATAAAATCAATTGAAAATGGTGCATTTTATTATTAAGGATTAAGCATCAATTTGGCACATACAGTCTTCTAAACATTCAGTTCTTCTTAACAAGAATCAAGAAGAGTAACAACCGTCACTGGATTTGTTCAGCTAATAAAATTTGACGTACTTAGCTTGCAAAGTTTAATTTGGAATTCTTCTGCCGAGTTACTATAAGCCCTCATTGCCTTAACGCAGTTTTTCCTCTTTCTAAACTTTTCTTACTCAAACATAGAAGAGCAATAGGTTACATACAGAACATCACATAAAATCTCTACGCAATACCTTCTTGATAATGGAGGAATAGCACCCTTGGGGCACATGATATACTGGTTCATCTTCTTCATCCTTACTTGAGTATATCACTGGAGAAGATGGCACAGAATGTGATGATGGACGGCGCGGGGACGAGACAGATGATGATGAAGATGATGCAGAAGATGAAGAATAAGACAAAGATGGAGAAGAAGGTGTTGATGGAGCACGCCCTTTTCTTGTGCCACTCTTAGGGAATATAGCTTGTAAAAGATTACCTTTTGATGAATCCTTCTTACCCTTGCTTTTGCCGTTGGTATAATAATAAGATGGAGGAGGACTGAGTGGAGGGAGAGGATTTTCTCGGGATTTCACTTTAGGTGTGCCTGGTTGAGACTCCCACATGAAAGGAACTGAGGCAGACTTATTTCCATGGTAACCTCCATTAGAGATATTAGACCGTTGCCTGGTTAGCTGCTCAGAGTTCATCAGCTGGCTCGGCAATAGAATCGAAGTACGTCTTCCAGGAAAGCTCAACGAAGGAGAAGACATGGTTGCCTAGCCGCTAAGCTATGGTGGATCGATTGACAGTGTGTGTTTAAATGCTGATTTGTTGAAGCTAGCTAGGTACGATGTAGATGGGAAAAGCATATAATGAGAATTGTTCTAAGGGTTTTGGTGCAATGAAATAGTAGTTTTAGACTTTTATAGGAAATCTCTAACATGAGATTGGAAGACTTGGTGAAGGGTGCCCTTAATTAATATATAATATGGTTTTCACATTCCAGAAGAGTTTCAGACTGAAAAAATGAAAAAGGAAAAATAAATCAAACATACACTACATATATTAGGTGATTAGTTGATGGGTCTTAATTGTTAATTGGATTTATAATTCCTAGAACAAGTCAGATTATGTTTGTTTATATAAAGTAATGAGGAAATAATGAAAATAGACATATTGTCGGATGCAAGGCTCAGACTAGCGGAGCTAGCTAACCTTATCTATGCAATTAAATATTGTCTTCTTTGTTCTATGTTTGCTGATGGGTTACAGTTTACCATAACTAAAACTAATCGACATACATTATTTATGTTTTCACCTATCAAAACAAAATATGTACTTTTACTTTGTCAAAGAAGAATGATTAAGGCAAATCATACACAAACAGCAGAATTTACCAGTAATATCTTGAAAGAATAACGAGATAAACTCTTCATTTTTATTTTTTATGAGAGAATCAGATGGTTAAACAATTAGAATTAGACTTTTAGTAAAGACTTTTGATATTTTCTTGACATTTTAAGCGTAAATCTCTGATCATTATAAGAGAAATATGCAACAAAAAGAATTAGATGGCTATTACCGCAGTATTACATTTCATGATTACAAAGATCTCGAGCCATATGGGTTACAAGAAAGCTATTCCTTGCATAAGCAAAGCAAAATTAGTAACAAAACCCTAACTATTGAAGTGGACAAAAACATATAAAAGTGGGATCCAACATTTTATTTTATTTCTCTTAGATATTTCCTCCATTATCAAGAAGGAAAATAATCCTGTTTGAAGTAAGAAACTATGCAGTTAAACATATTTCAACAAAGGTGACTCTAAATCAAAACAAAGTTAGCTTACAATTATACTAACACCTTCTTAATAGAAAGATCAAACATATTATATTCCTTACTTAGGACCATTGTTATTATATAATATTAAAAAAGAATCAATTGCTGTTTTGTTGTCTGCCCAATGAACCTGAACCAAAGAGTCATGAATAATTATTATGAGATTCAAAAGATTCAAGGATCATTATATGATTTCAATCCAAAGCATCATTTCTTCATCATAATTTAATTATAATTGTATCCCACTTAAAAATATTCTTAATTAAAATATTCTTTTGACCCTAAATACGTGCATATGTCATTATGAATGATTACATAATTTATATTTGTTTTTATTGGCCAAAGAGATATATATATATATATATATATATATTAATGTGGTAATTTCGTTTAACAAAAAAAAAACTTAATAGTTTTGAATATTGTTAATTTTTTTAATTTATGAAAATAAAAAATTACAACTTCGTCTATAAATATTAGATAGCAACTTTGAATACAAGTAGCATCATGGGTAACCAATTGGTAGAGGTGATGGCTGGTAGAGGTGATGACAATAGTCTTTAGAGCACTGCTGGTGTTTGATGCTCAAGCCAATAATACCAAATCCCTTTGTCATGATCATAACGAGCCAAACTCTTCTCTGACACACACCCTTCCTCCATCTTTGCTTGATGCTAACACATTTTCTATTGCATATGTCAATGTCATAAAGAAACTTGAGAATAAGTGCAGGAAACTATGTAAGGATCTGAAAGGAATTCATTTTGATGAGTGTTTTGCTAGGTGCATGGATATATTCAAGAATGGTGGCCAGGGTAAAGGTGAAATTTTAAGCTTATCAAGGCGTTATAGCCATAACTAAAGAATCAAAGCGAAATGCCTTTGTTTCCTTTTCTTCTCATTATAGCTTCCTACAATTGAGTGAGATTTGTAATGGTTGAAACTTTAATTTCTCGGTATATATTAGAAACACATAAAATAAATTTTAGGAAAAATTAGAGTTATTAGACATTATAGCAAAATCTTTGTAACTAAATAATTAAGAGTTTGAATGAATGATCAAAATTTACTATATTTGTTATTTGTCTATATTTCAAGTGAAAATATATACAAGGGGATGTGTTAAAGATAAAATTATCATTACCCTAATTATTTATATTATTTATAATAACTAGACAACTAGAGTTATATAATAAATCAAAGCTTAACCAAACTAGGATAGTTTGCTTTGTATTCTTCTCTAAAGCCTTCTTTCGTACTTACTCATATTTTGTTTTTTGACATGTTGGCCTAGGATCTTTTTCCTATATATTATATATATATATATATATATATATATATATATATATATATATCTCAATTTCAGGTCTATTTGCTGATTTTAAGGTTTCCTGAACACCACCTAAGTTTTGATGAATAAAGACATTGGAAAATGCAATGATGCAAAAACAAAAAATTAAACTAGCCTAATTACTTCATCTTATTTTATGTATCAAATTAAAATAATAATCATTCTAAGTTTTTGTATGATAAATATTATTATCTGAAATTTTTTTCGCTGAAATTCTTATTTTATTATCAATCACTTCATTTTCTCACATTGAGCTATCAGCCATGGAAGTTTGCCAACGCAGCACCATTCTCCTGTCTGCGAGCCAACCAATAACGAGGTGATAAGCCAAAATCAGCAAAGCTACTGCCTTTTAGGTCATTTCTTTTGTAACTTTCTTTTTTAAAAAAAAAAAAAAATCTGCAACCATAGGATGATGGAAAGCTTACACGTTTTCGGAGAAAACTTTTACATTTTTAATTGAGTTAAAATTTCAACGTGATTATTCTAAACTTTTTAAAAAAATTAACATATGTTGTTTATATAGTTGAATAATATAAAAATCAATTATTCAGTATAGCGTGTGGATATATATAGAGCTTAGAAACCAACGATAGGTGTTGTTCGACTTGTCTAGACCAACTCGATTTGGTCTCAAATTAATACGGTTCAGACGAAACAAATTTATATATTTTTGGATGAAAAAAATTGGAATGTAACCTTAATCCTGTGAATTACAGATTCAAATAAGTTAGTCTTAAACCTAAATTTAGATTTAAACGTAATCCTGAGCTTAAAATTTCTCCTCCATGAATCCATGATCCAGTCTTTGCTTTTCCGTTTCAAAAAGTTGATTCTCCTTATTTAGTATATTAAAATATAATCATTGCAAATTTTAGTGCCATCTCTCGTCATTTTACTATCAAAACAAATTTTTATCATTTTATTCAAATAATAAAAATTCATTCTAAAATAATATATTCAAACACAAATTAATATTAAAATAATTAATTTTTTAAACACTAATTACTTTCAACTCAGTTATACTAAAATTAATTCTGTTTAAAATTATAACAAATATAATGGACACAAATGCTGAAAGAATTTTTTATTTTCAACTTTACTTTAAAAGATTTTAATTCTCAATGTAAGAGATATCTTTAAAAAAAATAAAAAAGAAATGGCAACCAAGTTGCCGGCCTTTTATCTAGAATAGCTTTTGATAGCTGTCATAGCTGGCTTTTTTACCCGCCGAATAGTATCTCTCAGTTCTTAGCTAGGAAATGGATAACTGGGAAATTGCTCTCACCACCTTGCTAGACTTCGGCACACAGCAACAATTCCTGACGTAATAAACAATGCAGCAACTTCCACCTAACAAAAACAAATGTGACTAGACCAATTATAAATTAATATCTGGCATATCTTGAGCTGCAATTGAGCCTTGACCAAAGATAGCTTGCTAGCTTAGCCATGCAAATGGAGGTTGAGATCATCACTAGAGAAACCATACAACCATCTTGCCCAACTCCCCAACACCTTAGAACTTTCAACCTTTCTTTCATGGACCAGGTTATTCCAGCAAACTATGTTCAAACAGTTCTTTTCTACTCCAACATTGATCATGTTGATATTATAGCCGATAAGTCCCAGCGCCTAAAGACATCTTTGTCTGAGATTCTAACCCACTATTACCCACTTGCAGGAATAATCAAAGACAATTCAATAGTTGAATGCATCGATAGTGGTGCTGAGTATGTTGAAGCCCGTGTCCATGGCTTGCTCTACGAAATCTTGGAGCAACCTGATGCTGAGGCAATCACAATTTTCTTGCCCATTAAAGCAGAATCCCCCAAAGCAGCCACTGGCCCTTTATTACTTGTTCAAGCTAATTTCTTTGATTGTGGGGGTTTGGCAATTGGGATCTCATTGTCCCACAAGCTTGTTGATGCCTCCACCATGGCAGCCTTCATTAAGGGCTGGTCAGCAACTGCTTTAGGTTGCATGAATGAGGCTCTGCATCCAAGCTATGTTTTTGGGTCCCTTTATCCATCTAAGGATTTTCCCACCAATTTACAGGCTCTGGAATTTAGACAAACTAATTGTATTACAAGAAGGTATGTGTTTAATGCCTCGAAGATTGCAGAGTTGAAGACTAAAGTTGCAAGCACAACAGTACAGCAGCCAACAAGGGTGGAGGCTGTGTCGGCTCTAATTTGGAAGAGCGTAACCGCGGCTTCAAGAAAAAACTTGGGAGCTATTAGACCAAGTTTGCTGATGCAGGCCGTGAATATGCGTAAAAGGTTTATTCCACCTTTGCCTGAAACTGCTGCAGGTAACCTTCTAGGGCACTTTGCAGCAAGAGTGGAGGAGAGTTACATAGATTTAAGAGACTTGGTTATTCAACTGAGAAAAGGGTTGGAAGATGTTTCCAATAATCAAGCGAGAAAACTTCAAGAAGGTGATGCATTCCTTGCCATTTGTGAGTCTAGCCAGAACCTGCAAAATTATTTGAAGAATTTTGAGCAAGATTTCTACGTTTGCTCCAGCTGGTGTAGGATTTCGTTTTATGAAGCTGACTTTGGGTGGGGTGGACCAAAATGGGTGAGTATTCCTTCTTCGAGATACCCGAACACTCTCTTGTTATTGGATACCAGAGATGGAGGGGGAATAGAGGCATGGATGACCTTAACTGAAGAAGACATGGCATTAGTGGAAAATGACAAAGACTTACTTAAATATGCTTCTTTGAATCCTAGCATCACCTAAACTAGAGAGTAAGGCCTATTAATGAGTTTAATGTTTTTTTTTAATTAATAACTGCCTGCTGAAGCCAGAAGTTGCTTCCAAAGGCTAAAAAATATGTGATAAGTTATCTCTTAAAAGCAATTCATTCGTACCTTGCAGTGGTGAAAGTACAGATCGTATCTGTAGGATTCCAAATAAAGACATAAAGTCTAATTTCTTGTATATATCTCTTTAACAGTCTGATAGTCCACGCAACATGTAAGTGAGACTTTGTTTAAATTTGTTCTACCATATATTCGTTTTTCTTTTTTAAATCTTGAAATAATTATCTTCGCTCTAAGTTCTCTTTGTCGAGGCATTAGTAATCCATTTTTTTATGAGCACTAGGGAACACTAGGGTGAGTAAGAAGTCCTATGGAGACTCAAGCCTCCATATACATATATATATATATTAAGATGCTGTAAGAGAAAAAAATTTCAAACTCAACCCCGTCCCAATTTGGTAACCATGATCAATGAGAGATCACCTCGTTGACAATATCTATTTGTTGATTGCAAGGGTTCTTTAACACCATTTCAATTTTGATGAATAAGAACATATCGAAAATCAGTAAGATGCCCCCCCCCCCCCCCCTAAAAAAAAAAAAATAACCTGCTTAATTACTCTCTTATTCAATGTATCAAGCAGCATCATGGGTGATGGCAAGTTTACAATTGTACACACCATATTGGTTCAATTTATTATTAATTTAATTTCAAATTTTAATTTAAAATTTTAACACAAAATTCTGATCCAAAAATAAAATTAAGAAACCCAAAATTAAAATTCAACCAAAAAACTTAAACTCAAAACTAAAATTATACTCTAGAATTAAAATTAAATTTCAAGATTAAAATCGAAATAAAAGATAGGTGAAAATAAAAAAAAATAAAAGACAAAACATAAGATAAAAGATAACAAAAATAGAAATAAATTCAAAAAATAAATAAAAATTAAAAAAATATGATAGAAGATAAGAGATAAAATAAAGTTAAGAAAAAGTAGATAAAATAAAGAGAAATAATAGAAGATAAAAGATAACTCAAATTAGGAGATAAAAATAAAGAGATAGAATTTAAGTAAAAATCCTTAAAAACAACTATAAAAGACCACCCTAATTCCACACTTGCGGACACACTCAGAATCTTTGACCTTTCACTTGCACTTGAAGTCTTTCTCACAAATCACACCCCATATTTTTCTCTTTGACTCTTGCAAATACGCACAAAGCTTATGAATTGAGTGAGAAAAGGACTCCAATCATACAAACTTATCTTATGAAAAATTATAATATTATTAAAAGATAAATTTTTATGTAAAATTCCTTCGATAAAAATTTTCAATCAGAATTTATCATCGACATTTATTTTTACAAAAATTTCTTACACTCACCAATATGCACATAGCCCTCCAAAATCTTCACTCACTCTCATGCGGCTTCACTTGAAACAGAAATTCCAAGGAGCATGAATTTGCCCAAGTAAGACCCTCGGATCCTCTACTGTTTTTACTCATCTTTGGCTTGGCATGTTCCTTGCTAATTGTCTACCGATATGAATATGTAAAATTTGCATCGTGGATTTTGTTTAGAATGTGATCTTCTGTGAAGAATTGCGAAGTGAATAAGTTGATTGTTTTGTTTTGGTTTCTCTTTTATCTCGATGTAGTTTTGAATTTCTACGAGTGCCGTGGTACAGGTTCTTGTCTTGAGTGTTGGAAAAGTAGGTTAGAGAGTTACAATATACGGAAACAATTTAAGATCACTATTTACTTTACAAATAAATTATATATAACAAAATTTTAATAAAAAAATAAATATAAAAAATATAAATTTTTAACGAAAATATTTTTTAATATTAAAAAAATTTACAAGATAAACTAAAAAAAAAAATTTATAATAAAAATAATTATAAATATCCTTAGTATATACTAAACACTTTTTCAAATGATATAAATAATACTGATATTCAATAATATCCTTTAAAAATGGCACCCAATGTTCCTATTGTATACCTACAACACTCACAATTTATTGAGATTTACTCAATCTCTCTTTATCTCACACTCCATGAGAAATGACACACTTCTCTTGCCTCTTCCTTCTTGCTTGGCCACTCTCAGTTTGCCTTTTCTCGCCTTGTGTATTGGTTGAATGCGGTTCACCTCTATTTATATAGGTTTCATGCTGAGTTGTCAAATTTTTCGTCTCCCCAACGAAGAAATCTGCAACCTCCAACTGCCAACCAATCTCTCTCTCATGCCACCGTCAACTGCCAATCAAACTCTTTAATAATGCATGAGGCATTTTTCATTGGGTGGACCCTACATTGAGGTGCTCTGTTCTGGGTAAAGAAAAACAGGGGTGTGAGTTGTGCGTGAGTTCCATTTTCAAGAGGTCAGTCTGTCCGAGGCTTCTTCGAGTATAAAGAGTGGGTTGATGGAGTCCAGGTGCATGGTTGACCGTGGGACTTATTTCCTTGCCTGTAATTATTGTCTTGCAGTTGCTTTCTAGCTTGTGCCGTGATAGTGACTAAAGGTTCTGGGCCCCTTAGCATGTTTAGATTTCAGATCAAGTTGCATGTGTGTGGGATTGGTTCTTTATAGCATGTTACAATATAAAGAGCAAACATAAAAGGAAATAAAATAATATTAAAAGAAGGGAGCAGATATGGGAAGAGTAGAGGTCTCTGTCCGTTGTGCTTCTGTGTTTACTCTAATCAAATGTGCAGGCGTTCGTTTTTGGCTTGGATCAATTTCTGGCCATAGTTGCCTGTGCTCTGTTGTGCTTAATATTCTCTTGTCATGGTCTTTGCCATGAAATGATTAAAAGTTTTGGTCTTAAGTGTAGAAAGTGGTTAGCCGTGATAACCTCCTTGAAAAGTTTTTATAATTGAAGGGCAACTCATTGACAAAATTCTGCGTAAGAATTAGGAGTAGCTTAGGAGTTTTTATAATTGAAGGGGCCATCATGAGAGAAAGATAAAAAATCACCTCAAATAAAAATTGAACACCAAGAAAATTCCATAAAATTAGAAGATGGTTGCATGATTCACCCAATTATCTAGAACTCCCTTGTGTACCCATAAAACATAATAAAATTCAAAAGAATTAATAAAGATTAGAAAGTGGCTGGTGTCACGTAAATTTTAATAAAATTCTGAAAATAAAAATTAAAATATATTGATTTTCTTAAAATTCTTTCGTCTCATAAAATTTAATAAAACTCAAAGATGAATTTAAGGGAAGGTCAAATATTAGATATTCACACAACCTTTTCCTTTAAAAATTTTTCTCACATCATACCTCCATCCTCAAAATCTCTCAATTTTTAATAATAATTTTTTAAGAGACCGTAAATAAATGTAATAACTCTCTTAATTATACTAAGATAACTGTATTTTTAGGTGGCATCAAGAAATTGGCGATCTCAAATTAATGCTAAGACAAAAAATTTGTTTTCCAAACTTTTTGACTAATACCCTGACTTTCCAAAATTGTAGGAACCTTCCATGAAAGCGTTAGGAAATACAATTCATTAATTCATGAAAATCAACCCAAAACATTTTCAAGCCTCTTCAACATCTTATGGAAATTTTCTGATGATGATTATCAGGGGCGATAAGTAAATACAATTTTCTCTCAATTATCTTGAGGAGAATAAGAAATTAAGAAAATCTAGTTCCGGGAGGAGCCTCAGACGCTCGTTTGACAGTGATTGTTTAAATGCTAATTTATTGAAGCTAGGTAGGTGTAGACACCCAATTTTGTCCAGTTCACAATGTGAAACTTTAAATAATAAAACCTAATTTTGTCCAGCCCATTTTACAAAATTTTAACATAAGTTGTAAACAAATTAAAACTGAACATTTAAATAAAACAAGCCCAAAAACAAATAAGCCCCAAAATTAAAATCCAATCCAAGAAAAATCTCAAATAAAAATAAAACCAAAAATCAGAAAAGATAGAGATAAATACAAGAAATAAAAGATAACAAAGAAATAAAATATAATATAAAAAATAAAAGTCTGAAATTCAAAAAGATAAATAAACAATGTTAGATAAATAAAAGATAAAAAGATGAAGTATAAGAGAATTAAAAAATAAGAGTTCAACTAAAACACATGCACTTGAAAAATTTGAAACTATAAGTATACATGCTCTTGAAACCGAAGGGGGAAGGGCACGAAAATTTGAGAAGCCTACGGAAACAAGAAAAGAACCCCTCATTTTACACAGTTTTTCACCTTCCAAAATCCCACAACCATCCGCCAGCAAAACCTAAACTTCACCACTGTGCCCAAAATCACTCTCCGTAACTCAACCCAAAGACCCCAACACTGGTGAAACCGACAAGGAGCTCTCCATTTGTGCCGGCACCCCAGACCAGCCAAGAACCTCAAACTCCTTCACCCTCACCTCAAAGAACTCCTCTGCCCTTTCATTCACATAGCCAGAAAAAGAGGAAACAACCTGCACCCTATACCCGGCCTTCACCTCACCGAAACTTCGCCGTCACCAGCAAAACTAAAAACTGCACGCAACACTCACTTGGCACTTCACGGAACCAAGCCCACCACACAAAAACGCACAGCCCACTTTGCACGTCACTCTCGGAGATCACTTCACGCAATCAACCACTTACACAAAACATCACAGAACCCTCAACGTTCCAGTTCGGCTCCATCTTGTTTGCCGCCAGAGAGGGTCGTCTTGCTGCCCGGAAGCATTGCTGCGCTCCAATCTGTCCAAGGTAGCCCAACGCCCCTTCAACGCACTCCCAGCCACGAAAGACTCCACGGCACAAAGCAAAAACGGCACCCACACTCTCAAAAATACTCAGCCACCTACGAAAAGGAAGAACACGTTCACTGCACCAAGATTAGATCATTGCAGTTTGCATCTTGCGTCAACGTTCGTTGTACCTGGAATCAAGCAACCGCAATTCCTCTCCTAAGCTGGCGTCTAAACCAGCCAACATCCCAGCA
The DNA here is from genome assembly GCA_037013595.1 of Dicorynia guianensis. Taxonomy (NCBI): domain Eukaryota; kingdom Viridiplantae; phylum Streptophyta; class Magnoliopsida; order Fabales; family Fabaceae; genus Dicorynia; species Dicorynia guianensis. The sequence continues at coordinate 31,591,159 of JASUAB010000005.1, forward strand.
TCTTCTTCCACTCCCGTTTCACTCTCGCTCGGCCACTGTTTGAATATCACGCCTAGCCGAGAGCTCTCTCCGCTGAAGCTAGGTTTCTTGCACGCTGAAAGACGCTTGCTGTTGGGGCTCTGTCGAAGCCTGTCGTTGTCGCGAAGCCAAGCCTCTGCCACTTTCCATCATCGTGAAGGACCTAGCATGCAGCTATTTTAAGAGATGCCACGCCACCTTCCAGAAGACCCGTTCGCCGCCACCACCAGAGCTAACGTCGCGCCTGTGCTGCCCACTTTGTCATCCGCTGTTGAAAGTCGACTTCGTGGAAGACGTTCTAGTGCCTCACTGTCTTCCACGCTGCCAGAGGGACTGTCGCGCCACTGCTGGTGAAGGTTGCAAAGTGTCACGATTCTCTTTGCTGGTAAAAGGGCGGTCGCGAACCTACAGAGACTAATTTAAGAGGTAATCTGTTCTTACTCTTTGCCTTCCCGTTTTTACTTTGTTTTAGCTAAAGAATGTTGTGCACGTTCATTAGGAATTACGACCATTTTGTGATCAGTATTTGATGGAAATTGTTTTGGCGGAATCATGGCTGTTGAAAGTCTCCAGTCTAGTTTTCCTTGGATGTTGTTTAATTCTTATTCCGGCTTTTGGGCATTATTTTACTATGTATTGTTTTGGAAAAATGCTTGGGTAATGAAACTAACTTACATGATTGTCGTGAGTGTTGAGTATACTTATGCTTCATATGCAACCTTTGTCTTAAGGGCAACATAGAGACCTAAGAAGACCGCATATACATGTAATTTTGTTATTTTTAAGACTTTCTCAAAATATTTTTAAAAACCCTGGACTGGAATAGGAAGGGGATTTTTCTTGTAAATATTTTTAAAAAAACCCTGGACTGGAATAGGAAGGGGATTTTTCTCAAATATTTTTTAAACCCTGGACTGGAATAAGAAAGGGATTTTTCTCGAAATTATTTTTAAAACCCTGGACTGGAATATGAAGGGGGTTTTTCCTTAAAATCATTTTATTTTTAAAATCCCAATCCGGAATGGGCAGGGATTATTTTCGAAATTCTTTTTTAAAACCAACATTCAAGAAAAATTAATTAGATCATTTTTGGTACCGAAAGGGCGTTTAGGGTGCTAACACCTTCCCTAAAACGTAATCAACCCCCGGACCCAATCTCTAGAAACGTAGACTATTTTTTAATTAGGTGTCCGATCTCACCCTTTGAATAATTTAGATCGGTGGCGACTCCAAAACAAAATTTTTAGGGTCAACAGTAGGTACGAGGAAGATTGGGAAAAGCATATAATGAGAATTGTTCTAAGGGTTTTGGTGCAATGAAATAGTAATTTTAGACTATACGGAATATTTAACATGAGAATGGAAGACATGGCAATGGGTGCCCTTAATTAATATATAATAGGTTTTCACATTCCAGAAGAGTTTCAGATTGCCAAAAAAAATAGGTCAAACATATGCTATATGGATTAGGTGATTAGTCAATGGGTCTTAATTGCTAAATGCATTTATAATTCCTGGATCAAGTCAGATTATGTTTGTTTATTGAAGTAATGAGGAAATAATGAAAATGGCATATTGTCGTATGCAAGACTAAAAGGCCAGCTAGGGTAACTTCTAACCTTATTTATACAATTAAATATTGTATTCTTTGCCTAGAGCCTTGTAGCTTTATGGCATACCAGCCTACCTCTCATAATTGAAGGATAGGTTAAATTTCTGAGTTTGTCCTTTCTCATCCTTTATCCCCTCTCCCTGTATGAAAAGGTTTCGACCCTTCCTATACTACCAAAAAATATTGTCTTCTTTGTTCTGTTTTTGTCAATGGGGTACATTTCACCATAACCAAAGCCAATCAATATATATTATTTCAGTTTTTATCAATTAAAACAAAATTTGTACTTTTACTTTGTCAAAGAAAAATGATTAAGGCAAATGATACATAAACAGCAGAATTTAATTACCTGTAATATCTTGAAAGAATTATGAGATTAACGCATCATTTTTACTGTTTATGAGAAAATCATATGGTTAAACAATTAGAATTAAACTATTACTAAAGAATTTTGATATTTTCTAGATATTTTAAGTGGGATTACCATTCCACTAATTATTTATATTGTTTATAATAATTATGCAACTAGAGGTATATAAATCAGAGCTTAACCTAATCAGGATATTATTTATGGTAAAACTATTTTTTTTTTTTTTATCTCTTTAATTCTTCTATTTGTTTTAATCTCTGTCTCAACTCAGTCTGTAGTCGGGTCTGATCCCGATCCTTTTATCTGGGATTGTTTGACCTTTGAATCAAGATCCTTTATCATTGAAGATTTAAAAGTATGGGTTATAATAACAGAGAGAACCATACAAAATTAAAACTAAAAAATTAATAAAAAATAAAACTCATAATATATATTTTAATATAAATTATAAAAAATAGATAAAAATTTATGAAAAGATAGACAATCCAAATCCAAGACTTTTCTTCGATTCTGTTTGGAGATTAAAAAAGCTTATGTACGTCCAAGAAGAAAAGTTAAACTTGCATATATATGTTGGACAATTGTTCTTGTCATCTTGTTAGACTTCTTAACAACTCCTGACGTAATAACCAATGCATCAACTTCACCTAACAAAAACGAATATGACAAGACTAAATATAAATTAAAATCTTGCACACCTTGAGCTGCAGTTGAGCCTCCACCAAAGAGAGCTTGCTAGTTTAGCTATGGCAATGGATGTTGAGATCATCGCTAGAGAAAACATACAACCATCATCCCCAACTCCCCAACACCTTAGAACTTTCAACCTTTCTTTCATAGACCAGTTTACTCCAGCAATATATGTTGAAACAGTTCTTTTCTACTCCAATATTGATCTTGCTGGGATTATAGCCAATAAGTCCCAGCGCCTAAAGACATCTTTGTCTGAGATTCTAACCCACTATTACCCACTTGCAGGAACAATCAGAGACAATTCAATAGTTGAATGCAACGATAGTGGTGCTGAGTATGTTGAAGCCCGTGTCCACGGCTTGCTCTCCAAAATGTTAGAACAACCTGATACTGATGCAATCAAAAAGTTCTTGCCCGTTGAAGCAGAATCCACCAAAGCAGCCACTGGCCCTTTATTACTAGTTCAAGCTAATTTCTTTGATTGTGGGGCTTTGGTACTTGGGATCGCATTCTCCCACAAGCTTGTCATGCCTCCACCATGACAGCCTTCATCAAGGGCTGGTCAGCTACTGCTTTAGGTTGCATGAATGATGCTCTGCATCCAAGCTATGTTTTTGGGTCCCTTTATCCATCTAAGGATTTTCCCACCAATTTGCAAACTCTGGAATTGAGACAAACTAATTGTATTACAAGAAGGTATGTGTTTGATGCCTCGAAGATTGCAGAGTTGAAGACTAAAGTTGCAAGCACAACAGTACAGCAGCCAACAAGGGTGGAGGCTGTGTCGGCTCTGATTTGGAAGAGTGTAACCGCTGCTTCAAGAAGAAACTTGGGAGCTATTAGACCAAGTTTGCTAGCGCAGGCCGTGAATATACGTAAAAGGTTTATTCCCCCTTTGCCTGAAACTGCCGCTGGTAACCTTGTATGGTTCTTTACAGCGAGAGTGGAGGATAGTTATATAGATTTGAGAGACTTGGTTATTCAACTGAGAAAAGGGTTGGAAGGTTTTTCCAATAATCATGTGAGAGAACTTCAAGAAGGTGATGCATACCTTGCCATTTGTGAGTCTGGCCAGAACGCGCAAAATTATTTGAAGAATTTTGAGCAAGATTTCTACAGTTGCTCCAGCTGGTGTAGGTATTCGTTTTATGAAGCTGACTTTGGGTGGGGCAGACCAAAATGGGTGAGTATTCCTTCTACGAGATACCCGAAGAGTTTCTTGTTACTGGATACCAGAGATGGAGGGGGAATAGAGGCATGGGTGACCTTAACTGAAGAAGACATGGCATTAGTGGAAAATGACTAAGACTTACTCGAATTTGCATCTTTGAATCCTAGTATCATCTAGAATAGAGAGTAAGGCCTATGAAGTTTGTTATTTGACGTTGCTTTTTAATTAATAACTGCCTGCTGAAGCCAGAAGTTGCTTCTAAAAGCCAAATAATATGGCGAGCCATGTTTACCGGGAAGCCAACATGGTAGCTCACTGGCTTGCGTCTTTTGCTTATCGTTCTCCTCCGGGTGTGAATGTCTTCTATCAGCCTCCATCGGTGTGTGCTTATGCTGTTGTTGCGTGATATGATGGGAGCAACCCTCCCACGCGGTGTTACCTTGCAGTAATTGTTGCCTTTTTTCATCCCTGTACTTCCAAAAAATAAAAACGTAAGAAATATGTGACAACTTTCTCTTAAAAGCAATTCATTCTGAAACTTTACGTTGCAGTGGTGAAAGTACAGAGTATCTCTAGTGTTCCAAATAAAGAACTATGTCTAATTTCTTGTATATATCTCTTTTACAATCTGAGAGTCCACGCAATATAAGTGAGACTTGGTTTAAATTTGTTCTACCGTCTATTTGTTTTTCCTTTTTAAATCTTGAAATAGTTAAGGTTTAGCATTGATAATCCTTTTTCTAATGGAAGAGCACTAGGATGAAGAAGAAGTCTCCTGGAGACTCAAATATCAAGACGCTAGAAGAAAATTTCAAACTCGAATCCCTCCCTATTTGGTCACCGTCATAATGGAAGATCACTTCATTGACAATATCTATTTGTTGATATCAAGGTTTCTTTAACACCTCAGTTTTTTTTTTTTTAAATTTTTTTGTAAAGTATTCCCACATTACTTTACTAGATATAGAATTAATCATTATTCAAAAAAAAGTTATAAATAATATTTTCCTCCCAATAATAACATATAAAAAATCTCAAAGATGCCACCAAAAAAATTAACTAATCAACCTGCCTAGATACTTCCTCTTATTCGATGTACCTAGTCAGAGTATCAATCAATAATCATTCTAAATTTTCTATGATTTTTATCTGGAACTTCCTTTGTCTGAAATTCTGAGTTCATTATCAATTACTGTCTTCTCACATGGAGCTATCAGCCATGGGGTTTTGCCAATGCAGCACCATAGGATGATGCCAAGCTTACAAATATTAGGAGAAAACTAATATATTTTTATATGAGCTAAAATGTTAATTTAATTGTTGTCACCTTTCTGAAATGATTAAAAATATTCAGCTTAAATGAATAATATAAAAATTAATTATTTCTGTATGTGGATCATAATAAATAGAGCCCAGACAACCAACGGTAGGGGTTGTGCATCTGAGCAAATAAAATGGGGACCATATTTACTATATAATGGGATCTTTTTTTCTTTTAAATGAAGCAATATTATTGAATTCAAAAAGAAAAAGAAAAACGTAGTCAACTTCACGTCCGACAAGTTTTAAAAACAAAAATTACAAGGGTTAGTTCATTGGTTATATCTCTTATACAAGGCTTTGGGGTTATATCTCATTCGTAGACTTTTAGTGCGATGACATATCTATGTTTGGGTAGCACCCGAAAACAGAGAATCAAATCTCTTTAGAAAAAACATGTAGGATGCAAGGCGCTATATTTTTTGTTAGAATCATAGTAACATAGCTTAATTGGCTCCACTTATGCTATCCAAAACAATTAAAAAAAACTTGCATATATATATATATATATATATATATATATATATATATATATATTCGACAATTGCTCTTGTTAAACTTCGGCACACACTAATGATTCTTGACGTAAAAAATGATGTAGCAACTTTTGCCTAACATAAATAAATGTGACAAGATCAATTATAAATTAGGTTAAATTACACAATATTCTCTTGCTATATAGTCTTCGTGTAATTTACTCTTCTATGATTTCAATTAAATCAGCTGATACTCTTGTACTTTTAATTGGCTACAATTAACCCCTTTCATTAAGTCTTCATTCAACTAGATAATTGTTGACTTTTTAGCACTTTGATTAAACTCGTGTGCTCCTCACGTGCCTATTTTATGCATTTTGACTAGTCATATGTCACTTAAATGACTTGATTCTAAATTTTAAAATATTAAACGCTAATACCAAATATTAAATCTTAATATCATAACTCTTAAATTTTAAACCCTAAAATCTTAATAATAAATATAAATTTTAAAATCTTAAATTTTAAACTTTAAATTTTAAAATTTTAAATCTTGAAACCCTACACATAAAGCCTAAACCCTAAAATCTAAAAACTCGAGATAATAAACTCTAAAACCTAAACTATATACCAGTGGGTTTATAGTTTAAGAGTTTAAGGTTTATAATTTATAATTTTAAAATTTTAGGATTTTAGGATTTAGATTTTAAGAGTTTTAGACTTTATGTTTATGATTTAAAGTTTTAGTGTCTAGTGTTTGTGGGTTTATGATTTAAGGTTATAGGATTTTAAGCTTTATTGTTTAGAGTTTAAGATTTAAGTTTATTGTTAAAATTTAAGGTTTAGAGTTTGTTATTTAGGATTTGAGATTTTAAAGTTTAGAATTAGAATTTTAGATTTTAGGATTTATAATTTAGGGTTTATAATTTAGAGTTTTAGGGTTTCAAAGTTTAGGGTTTATCAAGCTATGTAAATGTCATGTGTGACTTTGTAAATATGCACAAAATAGGTTATGTATGATTCATGTGAATTAGGTCAAAATGTTCAAAAAATGAACATTTGTATATTTGGATGGAGACTGAACAGAATTAACTGCAATAAATTAAGATGGCAAGAGGCTCATTTGGTTTAATCAAACCCACAAGAGGATAAACTACACAAAGTTATAGCATAGGAGCATATTGCATAATTTAGCAGCCTATAAATTAATTAGTTAGTGCTTAATATATCACACGAATGATAGTAGCTTTCTTTTTTTTATTGATTATGAAGTGTTTAATGAAAGAAGATTTTGAGTTCATATATGTAACTAATATTGCTTAAATTTAAAGATTATTTCTTTTTTATTTTTTATTTATCTTTAAGCACTTGTTGTCAACAAATTTTAGTTTTCTTTCCTTTTTACTTTTATTAAGTTTTAATTATTTAACTTTTAAATTTACTTTTTTATTAATTTCATACAATAATATTTATTGTAGAAATTAATAATTTTTAACAGTTAATTAACGATTTTGTTTGACAATGAATTATAATAAATTCAATTTACAAAATCAGTAAATTTTTTATATTTTGTTAGTGACAAAGCTTTTTTAATGATAAACAGTTTTAATTTATAAATTTCAGTGATATTATTCAAATTTATTTTTTTAATTTTTCATTTATTTTAAAGCACTACTGTTAATAAATCTAAATTTTATTTATTTTTAATTTTCAACATATTTTCTTTATATAAATTTTATTTTTTAATTATAATTTTTTGTTTGATGTATTAGTATTTATTGCATTAATTTATAATTTTCAGTAACTAATAATTGATTCTGTTTGACAATAAATTCTAATATAATAAACGTGGCAAGCAAAATTAGTAATTTTTTTCTCCAAGGAGTATTTAATGATAGATAATTTTAATTTTATAAATTTACTTAACATTATTTAATTTGTTTATTTATTTGAAAGCATTTAGTTTCAACAAATCTCATTTTATTTATTTTAATTTTCAATATATTTTTTTATATTTAACACAAAATCATTCATATCTTAACGATGTACATGACTATTGCTAAAAATTAGAATTCTTTTTATTTTTTTATTGATAAAATAAAATTTTATACAATTATTTATTAAAATTACAATCACGTAAAAATTTTTAACAATAAAATTTTATTTGTAATTGTATAATTTGGATGCCTACAACTTTCAAAAAATTATTTTTAATCACGAAGTGAAAATAATGAATCTTTTGTACCAAAAAAAAAAAATAATGAATCTTTTAGTCCTTAAGATGTTGGTGCCACTTGACCCATGAATTATCGTAGTGCAAAATACATAATTTCGAAGGGTTCACAATTATAATAATTAATAGTTTCAAAAAAATGCCATAACAGTGAAATTTACATTTATTTAAAATTTTTAATTATATTAGTCGCAGTATTAATTAATTCTCTAATTTCCAACAAAACTATATTTATTGAGCAACAATTCCAACAAGGCCAAAATTAAATTCTTAGCAGTGATGATGAGCTTTGGGGATTTAATAGTATAGGCAAGATAAAATAAAATCACCTATTAGGTAAAGCCCATCATACTTCTTGTTTTCTTTTTTAGGTTTTAGAATATCACATTAAATTACTAATGTAAACAACTACATATTTAATTTTGAAAAAAGTAATATCCTGTAAAAATAAAATAAATTAAGAGTATAGCACTTATGATTTTCACAAATTTCATCAAAAAAATTTCCTAGTCTAATATATATTATATCTATCTAATAACATATTAAAATTGCTATTACTAATTACTATTGATTAATTACTATTTTTGTTTAATGACATTATTAATTTAGTATTGTTAAAATTTACATAAAAATTCTCCAATTATATATACTTATATTTGATACAGTAAATCATTAATACAATAAAATAAATAAATACTGCTACTTTTACAAAATTTTTGGTTATAGAATTTTAGTAGATGATCTAATAAAGTGAGACTCATTGCGACCGACAACAACTCTCGCCCCATCAAATAATTCACAGAAATTTTATAAAAATTCTGCACCGCAAAATTTCGGAGACCAATCATTTTCCAGAAGAGAAGCGGCGGGTGTGCCGGTTTAAGGCTGTTTTATCATTAATGTTGTCGTGGAGGCATTGGCGCGAATCCTAATCGCTGTGACAAATACGGTCAGCGACGTGGCGTAACGTGGAATGGAGCTCACGGGACTTAGCATGAGCTGGACCTTTCAGGATAAACCCTTCTCGTGACCCCTTACTCGGCGTACACGTGTCCACCACGCCTACTCCCACCTTACTCGACATTTTGTCCCTCTCATGTTGTCTTTGGTGATTGAATCAACTCATTTAAACATGGAGCTAAGCTTTAGTTAGCAGATTCTGTAATTAATCAAAATTAAATTCATTTTTTTCATCTCCGAATGTTTGATGGAATCTTTGCCTTGTTCTATGGTTGTCGTTGAGCTTCCGCGACTGGGTCAGTGGCTGTGCTCTATCTGAAGGGTGATCTCCTTTATTCTTCATTTTCTTTCTGTAATTTTTCTGTTGAATTTCCTGCCTCAATTTGTGGGTTTACCTTATTTTATGTGCCCGGTTCTGCTGATGATGGTATCTGTCTACTTGGTGCATCTGGGTATGAAATTTTGAACCTGATTTTTGGGGCTACAGTATACTAGCTTGTTCAGATATGGGCTCCCTGCAAATAATTATGGGGTTGAAATTGTATTTAGTCTTATGAAGATTCTGAGATGCTATGGCCTATGTTGTTTGTGTTGATTGATTTTGTTTAATAAATTTTTATTTTTGGAATTTTAAAGGGTAAATTTTTTGTTTTCAATTGAGTTCTGGTATGGAACTTAAAATATGATATGTTTCGGTTAATTCTTGGAGTTATGGATGGCAGTGGAAGATGGATAGCATGGTGATGAGGAAGGGTTTTCTTAAACCCTTAACTCTGGTTTATGATAAATCATTTTGTTTTTGTTTTTCCCTCATACTTTCTGCATTTTTCATTTTCTTTATCTTCTAAGCAGCTATTAATATCTCATGGAAGAGTTTGCAAAGTTTCCCCGCCAAGTAGAAGTCAATATTCATCTACCATATAAATTAAGAGATCAATATCTCTACCCATATGTAATTTGAGAGTTGATACATATGGCCAATCTTATTTTTCCTTATGTATTTATAAATTAGCAGCTGATATATACATTCATCAGTTTAATCTTGCTTCTTGGTTTCCTTTTTTTTCCTCTTCTGTACAGTTATTGAAGTAAATGTTGTTCTTTCTTTGCTTCAGACTTTCTCGAGGAAATATTACCTGCTAAAGTTGAACTATACCACTGAAGGTCCTAACTTGTATTTGCGGTATACACTCTCAGCTATGCCAGGGGAAGACATTGCTGGGAATGCCGAATGATGTGCCTGTGGTCACAACTCTGTCTCTGGGATCCATAAGGTCAAAACTTCACTATTACTGCCCTACTTCATGCTTGACACCAGTGGAGCACAAATTTATTGCTTATTTATTCTCTATTCCGTGATGCATAATTGGCACAAGTATTGTTTTAGAGTACCTATTCTGTTAATTCTCTTTGAAGATGGTTGAAACACTTATTCTAGTCATAGTTACTCTATAAAGCTTTAAAGAATAGAATACTTAAGTGGTTGAGGAAGTAGTGTATGATTTCATCTTACTGTGAGGATTGGTATGGAGAATAAATCAATTGTCTTGATGCAAAGATATGAATTGGGAAGATTACTAGGTCAAGGTACCTTTGCAAAGGTGTACTATGCACGGAGTTCAGTAACTAACCAAAGTGTGGCCATAAAAGTAATTGACAAAGATAAAGTTATCAAATCTGGGCAAGCTGATCGGGTCAAGCGTGAAATATCTGTGATGAGATTGGTTAGACATCCCAATATTATACAGCTTTATGAGGTTATGGCCACAAAGAGTAAAATTTACTTTGTTTTGGAATATGCTAAAGGGGGTGAGCTCTTCAACAAGGTGGCCAAAGGAAAGCTAAAAGAAGATGTTGCACACATGTATTTTAAGCAGCTAGTCAATGCGGTTGATTTTTGTCACAGTAGAGGTGTGTACCACCGAGATATAAAGCCAGAGAACCTTTTGTTGGATGAAAATGGGAATCTGAAAGTCTCCGACTTTGGGTTAAGTGCTTTAGCTGAATCTAAGCAGCATGATGGCTTATTGCATACAACCTGTGGCACACCTGCTTATGTTGCTCCGGAAGTCATTAGAAGAAAAGGTTATGATGGTGCCAAAGCTGATTTATGGTCTTGTGGTGTAGTCCTATTTGTCTTATTGGCAGGTTATCACCCTTTCAATGATTCTAATTTGATAGAAATGTATAGGAAGATGGGAAATGCAGAATTTAAATGCCCTAATTGGTTCCCACCAGGAGTACGCAAACTATTGCGTAAGATATTGGAGCCAGATCCTGATGCGAGGATTTCCATTGCTAAGATTAAGGAAAGTTCTTGGTTCAGGAAAGGGCCATATGCTAAACAAAAGAACCCTGAAGCGGAAAACAAGACTGTCTCTCCTTCAGGTACAAATTCTTCTGATCAAAGTAGTGAAAGTGATGATATGGAAGAAACAAGGGAAGAGTCAGTTGTGCCAACAAGTATAAATGCTTTTGATATCGTCTCCCTTTCTGCTGGTTATGACCTTTCTGGATTCTTTGAGGACAGTTTTCAGAAGAGAGAAGCAAGATTTACTTCAAGACAACCTGCCTCAGTCATCATCTCCAAACTGGAAGAAGTTGCTAAGCGTCTGAGCCTAAAAATAAAGAAGAAAGCCGCAGGTTTGTTAAAATTGGAGGCCATCAAAGAAGGTAGGAAAGGGATTTTATCCATTGATGCAGAGATCTTTGAAGTTACACCTCTTTTCCATTTGGTGGAGGTGAAAAAGTCAAATGGTGACACATTAGAATATCAGAAAATATTGAAAGATGATATAAGGCCTGCCCTTCAGGATATTGTTTGGGTTTGGCAGGGTGACCAACGACAGCAATCACAACAGTCAGAGCAACAGCTACAGATAGATGACCAACAGCAACAGCAGCCACATTTGTAACACATTTCCACTTTCCATCACCTGGTGCGCTGTCTATGCATTTTGTGCATTATATGATGCTAAGACCATTTTGTAAAAGTATTTTGCAGTTTTAATTGACTCAATTTGCGAGATTCTGTATCCAGAATGTCTTGTGTTTCATGTTCTGTTTCCTGATGTATTGAATTAGGCAAGTACCGAAATTACTGAATGGGATGACCAGCCGTTGAACTTGCCATGTGCTTTCATGGTTGCACTGGATCGTTTTTCCCTTTGAAGTTTTTATCATTTAGTGGAGAACAAGAGTTAGTATATGAAATTTGAACTATAAGGGTTATCCTAATGCATATATATACGGCTAAATTTCAACTAGTGACCCAAAAGAGACTGAAATTGTCCACGATATTTGGAATCAAGATACCAGAGGTAGCTCTATATAATGATTATAAAAAAAAAACGCGCAAAAAGAGGTAGCTTGATATAAGAACACAGTGAAACTTTTGAAGGTTACAAATTTAAGTTTCTTCTTTTTTTCATTGTGGTTTATGAGTATTTATTTAAACGAAATTAAAAAATGTAGACTTGTCTACCATAAACGAAGTACGTTAATGAAATATCAAGTACATCTCTTCAATATATGTTCTGTGTGAATCTTATTGAATATTTTTTTAATTTTGATTTAATGAGTCATAACTTATAATTATAAATGTACTGGCTAGTGATAATCTACTAAGATTTCAGCCAATCTTGTGCTGGACATCAAGCGTTTCTGGTCAGTTTGCTTGCTAACTAGAATTACTGATAGTTATGGTGGACTCAACAAATGAAGCGTTTTTTTAACGAAGAAATAACAAATTACTTAATAGATACATCTAGTCCTGAATTTGAATCCAAAATAGTAAAAGGAAAAAATTCTAAGGCTAAAATCGAGTGTTACTGCACCACGAAGTGGGTTATGTTTCTAACAAAAGAGTTTGAAGCATTTGATCGACAGAGAAGATACAGAGATGAGAGCTTTTGTTGAACATATACAAAAGGTGGAGACTCGTCTGAAGAGACGTTTCTTGTAGACGCCATTGGCGACTGAGTTGGAAGCAAACTGGCAGAACATTGTGAGCACTCTAGAGGACATGACTGAGCCCTATTCCTTTTGTTCTATGGGAATCGTTGTAAAGTGTTTTACTACTTGCTTGTCCCGCTCTAAGAATCGTGTGCTACACAAAAATGGAAAATGCTTGTACAATCAACTACACTTATAAAATGTTCACAAAGATGAGATTTTTATAAAATTTAATTTATAAGAATTGAAGAACTATACAAAAAATTGCCTTGCATTGTGGGGGGCAGAAAAATCCCTCTTGCTCTTTGTGTCTCTTATTTAACTTGCTTTGTAGCTAATGCTTGTTTTCATAAAAAGGGAAGTGTGTTCTCATGCAATCAGAGAGTCATTAGATTGCAAAGAAGGGAAGGTGTTGCAGTCACAGCAACTGTAAAGAGCGCAAAACTGGTCCGCCGTTTAAGCTTCATAGAATCAGGAGATGATATACACAATAAAACTGATTCCAATTGGATGAAGTTTAAGAAAAAATTTGGGTGAATTGCACTTCCGCTTTTATTTTTTTTAATTATAATTTTCACCCCAACTTTTAGAAGTAAACATATACTCCAGATCAATTTACCTGACATTCTCACCATTCACTCTAAGAAATTAGGTAAATCCTTCACCCTGAATTATGAAAAAATTTTCAATGCTAATTTTCTTTTTAAAATTTTTTCACTCGATATTTTTGTATTACTATTAAGTATAAAACTAATCCATATTCAAAGTCAATTACATATTTATGCTTCTAACAAGTATAATTCCAAAACTCAAATTCAAATTTTTTACTTCATCTTCCCGGCATGTATATAATTGTCTTTATCTTCATTTTTGCATTGGAAAGTGCTAATTCAAATTTTAAATTAAGAAAGTACTTAATTTTTAATATATCTATTCTCCGGTAGATTTTCCCCTAAATCATTCGTCCTTCACCTGGTGTGAATAACTAATCTTGAACTATGGCTGTTACAGTCTATGTATATTTGCGTTTGAGTAATGCATAATTTTTCAACTAGAATTGTTTTGTCGTACTCTGATGGGCACTAATTTTAGAATCCTGCTATTTATGTGAAAAAGCTCTTCACATAATATATACAAATAGAGGCCGATTTCTAATTGATTAGGAAGCAACCTTTAATCTACTAATGTGCTAACTTTGTGTAAGTATCACGTGCAAGTAATTTTTTCCCTAATTTGATTAAGCTTGTAGGCAAAACTCTCGCATTAAAATAATTGGCACATTGTTGAAAATGTTGACTATTGGCCTAACAAAGTTACATTGCTCATTTGAAACATTTATCGTAGAACAGCAAATTCATGTGTCGACATCGTTTCCTGATTCTTCAAACAACTCAACGCTTTCAACCTGCCCCATATAACAGAGGACAGGTTAGTTCTGCATATATAGCAGCCACGCCCATTAAAACTACCCCTTTTTTAAATTACCCCCGCAGGCCCCAACATTGCATGGGTTTTTTCACAACCTCAGCATTGTTACTTATTCCCTTGTTGCCAATGATGGCATGCTTCTTTTCTGAAAGCACTCAACAGAGAGTGTGTTTCAAAGAAATCTAAGCCAATATTAGCGGCAAGATTAGAAAACCATCTGCAGCTTTGAAAATGGAGTCAAAACAAAAGATGCCTTTGGCAGGAATTGAAGTGGAACAACTTTCTATGTCAAATTCAAGCACAATTTTAAGCTATCAAATTTAAGTACGAATATGACGTTAATTTAACATTATTATTGATATTACATATTTTAGTAGTGCAAGTAACATAGGTTTTTCAAGGCCCTTAGGCATGAATTATTTATAATTAAGGAGACTTATACCACGCACAAATACTACCCTATAGCCAACCATCATCTTTTATGTAATCCTCCAATCATAGTTTCACCAATCAAAGTATGCCTGCCTCCATGGGTCAGTTAAAAAGAAAGACAGAAAAGAGAGAAGGTTGACTTCAACTCAGCCATTATCCATTAACAAAGCTTCACAAAGCCTCGAAACATAGTGGAAGCTGATGCTCCATCAGGGATATCATTTTTTTTGTTACAAAGTAACTCAATGCGCTAGAAATATTAGATCTGGGGCATTATTCTATTCCAACAATTAAACTGTTAATTCCTGATTCGACTTTTACTGTTAAATCATTTTGGTTTATCCTTAAATATACATAGCCGGTTAAAAACAAGGTGAAAATAGTTTCCACAGTAAAAGTTGAATCAGGAATCAAAAGTATTTTCATTCCGGGTGGTTTCAGCACCAGCCAGTAAAGAGAATATTTATTTTCATCTTGTTTTTATTTTATGTCATTTTACTTTTCTTTTTTATATTTGCACTACCAAGCCTAGACTCATAAGTGAAAGCCGCAACCAAACAATGGGACAGAAGATCATCACTATACTACAGAGGCTCTTTGTTCATGAGTTTTCAATTTCCCATAAAAATGTAAAGTAAATAACATATTAACCATTAACAATGACAACACAAGAGTTATCACAAGCTGATATTAGGATTAGCAATAGCACTTAGAAGGAGGACATATCATTCCATACGTGTTATAAGTTCACCATACTATTATCATCTGCTAAGAGGCAAATATATTCATCACATTAGAGTCAACTAATGTTTCCCAATTTATTTATGATTGATACTATATTTTAACTTGCTATTATCTGCCACAATGGAGGCCAGGAAATAAAGGGGAAATAAGCTTGAGGGGCACAATAGTATTGGCATATTGGAGATTACTAGGTCCTATGGCTATCATATTTGTAGCATAACAGAATGCTTGATTTATATTCAGTTCTCTTTGCCTTCAATATATAAGGTATTTCATGGTCCCCAATCCCCTGCAAAGGTTATTAGATCAGGTAATATGATGCAAGGGTCAGGTGCTTAGTTGGGAATTGGCATGGCTTCTTGGCTTTACAAAATCTCCTCTACAAACCCAAAATCAATTCTTGTACTCTTTTGTTTAGTTTCTTTTAAATAAGCCTCCAAAGTATTTAATGATGGCCTTAATCTATCCTAAATCCTAATCCTAGCCTGTTAAATAGGTTCGACTATCAAAACACAGATACACAACAATCCATTTGTCTTACATCGCTCTAATACCTTGTGTTGTTAAACTCTAATACCTTAATCTCCAGTAAGAAGATTAGTACTTCTCTGCGGTAAAGCCTGCTAACAAGATAAAACTAATATATGGTGTTCTCCCGCAATGAACAATGAATGTGGTCAAGCCATCAGCTCTGCTTCATCCCTGTTTCCCCATAAATCTTCTATCGCATTGATTGGAGAAGGAGAAGGAACCAATCTCCCATGGAAAACCCATTTTGACATGTACATTAAAACAATAAGTAAGAACTCAACAATTCTGAACAGAAACAGTAAAAGGGTATACCCAATACAACACTAAGAGGGAACAGCATACTATTATGCCAATCAACAACAAGAACAGAAGCTAGATACAGAGTTTCCAAATTGATCCTAAAGTTACGATCTAGAGGCAAATTTCATTTTTTTTATTAGGCCTATTAAGGTCATGAGGCATAACCAAACCCAAATCTGAATGAAAGTCTAGTCTCTTAAAAGAGACAAAAGGAGATAGAGAAACTGATCAGCTGGACCGCTTTGAAGACGAGGAAACCAATTGCCTCCAGAGATAACGACCACTGGCCATGTCAACGAATGTCCAAAACCCAGATTCTACAGCTGCTCGAATCTGCATCACGAATTAAGAATTAAAAAAAAAAAAAACGTTTACAGGATGTCACCCAAAAATGGGAACTTGGAAATTGGGGAAACCTTGGAAGTCCCAATTGGGGAAGGATTAGAAGGATCAGAGCATTGGGGGTTCGCGGGAATGGAAGCAGCATCGCCATCCACGTCCGCCGGCTGAGGTTGGGATCTAAGGTTTCGGAGAACAAAGAAACCGGCAAGAGTGGCGGACAAGAATATGAGAATGATTCTGAGAGGACACATTTCCTCAATCCTCTGCGATTGAGAAACGTGCGCGCGCGTGTCAGACCCAGACTCAGAAATTAATATGTAACCGCGTATCTAAAACTAAAAGCAGTGGACAATAAAAAAGGCATGTGCTTGGTGAACACCAAGCTTTGTCAAATTCTTCTTTTCTCTTTTTTTTTTTTTATTTTGAACAAGCTATATCAAATTCTCATCCATGTGATACTTGTCATAGAAAAAAAAAAAAAACAAAAACATTACCATAGAAGTGGCCAAAGTTTTATGCAAGTGACCTAATCTTATCAATAATTTATGAGGGTACTAGCAATGATAAGTTGGATTATTAATGACAAAACATTTTCTCAAATATAAAGTTATGATTATTTTAGTTTTTCAAATATTTAATTTATTCAATTAGTTATTAAAATATAGATAAAATTTATAAAAAAATTTCTTAAAGATAGTATCATATCTAAATTAGTCCCTCATATATTTAGTCTCATTTATTGATTTTTCAAATATAAAAATACCTCTAATTTAGTCTTTTATAAATCCTAAATGCTAAAATTATAATCCTAAATTTTTAAATTTTAAACTCCTAAACTATAATCCCTAAATACAATCCCTAAATCTTAAAATCTTAAATATTAAAATCATAAAACTCTAAACCTTAAAATCATAAACCTAAACCATAACCCCCAAACAAAACCCTAAATCATAATCATGTATCTAAACCCTAACAAGAGATTTAGTGTTGAAGGTTTCTGAATTTTAAGATTTAAGAGTTAAGGTTTATGGTTTAAAAGTTTACAATTTTTAATGTTTAAGTTTTATGGTTTATGATTTAATATTTTAGATTTAAGAGTTTCAAGTTTAAGGTAAAAAATTTAAGGTTTTAAGATTTTAAGATTTAAGGATTTTAGATTAAAATTTTGAGATTATGATTTAGGGTTTATGGTTTAAGAATTAAGATTTTTATAGTTTTATGATTTTAGATTTTGAGGTTTAAGGACTCCAAACTAAATTGGAGTGATTTATATTTTTGGATGACTATTTGATGGAATTAAATTTATGGGAGACTAGATTAGACATGACCTTATCTTTAAGGGACCATTTTGCATGATTTACCTATTTTTTAAGGATCAATTGAATAAATTAAATATGTAAGAAATTAAAATAATTATGACTTTATATTTAAAGAATTATTTTGGATATTTTGTCTTAATTAATTTAGTCCATTGCAGCCTATTCTAAAGTCTTATGAAGCTTGACATTAAAAAAAAAAGTAATTAAGGAATATTTAGAAACCTAAAATACCATTCATTTTGAAGGATAAATACCCTCTTTGAATATTAACAAGATGTTGCTGTAGTGGAAGCTAGTTGCATTTTATGAGACTTTGAGGTAGTCTTTCAATATGAACTCAAGCTTGGAGTCATCTTTATTGAAAGACATTTATTATTAACAACTTTCATTCTGAAAAAAATTAAACTCCTTCTCAAAAGTTAAGAGAATACCATTGAAGAAATTTTTTTAAAAAAAAGAAAACCATATTGAATATGTTTAGTGATTCAATTACTTTTATTTTCACAAACAAATTTTTAATCAAATTATAAGACTTAATAAATTTAATATTTTATATATCATTTTATAAAATATCTATCAAAATTAGTTTGTGAGTATCTTTTCTATTAGTGGTTAATCACCAATTGCGGAACAATAATAGATGTATGGACAATCGGAATAAGAATGGATGTATGGACAATCAAAGGTGGGATTCTAATGCAACTTGTTTTTGAATCTGAGTCATCTCCCAGCATCTCAATTTTCAACTCAAATACGTCACATGTAAAATGGTTTATTCTCATCCGGCTACGTGCTTCAAAAGAACTCGTTTGTGTGTGGGCGGCTAATGAAATGGGGTTAGGTATACATGCTGACGCTCACACTCCTGAAAAAAGCAAAAAGAATGGTGTGGTGAGAAAGGAGAGATTCTGACGCCATCCTCCATACTCAGCTTGACCCTTACATGATTGGTGGATCAACAATTTACAGTGAGAAAGAGTCATGCTGTATGCATAAAACATTCTTCACAAAACTCTTCATTATTTTAATTCATGAAATTATATCCCAATAAAAACTTCTATCATTTTTGAGAAATATAATCTCACAAAATTATTTTTATCATATTATTTAAAATTACAAATAAAATTCAATTTATATTAACTTTGCTTGATAACATTGTAAGAATAATTTCATCGAAATATCAATGCTATGTTACTTTATATACAAGGTAACAACTTTACATACAAAACATTTACAATGAAACTGATATCTTCTTGCATATATATATATATATATATATATAAAATTTAGTAGTTAATGTTTGATTGAAAAAAAAAGAAGTTATTTCAGACAAAAGATAATATAGACACAACCCACATAGAAAAAAAAAAAATTCAGTTTATTTCTACACTCACACCATCATATTAATTGAATCTGTCTTAGAATTACATCACACTTTCTTCCACATACATACAAGGACTCTGCACATATACAAGAGGCTCAAATTTGTGTCATCTGAATTTGGCAAAGTAGCACCACTCCTACTCCACATAAATATTTGTCATATGACCATATCGAATCCATCATGTGTCCAGAAAGGACTGGCAATCATACACTGATTCTTCTTGATCAAGTATTTTTTTTTTCTTTTTAATATCAAGAGTGACGAGCGACTATAAAAGCTTGAGTTTTGAATCTAAAATTTTAAAAGAAAGAGGCTCAGAACAATAATAGATATCATTAAATCATTATATATATTCATACTCTCTATGCACGTTTCTGTCACTAGCATTTTTTCCAAGTAAACATGTCAGTCGTTCACAAAGAAAAAGAAAAAAATAATGTTAGTTTATACAAATGTGAGTTATCTTATCGCAAATAATATATTTATATCAGAGTGTGCTTGCTAACGGAGTCAAGACTTAAGATTAAATTCTTCCAATGGCACTTAAAATTAGGAAACGATGGGAGATAATAATTAAGAAATGATAATGTGCACATTCTTTTTTAGAAAAAAAAAAGAAAAAGAAAGAGAGAAAAAGATAGAGAGAGAAAAAAGAAAGCATATTAGGAACATATGCATTAGTATGTATGTATATCACATCCTTAATAGTTAGTACCACTTTATATTCAGAACAACAAATTAGTTTCTACACCTATCACAAATGTGGAGTTAGATTTTGTGTTTTTATTATTTTTTGATTTTAATGATTATTTATTTATTTTTATTTAGTTTATATTTAAATATATGTTATGTGTTCTATTTTTTTTATTAATTTTTTTATCTCTTTTAATTTTATATTTATCTCTCTCTTATTATATCATCTACCTTTGAATCCACAAAGTAGAAAATCTGAATCCCACAAATGTAATGCTGTAGATGAAAGGGGTACTTTTAGGTTGCCAGATGATACAATAGCCCATCTGGTTTGCCACCCGCAGCATATAAAATTTGAGCCCAGCAAAGGAATTTGAATTGTCAGATATGGCTGCCCGTATGCATCATTCATTTCTTTCTGTTTGCCAGCCTAACATTAGAATCATCAAAGAAATTTGCCGCAGTTAGCAGAGAAATTTGGGCCAGCTTAGCGCCATTTATCTCTGATAGCAACAAACTCGAAATGTTTTAAGACATCATATACTATGTATATCTCTATATGAATTAGTCCATAGGAGGAAAAGGAGTTTCTTTAAACGACAATGCGAAAGAAGCTATTGTTGCGAGCATCCAATAGTCAATTCAACAGTCACGTTTTGATACTATAAGCTCTCATATAAATCATGAACAGCATGTTTTATGAAATAGTCCGTCGCGGAAAAGAAGACTTTAGAAGAAGAGCAACAACTTGGCCCCTTTATGAACGCACTTGCGCGCAGCTTGGAATAGAAAAGTGAAGAACTTTCAGTAAATTCAAAGACGGAGGAGCTTTGCCAGTGAGCCGCAGCTCACATGACATAGAGCCACTTTCTTCTTGGTCCTGTTATGGATTCGAGTCTCTACTATTTCATTTCTTCTACTAAGCCAATATATATAGTTCTTTGTATAATAAAAAATTAAAAAAAAAAAGACGAAGGAGCTTTACAGGTATGTTTATGAGGAAGAAACTGATGTAGGTCGTGGTAGAGTCAGGGACTCGGACCAGTTGAGTTGCTTAGGGTGTGAACAGCATGGGCCACACAACATTGTAGTTACAAGATGGACTAGGCCTTCTTTAGTTTGCCCCACCCATGGCTGGATAAGCATATAATAAGATAAACATATATACAGAATTAAAAAAATAAAATAGTAAAAAAAAATTATTTATTAAATTATAAAAAGATATAAAAAAAAAGTTATTAAAGCCAAATAAGAAAGTAGAGAATACAAATTCTCCATAGCTACGTATTCATATGAGTCAAAATTGTAAAAAGTTAAAGGGTTATATTTACTTCCTCTTTTTTATAATAATTATCATTTTAAAGTTTTTCTTTTGAATTGTCACTTTTTTAATATCAACGTAGTATTAATTATCTTTTATTAATTTTATTTTTGTCAAAATTACTATTTTTATTAGATGCTCAATTAATTAAGTTTTTATAGAAAGGTATTTTAGAAAGATAAAAGAATATTTTATTATTTTTGAGACTATTTAATAATTTCTTATTTCTTGTACTTATTTCTTAAATAACAAATACTGTAAACCAAAGAAAATAGTATGTCAACTGTTAGATTAGATAAGTTTCACAACTTAATTGATGAGATTTATATATTTAATAATTTGAATTCTGTAAATTGAAAATTATGTAAAGTAAAGAAATAGAAATAGAGTGATGGCTAAAAATTTAAACCTACCTAAGGCAATGCAATTTAGAACAACATCCTGAGTCTCAGTAAAATCATTTACTGATTCAGAATGAGAGGAAAATGGATTACATAAAATGATTATTCCCATTTTAATGCGTATGGTACTGTCAAGAATGGTTTCATACCATTTTTATCATTGGGAAATGAAATAAGTATAGTAGGTATTGTTAAGATATATTGACATTTGTTATTATTTTGAATTTTTTTTTTAAAAATTTTGCGTTTACAGTCAAAATTTTATGTATATATTAAGTGACTTGCTATTTCTACTATTAATAAAAAAAAATATAAGAATAAGTATAAAAGTAAATCACAATGGTGATTGGTAAATATAGATTAAAAATATACACATATTTATGAAAAATGATACTTTAATAATTGATTCAATAAAATGAGAAAGTCTTATTGTTGGTTCAACAAAATGGGTATATTTTGATAAGATTTTGTGCAAATTGTGAATAAATGATTGTTTAGATATTATTGCCCTATATTTATTCCAAGTGCCTGAAAATCACTTCTCATCGAGAAAAGATTGTAATTATACCGAAATGACAGGCGATGATTTTCAGTTTTTTATTTCAAATTTATGCATGCCAGCTCAATTAATTGTAAATTTTTGGTGTCGTTTGTAAAGCAAAATAGTATTTTTTTTTCCCACTTATTCTTTAATTTATAAAATAGAATAGAGGCTTGGAACAAATTTGTTTTTTATAACTTAATAAATACATTTTCGCTCTAACTAAATTAGAAAATACCCTTTATAAGTAATAAAATAGGTATAGAAATAAATTCACCAATATGTGTACCAAAAGTGCTACTAAAATTACACTATTGGCACTCTCATAAAGTCTCACATAAATACACACCATCGTAGGTCACTGAATTTCTTATAAAATAATGATTTAATATAATGCACTTATGATATATAGTTTTATTTTTTTCATAAATAAAATTTTACTAAATTTTTATTTAAAAATTTAAATTATTAAATTTTGAAGAATTCATTCATCAAATAGCTACAAATCCATTTAGTATGGGTTTGATAATTCAGAATTTGTGGACCAAACTTTTTCCTATGATCTAATGATCTTTAGAGTACAATGTGTTTTTTTTTTTTTTTTTGGTGCTATAATGTGTTTATTTTGTGTCAAAAAAAGTTGCATGAGTATATCAATCACATTTTATTATTTTCATAATATAATTTTAATTTAATCTTTATAATATAAAATTTAGATTATTAAATTTATTAAATTTTATAAAAAAATATTACTTCCAAACAGTGAAAGCAACATTTTCTATGAATAATTAAAGATCCCTCAAACAGCCTTCTTTTTCTCATTCTGTTCTAAGATAATTAGATTGCACGTCAACTGGCAGCAGAAAGTACTACACCCAAAAATACCCACTGCACTCTGACGATATACCAATTACTAAACTATCAGATAGCAGAGGGAACTCTTAAGGGTTTGGGAGCTGTCAGTGCAAAAGAGGAACCCCGAGGATGTATCTGATGCTGTGACTTTTGGGCGAATAGAGGGACTTTTGTTTTAAAGTATTTTGGGTTTGTAGTTCAGTGATTGAGGAATATTCTCATTGCTGGCATCGTCATCGTCATTAGAATTATTAGATGCCTAACTCTGTAATGGACCACACAGAAAGAAAGCCACTATCATTAACCAATTAGTCCTAAAGCTTACTTAATTTGTTTTGAAAGTATTTGCATAAGCACGCATTAGTTAAGTGTTTAACGGTTAATTATTCTAATGTTTGGCTATATTATACAAGAAAAAACAGAACCTAATACCCAAATAAGTTGTGTCCTACCCACTTTCCAACCACTCCTGTAACAACACAAACTTTACATTTCTTTTCTTATAAGAAATAAACATTTTTTTGGTTGGAAAAAAATTTAAAGTAAGGAGAGGCTTTTCACATTCTAAAATTAGTATAAACCATTAATTTTTGTGAGAATTTATAGTGGAATTATAGCTTGCCTATCAATGGAGATCCCTAAACTCAAATTCCAGTCATGCAACTGTCATAAGTCGAAGATCAACTAACTTCTATTAGCTTAAAAGATGTTTTTATTTCTAAAAAAGTTTACAAATTTTGTGTGTAAACTGGTGAATTACTTGAATTTTTTAATTTATAAAATTTAATAAATTTGATAATTTAAATTTTATATTATAAGTATAAAATTATAAAAATGACGTAGCTAATTCCATTGAATAGATCTATGCTCTATGGAAAAATAGATACTAGAATTCATGAAAGTAGAACTTGAAAGTGGCAAACAAACAAAAATTTTGCAAAGATTATTAAGTATAACTTCTCCTTTCCATATTTTCATCCATATATTTATACATGATAATACCACAGAGCCTTAGAGCAAGAAAGGTACTCACCTCCTAACAAAATTGTGGGTTAATGAGGACAGTTTATTTCCTCAGTCCTCAACCACAAAAATTACATTATTTAGTAACATGTAGCTTAATGTACAAACAGCAAACAATAGTCGTTAACCCAACACCATCATCATTCTTGCCATCATGATCCATGTCCCACACACAATATATTGACCCACCAATCTTCATTTTTGGTTGTAACAACAATTCAAAATTTCTTTTTATAATAATTTTATTTTTTATTCAGTAAATTAGGGGAGATTTCAGTCACCAATAACTTGTTGCAATGGCAAGCCATCATTGGTATGAAGGTGAAGCCTCAATTTGTTCCAAACATACTTGGAAGCCATGCCATCTATACTTGTTCTCTTAGACTCCACGATTACTAAGATGTCTATCAACTAGTAAATCTCAACCCCAATTTCTAAGTTACCATTATACCCTTCCAACTTGACCCCACATTCTTTCTAATCCAAGGCTCTTGCTAAAGTATCATGCTCACAATAATATTGAGTATACATACTAGACGAGTGCTATAAAATACCTTTTAAGTGGATTAGGATCTTCTACCTATAAAGTAAAAGATAGTAAGAGGAAGATAAATACAAAATTAAGAGAGAGAAAAAATAGTGAGAGAAGAAAATGCAATCCATACATTAAATTATAAAACAAGATAGAGAGAAAATCACTAAAGTCAAAGAATTCAATTATGTTCATTAAGGAAATGACTAAGTGACCATTGCCTTTTATCATAGGCTTTCACCAAATGGTCCAAACATTGTTGTAGATGAAATCAAACAATATTCTCCATGCAAATCTACATGGAGAATATTCAAGTATGACATACATTGTAGATAGCCACCTATTCAAAGATTGCCCTTTCATCCTCCTTGAGAAAAGAATGTCATTTTCAAGGATGGGTAATTGACTAAAGATGTCACTGCAAGAGAAAACAATAAGAGTTCCATCTTTGAAGCCTGAATAAAGTCAAACCATAAGTATCTAGATGCAAAAGAATTGGCCTATGTTGAGTTCCAAACTAAGTTTGGGTACAAGGTAGACCAATAAAAATGGGTGCTGAGAAAGAAGGGTTTCTCCCTTAGAAGAATTAATCATGTACCACCTAACAGTGGAGATGACTACTATCAACAAATGCTTAAAAATTTCCAAAAAGTTACAAGTTAGATGAAGATATCCAAACTCTTGATGGGATTGTGTAACCTACATACAAAGATGTTTTCTATTCAATGGGATTATCGGATGATGACAAAGAGTTTCTTGAAGATTTTAAGGAGGCAAGCACCTCAATGCTATATCTTAAACGACTTTTCGTGATGTTTTTGCCGTCTAACATATGTATAGGCCAGAAATCATTTGGAATAATTGTTAGTCCCTGTTAGTAGACAATGTTCAATACAAAGCAAAAAGGGACACGAGGTCTATAGGTATCAATTTGTTCATTTGTCTTATTATCATATAATAGTGGTTTTCTACTATTCAAACAAAATTATTCTCTGCTTACAGCCTAATTTAATTGCTTCATATTCCATGCCATGCCTATTCAAGTTTAATCTTGATGGAAGAAGAGATAAAAAATAGTGCATTGCATGAGCTGGATCAAATCCTTCAAGAGAACCCAAAAGTATCCAAGACTTTGACATAATGCCTCGTCTGACAAGATTGTCTAGATCTCAAATTCATAACAAGTGGATCCTTGATGAATTATCATATGAAAAAGCTCTGTTAGTTGAAGAGCATAAGAAACTACTTTCATGTCTCAACGAGGATCAATAGAATGTCTATGACACAATCATGTTGGCTATTACAGCGAACAATGAAGGGTTCTTTTTATGTATGCATATGGTGGAACTAGCAAAACTTTCATTTGGAGAACCATATTTGTGGCCTTTCACTCAAGGGGGAAATTGTCTTAAATGTACATCACTCTTACTTCCAGTTAGACAAACAGCTCATTTCGGATTTGCAATACTGCTATAGGTCAATGAAAATTCAACTTGTAACATTAAGCAAGGTAGTGACCAAGCTAAACTATTGATCAAAATAAGCTTGATTATGTGGGATGAAGCCTAATGGTACACAAGTTCTATTTTGAAGCATTGGATAGAACATTAAGGGGATATTCTTAGATTCCATAATTTGAGATATCATGATATGCCATTTGGAGGGAAAATTATGGTGTTAAATGGCAACTTTAGGCAGATCCTCCCTATGATCCAAACTTGGGCAGGCAACAAATTGTAAATGCATTTATCAATTCTTTAGCTTTATGGTCCTAATGCATAGTTTTGACATTAAGCAGGAATATGAGAATATAAATTCGGTCTTTAGCAACATATAATAATGAAACGAGAGACTTTTCAGAGTGGTTGTTAAATATTAGTAATGGGAATATTGAAGCAAACACCATTGGTGAATTTAGTATACAAATTCCATATGAAATGCTTCTCATAAATCCAAAGGATCCATTCAAAATTGGGGGAATATGGAGGATCTAAAATTCTTCTAAGAGAGGATAATGCATACACCAAGACTAGATCAGGTTCAAATGCTGAATGATCACTTGATATCCTCAATCCCAGGTGATAAGAAGCGTTATTTAAATTCTGATAGCATTTATAAAGAGGATGCCAATGTGGACTCTGAATTGGACACTTATTCCCTCGAGATATTAAACACTTTATATGTTCTATGCTGCCAAATCACAAGTTAACTTTCAAAACTAGAGTTCCTATTATGCTACTCTAGAACAATAAGCAATCTAATGGATTATGAAACAAAACTAAATAAAAAATAACTAAACTTGTTAGCCATGAGATTGAGGTGAAAGTACTTTTAGAGAACAATGGTGTACAAGTTGTATTGATCCTTTGCATGATAATGATTCCATTAATTATAAGCCCTATTAAGTGGCAGCAAAGGCAGTATCTTCTTACAATTTGCTTTGCTATGACCATCAATAAGAAATAAGGTCAAACACTCTCCCACATTGGCCTATACCTCCCAAAATTAGTGTTTAATCATAGACAACATTATGTGGTTGTTTCTAGAGTAAGATCCAAGCATGGACTAAAACTTATAAGTCTTGAAGATAATAAAAGAATTTCAAAGAGCACGACTAATGTTGTCTTCAAGGAAGTCTTTTAGAGACTACATTAATATAGGTAAATGATGGTTTCTATCTTTATTTATTTATATTGAACATCCTATATTAACAAATGCATTTAATACCTTATACTTTCCTTTAAATATGAAATTACTTATACAGGTCAAATCAACCTATTGACAAGTAATTCCATTGGACAAATGAAGTATCATAAGAATTAGTAATGTAGGTTATTGTTACATTTAATACGATGTACACATATTAAACAAATTTCATTGTGTGAATATTATTTTTTCTAATATCTATCCATAAATGAGAATATACATTATTCTAAATATTGTAACAAGTAATCACCATGCAATGCAAGGTAAAAACACTAATTCAATATATATTTTTTTGCTCTAACAAAATTAAGGAATTTCCATTATATTTAAAGAAATAGGTATAGAAATAAAGTCACCATTATGTGTATCAACAGTGCTCCTAAAATTATACTATTTGCACTCTCTAAAACTTCCACATAAAAACACACCATTGTAGGTCATTGAATTTATGATAAAATAACAATTTAATGCACTTATGATATACAGCTCTACTCTTTCTATAAATGAAATTTTACTAAACTCTCATTTAAAAGAATTAAAATTATTAAATTTATTAAATATCATAAACTAAAGTATAAAGCTCATTCATCAAATGGCTACAAATCCATTTAATATGATATTTGATAATCCACAATTTATGGAGTAAACATTTTCCTATGAACTAATGACCTATAAAGGAGAATGTGTTTATTTTGTGTCATAAAAAGATGTATGAGTACATCAATCATAGTTTCACTATTTATATAATATTATATTTACTTAATTTTTACAACATAAAATTTAAACTATTAAATTTATTGATTCTACATACTAAAACTGTAAAACTCATAAAAATCAACCATTAATAACCCTAATTTTAAGAAAGATATTACTTCCAAATAATGAGAACAACATTTTTTCATATCATTCGTGGATAGTTAAAGATCCTTCGAACAGCCTTCTTTTTCTCATTCTTTCTTAAGATAATTAGATGGTACTTCAACTGGCAGCAGAGACTACTATACACAAAAAACCCACTGCACTATGATGGTATGCCAACTTGCCAATTACTAAACTATCAGACAGCAGAAGGAACTCGAAGGGTTTGGGAGCTGTTAGTGCAAGAGGAACCCCAAGGATGTATCTGATGCTGTGACTTCTGTGCGAACATATGGGCTTTTGTTTTAAAAGATTTTGGAATCGTAGTTCAGTGATTGAGGAATATTCACATTGGTGGCATCATCATCGTCATTAAAATTATTAAATGCCTAACACGCTGTAATGGACCACACAGAAAGAAAGCCACTATCATTAACAAATTAGTCCTAAGCTTACTTAATTTGTCTTGAAACGATTTAAATAATCACACATTAGTTATGTGTTTAATGGTTAATTATTCTAATGTTTGGCTATATTATATAAGAGAAAACAGAATCAAATACCCAAATGGTGGTGTCCTACCCACTCTCCAACCACTCCTGTTACAACACTAATGTGACATTTCTATTCTTATAAGAAATGATGATTTTTTTTAAAAATAATTTGAGGTGAGGGAAGATTTTTTTTATTTTAAAATTTTGTTGAAATTATAAATTATTTACTACTAAAAATTTTTAAATTTAAACCTAAATTATGTAATTATCGAGTCAAAAGTTACTTAAATGAGCTCCTTTTTTTGGTTTAAAAGATGCTATTTCTAAACGAAGTACAATTTTAGTCTGCAAACTTTTAAATCACTTGAATTTTTTTATGAAATTTAATAAATTTAATAATTTAAATTTTATATTATAAATATAAAATTATAAAAGTAACACAACTAATTCCATTGGATATAATCTATCCTCTGGAAAAATAGATACTACAATTCATGAAAGTATACCTTGAAAGTGGCAAACAAATACAAATTTTGCACAGATTATTAAGTATAACTTCTCCTTTCCTCATTTTCATTCATATATTTACTATTGATAATACCACACAGCCTTAGAGGCTGGAAAGGTACTCACCTCCTAACAAAATTGTGGGTTAATGAGGACAGTTTCTTTCCTCAGTCCTCTACCCACAAAAGTTACAATATTTAGTAACCTGTAGCATAATATACAAATTGCAAACAGCAATCATCAACCCTACACCATCATCATTCTTGCCATCATGCTCCATGTCCCACACACAATATATTGACCCACCCGTCTTCATTTTTTGGCTGTAACAGCAATTCAAATTTTCTTTTTTATTATAATTTTACTTTTTTTTTCTGTTGGGTAAATTGCGGGAGATTTCAGTCACCGGCAACCTGTTGCGACGGCGAGCCATCGCTGGCACAAAGGTGAAGCCTCAACTTGTTCCAAACATTCTTGAAAGCCATGCCGTCTGTACCTGTTCTCTTGGCCTCCACGATTACCAGGCTGTCTGTTAGTCGGTAAATCTCAACCCCAATCCCTAAGTTGCCATTCTGCCCTTCCAGCTCCACCCCGCATTCCTTCTTCTTCCTCACGGCGAGCCCCACTGATTCGGCCAATTCCTCCATCTTCTCGATTATATTCCCCGCCGGCTCCGGCGACACGAACCGGTCGCTATCCTCCGCCGCGCTCTGCGATTCGTTGAATAAACGGGATAGGTCCAAACCGGAGGAGAACGAGATGATATCAAAAGCATTCAGATCGGTCATCTTCTCCGCCCCATCGAACTTCGAACCGGACCCGGAAGCCTCCTCGTTAAACTTGATCTCCTTGTACCCTTTCCTGAACCACGGGTCGTGGAGGATCTCGTCGACGGTGATCCGGGTCTCGGGGTTCGTGTCGAGGAGCCGCGACATGAACCGTTTTAACTCCGATGACATCCACTTCGGGCACCGGAACTCGCCCTTGTAAATCTTCTTGTACATGACCATGAGGTTGGGGTCGTTGAACGGTAGGTACCCAGCTGTCAACACGTAGAGGATGACGCCGCAGGACCATACATCGACCTTCGCCCCGTCGTAACCTTTCTTGGACAAAATCTCCGGGGCCACATAAGCCGGCGTGCCGCAAAGCGTATGGAGCAACCCATCGGGTTGGATCTGCTCCGTAACAGCACTGAGCCCGAAATCCGAAACCTTCAAATTGCCATTCTCATCCAGCAAAAGATTCTCGGGTTTCAAATCACGGTGGAACACACCATGGGAGTGGCAGTACCCGACAGCGGAGATCAATTGCTGAAAATACTTGCGGCCCAGATCCTCGCTGAAGCGCCCCTTGGAGATTTTAGTGAACAATTCGCCGCCTTTGATGAACTCCATGACGAAGAAGATCTTAGTCTTGGTGGCTAAGACCTCATTGAGCTTAACGATGTGGGGGTGGTGGAGGCGGCTCATGATGGTGATCTCACGCTTAACATTGGAGACGAGGCCGGTGCCGCAAATCTTCTTCTTGTTAATGATTTTAACGGCAACGCTTTGGCCGGATTGAACGTTGCGGGCATAGTAGACCTTAGCGAAAGCGCCGCAACCCAGAAGCCTCCCCAGCTCATATTTGCCGAACAAGGCGTTGTCCTCCGGCAATTGTTCGATCTCTGGCATCTGTTATGCGACCAGAGATCGAACCCACGTATGCCCAATCAAAACCCTTATAGAGGTGATAAAAACTACAAAAATCAGGGTAAAACTCTTTCAATTTCAAAGATGAAATGCAACTGGGTAAGTGAGATTTCAATGTATAATAGAAAAAACTGCGGAGAAAGATGAAGGCCGCTGAGTTTCCTTATATTGTTTTGGTTATGGTTATCGTCAAGGTTGTTGGTGAAGAAAGAAATGTTGGTGAAGATGCCTTTATAGTTTACGGAAGTCTCGTGGCAAGTTGGAGATGGCTATTCATGGAAGACTGAGAAGGAAGCGTCAGGATGATCTCACCTTCCATATGCGCGGGAGGAGAGAGCGGAAGGGAAGAGAAGAGAAGACGACTCGCTTGTCAAAACCGTGCATTTTATTATTCATCACAAGAATTATTTGTCTCTACGCACGACACCTGGCGATTGATGATTGGACTGTGTAGTTGACATGTGCAATACGATTTTGCCACCTCAGAAACTTCAAAGAATTCAATGGTTTTGTCGTACGGGCATCAGCTTAAGACCTTGCCGTGTTTTGGATATAATAATAACCGTTTTATAATGTCTTTTTAAAAGCTAAAATTGGGAATCCTATTAAAAAAAATTCGAAAAACCAAATTGAGAATTTAAATTGTAGTGGTGATATAAGAAATGACAACAACAATAGAAAACCAAAATGGCAAGAAGGAAACAAAATCTTTCAACACAAGCAATATCTCAATGACAGGCTGCTTTTTATTTCTCTTGCACCAAAATACTAGACCTTATATGCTAGGTAGTATCAGGATGATCAGTGTATTTAATATCAGGGTACAAAAAAGTTATAATTAGAGTTGTTAAAATAAACGTGATCAACTTTATATAAAATATGAGATAAATTTATATATATATATATAATTTTATAAAATATAAGTAAATTAATTTATTTTGTTTAATTCGTGAATCATAATAAAATAAAGTAAAAATAAATTAATTTATTTTTTATATATAAAAATATATTAATTTATAAATCAATAAAATAAAATAAATTAATATTTTTTAATTTATCAAAATTATAACATTCTCCGCTCCATTTAATTACTCGTTATTATGCTCTATTTAATTGCAAGCCATTGCACCCGGCATTGACACTTCTAACTACAACATAAAAGAGAGAAAACACTTCTAACTACAACATAAAAGAGAGAAAATAAAACGAACCGTTGTATTTCATCCCTTTGTCTTATGTTATACAGTGAGTGTAACAAATTCTTATATACAAATAACAGCCCTCTATTGTCACAACCTCACAGCTGAGCTAGCAAGCAGCAGTTCCTATATTTTCTGGCAATAAACGACAACAACATACAATTTTATAATTTTTGTACTCAAAAAGGTTTTCATAATAGAATTTATCATTGTAAAGTTTTTACAAGTTTCAAAGCCAGTACTCTAAATTTTAAATCTAACATTTTATCTCCCTCAAGTTTTACAAACGTAAAATTTACACCCCTTCAAATTTTGAAAATATTACAACTGATATATGCCATGCTTACCATAATTTTTTAACTAAAACTGTGCTTAATAGAGTAAACACGTTTATCTCAAATTAAATTAGTATTTCTTTAATAATTATATCAAATCAAATTGCTGTTAATTTGTCATTATTTAAAAATTAAACAAAATTTATTTATCTCAAAATATGGATACAAGCTGCTCCTTAATTCAAAATTTCTCATATTTTTATTATAAAATTTTATATATAAGAGATAATAAATTTATATGGTTCAATAATTAATTATATTAAATATCAAATATTCAAGTAGATATTATATATTCAATCCTCTCCTCATATTAGTGATCTATATATCAGTAATAACAGACAGCAGCCATTATTTAGCTTCTTTAGTGAATTATGGGTACAGATATTTATATAAACTGTGACAATATAAATTTTACATATTCTTTCATTTTTATTAAAATATTTTTTATAATATTTTTACTATATATTAATTTTATGTATAACTAATATTATCTATGAAATTATATATGAGATATGATCCCAGCTTGACAGCAGGCAGTGACGTTGATGAAAACAACAGAGGGAAGAAGCTGCAAGAGTAATGACAAGTTGATGGCTCTTAAATATTTGGATTTTGACTGCTAAATAAATCCATTGTAGGACTTGTTAAGCACCACTAATTTGGACACTCACTTTCCTATGTCATCTATATTTTTCTTCTTCGTGGAATGCATTAAAGAGGCAATAATAGCCAATATCCGAAAAAGATAAATAGATATTAACCTATAAAACATAATATGTACCTAAGTTAATTAAAGTACTTAAGTTTGACCTCTTTTTTTCCCTTCATTAGTGAAGTATAAATATGAGTCATTATTTGTTTGGCAAAGGCATATGAATATTTAGTGGAAGCTGAAACTAATTTTGTTTATTAATTTTCTTTTTTTTAAATAATTTTTATAATTTAAAACTTATATTATAAATCTATTGAATTTCACAAATTTAATATCCATTGTAAACTTTTTATAGCAAAACAGTTGGATCTTAAATGTTAACTAATTACATTAATAATACTATAAAAATATTAAATAATTTTTTTTTAAAAACAAATAGAGCTAGAGAAGGTTTTTATTTGTGACAAAGAAAACTAAAACTCTATATAAGGAATTAGAGGATATAAGTAAATTAAACTCAACATCATGAATCAAATCAGCCTCCCCGTATTTGTGACAAAGAAAATTAATTATATTATTATTTAAAAAAATTAAAATTAAATAGAGGTGGAGAAGGTTTTGTTTGGTGAACAACTGAGAAAGGAAAGTGAAATACGCTGAATGCACTGGGGAACGCGTGTGCAGTAGACAAATGGTTTATGTGTATGGATGTGGGTGTTTCTTCGTGGAAGCAGGCGTGCCGGAGTAAACGTAGGACACTGCTTTGTCACAAATCTTATCCAGGGATCGCGTCTTTAATGGAAAGAGACATGTCTCTATGTCTTGTGTAGTTCACGTGACTGACTGTCGAGTGATGAAACTTCGAAGAAACAAGCTTTGGCTGCAGCCTGCACTGCATGCCATGAACTGCGACCGCATGTCTGCAAGCCCTACAAGGTACGTGACTGCCAGACATGGACATAGACCTAATCCGTGGTCCACATTCGTTTTTTGAATTTTATTATGGGTATATTTTTAAAAATATAAAGTTTTTAATTTTTAATTTTATTTGTTTTAATTTTAATTTTAATTTTTTCATTTATATCTATCTATAAATATATGCAAAAATTACGTGCCTTTATATTTTCCCATTTATTATTCAGTACCTTGACAGGTGCTACCCTCTCAGACAACCTCCACATTTTAAGGTTTTTTCTGGTAATCACCCGTCACCCATCAACCACCATGATATTTTACTGTTTGAATTAATTAGTTTTATAAATTTAACAATTTTAATATTTAAAATTTATTTAATTAATAATTGTATAATAATGAAAATGTAAAAATATAAAGATGATTGATTAAAAAGCAATAGATCCTCAATTTTCAGCAAAACAAAAAATTAAAAAAAGTGGACTTTGATATATTATTTTACAATCAACTTTGGAAAAAGTAATTATGTTTAGATAAATTAGTTAAGATTATTTTTTGAATATAGAATAACAATATATGTATAAGTAATACTAAATAAATGCAAAATAATAATTATATATTTTGAGTGAAGAAAGTCGTTTTTTTAGCGGAAGAAGCAGCCTACTCCACTTGGTTAAAATAATTAATTTACTCACATGAAAATTGATTTTCAAATTATCCAATACCCACACGAATCAAGATAAGTTATAGTAAAAATTTAATTCTAATCTACCAAAAAAAAAAATAATTCTAAGAAAGCAAATGGCGGTTCAGACATCTCAAACGAGGTGTAAAGTGGGCCCTTTGTACTGTGAGCTTTAAGGAGGCCATATATATGTATACCTTCTCTTCGGATTCCACAAATTTGTACCCAAAGAACCAGAAAAATTAATGATTATATTGGACCAAAATGCCAAAAACATTGTGGCATTTTCTGCGATGAAGAAGCCAATTGATCATAGGAAAGACAAAAAAAAAAGAACGGAAGTGTTGCTGGGTATATATATACTCTATTCTCGTGCGTGGCTACAGAGCACCAAGTGGTGTAAATATGCCGTCTGATGGGGAAACATTGGCACTTTAAGCAAGTCATTGTGGACATCATGCATCTTTTACACATGATTTAGTTGAACTAGGAACCAGCTAGCATGGAGTCATGAAGCAAGGGATAACTCTATAAGGCTATAAGCAATTAAGAAATTAAGTTTGGTTCAGGCGAGGAAAAACTATAATTCACTTGATTAATCATGCTCAATGTCAAAATTCAATTTGCCTTAATTTCAAGGGAAAAGTCATGGGAACAATTAAAAGTTTACAAATAGTCTCTCAATTCGTTAAGTTTTATAATTTAGTTAGTAAAATTTAATAAATTTTAATCATAACAATAAATTAAATTTTATTTCATTAGATGTAGTTAGTTATATGAAATAAACAATATTAATAAATTTTATCCAAAACTAACACTACTAGAAAATTGTAATTACCGACGAATTTTTCTGTTAATATAAACAAAAAATCTCTTGATAAAAAGTTTTACTGATAGATTCTCCCAGTATAAGTGGCCTCAAAATTTTTATCAAGAGATTTCTCAACCCCTTACACAATATCGAAGAATTGTCTTTGATAAAAATAAAGTAAATATCCATCAATAAAAATAATAATTTTGTAAAAAAAATATTTTATTATAGTATTTTTATTTTACAAATAGAATTATTTCTTGACAAAATTAAACAATATATTATTATTGAAGGATTAATCCTTCAGTAAATATAATATGTTGAAACTAATTTTTTTTAATTTCCTTTATTGAAGGACAAATCCCTCTATAAAATATAAAAACTATCAAAAGAGAGTAATATCTCTTAGTAATAAAAAATTGTAAAAAATATTTTTTTAATTAAAAATTTTTAAAAAACTTAATAAAATACAAAAATTATCAAGGCATAATAATATCCTTTGGTAATAAAAAAATTATAAAAAATTTGGTTAAATTCTAAATTTTTTAACAAATATAAAATTAAAATAAACTAAATACATAATTAAAAATTAATGTATGAAGCAAATATTATAAATTCATCCAAACATCCAAACATGATAACAAAATTTTTTCATAACTTAGACAAACAATCAATGTAACAATAATAACTTAGACACAACAAAATAAAAAAATTACAATATAAAGTTAATAATAATATTGTCTAAAAAATTAGTCATAACACTAAACAAAAATTTAGCCATATGCTCAGAACCAAAATATAAACCCAATCATCATCAGCATCAAAATATAAACCCAATAAAATTAGTCATAACATTGGACAAAAATTCAATCACATAATTAGAACTAAAATATAAATCTAATTAGATTTTGAAAATATAAAAAAAAAAACCTAACGTTGGACAAAATAATAAAAATCAAGCCAAACAACCTTTACAAAGAAAGTGGAAAACCGTCATACATATTACCTTGAACTAGTTCAATGAGGCTAAAAACCACCTACTATTTACAAGAAAATGGTAGAACAAAAGTTTAAAGACGAGGGAAGCATCAAAGAAATTGGAAAACCATTGAATAAATAATATGCAGCCCACCGCAATCTCTTTTACAATGGTTACAACTCAAAACAAGAAAGAAATATTAGAAGAAAAAGAAAAGAACACATAAATCACAAAAATATGGGTCAAAATCTAGAATGCATCATTGGAGATACGTAATATTACCTTGAACTAATTGAATGAGGTTGAAAACTACCTATTAGTTGCAAGAAAATGGTAGAATAAGGGTTTAAAGATGAGGGAAGCACTAGAGAAGAAAGAGAGATGAGTAGGAAAGAAAAATTGAATGAGTAAGGTGTAGGACTTGTGATCCCGCCCTTATATATAATCTACAACTTATCAACGAATTTTATTTATCGATAAGTATATTGGAACAACAACGTTCTATTATAAATGCGCACCAGTACATTTACTATTGCGAAGTTGCCAACAGATCGGTACAATCCGTTGGTAACATTTGTAATTCCTAGTGCAACCTACCACTTGCAATCAATTACCGATGGATTGAATCGATCCGTTGATAATCTTTACGATTCCCGTTGGGAATCTAACATGGGTCAAATAAATGTGATCTAGTGTTTGTCGTTTACCGAAATGCATTAACTCTCTAACGTTGAGTCATATCAACATGACTCGATGTCACATTTACCACTGTATTTGCAAGATCTAAACGCACCAATTCCCATGGGAATCTCTGACATCGGGCCAGTTTTGACATGACTCAATGTCACTTTACCGATGGATCACATGATCCATCCATAATTACTATATTTTAAAAAACCTGCACTCCTTTTTTTGAGGGATTTCTCCCTCACTAAAATGCAACATTTTTATTGAGCGATAAATCTCTCAATATTTTTGTTGAAAAAATTTTCACTTCTTTGTGCCATTTTAAACTAAGGGGTAATCCATTAGTAAATCCCTTGATAATTTCAAGGAGGAATAAATCCCTTAGAAAATCTTATACATATTTTTCATGCCAATCCACACTAAATATTACATCAAATTTATCAAGAGATTTAATAAATCTGTTAATAATATTCCTTTTTTATCGGCAAATTTTTTTTTTACTAATACCAAATTTATCGATAAAAATATTTTTTAATAAGAGATGCTTATCCCTCAGTAAAAATCTCTTGATATTTGACCATTTCTAGTAGTGTAAGGTTTTAGGCATGTCATAAAATATTTGATAAAATTTTATGTTAGTTGCTAACTATTTAACACAACACTCTTTTTATGTTAGTTGCTAACTATTTAACACAACACTCTTTTTTTATTTGAACTCATAATTGACTATATATTAATATAGGTAGAATTAAAATTTAATAAATTTAATAATTAAAATTTAAAAAGTAAAAATTATATAAAAGTAATGAAATTATAAATATAAAATGCGTTGTGTGTACTTGTGTATCCAATAGTGAAGAATTACTATTGGTACTTGTTGCATTGAGGCATTCATTGTATTTTTTTTTTTTTTGGAAGGAAGGCATTCCATTAATGTATTTTAATGCGAAGGACAAAAGCAAATTAAGGCAGCCAACTTTGTACTTTGGTTCTAGTGCCCACTGTAGAACGTTGTGCTGTCCTAATTTGAATATGATTTCATGCTTGAATCGCAAATTACACAAAGCGTAATTATATATTATTATCAATATGAAAGCTACCATTCTCAATTACGTAATTGAAGCATCATTTTCCTAAGGTTGGCCACCAGGTCCTACTTGGCTTATCCTTGACCCATCCATGGCAGGACGATGGAGGAATCTGCATTTTCAAGGAAAGGAAGTAGAGGAGATAATGTTGCCTACGAGATCGGAAGGAGAAGAGGAGTCCAAGCGTGTCATGCTTGGTCTACTGGGAAGAGTTTGGAAGGATAAACCTATAAATGTGATGGCTCTCAAAACCACCATGCCACACGATCTGGAAACCTATTCATGGATTGGAGATAGTGGATAGCTCTGCCCGCATTGAGACACATTTTTTTATAGAGAGAGAAACAAGTTGAGAGAGAATGTGAGAGATTATATCTTGTTTGTACTATTTTAATTTGTACAAATATCAGTACTCAATTAAAAATATGTTTTATTCTAATTTCACCATTAGCAAGACAAGGAGAGGATGAAACACGGAGAACCGTGGTTTTTGATAAGCACGTCCTAGTTCTTAAAGAGGTCGATGTTAATAAGCAACCGTCGTCTGTGGTTTCCTCGCATGAAATGCCGTTTTGGATTAGAATACACGACCCCCCCCCCCCCCCCCTTTTAAACTTCGTACCCAATCAATGGCACAAACCATTGGAAATTCAGCATATAGACACAATTTATTTGTATCAAATATATAACTGATTCTGTATTTGGCATTTCTTTTGTGATAATGGAAAACAAACTATTGTCTTAATTCACACAAAAGTACGGACACATACAAAAGTTGTTCCCCGTGAGGAGCTCTTTTATGTTTTGTGCTTTCCTATTTGGGGTTTTTTATATGTTTTCTACTAGTCCCACTGTTCGTTGAACCTGTCAACAAAAAATAGTTACAAAAACAAGAGAGCCTGCAAATGGTTCTCTTGACTGCACATGGTACCGCTTGGACCATTAAACAAATATTCACTATTTCAAAAAAAGAGACGAGATAGTAGCAAAACATCCAACCACTATGTATAGTCAAATGTGACAACATAAATTTGCTGCTAACATTAATTAGGGTCAAGATATATATATATATATTCCTTTTTTTATATTAAATAAATTCCTATTCTGTGTTTTGATATCAAATTAAATATCTAGCATAGTTTAGGCTGAACCGAAGTGAAGTCACTGAATGAGCAACTAGACTATGCAAAAATACAGCATATGTTTAGGAAAGAACATATATTTATCATGGCAGGTACAACTTATTGCCACACTTGCATCTCCATGCCTCCGGGTAGTATTCCGCTGGCACTGCTGTTCCGGGCGGCACTGGCACATGGACCGGACTGCATGGCGCACAGTTGCCACACTTGGAGGTGCACTGCGGCGGCGATGACCCGGGCCCGCCCAAAAACCTCCTTGCCCAGCCCATTTGAACGTCAGTCTTGCCTTCAAACGCCATGCTTTCTCTAATTCTCACCTCCTTAGATTCCTAATAAATTATAAAATTATCAGATTCCCTCCTAATCCCAAAAAAAAAATAGCAAACAAACAAAAATAATCAAAGCCAAACGCTCCAATCATGCAGACACAAATATTGTTGCAATCTAGTGTTGGCTACTGGCATTGTTGTCACGTCGCTGGTCCGAACTGATGCGAGCTAACATGCGCCCAGAGAACATGATTCACGGGATACAGGATATGGCTTTATAATAGAACGCGCTTTCCGGTGACAGCGCTGAGCATCGTACAGGCTGCAGGGGCGCGCCATTAACCAGACTCATGAGACTCACGACAGAGAATTTACCTGCATGATTCTAACATACGCCGCCGGTCTCCTGCGCTCAAATTTGGTGAGCTTGTTCCAATGTGGGGCCAATGGGGAAGCACATGGGCCAATGGGGAAGCACATGGGACACGACCCATGTGTGCCACCAAACATGGTGGGCCCATGCATTAGACGGCTCACATTGCAGTAGGCCTCCGCTTTGCACATGTGTTGGCACATACTAGCCGCAGCAGTTCGTTCTAAGAGTGTGTCTGACCGTGATGACTATTTTACTTAACATTCTCTTTTTCTTACAAATAAATTTTTATTCAACAAATTTAAATTATCAAAATTTTAAGTCTAACAAATTAAATTATAAAACCAAGAAATAGAATTAAAAATTTCCTAAAATTATTTAAAATATCAGTAAACTCAAAATTAAAGATTTCTTCTTCTGCAATTAGGGATTAGGGTTAGACTTAAAAAAAAAATTTTGAATTGGAATTTAATTTGATGCTACAATGCTGCTTAGAAATGTGCTTATTAGAAAAACATATGTATTCCAAAGTACAATTATTTGTTTTGTATAGTAAAGCTAATAAAGGCTTATGCTGTACAAATGATAAGAGAACTATACATATCTACCTGAAGATTTATATCAGCTTTAGCAGACATGGGACACCTGCTAGAATCTGCATTGGAGAAGAATGAAAATGTATGAGTTACATAAGATGAAGATGAAGTGAGCTTACGATGTTCAACAAATAATTAGGTTAAAGCACAAAAACAGGTAAAGAATGGTGTTCAACTGGGAAAGAGTAAAATGGTTGCATACCTAGACATGTAATGGTGGAGCCAGATGGAGTGCTCAACAGTGTGCAAATCGAGAAGAAGAACAAGAACAAGAAGAAGGAGGAGGAGGTGGTGGAGAAGGAGAGAATGCTGCAACCAAGATGGGTTTTGTTGATGAGGCTTATGGTATTTCTCTTGCTCTCCATGAGCAAGAAGTAGCCAGAACAGAATTAATAAGCACTGGGGTAGTTGCAGTCTTGCAGATATGTGCCTGACACCTCTCTCTCTTTCTCTCTCTCTACCTGTCTCTCTCTAAAACTCTGAGTAGTGTCTCAAGCTACAAGCCAATAATAGGGGTTTACAATGTGCAGGGCTTTTGTACGTTCCATGCAAATATCAAGCTAAACAAATAGTTAACCCTTTCAGCCCGTTTGGCTCAGAAATGATGAAAATTGTTCACACCCTTTATTTTTCTCTTTTCAAATCTCTCACTGTTCCCTGCCTCTATGGCAGTGTTCTGTGGAAAGAATGAGCTAGCTATGGCTAGACAGTAGAGACAGCACAGGGCCTAGTAGCAAAGTTGAAATTCAAAAGGAAAAAAAGTGTTGGAAGCAAATTGGTACGGCTTATCTGATGGGTAGGTTGGCTGTTGCAGTGTGGCAGAGAAGGTGTTTTCACAGTGCGGTA
Source organism: Dicorynia guianensis (assembly GCA_037013595.1). Taxonomy (NCBI): domain Eukaryota; kingdom Viridiplantae; phylum Streptophyta; class Magnoliopsida; order Fabales; family Fabaceae; genus Dicorynia; species Dicorynia guianensis. Next base: position 31,632,645 of record JASUAB010000005.1, read on the forward strand.
GAGATTAAAAGTTCCAATCGTTAAACCAAAATAGAAAGAAAAAGAAAAAAAGAAAAACACGCAGAGAGAGAGAGAGAGAGAGAGTGAGGTGGATGAATTTATGCAGATCGTGGCTTCATAAGCTTTGCCATGTTTGGGTCTGGGATTCTCCTGCAGGCTTTCTTCCCTGTTTTTCAACGATTCCCAAACCCAGAAAAACTAAAACCATCCCAACTCTCTCTGCTCTGCTATGCTTCCTTCCCACTCTTCCTCTGTTTTCCTCTGCTTTTTCCCCTTCTCTACGTAGTTTTTGTTCTCTGAGAAACATTCAACTTTTAACGAACTCCAATTTTTTTAAATGCATCTTGATATGATTCCCTTTTCTTTTCCACTGTCGTTTCATTAGCAATTCACAAATTTAGGTTTCTTTCTTACCCTCTCAATCAAACACTAACATGGTTCTCTTGTTGAGGGATTAAAATGGTTGGTTCAAATTCAAAGGCTGAACGTTATAATTGCACTGTACTGAAGTTTCAACCACCATTGAAAGATGGTTTGGAATATTTTGGTACTTGCATCAGAGAGATTAATTTATTGTGTGTCTAATAATGCATACAAGGGCAAACACAGTTCTTTTTGTAAATATTCACCCTGTTTCCACTTGGACCTTTTGGAAATGGAAAAGGTACATGGCGACGAAAATGTACCCTGCAACCTTTTGCATTTTGGCTAGGTTCCTTATAAGATGGTGGGGGCAGTTCTCACACGGGTGAAGCACCCCTGAATTTACATTTATGGCCTTCGCAGCATATGGGTGACTACACAAGAATGACAAGAATGACAGTTTGAATTAGCTTTTTCTTTTTTGGTAATTTTTTTATTTTTTATTTAAATTTTTAAATCTCAATTTCTTCTCTCATTCAGTTTTTTTCTCTTTAATTTTGTTTCTATATCTTTTTTATTATAAACTGTAACTTTCAAAATAGAAATAAGGCAGCTAAATAAAATTTTCCAACATTCTTCGTATAACTTTCAGAGTGGTTTTCATGGGATTACCATTTTGGGTTCAACTTTGCATAATGGGTTAAAGTTTAACCACCTTAATTTGGTAATTCTTAATTGGGTCTGGTTTCCTAGACTGCTCAAGTTGCTAAGAATTTTCAAATTCTATTGCTAATGTGCAGTAATAGAAAGCTAGAAATAAGGTAGCTCAGCACCAGGTTGAAAATTAGCAGTGCCCACGCCTGAATGAAAAGGCCAATTGCTATTTTGGGGATCAAATCTCACTAGAGCAAATCTTTGTTCTCATGTGGTAGCCTGGCCAGGATCACATACTGTATATCCTTTCTCTCATTCGGTTGGGATTGAATTTGAAAGCTTGCTTTGTAGGGAAGACTCTTTGAAGAAAGGGTTCTCTGTTTTTCACTCATCTAACATAACATGCGAGAGCAATTCTCAGTCTCTCATGAATCACAATCTTCATTTAAGACAACTTCTTGTGGAAGACCAAGATTGTGCTCACAATGTACTTAGTTAATTATGATAATAAAATTTATTAAATTTTATAGTTTAGTTTATAAATAAATTTAATAATTTAAATTTTATAAATAAATACTTAATAAGATTCATTTTTAAAAATAATAAGAGCAAAATTATTTCACTACTATAAAGTTTTTATCATGCAATGATATACATGTACATACATTCTATATATAATGTATTTTGATAAAATTTTTATCGAGTAATGATATACATATACATACATTCTATATACAATGCATTTTCACTCTTCTCCAAAAATTTACTTCTAAACGTAGGGGAAGCCCAACATTTTTCGAGTTTGTCAATGTCTAAGAACTTTCCATTTTTTTTTTCTTTTGATAAAAGTTTGATACTTACAAGTGATTGGGCATTAAAAGAAATGAACTATTGTTTTCTACATAATATTGAAAAATAATATATGCGTACAAATTATTGAAATTCTATTATTATATCTCAACAAATATAATATTACATCAGTTTTAATTCTTTAGTATGAGCTTAGAACTTCTTATAACCCTGCTATAGGTAAGTTCCTCTTTCATTTTATGTGAAGAAATGTCAATGAATGTTTTGTCATAATTTGAAAAATGAAGAGAGCAAGAGGTATATATGGTAGCTTTAGTTTGGAGTGTAGTGATAATGATTTATATAATGAAAGGCCTCTTGAGAGTTATAACTTGGCTTAATGAAGTGTGATGGCAAGAGAGGAAGAAGCTAATTCAAAACACGAACCGCATTCTATTCTGTTGATGAATGAACGGAGGAGTAGGCCCTCAACTTTGCTTGGTTGCAATTTGATAGAAAAAAATAAAATTAATTTAGGCTTCTCTAATTTCATTTTTTTAATAATTTCTTATCTATTTTTTTTATCTTGTATTTAAATTTAATTTATAAATTTTTTTTCTTACTAATCATTTAACTCTTGTAATTTTATCTTTGTATTTTTTTGGCTACGCCCTAGGCCAAAAAAATAAAAAAAAAATCCTTATCCCATATTCATTGAGTCTCACGCAAAGTCATTCTCTGCATGCCCCTAGCTATACTCTCCCTCTCTATCCAGAAATGCTGGATGCGTGCTTTTGCTATATACAAAGAATACACATAATTAACGTGTTAACATTAGAGTTTTCTTTAAAGTTTGATTTGCTCAGTGTTAATGATAGAAATAAAGTTCAATAAACTTTGTGTATTTTTTGTACAAAAAAAATGCATCTATCCACCATAATTTGTTATTATTTTTTATGTTAAAGATTTTTTATGCTTTTTATTTTACATAAATATTTAAATTATAAATTTTATATTTTAAATTAATATTTTTTATCTTAATTTTATTTTCATCTTTTACTTAAATTATCTTAATATTTTTAAAAATTAAAAAAATCTCAATATAGAAAATCTCTGTCGGGCAGTATTCTCATCTAGATGTCATTGCCTCTGCTAGACTGCTAGTACCTACTATTCCTTCAACTGCATCTATACTTTTTCAAAGCTAAGTATTGATTGATTGTTACCTCCCGCCCACACCATAGATTCTTGATAGTGGCATCGTTAATGTGAGGCGACATGTGCTGCCCATCATTCACTTCACCTCCTTATTCTTTCAATTATTCAACTTCGAATAAAGCTGCCACCTTCTTTCTCTGACTTTTTATTTTTTTTAAACTTCTTTTGGGTTTGACAGATAGCATTCTCCCTACTCCCTAGCTTAGTTTCTCTTACTTATGCCTTCCAGAACGAACTCCCATCGTGAGTGCCTAAGCTCGTCGAACTCTGCACGCAAAGGCTTTATCCGGCAGTTGCTCCATTGAAGAGCTGTATATCACTCTGCTCCAACCAGACTGCCGGAGTTCATGTCACTTCCGTCGGAGACTAGCTCCGGGAGAAGCTCAAGGGTATCAACGTCACCGGAGATCGGCTGGTCTTAGAAGGTCTTAGTCCTCTGTCGTCGGACCAGGCCACCGCCGCCAGTCCACTTACGTGCTTGAACATGGACAACCTTCAACAATATAAATCTGTTCATCTTTATGCAACTACTTTCTCCCCCGATGTTGAGGAAGATTCTGTCTTGTTGAAGGTTTTTTAAAGCTGAAACTGAAAAGATATTTAGAATATCAAATTTATGGGGTAAGGGGTTTTTCTGAAAAGAAATACCAACTTTCGGATTTTTCACGAAATCTCAAACGTTATGGGGCCAGGTTATAATTATTTAAAACGAAATATTGCACACGCAACAACATTTGGGTCGAAAATCTATAATGACGAGGGCCAAAATGTACATGTGTTGGACAATTATAATGAGGTGATCAATAGTTATATACGTGGCAGATTTTAGCTAACATTACAGATGACATGTTTGTAATAAGTGGAAAATTGTAGACAAACTTTGATGACATGGATGACACGAGTTGTAAAGTTTTACACGTGACAAAATTTGCTACATGTCAGACAAATTGTCACACGTATGTAAGGTCTAATGACAAGTCCTATGACTTGGTGGTCACGTGGCTCAGATGCTATAAGTAAAGACGATGTGATGAAGTGTGTACGAGACTTGATAATATGTGTATGAGACATGATAGTATGTGTCATAATATGGTTGTCACGTGACATAGAGGCAACTACTATCACTATCGTAGCGATACATGGCATGAAGAAAAACATGTGTCAAATAGTTTTCTCGAAAGGATGATACGTGTTCTAATGCTTTTGATGATTTGGCTGCCACGTCACTCTACGTGGCACTTGTTATAATCACAAATCCACCATGCGAGAAGAATAAAACATGTGTAATCCACGTGCACTGTCTTATGACATGTCTTATGAGGAGGCTGCCATGTAAGCCATACATGACATGCTATTTGATCTTAAGGTTGCCACATGGGAGAGCAATGTACAAGTGTCTTCCACATGCATAACTTAATGACATGTTTGATGACATGGCCACCACGTAGCTCCTACATGACACCTGTTTTGATGACAAGGCAAACACGTGGGATTGATGTGATGTTTATGTATACCTCTCAATTACATGTCTAATGACTCGCTTGCCATGTGGGTACAATGGAACACATGGTTGATGACAAGGCAAGTATGTGTTTGGAAGTGTACATGTGTCATTCATGTGTACCTGGTAATGACATGTCTGATGACTCAGGTGCCACAGAGCTCATACTAACACATGTTCTGATGACAAGGCACCACATGGGAGTTATCAAACACATGTCATCCACATGCATGACTGGATCACATGGCTACCATGTGGATCATGTGTAACACATGTTTTGATGATAGTGCGACCACATTGGAGGTATACGCACGTGTTTAATGCCACGTGGCTTCATTGACCACTTGTTATGAAGAAATGGTAGACACGTGGTTAGAAGGTCCATGTGTCATCCATGTGTACATCATGTTGACATGTTTGCTAAGTCAAACGTCACATAGCCTGTACTGACACATGATCTGATGAAACGGAAGACATGTAGGAGAGATGTGACATGTGTCATCCACATGTATCTCTCAATGACATGTCTTATGACTTGTCTAACACGTGTCAGCAAATCAATGTGGTTGATGACAAGGTCTACACATGATCAGAATTATATGTGCATCATCCATGTGTATTGGTTGATGACATGTTTGATGACACAGATGCTACATTACTCATTTGTGACATGTTCTACAATGACAAGGTGGACACAGTAGAGGCATAAAACACATTTCTTCCACGTGGGATACTAGATGGCATGTCTAATGACAAGGCTGCCACGTAAGGCTTTCATGACATGTGTTTTGATGATGTGGTAGTCACGTGTGAAGTAGAAAGCATGTGTCTTCCACATGTATGTCTCAATGACATGTATGATGACTCATCTACCACGTTGCTCCATTGAAACCCATGTTCAAATGAGAAGGCAAACACATGGTCAAAACAGCACATGTTTCATTCATGTGTAAATGGTGTTGACATGTCACATGACTCGGATGACATGTTGCTGCACAAGACACATGGTCTAATGACAAGGAGATCAGGTTGGAGAAACTTACACGTGTCTCCCACATGTAATAGCTGCTAACATGTCACATGTGTTCTTACCATGTGGCTTAATGCGACACGTGTCCAAATGTCAAGGCAAACATGTGTTCGGGAGAGACACATGTCTCAATACGTGAACAACATGATGACATGTTTGATGATTCACTTGCCACTTGTCTAAAACCTAGCATGTATTTTGATGACATGTGTGACACAATGTTGTCCACATGAACTTTCGATTACATATTAGATGACTTAGCTTTCATGTGGCACTGATTAAACATGTGTTATGGTGATGATTGAGACACTTGATATGACTAGATACGTATCATCCATGTATACTTGATATGTTAAATAACTCTGCTGCTACATGTCACCTACATCATACATGTGCAATGATAAGGAAAATAATTAGTTTGGAATGGACATGTTTCTTCTACGTGTACATTTTGATGACATGTCTAATGATTTGTCTACCATATGAATCATACACATGGATTAATCTTGTTGACATGGTAGATCATTTAGATGACACATGATTTGTAGATGCTAATGTGGCTATGACTTTTAGGACACGTGGCATAATATTTAATTGTTTCAGTTACATTTTGACACATGAATCAAGTTGAATGACATGTAAGATGACTTGGTCGATGCATTATTGTCTAGTCAACTAATCCCTAATACTGTTTTTATTTTTATTTTTTTATTTTTGCATCGACCTATTCAAAAAGCCGTGCATGTAGTTCAACGGCTTGGATCTCATATCGAGCTGCTAGACGCAGATCCAATTACAGCTTGGGGATCCATTAGAGAACCAAAAAAGGCACGCACGCTATTATTTCTTTATTATTCTTATTATAATTTTTTTCTAAATATTAACATTCTTGGTACCATTCACGGAACTCAAAAACTGTACCAAACAATTTTTTTAAAAAAATCTTCCTTTTTTCGAAACTGTACTGATTTCACAGTTCATCTTTTTTTTTTTTTGGATATTACCCTGTTCATCGTTTTTTCTTCGGCATTTCAGCATCCCTGACCAAACACCCAAAATCAGACACGCTCACATCCGCTGGAAAGTTTCAAACTTTCAAATGTCAGCTACCAACCTAAGCCGACGTGTTTGTCGCTGCTTGGGGTTGCCCCTTCAAATGCACCTTCGGTTTTGGGTGAGTTTTAGCTCTGCATTGCTGGTTTGCTCTAAATCCCAACTTGGTTTATCTGCTTTTGCATTAGTGTTTTATTCCCAAATTTCAATATGCAGCGGGTGTCTTTTGGTGCTGAACTATGACATTGTTTTGAAAATCATGGCGTTTTGCTATTTTTCTTCTTCTCTTGTTTTAATATGATACACTTCTTGCCACCACTAACAGTGGTCAAGGCATTTGCCTGAAATCCTGGTTCTTGCTTGGCAATAGTTAGTTGGGTTATGCTATATATGGTCCTACCAAGCTAAAGCCCAGTTTCATTTGAATTTTCTTCCTCAAAATATTGCATGTTCAGTTGTTTGTGCAAGCAAGAAGCACTATTAGACCGGTCTGTATGAGTTCAACATTTGATCTTTATTTGGGACTGGAATGCCTGAAACCCAAGTTAAATATATCCGAGATCGTCACCAAGTTTGCCGAAGTTTGCAAATTGAAATCCATTGGGGTCTTCTTCTAAATCCCCAATCTTTTTCACTTACACAAATCCAGTTACATTGATGCTCCTTTAAGTGAAAACAGAAGTGATATAAGTGAGGAGACTAAAGGGCATGGCGAGAAAACCCATCCTCAGTCCATTGAAGTGCTAAATAAAAAAAGACACTTGTGGTAATTTGGAAATCATGAAGATATTTGATACTGTTTCTGCCCTGAAATTAACATATCTTCAGCTTCAGCAAGCACATATCCGTTATGATCCACAAAATATTATTGCAGCTGATGACAATTAGTTGCTGAGCTTGACAAGCTCTGCAAGTTCATGCTCGAATATAAGGAGAAGCAATATAAGAAAGCCCAGTTCAATGCTGCACATTTTGATCTCTTGCAGTCTGAAATTGAGACCAAAGAGGTACTGTTAAGGAAGTTCAATTGTCAAAACACTGATAAAGACACTGAAGTTCTTCGATTGAGGCAAGAGCTCCAAGATTTGGAAATGGGGAATAAAACACTGGCAGAGAAGATCAAGCAAATAAGTTTGGAGAAGAGGAAAGCAATTTTCTCTAGTATTATCGCTAAGTTCCAGGATGTATCCAAGGCTACTTCAAAGTCCATTAATGATTTTGCAAAAGCATTCATAGCTTAATGAAGGCTTTCGGTTGGGACCTAGATGTGGCAACGAAGTCAATTCAAAGTGCGGTTGTTTATTCCAAAAGATCTGACAAGAAGTATGCTTTTGAGGCCTACATTGCATGCAGAATGTGTTATGGGTTTTCATTATTAACTTCTTTTAACGTGGATGATATTATGAAGTTTCATGACCTGATTGATGCACTAATGGAGGATCCAAATTCAGATTTTGCAAGGTTTTGTGTAACGAATTATCTACTTGTTGTACACCCAATGATGGAAGAATCATTCTTTGGGAATCTAAATCAATGAACCTTTATATTAAGTGGCAAGCACCTAAGAACAGAGTTCTATCAATGATTTGCGAAAATGTCAAAATGGGTTTGGGTTTCAGAAGAAGCTGCGGCATCAATAGACCCCAATGCTACCCTTTTCTCTGTGAGCAGAGAAAGCTTGTTCTCCAACTCACATATGAAATTGGTCGAGGAGGAATTGGAAGGTGGAGTTCTATCTTAGAACAATCTACCCATAAGGTTCGGTTTAATTATGGTCATGCCAGGGTTCAGAATTGGATAGATGTCTTGAATTATATCTCAAAACTTTCTAAGCTAAATGGAGGTTCTTAATTTAACTGGTAGTTCAGCTAACATAACTACATAATTTTTGTGTTAATTGCTGTCAAGGGGAGCTTACCTTGTCAAGGTAACAATGGCTTCTAGGATATGTTAATAAATGAAAGGGAGAGTACTCATGAGCTTTGTGCTTATAAGGAAGTAATATATCCATAAGGTGTTAGAGTCTTTAGCTTCTTTTCCAACTGTATTTTCTTTTTTCCTTTAAATTATCTATAAACTGTACATAGATGTTTAAGTAATTAAAATTGCCAGTTTAGTCTGTTAAATTTGTGCCTTATCTTTTTTTTTTTTTTCTTTTAATGCGATCAAGCCTAAAACTTAAAGAAACTGAGTTCTGATAATAATTGATTTTATGGTCGTAGACTTTAATCAATTTCATTAGTCATCAGCTATGGAAAATATTACATTTAGGTTAAGATATTATTTGTCCATAGATGATAGAATCATTATAGAGATAAAGCAGCTACTTTATGCTTTGTTGACTTCTTTGCATAAACTAGGTTAACGTGAGAAAATTAGCAGATAAACGAAAAAGGTAAGTCCGAAGTCTGGGTTCATCTGTGAATCCCAGCATGGCCAAAATCAGAAAAAAAATGAATGAGAATTCAATTAAAGTGTCAAAACCGATGAGGAAGAGGTAGTTGTTGCTATCAGGGGAGAGCTATGAATCTTGAGACCTACTGGGGTAAAGAAAAGGAGACAAAAAGAAAGAAAATACTGTACCAAAAAAAAAAAGAAAGAAAATAAAAGAATTACTTTATTTCTGTTTACTCTCTCCCTCTATGTAAGCCTAAGGCAAATTCTCAGCCATCAATTGGAACCATCGCCTTCTTCACTTTCTGAAGAAAACAAGTCCTTGCAGAGTTCTCCATAGAATCTACAAACTAAATCAATGAAGACGGGGCACTTAAGGTTCTTCCAGCAGTAGAGAAGTTCTTCCACATCCATCAAGTCCTCCGTCTTGCCTTCTTCCACAATCATCTGCACCAAATAGTTCTCGAAACTCCGGCACGCCTCTTCCACATCTCGACCCAAAGCCTCCCTTTTGTCAGTCCCTCGAGCTCTTACATAAGCAGGTGTGACTGGTGAGGGAGAGGGCAGAGATTCATGCACATTGGAGGCACTCCTCAGGTCCTCTAGCCTATCTCTCTCTTTAGATTTCTTTGGGGAACGGAACACTGATAACAATGAAGTCATTGCCCTTGTTGGATGGCCTCGTCAGATTTGGTCTTGTGAGCACGATAACCAATAGTTCTTATAAACACAGGTTTGCTCAGTCCAAGTTTGAAGTTTAGCCGCTTTTTTTTGCATGGCTTTAAAAGCTTGGATCTGAAGGCACCCAAGCTTTCACTTTCATCTCCAGTAAGTTGGGGAAGAGTGTGCCTCAAGTAAAATAAGTACTATAATAACATTACGGCTTGGGATGTTTGTTGAGAAAACGTTTGTTGCAACTCAGGGAGAGAGAAAGAAACAGACGGTGTTTTGGTTCGTTAGAGATAGGGGAAGTTGGTGGTAACTACTAATAGTGGGAGAGGATTTGAGGTGTCTTATACGTTGTGTTCTTATGGGGAAAAAGCATCTGTTGGTGGATGTGGCCCACATAGGTTTTTATTTTTTTTGAACTTTTATATTAAGATGGTGGCAATGGATTAGAGCATTAATATCCTCTATATTTGGAGTTAGATTTGGATCTTTTGAATTGAAGAAGTTTTGATAAGATAATTAATGATTAAGATTATTATAAAATATAAGTAAATAAATAATAATTTATAAATTTAAAATAATTTATATTATTAATTTTTATAATAATAATAATTTATTTATATTCTATTCTTTAAAATATATTTCTCATTTTAGAGGATCTTAATTGATGATTTGAAAATGAATTGAACATTTTGTTTTGATAGAATTCCTAAAATGGTCAAGCTAAAATGTTAAGCCGAGAAATAATTGGTTTATTAGAAGTGGCTAATCTAGTCAATAGAGTATTTATTTGTATATCTTTAAATACAAGCTTTTTTTAATATAACATAACATCTTTATTACTTAAACCTAATCTTGCCTTCACCCCAAAAAAAAAAAAACGCTAATTTTTTCTATCCCAAGAAGCGACGAATTTAGAGAAAAAGGAGATTTATTTACAATAACTCATACAAATTGTCCAAAACAAAAAGGCTTGAGAGACAATTCATTTTTAATTTTCTTGTCATACTTTTAACAATTTTATTTGACAACTTGAACAATATTAGATATTGAAGAAAATATAAAATTCATGTATGTACGTACAGATATTTGTACATATAATTTATATGCAAGGTGCACCTACATTGTAAGTTGTGGGGGCAAATGTCCCCACTATCTTTTCTAAATTTTAGTATTATATATATATATATATATATATATTTATTTACATTATTGTCCCCATTAAACATTTGTAACAGTCCACTGCCATTTGGAAATTAGGTGTAATTTAAAATTTTGTGAGATAAAGGCTTATTATAATATTATTTTGATATAAATAATTGCTTATCTTTAATTACTTTACATGGAAATCTAACCGTATATAATCTATATTTTTTATGTGTACATATAATATATTGTATATTTTTTTATCCTCAATGCTAAGAATTTTTGAATCCACCTATGTTTATATGCTTTCATTGAGTTGTTTTGTAGCTACCGCTATTTTGCATATTTGAACAAAATCCAACAATAATAAGATTGTTTGTTATGGTTGATTAACTTTGACAGATTTATCCTTTGAAATAATGAGCAGTGATACAAGTATAAACAAAATTTGTATATAATTTATATATACTTTTATATTCTCTCTCCTCTTTCTCTCACTCTTCAAATTTTTTGTTTTAGCTTTATCATTTTCCAAAATAATAGGTTCTAATCCGTCGCTATAATCAATCATTCTTTTTTATCTATATAATCAATCATTTAATCCAAGTTTTTTTTTCTCTTTGAGGAAACTTAGACCCAAGTTGATAACACTTTGTACAAGAAAAGTACTACTCACACTCAAATTTTATATAAGAAATACGCATACATGTCAAATTAGTATACTATACAGATGATCCAATTACTTATGAAAGATAAACGTTTTTTTTTTTTAATGTGTGAGCAACATTACTACTCAAGCCTAAAGTAGAGAAACTTTAACCAAGATTATAATCTAGATTTTAAATCCTTTTAATTAAAAAATTAAATTATTCTTCTAATAAAAATGGTAAATCTTGCTACCAACTGTTTCAAGATCTGATTTTTTTTTTAATTTTTAATGTTTGAGTTTTTTTTTAGAATTGTTTAGTAATTTAAATAATCTACTTTTATCAAACATGATTTAATAAACAACCTCGATTGGACGTCACAAGCTGTTGGTCCAAAACTGTAGGCCTGTTTTAGGCCTGCCCGAAGAAAAGGACAAATCCTAAAAATTTGGTAATGCTGTGGGCGGGCTGTCTGCCCATAAACAAAGTGTAGTCCAATAGCTGCTAAATATTAAGCCCATATTTAAGTCAAAAGCAAATTTTGATATGTAAAATTCCATATTAATTTCCTAGACTGGACATATGAATATTAATTTCTTACTTAAACTGACCACAACACCAAAAATTAGAGGAATATTTTACATGTTTTATATCCTCAGCGATGTAATGATATTCAATTTTTATTTAAAAATTTTTTTCTTTAAAATTTTAAATTTAAGTTTATATATTGAGTGACTTGCTTTCTTCATTACCAAAAAATATGATACTTTGAGATGGTTCTGGCAACACTAGGCAAGTGGGGGATTCTGTAGAATGTCATCATTCCTAAAGCCAGGAATTAGGGGGAGAAAAGAATCAGCACCTCTATGGTTGGGTCTTGCCTGTTTTCTGAATTCATCATTACATATGCAAGCTTAAAATATATATAATACACCAAACAAAGCGTGGAGAACCAGATTATGAGAGTGGATTTGGATTAATTTTTAAGATTTATTTGGATCATTACATTGTGGAAAAAACTGAGAGTAAATTTGCTAAGAGTGATTTTTACTCTGAAGGATCTATATGATTAATTTGATTCGGATATGATTGGTTGATTATCCACTCCTAAACAAATTTACCAATCTAGTGGTTAACTCAACAGGCCAATCCAACCCTTAGATTTTCCTAGATTTTGTTGCATTTTTATAATACTTGTCAAAAAAAGAAAAATTGTTAACCCATAAAATGCTGGATTTTGAATTTGATTTCATCTCATGCCCTTAGACACCTAAAACTTGAGAATATAGGGTTTTGCAGGCCATTTTGTTATTTAAGTCAAATGGGTTTCTCTCTTAAGGAAACTTCTGTGATCTTTACCTAAGAATTACATCCTTTGAAGTAAGTTGTTTGCCATCTTTTTTTGCATAATGATGAATACTATGTCTTAAGTAAAGTTTCTTGTCACAAGTGTGTTACAGTTGTTACCAAGGAATCAGTTAGCGGATTAGCAAGAATAAACATTACTCATAATGTTTTTGTAATATGCACAGTGATAGCTTTGTGCATGTTTGCTGGTAGCAATGATGAGAGAAAGTCATTTGGTAGACATACTTGGCCCCCTTGCTTTCATGCTGGAACTTTTGTAGTGGACCACCAACTTTAATTTCTTTTTCCTGTTAAAAACCAATCTTTCTTGCTCTTTACATCTCCGATTTCAGCTCCTATGAATAGGTACATTTCTGAGGTATCATACAGATAAACACAAATCCACTGAAAGTGCAAGGGTGTGCTTGAGGCATATCTTTAATGGGTAATAACAAATTCAAATTTTCTGATATGATACCAAATGCTTGGTTCTACAAGCTCAAAGACATGAGCAGATCAAGGAAGAGGAATGGTTCTCATACTATGAAGAACAAAGTTAGCTCACCAACAGCACCCCAAAGGTTGCAGCCAAGATATTCCCACTATTTCTCCACAGAACCAAGCAGAGCTGGTAAGTTATACAACTCACCCATTCTGACCAAATACTCAGATATTCCATTTACTGCTTCACCAAGAAGGTCATCCAAGAGAAGAGCAAGGAGAAAAACCATTTACAAGCCTTCTCCCACTGTTGTCTCCTCCTCTGCCTCTGGCAGTTGCAGCTGTCATTCCACAAATAATTGGACAAAGCCAAATCCTATTCAGTCTCCAGACTATTATGCTTCTTCCATTGAGACTTCCTCTGAATCAGACCTCCATGATTATGTTTCATCTGAGTCTGACTGTGATAGCTTTTCTGTTCCTGACATGTTTAATGGGCTGGCCTCTAATTGCAGTTGTAGAGTTAGTTCCTCTACTAATGACATCATCATCGATATGAACAATGAATCATTCACACGCAATCCTGATAAACTAGATGGGTTTGATGCAATTTCACACTTAAATCTTCCTCCAATATTGACGAAGCCAGTGAAGTTTGATGATAAAATCCTTGAAGCTACCGAACAAAGAAGCTCATCTGAAATTGATGAACTGCAGGTCCTCCAGTCTTTATCTGTCAAAATTAGCAAGGAGGAAAGCAGTAGTACTCAGACAGAGCGCAAGTTCACTCCTTTAGTGCGAAAGTCCTCTGCTAATTCTGCAGGTATAAGACTAAGAGTCAATTCTCCAAAACTTGCAAGCAGGAAAGTTCAAGCCTACACAAGAAGGAGTGTGTTAACAAATGCATGCAGGGCTTCGACGAATACAAGCTTTCCTGAAGGATTTGCTGTTGTTAAGTCCTCACTTGATCCCCAAAGAGACTTCAGGGAGTCGATGGTGGAGATGATTGTGGAGAACAATATCCGAGCATCAAAGGATTTGGAGAGCTTACTTGCTTGCTATCTTTCACTGAACTCAAGTGAATACCATGATCTCATTGTTAAGGCATTTGAACAAATTTGGATTGAAATGGCTCAACCCAGTATGTAGAGTTCTTAGATTACCCAATGCATGTGCATATCTTGTAAGTACCACTACTCATTGGATCAACTTTTGTTCTGAACTTTCAGGATACCAAATTTGGTATCCTTGGATGATGAGTACTCTTAATCTTTGACAACCTGAAAAATATGGTGTAGAAACATGGCATTTGGTGTCAAGAGTAAATTAATCTGCTCACTTGCATCAGAATTTGGCTAAGGATTGTAGTAAGAGTCTGCAATTTATGATTCATTCAATAGATGGATGGCTTGATAAGAAAACAAATCAATTACAAAACCACTTTTTCATTGTCCTTGCTCTTTTCCTTAATAATTGCGTCGGACATTGATTAGAAGAAACAATGTGATCCCAAAAGTAATTATTCAATATTCGATAGTCAAATGTTTAAATTCTCAGTTGGATCTAGAACCAGACACCACCAAAAAACAAAAATGGAAAAATTAAAAGCCCTCTCACTGGTTACTTAGTTGTGGGTGTCTAGATCTACTCTAATTGTGGCAAAAAGTTACTTCTGCAATATAAATTGTGAAATTCACTTTGGATAAATAATCTGAGTGTTTATTCCGCCAGAAAAACTTTATCTTAATTCATGAAGAATGGGTATTTTAATTGTTATTCTTGCCAAATTTCGAGTTTTCCTAATACTAGGCAATTTGTGACTAAATGTTTCAAAAACCTCTCCTGTTGTCACCCAACTTAATGACCAGGTTTATCTGTTATTCCACAAGAATGGAAGATGAAGCAACCTTTTCGATTAAAGAAGCAAGTAGCCAATGCTGGTATGTGATAAATGAGGATGGTTATTGGGCATTACAGAAAGAATGTCAGCTAAGTTATCAATCATTTAGGGGGAAGCTTTGGAAGCATTGGACAATTCTGCAATGATGTTTGCATTTCAGGTGGTCTAAAGCATCTTAAATGAAAGGTCTTAGACTGTATCTCTGTTGTAGCTACTCACTATTTACTAATAATTCTCCAAATTGTGACAATACTTGGCCTTCTCGAAATTCTGAGCAATTTACTGGGATTGGTAGTAGGCACGGGCCTTCTGCATTCAACCTTTTTGGTAGTAAAAGAGCACTGCTATTTTCCCGAAGATAAGAATTCAATACAAATATTGGCAAATATAGGTTGATTTCTTCGCAACTTACGTTTTCGTATGTATTTAGGTAACCTTCCAGTGGCAAGTCTAACATGTAGCAGGTAGCATAATAATTGCTAAAGATTTGTATACTGGTTTGGATGTTATATGTTTAAAATATTCACTTCTAGTACCCTTGCACCTCAATTTTTCACTTATGTGAATCTGCAATTCACTCATCAGAAATTGATGAACCATCATAGTAAAATAAAGGCGCGAAAATGGCCATATCATAGCAGGTGGGGCTAATTGCAGGCGTTTACAGATCAGATATATATTGTTGCTATAATAACCTAATACTGAAATTTTGATAGTATTATTGACAAAAGTTTATCATGGTTGAAATCAGTACCATTCTAAGCTACACATTATAAATGGTAGCCAAATTGATTGCTCTCACAAGCATTGTCATCACTGTCATCATGATATCACATCACAAACACATGCTCACACAGAGAGAACACGTAAAGACTGCAGATATTGCTTTAGTTTTCGAAGATGAATACAGTTGACAAGCAAGTGCTCACAGGAAAAGATACAAGACTTCAGCACAATGGGAGGACCACAAGATCATTAAAAACAAGCTGGTAGAAATAATCAAACGAAGGCAGGACCACGTCAAACTTGAGGGAAGAAATTCACTTAGCCAGCCATCCATTATGTTCTTGGGAATACCTTCCCATAATTGCACACTTGATCAGTCTCTTTACTCACAGAAATTCGTTTCAGGTCATGTTTCTTTCAAAAATCTAGTAGGCACAGAAAGTCAAGATTCCAGCTCGCCTCAATCCACCCCACTTTGTATTCCAGTGGGACTACAGTCTTCATAAATTCAAAGCACAGAACGATATGTAGTGACAGCAGCTTTTTCAATATTAATTTATTTTTATAATAAAGCTAGCTTAGCGCCACATGTAACAGCATCACTGAGATCCAAAATTATTACGCTTCACAAGCAAGGGTAAGCATTTTTATTTTTGATTTCAAGTCTACATATCTACAATTATAGCCTAAAAAAATGATGGCATGCACAAATGAGACATTGGTGATGCTGCCTCACGCCTTTCATTATAAGGATTCATTAGTCATAAATAGTTTCCATTATTCTGTTATATCTCATTTTACAATAAATCTTTGGGAAAGACTGCACAGGTCAAACTTTGGATGCTCTTTTGGGTTGAAAATTGATTTATTCTTCGTCTAATTGCATTAACATCAAGCGCGAATCCAGTGCCACTTCCAAATGGGGTCAATTCTACCCAGGAAAACAAGAGCATGTGCACCTGCATTTTTGCTTAGACGCATAGCCTGATTTAGCAACTATCACATGCAGTACATTAAGAATTGATTGCCAAAGAGAATTTGCATGCCACAATAAAAAATCCACAGAACTATACACCTTATATGTTCGGTGGTGTTATGACTTCGAATAGTTACAGCAACAAGACACTTAATGACTGACTGCAAAGAGCACACATGATCATATTCAGACGCATGCAAATCTATATATGTTCACAAATGAGACACCGGCAAGCAAAACAAAGCTCCAACATCACAGATATTAATATTGGTCGACCTGCTGCACCACTCACTCTTTCTTCTAGCAGTAGAGTTTGTTGGTCCAGCTTCCTTGTGCAGACTCACTTCATCTCCGTAAAGGATTTATTTTTGTTCAGCACACTCCATGGACATCTATTTACACTCAGTGAACCTAAGTATATTGTAGCTAGATACCTTGAAGATGGACTTTCCTTCAAATTGTGCCGCAAATTCCTTGAGAGTATGAAACATCAACTGATCATTATCTCTAGCCCAAACACAAAAGGTTATGTAATTTGTGTCTTTAAATTACAGTTATCAAAAGACAGCCATTTCTAAATCTTCAGAGCATTAAAGTTCTTATCCTTTTCTACTCTTTGAACAATTCACATGTAAAGTACCATGTACTGGCTGTGACTTTTTTCTGGAAACTTCACAAGGTGTCTGAAATCCAATATTTTCCACAGCACCAACCGTTTTGAATAACCGTCTCTTATGCACCTCCTCAACCAGTGATTGGTGCAGTAACTGGCTATGTAAATCTATCAGTGAACTGTTCCTTGTTAATCTACGATTGTCCATCATCCTCTTGCTTTTACTAGTAGAAGTTGCCTGAGGTCCTACTAAAACTTTACACTGGTTGCAAGAAATTCTAGACCCAGGCAAACCAGTGCTAAGGTCTTTTCCAGGTGTAAACTTTATATGCCCGTGATTCCTTATGATAGGACGTTTATCTTTTCTTGCGGAAGACAAACTGCTCTCCTGATCATCCACAGAAAAATAATTCAAGTTCGAATATGTCCCTTGTGAAGAGCATTGTGAACTGGCATCATCAAGCAAATCATCTGCAGTAGTAGTTTGTCATGATGTTAGTAAAGAGACCAGAAATAGTTCAACCAACAACTACTGCAAGAAATAGTTTGCTCTCTCCTAGCAGGCATTTATCAAAACAGCAGTAAAATTTTTATGAGGACTTCCTTATTACAAATATAAAAAGATCTAAGGAAAAGATCCCATTATTCTGCTGACTAAAAAAAAAGGAATAAGGAATGCATCCTCTTTCTGTGACTTTATTTGTAGATTTTAATAGCACCAAGCCTTTCAGTCTTCAGTTGTATAGCTTTTAAAAGCAAACTAAATTAACAAGGAAGAGTTATGTCCTCATGGACACAGTTTTCCAACAGGAAGGCTAGCAATAGCCCCAAAACCAGTCAAGTAATTCACTAAAGAAGCTTGCCCCTAAGTATGTGGAGTGCATTTTAAACCTTCAAGTACATTGCTGAAAAGGAACATCACATAGTAAGTGCACTAATAGGGAAAAGGGACCAAAGAGACACACCATGTAACCAATAATATCCATTTACTAATTCCTCAGCCTTTGCCACTGAGCCAGATATTGAATCTTGGGGTGATGAACAAGAAGACAATGAGTGAAATTGATGATAAGATCCATCATCATCGTTGTCATCTTGATAACTGAATGTGTGGCAGGCATCAGCACAGTCCCCTGTCCTCCTATGTGGCAGCAGAGTAGATATCTCCGCATCAATCATATTTGCTATTTCAAATGGTTCCCAATCGTTGATCTCCAACTCTTTCACCATCTCTGTTGCAACATCAATTGGGGTGTCGGTGAAGATGTCAAAGGGAAAATATATGTTTCTAACAGAGTCAGAACCTGCAAGGAAAGACAGCATAATAATCTTTTCGTTACTTCTATCTGTGGGCTTGAACTGACTGAACCACATGGCTATAGCTTACTGCAGTTCTATAACCATTGGCCAAATTTAACACTTCAGTGCATTGACAAACCAACAGTAAATATGTTACAGTCAAATTGCAAGAAAAATGTATTTAGATAGCTTTTTGTTAAAAAATTTTTCCTAGAATGAACCAAATAGGACATCGTGTGCTAAGAAAAGGTTAGATACCATCCTTATCAGCAATCTGCACTTTAAGAAAGATAGTATCTTCCCCCGGATTCTGCTTCCCTGTTATTGTCATTCCAGTCCTTGGTAAGTCATCACCCAGTTTCAGTTTCTCCATCTCACTGTCATTCAAAAATGGCTTCTGACTGCCTAACTTTGTAATTGATAATGCATCATCAGACAAAAGAAAAGGGTCAAGCAACAATTGTTTTGCCGATGGTCTCTTTGCAGCAGTTACTAAGCATTTTCCAATAAACTTCTGTGCTTCCATGTCTTCAATCTGGAAAAACGATGCTGGCAGCTTCCCCTGGACATGAAAAGTTGCATAAATAAGATTCCAGCCTGACTGGTAAATAGAAACTTTACACCAGTATCTAAATTACCGATGTCACTTTCTTGTAGATCTGTGCAGGGTTAGCACATTCACTGTATGGATATTCTGCCGTAAGCATTTCCAGAACACACATGCCAAATGAGTACACATCTACAAGTTCATTGTATTCTTCTTCGTACAGTTCTGGCGCCATGAACTCTGGGGTGCCTGGCACAAAGAGAATTTTAATCCAATATTATTAAAGTAGCCTGGTACATTACCAGTACTTAGCAAGACAACTACCTATTACGCTGTGGGCTGACTTGGAACCACGCAGAATTGCTGCTAGTCCCAGATCACCAATTTTGACCTGCCCAAGATGGCCATTGATAAATATGTTATCACATTTGAGGTCCCTATGGATTACTGGAGGATCATGGCCATGCAGATAAACAAGACCCTGCAAGATTTGGCGAGCCCAACTCTTTATTGCTAGTATGCCAACTTGCACATATTTCTTCCTGTATCTGCATATGCCAGAAACTTATCAACCATTTAAATCAAAACATATATCAAGCCATACAGTGCAATATGCATTTTATATTAAGGACTGCCAAAGGAAGTCAACTTACAATTAAGAAATTGCAATAGCTCATGATCAAGCCCCATTTTCTTTTATGACCCTTGGTAAATGTTTGCAGTAAATTATCTCAAAGGTTAAAAAATGGACTCTCATCACTTCAAACAAAAAGTCCTTGTGATGACTAACACTTCTAATTTTATAGAAATGGTCTTAAAGTAGATGTTATAGATAAGGGCTACAAGTTCATTTTCTAAATTTCTGTTTCTCGTGTTTTTAAGACTAAATTTGTGAGCCAAGCACATATATTATATAAACATGAATCAAATCAAGTAATATTAGCATTGCCATATGTATATGCTGTAATTGCCCATAACTCTTGTAGAATGCAACATATAATATGCCATACACACTTGCACGCAGAATATAACCAAATACCAGAATAGTAAATTGTCAGGATTAAAATGAAAAGAGGTTTGTGATGTATTTTCTAGTCAATAATGATATTGTATGCCTATTTCTAAGGAACAACATATTAGGTATGGGTGTTTCAAAGTAATTGCCTAATTTAGAGTGGGAAAGAAAGTTACACTCTGAGTGTCCCTGAGGTGAACATCTCAGTAATGAAGTTGAAGGTCTTGTCATCAACATTAATCCAAGAGGTATAGAATCGTATGATGCACTGGTGCTTGAGGGTACTGAGGAGATGAACCTCTGAGTAAAGCCGCTGTAAATCATCTGGTGTGCGAAGTGCCTCATTGAGTTTCACCTGGTTCCACGCCACCTCTATTCCGAGGACTTCATCAATTGCTTTGTACACTGTCTTTGTTGCCCCTTTTCCAAGAACATCTCCAAACTAATCAGAAAGAACACAGAACTTCTGTCACATTAAATCAATTATATGACAACATCCTAATTTCCCATTTCTTCAAATGGATAAATTAACAGAAATGCTTATACTTAGCCACACGAAATGTTTCAATATAGAATTAGAAACACTTAACAGTTTAACACCATACAGAACCAAGAAAAGAAAAAAAGAAAGGAGTTTTTTTCACTATAATCACCATTGCCAACATCATCTAGTTTTGGACCATTTCATCTCCGACACCATTGCTTTAGCATCTTGCAAATATGAAAAAAGTAGGTGAATAATATAAAAATTAAATATTCATAATGGCATTTGTTTACATTTTAGTAATCAATTTTCTGCAATTCTGCAACAATACATAGGCACTAGTTTTTCACAATTCTGATCAATAAACATGGTGTTGAACCATTACTGACAAGCCACGGTGAGGGAAGTGTAAGATCAACAAATATGTTGATACTAATGCAGTGCATTCTTCAGGAAGATAAAGACCCGTGGTTTAGATGTACTTCTGTGTCTACTTCTGTGTCCATGTTAATTTTCCTGGTCTCTAAAAGGATCAATGTGCAGTAGTCCTAATAAATTAGACAGTGAAGATCTGTGGGAGAAAATCTGGTGCATAAATTAAGAATTCTATCTATCTAAAAATCTCCTCTTCCGAAGCCTTTGGCTAGCACAGAATCAAACATAATCATTTAAATTTTTAGTACATAAAACAATCCTTTCTTAAATACCATAAATGTGCTGTATTCAGGCATGGACCCCCCGAACCATGGATATTACTATGTAGTCTCCCCAAGCATATACAAAAAAAGATCAAAGGTTATCAGATGCTTAAAGGCTGCACTCGAACATATTATAGAGCATGTAGCCTGGTTGATTAACTTATCTATAACGTAAATGATAAGTTGTAATAATCAATAAATTAAAAACAACACACAGACACTCTCAGCAAAAAGATTGCATATGATACAATCTAATTCTTAACCACTCAATAAAAATTATACAAATTAACAGATTTTTTTTCCTTGGAACATTGAGACATGAACCATAACCTATTTGAACAGAGAAGGCTAAAGAAAGAAAAGAAAGACGGCAATAATAGACAAGAACCACAAGATGCCTCGATCAATTTCCATCTAATTACACATGTTATTTTGAAATTAGTGCTTCCTTTAAACTAGCTAAGATTTTAAGAGTTTTACTATCAACGACGCACCGAAATTAACTATATTTAGTTGATAAGAATCTGAACAGAACGCAATACAACACATATAATAATAACAAAAATTAAAAAGACCAAAATGGTATATCCCCAGTTGTCAGGACTCAAGTCCGTAGTACACGCAGAATATCGATCATAGCTCAGCCTGCTCACCAGACCATGCAAGTGCAAGAAAAATGGTTGATGTATTTGAACATTAAAAAGCAAGTACATAGATAAACGCAATTGATACATCATGAGTTCAGCCCGCCCAAACGATTTATAAATTATAGGAACCCAAAAGACGACAACTTTTTCTCCTTCAAATAACATAACTATAATCCAAAGCAAGCAAATACCACATAAGAACGAACAGAGAAAGATGAAGACACAAACATGGGTTTGGAACTTACCCGCCCATAGCGACCGGTTGGGTCGGTTTCCACGTAGCGATGCTCAGCTTTGAAATCCTCCTTGTGTTCTTTCTTGGCATACATGTTTGATTCTAAGCTATCTGCCTCAACTAACAATCACCAGCAATTCTTTATGAAATAAAGGAAAGGAAAAGCCAAAAATTTAGTGGGTATTCTTTAGATTGTAGAATCCTACATCCGAGGCTTCCCCTCATGATTTACGTAGGAGAAGGACCCAAAAAATAGCCAGAAGAGCCTTGAGGAGTCAAGAGTCTGCATTATCCTACCCATCTTCACAACCACGCATGTCAAGTGGTCGTAGTCCTTAGCAACCATTTGATTTTATGTTTCTTGTTCTTTTTGAAAACGAAAACTACAGAGAGAAGGTTGCAAAGATTGGAATTTGGAAGGACAGAACAATTGAGGAGGTGAGGGAATAAGCGGATATTTTATTTCCTAGCAAAGCGACAGGTTCCTGTCAGTTACCCTTTTTCCAAAGAATTGTGCTGGGGTCTTATGGCACAATAGGATTCTGGGTAAGGTCAGTTTTGGGTATTCATTAAGAACAAAGATTGTTTTTGTGAGAGCACTAAAGCACGGAACTTGAAGAATCTGTGACCACGCTTTATCACAGACATTTGTGGATCACAGGGAAACTCAAAACAGATTGGAGAAGCTCCAAAGAGGAGAAAACAAAATCCTAGAACGAGAAGCAAAAGTGGGAGCTTTTGGATGCTAAAAAATAGAACTTTGTAAGGAAGGGAAACTGGGAGGCGATGGAGAGATGAAAATAAAGTAAACTCTAAAAGCTTTGTTTCATATATATACTGGTAGACTGCATATAGTGCACTGCATGAAAGAGACACAGATTCTCATCACATTATTTCTGAAGTGTTTTTACTATTTTCTATCTTCGTTTTCTTCTAACCATCAAAGCGGTTAACCAGAAGTGCTATTTACATCATAATGCTATCGATAGTCGTTGGAGATTCGGAGGTCAATATCATTATATTTTTTTTATATTCTCCTAAGAAAACAAGTTTATAATTTTTAATGTATGAATAGATAAAAACAATTATTAATATTTTAATGCGTCATCAGTGTCATATTATTTTTGCATTATATTAGATGAACTCTTTAATAATAGAATTGAATTAAATCAAAAATTTAGGTATGAAAACTAAATTAAATAAATCAATTTCAAGAATTAAATTGAAAAAAAATATATGTTGGATGAATTTGTTAATTTAGTCTTTAATCAGCTGATAAAAATTAAACATATATATATATATATATCAATTTAGAGAAAAGATGTTTACAATAGAAATTAAATACTCACATTTTTTATTGGCAAATAACAAAATATTAATATTTAATATAAAGTATATTATATTAGTTAAATTCTATAGTCGGTACATGAGAATTGTGTTTATGTGAGGTTAAATGTGTTAGAGGGAGAGAACAATTTAAACCATTGATATCATTCATTTTATACTATTATTATTCAAGTAATTTTATTTTTTTTAATTTTTATAATATAAAATTTAATTTATTAAATTTTATACATTAAATTATAAAATCTAATATATCTTTTTTTTATTCTAGAAAAAAATCCATTAGCTTGTATCTCAAAACCTAATATATCAATACATTATATTGTACCCCTCATTATAATAAGACGATGTGACAATTAATAACATATGTTTTTCTCTTTATATGTGAGTGAATCATTATCTTTTGGTTTTAGTTTATGGCACTTGGCGAAAGAATTAGGAGAGAATTACTTTATGGCACTTGGCAGTTTGGTTGGTGGGCCCAAGTGCGAGCGAGTCAAGAGGTGGCAGCATTGAAGGGCTTGTGGGGCCAAATACGATGAAGATTCCAACGATGGGATGACAAGGATGACAAGGCAAAATTTGGCTGGACTTGGAGGGAATGTGGCTGCCCCAGTTCAGCCTCAGCAATCCTTCTGTTACGATATTGTGAGAAGGCTGATTGTTTTGAAAATTTTTATTCTCCATTGTCGTTTAGAGTATGGACAGCTACATATAGCCATACAGAAAACACAATTGATACTGAACAGTGCTATATCTACGCACTTATTTTACATTTCTTTTACGTATCCAACGTTTTTAAAAATGATTTCACTTTTATTTTTTATTTATTTTAACTCTATCTGTCGTCCAATTTAAGGACGGAACCCAAACGTTGCTGTAACAACGTTTCGACTCATTTTAGAGTCACTTTTTGGAATCAGAGCAAAACTCTTTTTTATGCTTGACAAAGATTAATCTTACTCAAATTAGGAATATTTTATAGTTTCCAAAAATATATATATATATATAATTCCTTTCAACTTGTATTAATATGCACTTAACCCTCTTGTGATTTGAAATGTAACAATGTAGTTCCCTGTACTTTTATTAATGTGTAATTAACACCTTCTGTTACATTCTGTCAATTTTTTAACAGTCAAACTTATTCTTCTATCACCCAACAGTCAACATTCTTATCCATAAACTGGAGAATGACTTGAAGTTTGAGAACGACCTGAAAACTGCCCGTACATCAGTTCTGCAATGTGTCCAAAGAAAGCTCTTCCCTAATGTTCTTGAAAATTGAGTCTGGAAAATATAGTGACCTGAACAAACCACCTTCCTTTCATCCTGAAGAGTATATAAGCAGCTTCTCAAGCGCCTTCCAATTCCCATAAACACTCTGGCTTCCACTGGATTGAAGATCAGGCATCATCTTTGGAACTCGTTTTCTGATCTTGCTTTGTTTGCTGAGACAAAAATGAAGAAACTAGAATCATGCATCTTAAATTGTTGGGCAAGCGACAAACACTTCGTGATGTTGCTGGTTAGAAGGTTAATAGCGAGAAAACTAGTATCATTTCTAAATGTGTAGCAGACAATGGGGTTGATGCTATGGTTCAATCAGAATTGGCAGGTGGAAGCCAGTCATTGTTTATCTTTTGTAGGTTGAGTCACACTACCACAATCTGTTACGTTGTATCACGTTTTTAGCGTTTTAGCTTTTTATATAACTTTATTTTGAATCTCTCATAAGATCATTATTCTTTGCTTTTGTTTTCTTTATACTTGATGATGAAGGGTAGAATCCAAAACTTTACTTAAGTTTTATTTGTCAATGTTATTCGTATTAAATTTTTTCTATTAAAATCTTAAAAAATTCAGTTATTGTAAAAAAATTATTACTTACACTTTTAATTAAAAAATTTAATATCAAAGACTTGAATTTAAATATTAAAATCTCACTTGTTAAAAGAAGTTATTAACTATTGATTTTAAATAAAAATTAATTTTATATTTAATAATAATATGAGAATATTATTTAAAAAAATATATTTAAAAATAAATTCCATCGCATAAATAATATAAACAAATTCTAGAAATTTTTTTCGAGAGACCTAACATTTTTCGTCACCTTTATATCCCGCAATATAAGAAAAGTGGGAGCACCTTTTAGCAGAATCGCATTCCAAAACATAACTCAGATACCAAAGTGTCATTGTTTCATCAAAGCCAAGAGGAGCCCTCCTGACAGCAAAATAGTTCAACAATGGCCATTGACAAGGACCAAAAGGAAACAGCACTGCTTTTTTATTAGCAACGAGATTCATATTTTATTCTGAATTATGAGTGGGATTCATATTTACATATATAATAATATAAGTTTCTTTTGGTGGGCAAAGTAGAAGTTTAAACTTCTACGCCCTTTATTTTAATTATTCAAATACCTCGGAGACTTCAATATTATAATTATACTGTACATTTTTAGGTACACAAAAAATAAATTCACCGAGCCAGCTCACTCCTCCATTATTAGAACCTAACTTAGATTTGGTCTCACTAATAATATATTTTTTTATTTGTACGACAAGATTTTGTGTACATGTTCCTTGAATGAGATAGAAACGCCAAAACATGTAACATAGGGGGTAGAAAGAGAAATAAGAAGACACCAGCAAACCAATAAATTTATGCATGACAAGGCAATATTCATCATGCACCATATGTTACTATATAATGGTTTACCAACAATAATAAAACAATATAAAAAACTTTGTTTCATTAAATAAGTTTAATTATATTGTTATTTGATTTTATCAGACACCAAATTATAAATACCCTTTATTGAAAAATAATTTTTAATAATTTCTTTAATTATTCTTTTTAATCTTTCTCTATTTTTTTATTGGGCTGAAAATTATTTATATGTTAGTTGACTAATTTTTTTAAATTGTATCAAGATTTTTAAACTATCATATATATATATATATATATATATATATATATATATATATCCTTTTCTTTGCATGTAGTTCATTTGTCTACCTTCCCACTTGCATTTGCTCTTATCCTATTTCTGTCAAATCTTTCATATCTTATAGACAATATTAATAGATTTGAATAAGTTAACATCAATAGAAAATAAATTTATAGGGTGCATTTATCTTCCAATCTCACCATAATGATCAAAGTGGTAGCAAATAGTAAGGGATTTGACAAAGCCCAAGGTATTTTAAGTATGAGGCAGTAGGTAAATGCGGATAGCAGTGGTTAATTAAAGAAGCTTGATTGAATTATTAGCATGACAAAACCTCTCCAGCTTTTCTATGGAAGAAAAATGACAGAAGCCTTACCAGCCGTATAGAATAGACATAAAAGAAATAAAAATAAAATTAAAAATAATTTGATGTAAATGACAATTATGATGGCTTTCTGTGTAGCATGAGCCACTTTACCGTAACTGTAACAATAGTCTACTTTGTTGGGTTTTCAAAAGTATTTTTTATTTAATAAATAAAGATTAATTAATTTTAAAATATTGGGAATATTGAAAAGGATAAATTTTTTTAAATAAATTTTTTTCTTACATAAGATTTAAATCAAATTTAGAACTACTTGAAAATTTTTTTCACTTGAATAAATTTGCGTTAATAGTAATAATTTTTTAAAATAAAAGAAAAAACAAAAATTTATCAAGTTGCGACACTTGACAATTTTAACATTATAAATAAATAGATAAGACAGTCCTATGTGCTTCAAGTATAAAGCCAAGAATGCTACAAATTGTGTGTAGTGGGGTATGACCATTATCTGAATAATACTGAAAAAGATGGGTTAGAGTTAATTGAATTTAGTCATAGTGGGTCATCTCATCAAAATAAGAAGGTGAAAGGAAGAAAGTGAAGGCACACTTAAAAGTTCATAGAATTCATCAAGACACAGAAATGTACAAAGTAATGAGCAGAGGCTCAGCCGACAAGAAATTGCAAGTGGTAACTGTTTGGTCCATTGTGGCACATTATTGGTGTTGCTTGTTACTGCATGAGGCCACTGCCACGGGGAGTGTTGCCTGAGTGGGGGACCAATTGGGAAGGAAAATTTGATGTAAAATGCATAGAATTGCGGAGTGCTAGTGTGATTATGGCTGTACTCAAGCTGTTTGCCAGATTGATTATGGCTATTATCATGATGGGCAAGCAAATGATCGTTTGATTAGCTTGGGGAAAAAATTGTTCAGAGAAGAGGAAAGAAAACCACGTAAAAGGCAAAATATACATGAACTTGAGACATGAAAATTTCTTCAGAGTGAAAAAAATGAAAGAGCTCAGATGCGCTCTATTTCGTCCGAAGGAATCAGACGTTCGTGACAGACCCATCCCGTCACAGTCGGCACAAGTCATCTTCACTGCTCAGTCCAAGAGAGTGCACCAGCCGGGAATCGAACCCGGGTCTGTTCCGTGGCAGGGTACTATTCTACCACTAGACCACTGGTGCTTGTTGGCAGACTAGCTGGACTAATATTATATATTTAATATTTAATTCACCACCAATTAAATATTTATGATAGGCTAATAGCTTGTGCAATTTGTTGTCTCTTGATTTGATATAATGTTTCAAACTTCGTCGGATATTAATCTTGTGCAATTTATTTAAATTGTAAGCATTTTGTTCTTGCAAGATATCCTTCTCTATAGGTAAGATTAATCTTTGTGAAAATTCAAACTGTAACAGTAATATTTCTTTCACCAAGATTAAACTCTAAACATATAGCCTATCTCAAAGTTTATCACTATGCCAATCACTTAATGGTATAAGTGTCATTTATTTATCTCTCTAAATTGCATCATGTGAGTTTCTTTATATAATATAGAGGAAAAGATGATCCCTTGCCTTTAGTAAGAATTAAATTTCAGATCGACTTCTGATGAAAATAGATCTAACAACAAATTCTGTTTGCTTATATTCTTGAGATTGTGACTAGAATTCATTTAATTTATAATGTTTTACTTGTTAGGTAAGGAAGTTTCAATGGTGTAATACTCTTAATATATTCAGTTGGTTGTGTTATTGATTATAAACTTTTGTATTTAAATTAGATTTAGTTATGATATTTTTATATATTAAATTTTATTAAACATTTGCTTAAAAATTAAATTATTAAATTTCTCATATTAAACTTTTAATTCAGTAAATCAATAGCTCCAACTTTATTGATGAAAATTTAGTAATTTATATAGTTTATGAGACTATCTTTTTCCATGAATGGCCATCTTGAATGTCTTTGGATTAAGAGGCAATTGCTCACTATGAACAATGTTAACCATTTTTTACATAATTAGAATCTCATATAAGCATTCCATAACAAGTTTATTAGGGAAAAATTTGCTATGCCACTAGTATAAATATTATGGAAAAAGTGAATTTCCCTAAATTGTATTTATAAATTAGATAAGTTAAATTTTATGATTTAGATTATAAAATGTGATGAATATAATTATATAAATTTTTAAATGATATTTTGTAAAATCATATTCATAAGAGTAGAGAAATTGGTATCGTATCGATAGCAAAGAGGATGTAGATATGGTCAAATAAACACGGAAGTGGTCCACAAAGCAAGCAAAATTCATTTTGAACAGCAGTTGCTCATTACGGTATTGGAAGACTTCCAAGATTTGAAGTTTAGAGTAAGACAAACATGTCGTACAAAGAAATTTCCACACAGGTGTCGTAATTTGTAAAGCAATAATGGATTTATCAATTATTACTTCTTCAGGGAATGGTTGTGCTGGCTTGCCTTTGCCGATCCATTTTCTTGTCAAAAGAATGATAATTTGGTATCTCACTCACATTTTCAAAGAGTAATAATAATTGTAATATAACCACTTTTATCACGGAAACAAGGGTTGACATATGACACAAATTTTTTTATAAATAAATCAAAGGGAAAGTTAGCCTCAAATATAAGGAAAAATGTGTTAATAGTTATTATAAATAGAGGCCTTAAAATAAGTTAAATTTATTAAAATAATTGGTCGTATTTCATTCAAAAAATGAGATAAATTTATTATTTTTTTAATATATAAAAAATATAAATTAATTTATCTCATTTAATTTAATTTAATTTATGAGTCATGACATATTAAATCAAACAAATCAAAATATTTATATATAAAAATATATTATTATATTATGACAACCTAACTCACTTCACCTTAGTTGAATTAATTTTTTTTACTTTTCAAAATTATAAATCAATGTATCTAATCTTATTTAATTATGAACGAATTAATTTATTTTAATATATTTAATTATAAAGACATTGACAAGCAATAAATGAATTTTATTATTTTTATAATTTATTTTTATTTAATTTTTATAATATAAATTTATTTTATTAAATTTTATAAATTTTATAAATTAAATTATAAAAATAAACTTTACCAGTAACGTATATTCCATCACCTTTGGCTCATGGACGAAAATCTGAGTGCCTGGTGGAGCACTAACACCATAATTTGCCAACCAGTCCGCGCACTGATTGCCTTCCCTATAGACAAGGCACACCTTCAACTTTCAGCTTCAAGCCTTGAAGTTTGAGATGGCAAATATGACCCGAATTATTTAACAAGAATGAAGCATTAAATTAAAGAATAATTAAGTGTTAATTGTCTTAAATTTATAATTTATTATCCAATTATTTATTTTATAATTCATATTATTCTTTATTAATAAATTATTAGTCTTATACTTTATCCCGTACAACATATATTTTGTACTTTAAAAGAGCTTATCTCGCAAGATAATAATAGTCTGAAATTTGCAATGTTTATTAGATGATTTAAGTGACTTATAAAAGAGAGCAAAAAGATTTTGAACAATTTAATTTGTAAATAACAAGACATGAATGCTAAAAATCAACATGGCAGACTACTGTTTTGCCATCACCATAGTGACAAATCTGGTCCTGAATAAGGAAACCAAAAAAACCAACTTCTGATCCTAAATAAATTGAGAATTTCTATTAATTAAAGTAAAAACTAATTCATTAGTTTCTGGTTTTAATTTTAGCCATCAGTGATTTATTGTATTTGAAATATAAAACGTGACAATTAGCCTCTTTAGAGGCTTCTGACACAATAAAAAATTTATGAAACTAAGATACCTTCTTTGGTATGGCCCATTAAGAGTAAAAATCAGATGTTCCTAAAAATTTCCTTGACAACTCTCAGATGAATGATGATCACCAAATCCCAGGAGAGATATCTCCTGGTCAGGATTCTTTCCAAGAGAACTCCCCTATTGTCTTATATGGGGTATATTTTATCGTTATGTTATTTTCATAAATTTTTTATTTAAAAAAATTTAAAATTTAAAATTAATTATGGACCTAATAGATATAACTCTACTTTAAATTTGTAATAGTATAATCTTAAGCTCTGAGACTAAACTATCGGGTAACCTATATCCATCAAATTACACAATCAGAAAATAATATATTATATTATTATTTTTATATATAATATATTTGCTGGACTAGGTTCAATGTCTATTCACAAAGCATTTACATTATGAGCTACAAAACATGGTAAAAACTCTAATGTTTCTCGTGGGGAGCAAGCCAGTTGGATGGGAATGGACACCACCTTAGGTTCTGCTTCTGTCACGAAGAACACTGGATTAAAAACCACAAAATAAAGATTCAATCAATTTGTTTGCATGTTATAAAAATGGATAAGACATTGTCCTAAAGAACAACCATTTCCTGTTCAACTTGTCACATCAGGTTTGGATAACTAAAAACTAAAATGTTGACAACTTAATCCTCAAATAGACTCTAGTGACCAAACCATCAGTAACTAGGCTCAGCAGAGCAGTTTTCACAACCCCATTTGAACCTCGATTCATTGATTATATGCACCAAAAAGGGCTTGTCCCAGTTCAACAAACCACATAGAAAAACCGCCCATTAAAGAATCATGTGCACCTATGGTGTTTTACTCGTCACATATCTTTCACTTGAGATCAAGAATACAAAGCATTGAAGCTTATATTGCTTCAACACTTCTGAGTACATAAAGCAAGGCCATTCATAAAGTCACGGGAAAAAACCAAGTGTCAACTGCACACTAAATTGAAATAAAAGTAATGCAACTGACAGAAAATTCTGTGTATATCAATTCCAGTGAGATATCTAAACAAGATTCTTGGTTTTTACAAGTTAGGACTACAAAAAACAGAAGTAGATACTCAACTTCAGAACATTACCTGATATTTACACCGCCTAAATGAAGCCAATAAACGTGAAATTTAGAGTGAAAAGAAAAACAGTATATACATGCACTTCTACAAAATACCAGCCAAAGCAAGAAATAATGGGAAAAAGGATTCCTCAACTCTCAATTTAGTTTAGTCTAGCTTGCTAGCATCTAGGGTTATTCTCTGCATTTTTCTACTTAATTGGTACTCCCAATTCTTTGTATTCCCGAAAACTTAAGCAGGCACCCAAACTGGAGGGGAACTATCTTCATTTTCAAGATGAAAGCACATTGTTCTTAGTTCTTACAAAATCACCATCCTTTGATTGCACACGCTGAAAGGGAGGCAAGTCATAATTGTGATTTCCCTGTATCAATGGTTACTCTTAGTGCTATTACATATTCATCACCCTTCACTGGCACTCAGTGGGAAAGAGGAGGGAAGTCATCTTCATTCTTCAAATGATAGGCCCGCCCTTCAATCCTGAATCCCAAACCATGGACATCCCCTTAAAGGAAAGGAAAACTACCAGGAACAAAGTATAAACATATATCGGTTTAAGCTACAAATAAAAATTACCAGTAATTTAACATCTTAAATGATATCTGTAGCAATGAATATGTATCAATGGAAGAATAATACCTTTTCAGATCAACTCCTGATAGTGAATTGGAACTCTCCTCCGCCACTATTCCCACACCAGGCATAGAGCCCCTGGAGGTAGAAATCTCTGATTCTGGGTGAACGTTCACTTCAGTTCTCAATGGTACATGAAACTGGGGCCTGAGAGAGCCAGAGTTTTGTTTTTCAGATGGGTGAGGAGCATAATGAGATCCCTTAGTGGAAGGTTGAGAGAAATAGGTTTCTGATGATCTAGGTTTAGGACTGCTGAGAACTGGATACCCGTCCAGTGCATGCTCAAAGCTTCCTTCCACAGACAAATTCACCTCTTGTGGGGATGGAGCAATACCATTGTTGCGTGTCTGTCTCTGCAGCTGTCCATGAGTCCCTGATGCTTGACTCCTTCCCCTTCCAGGCATTGGTCTTTCCCTGTATGGGCGAGAAGTCTGAAATATTTATGAGCTCAGTGAGACATAACTAAATGCTCGCATATATACCCAAAAAAGTTCAGAAGTGTATACAGTACATATGTATCCAAAATTACAAATAATAGCTGTACACATACCATATTAGGGAAGTATGCGCCCGTTCCTCGTGGTTTTCTGTTTTCCTCTGGACCAAATGAGGCGATAGGTAGAGTAGGATGATTTACAAGGTAAAGTTGTTGTCCCAGGACAACACCATTCAAGTTTGTCTGAGAATGAATAGTGTGATTAATCTGTAGACATTGACGAACAGTTTCCCAAGGATTCCTATTCTGCAACTTGTGAAACCTGGGAGAACTAGGTACTACATTTGGAGAGACAGAATAACCATGGCACAATTGACCATATTGTAGGTTCCTGATGTGACTGTCATAATCCCCAGCAAGGTCCAACAAAGATTTTGAATTATCAAAACCGCTAGAAACACGAGCTATGTATCTATCACTATGCGGAGAGTATATATTGTCAAAGGTATTATTAGCATTGTTCAAAACTGCTGAACCATGTGATGCCATATTCTTTTCATCAACATGTGAAATGAGTGAATTGCTCACCATAATATGCTTCTCTTTCTCATCATCTAAAGTAGAACTTATGGCAGTTTCTTTACAAGAAATCCCATTCTCAGCTTTCCCATTTTCTTTCAACAGGCCAAGATTAAAATGTGTTAGATGTTTTTCCAACTCTGAAGTATTTAAGTGAGTCCTCACATTTGAACCACATGAAGAGCCATTCGTACTTGTCATACTCAAGACTTCAGATGTGGCAACATTCTTAGAATCTTCATGATTAGAAACTGTATTTCTGTCTCCCGTGGAGTCCAAAAATGGCCCAGCCTGAGTAGAGATATCTTTCACTAGGTATCTTTGTCTTTCATCTCTAATTTCAGAATGAAGTTGAATTCCTGATTTCCTATCTTTGTCGAAGCCACTTGACAAATGTAAAAATGTCTTGTCTTCAGAGCACAATCCGGGGTCCAAGGAGGAGGATGAAAAGTCAGAACGTCTGGCACTACAAGCCAGACTAGGAGTTTGCATGTCATCCCGCTGAGGGTCTCCATGCCTATCCAAAGTGTTTGCAAAGAACTTATTAAGCTCATCTGCTATTTTATCTTCAGGTAACATCAGAATCCAGCCAAGTTTACGGGCTCCATACTTAAAGGCACTCCGTATTCGATAGAAATTACCTACAAGTAATAAATGTCATTGTTCTAACACCACATTAGACAAAAATACTGTATCGCTAAATAGAAAGCAAGGCAGCTGGCAAGTATATAAGAGGACATCAACTAACTTGCTAAGAGAAAGTATGACTGCACTTAAATCTAAAACACAAAGCTGCAGCAATGTTCCAACAGTAATGTTTGTTAAGATAGTGGCTTCTGGAATGACAAAAACTCAAAAGTAGTTTCCATGTTACCCTCTTTTGTGGCACTGCCCTCCCCCTGGCACAATATTGGCCATTGGGCTCTGCATTGAGATTCATCCAACAGTCAATGGTAATGACAACGGTGCAGGGGCAGCATAGAATTTCCCCATTTGAAAAAATAGTTCTTAATCACAAAGTGATAGTAGCAGTTGGATGAGATGAAAACAGCTCTCTTGATCATGATTATAGAGTCAAGGAAGTTGATAAAATGAAGAAAATAATCCCACACATAGAAGTAAAGAATGGAGTGAGTAAATGAGCCATGACACTGCAGTCTTGCAGACAATTGAATAAATGCTAGTGTGTTCTAGAAACTGCTTGATGTAAGCATTCCATAGCAATTATGTTATAGACATTACAAATTCAAAACAGAATAGTTTCAAAGTAGTGGTTTCTACTTCCTAACATTCACAGACAAACAAGGAAACATATAAAAGAAACATAGGCTTATGCACATATACACACAAATATGTAAATCATGATGCAGGTGCATCACTTTTTTTTGTTATCAGTTAACCACTACTAAACCAAATAAATAAACCCACTAGGTCCTAAACAGTTAAAATAATCCTTAGCAGGTTGCACCCCCACTTTTCCCTTTATTTTATAAAGTAGAAGGGGACAAGAAATCCTCATTCAAAAGCCAATAAAAGAAAGCAAGCCTTTTGAGCTCAAAACTATGACATAGCTTTCCAATCTCTTTGCATATTGAAGAGGGATAACACCACGGACAAACCATGAGCAAAACACCAAAGAGACAACATTAAGAAAACCCTATCCCATAGCATATGTAAAGGTAAAAAATGCAGGTATTACAGTCCTACCAGCCATACCATAAAAGAGCAGAAAACGCACACTGCTAGAAAATTTTACCCTCTTTCCTTGTTCTCACTTAAGCCTTCAAAACATATCACGAGAAACTGCTCTGAATTAGAAGGCAGTACCCATACCAAAGAAAAGCAGCAACCCAATAACACAAAAACATACAGGAGTAAATATCTGAACTAGCCCCTGACATAACACACATATCAGGAGACATAGCTGTGTTTGTTCTGCAACCTGCCATTAGTATTAATCCAACTGGGTACCACTGTCCAAACAAAAAATTAGACTATAGAAGGAGCTTCAGACTTCCAGATGGGCTTATCAAGAAGGAAGCTCTCATCAGTATGAGAATGAGTAAGAAAGTGAGAGTAAGACTTGCAAGGAAACATTTCTCGAAAGAAAGAAAGTGTAGATCTCATGGTCTTGTTCCTGCAATTGAAGAACAGCTTCTTGCTAGATTTTACAGATGTAGAACTGTAAAAGTACAGAATTCACTATTCCTCCGGGTTTAAAGATAGTGCCGTCAGTAAATTCTGTGTGGACGTTGGCAGCTGAATGAAGACATTCTTCAACAGAATTGCTAAGATTTTTGTGCAGATCGTTGGTAAGAATAAGATAGGAAAATCAGTCTAGTCTCATTGCTTGGCACCAGCCCAGTGCCTCATCACTCCCACAATGCCATGTTACCACTCCTGCGACAGTCTATTCATTGCTCTGTTCGATTGAGACAGTGCAATGTTTCGTGGTAAGCTTTTAGTTACCTTCAATTATTCATGGATTAAGTGCTGCAAGCATAATTCTGAAACTATATTGTGTTTTTCCTTCCAATCTAGGTTCTTAATGAGTTATTATGAAGGTTGTTTTAATTGCAACTCAAATTAATCTTCTCATTTAGGAACCAAAATCCCTAAGTATCTGTCAGAGTTGTGCAGAATTACCCGGGCAAGCTGCAGAATGGTGCAATATTACCCAAGGCAAGAGTATCAAGTGAGTGGGGAAGGTTATAGGCTCTGATACCATGAGAAGAACCAGAGTAGGTATCGGAAAAACAATAATTTTATTGATCTACGTTTTCTTTACAATTATTCTTCTCCCAATATACAAAAGTATTCTAATTACATGAGACTTTTTATCTATCTACAACTCTATTTACAATATCATATCAAAATTAGGACTTTAAGACCAAGAGGGAAACCATCCCTTATCTGAACGTATTTCCTACAGTATCATTATTCCCATTCCCCATTATATTTTTTAAAGTGAAAGTTAAGCTTTTAATATTCATAATAGTTGTTTTCATATATTAGTTATTTTGGATCATATTGAATATTTTAATATAAGGTGCAGAATGCATCCATATTGCGCTCTGCAATGCAATCAGCAATGTGCAATGTCACTATGAGCCTTTTGTGCAACAGTGCACAATGCGCAATAAATAACTACGCTTCTGATAAATGTAGAACTTTTGGAGTAATAACTAACAATGATGGGCAAAAGACTTCTTTATTCTTTGTTTTTGGGGGGTGGAGAGGGGGTAGAAAATTGGGAAAGTACAGCTAGGGGAGAATAATATATCATCGAACACACAGAAAGTTAAAACAACAAAGAGAAAGAGATAATCATCAACGCAGCTGAGTTTCCAGTCTTACTGCATATTAGGGATGGAAACTCCCTTGAAATAACCATAAACAGAACACTGGAGAGAAACCATATATCATCACATCCCATGACAAATTTAGGAGCAAAGAGACAATGATATCCCCCTAGTTCATAATGAAGAGGAGGTCAAGTAGAGAAAATGTCAACTTACCTCATGCACAGTTATTAAATCCAAGACAACTACTACAACAAACAATAATATATCACTGAGAACTCTACTATTGATACAGTTTACAATAACCTTTACATATAAAAACAATGGCACACATGGATAATATTAACATCTCTCTTGGATATGGAGAACTCCTAGCATTCACAGTATCAAATTCATCATCATTCTGAGTTTTATTTTGAATAACCCTTTATATCTGGCCCACTTTAAATAAGAGAGACATAGATGTCGACATCGCGACGGGGGTGCGGTGACCGAAAAAAAGAAAAAGTGTGGAAAAATGATTTTTTGTTGGTTTTGGAAAACATTATGAAAACTTTGAATTTTGGAGTCACCACTAATCTAAGTTTAAATGGTGAGATCGGGTACCGAGATTTAGGTCTGCGTTACAGAAATCAAGTTCGGGGGTTGGTTACGTGTAGGGAAGGTATTAGCACCCCTACAACGCTCTTTCGGTACCACATTGGTGTCTTGTTACTTTTTAGTTTCTAACTTGTGCTATAATTTTGTCTAAAACTTTTTATTTTGGGGGTTTTCTAGGACAAGGGGGTTGCGATATTTACGTTGGAGGGATTTTGCCAATTTCTTCAACGCAATCCACAACCTATTTATCTTGGGAGATAATAACAGCGACAACTTTCGTCAACCGCAAGTACTATGGCGCTTAGAGGAATGAGGTTCTAAAAACAAGGCTGGATTCTCAAGGAAGAGTATTGGGTTTCAAAGTAAGGATGCTAATCACGTCATGTCAATTTTTCCAACATAATTCCTAACGTGTTTCCCTCAGGATAGCTAGCTGCAGTCGCTTTTGCCAACTGCATCTAACAACCATCGTTGGGATATTTTAACAAAAAGAAGGTGATCAAAATAGTTGGAACAAAGTCACACCCAAATAAAACACTTAAAGATGGTCCAAACGAAACCATGACTATTTTTTATAGTTTGCAATGATCAATACCTCAACATACACATTTATAAACAAATTCAAGTGCAAAAAACCACACATACAGTTATCAAAGCACATAATTACTCGACATAACAAAATAAGGTATAAGAATACATCCCTAACAACAAGAGAAAATGATTACATGGGTCAAAGTCAACATCTGGTTAACTGTCAAAGTCATTTGTCAACATTGACGTGGCATAGACTGTGTAGTCGAAACTGACATGGCATGCTGACTGTGCGCAAAAGGTGACGCGGCTACTGACTGTAAGAATGATGTGTTAGATGACGTGGCTTGCTGACCAGACAACTATGGCTGATGCAGTTGATGACATGGACAGCTGGTTGTGCATTTTGTGCTGACATAGACTGCTGACTGTGTATTGTGTACAAATGTGGCATAGTGACATGGACTGAATGCATATAAGCACAAACGAAATTCGCAGAATCAACAAAATACACAAAAAAAACAGAATTGATAAAATTGCAAATATCAATTATAGTGAAACAGACATGCAGAAATTGTACCTCCCTGAAGAGTTTAGTTTTTCCAAGCACATTAATCATTTAATTATGGCGAATCAGAAATGCAGAAATTAATTACAGCAGAGAACAGAATGCAGAATGCAGAATGCAGAATGCAGAGAACAGAAAACTAAAGGGCAAAATACAGAATGCAGAATTATAGTAACAGAAACAGATGAAATAATGGAGCATAATGCAGAAATAAAATACAGAGTTACAGCAACAGAAACAGAGGAAATAATACAATATAATGCAGAAACAGAATGCAGAATTACAGCACAGAAACAGCAGAATGCAGAAACAGTATGCAGAATCACAGCAACAGAAACAGAGAAGATAATACGCCAGGATGCAGATCGAGATCTGCAGATTGTGCAGAAGATGCTGAGAGCACCATTCCAACCCTTAGTCACCAGGTCTCTGGCGTCGATTGTTGGGGTGAACTCATTATACTGCACCCACACATTCTCTGCTTCCTCCTTTTTCTTCCCCTTTTTTTTTTTTTTGCTCTCTTCTTCTTCTTTTCCTCTCTTCTTCTCTTCCTCTCTTGGTC
This sequence comes from Dicorynia guianensis, assembly GCA_037013595.1. Lineage (NCBI taxonomy): Eukaryota > Viridiplantae > Streptophyta > Magnoliopsida > Fabales > Fabaceae > Dicorynia > Dicorynia guianensis. Next base: position 31,671,836 of record JASUAB010000005.1, read on the forward strand.
CTCTTCTGTTCCTCTCTTTCTCCTTCTCTTCCTCTCTTCCTTTCTTAGTCTTCTTCTCTTCCTCTCTTAGTCTTGGAGCCTTTAGTGCCTTCCTTAGGCGTCCTTTTATAGCCTTTTCTCCTGCACCTAACTATCTTTCATGCATCTAACTTCTTTCATACATCTAACTTTCTTTCATACATCTAACTCCTTTCATGCATCTAACTTTCTCTCATGCATCTAACTCCTTTCATGTATCTAAGTTTCTCTTATGCATCTAACTCCTTTCATGCTTTCAACTTTCTTTCATGCATCCACCTACCCTTTTATTTTTTCTTTTTTTTTTAATTCTTCTTAATTCTTAATTCTTGATTTTTAATTCTTATTTTTAATTTTTAATTTTCTTTTCTTTCCTTATTTTTCAAGGTCCGGATAAAATTATGTGACTACAATAGGCTGCATTTTTTCTTTCAATAAAGTTATATTCCAGATACTTGAGTTCATGTAACCCCTTTCTTCATGAACTAAAAGTACATTCACGATCAGCAACTTCAGTGAGCCTATCCAAGCTTCACTAAATTCCAATTCTACTATTCCTGTGCAATAACTTCAATTTATAATGCCGAAAAATTCCCTTGACTGCTTTTTGAGTAATTTCAAATGCAAGAAATAGTATGGCAGTTGGCACACAACTCTTCGAGCATGAATGCAGACTTAGAGCAAATGGTAAATAGTTGTGTAGGCCGTTACATATTCAGTTATGCCCACTAATCACAAACTGAAATCCCAGAATTCTAAATTCCTTCCCCTAGTCATTTATTGCAGATATTATCTATTGAGATACTTGACTACATTCCATCATGACTTTGGAGAACATTCTGAAGGATTTAAGAGCAGTTTCCAAATAATCAGCTAATTTCAACACCAAGTTCTTGGCTAGACATGTTCTCTTTAACTTGGCACATCAGATGAGAGTATGAATCCTTCACACTATAAGTGAATCTTCAAATGGTGGTTAGTAAGTTGTGCACAATTTGTACATCAGACCCCAAGTCTCCCTAACACTGATGCAAAATATCCTTCTGTGCCTTATGATTTATACATGCAGGAGAATGGTGAGATCTTATCAGAGCAGCAGCATTATACATTTTCTACTAGAAGCCAACATGTGCCAAACTGTTACTGAAGAAGGGCAGCACTCAAAATATTGTATAGCCTTCTCTTCCAAATTTCAACCTTTTAGAGTATTTCTTTAATAAACTAGTAACTCTGCTGGACTAGCTTCTGATAACCTAGTCCCACTCAAGCCCCCCCCCCCCCCCCCCCAAAAAAAAAAAAAAATCAAATAATAATAATAATCAACAAATGCTAATTATATTTTATAGATTTCCTTCAAAACATGGGATATCTTAAAACAAAGATAAGCTTCTAAACACAGAATAAACAAGTTAACACTAGGCAAAAAATACCATGTCACAATCCAGTAATCAGTTTCGTCACATAAACATAATACAATAAGCCATTCAAACCAAAAAGAAAAGCTCTCCTTACCCCTATTAACACTGCGCCCAAGGTTATTATTTTCCTTTAATGGATCAATTATGTTAAGATGCTTCAGAGGAAATGCACGCGAGTTTAGCTCAAGTCCACTTGGAGGTACTGAGAATGATTCCACACAATTTCTAATGAATTCTTCAGTTAGAAGGAGGTTATTTCCCCCATTTTCTGGTACCTCAGCTTCACATGAAGAGAGAGTTATAATCAGGAAAACAACCATGAAATTACTTGATGACACAAACACACTAAATATTGCGCACCTACTATATCTGGAAGGGAAGATTTGCACACTGGTCCCTTCAAACTAACACAATAATTGTCCCAATCAAATTTGCTGAAGTAATCCAAAAATCTGTATAGAACCTGGAACATGTGGTGGAGTGAATGCATTTCTCACTAAAAGGATGCATTGCCAGCATCATTCAAAGTATAGTATCTTTACTTTCTTCTTTTTAAATCTTTTTCCATAAAAAGTATGACTCAAGAAGATTCAATGGAAAACTTACAGTTAGTGGACCATCTAAGGATAAATGAAATTGATGGAAAATATACAGAACCAGCGTTTCCAAAGCTTACGTTGAGATCAAACCATGGTGGGCACCCAGAATGCAGCTCTCATAATAGCACCAAGCATTTATGAGGATAATGCTACGCTTTAAGGGATGATCCTTGCCAACAAGGCGATCCACCTACAAATTATAAGAGCACAGTTTAGTGAACTTCATATGCAATGAATGCAGTCTAATATAAAATGAAAGAGTTAAATGACATCAAAGTACAACAACTCCAAGCTACCATAAGTGAGTGACTACAAATGCTGAGATGCATAACACAGTAAGGCAATCACAAAAATTGAGAATTGGAACAAAAATAATAACTAAAAAGCCAAAGGATTAACAGAAAATGAACCACTTCTCTATTATGTTGAGTGAAAATGGAGAATTGGGTACAAAATAACAGTTTAAAGGTATTGTTGATGGTCTTCAAAGGTTACTTTTGATTATACCTTCTCAAGAAAACATAATGTACAGAGTCCTCCCAACTGATTGAAAGATATATCTACTACAATATTCTGTACAATGCATTTAACAAGCTTAACCTGCAGAAAAGGAACCCAACATTTAATAACATACAAATGTTAAATACATATAGAATCAACAGACAAGAGTACCACAATACAAGCAATTGCACCAATGAAGCATATTTTAGCATCTTCAGTAAATATTACACTTCATTATTTCTGTATATAGGGAACACATAAAACAAGTCAGTCAACATAAAACATCTTTTGCATAATCAGCCAGATACATTGGTTCAACTCTGTTTATATAAATGGAAAACATTGCTGCCCACAAAGTAGAAAACTTAGAATTCAAATATATATGCAACAACAACTGAGTCCAGATTCCAAGATAAGAATCAGGTCAAATTTGTATTTACATAGAGTAGTAAGAACACCATGTTTCACAATGTCTACATAAATGAAAGATCCTAGGTTTCCAGAAAGGACTCGACCAACAGGACTTTGGATGTGCATAAAATCACATCTTTGTGTTGAAGATAACAATTAGTTTGAAATTTGCTTCTGCACCAGATTAGAGATGTAAAATTACCAAAGGTTTCACCAACTTGGCATCTTTTTCAATAAAATATTCTTATTCTCAGGAAGTGAAAAGGAAAAAATAATGCAACAGGGCTCCCAAAAATAACGGAGTACACAATATTGTCCTAAAAAAAAAGAAAAAAAAATAGCAAAAAAATTGAAAGAATTTGCTCAAGACTACCCAAAGCAACCAAAATAAAATGGTATCAACAATTATACATCAAAAGAAGAGAAAATTGAAGAAACAAAAATTTCATATATCTCTTAGCCTAAAAAAAAACTCTAACAATGCTTGGCAATGAAGGAACAGGGGGCTAAGAGTAGGGACAGTCATATAAATTTTGTTAAATAAAAATTATATAAAAATAAAAATATGAAAATAAAGTGATCATAGGCCAAATGTATAAATTTTAAGACCATAGTGCGATCCAATTTCAATAGATAACAACACCATAAGATGATTTCAATTCAGTAGATCAATAGTTAATTTGCAAGCCACTGTTGATAATATGGTTAGACATTATATGGGATTTTATATAAAGGGAATAAAAAATAATTGGGGCAATAGCAGAACACAATAAAGAAAATAGGCTGCAAAAGCTTACCACCCATCCCGAGCCCTGTAAAGAAGGGCTCATCAGGTTTTTTCTCATATTTATATATTAATATTTAACTTTTTTCACAATCGGTATGAACAATTCAATAATCTACTTCTTCACACATCGAGTTTAAGTTAAATTACACTCTTCATCAACCTAATTTCTCGATATACATCGGATCCACTCATCTAAAGTCCCAATATCATCAAGTTCAAGCAAAATCATTTCATCTACTTGAAAATCTGGTAAGTAGTTGTTACAACATGCGTTCTAGATTCTTTCATAATTGATGTGAAATAATTTTCGTAATCAAGTTTTATATTATTATTGGGTGTATTTTAGGCTTTCTCGCCTCAAAAATTAACTCAAGATATGAGATTTTCCTTCACACTTATATATTAACACCTAACTCTTTCTACAATTAATATGGTACAATCCAACAAAGCTGTGCATCAATTGCCCCTCCAAGAGAACCGCTTGGAGGCTTACCACCTCCTTCCTAACATATTAATAAAAGTTCACTTAAATTGAGGTTGAAATTCAGGTGCAAAAAAGATCTAAGCGAGTCCACCTACCCGAACTGGAGCGAGATTCTTCCAGAAAATTGAGTGGTTTACAAGGCCTTAAACACGAAAGATGCAGTCAATAGTCGTTTTTAAAAAATAACGATTTCAAAAGGCTGATCCCTGTGCATCTATGTTCCTCTACAAGCAAAAGTTTTTTGTAAATTCTGAATTTGCCCAAATTTCAGCCCCAACCCCTATAGAAAATGCTTACCCATAGTTGTAATTGAGTATTGTACAGCCAGAAATTGAGGGAGGAGAAAAAAAAAATGCTGTGCATGACCAATGGGTTTTACATAATTTTTCAGTATTCCTTCAGGATCTTACCTTTGCCATTGATTCATAATGATCATTCATTGCCCATATCAATTGCACTAAATGGCATCAGAAAAATGGACCCAAATATGCAAAATGCAAGCTAACTAGGAAAGCGGAAAGGCATCGAAATCGAAACCTCCACCATTGAATTTGAGGGCAGTCGGTAATTTGACAATGGTAGAGGAATCGCCCGAAGCCACGGCTTGGTCGAGCTGCTCAAGAGCCTTGTTGAAGTTGGTGACGTAAGTCGGTGATGCAGCTGCATGATCTCGCCGCTAATGGCTGGATGCAGAGCCCCATAGTCATAGGGAGGGTCCGGCAATGTGAAGGTTTGCAATTGCCAAACATGACCGAACCTTAACACCCTATTAGTAGCAACAGCGAGAGGTTTTCTGCTCAGTGCTCCAAAACCCATCTAGAAACTGCTCTCCATCTCTCTCTCGCCCAGACACTTTCACTCTGTATGGTGTATTCCGTTCTCGCTTCCACCTCATACTCAGTTAGGAACAGAACTTAGGCAGACATTAAAACAGAGGCAACTCTGAACAAATTTATAAGATTGACTCTCATTGAAATTTTGAGTATACAAAAACAAAAGTAGAAGAGAAAAAGCAAATTCGTAATTAGAACTTTATCATAAAAGGTTTACATGTGAAAGACCTAGCGGGTGAGTTATAACCACCTCAGCTACTTTCCAGACCGATAAAACACTCTGGCCTTTCTGAATCAAGTTACAAGAATCAATATCTATAAGACTGTCACACTCTCTTTTGGCTCTGCCATGACAAATCCAATTCAAAAGTACACGTATAAATAGCAGCTTCTTTCCTTTTACTACTAACCTAGCCCTCATTGCAAGCACTAAAATTGACCCCCTTGAAAGGTCTGACCAAATTGCCAATTGGCTGGTGCCACGTTGGAGCTTGTCACAGTTCGACCATCACTGGTGGTGACTTGAAAAGAGAGGCTTTGGCCATTGAGGTAGGAGTTGCTCTGCCAGTTCTGACCCCAGTTCCTTGACATGGGTTGCCAACCTGTCCTGGACCCTTTGATGGACACTGCATGGACATCCCCTGCACCCCCGACGTTGGTGATCAAAACCAAGTTGAAGTAAGAGTGGCCGTTGATGGTGAATCTTATTCCTCCTTTTTTAACACAAGGCACTCTGTCAACATAACCCAAAAGCACAATATTAAGAAAAAAGCCCAAGAATACAAGTAGGTAAAGATATTTATAAAGTTTTATTATTTTTATATTTTTGTTGTCATTTAATTTTTATAATATAAGATTTATATTATTAAATTTATTAAATTTTATAAAATAAATTATAAGATCTAACAAATTTACACTAAAAAATATGAGTATTATATAAAATTGGAATTGTAAATTATCCCATATTTATATAAGGAGGGAAAGGCATCCACTCGTCACGTGGAATTGGTTCTCTTTAAGTAAAATAGTGAAAATAGATATCAGTCTCTAACCAACTTTTAAATTTTCTTTTTTTTTTCTCTTTCTCCCTCCAATTGGCAGTTCTTGAATTTGAACTCCAAAGTTAAGGATCCAAATCCCTCCACATCTCAATAACAGATTAATTATATAAAGGCTTTGATACAGAAATCATTAAAAAATTTCAGACAAAGAAGGTAATCTAATAATTATAATTCAATGAAAAAGTTTCTTATTTAATGAATTAATGCCCATAGGACAAGGTGAGAATTTTAAAATGGAAATAGAACTGTTATGCTATGTAGCTTAAATTCTAGTAAATTTTAGTTTGCTCAAGAAAAACAAAAGTTCTGCTCTAAAAATAATGAGAGTGAAGAAAATAGAATGTAAAAAATCTAGAAATAATGCTATCAAGCTTCTTCCCATTTTAGTGGACCCTGATCAAATTCAGTTCACGTAAAATTCGAAGTTGAGGTTTGGTAAAATTATCCAATTATCATAACTATGTTTTTAATGTTGTTACATAAATAGGCCTTGTGCTCCATGAGGAATCTAGTGAGGATGGAAATGAATTTCAACATTTAATCTGTCCACTATATGGATAATGTGGTGTAATTGTATAAGTGAAATTACTGGAACCATTATTCTTATAAATTAATGGGATTTTAAGCTTTATGACCAAAAAATCAGATTTATGGCTTCTTTTACCTTCTAAAGGCCACAGGCACAATTCCAGCTCTGTATTGGCCAATTTGCAGGAAGGCTGGTTCTGCCATATCAAAGTGCTGCAGGGGAGGGTTGCACCAACCACCATTGTTGTTGGGCAAAGCAGGGTTTGGCGGGCAAAAGTTTGTGGCAGTGACAATAATGGAGCCAGGCTTGCACCATCTTGGGTCATTATCACATCTCATTTCATAACAAGCTCCACAGCTCAAGCCATTGTTGAACAAAGCTGTGCTAAGAGCTGCAGTGTTTGTTCCATAGCCCTGGCTGTACAAATTCCCATACCCACATGCTCCTCCTGCAAATACAACACAAAATGGCAAACCCCAAATCAAAATGTGTTTTTTACTTTAACCATAGTTAATTGATGTCTAAGCCCGTTTGCAAGTAAATAAACTAGTAGGCTTTGTAACAAAAACATACAGTACATGCATATCAGAGCTAAACTTACCCATTGTGCCAGAAGCATCACCGCCACCATAAAAAGTGGCGTGACCACTCTGCCAACCACCGTAGTCAGCGGTGGCACCTGGCAGGTGCATGTTAATAAAGAGAACAGAGAGAAGTATTAGCACAACAGAAAATTTCTGGGGTGCCATCTGAGTTTCAAAGCCTAAGGAAAAACAGGGGAGCCAAAACAGGGTAAGTGTGTTAATGGTTTTCTCTGCTGTGCAGTTGAATGCATGGATGGGGCCTGTATTTATAAGCAAAATTTGGTGACTACGATGCAAAGAGAGGGGCCATGTTTGAAAGCGTGCTAAAGCTACAGAACAACTGACAAATCAAGAGCACATGCTTTGGTTCTAGTTGGGGTTCCCAACCTCTAATCTGGTGGGGCACAACCCTGCACATGCACCCCCAACGAACCGTTTCCCTTCCCAACTTTATACCCCAATATCCCTTTATTTGAAACCCCTATTTTATTTTACTAATACTTTCTGCACACTGGATAAGAACCTTTTGTTGGTTTGGGAGTGCTTGGTGTTTAGTTAAGAGCTGTAATGAGATAAAGTAAAAATGCTTGAAAAAATTTTCAATACTTCAGAAACAGTTATTTTTTCTATTTAAATAAAATTATATATATAATTTTATCAATATTTTTAAATTAACAAATAATTACTAATTTAATAACAAGTAATTTTAAATATACGTTTTCATTTAAGTAAAAAAAAATACATATTTTAAGTACTAAAATTTTTTTCAAATTGCTCTTGGCATTGAGAATGAGTAGGGTCCTAAACCCTAGCCTCTGGGTTGGGAGATGATAAATAGTAGCTCTTGCACATGGGGGATTATCTGCCTATCTGTGATATCAAAAGCAGTAGCTGCTGCTAATGATGCTTCTTGCTACCCTTTTTCAACATAGAATATCTTCTGGGTGCGTGGTGATTAGCCACGTATATAGGATTGCATGGGCACCCTGCTTAACTTTTCATAATATAATTGATTAAAAGTGGCTTGGATTAATAATTTTGTGGAAACAGCCTTGCATCCAAGTCTATCCAGTCTGTTGCAATTAGGTGATTAAGAGGGGCCAGTGCATGCACTAAAGAATCCCCATGCGTGTTCTTTTAAATAATATTAATTTTTATTTTTATTCCAAATTTACACATTACCCTAATTTAATCATATTCACTAACTTTTATAAAAGAATTTTAACAAAATTTCTTTCTTAAATGATTTGATATTATTTTCACACATTTTCAAAAATTAAACTTAGGAAATGGGAAGAACAATTATGAAGGTTTTATGCAGCTGATAGTTATACTAACATATTTTAAAAAATATTTTATTATAAAGTACCAATTAAATGACTATTTATTTAATATGTTTAGTTGATTAATTAGTTTATTTAAGATCAAATTTTATGAATTCTATAATTCTAAAATATTAAATTCAAAACTTTAAATCTTAAACTTAAACAGTAAGCTCTAAAATCTAATGATGTCCTAAACTTTAAATACTAAGTCTTAAAATCTAAAATCCTTAACCCTAGACATAAGTACTTAAAATCCTAAACTATAAGACCCTAAAACTTAAACATAACATGAGATTAAACTCTCATCTATAAATTTCAAACTCTAAAACTTGAAAACCTAAATTCTAAACCCAAAATTAAAAACCCTAAATGGTAAAACTTTATTTGGGTCTAGTGTTTTAAATTTTAGGGGTTAAGATTTTAAGTTTTATATCTAATATTTAGAGTTTAAAATTTAATATCATATTTAAGAATTAGGATGAAGGTTTTGGAGTTTTAGAATTTAGGACATTTATGATTATAGTTTTAGATTTTAAGTTGTAGGGTTTAGCATATTAAAGTTTTAGTGTTTTAGTATTTAGGATTCATAAAATATTGTTTTAGATTTTTAGGATTTTATGAGCCTTGTTTAGGGTTCTAAGTCTTAAGTTTTAAGATTTTATAAACTTTGACTTTAAATCAACTAAATATATTAAGTAGATAAAAATTTAATTGGTCCTTTACAATAAGAAGTTTTAAAAATTTTTTTAGTATAGATATTGGTATATGAGGTTTTTATAACTAATTCTCTTAGTTTTTTAATTTTTTTTTAAATTTTGTAAAAGTAATATCAAATTATTTAAGATAGAAATTTTTAATTAAGATTCTTAGATAAAGGTTAGTTATTATAGTCAAATTAGAGAAGGATATAGATTTTGAACAAAAATAAAGTTCAATATTATTTAAAACAACCTCAAGAGATTGGAGTGTATTTCATACAATAAAATATTATAAAAAGCTCTAACTTTTAGGGTGCAAAATGTTTTTGTTATATATAAAATAAAACTTAGCTCCTTAACTAGTTTATTTTTACTCTACATGATGCTTTTTTTTTTATAATTTATTTTTAAGTTTACCTGTATGCAAAACTCGTAATGCTGCATTGGCACCTATCACCTAGCTAGATGTGTTAGAAGTTTAAAAACCATGTAAATATATGTCTATGGAGTAAATTTATTCCATACAACTTTTGTGAACTCAATTGGAAATGTTGTGCACTTCGTACTGATGATGATATTTTGGTTTACAGGGAGTAAGACACTAGTAGACAATGTGAATATAAATTAAGCATTTTCCATCTTTATTTATTTCCATTCCATTTTTTTAACTTCGATTTTCTATCTCTTATTAAGCAAACCCCACTTTTTCTATCTCATTATTATGAATACCCTCATCAAATTTTTTTTCCTTACAAATTTATACCGAAATATAATGATATTGCAACTTCAAGAGTCTCATCAAATTAATTATAAATTCTTGATATGAGACAAAGTGGCACGTAATTGATAATGTATTTGATTGTCTCCTTTTTCCTTTCTTTGGGGACAAGTGTTACTTTTTTCTTTCTGACTACAACTGAAGCTAAAGTACCACATTTAAATCAATCTGACTTTTATGATGCTTCTAAATGGCAACATATAAATATAATCTATTGCCTTTTAATTTATATTGGTATCCTCTACCTCCAAACTCTGTCTTACTCCCTCTCTACCAAAATGGTATAAACCATCAAGCACCAAATGTCACAATTGAAGCTCTTTAATTGGTGTTTTTCGTGGATTTATTTGGAGTCAGAAAATCTATGTATTCGTCTGTTGTGGTTTTTTTATATTTTGTTTGAGCATAACATCTTTCCAATAAGAAAAAAGTTTTTAAAGAGAGAAAGATCCCTATTTTTCAAATTCTAGTTCATCGGTTTGTTTTGTATATTAATTGATTATGCAGAGATTCTGCACCGAAATGGTGATTTAAGTGTGTCTTACATGTGGGGAAGAGGTAGGCATTAATTAGGGGGATGGTTTTGGTTGGGGTTAGTAACTTTGCTAGGCGTTAGGTCACATCGAATGGCCAAAATGTATTTTATGGTGGAATTATTTGGAATCTTACATTGCCCAATGCCATGCTACACCCATCAAAAGGAAGCTGCATTTGCTTCAGTTGTGGTTCAAAACGTGGATAACGTGGCTTTTTAAATATCACTCTCATTTTTTTTTTATATAAGAATGAATGGAAAAAATTGCATTCCTATAATCATGTGCTGCGGTTTGGGGGAGATTTGTCGTAGTCTAATTTGATTTGAAGATTATGAAGGAGAGAGAAATAGGTAACATTAAATACAACATTTGCTATGTTGGGATTCTTTTTCTCAAATATGAGGATAGAAATGAGACGCAATTACAAAGAAAAACATCATTATTTAACCTCACTATATCTTTGATATATTTTTTTTGGGAGCTTTCATTTAATTTATTGATGTCGATGTGATAGTTTGTTGTAATAAAAAAAATGATAAGTCACCGACAAGGTCTGATATAATTGATAAGTAACTGAGTTTCTTAAACATAATATCTTAAGTTTAAATCAAACTGTATATATGAACAAAAAATTTATTAAAAAAAGATAAAATCTGTTTCAGTGATCTCTATACTTAAAAAAAAATTAGTTTCTAATTTTTAATTAGGAGATACCTTAGATTTACCTCAAAAAAAGAATAATAAGTCATTCATATGTATGATCTTAAATTGAAATCTATCTCAAGGAAAAAAGCTCCAACAATTAAGTGTCATTGTATTATTATATGTGTTAGTGATGATGTAGCAAATATTTATTTTAATTTTTTGTGACTGTATGAGTAATACATTACTTAACATATACAGGTAAGATTATAGGTTCAAACTCATGATATTAGAGGGGAAAACTCTAAAGAAATATGGAATATCATTACAATATTATGATATCAGCAGTTTGAATTATCATACAATTCAAGATACATTTTTAATACAAAATTTGAAAGGTCTAATCTTTAAATGTAATCTTTTGTGCTTGTTTATATATATAAAAAAAATTATGACCTTTCAAGCGAAAAAGGTTAAAAATTTTTGCAAGTTAGTTTTCAATGCAAGTAATATGTCTTAAATTCTTTTCTCATAAACTCTTGCATAAATAGTAACAAATGAAGTTTTACTTTATGTAGGATGGGATTCATATATTAAATAATGTCAATAAAAATTAAATCTTTAGGATAACTCTTATGCATTGTAATAAAACAATAAAAAGCTTTAATCATGCACTTATTATAATCATTGTATATATAAGCATGCTTTAAGTAATGCTTTTTCCAAATTTTAAAGATTTATATAATAAGAGGATTAAGCTGGAATTTAATTTGTAAACCTTGTTGAATAATTAAGTCTAAATATCATTATTAATATTCATGAACTTAACTAGTCATGAAATGGATAAAGTTTAATTGCAAAACAGCATGCATGATAACATAATCATGAAATTGAACTTTATCAATCTTTGTCACTCTCAATTGTCAATTATTTTTCATTAAAAACAAATTACAAACAGCATTGTTATTCTCACATCATAATTTTAACACAAAATTTTTATATTTTCATTCACAAATATTAATATGTAGAACTCAATCATATATCAACGGTTATAAATAAGAGTATAAAAATTATATGACAAAGTTAGAATGTGACACTAACATTATTCAATTACAAAAGAAAAAACCTAATCATCCATCAATAATTATAAATGAGAATACAAAAACTCTTTGTGAAAATTAAAATATTACACTAAAATGACTCAATTACAAAAAAAAGATCTAACTTGTTCTGTCCTGCATGTCTGACCTGAACCCACTCACATCTTTATCAAACCATTAATTTTCCACATCTATCTATAGTTAGTAATCTTCATGAAAAGGACAAATAGAACTGAATTCTTGACAAATGCATGCTCCCATTTATGTACAAGAAGCAAAAGTCTCTGTTCTTCATGTGCTTCTTTTACTTTGGATGAGTTCCTAACAAACTGATGAGAAGCAATAAATTAGGATGCCAAAGCTGACTTATATATCTCAATGGAAAAAGTTTCTTAAAACGAGTGGTGCACATTAGAATATATGATGATCATGGATGAAGTATAAAAAAATCAAAGATTTAAATCGATAAAATACTAAACAATTAAATAATAATTTGTAAATTGAAATCTTGTTTTATAATTTTTATAAATAATTATGTATGTACACCTTAGTAAAATTTGAATGTAGACCCTTTTATGGGAGAGATAGAGAAATTATTTTTTTTTATATAAGATGTCTTCACATCATTATTGAATGTGAGATTAATTTTCATTTTGAGCATAAAGCTGAATCATTTTTGCTCTCTTAACAAAGATGGCGTCAAACTCAAATTCCAACCTTTAGCATCAAGTTCTTTAAGGTAAAACCAACTTTTATTGTATCAACACCTTTTCAAACATAAAAAATGATAAACCACTTAATGCATGCATATAAACAATTATGTATTCAAATTCAAGAATCCAAAAAGAAGAAAACTTGAGATTACAACTGAATGCCATTGCATTATTAAAGATGCAAAAGAGAATCATTTTGTTACTAAATCCTAACTTGAAAATGGAAGAAAGGCCACTCATTGTCATCTTATGCGTCTAACTCAAAAATCAAAGGAAAGCTCAGCGATAAGACTCAAGAGTTTGTGGTGAACTTGAAAGGGTCCCTACCATGTTGGTAGCACATGCAGGTTTGGGCATGGCGGCCCCTTGATTCAAGCCTTAATCTGGAAAGCAAGCAGTCATATAAACAACAATATTTAATCAATTATTTGTTACTTTATTTTATGATAAAACCAGTCATATACTGCACTTTAATAATCTACATTTGGTCTGAATATAAACGAGCTTGAAAGAGAATATTCCTTAACTTTGGCTACCCTAATATTATTTTTAATTTGTTATGCCATTGAAAAAAGTCCAATTCTTGTCTGTTCTTGAAACAAATATTTGCCCTTGATTGGAATAGATCTTATTCAGAAGCTCTAATTCAAGAATTGTGCATGCACATATAGTCCACAATATCTAATTTAAAAATTGGGTAGATCACTCAAAATTATATTACAATCTTCAATCCCAAACGTATGGGTGCATCTTACGTGCAAGAGTAATATTATAAGTGTAGGATAGATGAGGACAATTTGAGATGTGAGGAAGAAAAGGTTTTTATCCCAAAAAATGTCTGAATTTATATAATTAATAAAATAACAGTTTTATTCATTTGCGCATGTGTGTATGCTGCCGGCATGTATTTGTAGCATTTTCCTTAATAAAAAGGGAGGAAAAAAAGACTGTATGAAGAAAAATAGGCTGATAACATGTTGAGGAGAAACAAACCTTACTAATTGAAGAGTAATGATATTTGTACAAATAAACTTTGTGCATATTTTACATACTCTTATTTTCCTCTTTTTCTTCCATTTTTTAAGTTTTTTAAGAGTATTCTTTATTTACTAAATAAAGATTAATCTCTTCAAAATATTAAAAGTATCAAAGTAAGTAGATTTTTTTTAAATAAATTTTTTTAATCAAACTTAAAGGAATTTATTTAAAATATTTAAACTCTTATCACTTGAACTAACTCACAATGATTTCTCTTTCTCTTCTTTAAAAATTTATTTTTGTGAGCTACCTTCATGTATAATTATTAATTTTTTTAATTAAAATAAAAAATTCTTTTCATAATTAATGATGTGAGTCTTTAAATTAATTAAGTTTATAATTTAATTTATAAAATTTAATAAATTTTATAATTTAAAAGAAAAGTGTTGGTAAAGGGCACTAATTAAAAACCCCAGTGTTGTTGGGCTAATGCCGTTGGTTCAGGGGTCAGTGAAAGTTCCCTTCACAAGGAATTGTCCAAAATTTGGTCCCATTAATCCATTATAATAGAAAAGAACCTTTGTAGAGACAATGGAAGCCACATTCTAGGCCTGGGGTAGTTGAATCCTAAGCCACAGAAAGAGACCTTCCTCAGCTCCGTCTCTGAAAGGCTGGGTCCCTCTCAGGGAGTAAAATTCAGATGTTTATCCTATCCAACCTTGAAGTTGGCGGTGTCGGTGTCAGCTGCTGAAACGGGGCGACTTTTTAATTTGCCAGTAGAAACAATCAAAAGTTTGAAGAGAAGCAGTATAGTGCAACTCTTTTTTCTAGTCTTGACACCGTGTTACAATCCATTGATTATTATATGGAGTAATAAGAGATGTTTAAGTGAATTTATAAAATTTTGACAATTTTTTGGTTTGTTTGGATTTCTAGTGGAGAATTTATCTGAGCAGAAAAATCAATTGTAGTAGTAAATTGGGGTGTTTGGTAGTAAATCTTAAAATCAATTTTGGTGGTCAAATTCAATTTTGTTGTGATTAAATTCACTTTTAAAATTTTTTCACTTTTACTTCTCTTAAAATTAATTTAATTTTCAAATTAATATTTTACACACATAATTAATTTTATTTTTTCTATCCGAACATATTTATTCTTTTAAAATTAATTTTGTAATAACATATCTAAATTTAAATTTATTTTTACATAATTAATTATTTTCAACATTAATTCTATTAAATTCAACTTTACCCAAAATTAATTTTACTCACAATTATTTGTAGAGCCAACTTCTGAAGTTGGACTTTCCTAACATGTTACAACAATTGACATGACATGAGCTTGCCACTGCATCTGTTAGTTATGGATTGGGTTTTAAAAAAATTTTAAAAAAAGATAAATATAAAATTAAGATAAAAAATAATAATGATTAAAAAATAAAATTTACATATTAAATTATAAAAAAATAAAATTTATCAAATAAAAAAGCCAAATAATTTAAATCTGCCAAATTCTCCAATTACAATAGTGTGGAACGGATGGTGATGTAACGTTGTGGCTAGATCACTAGTATAAAGCTAGTGATGACGCTAGAAAGTTGGGATTAAGATCTAGCATGGGCACTAGGCATTAGAGGTTGTTATTTATCGAGTTTCAAATTGAGTAATATGAGATATTTAAGTAAAATTATATTAAATAAACTTATCAAATTTTGAACTCTTTTTCCTCATGAGCTAGTTTTCAACGATAGATTAGAAAATGACTATGGCTAGATTTTTTGCACTCAGACGAGAACGTTTCAGAACCTATACCGGCCATTGCCAATCTATTATAGGGGATTTTTCTTTTTTACTTGTGGGTGAGAGTTTGTTCCGAGAAATTTTATCATCGAGCAGCAATTGTCGTTTGGATATTATAACAAGGTTGAAAGACACTATCGTTTTGGTAATCCTCATTCGGAAACCTGTTTGATTGTTGAACTGCACTTGAAAATTGTTGCATAAACTCAGTACCAATGGGCGATCCAAAAGTTAGGTCTACCAGCTATCTGCACCCGTTGGTTTGCTGCATACCTAAGCTGACATAACGCACCATGTCCACGCGCTAACTGGGGCTGTTTCAGCCATGGCAATTCCACTACCTCAACCATATGTGAAAAGGTTATGTCGTGATAAAAACAATAGGTCAAGCAAAGTAATTGATTACTCTCTTCGACAGTGGGCAATAGCAACTCCCGAATTTATCTTATAAGAAGCACAGACAAGCTAGGCATAGTCATAGATTGCCTTGTACAAGTATATGACACTTTAGTCAAAATATGAATACATTAAAACATAGATACAAAATTTGGTCAAATCCACAGCAATTTATCCGCCCAGCAATGCAACACGATTCTTTTGTACTGCCCGTTTTAAGTTGATATCAAAGAGCTCACAACGTATGGGCATCTCCATCTCATAGAAAGAGTTCTTAAAAACATAGTCTGTGTATAATTAATATATGACTTTAATAAACTTTCCATATTTTGTGTTCCAGGCTCACAGACCACAAAAAACTTTGTCCCTGCGTAAGAAAAGAAAATAATTAGTTTCATAATTCAATGGCTTAAATTCATTTAAAAAAAAAACTAAACAATGGTCAGGAAATCGTTCAGTCATGCTTCAGTTCAAAAGACATTAAACTAAGTATAGAACTGCTCAAACATAAAATGGCAGAGCCATTTAGGTGCAAGTCAGCAATATAAATACAAAGGCATTACATGGCAAACAGAGGTGCAGATGTCAGACATATAGAAATAGTTGCACCAGTGATCTAGACCTCAAGTTTTTCATCATCCAGATCCGAAGTTACATATCAGACCTTTACAGAAACTTAGAAAACGTTTTATGGTGTATAGACATTTTCATTTTCTCAATGGAAGACCAAAAGAGAACAGCCAAAAGAAAATGTAATTGGCAAAGTGCACTTAATATCTGATTAACGATGTCACCACAGAAAACTATCACAAATACATACAAAGAAAAGATTCTGATTCACTCTAAATTCTGAAAGCTTACCAATTCCCCTTGCTAATACTCTAGATTTGCAACAGATACAACTCAACCATATGAAGCTTAGCTTCTTGAACTAAATGCAGTTTAATCTATATGAACCTGGAAGAAGAAACATAGTTCATAGGAACCATTCCAAAGTAATATAGTCCATAACTTGGGCAAGCACCATGGATTAGCGACATTTATGCTACCAATAAATAACTAGGGCTTCTGATACATCCAATTTACAGAAATATTCCTTATTGAAACCCAGCCAGTAACAAGCGTCCTGCAAGGTCTCATACAAGCGTTTGGGTACTTGGTATAAAAAGAATCAAAGACAGCTGCTATTCAGGTATACCACGTAGTAATGTGGCTATTACAATATTGCAAAAAATCTCTACTTTATCGTATCCGACATTCATACTTAATTTATTTCACAAAGCCACTACAATACACGTTTGACACTTGAAATGCCAAATATAATAATACAAGTTAAAGCATGTTAACATAGAAAATACCTCTCAGTGACTGAAAGCAAAGTAGATCAAATGTGTCAGCTTGAGGAAGGTCAATTCCTGAACAACCTCAAACAGGTGATAACTACTGAGAGATGGCATGCATTGAATGCCATAAACTTGCCACCCACAAGCTATCATTGGTATCCATTTGTCCAGCAGACCCATAATCCTACATGTAAAAAATTCCACTTAACTCTGAAGCATACTTACCATGTTAAAAGAATTCTCTACAACTACCACTTAAATAGCAAAATAGGAATTTAAGGGGACGTACAAGGGAAAGCCAAAGCTATTATTGCTATCCATCTGCCCAGTAAGCCCATATCATAATTATCATAAGATTCTACATATTTCTGAAACATACAACTGAAAATACCACAATGATAATATAATTAATTTCTTACTGGGAGAGAGGGGACTAGAGAAAACAATAGAAAGAAATGCATAGATATATCTCTGTACTTTAATTAAACATATCGTCTGAAGCTTCAATCTATAAAGCAATTATATAAGGTCTAACTAACAATCCAACATTTTTAGCACATGAGCCAGAAAGAATGAAGTACATATTAGTGAGCATAGGAAAGAGAATTTAAAACTACGCACCTTATAATAGATCAATCCACCTGACTTGTTGATAATATAAAGGCTGTAAATTGCTGCCATTTCAAAATCCTTCCTCAAGATCTGAAATGAAGGTGAAGATAGAGTTTTACAAAGAAAACTGTTTGCAAAACTCTCTTACCACAATCACACAATAACACTGGCAGTGGCCTAAAACTACATGTTAAGATGACGCACCAGAAAGTTTAATGTAATTTTGAGATGAAGGCAAATACAACAACAACAATAACACACAGAACCTTTTCCCACTAGGTGGAGAATATATAATACAGAAATTAAATTCACTTCATTTGCAGAAGTTCCATTTTGAGCAATATCTTGAAATTGAAATTTTGTTATGGAATGTAATAAACCAAAAGAATAGCAGAATATTTTGAATGGATCATCATGTTAATAATATAACTATTGAAAGCATATTGTCTCTACCCCACCTACAATTTTTTTATGTACTTAAGTTTTTGTCAAATTTTTTACCTACAATTTATGGACATAAACATCATTATAGAGATATTCCTTCCAAAATAAAGATGGTGCATGACATTACATGGAGGGAAATTAAAGACCACACTCTAGAAAAAATTAATCAAAACTAATGGCCACAAGATTCCCAGGGATACCCATCAAAACATATAGTCAACTCAACTCAACTCAGGTGCATACTGAAACATAGACACAATTGTACACGTCTTCAAGCATTAGCATTTAAGTACAAATATATGAACATATATAATAAAAGTCACAACACGATATGAGAGGACAAGGAGACAATACATCTAACAAAAGTCATAATCAATAATGAAAGTTAAAATCACATTTCTCCCCCGTTAGAATTCATCTAGCTGCAAATTAAGTGTCACTTTACAAATTTAAAAAAAAAATCAGACATCATGTATTCCATATCTTTTTATTGCTCCTACTTTTGGGGAGGGAGTTAAACAGGGGAAGAATCAAGCTAACGGTTTCTGAATGGATTATTAGGATACAAGCTTTAGTCTTGTTGATTCACCATATTTACAGGCCTGTAATTTGCTTAGTTAAGTTTAGCTTGAACCTAACAATGAGAGAGCTCAGAAATCACACCAAACAATCAGAGCTTTTGGAGCAATTAAATCCTCACATTCTTAGGTTCTTTGTTTCCTTGCTATATTTGACATTGTAATCCTAAAATCTAAGTCAGAGAAATGATGAACTTCTAGACAGATATCAACAGTTTGTCCCAAATTTTCTAAAGAAGAAAAAAAAAACGAAAGGCATTTATATCAAAGATTAAACTATAACTTAAAAATCTCTAAAGAATTGGAAAAAAAAAAATGATAGATGCAGACACATCCAAGCAAAACAATTTGGAGCAGTGATTAAACCAGTATATAAAGGAAGAGAGGTAAAATACAGAAACACATACATCGAAAGAGAAGAAGAGCAAGATTGATGAAGACAGGTACAACGAACGGGTCGTCAACGGCGGCGCCGGCACTTCAAGCAGGACAAAGCTCGCCTGTGATGCGAATGGATCACGAGTAACTGACACTGGAATTTCTAGCACTCAGCACGAACATGAAAACAGAGCTATTAATTTTTCTTTGCAAGTATTAAACATAGGGCATTATAATTTTTTAGATGAAATCAAATTATAAATTATTTTCAAAAATTCAAATAAAATTTAAAATAAGTAGTGACTTTTGTCGTGTATTAGCTATGGATAGATATTTTTTATTACAGTAATGAATAACTATTCATAAAATATAGTAAAAATTATTTTATATCTATAAAATTATTATTTATTATAAATTGAGATAATAAAAAATATATTTTACAAAATAAAATATAAATAAATAATTATTAATAAAAAATAAATAATATAAATTATTTTATATTTATAAATTATTATCTAATTATTTATATTTTATAAAAATTTTTACCATTAATTTTCTTCTCAATAAACATCTACTGCTCACCTTAAAAAATCCAAGTAATATATATGAATTATGCCCAAGGTAGTTTTTCGGGTTAATTGCAGTTTTTTCTTTAAAATATTTCTTAATTGTAATTACCGTCCCAATTTTAATTTTAATTACATTATTATTTAATTTATTACAATTTATTTTGACGATTAAATTAAAACTTATCTTCTAACAAAATTAATGATTATATGCAAAACACGTCCTGCAAGAAAAGAGATTCAGCTAAAATTCATCTGAATGCCATACTTCAATGAATACTAGTTTCAATGCGTTGTCTGAATAGTCACAATGTTTTTCTTTTGAAAATGTATCATTTTTATGCAATTAAATTATTCTACAAGTCTATTTAATGAAGTCTAATTTTTAAACAAATTTTTATAGTTTAAAATTATATAAAAAATATTTATAATTTATGTCACTTATATCTTAAATTTTTACTATCATTATATATTATGATACTGCAAAAAAATATTTAATGTAACTAATATAAGAGCTCACTTAAAATTTAAATAAATTTTTATAATTTTAAATAATATTTAATTAAGTTTTTATAATAATTATAAAAATTTTTAATTATGTAAAATAATTTTACATACGGTCATAATAAAAAATGATAATAAAAACTTAAAATATAACTAATAAAAATTATAAAGATATATTTATGTGATTTTATATTATAAAAATTTATTTATATAATTTTACATTATAAAAATATATTTAAGAATTTGACCTCACTTATGAAATAATTTAACCTTTTTATACTTTTTTACTTGTTTTTTAAAAAAATTTTCATAAAGTATTTCTTAATATATAGCTTGCTTAAACGTATTTTAAGATGCAGCTAGTTATTATTGTCTAACCACTTATTAGCACTTTTTTTACAAACAATATATATTTTATAGATTTAAATTCTCAAAAGTAAATGCACTTTATATATATTATTAAAGTATAAATAAATTATTATTAATTAAAAAATTAATAATAAAAATTATTATAATATATATAAATAATTTTTTATAAATTTAAGATAATATATATTATTAAATTTTTCATTAATAATTTTTTATTTATATTTTATTCTATAAAATAGGTTTCTCATTTTAAAAAATCTTAACTCATATTTTACAAGTTATCATTAATTTCTTAGAATAACATTTGAGTTAGATAACCCTAATAAAAAAAAGGAGTCATGATACATACCCGTAAATTTTTATATAATTTTTTATATTCTAATTTTTTTGTCTCTACGCATGCGAGTACATGCAACAATCATTTTCCCACAAAGATAAAACATTTAAGTTTGATAGTAAACAGAAATGATATGCTAATGTTTTATATTAACGTTTTTGTTACGTCTGCTAATATGGAAGAGAAGAAAAGATGGAAAAACAGTAAAAAGAGAGTAAACTTTATTTCAAAAATAAGAGATATGTTACATATGTAAAAAAATTATGAGTAGAAGAGAGAGAATATTATATGACTGGATAGTAAAAGTGGGAAATGCAGCAAAGTGTGATGCATCAATAGGCAATGTGATCAATTTTGAAAAAAAGATAAATTATGATTAAAAAATTAGGAGAAAATAAAAAACAAATGAATTTTACTTTAAAAATCAATCATAATATTCATTAGACACTAATTTATACTGAATAAAGATCTAACTATATAAGTATTTGATATAATTTTCTGTTACCCCGTTGCACTCTTCTCTTCTACACGTATAAAATTTTGCATATGAGATAGCGACAAACTTTATGTCCATTAGATCTATAATTCTTTTGCACCTTTCTTGATTTCAAAGGTTAGGAAAATTCGATCGATTAATGAATTTTTTAACTTGTTATGATGCTTCAGTTTCTTTTTAATAAACAAAAAAAATACTGGGGTGTTCTTTGAGTTCAACCTGGTGGTGAGATCTCAATTTAAGGGGTAATTTGGATTTATTATTAGGTTAATTGGAGTTTGACTAAAATTTTAACAATGTTGTTAACAAAATAACTAACAGAATGCCTAAATTACCAAAATTTTTTAGTACATGAATTTTTTTAAAATTTTAAAATATAAAAATATTTTTTTTATGTAAAAGGCTTTTCAGTACAGAAAAATTCTATGATGTTCGACCTTTTATTTATAAATGTATTAGAAATTATATTTTGGCACCTAAATGTAATAGATAGAATTTTGAATTAAATTTTTTTATAATGTTATCTAATAGTTTAACTTTTTTGAACAACATAAAATGAGATAATTTTTAATTAAAAATATAATAAATTACTTAATATATATATATATATATATAATATCTCAAATTTAAAAAATTTAAAAAAATGTCTCAAAACAAGCAACGGATCCCGGCAAATGAGACGGTTTTAAACCGAAGGTACAAGAGAAATTGCGGAGGAAATAAGGAAATGTTTGCATGCCAAACTGTCTTTATAGTTGTAAAAGGTAACAAGGAAACATGCAGTCCTCGCATAGCTTCCTTAAATTTAGCTGAACAAAATATAAAACCGAAGGAAACGCACGACATCTTTCCTCAAGTAACTCGAGGTCAAAGCGCTTGAACCGTAAGAGCTGCAATTCAAGCCTTGGGAGGCACTGTATAACCTGACACAGTCAATTTGCAGCGTTAGCACTCTATTTTATTCTAAAAGTTGCACTTTACATTGCAATACAATGAATTAGTAAAGGGTTCGAGCGAGACCAAGCAAAGGTCATCATCGTTTACTATAAAATTTATTAGTTTTAGTTTTGCTTGTGCATGTCGTTATAAATTATCTTAAAAAATTTATTAGTTTAAAATTTACTTGTAGTGATAAGAAATATAGGATTAAATCAATAAAGCTAAACTGATTTTGTTTTAATTTTGAGCTAATTTTGAATTTAAAATTGTTTGTATTTGAGAAAAGTTTAATCAAATAACTTTAAATAAAGATTAATTTCTTATTTATTAGTAAAAATTATGTGCAAATAACATTATCATAATTTTGGCTTAATTAGATAAACAAATCTAGCTAAATCAGATCATAATCTTCCGAGCAATTTGATTAATTTATGCCCAAGAAAAATCAAAATAGCCTTTAACAAAAAAATGAAGCTCACTTCCACACTTCATTCCGGCATGAATTGGCAATCCACAAATTTTTGCTACAAAGACCGCCTTCTGCATGCTGATAAAACTCTCAATCTCCTTTGTCACAAGATTGCATAGGCAGGGAACGTCGGCGGCTTTCGCCACGCCGCAGCACTCTGGTGATGGCGGAATCTGAGGCCCATACTTTTGCACAAACCTTGAGCATTGGGCAATGAGGCCGGGAATGCTTCCTTGGCATTGTGCCGATACATGCAGAAGGCTGCCGATCATGAGAGTTCCAGCAACCACCAAAATTGGCAAGGCCAAGTAACGGGTGCTTGCAATTGCCATGACTGATCTCAGAAGTTGGGCTCCCACTCTGTCAAAGCTTGGATGCAGAAAAAGGAGGAATGTTTGTGCTGAAACCCCACCAGCTGATGAGGATTTAAATAGAAGGGTGATTATGGCAAAAGGGTTGCAATATAACTACATTTTATTGGGGAAAAAGTTAGTAGATTTGGATATTTTATCTTTATTATTTTTTATTTTAATAACTTTTTATTTTAATTATATCTATATCCTGCTTACTTTCTTTTACCTTTTAAATTTTTTAAAAATAAAAGATCCATATTCCATTAAATAGAGTGATAACATTTTTACAAAAGTTTATATAAAGTTTTGAATATGTGGGTTTTATAATTTAATTTTTAAAATTTAATAAATTTAATAATTTAAAATTTTTTATTTATGAGATGACGTAAAAAAGACTATATAATTATCATATAATTCTTTCATTAATTTTGTTATTCATATAAATTTAATTTTATTAAATACTTATTTATAAAATTTTGATCTATTAAATTTATTAGATTTTATAAATTAAATTATAAATTTAATAAATATAATAACTCATTTTAACTTTGTAAATATTTAATATAAAATATTTAATCATAATTTCCTTTTCCTTTTTTAATTAGGCAAGGTTGAGTTTCTTAGTTCAGCAAAATAGGCAGTAAATTGCTGGCTGAAAGGCTAACGTTAAAGCGTAATGCTTCTCCCAATAAATACAAAACACAAAATATTCGCTTAATTTATGGGTAGCTTCCGAGTTACATCAAACCGAATTGAATATTGACTAGTTTGAGTTGGCTCATTTATTATATAAACTTTTCAAGTTCAGCTTATTGACTATAGGAGTTTATTGAAGCTTGTTTTATTTTAATATCATTTTTAAAATTAAAGTTAAATAAATTTAATAAATCTTATTTAAAATTAAATGCTTTTAAATATATTGTTATCTTAAAGTAAGTTTTAATTTATAACATAAATAATTTTTATAATACAAAAATATAAAATTATAATATAAACTATTTATATCATTTTATATTTATTATTTTATTGATAAACAAATTTTTCACGAGTTTTAGGAGTTGAATGTTCAAAATTTTAAATTTGACTTATTTAATAAAGAAGTCTATAACAATGTTTAAATTTATTAATATACAAATAAGTTTGAATTAAACTTTAAATAAAATAAATTTAAATAATTTATAAATAACTCAACTTATTTACACCCTAAAAAACTCATTCAATATTTGCTGGTTTTTTTTTTTTTTTTTCTCTCACTTCATTTTACATTGGATCGTTACCTAAATTAAGTAAGCATTTCTTCGCATTGTTTGATGTATTGAAAATAAAGGGCCATGAAACTGCTTACATTAGTATACTGCATTTTTCTTGTTTAATAAAAGTCATATAAGTGTAAACATGTGAAAATTTTATTAAAATACACGTTTTGGAAATAAAATTTCAAAACAAATAATTCATTTTTATGTTAGATTGAATCATTACATTATGGTATTAGAGCTCCTCTTTTCTCTCTCTTTCACATCTTTCTGCATTGAGTTTTGTTTTGTGGGAAAAGCATTACTCGACCCTAAATGGGAGCATCATTAGTTTTCTCCCACGATCCCATCCTTCCCTTTATAATAACGTAGGCCAGGAGCGTAAACTGATATCAAACAGCCAATTTATGAGTAGAATTTGCAACAACATTCGGAGGACTCTGTAATTCTCTTACACAAAACATCTCAATGCAAAGATCAAACAGTCAATTTCTGAGTGTTACTGAAAATTATATTGTCATTCTGCTACACAATTTGAGATCAGTTTCATTTCAAGCAACTTAATTACGACCCTATAACAATGTTCATAACAATGAGTTTTAGCTTTGCTTTATTGATTGGATGAAGGAAACGGTGAGTGGAGAAGAAATTTAGTTGCATTTAAAGAAGTGTTAATGTATATTGGAATTAATCATATATCACAAAAAGCAGCTGTTTTTTTAATAGTGAAATGAAAATCATTTATTATATCAGAGTTTTTTCTATTTAAAATTTTTAGGTGTAAATTTATTTTATGTGTGTTAAGTAATTTATTATTATTTTATTATAAAATTTATACATACTAAGATATCTCTATAAATATTTATTTTAAATATAAATTATTTTAAGTCATTAATTAAGTATGATTTTAAAAAATTGCTTACACCAAACGTGAAAAAAATTAAATGATCACTAACCGCAATCAAATGTTTGAGTTTCATAATTTGATATATAAGGTTTAATAAATTTAATAATTTAAATTTTTTAAATAAATATTTAATAGAATTTAAGTTATACAAATAGCATAATTGATGATTTAAACAAAAGAAGTTTAAATAGCTCAAACAATATATATCACACAACTTAAGTTCAGACCATATGTCAAATTTATAACCATTGATCAACTTTGTCCTTTAATTTTTTTTTTTTTTGTTTTAATGGTCAACATTGTCCTTAAATAGGCAATATGGAAGAGAAAGAAATAAATTAAGGGACAAGTGCTTGAATTAAAGTTTGGAATTAATGCGTTTATTTGTCCACAATATTTTTTTTTTTTGGGTAAAAGGGCATTAAGAGCACATGTTTATGGGAGACGAAGGATTGGCAACGTCTTGGCACTGAAATTCACCAGCATCTTCTTGATCAATTTGTTTATGATGCTGTGCATGTTTCGTTGGGAAAAGAGTTTAATAGCAATTCCAAACCAGGACAAAAATTCTGTTTCAATGCAAAGATCTTGTTCTAAAAGGACTATTATGGTCACGCGTGCATGAAAAATGTGAGATTTTGTTATCAAAGTCCTCAAGTACAATGTTAATGATGATTGAAAGAATTCAAAAACTTTTGTGGGTATTCATTTAGGGATTTAAATTTTTCATTTTTATTATTTTTTAATTTTAATAATTTTAATTTATTTTTTTAGTTTATATATTTATATAGTTTGTGAGTTTGTTCTTTATTAATTTTTTATTTTAATTTTATATTAATCTTTTTTTACTATATCTTTGCCTTAGGAGATTCAAAAACAAGAGATTTAGACCCATTCTTTTAGAATTGAGATTAAGTGACTTTTATTATTTTAAAAATTATAATATATAATAAAAAAGAAATAGAGATAAAATTAAAAATTTAACAAAAAAATTATAATTTACATATTTAAATACAAAGAAATAAAAATTATAAAAATTAAGAATAAAAGTTAATTAATTCAAATCTATTTTTACACCATAATATTTTTATAAATTAAAAATTGTAAATATTTATTTAGAAAAAATTAAATAATTAAATTTATTACACTTCTATATTAAAATACAAGACTTGCAAATTTAACACTTACCGTATTTTTTATAAAGATTTAAATGTAATTATTTAGAGTAAGCAACCTTTTTTTCCTAGTTACAATGACATTACTCAACTCATTAAAGAGAAAAACTTATCTCTACCCCCCCCCCACACACACATATATATATATGTCAATTTATGCAAAAATCTGTTTGAAAATTTAAATTTATGAACTAATTCTATAAATTACTTAAAAACGAAGAATGAGTTCGAAGATTATAACAAAATTACTCAAAAATTTTAGCCATAATCATCGATGATTCTAGTCTAATTTTTATATTTACAGATTCACTTAACTATTAAGTGTAAGTTTCCTGCAACAATTTTGTCCATAAAAAATTAAAACAATAAAGTGGCCACTCAATTAATTTGAGTAATTACTTAACTGATTATTTAAACATAATCTTAATCCATATATTTAAATTATCATGTAACAACTAATTATTTAAAAAACACAAAAGTAAAATAAAAAAATTTATTTTACACCTTAATAATATACTTGGATATGTTAGACCTCAATGAAGCACAACATATGACCAAAAACTTAAGTCTCTTGAACGGACTTTCCCAAAATAATTATAAAGAATATAGGTGTGTGCTTTTCTGTTAAATGGAAAGATTTGTTTTCATGTAATAATATATACGTGGCACGAATAATTAGGAATAAAAATTAACTAAAGCGATTTGTTTTTGATTTTCCACATAAAGAATATATTGCTACCTACCAATATTGACTTTTTTCTAAAATTTAATTTTTTTATATAAAATTTAAAGTATTCATTAATTAATAATTAAAAATTAATTTTTTAAAAATAAAAAAATTATCAAAATAAATATGATACCTTTAACAAAACTTTTTGTGAAAGTCAAGATTAAAGTCTCTTAGATATGACTGGCCTAACAGCTAATTCTTCTAAAATTTTATCAGATGAATCTAATAATCCTCCAACCATAGGCTCCGAAGTGCCTGAACATATTTTTTATTGGATAATGCAACTTTCAGACAACCTGTGAGCCATCCATAGGCTTCAAAGTGCATGGACATATTTTTTAGCTAAGAAATGGACAGAAAATAAATGAAAAAGAAAAGTGTCCTGGGAGTAAGCCAATTATTACTCTCAATTGACAACTTACTCCCTTACAAAATGCTGTTGTGACGCACTGTCTGCCGGTCTGCCGTCTCCTGTCAAAAAAATATTGCTGGCAACGGAAGTAAATGACGCGGGAATTCAGACATCCACTGCTGTGCCACACATTTTCACACGAACATGCCGGCCTCAACTCTTTCTGACCATTTTGGCCTTTGTTTTTTGCTAATCTTCTTGGATTATTTCCTTCAAAATCTACACCGAATGTTCAAGCAGCCATACCCAATATGGCTTCGAGCTCCGCTTTCAGATCACCCAGAATGCATTCTTCTTCAAACTCAATTAGTGCCATTGGGCTAATTCAGCAGTCAGGCGTGTCGTCCCCCCGAATCCTCGTACCCCTTTTGTTGATGATGACCAAGGTGCTTTCCTTAGTCCTCTTTATCTACAAGTACTTGCCGTTTCCTAAATCATTGTATTTGAAAGCCCACCAAAGTGTTAGGATTGTGTCCGTCATACACGTTGGTGATTTACTATTACTATTATATCTCCCTCTAAGTGCTGAGTGTGCGAAGAGATAGAACCTGAAATGTTTCCAAAACAGAATTTCGTGAAACTGCTGCTTTGGGTTTGGATTGTACACTTCCGTTTTAACTCTTTTAGCCTTTTTGGGGTGTTTCAACATTTTAAATATTTAACAAGGTTCGGTACAAGTCGTCTTTTTTATTGAACCTTTTTAATGTCTTTTTTTCAATATATGATTTTAAGTTTGGAATTTTCGTGCATATGACTTTTGTCTGTTTGTTTGGCAATAATAGTTAGAGAAACATTGTTGGTAGCATAGATAGAAGCTTGTGATTACCATGTTAATAAGTTCTTCATTTAATATGTGAGGCAAATGAGCTATCAGATAAGAATTGTTGAATTAATGCCTTTTTAATATATTTCTTACTTTGCAAATTTCAAATACAGGATTTATATATGTAGTTCCTAAATTTGATATTTTTTGCAGATTCTCAAAGGGTTAGAGTTGCTGTGAGACTTCGACCCAGAAATGCTGATGAAATCCTTTCCGATGCTGACTTTGCTGAATGTATTGACTTGCAGCCAGAGGTGATAATTATGTGCAAATCACAAAAATCATGCTTTCCATCATCTCTATCTCTTTCAGTCAAACAGAAATTCTTGCTTTACTCTTCATGCCATGCATATAGTTACAAGAAAACAGCATTATTATTAAAGGTGCTATCTTTCTTTCTTATATTTTGAATTTGGTCCACGCAGCTGAAACGGTTAACGTTGAGAAAAAACAACTGGAGTTTTGAATCATATAGGTTTGATGAAGTTTTTACAGAAACTGCCTCTCAGAAGCGAGTTTATGAAGTTGTTGCCAAACCTGTAGTTGAGGTACATGACCTGGGATCCCCACAATCAATACCTATTTGATTTATATAGAAATTTATATTTTACTGAAATTTATAATGCAAATTAGACTCCTGATAACTTTGTATGTGGACACTACTTGAAGTTTCACATAGGAATCCTATGTAAATGTAGCTTTTGTTAAACTGGTTGAAATATGCATATTATGCGGGCTTTAAACTTTGATTGATTTTAGATTCATCATTTCTCCTCCATTCACTTGTTTTAAACAATTTAACTTTAAACAAGTGTGCGGTATGTGTTAACTACATTAAAGTATTGCCATGTTCGTGCAGAGTGTATTGAGCGGATATAATGGGACAATTATGGCTTATGGTCAAACAGGTACCGGTAAAACTTACACAGTTGGAAAGTTGGGTAAAGAAGATGTATCAGAGCGTGGTATTATGGTTAGAGCTGTAGAA
Source organism: Dicorynia guianensis (assembly GCA_037013595.1). NCBI lineage: Eukaryota > Viridiplantae > Streptophyta > Magnoliopsida > Fabales > Fabaceae > Dicorynia > Dicorynia guianensis. The sequence goes on from JASUAB010000005.1 coordinate 31,701,702, forward strand.
GATATAATGGCGAACACATCTGCTTCTGATAGTGTTGAAGTTTCCTATTTGCAGGTATTACACATGACCAAAAACCTTGACTCTCTGGGTAGTTGAGGAGCAGCAGCTTGAGGGATCAGGCTTAAGTAATTCCGAGTGTTAGCAAATGAAAGTTGAGTGCTTTATTATCTGCGGCAGTATGACCATACTTCTTCTTTGTGAGGATTAATGTTAAAGTACCTTTTATTAATCTTTTTATTTTTGAGAGGTTGACTGAAAGAAAACACTACAATGTTGGGATTTTAAAATTGTCACAATTACAGGGCATGCTCATGGAATTTTGGAAGGCTAAAAAATTTGCAGCACTTTCAAAATTAGTTTGGAATTTGATCGTCTATTATTTCCCAATTTGTTTTTTGGCCTTACACTTATTCTTCTTTGTACATTGTTTTTCTATTTAACAAAAATTAAGAATATGTATCTGCCCATCGGGTTATTATATTGTACATTCTGATATATTCTGATTATTTGTTATTTATGCATCAAAATTCTATTTAATCTTACCCCTATTGATCACAATAAGAACTTTTTATGCAACTGATTTTTGAAGATTTGGAGTGTAGCTTCATTAGAGAGAAAGCTAAAGGCTAAATTTCCATAGTCTACTCTATGTCCTATTATGCTTTATGATTTTATATATTTAGTTTAGCTAAGATGAGATTGTTGAAATGGATGCATATAACATAAGAAAAGATGGTTACAGGGATAGGTTGAAGTTGGGATGCTTGCAGTTCAAGCTAAGATGATAAACAATTATATAAACTGAATTAATTGAGTATGGCAATTTTTTCTGATGGTTTGATGTGAAGATGTAGGAATTTTCTCGTAGGAGGTTTAAATGAGGATAAGACAAAGATAGAAAAAGGTATTGGTAGATGGCTTAAGCAACTCTGTTGTTTCAAAACTGTTATTGAAAGATATAATCCGAAATAGTACTAAATGGTGTGTAAATTGGTGTCTCTTGTTGAGAGGGAGGGGACTGTCCGTGTGTTTTCGGTAAGATCATTACAGTTATGAAAGCTGCTATTTGGCTCTTACTTAACAGGTTAAACTCATAGGTTAATTGGTTCTTTGACATGTTATCATGGCTTGGGCGACCAAATAGCCTAGATAGAGTATGATCCTTTTCACCCTCAGTGTTACTCATCTAAGCATTTAGTTTGAATTGGTCTTTGACAAGGATTTCATGTACCAAATCCAAATTGTTGCAATTAAGGTACATGCTGATTCTTTCTTTTGGTTTCTCCTTGAGATAATTCATTTTGTTGGGTGATTAAATGGGAGGCAGTTATTCTGTACAACTAATCCCATAGCACCTATGTCTGGAATAGATAAGGGGATACTTAGGTAATGGGGTTGCTTTGGCAACGTAGATATACCACCACACCAAAGGACTATAGGTGGCATTTGAAACCAAGCTTTGACCAAGTTGAACAACCCATCTTCCACACAACCAACCCCTCAGGGGGCTTTCTTGAGATAAAATTCTGTCATAAGGCTTGCTACCTCGTTCCCAAGTTACCTGTGCCTCCTCTGCTACTACAGTTTGAAGCACGAAGTATTTTCTCTTTGCTCAACTTCCACTTATAACATCTACTATATGATGCTATTTTCGTTGGCATTTGTTGCCAAATCCAATACTAAACCTACAGATTAATGTTATCAAATTGCTCCTATGATTAATTAGATAGTTATACTTTTTCCTTGAACTATTTTCACTCCAGCTGTATATGGAATCTATACAAGATTTGCTTACTCCAGAGAAAAGTAGCATATCTATACATGAGGATCCAAAGAGTGGTGAAGTTTCATTGCCTGGTGCTGAAGTTGTTAAAGTTCAAGATATTGATAGTTTTCTGCAGCTATTAGAACTTGGTGAGGCAAACCGCCATGCTTCTAACACAAAGCTCAATACAGAATCTTCTCGAAGTCATGCGATTCTCATGGTGTGTCTGAAGTGTTCTACTCTTTCTTCTGTGGTATTTTTCATCAAGTACCTCAATGATACAACAATTGCTGGCTTTGCTTCTTCTATAGGTTTACAACTCCTATTTTTTTTCTAAAATTTATTTAGGTTCACATCAGAAGGTCCATCCATGTAGAAAAGTTTGAAGATGTTACTTGTCAAGAGAAAGAAATCAGGAATGATGTTGGTGTCAATCATAAACCTATGATTCACCGGAGCAAGTTGTTGATTGTGGATCTTGCAGGATCAGAAAGAATAGACAAATCTGGTCAGTCTTATCGCTATTCATGATAGATATTCTTAAGCTCAAGACATGCTTGTTCTTTTTGTTAATATCTGAAGTAATATTTACTAAAGAAAACTGCAGAAAAGGAGGACAGGAATCCTCCTAATTTAAAAGTCAAAACCCTAAAGAACAGAAGAATTGTTAAGGAAAATAAGAACAGGGAAAAGAATGACATCATCTCAAAGGAGCCTTCCATTACATGTCAACTAAGGGAATAGTGGAACACCCTTGAAAAAGCTATGAGCCAAAAGCCATCAATTCATTGTGTTTTACTCTTTACTTGTCCTTTGAAGGACCTCACAATGTCATTGGGCATTTATTTTCCATGAAACGCACTATGCCTTTGTAATATATTCTGTTCTTGACCAAATTCTAATCCCCGGCCACATCAATTATTAAAAATTATCATGTGCAGTTTCTCTTGAAAATGCTTGATGTGAAAAAGCAACTTAGATACATTTATCCTGTTTCAGGTAGTGAAGGCCACTTGCTTGAAGAAGCTAAATTCATCAATCTTTCCCTCACTTCTCTTGGAAAATGCATAAATGCATTGGCTGAAAAGAGCCCACATATACCAACAAGAGAGTCCAAGCTTACAAGGCTACTTCGTGATTCATTTGGAGGTTATCTGCATAAGTTCTATCTTCTGTCCATTTCTTGAAAACTATGAAAAGTTTGTACATACTGCTGGCAATTTGCAGAAATCTGGAACTAGCAAATGAATGATGTGTCTTTTAGAGTGTAATGATTGTTTTGCATCTTATTGCTATCAAGGGAAAAAGAAAGTCTATGCCTTTTCATGTCATGGGTTAACTTATTTATTGCGGATTAACTACTTATTGATGAAGTAGTTAGTTTTCTTGATAAGTGGATCAGGAAATTTATGGAAGCTGAATTATTTTTTTGTATTACACATATTTTTGTGAGAGAATACGCTTGTATTTTTGTACTTGCATATCCATTTTGACTCAAAATTGTGGCATGGGAATACTGATTTTCTTTTCCTAGGCCAAAATTAAGAAGTACTTGTTATCTCCAGCATCTGTTATTTTCTTAATATTTTCAACTTGTGACATTCATTCCTCTTGAAACTAGGGTCTGCGAGGACTTCTCTTATAATAACAATTGGGCCATCCCCACGATACCATGCAGAGACTGCTAGCACGATAATGTTTGGACAGAGGGTGAGTTAGGATGAGAAATTTTATGGTTGAGTGTTTTGAACTTTCTTTGCTATTTTGTGCATCTAAGGAATTCTACCACCACTCCCTTGCCCCCCAGCCAACGCAAAAGTTTTGCCATCTCTATACATAGAATCTATTGTTCTTGCTTTACAATCAATGCTTTTTCATGCTTTTTGTAATTTTTTTATGCTGGAGTGAGATCTTTAAATTGATTCCATTAGGATTCAGGTTTGATTTAGACAAATTCAAGTCAAGTAGTGAAATGGAAATTTGATTTAATCCAGTCCTTTTCCCGACACATATCAGAAATTGTAATCCATCTTTGATCTTTAACAGTTTAAGAAATCCAACCCATACTTTGATCTTTTAATTTATTCTCATTTGGAATGAATCACTCATTTCTTCTTTATTTGTCAAAAAATCATGTTGAATCACTTCTAGATTTTCATAGTGACATTAAATTTAGACTTTGGTGAATATATTGTTAGTAGAGTTCCAATATTCTCAAACTCTTCATTTACTCACTTCTCACTTTCTTGTTATGTCAACCACTGGGTAACAACAGTACACACACTTCTCATTATCTGAGTGCTTCAGATTGCTCACACCTCATACACTATGTGTGATGGGAACATTACTGTTGTTTGTATGACTACAATCAGACGTTTGGTCCTTAATACAGAATTTGATTCTGCAACATGTGGTTACAATTAAGATATTACTATACATGCAATTTTACTATTTCACATACTAACAGCAGTGAAAGGAAATTTTTTAAGAGCTTTAAGGACTTAAATATGTCATTCTGAGATCTGAAGAGGACAAAATAATTTGAGTTTTAAAGACATATCAGAGTCCTGATCTCGACAACACGAGTGCAGAATATATAGCACCCTAAATTTCCAACTTCTGAATTTACTGTTATAATTATCTCTGACATCATCAGATTACTTATCTTTTTACATTAACATCTCTTTTCAGTAAGCAGGAAACATGCTATAGGATAGCAACCATGTTTAAAACTAATCATGCTTCTTCTCACCCTTCCATTATTCTATTTCAATTAGATGACTTGATACATAAATAGATATGGAGACATAAATGATATTATAATGTTATATCAGCCACAATGAGCAACTTAGGTTTCTTAAAGCAAATAATTTTTTTTCTGACAGTTGGTTGGGTAATTGTAGGCAATGAAGATTGTGAATAAGGTGAAGCTCAGAGAAGAAGTTGACTATGAAATTTTATGCCGGAAGCTTGAAAACCAAGTGGACCTTCTTACTGCTGAAGTCGAAAGGCAGCAGAAGTTAAGAGACAATGAGAAATTTCAATTGGAAAATCAGCTAAAAGAGTGCCAAGACTCTTTAGTTTCTATGAAGAATAGTTCACTTACAAGGTCGGAGGTAGTTAGTCTCTTCCTATTGCATATACTTAAGAAGTTCATGGCATGGCCTTGAAGACCATGGTGTTGCTAAAAATTCTTTTTTCTTTTCTTTTTTGCCCCTTCAATTTGCATAGAGATATGTTGGTATGCCTTTTTATGTTTCATAGTAAAATTTTTGCCTCAGTAACTTCCATGTGGTTGCAGTTTCTAGAAAAGGAAAACGTACGTTTGGAAGAAGAGTTAAAGCACTTTTCTGATGAACTCAGAAACCAGAAAGATCAACATGAGTTGTTTCATGAAAAGATTGCATCCCAACAAAAACAAAATGAGGTAAATTTTCTCTTAGAGATTAAGCAATGTGCCTTTCTTAACCGACCTTACAATGCATTCTGTGTCTGTGCCATTTCCGTTTCTAATGACATTAGGAATTAATAAGTTAAATACTGGACATATATGATGTCTAGTTGCTGTACTGCTACTGCTTCTGCTAGCCTTATTCCTATCTCTGTATTACAAAGCAAAAGGACGCTATGGCTTACCCTTCAATGTCTTTCGAGCACCTAAAAGATTGGTTGTTATGAGAAGAAAACATGGAGGACATTGTTTTTATTGGGATTACGGCAGTAGATCTATTGAGGGTTCCCAAGTTGGATTAAAAGATAATAAAGTTTAGAAAAACGTCTAAGTCCAGATTGTTATATCTGAAAATATGCAATTTTTTGAAAAGGAATTTTAGATTCTTATCTTTCTGAGGGACTCCTAGCGTCTTAAAACTTTCGTAGATATACTTCAAACTGTTGAATACCTGTAACTCTTACGTAGCTATTCTGTAATTGTAGTTGGCTATGTTGTGACTGTTGGGGAGCTATTTTTAACCTTCGCTTAAGCTATGTGCTGTTAGGAGGGTAATATTGTATCTCTCCTTTAGTAAATAAAATCTGAATGGGTCTTAGATAGAGACCATCAATTCTGCTGCTGCACATTGTCTTTCATCTTCATCTCTCTCATTCTTCTTTCTCTCTCTACTGGTTTAGTTTCGTGATTATAGACCTTCTTTCCCTCTTTTCAACTTGGTATCAGAGCTTTTCACCAAAAAAAAAAAAAAAAAACTTGGCATTAGAGCCAAGAAGGTTCTTTCTGCAACACAGGGTTACTGTTCAGTCACCATTGTGCAAAACCTAGAGGCGCGGCTGACGTCACTAATAAGCTTGGCTGACGTCAGCGCCGGCAACCGGAGCATTGCGAAGTTACTGGACAGTGCAGACTTCACCAGCGACCAAAATCCCTCTCCTACCCGAAGTATTTCAGTCATCTAGATCCTCCAATTTGAGATTTTCCCCAAAAGGGGCGGAAAAACCGTAGCCGGCGAATTTTTTTATTTTGGCCTTAATCCAGCAAATTGGTGCAAGCTGCTGCCATGGAAGGGTGCGCCCAAGGGTTGTGAACAGATTGGTTTGGGGTGTTTGGCGCTGAAATGTGTGTGTGTTGGTGCTGGGAGCGCAATTTGAGTTTGGCACTGTTCCTGCGCCATTTTTGGAAGTTGTTTGGACTCCCTGATCTCTTCTGCCCTTATCTTTGTTCTAATTGCCATTGCTAAGCGTTGAGAATGTCTAGTAGTGACAATCGCGGTAGGGAAGTGAGCCAGCCGTTATCTCAAGTCCTAGATGAGACTGTCCCAAATGTTGGCAGTGTTGTGGGTTGGACAGTAGCTCTTAGTGACAATCCCACACTCCAAATCTCTCTCTTGAAGCTAAATGGAACCAATTATCTCACCTGGTCCATAGCATGTACACTATCTTTAAAGGCCAGGGGACTCAATGGCTATGTGTGTGGGCGGAAGACAAAACCTGCTGATACAGACCCTTCTATCGATCAATGGGAGTCTGAGATTCTCTAGTTATGTCTCGGCTACTGAACTCTACAGAGTATGACATAAGCAAGACTTATATGCTACTTGACACAGCTGGGAAAATCTGGGGGCTGTGAAGGAAGCTTTTAGAAGGGCTGGTCACTATGCAATTGTTTATGAACTGAGAAAAAGGGTTCATGGGATCAGACAAAATGAAACGTCTGTGTCACCATATTTTAATGAACTGAGCAGCGTATGACAAGAAATGGATTATTACCAGACCTTTCAGACCAAGAGTCCAGAAGTAGTATCTGAGGTTCATAAGTTAAATGACACTGAAAGGGTGTATGATTTTCTTGCCGCCTTAATGTGGAATTTGATCAGAGGAGAGCTCACTTGTTGGGGAGAGATGCTCTTCCAACACTAAGGTAAGCTTATGCTTTTATCCAACAGGAAGAGAGCAGGAGGAATTTTGTGGTACATCCTGTCCAATCTGATTGGTCTGCCTCGAAGGTAAACACTACTCAAAGAACCAGTGAAGTATATCCATCTACGACTGTGACAGACAAAAGACAACCTTAAATGTGACTATTGTGAGAAGATGAGACACACAAGAGAGTTGTGTTGGAAACTCAAGGGAAAACCAGCAAGAGGCCAAAGGGGAAGAAGAGGGGGTTTATCAAGACCCCAAGCTCAATTGTTTGAGAATCCTTACTCTACTCCATTTGGATCTACTGAGGGGGAGGATTGCTTCTCATAATGCTTATCCAAAGAAGAAATTCAGACACTCAAAAGAATGTTGATGATGACAAAATTGAATTCCTCTCAGGCTCTAAATGCAAATGTGTGCTCTTCAACTGCTTCCTCCTCCTCTAATTTTGCTCGTACAGGTAAAAGTGCTCTAGTCCTAAGTGCCTCAGCTAGTGCTTAATTGGACTGATGGATTATTGATTTTGGAGCATTAGAACATATTACTAGTGATCCAAATGTATTCTCTTCATACTTGCTATGCCTTGGATATGATATAGTATGAATTGCCAATGGTACCAAATTCCCAATCGTTGGAGAAGGCCATATAAACTAGTCTACCTTATTTAATATATCCTCTTTTCTCCATGTTCCTAATTTTCCAAACAGTCTGCTTTCTATTAGTGCTATAAGTCGTGATTTGAACTACAAAGTTACATTTCTCCCTTCTTATTATGTCTTTCAGGAATTGATAACGGAGAAAATGATTGGTTATGGTAAAGTAAGGAAAGAATTGTATGTTTTGGAAGATTGCCATTATACCACCTCCAATGGGACAATGTAGAGGGACTTTATTTGCTTGAATTCTTCCCATATACTTAGATGGCATAGAAGACGAGGACATCCCTCTTTTGTAATCATGAAAGAACTATTTCCTGATTGGCATTCTACATGTAATGAAAGCAATTTGTTTTGTGATGCTTGTGAAATGGAAAAACACAATAAATTCTTATCCTGTAAGTGATAATAAAAGTCTTGCTTCTTTTCTAATCATTCACTTTGATATATAGGGTCTGGTGATAGATGGTTTGTTATGTTTATTGATCTCTTTAGTTGAACTACATGGATATACATAATGCACTCCAAAAATGAAGTGTTTTGTTGTTTTAAAAAATTTCAAGCAATGTTATGCACTCACTTTAGTGCTAATGTTAAAATCCTCAAGAGTGATAATGGATTGGGATATCTAAACAATGAGTTTAAGCAATGTAGTATTGTCCATTAGACCAGTCATGCAAATGCTTCAGCTCACAATGTGGTTGTTGAGCTTAAGAATAGTCACTAAAAGTGGCTAGAGCTTTATTATTCTCCATGCAGGTTCCAAAGACATTCTAGGGAGATGTTGTTCTGTTAGTAGTGAATCTCATCAATTGTATGCCGTTGAAGACTCTAAAATTTAAATCCCATTGGAATTACTCCAGAGATCGGCTTCCTTCGTAATCCCACCTAGGGTGTTCAGATGTGTATGCTTTGTTCATGAACACAAGCCCAGTGTTGGAAAATTGGACCCTAGGACTCTCAAGTGTGTATTTATCGGATATTCCCCCCCTCAGAAAGGTTACAACTATTACCATCCGCTTACTCAAAAAGTGCTTGTTATTGTGAATGTAACATTCCAAGAAGATGAGGCCTATTTTTACCTAGGTCAAATCATCTCTTTAGGGGGAGGTTCAGAACAAAGGAAATAATAAACAGATGCTCTCTTTTTCCTGTATCCTTTAACCTACTGGGGACAGAGAAGACAAAGGCAAGAGGATGGTTCAACCCCATCTCAAAGTGAGGGGGAGGAAAAGGAACCCTAAGAATTGCCACAATCCAAAGATCATGTTGGGAAAGCACCACAACTAGAGCTGAACTCTTGACGTATTCTAGAAGAAAAGTAAGGGTGGTTGATGAAGCTTGTCAATATACTCTACCAAACCAAATGCATACTCCAGAACCATTTCATTTTCCATCTTATACATTGATAGTCTAATAATCTAATTCCCATATCTTTGCTCTCATTATTGATGATGTAGACCTGCCTATTGCCCATAGAAAGGGTGTTGGGAAATGCACTTACCATTGTTTTTCTATCTTTCTTTCCTATGAGCCTTATCTTCTTCCTATAGGGCATTGGTTTCTGTTGTTTCCTCTACTAAAATTTCACAAAATTGGACACCTACTCTTGTAGGTACTAAATGGAAGAGTGCTATGGTAGAGGAGATGAAAGCCCTAAAGAAAAATGACACTTGGGAGCTCACCTCTCTTCCAAATGGAAATAAAACTTTGGTGTGTAAGATACTAAGGTGCTCTTGTAGATAGTAAATGGAAGAGTGTTATGATAAAGGAGATGAAAGCTCTCAAGAAAAATGACATCGGGGAGCTTACCTCCCTTCCAAATGGAAAGAAAACTGTGGGGTGTAAATGGGTATTCTCTGCCAAGCACAAGTTAGATGGATTAGTTGAGAGGTATAAGGTTTGGTTAGTTTCAAAAGGATATACACATATATATGGGATTAACTACTGTGGACTTTTGCACCTGTGGCAAAAATGAACTCAATCTGAGTTCTACTTTCTTGTGTGGTAAATTCAGGATGGAACTTCAACAATTAGATGTAAAAAATGCATTTTTTCATTAGGACCATGAAGAGAAAGTCTTTAAGGATATTCCTAGGGGATTTGAATGTCAAAAGATCCAAGGGAAAGTTTGTAAGCTAAAAAAGCGTTATATGGGCTTAATCTCGGAGGGCTTGGTTTGACAAGTTTAACATAGCTATTATTAATCTTGGTTACTGCTAGAGCAATGCTGACCATACATTGTTCTTAAAGATATGTGGTACTAAAATCACCATTCTCATAGATGTTGATGATATTGTGGTAATTAGAAATGACTTGGGAGAGATCAACCAACACAAGACCCACTTGGTTGAAGAATTTGAGATCAAAGACCTAGGAAGGTTGAACCATAGTTACCAAGATCGCAGGACAATCTGGGGATAGGTATTGTTAGAATAAGTCAGTTGAATAATGGGCCCATCTGATGGGCTTGGTACTAGAGTTAGACTAGAACTCTTACGCTGTCGTAATTTGTCTTGTAGTATTTACTATATAAATACACATGCTGACAACCCTTGTTGTACAGCTTAACAAATTACTCTTTTCTTTTCAACATGGTATCAGAGCCTTATTTTTTTTTTTTTAGAAATTCCTAAAGTCTCAATTTTCTGAAACCCTAATTCCCAAATTCCCTTTCAAACCCTAATTTCCCAACCCTAACCCCAAATCTCAAGCCAATCATCACTGATTCTGGTCGATTCTTAGGGAAATTGTGTTCCCCTCCTTTGGGTGGCTGAATCAGCCACGAATTCGTGAAGGTTTTGGAAGCTCGGCGACCCCAAGGGTCGCGCATGACAGAGGATCGACGTTGAGCCTCTAACAGGCCGGAAGGGGTGCGACCGGCGTCGGAGAGGGAGCGACCGGCTGTGGGGAGACTGGCCGGCGGTGTCTGAGGCGTTCGGCGGTGTCTGAGACGTTCGATCGACCGAGAGAGGCTTCTGAGACGTTCGATCGACTGGGTTTTTCGCGTCTGAGGCGTCTAATCTTGTCCGATCGGTGGTTTTCGCGGTGTCTGGTGGCTGTTCCATGGACGTAGCAGTCCGATCGTGCTCCGTTTTTGTGCAATCTGAGTTCTGAACGTCGATCTACAGTACCTGTTGCCTGTAGTGCGCGATCTTGCGCGTTTTGTGGGTGATTTCAGAACACATTTGTGCTTCCTCTCTTGAGTTGTATGATTTGCGTTCCATACAGCGTGGGTCTTCTGATTTGAAGCTTTTCCTGTGTAGTTTCAAGCTTTGGGAGTGTGGGTGAGATTCGATTTGAAGTATTATTAGTCTGGTGTGACTTCATATTATGGCTGAAGGTGATTTTAATCTTGATTCTCCTAAAAACAACGTCGAAATGAAATCTAATGATCAGACCTTATTCTCTGAAATTATCCCTGCTGCAGCAAAAATTATTGACCGGAAGTTAGACAGTGATGGGAAACAGTATCTATCTTGGAAGAAAGCCATTGATATTTTTCTTGGTGGAATTGGAAAACAGGATCACCTAACTGAAACGCCTCCTACTGATGCTGCTAGAGTACGATGGTTAATGGAGGATAAGCGCTTATTCGGTCTGATTTTTAATACCCTAGATAGTGAGGTTCAAGACAACACCCATCATTGTGAAACTGTGAAAGAATTATGGGAGTTTCTTGAAGAAATTTATTCTGGAAAAGATAACTTGACTCAACTGTATGATCTATGCCAGGAGCTCTTTCATCTGGATGGAAAAGGGAAATCCTTATCTCAAATGTTTACAGAATTTAATCGAACTTTTGAACAGTGGAAGAGTCTCATGCCCATATCTAGTGATGTTGTAGCTATGCAAGCTCAACGTGAGCAATTGGGAGCTTTGTGTTTTTTATCGATGTTACCTTCAGAGTTAAGCACAGCTCGCCAACAGATTTTGTCAGGGTTTGATTCCCTAACTGTGAAGGGAGTTTACTCTCGCCTTCTTCGTGTATCTAGAGACCTACAGGTTTCACCATCCATATCTGAGTCCTCTGCTTTAGTAGGCTCTACCTCACGGGGAGGGCGAGGTGGCCGTAGAGGTGGTCGAGGTCGAGGGAGAGATTCTGGAGGACGTAGTGATTCAGGGGGAGGACAAGGAGAATCAGGAAGACGTGGTGGTAATCTTAGTCAAATTGAATGTCATTATTGTCATGAGTTTGGGCATTATAAAAGAAATTGTCCCAAATTGCAAGGAGGAAGATACTCACAATCATCTCAGTCTGCTCACATTGCCACAACAGACACTAATTCTGGGCCTGGAACTACTCGTATGATTGCTATGACTGAGGATGAGTTTGCCCAGTATAGCCAGTTCCAGGCTTCTAAGTCATCTACTTCTGCTGCTACCCTGGTCCAGACAGGTAATTCTGTTGCATGTCTCTCTGACTCTCGTTCAAAATGGGTAATTGATTCAGGGGCCACAGATCATATGACGGGAACATCAGGTAATCTATTGTCGTTTCAACCTTTTACTTCTTCATCTCATGTCACTCTAGCAGATGGGTCTACTACTCCTATTGTTGGGAGTGGTTCTGTTAATGTTTCTTCAGATATTACCTTGTCCAATGTTTTGTGTTTGTCTAAATTTCCCTTTAATTTGCTATCTGTCAGTCAACTCACCCGGGCATATAATTGTGGTGTTTATTTCTTTCCTGACCACTGCATTTTTCAGGATCTTTCGTCGAAGAGGATTTTTGGTAGAGGATATGAGTCTGGAGGATTGTATGTGCTTGGAGATCGAGTCCCTCGTCCAGTAGTTGCTGCAGCCTTGTCTCCATTGCAACTTCATTATCGACTGGGTCATCCTTCCTTAGAGTCTTTGAAAAGATTGTGTCCTAGTTTACATTATGTTTCTAGTTTGTCATGTGAGTCATGTCAATTTGCCAAACAGTGTCGTGGCACTTATGTTTCTCGAGTCAATAAGCGGGTTACATCCCCATTTGAATTAGTTCATTCTGATATTTGGGGTCCGTGTCCTGTAGTATCAAAATCTGGTTTCAAATATTTTGTTACGTTTGTGGATGATTATTCCAGAATGACTTGGCTTTATTTCATGAAACAGAGATCGGAATTATTTAATATCTTTTGTGCTTTTCATTCTGAAATCAAAAATCAATTTCATACTTCCATTAAAAATTTGCGCAGTGACAATGCTAAAGAATACTCTTCTGCGCAATTTTCTTCTTATTTAGCAGAACAGGGTATCTTACACCAGTTCTCATGTTCTGCTACCCCTCAGCAGAATGGAGTTGCTGAAAGAAAAAACCGTCATTTGTTGGAAGTATCACGTGCTCTCTTGTTTACAATGAAAGTTCCAAAAACATTTTGGGCTGATGCTGTTTCCACAGCTTGTTTTCTGATTAATCGGATGCCATCATCCATACTTCGTGGCAAAATTCCTTTTTCTATTCTCTTTCCATCATCTTCTTTATTTCCACTTTCTCCACGAGTTTTTGGGTGTACTTGTTTTGTTCAGGATCTCCGTCCTCAGGTGTCTAAACTTGACCCCCGATCTCTAAAATGTGTCTTTCTTGGCTACCCTCGCAATCAAAAAGGATATCGATGTTACTCTCCTGATTTGGGTCGCTATTTGGTATCTGCAGATGTCCATTTCTTTGAGTCCCAGTCTTTCTTTGCCCCGCCTATTGTGTCTCCTACTACTCAATCTACTCCTGATATTGATGAGTTTTTCTTGGTGACCACTCCTTCATTTGGGTCTAATGAAATGTCTTCAGTTACTGGTCCTAGTCCTCCTGTCAGACCCCCTTTGAAACAGGTGTACTCACGCAGAGTAGCTCCAGCTCCAGCTCAGATTCCTAGCACAACATCAGCTCCAGTCTCTCCTCCACCAACCTCTTCGGCCAATGATCCAACTTCTGATTTGGATCTTCCCATCGCCCACCGCAAAGGTATTCGTTCTTGTACCTTACCAAGTAATTGTGCTTCTCATTATCCATTAGCTTCAGTTGTTTCATATTCCTCTTTACCTGTATCTTCTCAGTCCTTCATTGCTTCCCTAGATTCTATTGTTATTCCCAAGACCCTTGCAGAAGCTCTTAGTCAGTCTGGGTGGCGAATTGCAATGAATGATGAGATGGAGGCTCTTGAACAAAATCAAACATGGGATCTTGTCCCTTTACCTCCTGGGAAATCTGCTATTGGTTGTAAATGGGTGTTTTCGGTTAAGGTCAATCCAGATGGTTCTGTTGCTAGGCTAAAGGCTCGTCTTGTTGCAAAAGGATATGCTCAAACCTATGGACTAGATTATTCTGAGACCTTCTCACCAGTGGCCAAGATTACCTCAGTTCGATTACTTATCTCTTTGGCAGCCTCTCATCATTGGGCTCTTCATCAGCTTGATGTGAAGAATGCATTCTTACATGGTGATCTAGCGGAAGAGGTCTACATGGAGCAACCGCCTGGTTATGTTGCTCAGGGGGAGAGTGGACATGTTTGTCGTCTCAAAAAATCTCTATATGGGCTCAAACAATCTCCTAGAGCCTGGTTTGGCAGATTTAGTAGTGTTGTGATGGAGTTTGGATTGCAGAAAAGTGACTATGATCACTCAGTATTTTTCAAGCGCTCCGAATTAGGATGTATTCTCTTGGCTGTCTATGTGGATGATATTGTTATTACAGGGAGTGATGTTGCTGGTATTTCAGACTTGAAAGCTTTTCTGAAGACAAAATTTCAGACTAAGGAGTTAGGAGCGCTTCGATACTTCTTAGGTATCGAAGTGGCTAGGAGTCGCAAAGGGATTGTGTTGTCTCAACGGAAATATGTCCTAGACATGCTGGAGGAGACAGGCCTTTTAGGTGCCAAACCGTGTGATACTCCTATGATTCCAAATGTAAAATTGGGACCAGAAGATGGAGAGTTGTTGGATAATCCAGAGAGATATAGGCGACTGGTAGGGAAGCTGAACTACCTCACTATTACAAGACCAGATATTGCTTTTCCAGTGAGTGTAGTCAGTCAGTTTATGGCAACTCCTAGAACCTCACATTGGGAAGCATTAATACACATTTTGAAGTATTTGAAGAAAGCCCCTGGACTTGACTTGCTTTACCAGAGTCATGGTCATTGCAAAGTTGAGGGATTTTCAGATGCAGACTGGGCAGGGTGTCCTACGGATCGGAGATCTACTTCAGGCTATTGTGTGTTTGTAGGTGGCAATCTTGTGTCTTGGAAAAGTAAGAAACAGGCTGTGGTTTCCCGCTCCAGTGCTGAGTCAGAATATCGAGCTATGGCACATGCCACTGCTGAGCTTGTTTGGATTTCTTACCTTCTTGGTCAGATTGGGATGGAAAGCTCTGGTAGCATGCAATTATGGTGTGATAACCGAGCAGCGACTCATATTGCTTCTAATCCTGTCTTCCATGAACGGACGAAACATGTAGAGGTGGACTGCCATTTTATTAGGCAGAAGTTGGAAGAAGGAGTCATCAGTCTCAAGCATGTTCGAACAGGAGATCAACTCGCTGATATTTTTACTAAGTCTCTTTCAGGAAAACGGGTTCAGGATGTTTGTAACAAGCTGGGCATGATTAATATATATGCCTTAGCTTGAGGGGGAGTGTTAGAATAAGTCAGTTGAATAATGGGCCCATCTGATGGGCTTGGTACTAGAGTTAGACTAGAACTCTTACGCTGTCGTAATTTGTCTTGTAGTATTTACTATATAAATACACATGCTGACAACCCTTGTTGTACAGCTTAACAAATTACTCTTTTCTTTTCAACAGGTATGATATGTCATTTAACAAAATATGTGGTACATAAGGGTATACTTAGTTGGTAAGCTATTATGAGTCGTTGTACATTTTTGTTTGGTTCGTTCCCGATATCATCAACAGATGCCTCAATAAGTGTAGTTATATTGGTAAATTCTTTTATTGTTAAGTATAGAAAACCTTAATATAAAAGTATAATACTTGTTTAATTCATTCATTAATAATGGGTTACTCTCTCAAATACTCTTTTTAAAAAAATCTCTTGGTCTTCTACCTTTTTATCAATTATTTAATTGTTTAACTAATTTGGCTTAATACAACTAAAAATATTAATTTTTTTTTTCAAATTTCACTCGTTATCCTTTCCAACAAAACTCTAAAGGTTTTTTCCCTAATCAATACTTATCCTCGTATTTATTACTTTACAGTTGTTAATATTCAAAACTTCTCTCTTCAACATTTAAATGAGCCCATGCCCCATGCCACTATCACCCATTTAATTTGCTTCACTGTAAAACTACCCATCTCTACAATTGTGCAAATATGCTGCATTTATACCACATGCTAGAATCCAAAGAGGTTATGAGAGTTTGTATAAAAAAAACCAAGAGAGAACAAAATATGGATTCCTACCATCTCCATTGATGATCAAATTGAGAAATCGAAACCCAATTATTGAAATGCGATTGACAAGGAAGTTTCAATGCCCAAGCCTCCATGCTCTGCTTCTTTTTGTTTTGTACGTATACCATTTGTATGGCGTCAACACTAGAACAAAGGGGAGGAAAAGAGTCGTTAGCAGTTTTTGGTTGTTGATTGCAATGTTCTAAATCATGATCTGCTGCAAACTGGAACGCATGATCCAACTCATGGTTCTAAGGGGGAGGTAATGAATTTGGTAACTATGGGTTGAACTACTCCCTTGAATTGAGGTAACTTGATCCAACAAAGGCACCTTCATTTGTTAAAGTATGTTATTGATCTTCTCCAAGAAATAGGGATGTTAGGATGTAGGCCTGTAGATTCTCTTATTGTGTAGAATCATCAATTAAGAAATGAGGTTGGAGATGTGGTTAACATTGTGGGATATTAGAGACTAGTAAGTAAACTAATCTATCTCTCTCACACTAGACCAAATATTGCCTATGCTATTAGCATTGCCGACTAATTTATGCACAACCCTCCTCACTTAGAAGCTGTGTTTTGAATTCTAGGATACTTGAAATTTGCTTGTGGAAAGGGATTACTCTTTTCAAAGAATGAAAACTTTAAAACCGAAATTTATGACTGATGCAAATTGGGCTAGGTCTCAGGATGATAGAAGGTCAACTATTGGTTATGCCTCCTTCTTTAGGGAGAATCTTGTCACCTGAAGGAGCTAGAAGTTGTTTCTAGGTCTAGTGTTGAAGTAGAATATAGTGCAATGACACATGGGCTGTGTAAAGCTTTATGGCTAAGGAAATTAGTCCAAGAACTTGGACTATATGATGGTTCACCAGTCAATCTATACTGTGACAACAAAGTTGCAATAAATATTACCCACAACATAGTGTAGCATGACAAAATTAAACATATTGAGATTGACAGGCACTTCATAAAGGAGAAGTTGGCTTGTTGATTACTGAAAATTCCTTCTGTGAGATCTAGAGACCAAACTGCAAATGTCTTCACCAAAGGACTGCCTACTAGAGATTTCATCGTATGATTTTCAAAATGGGCATGAGGGATATCTATGCACCATCCTGAGAGGGAGTGTTGAATACCTATAACTTTTAGGTAGCTATACTATAACTATAGTTTGCTATGCTGTGACTCTTAGGGAGTTATGTAGTAATTGTTAAGGAGCTATTTTGTAACGTTATCTTTAGCAATGTGTTGTTAGGAGGGCAATATTGTAATCTCTCCATTTTATTAAATGAAATCTGAATGGGTCTCCAATGGAGACCATCTATTCTGCTCTAACACTCTCTCGCTTACCTACATCCCTCTTCTTCTTCTTTCTCTCTCTGCTGGTTTAGTCTGGTAATTATAGACCTTCCTTCCCTCTTTTCAACTCAAAGAACTTGAAGCATAACCTGCATGACAAAAATGGAATACTGAGACACTAAAATCTTATCTGATTGTCGAATCTATATTATGGCTTTCTAATAAAAAATAGAAAATGTCCCAACTGTACGCCCCTACCATATCTATTTTGGTGCTCTTAGGTAATAATTGTCAAGGAGACTGCAACTTTTTACTTTTAAGCATAAAAAAACTGAAATACAAATATTGATGTATGTAAATTAGAATGTTCTTTTTTTTCAGAGTTACTAGAATATCAGTTTTAATTTTTTTAAACTTTTATTGTGTGGCTGGGCCTTTCTGCGTAAAGCCAAAAATCAAAAAGTTTGTTCTGCCTCAAAAAAATATGCAAATTTATTTTAGTATTGAAGGATTGGAACTAAAAAGACTGGGTGGAATCACTTATGACTCACTACACCCGTTAATAGGGAACAATTGTGTTCCATCAGTTGAGGTTTGAATGTACCAATATATACTTGAGATCAAAGACCAAATGATCCTTCTGCCTCCAGCAAAATATGTAAAACTCTTGTCATTAAGTATGGGCACAACCATGGTACACCCTTGGAATTTCATCACATAATCACGTACTGTTTTTTCTTTTAATATGATTATCATGTACTGCTGACAACACAGGATTGTTCTTTAGCTAAAGTTTAGTTTAGTGTTTTAAAAAACCGGACAAATTACCAAACCATTTTGGAGGGTGGGTCATGGTCCGATTTGTCTGATCAGTTGAACCAATAATTAAATTGGATGATATTATAAATATAATTTTAATATAAATAACATTTACTTATTGATAAAAGAATGTAAAAAGATTCATATATGTATTTATTCATTTATTCTTATCAAATTAATGTGGATTTTAATTCAACGAAGTATGTGATTAACAAAAGTTATAGATTTTATAGTCATTCTAATAATTATTTTTTTCTTTTTTTATCAATTCAAATGTTGCACGTATGATTACAGCAATAAAATTTTAAATTATAGATATTTTTATATTTTAAAAATTTACCTGTTCAACCAGTTTGACGGGTTTGATTGGTTCACCGATTTTGGGTGATTTTGACCAATATTGGTTATGAGTGTTGAATTGGGTGTACTAGCTGATATTGGTCCAACTGACCGCGTCAATCTGGTTTTTAAAAGATGGGTTTAGTTTATTTTGAATGGAAAAGGGACTTGCCTTAATAAACATGCTTTCCAATTCATATTTTAAATTTCTACCATAATTTTTTAGACTGAATTAGGGCAAACCCTAAATTGAAAAACCCTGTTCACTTCAATTACCACCACTACACATTATCATCCACTGCCTTATTTGCTCCCTCCATCCTCCATTGACAGAGATAATTACCATTTCAGTCTTATATTTACAGTAAGAACCTGAAAGTTACTTGTTCTTGGGGAAGCAGAACTTCCATCTTTTGCACTTTATTAGTCTCATATGCTATATTATCTTCCAAGGGACCATAATTTTAATAGTGATACTCCTCACAAAGTACTAGGGTTGATGAGTGTAATTGTTACATGAGAAATTTATCTATAAACGTTAGTTATGGTTTGCTACTTCTCTCTGTTATGCATAACTGAATTCTTGGTTTCAGTAATGGTGGGAAAGGAATCTTGATGGTTAAAACTCCTCAAAATTTCCTAGGAAGAATATCACAAGCATGGGGTGTCAGTCCTCTCAGCATGCATTTGTTCTTACAATAGTGTTCATCAAACTTCTTAAACCTATGACTAAACGTTATACTATCACATTTATTTTTGTGAAAGAAGTTATGGCTTTGATGATGATTATTTAACTGTTAATAGCTACAACTCTTCGAAAATTCTGCATATCAAAAGTTACTGGCAGAAACCACTCAGATGTATGAGAGGAAGATTGCAGAGTTGATTAAGCAGATTGAAGACAAGCATTCTTGTGTTGAACATGCTGTGGAAGAATTAGATGTGATGAAAAGGCTTCTGAATGATCATCAAAAGTCAATTAAGGTTTTTACATTTTAGTTTGTATGTCAACTTGGAAACAGCTGAATATGCTTGTGAACATTTTCTTGTACTTAATCTTTTTCTTTTGATAAAAGTCTGCATTATGCGTTAGTATATTACCTAGCTTTTGTGTCATTTATATGATTTCTAAGTATTTCTCTTCTAATATTGTATGCTTTATTCCATGACAACTTTGATAAGCAAATCTTCCAAATTCAAAACATAATACTTATATATTATATTTCCTTTAACATTTTTATTCCTTGGTGAGAAGCAACAAGAGATGGAGAATTTTGCATATCAGAAGACCCTTGCTGACACCACTAAGATGTACGAGGAGAAAGTAATGGAGCTAGTTAAACAAATAGAAGATGAGCGTGCCCAATCTAAATGTGTGCAAGAACAATTAGACTCGGCAAAGGGACATAAAGATGATCCTCAAAACTCAGAACAGGTTAATAGCATCACTATTTTACGACTAGCATAAATGCCTCTTTTAATGTTTAGCATACTGCTCAAATTGTGTTCTCTTGAACTTATAAAAATTGATTACAACATCAGCAACCCCCCTAAAGCTGGTGTCTGTCATCTGCTGGATCACTCAGGGCAGACTGTAGCTTACCACATTTTATTTAGCCAAACAAAATGAAAGAGTGCTCTTAATGTATTATGCTTTAGTTATTGAGAATATTAGTTCTCTTCTTTACTGAATATGATTTCAATACGTTTTTCAAAATTTTATAATGGATCTTTAGTTCTTTGTCTTACAAATGACTTTTGTTTTATATGTTTTGTAAATGGCTCTTTTAGATTTCTGTTCTTTTTGTGTAGGCCATTTTCAAAGCGAGATAAGTATTTCTCTTGTATGATTGATTCACTGAATTTTTCTAACCTCTCTTTAAAAGATTCTAAACAAAGTAAGTGTAATCCAAGTTCTTATGTTTGCGCTATAGTTTTTATTCATTATTTCTTTTCTTTTATTTTGCCCTCAATATATTACTGCCTTCCTATGTACTGTCCGCTTCATTCTTTCTTTTCCCATTTTGTTTCACATGAAGTGCTTTTGTTAGTTTTGCAATTTGTATTATATCCAAAGTGACTTGTAAATGTAAGTGCTTCTCCTTGTTCAAGAACCAGGGGAAGAAAGAGATTGATAAACTCAAAAAGAGATTACAAAGAATGTCCCATTTGCATGAAACTACTGCAAATGAACTCCAATTGTTGAAATCAAAATACCAGGATTTGTTACAGAAGGAGGTAAGCATGCTTATAAAATTAGATGGGTTTTCATGAACTCTCCTTCACTCAGCACGTTACTTTGACTTGGATGATGAACATGTGACTAGTACAAACCATTTCATGAGTCTTAATTATTGTTCCTTTACCTACTTCCATCCAATATTGTTCTCATATTTAGGGTCCTATTTTCTCTTTGAATTTTCACTTTTTAAGAATTTAACTGATAGGGATATTAATGATTTAGAATCTCTTTTGCTTATGCTTCATTCTGTTCAACTGGCTCTTGAATTTTTTGCTTTGTTTTCTTGTAAGTCCCATTTTCAGTTTCTTACTCATTCTTTTAATAGAGATTTGGGAGAGGTTCGTTCTTGATGCACCCATTTGGAGTTCTAAAGCTCCTTCTCGGGTCAAATCTTTCATTGGGACAATTGATGCAGAATCAATGTAATTCCTAATTAGGGTTCCATTCGAGATTTAGGGTTATTATTGTTAACTAAGGGTTCAAATTTGAGGAATTTCACTCCTATTAGTTATGGATCTTATATGGTGTTTGGATAGGTGTTTCCTATTCCAGTGTATTTCCTGTTTTGGGGTTACTTTATTTGTGTGTTTGGATAGGTATATGCTATCCCAGTTTATTTCCTGTTCAGTGCGTTTGGGGATTAGTAATCTTATTAGTTAGGGTTTTTATACGATGTTGAAATCGGTTATATTTTATCTTGGTTGTTCCTTTATTATTAAGGGATTACCATATGCAGATGGCAATAAATATTTACCCTATCACAACTTAGGGACCTTAAGCTTGATTTCTAATTGTATAAAACAACAAACAAAGTCTTATCCCATAAGGTGAGATCGGTTACATAAGTCAAAAGACGCCATTGGGTTCTATTACAACCAAATTTTCATGAATATCATTTATCACAAGATCTTTTTTAACAATCTCTCCAAACATATTTTTTAGTCTTTCTCTACTTTTTTTATTGGACTAAATACCATATGATCGACTTTTCTTACTAGGCCCTTTTAACAGTGTTATTTGTACATGTTCAAATCACTTTAATCGAGTTTCTGTAATTTTTTTCTTAATAGATGCAACACCAACTTTTTCCATCATACAATTATTCCAAATCTTATCTTTTCTTATATATTCACTCATCCAACTCAACATTCTTATTTCTACCACTCTTATTTTTTGTTCTTTTTGTCCCTTCAATGTCCAATACTCATTATCATAGAGTAAAGTTGGTTTTATAACAGTTTATTATAATTTTTTTGAAGTTTGATAGAAACTTTGCAATCATAAATGACTCTTGAGGCATTTCTCTATTTCAACCACCTAACTTGTATCACATCACATTAATCTCTTCATCACTTGTTAAGATTAATCTAAGATACTGAAACCTTGACACTAGTGATATGATGTACTCGTTAAATCTTACCTCCAATTCATTACTAACTCGCCTCTTGTTAACTTGCATTCTATAGACTCTATCTTGCTCCTACTTAAATGGAATTATTCAAAAACATTTCTCCATATCTATTGTTTAGAATTGGTTTTTACTATTGACTCAAATAGGAATATATCATCTTTAAAAAGGATACTTTTAGAACTATCTTTTGGATGTGCTTAGTAAGTACATCCAAAACTAAAGTAAAAGGATATGGACTCATGAATAAATCTTGCTGTGAACCTATCTTTACAAGAAAATATCCTGTCCTACCTCTATAAATTCTTACGCTCGTCGTTGTCTTATCATACATATTCTTTATAGCTCGAATTTCTTTTCTCAAGCCTTCCACATCCTATCGTAGGCTTTTTCTAAATCAATGAAAACCATGTACAAATCTTTCTCTTTACTTTGGTATCTTTCAATCAAACCCCTCAAAAGATGTATAACCTTTGTGGTTGATCTTCTTGGCATAAAACCAAATTGGTTCGCTGATATATGAGTCTCTTTTCTTAATCTATGCTTAGTCACTCTTTTCTATAGTTTCATTATGTGGTCATGAGTGTTCCCTCAATAGTTTGTACAGCTCTTAATACTTTTTAATTCTTGTAGATAAGTATCAAAGTGTTCTTCCTCCATTTATCTGGCATTCTCTTGAATCTCAATATCTAATTAAATAACTTAGCAAGCCAAAAAATACCTTATTCTCCCAAATCCTTCCAAACCTTGATAGATATATTATTAGGACTAATAGCCCTACCATTGTCTATATTCTTAAGTGTTTTTTTACCTCAACTACTTGAATTCTATAATAAAAAGCAAAGTTTTGATCCTCCTCTCAAGTAATTAAATCTTCCATGTCCATATCTGTTGTTTGCCCATCATTAAAAAGCTTGTAAGAATAACTCCTCCATCTTTCATTGCTATCTTCTTTTGAGACTAAGAGTTTTCCCTGTTCATCCTTAATGCATTTCACTTGATTCAAATTTCTTGTTTTACTTTCCCTTCACTTAGCAAGCTTGTATATTTTCTGTGCTCCATTTTTCATTCCTAAAGCTTGCTAAAACGCTAAAACTCCTCAAAAGCTTTAGATCTTTCTTTGTCTTAGTTATGGCTATCCTATACTTTTTCAAATATTCAACATGGTTACAAAAGTGTAATGCTTTGAAACACTTTCTCTTATATTTAATCTTCTCTTGCACACTCTCATCTCACCACCATGATTCTTTAACTTTAGGTCTAAATCCTTTTTATTCACCCAAAATTGCTTTAGCTACTTTCCTTACCCCATTAGATCTTCCCACATAAGGTTGGCCCTTCCTTGTGTCTCCTAAATTCTTTCTTCCATTAGCTTTCTCCGAAAAACTAACTAATTTTTGATAGGATAGAACTTAGGAAATTGTTGTCGTGATGCCTTTGGTTCTAGATTAACAGCAGCACTCAGTAGTCTAATGACATTTTCCAGATTCACAGACCCTACGCAGCTATCTCCCTTCATATGTGTTGTTTGTGCTAGTTCAGAAATAGGTGACCATTTTTTTTTGCATAGCTCAGCAGCTACTTTGATATGGAAAATCTGTTTGAAATTCTTAGTGAATATTGGGTGTCGCCATATACCTTGGAACAGTTTCTCTTGATTCCTTTTAAAGGTTTTGGAAAGAATAAGGAGCATAAATCTTTGCGGCAGTGTGAAGTGTAAGTTGTCCTCTGGTGTATACAGTTAGAAAGGAATGCATTCAATTTTAATGGGGCTGTTTTGCTGTTACATGTGTTAAGGGATAGGATTGTGGTTATGGCTACTGATTAGTTTTATGCATATGGTCTTTTTTAGGGTGTTTCTCTCTTTGATATGCGGAGAGATTGAGCTGCTTTGTTTCACTTTTTTAGCCTTTTAGTCTCACTTTTTTCTTTTAGTTTCTTTGTTTAGGTCTGTCTTTGTATTGTTCTTGTTTCTCTATATTACATTTCTTCTTTTATCAAATATATATAATCTTTCCTTTTGTGAAAATTTTTAAAATAGCTGCATTATATGAATTTTTTTTTTCAAAATTTAATTTTGAAAGGTTACACTAAATGAAGAACTTCGTGATCTTCAGCAAGGACTTCTTATGGAAGAGAAGCAGAGAATGGTTGTTGAAAATGAGCTCATAAAACTAAAGGCAAAGGTCGCTGAAACTGAGAAGGATATTCAGGTAATTTTGTCTTATGTCTTTTCATCTTTTTTTGTAGTTTCAAAAATATACTTCGTCACCCTTTTCTCAGGATAGTAGATCTTGTTTGCAGGAAAAGGCATTTAAAGAGTTGTTGGAGTATGGAACCCCTATTCGATCACACAACTGCAAACCATCAAAGGAGACAATATCTAGTCAAAAAGCTGTAATTGCAAAACTATGCAAAGAAGGCAAGATTTTTAGTATTAAGCCCTATGAATTTGGACAGATAACTTTTGTTAATTTTGTTGCTGATGTGGTAATTTCTATACTCTTTAATGAGAAAACTTCAGTTGGATTTCAAAGAATATTACAATTGTTGAAATCTGAGGACCCAGATACCCAAATTCATGCTCTGAAGGTGATAGCTAATCTTGCTGCTGAAGGTACAGAACATGGATTAATGCCGCTTTTCCATTCTCTTTTAAATTGGACTGGATCATAGCTATGCCTATCATTGTTCTCGCTGCATCTGCTTTATGACATATCAACGAATATGCCAGGTTGAACTTGTTACCTTAGTTGCTTTCTTTATAAAATTTATATTGATCTTTCTAATGTGTAGCTTTTTTTCTTTAGAGATATGTTTATTTGAACCCTCAGTTACACAGAAAAAAGCATGTCTCAGTTTCACAAGAAGAAATCGTAAATGAAGCTGTTCAGTTGCATTAAAATATTGACATAGATTTTAAATTTAAACACAAGTGATTGATGGAAGACAATACAAATAAAGAAGTTTGGAATCCCTTTAATTTCATATAATAAACGAATCTCTAAATTTGTTTTTTGGTCGATCATTTATCTGCTTTCTCCTGAACAGAGACACCTTAACAAAAGTTACTTCTATATGTCTCTTTGTAGCTTCAGTGCTTTCACCATGCTTTCTTAGTTTGATGGAATAATGCAGGGTAACCTAATTAGAGAAGATATATTATGTGTATGAAATGTGTATTGGTTGAACTCTCATTCTTCAATTCATTCTAGAATTTATTCATATAGTTAGTTGCAAGTTTATTTTCATGCATATTGCCAACTTCCTTCTCAGATAGGCTGTTAATTTGAAGACGGTAACCCTGTACATTTACAAATGTTACCATTTTCAGATATTAATCAGGAAAGAATTCTTGAAGAAGGAGGTTTAGATGCATTGCTTACATTGTTGCAATCATCACAAAACACAACAATTCTTAGAGTGGCATCTGGGGCTATTGCCAATTTGGCCATGAATGGTAATTCTAAAGCTTTTTTCATTTGTCTCATACATCTCTACCTGTGTCAAAAAAATTTATTGCTAAATTTTTTGTCATATGTTTAGTCTTCTATGTTATACTCTTTTCTATTTTAACATTATAGTTTTAGAAACAGTATGCTTTCAAGTAATAGCATTGTTGGCAGTGAATTTTCAACTGCCTACGAGCCTCTAAAGGCCCAACATTGTTGAACTATCTGTTGATTTGACCCAATAATGGGATTTGCTTGATGGTATAAGTAGGCCGAGAATTGGATTTACTGACCTAATAAATTTCTGGGTCTGAATCTGTTAGGACTCACAAGAGAATAAAATGGAAATTGGTGAGGTATTGATTGATTATCAGCAAAAATATGAGTACAAGACTGGCTCAAAGGCCCCAGGACAGCGTCCTCTGCACAGAGATGATCTCTGGCCCAGCTTGAAAAGCTTACAACTCTACTGAAAATCTCCTCTCCCTCTCATTCCTCACCCACTCTTTTAACCACCCCCACTCCCTACTGACCACTTCCTAAAATACCCCCTTAATTCCCTGCTTTTTTCCTCCTCCCGTATACTCTCCATTTCTGTTTTTCTATTGGGCCTTGTCTGCCCATTTCAGTTCTAACATTGCCTTCCTCTTGAGGATCAGCCTTGTCCTCAAGGCTGGAGTTAGCTAATTGTTCATTGGTCTTGACAGAATCTTCCCAAGTTGCCTTCTTGATACCATCATTTTTCCTAGGCTGCATAGGAGGACTACCATCCAGCAATTCACCTTGAGTTACCTCTCTGTCAAAACATCTTTGCTTGCCTACAGATCTTCTGTGGCGCTGTTGAAAAGAGTAGTGACCTCCACCTGAAGCTGCCTTGTTTTCACTCATGCCATAAAAAGCAGCCAAATTTTTCTCTATACAAACAGGTTGCCACAATGTAGAAGAATTGGCCTCCACTGTTACTACAAAAGGCCACAGCCAAATGTAACTCAAAATCGCACCTATGGCAAGCCCTTCTATTTCACTTTTCTTATAGATATAGGCATCTACATTGAGCACACATACAATTATCACTGTGTTCTGCAGCTGTCCCAAACCTGAGATGTGCAGCAGAGAGTTGTTTTGGCAGGATATAGAATTATCTTGCTTAATTAAGAACTTGTAGAGTGCCTCCAGGTTGCGCAAGACAATCACACTAATAGAAAACAATTTGGAACACCAATGCTTCTGGCCAGTTGAAATTAAAAGGGAAACATCAACATTTATTAACCTCCCCTTCTTTCTCAGAAATCTGCCATCCTCATTTGCAACCCAGTCAGCAGCAAGGGTAACCAAAAAATAAATCTCATTCAAATCGTAAATCTGTCTCCAAACACCCAAATAATCCAGAACAAACTTTCCATAACATCCATTCTGATTCTCTGGAGTTTCAAGACAAGAATGATGCTCCAAAATATTAACAATCTTGTTTTCCCCATAATTTCGAAAGTAAACCCATGCCTCAACAGAGAATGGATTCTGCATCATCGTGTGTTCCACCCTTCCCTCAGGATTCATAACCCTTTTATCTTGCCAGACACACTTTGATGAGTTCAACTCCAATTGCACATGTAGAGGTTCTTTCACCCAACTACTTCTAGAATCAATTCCCAAAAATTCAGCATATACTTCCTTCTCTAGCGGAACTTTGATGACAAGTGCCCCATTTACGGCAACACCAAACTTATGCATTGTTAACATTGAGGGATAGTTGACAATCTGTTCTCCAACATCCAGCACACAACCCATGACCAAATCAATAAACCGAAATGCATTCCATCCACTGTCAGTAACTAATTGATGGTGCTTAGAGTTGGTGCCATCAATTAGTTCAACGGTTCCCTCCTGAGTATCTCTATTCCAACTGAAGAGATTTACTCCTTGGGACACACCAACCTTTTCACTCTTTTCAGAAAAATTGTCCAAGGGCAACTCTGCTACCCAAACTTTAGCAACCGTTGGAGCTTCAATCATCATACTCCCAATTTTTTTTCTACACCCCTGCTCCCTATCCATTACTACAGTAAAATGGGACCCGTAATCTACTGCTGGTTTGGAAACACACAAATAATTGAGGTGAAGCCAATAAACTTCATACCGTGAGAATATTGTCTCAGTCGATGCACTAGGCACATTTGCAAGGCCTCTTCCCTTGGTCCAAACAGGAACTTCACATGCGATTGTCTCTGCTCTGGTCTCAAGCTGAGATATTTTCCCAAGAACGAGTTCTCTTGCGATGGTCTCAGGCTGGGGATTTCTCTCACAAGGACTCCCCTCTCCAATGATTTGAATTAGGAGTGCGTCCTCCCTTGATTTCTTGGTGATGCCGGGGTCCCACGCACGTTGAGGAACTGCAGTCCTTGGAGGGTGAACCCATCGTTGCTTCTCCTTGTGCATGCCCCGCCTCTTGTCGAAATCGTTCTCCTCTCCCTTTGCTGCCCGTAGTTCATCGAATTCGTTGATGATGACGGAAGTGGACGATACGCTACGTCGAGGATAACTCATGTGAGTGTCAGTATCATGGCTTCCTTCAGCTTGGGCATTCTCCGTGTTTCCGAAGTCTTCGATGATGATGGGAGTGCACTGCGTGCTGAGTTGGGGGAGGCTCATGCTCCACTCGCCCTTGGGAGGAATTGGGTCCATCGAAATGGAGGTGAGGCCCAGTCTGGATCCCTTCATGGGCCCTGTGGGTTGATTTGGTCCAATCCTAAGGCTCAGCCCCTCTGTTCCGTAACCACAGGTTTCATAATCTTGCCTCCTCTCCCATGTTGTTCCGTCGTCCGCCTCATTCCCATCAGTCTCTATTTTCGTCCGACACAAGCCCGTTTTCGTGCCCAAAAGCGACTCCCCATTCATCGCCAAAGTTACTGGTTCCGCTTCCTTCATGATTTCATCTTCAAGGTCTTGACCATCGACTGTCAGGTCTTTGTCATCAATGTTTTTTATCAAGCGTTCTTCATCACCCTTAGCATCGTCCGTCTGCATGGGTTCATTTTCCATTGCTGTCGACACCTCCATCGTTGGACTCCTTGTGGAACACATCTTATCTAGTAGCAAAAATATCTTCAATATTAGCTGTAGCTCCTCTAGCTTCTTAAATTTTTGACTAACCGCCTTTAAAATTTCTGCAACTGGTCTCATTTCAAACCCCCGTTCCATCGCTTCTGCTCTGAGGCTTTCCACTTCTTTTTCCAGCTCTGCAAATCCTGAGTCCCTCTCTGTCGCCATCATCCGGCAGGTCGGACCAATTGTTAGGACTCACAAGAGAATAAAATGGAAATTGGTGAGGTATTGATTGATTATCAGCAAAAATATGAGTACAAGACTGGCTCAAAGGCCCCAGGACAGCGTCCTCTGCACAGAGATGATCTCTGGCCCAGCTTGAAAAGCTTACAACTCTACTGAAAATCTCCTCTCCCTCTCATTCCTCACCCACTCTTTTAACCACCCCCACTCCCTACTGACCACTTCCTAAAATACCCCCTTAATTCCCTGCTTTTTTCCTCCTCCCGTATACTCTCCATTTCTGTTTTTCTATTGGGCCTTGTCTGCCCATTTCAGTTCTAACAGAATCTGGACGAAAATCATGCTCAAAGGACCCTAATTTAAGTGGATAAGAGTCTAAAGTGTTTGAGAAAACACTGCATGTTTGCAGTCTGATCAGAAAAGAGTAGAAGAGTTTGCACTCTTAAGTTCTTTATCTCTCCAGATAATTCAGCCATATCTTTTGAAGAGAAAAGACAAATTCCAGTAAAATTAATAGATGAATATACTATTAAAGGGGAGAATTATCAGATTTATCAAGCACTACCTAATTATTTGATTGTTATATTATCTGATTTGTGGATAAGTCTGGACAAGTAATCAATAATTAGTTCCCATAAGAGTTTTATTTTATAGCCTTATCACCTTTTCTGTATAAATAGAGGCTAAAAGCTCTCTAAAAAGCTGCTGAAATTTTGCAAGAGAGAGCTCTGTTGGAGAGAAAAATACTGAGAGTAGGGAGAGAAAAGCAGAGATCCTAGAGAAAAAGATTCTGTTGCTGCAAGTTAAAATGTAAAGACCAGAATTATAGGGCATTCGAGGACTAACCAGGTTGAGTGCTTTTTCCTTCTATAAACAGAAATTCAGGTTAAGAATTCTAGGGTCCTCTTCTCTTCTCCTCTTCAACGTTTCCTAATCTTTAAGTTTTAATGCCTTAAATCAAAATTCTGAAATATTTTGGCTTTCTTTCCTTCTTATAGAATCAGGGGTTTCTAAAAGATGTTAACAGTTGAGTTTAGCTTAACCAGGGTCTGAATCCTGTTTCTTCATTATGTAAATAAAGTATTTATGATGCATTTTTGTTCCTGAAATTCTGAGCACAATATTGTATCATTTCTGTGAACTTTTGGCATTGGTGATTTTCTCTCTTTTTCAGAGGGCCAATAGATAAACAAGATGATTTCTGAATTTTTAAGAATATTGTCTCTTGTGTGCTGATGCTTTTAAAATTAAATTCTGGAGGATATTATCTATCACATAAGAATATTTTAAAAATTATCTTGTGTTACGTGGTTTTGCTGTTGTTGCTTTCTAAATTTAATCCTTATAAATGATGATATGGTGAGCTATATTGATTTAATTAATTTAAGTGTAGAAAATGTTAGTTCACATCCAGAGTTTGTTATATGTTGACTTTGTAAGCATGCATATGCTTGAATTTATAGATATTAGTCAGGGTTTAATTGTGAGCAAAGGAGGTGCTAGGCTGCTAGCAAAGACCGCATCAAGATCAGTGGATCCGCAGACACTTAGGATGGTTGCTGGTGCACTTGCTAATTTATGTGGCAATGGTAAGCAAAAGGTTTGCTTTACTTTTGTGGAAAATAAAGCTAATTTAAGTTCTTGGGGTCATCTATTTCCTAAAAGTTTCTCATGTATACTTGTGTGTACCATTTCAGAAATAAGAAGCTTTCGGATTTGGATCCTTTGACTTTTTTCTTGTCTGACTTAAGTGACATTATATCTCTCTACAATTTAATATATGAATTTCACTTTTTTTTTTATTACTTTTTTTCTCTCTTAATTTTGTATCTTTATCTCTCTGACTCTCCTATGCCTTTAGAGGATCTTAATTCAAAGTTTTGTGTTCGTATTTCTTTGTCACTCTCTTAGATCTCTCTCTCTCTCTCTCTCTAGTTCTAGCAAACCCTAACATGGTAGCAGAGTGGATCTGATCTCTTGGGCCATTAATATTTTATAATCTTTGTTCCCTTTTCTTCTTCTCTCATTTTTCCCACTCCCCTTGTTTTGTCTCCATGATAGATATATATACTTCATCTTAATGGGAAGTGTTGGGAAATAGAAGTTGTAATTTAAAGTCTTGACGTCACCTATTAATTTCCTGAAATTTATCTTTCTATATATATATATATATATATATATATATATATACTTGTATGTCCCATTTCAAAAATAAGAAGTTTTCTGTTCTGCTCTCTCTCTCTTTCTCTCCTTGAACTCTTACAATCCCTTACAACTTGTGGCTTACTGTATCATTCTCCTTGTCGAATTCATACCTGTGTGAGGTTTTAAATACTTGACTTTATTGCATCTCATCCCAGACGCCGTTGTAAACTTATCCTATATTTACCACAGATAAACGGTATACATTTTGAAACTTCATCTATGATCTAACAAGTCTCAGATCAAATAAAAATATATTCTTCCATTCTGATGAGAGGCTGTGAATAACAGAGAGTTTACATATGATGCTGAAAGATGATGGAGGTATCAAAGCTCTCCTGGAAATGGTCAGATGTGGAAATTCTGATGTCATTGCACAGGTTGCAAGAGGCTTGGCTAACTTTGCAAAATGTGAACTTAGAGGAATAGCTCAAGGTTCATGACTCTGATGTTTTTGTATGAACCGATAATTCTTTGAACTTTTTTCCTCCTGGAGTAACAGAAATAAAAATTACTTCTGCAGGACAAAGGAAAGGTCGTTCTCAACTGATTGACGATGGTGCTCTTTCATGGTTAATTGCCAACTCTAATACTGCTTTGGCATCAACCCGCCGACACATTGAGCTTGCTTTATGCCATCTGGCACAAAATGGTGAGCTGCTTACTCTACTAGACACTACCTACTATGAAATATAAGCAAAGTAAAATGCATCAAAGATGAGGAGTTAGTCCCTGAGACATTTAATCATCATTTCAAACATAATTTAGTACATTCAAGAATAAAATTTGGTTCAGAAGACATGCAGAAAATGAGAAGGAATATTGTTTGTTGTGTTGTATGGGAAAAAAAATCTTTTAAGAATGGTATTTAAAGCTGAATTGGTTTACCCAGATATTGATATCACTTAACAATTTCATAAATATGTTACGTCTGGAATGTGCATCTTGTTTTCTTCAGTGCTTCTAACTGTTCCATGTAGCACAGCATGAAAAAACTTCGGGGAAAATGGTGGAATGCTGAACAACCCCCCTCCCCCTCCAACTCTTCTTTCCCTAGTCTATTTTTCAAAAATGTTTTACCCTCTCTGATGCCATAATCATTTTTTCAACCACCAGAAATTTGACCACCTTGCTAAAATAAGATCCTCTTCGGCTACATTGATGCCAAACAGATTGGCATAATGCAAGTCGTGTTCTTGATGATATTATCCTAGTTTTCTCCTTTAGAGGACTAGTAGATCGTCCCCTTTTATTTCTAAATTTGACTATAATTTTTTTTACTAAGTCTACTCCAATCTTACTTCGTAGTAGAACCAGCCCAGTATTTGAACAAGGTTTAGTATAATCTTCACAATAATTAATCAGCATTAGATCATTTGTGTCAGGTAGTGATGCTCAGATATATATCAGAATTAGAATAGATGAACAAGCTGGAGTTTACTGGCGTTATCAACATACAAAGCTAATTTCAACATAATTCAATTTTTTCAATCTGGCACTCATGCTAGAATCCTTTCGAATTGGATTTCTTTGTCATGGGAGTCTATGTACTGTAAGTGTTTGTTGCTAGTTTACCTTATTATTCCTTTTTTGGCCATAAGTTTGCCTTAGCATTCAATAACACTGGTTTTATTCTTGGACGTTGTTAAGAGGTATGAAAGGATCTAAGTTAGTATGAAAAGTTAAGAGAATGGTCTCTGACAATGGAGTCAATGTATTGAAATAGAAACACTCGTTAATGGAATACAATTATTGTTTTCTTCACTTTTCTCTCTCATCCTTTCTCTCCCTACTTTTTCAACAAGCGTTTGTTAAAATGTGTCATATCCACTAACATCATTTTTAGGGTTTAACATCTCTACTCATTTGGGATTTGCTTCTTTAAGGTGATCATTATGTGCTATGTTTTTTATTTATAGACAGATGCTCTTAGTACTAAGAACTAACTGTAGTCCGTAGTCTGTACTTTGTCTCTCTTTCCCTTGTCATCCTCTTCTCTCTCATTGACTTACTCTCTCTCTCTCTCTCTCTCTCTTTATGTTCCTAATCTTCTTTCTTTTTGCATGGCAACCTCATCGAATTTGAAAGTAAACTTAAACTGTACATGCAACATTAAACAAATTCCACTTATCCAGCTTATGTAAACGGAAATTTGAAAACTTTCCCCTCGATTGTATGCAGTTTCCATTTCATCCTTCTACTTGTGATGCAAATTTTATTTGAGAATTTATGATGGATCTATAATTTTGGAATTAGGGTTTGTAATTGAGGATTTAGGGTTTAATTATTCCTAGTTTGGCAAATTGGAGTGTAGGTGTTTGGTTCTTGGGATAACTTATTCCTAGTTGGACTAATTATTCCTAGCGTAGGGTTGCTTGAGTTGCCTGTATAAAGCATATTGTAGTTAAGAGCCTGTACCTTCTGTATTGATTCTGAATTATCTGGAACATAGTATCTGGATTATTCTTCCTTGGTTCCATTCTTATTCTAGTCAAGTTGATCACAAAATTCTTTGCTTTGGTCACCTTTGTTGAAGACAATCTTGTTTAAATTTGATCAGAGGAGAATGCCGAAGAGTTCATTTTCAATGGGGGAGTTAACGAGCTCATTAGAATTTCAGTACAATCCACCAGAGAAGAAATACGTAACCTAGCACAGAGGACACTGGAATCTAATCCAATCTTTCAAGCAAGATTGAATGCACAACAGTTTCAATAAATACTTAGGACTTCATTTTTGAGCCTATAATTTCTAAGTATGTATCATGTAAGTGATAACATCAGAATTTTTATGATGCTCGGTAATTTATTGGATAGCATGTGTAAATTTACGTTTTAATTAGAGCATTTTTGTTTTTGTTTAGTTTTAACAAATCCCAACTGCAAATGAAATGGTAATTGGAATTGTGACTTAAGACATATATATAAAATTAGAATAGAGAAAAAGTTAATGAAATAAATGTAAGATCTATAATTTACATGTTTGTGCAAAATTAAAAAAAAGAGAAAAAGTTACAAAGTCAGAAAACAAAAAAATTAATAGATTCACTCCCATGGTAATTGAAATTTCACCTTGTTATTTTTACAAATCAAATATAATTAAATATTTATTTAAAATAATTTACATAATCAAATTTATTAAATTTTATAAATTAAATTATAAAATTGTTAAAATGTTTGTAGGCCATTCATATAACAATTTAATAATTCTTACTCAAATAAGAGCTACTTATTTTATTGACATTTATAGATTTTGGTGTCGAGTTATGGAAAACGGAGATAAAGTTTTATAAAGAATGTAATCAATTAAATGGCAACATGAAGCTCATGAATTATTGTAATGTAATTTACAGCAGATATTATGGCCACTATGTTACATTTCAATTAAAAAAGAAGAGAGAGAGAGAGATAGAGAGAGAGTTGAGATCAGGGCAACAATGGCAACCAGAAGCTGGGCAACAGTCTTGACAACAGCGCCAAATGAGATAGTAGGGAAGCCATTTTATGGGTAATGTGTTTCAGATATCCAGTTCTCAGTGGGAAGCATTCCGGGTATGGTAGCTATATTCATTGTAATTAAAATGTGACGTGTAAATCACCAAAATCTGTCTTCATTCCAGAAATATGTGGAGCCATTTGCCAAAAACTTTAAAATATATGGAGCATTTCCATATTGAATAAAATAAGGCATACTTAAAAGGACAAAAAATAATTACAATCATTAGATATGTGGGACCTACGTATATATTCCACATAATTAACGAGTGTAATTGAATTTTATGTATTTTTAGTGTGTTTTATTTTAATGGAAAGAAACTCTCCTTAAAATAACACCATCAATAACTTATAAATTGTTTCATAAATTATCAAATTTGTGTGACTCCTAATGTAATATGTGAAGTTGAATAAATATAATTATTTAAAATTTTAAATATATATTTGATAAATTTTAATTTATAAAAATAATAAAAATTATGTATTTTATATGAATAGACTTTTCCTAATAGTATAAGTTTTCTTTCTTCTTACTTTTTTTTTTTTAACACAAGCAAACAAAAGAAAATATTTCACTTTATTGAATTATTTTAGAGTTGCTGTTGTTTTCATGCTTGCCCCTTTCGAAATTACTTTCTCTTTTGATTATCTTATTGAATTATTTTAGAGATGTCTCATATCTATCATTATATTCTAAAAAAGACGAGTATTCATCAATAATGGAAGAACAACATATAATACTCCCAAAAGAAACAAGATCACTAATGGGGTATCATGTTAAAATGAAAAGTGGGCCCAAAACAATGAAAGAAGACAGAGACACAACTGTGTTGTTTGAGGATTACGATTCCTTAATCCTTGTTTTTCGAAGTTTAAAAATGTAATAAATAAGAGATAAAGATAAAATTTAAAAAAATAAATGAAAAATTTTATAATTTAAATTTAAATATAAAATAGAAAAATTATTTTAGTTAAAAAAATGAAAAAACTTAAAAAAATTATATATATTTCTTTAACTTTAAGTTATTTATAATTATACCTCATCAATTATAAAATTTAAAAAATATTTTTTTTAATTATTAAAATAATATAAATTCATCCTTATATTTATTTATTTTTAAATGTTAATAATTACATAATTTTGATATAATTATTAATACATATTATTTTTTATTAATTATTTAAATAAACTCAATAATAAATAAAATTCTATCTTATTAAAAAAAATTGATTATATAGATGAAATAGATTAAAAAATTTATATAAATTAGACAAAATATTAAATAAAGAGTCACAAAAAATTATTACTTTAAATTAAAATCTTGATATTCTAACATTTTAAAATATTATCTTTTATACTACAATATATTAAATTACTAAAAGTAATTTATTTATCTAATTAAATAATAAAATAACAATCAAAAGTAGAAGATACAGAATAATTGTCTTTTACTTAAAATTTCACATTAGTGAATCCAAATTAAATGTTAACGAAAATACTGTGAAACGGAATAAATAAAGTGCAAAAAAAATTTATCATTTAAAAGCTTCAAGAAATTATAAAAAATTAAGAACAATATTAAAATTATATTTATGCATTAAGAATAATTAAACTTTTTAGTACACATTGGCTTCTTTCTTTTTTTTCTTTTTATATAAATTTTTATTTACATTAGTTTATCTAAAGAAATATTCAAAAGATATTATATGTGTAAACTATAATATATAAATTACGTAATTATTAATATTTCATAATAGATAAATAAGATATATTTATATTATTTTAATAATTAAAAAAATAATTATTAATTTTTATAATTAAAAGAATATATTTATAAATAAATTAAAATAAATGAAATAGGTGTCATTTTTTTCAAAAATTTAAAGAACCCAAAAAATCTGTCAAAAAAATTTCAAAATTGTTGTTGTACTCCTACTGGTTAAGTACGGATAAGACATCAGCTCCCTTTCGAATAAGCCCACCACCTGTTCCCTCAAACATGCAATCCTTTCTAGACGTTCGTCTCACGATATATCGCCGTACGTTTCCAAAAACCCTGAGTAGTCTGCTTTTTTATTTTTTGGGTAAAAAAACCCTCAGTCTGTCATTAACTTATTACATGAAAGTACACCATAAAATCTAATTTATCGAGAGGAGAATTTGCCAATTATCTCTTCTTTGGACAGTTCCATTCGATGTACAGCTGTGTCCAAATGCCCAACGGCCCCACCAGGCCCCCAACCCAAAACCACCGTGGTATCTGGTATTCGGATTCACACAAAATCACCTACCTTTGGTCTATAAATACCCGTCCATTTCCTTCTGCGACTCTCATCGGAAACAACCTACGGCGTGTTTGCGTTGTCGTCGGAGAATCCGAAACTTAGAAAAAAAACCCAAGAAAATGAGTTACTTGAATCGTGTTTGGATGGCGGCGACCGTAGCGGTGGCGCAAGGCCACACGGAGCCAGGTCACAAGTGCAAGGCTGGACTTAAGTCTATCCAGCAAAATCGGAGAAGGTTGTTCTCCGCCGGAGACGCGTCGGATCTTAGACCGTTGTCCGGCACGATGGACTCGGACATCGCCGGTGCCAGCGGAGTGATCAGGAACCGTGACGTGGAGGACAGACGAAGACAAGCAAACGATTCTCTCGAGAAAGTTATGTACTTGAATTGCTGGGGTCAGGGCTGAGCAGAGCGGTGGCGTCGAGGTCGCCGGAGATAAGTTCCCAAATTCAATGATTATGATAAGATCTGACCCGGGTCAGGTTGCCAAGTCGCGATCGGTTCAAGGCATATGGGTTGACTGAGTTGTCGCTTGCTAGGGTTCAGATTTCAGAACTGAACTGCAGCTATTGAGGCAGAAAATTGTCTGGCTTTGATCCTGTAAATTGAACAAAAAATGGATTTTTCTTTTTTCATCTTGGGAGTTTGTAATGGATGATGATTGACGAAGTAAGAAAATTGTGCATAGCGTTCTCTAATTCAAGAACAGTGCCGATATTCCCATCCCACGTATACAATTTTGTCAAATTTTTGCTTAAAAAAGCGTTTGTAACAATAAATTTGTTATTTTTATCTATTAAATTGTAAAACATATACACAATTTAGTAAGATCAGTTTGGTGGCTCTTGCATTTTCCATCTAAGAAACTCTTACTTTTTTAATCCATCTAATCTTTTTCCATCGGATTCCTTCAAAGGCTTCTTGCAGCTTCCCTTGTAGAGGTGTTACTGTATGGGCATTTAGTAAGATCGGTTTGGTGCTGTTGCTTGCTATTTATATAAACCAAACATGGCAAATTACTCCCATCTATGGAAGTTCATTTTTCAGATTTGTGCAACCTTACGATTTAGTGAACGTCTAAAGGCCCACACAGTTTCCCCCAAAATTTACCATTTTCGCTGTTCATCAACTCCACGATCTGAATGATCTGACAAGAAGTACACAGATCATAGTATCTTATTTTTCAAAGCATCTTCTTAGAGCTGTCAAGAAGTAATTCCAATCCTGCAAATGTATGGTCATCTTTCTGTTAGATAAAACTAAAAAAGAATAAATCTGATTGATTTTCAGCCCAAACGTCCCTTGCAGATTCAAGAGGTTCATGGCTGGAATTTTAGGGGTTAGATACAAACCAAATATTGCAAAATATCTTGGTTTGGATTTAGATGAGGAGGTTTACAAGAAGGAATTGTACTCGTGTTATTAATAGAATTCAGAGCAAATTGCAGAGTTGAATGTCCGAACACCTTAATTCAATCAAGTCAGTGTTATCCTTTCTTCCAATTTATCATATACCATTTTTCTTCGGCCACAAAGATATGCTCCTCAGGTGACCAAAGAAGAATACATCTTCTATCATGGGACAAATTAACTGTTCCAAGAGAATGGTGTGGTCTGGATTTGCACAAGTTCACTGGATGAATTCCCAATGGCAAAGTGGATGGACGACTGAGAAAGCCATTTGCGGCCTCATGTAACTGGCATGGTACTTTAAATACTGCTGAAGTTGTTACGAGACATCTCAAGTGGAGGGTGGAAAATAGGAATCAAACAAGACAGTCAATATTGGTATGATCCGCGAGCTCTCCTGCAGCCAAAAATGGAAACTGTTAATTGCTTTTGTTTCCTGGTGCAAAATGGAATAAACAATTGGTTCACCAGATATGTGAACTTCAATTTCGAAGGATACTATGAAGAATAGTGTTGATAGGTTTGGAGCTAGAGATAAGCTTCTTTGTATGGGTAATCAAAGGGGAGGATGTTTAGTTAGAGATGATTATACACTTCTTTCGGCTAAACAAGTGAGGTTGGAGGCTCGAAATCTGACAGTGGATTGGCTTTAGTTATGGAAAATCAAGTTGCCATATTGACTCCCTATTCTTTATATATACAACGTGGCATCATCTCACTTAAAAGAATACACATATTCTAAAAAACTCTTACAACCATCATATGGTGGTGAGACCTACAATTATATGTAGAGTACTGTTATATTTATGTTTATGTAGTTTGTCTATTTGAAAATGGTGTCAAATTAGTCATGACATTTTACATAATTTGAAATTAATTTCAAATTAAAATTTGACAGTGATAAAGATTTTTTGTGTATTTTTTCCATCTTCCATGATGTAGAAGTATTTTCCTCATGTATATGGCATGTCTGTCACAGAGCTTTTCCATTTGTCAGTTTTGCAAGAGCATTATTCTCCAAGTTCAGGAGCATCATTCTCCAAGTTCAGGAGCTGAGTCAACTTTGTTGGGAAAAAGGGGAAATGATCGATCAAAATTTCCCCTTTTTAATCCGTTAGAAGGAGCGGTTTAGGGAACTAACCACATTCAGCCTCCCTCGCTGCTTGCTTGGATCAAACCACCCTTAGAGAGCTCAATTAGGATCCACATGTTCTACTAGAGTTCTTCTCCCAAATTAACTATACATGTTGGAAAGCAGAATTTTTCTAGTTCCTCTTTTCCCTTTACTTGGGTTTTGTTGAAGTGTGTCAGGGTCATTGCATTTTCAAAGAGTACGGAGGAACTGCTCACTTGGGACCATTACAACATAATTTAAGATATTTACTATCCCATTTTAATAGCTATCAACTTAGTGTTATGTCACAGTGAGTCCTCGATGACTTCGTAGTCCATCAGATAAGACGATAGGAATATTTGAAAAAAAAATCAAATTAGCAATAATTACAGAGTCCATTTAAGCAATATCAGTAACAATAATGGGGTATAATTCCATTGATATGACGAGTAATAAATGCATGTAGCTGTGATGGAGGATTATCGTACCACTTTCATTTTCTTGACATACTCAATGTACCCAGAAAATAACCAGCTGTGCAGAAATTTTGGTGTGCTTCATCAAACTTCCTGGGGAAAGCCATTACACTGGGGAGTGGGCCACCAAGGTCACAATTTTCTCAATTTGAAAACTAGAGAGCTAATCACATAACAATACAAGAACAGACAGCAGTAACGAACAAAAGAATGCAAAAATCACGACTTAATGCACGCAAGGAACTATATTGATGGTACAATGATAACAACAGTCCCAGTAATCAGCAAACATGTCCCACATGGCGAAGTCGACAGGCAAAGACTATCACACAGTGAAGGGGAGATTTCTCTGGCTTCCAACGTTTGGATTTATCTCCCATGATGCTACATGCTGTGCTTCCCCGGGAAGGATAAAAGGTGAAGAAATCTCTCGGATCATCAAGTCACCACAAAAAGGGCATTCACTGGCTATTGCATCATCCAATTGTGACCGGAGCTGCCCATCATTTAAATTATATATCAGTTTAGTTCAGAAAAATAAAAACTCACTAAGTATAAGCATTTAATGGTGTCCTGCGATTGAATGCTGACATTAAATGAGGGCTTTGGTTTATGCCTAATCAATGGTACACACAAGAATTATATATAAATCAAATTAATCAACAATCAATGCCCCTGCCAAATTTTTGTTGCATGTCAAATGCAATATTGAGTAACACAAGATTCCCCCTATCACCTATTGTTTTGATTTATGTTACTTGAAGCATGGCAGAATATTCTTAACAAACCTTATCCGCTGTGGTTAAGCTTGGTATGGACTCCTCAGAAGAAAGGGTACCATTTGAATCCCTTCTTGATTCACCACCCATCAAAGTAAGCTGCTTCTGCAGATCCAGTATACGCTCAGCCTGCAACGACCACACACTCCCATTACATTCTATTTAAATGAGGGATATCAATTACCATAAGAACGTGATGATTTTACAGGTGGGGTGAGGGACAAAACCCGAATTGAGAATCAGAACTATGCTTCAGAAGAAGGTTAAAGCATTTAAAAAGGAACAAGGTCATCAAATCCCACAACAAGCCCTCTACAACCAACAGTAGCCAAATAGCTCAGACTATGACTCTTTCATATATTTAACCAGTTCTCCAACCACAGCATTTTATGCCCAGCATAGTATACTTCATGCTACTTCATCAAAGCCAAAACAATAATCTGAGAAGTTTACGATAAACTGGGAAAGTAACATTCTACCATGTATTTGCTCCCAAGGGTAATAAGCTCACCACCTTTTGAATCTTTTCAAGTTTTTTCTGTTAATCATTACAAGTTTATAACGTCAAAGAGCAAGAGATGGTCATGGAATTCAGCTTTGTAGCACTAGCACTTGTGTTCAACTTATCTCAAACAATGTGCAACTCAATAGTCTTGCTTACAAATATCGCAAATCTCTTTGAAAATAATAAACTATAAGGCAGCATACGAGATTTTGTAATAATGATGTATCAGAAAACTAGAGGAAAAAGGTAATAAATTTACATGGGCCTCATCAGTGCAACGAGTCACATGGGCAATAAGGCATTGTGCGTGGAAGGCATGCCCACATGGAAAGACATAAAAAGGAGCCATTTGTCCGACTGATGTATAGCCACGAGCCATGCCATACTCCCTGCCGGAAGTTAGAATTTTTCGCCTACATACCTTGTGTATCAAATTCAGAAGTCATTTCAAATGTGAGAATAAAGTCATTAACTAAATAAACTATTAAAACTAACATATCTTGAATTTAATCTCTATGGTGCACAAGTCAACATCTGAACAATTTGGAAAGAAAAGTAGTTGCTGACATATACCCCACATTCCTCATCAAGATCAATAACAGCATATCTTTGAGCAAGTGCACTGATATCATTTCTGATGTTGTCAGCACCATGGGTTGCATCATTCATCTCCTGCTTCAGCTGTTCAATTTGCTTGTTATAATCCTCCAATGATGAGCAGATAGCCTCCTGCGTATATTCAGATAAATATCAGAACCGAACTATAAGGAAAACCCAACTTCCAGAATAGCAAATGCAATATTTGTCATATACAAGACAATGGGAAAAAATATGATAGATGGTGTCAAGAAGAGGTACATAGTATCAGTCCTCTTCTACATATATCCATCTGCTGTTACAGCTATCGTATATCATCCTAAGTAGTTTTGTAGAGTCCATCTAGTATTAGTCTATCACAGCTCTAGAAAACTTATATTTATCAGGTTATTAGGTAGTTTAGTTTAATCATACTTGTATTCAGGTTCTGAAGTCTCTATCAATAGAGAGAGGCTTGAATCAAGTTGACTAAGTTATCAAGTTCTTAAGCCATCAACCACTAAAGCTTTTGTTTCATTCATTCTCTATTTATCGTGAATTTCAACAGAAGGTTGCCAATAAGACTAAATTACCTTTATATTTGGATGACAAAAAATTTTGTACAACAAGATAAAGTGTTAAGGATTTAGTCCACGTAATTAACTCCAGTCTCCAACCTAAATCTATTGTTCCTTCCTGAAGCATTGGCAAATTAAAACCCATAGATATTGAGAATGTATTTACTCCAAGGGATCCAGATTCCAAAGGTAGGGTGTGTAGAAGAGAAAAATAGATACAAAATTAAGAGAAAAAAAATTAGTAAATGAAAAAAGTGAAACTCACAAAGTATATTTAAATATAAATTAAAGAGATAAATAGTAAGTCACCAAAATTATGGAATAATAAAGGTAGAAGATCCAAATCCTTACTCCAAGACACAAATTCATGAAAAGGGAGACATCTACAAATCATGCATCAGGTCCTTAACGTAAATCAGATACACTAAATATACATTCAAGCAGATAAATCAAATTCCTAGTATAAGAGTATAAACAATAATAAAATTCAAAAGTTAGGCACAATAATTCATTCTTTAATATTGGAGTATAACAGATATGGTGTCTTGTCTCCCATCCCAATTTCCTATGGGTATGTTTGGGAGTGAAAAAATTGGAGAAAAAGAAAGGGAAGGGAGGTGGAGAAAATGGATGGTCAAGTAATAATTTTCCTCACGCTTGGGT
Source organism: Dicorynia guianensis (assembly GCA_037013595.1). Lineage (NCBI taxonomy): Eukaryota > Viridiplantae > Streptophyta > Magnoliopsida > Fabales > Fabaceae > Dicorynia > Dicorynia guianensis. The sequence goes on from JASUAB010000005.1 coordinate 31,744,825, forward strand.
TTTCTTTTTTTTTTTGGGGGGTGGGAAAAGAGGGGGGGGGGGGGGGGGGGCCGGGGGGAATGATGGAGGATTCATTTGGGAGAACCAAAAAATTAGAAACAAGGGAGTTTGGGGGATTTTCAAAATCCCTCATTCTCCTCCCCTCCCTTACCAAAAAATCTCCCAAACAAGGAGTTTTGTAATTCATTTTTTCTTTTCCTTACTCTCCCCTACAAAATCTTTCACCTAAATGAACCCCAGGGCAACTATGCTCTCAAGAATCAAGATAGACTTGGAGCTAGTAATTTTCATTTAAATTTGTCCCAATTGTAGTAGATGAGTCTGAAAATAATCGACCAAGATGGCAAAAGCAGAGTGAAAAACAGTTGCACCTTGAAGTCATCAATCAGGGCAAAGTCTGGGAAGAATGGTAATATATCCTCAATCTTCAACAGGCCATCAGTTTCTTTAAGAAATGCAATTGCCTTCCTTATGTTCTCCCTTTTAGTTCCTTTTTCTTGTTCAACGACATGCTTGGCAATCATGAGCCAAAGCTTCTTTCTCAAGTCTTCATCATCTTCAACCTTATCAGCTTCTGCCATAGCTAACTCTGGATCAACCTATAGCAGAAATAGTGAGTTAACACAAAAAAATCACAAATGCCTTCAAGAACAGAAAAAGAAAAGTTAAAACCCTTCAAAATTTACAAAAGAATTATATTTTCATATCAAAGATATAACAATCGCAGAAATTAGAGAATTGCTAACAACTTTTTTCTAGACACTGCTCTTGGAAAACTCAATGGAAGCAGGATGTTTGTGACATTTCATACTTGGACACAATTGCTTATATTCCAGCTACAATGGGGTGAGAGGAAAGGGGAGGAGGGGACATGAAGGTACTTAAAGCTCTCAACCTAGAGGGCAAAATAGTTACAGTGGATGTCATCCATTGGGCCATGACCATGATATAAAAATATATGAGCAGTATTTCATCAATAAATTTTCCTTAGTTCAGAAACATACTGTATAAACAACAAAAACATCAACGCAATCACAGTTATTGCATGTGCAACATCCCAATAAGATATAAGCACAAGTGATACAACATATTGTCTAAAGAACACTCAAAATGTTGTTAATTCAAACTGAATTACATAATTGTTGTATGAATATCTGCAATTAGAAGGAATCCAAAATCAACCAAAGCTTTAGTCTCACCTGTAGGGCAAGAGCAACTGCTTCTTCATGCATAGACATCATGCTGTATATATGAACACAAGCACGCATTCGTTTTTCCTTGAGGCAAAGACGTAGAGCATACTTAGGATCATAGAAAAATTCAGGACCATTTTCTTGTCCTTTTCCAAATTTGCATTGTAAGAAACGTAGGAGTGCATTATCATCCTCCTGATTATCAGACAAAAGAAAAACTAAGTTTGAAAAATATGGGCACAACATTAATATTAGACATGTCCAAGAAATCCTAGATTCTGATATAGATAATCAAGATAAACAAACTTTCTATGCAACAGCTACAAGAAATGTTTAGGACTCAACATTAAGCTTCAATGGATTTCTCCATGTATATTGGTAGAGAAGGAAGGCAGATATTAAAATTAAAACAGAACTAGTCATAAGAAATTTCCCCTCAGAAACTTGTCAAATTAAACAATGCAGTCCACATCCTACCATTAGTTTCAACAAAGGACACCATAAAGACTATGGTTTTTGCTTTCTACATAATATATACACACAATTGATACACTATAAACGTGAAACACTAATAACTATATCAGAAGTAAATACATCTAAATGTAAACTACTCAACCTGCTTTGCATATAGAGAAAGTAGCAGGTTATGAACTCCAGGATCTTCATTATGCAATCTATGAACACAATATTCAAGATACTTAATGACTTCATGTGTCTCATTCCTGCATGTGACAATAGTAGGACACAAATTAAATAAATGAATTTGTATGATATTCTAATCAATGTTTCATTTAGCTAACTAAATCCAGCTTCCATTGGAAGCCAAGAACCTACAAATATAAAAATATAAGGAAATTCATGAAATCTTTCAGCAGACAAAAACAAGACCTAAAGAGAGAAAGCAAGAAAATTATAAACTCATCTCTGAATAAAGTGGCAACAAAAAAAAAAACTGATTAATAAATGCAAAAGTTAGTATGCAGTACTTTGCATGAGGTTCACTTGAATAACGCATCATTGCCGGAATCAGTTTCCTTGGGTTCAGGTTCTTTGTGGCCATCCATGACTCCACAGTTTCATATGCATCAAGGGCAATAAGGTCTGGTGCAAACTTGTACTGCACAACAAAAAAAAAATTGTTCGTTACATTATTTTCTAGATAGAGATTGATTGGCTTCAGGCCCTTCTAAGAATATAAGCATGTAAGATGGGGAAAAATAATAAGATAAAGTCAGACAAAAAGATGAGTGCACGCCAAATCTTAGAGTGGAAATTTACCTGAAGATCTACAGATACAGAAGGTTTTTGAAGCACTTCTAATGCTTTTTTCGCTTCTCCTTGCTGAATCAAAAACCCATCAAAACACAAATAAAAAGGGTCATGAAGGGAACAAGGAAGGAAAGGAAAAGGAAAAGATACTACCAGCATCAGATTACATTGTAGTAAAGATTGAGAATTGAAATTGTTGTTAATCACCACACGGAACCTAGGTGGAAATCAAAGCACCTGGATGTAATGATGAACTACAATCTCATACTGTCCTTTTAGGCTAGCAAAATATACCAAATCTTCAACCCTTCCATAACTGTTGAAATTTGCAAAAAGTAGAGAAGTATAAGATGAAATGATTGTATATAACTAACTTTGGACAAACATTCAACTGACAAGAAATTTAATAGTGAAAACATATTGGCATACTACTGGTGTTTGAATTTAGGTAAGAGTCATTAAAAATTAGCGAGAAACAATCCACTTACAATTAAGTAGCAATGGAAAACTTTGAAAAAAAAAATGTATAATACACATATACACACACACACACTCTGCATGCGTGAATCATAATAAGGAACTAAAACATTTTTTTTGTTAAAAAAGGGGCAGAGACCAAAAGAAATGAAAGAAAATTGCCACACTAACATCTTAGGGCAAAGACACCCCTACAGAATCACCATCGATAAAATGAGAGCTATGATGGAGAAGATTCAAGAACTTGTAATTCTACCCGCAGAGAGATACAATAGTTTGCAAGCCAAACAGCACAAAAAAGTGCCTTCTCTCCAACTGTGAATAAGAGAAACCTCCAAATCGATTATAGATATTTATGGTGTATTGCGCATCATTGTGCAAAGGGCTTATGGCAGCATTGCATATTGCATATTGCTTTGCATAGGGCAACATTAGAGTGAGAAACATTATATTAAATTTATCAAATATATTTAACATTCTTGGAACAGTGTATATTGTAGTCTAGCTATTCTAGTGTACTGAAAGATGTGATGTGTGCCAGCAATTCTGGCGACAGGCTTCCAGGTTTAGGCCAACCAGAGCTCTTTGAACACAGTGGTGTGGTCAAAATTTGCAAACAACACCAGGAAGTGGGTAAACAAACCCAGACAGGCGCGAGAAGAGAAAGAAACTAGGGTTTTGACACTGCTATAGAGAAACATAGCAGTACTCTAGGGGTTTTTTCAACCTAACTCTGATAGAGAAAAGAGAGATACACCCTTCGGGAAAAACTTATGTGTTAATTGTATGACTGAGTCCTATATGTGCAAGTGCAAATACTTAATAGTGCAGTATAAGTGTAGTATAGTGAGTACACTATAATAGTTAGACAACTACATACACTATTCCAACAAATGTAATCCAAAAGACTTATGTAGGAATACTTCCAGGCTGGATTAGAGATCCCACCACTCTTAGTGTTAGCACTACTCACTTAGGAACTTAAATTTGAGATACAGAAAAAGAATTTTGAGAATGGAACTTGGAACACTGATCACTAATAGAACATTGTCTCAAAAATGAAAGAAAAGGGAGAATTTAGCCTAATCACAGACAAGAAATCATCACACACCAAAAAAATGAGGCTTAAAAAAGAGCATGGATTGCGGAGAATAGCTTTAAGCCTCACAGAACTTGATGGTAGACAAGGCTGGCCAGCTTATCCATCCAAAGGAAAAAGAAGAAACATCAACATAGAGTGAATACCAGGTACTGCATGCTGAAACAGAAAGTGAGATAAAACAAGGGTGAGAGTAAAAGACAGTGTGAAAGAGGGAGAAAGAGAGGCAACGAATGTCAATAAAGACTTTGCTAAGGGTCTACTAAGGTTGGCCTAATATTTGGGTTCATTTTAGTGCTACCACTGCGGTTTTCGGTTGCCCACACATTGCACACGCAATGCACAAGTGCAGATTGCGCACATTGCACACGACATGGGTTCGCAGTTTCACCCTACAATGCAACAGGAGTTTCATTACACCAGGCTTCATAGCACTACACAATGTGCCATTGAGGGCAATCAACAACTATTTTTCTGATGCAGCCAATATTTAATCAACCAAACTTAGTGATTATGACTATGAGCATCATCATTACATTTAATGGCAGCAATCAAGCCAAGAGAATCTGTTTCCAAAACTAATACTTTTATTTCTGTTCATGAAATGTAAAAGCTTCCACAAAATGACACCAGTAATCAAGTACTTCTTTAAAATGCATGATTTTTCTTCTAATCATGTCTTCAATTTGTAATTCCACAATATTCTAAGTTCACAAAAATATCTAACCAAAAATCAGTGCTATTAACATAAAAATAGCTCCAGCATCAGTTCATCCGTGGAAGGCTGAGAGTCACCATTGCTTCACCAAGATAACTAATGATCCACAAACTGATACTTCAGCCCATCAATTTCATCATTTATAGACAAAAAGGGAGAAAAAGAATAAGCCTAAATTCAGAAATCCAATGGTATACTTCAGAAAGATTGACCATGATAATTGGAAGTCTCAAGGCTACAAACTAAAATCAAACAACAATGGACCCTTAACTCTCCACTCAAACCACAGCATGTATCTCTCTCAATTCTCTATGTTGAATCTATATGTAAGAAATATAATATAAAATGACAATTAAGTGAATCAAATATACAACCTATTCGAACATAAAAAACCAATTTGAAGAAAATAGGAATGCACAAAGAATCAATGTGTCAGACAAAAAAAAAAAACAAATATGCATCAGCCATATCAATTTTCTACTATTACCTTTCTAAAAGTCTCATTGTAGTTGTTTCATCCAATACATCCTTGCAGTCACTAAGAAAAGCACGAAATTCTTTAATGATTGATTGGTACTCTGAATTGTAATTCACCAAAGCAGATTCATCTTCCAGAAGTAGCCGATTTACCTAAATATCAAGATATGAAATCCTAATTAACTTTAAGTTCAACAAATATCTCATAACTCAAGGGAAAAAGATTACAACTGATGTAAGATATTTAATTTCCCAACATCTCTAGAAGAGCATCAAGACTTGCTCCACTGCATTTTACCCACTATTGTCAACAACAATCAAAACATGAATATAGCTAGTAATTGATTTCACTAGGATGATGTGCATTTGCACTTATTCCAACAAACATCAATTTCTTACTTATCTTCTTTTATGTTTTCAGAGCTGTTTAGTGTATGTTACAGTTAGACATATGTTAAAATTAGGCATGAGCAAATTGCAATTAGACATGTGCTTCATATGTAATTAGTTGCCTATTTTTACGCCTTGAAATTAGCCGTAGATTAGGCCCATTGACTGTACAGACTTATTATAAATAACACAAAACCAGAGGTTAATCTCACCAGTTTTCTCTCCAAATTATTCTCTCACAATGTAGTTATTTAGTGACCCTTTGACGGTATATGACCAAGGGTGCTGTAGGACAAGACAGGAACTAGGGAAAATGTTCAAAAACACTCAAATTCTCAATAGCAAAACTAAAATCCTTGGATAGATAAGCCTTATATATGCAATTCAATCAACACTAATTTTACTACAACACGCAACCATCAGTTAAGACCCAAGAAATTCTAATTCAGAATGTTAGAAAAGTCCTAAGACAACTAAAGATCAGATATCCCAAGACCCAAACAGCAAAACCCTAAATCCCTAAAGACTCACCATTAAACCCTATATCACCAATTACAAACCCAAAACCCAGATTACAATTTCATCATAAATTATCAAAATAAATATAATAATCACCCTACATACTGCATCATTAAAGGCAATGTAAGATTTTGAGAATGCTAAATAAATTATACATTAGATTTCAAGAAGCATATAGCAAAAATAAGCACCCTTCTCTTCCAATTTTAAAAAATATATATGGTCTCATCATGCCGTTGCTCATAGCCATTAAAATAAAGAGAATAACAATGGCAAACTAATTTGTCCTTCTAAGTGCCAAGTATGCAACCAACCTTGTCCAGGTATAATTCAGTTGCCCATGTGGATATCATCGTTATTTGACATTTATCATCTTTTGCTAAATTATCCAACTTCCGCAATAGGAAAGTTCTCAAAGCATCCTGCATGTAAGTATGGAAAATAGCATATGCATGAATCAAATTTTGAACCAAGGCATCATAAAAGCGATTACCAACCAATCCAAAGAATAAGTATGGAAGCAGAAGAAAGTTATAATTTTAATGCTTAAATGAACTTGAAAAATAATACCATGAAGAAATATAAATTACAATTATTCATACTTGTAAGTTTAAGATGTAAAAGAACGTCAAAATAAGGCAGCTGTTAGATTAGATGCATTTATCATGAGCATAATGTGTGCAAATAGAAATAGGCATGAGCATATTGTGTAGACAACTAGCATGTAATTAATGTTAGTTAGGCCCCTTGATTTAGGCCCATATTTATAGTGCAACTTCTATAGATAATAGAATTGAGAGACCTAATCTCTTAAGTTTTTCTCTTAAACTCACTCTCACAGCAGCAAACCCCCTTTGAAAATCCAAGGTCCCTTGTAATGTGAATTCGTTCATTTGGACAATGGTACTTAGTAAGATTGAAACACATATCATGTTTTCATGCTCACAGGCAAGACAAAGCTCTCCTCATATTTGTGTTATGTCATTCTCAGCTTCAGAGACTTGCAGCCATTCACTTTTACACCTGTCCATCCAACTTAAAGATTTGTTGTGTAGACTCTTTGGTATTTTTGGAAAATGTATGACTTGTCTAGAGAATTTGGAGCACTTACTCATAGGCATTTCAGAGATTTAGAAGGAGTAGAGGCAAAGTAGCTTTGGTGGTGTTCAGTGTATGCTGTTATGTAATATGCTGTGCGGAAGGAGAGAAATGCCAGAATTCTCAAGGGTAAGCTTTTGTTGATGCCTCTCCAGTAGGATAAGGTAGCCTTCTTAGCTTCATTACAATGTTCAGCTTATGGCTGCTTTAAATGGCTTTCTGTTGGAGTTATAAAATCATTCTTGAATCTTCACCTAAAAGCTTAAACTTTTAGGATAACTAATTCCTTGACATAGCATTAGAGCCCCAAATGATCAAGAGTTCGATTCTTAGCACCTCCAATTATCAACAATTAATTTAAGTTTTGATACAATGTTTAGTGGGCTTGTGCATTTGTCGACACTTCAAGCCCAAAGCCTTTCATGTGAGGGGGTGTGTTGAAGTTATAAAATCATTCTTGAATCTTTACCTAAAAACTTAAGCTATTTGGATGACTAATTCCTTGATAGTTTCTTTGTTAGAACTGCAGAAGGACTGTCGAGCTTTGTTAAGTTTACATGCAAAGAGAGGCATAGCATTATTAAGTATGAATAGTACAACCCTAATTCCATTGCTTTGTGCAACATGCATAATTGAAAATTCCACCACATTAAATGAAAAATAAATGATGCTCTGCTTCAGAAACACAATTACAAAAACTACAGGTCTGCAGTCAAAAAATCCTCATTTAACAAGGAAATAAAGGGCTACTTCTTTAATCGTGTATAGCTGAAAAAACCAGTAACAAGAAAATTACCTGTTCACCAGCACTAATGAACTTTAGAGTGACCTCCTCAAATGATAAAATATAGTTAATCTGCACAACGGATTCCCATCAGATTTTCTTTCCTTTTTAATAATCAAAGCAAGTTACTAAGTTTTACTACTTAAGTACGTGATTAGGCATTGGTCCAACTTGAACTGACTTTACCACAGAAGGCTCACTATTATCATCAAATCATCAGAATCATGCAGTGTGCAACATATTAAGAGGCATATCTTGAGGATATAATCTTTACTACCATAGAAAAGGCTAGGAAGTTTTGGATTTCCACATCTATATCAGCACCCATAGAAAAAATTCATTGAGATCACTGTCTAAAATGTGCAACATGGGCTTTTCATAAAGTAAACAAAAAGGGCAAGATTTGATAAGCTTGCAGCATATCTTAAAACATGATATTATGCATTACAATAACAAACTATATATACCAAAATAGTAAACTTCAAAAAAGAATATACTTTGGCATAGAAAGATGCAGCTCTGAAAAAATCCTTGAAGGTAAACGCAGCCTCAGCCTGCACCACAGATTATTTCAAAGAAGCACCAGCCTAAGTCCTTATGCTAAGAAACAACCATAAATTTCTTAGTCACAATAAAGACAAATAAAACAATACCTGAACTAAATATACTTGATCCCTTTGAAGAGGATCACGACAATTTGCTAAAGCAGCAGCATAATCTTTCATGTCAAGATATACCTTCCACATATCTCGACCTTCATCATTGATTGACACCTACTAAAATTACCATATCCAACAGTAATATAGATCACAATCCAGACCAGTCAAATCCAAAACACAGAACACTTCAGATAATACAGACCTGAAAGATGGAATTTTGATCATACGCATAGAATAAACCAGCAGTAGCATCACTACATAATCCAATAATACCCCTTGATGCTGAATCTGAGGTTTGATCAAACTGAAGTTCTTCGATGATTTGCTCACTAATTCTATTCACAACCTACAGATGTATTAAAAATTTAAGCAAACAAGCATTAACCCTTTAAAACAAAGCTTGAGTCTAACATAGGTCAATACAATGCAAATACAATCAAATTCATTTCCTTCATCGACATCTACTCTAGATGCAATCATGCAAGCATTTAGGTAGAGGCCTTTAAAAATGGCTCATATTAAAAAGTATCATGCTGGTCTAGTGCAAGACCAATACATTTTGTGTATATCACATGAGACAGTATGTATTCTATGCCCTGGTCATTAAAGACTTAAAAGCATCCTACACAGATAAAGACATACACACCTTGACCTTGTTTCCTATTAGCAGCAAAAAATGAAATTCAGACAACGCCATGGAAGTTGGTTTAACAGCTTCAGCACCCTCAGACAATTTTGAGTAGTTCAAAAGAGCCTTGTTCTCAACAAAATTTTCACCGCCACCTGAAGAACTGTCATAGTGATAAAAATAAAGATAATTGAGAAAAAAAAATTAAACATATGAAAAAACATTAAGAACCATGCATGAAGCACAATGACATGTTCTAAATCAAGATTTGCAGACCCATAATCCACAGAAGTAAGATATACAATATCTGATGTTGATGAGACAGATAACACTATCAAGTCAATCTCTACCTCTGCTGACCTCCAAAATTTAAGCCACCATGGTAAATGCCAGCTCCAGAAAGCCATGCAAAATGTATGGCTCTTCGTTGCTTAATGTAAAAATGTAACTCACTGAAAGATAATCAAACAGATAAGGAACCACGGAAAGCTCAAATACATGCATTATAAGTTAAAAAAAGGGGGGAAATCAGATAAACATTAAGCCTCCAGATCTGTTCTGTTTGATATTGTAAGTGCCAATAAAATAAGAGTAATAACACTGTAAAGAAGACGACTTACCTGTTTGGTATTTCGCCAGGGAGTTCCATGAAATGCACTGTACGTTCAAAATAACTAGAGAAAACAGCCTACAATTGTATAAAGATCAGTACAGAGTAGACTTTGAAACATATTTTGAAGAAACCAATAAGAATTTTCAAGATGAGCCAAAAGAAATTTCACTAAGCAATTGTACACCAAGTTTAATAATCTAATAGACTTAGACATTGAGTATCGCACAACGTGCAACATTCCATTATAGAGAGAGAGAGAACATATTTCATTCTGTCAGATTCATATGACAACTAAAAATCCAAAATATACAAAAAATTATTAGTATTTGACTTACCTCAAGTGATCCAATGCCAGTGAAGGAGTAAAGCCGAGTTGGAGTAACAGCCATCACATAATACCTAGTTCCATTAATCATGCTAGCTGTTTCCATCTGTAAACAGACAAAAGCTTTTTAGTGGAATGCCTTGGAAAAAAGACTACCTTGAGTTAACCCAAAATGAGATGGAATCATAGAACTATCTTGCACCCATCATGAACCTAACACAGAATGTAATCAGGAGAAGTACCTGCAAACCCATAAAAGCTTCCAAAAGCTCTGTTAATTCAAAGAGAAATTTTATATACTTCTCCCTCTTGTCCTTCTCATCCACAGAAAGTTCATGAAGTTGCCCATTATCTGTACCGATAATGACTTCTTTTGTGGAAACTACAAGAGTTTGAGCAAAATGTCAAACACAAATAGACATGCAGCAATCTTCATTGTACATAAGTCAACAAGCAATAGGCATCAATTAGAGAACTGATTAGCCACCTTCTGTTATCTGTTGCTTATTCCATGCAACAGCATTCACAACAAGACCTTTCAACTTGCTTAAAGCTCGTGGCTTGGTCCATTTGGCATGAGTATAGAATGTTTCAGCACCCCCACCACCAACAACAGTTGCAATACAGTGACTCCCGCCAGGATCAACAAACACTCTATGGATTGATTGCTCCCCAGGACGACCCACAGAGAGATCAATCTCTACAGTCCAAACAGACAATAAAATATTAGAGACTAGCCAACTAAATGAAATTCTCTTATCAAGTAAAGTGAACGAGCCAGGTACCCAAATTTCAAGCAGAAGAAGAATTTCAGATTTCAACATAAGCATAAGCACACTTAAGCTAGTCACCTTACAACTTGTTGCAAGTCATTAGGTTGCCCAATCACACATCCAAATCACAGAATTGAGGTACCAAACTGAAAAATTGACTGAATTTATGATACCATATAATCTAGTTATAGGGCAGCATTTCATTTCTACATCAAGTACACAGCAACATTGAATTTAAAACGCACATGCAGTGATACATTAAAAAAGAAAAATACCATTTGAATCGCCAACCCCAAAATCATGTCTGATGACCCACCCTTTACTAGTCCCTATCACAATCACATCATTTCCAGCAGCCATACATGTAATGACTCCACGCCCTTTTGCAGCATATCTTTCAAGAAGGTCTACTGTGAATACCTGCCTCCCTTGATCCATCTACATAATCCTCAAAAGAAACAACAAAAATGTAAAAAGTGAAAAATATATAAAATTAAAGTCAAATTCTGTCATGATCATCCCAGAGGAGCACCTTGGGGCTTGTTTTGAAAGAAAATGGGAGTTGCCACTAAATTTTATTTTTGGGAAAAATTTAGAAAAATCTTCAATCAATTTGGTTTGCCCACTAGAGTTAATTCAGGAGTCTGATTATGTCCAGAGATGATGGAAACTTAACCCCACGGCACCTGAAACATTATAGATGAAGTTGTCACCAATACAATACCAGCCGCCAGAAGCTGACAATACGCAAAATTTTGATAAAACATGCACAATTTTCTAATGAATCAGCATACCTCGGACTTCCGAAGAAGTAAAAAAGGTCAACCAACTGTAGAAGCATTGTCAAGATATCAAAGTAGACACAAGGAAACAATAACTAAAAGGATGCTAATCAGTAATTAGTCAGTAGTAAAGACCAGAAGGAAAGTCTTCTCTGAAAATCATAGGCTATATTTTTTCTCCACAGAACAATCACTTTGCTACCCATAATTTATTCACAATTCCCAGACACATTCAAGTGTATAGTGATCCATACTAAGAACAGGAGTGTAAGAAAATGGCTAAGAGCATTGGACGGAAAACAGAATAACACATGACAGTTTAAAATATCACAATTCTTTTAAACTCTTCAAATTTAGGACAAAAGTTTAGACGTGCTAAGACATTCAACCAAGCTCAAATCAAAGCTATGAACTTTTATTTTTAAAATGCTTAACAGCCAACAAACAGTTAAACCCACTCAAACAGCAAGTTAATTAAAAAATATATCAATTACACCCAACTCAAATTTTCATACTATAAACCAGGAAACAATTGATTTTTTTTTTTTTGGCAGGTTCTATTATCGGCACCAAAACCGTGAGCATAATATTTTTCCAATCAAAGACTTCATAGTTCTCAGGTTAAGCACAAACTCAAATGGTCAAGAACATCCCAATAAGGAGAACCCATAATGCTTTTAACCAATGCCCTTTTCAGGTTAACAAAAACACCCCATCATGAAAAATTAAGCCTTAAAGAACTACCTGGCCTTGCAATTGGAATAGTGAGGATCAGATGAATGACAGAAGACTCTCCGAGAAATTCAAGAACAGCAGCGAGGGAAGGATCCACCCATAGATGGAATTCGTTCTTAGAGTCGTTTGAACATAGGTGAGAAGCTTCCAATTAAGAGGAACGGTAGCTGGAAATCTCCCTCCTCTGCGTGTAAATCAGAAAGCTGTGGCTGCCAGATTTCCTCGGTTCATATCTGAGTATGGTCTGCGTGAATTTCCTAGAGGAGATAGTTTCCTTGGCGTAGCCCCGTGCTTCCCAGTGGGAACGTCAGTGTCCTCGCCTGTCTCGCTCTTTTTTTTTCCCTTTTTTTTGTTGCCCCCTTTTCTATTTTTCTATCAGGTTTTTCATGACTCCTCTTCTTTCTTTCCTCCGTTTTTAAATTTGAATTTGGACTTTTAATATGTTGGGTATATTTTAAAAAATAAAGTGAATCATTATTTATTATAAAATATAAATAAATAATTTATAATTTATAAATTTTTATAAATAATTATTTATTTATATTCTAATTTTAAAATATACCTTCTATTTTAAAAAATTCAACCCTTTCCATTTTCATTTAGTTTTAAAAATCTTGTTATAGAAAATATTAACAAGGATGTTACGGCAAAAATCCTACATCCATGGCTCGATTTGATATCATTAGCTCTAATAACCTCATCCTTAATAATTAGATCATTGTATGATATAATTATTACTTACATCCAAAATCAGAGCCTTAGACAGTAAATTCATGCTTTATACATTAAAAGAAGCATATTAATAACATGGAAAGCCTTACTAAACGTGCTAACCATACAAGCTGATCCAATGACAGACCAGGGCTGCATTTCTTTAATTTAATTGTTAAATATGTAGGTGGTACAACTCAGATAGATTGAACTGAAATGTGAGCAAATCCTGCATAACAATGAAATTTGAGTAAATATTATTGCTGTAATTTTTTCATTTTTATAAATTACATTTTATTAAATATTTATTAAAAAAAATCAAATCATACATTTAATAAATCTTATAAACTGATTTTAAAGATCCAACGTTTTAACAATCTTGATTTAAGTTGGTGAAAGTTTCATCCCTCAAAGGGGAGGGATGTTTTCCTTTGCATAATTCTTGTTCTACGGCCCTTTTGTTTCTAAATCCTTTCACTTCCCATAGTTATTAATTGGTCGAGTGAACAAACCCACACAGCTATAGCTATAAGGGGTGGGATACCAATAACACTAGAGTGTGAAAATTCCATAAGAAAAGGGGCGTGAAAGTAGCTCGGCTCCAAGAGATTTACGCACAAAATAAACCAAGGCTTAATGGTATTAATTAAATCTCTAATTGCTCACCAAAAAATTGTTGAAAGTATTCAAAAAGAAAATGCTGTTAAATTTATGTACTTAAATTCATATTTTTTGTATAATTCATAATTTATTTTAAATTGTGTAAACTTTTATAACTCATTTAAAACCAGTCTTAGAAAGGCAATCATACAAAAAACATATCCCTAAAGATGTAACTCTATCATTTCTGCAAAAAGAAAGCCAGACATGTCCACTCAGGCTTGGCAAGATAAAATAAGATCATCAGGGATAGCTTTGTGACTTATGAATATTCCAAAAAAAACATAGTTTTTTTAAACTGTAAGCGTAGTAAATTTATTATAAAGGAACCTTAAATTCGTGTCCACCGTAACACATTTTCGAAAGAGGGCATCTTATCTGCAGCACCAGACAAGACACCCTTATGATGCGACCACTGTCAATGGAAACACATAGACTGCCACTTAGTTTTGAAGATACACACTAAAGTGAACAAAATGTAAGTCCAGCTTGAGAATGCTCAACCCTTGAGATTGCACATCAATCTGTTGTGTCCATAGAACCTGAATGTATATTTTTCTTCTGCCTAATAAAAATAAAATCAACCTTCCCTTTGACAACACGCTTCCCCCTCGCAAAAAATGCAAATTGGGAAAGATACCTTCCCCTTGCAAAGTTCGTAAACCAACGGAAATTTGATTTAAAAGAAAATTATGGAGGGATCATATTATTCCTGTAAGAAAATCCCGATGTGATCGTCCTGACCACAGAACTTCTTGCATATCATATAAGAGAACGATGAGCAAAAGGTTCTCAAACTGAGATGCCATAGTTGCTAATTTTTGAGACCTCCTTGGTCAAGTTGTTCCTTTCTTGCTTTGACTCAGAAGCAAGCCTGGAAAGCTGCCAGACAGTAGATTGCATCAGCAAAAAATAGTTAAGACAAGATAATCAAAATTTGGAGTCTGAGAAGAGTTAAAAGTTGCAAAGCCCAATAAGAAAAGTTATCGTATTTATAGGAAGTAATAGATGGCCATTAACCTGCCCGCCAGAAAGTAGTAGCAAATTTGTCAACAAACTTAGTTACAGTTACTCTTAATTATCAACCTAAAGCAGACTGGTTGTTTCAATCGGTAAACCAACCAGATAAAGCCTACCTCTCAACTTTTTAATTAAAAACCAAACAAAAAACCCAGCAAGCATGTAGCTGGGTTCAGAACAACTGTGGCCAAGCCACATTCAATGACAGCAGTCATGCATTTAACTAACAAGATGTCATCATTGAGAAATGAAAGTGCTTCCAACATTTCTCTGCATTAGATAAACTGATGTTTGCAAGTTCGTTACTTCTTACATATAACACGCATTACATAAGCTGAAGCAGGTATCATTATTTATTATTAACAAGTCAACACAAGAGATCAAAACGATAAAAATGAACTCACAGCCATGTGAACAAAGCCCTAATCATCATTACTTAGGAGACTGGGTGCAATGAAATTTTGCAGCATATTGAAACATGCGCCTATTCCCCTACATATCACACTTATCTTCATTTTTTCCACCTAATTTTGTTCCTTGCAGCTCTCTCATATAAAAGGATGCATAGCTATACTTCAGCTCTTCATACAAAATTAACAGAAACCAAATAGACCTCAGCAGTCATGCACATTGAAACATGTTTACAACATAACAAATGAAGTTGTACATTTTTTATTATGTATATCCCCATAGTTAAAGTTCATTACATTTACATCAGTCAATCAAACAAAAATTTTCACGAGATTCAATGGGAAACAATCTTTTAAGTATTTCACTAAACAAAATCAGGATGATAAATGACAGCAGAAAAATAGGACATACTCTTATCTCTTTGTGTTTAACTAACTTATATTCATAATTATATCCTTCAAAATATTCAATCTAACCAGTCACCACATTAGTTTTGAATCAGTCACTCGATTGGGAAAATTCTTGTTTATCACTTAGTTACCTGCTATTCTAAGGGAGATATAGTACAAGGTGGATCACCATTAATAAAAAATCAATGGTGTTGAGTGTCATAAAGTAGTAGAAGTGGAGAACAATTTACAGATTTGAGATAATCTACTCCCATAATTTTCTCAGCAATAGTTATCCACTTGCACTGTGTAAAGTGTACCATGGACTTTAAAGAAGTCAAATCCTATTCCAACTTATAAATTTTACGGAAAAACGCACATAACCATTGTCATTTTCATCAATTAACTCTTGAAACTCATTTCAACCTGTGAAATGTGAGATAGGATCATGCCAACAAAATACTTACCTGTGACCGGAACTGAGATGCTTCTCTTCTAGGAAATTCTCCAATGACATCTTTTAAACCTAATAAACCAATAAAATCCAAATCAACAAAGCCAGAATGTATACTCTCCAACATAATTTATTGGCTAGCAACAGGTTTTCCTAATCAATGCAGATATCCTATATTGCATACCTCCTGCCTGTCTTTGAATTTTATGTGTGGAGTTAATCACACTTTGGATCTGTTTTCCTGCTTGTCTGTAATGGAATTGTAAGAATCCAGGACAGATATCAGTTCCCATGTATAAAGAAACTTATAGCTCTACCTCTGCAAGTTACAAACCTGAGTTTTGTCCTCCCTCGTAAGAATTGCTCTTCTGCATGTAATGCTTGCCTCTGAAAACAACATGAAAGTACCACAAAAGCACTCTTCACTTTATTTAAAGCTTGCTTTTGACAGATTTAAATAAAAATGCACGTGTAATCATAACTTTTCAAGAGGGTGATGAAAGGGATAACAAGGCAGAGGAAATGCTAAAACTTCCTAGAAATTATCTTAATGTATTAACTTTTGTTGTGAACTCATGGGAGTTTCATTCTACCTGCTCCTTACAAAAAGAAGAAATGTAAAGCAAAGTATACACGGTCAACTGGTCAATTCACCAAATTTTCATACGAAAATATCATATAAATCAGCATCAAAGAACAAAATGACCCCAAGCTGCAAGAGCAGGAATATATGCACAAACCTCCATTTATCTTCTCCATCATCCTTTTTCCTTTTTTTTTCTTTTCCAAAATTCTTTTGCATTGCTTCAGCATTTAAATAAAGATTTGAAAATTCGCTTAGTTGGCAAATTATCAGATTAGCTTTGCATACATACTCCCAACAAAGGACAACAAACCAATTAGAATCAGAAACAAAAGTCTATAGTTGTGAAGAAGTGGTCAACCTTCTATGAATCCCATAGAGATTATGCAAACTAACAATTAGGTACTCAGTGTATTTAATTCTATTTTTAAAGACATGGCCGTTAAAAGGCTGCTTAGTCTATAGACACATGAATGAAGAATATATGACAGTCCATGACCATCTCAACACATGAAAGTACAAAATTGTCCAGAAACGCCTGCACAGTTCATAGGCTTTAAGTAGCAGGATTTTCCTTAGAAGTTTAAACTTGTGAGGATTCAACTACCAAGCATAATGGCTAGTGAAGGGTCAGTCATTAGGATTTTAAATATTATCACAAGTTAATGGTCAAGCCAATGGAAAAAAAATGTGCAATTATTGAAGTAAACGAGTTCGATGGTCCCTCTACCCTCACATCCACAGCCATATGCATGCACATTTTAGTATTTTTACATACTCCATCTGAAAATGTATTAGGCTCGAATGCTTTTCCATTACACCTTTAAGTCAGCCATTCATTCAAATTCTCAAACTTCCAAACTAACATACATAAGTAAATTGTGAATAATACAAAATGTTGCTGTAAGTAGAAGTTAAGGTTTAATTGTGAAAAAATCTGTCATTTTACATATCTAAAAATCATACATAAGGTGCTTTTTAGATAAACTAAGAAACATTGCAATCATGATGTCACTTCTTAGTGGTCCTAATTTTCAACAGATGAGTACGTTTTAATACCCAACCAGCACTTTCATATTTCTCAACTGGAAATAATTAACAAAAGAACACTTCTCCACTCCATATACCTGATTAATCTAGTAAAAAATTACATCTGGACCCCTTCAAGATTTTTGTCTAAACGTGAAATTATATTAGGTACATAAACCTCAGCAAACAATAAGAATTTAAGATCTATATCAAAATCTCAGTATAACTTTCCACTTGCAATCCACACCCAAAGACGTGCATATCATATTACATGGGAGATGGGACTTTCAAGAGTGTCAATTCCTCCACAATTCCTCACTTCTCATCTAAGATATCCTCTATTTTCTCAAAATAGTACAATGCTTAACAGTTAATTTTTAAAAGTTTGAACACTCTTATAGTTCTTTTACCTCGAACCAACATAACTTATCAGTCGTGGTCTCAAAGTCTCTACATTTTATTATAATACAGTCTGCTGGCTGCAATGTTTATGTATGTAGCACTCAGACAGAAATCATTATTCATATCTCAGGTTATAGTTATTAATGGCACATAGTGCACTTGCAATGACAAGGAACACCTAATGTATCACGTATTGTACACTATTTTGTTAAGCCAACTCAATAATCATCCCAACTTTGACTGAACTAACCATAATATATAGCATCAAACACTCAAATCATAAATATGCAATTGTTAGAAGAGTTTAGACATCTGAGCATCATCTTAAGAGATCTAAATAGCATCCTCTCCTTCACCATAGGCAACATGTCATCTTTATTCAATCCCACTGCTGAAATCAAATTGTGCTAATTTCAATGTTTGAGGGAAATATAAGACTGCATAATTTCATTTAAGGCCAGTTATAAGTTTATCAACAAAAGGTTCGCCCTTTTTTAAATAAAGCATATAGCTGCACTATGATGTAGAACAGATAGCATGCGCCACAGATGCACTATATGGAAAGTAAGTGTAGTATAATGCAGCCCTTCAAGGCGATACGCTATGTGCAACAATGCAACATTAATAACTATCTCATGCACATGAATGCTGACTTTGGATTCTTGTATTACTCTTGTTATGTGCCATTTGACCACAAACAGAAGTTATGAATACTTTATTTCTTCTCCAATTTATTTGTGGGACTTCAAGTGATCTGGAGGTTTAAGATATCCATGTATCACACATAATTCATAGTCCAAACTCAGTCGGCGTTTCAAATATAAAATAGAAATTCTAAATGAAACATAAGGATGCTACATAGCACTAATAGAGCATGTGGGCTTTCTGACTAAAAGAAAACTCAATATTGGAATTCGAGTGTGGTTATTTCATTTCATAGTAGTCCCCCGATTGTCTAATTAGTGTAGTCTTAGCTAAAAATGGTGGAAGTATAGATAGTTGATTTTGGACGTTAATCATACACTTTGAAACATGCCACAGCCCCATTTTTTTATTTTCATACAATATGTATATCATTTACAGACAGAAGAATAATGGCTGAATTGGGCATCCATGATCATGGTGCTGATTATGAGGGGTATGAGAAAAAAATTGTTGGCGAGGGACTTGAATGATGCAGGAACTCCTATAAAAACAAAATAAAAAATTAATTGCCGCTCATGCCAATGCCTAACAAAGCAAGGGTATTGTACATACTACCACTTTGTAGCCAGTTCACTTCTTTCTGCTCAAGTTATTTTACACTGTCAACATTAGACTTATTTTAAATGCAAGAATCTAAGGGGAGTTTTGAGGCTTTAACAGGATCATATAATCATCTTAAAATAAAAGAAACTTTTCTTCTGACTTTCATTAGGCTGTGTTTTAAATCTTTTTAGCCCAATCTTATCTCTCCATACATCTCAAGCGCTATAGACCTTATTTTGTGGCTTTATACCCTGAGACATAGATACATAGCGTATGCTCCATTAGAGGTTCACAGGGGCTTATTTTTAGGACAGGGAAATTTTATTCCGAACTTGCTTAACTTTTTAGAGGCTTAAATACCACCCCATTCAATTAATACCTCAAAATTTACTCATGCTACTTTTTTTCTGTTACTTGGAGTCAAACACACTTATATACAAATAAATTCATATAAGCTTACCCGCCTAAAAATAAAAATCCTGTTAGCCCCTGACCAAATGTTCTTACACACTTCTATAAAAATAAATTCATATAAGTTTCATTGTAACTCGCCTAAAAATAAAACTCCTCTTAGCCCCTGACTGAATGTTCCCTGTGCATATAAATTGAAGAAAAAAATAATAACAGAACATATTAGAATTATTTTAATAAGAGTTGATATGGAACTCAAATTTATTACCTCCAACTTTTCACTTTCAGCCTTTAGAAGATCAAGTGATTGCTGTAACTCTTTCACTTGAGCATTGGCTCTGGAAATCAAGGCCTGCACCAAGAAACAAAAGCTAAAGCAATGATAACATCCCTGTTAGGAGTGATGGAAAACTATAAAGTGTTTATTTTTATTATAGTTTGTCTTGTATGTGTAAAATCTTGTATCTCAGAGCTAATATTGTAATCTGTCCTTTTGCTGAGTAAATATATTTGTTTGTTGGTGTGGGAGTCGGAACAGACAACCATTCCACAATTCCCTCTTACCTTATTTTCTCTCTTCCTCTCTAAAAAAAGAGAAAAGGGCCAAAACCCTAGTTGCTAATGTCAGCACCAGTTGCCTGAGACCAGCAAAGCCACCGCCGGCGTGAAATCTGCCGGCAAACAAAACCCCCAAGGTGATTTGGGAATTAGGACCCTCCACCAGTGTCATTTTCAACACACCATCCAGAAGGCAAAGAAAACTAGCGGCGGCATTTCTGTCTCCTTGGCCATGATTGGGCAAAATCGATGGCTCCATTGATAACAAAGGGATTGATCCTCGACGGTGAAGGCAGTGAGGAGCGAATTTCAGGTGGCTGGTTGCCATTTTCGTGCTTCCCTAGTATTTGCAGCTGTTAGGTCGTGTGACACACTCATAGGAGGCATTTTTTTCATGGCTATTTAGTGTTTGTTCTCATAGGAGGTGTGATTCAGAGTTTAAGCTTTTGGGTTGTTGATTGTGACTGGATTTCTCCTTTGTTGAGGCTGTTTTGAACCATTTGGAGTTGGGTTTTGTATGTAGTCTTACAATGGTGTGTTTCAAGGAGAGGAAGGATGTCTAGGAATAGTGGGGGTGAAGTAGTTGGTGAAAAACCTCTAGAGATCCCAAATCAAAATGTATCTGAGAACTCATCAAAATTAGCAGATTCCATGGGTCGTGTGGTGGCACTGAATAACCCCACTCTTGAGATTAGTCGAAAGAACCTTGATGGCACCAACTACCTCACATGGGCCACTGCTTGTACCTTGTCTTTGAAAGCTAGAGGGCTGTATGACTAAGTCTGTGGTAGGAAGAGAAAACCAAATAAGACTAGTCCCTTGATTGATCGATGGGAATCTGAGAATAGTCTTGTCATGTCCTATCTCCTCAATTCAATGGCGTATGAGATCAACAAGACTTATATGCTCTTGGGTATAACAGAAAAAAGTATGGAATGCTGTGAAAGAAGCATACTCTCCATTATGCAATCATTTATGAGCTGAAACAAAGAATTCATGGGACAAAATAGGGAGAGAAGTCTGTGTCTCAGTATTACAATGAACTTAGCAGTATTTGGCAGGAGCTTGGTTACTATCAAAATTATCAACCAAAATGCTCTGAAGATGCTACTGAATTTCAAAGATTACAGGATAATGAGAGGGTCTTTGATTTCTTGATTGGTCTAAATGCTGAATATGATCAGATGAGAGCTCATCTTCTTGGGAGAGATCCTCTTCCATCACTAGGTCAAGCTCATGTCTTTATTTAGCAAGAAGAAAGTTGAAGACAATCTATGCTTTCACCCGCCTTCGTTGATAAGTCTACTTTGAATGTTAATATAGTCTAAAAAGTTAGTGACCTTCCTAATGCCACCACTCAAGTTGACAAGGAAAAGTTGAGGTGTGATTTTTGTGGCAAGCAAGGCATACAAGAGAACAATGTTGGAAGCTCAGAGAAAGCCCACAAGAGATCGAGGAGGAAGAAGGGGAGGTTTATCTAAGACCCCAAGTCCATATGTCAGAAGCTTCTAAATCAATTCCAGATAAGACTCATTAGGGTGAGGATAGCTTCTCCAAGGAGGAAATGCAGTCACTAAGAAAGATACTCATGATGACAAGGTTGAATTCCCCGTAGGAACCAAAAGGGGATATGTCCTCTTCCTCCACTTCCTTTACTCATTTAACCCATGCAAGTAAATCTATTACAGCCTTAAGTGCCTGCTCTAAAGCTAACACAAATTCTTGGATCACTGACTCTGGGGCCTTTGATCACATTACTAGTGATTCTTCAATATTTTCCACATATTCACCTTGTATGCTTCAAGACATTGTCCGTATTGCAGATGGTTCCCTATCTCCTATTGTAGGCAAGATCTATAAAGTATACCTCCTTAGTGAATTTGTCTGCCTTATATGTTCCCAAAATTTTTAAATAATTTGCTCTCCATAAGTTCTATTACTAGAGACTTGAACTGTAAAGTTACTTTTTTTCCTTATCACTATGTCTTTCAGGAGTTGGATATGGAGAGAATGATTGGTTATGGTAGAGTTCATAATGGCATATATTTTTTGGAGGATAGTCCAAGTGTCATCACCAACTTGACATCCCAAAGGAGTCTAAGAGTTTGAATACTTCCAACCTTTTGAGATGGCATAGAAGACTTGGACATCCCTCTTTTGTAGTCATGAAAGGACTTCTGCCAAATTTGCACACAAAATGTAATGAAAAAGATTTTGGATGTGATGCTTGTGAATTTGCAAAACATGTCAAAAACTCTTATCCTAGTAATGATAATAAAAGTCTAGTTCCTTTTACGACCATTCACTCTGATGTATGGGAACCTTGTCAAGTTACTACTCTGGGTGGATATAAATGGTTTATTACTTTCATTGATTGCTTCAATTGGTGTACTTGGGTTTACTTGATGCATTCTAAGGATGAAGTATTTTCCTGTTTTAAAAAATTTCATGCACTGATATGCACCCAGTTTGATACTAAAATAAAATTCTTCAAGAGTGATAATGGGTTGGAGTATAAGAATAGTGAATTTCAACAAAATCTGGATGTCCAAGGGATTTTTCGTCAGACCAATTGTGTTAATACTCTTACTCAAAATGGAGCAGCAGAACATAAAAACAGACACTTGTTAGAGGTGACAAGAGCCTTACTTTTTTCCATGCAAGTGCCTAAATATTTGTGGGGAGAGGCTGTACTGTCAACAACTTATCTTATTAATCAAATGCCACTAAAAGCCTTGAATTTTAGACCTCCATTAGAGCTTCTTCAAGGATCTGCCTCTTACCTAGTTCCATAAAGGTATTTGGTTGCATCTATTTTGTTCATGACCATCGACCTACAATTGGAAAATTAGATCCTTGAGCTCTGAAGTGTGCCTTCATAGGCTACTCCCTTACTCAGAAATGTTACAAGTGTTATCATCCCCCTTCAAGAAAAATAATTGTCAGTATAGATGTGACATTTTGAGAGGATGAAGCTTATTTTTCTTCAGCTCAAACATCTCTTCAAGAGGAGATGCAAGGGAAGGATAATGATGAAGGGTTGTATTTTTATTTCCAGCATCTTCCAAATGTGAGTCAGGGGGAGGGACAAGCATTGCAACAAAACAGTCAAGATGAGGTGGAGATTCAGGAGAAACCTTCTTTGCAATCACAATTTGAAGAGTTCCCAAGTCCAGATGAAGAAGGAAAGCAGAACGACCCAAGACTTTTGACTTACACTCGGAAGAAAAGAAAATCAAGGAATAATGCCATTATACCTACTCTACCTAATCAAGAGCAAACTCCGGATTCAATTCAACTTCCTTCCTCCTCAACTATTGGTAAGTCCACTTCTCAAACTCTTGAACCAATTGTAAATGATATTGATCTCCCTATTGCCATAAAAAGGGCATTAGGAAATGTTCTCACTATCCTATTTCCAATTTTATTTCATATGAGTCTTTATCTCCCAACTATAGATGTTTTGTCTCTATTGTTTCCTCCTTTAACGTCCCACAGGATTGGAGAGAAGCCACCAAAGACCCTCAGTGGAAAGAGGCCATGATAGAAGAAATGATAGCCCTTAAGAGAAATAATACGTGGGAACTTACCACACTTCCGCCAAGGAAGAAATGGTGGGTTGTAAATGGGTCTTCATTATCAAATACAGGGCAGATGGATCAGTTGAGAGATATAAGGCTAGACTAAATGCAAAGGGATTTACTCAAACCTATGGAATTTACTATCAAGAAACCTTTGCACCAGTAGCAAAAATGAACTCCATCTGAGTCCTTCTCTCATGTGCAGCTAACTTTGGATGGGAGTTTCAACAACTTGATGTAAAAAATGCATTTTTACATGGAGACCTAGAGGAAGAAGTTTTGTTGGACATCCCACCTAGCTTTACTTGTCATAAAACTCAAGGAAAGGCCTGCAAGCTTAGGAAGGCATTATATGGGTTAAAACAATCACCCAGAGCCTGGTTTGAGAGAATTCGCATTGTGGTTATGACCCTTGGATATAGCCAAAGTAATGCGGATCATACCATGTTTCTCAAAAGATATGGTAGTAAAATTACAATCCTCATTATTTATGTTGATGACATTGTGGTGGCTAGGAATGACATAGAAGAAATCATCAACCTCAAGACTTGTCTTGCTAAGAAATTTGACATTAAGCATCTTGGAAAACTAAATTACTTTCTTAGAATTGAAGTTACAAGTTCATACAAGGGTATTTTCATTTGCCAAAGGAAGTATGTCCTAGATCTTCTGTAGGAAATAGGCATGTTAGGGTACAAGCTAGCAGATTCTCCTGTTGTTTAGAACCATCATCTAAAAAATGGTGTTGGAGAAGTTGTTGATATAGGGAGATATAAAAGGCTTGTGGGCCAGCTCATTTATTTGTCCCATACTCACCTGATATTGCATATGCAATTAGTATTGTTAGCCAATTCATGCATGATCCTCAATCTCCACACTTAGATGATGTATTTTGTATTCTAAGGTACCTAAAATCTGCTCCTCGAAAAGGACTATTGTTCTCAAAATATGGGCACTCTAAAATTGATGTTTTCATAGATGCTGATTAAGCAGGATCCACAGATGACAAGAGGTCTATCTTTGGATATTATTCATTCTTTGGAGGAAATCTTGTTACGTGGATATGTAAAAAATAAGCAGTTGTGTCTAGATCCAGTGCTGAAGCTGAATATAGAGTTATAGCTCAAGGTGTTTGTAAAGCCTTATGGCTAAAGAAACTTGTTCAAGAATTAGGATTACATGATGAAATGTCATTCAATATTTGTTGTGATAACAAGGCAACAATTGACATTGCACATAATCCTATAAAGCATGATAGAACCAAACACATTGAGATTGACAGGCACTTTATCAAAGAGAAGATTACTGCAAGTCAATTAAAGATACCTTTTGTGAGGCCTAAAGACCAACTTGCAGATGTTTTCACTAAGGCCTTGCCTAGTAAAATGTTCCACTCCATTGTATGCAAGACAGGCATGAAAGACATATATGCCCCATATTGAGGGGGAGTGTTAGGAGTGATGGCAAAATATGTAGTGTTTATTTTTATTATAGTTTGTCTTGTATGTGTTAAATCTTGTATCTTAAGGGTAATATTGTAATCTGTCCTTTTGCTGAGTAAATATATTTGTTCGTTGGTGTGGGTGTCGGAACAAACAACCATTCCATAATTCCCTCTTATCTTATTTTCTCTCTTCCTCTCTTCTTCTCTAATTTTTTCTTTTGTTCATCAACTTCAAATTCCAACTTTCCCACATATGCTAAGTTTCAACAATACATTCTGTGAACAACAATTAGAAATTCGAAATACCAATTAGATTTCAAAAGATCTGAAGAACATTTGAACAGCATAGTCTTTGTTAAGGAAACTAATTATGGAAAGGATTTATGATAAGCCTACATCACTATCAGAGTCAATGTTATTCTGGTTCTGTTTAAAGGAATTATTAGTTAGGGTCCATCTACAGAGTCTGGAGTGTGGGCATTGAGCACAGCATCCATCTACAGTGTTGTAGGCAAGGAAGTGAATGGCGTAGTGGGTCCTGTCTCACCGAGGAACACTTACATGATTGTCCCCATGTTAGGCCTGTCCTAATCAGAGAACACAAGCTCCTATTTCCAACCCATTTTGTAAGTCCTAGACCCTTTGAAGTACCATAATCTGCAAAGTATAATCTTCCTTTGCTCATTCTATTGCCATGCATACTCCAACTACATACTAACTACTTGTTATATTTATATTGGACCAATTGTGCAATTTCACAGAAAACACTTAAGAGAAGCCTGCACTCAATAACTTGCAATGTATAATGAGCCACAAACTGTTCATATCATATTCATTTCAATAAAGTAATCAAATTGATATAATTATTTTGTAAGGTTGTACACTTTCAGACCATGGTTTCATGGCCTCTAATGTTTCAACATTACATAAGAAGATTTAAAAAAATTAAAAAAATGGAAAGCCCTACTAAATCCATTTAATGACAATAACAACATACAAACTCTTATCCTACTAGGTAAGGTCAGCTACATGAATCAAACGATACTTAGATTTTATCAGAAACCAAGTTTTTTGACACTATTTAATGAAAAGTAGACAATTTACAATTACAATGAGAAAGCTACAAATCAACCATATTTCTCTTATTTTCTTCTCGTTCTCAGTTTTTAGAACTTTTTTGTATGGCAAATTGGTTTTAGGACTCTTTGGCTTTTCATTCCTGACTTCGTGTTACATGCCAGACACAATAAACTTAGAATTCATATTTACAGCATTCATTAACAAGCCACTGTATCTAGCAAAGCATATAAAAGATGTATTAAATATAATTATGGATCCTTTTTGGGCACATATACTATTTTTGTTTATTGTGACTTTTACTGGAAATCAAGCATGTGTCTTTATCCTTGTTAAGACAACAAATATATTCAGGTCTTTACTTACTCCTTCACTAACAAAAAGGCGCAAAGTGTTGTAGTATAAGAATCGACGAGGTCCTACAAAGTAAACAAATATAAGAAAAAAAGCATTATCAGCAATTGAATAACATTGAACATTTAAAATAAGATTAACATTGTTCTGCCAGATAACATGGGTAGCAGTGGAGTATGTTATACATATACTACCAACAATTTGCTGTCTTCAAGTAAGAATAATAGGTTCAAGTTTAGGATATGGCTTTAGATCAATTATCTGGATGCTTTTCATATAAACAGTACAGTATGAGTGCTTCAATAAAAATAAGATTTAGTACCATAATTACAAGATACAAATAAATATTTGCATACATATCTTTTGATAGATGCATTAAGAATAATTTCTATTGAACCAAATCGCATTCCATTAGCTAAAGCTGCTGATTAGAAATAAAACATTGACCCTTACTTTTAAGTACCAGAAACCCCAAGGCAGCCGTGGCCCCACATGTAATCATTGGATGTGAAGCTGCAACAAGAATACCCTCTGAAATGGAATGATAAAAGCTTAAGTTTAGAAAATATAACTTAATGTATTGAAACAGCAACAATCATGTTACTCCAATAAGTAAACCAACGTAAAGACAATAAACAAACCTTTGATCTTTCCCAATACTAGATCCTCGTAAGCATTGTACTCAGACTTGAGATCATGCAAAGAATCCTCCAGTCACATAAAAATAAAAAGGAAAACAACCTCGTTAGTCACCTAGACAAAGAAGATGCGCCCCCAAACAAATTCTATGACCCACTTCGATTATTTGGCAACTGTTCAAATTGTTATTCTCTCTTTATAGTTCCCAAAAACAGACCAAACGTACAATGTCAAAAGATTGAAAGTATCCACAGTGTTCGCTTCTAGAAAATAAAGGATCTTCATAACAACAACCAACTACGTATCTTGAGAAGTATTATCTTAATCCTTTCTATTCTTCATTTAATTTTTTTTCTCGTGAAACAAACACAGCAGGAAACAACTGACATACTATGAATTACCAATGTCTGGTGAAAATGAGCCGAGGATGTGGAACGAATTTGAGAAAGCCGAGCCTTGGAAGCCTGGAAAGCAGACTCGACGGCCTCGTTGAAAGCCTTCTCGTAAAGCTGGGCTTGCTGGACAGCGTAGTCAACCAACGGCGTCGTATCATCTAATGTTTTCAGATTTGAGCTTGTGGGGTTATAACCAGGCGATAAGCCCGGCTCAGCGTCCGATGACTCGGCCATCGTCGGCATTGTTAAAGTGCTGCTCCCTTGTGGATGTGAGATGAGGGTGAAATTGTGAATTATCTCTCTACTGGCAAGCTTTTGTGTTCTACGGCTAACCGGGGGCTTGGAGAACGAATTGAACGTGCAGACCCGACTCTCCCGTTTGCCCGTGAGATTGTGGTCGTTCTACCGTACCCACCGGCGCAGTTGGGCATAGAGTGCTCTTTGAGGTAGGGCAATAGGAAAACAAATTCTCACGTTACTAATATGCTCCCTAAAACGTAAGTTAGATTTGTTGGAAAATATTATAATGTGGTAAATTTAATAATTTAAATTTTTTAAAATAAATATTTAATAAAATTAAATTTATGTAACTAATATAATTAAATATAATAAAAAAAAATGATACAATTACAAATGGGGGATATCCCCCCCATTTGTCGTGAAACAATAAATATGAAGGAGAGAAAAGTGTAAAGTAAAAATCTAAAAATATATGAAGATGTACAAAATTATTATATATGTATTATCATTTATAACAATATAACACGCATAACAGATAACAAATATAGAGGATAAAGGGTGCTAATTGAGATGCACTTAATCTTTTAAAAAATTAAAGTGTATAATACGAAAGATATAAAAAATTAAAAGAATAATAAAAAATATATAATTTATATATTAAATATAAATATAAAATATAGAAAAAATTATCAAAATTCATAAATCCAAATCTTGTCAATAGAATAATGTTGCTTGCACTTAGATTTTATGTCATAAAAATTATATCTAACTTGTAATTTTCATAAATTTAATAAATAATTTTATATTTTTTAATTTATAATACTAATTAGTTATACAGCAATGTTAATTCTACAAACTCCGTTTTTGTTTACGTATTTTACGTAGCTTCATTATCATGGATACATTGATTTTTTTCATCTCTTAGTGCATATCTCTCCATTTCTTGAAATGTAACACAAATGTAAGGAGAAACATGTAAATTAACATTTTTCTTAGTTATAAATGTTATGAATCTTGCTTATTAATTTTAAAAATTTATAAATTACGTGTAATCTTTGGATTTGTGCTAATGAGTGCTTACCGCATGCCCTCTATTTGTTTTACGGTTAGAAATAAATGTCTAATTTCATATTTTGAATGACTAACAAGAATATTAAAGGCACTCAGGAATTTTTTTGTCAAATAGAGAAATTCATGGCTTTCTAGTTGGTTGAGAGCAAGCCTGAACATTGTAATGTTCTGATAATTGTCATACTTTGACATGCCCCCCTTTAGAAATACTTTATAATTAATTTTTAAAGTTAAAAATGAATTTCATATGCATGCATAAAATTCTCAAAATGTTTTCTTAATTTATGAATGAATCTATATTAGTTGTATCACATTTGCTCCATTAAATTACTTGACAAACCTCGTTGAATGGTACCGGACTTTGCCTAACTAATAATAGTTCGTTAGTCATAAATTGTATGATAAATAAACATTTTAGTTCCTGTGTATGAATAATATGTCTAATGTAAGATTTGGATTCCTCACTTTGCTATTAAGTAAATTTGATAAAATTTTATTTATATCTCTTATATTTCTTTTTGTGAGTCTTAATTTTTTTCATTAAGTTTTTAATTCTTATTTTTTTTCTATTTTCTCTAATTATAAAGTCAGAAATCCTAATCTTTCTAATATGTTTGGGCACATGGCATTTGTTGAGTGTTGGTGCATTCTAAACACGTCAAATTAGGATTTTCTAGGAAAATGTAATAAAAAATTTCACTCGAAACAAACCTAGTTAAAGTAGAAACCAAATTATTTTCATCTCAAATTGTTTAAACACATTATAGCAACCAGTGGATCTTTCAAGACACAAATCCAGATCATTTGACTTCTCATTAACGTGAGAGGGAATTAGATTGGGTTTTTCTATTGAAAGTGACATGTCCCAAGTCACAATCTATTAGATATGTGTATTTGTGGGCCCTTTTATTGATGCCAATTTAATTTAAATAAATCTATTTTCTACAATGGAACAAATGGGAAATTATTTCATAGTTAAAGCTGTTTTTACGCCATCTTAGATGCTACCACAGCTACTTAGTTTATTTTATTTTTATAAATTTTACATGAAACTATTACTTCAAGTCAGGATTTCTCGTTTTTAAATCCATGAACTGATAGCTTCTCTATTGTGAACTTCTACAAAAAGCTCAGCTTCCCTATATCCAGGCAACCCAAGAGCATATGAGAGTTCACCTCGTCAAGTGGAAACAAGTGTGCTTGGGTTTCTGAAAGGCAACAGAGGCTTGGGTTTGCATCATCTGAAGGAGACCAACTCTACTTATGCGGTCTAACCAACCAAAAGGATGAGTTGTGGGTCAAGTTCATTCAAGCAAAATATTAGTATGTGTTTGAGATGCTTCCCAGAATTTCTCCTACGGTGTGTTCGTTGAATTTCCAGAAATGCTTGGTTAAAAATTGGCATTACATGGATGGGGGTTCGGAAATTGTGAGACAATTCAGTTTTAGCAAGATTGTTTGATTAAGGATTTTGGTCGTCTATATTGTTATGCTAACAACCAAATCTCTAATGAGGATATAGAGCAAATAGTGGTTGAGTTCATGGATTGTCGAGGCAACTAGGACTGGCCTCAAATTAGAGAGGCCCTTAATAACCAAATTTATGATCGAATAGTAACAATTCTACCCCCATTACCTGCAGGTGGGGTCAATAGGGTCTATTGGAAGCACACAAGTAATGGTATGTTATCTCTAAAGTCAGTTTTTAATGTGGTCAATAACTTTCCTAGACCTGAACCTTTTAGATTCTGGAAGAGGATTTAGAGCTGGAAAGGCCAAGAATGCTACAAAACCTTCATGTGGTTGCGTGCTAATGATAGGTTGTTGACAAATGAACGTTAATATCGACTGTCGATGACTCAAGTTGATTGGTGTCCTTGCTGTCAAATGCGAAAGCATACCCTTCTCCATGCACTGCATGACTGTGAAGCCAATGCAATGGTGTGGATGAGTTTAGTCAAACCAAATCACTAACAACAATTCTTTTCAATGGAGGTAAAGGAGTGGCTTAGTCAGAACCTTTCAAGGAACTTGAGTATACTGGAGGAAAATGATTGGAGTCTAATATTTGGTGGTGCATTATATTGGATTTAGAGAAAAAGGAATAGTGTGGTGTTTCAATCATGAGATTTTACGGGTCATGATCTAGTTATGCAAGTTTCATCCTTTGCTTCTCAATTCCAAAGGGGAAGGTAGCAAGCTAGTAATATGACATTAGGTGGTAAAAGGAGGATGGAAAACCTCATCGGTTGGAGCCACCCTCTAGATGGTATAATCAAAATCAATGTTGCTGGGAACCTATGGATATGCTCAGTGCTTGAAACGGAACAGTGGGGAATATATATGGGTTTGACTATGGCTTGGAAAGAAAGGTTCAAAGATGTTGTTCTAGAGTCTAGCTCTTATTTAGTCGTGTCTCTCATCTATGCAGCTAACGTAGACGATCACACTCTAAGCCAATTAATTCTCATGGTAAAGCACCTGTTGAGGTGGCATTGAAATGTCAGGATTCATCATATTTTTTGAGAGGAGAACTTTGCTACAGATTTCTTAGTAAACCATGGTGTTGTGCTTCCTTTAGGGCTGCATGAGTTCACTGCTCCCCCATTTGGTTTAAGCAGTATCCTTATTGTCTCTTTGAAGACATCCAATAAGTAGTATCTTTATTACTAATAGCTTTGGAGTTGTTTTTCCTAGATTAGTCGTTGTTTAGTTATTTCATCCTTTTTGTAAAAAAAAAAAAAAAAGCTTGGCTTTTTGAACTAGAAACACTTTAGTATTGGTGTATTTGAAAGTTCTAAATATCATTTCTCACAATGTTAAGTGTATTTTTATTAAAAGGTAATCATAATTATTTTCATGGACAACCCGATAAATATTGGATGAAGTGTGTTTTTAGTTTCTCAACTTTTTCAAAAGAATAATTTAGTCCCTTTACTTTTAAATAGAATAAATTTAGTTTTCTTAATTTGCAATTAGGGTAATTCAGTTCCTTTACAAATATAGTTGTGCCAATTTAGTTTTTTCATAAATTTAATTGAAGTAATTTAGTTCTTCATTCATTCAATTTCTCTTTTTCAGTATGATATGATTAACTAGTAATGACTTAAATTTCGTTTTTGTTATAAAAATTTCAATGCCCATCATCTAATGTGAAATTATTTGCTTTGTTGCTAAGTTATAAGTCCTAATTTTATACATCTTTATAGTTCTTTTAATTGAGAAAAATTTATATAATAATTATATCATATTATAATAGAAAAAATTAAATTTAACTCATTACTAATAAACTATATCATATTAGAAAAAAGGAATATGGTAGATGAAAAACTAAATTGCTCTAGTGACAATTGTAGAAGAACTAAATTATCTAACTTAAAAATTAAAGAATTAAATTCTTCTTTTGAAAAAGTTTAGGGACTAAAAGCATCCTTCCTCCCAGAAGTATCAAATTGATGATTGTGCCAAAAAAAATTGATGGCAGCAGTAACATTTTTGTTGGCTTCTAGTGAGAGACACTAAGGAGTTGTTTGGTTGTAAGTTTTTTCAATCATTTAATAATTGTGATTTTTTTTTGTAATTCAAAGAATGCCAAATCAATTAATATATACAAGATCTTAGGTTTAGTGTTTTAAAGGAAAAACTCTAAAGTAGTAATACCCGTCACTACACCACTCAATTACTGGCAAATCATGATATTTAGTATCTAGGAAAGTAGATAATATATGTTTAAGATGTCATAAAAAAATTAATTAAATTAATTTGATTTCAAATGAATTAGTATTTCAAGTTTTAAGATTTTAAAATTTAGTGTTAAGATTTACTATTTATATTTAGAGTTTAAAATTTAAGATTATATTAGAATTTATAATTTAGAATTATGTTTAAAGTTTTAAAGTTTAATGTTTAGGATTTATAGTTTTAGAATTGGAAGTTTTATAATTGTAGGATATAAAATTTGTATTGAGATTCTTTATAGTGAGAAGTGCACTTTACAAAGTCAAATGCAAATAGATATTCATTGATAAAAAAAATTAACAATGTAAATTATCTTAAATTCATGAATTGTTATATAATTATTTGTATTTTATAATAATATTTACTATTGATTATTTTATTAATAGTCATCCACTTATATTTTACTTTATAAAATATACTTTTCACTTTAAAGTATTCAAATCTTTAAAATTTATGATTAAATTATATGATCTAATGCTATGTGTAAACTAAAATAAAAAAAAGATTAAATTATTCCGTTAATTCTTATAATTTTGTTTGATTTTTAAATAAATTTTTATAGTTTAAAATTATCTCGATTAATCCTTATAATTTTTATCATTTATGTCTTAAGTTCTTATCGTCACAAAATATTATAACACTATTATCTAACTATATATGTGACACATTAAGTGCCACTCAAACTAGCACGAAAAGGCCCAAAGTTAAAAAATATTACTAATATGACTTGGAACCTTCTCCTCTTTCTTCACTTATTCTTCTCCTTATCGCCTCTCCTTTTCTATAGTTGTCTCTCAAACTCAATCTCCTATACCTACGTTTTCAAAAAGATTTGCAACAACCCTCACAACCCAAAAGAAAAGGCAACTACATTTTCAAAGTTTTTGGAACAACTAATTCCTTTCAAAAACCAACCAAATTCCATTTTGTTCTGCTATTTGCTACTTTAGTCACAAGTGTCACTTATACCACGCATCATGGCATTTTTTGCAGCAACTACATCTTCAACCACATGGATTAATACTAAACTTCCATCTTGATACTCTTCACCATTCAAGGACTTAGGCTCCAATTCAACCCCAATCACCCGAAAAGCCTTATCTTCTCTGTTGACATTAGCTCTTTGTTGAGTCTATCCTAAGTTGCCTTTAATTACTACATCAATTGCAACCCTTGAATAGAATGGCCTAATTTCTTATCTATCCATTCTTCAACACAATCCAATACCTCACCACTTATTTCTTGATCCATTCACACCAGTAACAATTCTTTTCACCCAGAATTTTTCCAACTCGAAAGGATACCCTTAACAACACAAATATCTTCTATAAGTCGATAAAGATCTTTGGAGGATGAACCAAGTGAGAGAAGGAAATGTGACAAACCCATACATTTCAATGGCACACTCAATGCTTTCAAACATAATCTTCGAAAGAAGACTTGAGTTACCACCTCCAGAATTGATCACCTCAATTTCATACAAACGGCCCCTAGTCAATTGCCAAGAGAAGTGTTTAGCACAAAAATTAAATTGCACATAAAAATTTGAACATTTGAGGTTGTTTCAACCCAACTACACGGTGTTACACCTCTGTTCATAGAGACTTATCTTTTGGTCCAAGAAAGGAGGGGAGAGGCAGCTGAGAGAAGGGGAAGGGAAGAAGGGAAAGAAGAGTTTCAAGTCAAGTCAACAAAATTTTTTGACTTTATTACTTACGTAACAAATTAAGTGATATTTAATGTATCACATATACAACTAGATAATGGTGTTATAATATTTTATAATGACAGAAATTTAAAGTATAAATGATAGAAATTATAAAAATTCATTAAGATAATTTTAAATTATAAAAACTTATTTAAAAATCAAATAAAATTATAAGCATTGAATGAATAATTTAACAAAAAAACTATAATTACGTATGGGAATAAATTTTCATATTTTGTTGGTAATTAAATTTTTTAAAATTTAAAATTTTAAAGAAATTAAAGAAAAAGATGCATAACAAACATAAAAAATTTAATATTTTAAATAAAATTTCAATAAAAACATAAAAAATCTTGTACCAAACTTAGAAAATTTCTTGTACCAAATACCACCTATATTGTTATTGAAGTTTGGTTGGAGGAAACTACTATTAATGGATTTAAAGGCAAGAAATCATAATTTTTAAAGAAATATCATGATATTAAAACAGAACTTGTAATTTTAAATCATGTTTTCAATCATCGTGAACCCAACATTTAAAATTGCAATTTCAAATTTTCTAAAATCGTTATTAATTTTTTTTGTTTTACTTTCAAACATAAAATAAGTTATGTTCTAACCAGATATTACACACTTTGAATACATATCTTGAGAAAAAATCTGCTTCCATCTTAGGAGCAAAAGAAAAAATCAAAACTGCCCAACCAACTCTAGACATTTATGAAGGTAATCCCCAGTTGGATAAAACCGGATCAGATGAGTTGATAAGCATATCAATAACATGGCATCCCTGGAGGGCAGCATCAAGTGCAAATCGAATTCCATCCCCAACAGCCACCGACTCACTTGTTGACTTAGCAAACAGGATACGAGGGCCTGCCCACCGAGTAGCTTGCGTTTTCATGTAAAATTGTTGGGAAAGTGTAATCCCACCTTTGATAGCTCTCATCTTATATAACAGCCATCTCTTTTTACACCTGTTCAATCTAATAATTTAATTTAAATTTGATGAGATAAATTATATATTATAAAAATTAAGTATAATATAAATTATGTTATGAAAATTAAGTTAATATATATTTAGTAAAAATACTCAAAATTTCAAATAAAACCCAATCCAAAATAAAATTTTAATAAAACAAACCAACTAAAATGAAGAAAAATAATATGTATACAAATTGGTAGTACCCAATGTGTGTACAGGAGATAGAATGGGGGCATTGACTACACATGAAAAAAATTTAAATAATAATCTTAATGTATGCATATATCATTGCTTTTAAAATAAAATGTTCACAACTTCACAATTGAGAAATAATTTGTTACCAAAAGTAGGAAATATTTTACTTAATTTCTATAATATAAAATTTTAAATATTAAATTATTTGAACCAAATCAAGATTTTTTATTTTTAAAAATTTAAATATTAAAAATATAATAAGAGAGATAAATAAAAAAAAAGTAAATTTTGTAAGATATATTTAAATATAACGATAGATAATATTATTAGAATAAAAAATAATAAAAATAAAGAATTATATCTTGATGACTTTACTGAGATCATAAATTGTGAATATTAAGGAAGAATCGGTGAGAATATCATTTCTCTTTCTCACAACAATATGTATTTAATAGACCTGTACTTTTTTGTGGAAAAAATTATGGCAACAGCATGATTTTCACGTAAAATTAAACCAGTGTTCTACTGATGGCACCTGCTGGATCCCGCATATCTATGAGCGTCTATAAGCCCGCATAGCACCAATTTACTGCTAGCTCGAACTCCTTTAGCACAAGGAAAAACAAGCGCCTAACTCAGACCCGACCAAGTTACCAGACGCAAAACCTCTCTTCACGAAAATTGATTTCTGCTCTTATTCGACACCCCCACTGTTCTTCCCAAATTGACTCTCTTACCTTCCGCTGTTGCGCGTGAAAACCCTAGCATCTAATCCGCGGTACCCATGACAAAGTTCTCCTCCACAGCTTCGAATCAGATTCGGTTGCTGCTTCAGAGCTTGAACCAAGTCAACTTTGACTCCATTTTCCAGGAACTCTGTCTGGTAATCTGTCTATCTGCTGCACTTGGTTGCATTTTTACCGATTGGTCTGTCCCTTCTTCGTTGAATTTTTCTCCTTTTGCGGTGTTTCTGTTGGAATTTAATCCAATGTTACTTTCTCTTACCGCTTATTGGGTCGTTATCTGACATTGTGGTGTAATCTCATTTCTACAGTTTATTACCGTTAAAGTTTCCTTCTTCTTCTTGTTGGCTTGCATAAAATATGGTTGTACTGATAATTACTTGGAGAAAGGGTTAGAGTTTGAGTAGGTTGGAAACCTGCAATTAATTTGAAGTAAAATAAACTTGGTTTGAAAATGGTATATTTAAATTCTTGCCTAGTGTGTGACGATAGATGGGCTGTTTGGGTTCATGTTGATCTTGCTTCTTCAATTAAGCTTTTGGCATATCAGCAGCAGCAGTATTATTTTTGCGGCAGATATAGCACATAAACGAGGTGTGCTTATTTGCTTCCCCCGGCTCCTGCACAAAGCCCGTTGAATGTGTACAGTTGGCATAATTAGCCTGAATAAACCTCTGAAAAATGTGTATCTCATTCTGTCTTTTTTCCTGTTATGCTAAACCGAAGTAAGTCCTTTTACTCTCTGTTCTTTTGCTGACAGTTCGCCGAATATGGAATTGATGGAAGCATTTTGCTGCTTCAAACGTGCTTGGATCACCTGGATTTTGTCGGAAGAGATCCAAAGGAAATGCAGCAGGAGCCAATTCTTGGGGCAGTCATCAAGTACCTGTTAGACAAACCAAACTTTAGTACAGTGTTTTCTGAGTCACTGAAGACTGTAGAAATCACTGAAAGCTTTTTACAAAGTTTTTCTAATGGATTACAGTTGTCTTTATGGGAAAAAATTGCCATCAGTCTTGCTTTATCTGATTCTGAAAATCCTGACTCCAGGCTAAGTGGTAAGTATGAAGTTAGTTGCTAATTCTTGCTTGATCTTCTTCTTATGTACTTTTTTTCTTGTGAATCAGCAGAACCTTAATTTCATAAACCTTTTTCATGTTATTGAATATGTGGCCTAACATCTTGCTGCTTTTTAGGCAAGAACTTTTGTATGGCTCAGATTGAGGAGTTGTGTGCTAATCCTGGTTCTTTGAGTTGCTCTGAGCAAATTCAAAATATTGTCATGTTCCTCAAGCAGACTGAGGGCCTTTCCAAGCATGTGGATTCCTTTATGCAGATGTTATCATTGGTGCAGTTAAAAGACACACAACCCTTTGTTTTGACTCCATTTCTGCCTGATGAGATGCGCGAAACTAATTTTTTAAGGTGCTAACTTATTTAATTGTCATTTGTTTTATATTGTTCAAGAAATGGGTTACCATACTGCTGTTTCTGCTTTTTTGAAGACATGTCTACTTAGCAGCTTTCCTTCTTACAGGAATATGGAGTTGTTCCATGAGTGCCAAGAGAATGATTTTGATGCTATTTTGGCTGACATACAGAAGGAAATGAACATGGGAGATATGGTGACGGAACTAGGCTATGGGTGCACTGTTAATGTCTCTCAGTGCAAGGACATTTTCTCACTCTTCTTACCTTTAACTGAGAATACCCTGGCTAAATTACTTGGTGCTATTGCTCGTACCCATGCTGGGCTGGAGGACAATCAGAGCACATTCTTAACTTTTGGCATGGCCCTTGGATACAGCACCTTGTCTGAGTTGCCACCACTGAACTCTTGGAATATTGATGTCTTGATAGATACAATCAAGCATCTTGTGAGTTTTATTTTATTTTATAAAACCTCTTTCTGCTCTGCAGCTTCATTTAATTATTTCAGTCATGGGAATTTGTATATTGAAGTTAAATGTTTTCATCTTGCGATGAATCCTGATACAGGCGCCTGAAACCAATTGGATACGGGTTGTTGAAAATCTTGATCATGAAGGGTTTTTCCTTCCTAGTGAAGAAGCATTCTCTTTTCTCATGTCCGTTTATAAACATGCCTTTAAGGTATATTTATTAGAATGTATTGTACGTTTGCAATTTATTTTTTACCCTTGTGAGATATTTATTTAACACGTAAACTCTTTCACCATTGAAATCTGATTGTTTGAAATTGAGCTTAGCAGGAGCCATTTCCTCTACATGCCATCTATGGGTCAGTATGGAAGAATACTGAGGGTCAACTATCTTTCCTTAAATATGCTGTATCAGTGCCACCGGAAGTATTCACCTTTGCCCATTCTGTAAGGCAGCTGGTATGATTCTATGCCTACCTGATTAATGTTTATTGTTCCTGTCTCCTTCAATTATTTAAAGTATCAATTGATCATGCAGGCATATATTGATGCAATTAATGGCCACAAGATTCAGCGTGGACATGCAAATCATGCATGGTTGTGTCTTGACCTTCTCGATCTGCTCTGCCAGCTTGCTGAAAGGGGTCATGCTAGTTCTGTTCAATCAATCCTTGATTATCCTCTTAAACACTGCCCTGAAATCTTGCTTCTTGGGATGGCACATATAAATGTACATCTCTCTGGATTTTATTCTTTTGATTCTGTTTAATATCCTTTTGATTTGTCTTTTCTTGATGTTAAGTTTGCATTCATTGTTGCAGACTGCTTACAACCTCCTCCAGCATGAAGTTTCTCTAATTGTTTTTCCCATGATAGTTAAAAGTGCTGTAGCCAGCGATATGATTCTACACCTTTGGCATGTTAATCCCAATCTGGTCTTGCGGGGGGTTATAGATTATCAAAACAATGACCTAGACAGCATTACAAGAATTTTGGACATCTGCCAAGAGCTAAAGGTCGTTCTAATGTGTAATGTGAATTGTTCATTTTGTTGTTTTTGTGAATGTTAGAAATGGTTGTTGGTTTCCTATATTTTCTTTTCAGTTTTCAGTCTACTTATTTCCTATGAAAGCCAAGTTATGCATTCCTTAGAGATTTTAGATTAACTTTTTCATTTTTTTGATTGCATCTTTTGGCTTTGCTATTTTTTGGTCATTTTTTTTTCTGTTTTTAAACTTTTGATTCTTATTGGTTTTGCAGATTTTATCATCAGTGTTGGAGATTGTTCCTTCTTTTTCTAGTATAAGGTTAGCAGCGCTTGCTGCAAGAAAAGATCTTCTTGACCTTGAGAAGTGGTTGAGTAACAATTTAACTACGTACAAGGATGCCTTCTTTGAGGTAGGATTGCCTTCCCTCATTCTCCTACATCCCATTTGTCAACACATATACAGAATTAAGCAGCCTTTCAGACTTCTGCGTTTGAAGTTGTACTTGTTTGAAGTTGATGGTATAGAAAGGATGTAGGCTGACATAGTTTGCTTTGCATATTGCTTTACAGGAGTGCCTGAAGTTCTTAAAAGATATTCATTTTGGTGGATCACAGAACCTACCTAGCAAACCTTTTCATCAGTCTGATGCTGTTCTGAATGTCTACATTGAGACAACAGCTACCTTCATGAAGGTCATACTTAAGTAATTTGGTTTTCCTGCTTATCCTGGCCTCAATTTTTCTCTAACTTCCATGGGTTTTGACAATATCCCATTACAGGTTCTTAAAACTCATATTGGCTTGGTAGCATCGAGCCAGCTTTCTGAAGAGCTGGAAAGGTTACATGTATCTATTATGGACTTGAATCCGAGGTTGCAAAGTGGTGGGACTTCTGGTTCATCAACTTTTGATGGATGTACTGATGACATTGAGGCTGAAGCAAACTCCTACTTCCATCAAATGTTTTCTAGTCAATTAACCATTGATACAATGGTGCAAATGCTTGCTCAATTCAAAGAATCTTCTGTCAAGAGGTGATGTCAGTTAAAGATTTTGCATATGGTTAATCTGATGCTAGTTGTATTGCATAGATTTTTTCCCCTTGTTAGCATTGCCTTTTCTTAGTGATTGCATAGTGTTAAGTTTTTGTTACCAATCTATCTTATCTATAACGTGTCTTGAACCTTTTAAGTTGCCCAGGAAAAGAGAGTTTAAGTTTTAGATGTATACTCTGATCCTTGTGTCAAATCTCTCTCTCTCTCTCTCTCTCTCTCTCTCTCTCTCTCTCTCTTGTGAATGGTATCTCTGATATTCTTTTTAACAACAAAACTATATACAAGTTGGGTTTTTTTTTAATTGAATCTTTGATTGCCAAGATGTAGTGATTGTTGCTTGGTTTCTGTTGGGAACTTGATGTTGACCCTTCTGGAGCTTGCAATACTTCCATAAAATTTTATAACTTGAGAATATTTTATGATTGACTCAACTAAAAATGCTACCCAGAAGTCTGCATCTTGTGCTGTTTACAAAGTGATATCTCCTTGCTTAAGAAATTCCTTCTTATTCTTTATATGAAGAAAATTGTCTATCACTATTGGGATGGTTCTATTGTAAATTCTTCTTCTAATCTTCTTTTATTTATTCATGTGAATATGCTGATACTCGAGTTTAATTTGTGGTTTCTCCCCACTATAAAAATCTTGCTTAGAAAGTGGGAAGTCATATTTATTGAGTAGTTATTGAAAGCTTTAAACTCTTTTATTTTCTCATTACCTTCTATAGAAAGAAAACTGTATCACTTAGAAAGTGGCTTGACATACTGGTTTGTGGAAATGCGTAGAAGTGGACTAATCTATACTACTATATAAAGGCTATACCTCTCAAGTAAACTACCATTAGTGTCAACATATTAGCTAAAAAATATTTAAATACCCATAATTTATCATTACCCACCACAAATCCATAACTCTCTGCCTCCCTAAGTGAACACTCAATCTATCTTTCATGTATAACTACCCGCAACTTATTATATCATTTTTTTTTTTAGAGCTAGCCTTTACACTCACGCATTGCATGTGAATTTGAAAAATTAACAATAAAATAACAGAAATTCTATTTTAGAAACACTAATTATTGTTATATCAAATATTTAATAAAATAAATAGATACTAAAAATTTATAAAATAAAGTGAGAGTGAAGAGAACATGTTAAGAAAGTAAAGAGTTTTTCTGAAAGTACTTGTTATAATTTTTTGTTAAGATACTTGATGTTATATTTAATACTTATAAATAAGAAAACATTAAATATTAAAAATGTGTAAAATATGAATTTGTCTTCTAATAGGACACATCATTTATAATAAGGATAAAGGCTATATTTTTTAGTTTATTTTTAATAAACATATTATTTAAATTTAAAAAATGTGAATTTATAATAAATGGTGTTTTAGTAAATAAAACTTTTGAAATGGATATTTTAGTCCAAAAATGTTTCCACCTATTTTCACTTTTATATATAGTATAGATTTACATCCATTTTGTAAATATTTTGTAATCAGGGAAACATATATGAGAGAATTCAATTTTTTATCAAAAACTTACAATTTAAGAAAGAAAACAACAAAATTTCAAAACACTTTGGCATGATTGTGAGCGGATGCTCCTAGTCCAGTTTTTGTTTGTAACAACTCTAATTAAAACTTTCAAAGATTTAAGCATGTTGCAAAAATGATTGTAAGTGAATTGATTTCTTGTCCATGGAGCTTTGGTGTGCTAATTTCTTTTGTGGAATGCCTGAGATTGACTATTTGATTTGAGATGTCTTTCGTTCTCTTGTTGATTTATTCAGGGGTATGTTAACTAATGTTTTATAGATTTGGCATGTTTTAACAGGGAGCAATCAATTTTTGAGTGCATGATTGCAAATTTGTTTGAAGAGTACAAGTTTTTCCCTAAGTATCCTGAAAGGCAACTAAAAATTGCGGCAGTTCTTTTTGGTGAGTTTTGTTGTTAACATTTGTCACATTTGTGGACGATGGAATTAACTGATTTTACTAGTGCTTTGATGACCATCATTAGCTTTGATGTTTATGTTTGTATACTACTAGGCAACTTCAAAACTCTATAGGTAAATTGTGTTGCATGGAAAATTTTTTCAAGAAAGAAATGTTGCTTTTGACTGCTTTTGTTATAGTTCTATTTTTTCTTTTGATTTTTCACATTGTGTCTTCAAGAAACCAAATAGGTTAAAGAAAAGATTAAGGAATTGGATACTTCAAAATTCAAGCTTTGGTACAGAGGGAAGGTCAGAGCAAAGAATGGAGTTGGTATTATTGTGTACAAGACTTGGAAGAACAATGTGATGGAGGTTAAAAAGATACGTGATAGGATTTTATCCCTTAAAATGGTAGTGGAATAGGAGACTTTTAGCATCTTAAGTCTTATGCACCATAAGTGGGGTTGGAGGAATAAGAAAAGGTAAAGTTTTGGGAAGATGTGGAAGGGCTAGTCCAAAGAACTCCTTAGCATGAAAAGATTGTCTTAGGTGAGGATCTTAATGGTCATATTAGAAAATATGCAGGATTTCATGGTGGTTTTGGTATAGGAGAACTAAATGAAGAGGGAAAATCAATTCTGGATTTTTCAATGGCTTATAATTTTAAGATTGCAAATACTTGTTTTAAGAAGCGGGAGGAACACCCAATCACATACAAGAGTGGGGTTTCAAGCTTGCAAATAGATTTTTTTTTGGTATAGAATATGAATAAAAGGATTTATAAAGATTGTAAAGTTATACCAAGTGAGAGTTTAACTATACAACATAGGGTTTTGGTCCTTGATATGCGTGCAAAGAGTCAAAAATAGCAAATTAGAAAAGTTATAGACCCAAGAATTAGGTAGTGACAACTAATGGGTGAAAAGCAGTTGGTTTTTCAGAGAAAGCTAATGGAGAAAAGAGTTTGGGAGACACAAGGATGTGCTAACCTTATGTGAGAGGAGATGGCAAATGGGGTTCGGAAGGTAGCTAAAGTAATTTTGGGCGAATCAAAAGGATTTGGCCCCAAAGGTAAAGAATTTTGGTGGTGGGATGATAGTGTGCAAGAAAAGATTAAATATAAAAGAGAGCATTTCAAAGTTTTACATCTTGGTAACAAGGCGAAAAATTGGAAAAAGTGTCGGTCAGCTAGAAATGAGACAAAGAAAGCAGTTAGTAAGGCAAGATCTAAAGCATTCGAGGGATTTTACTAAGCTTTAGGAATTAAGAATGGGGAACAGCAAATATACAAGCTTGCTAAGGGAAAGGAAAGGAAAATAAGAGATTTGAATAAAGTAAAATGCATTAAGGATGAAATGGAAAAAGTCTTGGTAGCAGAGGGAGATATCAAAGAAAGATGGAAGAGCCACTTTCACAAGCTTTTCAATAAGGAGCAAATAACAAGTATAGATATAGAAGGTTTAACTACACGAGAAGAGGATCAAAACTTTGCTTTTTATCATAGAATTTAGGAAGTTGAGGTGAAGGAGGCACCTAAGAAGATGGACAATGGTAAGGTTATGGGTCCTGATGGCCTACCTATTGAGGTTTGAAAGTGTTTGGGAGAGAGGTATTTTCTGGCTCACCAAGTTGTTTAATAAGATATTGAGGTCCAAGAAGATGCTAGATGAATGGATGAAGAGTACATTGATACTTATTTACAAGAATAAGGAGATATTCAGAATTATGGAAATTACTAGGGGATTAAACTCATGAGCCATATTATGAAACTTTGGGAAAGAGTGATTGAACACAGATTAAGAAAAGAGACTCATATATCAGAGAACTAATTTGGTTTTATACCAAGAAGATCAACTACAGAGGCTATACATCTTTTACGGGATTTGATGAAATGACACCAAAGTAGAGAGAAAGACTTGCATATGGTTTTCATTGACTTAGAAAAAGCTTATGACAGAGTGCCAAGGAAAATCCTATGGAAGGCATTGGAAAAGAAGAATGTTCGTATTGCTTATATTCTTGCTATAAAGGATATGTATGATGGGATTACAATAAGTGTGAGGACTCAGGAAAGGGTAACAGAAGATTTTCCCATAAAGATTTGTTTGCATCAAGGGTTATCCTTAAGTTTATATTTTTCCACTTTAGTGATGGGTGTACTTACTAGATACATCCAAGACGCAACCCGAAATATATGCTTTTTGCAGATGATATAGTCTTGATAGAGAAGTCAAGAGAGGAGGTTAATTATAAATTGGAGATATGGAAAGAAGCCTTGGAATCAAAAAGTTTCTGTTTAAGCAGGAGTAAAACAGAGTATATAAAGTGTAAATTTAGCAAGAGGCGAGAAAATAATAATTTGGAGATAAAAAATTAGGGGCAT
Source organism: Dicorynia guianensis (assembly GCA_037013595.1). Taxonomy (NCBI): domain Eukaryota; kingdom Viridiplantae; phylum Streptophyta; class Magnoliopsida; order Fabales; family Fabaceae; genus Dicorynia; species Dicorynia guianensis. The sequence continues at coordinate 31,789,677 of JASUAB010000005.1, forward strand.
AGTGTATCACAGGTGTTCAAGTTTTGGTGTTTTAGGTTGATTTTACAAAATAATGGAGAGATTGATAGGGATGTTCCACAGAGGATCCAAACTTAGTGGATGAAATGGAAAAATGTCTCGGGGGTCATTTGTGATCGCAAAATATTTAATAAACTGAAAGGGAAGTTTTACTTAATTGCTATTAGACTAGCTATGTTTTATGATAGTGAATATTGGGCCCTGAAAGGTCAACATGAGTAAAAAAGGGGGTGACAAAGATGTGAATGCTAAGATGGATGAGTGGATATATAAGAAAAGATAAAATTCGAAATGATTGTATTCGGGAGAGAGTTGGTGTGTCACCTATTAAGGAGAAAATGACGGAAACGGAAACTCAGTTACAGTAATTTAGGTATGTGCAACAAAGACTACAAGAGGTTCTAGTGAGAAAGGTTGATCAAATGGTTTTTAGTCCTATGAAAAGTCGTAAAAAAAGACCAAAAAAGATACTTGAAGAGATTATTAAAAGAGATCTTTAGTTGAATGGTATTTTTGAAAACTTAGTTTCGGATAGAATTTTATGGCGCCGTTTAATCCATGTAACTGACCTCACCTAGTGGGATAAGGTTCTGTTTTTGTTGTTGTTGTAATTTTAATTATTGCTGTTTACTTCGCCATTGTTTTATGGTTCCTTGACTTACTAGCATTAAGGTGTTACACCAAGCATGCTCGCAACTTGTGTCATTATTAATAACATACCTTGAATAACCTAACAATATGTTTAGAAGTTCCTGTTTTGTGGTGGAAGAAATAATGCTACTATTACATGAATAAGTGAAAATTCCTGGTTTATTGTCTCTGAGTTTTGCTGGTGATAATGGATTTGTTTACTTCAATAAGGTTGTTATTTCATGTCTTCTAAATATCTTGAAATTAGAGCATATTAGGAGCATTTCTTTATCATGTTGATATAAATTGTCATAGTGCTTGAGAATGTCCAAGTTGCAATACATAAAACTTCTTTCGAACTTTTGGGACATATTTACTTGTTTTTTGTACCTGGTTTATATTTATTAATTTGTTATGAGAAGGTTTCTTAAAATTGATCAGGTTCCGTGATCAAGAATCAGCTTGTAACTCATCTCTCACTTGGGATCGCTCTTCGTTGTGTTCTTGATGCATTACGCAAACCTGCTGATTCAAAGGTTTGTTGTGTTTGGGAATGGATGTGATTGGTTTATGTTTGATGCCAGCATTGACAGATTCTTCATATGCAGATGTTTTTGTTTGGAACTCTGGCACTGGAGCAGTTTCTGGATCGTCTAACTGAATGGCCTCAGTATTGCAATCATATTTTGCAAATTGCCCATTTGCGCACCACACGTCCAGATTTAGTTTCTATCATCGAACAGTCGCTTGCGAGGTCTTCTCCTAGTCATCCAGACAATGAAGGGGTTAGCCATGCTTCTGCTATTAATAACCATAATTCTGTTCTGGCTAATTCTGGGCAAGTAGAGGTAACCTGTAAATTATTTTCTTCTTTTATAAATAAGACATGTTGATTTTTAATTTTCTGAGTTCTGTGCAGATGCATGTGAGATAGTCAGTTATATTTTGAGTTTAATTTTTATGAAAAGCAATATATCTTTCAGGGTGTATACTGTGTAAGCTGGGTTATACTTACCGAAAATACCTTTTAGAAATTTGGTTAGGTGCTGAAATTTATCCTGTCCAATATCGTTTTATCAATAGCTGTGTCCTGGAGGAATTTTCAAAAATGTTTGTGGCTTAAGTTTGTTATCACCCTTTCAATCTTCTTTAGATCCTTATAAAAAATTTTGAATCAATTATTTTTTGTTTGTATTGATATAAATTGGAATCAGAAGCTACAGCTCATATTTTATTTTCAGGTAATCTTTGTAATTGAGTCCTTTTACAATGATATATATATGTATCTGCTCCATTGATGTCCCTCATTTGAAAAATAAATTCTCGTGTTGAGGTCTCGCATATTAGTTCCTCTCCATCCCCTTTTTTGGTCTTTTGAGGGTGTTTCAAGTTCTTTGCAGGCAGATTTAGCAACTTCCACTTTTATCTCATTATTTTATGGTGTTGAATGATTTTTACTAGGAAAAGCAATTGACACCATAATCTGAATGGCACTTCCCACTGTGGTCTTAGCTCTTAATATTGATAAGGAGTAAGGACCCAACATGCTGTCCTCTGCTCATGCTAAAGTTTTTCTTGATTTCTTATTATTTAGTCTTTTATCTAGTTGAGAACTAGGCCGATGTGTTTTGAGTGTAGCTTTTTGATTAGGCAGGCTACAATCAATTATTTGAATGCACTTTTACCTGATTGGGAGACTTGTTGTATATAAACCAGAGAATAAAAAGAATATGGTTTAAGGGAAATCTCAGAATAGAGTTTATGCTGTTCTCTTCATAAGAGCCAATACTCAGTTGATTGAACCAGATATGGATGCTCAGCCTACTAATATTTTGGTATCTTTATGTATCATTTACAATTGATGATCACAACTATGATAGGTTGTTAATGTTTATTTGGTAGAATCTTCTAGAAGCATTGTTGATATTATCTAATAATTTAGTAGTTTTTTTTTTAAAAGAGGCTTTTAAATATGTGCAAAATGGCAAGGAACTTAGGTCTTCGAAGTTTCAAAGACAAACATTCAATATCTTTCTAATCTTACTTGTTGAAATTTGAAATGGTTATAAAAGCAGAAAGGAAAGATTGCATTGATGATCCTTATAATAAATAAGCTATGCAGAGAGAGCTTTGCTACACTCATGATTATCTTTTGTTACTTTTTGTTCTTTCTTTCTCTGTTTTGGAGGATATTTTAAAGCAATGTGCTTGTCTTTTGAGCTATATTTCCCAGTTTCTTATGCTGTTTTGAGGTGACTTATTTGTATATGCTGTTTCCTTGTAGCAGTTCAATGGATCTACTGTCACACAGCCTGGACAACAACTGACTACACTGCAGCTTCAGCATAGATGTGACATTGCTATGGATGAACGTCATAAAGTGACTGCTGGTTCATCTAATTCTAATGATGCAAAACCACTCTTATCTTCCTTTGGGCAGCCTTCTGTTGTTACACCTGGTGATACTTCTGCTAATAAGGTACTGTCTTTTTATTATATACTGAATCTCTCTAACTGCATGATGTGAAGGGTGATCTGTCTTCAGTATTTGTTAATGTTACTACGACTTTGTTTCTTGCTACATCTGCAGATGCATAACACAGTCAGTGCCCCAATGTTATCTTCTTCTCCTGGTTTTGTTCGTCCTTCTCGTGGAGCTACATCTACCAGTATATTTTTGTTACTAGTGAATGATTCCTGTTATTTGGGAATTCTTTCTGTTCTTTTCTTATTTAATGCTGTATTTATTTGATCTTTTCACCTGATGTAGGGTTTGGCTCTGCATTGAACATTGAAACTTTGGTTGCTGCTGCTGAGAAAAGAGAAACTCCCATTGAGGTGCTCTCTCCTTTCTTTAGTATGCCTCTCACAACTTGTCTGCACTTATGTTTTATACACACACACACACACACACACACACATGTATATTAAATGTATACTATTTTCCTTTCTTTTACTTGCTATGAATAGTTTATATGTTTCATATTTTTCTTCTTCCTTTTTGTGTTGCCTTAATTTCTTTTGAACTGATGCAGCATTTCCTTTTGTTTGCCTTAGTTTAATAATCCTTCTGTCCATCTGCTGCCAACAGGCCCCAGGATCGGAAGTTCAAGACAAGATATCATTTATAATTAATAATATTTCTGCTGCTAATATTGAAGCCAAAGCGAAAGAGTTTACTGAAATTTATAAAGAGCAGTACTATCCCTGGTTTGCTCAGTATATGGTTATGAAGAGGTTAGCATATTTCATTAACCACAGCATGAAAGTTTGGAAAAATTTTCTATGTTATTGAATTGTTGATATAGGTGCATGATTATAGGGTGTAGAATAGATAGAGACAATACACTTGGTTTTAATTGTGATCTAACACACCTATGAAGTTAAAAATAGATTATTGGATCAATAGAAATAGAAGTATGTTTAATGATACATATTTGAAAAAACTCAGAAGTCTGATCCTAGATCTTTTGTAAGTTTCTGCTATTGGAGTTAGCCAAAGAGTAATTAAGAAATAAAACACGGGATTTAAATTACCTATTTAATGACTTCTGACTACTTTTGGGTGCATTGAACCGGACTACAAGACAAACTGAACAAAGGTTCACTAGTTGATCTATTTCCTGAGGTAATACTTGATTTTAGACGTACTTTATACGTAATATAAAATTTCTTATCTCCTCTCTTCTTTCACTTTCGCTCGGTCTACCTTACGCATGAAAGAATTAAAAAAAAAAAGGTGGAAGAATGAGGGAAGGCAAGAAATCATCTAAGGCTTGGAAGTGATTACTTGGGGGAAGGGAAAGGGTGGAAGATGGAAATTCACTTTGTTTATGTGCACATAAGAAAAGTTCTTTACCTTTTGTTTGGAGTCTTTGGACGCATGTGTCCACACTTACAGCTATTATTTTTGCTTGGGACATTAGCATTTGACATTACACTCTCTTCTCAACTTCTCAACAGAGCAAGTATCGAGCCTAATTTCCATGACTTGTACCTGAAGTTCCTGGACAAGATTAATTCTAAGGCTTTGAATAAAGAGATTGTTCAAGCAACATATGAAAACTGCAAGGTTTAAGCTTTGTTATGCTTTCCTTTTTTATGTTAAAGTAAACATGCTTGTGTTGTAATGTGAAAATGTTACCTGGCAACTATGTACTCTTCAGGTTCTTTTGGGATCGGAGCTTATAAAGTCAAGTTCTGAAGAGCGCTCATTGCTAAAAAATCTGGGGAGCTGGCTAGGAAAGCTAACTATTGGTAGGAATCAGGTTCTTAGGGCTCGTGAAATAGACCCAAAATCTTTGATTATAGAGGTATTTCTGGAATAAAATTTTCCAAAGATCTGATGATGCTCCAGTTATCATTTGCTTTGTAATCCTGTTGAATATTTTCTGGGTAAGAAATGACACGCACAGCATCATTTTTTCATTAAAATTTATTTTCACTATTTTGCAGGCATATGAGAAGGGATTGATGATTGCTGTAATTCCATTTACTTCGAAGGTATACCTTATGATGATTTTTGTTGATAATCTGAACTCTATGCTAATTATAGTCAATTTTGTGCTATATTAACCCTCAACGTCATGTTGTAGGTCTTGGAACCATGCCAAAGTAGTCTTGCATACCAACCTCCTAATCCTTGGACCATGGGCATTCTGGGCTTGCTTGCTGAAATATATTCAATGCCTAACTTAAAAATGAATCTCAAGTTTGACATAGAGGTAGACACATGGTTCTTTTATTGATTCAGTAGTGTTGGTGGTATAATTTTAGCTCTCTCTCTCTCTCTCTCTCTCTATATATATATATATATATATATTTATGTATGTATGTATTCAAATCATTGCGGTATCCAGGTTTTATTCAAAAATCTTGGAGTAGATATGAAGGATGTCACTCCAACTTCTCTCCTGAAGGACCGTAAAAGAGAAATTGAAGGAAATCCTGATTTCTCCAATAAAGATGTAGGGGCATCCCAAGCACAAATGATGGCTGATATCAAATCAGGCCTTGTGCCTCCAGTAAATCAAGTGGAATTGCCACTTGAAGTCACCAATCCATCTAATACGGGGGCCCATACACATTTGCTGTCCCAGGTCTGTTCTTTTGATGTTTTGTGGGGTTTGGCTTACTATTATTTTTCTGTTTATTCATTTGCTGAATTTATTTGAGTGGGTTAGTATGCTGCTCCTCTTCATCTTTCCACGGGTGCATTGATGGAAGAAGAGAAGGTGGCAGCTTTGGGCTTGTCTGATCAACTTCCCTCTGCTCAGGGGCTGTTACAAGCAACTCCTTCCCCTGCGCCATTTTCTATTAACCAGGTTGTTAACCAAGGGCAAATTCCCCTTTCTATATACTATTTTTATGAACAGTAATTAACAGTTTCTTGTGGTCATAGCTTCCAACGCCAATACCCAATATTGGGACTCACGTGATTATCAATCAGAAGCTCAGTGGATTTGGGTTGCAAATTCATTTTCAAAGGTTTGGTGCTTTCACTATATTGTGCCGTTCTTGTGTGAGTATAGGAGAAAATCTGACCTCATTTATTTATAACAGAGTGGTTCCCATTGCAATGGATAGAGCAATAAAAGAGATAGTCTCTGGTATCGTTCAGCGCAGTGTTTCCATAGCAACACAAACAACTAAGGAGCTTGTTTTGAAGGTTGATGTCTCAATGGAGCCTTAGGGCTAACCATTTGGTTTTTAAATTTAATATTTGGTTTAGCTGTGTAGCATCATTGTGTGTTACCCGTTGGATATATTTCTTCCCTTTCTCTTGATTATCTTGTTACACATTTAAATCGAGTAGTGGCTTAAATAGTACTATAATAGTTAATTTAATTGTAAACACTTATTATTTCTTATAGTGAATGTGGAGAACAACTTTGTTCTCAAGTTGGCAAGGTAGCAAAGTATATTAAAGGGAAATTACCTAGCTGTAAAATCAACACCATGTGTTGGATCCAGATGGAATTGGTTAACTACAAATGGTCAATTTAGTCAAAGAATGGTTCATTAGCCTGTTGTTGACTTGGTTAATCATTTATGGTTAACCAATCCCTTAGGGTCGAACATTTGTTCATGGCTTGACTTTTTTGGTACTTTCCCTATAATAATCTATAGTGTATGTGCAGGAGCCATTTAGGAGCAAAGAAGAAAAAAAGAAAAAAGGAAAGAAGAAAGAAAGAACTTATAGTCTTCTGAAGGGAACATTAAATGTCTAAATGCTATGCACCAAATCCACATTTGGTTGCATTGCCTTCATTGCTTCTATTGTTGTGATCTGAATTGCAAGTTTAATAAAAAAATCAATAATATTGAAACTGTTCACACTTCGTTTCCTTGTTGAGTTTTTAGTGCTTGACACTGTTCCAGCCGGGTTTTATGTTATGTCTTGTAAAGTTTTCTGTTTTCTGGAAAGGTTCTGTGCAACCTCAAGCAGAGCATTTCTACATTTCCATTGAGAGTAGCAGTTACTATTGGTTTTGTTTTATTGTCCCACATGAAGGGCCTTTTAGGGGAGTGCTGGTGTGTTAGTCTGACATACAAACTTGGGCCTATTTGCTATTATCTTAACTATATGGTGTACTTTGTACTCTAGCAGTGAAGATTATTATCGTTTTAAGCTGTGATGATGACATGCTCTATTCTGTCTTTTGATTATACCATTGTTATAACTTTTTATGTAAAATGATTTATGTACATATATGCACACGATTGAGTTATTTATTCTTTCCCTTTTTGTCTGGGCCTTAGCTTACTATGATTCAGAATTTGTTCTTGCCTCGTATGATTAATGTGATTATTGCTACATTAGACTTGTCTCTGATCATACAATTTGTAAATTCTAGCATTGGGCATGTGGTTAGGAGGGGCTAATTATGTTATGTGGAAACAAAATAATCCCATGCATTCCTTTCCTTGAATAATATGTACTATGTGGTATTAGAGATCACAAGGTCTGCCTACTAACTGGAAGCTCTAATCACCAAAACCTTTATCTGACAATTGGTTTTTCTATATTCAATTTATTGAATTCACCGGTAGGATTATGCCATGGAATCTGATGAGACACGCATACTAAATGCTGCACACTTGATGGTTGCTAGTCTTGCTGGGAGCTTAGCTCATGTTACATGCAAGGTAAAGTACGGAAATATAATCATCTATTTTCCTTTTTGCTTATAGTGAATCTAAGTCTAAGCAATGTCTTCCGGATTCTATGATTTGTTGGTTTCACATTGGTTTAATATCTTCAAGTTAGTGTTACTCTGTTTTCTTCCAGGAACCTTTACGTGCATCAATATCAAGTCAATTGAGGACATCGCTTCAGGGTTTAAATGTTGCAAATGAAATTTTGGAACAAGCTGTACAACTTGTTACCAATGATAATCTTGATCTTGGTTGTGCGGTCATTGAACAGGCTGCTACTGATAAGGTTAGCTCTGATAAAAGTGCTTTTATTGTGGTTATGTTGTTATTCGAGCCTGTATTACCCATTAACCATATAGATTCCGGAGTAACTTGCTAATGGGTTGTGGTGGACTTCTAGGACTTGGTGGTGAAATCAATGTTCTGCTTGTGCTGGTTCTTTGTATTTGTATAAACTATGATCATAAAGCAATATCAAATGACAGCAGTTTTAAAAAGATTCTGACTAATGTTTTAATGTTTATATTGCTAACAAAATTATATCATATTGGCAAGCCTGAACCTCCATTTCTGTCATGTGCCCTTAGACAAATATATATTTATCTACTATATATAGGTCCATCTGGTAATTGTCATTTAGTTGTGACACTTAGGGATTGGCAGCAACATCATGTTGTCTCATACATATCAAAATTTCAAATTTGATATGAAAAAATTATAGAAAAGGCAGCAACTATGCTACGATGAATTGATGATATCAGCCAGATAATGTTTCAGTGGTTGTTTCTATATGCAAAGTATATAGTTGTGGCAAGTTGGAATCATTTGTTCCTGTCTCTGGTCTATGAAGATTTTAATAACGAGTGGTTGTGCTGTCATATTGCCTCTGGTTCTGGATGTGGTGGTTTGATGATTATGTGTGAGGAACATTTCATGATTAGCCATGGTGAAATGAAAAGGGTGTGGAGTGAAAGGACCTAGATTAGTCACAATTATTTTGTGTTTTCTAGTTTGAATGTACAGAAATGCAGTAATGCATTATGTATGCATGGGGACTATAAAAGAATAAGATGGCAAAAATACATGCTTTGTTCCAGTGTTTTTGGGAAAATACAGTATATATTCATTGTTAAGTTTTGTTTTTGAATTTCCAATCTTAGTACAACAGATTTTTTTAGCTAAATTATTGTTAATATGAATGAAGGAATCTTATAAGTTGGAGCATGCATGTATTATGACTTCAAATTTATGTATTACTGATTCATAACGGACTTATGTATTTCATACTAATGATGTATAATGCATGTGTTAGTGAGTTTGAACAAAATTACTTTAATAACAGGGCAATGTATAGATTTTTAAATTACTTTAATAACAGGGCAATGTATTATTGATTTTTAATGTAGAGAAATATTGTTTCCCTCTTACTGGAGGAATACTGTGAGTATTATTTTGGTATGGATAAACAAATTGACCATTTTTACATTTTTGCTCATGTTACAGTTGTCTAAGTAAGCAAAAGATTGTCTGCTACATAGAAAAGTCAACATCAAATTGAAAAAAAAGAAAAACCTCTGGGGACATATTCGAAAAGAATATAAGTTTAGAGATTTAAAGTGTATTTTAGCTTACAAAAAATAAATAACCGAGTGGTGCAACATCTGTGTATTGCATAGACAATGGTAACTTTTTTGAATACAAAAAGAAAAAAGTGCCTAGTGTTGACTGTTAACATAAATGCAGATCCTTTGTATTCCAGATAAGGTTTTTTTCCCCATCATGCCTGTGACATTAGTTCTATTGTCTATGGTGTAAAATTTCAGAGTTCTAATTGCTGATCTGAAGTTATGAGTTGGTGATGCACTTAGGTTAAAAAAAATTGTGTATCTAAAATTTAACTTGTTGGTACCTGATTTATATCATTTTTGGGTTTGGTGGTATCTACTATTTTCTAGGCAATAAACACCATTGACACAGAGATAGGACAACAGCTTTCGTTGAGAAGGAAGCATCGAGAGGGTATGGGTCCTGCATATTTTGAAGCAAACTTGTATACACAAGGTTCTATGGGTGGGGTGCCAGAGCCCCTTCGCCCAAAACCTGGCCAGTTGTCCCTCTCGCAACAGCGTGTATATGAGGTATTTAATTGGCTAGCTTTTGATATGACGTGGGGTTGGTTACTCTGAAAAAAAAGTACTCAATTACCTCCTGATTAAATGCAATAGGATTTTGTTCGGCTTCCCTGGCAAAACCAATCCAACCAGAGTGCACATTCTATTCCTACTGGTGTTGCTGTTCAATCTGGCAATGCTAGTCTCACTGGCACCTATGGACCTCCATCAGGACATATTAATCAGGCTTACTCTGTTGGCCCTGGGAGCACAGGATATGAAGCAGTCTCTCGACAGGCAGCAGATGATATGGTGGAATTCAACTTGGGTCCACATTTTAGGTGCCTCTTTCGTTCAATACGTTAATGTCTTTGGCATTCTATGATTCTAAATGTTGTTTTCAACTACTCCTGCAATCCATATTTCAGTGCTTCCTCACTTCACATTAGAGGTGCTGATGGTGTTTCCCAGCATGGTCTGGAGAATGATCCTGTGGTTGCCTCATTTTCTTCAACTGCATCCACGCCTGAGTTGCATTCTGTGGATCCTTCTGATACTTTGAAAGTGAGGATTTTATGAAGCATCTTGTCTGCGTATGCTTCTGTTGTGTGATAACTCATATTTAGTGTTTAAATGTTCTTCTAATCTGTTGCAAGGAATCTGGAGCTTCTTCACAGGCATTAGCTTCATCGGTTGCTGTGGAGCGCCTTGGAAGTAGCATCTCAGAGCCTTCTCTTGCCACAAGGGATGCTCTGGATAAATACCAAATTGTTGCCCAAAAGGTTGTTACTGACTTTTGCAGCTTCTGATCATGTTATTTGTGTCTTTGAATTTTCATTTTAAGGGGTTAATATAACCATAAGATTGCAGTGACCTCTGTACTCTCTGTTTTTGTTATATATGTCTTTGGATTTTCATTTTAAGATATTAATATATCTGTAATTTACTATTTCAGTATAAAGTACATATGAAATATAGTTATAAGTCTTTTACACTTATGCTTCATCATTTCACTGACAACTGGTTCATTATTGCCACCTGGGCTTAGCTCTTGTGGTAGGGGTGGGTAGAAATTAGGATTGAGTTATACGTTTAAGTACAACTCTAAATGTGCAAAAAGTATGCTTCATGACATACTGTTTATGCTTGGCCTGAATACAGAGTTGTTACAATACTTGGTTGTTTAATGTGATACCACAACATGATAATCAGTTCATCTGTCCAAGTCAACCTGTTTTCAATTCAATCAGCTATCTCTTTAAATTATTTGGTGTTTTGTTAAGTGTTATGATGCAACAGCAAATGCATTCGTGGTGGAGATTCAAGAGTGATAGAGCTTGATTTAGGCAATCGGTTATTCCTGTTAGTTGAAGTTATCAGGAAACTTATTTTAATAGCAAATACTCAGTCAGGATATTGCTTTGGTTCAAAATGGAATTAATGTCACTTTAACATATACATGTGTCTAGAGTCATTATCCACTTCTAATGCTGATGTCTTCCCATGGGTTTGAAACTCAAACCTACGGCTTTTCTTGTGGAGGTTCAATAAAAATTGTATTCATGACTGGACCAGCTGTTCCATGTGTTGCCTGCTGATTTCTTTCTGTATGACTATCATCATTTGAAGTTCACTACTGATGATTATTGACACCTGGTGCATTATTGGTTTCAGTTGGAAGCTTTGGTTAATAATGACTCTGGGGAAACAGATATTCAGGTTACTTTTCTGGTTCAGTTGATTTATACTGCTTTGCTATTATGCTAAATATGAGTTTATATCACTACTATTTCTTCTTTGTTTTTTTTAACAATATTCAAGAAGTTTTCTTTAAAATTTCTTTTCTTCATCTTTTGATATCAATTTTTGGGTTTCCACTTTTGTTCAGGGAGTCATTTCTGAGGTTCCTGAAATCATACTTCGATGCATTAGTCGAGATGAAGCAGCCTTAGCTGTTGCTCAAAAGGTGTGCTTTTTACAGGGGTTATATGGTTTATGAATTTTTATTGATCTGTGGTGCTGAATGTACTGCCATGATTTGGTTACTTCAAAGTTTCATTGTCTGACTTATGTCTGATAATCTGCCTTCAGTTGAAAGACTAAGTATGGTTGCCAAGGTATTTTCTAATTTCGAAATTAACATGTTTGAATCTCCAATACAGGTTTTCAAGGGTTTATATGACAATGCTTCCAACATTGTTCATGTGGGTGCTCATCTTACAATTCTGACTGCTATTCGTGATGTTTGCAAGCTTGCTGTGAAGGAGCTTACTAGTTGGGTATGAGCTGTTGAAGTTTCCTTGTAATTTGGATAATCTGCATATTTGTCTTGAAAGGTTCTAACTTCATGTTTAGCATGGTATCTATGCATCTTACTTGTTGTTTGACATTATTTTTAGATAGTAGTTTATTTTGTTTAGCTTTCCTTGGTGATTGAAATGGCATGGTTGACAAATATGTTGGATTTCCTTTATTATTAATGATGACTAAAGAGTTTTCATAGCTTACATTTGTTTACAAATAATTTTTTTAATATGACAACCAGCAAACAGTAGTTATGCAAGATATTTCTGATTAGTTTTTGTTTTGGGAATGTTGACATTGAAGTATCTGTTTATCATTTGTTTAGGGTATTATCTCATTGTATATTTTTTTGCAGGTAATTTACTCAGAAGAAGAAAGGAAGTTTAACAAAGATATTACTGTTGGTCTCATTCGCAGTGAGTTACTAAATCTGGCTGAGTACAATGTTCATATGGCAAAACTTATTGATGGGGGAAGGAACAGTATGTCCAAGAAACTTACGTAAAACCTTCTTTTTTCTATTGTGTTTATGCAACTGACTCAGTGAATGAATATGCAGAGGCTGCGACAGATTTCTCTATCTCTCTTCTTCAGACCTTGGTTATTGAGGAACCTAAAGTTATTTCAGAATTTCACAGTCTAGTTGATGCTCTTGCAAAGGTCTGTTTTTCGTTTAGACAAAAACCTTATTTTGGTCCTTCATAAATTAACAAACTTCTATTTTGGTCATTCACTGTTAAATTCTTCTAATTAAGTCCTTTACAAATCAACAAACTTCTATTTTGGTCTCTCACTATTAAATTCTTCTAATTAAATCCTTCAAAGATTGAAATTAATAACAATCAAGTCCTTCTATATATGTTAATACCGTCATGTAATGATGAATGAAGGGACTTAATTGATATCAATTTCAATCTTTGGAGGACTTAATTAGAAAAATTTAACAGTGAGGGATCAAAATAGAAATTTGTTGATCTATAGAGAACTTAATTAGAAGAATTTAACAATGGGAGACTAAAATAAAAGTTTGTTGATCTGTAGAGGACCAAAATAGGGTTTTAGTCTTTTGTTTATTTTATATAAGTGTCTGCATTCCTTGCTGTGCCATTAGTTCTTTACCATATTATCTATTGCAGCTTGCTACAAAGCCTGGATCCCCTGAATCTTTACAACAGCTGGTAGAGATGGTGAAGAACCCCGTTGCTAATGCTACTGCTCTATCTGCTTCTGGTGCCGGAAAGGATGACAAGACCAGACAATTAAGAGATAAGAAGGTCAAAGTAGACACATGGTTCAGCAGGCATTATTATTTTATACATACATTTTTTCTACAACTTCTCCTGAAACTGTTGTTTTTCTTGCTCCTTGTGCAAAACAGGGTCCTATTCTGCTTGCAACAAACAGGGAAGAGTTTGGCAGCATGGAGTCTGTTGAACCAGATCCTGCTGGATTCCGTGAGCAGGTATTTTGGCTTCAAAATTGCTAGTTAACGCTGTACTCTGTTGCTTGGCTGATTGGCTCATGTCAGGTGTAGAGTACATACCTCAGTTGCTGTATATTGGATTTGAGTGCAACGTTTTAGTTTTTGATGCTTCTTGCCAGTTTGATGTCCTATATCTCTTTTACCAACACAACCTGAGATTTAACTGAGTAGAATTATTCATGTATATGCAAATGCAAGATCTGGGAGTAGTTAAAATTGTCCTAAAAAGTGGAATTGGGCATGTCAGTGTCCTTGAAACATGTTTGCGTGTCAGATTTTGGTAAAAGGTTTAGCTTTAGGTAATGGGAGAGCACGTAGGAGTATGGGAGTTCTAAATATTGTGAAGGAAACAAGGTATTTTAACAACTCCTTTTTGACAAATTAGGTATTCCCGCGGGGTCCTTGTCAGTAGGTGGTGATAAGGTTGTGGGAATAGTAGGACTCTTTGTGAAGTGGATCTTTCAGAGAACTATCTGTCTGCAGCTAACTTCAAAAAATTGACAGACAGTCATTGGCTATTACATTGAGCATTTTTTAATGTTTTATAGGGCAAAAGATTTCTAATTCAAAAACTAGATATTATTGGAAGTTGCCCATTTAGTACTTCTAAAATAACTGTACAAATACTGGCATCTAAGACACTCTCATTTCGTGCTACGCCATCTTTCTGTTTTATGAGCTTATCCTGTAATAAATTGCTCCCAAATAATAGGTCACAAACAAAAAACATACGTTGAACTTGCAAGCTGTGGCCCTGAAGGGGTAGTATAAGAGTTATCTTTCTGAGACACTTTTTACTGTTAGTTTTTTTTTTTTTTTTGGGTCCTTTTAAAATTCTAGATTGTATATTCTAACATGCAAAATTAGCGGCTGCTTTCATCTAAGATTATGAAGATACAACAGATCTATCAGTTAGCAATTGTTTTTGCATCTTAATATCTTTGTGCTTTACTACAGGATTAAATTTGTGTTTTGTGATTTAGAAACTTAACATGGACTATTATTGGATAGTTTTGTAGTAGTGCAATACTTTAAATTTACCAAGATTTTGGAAGATAATGTATTATGAGTTTTTATTGATCAAAAAGAAGAAAAAGTTAGCTTGTAGTCTTCGCTCTTTTTTTGTTTGTAGGATTAAATAGATGCTTCTGCAACATATTATGTACAAGTGTTTTGTGATACACTGATATCCATGTCATTTTCCTTTTTATGTCATTTTTCTAAGAAAATGGCTAGGTTTTTAAAATTTAAATAACTACCAGTAATGATTTTAAACTCCTTCCTTCTAGGCACAATATTTGTATCCTAAGGCATCTAACTCAGGTTTTGCTATAGGATAATAGATACATGGACTTGGAGTGATAAGGATGGAGGCTTATAGGGTAACTAAGTGTTCTATATCTATAGCCAGTTGAACATTTCTAATATATTATTAGCACATACGTTTTATGCTTCTCTCGGATGTTGACAATGTTAATTAACTATTGAGATCATACATGGTTGGAAAATGATGCTTGACATGTATCATCTTCTATTCTTTACTGCTGGCAAATTTTATTTTCTTTTGAAAAGGATTATTAAAGTCTCTTGTTTTTGTGCACTAATTTTATGGGTGGGACCAGAGACAAAATTGGAATGATAGAATTGTATGGGTGCCCTAACCTTAGTTTCTCAATGCTTACTTATTATGTAAATGTGTTGTAGGTTTCCATATTGTTTGCAGAATGGTACAAGATATGTGACCTTCCGGGTGCCAATGATGCAACAACTACTCATTTCATCTTACAATTGCATCAGAATGGCCTACTTAAGGGGGATGATATAACTGATCGCTTTTTCCGGCTCTTAATGGTGGCATCTCTATCTTCACCTGAGGCTACACCTTCCTAATGATAATCCTGGTTATGAAGTTAACCTGTTAATATTCTTTTCAGGAACTGGCTGTTGCACATTGCCTATCCTCTGAAGTGATTAATTCAGGGGCACTTCAATCTCCTCAACAAACGCCAACAATTTCATTTCTGGCAACTGATATTTATGCAAAGCTTGTCTTTTCAATCGTGAAGGTTGTCAACTCTATCCACCTCCTCTTTTTTTTTTGGAATATTTTTTTGGGCAAATTTTAGCTAGGAACCAACGTGGTTATTTAGTTAAGGGCTTAAAGCTGAATAACCACTATTGGTCCTTAGACAAAAGTAACTGCTCAGATTGATCCTTATCTCAAAATTTCTCTTTTTTCTTAAAAAATTTCTTTGTCCTTCGAAGCTTTAGTTGTTAGTAATTTGAGTTTGATTTTCACTTAAAGCAGGGATCGGGCAAACTTATTCTTCTTTCCAAGGTGTGTAACAAACTAAAGGTCAAATTTAGTTCTTTTTTTGTTATTTAGTACTTATTTTAAAGTGGTGTTTAAGAATTTTGTATGGTCCTTGGCAGATTCTGGCAGTGACTGTCAGATTCATTCAGAAAGAGACAGAGGAGAAGAAAGCGTCTTTCAATCCCAGACCATTTTTCAGATTGTTCATTAACTGGCTTCTAGATCTTGGTTCACTTGAACCTGTTACTGATGGAGCAAACCTTCAGGTGTTTTGTCATTTTTATTACTTCTCCATCAGTTTTCATATTACGAAGTTTTGTTTTCTGTTAATGCTATGGTCTTGGTAGGTGGTCAAAGATGAAGCTGCGGTGTATGCTATGTCTAGACTATAAGAGACAAAAAAAAAGCCTTTGTTTAGCTGATCTTGATGTCTACATCTATCTCTTTGAAATAATTTATCCAAAAAAAAGTGATGTTGTGTAAACCCAATTGAGTTTGAAATCAAAATACAAAATTTCTTGAAGGATTCACAGCTGTTTTCTAAAGTAGAAGGATGTATGGAGTAGAATATTGAATGAAAATGGGCTTATTATTTTGTTGTAATTCCAAAATTCATATTGTTAGTAAGCTGCTGTCAGTTTTGTGGTTATTGATTAGGCAATGAGCTTGGTTCCTTATATTATACTTGTCGTATTCAAACTAGTATTATTAATAAATATAGCATGGGTAACTGAAGATTCTAGTTTGTGTAACCCTTTCAAAGAAATCTGTCTGTGTTTCTCTCTGTTACTTTTTCTTTCTAAATAATTCAAGCATATCATTTAAAATAAATTATGACATCTAAAAACTTCACTGTTATGTATGATATTTTTTCTTTGTTTTCATTGTTTCTATTGTGTACAAGTATTGAATGTTAAATGTACTAACGGCAACAAAATGCTGTTCGGATGGTGGAAGGCATCCACAAGATTAATAAGTTATGTCAGAAGAAGAGATTAATATACATTTTTTACCTTGTTTTACACATACAATATTGTTGTCAGTACACCGTAAGTTTAATGCTCTCAGTTTACTTTTAGGAGCAAATGCTTTCTAAACAATACTTGACTGGTACAACCTTGGTCATCGAGTTGGTTGTATGTACCCTCTTGGTTCTTGCTTCGGTTGGATGAGGATAGATTTTGTCTCTTCACTTTCAGACCCCAAGCAGTATTCTAGAAATAAATATTTATGAAAATCATGCCTGCAAGACTAACACTGCTTCATATACTGCAGATTTTGACTGCTTTTTCCAATGCATTTCATGCTTTGCAACCCCTCAAAGTTCCTGCATTCAGGTGAGACTATGTACTGTCTAGTTATTGATTGATGGTTTGCTTTAATGTTGATTCATGAGAATGTAGGATTGGAACCGTATTTGTTTGTGTGCTTGTCTATTGCTTCTAAATTCTGTTCTATGCAATTGTTAATTTTGTTGGGAAGTTTTCATCTGTACTTCCTGAAGGTTTTGTACCATTACGTTGGATCAAATACCTGTATTATGTTCCTTTTATTTGTTTTGTTTGAGTGAAGTCTAGAAATCGTTTATCTTACTTTTTATTTTCCTTTTCGTTTTGTGTCATATAATCACACACACACACATATATATAGTACTGTGTTGTTTTTATTTAATAGATTGCAATATAACTTTATTGGAATGTTTTTTCAGCTTTGCATGGCTTGAGTTGATAAGCCACAGGAGTTTTATGCCAAAAATGCTCACTGGTAATGGTCAAAAAGGTTGGCCTTATATCCAAAGATTGCTTGTAGATCTGTTCCAATTTATGGAGCCCTTTCTGAGGCATGCTGAACTTGGAGTGCCGGTTTGTCTTTGTATCTTTGTTCTGATTGTCTGATCTTAATATTGTCCAAGCATTAAAGTGCTCATAAATATATTTTTTGGCTTCTATTATTGTTGTCTTGCTCAGGTTCATTTTCTTTATAAAGGCACGCTTAGGGTGCTCCTTGTGCTTCTTCATGACTTCCCAGAGTTCCTATGTGATTATCACTTTACCTTCTGTGATGTTATTCCTCCAAGTTGCATCCAGATGCGAAATATCATCCTAAGTGCATTTCCTCGTAGTATGAGGCTGCCAGATCCATCCACACCCAATTTAAAGGTCATAAGAATGTCATCTCATCTCTTAAATTTGTGAAGGATGAGAAATGTTAATTTGACAAGGCTGCCTTTTGCTTCCCTGTGCAGATTGATTTGCTTCAAGAAATTAATCAATCCCCTCGAATTTTATCTGAGGTTGATGCAGCACTTAAAGCAAAGCAGATGAAGGCTGATGTGGATGAATATCTCAAGGTCTTTTTTTCCTCCTTTTAGAAAAATAACTATGTTTTTGTGTGCAGATTTACTTACTATATAGATATAGATTTTTAAAATATATATATTCTAAAATAGACTTTCTTTCCAGCTAGTGATGCATATTGTCTTTCTTTATTTTTTTTAATTTCATTTTTAAGATTTTCTCAATCTGCCATTGTTTATGTTTGATCAATTTTGTGCAGACAAAACAGCAGGGTTCTCCATTTTTGTCGGAACTGAAGCAGAAGCTACTCCTCTCACCTAATGAAGCTGCCTCTGCTGGGACCCGCTACAATGTGCCATTGATCAACTCACTTGTGCTGTATGTTGGAATGCAGGTACTGTAAATTTGCAACTTGCACGCGTATATTAGCCTCTTCATTGAGTTAATAACCTCCTGTTATCAACAAGAGGGTATTTTTTTTATTCTAGTGTTTCCAAACCCAAGCTTTTGTTCAAAGCATATTTAATGCTTAATTGTGTAAACCGAGGAACATATTAGAGCTTTGATCTAAATCTTAATTTTTCCAACTAGGTCACATCTAGCAAATTTTATGTACGCAGTCTCTTTTTTTCTTTTCCAATTTTGGATTCATAAAATGTTTGACACAATGATTTATATTATGTATGAAATATATTGATTGTTACTGTATTGAGTTATTCGTGAACTTTTGTAAGAAAGTATGAGAGAATTTTGAAAGTTATTAAGATAGTGGAGTGTCATAATGTTTCAATGTTTCGGGTATTATATAATTAGTTAGTGGAACCTAATTTAGGATCCTCCTTTCACATAGCATATGTCATTTGGAAGTGTTAGAAATAGGAATTTATAAATTTGTTGATGTGAATTGGTTGTGGCTTCTCAGGTGACTCTTATGATTTGAGTATTCTTGATTTCTGTTGAATCTGTTTGGTTTGCACCTTTCATTGAGTAAATTATCATTTATTTATATATATGTGTGTGTGTGTGTGTGTGTGTGTGTGTGTGTGTGTGTGTGTGTGTGTGTGTGTGTGTATGCATGTATATTAAGCTAATAACTTACAGGCCATTCAGCAATTGCCGGGACGAACTCCCCATGCACAATCAGCAGCAAATGCCTTCCCGTTGGCTGTATTTTCAGTTGGTGCTGCGTTAGATATATTCCAGGCACTGATTGTGGACTTTGATACTGAGGGGCGCTACCTTTTCCTAAATGCTATTGCAAACCAACTACGATATCCAAATACACATACACACTACTTTTCCTTCATCCTTCTGTACTTGTTTGCTGAATCAAACCAGGTGGAACAAACTTTTGATGTTTAGCTCATTTGTGTTCAATCCTGCTTTATATTTTTCTAGCAAATTCCAGTTTGAGTGCTCTTGTACAGCCCGTGGGAGTCTGCAAATTTATCAGTTTGGAGAATATAGCATATTCTGTGGCTTATTTAACTGGATATTATGTTTTGACATGGCAGGAAATTATTCAAGAACAAATTACAAGAGTCTTGTTGGAGCGCCTAATTGTTAATAGACCTCATCCGTGGGGCCTGCTCATTACTTTCATTGAGCTGATCAAGGTAATCTTGTCTTTCTTTCGATCATTACTGTTCATAAAATCATCACATTGCACTGACTTGTGATTATATTGTCTCTAATCTTAATTTTTTTTTTCTGCTTTCTAGAATCCTAGGTATAATTTCTGGAATCGATCTTTCATAAGGTGTGCGCCAGAGATTGAAAAACTTTTCGAATCAGTTTCAAGGTCCTGCGGAGGTCCAAAACCAGTGGATGAGAGTATGGTCTCGGGATGGGTTTCTGACAGTCCACACTGAACTTATCATGTTGACTTGTTAGTTCCTGTATAATATTCCTTGTTAGGCTAACTTTTTTATGATGAGCTATTTTTAAATAAGTAATGATATATGTACATATAAATTTTGCACACAAACTATCGATACTCTCACATTCTTATTCTCTCACCCATATAAATTTCTCTATCACGACCTATGTAGAGCGTACACAATCATTTCCGTTTTCAAATGGGACTAAAATACTGTGGATGATCTACTATTTTGTATTCTTTGTAGATTACAAAATGTAAGTGTCGTTTGTGATGTAAATTCTTCCACTTGTGGCTGTGATGCTAATCATGGTGCAGTTTTAAAATCTAGGTATTGTATACGAAAAACGACCATTACATAATTATATAAATCATGGATCTGGTCTTATTTTTAAAAGAAAAATTAGGAAGTATGATTTTCTTTTTATTACTTTATGGGTCCGCAGGTAGGAAAAAAACTAAATACTAAAAAAAGATTTAAAAAAAATTACACTTCAATTTTGAGCAGTCAGCGAGTCCAAATCCTCTAAAGCTTTATACTTCCAATAGATATAAATAGCAATTATGGATGCTTGTCTTTTAGTACTCAGTACCAAGGCTTCAACGTAACAGTCTTTTAATACAAGTTTCACATGTTCTACAAAATAGAAGAGGTCTCCACTTAAATCTTAAGAACACGAAAATTACAAACATATTCAGAAAATTACTTAATAAATTAAATTATTACTACAACAACAAATTAATTTTTATATAGAGTTGGCTATATAAATTAAATAATTATATTGTGTTTGATTAAAAATTAAATTTTTAAAAATTATATTTAAAAGAAAGCCTTTTTTCTCCTAATACCTACTGAGGTCTTGCTCTTTTTTAATTGGATCATTCTTCATATAGTCAACTTTTTTTTTCTTGACCAAATTATCTTAGATTATTATGTCAATTTTCTCTCAAATGCATTCATTTTTAACCTTATATTTTTTTCACATATTCACACATCCACTGTAGCATTCTCATTTCTACCATTATTTTGGCTCTTGTTCATATAACATTGTTGGTCTTTTAGCAATACAATTTTTCTTTTAAGTTTGATAGTTACTTTGCCATTATAAATTATTTTTTAAGCATTTACCTACCCAGCTTGAATCCAATGTGACATTTTTGTCAATCTCCAAATTACTTTATAAAATTGATTCAAAATATCTAAATTGTAACACATGCTATAATCCTTAATTTTCACCTTCAAATCATTGTGGACATGCTTCTTACTAAACTTGCATTCCACATATCCTATTATGGTCTTACTTCAGCGTAAATCATTTAATTTGAAACCTTTCTCCACGCCTCAAATTTAGAATTTGCTCATTCTCTTGATTCCTATAATAAAACTATATTATTTGTAAAAAGCATACATGTAAGCACCATCTCTAAGATGTTTAAAGTAAATACGTCCAAAATTAAATTATAAAATTATGAGATCAAGGTTGACTCTTGGTGCAAGCCTATTTTTATGAAAAAGAGTTTTGTTATGCTGGCATGAGTTCTCATACTAGTCATTACCTTATCATACATATCTTTTATAAATCGAGTTCAAATATATGTAATATGAACTCCCTTCTTCTTTAAAGTCTTCCATAAAACTTCTTGAGACACTATATAACATATACCTTTTATAAGTCAATAAGCCATGTGTAAATCATTTTTTTTTTTTTTTGTCTTTTTGATACATTTCCATCAAAATCTACAATAGGTATATAACTTCCATAGTTGACCTCCCTAGCATAAAAGCAAATTATTTTTAGATATATGGGTCTCTTGTCTTAATTTCTTCTCAATTACTTTTTTCCATAATTTCATAATATAGCTCGTTAGTTTAATTCCTTAGTAGTTTGTACAATTTTGCATATCTCCCTTATTTGTTTAAATAGGTATCAAAGTGCCGGTGGGCATACCGCCCAATTGGTATATCTGCCTATCTTCCTAAACCGTTGCTACGGTTCGATTCCCAGTCCCCAACCCCACCCCCATAGCCAACCTATATATGGCTCCCATGTCACAAAAAAAAAAAAAAAAATAGGTATCAAAGTGCTTTTCCTCTACTTATTTGGTATGTTCTTAGACCTTATTATCTCCTTGAACAACTAGTGAGCCATATTATGCCTTTCTCCTCTAAACACTTCCATATATAGGTATGTTATCCGATACAATAGCTTTACCGTTATCCATTTTTTTAGTGCTTCTTGTACCTAAGATTCTCTAATTCTAAGATAGAAGGTATAATCATCTTCCTTAGCCATTAAACTCTTCATGTCTATAGTAGTTTTGCCCTTTATTGAATAACTTGTAGAAATAACTCCCACTTCTTTCGCCTTCTTTATATCATTTTTAACTACCTTATTTTTCTCAATTATCAAAATTTTTACAAAGGTACGATACATTAGAGCACTCTCTTTTAATTTTATTATTCTTTTGCACACTCTCATTCTACAACTACAATTTTTTGCCTTTAGGGTATAACCCTTTCATTCATCAAGAACTACTTAAGCTACCTTTTGAATACCCCTAGTCATCTTTTCCTAAATAAAGTTTGCACTCCCTTTTATTTCTTAAATTCTTTTCCTTAATAGGTTTTGCCAAAAAAAAAAAAACTAATTGTTTCCCATTCTTTAGTTGCCTCCTTCTAATTATAGAGCTTTTAAGTTGTTAAGATCTCTTTGTCCTATTCGTAGCATGTACATCAAGAATCAAAACCCTATGTCAGGTTCTCAAACTCTCTCCAAGTATGATTAGGGGTGAACTCAAAAATTTTGAGTAGTGTGGACCATAAATATATAATATATTACACATACACATAAAGAACACAAAATATAATGTAATTAGATTTCAATGTGAAATCTTCATTCATGAGTAACAAGGGATAAACAATTCTTTTTTAAACAAAATGTTACACTAAGTCTTTATGTCACTAAATCCCCAATCACACACAGTTTCTATCACACTAACTATAGAATTATATTCTCAAAATCAACATGTTCAAATTATTGTATAATTTTTTGATTGTTAAAAATAGCAATGAGGCAAATTCATACGTTCAATGGGGGCAATAATTTATAGTAGAGATCTTACATTAGAATTTTAAAATGGTAGTAGGGCCATTTGCTGCCACTACCTTTAACATAGATCCGTCCTTGGGCATGACTATGCAATCCTTGCAAATTTTGTTATATGTTCTCTTTATTGAAAAGAAATCTATTTGCAAGCTTGAAACCCCATTTTTATAGGTAATAAGACACTCCTCATATTTACTTAAAGCAAGTGATAGCTATTTTAAAATCATAAATCATTCTAAAGTTAAGAATAGATTTTCTCTCAATATTTAATTCACTAACACCATACTCACCATGAAATCCCATGAATTCCCCTGCATCTCTTTTTTACATGACCATTTAGATCCCCTCTTAAGAAATGAATTGCTTGGATTAACCCTTTCAAATCTTCCCAAAACTCCATTTTCTAGTTGTTTCTCCAATCCTACGTAGGGTGCATAAACATTTATAATGTTAAAAGTTTCCTATTAGACAATAATTTTTAAGGCTAGGATCCTATCTCCAAGTCAACTAACATTGATCACATTATTCTACCAAGTCATATCTACTATAATACTCACTTTATTTTTTGTTCTAATCTTTCTTGTGTATCAAAATTTAAATCCCGAAGAGTCTAATTATTTAGCCTTTTCTCTAAATTATTTATTTTTTTGAAGACACATAATATTAGGTGTCCTTCTAATCATGGCATCAACTACCTTCATAAACTTGCCCTTGAATCTTACTCCCATAGACTATCTTCTTTATTAATATCCATTTAGAAGGTTCAATTTTTATATTATAACTTTTTTAATATTTTAAAAAAATATCCCTTGTAGAACGATCAATATGAAAGCCTTAGCCACTACATCCAATCATCAATGTAGCGGCTCTAAGTCCTTTAATATTGTACTTGATTTATACAATATGTTACTTTAGATGATGATATAACATTAACACAATTATGTTGTTGATTTGTTATAAAGATCCGACAAAGTTTCATGTTTTTTGCTAATTACTTAATACAATTGTCTTCTTTTATGTGGACTCGAAACCAACTATGCGGCATGAGAGGAGTTGGAAATTAAATTAAACTAAACATGAATATTTTAAATAACTTCCACCTATGTAATTAAACTTGGTTGGGCTTTGTAGAACTTTTATGCCAAATAGAGAGAGCAATATGGTTGTACAGAACGTTTATCAAATCTCTTAACAAATTCAAGTTTAGGTGCAGAAAAAAAAAGTAAGAGAAAAGATAATCAAATTCAAGTTTTTTTTCTTCTTCGTGTGATATTTAAATAATATAGAGTTTAAACATGAACAAACCTCACTTGTTTTGGGTTCAATTCATCTTTCACTTCTTCTGTAACCAAAGAATGGTATAACAATTAAGAAGGAACTTATTAAAATGGTAAAAAAAAAAAATTGAAAAACTTTAACTTCAGATTAAAAGGGTTAATAATTTATAAACTTATAATATGGACGTATTTATTATATGCGAACAATAGTCTCAGGTCTTGTGTTTTGGTGTTATTATATAAACCTTTCTTCTATTTTGATCTAAACAATTACTTATAATATTCTTAATGTAATTAATTTTTTAAATATAAATTATAATATCAAATAACTTATAATTTTATGATCCTGATATATCAAGAAATATGTAAGTCTTATCTAAAATTAATTAAAACTTCAATTTTTGTATGAAAGTATATATAAAAGGTTGAATACATATCTATATCTATATATATATATATTATTTATCTATATATAGATAAAATATGTTTCATTCAATTTAAGAGATTAAATCTTGTTAATCCAGAACAATAAATATATATAATTTAATAACAACCAAAAATTAATTTGTATAAGTGAGTTTATGAAAGTTTTTTAAAAAATCAAAAGAATTTGCATAGATTTTGAATATTCTTTACGAAAAGTCAATGTAAGTTTTTAAAATAAAAAGAAGATATGTGTAATAGAAGTAAAATACAAGAAGTATTAAAGTAATTTATTCTAGTTATATAAATAAAATATGATAATATTATTCTTACATAATTTGATCATATACATATAATTTTATCATTTTTAATTCAATTTTAGATAAATTTTTAACTTTAGGTGGACTTAGTCATATGTACAAGTGGCAATGTAAAAGGTGCATTAAAAATAGACTCGGAACACGTCAGCAAATAGCCAATAAAATAGAGGAAATGAAAACGTATTACCAGGCGAAAACGCCTCCATGAAAATCATTTGAGCCTCGACATCGTTGGAGATGGATGGACCCTCTCTTTTGTCGGTTTCAAAGTTTTTTTACAATGAACTGATCAATTATACAAGAACAGTGTGGAAACATGTGCCTCCTCACTTTCTGAGTCACTCTTCCAGTTCCAGTTCGTCTCTCCGCTGCGGCTCAAGGAACGTTAAAACTGTGTTTTCTAGACCACCTTGCATGCTTTGGTGCAGCTAGAAGGGAAAAATGATAATGAATCAGCTCCTTCGCTCCACGCTCAGAACCCCGGTAACATGTTCTTCATACCCACTTTGACCTTTCAACCATTAACAAGTTTTCTTCATGAATTTTCTCCAAATGTATTTGATTTTCATTATGCGTAACTGGAAACATGGGTTATAGTTGATTTTGTTTTATGTTTCACTCCTGGATTCTACGATAGCTTTGTTAGAAAATTTCCCAGGAAACTTGCGCTTTTCTTGGCTTTGTCTTTGTTCCATATGTTCATTATTTCTAGGCGTTTTCAGTCACTCAACGTTGTTTCCTCAATTCTAAACTCTTGTACATGAATGATCAATGTCTTAGGTTGAAGTTGAAGTTCAAAAGATATAATTACATTTAACAACATTCAATTTTCATGCTTTTAAGTTTCTTGCATTCTATATAGCCTCTTCTATTCTAGAGCTGAAGATCATATGCATTTTCCATTTCCTCTATAAAATATCTCCAAAAATACTATCGTCGTTTTTTTTTTTTTTTTTCTTCCAGGAAATCTATTGGTATGTTTCAAAAATAATGGTTGTTGGGTTTAGAAAATATCTGTAAATTCACTAATCCGAAGGGCACAAGCGTCTATAAAATTAGGATATTAAGAAATTTGTTGATTTAAATGCCGCTGCTGAAGACGATGTCCCAGATTTTGAAATATCAGTTGCCCGCTTGTATTGTTGTATCCTTTATGGTGATTTCTCTCTTATATGCTTACGGCCCAATCTTGATTTGATATTTATGCTTTGTACCAAAGCCACACTCTTTGTTGTTTAATGCTTATACTTGTCTGATGATGCTTATTTTATTTCAAATGTACAGACTGCTTCATCATTAAAATATGTTGCTGCTTCCAAAAATTTCCAGGAAAATCATCTTCATACTTGCTTATGGTCTAAATCAAATAGTACAGTGGCATCTTTGCCAAAGGGTGACGGGTATAGGGTTCTTCTCTGTTAATAGTTTAGCACTCTCTGATGTGTACTTTAAAGTATTGATTACTAGTAGATTTTGCATGTACCTAGCTTGACTTGATGCCTTTTGAATTGTTGGCACATTTGTTTCCTTTCCATGATTGAATGTAAAGCTGAACGTTGTAACTCCTCTTTTCTCTCTCTTTATTTAACTGTTTTTTTATTTTATTTCATCAAAATTTGAAATTCAGGGAAATTATATTTGAGCACAGCTATATAGTGCCTTTATTGTTTCAAGAGAAAGATGCGAATGATTTAGACCCCCATTTGGTGAATAACAGAATAATGAGTATGGTTGAATGCATAAACTAAACCCTTTCTCTTTTCTTTAGATTCCTGTATTGAGTTTTTTACTATGCAATTTTAATACTTATAATTCATATAGAATTGGATGGTGAGTATGTTTTCTTGTGCTGAAATAGGTTTAAGGGCCACAGTATGCTTGCCCCTTTCACAGCTGGGTGGCAGACTACTGATTTGAATCCCTTAATTATAGACAAATCAGAGGTGAACTTTCTTTCTTTTGTTCGTATACTTTTTGAATTACTGTAGGTATAATATATTCGTTACATTGCATGTATCCTTTATGTTCATTGCAAAAATGATTTGTTTCTCATTTCTGTAATTTACTTGTATAATGGAGTCAGGGAAGCTATATATATGACATTAATGGGAAGAAATATCTTGACACCCTTGCTGGTCTGTGGTGCACTTCTCTAGGTACTTATTTTACTGATCACTTGTTATTTTTTGGATTAGGCGCTGATATCCTTTTCTCTTTTCATACTGATGATATTATAGTACTTCTTTTGGTACGTGTTGTGAATACATTTTAATAAGGAAGGAAGGATTTTCCAAGGAATAACACTAAACTGTTGAGTTGTATACTTGTCCTGTACTGCTTTTAAAGCATGCTTTCTCTGAAACAAATACCATATCAGACCTAATTCGCTGAAATTTTTTTTTTCTTTCCCCTCCTTCACTTCTGAGACAAATTTTCTTCTGTTAACAAGAGTGAGCTGAAGAGATCCGTGACTTATTTTTCTGGATTTCATGGATAACAAACTTAAGGGGTTTGAAAGAGATAGTGTTTGGGCATATTGGTTGGAAGATATAATCTATAAGGTACTAGGGTCATGTGAAATGTCAATGCTTTTTCTTGAAAGTTTGGGAGCTGAAAGGGAAAGGGAAACTAGGGAAGGGGACTGAGAGGGAAGGGAAGGGAATGATGACTTTAGATTAAACGGCAATTTTCTGAAAGCCATCAAATTGGGGGGAATGAAAAATTGGACTCTGGAGGGGTTTTGGGGCATTCGCCCTGTCCCTCCATTCCCCTTCTAAGACTACCAAACATGGAAACCACCAGACTTTCCCTTTGCCTTCCTCACCTTACCCCTCATTTTCCTTCATCCAGACAAGTTTATATTTTATCTTTAGTTATTTCTCTTTTTTGGGCTACTCTTTTTTGGGCTGGGGGCTATGGTTTGAATTGTGTAGATTTCTAGTATTTATATTGCTTTTCCTTTACAAGCAAAAATTTTGTTGGAGAGTTTGGGAGTTTCTTTGAATTTTCAATGTCATCAAAGTAGTGATTTGGGATGAAAGTACAATCAAAATGATTTATTCTAATTAGAATTACATGTACTGTCTACTTGAAGATTCTAAGCTTGACTACTAAAGTTCTAAGGTGTCCTAGGAAAGGTCAATTTCCTAGCTTCTGGAATAAAAAGTTGTTTCCTATCATGAAATGGTAACACACTCTAGATATACGGGCCTCTCATTATAAATCCAATATCTGACTATTCATGAAGGGAGAACTTAATTTAAATTTTAAATAAAAACTTCAAAGTTCAATCAATTATGGATCCATGAGCCATATCCATGGACTATGCCCTGCAAATCAAGGACACATAGGTTGCCTTCTGACTTTAAATAGTATTATAAAAATTCTAAGGCTGTCCTGCTAAAGTACTCAGATGTAAAAAGGAACCCATAAATGTAAATGTACTTAGAAGTGAAGAGCAATATCAACTGGAGTTACCTGTGGCATGTCAGATATACTCTATACAGCAAGCTTAAAGAAAGAAAATGAGTTTACATCCTGCATTAGGAACAAAGCATTGGCTAGGTATTAAATTTCTTGAGTAAACAATTTTCCAGAGTGTTGGTATAGTACAGGACAATTCCATTGTAATGTCAACGTATTTTACCTCTATGAAAGTTTATTTTATAATTATGCAATGAAATGTGATCCTTAAGCATAGAATCTAAGATGTCATAACTAGCTGTGTTCTATAAATACTCTATACTCACAAGTGATTTATCATATAATCAATATATTTGTACTTTGCAGGAGGAAGTGAGAAGTGCCTCGTTGATGCTGCAACTGCACAATTGAATAAGTTGCCATTTTACCATTCATTTTGGAATCGGACTACAAAACCATCTTTGGTAGTCATATTCCTTCTCTATCTGTTCATAACATAAATTTGTGCTTGTTCATATATTACTTATAATCATTTCATTTTTCAATCAACTGTTTCTGTCTTTTCCTTTTTTTATTATTTCCTTTAATGGGAAGCATGAAATTGTGGTTCAACACTTCTACTTTTTACCTTCAGCTACCATCAATAACAAATATTTGACCCTAATCTCTATGTTCAGTCTTGAAACTGAATAGTCCTTTTTCCTTTTGATTTTAATTATATATTTCTATTGACAGGATTTAGCCAAGGAGCTTCTAGAAACATTCACGGTCAGAAAAATGGCTAAAGCATTTTTTACTAATAGTGGATCTGAAGCGAATGACACTCAGGTTCTCTAGGCTATATAGCACCTTTGATATTCTACTTTTACCTTTTGTTTATTTTTCCATTTATTTGCAACATGGATATAAAGTATCAAGCTTTAATATGTAATGTATATAATAGAACAAGTTTCATGGGGATAAACTAATATTTAAGAAAACCAACAAAAAAATGTGCATTGTGTGATCCTCGTTTTTCTTGTTAACTTGATTTAGTACATAGGCTTCACTTTATTTTTTATAACTAGTGTATAAAAATTTGAAGCCTAATATTAGAAAATTTTAGAAGAACCTAAATTTATGAGTAATTTCATATGCCAGAAGCCTAACGTTTTGCATTTTCTGAGTGCCAAATGAGTTTATTTTAGATAGAATTTAAAGCATTCACATACTTGTGAAAGTTTAAGCAATAATATACACAACCATATTGAATTTTCAGATGCCAGGTCAAAATATTGTTAGAATACCAAGGTTTATGTAGAAGAAATATTTTGCTATTTTACATCATTTCATGTATCCTTGCAGGTGAAATTGGTATGGTATTATAACAATGCACTTGGAAGACCAAATAAGAAGAAAATTATTGCTCGTGCCAAAGCGTACACATGACAACTCAAACAATGCTATGTTTATGCATGTATCCTTATTGTATGCTTGGTTGCTTACTTAGTTTAACCTTCTGATAGGTATCATGGTTCAACATTGATCTCAGCCAGTCTTACCGGGTAGGATGAACTCAGAATCTCTTTTTCAGTAAACACTTCAGTACTTATGTATTAGAAGAAAACCTTTAGTCCATTAACTTAGAATGCATATTTTAGCCTTCCAGCCTTGCATCAAAAATTTGATCTGCCAGCTCCATTTGTCTTGCACACTGACTGCCCACATTACTGGCGGTATCATCTTCCAGGTTTTTAAGTAAATGGTTGTCATTATAATGGTATTTTATTGACAGTTTTGTTAGGAGTCGTAAGACTAGAAATTAAACATGATAATGCACGTCACAGGTGAAACAGAGGAAGAGTTTTCAACCAGATTAGCTAATAAATTGGAAGAACTGATCTTGAAAGAGGGACCAGATACAGTAATATATTCAAATATATTGATAATTTTTTCTGCTATTGGAATCTTTACTTTGCCACTGATTGAAATGGTTTACTAGTACAGATTGCTGCATTTATTGCTGAACCTGTCATGGGAGCAGGAGGTGTAATGCCTCCACCTGCCACTTATTTTGAAAAGGTAAGTCATTAGCAACATCAATGCTTTAATACTGTAATTATGTTAGGATCGCCACCTTTTCAAGCCAAATGACCAAGAGAATGACCAATAATGCAAGTTCGTTTTATTCCCGAAGGAATGAATTAATTTGCCATAAAATGTCTCTAATTATTATAGGAGCTCATTATGTATTGGTTTGAAAGAGAATTTACAGTGTGACAGAGGTAACTAAGATTGGGTACCTCTTTAGTTCAAAATTTGAATTGAAAACAATTTTTAATTCAAATATAAAAATAAATTCTGACAAAAGTATACACATGTTTTTATTTAAATGGAAGATGTAAATATCACAGTTGTACAGTAAATTTTTTCAGTTTGTAGAAACCGTATTAACTGTTACTCAATATTATGGGAGATAAGGTAAATATAAGTGCCACCAAAGAAATTACGCAGTATTTTTGATATATCACATGGCATGGTTGTGTGATATATCAGCCTGATAACAAATCATCCTTTGCATTATTTTGATGATGTAATCTTGCAAATGGCAATCATAGTCAGCAAAAATCGTGCAAATGGTAGTTCATTAGTGGCTGAGTATACCACATCAATCATGTCACATGATATGCTAGAAATGCTGAATAATCTCTTGCGCCACTGACTTTCAAAGCTTACCAGCGGAGTAGTGCTTTTAATTATGAAGTAGTTTTTATAATTTTATAAAGGCCTTAAAAATAAATTCATAATTTTCTGGTTATACCATTTTACTACTTCACAAGCTCCTGCTTATAAACATGATTTTTTTTATACAAGTCTGTATTTGCTTGAATAGCTTGTTTCTAGCTTCTAATTCTAGTTCACTTGTTTGCTAGCTTCTATGAAATTCACAATCAAAGTTGAAAGATGCAATTCGAGTGTAGTCTTGCACTTCCAAAATTCCCTTTATTGATATTGACAATGTGTATGATTTGCTTAATAGGAGATATCTTCTTCGTGTGACATTATACAATACTATTTTCTTACTCCCACCCCCCCGCCCCCCCGTCCCACCAAAACACCCTGAGAGAATATGGTAGGAAGGGTAAAAAGGAGCATTTCACATTTATTTTCATTTCTTTTGTAGATTCAAGCTGTTGTTAAGAAGTATGACATACTTTTTATTGCGGATGAGGTATTTTGCTACATCTATCCTTAACTCCTCAAAACTGTTAAACCAAATCTGGTTTTGAAGAGACTTTAATACGGTCTTGTGTCATATGTGTCTTTTGAAGGTTGTTTGTGCCTTTGGAAGGCTTGGAACAATGTTTGGATGTGACAAGTATGACATTAAACCAGACCTTGTGTCCTTAGCGAAGGTAAACATGATACAATGTCTAAGTACAGATTCACCCTTGCCATGGTTTAGAACACGTGCTCCTTGTTACTCATTTTTCTATTTGATTTATAGGCACTTTCTTCTGCATATGTGCCAATTGGAGCGGTTCTTGTAAGCCCAGAAATTTCAGAAGTTATACACTCCCAAAGCAACAAACTTGGTATGATGGTAGATTCTTCACCATATCTTTATGTGAGGGTAGTTATTGCTGACCCAAATATTTTTTTCTTTATTTTCAAGGTTCTTTTTCTCATGGGTTTACTTATTCTGGACACCCGGTTTCCTGTGCTGTGGCAATTGAAGCACTCAAGATCTACAAGTTTGTTCCATTATTTCTACTTTTACAGTTGGAAGCATTAATTGCAACCGAATGCCATCACTCATAATTAATCTATATGGTGTAAATTCAGTGATTTGCAGGTTTTAACTTTGAATTACTGACTTTAGACGAAGACCTTTATATCCACTTATATAGATTAATGTTAGGGAAAAGGTATCTACACTAACAGATTTTTACAAAACTCTTATAAAAAGTATTATGAGGTGTTAGATTTGTTAAATTTTACAGTTTAGTTTATGAGTCTTAATTAATTTAATATTTTAAATATATTTAAATGAAATTTTTATAAGAATCAATTTATAAGAATAGAGGAAATATTAATATTATGGCTCTGAGTATACTTATCCTCATCTTTGCAGGGAAAGAAATATAGTTGACAAAGTAAAGAACATTTCCCCTATGTTCCAAGATGGCATGAAAGCCTTCTCTGATAGTCCTATCATTGGGGAGGTAAATAGAGTAATATTATACTTGCGTTTTTATATTTATGATTTATTTTTTATATCAGTCTCAAATCATGTAAAATTAAATACTTAATTTGAGATTAATTCTAAATTGATATTTATACAAAAAATGTAAATATAAGGACATAAATATAATATGGTACATATTAGGTTCTAAACAACTTCCATTTTGTGGTAAATATAAAATGCATGATGAGATAAGCCTTTCATCTATGGCTTTGCAGATACGAGGAACTGGCTTGGTTCTTGCAACTGAGTTCACTGATAATAAGTCACCCAATGATTTCTTCCCTCCTGAATGGGGCAAGTTCAATGCTTCTTTTGACTTCTCCCCTTGCCCCTCTGTAAATATATTTGACACAATATGGCTATGTCAGTTTCTGTATCGAGGCATTAGCAATAATTTAAGTGGCATATGTATCTTCTGTATGGTCATCTAAAAAAGCACCCAAAAAAAAAAAAAATCCTATAAGATATATCAATTTTTTTTTGGGTTGTCTCCCTTTAAGCTTAACAAGTTTCCATAAAAAAAAAAAAAAGAAAAAGAAAGGGAAAAGATTTATCCATTATAATAAGGACATTAATATTATACACAGTGTATATATTTTTTTATATTTTGTTTATTTTATTTAAAAATTCTTCTTTTTAACTGACGTATAATTAATATTTTTTTAAAATAATATTATTAAATATTTACATAATAAATTTTGGACGGTTAATTAATTGAATTTTATAATTTAATTTATAAAATTTAATAATTTAAATTTTTTAATAAAATTAAATTTATAAAAATAGTATAAGTAAAAAAATGAGAAATGATTCTCAAATCATTAGATAAATTAGGCTGTCTACATCAGTAAGAACATCAACTTTTGCTGATATGTTACTTCTATTGATGACTGATGAGTTAGGCAAGCATGCTGTCAATATGTGGAGTCTGTCATATTTTCCACTTTGTAATGACACTAGCTGACAATGTACATCACAGGGGTAGGTGCCTATTTTGGGGCAGAGTGCGAGAAGCGTGGGATGCTAGTACGTGTGGCTGGAGATAACATCATGATGGCTCCACCATTAACTATTTCCCCAGCAGAACTTGACGAGGTAAATCACCTCTCCATCTGTTTCTGTCAATCATTAAAAGAAGAAAACTGTATATTATCTTCAAATTACCATTTGGGCTGGCAAATTAATAGAGTTACAGGCGGAAAACAAATGGGACTTTTCTACTTGTTAAGATCCCACTCAAGGTCAATTTTCTTTTTCTCTCAGTTAATCAGCATATATGGGAAAGCTTTGAAGGAGACTGAAAAAAGGGTTCAGGAGCTCAAGTCTCAGCGAAAGTAGATAAAAGGTTTTGGGGCTGATGATGAACAAAATCTCCATTGGCGTCATGTGTAGGCAAAAACTGCTTGTGTCGTGACCACAGAGAGACATGATCTCCAATCATCTCTGTTTGGTCTGTGAACTTTTCCGAAATCCTATTCTTTTTGTAAGCAAACCTAAATACCTTACGACTTTAAGATATTTTAAATAGAGAGATATTGTTATGTTGTAAGGTTATGAAAATAATTATAAATTATATCTGTTGTGAGGTATGAACATAAGAATACTTATTAAATTTTGTGAGTCTATTAGATTTAATAATTTAAATTTTATATTATAAAATTTAAACAATAATAATAAAATTATAAAAATAGCCACACCCTCTTAAATATAATGGATAAAGGCCACTCTGATTAACACAAAAGATAAAACCATGACCTGTACAAAATTGTTATAATTATATATTATTAATTAATTTCTAAAAGGAAAGTATAAAGTATTCTTTATTTTTATTTACTTTTATTTTGTTGATATGAAACAGGCAAGTATTCTTAAAGATTTGGAGAGATTATAATTTTGGCAGGTTTTTTGGAAAGAAAAATGTTAGTGAAGGAGCTTACGCTTTCCTTGTGTATGAAAAAGATTTCTTATAAATAGAGAAGAAAAAAATTATAAGAATGTGTAGTTGTTCCGACCAAATAATACATATATGAAAATCCTTTTGAAAACCAAAAGCCTGCCGGATAGATTAGGAATCAAGTTTCCGCAAAAATTGGCCAACAAATTGGTAACTAATTGTGCAAGTGGAAAGTATATAGATTTGGATTCTTTAATTTTTTTATATTTTAATATACATATCTATTTTTTTCTTAATTTTCTATTTATATTTTTCTTACTCTTTCTTGCTTTTGCAGCAGAGCATTCCCTAAAGCATGTAGATCATTTTGATATTCTACTTTTAAAAATTTAAGGTAAAGGGTACAGTAAGAATAAATAAATATAAAATAAAAAATATATATTTGTAATAATTGACTACTCCCACACTAGTGACAGTGCTTTTACTAGAATGGGTTCCTTTATTTTTTTTTATTTTGATAATTTTTTATTTATTTTTATTTTATAATATATAAATTTTACTTTTTTTTATTTTTATATCTATCTCCCCCTTTTTGCATATTTTATCTTTAAAAAAAAATAAAAACAAAAAAGTCCGATCGGCTTTGACTCTTTTCCACAGAGTTGGCATGTGGAACTTAACACAAAGTGCAAGCATTGCCTCATGCACCAACCAAAGGATGCTGTTTCCGTGATACAATCAATTTACTTCATCACCAACCTTAAAATTCTCCAAACAGATCACACAACTTGCTCTCATAGTTCCCATCACCCTCTCCAAATCCTCAATTGATGACTTACTTGCCGTCATTACTCATCATCATCATCATCACTAAATGTATCAACAATGACTAATCCCAGGCAGCACAGACCCTACCAGCATAGGCCTAAATAAGTGCCCCACTGACCTTAGGGTCTTGCTCCACCATTGATCATGTAAACAAAAATCATAAATATCTACAAAATTAATCATTATATTCAACATGAAATAAATTAAAAAAAATTATACAAAACGTGCAAGGTACGGCAAACAACTATTAAGAATGAGATTAATCCCTAATCCAACCAAATTCAAGTAATGTCAAAGTTTAGTTTCTTTTTCTATTTTGAATACATAATATGACAAGCAATTATATACTGCATCAAAGAAAAAGAAAAGCAACATCTATACAAATTACAAGTGCACCAAGATAATTTGAACTAGATGTAAACCCAAGAATTAGTGCCACATGCAACTTCAGTAGATTGCAACAAGTAATTACTAAAAATACAAGCATTTTATCTAGGAAAAAGCTAAACATATTAAATTAGAATTATAAAACTCTCACAAATGATTATAAAGTGTTAAATTTGTTAAATCTCATAATTTTGATTGTGAGACTAACTAATATTAATGACCTTAAATTTCTTGTGAAATTTAATTTGTGAAAATTAAACAACTGTGTTATTTATAGCTTCTATCCTCATTGAATATCATGTACTTAAAAAAAACAAGTATAAATACTTTGTTTTCCTCAATAAGGATAATTAGAAATGGATATCCTGATTTGTTTGGACAACCATCTGTTGCATGTATCACACGGGTGATATATATCTTTGGTTGGTTGTAGTACTCATACAACCTTTCTCTCTTATCCTGAGCGAAAATCTGTAAGAGCTTTGCAATAGGAGAAGTCATCATACATGTTGTAAAAGATCTGGGTGCCCAAGTCCATTTCCCCTTTGTGTTTATCAGGAAAAAGCTTTGTAGTCATTGACTGGATGTAGAGAAGCAACAATATTACACGCTAAAGTAGGATGGGATTTCAACTTTTAACGTCCAAAAAGCCATTACACATAAAAGTTTCAAATTGAAACATGAATCAACCCCATTTTTCTTTACACACAGGCAAGGGAGATGAATGAAAACAAGTTCCCTAACCAACCTGAACACCGGAGCTTGAAAGCATGCAAACAAAGCTTTCAATCTGGCATAGATAATTTAAGTGAAAAGGGAAAGAAAGTAAAAGACAAGAAAACTATAAGAATAGCAAAACCAAAAGACATACTAATGATGCTAGTAACGTTTCCCAAGAATTACGCCAATGATCACCGATACAAGAGCAACTCCCAGGATGAACTTAAAGTTCGTGACAGGAGAAACCTGGCTAGCAGAAATAGGGGTCTCTGATGAAGTAGAAGTTTGAGCAGTTGTTACATCTGGCTTCTTTTTGCTTCTCCTTTTGGATGGAGTTGAAATGCTTGATCCAATATCCCTAGATTTGACTTCCAACCCATCTTTCTGATCAACTGGACGAACATCATCACCCTGGAACATCGTAAGAATTGCTTAAACACCTTGAATTTCCTTGACAAATAAGTACTATCCCAGAGGTATTACAAATTTAGAAGACATTCATTACCCTTTGCTTAATCATTTGAATTCTAAATGAAACTTTTACAAGGTATAAAACTAGTTTGACTCAGTAAAGAATGCAAATCTTCTGTGATTTTTCTTAACAAGAAGTCCATGCTCCTTTCCATGCATTTTGGATGGGACGTGTTTAGTACACGTTTTCTTTCCCAGGCATCTTGGATCTCTAGTTATACTTGGGCATTTAAGACTCCCAACTTTAGTATGATAATCAAAAGCCATTAGGTACAGGTAGCAATCTATAGAAAACTTTAATTTTTACCTGTGGGAATGTAAGATTCCCATATGCTTCGGTAGGCATCACATTCCCGCATATTGGGGGATGAGATGCCAGGAGGGGAATGGAAAATGGCTGGGGTAATCTAATCCCGGTATACAGTATACTAAACATGGGCATCTTGCTCGGGCATCCGAGATGTCTAGGAATGTTAGATGCCAGCACAAAGATGCCCGAGTACCAAATGCCTCCGTAAAGTCGTTTGTTGGCCATGATATAGAAGACTATGTTATATAGGTATAGTTACTCTGACCACGTTCATATGCATACAATATGTGGATAAATTTAAAATCCATTTCAGACTTTTACTATCATCCCGAATTCCAATATGAAAAGCTGAGAATATGACAAGCACAGATTGCTACAACGATAAAACTTTGAATTTACAGTTAAGATACATGAAAAACATAATTTTTTAAAGAGTTGAGATCCTTTTTTTTTTTTTCTGTTATGCGCAGGGTAATGATATGGGTGACAATCTTGTCATTTCTGCCTTTAGAATTACAAGGAAACTAATGTTAGGACAAGGAGGAACTATAATATGATGCTCAACAGATATTTTACCAGCTTCCTTTCCTCTATAGTTCTGTCAATTCAGAGACAAACACAAGTCGTGAGTTTGCACCTAGGGAATTTAGGTGGGGAGATTACCTTATCAGATAATTTACCACCTGCCAGCTGCAATTTTTGCTCCAGCTCTACCATTTGCTTCTTCAGGAGAGAAATTTCCTTGTTCTTAGCTTCAATTTCTTCAAGAGAATTCTTTAGGGCTGCTTCTTTTTCCAACCTTATCTGAGATTCTACTTCCTTCTGCATGATGGCAATTGTTTTGTTTTCAAAGAAAGGAAATAAGCCTGATAACAAATTAATTTTATATTTTTTATACCAATCTCCAGTAACTAGGACACTTTTGAAAGTAAAATGGTATGACCAAGATTGAGAAAAACAATACCAAAATCTTCAAAAATTAAACCAATAAGGAAGCACTGTTTAATCTAATATCAGAGTTCAGCATTATTATATCCATTTTTTCCTTTGAACTATGTTACAACCGGTGTAAGGAAAATTAGCGCAATGCAAGTCAATGTAAATGGTCAAACCTGGTTAGCAATAGTAGCCTGTGCAAGTTGTAACTCTTTCTGAAGCTCTGCAACCTTTTCATTCAACAAATCTCTATCACTGACAGTGAGTGCATAATCCTCCAATTTTGAACTTAATTCTGCTTCTCTTTGAGATGCAGCTGCTTGAACATTTCCAACCTGCATTACATCAAATTAATCAGAGCAGATGGTTCTATATTTCATTGTATATTTAACAATTTGGTTCTGAATTATATCGCATATGAATTTCGCATTCATTTACACATCTGGAACTTTAGTAATACCTCTTCCTTTAGGCAAGATTCAGCTTTGATCAATTTCTCTTCAATTTCCTTCAGCTGATTTTGCAACACAGATTTCTGTGCAGTCTCTGCCCTGAGAAGTTCAACCTCAGATCTCAGACCATCTTCTTTTTCCTTTTGTTCCTTCAACTTCTCTTCAAGATCAAATATCACAGATTGAAGTTCCTTCTTTAAATTCTCATATGTATCGTTGAGTAGGTTCTTCTCATCTATAACTGAAGAAATCTGCAAGTTGACATAACATTCACTCAAATTATATTTTCCATTTTATTTCATAAATAGTTCAATAAGAAGATAATATGGTCAGACATAGCAGTTGGAAAATAAAGGACACATAAAGGCATATCATGATCAATAGTCACATCAGAACCTGGGATTTTAGTGTCTGCACTTCAGCTGTATGCTTGATTGCTAAATCTTTCATGGCATTCCTTGTGGTGAATAGCTCCTGAACTGTTTCATACTTCTTAACAAGGGCTGCATCAAGCTTTGACTGTAATTCACTCAATTTGGATTCATGCATGGCTATATCCTGGTAAAGCCTTGAATTTTCAATAGCACTTTCAAGATGCTTTAATTTTAGGAGACTCTCCTCCAGCTCAACTTTATGAGTTTCAGAAGTTGCAACTGCTTCACGAGCCTGTTCTTTGTAAAGCTTGATTTGGTCTTCTAGTGTATTTAGCTTGTGATTCAAGTCTTTGGCTTCAGATTCCTTCGCAGCATGCCTCTGCATTGCCTCTTGCAACTGTGCTTCTACTTCCAGGATGCGAGTTTCATTTGCGGTTTGATACTCTGAGGCCTTTGACTGTAGATCTTGTAAATCTGCTATAGTGTTCTTATGAAAAACAAGTTCTTGAGCAGCGGCTTCCTTCTCTGATAAAGCAGAGCTTAATGATTCCTGCAGTTCATCAAGCTTGCTTTTCAGTTGAACATTTGTTCCAACCAATAATTCATTTTCAGAAAAAAACTGAGAACACTTGTTCTCCACTTCTACAATTTGTCTTCTCAAATCTTCATTTGTGCTTTCCAAAGAAGCCACTTTACTCAAAGTTGCTTCCAATTCTTCCTTCAAAGTCGCTGATTTTTCCCCTGCTTCAGCAATCTGTTCCTCCAAAATCTTAATCTGAATAAGCAGAGACTGAACCTCAGAATCCTTGCTGCTGAATTTTTCTACAGCTTCTTGCAGTTTATTTTCTGAATCTCTAGTTAAAGATTCATGTAATGATTGAAGTTCCAAATTTCTAGCAAAAGTCTGCTCAATATCTCTTCCTTGTGCCTCTAGTTTTTCTTCAGAAGCTTTTAGTTTCTCCAGTATCTCACTCTCTCTCAATTCTGCTTCCTTGAGATTATTTTCAGTACTTTGCAACTTATCTTGTGTAAGATTTAATTCATTCCTCACAATTTCCAATAGGTTTTCAGCTTCAGCAAGTTTCTCATTCACCCGGCTTGACTCATCTTCTAACCTTTTCTTCTCCTCTGTCACTATACTCAATGATTCTTCAAATTGCCTTTCCTTTTCACTAGCTGTCTGCAGTGCAATATCAAGGCTTGATACTCGCGCTTGAAATGCCTCAAGTTCTGACGTTAGGTAAGACACATTATCAAGGTATTTCTGGGCATCCACTTCTGAATCACTGCATTTCTTTTCTAATGCGCTAATCTGCTGTTCGAGTTCCTGAATTCTGTATTTCTCTGCTTCAAGTAACAACTCTAATTCACTTACCTTCTTATCAGCATCCTCCAACTTGGAATGAGATGTCTGGAATAAATCTTCTAGTTCTCGGCTACGTTGATGGTTCATACTGGCTCGGTCCTCATGCTCAGCACATTTGTCCTTGACAATCTTCAGCTCCTCCTCCAGCTCTGAACTCTGCAAAGAGGATTGCTTTAAGTCAGATTCCAGTCGAATTATCTTTTCCATGTATTCCTGCATTTGGACATTAAGAAGATTCTTTTCCTCCTCAGTCTCTGCCAACTTCGCATTAAGTTCAGATATTTTCTCAGATAATTCTGTCACCTCTCTCTCAGCATCATTGCTTTTCAGTTGTACTAAATTTAACTGTTGCTCAAGCTCCACATTCTTCTGCTCTGCTTCTATGAATCTTGTTTCCAGTTCCCTAAGTTGTGATTTTGCCTCTTCTGCAGCTGCATTTGAAGCCTGAATAAGTTCCTCAAGCTCAAGATTTTTTCGACTCGAAGCTGCTGCAGCAGCCCCAGATTCATTATGGAGTTCTTCCAAAGACTTCAACTTCTGCTCAAGCTCCGCATTATTTGAGAGTGCTTGAGACAAAAGAGAATCAGTCTTATGAAAATTCTCGTCTGAAAGCTTTAGCTTTTCCTCTAAACCATTGCACAACTCCTTGAAATTCTTCAAATTGCTGGTTAGATTTGCTACAGTTGCTTCTAGACCTTCTTTTTCTATATTTAGTTTAGCCAATTCCTCTTGTATTGCCAGAACCTGTGCTTCTTGAGTCTTGCATACAGCTTCAATTGATTCCCTCAATTTCTCTTCCTCCTGCAACTTGATGTTTGCACTTTCCAGCTCAGATATCTTTTCTTGCAGTTCTTCCTTAGCGGAGACAAATAGGTTTTGAAGTGCTGAAATGTCTTCCTTTAACTGAGTTTCTGAAGTTTTGCTCAGGTTCAGTTCCTGGGACAGCTCATCTATAAGAGAGTCCTTTGAAGAGAGTCCCTGCCCCATTTCCAATAGCTGGGATTTTGAAAGTGTCAACTCCTCTTGGACGGCAGACAATTCTGCTGCAGTAGAATTAAGTGCTTCCTCGACCTTTTGATTTTCAGCAATCTTGTCATAAAGTCCTTTCAATTCTTCCTGCAGGGAAGCCATCTGATCTTCCATTCCTCTTGCACTCAATTTGGCTTCTTCAAGCAGTCTCTCAAATTCCATGGCCTTCTTTGCCTCAGATTCAGCATGTGAGCCACTTTGCTTGTGCAGCTCCTCAAACTTCCGTGACTCATCAGCAGAAAGTTGCAGATCATTCTGCAATTCCTGCATCTTCTTTCTGGAGCTTTCAAGCTCAAGGCTCATATCATCAAATGCTTCCTTCAAATGAGCAAGCTCTTTCTGCTTCACATCTTGAGTTTGCAATGCCTCTTCCAGAGTTTTGAACTGTAAATTATATTTCTCCTCAGCTTCAATAATCTGTTCTTGCAACTTTTTGTGACTTGATTCAAGCTCTTCATATTTCTTGCCACTTTCCTCCAACTTCTCTTTTGTAACAGAGATCTCATGCTTCAGCCCAGTATTTTCATGTTCAGAGGTCTTCAAAAATTCTGCCAGTCTTTGTAGTTCGACCTCAAGTTCTTGTATCTTCTCTTTTGCTTCCAGTACTTCTCTGCTTGGAGTAGCTGAACTTCTGTCATTTGTCTGGAACTTCTCATCATCTGCGGAGGTTTTCTCAGCTGCATGTGAACCATCCTTCACATCTATTGTTTCCCTTTCAATTTTTATGAATTCTCCATCCAAGGCATTCTCTTCTTCTTCTTTCTTTTCTTGTCTTGTTACATGCGGCATATCTCCGTTTGTTGCCTGCAATAAATCATGTAACAGAAACAATAAATAAATCTGCATCATGGTTTACCACACTTAGCTTTAAACATGATTGACCGCCAATAAATGAGCATTCAACATTGCAACATCCAGGCATTTCAGATGACAGTAATTGACTTCAAGTAAAACAAGAGAATATGCCTTGAGGGATTCCACTTTTCACTTGTAAACCACCTGTTAACAGTAACAAACACCAATTTTGACCTCTTAAGTAATATCCTAAGTTTTTAGATTCATTCCTAGCCGCTCCTTGGGCTCCATCACTAAGAGGTTTCAGTGTTGTCATAAGAGTATAAGTACGAAAGCAATTGATTGAAAGCCGCAGACTTTTCATCTTGTCCTAAGTCAAAAGTGTGTGCTCATTGACAAGTTCTAAAGTTTTTAAATTTTGCAAATCATTTTAACATTAAGCCCATGCTGTGATAAGGAAATATTTAGTATCAAATACAAAATTCTACTCTCAAATTAATGAAGAAACAGAGGCTAAGTACATATCACCATAGGCATCGCATAATTCTTTCAAAAAAATGAAAAAGGAGTAAACAATACAGTTAAGAGTCTAGAAAATTTTAAAAAAAATAATTGATTAATAAACATATAAACATTCCTGTGACTTCTCTGTTGCTCTGTATTTTAACACACGTAAGCTCCTGGAACCTATAAACTTTCCAATGATAACAAAGATGTTGCATTAATTTAACTCTATCCACATCTCCCATCCTCTCAATTCCATATGCTTCCCTCATTGATAATACAACCCTTACAAGATCATAAAGGACCATATGGAATTCCTGTAGTAGTTCACTTTGTGCATGCCTCATATTTAGTTCAGTCTATAAAATCTATGTGGCCAAAGTTGATAATGAAAGGGTAACCTAGTTTCCTTTCTTTCACATAATTTCAATTTTTATGTTGTTACATATTAAAAGTGTCTAAAATTGGAGAGATAACATATAAATTTAAGGATAAATATATCCCAGATAACTGGCATCTGCTGTGACACATGGTTATGTGCATAAAACAAGGATTTTTCTTCTTTATCTTTCAACTGAATGCGCATTATATCAGTTGATATTACTGACCATCCTACTACGCAATAACTATGAATGAAATGCCAAGATGAAACTAGGGAAATATATTTTCACTTAAAGATTCAAACTCGTCACCCAACTTAACGCAGGGTACTAAATTTATACAATAAGTAGTCTCTCTAAAACTACAAATGAAATAAGACAGCGGCAAATGGCCAAAAAGAAGAAAATAAGAAAACAAGGACAAAAGTGATACCTCATTGCTGTCAGTCTCCTCAACAACCTTTGTCAATGTAACTTCTGAAACGACTTTTATCTCATCTTCCATGTTTGCTTCTTATCTACTCACTTCTCTGTGATTTACATAAATTCCATGGTATGTTAGACGAGAGGGATTAATTTGAGGATTCAATGTCCTTAACTCAGATTCTGAACGAAAACTATTATGAACATGAAAGTTTTAAAAAAAAATAAAATTAGTATAGATCAACAGAAAAAATGGGTGTGGGAAGGGATTATTTAGAAGTTATGCCAGTAAACAAAATTAAATATCAACATGATGGGCATCAAACTAAAAGACTCAGGTGTAATGTTATAAATTTTTTATTAGTGTACAAGTTAAATTCACATATATTATTTGCTATTTTTAAAACAGCCTTTCATTTGTAAGATCATTGGAACAAAAGTTTCAAGTTCAAGCAAGACACATGAAAAGGTAAAATTGGTCACCTAAATTATAAAAATATGTGGAATTCTTATAAAATATTGCCACTTGTTAAAATTTTCCACGCACGACCGGCAATTAGCAGGACTCCTGATTTTGCCAGAACAGAGGAAGTAATTTACAAAAATATATTTAAATATTCATTTTTTTTAAGGTGGAAAGAAAAGATAGATGCCTACCCCTACAGTTTCTGGCACGGCTATATCTTAAAACGTGATACCTCATGTGAACCGAGAGACACATTACAAGAAATGTCACGCGAGTACACTGCTAAGAATAAATGAATAAGAACAAAGCTTCCCAAATATTAAAAAGTGTAAAAAATATTTAGCTGTTGAATTATACAAATAATAATATATCCAATAAAAATAATAATATCATACATAATTCCAAAAGGATTCGATGTCGTGCCGATCTACCATGTGAGATGTCATGTGGGTCCCCAAGCACTTTGTTACAGCTTGATCTCACACATCAGACAATGAATCCCCTTTCTAGATCAACCGTTGCTTTTTCCTTTTTTTTTTGTTTTTCTCTATCTTCTTTTTATTCACCTATTGTCCCTGTCCACCATTTCTTTCCCCTAAGGGAAG
Source organism: Dicorynia guianensis (assembly GCA_037013595.1). Classification (NCBI taxonomy): domain Eukaryota; kingdom Viridiplantae; phylum Streptophyta; class Magnoliopsida; order Fabales; family Fabaceae; genus Dicorynia; species Dicorynia guianensis. Next base: position 31,834,589 of record JASUAB010000005.1, read on the forward strand.
ATTGGATCTGGACCGTTGATTTGAGGCGGGACACTTAAGATCCAACATACAAAAAACTATGAATTTTCCGTAATAAACTTGATTACCAGTGATGTAATGGGTGGGCCCACATTTAGTGGTTTGGCACTCCATCAACTTTTCCTCTTTGTATGACATTCAGCAAAGTTAGAGTGCGTGGATTGTGGAATGGGGACAGCTCAGCTTAATCACCTGCGTCCCTCACACAGCTACTGTTTTCTTTTCACTTTCTAAGATAATTATTTTTATTAAAGAATTCCCATCTAAATTATTAATTTTTTTTTCAATTGCCTTTAGATCATCCAATAGCAATAAAGACAAACATAATCAAGGGCATGTTTGTAATTTTAGTAAAAGTAGCAGGGGTAGGTCTGAACTTCTAAAATCAAAAGATTGCCAATAGTGAGCACACGTTCAAACTTCAGAGTTCAGAGCACCGAGGCTGTGGACGAATATTGCTGACTTTCAATTCCAAAAAAAATGTTGCTGGTCTTTTCCCTTTTTTATAAAACTATTTTACTAGCCAGCAGTGTTCTAGTTCTACTACTCTCTCAATAAACCATTGAATTTAATTTTGCGAGATCGGCTTTGAAATTATAAAAAAAATAATAATAATACCACCTAACCCTCATAAATTAGAACCCAACTGAAGAATTAAATGAAAAGCTTGTTAAATTATCAGCAATTTGGTTTTTTTATTTTCACATCTGAACATCTCAACACAAACTGCTGAAAATCTCACAGATCAATCTGCAGATCAGGGATAAAGATGGAAGCTTATTCTGGAAAAATCAGAGGCTCAGATTATGATATCTTATTAGTCAAAGTTGCGTAGCCAGAGAAAAATTCAAATTGGCCTTTTACTTTTTCAGCTTCATTATTTCCAGTTTTGAAATTCAAATCCATTTGAAAAGTGAAGGAAAAATGAATAGAAGCAGAACTGAAAATGAAACTACACCTACCTATTGATCTATCCCCGAAATGGAAAACAATAATCAGAGAATTAAACATTGAAGGTGGACCAATTTCTGATCAAATTGTAAAGCATGCATGTCCTCAAATGTCTGCTGAGAAAAGCACAGACCATAGAGCCATCTCATAGGTAGAGTCTTGGGAAGTTGAAAATCCAGAAGAGAATGATTCTAAGATTCTAATCATACCCAACAATCATCGATCAAGTCCTTAAGGATCAACAATTCAACGAAAAAGAATAATCAAAACAGAGCACAGTACTTTCTATCAGTATTCATCCGCCAGATACAAAATAAAAGGGAAAAGAAAAAAAGAAAAAGCCAAGCATCCCAGAAATCAGAGCCCCAAAGCTGCTTGGCCGCTTGAGTAATTCATCAAGGATAACAAATTATTATTTATAAACAAAAGGAAGAGCAGAGAGACACAGAATTCTTGCCTGAGAAAAGTTGAACTCCTTTGCTTCTAGAAAACGTTTTCTTCCCTGGGAAAATAATTAGAGAAAAAAGGGAGATGGGAAATGGCAATGGACAATGAAGGTGACGATGACGAAGGAAATTGAAAGAGAAGAGAGAGAGATTCTTTTGCTACATAAGCTCAGACATGATAGAGGAAGAGCGAGAGGGAGAGGCTACTTTATTGGCACACTAGGACACTAGGACGGAATTGGTGGGACCCCTTAACAGCAAATTCGGCGATGGGCGGGTCGTAACACAGCGCTTTATCAATCCCTCCCACAGATTTTGCCATCTAGTTTGTGTTATATTACAAAATGGTATGTGAAAATCCTCTAAGCGGACTTTTTTTTTTTTTAAATACCCGCAGACTATTTTACTCTTTTTTCAAAATTTAAATATTTTACTATTATTATTTTTTGACTATAATAATTGTTTACCTATAAATTTAATTTATAATAAAAATATTTGATGAGCTTCAAATTTTTAAAGTTTTTAATTTTATATTTATTTTTTTACTATAATTTTGTCTTTGAATTTTCAAAAATAAATAAATTATATCCCTTTTCTATTAACAAAAATTATTATTATATTTATTTTCTTCATCATATTTTACTAATTTAAATTTTAAAGACAAATATTAAATTCATAATTTTATAAGATATTATTAACTTCATTTCTATGCATCAATCTAATATGACGACAGATTCTTAAGTTAATGTTCATAAAGCATTTTAGGAATAAAAATTATATTGGATTTGAATAAGTGTTCTTTAATTTTGGTACTTTTTTTAAGAAATATTATTTTTATAATCTCCTATGATGTTATGTGAATAATAATATATTATAAACTATTACTTTTAATTAATTTTATAATTTAATATATAACATTTAATATATTTAATATTTTAAATATTATATTAGAGAAATTAAATAAAAATATATTATTAAAATAACAAGATTAAATTTTTTATTTATATTTATCTTGAAGTCTTTTATTCATATTTAATTATAAAATTAAAAGAGAAAAAATTATTAAATTAAAAAGTAAACTTAAAAATTTTAAATTTGTGTGTATCAATATAATAACTAAAATATTAGCACTTTCCTCATCAGAAAAAAATTAACACTTTGAAATGTAGTAAATATAAATAATTAATTAATAATTCATTTCACCTAATTTTTTCATCAATACTATTTACTTATTATTTTTTAAAAACATCTGTCATCAATTAGCAAACCAAAATAATTCCCACCCATCATAAACTCTTGCTTCATTAAAATAATTTTCAAAAATACATATTCTTACATCATGACATTTCCCCTCAAACATAATTGATAATTATTAACCCTCAAAAAATCAGTCAAAACTTGTAAGTTGGGTAACGCGTACTGCTGTAATTGCAACCGTTTTAGTAATTTGAGTAACGCTTGACCCTGTTGCTGCGACCAGCCAGCAGTTGACAAATGGGAGAAACTGACTATGCCAATTAAAAAGTCATTAAATTCAGGGAATTTTTTGGTACATTAACGTAAATTCAGTGAATTAAATTTGTAACCAAAACACTAGTCGGACATAAGAACTTTTACACAAGTAAAATTCTACGCCCATACCCTCAAAAGAAACGGATTTCACGTGAAATTCGTACCACTCCTTAAATTTAGTGAAGGCCCCATATGGATGGATTTTACATAAAATTTTGGACAATTCTTAAATTTAGTGGGATTTGTATGGATGGATTCCACGTAAAATCTGTTACAATCTTTGGATTTAATGGAACCCATACTATATAAATCCTTTTAAATTTAAAGATCATAAAACATTTTTTGTGAAATTCGTGACACTTCTAAGATATGAGTGTTACAACTCTCTTTATACAAAGCCAACAAAGAATATAGATGATAGCTCCTTTTGGTGCACAATTTCAAAATGTTTTCACCCAAGTTAGCGGCCAGTTCATGATTTTTCTTAGAATTAACATCAATAAAAATATCACGAAATAAAAATTTTTATCACACTATAATAGTATATTCTTTTAAATTATAATTTTATAAAATAAAAAACAAATAAATTATAATTATAATTATTGCCTTCTTGGCTCCATTTTTGAAATTATTAAAAAATTTATTTGTCATTTATACTATTAAATATGTCATTATTTATATGAATAACTAAACAATCATTTAACTATTATTTTCATTTATAATTATGAATTTCACTCTTTATAATATTTATTGTAAAGAAAACTATAGAGATACAATTGATAAGATTAAGATTAAGTTAATAAACAATTATACCAATGAATATACAATATATTTCATTTTTTTCAACCAACTTTTGGGAGAAATTAATTTCTTTCAATTCTAAAATTTTTTTTATCTAAGCACACATTTAACATATAATTTCAAGTTATGTACCATGTGTATGAATTTCAATTACAAATAAATTATCTAGATAAAATTAAACTAACTTTGAAAATAACAAATAAGTCTCTTAAATTTAAGTATAACACACAAAGAAATAACTTAATGTTTACCTTCTTAAAATGATTATTTAGATTTTGAAGTTATTTATTAATTACTTCCTACATAACTTAACTTGGAAATTATATAAATTTAAAATTCATTTAACTTTTTACCTTAATTACTTTTCAACTACAAATAAATCATCTATCTTTTGACCTCATCTTAATAATTTTATCATATGAGCAATCTTTTATTATATATATATATATATATATATATATTTCAAAATGACATCTAAGTATTTGTTGAAAAATGTTTCTTGCACATGTTAGACTGCACGTCTAGTATACATGTAAATATATATAAATAAATAGAGAAGAGAGAATGAGAATGTAAAAAAATATAAAAAGATATATAATATATATAAAATCATTATGTGTATATATTATAACTTGTATTTGCCCACCCACGTCTCAAAGTTGATGAGCCATTACTCACACTTGCCATTAATGCCTCTTGTGAACTTTATGTTAAAATCCTTATGGGACTAGTGTTTTAAATTGTAATTTTACTCAAATGTGTATTAATGTTCAAATACATTTCTTGAATGGCGATGGATTTTGTCAGGAAAAGAAAATTTTCCTTACTAAGAAAAATGTAGTTCCTACCAATCATAAAATCAGAAATAGTTTTTACACGAAAAGCTAACTTCCCTGTGGATATTTGGAGGGGCAAAATAAAAACTTTCAAATTTTTCACATAAATGGTTATAAATATTTCATATAGAATTTTTCATATAAATATGTAAAAATTGATGTGGCTATCTAAATATATTTAAAAGAAAAAAAAAACATTTAGAGTAAGAGAACATTCTTCTTACTTCAAAATCAAATTCAAGTTATATAATTATTATAAATAAAAAATTAATAAAATACACCAACCCTAATTAGCGTAACTATCTTTTTATTATTACAAAGTGATGTATATACCTTCAACACAAATTAATCAAATCAAGCTAAGCTTTTTTGGGAATCTACTACACCCTATTTTAAAATTAAAGTAAAAATAATCATAATATGGCGCATAGACTCCCTAGCTCATCTTGAATATTGTGACCAAAGACTAGGTTATGCAAATAAAAGTCTAGTCTCTTATTGGTTGGATTAAGCGTAAAAATGTCTTATATGTTAAATAATCAAACATTACAAAGCTTCATGCAGGAGAAAAAATAAGCCAAGGGAAGCAGGAGATATGGAAGTAAACATTCATATGCCCTATCCAATTAGGTGGTGCCCGGCGCTTTGCATGGAATAGTTTTGTGTAGAATGCGGATTCATACGGCAACATAAAAAAGTTGTGGAAAGTTGATTGAAAGATTATCAGCTGATAACTTCTTGAACATACATAAATTCTGCACATAATTTGCATATTCTCTTACATTCTTATTCTTCTTTTTATTTCATTCATAAAAGTTTGTTTGAGGACGTGCACATATCATTATCATTTTCCTTTATACATATAATATAGATTTCAGACGCACACATTTAGACCAAGATGCTTTCCAATGTGATATAAGGAGATAAATAGAAACGGAATTAAGAAAAAAAATAATGAGAAAAAAGTAAAACTTATTAATTAAATTATAAAAAATAAAAAAGATGATCACTCAAGTCAATAAAAAAAGTCAAAAAATTTAAATTCGCTTAAAGATATACCTTATGCTTAAGAGGCATACAATTTTTTCATTTCACAAAAAAGGTTTCAGGCTTCAATCCTAGCCAATTTTTTTAAGTTTGATGGTCAAATGGAAAAAGGTTTTCTTGATTGCCTTTGGCATCAACAGTTTGGATGGCGAGGAAAATTAGAGGTTTTGTAATTTGCATATATATATATATATATATATAATGGCGAAAGATAATTTTTCCTCCTCTAATTTTGGGGTTAGTTTTTAATTTCGTCTTTTAATTTTCATAACATCACTAACATTTGTCACCGTCCATGAACCATTAACAAACTTGCATAAAGGTAACTTTTTGTTCCTTAACTTTTAGTTAAGTTTTAATTTTGTCTTCTAAATTTTTTTGTTGTTAATTTTATTCTCTAACTTTTAAATCATCATCGACAATTTTTTAAAGCCTACCCCTATTAACTTAACCCTAAACCCCTTGATTTTAAATTTTAAGACCTGAGGCCTAAAATCGTTACCCCAAACCTTAAACTTAAATATTAAAATTTAAAACTTTAAACCTTAAAGTTTAAAATATAAAATTCAAAACCATTAATTTTAAATCTTAAAACTTAAAATCAAAAATTATTAACCCTAAAATAGAAAGTCCTAAACCCTAAAATCATTAATTATAAACTCCAAAACTCAAAAACCCTTAACCTTTAATATTAAACCTAAAATTCCTAAACCTCTAAACCTTAAATTTTAAAATCTTAAATCTTAAACCGTTAACCCTACAACCTTTGACACTTAATCCTAAAATCTTAAACTTTACAATCCTAAATCCTAACCCCTCTCAAATTAAGGATTAAGGACTTCAGTTTTTATCGATTAGGGTTAAGAGTTTGATTTTGTGATTTAAAGTTAAGAATTTTAAAATTTAGGGTTTGAGTTGTGTGGCATAAGATTAAGAGTTTTAGGGTTGAGGTCTTAACATTTGAGGTTATAAGTTAAAGAGTTTAGATGGAGTGAAATTGTTTTGACACATGCAAGTCACACACACACACACACATATAATAAGGTTTAATTAGATTAACATGTTAAGCTCAAGGAAAACATTAACAATGGTTTGGAGATTAAAGCATGAAATTGATATAAAAAAAGTTAAAAAACAAAATTAAAATTTAACTAAAAGTTAAAGGATAAATCTGTGTAAATATCATGTGTGCATCAAATGCGTTATCTACCACCTCAGATTTTAGGTAAAACTGTCCGTTAAGCTTGCTCATGGTCCGTATACTATGCAAATTTTGATTATGTTATGAAAGTTAGAGGCTAAAATTAATGACGAAAAAGGTTAAAAGATGAAATTAAAACTTAACCCAAAAATAAACACAAAGAGTTACCTTTTGTCCTTTTTTTGATTCGCGAGCCTCCACTTACCTTCATGCATGTATGGCTTTTTGGTCACTCAATAATTAGAAGTTCGTAGAATACTACTTTTGAAATTTGGGACACAATGACGATTGAATGGTCATTTCATAATTCTAGGAGAAATGTCCCAAAAAAATAATAACCATGGGCAAAAAAGTTGTGGCTTTTTGGTCTCAAAGTGGCGGCCACAGACGACGACCGACCAAACCGCCCTTACAAAGCATGCAAACACGACATGACGACCATGTGTTTCTGGCAGAATTGGACAGACGCTCTAGTGTCAAGCATATATTATATTCAGATGACTTTCACAAATTGTTGCATTTATGACTTGTTATATCAATTAATAAAATAATTAGAGAACAATGAAAATTAAAAATTTACTTTTTTATATTATGATTTCTTTAAATAAAATTTTGTTAAATTTTTATATATTAAATTATAAAATTCATAAATTAGATGGCCTAAAATACAATTTAATGATAATTAAATAAGATTCATTTGATATATAACCCTTACTTTTTGTTCAACTAATTTGTTTGACAAAAAGTTTAGGTGGCTTCAATTTCGGTTTCCCACTAGAATCAGTATGCTTCATGTTTAAAAGATATTTTTGAGAATTCTTACATATTATTTATTAATACTATCCTCACATCGATAGAAAAAATCAAACATACAATCATACAGAAAGTAAGTCATTTTCTTACTTAGTTAACTATACCAAAATTGCATAACATTTTTTCATAGATTCGAATACAATTCAATATAGACAAGCAATATTGGACAAGATCATGAACAAGTTACAGTTACAGCTAGAGAACTGAATCATGTGAGGGGAGACGATGGAGGCAGATATCGATGCGTTCTATATTGAACAAGATCAAGAACAACTTCCAGCTGGAGACCTGAAGCATTGGCCTAGCTAAAACATAATTCTCTTGTTCCAAATTGTGATACGGTCACATTATATTTTTTTTATTATTAAGTGATGTGCTTCAGACTAATATCAGCATCTTAGATGGTGGGACGTTATGAACTTAATAATTGTGGAATGGAGCTCCGGTGAAGGAGAGGGTGCAGGGTGAATACGATGAAGATGAAAAACAGGGTGGTGAGGAAACCGAAACAATCTGCTGATGCCAATGTTGATTTGCAGGCCTCCATGATAGCTTCGTGTTTATTAAGGAAAGGATGCATGGGTAGGATATATCCAGTGAGCAACCTGGGGGAGAATTTGGAGGAACTAATGGAGGATCGGGGAGAGGTTTCTGAGAAAAAGACAGTAACAGAGATGAAGTTTGCTTACAGGAGGACTGAGGACATTTCCAGCTTGCGAGATGATCATTTACATTAAGAAATTCAGCCGGGTGAAGACTTCAATGGCCAGTCTTGTGAACAGATGCAAATTGCCTGCGTCTTTCTTGTCCTTTCCATTACAGATTATTAATGAAAATTATTAGGCGGAATTGTAGAGGGGCTGTGGGCAGAAATTTTGGCCTAATAAGACTGTCGAGATATGCTGAGAAAACATACTTCTTTTTTCTTTTGGATTTTTCTCTATTATTTTAGTTATTATTAAATAAAAAATTAATTTTTATTCAAGATAAAAATTATACAATTAAATTTTATCTAATAAAAATGACTCTAACTTTAAACTTTTAGTTCAATTCAAAGTTAGAGTTAAACTAATTTATCACTATACTAACAATTTATCACTTAAAGGACATATTTTAAGCCTAGGCTAGTGGTTCTAGTGTTAACTTCATTATTAAAAAAATGGGTTACCCTATTAAAAATTTAAATAATTAAATTTATTAAATTTTACAAATTATATTAAAAAATTCAATAAATTTAATATTTTACAATATGAGTATTTTAAAACTGCAAATTTTAATACAAATAAAATTTTCATTATTAATAATCAATATAATAAATTTTATAATTAGTAATTAATATAATAATAATAGATCCAAATAAAATTATCTTTATTTAAATTAAAGGGATTAAAGTCACCAAACTACTTAAAACTTTGATGGGCTACCCAGAACGTAATAGGGAAAGCCCAATTCTGGGATCGGTTTCATGCTACAAGGCCATTCCAATTTTAGGCTTTTTTGTCTTTCTTACAAAGGCTTGCCTTCGGGAATTTTCCAAGGGGGGAATGAACGGTCGCATTCTTTCTGGTCCTGATGATCTTTTTGACCTCATTCTTAAGCTCCAATCTTGTGACCTGGAAGAAAGGGACAGATCGCTAACTCGGCTGAGTAAAAGGAAATTCCGAGGGCCTACGACAGCGGCAGTAATCCTTATCTGGAAGGTCTTCAATGCCTGCGTCGAAAGTAATTGGGAAATGTACTTAATCAAGAAGAAATTCTCTGCCACCAGATTTCATTGACACAGAGCATTAGTTTCACTAGGGTACAATTACAGGGTACCACCTCAACAAAACCGCCATCAAACCACAAATTAGTGGGAGTGATAAATGTTGAATACAGCAAAGTTTTGGAATCAAAATAGAAATTGAGCTTTTGGGAATTCATACATTCAATTTATAATATTAATAGGGTCCGATTAAAATATTTTTTTAACCAAAGCCAAAAGGATTTAATTCATAATCAAAACATTGCATCGTAATATTAAGCTACAAAATTATTCCTATATCTTTATTTATTAATTTAAAATTTTAAAATATTTAACTTTTTATAAAATATCAGATCTTTATAATTCAGTGATTAAAAATTTAATTTTTATTAATTTTATTTTTTAAATAAAATTAAATTTTAGTACAAAATTTAATAAATTTATAATTTATCAAACTTGAAAAACTTTCGTGAAATAAGTGTATTAAGATATAAAATTAATTTTAAATTTTTATTTAATAGTTTAAATTTTTAAAATATTTAATTACTTAACACAAAAAGTTTTTCTATCAGAAATAGGCTTTATATCACGTGTATTATGTGTTTCAGAATTATTTTTTAAAATAATCTTTTCAAACAAATTTTTTTTTATGTTTATATTCTGTGAAATTGTTTTGGATAATAATAATATAAAATAAATTTATAAAATAAAAAATAACAGAATGATACATATCCTTAAATGGGTTAAATTTATATTTGGATCATTTAGCTTTAATTCTAATTAATTTTAGTATTTTTAATTTTTTTATAATTTAATATGTAAATTTTATTTTTTTATTATCTTTTTTCTCTTAATTTTCTTTCTTCACCTCATTTATATTTCCCTACAATAAGAGGATCCATGTCCATCAAATTCAATGTTTCTGAATCAGCCATATGAACTTTCGGATTTAGTATAATAAAGTGTGTATAAGTATCATTCCAATTTTATAGGATATCTTCGATGAGATAAAGTGTGTATAAGTAGCCAACTGATATATTTAATTATTAACAAATTATTATTTTAATAATTTTTATTAATTATAATTATTAATTATAAGATTATATCAATACAATAATAAATAATAATTTATTATTAAATCAATATATTATATTATTCATATTATATGATATACCAAGAATATTGAGTAATTTCTTTTGAGGTGGAGGGTTATCAAAAGTCTGTAAAGGAAGGGGCCTCCATGGACCAGCTCACACAGAGTTGCAGCACAATGATTTGAAATTGTGGTGCCGAAGGACGGATCACCTTGATATTTTCATGCTTATTGGGATACTACTCTCTTGAAAATTGCTCTTTCTTCCATGCATTTTGTCTTTGATCAATTTGTCCAACTTCATAAAAGGCGGAGCCGTCATGAGTCGTAAGATAGTTACCAAATTGGGAACTTCGCCCTCAGCCATTGGACCAGCCGGTGCGTTTGATAGGTTTACCTCAAATTAAAAAAAAAAGTAAAAAACTTTTCAATATTATTAATTCAGCTAATTATATTTAAAACATTTTACTTATAAAAAATTAATAAATTAATCTCTAAAATATTTTTATGATATATTAATTTATTAAATTTTATAATTTAATGATTATAAAATTTAATACATTTATTATTTAAAAAATTTATATTTTTAAAGTATTGTTACTTTATAGTGTCAATATATATGAGTTTAAGTTTTAAAAAATATTATTTATAACTTTTTATCTAAACAAAATTTATATCTCGTACAAAACAAAAAAATATTATTACTTTGATTATTATTAGAGTTGATTTAAATATCTTATTTAAAGAGGGAAGAATGGGTTGGAGATGTTTGTTAAAACGGCAAAAGATGGGTGATTAAGCATCCAAAGAGTTCCGTTATTGGCTTGCCTACGACTGCTACGGTGTTGATTAATACTTGGTAGCTTCCCGTTATCATAACTTGCCCACAAGAATTTGACATAGCCAATTTCACTTGGATCAGATACTAATTGAATGTTCACAGCCTAAACAGGATCAGCTTGCCCAGCACCATAGTATGCAAGTTGAGCTTCAGGATTGCTAATCGTAGGGTAGCGGCAAAGGTCGATCAAATAGAACCAAGGATTATATAAAATGAAGACTTAGCTTTGTTGTTGAATAATTTACATAGTCTGTTGAACTAAAGAAATTACAACAGTATGGCTGAATGAAAGTGGTTCTTCCATGTCAATCAGACCAGACTAGAAATTAATGTAAAATACCATTATACAAGCAATTAAGGTCTCTTTCATTGAAAAAAATCATTGAAAATTCAGATTTGAGGATTTGGATCTCTTCATTTTTTATTTTCCTTTTAATTTTGGTATTTTTATTTTAAAATTAGAGCCATCAATTCTTGGCATACCTGAAATCACATTAAAAAAAATTAAATATTAAGTTAAAAAATTTTTAATCCGAAAAAATTTAAATTTTTTTACCCAGCTAGCCCATTATATTTTTTTTATTTAACTCACATAAATATTATAATTTTTAAATAAATGAAATTAAATTCTCTTATAAATTTATGTGTACACGATAAACGTAATATTGTTTTATATTTAAATTTTCTTTTTAACCCCTTATATAGTGTGCCACTTTGCCATAACTTTTAGGAAATATGAATCCCGTGATTTTGACATCTAAAATAAATAAAGATAGAAATAAAATTGAAATAATTAATAAGATAAAAAATATAATTTATAAATTTTATTTAAATATGAAATAAAAAATAAAAAATTATTAAAGTCAATAAAAAAAATTAAAAATTTAATCACTTTTAAATGTTGTTGTGTGTTGCTTTCTCACCGCTTTTAACTCTTCAACTTTTGAATCGGGGTTAATTGGAGAGCGTGCAGGTAGAATGTTCACTGCTGGGGCACTAAGAACTAAAGAACTAATATTGAACAAGAGTTGAAGGAAAGTGTCTAAGTTTTAGATCAAATTACAACAAATTGAACATATATTCCCCAAAAATTATTGAGTACTTATAATTTATTCTCCAACAAACACCATTATTCTAAAAAAGCTAAATTGAAACTTGCCAAGAGAGGAAACAAAAAAAGGGGGAGGGAGCTATCCCAAAAATAATAACCCAATTGAATCATTGTCCAATTTTGTTTTCTTCAAATAGTCATTATCACTATTATAAAATACATGAATTCATTATTAGTTAATAAAAAACATGTATCATTGTCCTAAGACAAATGACAAACTTTGACCCCTTAAATTTTGGCACACCCAAAGCCCCAATGTTCCAACCATCCAAACATGACGCAATTAGCAAATTAATCTTTCATTAATTAATTCCTTAGTCACTGTCATTAGCACCTTATAATATTCTCCCTATTCCCACAAACACACTTCATATAAAACGTACGTAACGACATCCGAAACGGAGCACCGAACGAGGATAACACCCACACCAAAATCCCCTAACTTTTCTCGGCTACAAAGTTATCCACCTTTCTGTCTTCTCACTCATTTTCCCATATTTTCTGCCTCACCAAACACTCTCTCACAGTCTGACACACGTTCTCTCTGCAACTCACTGCACAAACTTTCCTTGTCTTCTCTCTCTCAGTTTTGTCCCTTTCCCCCAAAAGTTTCCTCCAAAGCTTTCGATTCTCTACTTTCTTTCTCTTTCCTTACCGATCATGCTTCAAAGCTTGGTCTCTCGATCCTCGCTCGATTCCAATCCTAACGGTAGCTCCTCGATGAAGACAAAGCGCGTGGCCCGTGAGCTCGATGAAGGCGGGGATTCCCCCAGCGACGATCCGTCGTCATTCAAGAGGCCGAATTCCGGTGGTAGGAATTTCTCCGGCGAGGCTTCGGTTTCCGGCGAGAAGACTGTCGAGGAAGGTGAGGGACGCGAGGATGAGCCAGGTGATTCGACTGGTCTTAGGCTCTTGGGGCTCTTGCTCCAATGCGCCGAGTGCGTCTCCATGGACAATCTTGACGAAGCCAGCAACCTTTTGCCGGAGATCGCAGAGCTTTCCTCGCCGTTCGGGACGTCGCCAGAGCGCGTCGGCGCGTACTTCGCTCACGCGCTGCAGGCACGAGTCGTCAGCTCCTGCCTCGGCACCTACTCACCACTCGCCACCAAATCGCTGACTCTAGCTCAGTCGCAGCGAATCTTCAACGCTTTCCAATCCTACAACTCAATTTCGCCCTCAGTGAAGTTCTCTCACTTCACCGCCAACCAAGCCATCTTCCAAGCCCTGGACGGCGAGGATCGCGTCCACGTCATCGACCTCGATATCATGCAGGGCCTCCAATGGCCAGGATTGTTCCACATCCTTGCCTCTCGCTCCAAGAAGATCCGCTCCATGAGAATAACTGGGTTCGGGTCCTCCTCGGAGCTGCTCGAGTCAACAGGGCGTAGACTTGCCGACTTCGCGAGTTCACTCGGCTTGCCATTCGAGTTCCACCCGCTCGAGGGCAAAATCGGAAACATAACCGAGCTGAGTCAACTTGGGGTGAGACCAAACGAAGCCATAGTTGTCCACTGGATGCACCATTGTTTGTACGATATAACTGGGAGCGATTTGGGGACGTTGAGACTGTTGACTTTGCTGAGGCCAAAGTTGATCACGACCGTTGAACAAGATCTTAGCCACGCCGGGACTTTCCTCGCGAGGTTTGTCGATGCCTTGCATTATTACAGCGCGTTATTCGACGCGCTCGGGGACGCATTGCCTGCGGACAGCCTAGAGAGGTACACGGTGGAGCAGCAGCTGTTCGGGTGCGAGATTAGGAACATTGTGGCCGTGGGTGGGCCCAAGAGGACAGGGGAAGTCAAGGTGGAGAGGTGGGGGGATGAACTTAGACGTGTCGGCTTCCGACCCGTGTCCTTACGGGGCAATCCGGCTGCACAGGCCAGTTTGCTGCTGGGGATGTTCCCTTGGAGAGGGTACACGCTGGTGGAGGAGAAAGGATGCCTCAAGTTGGGGTGGAAAGATCTTTCGTTGTTGACCGCCTCCGCTTGGCAGCCGTCAGATTAAAATTGCTTCCGTCAAATCAACGGTTGACCATTCACAATGTAATCCAAATAACTCTGAGGTTCTCATTGACTTCGAGGTCGTAAAGATTACCATGGTAACGAGCAGCACTAGAGAACTTCTCTCCGATACCGCGAGGACATTGTTTTTCTGCTTTAGGCTGTGTTTCGGTGGAAGAAAAGACATGGTTGATACTTGACGAGGGAGACCAAAAGAAAATGAATTATTTTCTTGGAGACAGTGCGAGGGAATTTTTTCTTTTTGGTTACTGAATTAAAGTGAGAAAATCATTGCAACTATGATTGGTTTTAGTTTTTTTTTTCTAGATAACAAAAAACTGTGGATTTTTAATTATTTTATTTTGTCATATCAAGAGAAGAAAAAAAAAAACAACAACAGGAGATTACTTAGTTTATTGTTTGGATTACACGAGCCCTGTGTATGTGACGGTCCCAAAAGTGTAATGCTTTAATTAAATTTAATTTTAAATTGATACGACCCGAAGACCAATGTTTTTTACGCTTTTATTTTTCATGAAATTCAGCACTTCATAACAAATTTAGGAGAAAAATTGCTAGCAACGGCTACTATCAAAATAAAAATATAATAATAATAATAATAATAATAGACTTATGATAATTAAAAAAATTTTAATTTTAATTTAAAATTTATATTATAAATTTTTATTACACTCATCATTAAAATTATAGATAAAAATTATTTTTATTAAAAATTTTAATACGATGAAGCATAAACAAATGACCATAATAATTCAAGCATAAGTAATTGTCACCCTAAGAGAGGGACCCAATGCCAGCTAGGCAGGAGAAGACCTAGAAAAATATGAAAGATCCTTAAAAGATTAAAGAAAAGGATTACAGTAGGAAGAAAAACGAGTCGTCTGGAACCCAGGGCAACCAAAAGTAAGGCCGATTATATCATCCATGAGAAATATTATTTGTATTAAGGTTTTGTATATAAAAATTACCTTCGACTTTTGTGTATTAAGGTTTTGTACATAAATAACTTTATATTTTTAATTTTATAATTTGTATCCATACTAATTAATTATAAATTTTATAAAAATTATTTATTAGTTTCATAAAAGTTATTCATCAATTTTGTAAAAGTACTAGTTGAATGTAATTTTTATGTATAAAATTTTTATACGAGTAGCTGTGAGCTCGTTTGGATTACTAATAGGTAGAATTGATTTTGTTTAAAATTATTAAACCTGTGTAAAAATATGTATAAACTATACGAATTCTATTTTATGGAAGAAATAATAAAAATATTTTAAAAAAAAATTGTTAAAATTAATTATGTGTAAACTAAACAGACACTAATTAATTATTTTCAAAATTACTCGAGGTACATTAAGCTATCTAGATTCTCTTAGTTGAATGATTAATTGTACAGTGCAGTAAATGTAAGAGAGATATATTTTGAAGAGTTAAAAATAATGGCAAAATAATTTTATAAATATTTAATTTATAAAATATAAAATATAGGATCAAAATTGACTAACTTCTTCTTGAACAAATTAACCGTCTTCCCTTAGTAAAAAATGAAGATAAAACCAAATAAAATAAATATAAAAAATGGCTTTCGGTCGGACTTTCTTAAGACAAAGTTAGACAATCTTAATCCCATATCAATAGAAATTCAAATTCGTACGTTAACGGTTCCGTGGAGGATTGGCGGTGCGCGCCAAATGGCTTGGCGCCAAACAAAGCTTACCAGCTCCACCCCACCCTACGATCTAGCCTTTTCTGCTTTTTGTTCTTTCACTCGTCAACTTCATATTCTGTAGATGTTTCTTGGGTACGAATCTTTTACAATTTTAAGTTAATTTTCATTTCCAAATTTTATGTTCCATCCTATGCCACGTTAAACAGCAATTCCCTTGGTCAATAAAATTCTGATTTGACCAATTTTTTCATTCAATTATATTCTAAAAATAAGTAAGAAACTCATTTATGAGTAATAATTACAAAAATTTTAATTATGAAAATATCAATTAAATGTAAGATATTACATCAATTAAAGAGTTAAGCTTAAAATTCAAAATATCTAAATTGTAAAGTCCATTTTCTAAATCAATTTTAAATAAAAATCCTTAAATTTGACTGAAACTATTTGTTTAAAGAGTATTGACACCCCAATGCACTACTTATTCATAATTACCCATACTTTTACTTAAATAAATATATTTTATCGAGTGAACTGTCTCTATTTTATTATTTTACTGATTTCTTTTTCTTTTAAATAAAATTATATAAATTATCAATAAATAATAATAATTATTTTTTCTTATTTAGAATAATTTATCCCTTAAATATGATATTCCGAGCCAACGGGAGTTCTCAGCAACGGCTGCTTCAACCACACTCGTTGGAGTGACCTCCCTCAACTCCGTCCCTGGTTTCATTTCAGAGAGGACGCTTCTTCCAAGTTCCAACCGAAGGACTATTGCAGAATCATTTCCTTCACTTCCTCATAATCGATTCCTCACTCGATTGCGTAACAATCGTCTGATGTTAGCTTCCTTTTCTTCTTCTTTGGCTTCTTCACTTCATTTCTCTTACAGAAGGTAATTCTTCAATCTGTTCTTGTTTTCTTTCGTTCATTCAGTTTCTGTTGGACTTATTTCTACTTCGTGATTTTTCATAGCCAGTGGTGTTCTTTCAATTTTGAGCTTTCTTTCTAATTTTGGTTTTAATTGCTGCTCTGAATAATTGCCCAATTTGAGGCTTAAAGGGCTCTGCTTGATTATAATTCATATCACTTGTGATGCTAGAACTCAACTAACATGATAATTGTTAAATGTAATAATCAATGAAGTGATATCAGTTCATCCAATGCCCATATCAAAGCATAGATGTGTGTGAAGGTAGAAAACTTTCACCCAACTGCGGATATAAATATGGTTAGATTGTTTCGTCTGCAAGCTTAGAAAATGCCTTATTAAATTCTTTATGCTGTATTTCTGTCCTTTTCTTGGTGATAGGGTTTTGCATAAAGCTATTAATGGCGGATGGGTTACCCAAGGAAGAACGGTGATGCATGTAAAAAGTATTAAGTCCATAATGGTGAAATAGTGGCGGAAGCAGTTTTCTCCCCACAGCATAGTTGTACCTCTTGCTGTTTTATCTCCAGCAACAAAAATCGTGCAAATCTCTGAAGATTCATCCCCGAAGTCTTTATTGATAAATCTGCTTTGCAATTATCTAAAAGTAGTCTATATCATCGTTCTGTAAGCGTACAGCTTTATTTGGAAAATGAGGAATCTTTGGTGTCAAATAGCAGTTCTGGATTTGCTCTCAACTGCATCTTTATTCAAGTTTTATTTTCCTGATTCACTTTCTGCATGGACGTTGTAGAGTCTGAATTTGAAACTATAATAATATAACCTTTTGTTTTTGTTTCTCTATATTTGAATGCCATACACTTTAAGCTTCTAAATTGCACTTTAACTCCTGAAGATTCAGTTTGACGATGTTTTAGAATGAATACTGTTTTGATGGTTACCTTAGAAAAGGCAAGTTCTGTTTTAATTATTGATTTGAATATATATATATATATATATATATTTTTTTTTTCTTTTTGTTTTAACACAAATGATGTTGGTAGTGTGATGCATAATTCCTCAGTTAGAGCTCTCATTCTGTTCATTTATTGTTGTTTCTGTAAGCATGCTATGTAATTACTCATACCTTTTCATGACATAGAATTTATCTCTTGACATAAAATACTGAACGGTGCTCTTGCAAGTCCTGCATATAGAAACCCTCTGAAATGAATGACATATATATAGCTATGCCACAAGGCCTTGAGAAAGCAAAATTCAGACACATGCAATCTGTGAAAAGGTTAGTTTCCCTTAGAAAACTCTGGCTTTGAAATGTCAGTGAAACTAATTCTAAATGGAGGACTTTGCTCATGAATACAATTTCGCTAGACCGCACACTTTCTTCTCGCTAACTACCCAATTTCAACTAATCGAAATTTAGGTTTGAAGCACACTTGGAAGTACATGTAGGATCAGTTAGGTGAAGAGGATGATGAACAAGGCATTGCTCATATGATTGAACTTCAGATGATGAATACAATAGAGTATCAAGTTGACTGCCAGGTGGTGATCAGAATACCTCTTTGGAACTTGACTGTTACTAATTGGGTATTTCTGCAGAAAATTGAATCTCTGTGCCTTTTTTTTTTTTCCCTTTATGACTTTCCTTCAAATTTTCTGAAATTGCAATTATTACAGCATCTGCATTCTGAAAACAAGTTGAGCAAGAGGTTTCCAATTGGAATAGAGGAATAGATGGAGAGTGGGATGCATATAAAAAGTGAAAAGATATAACTACATTTTTAGAGTGACGTAGCTGTTATGTATAAAATGAAATAAATGGTAAAATAGTATATTTTACTCTTTGTCTCATTCTAGTAAAGAATAAAATACAGAGAGACAGAACAAAAATATTTTTTTAAAAACGTGAAAATATCACAACTCCAAATACAATAAAAAAATTTTCACCAACATTGCTGTTTTCCTACAAATGCTACCCAGTACATTGTGGGTGATCTTGATAACATCTCAAAGACATGCAGTTTACCGGATTGAAGTATATCATATGCATATATATTTTTTTATCATTTAATTATTTTTAATATAGCTGTTTTGTTCATGACTATAGTTAAGATATAAAAGTTTTATTCAATAATTATCATCATGCAGGCTGTTTTTGGACAAACCAATGTAGATACTGAGAAAGTTTCTGCAGCCACTCCGAGCGCCTTTGGTGCAATGGCTAGTTTTCTTGCCCCTAAGCTTTCTGTTGGTCTAGGTGGAAATTCAATTGAACGATCAGCTAATTCAGTGGATCAATCCAGAATTCTCAATAAGGAAAGGCACACTGCTCGTCCTCCAATGAAGATTTGGATGCTTGACTTTTTTTCTATTGACTTAAGTGATTTTTTTTTATTTTTTTATAATTTAATGTATAAAATCTACTTTTTAATTAACTACTTTTTTCTTTTTAATTTTACATTTATTTCCCTTACTTTCCTTTGTCTTTACATTAGAAGATCTTAGTCCGCATAATTGATCACTTCTTGGAAGCAGTGCCGATGTGAAGTCACCAGAGACTTTTCAACATGAGTTGCTTCATAACTTTCAATCAATATGTTCGGCAAGATATCTGTATATCAAATTTGGAGTTTGTCTATTTGTATGTAGTGAAACGGACAAAAGGCGCACGTAAAGCCTATAAAGATCAATCTCTATTTTTTTTTTTTTGATAAGTAGAAGAGTCAAGGATGACTTTAAGGGAGTACACGAAACTGGAAATCGAACTTGCGACAAGGTTCGGGGGATAAGTACGTGGTGCCACTAGAGCTGCAGCTCTCGGGCAGATCAATATCTATTTGTCTTTGCAAAGACGTATAAATAAAGACTAGTCTTCATATACTTTATGTGCATCTTACATGTGTTTTATTACATCCAAATATCATTTATGCAAAATTGTCTTTAAATGGCTGATTGCTTTTGATTTCAGCTTATAATGAAGAATTTGTGGTTGTTGTTGTATGTAGGATTGCTCAAGGTGTACTTTTTTTCTCTTTTTAGTTGCATGTAAGAGCTGATAACATAGTTGAAAGACGGGTATAGGGACTTTGTGGTGGAGAAATGTTTAATCGGCATGGTGGGCATCACATTTGGGAAAGCACAGGAATACAACGAGCTCTGCTAGTTCATCAATTTATTTATTGATAAATAGAATATTCTTGAAAGGCAAATATTATAAAGATAAAGCAGACTATACACCAAAAAAAATGTGAGTATTCTCTCCCATTCTAAAAAGAAAACTAGTAAGCTTATTTTGTCGTGGTAAAATTTTCATTGAGTGTAGGATTATTTTGTCATGGTAAAATTTTACTTATTTTTTAAAATAAAATTAATCCTTTATAAGAAATCAAAATTTTAAAATCTATAAACATAAACATTTTTTGCACTAATTTTTCCTAAGTTTTCAAGTTTCTCGTTTCAACCCAATGTAATGGTGTTCGTAGGTCCACTTCCTTGTTTTGTAGACCCAATTTACAGCCCATATATTACGGGGCTTGGGTTCTTGTAAGGCCCCCACCTTCTTTTATAACTTTGCTAGGGTTTTCGCCATTACTGCGAGAGCCAGGACCGTGCGGGAAGGTGCGAGAGACTCAGAGCGAGCGAGGGAGAAAGCCAGCAAGAAAATGGTGAAGTTTCTGAAGCCAAACAAGGCGGTGATTGTTCTCCAAGGGCGCTATGCTGGGCGCAAAGCTGTGATTATACGCACATTCGATGATGGCACCCGTGACCGCCCCTATGGACATTGTTTGGTGGCCGGAATCTCCAAGTACCCCAGCAAGGTCATCAAGAAGGATTCGGCCAAGAAGACCGCAAAGAAGTCTCGAGTGAAGGCCTTCGTTAAACTTGTCAACTACCAGCACCTCATGCCTACTCGGTACACACTCGATGTGGATCTCAAGGACGTGGTGACCCAGGATTGCCTTCAATCTAAGGACAAGAAAGTCACGGCCTTGAAGGAAACTAAGAAGAGGTTCGAGGAGAGGTTCAAGACCGGCAAGAACAGGTGGTTCTTCACCAAGCTTAGGTTCTGATTGTCCTTGTTTTGAAACGGTGTCGTTCTGTGTCTTGGGCAAAGGGTTTTTATATTTCTCGTTTCTGTTTTAGTTGTTGGAGACAGAAATTTTGGGTTATATCTAATGTTCTATGAACTCTTCTGGGTCCGTTTTGGATTGTATGTTATCTTATGGGTTTATAAGGCTACATTGAGATTAGATTGTCTAATTGATATCTTATGTTAGCTTCAACCTTTAATGTGCCACTTCTATTTTTCATTCTGCTGTTCAATCGATGTGTTATAGATTCTTTGTCTGGTAGTTTGTTATAGTGGTACTATGAGGTCCATTTTTTTTTTTTTTAATCAGGCTTGTAGATTCGTTAATACATATTCAATGCATAGTAGAAGGGAAAATATAAAGTTGCCTGTTTGACGGTTAGATGAGTACTGTCTAGTTCGTTATCCGTCGTTAAGCAGTCAATGAGCATTTGTGGCTCAAATTTCAATTTAGTTCGCTTATTTGTGTGGTAGAATGAATTCCTTTGGAAAGGAGAGTAAGACCCAATAAGCAAACCGAATGTCTTAAAGGAAGATGCTAAGTTTCGTTCATACAAACTGGTTTTGGTCATTTTTTGTAATTGCAAGGAGTTTTCTGAACAGATTTTCACTAGAAAATGGTTTTACAAGTTATTATGGAATATGTGAACTACTTGCAAAAATTTTGAATCTTACCAACCATATTTTTACCTGGATTTCTGAATTTCTAAACCTTGCGTTTTGCATCAGTAACATGCTTAGTTAATGTGGGTTTGATGATTTTTTGTGTTTTCTTTATTAACTTAGAAATGGGCAAAGATGGTTTGCGCTTATTTGTTTCAATTACTTATGGTTGTGTAATTAAGTGAATTGACTTAGCTTGAGCACTTCTGAGTTTGTAAGTTTGTCGTATCCTCTCTTAGTTTCCATGTTATTTGTTCTTCTAGCTACTCAATTGTTAGTAGCACTCTTCTGTTCCTGTGACCCATTTCCCCCACTCAATTTAACGCTGGAATTGAACTTTTTGGTGCATGGTCAAATGCATAGGATAGATGCTAAGCCACGTGACTGATTGGCATTTTCCTTTATTTTTGTTAGATTTTACTTGATTATTTTACTTCGTTCATGACAACTTTCTTTTATTTTTCATTGGAAGCATTCCTCTAATTGTGCGTGTTAGCATTGAGTCTTACTTTTGATTGCCTTTCACTGGACGGGATCTTTTTCATTAAGGTTGCATTAGACCAGACGATGTAAGAGTTGTATTCTTCATCATGCAAGCTGTCTTTTCTATTGCTGTTGTTTGCTTAGATCCATCATCCATATTGGTGTTGAGTGACTTCCCTGTATTCTTAAGCTGGATGTGAACTAAGCACACCCTTATTATGATGACTATCTGCAATAGTCTATGTATTGAAGGGTTACATTTATGAAGTGTTATCTATTTCTCCTGTGTGTTCCATGTTGCATTTGGCTACATTCTTCTTTCCTGAAGTATTGCACTGTTTTCTTAGTGTTTGCTTTTGTGTTATTTGTGTCATATTATTGGGGCGTTGTTTGGTTGCAATAAATTTAACAAAAATCCGTTGCTATTGATGCTAATCGAATGTAGTCTTCCTTACTGTGACATTTGGCGGTTGTTGTTAGTTATATGCTTGTCTGCGTTGTGTTTGGGATTTGAGTTGATTGATGCCTATAGGTTATAATCGTTAGATTATTTTTGATGGGAATGAACTGGTTTGGTGAGAAAGGGCTTATGCTTCTTGTACAAGAGAACTTGAAAATTTTGTTTCAAGTGTAATGTTAAAACTGAACTCTACTTGGTTGGATGTGTCTATTACGATACTATATGTGGTTGACACGGAGAGTATCGTTCTTCTTCTGATAACTGTTTTCAATTTCGCATATAGAAATCGATGTCGAAGATAGAAGTTATTGGAATTTTTAAGGTTACTCTTGATCATCTAACGTCGCAGAGAGGAGAAAAAGATTCTTAGTGATGCTGGTAACAGGCGAGGTGTCAAATTATTTGCCTTCTTTAAACAGTTAATTATAGTTGCGTGCTTATGGTAATCATTCTAATGTGTATACTTTATCTGCAAACGGCTATGTTGCTAAATTTTCAAAAAATGGGGGTATGAGACTGAGTATAGGTGGTAATATATATATATATATATATATATTTGATGAATCAGAAGATATCTCATTCGAGGCATGAATTCTTTGATTCTTTCAACTTGGGCAGATTTAATTTATCTTGAAATAGATAGTGTTATAAATTTTAAATTTTAAATTTTTTTTTAAATTTAAATTTATAATTATTAGGTAATCTTGAAATATTTACATTAACTACACTAACCTTTAGAGGTTAAATATATATATTATATCTATGTATGTAAGAATATACTTTAAAAATGTGTAAATAAGGTAATTTTTTAAAATATTAGCATGTGAGAACCGAAACTTTTTTAACATTTTAGTTAGGGCAATCTTTTTCGTCAATGTATTTTTTAAGCCTGCTTTTTGCTTTTGGTAATAAAAGCAATTTATCAGGAGAGTATATATTTTTTTGGGTCCAAACAATGTCAATGAAAACAAACTGAGAGTAAAGACCCAAAACATCAGTAAATCTAAACCTAAAACGAGGCCTAAGTTGATGATACAGTTGTGGTCGTCCAAAACATTAGTAAACCTAGCAGCTTCAGCTCCGAAGGAGACCCAAAACGGTAGCAGCTTCCGTCCTTTAAGAGCTGCCCCAGTTTGTGGAGAAGCCGAAGAGGGAAAGCCGTTCAAATTCACCGATCAAAGGTCGGGAATGAAGGAACGCTACCGGACAAGGTCACACTACAAGGCTTGGAAGAGGGAAGCATCATGAGAGTGGTGCCTTCGAAGAAGCTCTAAGACTTCTCTAAAAAATAAAACGAAATGCGCTAGGGATGCAGATCATCATCAACAAGCATCGGCATCTCCATTGTGTCTCTGGGACAAGGACGGCACCAAATTTTCCGTCTCATTGCTTCCTAGGCAGACGGTGACGTAGTCCTCTGATTCTCTTTGCCTGCAATTTTTCATAGAAGATATAACTGTACTTAGGGGATGCGTTCAAAATGCTATAATTTTGTGAATAAACCTTATATAGCATTGCGCAGCACTAGAGTTTCTAATTTCCCATGCAGTATACAAATTTAGGCTTAAGATTCTCTTTACAAATCACAATTTGAGACCGGTCTTATATCGTGCTAAATATCATAACTGATTTGAAATTAATTTTAAATTGATAGTTGTACAGAAAATAAGAGGACAAAAATGTAGGTTTATAATTATTCTTTCTCATGCGGAGTTTCCTCCTATAAAAGAAGTTTGGTTAGAATGATCTCGATGAGATGGTGGTTGATTTGTTTTTTTTTTTTTTTTCTGGTGTAATAAAGGAGTGGTAAACTTTTTTAAAAAAAGGGTCTTAAAACAACTAGTATCACAGACCATTAAGAATACCAGCATCGTGGTTTGATCTTTTAACACAGCGCCGTCCTAGATTTTGTTCCTTAGATAATTTCTTGCATGTCTAGTTCCTTTTTTTCAGTTGTTTTGATTCCTTTCTTCTAATGTCATATTATTGTATCAGTCTATTATTTTTACACAATTTTTAATTTACAGAATTTAATCATAAATATTGTTTTTTAGTGGGTACTTTTCTTCCCCTTTCTCCTAATCTACATGCTTCAACCATACAATTTTTGAATATCCGACCTCATTTATTCCTTCCGGAGCTTTGGAGGATAAAAGAGAGAACAGATGAAATAACTATATGTGAAAATGATTACATGCAAGAAATGGGTTTTAAGATGAGATGAAATTGGAACAGGTTAGATTTTTTTTTTTTAATAACAAGTGAGCCTTAGCTAGGTTATATTATAAAAAAATAGAAAAGAGATCAAACTTCTACACAAATTTAAGAAGTTGTAGCATATATGTCAAGTGAGCTAATGCTACCCAAGAGAACATGTTAGATTTCTGTTGCTGCAGTCTTTGGATATTAGAAATAAGACCAAGTTTAATTTACCTATCATAAGGTTACTAATCTACTTGAAAAAGGAAATGTACCATTTTTAGGGGATTAAGTTTGACACTTGCATTGGAAGATCATCGATACACAGAATCTTGTGCATTCTTTCATACTCTCAACTCTTTTTTCCTCTCTCCTCTTAACAAATTGTTCATGTGCAAACATCACTCTCCACGTTGATGACACTGTTTCATATGTGAAATTTGGAAGTCTATCATTCTAATCGATAATTTCAATTCAAATTGTAATTATTTGTTATAAAAAATTCAAGTCTGAATCAAAACACATGGGCTTACTATAGATGTTCGTCATTAACTCTTGTATCGTAGAATATATTTCATCTTTCTGTGGATGTTGATGATCTCCAGCGTAAAACTTATGAATCTTGCCTCTCACAGATATCCAACTATACCCCGGTTCATTTTTCACTCCTCGTTCTTTCATCGCATCTCTTAAACTAACTCCATCTTCATATAGTCCTGACTCTATATAAGTGTTGGACAGAAGAACATAAGTAGCGGGATATTCTGGCTTAGTGGATAGAATTTTTTGCGCGGCAATTTCCCCCATTTCTGCATTTCCATGGATCCTACATGCTGCTAACAAGGTCAGCCAAATCATTTCATTCGGCTTAACCGGCATCCTGCCAATGAATTTCATTGCATCATCCAAGTGGCCAACACGACCCAACAGATCAACAATACAGGCGTAATGTTCCATTTCTGGTTGTACACCATAGATATCTTCCATTGCATGAAGATAATTCAGACCTTCCTCCACCATTCCTCCATGGCTACAAGCAAAGAGAACGCATAACAATGTAACAGCATTGGCCTTCACCCCTGACTGCTCCATCTTTCTAAAGAGTTGAAGGGCATCTTCAACAAGACCATGTTGAGCACAAGCTGATATCATAGCAGTCCAGGTAACAGTATCAGGGTCGGATATCCTTTCAAAGACCTTGTTTGCCTCCATCAGGCTACCGCATTTGGCATACATATCAATCAAAGCACTCTCTACACATGTTTCGGTGTCCAAGCTGGCCTTGCATATCAGACCATGAATTTGCTGACCATATTCTAGTAAACAAAGACCAGCACACGCGGTAATCACACTAGAAAAGGTAAAGTGATTGGGTGCAAATCCTTCATTGCGCATCTGTGAGAAGATGGTAAGGGCTTTCTCCCACTCGGAACACTTACAATATGCAGTCACCAATGTAGTCCAAGATATTATATCTTTCTCTTCCATTCTATCAACTATCTGCTCTACAGCTTCGAGTGACCCAGACTTGGCATACGCATCGGCTAAAGCATTCTTTGCACTAATTTCCATCACGTCGAATCCACATTTTAAAGCCATCCCATGAGTCTGTCTTAAAAATGCTTGACACTTCAAAGCGGCAATTGAGTTGAACACACTACAGAAAGTGTAAATATCCGGCTTGACATCATTTTTGCACATTCTTGTGAACAGTTCCAAAGCTTCTTGGTGAGAACCAGATTGTGAATATCCTGTAATTATTGCATTCCAAGGAGTATTGATTTGACAAAATGTGAACTTTGTGTCAAAATATGATCGTGCATCAGACAGAGACCCACACTTGGAGTACATATTAATAAGAGCAGTTCCAACTTGAGGGTGGGAGTCCAATCCTGCTGCAGATGCATGCCTGTGAACTTCATGACACTTATGAACGTCATCTAGCTGCCCAACCGCCTTGGAAACACTTACGAAGGTAAAATTATTAGGTGTAACTCCAGCATCAACCATCTTAATAAAACAATCAAATGCTTGTAGGTGCAGACTATTTGTGGTAAACCCAGAAATCATCGCATTCCATGAGACATCATTAGGTTCTGTGATGGTGTTGAACACCTTAAATGAACTGTCAATGTTTCCCAACTTTGCATACATATTAAGAAGAGACGTAGTAACAACAGTATGAGCCATAAAACCTCTAACAACAACTTGGGCATGCAACATCTTACCCAACTCAACAGAATCAAGACCAACACATAACTGGAGAACAGCAGAAAAAGAAAACCCATCTGGAAAGACTCCCTGGTCCAACATCATGAGAAAAAACTTCACTCCATCAAGATGATAGCCATGTTCATTTGATGCAACCATCATGACTGTGTAAGAAAATACATTTCTTAGGGGCATACCATCAAACACCCTATGTGCAGCACCATAATCCATACATTTTGAGTACACATGTGCTACGTGATTTAACAATATTAACAAGTCCTGGTCTACAAAATTTGATTTTAAAACATGCCCATGGATAGACTTTGCCTGTTTAATTGACCTGCTACCTTCAGAGACCCTTAAAAGGTCAATTAGTGATTGCATGTGCAAACACTGATAAGTTTCAGCGGGTGCTAATGACTTGATTACCTTGCTGTCGCTTCCATGATGGTCATTTGATGGCAAGGTTAGAAACGGTGGAGATGCAGAGTAAGTTCCAGTCTGCTTGACAAAACAAGAAATAGAAGTATGTGGCATTAGTGAAGTGAAATAACCTAAGCATTCAAAGACCCTTTTGTTAGAATGATGAAGCATACCTTCTTGCGGGAAGAAACAGGGGAGGGTGACTGAATGAGATGAGTAGGCTGCCGTACACACTGTGTAATGCAGAAACTCATACTCAGAAAGTGTTCATCACCACGTGAGAGCAATGCAGGGCCCAGAATTTACAGATATACAAGCGAGGAAAACAGAGCAAAGCTCAAGGCAGTAGCGCTTCCTTCCTTCACTGGTCATGACACTGGATTGGGATAGGGCTCATGTTGGAATTTGTTGCGGTGAATTAGTCGGGAAAGTAGGTGCTTGCTCAAGTTTATGCAGCCTCTCTACTTGTCTGGACATCAAATTGATAAACCCATTATTTCGTTTGGCACTTGTCACTTCTCAGTTTATAACTAGCAAATGTACATGGCATGGCAAATGGGTTAATTTAAACTGCCTTCCCACCAATTACAATTTATTAAATTATCACAAATAAAGTTATATCTGATTAGTCTCGTAATTTAATTTAAAAAATTTTAAAATTTTAAATAAAAATTTAATAAATTTTATTAATAAAAATAATTACATGAAAATTTAACGGGTTTATAGGATTTACTTAAAAAAGAAATGGTGTTATTAGTATTGATACTCAAAATTATGTTTTAAAGAGGTCTCGGGTTGAGCTGTGGTTTCAATTTTGCTCTTTTCTCATCTTAAGTAGAAATGTTGAAATAAGTTAATTGTCTTATATTGACTTGTAATAAATTGGGGTGGGGCATATTAGTTTATAATTGTGATAAATTAAAAATTAACTAATTCATTTCACATGGTGGGATGAAATGACATACAAGTCAATTTGTTTTCTACATAAAAATATACTGATATGCATTGATTTATGTTAACTCACCTTGACTGATCAATTAAATATGTAATTGACAAAAAAAAAATATAAATTCCACCACCTCTTAAATAAAGTGAGATGAGGTAGGCTAGTGTGACACGTTCAATCTGTTTTAATATATCTAATCCTAAGCTGGAACTAACTGAGTGTTGCCAAAATTTAAATATTTCCGGTTAAAAAGTCAGTTTTAGGGGGACCCATGATGTCTATCTACTTTAATTGTGTTTTGATGAATTCCAATTTCTACCAAAAAATTAAAACCTTGGTAGTTGGTACGGACCCACCATGAAAGCCATTCACTACTATATTCATTAGGAGAATTTAAATTTAAATTTTTTCAAAATATTATCCAAATCATTTACTACTAAATTATATAAAATGATTTACCAATTAAAATAGAGATGATCTAGATATAAATAGTCATCTCTCGTTTTCATAATTTTATTAACAATGGCTATTAAAAAAAAGCCATCTGGCAAATTTTAGTTTTTTTTCTCCTATCAGCCGTAATTATTTGAGAGAATAATAATAAAAAAAATAGATGATCCAATTATCTATAAATTTGGGATCTCCCTCTTAAAAAATAAATTTTACAGCAGGTGTGCTCTGCATAGAGCCTTATTTTACTAACCCAAATTAGAAAAAATAGAATAAAATGGCAAACCTACTACAAAGAAATGTAGTATTATTACAAATCAAACCCAACCAACTAAATGAGAAATGAAAACACTGAAGATAAAGTAAAAACCAACAACAACTGTTTAAACTAGGAACTGAATAACAAAGTAAACAGTCCTGAATTTATTCGACTCTAAATTCAATTGTTTTGATTTACGCAAATAGCTACTACAGCTACGCAGGCATCCACGCAAAAGAGGCAACGGATGGTAGCCCAACTACATAAAAAAGAAACAAAAAAAAAAAAGATTAGTTTTTATATAAGAGAGAGAAACGGAGTTCATAGAGAGAGAATATTACAATTCCTTCCAGAACCCATCATCAGAACCCTTAGACGTGGTTTCCACCGAGAAATTTTGAGGATCTTGTGAATCCTCTCTGGTGGGATAGCCAACTGGTGGGGGAGGTGCAGTTGATGGAGGAGGATAAGCAACTGAAACAAAATTAATTTTTTTTTTCTGATTAGATATGCAGCTGAGAAAGATAATTAATTTCATAAACAACTGTTGGGATTCAATATCCTTTCCCTTTTCATTCAGTGCTGATATGCATATATCTCATTCATTTAGTAGGTAAATATATATATATATATATATAGAGAGAGAGAGAGAGAGAGAGAGAGAGAGAGAGAGAGAGAGAGCTTATTAGGATAAAATTAAAGGGATATAAAGAATAAAATAGTAACATCTAAAGAGACAGGTAATAATATTTTTGTTGATCATTCCATCCTGTAGTGAAAGATAAATCTTATAGCATAGTATATCCTGTTATCCAAACTATATGTTTATGTTATATTGTTGATGTTTCAAAACTATCAATTTGAAATATATAAATATCAGTACAATCTGATATATTTAAATATGTTAGAATTGCTTTACTAACCCACATTTTTGTCTTGTTGCTACAACTTTTATGCATGGGTTGTATAGCTTAAAAGATTATATATTTTGTAAAGGAGTTTTTTTGGCAATAGCATATCAAATCCATCAAATTCAAACCAATCCAAAAGATTTTATATATTTTACACGAAATTGTCTCAAAAAATGCAATAATCGTATGATGATATAGGACTCACATCATTATACAGCTATAATATTTTCCATAATAATTTTGTACAGAAATCTTTCAACAAACAACACTAAAAAAACACGTCAATTTTGTGTATAAATTGTGGAGAGCTGCCACGTGCATGTAGCACTGCTGGTTTACCATTTCTCCAGATGATGTTATCTTATCTTCAAAGTGCTTCCCCCCTGTCACAGTTTGATGATAAAAGTACTCAGAACTTTGAGGCTGAGTATTATAATTGCTGGTGTGACGCAGAAGCTGAGATTTTTATGGTGCGGAACAATGGATGTTGGGGATGGTGCGTTCGAGGTCCCACGGCACAAGCTCTGATTGCATGGGAATTGTGAAGCATGCGCATTTATCGCAAAATGTAATAACACAGAAGCTTGGCGATTTGCCTGCCCTTGCTGACTAGTTTTCATTTTCTGACTGTGCTCCACGAAAAATTTTCACCTCTGAATTATATATATATATATATATATATATATATATTTCTCATTTAAATAAAAATATATACATAATTTTATTAATATTTTTTATATTAAAGATACTTTTAATTTAAATTTTAAACTAAAAATATACTTAATCTTTACCATCTCTGTAAATATTTTGAATCCACTCTTCAATAGTCGACATTCGACGGCGTTTAATGTCATCCCACTCGGACCACACTTTCACTTATTTTGATTTCCCGCCGCCACGCATTGGGTGATAATAGAATATTCTTACCTATTTAAAGAGGAAGAAATTTAAGAAGAGAAAAATATGAGAATGATTTAAAATTTTAACTTTTTAGATGACAAAGTTTTGAACCTAACATCTTTAAAATATTGGTATATTTTAGAAATTCAAAAGTTAGTACATAAAAAAATTAAACAAGGAAATTATGGTAAACATTCATGATTTATTATTTAATATTTTATTTTATAATAATTTATATGATTAATTTTTCATCAACAATAGCCCATCTCATATTTTATCTTACAAAATATGTCATACACTTTAAAAGAATCTGATACAAAAATTACATCTATATAATAGTTATTTTGTTTCTTTAAAAAATCTCTCTAAATTTTGAAAAAATATAGGAAACTTTAATTATAAACATTGAAATTAATGATTTCATCTTAAATTAAATTATAATTTTCTCAAATAAAATTTATCTAAATTAAAGGTTAAATAACTTTAAGAGTTCAAATCTAAAACTTTATGCATATATACTAAATGACTTATTACTTTTCTAAAAAAATAATGGCAGATTGTACAATAGTAACAATACCTATTGTCACCATTAGAATGTGACAAAAAAAAAATATATTCTTGTATATATAATTATATATGCAAATACATAAAGTGATGACATCACTTTATTTGTTTATGAGCATTCATACCCATTTACGACAAAGGGCGCTTTGGATTTCCCTTATAATAATGTCCCTATGTACATCAGAACTAGCATGTGCCTTGATGAGAGTGACTTCCTCCCAACCCCACTTTAGCTTTGTTTTTTTCTAGTTTACCTCTATTCCTTTTTGGTTTACCTTTCTTGGAACATAGAACTCATTAGACATTTCAGTCATTATATATCATATAAAATGATGCTTTTGTGTAATGAAAGGCACCCCAAGACAAATTGGTTAGGAAATGGAAACAAAAAGACAAGAAAGAAACAACCATCGCACAGAAGCACTAGAAGGATTTTGAAGACTTACACTTTCTTTTGTCATTCCAAATAGGATCCATACCTAACCTACTCCTCAATGCAGACGAATCTATATAGTCCTCAATGTAAATAATTTGACTAGCAGAATATTAAAGAGGACTTAGTATTATTGTACATGAATTCAAATTTTAGAAAATTTTTTATTAAAAAAGGAATATTGTTTATAATTTTGCTTCACGAACAAAAATTACACATCGTGTGAAAGCAAACAAATAATGATAAATAAAAGTATGACATATAATTAAGTGTACTATTATAAATTTAAATTCTACTTATGCCAATTTCTGAGAGCTACCTAGCAATAATTAATAATTCTTGCGGAATCCTTCATTCTTAACTCAAATTATTTATTTTTGACTAAACTGAGAAAATAAACTAATTGAGACATGTAAAAGTTACCCAAACATTATTCAATGACAATACTAAAAAATATAACCAAAATAAAATACATGAAACAACAATATGAATATATTATCTCGGAAGGGCTTGTGACAGAAATTGAACTTATGGTTACTCTCAATAAAAAATTGACTAGATAGTAATTGTGTTGTGTATTAAAATAAAAAATGCGATGAGATAGATAACTATGTGATATGAGCTATTGGTCACAAGAAGTCCGATATAAAAAAAATTGAAAAGATTTTAGGGTATGCAAGTGCGACACGACATACACTCTCTAATAATTAATATATATGTTTTGAATTTTGACGAGACATTTTTATTTTTTTAATAAAATTAATTTTTATTAAAAGGAAGAGTCAAACAATAAATTTTTTCTAATAAAGATAACCTAAAAATTAAGCCCTCAATATGTTACCAACTTCCAAATAATCTAGAATATAATCAGTAATCACTGTATTAATATTCATTGAAATTTAATATTTTAAAGAAAGGATAATAACACTATGACGCATTGCCCATCATCGAAAATCTTTTGGCAGTTTACAAGCATAAATTCCATTCACCCTATGGAAGGTCGGACCCACGCACATGGCCTAACTCGATAAATAATAAATTTTAATCTCAATAATAAATAAGTTTATAAAATTACTATTTCTTATGAGTAGTTGTAAGTTAAGAATACTCTCCCTTTTCAAGTACTAATGACACTTCTCTAGATTAGATATGCTGTTGTAGTGTAGTTTATAACTAGAGATGTTAAGATAGGTTTAACTTATCAAGTTAGCCTGGCCCACCTCATATAAGGGAGGAGTTGAGTTACTGTATAAATAGCTTATTTATTTAGAAATAAATTAACCACTCCGCATAATCTGTTGATTAATGTAGGTTGAGGTGAGTTAAACTTGTAAGTTTTGACCCGTAATTAAAATGAAATACATGCTTAAACTTAAATCTTTATCACAAATAATTTGCAGTTAAAGATAAAAGAACAAGATAATAAAAATGATGTGAATTATTACTTTTACTTATTTATGGTAGTTACTATATTGATATTATATTTTAATTACTATATTAATGTGTATATGTTATTTAGTGGTATAGATAAATCTAATTGGTGAAAGTTAGAAATAAATTGTGGATTATTACTAGTATTATGGAGTTAGATTTGATTTTGAGACTAAATATTTTAATGATAATTTTTAATTTGTGATTTAATTTAGAGTTTAATTAAAACTTAAATTATTATTTTTAATTTAAAATATTATGTTTAGATTATAATTTTATTTAATAAAATATTTTATTTAAATTTTAACTAATTTTTTTAATTATTAACAAGTTAGTTTGCTTAACTCGTAGTGTATTAAAAATTGGCTAAAATGCACAGAACCCTCCTGAACTTTAGCTCGATTTTAAAAAGCCCTTCTAAACTTTAAAAAGTTACAAGGAACCCTCCTGAACTATGAAGTTTTTGTAAAAAACCACGTCCGTGACAATTTCCGTCAATAATTGGACGGAAACCCCATCTCCTCGGTCAAACCCCAAATTGACTAAGGGAAAATGACCAAAATGACCTTAAGTTAAGAGGACAAAAAGGACCCACCCACATGAGGATCCGAATAGGTAATGAAACCCAAAAATTGATCCGGCGTTGAGACTCCTAAACCGTCTGCCATTTTCGAACTACCCACCCCCAAATCGGAACCATCTTCGTCCGTTTGGATCCCAGCTCTGCTTTTCGAACCTTAGCTTTGATTTGCTAACACCAACCAGCCCCATTTGCAGCCTAACTTCGATCGGCTAGCACCAACCAACCACATTTGGAGTGCAACAGCCCTCTCCCATAATAGCGTCGGCAATACATTATTCGGACAGCGTTTTTTGTTGAGGTAAGGCACCTTCTCATCTGCACTTGGTTGTTAATTTAAATGTGATTTATGTTGAAATTGGTTTGTTGGTAACCTCCGTGGGAAACATGAAAAGATTTCTTGTTGTTTATAGGAGGATAAAGTTTTTGTGATTTATATGGGAAGCTACATTGCCAAAGCTAAAATCGTTTTGGAAATTTCAGAAAAGTATATAGCAAGTTGCTGCAATAATAAACTACCTACAAATATGGGGAACAAAGTTTAAAAAATAACCCTCCTTTCTTTTGAAATTGTAGGTACATATTGTAAGAATGACGACGTCAGATTCATACCACACTCCTTCCTTTGGAAGCTCTACAACAAGTGAAAGGGGTGCAATACCTATACGCTTCTGCTATTGTGGCCAAGTATCCCCACTAATTTATTCAACAACAACAACAAGTGCTGGAAGGCGTTTCTTTGGTTGCGGCAACTATGGTCGTAGAGGACGTGGATGCAATTTTTTTGAGTGGTATGATAGTGGTTGCAATGATCGTACAAGTGCTCTCATTAATGGTCTAGTGAAGAATAAGCAAAGTTTGCTGAAGGAAATTGAACACGGAAGGAGAAGAGAGAAATGGTTGGCTATTTTGTTGGTGGGAACATGGGTCTTTATTTTGTTTCAATGGTTGAAACAATTAGTTTCAACTAATTCAGGAATTGTAGAAGGGAGTGTTTGTAGTCATAATGTTATGGTTTGAGTGGTATATATGTTTTAGGCATGTGTAGAAGGAAGTTGTGTACAATTTGTTGGATTTAGATATGAAATGGAAGCTGTAAGTAAGTAATTATTGTTAGCTTTTATTAATTTAAATGTGTTCTCTTTGGATTCAATTATGTTCCATTTTTTTAGTGTTTTTAAGTATCTCCAAGGGAGCCAGCAATATCTCCAAGGGAGCCAACAGTGTTGCATATAACACATGGCAAAAGAATAAAGAATCCATATGTTCAGAATTGTATATTTTAGTGGATGTTTGTAATTTGCAAGTCATCCCCTTCAAAGTAGTATTTGAATGCAAATAGCCCTCTTTATCTTTAGAATTAGTTTTAAATAACCCTTCTAAACTTGTTGGCACATTGCAAATGACCCTCCTAAAGTTGTTCAAAGATTGCAAAAAATCCTCTTAATGTTAAAGAAAAATTTCAACATAACTTGCGCATAATTTGGACGCCCTTGGTAAAATTAACCATTAAACAAAACCTGCACATTACACTACTCAGAATCATCCAACATGATATAACATTAACATTCAGAATAACTTAACATGACTGTACCCTTTCATGTGTTAACATGATAGAAAAATTACACTACTCAGAATCATCCAACATGATATAATATTAACATTCAGGATAACTTACCAGCACCCATCACTTTACAAAAAAAATCCATGACTATACCCCACATTTACAAATCAATGTATAAAATCCCTTTACAAAACAGCCAGGATAACCTACCAGCACCCATCACTTTACAAAAAAATCCATGACTATACCCCACATTTACATAAAATATCTAATAGTCTATTGAGTAGCCCGTTGTGTTGCTCCTTCTGATCTCAGGGATGGTCCTCTTCCTCTTCCTCTTCCTCTTGAGGCTGTTGAAGTTGCCTGTGACAATGATAAGAGAATGGTTAAATGACATAACATTTAACCTTGATTTAAGGACAACAGACATAATAAAGGCTATCAATTTATAAGTGAAGTAAATAATGATAAGTAAGGTTCCTAATTTACTGGGTCTTGAGATGATCCTTCCATGGGAGCAGTTGCCTGTAATAGCACAACAAACAACACAATCAAAGTTAGCACAATCGAAGGTAATGATTCAACAATTACACTCAAATCTTGACCATCAGATAAAGTGTTTAAAACCAACTGCTTTCTCATTTTCCGACAGCCATAAAAAAAAGAAAGGAAACTAAATCTTCATCATCAGATTTCTGACAGCCAATACAATTCTAAAATAAATAAAAGAAAGCAAACTACAAACTTACTGAGGGTCGGGATGAAGCCTGCCTTGCTCCATTACTACCTCTACCTCTTTGAACTCTTAGTTTAGGCACTCTCCTATTAGGGTTGACAACACCCTTGCATCCCCTAGAATTGTGGCCCAATGCACCACAATTTTCGCATTTAATTGTTTGACCCTTGCGGCTCATCCTATAGGGATTCACAGGCTCATCTGCAGCCTTCTTCCTTGCCTTTTTGGGCCTACCTGGCCCAATTGTATACTGTGGTGGTAATAGAGGCAAGTAATCAGTCTTGGGCCAATCTTCTGGGCCTGGCACAGGCTCTATAACAGAACTATAAGCCTTCATCAATGTCTCCTTGCTGTAATAGGGATGCACAAAGTGTTCAGGGACCAACCTCATCTTATAAATGCAAGCTACACCATGATCACATGGTATGCCAGTCAAGTCCCAGCACCTACAAGTGCAGGTTCTGTTATTAAGGTTAACCACCTTAGTTGAAGACCATGGGCTTTCCACTTCAAACCTACCATCCCCACAGTTGTAGCAAATATATTGCTGAGAATCCTTCTTCACCCTCTCTAACTTCGTTTGGATTCTTGGGCATATAGGTCCAGTATACTTGGAGATGCCTTCCTTCTTGGCAACAAACCGCTTCATCAACATCCTCCGTATGACCTCACATAAAGTAATAATCGGCTTGTCCCTTGCCTCTAATATGAAGGAGTTGAAGGTCTCAGCTATATTATTTTGCAATATGTCACACTTTGAGGATGGGTCAAAGGCATGCTTGCTCCACATGGATGGATCCAATTCACGGAGCCATTTCTCAGCTTGATCATCCAACTTTTTGATTTTTTCCACATGAATATCAAACTCAGCCTGAGTGGTTGCCCTAGCAGCGTTCCACAGCTCATCTTTCAAGCTTTTTCCTTTGAATTGTAGCTTGAAATTTGCATATAAGTGCCGAACACACCACCTATGCTCACATCCCATAGTCTTCAACGTTTCATGCAATCCCTACAACACAAAAACCACAATAACAAGTTAGTTGACATTCAAAACATCTGCCATAACAACATGCATAATTTAGAATGTAGAGACAAAATTAGGGGATTTACCTTCTGTCTGTCTGACATAATCACCCATCTCTTCTCCTCAAATGTGCCTATATCTTCAAGCAACAACTTTAGAAACCATGTCCAACTATCTTTATTTTCAACTTCTACTACCGCATAGGCAATGGGAAACATGTTCTCATTCCCATCCTTTCCAATTGCACACAAAAGCTGGCCTCCAAAGCGTCCCTTCAAGAAACACCCATCCACACAAATAATCGGCCTGCATGCAGTCATGAAGCCTTTCTTGCATGCATCAAGGCTCACGTACAATCTCTCAAACACTTGCATCTGAGATTGCACAAGAAGAGTGCTGCCTGGGCTGCTTTTTTTTCACCGCATCACAGTAGTTGCGGAGCTGGCCAAACTGCTCATTACTAATGCCATCAATCTTGTCAAGTGCTTTTCTTTTAGCTCGGTATGCCTTGAATGTGGAGACCTCTACATTATGGTCCCGCACAACTTGATTGGCAAAAGCTTGCAGTTTCCAATCCGGTTGATCCCTAATGTTGTCCAAATACTTGTTGGCCAGCCACGCTGATGTTACACGGCTATTTTGCCTTGTCCATCCACAATTATGCTCCGGACAGTTGAAGGTTTTGATCTGAAATGCATCTCTCTGTGTTGTTTGAGATGCATGGATTCTCCACCCACAATCAGCCTTGCATTTTACTGTAATCCTAGCAGCTTCATTGTAGATGTAACGGAACTCAATCCCATTTTGAATACAATAATTTACCAGGGCTTTTCTAAACACCCGGTAATTAGCAAACTTCATCCCAACCTTTAACTCAATCTTCTCGCTCAAGTCAATTTTTTCATTGAACTCAGGCCATCTATCAGTTGGCCTCTCATCATTAGAGCCAGATAAACTACCTAGGATATCACTATCTTCATAATTAGACTGGATGCCACCTGCCCAGTCCATATCATAAGAAAATTTTCTTGCTTCTGCGGTGGCCGCTGCAGGAGTTTGTTGGTGAGAAGCTCCTCCAGCTGCTTCTGAAGTTCCCTGCATGTAAAGAAAGCATTGTTAATACTAGTAAATTTACATCTACATAAGATCCATAACATCAAGTGGCTTTTAATCTTACTGCGCCTTCAGTATATTGCTGAGATGTCCCTGCAGCATCAGGAAAAGCCATCTCAGGTGATTCGTGTTCAGCTCCAGTCTCAAAAAAAATATCAGCCTCATCATGGTCACTATCTGGGAAGTCACACCCAACCAGTGTAACTTCCACATCTTCTTCCAACCCCTCATCTAACCTCGTTATATGTTCACTACCAGCCATGCCCTCATCTCCAACATTTGGCTGCTCTATATCATGATGAATACTATGAACATCACCTTCAGATTCAACCTCAGTAGGTGCAGACTCCAGCAGTGGTAAATGCATTGGTATATTTGCATCATCATATATGTCCGGCACATCTACTTCATGCTCCACATACAATTGTACAACCAACCCTGGAGGTGAAGAGCTCACCTTCTTAAAAATTGTCCTTATATCTTCATCAGTATCAAATGGTCGAATGGAAGACATGTCTTCATCCGCAAACTTGAACCAGAAGTCAGTTGCATTCCTATAACCTTCAGTCCGCACCTTTTTCTTTAAATGTGGAACAGACAAGAAGTCTACATCCCAGTCCTCCTCTTCATGTACATCCCCTCCCACATAACTTATGTCCGGTTGAAATCTCAGTTTCCCACCAACATGAAATTCCAATGTAATGTTGCTCATTGTCAAGGCCTGCACATATACACCAAATACCCAGTTACTACAATGCAACCTAGTTAGTTGTAACACTAATGATCATGGAATATTAGAACATTAAAATACAGCAACACAACTAAATCAAATACATGTACACATGTACAGGAGGGTACATTACAAGTTTAGGTAACTTCAGGAGGGTTAAATGCAATGCTTTTTCACTTGTTGTACATGTGAACTTACTATTTTTCTGTAGTTCATAAATACCCAATTACTATAATGCAACCAAGTTAGTTGTAACACTAATGATCATGGAATATTAGAACATTAAAATACAGCAACACAACCAAATCAAATACATATGCACGTGTACAGGAGGGTACATTACAAGTTTAGGTTACTACAGGAGGGTTATTGTTTTTCTGTAGTTCTTATCCCTTTTGGGCATCTA
Organism: Dicorynia guianensis; assembly: GCA_037013595.1. Taxonomy (NCBI): domain Eukaryota; kingdom Viridiplantae; phylum Streptophyta; class Magnoliopsida; order Fabales; family Fabaceae; genus Dicorynia; species Dicorynia guianensis. The sequence continues at coordinate 31,874,176 of JASUAB010000005.1, forward strand.
TTAAGGCTATCATTCCATCCATCATTACTCAGCAAAACTAAATTCATAACATCTGCTGACCTATACTCACATAGTTAAATGGTCATGAATAAGATCATCCATACCGAAAAAGTCAGGAATTAGGAGCATGATAAGGTTGTCAGAATCATAATTGGAAGATTCCGCAATAATAAACATTCAGAATCCCTAGCCAAACCTAACGGTCAGTGGTTGACCCATTCTTCTAGGTGATCCTAAACATGTGGTCCATACTTCCACCAAGACAAAACTAACTACTCGAAATAACATCCTGTCCCCCATAGGACCCACCACGACATCCATTATCAAACAAGTTTTCTGAAAAACATCCCTGTCCCCCATATGACCCACCAGCATATTCCCTTATCAGATCACTTTTCCATAATACGTTAAACAAGTGGTCCCATGTATAATAAATAATGCACAGTCATTTGGGGGATATAAATTAGGTAAAGTGTCGTTACCTGTAGAGAACACCTCGTTCGCGAAGCCGCTATTCTAAAACACCAATTGGGATCTAAAAGCTACGGTTCCAACCACACAATCGGGGTGGAAAGTTTGAAACACACAATTAGGATGAATTTGTGTTGTGTGATACAAGCTAGGGTTCTCCAAATGCGGTTGGTTGGTGCTGGCCGATCGATGTTAGGCGCAAATGGGACTGGTTGGTGTTAGCAAATCAAAGCTAGGGTTCGAAAAGCAGAGCTGGGATCCAAACGCACAAAGATGGTTCCGATTTGGGGGTGGGTAGTTCGAAAATGGCAGATGGCAGACGGTTTGGGAGTCCAATCGCACGAAGATGGTTCCGATTTGAGGGTGGGTAGTTCGAAAATGGCAGATGGCAGACGGTTTGGGAGTCCAATCGCACGAAGATGGTTCCGATTTGGGGGTGGGTAGTTCGAAAATGGCAGACGGTTTGGGAGTCTCAACGCCGGGTCAATTTTTGGGTTTCATTACCTATTCGGATCCTCATGTGGGTGGGTCCTTTTTGTCCTCTTAACTTAAGGTCATTTTGGTCATTTCCCCTTGGTCAATTTGGGGTTTGACCGAGGAGATGGGGTTTCCGTCCAATTATTGACGGAAATTGTCACGGACGTGGTTTTTTGCAAAAACTTCATAGTTCAGGAGGGTTCCTTGTAACTTTTTAAAGTTTAGGAGGGCTTTTTAAAATCGAGCTAAAGTTCAGGGGAGTTCTGTGCATTTTAGCCTTAAAAATTTTTAACTCATTAGTTATACGAGTTAATTCATCCCATCTCACTTAATTGCAAGTTTACATAAGTGAAAATGGATTAGAATAGGCTAACTCATTTTAATAAACCCTATTTATAGCATTAATACTTTGTGGGCATTGGTCCTTGCGTATAGCCAGGTCAAGCAAAAAACTATATTTGTCGGAGAAAAATGCCACTTCGAATAATTGATTCTTAAAGGTATAGTGGCGGAACGATGGACCCCTGCATCCATTAATTATATGAGAATCTAATGGGAAATGGGCTTTTTTCTATAACTGATGTAGTTTACACTGTAACAATATCTCGTGTGCGAGAACCATATAGTTTATTATAACAATCTCGATCGTATGCGAAAATTTTATTAATAATTTCGAATAATAATGAATTTATTGTGAAATAAATATATTTTATTTTAATTAATAAAATATTAATATAGTAATAAGTTAATTTTATTTTATATATCTCTTAAATCAAGATTAGAATTATTTTTATTAAAAGATATTTAAACAAAAAATTATTACTTTAAATAAGAATTAATTTCTTATTTAATAATAAAAATATTTAAAAAAATTAAAAAATGTTACTTTAGAAATTATCTTTAACCACTCTCTCCACCCAAAATATTAAATCTCCCATAGTACGTACTTAGATGAGTGAGAAACCAGTGCAAACACGTACATAAAAATAAGCGTCAGGGAGACATTTGTAGAAGCACGAACAGAAGATTCCGGGAATTAATTAGAGAAAAGAGCAATGTGGGGTTGGGGCTGTAGCAACTAAATAAACTCCTTTCTGAATTTCCCAAAAAAAAAATCCTGTTTGACTCACATGCATAATTGACTGCCTCTCTCACATACCTTCTCTCTATAAATTGACCCAAAGCAAAGGCTAACAGAACCAAAACTAAGAATCGCTATTGAGATTGGAAATATGAAGTGCTTAAAGAAGCCAAGGATCATTCTGGTTCCTTATCCAGCCCTGGGACATGTTACTCCCATGCAAAAGCTGGCCGTAGCCTTTCTTAACCTTGGCTTTGAGCCTGTGGTTGTCCTTCCCCAACACATTCACAACCAGATGGTGCTTCTTGGTGGGTGTGAGCATGAGATCAAGTGGGTTGCTTTGCCAGATGGGTTGGAGAAGGACACATCCCAAGACTTCTTTGCCATTGAATCAGCCATGGAGAACTGCATGCCCCCTCACTTGGAAGCGATGGTTCATGAGTTTGCAGAGGATGGTGGTGTGGCTTGTTTTGTGATTGACTTGTTGGCATCTTGGGCTGTAGAAGTGGCCAACAGGTGTGGTATCCCTGCTGCTGGGTTTTGGCCTGTCATGCTTTCTACTTACCGGCTGGTTGCCGCAATACCTGACATGGTCAGGACTGGCCTCCTTTCTGACACAGGTTTGTCTTATTATGTATCATATTTTACATTTTTTAATGATATAAACTTATATATGCTGCCATAAATAACCTGAACCTCTCATCATTGATCCATTGGAAGTATGGTTTTGATCTTTTACAAAATCTAATTTCATTGATATTTGTTCATAAAATAAATCCTTAACTAACAAGATGTTTGTATAGTGATAAATGAACTTTAACTTAATTTCGAGTCAAAGGTTTTATATTTATTAAAAAATATTTAATTAAACAACTTCTGCTTTAATATTAGTTTCTCACTTAATAATTATGAGTATATCCTAAGTGAAATTAAAAAGAATCCTCATTATATTGAAATATACTTGCTAACCATGTGGTGGTTGTATATATATATATATATATATATATATATATATATATATATATATATAATTTGACTAATTCTAATCAAGTATATATGTAAGTGGTATTATACATGAAGTTTATGTGTTACATCATATTAGAAAAAGAATTTTGTTATTAAGCATGGTTACCAAAAACAATATATGTGATGATTCAAATTTTCCATCATAAATATTTTATGCAAATTGTAATTTTAATGAAAATAATAAATAATTTATACTTTTAATTTTATACTTAATTATATCAATATTAGTTAATCATAACTTTTTTAATTCGGTTGAAAACATGATAATTTAATGAAACTTCCGGTTTCGGTATTGGTGCTTTTGTTTTGAATAGTATTGTTCACATTAAAAAATGCGTGCTCTCACACAATAACAGCTGTATTAAATAATCAAAAAATATGTGTGTGTGTGTGTGTGTATATATATATATATATATATATATATAGATGCTCTTGCTAATTTAGTATTGAAGATATTTATTGTATCGCATTGGCAGGACTTCCACAACAAGAAGGCAAAATATGCTTTTTACCTGGTTTACCAATAATATCTACTGAAGAGCTACCATGGCTAATAGGAACTGTTGCTGCAAAGAAAGCGAGGTTCAAATTTTGGACAAGAACCTTGGAAAGATCAAGAAACCTTAGATGGCTCCTTGTGAATTCTTTTCCAGATGAAAGCAAAATTGAGCTGCAAACTCAATTGGACACTAAGTGTTCACAGGATTTTCCACGTTTGTTGCCAATACTGCCTCTTTGCAAGCATGAACTGACCAACAATCCCAGCTTCTGGGAACAGGATATGGGATGCCTGGAGTGGCTAGACAACCAGAAGGCCGACTCAGTTGTTTACATATCATTCGGAAGTTGGGTCAGTCCCATAGGGGAGGCCAAGGTGAATAGCCTAGCACTGGCTCTTGAGGCATCAAAGAGGCCATTCATTTGGGTGCTAAAGTCTGCTTGGCGCGAAGGATTGCCAAATGGGTTTCTGGAGAGGGTGTCCGAGCAAGGCAGAGTTGTTTCATGGGCACCCCAGCTGGAAATTCTTAAGCATAAATCCGTAGGCTGTTACCTCACACACTGCGGTTGGAATTCAACAATGGAGGCTATACAATTTCGAAAGCGGTTGCTGTGCTTCCCAGTTGCAGGAGACCAGTTCGTGAACTGTGCTTATATAGTCCAAGTATGGAGGGTAGGTTTAAAGCTTAATGGACTTGGACAAAAGGATGTTGAAGAAGGACTGACGAGGGTGATGGAGGATAGGGAGATGGAAACCAGGTTAATGGAACTACATGAAAGATTCACGGGAGCAGAGGACAGGGGAGCTTTCAACTTGAAAGCCTTCGTCGAAGATCTCAACAAATCAGCATCTACCTTTCATTCTCTTCAAGATGTTTATGCTAGTTGCCAATGCAAGGTGCTTCGAACGAAAGGAGCTCAGACAACTTAAAGCAAGATTATGCTAGTTATAACTTCAGCAAATTTTCTTAAATGTATTTGAGAAACTCTTCTTCTTGATCATCTATTCAGCCTGCACTTTAAAGTAAAATGCTTGGCTTGAACTTTAATGTTACGCCATCTGCAGTGTACATGCTCGCACTTTAATATTGCGGCTCATACAAGAATAAAACGGAGGCATTGGTTTGAACTCTTTGTCATATCACCTTTTAAGTTACATGTTATGATGACTAAGCATGCACTAGCTCAAAAGTAAGCCGTAATGGTGTCTAGCATATATTGTTACCAAATTGTGGATGGCGACATGTATCTACTATATTGTATACGAGCATCGCTGTTGTCATAGAAATTTGGACACTAAATTTATATAGAATTCTGTGTCTAAATTTCTATGGATCTAGATTGTCTGTCTTCATGATTTTTTATTTTGATGATTTTTTTATTTATTTTATTTTAATTTATATTAAAATCTATTTTATAAATTTTACTTTTTTTAATTTTATATTTATCTCTACCTCAATTTTTTTTTTAATTTTTAAATCCTCTAAAGATAGATGATCCATAACTAAATTCTTGTGGATCTATAATTTTTGGTTATATATTTGATATTTTAACGGATAAAAATATAAGCAAATTTATATATAGATAATATTATAAGATGTATTTTTATATGAATTAAATAAGTTAAATATTATTACATAACTGTTTCATTATTAATAATTATCTCACTTATCACAAGCCACATAAATATATAAATTATTACCATTTTAAAAATATCAACCTACTAAAGTTTGAATTTATAGATAAAACTTATAAATAAAGCAGGTAGCTATATTTATAAAATGAATTTGAATATTTTGACTTTTTATTTTTATAACTTTATTTTATTTTATTTATTTTACACTTAAATTTAAGCTTGGATCTCACTTTTTTTTAATCAATTTTTTCTCTCTCTTTTTTTTTTCTCTATTTCTCATTCGCTGCACTTTTATTTTTCAAAAAGGAAAGTTATAGAATCCCTAGCCTTATAGAAGTGAGATTGGGATTCTCTAATTTTCAATTTTGAAAGTTAGGGATGACTTTAATAAAATTTATAGATAAAATTAAGATAAAGAAATATGGCTTTAAATCTTCTAAAATGAAAAATGTACTATACGGAGTAAAGTATAAGTGAATAATTATTAATTAAAAAATTATTAATAAAAATTATTAAAAATGTAAATAAATAAATGATAATTTATAGATTTATGATAATTTATATATTAATTTTTTTATTAATAATTATTTATTTATATTTTATTTTATAAAATACACTCCTTAGTTTATAAGATTTCAATCCAGGAAATATTTAATGAGTATAAAATAAAACTTATAACTCAAATTTATATACAAAATAAAAAAGATAAAAAAATAAATGAAAAAAATAGTAAGAACTATAACTTAGATATTTATAAAAAATGAAAAAAATAAAAAAAATTTCTAAAAAAAATGAAACTAAAAGATCCAATTCTGTAGATGTGATGCTAACACTAACAATGCTAATAAAAAAAAATACAAAATTTGCCGATTGGCTTCAAGGCAAGTTTCTATTGTGTTTGGTTAAATTGTTATAAAATCTAATTTTGATTCTAACTTATTATTATTAATTTGCGTGTTACAAAATTTTATTTTCATTAGTTTTTATATATTTTTTAATTACATATTTTCTCGTTCATGGAATAACAGTGCACATAATTAGTACGAAAGAATGTAAATAGATTAATGACAAGTTCTATGAATTTTTTTGGTCAACTCCAACTCTGGTACTCATTTAAATTTTTAATTGAGATCTTAAATTTTTAAAATTTAAAAATAAGAGATACAGAAAAATAAAATAGATATCAAATTATAAAAAATAATAAAAATAAAATTTATAAAAGTATATTTAAGTATTAATTAAAAATAAATTAAAACAAAAAATAATAAAAATAAAATATACAAATTCCCCAAGAGCCTGCTTAGTCAAAATGCGGCTTTATTAGGTTCCGACTTTTGAACCTTAAACCAAACTTTGAAATTATCATGAACGGAGTCGACACGGTGCTTGAAAGGGATTGGATCAGTTAGTTTGCGGATTTTGATTTCAAATGACTTTTATTTCTTAATTTTTATATTTAAATTTATGAATTTTAATTTTTATTAATTATTTCATTAATTTTATTTTTGTGGTATATTTTATTTTTAAAAAATAATCAATTTTTAATTATTTAAAATAGTACAAATTAAAATTATTAATGCAAATTAATTTGAATAAAAAAATTTAAATATTTTAAATAAAATTTTTTAAATTTAATTTAAATTTTATGTATAAAAATCATCTTTTTAGAAAATATCTTATTTAAATGTTTAATTATATTTTAAAAAAATTAATTTTTGTGTGTTGAATAAAAAATATTTTAAAAAATTTTGAAATAGATTAAATTTTTTTAATTTTTAAATTAAAAATTAGATATGAAATAAATAAAAGATAAAATTAATGTTAAAATAAAAAATTAATAAAACAATTTATAACTTAAATCTTAGTTTAAAATAAAAATAAATGGAGAAAAATTATCAAATTCGGAATAATAAAGTTTTGAGAATACAACTTGTCCGTGTGAGATAGAGAGAAACCCAAACCCATCTTCTTCAAAAACTTTCTACCCTACCCTCCTTTCTCCTACATCTTTTGGACATCATTTTTGGGTAACTTCAATTAAGACTTCTTCTCTGCTTCTTATCAACCATTTTGTTCTGAGTGTTGCTGTAAGGAAAAGGTAATTCATGTTATAGAGTTCGCAGAGAAGCTTCAGAAAAGGCATTGAAATTTGATACTTACTTTTGAACAATTTACTATTTGCTTCATAGTACTCCTTTTCAGCTTTTTATGTTTTTTTTGTTTACGATTTCCTTTTGGTCCTTTTATATAATTTACATCTTGGGTCGCTGTGGGCATGTTTTCTTGTGCCCTTATCTTTTTCTTTCCTGCTTGCTTTGATATGGAAATTGTTAAGCAAAGATTCCAACTTACAAACTTATTTGCTTTCTTGTGGATGGGATTTTTTTTTTAATAAATAATGTTTAGGCTTCTCAATTTGGTTAATTATTCTTGTGTAATCTGTGATTCAGGCTTTCGCGTCATTTTACTTTATTATATTCTTTTGTGGGTTAGTCCATTCAATTCATGTGTTATTCTTTATATTTAGGTTACTTTGAAGTGATTGTTAGTTAGAGATAGTATGACTGAAGGCCACAGGAACACAAGTGCTAGCTCAAGCTCAAGTTTGAATAGCAGCTTCCAGGATACAGAGGATGACCAAACCATTGCAAGCATATTGGCAGAAGAGGAAAACTTAAAAGCTGAAAGCAGGCTCAGGAAGCGACTGTTGCATTTGGATTCTATTCCGGTAGGATCCTTACCTAATTGTTATGCTTCTTTATGTATATGGTTTTGGATTGGAGTGTTGGGTTCTTGTTTTTTAAATTTTTAAAGTCTTTCAAAATATTATCTTCTGGTGAGTACTTGATTACCTTTGATAGGAAAATGATTAGTACTTTAATACTGTTTACTTGTTTTGTTTTCAAGTATATCCTCAAGGCTCAAGTGTGCCTATGGGAACTTAATTAACATTTTGTCTTTGTTATCATAAATTTAGTGGGATAAGGTTCTGAGTCTTGTTGTAACATAAATTTATGCTCCTTCTTGCCCAGAAAAATCGAAGAAGAACAAAATGAAATTATAGTAAAAAAGAGAGCGGCAAAGAGATATAGAGGAGAAAGTGGTAGATACTCTGAGATTTAGCTAAACCTCTGACAAACCTTATTATAGTGCGGTGCCCTTCATGCTCATTGCTTTACATCATACTCAATAAGCCTTGCTGCAAAGTTACGACATAATTGTTTTGTAGATCAGAATTTAATATGTTTCTTTTTTGTCCTTCTATCCACATTCTTCCTAACAAGGTCCTGATTTGTTGAAACTACCATTCACAAATGCTCATGTGATTGAGTGTCTTTGATAATTCTATGTCGTGTTGCACATAACACACTGAGTCTGCATATGTGAGTGAAAGCAAAATCCAAAGACATTACACTTAATATTACCTTGGCTATAAATTAAGAGTCCATCGTTTTGATATGAGTAGAAGGCAAGGGTCTTTGAGAAAATATTGCGGGAAGGTCGTTTTCATTAGTATGTTAAACATTTTAAATTAAGCTTCCTGGTTAACAATGGATCAATGGAGGTATATGTGAATAACCCTCCACCCCTTCTACTGTTGGTTGTTTTCGTGGAGTTATATAATCCTTGAAAGTGGATAAGGAGCTTGTGGAACATGGTCAAGATGGTTTGTCTTCCTTGGAAAGGGTCTTATGCTTAGTATCATGCTGGTTTTACTACAGGTGGATTATATTCACATGATATATTTGTTTTAAAATCAATGAAATAAAATTACCACATTGCAGAATGTGTACATAAATAATTTAAGTAATCTCATTGGCAAATGGGGTGCCAGGGCAATATGACAGAATGTGGCTAAATATATGAAGTCATTTTCCACAAGTTGTGTATTCTCTCTAAACTCCACACACTTTTACTGGATTGATTTACAACCACTGAACATGAAGATATATGAGTTTCACCTTCTGTTTGATACTGGAAGGGAAAGTTAAGAGAATTTTAAATCTTTGAATTTAATCACCGTTCTTCAGCATTTAGGAGAAGGAATAAATAACTTTTGTGTAATCTACACTCCTGGTGAAACAACAATTGTAGAGGGAGGGAGGGTATGAATAATCTAGTTATATAGATTAATATGGTAGAAGTAAAATATGGCAGAAAGGTTTATTTGTTGATTATCACTGGATATCTTATTGAGTGTACCCCTTTAATAGATTTTTGTCTCTTTTAACACTAATATGCTTTTGGTTGTATGCTATGTGAATATACCCTCAAATTAATGTGATAGCTCCTAATTCTTTATCTTCTCAATTATTGGAAATTAAAATTAATGAAAAATCTATCAATAAAATTGGCAGAATTGATAGTTTGCTGAAGCTATATCATAAAAATTGTACTTTGTGACAAAATTAGTAGAATTCCAGAATTCGTCATGCTGGATGTGCTTTTTGGCTATCTATAATTTTCCTTGGGGAACAATAATATCTCATCCAAACTTCAAATTCATTTTAAGTAGCAACTTTAGTTTAGCCTAAGATCTAGAGTTCCAGTTGATTTTAGAAAAAATTATTTTTGTTTCCTTCTTTTTTAAGAAATCCTCAGGACAGTTAGCTGAAAAGAAGAAAGATAGAAAAATTTGATTTGAAAGAGCACTTATATCTTTTTGGATGTCTTGTAAAGAAACACCGCCAAAAACATGAAAGGCAGAGCACCTTTAAAAATGATGATTTTTTTTATTCTTGTTGCAGCTGAGAAGCGGGGAACCGATTCTTACAACTTTCCCTGCTTTTTCTCTAATTGAATATATTAAATAGCTCCCATTTTCCATTCTCCCAAAATTTATATAATTAATTAAGAAGAAATTTCAAAAGTCTCTTTTGCCTGCAAGAACTTTCAAGTCTTCATAATTATACACTGTTCCTTGTGAAACTCCCTAGTACTAATTTAATTATTATGTTCAATTTTATTGTCCTCTACTGTATCCTACTTAGGCAAATTACTAATCCTTGGAAATTTTACTTACTGCAGTGTCTCCTTAAAATTCCTCTCATCAAATTTTGAGTGGCTAAAATTCTACTACTCTTCTACTTTTTCAGTCTGGGGAAATACTCATAAAATGTGAACCAGAATAGTATTAAGATTTCATCTGATTTATGTTGGAACAAAAGTCTAGAGGAAATTGAACATAAATAATTACTATTTTGCCTGAAGTTAGGTTGTTTTTGTTTACAGCTTTCTATAGTGTTGCATTGACTAGAAATGTTGCTCCACTGGGTTAATACGTGCTTTGTTTAGTAGCTACTCATGCATTTTCTTAGGATATGAACTTAGCTTCTCTATATAGTATTTAGGTTGGATTCAACTATTATCATATTTGTTGCGGTAGTTCTTAAGCTTGGATTGAAAAAGAGATAGGCTGTCGAAGAGAGTCACACATTAATGCTTTGAATACTAGTTAAGCTTCTCCTAATTGCTTAGTATATTTAATACCTCCTTCTTCATAAAGTACTGGCCAGGAAGCTGTCTATGCATATATATTGACTTAATGACTTTTTAACTTAATGAAGTATTTAGAAAAGCTATCTATATGTATAATATCTATATGAATTTCGTATGTGTGTTATCTATTGGTTTCTTAAAGTTTTGTAATTTTCAATTAGTTATCGTTTTTTAGGCTCTTAAGTTTTAAAATGTTTGGTGTAATCTGTCTATCTATGGTGATTTACCAAACTAACTACTGTAAACAACCGTTATTTATTCATTTTTCTGCAGTTTTATAATTTTATCTGCATTGAAGCTAGAATACTAATTCAGTTTGCTGGCAGCACGCTCCCCGGGTTAATGGTGAAATTCCTGATGTTAATGACGCGGCATTAGACCACAACAGGCTGTCTGAAAGGTTTTATTACTAGCTTGATCTACGCTTACTGAATTTGTTTTGGTACTTTTGTTTTTGATGTTTTCCTTCCACAGGTAATCAGCGTTGTCCTGTTCATGTATTCTGCATATTAGACTTCAGTGACATTATTATATTTATGAAAGCAAACATGTTCTCCGCAAACTTACAACAAAGTGATGATGTGGACCAGTAGGAGAATATGCATTTTAAGGATTTCCTTATTTCTGTCATCAATTTTTGCCAATTAATTTTCCATTGTATTTTCACAATTCTATCTGTTTAAATTAAGTAACACCAAGTAATGTCTTGTGTTAATGCGAACTATGAATTTTTTAAGTTATAAGGTGCCTCATTTTCCTTATTAATTACGCTCCATCATTTTTCCAGGCTAGTCACATATGGTTTAGCAGAACTACAAATGGAGGGTGATGGGAATTGCCAGGTTTTGGACTTTAAATTTCTTTATATGCCAGCTTACAGTGGTCCCTTTATTAGGTACTTAGGTTATACTTTAATTTTTTATTTGAATAATATCTTTGAAATATTACTGGACAGTTTCGAGCATTAGCTGATCAGTTGTTTCGCAATCCTGATTACCACAAGCATGTAAGGAAGCAGGCTATTAAGCAGGTGTGTCATACTTCTGCGGACCTTATTTATTTCTTTCAGTCAAGCACTGTCATTGAAAACAGTGGCTGGTTCACAGGATGTTAACATTGTAACATAATTGAGAAAATAGAAAATTTAATATAATTATAATGGGATGCTGCTGGTGCTTTTCATATATCTTAAAATTGGGAATAACATTGTGTTTGGAATGTTGCCTCATATGGTAGGGGTTTGTATAGTATTTGAAGCCCATGGAGCTGGTTTAGGGGCCAATATCATAGAAGTAGATGAGAGGTTCTAATTTTAAGTTGAATTTTGGCTAGGAACTTTGTTTGATTGATCGTTTCAACTCCACAATCTTTGATGATGTGATTTAGATTGTATAAGTTTTTATTTATGAGATGTAATTTTGATCTGTCATTGAACAATGTGATACCACCTATCTGTTAAAAGTTTTACTGCCAGTAAAATAGCTTGATTACTCAGATGATGTGGCAAGTTCTCTTTTGCTTATTGTGTATGGAATTTGGGAGTGACATTGGGTCAAAATTTAACTTTATATTTATGTTGATTTTCTTGTAATTAATATGCTTCAAAGTCATCCTTGTTCATTTCATGAACATCTTGAGGATTTGAAATAAATATTGAATAAATTAGAGCTCCATTTGATTTCCTCCCATGGTGTTCTCTCCATGTTTTCCTTCCTTGGTTTTATGTATCTATGTTGGCGGATTGGAGGTATTTAGTTTACTGACTGTAGAGATGTTCTGTATGCTCTTATCTATTCTCATGTTTATATTCATTTCTTTCTTCCCTTCTGTTGTTTTTCTCAGCTAAAGGATTTCAAAAAGTTATATGAAAGCTATGTGCCAATGGAATACAAAAGCTACCTGAAGAAGATGAAAAAGTTAGAAATCTGTTGCGATCAATTTTGGTTTTCTTCCTGCAAAATTGGAAAACCTGTTGTACTGAAAGTAATTGCTAATTCAATATTTGCATGTTGTTTGCCAATAGATCAGGGGAATGGGGAGATCATGTTACTCTACAAGCAGCTGCGGACCGAGTAAGTCTTATAATTGCTGTTAATTTCATTTCATTTAGGCTTGTTTGTTGGCATGTGGCAACATATGTGGCATGGTTATTAAATGCTCAGGTGGCAGATTTATATGTAGGTAGTTATTAGTAGTTATTTATATTATTCTTATAAATAGTAATATAGGGATAGAGAAGTAGGGAATTTGTGTAGGGTATTGGGAGGTCTTTGGTCCTCAAAACCATAGTGGGCTACTCTGATTTGAGGTAGATTGGGCTATCCTAATTTGAGGATAGATTGTGTGTTCTGTTATACAATCTGTGTTAGTGTGTGAGTAATGTGTCTTTGTAATACTTGTCTATTATTAATAATGAGGGATCCTATTATTTGTCATTTGTTCTTTTTTACTGTTTGTCTTCTTTTAGGATCCTGGCAGTTGTTATGGGTAAGATCATTAGTAATTTCGTTCATCAGCGTTAGTAAGTAGTATGAGAAATCATGTGCTGACTTGCGAACTCTAATCTAGGTCAGGGCTCATGGAGGTTTGGATTTGGGTAATTTGATATTTTTACACTGGGATCATTTGGTTTTCTTGTTAGGAAATGTTGATTGTGGTTCCCTCTGAAAGTTAATTATTTTTTAACCGTGGTGATGAAGAGTAAACATGGTGACACATCAGAGTGAGTAGGCTATTAGGACTGCAGTTATGGTCACTTCTGCTAACAATTAACAGTTCATCTTATGTGTATATTCTGTTTTCTCCTCTTTATTACAAGATTGGGAATGGTTTTTGTAATTATTTGTGGGTGGATCTTTGAGGAGATTAAAGATTGATACAACTTTGTACATGTGCTATCCTCGTCTTTTTGTATAGTTTTCTACTTTGTGCTCACTAATTGAAATGGTTTTGTAAAGTTTTTGTTCATAATTAAAATAATATCAATCTTGCCAACTACTCTACTCACTGGTTTTATTGGTAGTGAATACTGAGTTACTAATGGTATCCAGTAGTTGTATTTGATGCAGCTAGAGTAAGCCATGGTTTAAATACAGTTGTAAGTTGAATGCTGCTTTTGTCTTGCAAATGTCAAAGTAGTAAGACTATGAACTGAGCTTGAGGTTTCTTCTTTTTTCACTGACTGACTGAAGGAGAAAGGTTAATGTTGTGGAGCATGATATTTGGCTTACTCCAAAATAGTCTATTTAAGCTCCAAAGGGAATTTAAAAACCTCCAAAGCTGATCATAGTTCTTAAGTAGTGACATGGCTTTAGTAAATGGCTGCCACACACTGATTTTAGAGGTAGTTGGTAGTGATGGCAGCAGGTCGATTGTTTTAGGCACAGAGTATTATATTGTAAGCAAAGTGCTGTTTTTGTCTGCCGCTGTATACATAGTCATTTGATTTTGAAGGGACCTAAGGAGTTTTGTACATTCTTTGAGACCCTAAGATTGCTTTTATATTCACTAAGTAACTTATTGAAGGAGAAGGGAATGTCAGTCTAGAAGCAAAATAAATGAGTTGCTTGCGAAGGTGTATTTACACTCCACTGGGAATTTAGAAGCCTTCTAAATTGCTTAATTCTTACTAAGGAACATGAACTTTAGTCAATGCTTTGCTATGCCTCTCTTTCATTCAGCTGACTAGCAAAGGGGAGAAAAGAGTTTCCTATTTCATTGGCTGATTCCCACCTTGTTAAGGTCTTATAAATTAAGAGTACTTTTTGCCAAAAGCGTAACTCCAGCCCATTGCTTCCTACCTATTCAATTAACAGCCATTTAACCCAAGAAAGTTATTGGGATTTATGGGATAAATTCCGCAACCAAAGTAAAACTTTCGAACTGGCTTGTCAATAATGTTCTAATGATTAATTTGTTTTTGTTAGTGAAACAATTATTTAGTACTAGCCAAAAGAAGGGAAAATGGGGGGATCTTATTTTCGAAAGGCTCTGCTCTCAGTCTATTATTCATTCTACATTTATGTAATTATTTCCATATGTTGAATTGTTTACTTTATTGTTGACATTATTTCTGACTACTTCTGGGTTTTTGAACAGTTTGGTGCAAAAATATGTCTAGTCACCTCTTTCAGAGACACTTGCTATATTGAGATCCTTCCCACGGACAAAAATCCCACTAGAGGCAAGTGTTTGTAAATGTCGTTTTGTTTAACAATTTGCCTCTCTCTTTCTCTCTATCTCCTCCTTCCCTTCCCTTCCCTTCCGTGGGCCCCTTCTCTCTCTCTCAATTATTTCATTTGTTATAGAAAGTGCTATTTCTAGTCTATGACGTGTTTGGCTAATGGCAATAGTGTTAAGTGCTTAAATTGTTATAGCTTATTGGATTAAGTGAAGTTGGGCTATGCGGATGGGTAGAGTTACAAGATCTGTTAATAGCCATATCATAATCAATGTATTTGAGATTAGTACTTCCTTTTCTTTTCTGTTATGTTGATATTGAAGTTTGAGAATATATGGAATGATCACTTTCTTGCAAGTGACTGAGTCAAAGCTCCCTTTTTGTAAGTATGCGTGGCAGTAATGCACTCTTATATCTTTATCTGCTAAAACTGCACATCAGAATTATATTAAGCTGCTTTTGGAAACCTGAAGATAGCAAATTTCTAAGTTACTTGATAGTGACAAAATCTCTCCATTAGTTGGCAACGAATGTTTTCACTGCCAAAAGGGTCAATAGCAAGGGAAAAAATGTAGAAGATGTTTTGTAAAGAAACTGTCATAATTTGGATTTATCATTGTACGAGTTTTCATCTATTGGCCCAAGTTATTGGATTAGTTGTTTATTTTTGTCATGGTATACCCACGCTTCTTTGACTAGTTGTTTGGAGTTTGATCTTTGCCATCCTCGTATTTCTCATTATTAAATTTATTTTAATTTAACTTCAGCACAAGATGGTGATGGGCTTGTACTTAAGCCATTGGATCAGTTTGATCTTAACAAATTTGCATAAAAATCATAATTGAGAGCTAAAATCTTCAGTTATCCTTTGTTTTAGTTTCTCTGTGACTCCCTATTTCAGATTTTACTTCTGAGCTTTTGCATGATTGTGATTTTTCTTTTCTTTTTCTGAATTGTAGAGCTATGGCTCAGCTTTTGGAGTGAAGTGCATTATAATTCATTGTACGCAAGTGGAGGTGGCGAATCTAAATACTGTCAAATGGGTTTCTTTCTAGCTAACAACGTTTTCTTTGTATGGTTTTTAGTACATGTGCCATCAAATACCAAGTCTACTTGTTTTCTCAATGAATTTGCAGATGTTCCTTCTAGAGCACCTAGAAGAAAGCATTGGCTTTTTTAGACCGATGGTGGTTTCTGAAGTCATGCAAAGTGCTAACTTTTATGAAGGGTAACCCTTTTAATTTTACTTATTGTCAGTTACTATGTCCACCCCTTTACATTACTGCTTCACTTAACATTGAAAAAAATTAGTGCATTGTAAAAAGTAATGTTATTTATACGTTAGGCCTTCACATAAGGTCTGTGCAATACATAATTAGAGACCAGTTGTTAAATGGGTTGGTTTTAATATATTAATAAGGACTAGTCTCTATTTGTACATTTTGCAGACCTTGTATAAAGTCCTAACATGGAAGCCGCATTATTTTTATTATAAATGCAAGTCATGTGCCTCCTCCCCAAAGGGTAGTTGGCAGCTATGAAAACCAAATTGAGGTTTATATTCATAATCCAAAAATAAAAGAATGGAGAAACATTAAATTGATTGCATTTATTTGTTTGTCTTTTGCCTGCATAGTTATTTTCTCCTCACAATTACAGGCTTTCGGAATAATCTCTTCAAACTGCAACTGGAAGAAATATAGTTATTTCTGGTACATGAGTATGGATACAGGCCATTCCTCTCTCCATATAAAAGCATAAAGAATCTATCTATAGACATGTATATTAATAGGACAAATGTGTTTATTGTACGAACAATCTGTTGACGATCGTTAGATTCTAACATTTATGTGAAATGATTGATCAGATTAGTTACGTATCTCAAGCGGTATAGATGGTACATATGTTATACTGGTGTATTGACCTTATGTTTTGAGAAAATATAGAGAATAAGGATATGTAAATTACAAGTAACAGTTTCTCTCATCTCACAAATTGAATTTTCCTTAAGAGTATTTAAATTGTTAAATTTATTGGGTTATACAATTACTAGATCTGATAACTTTTTTTTGGGTGAGGCTTTTGTATATGTTTATCTGTAGGAACAGAGTTTCTCTGCAAGTAATTATTTAGAGTATGCTTTTTAATATTCAAAATACCAAGGAGAAGTTTTGACAATGAGAATCTTATTCCTTCTACAATTTTACTGAACCCTCACAACTTACTGTGGATAGTTGATTTTGTAAGGCTTACAGTTCTATTTATGGGACATTGTAAATTTAGGAATTTAGATTTTGTGAAGTAAGAATTGTGTAAAAATAAAAGATCTAGGACTAAAAGGAGTGTTTGACATTGTAATAGTATAGTTAGATAGGTTGAATGTACAATTGGAAAGTGTAACATGATCATTTTGGATTGTAAATCAACTGTTTCAGAATGGTAGCATTGAAGCCGATCTCCCATCCTCATTTGGCAATGGTAATCTGTTTGTAGAGAAACAGTGAAGCATGTGGGCACCGTTGTTATACCTTTTCTTTCTTTTCCTTATAGTATTTTTCTCCTTTATAGTTAGTAACGCAATCGTCATTATGTAATTTAATCTAATGAATTAAATTTTAGTACTACAGGAATGAGACTTTCATTGGTTTCTTGTTCCATCTCGCATAATGCCTCTCTTCATCTTTACTGACGTCCAAGCTAAACGAAGGACTTCCAAGTTCTAACGTTTTCTCCCATCCGTTGCCTCTACCATCAAATATAGAATTGAAGCTTGCCTCAATGGAGTTCTTAAAGATAGCTGAAGCGAGACCAAGCCATTACAAGCCGAACCTTAGCAATCTGTCAAGCCCAGAGAACATAAATTCTGAAACTTAACCCAAAAGATAGGAAAAATTTGTTCTCATTTAAAAATAGAAATCAAAGATATTATATTTATTGATTTTTATAATTTAATATATGGGATTTAATATAGTCAATAATTTATTTTTTTTAAATAGAATTTTTATAAATTTTAATTTATAAAAATAAAAGACTATAAAAGATATACCTCAATTTTAGAGATATTAAAATGGATTAGATCTATTAAGTTAGCTTGGCTGATGTGTCCTGCCAGAGAGGTGAGGTAAGGTTGCACTTTTTTACTTCCAAAAAATGTGAGTGTGCTTGCTTGTCTCCTTTAATTTAAGGGTTTCATAGAAATGGGACAAAATGAAGAAGGGTTACCGTCTCATCTTAACTAAAAAATGAGTTATGTTAATATATTTTTGACTCATTAAAAAGCTGATCTGCCCCCATCACGTTTACAAGCGAATCATGGTGAGTTGGGATGGGCAAGCCCAACACCTCTTTTTTTTTTTTTTGTTTTTAACACCCCTCTACTACATAAAAAAGTTTTCTTTCATATGTTAAATTGAATAATACTATTCATGTAGGTTTTACAGTGTACGTAATACACAAACAGATATAAATACTAGTTTTTATTAATATATTATGATTGTGATCAATTTTTATTTATATATAGTAGCATTATTCCTTTGAATTTGTGAACATGAGTTTTTGAACTAATGTTTTGGCAGATCCACACCAATGTTTTATTACATTTTATCTTCGACATCTAAGTTGGGAAAATTTCTTTTCTTGCTCAAATTTATTTCGGCCGTGTTAGTATGCAAGGCAAAGTCAAAGTCCGTGATCTCACTCTTCCTTGGTTGTGCTCTCATATCAATTTCTTTTTCTTTTGTAGTCCAGCCGCAGCAGCACGACGATCCTTCCACACAAGGACCTACGACAACGTTAGGCACAACACCACATGCCATCTGATTTCCTGCCACGTGTTCATTTTGCCACTTGGCTTTTGCTTACTGGTCGAGACCTCTCTAAATTGGTCACTTCCACGTAAATATTACTCAACTCGAGTCTATTTTAAACCCATCGCCACTTCTCGGAGATGCCCGGAAGAGCCACTGCGCCACTTTCTCTCTTCCGAATTTTCACGGCAACAGAGCAGGCACCGCTTCCACTGTGATTTTCTTCAAGATGCGATCTTCCCAAAATTGATCTCAATCTTTTCCCTAGATTCTGAAAATTTCTCGAACGTTTTTCTTTCGTTTTCTCAGCGATCAAACGGGATTTCAGTTTTCTACTGTGCTGGTTGAATTTCCCTTGTTTTGTGCGCACAGACGGAGCTGAAAGTTTACGGGCTCCAATGCAATCCAGAATGGCGTCGGTCCTGTTGGAGTTAGGGGTATTTCTCTCTGTTCTTTTGCTTCTGTTTTCTCCCTCGCAGTCTGCAGTTTTTAGCGTAGATCTAGGGTCTGAGTCGCTCAAAGTAGCAGTCGTAAACCTAAAACCTGGGCAGAGCCCAATTTCAATCGCAATAAATGAGATGTCGAAGCGGAAATCTCCGGCCTTGGTCTCACTTCATTCTGGTACTCGTCTACTGGGCGAAGAAGCAGCGGGTGTGGTGGCCCGTTATCCCCAAAACGTGTATTCCCAAATCAGGGACTTGATTGGAAAACCATACAACTTTACCAAGAAGTTTTTGGATGCAATGTACTTGCCATTTGAAATCAAAGAGGATTCCAGGGGCACTGTGAGTTTCAAAGTCGATGATAATGGGAGTGAGTACTCGGTTGAGGAATTAGTGGCGATGATTTTGGGCTATGCTATGAACTTAGCTGAATTCCATTCAAAAGTGGCAATCAAGGATGCTGTAATCGCGGTACCACCTTATTTTGGGCAAGCTGAACGAAAAGGGCTGCTTCAGGCAGCACAGTTGGCAGGAATTAATGTTCTTTCTCTGATAAATGAGCATTCTGGTGCTGCATTACAGTACGGGATTGATAAAGACTTTTCAAATGGTTCAAGGCATGTTATATTCTACGATATGGGCTCAAGTAGCACCTATGCCTCGCTTGTGTATTTTTCAGCCTATACAGCTAAAGAATATGGGAAGACGGTGTCAATCAACCAGTTCCAGGTAAATAACTCTATGTATTTCTTTTACTGTTTTAATATTACTATCCCTTCAAAGATAGGGTGCATCTCTGACGACAAGAAAATCATTTCATTCGCATTTAATTCATGTTGCCTCTTTACTAATTTTATGAAATGGAGTTCCATGTTAACTTAATCATGTCTATTATTTGCGTGCTGATTCACTTTTGTACTGTTTCATTACAAAAATTTTATGGTTTAAAATATGGTAGCTTTTCTTGTATGAAAACATACTGATATGAATAATGGGGAAAAACGAGAAGGCTTCATACCTTGTATATCATAACTCAAATAATAATGACAATAAAATAATTTTTTGTGTGTAAGAGAAATCTTTTGTAATATTGACAGGTATCTCATAAATTTGTAATTGGCTAATTGCATTTTTTAATTTATGAACAACACTGTTAGGTTTCTTATATTTTTCAGTCATGGTTCAAATGTTGCTTATTGGATGTTTATAATTCTTATATTCACACAACAAAAATGTTACTTGATGATTATCTAGATGTTGTACTCAAGATTTAATTTTTTTCCCATCACCTTGCACACAGATCGTTCACAACACTTGTTTAAGAATAAGATTGATATGGACTTTAATATGAATGTTGAAGTCTTTCTGATATCTCTTGTTTAAAGTATTAATACTAGCCATAAGTGAATGAAAAATGGAAAATATATAAAAGTTAAATAAATATATCATCCCAGAAAAATTTATAATAAAATTAATCAGTTTGACTGATAAATCTTTATTTGTTTGATATAGAATATACAGAGATATTGGAATTTGGAAAAAAGGAGATAATAGTGTGCTTATATCTGTAAAGTGTCAATTTAATGGTTTTGATTTCAATTCCAAATTATGTTTAACAATTTCTGATACTGGGATTTACATACCCAACAATGACTAGAAGTGTAAGACATAAAAAGCCTGGTTTTCTAATATCTGTGATAAAAGGTGCAAAAGGAAGACAACCTCTATTTTCAATAATTTAGCAAATGTATTGTATATTTTATGTAGATAATATGTAGGTAGGTCATACATTTTACAGTCAACTGACTTGTATATAGTGTTCAAATCTAAGAAACATGAAAGTTAAACTGCTAATGTTAGACACTTCAAAAATTCAATTATCATTTCTAATTTTTTTGGCATATTTGAGTGCTGTTAACTTCCTTAGGTTCATAAATTATGCAGGTCAAGGATGTAAGTTGGAACCCAGATCTGGGTGGTCAGAATATGGAATTGCGATTGGTAGAGTACTTTGCCAATGAGTTCAATAAACAAGTTGGTGATGGAATTGATGTGAGAAGATTTCCTAAGGCTATGGCTAAATTGAAGAAACAGGTTAAGCGAACAAAAGAAATTCTTAGCGCAAACACTGCAGCTCCAATTTCAGTTGAATCCCTTTATGGTGATATGGACTTCAGGTAGGTGCATTTCAGAACTATTAATTGGTTTCTCTGCTCTGCCTTATTTGAATGACATTTTCGTTTATTAAATTCTATAGATTTTTACAGCAGCTGTTAGTTTGTACATTACCCTAGTACCCTGTCCTGCATATTTATACATTATCATGAACACCATTATGGAAAATATTCTCTAAATGGTAGTCCTTTGTAAATATTTTTAAATCAGGGAATACTTTCTTGGATCATATTATACTGTAAGTTGAAATTCATTCTAGTAAAACATTACATTTGCATATATTTTTATAATATATTGTGCATTTCCAACATGTCATTTTTATCTTTTCTAAAGATTTTTGGATTCACCAGAACTCTTTTGTATTTTGGATTTGAGGGTTGCCTACTTGCCCTGTAAAAGAAGTATTCAATGTTGATGAATTGTTTGTGTTTTCAGTTTCAAGGGTTATTCTTATCTAATGTCATTGAAAAGCTTGAATGAATAATGTTGTGGATAGGGTATAACCTCATTTAGTATTGGAATTAGCTGATATGTTACCTTCAAAACTTGATAACCATGTATTTAATGTAATAATTCTCTTTTTCCTTGAGTGTTGTAATCTTATAAAACATGTGAATGAGGGAGGATCAGATATTTCTTAATACATCAGAAAGCAAAAAATAATACATCATTTAAAAGGGCAGATTATTATTACTTTTTTTTTTTACAAGACTGTCTAAGTAGGCCTTTGTATAAAGTTATGAGCCTGGGTTGACATTGAAGCCATAAACACAAGTTTCCCAAAGAGATGTAATGGCTGAAAATGGTTTTAAAAGATTGTAGTTACATGATCCAACCACAGTGATTAGCTCTACAATATTTATTCCTCTCCTTGCTCCTCCCAAAGCCTTGGAAATGGCTAGTTTATGAAAATTGAAATCCAATGTAGCAAGTAATCCCAAGTGGTGGAGGCCGGTGGCTGGTAAGGACTTTTGCTTTCACTGACTGCAAGATAATTGGAATGGGGCAGTAATATATAAATTATTACTCTGAACCAATAGTTCGGTAAATTTATGTCCTAATTATTTTTTGATACAAAGAAAAAGATTGTACTGAGAGATAAAAAATTTACATCTTAGCTTAATACGATTGCCGACTGCATTCCTCCCTCTGCTAAAAATTTATGTAGATTATCAATGTATATAAAATGATAAACGTCATTTTGGGATGTATGTGCCAGCTGCTTGCCCTTCCATGTATGGGATATGCTGTTCTTTCTTTGCTCCTTTCTATTTTTCTGTGCTTATATTTGTGAGCTTCCTCTTTTGACAATAAACTGCTGAAATAAAAAATTCTTTCGAACATAATGGTTTGCCAAATTAAACATTCAATTTTATGGGATATGTGGAATGGAAAATATAATCATTTATCATTTATGTATGTATGTATGTATCTCTGTGTGTGTGTGTGTGTGTGTACCAGTGAAAGCCAACTTTCACCAAGAGCAATTCATACATTTGATCAATAAAGAGGTGTTTCATATGATTTAATGTTATTTTACTATCTTTTTGAATCTAATATCATGGACCAAGCTGAGAGAGGTTCCCAAAATTGAAGGATTTACAAATCATGCAAGCAATGGTGTGGCATATAAAATATTTATTTGGTTAATGATTTAATAATTATTTTAGTCCAGTTAATACTTGAGGGTTCTTAGTTCTAGTCTTGTTATTTTCCAGGAGTACTATAACTCGTGAGAAATTTGAGGAGCTCTGTGAAGATATCTGGGAAAAGTCTCTTTTGCCTGTCAAAGAGGTACTTGAAAATTCAGGCTTGACAGCAGACCAAATATATGCAGTGGAGTTGGTTGGAGGTGCAACCAGAGTGCCAAAATTACAGGTTCGAATTATATTTTTGCTTTTCTTACTTCTGTTTTGGAATATGCATTTAAAAAAGGTGATATTATTTCTGGAGATATTAGCATGGGCTTTTCAGCTTCCTAGATTGTTGTGATGCAATCTCAAAACCATTTGGCTTACACCATCTGTTGAATGCATAAAAAATTCATAGATTTTAACAAATTGGTGGTTCTGTTTTAATTTTAATCTTGGCTAATTCATACCTTCAGTAACATGTACCTATTTATGTGAGGAAATTCTTGCTACGTTTACTGTTTGATTAATTTGAAGAGCCAGCAGGATCACTTGTGTCTTCAAGTGGTAGCTACTAAGCATTTTATGAACTACAACGGAAGAAACAGGGAGCCCAGCTCACACAGATGGAACTAATTGCATAAAGGTTTACACAAAAATGATGATGACTAAGTTTTGATGTCAAAAATCTTTTTGACCTGATTGTGAACTCATATTTGCAATCTGTTGATTGTCATGAGAAGTTGCAACACTTTGTTTATCTA
Organism: Dicorynia guianensis; assembly: GCA_037013595.1. Taxonomy (NCBI): domain Eukaryota; kingdom Viridiplantae; phylum Streptophyta; class Magnoliopsida; order Fabales; family Fabaceae; genus Dicorynia; species Dicorynia guianensis. The sequence continues at coordinate 31,897,863 of JASUAB010000005.1, forward strand.
TGTCTCTGACTCTCGGATGATTCTGAATTTATTTTCAAATACAGTGTTAGCTGTTTATTTTTGTAAATATGTGATTTTACTCATCAACTCAGAGTCAATATATAAAAGCCTCTGCTTCCTTTATTGCAGGCTAAACTTCAAGAGTTCCTTGGAAGGAAAGAACTTGACAGACATCTTGATGCTGATGAAGCTATAGTTTTAGGGGCAGCTCTCCATGCTGCAAATTTAAGTGATGGAATCAAATTGAACCGCAAGCTAGGAATGGTTGATGGTTCCTTGTACGGATATGTGGTTGAGTTGAATGGGCCTGAACTTCTGGAAAATGAAAGCTCTGGGCAGTTACTTGTACCACGAATGAAAAAGCTCCCAAGTAAGGTAAATCATTCAAGTTTCGTGCTTCATGTAACAGATTATTGTAAAATAATTGAAGGTGATCTGTCTTAATCTCTTAATTTTGCTAAATATGCATATTATTGCATGCTTATCAGATGTTCAGATCCATTATCCATAACAAAGATTTTGAAGTTTCACTAGCTTATGAGAGTGAAAATCTTTTGCCACCTGGTGTTAGCTCACCTCAAATTTCTCAATACCAAATATCTGGTTTGACAGATGCAAGTGAAAAGTGAGTACAAGTACCTTTCTAAATTATTATGTGGATTATTACTAATTAAGCTCCTATCAGGAATCATTTGCCGTGCAAAATGTGCATAAACTCTGACACTCTTTTATACCTGTTTCTGCATTGTTCTGTCAGGTATTCATCTCGGAATTTGTCCTCACCCATCAAGGCAAATTTACATTTTTCCCTCAGCAGAAGTGGAGTTCTTTCTTTGGATCGAGCAGATGCTGTTATTGAAATATCAGAGTGGGTGGAAATTCCTAGAATGAATATGACTGTAGAAAATTCAACCATCTCTTCAAACCTATCGACTGAAGCTGGTGCTAGGAACAGTTCAGAGGAAAGCAATGAAAACTTGAAAACTGATAGTGGGATTAGCAAGACATCCAATGTTAGTGCAGAGGAACAAAGTGCTATAGATCTTGGTACAGAGAGAAAGCTGAAAAAGCGGACCTTTAGGATACCATTGAAGGTGCAAGCTAGCTGATTAGCTTTTCTTAGTAGTCATTTTATACAGCTGGTGGTTCAGAAAAACAAAAGTAAAATGGAATCTAATAATGTAGTCTTCTCTTTTTGTTTAATGTTTCTACTTTTTCTGGTTGCAGATTGCTGAGAAAATATTGGGCTCTGGATCTCTTTCTAAAGAGTTTCTTGCTGAAGCTAAAGGAAAATTAGAAGCATTGAACAAAAAAGATGTAGAAAGACGAAGAACAGCTGAGTTAAAAAACAATTTAGAAGGATACATATATACTACTAAGGAAAAGGTTGGTAGAATACAATATTCATATGGTTTCCTTTCTTGTCTAAATAATTCATCTATTATATGATTAATCATTTTTTTGTCCTACTGAGGTTTCCACTTTTCTTTGATAGATGCACTGAAAGGTTGACCTAGAATTGTCAATTAGTTGTCTGTATATCTACTTTACATTTATCTTGAAGGATTTTAACAGTAAAGGACAAATGTGAAATAGACTTATCTTACTAGTTAGGGTCAGTTACATTGGACTAAATGATGCCACTGGGTTCTATTAAAATCTAGATCTTCCAAAATTTTTTATAGGTCTTTTATTTCACCTAATGCTTTCTTAGATCTTTCTTTACCCTTTTTTAATGGGACTATTTTCCATTTGATTGACTTTTGTCGCTAGAGTTTCTTTTGGTCTTCTTCTAACATGACCAAACTACCTTAGATAAGTTTTTGTCATTTTCTCTTTAACAGGTGCTATTCAAACTTTCCTCCAAATACATTTATTCCCAATTTTATCATTTTTTGTATGTCCACTCATCTATCTCAGCATTCTCATATCTATTAATCTTATATTTTACTTTTGTTGGCATTTCATTGTTCAACATTCACTACAACATAGCACTTCCGATCTTATAGTAGTCCAGTCAGGTAGAGTTTTCCTTAAAGTTTGATAGGTACTTTGCAATTACAAATTATTGTTGAGGTATTTTGTTATTTCATCCATCAAGTTTGAATCTTGTGTGATAATCCCAACAATTTGTAAGATCGATCCAGTATAACTAAACTTGAGCAATCTCAAGGGGAAAAAAATTCATGATGCCCCATTCATGGATCTTGTTTTTGGAACTTATCCATGCATTCTATCATTATGATTCATCTTTGTTTTTCAGAATATTTGTCTGATAATTATGTGCTTGTCTTGCTGAAAACACCGAGAGATTTGAGGCCAACAGTTCTTTTTATTTGTTCCTTTATAAACTGTCTATTACTGTATTACTTTTTCAAAACTTGTTAAAATTGGACTAATGTATCTTTTTTCTTTCCAACTTCTAATGCTGATCCTGTTTGTACCAGATTGAAACTTCAGAGGAAGTTGGAAAAGTTTCTACGAGTGAGGAACGCCAGTCCTTTGTTGAGAAGCTTGATGAGGTTTACATTTTTCCTCAGGCAACCAAAATTTGTGCTTTTTTTTTCTCATTAAAATTTTAGGCTTATGCTAATGCATTGTTTCAGGTGCAAGATTGGTTGTATACAGATGGTGAAGATGCCAATGCTACAGAGTTTCAAGAGCGTTTAGATATGTTAAAGGCAGTTGGTGATCCAATTTTCTTCAGGTCGCCTGTTGTCTTTGTTATATTATTGTTCGACTTAGTGAAGTATGCCTTTGTTGTGTGGTACCAGTTTGCCTGATTCTATTGATATCTGTTCCAGGTTAAAAGAACTTACAGCTCGGCCTGAGGCAGTTGAGAATGCTCGTAGATACCTTGATGAGTTGCGACAGGTACCCATTCCAAATTTCTGATGTCATATGCCTTGAAGATTAAGTTATTTATTTGTGAATATGCTCTAAAGAGATTTGCATGTCAGTGCAAATGGAAGTAAGGTAGCTAGCGGTTTACTAATGGTATAAACTACTACAAAATGACATATATTTTACCATTAAGAGAGTTATACGTCTAATTAGAATGCTTCAAAACCAACAGTGATGATATTTTCCTTTTGCAAATCATCTGGTTCAATATCTGATTCAATGCACTAGTGCTGCAATCTTTGATGAGAAAAGATAAAGAAAAATAAAATGTACTTCCAGGAGCATTATAGTGTAAATAGATCCACATCAAAATTCTGAATTGTGATTTTAATGGTGAAGCTATTTCTACAAATCTGTAAGACAACTCTAACTAACACTTGTAAGTAGGAAAGACGATGTTACATGTCATGGCAGTTCAACATCAAATCCTACAGTTGGGACATTAAAGTTTGTTTTGTGCTGTCTACTCGATAGTAGATTGTCTTCTAGCTGTTGTGGGTCACATTAAAAGCAATCATGTATGTGAATTTGTAATCCAATTAGACCAGGAAATTTGTAGGATATGAGTGGTATAGGGTTCCAGGAACTCAGTAAATCTTCCCTGGTGAGGCTGGCCAGAAAGAAAACTTTGGCTTTCACTTATGGATTAAAATGCGCACTGTTTCGTATATTTGGAAGGGTAATTGAGCTGTCTCCTGCCATAACTCGAACCTCAACTCTGAAACTTCTGCATAAGAGCAAACTATATGTTGACAGAAGCAAATTTGTAATCGGCAATAGGAGACAGATCTAAAAGTGTAAGGAACTTAAACTTATTATATTACATTGTTATGGATTAGGATTTTTAGTAGGCATGGGTTAGGGTTCTATGAAGCCAAAGCGGGGAAAGTTTATGGTTTGAATGAATAAAAGGACTGCTAATGTTTATCTAGTTTAGGGTTTGAGCTGGCACGTGAATGTCAACTTGATGAAAGCTAGATGGACCTCTATATTTTGTGCTAGGACTTCGACTGCACAATTACAGTTGTCCTTTACACTGTATGCACTGAAAGGAAATTTTTACAAGAATTTTCTAAATGCCCGTATTTCTTTTATCCAAAAAATTACTCCCCTTCAATATAAAGCTTAACATAAGCTTTTAGCTTGGATTAAATAGAAACAACAACAACAACAAAAAACAAAACTTTATTCCACTAGGTGAGGCCGGCTACATAAATTAAACGACACAATGGAGTTTTATCCAAAGTTAAGTTTTCGAAAATACTATTTAACGAAAAGTCTCTTTTAATAACTTTGCCAAATGTCCTTTTTGGTTTTCCTCTACGTCTCTTCATTGGATTAAAAACCATTTGATCAACCTTTCTCACTGAAGTCTCTTGTGATCTTCTTTGCACATGTCCAATCATTTTCTCCTTAATATGTGCCACACTAGCTCTCTTCCAAATGCAATCATTCTGAATTCATTTTTTTTATATGTCAATTCATCAATCTCAACATTTTCATTTCTGTCATCCTTATTTTTATATGTCAACTCATCCATCTTAACACTCATTACCATATAGCATAGCTAGTATAATAATTGTTTGGTAAAATTTTTCTTTAAACTTGCTAGATATTTTGCAATCACAAATGTGGCTCGAGGTGTTTTTCCATTTCATCCACCTTGCTTGGATCTTGTTTGTGACATTTTTATCAACCTCTCTATTATTTTATAAAATTGATCCAAGATACCTAAACCTGGACATTTGTGGTATACTATGCTTCCCAATTTTTATCAACAAATCATTATTTGCTCGTCTTTTGCTAAATTTATACTCTTTATATTCTGTTTTACTCCTGCTTAAATAAAAACACTTTGATTCCATGCTTCTCTTCATATCTCCAAAATTCTAGAGATCAACCCTTCTAAGAACTTAGGCAACTAGCAGCTGCCCCAACCTTCTCCCAGCTGCTTCTTAACTAAATGTTGATAAGCTCATTGATAGAGCTCTGATAAGTCTCAGTCTTCCATTGACTTCTATCACAGAAATTCAGCGAGAGACTCAGAATGCCCTTCCCAAAGACAGTTGACTGCCTAGATTCCAAACTGACAATCATCCAACATAGAAGTAGAAAGTTTTAAACCAGAAAATGACACAGATTGATATCAGATGATATAGAAATGTGGAAAAGTGGCTCAGACCAGAAAATTGCTATACTAGCAGTTCAGGTTCAGAAAGATGCAGGACAAGCAGTAGTGAAATGCTAACTCAGAAAGAATCCTGCCAAATGCCAAACTTCTAGTCAGAGATCAGTGCAGAAAAAATCACAATAAGATGAGACCAGAGCACGACCCAATACAAAATTACACCACGCCCTGCAAACAAGTGCAAACAAAAAGGAAGTGTGTGATGTTAATGAACTTCTCACTGCTGCAACAATTCAGACTGCAAACCTCCCTTTGTTATACAATCAAGTTGGTCCCAAATCTCCATTGCATTACTTCAATAGATCAAAAGTGATAAGTCAGCACTGTTGCTTTTGCACATGAAAAATGAAGACACGTTGAAATTTGACTTCATAGCCACCAGATAAACATTTGACCACAAAGAAGATGGAGAAAATTATTCAGAGGATAAGGAGTAAGGCTTCTCCTGAGAGTGCTGGATATTTTTCCTTCTCTTTTATTTTTGGCTTATATTTGATTTATTATTGGTGAAACTAGGGTTCAGTATTCAGGTGGATTGTACGTGGCTTCTAACATTATGTGGAGAAAACAGAAGCAGAAACATTGAGAGAGAGATTAGGGGAAAGACATTTGATTCACTAAAAGCTTTCAATGTGTGTGTACATAATATGACCTCAGACCTTAAATTGTCCTAGTACGTTGACTACCCAATGACATTTATATTATTTACTTTGGGCGCACTACATGAAAATCTTTATAAGACTTTACTGAATACTTCTTAACTGTATCGTTACGTGAGCAATCTTTGGGAATCAGATAAAGTCTGTTGTAATATGACATCATCAAGAGATTTTATCTCCTTAGCATATCTGTTACACCAATTCGTTGTGTTTCCATTATAGGAATACAGAGCTTGGTCTTCCTATATTATTATCTGGACAATATCACATGGTGATAGGGACCACGATGGCAATATTAAATTTGTTTAATATAAATTGCAACATTTATTTAATATTCTTAAGTTTGTCAAGCTTTGATCATGTTAGCATTCAAGTATCCATTGCTTTTGAATTGTATATAAATTAGCTTTCCGTCATCATGCAACTCTTTTGAGCTTTATGAATATTTTAAAGGACACCAAAATCATCGTACAGTGTGCCATGGGCACTCCGGTAGATATCTGAAGGCAGTATACTTTGGCTTCTGGAATTTGCTGTATGATTTCAGCTAGCTACTAAACAGTTATGTATTTTTTTTCTGACATCTACAGATTGTAGAAGGGTGGAAGGCAAACAAGTCTTGGCTTCCAAAAGAAAGAATAGATGAGGTATTTATTCTACATGATTTGTAGTTTTCTATTCAATGTTTTCAAATTGTAGAATTAATCAAAATTGATGCTTACCTTAAGTGAATTCACTTATTGTGTCACTAGGTTCTTAATGATGCAGAAAAGTTAAAGAATTGGTTGGGTGAGAAAGAGGCTGAACAGAAAAAGTAAGTTCCTGTGTAGTTGTTTAGTTGTTTTAATGGTTTTGATTTTTACATTCCCATCTTAGTTATGTTAATTTGTGCATGGAATATACGTAAATGCAAGGAATTCTCTTTTCTTTTTTTTTGGTACATAGGAATTCTCTTTTCAAGTCTTTATCTGTTCTAATTTTGAATTCTTATATTGTGTTATGCAATTTTACTTTGAGATTACTGTTTAATAACTGCAATTTTATTTTGAGATTACTGTTTTACAAATGTGCTTTGCCAGGAAGCAATGGATCTGGTATAAACATTATTAACTTTTTAAATCCGGTTTATGTTTCCTTTAAAAAAAAAAAAAGAAATAGTCTACAACTGAATTCATTCTTAATGCTATTGATCTAAGTGATTTAATACATCTTTAGAAGCACTGTCCTTTCCTTATATCTGTTTTGAATGAAAACATACTAAGTGGGCTTGGATTCGGATAAGTATAAGCTCAAAAATCTGTGCTGTCTAACCTGGCTTCATACTAATATAATTTATTTCAAACTAAGGTTAAACTTTTATATGCAAGTTTGTTGTCCCAATGTTCTAATACCTGTTGCTGTGTATAGTGGCATGTTGTGCTACCTAGAAAGCTTTGTTCTTCTTGAATTTTGAATACCAATTTTCTAAATTTTAAGGCAATATGGATTTCCATGTGCTTTCAGAAATTAGGGATTATTCGGCTTAAGGTATACTGTATATAGGTGATTCTTATTTTGAAGAAATTAATTTTACTGACGTGATTGTGCTTACCTGTCTGACACTCTGAGCCATTCTCCCCGCTCTTGGTAACTATGTACATGCTTGCAGGATGAGTGATATATCATCTGAATTGTACACTAATGGCGTCAAATGTCTAGGCTGTTCATTAGCGACAATGCATTGATCTTTTCTGCTGGGTTCAATTTACACAACATATACGCTTTTGAATATTTTAAAAAATTTTGAGCTAGTTGAGCTCTGTAAAGCATGCATTCTCCTTTCTTTTCAGTAGGATTTGGCTGCTGAGGAGTTTGTTGTGTTGCCCATAGTATCTTTGGTGTATCTCTGGTCATTAATTCTTACTCTATTCGTTGTGTTGGTGGTAAGGATTTCTGGAGTCAGCACACCAGCATTTACTTCTGAAGAAGTATATTTAAAGGTGCTTGATTTGCAAAGCAAGGTATGTCTCTTTTATGCTTATAATTTGGCCATTGTATTGGCATGTGATTTATGGGCCTATGAAAAACTAGTACTTCTTCTTTTGAAGTTTTCTTTCATCCTTGTAGGTTGCCAGTGTCAATAGAATCCCCAAGCCCAAGCCTAAGATCCAGAAGCCTGTAAAGAATGAAACTGAGAGCAGTGGGCAGAATACAGATAGTTCCAACTCCACCTCAACTGACAGTTCCTCTAGTTCCAACTCCACCTCAACTGACAGTTCCTCCCCAAGTGATGAACCAGCTAACTCAGAAGGCTCAAAAGATGAAACAGTTGAGGAGCCACCAGTTCATGATGAGTTATGATTATGTCTGAATGCGGACTTTCGTTTTTAATTATCTACCCTCAGGATTTTGATTAGATACATGGGGTCTGGTACTGTTAGCTTTTCAGTGAGAAGTGTAGAGGTTAGATGACTACTCCAAGAGTACCTGACAGTTGAGGATATTTTCCCTATTGCTTTTTTCAGGGAAAAAGGTTGTAACACATGATTCCGCCGCCACTTGAGGGTTTGTTTGTTGAATCACATAAGATGATAGAGACAATACTGATTATCTTGGCTCAAGAGACAAATTGAGGATAGGAATTTTGCTAGAGGAACTGCTATATAATTATTAGAAGTAACTTTAATATTAGATACAAATGCGATTATCTTCCTTTTGACTTTTCCCCCATTGTTTTTATTAAGGTTTCTAACCTTTACCTGTCCAGCGTTGTTCCAATGCTTGATAAGTACAATATTCTGCAATCACTTCCGAGAACGGAGCCAATCATTTTCGACATTGGAAGAAAAAAGAGGTGAGAAACTAACAAGAAATCTTAAAAATACAACTTGCGGATGCTTCAGGTAATCTTCAAGATTACCTTGCCACTTAATTTCTTGGAGCTGCTTTTGAGCCTCTCTCGCTAACATTACACATGATCCAAGAGGGACAAACAATTGACCAAAAAATGGCTAATACAGTCCCATAGGGGACCTCCGATAAAATTGGAATGATGCACAAAAGGCGAATAACAACTATTCGCCCAAGAGCTATGAAGTGGTGAAAACTAATAGTGATGGATGGTTGGATAACCCAGTGAAGACAGATGATTTGTCAATTTATTCCAGATAGTTATCTCTCTCTCTCTCTCTCTCTCTCTCTATATATATATATATATAAAACAAATAAATATACTAAAATAAGAAAAATTGATTTTACATATGATATTGTCATTAAAAATGTTATTCAATAATTTAGTTTTAATTATAAATTCACATTTATCTTAAAATTCATTAAATTGCTTCTTATTAAAAATTTGATCTCTTTTCTTATAGACTCTTTTATTTCCTCTTTAGAATTTTTTATAACATTATCTTTTAGTTAAAATTTGAAATTATTTTAAAATAAAAATTTATTTTTGCAAACTATTCTTTTAATCCATCTAAATAGTTATACTATTTCATAAATAATATTGTTAGATATTACATACAACCTATGTGTCGAAATAGTGTGTTCAAAATTAAAATGAGCATACTTCATACTGAAAGTCTAATGTTCAATTTTAAGGTATGAAATTTTACTAAGGGGTTTGCTATTCTACTTCTCCTTATCTCATACTCTTTGATGATATCTTATAAGAAAATTATTATACTATTCCTTTTGTTACTTTCTATTTTATAATTTTTGCATATATTCAATTATACTCTATTTATAAAAGTAGATTACATGGTTAATAACCTTCTCTTGTAATGTACATATTTTAATGTGGGGTAGAAAAATAGGAAGGTAGATCTTTTACTAATAGATATTGAAATATATATTTTTTAAAAAATATCTTTGTTAAAGAAATTGGAAATGGTCAAAAATAATATTCTCTTAAGTGGATTAAAATTTATATGCATAAATGTGAAACTCAAGTGCTTTATAACTTTACCGTTTGGTGGCTTGAATAGCCAAGTTGATGGTTGACGCATGTCGTCTATGCATTGTGACTAATGAGTATATTTTAGCAAAATGATATGTGTATACAGATTTTATATATAAAATATACATGTATAAAAATTATAAAAAAATAAAAAATAAAAATATATGCAAATTTGATATGTATGTTTATCATTATTTATATTTTATTACACTATTTGATTCATATCATCTATTATTTAAGATTAATGCATAAGAATTAAGAAAATTAATAAATATTTTTTATCTTCTTATGAAAAAATTTAAAAAATAAAAAAGAAATAAATTTTGTTGAGTATTTAATATATATATAATAATTTTATAAGAATAAAATTTAAAAAATAATTAATATTATTCTGATTTAAAAAAATGACATAAAAAGTTTTAAAATAACTATTATTTAAGACTGAAGGAAGTATCATGATATGGGAGTGTCATGCCCATGTGCCTCTAAGTAAATGTATACGAGTTGAGCAGCGTTTTCTTGGCTGGAGAGGGATCGGGTTGGCAGAGGGACTTTGTCGGTCTCTCGTTTTAGGATCAACACGGTTGTTGGGCTGTAATATGTTAGGGGCAGTGTACGGTGTTCCCTATGCTAATTGGCTATATAATAGACAAAACACCTCCAAAGACTAAAATGGCAGATCAATGTATGGTAGATTCACGTGTTCGGCCTCCCTCGTGTGTCTCAATCACCAAACAGCTAGCTTACCTCTCGAAAAATGATAAGTTTACATCCTTAGTCTTATGTGATGGACTAGGCTCTTTAAAACGAAATGAAAACTACGTTCTTAAAACAAATCGTTTTATTAATTTTTTAAAAAATATATAACATACGTAAGTTTTAAAACGTGGCTATAACACTACTCTATCTCTGTTCATAATGATTGGAAAGGTTATTGAATGAATGAGAATTCTCGTCCAATTGATAGCCTACAACGAATGGTTTTTGTTTGGAAAAGTATTCTACATTTAGTTGATTCACGTGTTCGGCCTCCTTCGTATGTCTTGATCACCAGACAGTAGCTTATCTCTCTTCATAATGATTGGAAGTTTAATGAATCGATGAGAATTCTCGTCCAATTGATAGCCTACAACGAAAGGTTTTTGTATGGAAAAGTACTCTACATTTACAGCTAGCTTATCTCTCTTCATAATAAATGGAAAGTTTAATGAATGGATGAGAATTCTCGTCCACTTGATAGACTACAACGAATGGTTTTTGTTTGGAAAAGTACTCTACATCTAGTTGACTCACGTGTTTGGAATAACACTTTTTAGATTTGCCTCCTTTATAAATTTCGCTCACACTCAATGGCGTAACTGCAGAAGTAACTTGGATGCATGGTGTGTCCTTAACATTCAGGGACTCAGCATATCTTAGGCTGAAAGCAATTTGGTGATTTCTGGCAATTTTATTTGGTTTCCATCAACCAAAGGGTGAGTATGCAGCCATGTTTTGAAATGTTTTGTCTCAGTTATCAGACTCGCTCCCATCATTAATCTTACAAATTAGTTCAGTGTCTTATATTGATAAAGAAATAGTTGACATGAATTTTTCTTACCATGAACTGAATTTAGCATTCTAAATCATGAAATACTACAAATTTGCTAACTATGATTTGTCTTTTTCCAATACCAGGTTTAACTTAATGCATTTCTAAAACTCGGGTCTTCTGAAATGATAATTTGTTTCCCTTATTCAGACAAGCATGTTTACACTTTTCTTTTATGTAGTATGTTATTTCGTTGGCAGCAATATTAAGATATATTTACATGTCTTCAACTTCAACTTTGAAATGAAAAGGATGGAGAAGGTCAACGAAGGGAAGGAAGAATGCTGCCATGTCTCAATTGATGCACCATCGAAGCGAGATAAAACTCTTGAACAGAAGATGGATGAGCTGTCCCCTTTGTCTTCTAAGCGTAGTATATATCGGGTTCCTACACAACTACGCCAAGGAAATGAGAAGGCCTTTACATCCCAGGTAGTTTCAATTGGTCCCCTCCATCACAACAACGAGGAGTTGAAGTGTATGGAAGAGCAGAAAATACGATTCTTGGAGAAGTTTTTAACCCGGAATAATGTGCCACTAGGTAACTGCATTCAAATTGTGAAGGGCAAAGAACAACAGTTGCGAAACTGTTATGCAGATGATCCCTTCAAAGAATTTGACTCTGATAAGTTTGTTGAAATTATTTTGGTGGATGCTGTTTTCAGCATTGAACTCTTGTTGACATCTTATTTTCCAGAACTGAGGGAGGCAGATGATGACTATATATTCCATAGACCTTGGAAGCAATGGGACATTAGGTATGATTTGCTTTTGCTTGAAAATCAGCTCCCATTCTCTATCATTAAGGAACTACTTGCACTGGTCAAGTCAGACTTACCCCAAGAGAATGATGTCACTCCTTCTGCAGTCAGACTCACCTATGAGTTTTTTAGCAGGACGGTGTATTTGATGCATGCTGGTAACCTTGACGTGGAAAAGAAATTATATTGTCGCGGTATCAAACATTTTGTTGATTTTGTTAGAAGTTATCTGCCATTATCAAACACTACCAATACGAAGAGACTCCAATCTTTTAGAGTACCTAATGTGACCAGTTTACACCAGGCCGGGATCACGTTCAAAGCTGGGGATGAGGACAAGAATCAGTTTGAGATAAAATTTGATAATGCACGAGGGATTCTAGAGATTCGACGCTTACTGATATACGACACGACAGAAAATTTTCTCCGATATCGGAGTGCATATGAACGATGCCATTTGGGCTTCTCTGAAAATTTATTTCAATGACTATGTTTTCCTGATTGATCGCCTAGTGGATAGCCCTGGTGGCATATTTCATCAAGAAGCTAAACCCTGGGAAACTCTTGATCAGAGGAGAATTCAAGTACACTGGCCTTTGTGAAGAGTTGATCAATTACTACAAGGTCCCTTGGCATAAATGGAGGGCCACCTTGAAACGGGATTATTTTGGTAATCCCTGGGCTGGTACCTCTGTGATTGCAGCAGTTGTGCTTCTCATACTCACTCTTATACAAGCATATATCTCTGTCATCTCCTGCTATAGCTAGCTAGCTAGGTGTGGTTGTTTTGTATATTGCTCTATCATGTACTCATATTTGCTTGCCAAGCAACTATTTCTATGCTGCCACTTAGGTTGTTGTGTGTTTGGTGTCAGTAGAGCTGACTGACATGGAAAGCCGTTAGCTTCGCTAGTTAGTTAGTTACTTAGAACTGAAGAACAGTTTGGTTGGTAGTGTACTTAGGCGCACCAAATCGTAATGGCATATATCTTGAATCTGAATATATATAGCAAATTACCTTGTTGATAGAGGCTCTGGAATTTACAGTTTTGATTCTTTTAGATTTACATTATTTGTGAGTAATAGTTATCTAGTTATAGAGATTTTGATATTTTAATTAAAAAATCAATCATTGTAATAATTTTAAATTATTAAAAAAATATAGTATGAAAATTGAAGATTAAGAATAAATATATGTACTCTAAATTGTGCTAAAAATGGGTCTATATTTTTTTTCAAAATGTTTAGTCTCACTAACACTTATAGAAAACTTGCCAGCTTCTCTCTTGTCCTTGTTGGTCTAATATGTATCACTTGAATCAAATGCCAAACATGCTCAGTCTTATTCCGTAGGAGAAAAAGATTGTAACACGTGACTTCGAAGCCATTTGAGGGGCTTGTTTGCTGAAGGTGACAGAAAATACTGATTATCTTTGCTCAAGACAGGAACTGATGTTAGGAATTTCGCTAGAGATTATTAAAAGTAATTTTAATATATTAGATACAAATGCAATCATCTTCCTTTTGACCTAATTCCCCCATTGTTTTTGTTGTTTCCAATCTTTTCCCGACCAGCGTCGTTCCAATACTTGATAAATACATTATTCTGCGATCACTTTCATGAAGAACGGAACAAATCGTTTTCGAAATTGGAAAGAGAGTGAGAAATTATCAAGAAATCTTAGAAAATGCATCTTGGAGATGCTTTAGATAATCTCCATGATTACCTTTCCACTTTAATTTAGTTAAGCTGATTCAGCGCCTCTCTAGCTATCTTTTGGTACACATATCAACCAAGAGGGCTAAACAATTTGGCAGCAGAATTGTGGATCCCCTACGGTTGGAAACCAATCATAGAGGGTAATATTAGAGAGAGCGAAAGAGATTTATGAGTTTTAAAAAATTAGTTAGAGAAAGTGGGTTTTATTACAAATAACAATAGTAGTTATATATATATATATATATATATATATATATATATATATATATATATATACACTCATAGTTATTAAAGTCAGAATGGACGATTCAAAGTTAGGTAATAACTAATGATAAAAGATAATCCAATCAAAACAGGTAAGTCAATAATAAGCTAAACCCTGGGAAACTCTTGAACAGACGAGAATTCAAGTACACTGCCCTTTGCGAAGAGTTAAATAATTACTGCGAGGTCCCTTGGCATAAATGGAGGGCCACCTTGAAACGGGACTATTTTAGGAATCCATGGACTACTATCTCTGTGATCGCAGCAGTTGTGCTTCTCATACTCACTTTTATACAAGCATTTTTCTCTGTCATCTCCTACAATTGCTAGCTAGCTAGCTACGTGCATGCGGTTATGTTGGATATTGCTTTATCATGTACTCATGTTTGCTTGCCAAGTAACTATTTCTATGTTGCCTCTTATGTTGTTGTGCGCCACTTCTGGTAAGAAAATAGTGTACCTTATCAGTTTTAAATAAATAATACTATTTGTGTGTGAGTGTGTTATATGTACAATAATTGTAAAATATATAAATAGAGACAAATAGCCAATAAGATTTAATTGTTATAATATATTAATAAGAATCAGTCTCTATTTATATATTGTGTTGTCATTTTATAATACATTAATGTGTAAACAACATTACCCATTTGAATTTACCTTACCTGCAGGCAACAAGGATCAAGTTTCTGAGGATTTAGCTGCTGAAGTTTTGATACCACAACAAGAAAGAAATATTGCTTCCACAACCTATTGTGAGATTTTGGGAACAATGGCCCACAAGTCATTCATTTGTATGGATTTATAGTTCAGCTAATTTTATAAAACTTAATAAATTTAATAATTTAAATTTTGTTTATGAGGATTAAATAGTGAGAGTAACATAATTGAGTAAAAAATTAATCATACTAAAAGCTTTTTAAGTTGTTATCAGTGGAAAATATTTGGTGGAATGAATACAAATACTAGCTGTTACAACAAAATGAACCGTAACCAAAAATAGATGTGAGAAATATATGGCATAGAAATTGAAGGTTAGAAATGAATATACTATAAATCCTGATAGGCACTGCCCTTGAAGGTTGATTTCCTTCCTACCCAAAGCTTTGCTCATTGTAAAAATGGCTTTCACGATGCCCAAACAAACCTCCAGAATTAGATGGTGGTTCGCCTGAGTATGTCTGCACTCACTATCCCAAGCCTATTGAAGAGCAAACAACCCGTTCGGGCAAATCCCTGATGTGTCTCTTTATCCACTTGGGTAAACACCACCCTTGAAATCCCCTTATTTGAGGACTTTACCATCCTTTCCTCTCAAAAAGTGTCCCTTATCAGTAAGTAAATTAGTTAATGGAGGTGTTTGGTAGACAGAGGCTTTAATAGAAGGGTAATCCTCCTCTCACAAGACACCCACACAACCAATAAGCGACTATGGGGTGTGGGATGTAGACATTCTGCCAGGAATATCTTGTGGAAGTAGCATCACTTTTAATGGAAACATCAAAGATGTCAAAGAATCTTAGATGTTCGAGCAAAGAGCAAAATGTCCAAGTTTAATGCACATGTATGAGATTACTTTAGTAATCTCACATCTTCGGATTGAGATCCTCTGCCGTTAAAGTAGAAGAATCTTACATTATCCAATAACAAGTCTAAAACATTTTATAAATGATCAATGTTATCTATTTGTTATACATGCTTAGGACTTCAATGTCTGCGGTTTATATTTGTCATACCAAACATCAGAATTTCAATTTTCATCCATCTTATATAATCTGATATCTTATGCTTAGCCATCCAATATACTAGTGAATTTAAGAATAAAAGTACCAAACATCTTCCTGGTTGTTTAGGAAAGAGAGGATTGAATTGCTCTTCCCTGTTTTTATAAAAAAATGGGTCTATGTTGTTTTTTTTCTCTAACATCATAGATCTACTCATTAAAATAGAATCACTTGAGGCAATACAATAATAGAGAAATAAATATAAAAGTAAGAGAGTAAAAAATACAACTTACATATTAAATTTAAATGTCAATGAAGTGTCATATTTTTATGATCAATGCAAATAATTAATTTATCAATAATCATTTAAGCTCAAATGTTTGAGAATTCAGAAAGTATTCATTATTCAAAGGATTTCAAGTTTGCCTCCGCTACTATTTTACATACCATCATTTTATTCTTACAAAATAATTCTTATTAAATATTCACTTAAAAGAATTTAAAATTTTAAATGTATATGATCATTTCGACTAGAGTATAAAAATCACAAAATCTCATGTTTCCCATAAGTTTGAGTAATTAGTGCTTTCATCTTACATATCTAAATTTCGAAATTCACCATAGTATTAAGAAGTATTAAAATTATTATTTTAAAATTTAATTGGCAATCAAATACTGCTGATTTAATCATATTATACCGATGTGACTAAATAATTAATGCTAATTCTTTGGTTGAGGTTAAAGAAGCTCAACCTCAATTAAAATATATTAATTTTATAGCAATGATATTCGTAGAAAGTAATTTTGCACACTAATATACACAAATTTTTAACTCTTATTTTTTCGCTCCCCTATGTGTCAATATCATTTTTCTTCATTATACATAGACACTACTTGCCAGCTTCTCTATTGTCCTTCTTTATATGGGAACCTTTTAACCCTGTTGGGGGCTTGGTCAAAGATGCATCACTTCAATCAAATGCCAAGCATGCTCAATAAGATTTTGGCCAACTCTTTCTCGTTCATGCTTCATCCCCTTTATTCGTTACGGTTTTATTATCCGTAGGCCTTATGAAAACCATCATCCGCTGAACATTTTTCAGTAGTTTGGTGGCCAATAGCTAACCACTTAAAACCATAAGCAATTTTGGAGATAGAACGAAAGAAAATTTTGAAACTCAATGTGTTACTTGGAAATATCTCCAAACACACATGCAAACTTCTATGCATAATCAAATTGATAAATGTAAAAAGGAATATAAAATCAACTTTGATTTAGTATTTCTAATTTTGTCACTTGAGTATAAATCTTGTATAACAAATCATGTCGTAAATTACACATTTCATGACATCAAAATAATCTCTTCCACCAATATTGTGATTCAAGTTAGCTTGTAATCAAGCTAACTTCAGAATCAAAAAACATCAGTTATGCGTTTAGTATATAAGTGAAGACAATAGAAGTATGTTAGTAGCAAGCATTGCCATTCGTATTTGGACTTCGACAACGAAACCCCTGCATGCCACTACATAAGAACCCATCACTCCACTTTCCTCGTCCAGTTTTTCAATACTCATTGCTGATACATTACAGCATGTTTGCGCATGTTCAATTAAGACAGATTAATAACACTCCTGACTACTAATATTTTAACTAAATGCATGAAATTCAAATTCCTGAATGATAACAAATTGCGAAAAACATTCCATGAATGCATAGAAGGATTCTATACCCCAGGAAGGCAAGTAAATAAACCTGACAAGCAAACGTTAACTAGTTTATATATCAGCAACCAACAAGTTAACCATTATCCAGGTACTTGATGTTGTGTTGACAACTTTTTTCTCATTGTCCAAAATGCAGCAAAATAGTGGTTCTGCAAAACAGGTAATACCGTCAGTAAATTTAACCAGGGAAAAGCTTTAAATATGCAATAGCAATGAGTTAGTATGATTCAGGTGGATCACCAGGGATATAATTAAGATAGATAATGACCAAACCATCCGTTTGTTTGCCCCAATTAACCATTCCCCCAATTAGTTTTCATGGGGAAAAAATATTTGTAATTTTGTAGATTTTTTTACATAAATCAGTAGCTATATGATTTATGATAAAGCAATTTAAGAATCTGTGGATTGATCCAACAATTGCAGAAAGCCTTTAACTTATAACAAATGCAAAGAAGCGACATAAGGTCATTAGTCACATTGAGCTCTTTCACCAAAACATTGCACTTTAAGGAAAAAAAACTGAAAAGTAGGGCACATTTAAAACATTTGCCCAATCCATGACAATTTTGGCCACATCTTTTTCCAATTAGTTCTTCTCCACAGCAAATGTGCTTGTTGGCACTCCAAAAATCTTAAGTCTAAACACATTTCATCATAACTCTTGATGCAACAAAACTTGTACGATCAGTAAAGCTGATGAGATACCAATGTTTTTTTTCACCCCTTAATCTCTTTTTCTGTATCACTCACCATTTCTCAGTTTTTGCCTAAGAGCTCACACCCACTCTCTCCTTTTCCTCAGTTCCTCTTTCTCTCAATGACACATATTCCCCAAGAAACAACCCTTCCCAAGCCCCAACAGCAAATAACCCACCCAGGTCTCACCTTTTCTTCCTCACTCTTTTTTTTTTTTTTTTTAAATAATTAGTCAGCAATTTAAAACTGATTGTTTAATTAAATATAAGCAAAATAACTAATAATCCTTTTTATGAACAATATAATTTGGAGAATTAAGTACATACATGAAAATAATTGAATTTAGCATATATATTCTTTTCTTTTGACAAACTTATAAATTTTTGGATATACTACACTCCCCACCTTTAAGGTTTAATCAAATGACACTTTTAATTGAAAGTTGTCAGAGACAAGCGATTTATAGTGAGTATATAAATTTTTATGTGAAATTTCGGTGTAATTTATATGTGTATGAATAATTATTCCTTTTAAATTATAGAATTTTTATATATACTAAATGTCCCAAAATTATTGTTCACAAATTAATAACTACTTGTGTTTTCTTTAATTAAAATATCATTATTAGTTTATAAGTAAACTAGAAAAAAAAAATGTAGAAAAGTTGAGAGGTGGAGCGTTGAGTATCTGGATGTGGCAGGGGAGTATGTAGTGTGAAACGGAGAGAGAAGGGAGTGGGTGCGAGAATGAGCCGAGTATAAGAAAAATAGAGAAAGGGTAAATGATATAAAGGAAAATAGCCAAGATGCAAAAATTTCAATTGATGCCGTGAGTGTCCTGACAAGAGCAATATCTGTATAAGTGTTTCAGGTCAGTACTTTGATGATACGAATTTGTGTTACCGGGATTCACGATGACAATCAATCAAGATTTTTTAACGCAACAAGGACATTTTATGTGATAAAAAAAATTACAAGGACATTATAATAGCACCAAGAAGGGCAACTGTAGATGAATATGGGAAGAAAAGAAAGATGGCAAGAGCAGAACGAGCAGAGGAACACTTGCATATGGTTAGAAGCTTACCTGCATCATTGATCTAGGATTTGTAGTGTAGGTTGTCTCGATTGTGCTTTCTTTCTGCAGTGCATGATCCAACAATGCAAGTATGATTAATTGTTCATAGAAACAAGGTAGCATTAAGTAAATTGAGATTACCTCAAATTGAAATCCATAATGCAGGGCAACCCTTTTTACATCTTCCAAACTCAATTCAATGGACATTTCCTGTTGGCAAATTTCAGAATATGACAATCTATTCCAAGCACGTGATGTGGTATACATGAATATAAAAATGAAGCTTACATCTTCTTGTCCATACATGTCTGCAAAGTGATAGAGTAGAGGACCCAAATTTATCCAAACCTGGTACGGTGTCACCCAATATAAAGGATACAGATGAAATCATGATGGCAACAAGCAAAACGAACATATGAAGGAGCAGAAAGAATAGAGAAGGGCAAAAGAAATCCATCTGGGTTTAGGAACTTACTCCTCCATCCTTCAAGATTTGTGAAATTATTTCAATGTATTCAACTATATTGTGAGCAGTATCAATGAAAAAACAGGTCACAACTGCATCCCAAGCACCTGCATAGCCATTGTACACCTCACAAGAAATTACAACAGGGATATGGTATAATCTTGCATATCAGTAAAGATATGGTAACGTTGTGAAGGAAGTAGGAACTGTGATGTTACTATTAACTTATGCTAAAGATTAACAAAATTTGTACTTGTATCTCCAAACAACAAAGGGTGATCATTATGTCAGTTTCTCTTTCTTTAATTTAAAACCTTAATGCTAACAACAATTGATTCAAGAACTATTTCAGCCTGTGTTTTAATCTTCATGAACAGGGTCCAAATTTGAAGTAATTGAGGAAAAAACAAAAATATAAAAGTAGATTCCACTAATTCCAAATTCAAAACTTTTATTGTAGAGTTCTTTGGCTTCAAATGGTTTAATTTTTTTTCCTCAGCAAAACATAAGAAGCAGATATCAGTAACATCTAAAACTTTTCAATACTATTGGCTGCAAATATAAAGCAGTGGAAAAAAAAATTTCAACCACTAGCAAAGATGTATAAACTTATGCAGCAATCACAACAAATTGGCAGCCATCACATCTTATATAAGTCAGTACTATAGATTACAAGTTTAGAACAGATAATTAGAATACATCATGAACTTTAATTATAGGCTCTCTACAGGCTCAAGTTTTCATAGGAGCTGTTTCTTGTTTCATTTTTTAAATCATGGTAGGCAGCAAAGCAGTAGTTCCTCAGTGCAAATGCTGCCAATATCTCCGTATCACCCCCTTTGAAATAATGAAGTTAACACATTAAATCAAGAGAGCATGAATGGGATATGCAAGCAGTTTTAGATTCAAATTCATCACATACACTCTAAAAAGATTACTCTTTTAGAGCTTCCAGTATATTATTATAAATATAAAGAAGAATTGAGAGACACTATTTCTCATACCTACTTGGCTAGGATCACTGTAGACTTCAACAAAGTCACCACCACACATAGAAAATCCTTCAGTAATTCCTGCACTGCTCCCATGCATCATTGAAAAACATTGTAACTAACAAAACACAGGATATAATTGCAAAAATAAATCACACCATCATCTATTAATATTTTGGTATTTCTATGAAGCATCCATGTCTCCATTTTCTTGGTGTGGCAAAAGGAATACATTTTCTACGAAGAACAGGTCTTGCTGTTTTAGCTTAAAAATAGGTAAAAGGTTCTAGACTTTAAAGAACAACACCTTTTGTGAGTCATTATACCTGACTCAATGCCAGTGTCTCACCTGTAATCATATTCTAATAAGTAGCTTATTAAAAAAAAGTGAAAAAAAAAAATGGGAATCTATGATATAGCACCTCATTCAATAAAGAAACAAGATGACAATAGTGCAAAACAGTCTAAACATGTGACAAGAATGACATGGCATCATGTTTGAGGAGTGTGAAAAACACTTATTGCCAGCACTCAAACCAAAGGGATGCAGAAAATAGTATGTATGATGTAACCAAGCTACGAGTTCGTAAACTAGTGATGAAGATAACTAGATAAGTAACCATGATGGTAACAGCTTTTGTCAATATTTTTCCATAACAGATGACGTTTAAAAAAGATATTAGTAATGGAAATGAACTTTTAAAGCTTTAATAAAAACCTCTTTTAATAAATTAGTCAAAAAATTTTAATTCCCACAACTCTAAGCTTAGTCAACAAATTTTAAATTTGCCTTGTGTGGCATATGGGAACATAAAGTTTATTTTTGTTCAAGTCTTCAAGAAACTTATTACCATCAAGATATATATTGAAAAACATCATAAAGTGGGAAGAAAACATATTCACAAGTGAGTACATAGCGATATTAAAATTTCCTACAGCTTTGGAAACAGGAAGAAAATGAGACACTAGCTTACACATATAAGTACCTGGCTGGATGAATATCTGGTATTGAAACAGGACGAAGTTGGTCACTATCTGAGAGTGAATTGCAATTGCTGTGTATCCAAGGATATATTGTCCACTCACCCACAGTTTGTGTACTAACATAATCAGTCAAGCCACTTGATTAATGAAACAGAAAAATAAAAGGCCAACAAAAAAGACTTCAGAAGGACTATTCTTATTTTGTGTATTAAAACAATATGTATTTCAACATGAACAAGACCAAAATGAACAGAGAAAACCCTATCTTCTTACTGGTTGAGAATAAAACTTGAGCAAATCATCATATAGTATGAAAATTCATTTCCCTGACTGATAAATCCTGCACCAATATGAAATATTACCAATAGTAAAATCATATACCAACATAAAAATTACATAAGCCTAGTATTATGCACAAACCTAAACATGAAATCTCCAAAGCCAGTCGACCAAGTCCAGCACCAGGAACTAAACAGGCAGGTGGGCTGTTTGAAAAGTTTTTATGATTTTAATTAATAAGAAATTGCTCAAACAACCTTCAAGTAGATTAGGAATTTCCTGCATGTAACAAGAGTATTATGCACTACCTTTCTTTACTGCGATTAGGGAATAAGGCATCTAGCTCCTCAAGTATAGGCTTGTAGCACTGATCACGTTCTTTTTTACCCTAACAAGATACAATTACAAAAGACAAAAGGGAACTCCAGATCAAGTTTTGCAAAGGATAACCATATTTAGAAATCAATTTTATATACATATGTGTGTGTGTGTGTGTGTGTGTGTAGATGTATAAATATAAAAATAAGTAGTACCTCTGCTGCCCAGTCTCTAACTATATTCCTTATTATACACCGAACCTTCAACAAAAGCGGTATTAATTTAGATAGAAGTGGCCAAATGTTATGAGAGATTGAGAGTTGTCTTAAATGATAACCAGTGTACTAAGATCCGTCTATTGAGAAAAATAGCAAAACACAAAGACCATAGGGCAATAATCATACTATGTGTTGATTTATTGATGCAGAAGATATGTTTATTAGTGCCATTTATTAGTGCTAGTCATATATAGATTGGACAAGAGAAATTTTATTCTGAAGTGTTAACTTTCTTAAATCATTCAATGATTTGGAAAGAAATCCAATTATTTCTTAATCATGCAGACTGCCAAGTATCACGTTTGAATGCTGTAGCAGAGCTTAATACTTCTTACCTCATTATTTGGCTGCTTTTGTTATTCAATAAACTCTACTAACAAGGAATTCTTAGAATAATTACTTAAAAGGCTGAAAAAGCTACTAATATATGCTACTTTAGTAGTTCATTTATATTTCAATCCTAATGTTTCTAATAAAATTTTGCAATATTTGATTACTTTTCACCATCCCTAGTCACGGGCTGCATTTGGACTCACATTTCATACTATGCCCATCTTATTTGGTCATATTATATTGTCTCAGTGTCTTATAATTTTGTTATCAATAAAAAGTCTAAAATCATCATACGATAAGAAATTGGTTACCAAATTTGTAAGGTTAAATTGAGAGTAGTCCATACCTGCGGAGGTACAGCTTCATCAGATTTACACATTTATTAAAAAAGATTATCATCATATAAATCCGTAAGTCTAGGCCAATTCATTTAGTTTTCTATGATTTCTAGTCCATTAAAGTTGCTAAATAAGCAAATGCTAAACAAAAACTCTTCACCATATAAATATTTAATTTATAAACAATTACTACTATTATCTATTGTTTAGAAATCTATATTTTTATTTATGGTACAAAAAATCTATATTTACTGGTACTTATTAAACCCTATTAACAGAAAAAAACCACTCAGTGCGAACAACCAGGTAATTTCTTTTAGTTTTAGTTTTTGATATAGTAATTCAAACATTTTGTTCTCTTCAACTCTCTTCCTCTTCTGGTGTTCTTGACTTCACATCTCTATATCACTTGCTCATATGAGGGGCCATTATTCGATGCCTGCTGCTTTCTGTTTTCCAGGAAGATACCTTTCCAACTGCACCTAGATACTAATGTTTCTGTATACGCTTCAAATTCCCATGCTGTCCTCTCGCTTTCTCTTCCTATGCTTCCATATGTATTCCTAAATTCTGATGCACTTATACCAAATCATAGATATCTGGAAGTGGAAGTATGGATGCAACACAGGAGAATGGCTGAACAGGACCGACAACTTTGGAAAGAGATTGAAGAAGACTAGAATGTGATATATCAATCTTGGTTGCTATATTTCACAATATGGTACACAAACACACTATAATTTGGGTCAGAAATCCAGGAACCTTTGGTAGGGGGAGGGGAAAATTATGTAACACTGGACTGAACTATATTTGATTAAATTACTCATAAAAAAATCAGAAACTTTTTGGGATGCCTTGGCAAAAACTTGCTAGCCCACAAGCTTAGAAAAGAAAACATTAGACTTCAAACCAGGGAAGCTTGAAATCGCATTAGGATGCTTGCCTGTTGCATTCATGAACAGTCCCAACAACCCATAAAACACAACATTATTAACAGACTGAGCCAGATCTTGAATTTCCATTTCAGGCTTGTAAATAAAATGCTCATAACTCATCAACAGTTGAAAATATCAGAAGCTCACAGAATTGAAAATCCCACCACACAATCCAAAATGTTTCAGATTTTTATTAATGAATGAGATTTTAAATGCAACATGCTCTACAGTGTAACTGATTCACTCACCAGTTATTAAAATGTAAAATTGCATAGTTTTGTGACCTAGCATCCCACTTTGTCAATCATGAAAATAAGCATAGAATCATCTATCCAAGTATAGAAGCAATAAAACCAGTCCCAAGTAATATATGAATAACTAAACTTATTAGAAAATAATAATAATAATAATAACAGTAACAATAATAATAATATGAGGCATCATAAGTGTACCTTATCTACATCAACCAATGGAACATTTAGTTGAAAAGATGGATCCAGCCATTCTTGTCGAGATGAAGATACCTGAATTATAGCAGGCAAAAGAAAATAGAAAAAAAAAATGACAAAGAACAGGAAAAAAGACATATATAAGTATCTTCAAAAGATTTATCTTTATTAAAATAGACATCTAGAACACTACAAAAATTTGCAGTGAAGTTTAAAGTTGACAGTTCAATGTTTATTGACCATTTTGCTGAAACATTTGGTCATTGGTGTATAAAAACAATCAAATGAAAGTAAATGAATCATTATTCTCCCTTAAATGCCCATCAAAAAGGAGAGATGATGAGAAAAAAAAAACCAATATCACAAACATAGGGTACTCCATCACCTGCAGAGAACAAACTAAGGACAATAATTAATATGCAACAAAAACTGTATGCCAGTGATGACCATGCCACGCCAGACCCTGACCACAGAACTTAATCATTAAGAGGATCCTTTAGACTGTTAACTAGCTAGATACTTTCTTTTGAGTATAGAAGAATTGAACAACTTGCACCAGACACACCATCTTTCCGTCTTAGGTTCCCAAGTACACATAAATCAAGTTCAGAACAAAAAGGGATCCTTTTAACAAATGATTGGGTATGGAGATATGTTCTTACTCAAACTTATCTAGGATGGTACATTCAACTATCCAAGCAGGAACAATTCACTAATAAATGACATGCTCGCATCATTGTTGTTTATTTCCCAATTTTTTTTAGAATGTCAAGAACCAAGTTTGTTCCTACTGTTCTACTTATTTCAAATAAATAGATTGTTTGTGCACTAATCCACAAGATAGAGAAAGGGAGAAGACAGAAGGCAGGAAGAGATGAAGTGAGGATACGTCAGGACCTGATTTAGAGAAGGTAACAAGAACTAGGTTTGAATACAAAAAATTATCAGCGGTGTCAAACTGCAAGACAATATCACAACAAGAAAGATAAGGCATGGCTTTATCTGATTACTAAGAAATGTATCAATACAAAATTACAAATCATTGTAGAATCATTATATCACCTATAAATCAATTCATCATCTAAGAACTTCCACAAGGTGCTCAATGGTACCACTACCAGTAACTTTTGAAATCATATTGAAAGTTAAAGCAAACTAAAGGAATTACATTGCCATTAGGATCAACCACAACATTTCCACCATATTCATCAGTCTCTTTCATATGTATCGAGCTTGGAGAATGGCTCCCAGTTTTAGACTGACAGTGACCTTCAATGTCTACCTCCTGTTGTTATCTACAGGGTCAAATTTCTAAATGAAAAAACAAATGATTGAAACAACCAAACACAAGTCTGATTTATTCAAACAAAATGGGTAATGGATTCATGAATGCTGCAAAAACCTCATTGGTCTGTACAGGGCCTACAGGTACTGGCAACCTGCATGATTCATTGCCATCCTCCACACAATCATGTTGATCAGATGCAGAACAACACATCATTCTTCTTGAGTTTGACTCACACGAGCAAGTATGACTCCCTTCAGAGACTAAATGATCTTTTGGGACATGTTCAGGATGCAGGTCTTCACCGATATCTACGTCTTGACTCATATCAAGCGGAGGTTCAAATGCCTACAAGAGTTCATCACACCAAAATCAAAACAATACCATAACACAGAAAAAACTATAAACATGCAGAAAGAGTTGGTTCTGACCTGCAGCATGTTGAATATGAAAAATGAATTTATGGAGATACACCTGCAGCATAAGAAAGCATACAGACCACAATATGCTGAGAATCCATAATTTTGAGTAAAATTTTATTCAAAAATGGCCTTTCTGTTATAAATTGCTGTAACATCTTATATTATCTATATGCAATCATACCATTGACTTTAACCATATTATCTAATGAGGAAAAAGTTTGCTTTGAACACGAGTAACTGACAGCTTGAATTTGCATTTGTATAAAACAGAACAGGTAAAGGTTATATTTAAACAAGCCTATTTCAGAGAAAATAATAAAGCTCAAATACAGTGCAATTTACAGAAATAATAAGGCTAACATTGAGATTGATGGAGTTATAGTATCACAGAAAACACTACAAACAAGAAATGAAGAACAGAGAGAAAAAAGATGAGAAACAATCATTTGTTATCACAATTAAACAGCCTCCAAGGATGCACAATCATTCAACCTTATTTCTATTAAATAACACTAAATTTTTTTAGTCCAAAATTATGCATAAATAAAATAGAGCAAGACAGTCTCTTCGTGGACACCACAGTTTGTTCGAACTTGCCCCTTCCCACCCCCTTCCCCTGGTTCGAACCTCCCCATGTACCAAAAAAAAAGCGTAGAACAGGACAAACCTAGATGTTAATTCCAAGGCCTCATCAAATACATGGCTACTAAAGGATCAGTAATTACACGAATGCAGTTCTACACACCAACAACTTCAAAACCACTTATTCTCCTCTTCGTTCCTCAATGAAAGGAAGTGCCATCAGACCCAAAAGTCATGAACATCAACTCCAGAACAACTTAGAAAAGTGTTGATAAAAATAAAAAAGAACATAAAAAATTTAAAGAAATAACAAAACAACAAGTAAATTACCGGCGTAATCTTTGAAACTTCATAGGATAATGGGCTAATAGAGCCTACAAACACAAGAACAGGGGAAGTAAACAAGGGAACATAAGAATCAACAGAAAAGCACTAGAAGAAATTAAAAAATAGCAACAAAAGAACAAAAAATTTAATAATGAATAGAAAAAGAAATAGACAACAACCCTAGATGGCATTATCTAGTACCCAAAAATCCAAAGCTCCAACTAAGGTCAAGTCTTTTCTTTCAAAAGGGATACTAATTAAACTTACGCTAATGATATGTTAAATATAAGTAGACCCCAAATAGCTCTCTACCCCATGGTTCCAGCGGCAAAATAGCTGCTCATTCACTTTTACACAGTACAGCAGCTGCATCCATTTCAAAAAGATTGTTTAAAGTTTTTCGTGAATCCTGAGCGTGTCCTCTCAATTTTCGTCAGTTTCTTATTATGAGTTCATGGAACTTTGACAGGAATTGGAATGGAAACACTTATGGTGATGAGCTTGTTATTCGTAGATCTATAATGCTAAAACATTTCCATAGCTTTCTTTGGCGATTAGCCCATAGTCTGCATCAAATGATATGCAGAGGGATTGAAGGTTTATTGTGTTAAAATGCTTGTTTGCTTTTACATATTTTTTTTTCCAGTGCCTTTGATAAGGAGTATATCTTATCCTCGTGTGTAACCCAGTCCCCTTTTCTTTTTTGTCATGAATTTTCTTCTTCATAAAAAAAAAAAAAATTAAAACCAAAAAAGTTGTATTAGTGCAGTGTTCAATACAACCAAGAGAAAACAATTAGTATTCTAACAAATAGTGTACAATATAAAGCAAGCATAAAATATACATAGATAAAGATTCAAGGCGAAAAGCTTAGTAATTGTCTGTTACAAATTAACCAAAAGAATGGATACTAAGAGAAGTTCAAACAGTAAGAAGATAAAAGGACACATACACTTTGCCAGACATCCAAGAATGTAAATTTTGAGCCAATGATAAATATCAAACTCCATGATCCATATTTAAAACTAAAAGAAATTTGAAAAAAAATAAAACTAAATACACACTCATCTCCCAAATTTCCTTTGACCAAATTTTTGGGGATTCTAAACCAATTTTTCAAAAAACAAAAGGACAAATGAGAAGAACATAAAGGCGTTGACCAAAATGTGTAGAAGTAATCTAATAATCAAACTGCAGTCTTCCGTCTTATAAACTTGTCATATTTAGTTTTTTCAATACATCAGAAAAAAATTTTATATTACTGTATTAGGATGATGTGACAAATACCTGAATCAAAGCTTTTAGCCATTGATTCATTTTGATAGAATTCCTCAAAAAATTACTTATAAATAACACAGAAGGAAGCATCTCTTTAGTATAATGGAAGCAACCTACAAGCAAGTGCTCTCCATATATTAGTTATAATTTTCTAATTAAGTTGTAGTATTAGAATAACTTCACCAAAGCTAAATGAGAAGTACTAAGGTAAGAAGAAAATAATAACTAACACTAGGGATGTTCATCAAACTGAACAAAATCTATCAAATTGATTATTGTTCTATGTTTTTTTTGCTTTTGGGAAAGAAGATTACTGTTCTATTTAACAATACTTACAGGGTGCAAGAAAGCTAAATAACTCAGAAAGAGCAATTTAAAAGTAACTAAGGTTCTATTTATAAATTTATATAAAAGAAACTCAACATGGATACCTAGGGAGGACTATAGTTATTTCTTTTGATTCATTGTTCAAATTACAACTAATCTATTCTTTTGGATAAAAAGAAGAATATTATTGGAGACAAGAAAGAAAGAAATATTACACAATAAATGAGGAAGATAGGACATCCTGAAAAGGAGAGGAACACCTGTGCTTAAAACAATTTCAAAACTCACAAGCCAAAATACCTTAGCAAGTGAAGGAGATAAATACCTTATGGGTGGGCGGAAGCTTCCCAAAAGATCTTTCATATCTTCGGACATCTTCTTCTGCAGCATCGGGATAGCTGCATGAGAAGTCAAAGAACGGAATGACACAAGTGTTACTTCCAATGAAAAAGATGACAAGGGCATACTGTGTTTCAAACATTACATTGGCAAAATAAGATAAACAAAACAATGGCAAGTACCACACTATAATAGATATTTATGAAGTATATGCTAAATTCCAAGTTAAACTAGCTTATACTGTATCTTATTAAAATAATTACAAAACTGCATCTGAGATAATAGATCATAATATATAATAATGTATGCTAAGTCAAGAACACTTTGGTCGCTTTACATACAGTATGTGCATTTCTAATTCAAACAAAAGGCGTCTCATTGATATTATAAAATCAGCAATAACAAAAAGAATGAACAATTTACTGTAAAAGCAAATAAAATACCAAATAAATCAAATGTTATATAATATGACACAAAGAGGGAAACAAACTAAACAAAATAGTAAATGCATGCATTCTTTCTGTCACAAAACCTTTCCTCAAACTGAAATGAGCCAGTTATACATTACCTAGTCCCTATTATCAAGATTGATGTTCATTTAGCAATAGCAAATAATGTCTTCCAATATTTTTAATTGATCAGTGTCAAATGAACTTGGCTCCACATCC
This sequence comes from Dicorynia guianensis, assembly GCA_037013595.1. Classification (NCBI taxonomy): domain Eukaryota; kingdom Viridiplantae; phylum Streptophyta; class Magnoliopsida; order Fabales; family Fabaceae; genus Dicorynia; species Dicorynia guianensis. The sequence goes on from JASUAB010000005.1 coordinate 31,927,721, forward strand.
ACTGCATTGAAATTAAGCACACTTACGGAAATCATTCTAATTGACTCCACATTTTCTCTCTTCAGAAACCAGACATGTGATGGCAAATCATTTGAACACAGTATTTATTAGATCCCAACAACCATAGCACCACACTTCTCTCTCGAAGTTTAAAAAAAAGTGAAGCAATAAAAGAAACTCACAGGAATTTTTCAATTCTAAACCTCCTTCATCTCTCACAGTATATTCGGAATAACAGTTTAGCAAGACTTCCTAGATTTTATCCAATCTTAACATCATTTACTTAAAGAACAGTGTTTTGAGGCAAGCCCCCAAAACCCACTCTCGTAACGTGTTCAATACTTATTTATAAGTACAATACAAACACAATTCCTTATCGCCAGCTTACCCAGTAACGATCACAACCGAAAATCTCATTGCTGAGAAATTTTCTAAATACAAAGCGAAGAAAAAAAGCGGCCGGGGTGGAAAAACAAACTAGTGTAAGTTGCTGAAATTGACGAAAGAGAAGAAGGAGCTGTTCATACTTGAGGTAAGCACTGATGATGCGCCTAAGGGATTTAATTTCTAGGGCTTCTTCAAGCTTCAATCGACGACGCTGCTCATCGTCTTCCATGTCCTCCACCCTAGGCATGTTGCCTCTCGTTTAACTTTACCAGACTGCACCTGCACCAATGGCCGAGCCTACTACTGGCTTGCACATCTAAATGAACTAGCGGGTTGCGGCTATTTCACCAAATCACTGCCATGTTCCCAAAAAAATAAAAAGAAGTAGAAGAAGAGCATGATGCTTGTGCAAAGCACGGGACTTTTTTTTGGGGAATTTAATTCCCCGTGAAAAACAATTATTTTGAAAATAAACCACAGACGCATTATTTTCCTCCCCTATTTTGTATAGGTATTTTATGTGTATTTTTTTTTTACCAATTGTCCATATATTTGTAATTTAGAATGTATTTTTTAAAATAAAAGATATATGGAACAAAATATCTTAAAGATTTTATTCATATCCCTTATTACCTTATCTGTGTATCAATTTAAGGTGGTTCATCTTCTCCTCTTTAGATGAATGTATTTTTTCTTTATCATTCTCAGTAATTTCAACTTTGTTTCTTTTTTATTATAAATTGTATAAAAGTCCAAATAAGAAGGTGTGAGCTTTAGTTTTTTATCAAAATTTTTAATTTCTTTTTTAAGCACGTTATATCTCTATAGATGTTTTTTTTTTTTAATTTTGTAATTTTGTATGTGCGTTATCTAGATGTATTTTTCACGCACATAATTGCCTTAAATATACATAGTGACCTAAACTTTTTATGGTCAACTGGAGTCTAGTATGAGAGTGATGTGCTTAGAGGAACCACTTTGGGTTACCTTCAAACCCAGCCCATTCTTTAAGCTTGATACTCCCCTGGCACCAATTGTCCCTGTTTCCTTGTCACCCAAACAATCAGTCCCAGGTAGCAAACATACTACTCAATCTTTAAGCTTCTTAAGAAGTTCAGCGCAGGGGTGGGCATAGGGTGGTTCGGTTCGGGTTAAGGTGTCATATGTCAAAATTGAACGAACTCGACCAGTGAATGTGCCAAATTCAATGCTGACTGGGTGCAAAGTAAAACCGAGGTTCAATAGTTTGCTCAGGCTGCTCGGGTTGCAAAGGAGTCTTTGCGATGGAAGCGAACCCATTTTGGTGTTGAAGGCTCATGGTGACCGCGGAACCACCTGCCAAAGTGTGGATTGTAAGAAGGGAAGAACAGAGACAAACTCAACAATTGCCAAAAAGATGGCCAAATAAGAAAAACCTCAAATATATAAACACATCTTACCAAATAAGCAACAAACAAGTAAAGATTTATACCTTAGATTTTTTGGAGGTAGTACCATGATCGGCATTGGAGATTGCTTAGTCTTCTTGGTAAACCACTTTCGATTTCAACATAACATTTCAAACCCATTCTCGCTCAAAGAAAGATCCCCGATTGCTCACCCTTGGTTCAAGTTCAATGTGCTCCAAGCCTCCAACGACGCCATCATAGTAGCGTCTTTCTTTGGTAACAATTAATTGCAGCACCTATAGGTTTGATACCTAGTAAATTCGTGCAGAGGATAGAGAAGATTAGGAGGAGAGGGAAAGGAGAAATTAGGGCTGAGACTGAGAGAGTTAAACAAAGAGAGTGAGAGAACTGAGAGTCGAAGCACTTTTAGGTCTTGTACCCAATCAAATGATGGAGAGGAGATTAAGTGGACAGGGAGAAGAGAAATTAAGGCCGAGTCAAACAAAGAGAGCAAGACAACTACGAGGGGTAGTCTGAACTTTAGGTCTGGGAGTCGAAGGGTGAAGATTAGTATTTGGTAAAACGACGTTTAGACCACCGTGGTTCACAATTGTGACACCCGAACCCAGGTGTCCTAAACAAGCTGGATCAAGTTGATTTTGTACAGGTCAATCAAATTTAAGTCAGATGACGATTTCATGCAGACCCTGCTAGCTACATGGGCTTGACCTTGAATGGAGCGGGCATTCGAGAAAAATTGTTACGTATTTTGAGTGTATTACATACAAGGTTAAAAGTCTTGGAAAATTATTGTCTCCCTACAAGAGGTCCCAAGTTTTAAATGGTATTGTTATTCTTATAATATTATTTTTATTTAATGTTTATAACATAAAATTATAAAATTTACAAAAATTAACGAATCACAACTTATTGTTGATCCTATAACCTTATAACAGGCTATAAAAGCAGTATTTCTCAGCTAAAAAAAACCGTACTCCATCTCAGGCATTTTCAATCTTTAAATGCAAATATGTCATGTTACATAGCATCGTCTTTCATATGGGTTTATTAAGAACTCACATTAAGATTATTAAATTTGTTAAATTTTATAATTTAATTCATAAGATATAATAAATTTAAATTAATTAAATTCTTTTATATAAATATTAATTTATAAAAATAAAAAACATAAGATATAATAAATTTAAATTATTTAAATTCTTTGATATAAATATCAATTTATAAAAATAAAAGAGTTGTACATTTTATAGAATAATATTACTCCTACTAAGATTTTAACAAAAGCATAACAAAATTCATGATTATTAGAGTTGTTGGCTTTTAATGTTTAAACTTTAAACTATAAAATTTTATAAATTTAATATTTTAAATTTTTTATGTAAAATTTTTATAAAATTTAATTTATAAAAATTGGGTGACTGAATTTTATATTCATGTGAATTAAATAATAGAAATTTAAATTTATTGACACTCGTCATAATGTAATTGGCAAAATACATTACACCTGCGGTACATAAAATTCTCAGGGCTGTGCCGGTGAGCAATAGCTCAACGGGCATAATAGACTTCTACCCCCGGACCCAGCATGGATTCGAATCTTTGTATCCCCCTTCCCATCTTCAGCCATCATGGCTCCTAATGTATCACCCAAAAAAAAAAAAGAAATTCTCAGGGCTGTAGGCTGGGGTCTTCTATTTTATAGAAAATTAGTTTACAGCTATGTGGTAGACAAGTCAAGCCAGGTAGGGGAACATGGCCATATGTAGTGTTTATTTGGTCCCCCATGAGGGGCTAGCTAGAGTTGACTCATTCACACTCGAACTGCTTGATGTGATTGGGTGTTGAAAAGGAATGTGGGCTTGAGTCCTTTTCTTCCTCTTCTGAAGGAAAGTCTGAAGTGATCTCTTCATGGAAAGGCCACGCTGCCCACACATCAATGCTTGAGATTGCAATGAAAGCGATGACGCTGCCATTGCTGCTCTGCTTCCAATTCTTTCTTCCATCTCTCTACTTGCTAACCATATTATCACTTTAGCCTACATATACAGTTATCAAACATTACTTTATGACCATTCTTTCATTTAACCTTTTTTCTTTTTTTTTCCCTCTACTTTTCTTTATTATCATAATTATTTATTTCATATTACTTTAAAATTGTTCTTATAAATAAAAATTACATTCAAATTTAAAAAATATAAATCAAAATTTGTATCCATATTATTACAGCAATGCTGCTTTCACATGATTTGATGCAAATCATTACAGAAAATCAATTAAAGACTGCCTCTGATTAATTTTTAGAAGATACATTATGTATTACTTATACATAAAAGCCTGTAAAAATAGCATTACTCGTATTATTACCTGAAGTTCTGTTATGTCCAACATGCATTGTTGTTCCTTCTGTGGAATGACTGTATAATGTTGCACTTGGTTTGAGTTCAACGGCTCATTCCTACAGCATTCGTGCATAAGAGTAAAGAAAAGGAAGCGAGCAACAATTCAAAATGTACAATGAATTGCGTTTGTTTCCTGAGAAAAGTAATGATGGAAAAAGAATGACGCGCGATCTCCAAACTAATTTGCACAAAAAAATGAAAAATGCAACCAGTGCTTACATTGAGTCGTTGGAATAATTAGGCAATGGAGGATGAAGGCGAAGGCCCAAGTAGCAGTTTCGCTTCATGAATCCAATTTTCAATGCCTCTGAAGTCACCTTGCGATGGAAAAAAGAAAGGAAGCAATGGCAAATGGAGAGAAAACAACCCAAAGAAGAAAGCCAAGTTGGCTTCAAGGGGAGAGACACAGATTTGAAGGGTCTTATAGATGTGTTGGGAGAAAGAAAAGAAGGAAAACTTCCACAACCCAAAAAAAAAAATTCTAAGTCCAGGATGAGTGAATAGGCACGAGGGAAATGAGTTACACATGCCCAAAAAGTTGCATAGGTTATATATCAATCTGATCAGCTAATTTCGTACAATGCATTGAAAATAATTGAATGCCATCGTGAGTGTTTGTGTCTTTGCACGTGCTTATTATTGGGTGGCAGCTACCTTTGCTTTTAGTTTTGAAGTTGAAACTTACTATAAATGGGAGTTCGGCCAGTTTGTGAATGGAATTGGTTTTGCATTCTGTATGTAAACCATCCACCTTGCACCGTCATCTGTTTCCTTTTCTTTCACGTGATAAATATTTTTTTAGAAAAAACAATTTCTTTCTAAACCTAAATGTTTTCTGTGGCTCTGATTGAAGGCCACCAGAGTGAGACTCCAATGTTTTAGTTTTCAACCACTAGAAAAGAAAACGTGACTCCTTTAAAATTGACATGAAATAATAAACTATTAATAAATTACTAATTATAATATTTTAATTAAAATCAACTATAATATTTTACTAGTATAATGTTTTACTAATTTAAACTAATATCAGCTAAAAATGAGTTAGATAAAAAGGCTCATTAGGTTGATCCGCCACACATAAGAAGTAAGCTCATTAAAAAATATTGATTAATTTTTATTTTTATGCATAAAAAATATATTAATTTATAGATATTTATTTTATTTTATATTAAAAATAAAATAAATATATATTTTTTAATTTATAAAAATATAATCTCCACTACCCTACCTAAAAACCAGGACTATGGCATTGACATGTCCATAGATAATTTAATGGAGTCAAGACTTTTGCCGTTTGTCAACTCCCTGAAATTTATATTCGTAGGACTGCATCCATCTACCACGTAATAAAGTAAATATCAAAGCTATGACAACTATTGGAAAGGACTTGCTGAGCGGAGAAGTGAGGTCACTTTCTTTCAAGCATAACCCCTCCACGCTAAGCACAACCCTGGCGTTAGCCTGGAAGGATCTACTTTGTGTTGGATCTCCACAGTTGATTTCTTCGTCGCAAAGAAACTCTCATCGTCCTCTACTAAATTGGCCACGGAGTTGACTTTAAAATCAGAATCCCATAGACTTTTGGGTGATTCTCGCAGCTTTGTAGCATTCACCATTTTTAGTAGGAATGGTAACCAGGTGAGGAGGGGAGTCCCCCACCCGCACTCCTTAACTCCGATGGTAATTTCATAATTTAAGATTTTCATTCCTGTGAGGGAAAATTATCCCCATTTCGGATCTATTAAGAAAAATTGTTACTTTAATTTTCATTAGAAGTGTATGTTAGAACAGGTTTGACCAGAAAATCCGTACTAACTAAGAACATATATATATATATATATGTATAATTTTTTGAAATAAGAAAAGTGACAAATTATTCAAAATACACATAAAATTTTGAGTTTAAATTTAAAAAATTAAAAAGAAAAAACTTTAAAATAACATCAAATGTTACTATACTATTAAAAAACTAACTAATTTTACAAATTTAAATCTAAAAAGCCATGTAGCTTTTTGTCAAAGATTAAAATAAGATTCATAAAAATAATGATTAAAAGGAATTAAAATTAACTTAAAGATTCAAATTCATATTACATATAAAAAAAAAAAAAAAAGCAAGATAATGATGGCGGCAAGAAACTTGAAACCAGCCAGTTTCCTGGTCTAGTCGTCAATATCCGCATATAAAGCCTATGAGAAAAGCAGTCAACTTGGTCACAAACTGGTTTAACCAAACAACTGGAATCTCATTCAGGTAGCATATTTTTCAGACCTTTTAAAAGCTCCTTGTCTGTTCTGCACAGTTCTTCGTCTGTCTCTTTTACCCTTGTACGTGTTCTGAAGCTTCTTGACATTAAGACGTACATAATTTCCTTTTTTATGCGAGGCCCACATTGTTCGGTCACTTGGTCTAGTCTTGGTCTTGACATACATATATATATCAGTAAATTACTTAAATCACCTTTTTATTTTACCTTTCTTACACAAATTTTTTTTTATTTTCAAAATCTTCAATAACTCCTTATGTATTTTATATATGCATTCACCATAAATTTAATTTGTGATAAATTATTAAAAATATCCTTAATTAAATAACAAATTCTTATGACTTATTAAAAATATCCTTATTAATTGAATAATAACCATTTTCCCTTTAAATTCATGTTTAGTTCCTCTGCAAAAATAATCTCATGTAAATTTGTTATAACTTATTAATTTTTAATAAAATATAAAAAATACAAAAACATATTTATAATATTTTCCCCATATCTTGTGCAAAATGTTCAAAAAGAATATGTTTTCAATATTTTTCTATAATTTGTGAAAAAATTCATAAATTATAAAAAGTTAATCATGTGACCGTAGGAGGCCAAACATAAATTTTAAGATGAGCAAATCTTACTACTCAATTCATAAGGATAAATTTGACAATTTATAGCAAATTCACTCTTCAATTAAGGGTATTTTTATTAATTCATTATAAATTAGATTTATATGTGGTGTATTTATAAAATACAGATGTTATTGTAGATTTTTAAAATAAAGAGATTTGTGTAAAAAGTATCAAATAGATTATATGTTGGAGTAATTTCTTTTTAATTTATTTTAGAATATTTATTTTGTGTAGGTGAAATTTTTTTAGATAGATAATGAACATAACGCTCTAAGAATATTCAAAATAAATAATTAATAGAAAAAATTTGATCATTAAACACATTAATTAAAGTCTAAGTCTAAAGAACCATGAGACTCAGATTATTATAGGGTAAAGGCGTGTATTTGGAAGTTTAGAGAGCAATGGTCAAAACACTCATGTGGCAGCCACACAAAACTCTGGTACTTTGAGGCCAAGGTTTTATATTCAATTTGAGTATTTTTATATAAAAGAAAGAATATAATTGTCATCTACCAAAAATGGTTGTCTAAGCACATTTGGTATTCGAAATTATTAAAAAAAAAAAAAATTGATCCCCCTCAACTTTTCTAATTAATTGTTACCATGCAAATTTGATCTCTTTCAGAGGTTGTAAAAATCAGGAAATTTCCAAGAAAGTTTAGTGCAGGTTTCAAGGGTTAATTTATATTTTATAATAATTTTTAAAGAATTATAGTTTCAAATTACAGAAGCATTGAAGATTGGTGTAGCCAGAATCTCCCTTTTTAAAACTTATTTTGGTTACTCTAAATGTCTCCCTATTCTGAAAACTTCAATTTCCTGCAGGCAACACATTTATAGTTATCATGCATCCAACCATTGATTTGACTGTGCCACTAAAATATTGAAACAAATCTGATTATACAAATTAGCAGCAGGGCTCTGATCTAGTTCTGAAAATAAGTTGTTTTTTGGGTTGAAGAAAAAATGAGAAGTCATTTAGCAAATAAGTTAAGTTTTTGATTTAATCTTCAAGTCTATCACGCGAATTGGTTTAAGTGGAAGGGGTTCAAACATTTTAAACAAGTTGTTTGGATTCTAAGTTTTATGTATAAAAAAATTTACTTAAGAAAAATTTTTGCTTAAGCACCTGATCAATCATATTTTAAAAAAACTTAATATTCGCAAGAATATTTCAAACAAATTCATAAAATAAATCAAATTCTCTTAAAATAAAATCAACTACCGTTAAATTAATGCCTTTTTAGTTGCAAGTATGTGATGTTTGACCTAACACGGTGTCGTCATTTTCAGTGTGAGTTTGGCTTGCTCCACTCATAGAGGTAGCTATGGATACTGCAATAAAGGGGCCACATTCATTTGGTCGTGGCACATGAACCATGTCTGGGGAGTTCCCACGAGCCACGTGGTTGCATTTTCCATTTTAGGAAGGGCATGATATGAGCAGCCATGTGATGCACTAAGTCTACTTAAGTTTTTGCTAAGATTTCTTAATTTCTTTCTACCAATGGGAGATATGAGTGTATGATTAATTTCTTTCAATCTCAATCAACTTTATAGCTTGTACAGTTGTGATAGATTCGTATTTGAATTTTAGATGTCGATCAAGTTGTATTGAAAATGTGTCATTTCCTATTCTAGAAAGACGTGGTTATGTCGAAGTAATGCATTTCACAATGTAAAGATGTTGTGTTGCTTTTCCTATGAAATTAACGTAATGATATATATATATATATATATATATATATGTATGTATAAATTTTGCATGTAAGTTATATATATTCTCACATTTTTTCTCTTTTTTTTTTCTTTCAAATTTTTGTTTTTGTATGTAAGAGAAGTGTGAGCTCCTTGTTTACACATATAACATTTCCAATGAAATTTATGCTCTGGTAACATGATTTCTTCTACGAAATTCAAGTGTTCTATTTTTTGAATGAATGACAATCTATTTAGCATATATATAAAATCTTGACTTTAAATCTATAATTTTAAAGAAAAAATTTAAAGCAATAATAGATATTAGTATACGCAGACACATGAAAACTAAGAGGCTTTAGTAATCCTTCACTTATTGGTAAGGAATTTAAATTCTTTGATAGGTAACCTATCACTTGATAATAACTTGGTCCAAGTCTTTTGATATGTGACTCATTGGATTGAATATAAAATTAAAAAATATTAATAAAAAAATGTGTGATTCATTAATTAAATTATACAAAAATAAGTTAGTAAACCTAATAAAAAAGGTTAAAGAATCTAAATCCGTAACTCACCACTTACCTAATCCAAACTCAAACTAATATTTCTTTTATTATATTATTCTTATTTTAAATTTATCTATATTATAATCTAATATTATCTCTAACATAGAATTATTACTTGAAAGGACTATTTTAAATTTTATATTTATAAATCTATATTTTAATTTAAAATAAATCTAAATTAGCACATTTTTAAATATTCTTACAAATGAAAATTCAATAATAGTTTTTAATTATTTGTAAAATTTTATTTGTCAAAAATAACTTAATTGTATTTGGTCAAGACGTTGACAATAAAAAATATACATTTTAAAGGGTTAAGAAATCAAATAATAAGTAATTACTTTTTAGATGCATTACTTTATATAGCCATTTTACTATAAATTAATTACATTGTTTAGAAATAATAAGTAATTAGAGAATTAAATTATCCATCAAATCAACGACTTATGATTTACTAACCCTCTTTTCATTTTACGTAATAATAACATTTATGAACAATGTTAATTGATTAAAATTTAAAAAATGATAATATAAAGTTAGAGCAATCACATTTAATAAATAAATAATAATGCATAAAATTTATTATACCTTTGCGAAATTGTTGCCAATTCCCAACATAATAACCTACAAATTTAAACCAAAAGCCAAGATTGAAGTTGTATGTAATTTAAGATTCAATTATTCTTTCAGTAGAAATTTAGGGAGAATAAATTAAAAATGTTACTATTTAGAATTGAAACCAACCATTATTATCTTAAGTAAGATATAAAATTACCATTTAAATAGGATTTAAATGATATGCTAGATTTAAATAAATTGTAAATTTAAATTCAGGAGATATATATTAAATATCATTTGAATTATATATTATTATAACTGGAATAGTTGAAAAAAAAAAACCTTATGATTACATGTGGCAATTTATGCCAATTGACAAATGGAAAGTTTGATTAGTCAATTAATCACATACATTCCATTCTAATTTGCCAATTACCATTATATAGTCTAATTAGTTTCAAGTTTCTTTATGTGTTGCAATTTTTGCCAATTAAATTTCAAATGAGATAATACAATTAAATTTAAATGATTCCCATGTTTAAAGTTTGCAAAAATCAATCATTAAATACATATTTATTATCTTCTTTGGCATACATTTAAAATTTTTTTTCCACATTCAAGGTAAATTTCCTTTTTGTTTAATTTTTGTCTTTATTAAATAATGAAGGAAATATTGATTTTTGAATGTTTGGGTTTAAAAATAATTAATTCTAAAATAAAATTAATTTTTATTTTATTTTAAATTAAGTAAATTAGATATTATAACCCATAATAAATATATGAGGGATTGCTTAATTTGATTTTCACCAAATTGATTATTTTTCCAAAATAAATAAAATATAGATGTTAATTGTTCAATTATTTCAGCCATCGTTTAGGCTAGAATATTGTTCAGAAAGTATTATATTAAAGGCTATTGAATTGTATTTTTTAAGTATTCTTAAATTTTGGTTTTTTTTAAAAAATTAATAATTGAATCATTTAGTGTACACTAAAGACAATTTATTAATTTATTTATATGTGTGTCTTGGTTAATTTTTAAAAATACTTGAGGACTGAAAAGTTTTTAGTTTATAGTTTGCTTTAACATTTTTGCCAGTGATAGATAAAGTTCAAAATGTACTCAAATTTCTCTCCTAGATGATTATATGGTTGAAAGAGAAAACAAAAGGATATGAATTTCGTAAAAGGTAGGCACAGGGTTTGGTGAGACGAGAATATAAACAATTTGATTCAGATCTTTTAATTTTTTTTTGATAGTTAAAGTACAGTGAGCAAGAGATATAAATAACATTAAAAAAATTAGTAAAAAAAAATGATATTCATATTTAGATTTAAGTGCAAAATAAAAATAGGTGAAAAAAATCATTAAAATTAAAGAATAAAAAAAAATCAGAGGATTTAAATCTAAACCAATTCATCATCCCTTTTTTTTTGGTTAGAAAAATATGTTTTGCTAATTTTATCACCCCTTCCGTTGGTAGCGACGAATTTGGAGTTCACATGATGCGGCTGCAATCTAAAACTTACCATAAATAGTTCTGAAAAAGCGAGCCCTCTTGTGTGACTGAGATATGACAATGATACAATGTGGCAGTTCAACAAAACACACTTGGCTTTGATTGTGTTTGCAATCACCGCCTTCTTTCTGGTATTTTTCACTGTCGATCTTTCGAATGGCTCAAGAGGGCTGTCTAGTTTGTACCTCTCCACCCCTCCTTTCAGTTGGCTTTCTGCACCTAGGGTTCAGTTTTCGTCTTCCCCTGCACCACCCCTCGATCCAACTGCATGTTATTCTTCATTCTATCATTACAGCTTTATTATTTTCGTATTTTTATTTTTATATAATTTTTATTTTATAAAATATAAATCATTAAATTTATTAAGTTTTAAAGGTGAAAGTAATAAAAAAGTTGATACGAACGCTACATGTAAATCTCTTCGTGGGAAGAGATTTCCCTCTGTATCATTAGCCCATCTGCTAGATTTTTCTTTTTGTGCATCTAAAATGCTTTCAATTCCATGTTTTTCTGTGTAGGATGAAGTGTCAAATGCCAAAAAAGAGGGTTTCCCCACTGATGATTCTGTTATAAACAGAGGCATGCAGCGGCAGGGAGATGCAAAGTTGGAGAGGGTTGAGGCGGGTCTTGCCAAAGCAAGAGCTTTGATAAGAGAAGCCACACTGGGACAAAACTACACCGTGCCTCTTCAAGATGCATACTACGTTCCACAAGGAGACATCTACAGAAACGCCTTTGCTTTTCACAGGTACGAAGAATATTAAATTTGAGCCAATTTTTGACCGAAGAGATAGAGACCTATGCCTTGATTCAAGTGTTTTGATTGACTCTCCATGAAATGCTCAACTAATTCCAAGACTATATACCCATTCTAGATGTGGATTCTTCATGGTTGCTTATCAATTGGAGAGATAAAGTAAAAGAGAAATAAAAATAAATTTAATAGAGTTAAATATTAAGTAAAAGTAAAAAATAAAATTTATAAATTGTGTATACATATAAATATCGAGAAATAAAGAAAAAACTATTAAAATTAAGAAATAAAAAACACGGAGAATTTAAGTTTTGCTGATAAGCATTGAATTGAATCATCCAGGAGTTACCGTTTAATGGAGAAGCTCTTCAAAATCTTTGTGTATGAAGAGGGAGAGCCCCCTTTATTTCATTATGGGCCATGCAAGAATATATACTCCATGGAAGGAATATTCATTAACTTTCTGGAAAGCAATACTCAGTTTCGGACTCACAGTGCAGAGGAAGCTCATGTCTACTTTCTTCCCTTTAGTGTGGTGATGATCCTCCAGCACCTCTTTCATCCAGTTATTCGTGACAAAGCTGTGTTGGGAAGAACAATTGGTGATTATGTGAACATTATATCCCACAAATACCCATTTTGGAATAGAAGTTATGGAGCTGACCATTTCATGCTTTCATGTCATGACTGGGTACTTAATTTTACTTGAATGTCCATTTTGCCTTCGTTGTTATGAAAAATGTGTTTATCTCATGAGTCTGCGTTTCTTCTAAAACGAATTTTCTCCTTTCTGCTGGGTTTCTCTATTTTGTGTTATAAAATATTCTATTGAATCCTGCTCGGATCAAGATTATGAATACGCACAATTAGTGGGTCTGTTGTATTTGAGACTTGACACACTAACACTCTGCGTTGAAGAGTTTGAAATAATTCTTAAAGACAATGTTATACAAATTTCAAACAATTTTTAGAATCTGTACTTACAACTAAAGTTTGATTTGATGAATAAATTAAATGTAGATGCATAACCATTGATACAATTTTTGAAAATTTCAATTAGTAGTTATGGTTTCTTATATGAAGTTGTGTGTATTGCACATAGGGGCCGCGAGCAACATGGTATGTTAAAGAGCTATATTTCATTTCAATCCGGGTATTATGCAATGCCAACATCTCTGAGCATTTCAATCCCAAGAAAGATGCCTCGTTTCCTGAAATCAACTTGCTGACAGGGGAGACAACAGGTCTTATTGGTGGCTATCCCCAATGGAACCGAACGATCTTGGCCTTCTTTGCTGGAAAAATGCATGGCAGAATTAGGCCAGTGCTTTTCCAGCATTGGGAGAAGAAAGACAAAGATGTGCTGGTTTATCAGACACTCCCAGATGGAGTTTCATACCAAGAGGCAATGAAGAAGAGCAAGTACTGCATTTGCCCAAGTGGGTTTGAAGTGGCAAGTCCAAGAATTGTTGAGGCGATTTACGCAGAGTGTGTACCTGTGATAATATCACAGCAGTATGTGCTCCCTTTCAGTGATGTTCTCCACTGGGATTCTTTCTCAGTTCAAATTTCAGTGAGTGAAATACCAAAGCTGAAGGAAATCTTGATGGGTATTCCACAAGAGAAATATATAAGAATGCAAGAGAAAGTTAAGGAGGTGCAAAGACATTTTGTGGTGAACAATCCTCCTAAGAGATATGATGTATTTCATATGATAATTCATTCAATCTGGCTTAGAAGATTGAATGTGCGTGTGAAATAATTCATCTCATACTGATAATTGTTTTGTTTTCTGGTTTTTCAATTTCTTCTTCCTACTGGTGTTAACTGATTCTCAGGAGGAGTGCAACACAAGAACAAGTTCCTAAATAAAGCTAGGAACTTAACATTACAGGTATAGAATATTATGTGAGAATTTGGATATCCGATTTTGGGATTCAAAGTCAGAGTGTATTTAGTGAAAATAAAAGAAAATAACAAGGGAGTTGAAAAAATAATAAGAGGAATCTCTAATCTTAATTTTGCCTAAAATTAGAATTTTCAAAGTTAGGAGATCTATTTCCATATCATAACATGCCCTTTTGTTTTGGTGTATATTATAACATGTCTTTACAAAGCATGGTTTCACAAGAAGTCATCACCTTGAACTATTCCATTTACACTAATTTTATTTTTAGAATTTTTGTGAATATAAAGTTACAAAATTTTAGACTCTAGAAGAACACCACAATAAAATCTACATATTTGAAAGCAAAAATTGAAAGTATACTTGAAAAATTGTACACTTACACTAGCATTTGGCAGTAAAGAATATGATTATATACAGTTGGACAACATGATAAAACATAAATGAACACAGCTTCTATAAAAATGTACTATAGTTATGTAGAAATTGGCTTATATCCACGGTCAGGAAACTGTAAATATAGAGACAATTGACTTATATTTTCTCTCCCAGAAAGTGAGAGGAAATATAAGAAAGGCCATTTTTTTTAATGTTGTTCTTTGATTCATTTTCCTTGCCTTTTATATAAAGAAAGTCTTCTGCCTTTTCTAATAGGAAGACGGAAGATCTCAGTCTAGTATTTGTTGATGTTAATTAGGTGCAAAATTAAAATCAATGAATTATTTTTTGGCTAACTATATGAAGCTGAAAAAAAAAATTAATAATTAAAAAATTAAATTATTTTATTTATATTTATGAAGAATTTAAATTATTTTAATTATATTTGTAAAAATTAAATATTTTAATTATAATTAAAAAATTAAAATTACTTCATTTAAAATTTTAAAAATTAAATTATTTTTTAAAAAGTAAATAAAAAATTATAATGATAAAGGGATTGAAATTTGAAAAGGCCGGGAAATCAAATGTTCTACCTCGTCGACTAAATAAAAAATTCTCAACCCTCAAAACAGAAGCAGGGAGGGAGACGAACAAGGTCTAATTAGAGGGCTTTTGGATTTCGTCTATTCAAATTCGAATTCCTATTTCCCGAAACGGAGAAGATGAAGTTGGAACCTAACAGCTCCATTTTCGAAATTGAAGACGATGACTTCTTATCGCAGGTCGCGGCAGCGGAGGCCGATGCGCTCTCAAACAAACGCCGCAAGACCAGCCAGGCCACCGCCGTCTCCGTCGGTTCTCGCGATGGTTACAAGGATGGCGGCGACGGGGGATTATATACTGCAGCTTTGAGAGGAAACGATTCTCTCCTTTTGATGCAGCGAACCACAGCAGCCAAAGGAAGAACAACGGTCGTCACTCCTGCAGGAGGAAACGACGGCGTCTCCGTCGGAGGGGATTCTTGCTTCAAATGTGGCAAGTCTGGCCACTGGGCTCGCGATTGTATGGAAACAGGACCAGGTGGTGGATGGCACATCGATAATTTTGAAAGGGATACAGGCGTGGCCGAGAAACCCTGCCCCTGTGGATTGGGAACTTGTCTGGTTCTCACAGCCAATACTGAGAAGAATCGAGGTCGAAAATTTTACAAGTGTCCTATCAGAGAGGTTCGCTAATCTTAATTGTCATTAAGCATATATTAGTCTTTATTCTCTTAAGCCTTTGGCCTTGATTACAATGTCGTGTGCAGCGAAATAATCATCATCTTGTGCTTTAATCATGAAACGGATCATAGTTGCTTATAGCGTTTGGGTCCGATCGGACATAGTGCATATAAATATATATTTTTATATATATAATATAATTCTAAATAACAAGAATATATAAAAAATAATTTTTAAAAAATATGATAAAATTAATGAAAGGAAGGAGGGAAAAAAAAATAAAAAAGATAGTATAGGTAAAGAAAGGTTTAGAGTAGAGAAATTGAGCCAAATATTGATAGCACAAATAGTACAGCTATTTTTGTGCTATAGAGCATGGTGTGCGTTATATTGGGTTGTATGTACTATGCTATACTATATGGGTAATGGGCCATAGCACAGATAACTATGACAAAAAATTGAGATCAAATTGTTATTATTTCTTTATTGTGTGGGTAAATGGAAGAGTTTTCAAATGAATAATATCACTTGGTTGGCCATTGTCTGGTTTTGTTTGTCAATATTGATTTTCCTCTGGAGTATTAGGCCCAGAATCAATATGGGCAGCACTTATCTTTCGTTTTGATTTATTGTACATTCTCTGTTGAGTGGTTTGAATTTCATATGGCACCAAATCACTTTACAAATATGATTTTGAATTTTGAAGGAGATTCTTGGCATTTACAATCGTAGTATCTCATTTGGGTTCTTCACTATAAGTGTAAAGGATAGAAGCTTTATTTGCTTTTGACATTTTATAATTATTTCACAGGAGAGTGGGGGTTGTGGCTTCTTTGAATGGTGTGACAGTGCCACGGGAACCAACATGACTGGCGGGACTAAGAGCTTTGCTGCAAATTCGTTGTTTCCAGTCATTCCATGTCCTTGCGGTGCTGGCTCTTGCCTAACTCTTACAGCTAAAACTGGGAAAAATGTAGGCCAGCAATTCTATTGCTGTCCAAAAGACCAGGTGATGCTTTAGCTCCTTTTTCTAATTTAGATTGATGAGCATAGAGCAAAACGAATAATGGTTAGGGATAGCCAGTGTAACATATGACATGTATGGTCCATGTACAGCTGAAATGATCATTGCGTATAATTATTCGACTTCATTTGCTTCATCCATAACACTTACTGTTCACTCAACATTGGGAGAAGTTACAATTCATAAAGGAGAATGATGACCTTTACATCAACTTAACTAATCCCTGTGCTATGTTTGGGGAAACTCCTTTGAGGAGATGATTATATGTGTTAGCTCTCTTTGGGGAATTTGTTCATTACATGTCCCTTTTTGTATTTGCTCTACCATATAAATATAAATTACTTATTACTAACTAAAGAATATGAACAACATCACATTCCTACTGTTGGATGGATAACCCCAAACCATTCCAAGCCAAATAATCACAGAACATTTTGTATGTGCAGAAATTAAAACATAGTTATGCAATGGCATGATTGCAAGTTCAGATACTCTGTAGCTCCTTCCCATGAACAGTTGAAAGATTAAATGTCGGTCAGGAACTTATAACCAGAGTTTGCAAATTTCTTCTTTTGTATAATTTATATTAACCTGTCTTTGATCCTTTCCATATTTGTTGTCTATCTTCTTTGTTACTTGATTATATTCTGAATTTCTGATAGATGGGTTCAATGTAGGATAGGACCCATTCTATTATGAGAGATTCTATAGAAGCATCTAATGCGTCATAACTGTTGAGTTGTCTTATTAAATACTTAAGAGCATGCTAGATCACTAGATCAAGCTCCTAATTTTTTTTTTTTGTTTTTATTTGCACTTTCTGAATTGGCTTTCATGCAAGTTACTGTTTTGTGTGGTACATATAGTATTTTATGGCTTTATTTTTGAGTAGGGAAGTTCTTGCGGTTTCTTTAAGTGGTGCAATGAGCCAACTGTAGGAGGAGTATCAGCGACAGCTAGTCCTTATAAGGGTAGTTATAATACGGGAACGGGTGACAAAAGCAAGCCAGGCTATGGTTTCAGCAATGGGTCTGCCTGTTTTAAATGTGGCAAGGAAGGACATTGGGCAAAGGAATGCCCTACTGCTTCATCAAATTCTCCAGTAGAGGGACAGAAATCTACTCCGCCAGGCACTTGTTATAAATGCAATAAGGCTGGACATTGGGCAAAAGAATGCCCTACTGCTTCATCAAATTCCCCAGTAGAGGGACAGAAGTCTACTTCGTCAGGCACTTGTTATAAATGCAATAAGGCTGGACATTGGGCAAGGGATTGCCCTTCAAGTCAGTATGTAAACCTGTAGATGAAGTATTAGACCAATTTTCTCTTTCGGCTAGGCTTGCTACGATGCTTGTATTTTGTTAAGTGTGCAAACTACAAAATGTAAGTTGATATCTTTCGTTGCTTACATAGAAGCAGTTACAATTCCAAACAAGCTAGTGAAGGTGAAACAGAGGTTTTGAATCTTGGACTACGTTGCTGTTTTATTCTTTTCTCATCTGATAAATGAATGAGTGAATTTCATAGTGTACTTCCTTTGTTAATGCCTTACGTTGCGGAAAACTCTCTACCGGCAAGTAGGAAATTCTGGGTATGGGTTTTAACATAGGTTGAATTGTACAACCTTATTTTTTTGAGGACACAGTTAGCAAACTGGTTCACCGATGCAATCATTTTCTGGCTGATTGAAAGGCTGTAAATCTTTGATGTCACAGGCTAGAATTGGATAACTGGAATGTTAAGCAGCCAAATGAATAAACAGACAATCCATTTTTATATCATGTCTGCAAGTATAAGACCACTACCATTGAGGACTGATTAAGGTGAACCACATTCTTCGTTACATCATAGCGTGAAACAGAGACAAGGCAAGAATACGATAATGTAACGACGTTATTGAGTACAGGGCAAGTCATATACCCGGACCAAAACAAAGGGCTATAAGAATGACAGTTCTGTGATTTTTACAAATTAAATTTTATATATAAATTTAAATTATTAAATTTATTAAATTTCATAAATTAAATTATATATTTAATAAATTTAATATTTTTTAAAATTTGGTAACTACTTAGTAATAGTCATTTTTGTGAATGTTTTTTTTTTTTTAAGTACAACACTCTTGAATCATAAAGATTAATCTAATAGAAAAAGTGACCAATTAAGTGCCGTTATGTGCCACTTACAGAAGTGCAGCATCAAATGCATTTCATTAGCTTCCGCAGAAAAATAAAAAATTATATCCATCCCCTGCAAAACGTGATAAAATTAAATCCATTACCTGCAAAGTGTGATTCTATCAGATTGCTGCAACAGAAATACCACCTGAGATTCCTTCTGCATTCTTTTTCCCTTCCCTTTCCTTTGGAATACCAAAATGCTGTCTCCTTCCACTAATCTTTGAAGTAACTATAGATCAGAAGCTTAATTAAGGAGATAAATTTATAGGGAGAAGGTGTGATAGCAATTAAGATGTCACAAGAAGGTCATTACTCTCAGCTCTTTTCTCACTTTGCATCCAGATTCCAGTTGAGAGGGTTGATAGATGCTTCCCTCAGTTTCTTTGCTTGAGGGAGTGTCTTCTCTTCCTCTTCATTCTGCTTAAAGCTCCCAACTCCAATTCCCGTTGCATCGGATTCTAATTCATCAATACCCTTAAATTGCTTGGTTTTACTCCCTTGAACAGAATAGTTAGGCCATATATTGGGTAGACACCACACCCTTTTATCTTTGCATCAAACTCATGCCCAGTTTCAATAAAGAACTCAAATGAAACCTTTGGGATATGTAGAGTGTACTGATCATTAGCTCTGCTGTTCTTCAATTTATTCATTATCTGAAGACAACAATTTCCATCATACCATAAATAGGCATGATCCGAAATCAATTGTGCAACATCTCTATCTGAGGATAAACTTTTGTATTCAACCCTTTCACCATTAATTTCTTCTAAGTAGCATTTACACCCAACACGCCAGGTGTACCTCAGCTCATCTACGGGAAACTGAGGAACAATGGTGCAGAGATGGAATGCCAAGAAATTTGAATGTGGAGGAAGTTCAATTGTCACCAAAGCTTGTGTTGTTCGATAGTTGAACCAGTCTGGAACTTTGCTTCCCGGGAAACAAACAGCAGGTTGTTGAGGAAGGATATTATTTTGATTTCTATCTTCTTCCATTGCTGATAGACGTTCATATACTGCTTGCTTTACTTCAATAAGGGCATCTGTTGCAATGGTCTTGAGTGCACGTTCATCCAATTTCACACAATTTCAGTACGAAAATTTTAAGTTTGATCTGAATCTACTTTTTTCATTCAGCGGTTCAATGGTTGAAGCAGAAACTATCTCCAAGCATGTGCAAGTAGTGGCATATAAAACCTCAGGGAATGATGGAACCTTGGGTAGAAACCGAAGTCTCCCACAACTGCTTAAGTCATGATTTGTTAGTCCGAAAGATACCTGATGCTCACTAGCAATCTCTCAACGTTGCTTCCACGTTGTGATAAAATGTTGATAAGCAGCCAATGTTCTCAGGGAGTTCAGATAAGTTACAACAATTTTTCAAACGTAAGTCCCCAAATGACATTAAGCCATCAAGTATGATTTGCAAATTTGATGTGCCAAGTTGTGCAGTGTCAGAAAGATCAAGAATGCAAAGAGACCTCAAGTCAGACAGTTATGTTTGGCAGATTCTTATGACTGGCACAAGGGTTCAGATATCAAGTCTGAAGCTTGCTGAGACGCCCAATTGATGAGGGCAGTACATCGATCGCTGTGGATCCTAAACTCAAAAGTATATCTGATGTCACAAAAAATTCCTTGAGACTACGGCAGCCACGAAGTGAGCGCTCCCTCAGAGATCTTAAATGAATGTCGCTTCGAAGACTCTTCAGCTCTCTGCACCAACCTAGTTCTAGTTTTACCAGCTTCTGAAGAGACAAAATTGATGGATGAACATGTCTCAGACTTTTAAAACTAGAGAGATATATAAGTTCCAGATTTTATGCCTTTGAGAAATCTGGGACATATTCATCCATCAATCTTTGTTGCATAGAAATTTAAAAATTTCAGGTTGTGCATCCTAGCAAAAGCTTGAGGACTTAACTCCATCTCTTTGCTTTTTGCGACATTCAAAGTAAGGCCTTCAATAGTTTCAGTCCCCTGGAAAACATAAGAAGTGAACAATTCAGAACAGCAAAATATGATCCAAAAAGAGACAATTTGAAAAAATTAAAAAGTAAAAGAATCATTTCAAGGGATTTATTTAAAAGTCGCATTCAGTTTTACTATTCTAAACTAGTAGAATATTTTCTTCTAGTTTAGATATATCGCCCAGCATACTAAACAGGATATTTTCTGCAATTTTACTTTACCATATTATTCTTCAAAACTTGATAAATATCATTTGGATCCCATAACTGAATACCTTTTATAGGAGTTGTAAGAGATTCTTCACATACAATCTCCTTATCCGTTTCTTGTAGTAAGTTATGCATCCAAACACAAAGTTTAGAAATTGTTAAAAGAGCTTTGTCTTAAAAAATTCATAACTCAATAGTTGTTGAATACCCACATGCATCTAGTAGTGTTCTTATGCTATCAATTTGTGCAAATCCTTTGAAAAAGCATGCAATATATAAAAAAATATTTTTCTCTTCACGATCTAGACCATCGTAGCTTTATCTCAACACAGAATGAATTTTAGTATATGGTTGCATATGGCATCTTTCTTAAGTTTTTGCAATCGACTTTTCCATTCTTCTTTACTTTTGTCATACAGAAAGGAACCCAGCACTTTAATTAAAAGCTAATGGAGTGCCTTTGGCATAGTTAATCACTATCGTTGACAGCTCAGTGAACTCCAATTGCGCAGAATTTGATTTAAAGGCACTCAAATTGAACAGCTGAAGTGCTTCATCTAAATTCAATGCCTTTACCTCATGTATATCATCTGCATCTTTACTAGGCACATGTTTATCTCTTGTTGTCACCAGAATTCTACTACCAGGTCCAAATCAATAATGACCTTCAGCCAAATTCTTCAATTGTTCTGGATCATTGACATCATAAAGAACAACAAAAACATTTTTGCGACAAAGCCTTCTTATCAAAAAAACTGATCCCACATTTAGTATTCCAACATTCATATCTTTCTCCTCCAGCAATGCAGATAGTAGTTCATTTTGTAAATCAGTTACTCCATATTTCTCCCATTTCTCCCTGACATTTTCCAAAAAGCAGCAGCCTTCATATTCCGAGCAGAATTGATTAAAGACCACATCAGCAATAGTTGTTTTGCCTATGCCCCATGCCCCCAAATTCCAGTTATGCCAACATCTTCTAATCCATTGAGCAATAATGATTTCAGAATTCAGATGTGTAATTTGCTCATTTATTCCTACAAAATCTTTTGTATTACTTTGGTACATATGATTCAACCTTAGAGACACATGTTTTACAACTGAATTGATAAGGTCAGCTTCAGTCCTGTGCCATAGGAAAGAAAACTAAAAATATGAAACTCAATGAAATTAATATTTATTTTGAGAAGTCTACACAAGGTTTCAGCCATTAAACTAGGTTATTTTCTTTCAAAATCAATTGGTTAAACAGTGAAGGGAAGTCTACTGTCAATCCATTAAACAGCATAAAATGGGTACTAGTTTGTTTATCAGTTTGATTATGAATGTTGATCACATCTTGAATATCAACAAATTTTTTACATCTAATCTCTCTCTCTCTCTCTATCTCACACACACACACACAATTTTAATAATTTAATTTCTGACTTAAATGTTTCAACAGTTTCTTGCTATTGGTGTGGAAGGCATCAATAATATGCACATTTTGAAATTAAGGGAAATGTTTCTTGCACATTACTGGACTGCATGTCCAAAACATGTGCAGATACAGATAAATAGAAAAAAGAATGAAGATGTGAGAAAATATTGTGGATAGGGATCTCTAGCTGACATTGAGATTCAAAATAAAGGGATGCAGTTAGAGAGAGAAAAAAAATGGAACAATTAGTGAAAGAAAAATGTATGACACATAAATAAAGAGCACTCCATATGATCTCTGTATCTATCTAAAGTCACCAAAAGTTACAATATTTTCCAAGTCAGGAGATCCAAAAACATGGTAAGAGTCATCAATTTATTAATCAAATCAGCAAAATAAATAAATTTATTACTAAGAATATATCTACTTACACAAAATTTGTGTGAGTAAAATCCAACTAAATTAGCTGCTGTCTTCATTGCCATTCTCCAACTATGCACCTTTGCCAAGTTGTCATTAAATGCCTTTTCATATTCTGGGAATCCACTTTCACACTGCCATTCTGGTGTCGTACATCTGAAGGTTCTATGTAGTAAAAAAAGGGTTTCGCAAATTGGCCATTGTTTTTTTCCCCTGCATTCAATGATTTTTGCAAGCTCTTCCAAGCACCGTTGTAAAGAAGCGTAGTCTTTTGAGAATATGATCATTGAAATCAGTGATTCTTCAATTGCTATGCAAAAGTGCTGCTGATATTTCATCTCCTCTCTGCAGTCTCCCATCTTTGTAGGTTTCAATTTTCTTATGGTGTAATGCCTCAAACAAATGGCTAAGAAAACCAAAACGAGTGTCTGAACCTCGAAAACTGAGAAATACATCATATTTTATATGAGAAACATGAGAATGAGAAGAAGAAGGAGAAGCCATTGGATCATTGAAATAGGTTCACATCAACTGGTGTGAATCTATGCATCAGAATCCCATGAACAAACGCGTTGGTCTTCAATCTGCCTAAATGGCTATGTCGTAATGTGATTTATGAGCGTCATAATATATTTTGTAAAATTTAATAAATTTAAAAATTAAAGTTTCTTAAATGAATATATGAAGTGCGGCAAATTTAAAGAATATATACACTACAAAGAGTCTAAATTTTATTTATAATCCAGCAATGATTAATTAGAAAAAGAGGGAAATTTTGGTACAATAAGATGGGGGAATTATATGAACCAAAGAAAAAGTTGCCTTACATATATTAAAAACGCAACAAAAAAAATTCAAAAAATCGATTAAAAATTTTTAAAAAAATCTGATTTGTGCTTAACGGCATGCATGAACTCTAGTATATAAGAAATACGGAATGAACTAAGAATATTATTTACAGAGTTAATTTAATTCTAATATAAAATTATATGGCATAATAATTTATTGGTTAAGATTAAACATATAAATAGTGTTTCTCCACAAAAAAAAAAATACAAATAGTGTTTGAATTTTATTTTGCATTCTTTTTGAAATTAAATTTTTATTTCTCAAACAATTAGTATTGTATGTAGTATAGTATCACTTAATTATTTTAAAGAATTTTTATTGAAAATGCGAAACAGGCTGCATATTTTACATGAGAATTTACGCTGTATATGAATACATAAAAATAATTATACAATATTTATAAGAATAATACAACTTACAGATCAAATTGGATAAAGAAACTGAGAAATAATCTTTCCATGGTACTCATAGTTAGCAACAAATTACAATATTAAATTCAAATAAGAAAAACCATATCGCAACCCATAAGATCTAACCTTTCATCAAATACTGATAAAACTGGATCATTGGTTTGACAAAGTTACATCTATTCTGAAGCTTTTGGTTCTTGGATAAAAAGCGATAAAGCTTGGAGCAGAAGTACTGATCATGGCTAGAATAGCAGATATATAAATACCTTTTTTACCTCAGCAGCTTGCTTGTGTCATAGATACCGTCTTTGATTTGGGGAGTGGATGAAGCAAAATCAAATGCATGACGGTGAAAGCAATGCAGAATTGAAATCAAAAAGAGAGAAAGAGTGTAGAAAATTAAAATTGTATGTTATATAGGATAATTTTTTTTTTTTTTTATTTTAAGAGCCAAATTGCCTTTCCTTCTTCCTTATCTCATTGCTTGGCACTTTTATTAGTTTAGTCCTCCCTTTCTTTCCACCATCACAAGCATGGCTGTCATCATTGGTCTAGAATTTTCCCACATTTTCTTTCAATTTCTTTTCCTCCAACTTCATTACCATTCCTCATTCAACACAATTCCACTTAGAAAAACCAAGAGCTCGTATGGTTCATGCTGGGGAGGGAATACGGGGATGGATTTAGTGCATCCTTTCTTCCATTTAATTAATATTTCTCTTGCATTTCTTCTTTCCAAGCCATTCAACAAGGACA
Organism: Dicorynia guianensis; assembly: GCA_037013595.1. NCBI lineage: Eukaryota > Viridiplantae > Streptophyta > Magnoliopsida > Fabales > Fabaceae > Dicorynia > Dicorynia guianensis. The sequence continues at coordinate 31,952,662 of JASUAB010000005.1, forward strand.
AGGGGTTATCCCGCGCTCATTTTAGTTCCATGTTAGGTTTTAACTGATAAGTTAGACAAAAGGGATCAGCTCCAAATTTGCTTTTCCAATGCAGGATAATTCATGATGAGAGGCAGTGGCACATAATCCCTAACACAATTTCAGAACAATAGAAGACATCATGACTTGGTTAAGCTTTCCATAATTTAGAGGCCCAAGTGAGTGGGTAAATTTTTGAAAATTTTTTATTATGTAATGCTATTATTATTTATTTTGGTGGGAATTGTATCAGAGTTTAAATGGCATATGTCTAGTTATGAAAATATTTTATTTCTAACAATTTCTTAAGAAAACTTCTCATAATATATAATTTTATTTATTGGAAACGTTTGGTTTAAATATAAAGCTAAGCAAGATATGTTATTTAGCTTGTTAATTATTATTTGACATCTTATTTGAATTAGCATTGTAATATTTCTAGTAGCTTATATGTAGTTCTAGTTATGTAACTGTTATGATTTACTCATCTACTTTAAAAATAAAACCATTGTTATTGTGCATAATATTGCGACGAGATATTTTTTTATGTCAATTGTGTATGAATACATAACTAGTGTTGTTATTTTTACGAATTAAATTCTATTATTTATTTAAAATATTTAAATTATTAAATTAATTAAATAATTATTTAAATATTATATTCATTTAAATAAGTTGAATAACAACTCAACCATAAAAGAAAACAAAAGAGAAAAATAGAATAAGAAAATAGTGCCCAATCAACCAACTAATAATAGCTAAACTTATTGAATCACCTGTTTGGATTAATAAGTCGAGTGGGAAGTTCAAATGATATATCCATCAATTTAATGAGAGTATATATTTTCTGCGATTTTGCTTTACCATGTTATTTTTCAAAACTTAGTATAATCCAAGCATTAAAACTATCTATTATTATCTACAATTAAATAATAAAACAATTTATGAGACTTTTTCATAAAAAAACTATATATAATAACTCATTTGATAAGTAAAATACTGAACTACACCTGGGGTATAGAAAATAGGTTTGACTATTCAGTAAAAAAATAGCGAAAATTTCATTAATCTTGTCTTTTTTAGTCCTTTCTTTAACTTGTAAATAAAAATGATAATGTGTATTATTCGTTGATGGGGCACCAATATGTGTAGGCATAAGTTTTTTTTTAGTACATCATTCGAGTTAATTAAACCATATGGCGATTGACTTGCATTGAGCACCATTAATAACTGGTAAGTGCAAGAACAGAGATTAGAGTGCAATTTGAGGTGAAAACAAATGGAGGAAAACCACTAATGGTATAGTACACAAACAGCATTCCTCTTAAAGTTAAGTACTTTAATTAATCATTTTTATAAGCACGCATTATATATTGATTGATACAGAAGACTTGGTGAGTCAAAGCGTTTTGTTTTTAGAAAGTGGAAATGATTTTTGCACAACAAAATTTTTATGTAATATAAAATATAAGGTAGACGGATAAATTGATTGTAAAATTTAATTTAGCGAAATTTAGCGAAATTTAGCGAAATTTCACTATAAAAAAGGTAAAGCGTGTGAGCAATTCAGTTGCATTAGTTTAAATCACTTCTATATAATCAGATGTTGTTATTGTTGTGAGGTAGCTTTGCAGCACTCGCACATTCCTTTTCAACTGCTTTTGCTACTGTTGCTAACCCTTCGCCATGCTTCCTTCCACTTCAAAATTTTCATTTGTTTTGCTGCTGTTGTTATTCGCAATTTCATTCCACAGTAGCATATCCATCAATAATGCAGAGGAGATTCGTTGCAATGAAAAGGATCGCCAGATACTTTCTATCTTCAGACAAGGCATTGTGGATCCTTCCAACCGGCTCTCTTCATGGTCCAGTGAAGAAGATTGCTGTTCATGGTTAGGCGTCCGCTGTGACAACATCACTGGCAGAGTAACAGAGCTTCATCTACAAGTTGAAGCATATGATTATTATAGATCAAAAGCCTTGAGAGGTGAAATCAACCTGTCTGTGCTTCAACTTGAATTTTTGAACCACTTGGACTTGAGCCGCAATGAGTTTGAAACTATACATATTCCTCCGATCAATGGTTCAACTGCAGACAGTCAAATTCACAACCACGTCTCCTACCTCCATTACCTCGACTTATCACTTAACAGTGATGACCTTCGCATGGATAATCTTCATTGGCTTTCTTCGATCTCTTCGATCAAGTATCTCGATCTCAGTGGCATTGATCTTTAAATGGAAACTAATTGGCTTCAGTCAATCTCAATACTTCCATCACTTTCAGAGTTGCGCTTGAGCGGATGTCAACTTAATAAGGCTGGTTCTCCTTTAGGTCGGTACGTCAATTTCCCTTCACTCAAAGTTCTAGATCTTTCTGGTAACAATTTAGGTTTTGAAGTACTAAGATGGGCATCTGTACTCAACGGCAGCCTTTCTGATCTTATCCTTGGGGGGAATCTTTTAAAAGGCCAAATACCCGATACCTTGTTGAAATTTCAACATTTGGAAACTCTGGATTTGTCCAATAATGAACTCAATGGATCAATTCCTGATTGGTTGGGGCATTTCAAATATCTAAAACATCTTTACCTTTCCAACAATTCATTTCATGGTTGTCATGCCTTCAAGTTTAAAAAATCTATCATCGTTGATCCAATTAGATCTCAGTTCCAATCGTTTCAAAGGATTAATTCCTGATTGGTTGGGCCAATTTAAATATCTAGAATTAATTGATCTTTCTGCAAATTCATTTTATGGTCCCTTTCCAGCAGCACTAGGAAATTTATCATCCTTAACCTATTTATTTCTTGGCTCAAATCACTTGAGCAGTCTTCCTGCCAACTTTTGGAAGTTTGCAGCAACAATTAAAGGGGCCCTTGATATTTCTAACAATTTAATTACCGAGGACATTTCAAATATTTGGCTAAACACCGGTTACTTATGGCTACGGGATAATAATTTCAGTGGAGTGCTCCCGCATCTATCACCAAATGTCAGATTCCTCGATGTAAGTAACAATATTTTCTCAAGTATTTCTTCCCTCTTGTGCCACGGAATGACTGAGGAAAACAATTTGAACTTTCTAGATGCCTCATATAATCAACTTTTTGGAGAACTTCCTGATTGCTGGTTAGGTTGGAAATCTTTGATTGAACTGAGGTTAGATAGCAATAGCCTGACCGGTACAATTCCTAACTCAATGAGTTTGTTATCCGATCTCCAACTTTTGGATTTGTCTAACAATAAATTTTTTGGGGAGATACCAATCTTGCTACAAAACAACAAGAACTTACTGATCCTCAACCTAATAGGAAATAATTTTTTTGGAAGTATACCAAGCTGGATAGGACAGAACATGACAATTTTGTTATTGAGATCCAATCAATTCAGTGGTACTATTCCATCACAGTTATGCCAAATTTCTTCTCTCATCATATTGGATCTTGCTGATAATAAACTTTCAGGATCAATCCCTGATTGTCTATCTAATATTACTACTATGAGATCAATAAAAGAGATTGATGATCATGTAATTATAATTAAGAGTGGTGGTGTTACATTTACATTGTCCATGTCTGTGTATGTTGGTGAAAAAGTTGCATTATTTATTAAAGGTCATAATTTGGAATATGGTTACTCTCAGAGACTTGTTCGTTTTTTAGACCTGTCAAGTAATGAACTATCTGGAATAGTTCCTTTAGGATTATTTGGTCTTCATGCATTGCACTTCCTGAACTTATCAAGAAACCAATTGACTGGGAAGTTACCATTAGAAATTGGAAATATGACAAACTTGGAATCCCTGGATCTCTCTTGGAACAAACTTTATGGTCAAATCCCGCAAAGCATTTCCAGCTTATCTTTTCTTAGCACCTTAAACCTTTCATACAATCATTTCTTTGGGCAAATTCCATTAGGGACCCAACTCCAAAGTTTTGAAAAATACAGTTACATTGGCAATCTTAATCTCTGTGGAGCTCCTCTACCAACAAGCTGCAACAACTTGAGAAAACCCGGTGACAAGGAACCATTTGAAGAGGACAAAAATGAGTCTGACATATTTCCAGGGTTTTATATTGCCCTAGAAGTTGGATTTGTCACTGGTTTTCTGGGAGTTTGTCTTCCTATTTTCTTCAGGAGATCATGTAGGCATGCTTATTTCAAGTTTGTGGATGACATGAAAGACAGACTTTATGTTACATGGGTCTTGAAGATGAAATCCTTTCAATGTAAAAGCTGCCATTAGCTGGCAAAGTGAGTGGCTTCATTTTCCAACAGGTATGACACCTCAATTTTAAAGTTTATGATGTTCTTCCTGAAATGGCATGTTCTCTTGTTTTGTTTCTATAGTGTATACAAATACATATACATGTAAAAATTAATACAGATACTGTAAATTGCCTTTAATATCATATAGGAAATCTCAATGTTAGTGTCATTTGCTGTATTTATCAAATATCATTTTTTTGACCCGCTATTTATCAAATATTATTGTAATTTAACAAGTAATTTTTGTCTCTTTTTTTTTTATTATATATATGAACTTAAGTTCCACTTGATACTACTGTAAAGATTCTATTGCTTACTGTTAAATAGATAGATTATTATGAATAAATGGAAACAGTTTCTTCTCTATTTACTTACCTTAATTGTCTCATATAGAAGAGAAAACACACTTTATTTTATTTTCTTTTCAATATAAATATGTTGGGGATTGTCCAGAACTTTAGTTGTTTATAATTTTTGTAAATATCTCAGTCCATAAAATTTAGATCTTGAAGTATTTCTGTCCCCACTTTCTGTCTGTAACTTTCTAGCTAGTGCTACAAGCACATATCAGTTCTCAAAATATTTTCACTTTTATTTTTGTAAATCTCTAAAAATTAAAAGTTAGAGCAGAAATTGTATTTATAATATAAAATAGTAAGAACAATTATCATGATTTAACCTCAATGATCAAGCTTAATTCAATTGTATTTCGTTATTCCTTTATAAATTAATTGAATAAAATGTATAATATTATCTACAACTTCATTAATGAAAAAGTTTAAGTGAGGTTCTCAGAAAAAATTATTTAAAAAAATTCATTTGGATAAAATATTGAACTAGGTAGTCCTTAGTTATAAAAAAAAACCTGACGATTTGGTAATTATAGAGAAAATAAAACCTACGATATTCTAATATGGTGTAAATTTTATGTTATAACTCTATTTCATTGTTTCACATATTACATCGAATTTGAATTGGTCTTATGGAAAAGATGGATAACTATTCAGATTACTTTAATATAATATCATGTTTGAAATTGTTATCTTTGATTTTTGTCATTTCTTCTTTTAATCATCATATTTGTTCAGTTTGTGAATGCTTTATTTTCATAAAAATATTATAATTCTATTTATAATCTTATTGTTTTCTTTAATCTTTAAAATTATGCATTTTTTACATGTTCTAGAAGTATGCATATAATATTCTAGTTTTCTCTGATTATTTTCCTCTACTACTTGCCTCAGGAAACTATCAGAAATCAGCTTAGTGCCATGGCTTCTTTGTATATGGAATTGGATGCCTCAATATATCGTATTAATCCAAGTTTTTATTCTAGTTGCCATTTCTGCTCTCTGTTGGCTGTAACTATATATTGCAACATCATATATGAATAAAGTTATTTCAATCATATTATATATAAGGTTTCAACTAATGTTATGAGGATGATCATTTCGCAAATTAATTGAGCCGCTCAAAATCCTTAATGAGAGGCCTTTTTGTTCGAAATTTAGGAGATTCAATATATATGATTGAAGTGGTTCTTTTATAAACATTAGAATTGTATCATCAATCTCAATTAGATGTAAGTTTTATCAAGTATTAGAACTATCTAATATTATTTACAGCTTCATTAACCAAAAAAAAGTTTAAGTGAATTTGTCATAAAAATATTTAAAATAATTCATTTAGATAAAATATAAAACGACTAAAGCAAATATAATAGACGTATATAAATATTCCAATTCTATTTTGTTCTTGTATCAATTCAATAAATAATTTCTTAAAAGAAAAAAAATCATAATCAATTAATCTTAAATTTTGTTTTTCTGTGTTATTTGACTTGATGTAATCATTGTATTTGTTGGCACTTTCTTTCCGATACATCTAGAACGACTATAGCTAAGTATAATTTATTGGTTAATATTAAACATATAAATAGTGTTTCTTCACAAAAAAAAATAAAATACAAATAGTGTTTGAATTTTATTTTGCATTCTTTTTGAATTTAAATTTTTATTTCTTAAACAATTAGTATTTATATAGTATAGTGTCACTTTAATTATTTTAAAGTATTTTTATTGGAAATGAGAAATAGGCTGCATATTTTACATGAGAATTTACGCTATATATGAATACATAAAAATAATTAAACAATATTTATAAGAATAATACAACTTACAGATCAAATTGGATAAAGAAACTGAGAAATAATCTTTCCATTGTACTCCTAATTAGTAACAAATTACAATATTAAATTCGAATAAGAAAAACCATATAGTAACCCATAAGATCAAACCTTTCATCAAATACAGATAAAACTGCCAAGAGCCCTCGAACTCATTGGTACTTGCTGCTGTCTGAACTTATCATAATGCAAATTCAAATTCTCCTATTCCGTTTCTCACTTTATACTACAGAGTTAGAGTTATATGTTATGAGAAAAAAATATAGATAAAACTGGATCATTGGTTTGAAAAAGTTACATCTATTCTCAAGCTTTTGGTTCTTGGATACAGAGCCATAAAGCTTGGAGCAGAAGTCACTGATCAAGGCACATACGTAAATACTTTTTTCACCTCAGCGGCCTGCTTGTGTCATAGATTACCATCCTTGATTTGGGGAGCGGATGAAGCAAAATCAAATGCATGACAGTGAAAGAAATGCAGAATTAAAATCAAAAAGAGAGAAAGAGTGTAGAAAATTAAAATTATATTTTATACAGAATAATATTTTTTATTTTAAGAGTTAAATTGTTGTTCCTTCTTCCTTGTCTCGTTACCTGGCACTTTTATTATTTTAGTCCTCCTTCTCTTTCCACAACCACAAGCATGGCTGTTATCATTGGTCTAGAAATTTCCCACGTTTCTTTTAATTTCTTTTCCTTCAACTTCATTCCCATTCATCATTGAACACAATTCCACTTAGAAAAACTAAGAGCTCGTATAGTTCACGCAGGGGAGGGAATACGGGTTGGATTTAGTGCATCCTTTCTTCCATTTAATTAATATTTCTCTTGCATTTCTTCTTTCCAAGCCATTCAACTAGGAAAAGGGGTTATCAAGCGGTTATTTTAGTTCCACGTTAGCTCTTAATTGATAAGTTAGGCAAAAGGGATCAGCTCCACATTTACTTTTTCAAAGTAGGATAATTTATGATGAGAGGCAGTGGCAAGTGGTCCTTGACACAGTTTCAGAACAATCCAAGACATCTTGACTTGGTTAAGCTTTCCATAGTATAGCGGCCCAAGTGACGGTGTAAATTTTGGATATATTTTTGAAATTTTTTTATTATGTAATGCTATTATTATTTATTTTGGTGGAAATTATATTAGAATTTAAATGGCATGTGTCTAGTTATGAAAATATTTTATTTTTAACAATTTCTTAAGAAAACTTCTCATAATATATAATTTGATTTATTGGAAACGTTTGGTTTAAATAATAGTTAAACTTAATAAATTATTTGTTTGGAATAATAAGTAGAGTGAAAAGTTTAAATATTTTACTCATCATTTTAATAAGAATATATATTTTCTGTAATTTTACTTTATCATGTCATTTTTTAAAACTTAGTATAATTCAAGTCTTAAAACTATTTAATATTATCTACAATTAAATAATGAAAAAGTTTATGAAAATTTTTTATAAAAATACTATATATAATAACTCATTTGATATGTAAAATAGTGAACTATACCTGAGGTATAGAAAATAAATTTGATTATTCAATAAAAAAATAGAGAAATTTTCAATAATCTTGTGTTTTTTAGTCCTTCCTTTAACCTAGTAAATAAAAATGATATTGTGTATTATTCGTTGATATGGAAACAAAGTGTAGGCATATATATATATATATATATGTTTTTTAAGTACATCATTCGAGTTAATTATAGCATATGGCCATTGACTTGCATTGGGCACACCATTAATCACTGGTAAGTGCAAGAACAGAGATTAGAGTGCAATTTGCTGTGAAAACAAATGGAGGAAAACCACTAATGGTATATTACGCAAACAGCATTTCTCTTAAAGTTAAGTGCTTTAATTAATCATTTTTATAAGCACGTATTATATATTGATTGATATAGAAGACTTGGTGAGTCAAAGCGTTTTGTTTTTAGAAAGTGGAAATGATTTTTGCGGAACAAAATTTTTATGTAATATAAAATACAAGGAAGACGGATAAATTGATTGTAAAATTTAATTTAGTTTGTATAATTTAATAAGTTTAATGATTTAAATTTTATATTATAAAAATTAAGTGAAATAAAATTGTAAAAATAATAATATTTTTTAAAAAGTAGGAAAAAATTAAAGAAAAGAAGGGAAGTAATAAGGAAATACAAAAAGAAAGGAATTTAAAAGAGAAAACACTTGCTTTCTTTGCCTCCATGAGAGGAATTCAATGAACACTCTTTGACTGTGGCCGGCAGGTGGCATGAAGTTGGGTACTGCGCCTATCATTAGAATATTGGTGAGTCAAGGTTTGTTGATTATAATAAAGTCTCTTCAATAACGGAATTCCAATTTGGCATTAGCACATTCCCCGATCCATCCTTTTCCTCCTGTCACATTCCTTCGCACCTAATCTGCTATTCCACCACGCCGCCGGCCAAAAGTTGGATTTTAAAACTGAAAATAAAGCTCACAGACTAGTCAAATAGTGACACTATTTTACAAATAAAATTTTATAAAATTAAACTCACAGACTAGTCAAATTATTAGCTTTCATAAATTAAATTTAATAATTATTTTATAATTTATGAATATTTAATAAACTTACGTTTAATAAAATTATTTTTACTTTAATTGAAATATTTGTTTACTCTTAAAAATGCATCACCTATCAACACCATTCAAAGTCAGATAAAGTGGTGGTGTGTCGTTTCCCTCAGCAACAGAGAAAGTAATTTAGCGAAATTTCACTGTAAAAAAGGTAGAGCGTGTGAGCAATTCAGTTGCATTAGTTTAAATCACTTCTATATAATCAGATGTTGTTATTGTTGTGAGGTAGCTTTGCAGCACTCGCACATTCCTTTTCAACTGCTTTTGCTACTGTTGCTAACCCTTCGCCATGCTTCCTTCCACTTCAAAAATTATATTTCCAGTAGCATTGTAATATTTTCAGTAGCTTATATGTAGTTCTAGTTATATAACCGATATGATTTACTCTTTTACTTTAAAAATAAAATCATTGTTATTGTGCATAATATTGCTACGAGATATTTTTCTATGTCAATTGTGCATGAATACATAATTAGTGTTGTCATCTTTACGAATAAATTTAATTATTTATTTATTTAAAAAATTTTAAAAATTAAATTTATTAAATAATTATTTCAATATTATAATCATTTAAATAAGTTGAATAACAACTCACCCATGAAAGAAAACAAAAGACAAAAGTAGAATAAAAGAATAGTGCCCAATCAACCAACGAATAATAGTTAAACTTATTGAATTGCGTGTTTGAAATAATAAGTCAAGTGAAAAATTCAAATATTTCACCCATCATTTCAATGAGAATATATATTTTCTGTGATTTTACTTTACCATGCCATTTTTCAAAACTTAGTATAATCTAAGTATTAAAATTATCTAATATTATGTACAATTAAATAATAAAAAATGTTATGAGAATTTTTCATTAAAAAAACTATATATAAAACTTGTTTCATAAAAAAAACTACATAAAAAATGTTACAAAAGTTTTAAGTTTGATTTGAATCTGCTTTTTTCATTCAGCGGTTCAATGGTTGAAGCAGAAACTATCTCCAAGCATGTGCAAGTAGTGGCATATAAGACCTCAGGGAATGATGGAACCTTGGGTACAAACCGAAGTCTCCCACAACTGCTTAAGTCATGATTTGTTAGTCCGAAAGATACCTGATGCTTACTAGCAATCTCTCAACGTTGCTTCCCCGTAGTGATAAAATGTTGGTAAGCAGCCAATGTTCTCAGGGAGTTCAGATAAGTTACAACAAATTTTCAAACGTAAGTCCCCAAAAGACCTTAAGCCATCAAGTATGATTTGCAAATTTGATGTGCCAAGTTGTGCAGTTTCAGAAAGATCAAGAATGCAAAGAGACCTCAAGTCAGACAGTTATGTTTAGCAGATTCTTTGACTGGTACAAGGGTTCAGATATCAAGTCTGAAGCTTGCTGAGACGCCCAATTGATGAGGGCAGTACATCGATCGCTGTGGATCCTAAACTCAAAAGTATATCTGATGTCACAAAAAAATTCCTTGAGACTACGGCAGCCACGAAGTGAGCGCTCCCTCGGAGATCTTAAATGAATGTCGCTTCGAAGACTCTTCAGCTCTCTGCACCAACCTAGTTCTAGTTTCACCAGCTTCTGAAGAGACAAAATTGATGGATGAACATGTCTCAGACTTTTAAAACTAGAGAGATATATAAGTTCTAGATTTTATGCCTTTGAGAAATCTGGGACATATTCATCCATCAATCTTTGTTGCATAGAAATTTAAAAATTTCAGGTTGTGCATCCTAGCAAAAGCTTGAGGACTTAACTCCATCTCTTTGATTTTTGCCACATTCAAAGTAAGGGTTTCAATAGTTTCAGTCCCCTGGAAAACATAAGCAGTGAACAATTCAGAACAACAAAATATGATCCAAAAAGAGACAATTTGTAAAAATTGAAAAATAAAAGAATCATTTCAAGAGATTTATTTAAAAGTCGCATTCAGTTTTACTATTCTAAACTAGTAGAATATTTTCTTCTAGTTTAGATATATCGCCCAGCATATTAAAGAGGATATTTTCTGCAATTTCACTTTACCATATCATTCTTCAAAACTTGATAAATATCATTTGGATCCCATAACTGAATACCTTTTCTAGGATTTGTAAGAGATTCTTCACATACGATCTCCTTATCCGTTTCTTGTAGTAAGTTATGCATCCAAACACAATGTTTAGAAATTGTTAAAAGAGCTTTGTCTTAAAAAATTCATAACTCAATAGTTGTTGAATACCCACATGCATCTAGTAGTGTTCTTATGCGATCAATTTGTGCAAATCCTTTGAAAAAGCATGCAATATATAAAAAAATATTTTGCTCCTCACGATCTAGACCATCATAGCTTAATCTCAACACAGAATGAATTTTAGTATATGGTTGCATATGGCATCTTTCTTAAGTTTTTGCAATCGACTTTTCCATTCTTCTTTACTTTTGTCATACAGAAAGGAACCCAGCACTTTAATTAAAAGCTAATGGATTGCCTTTGGCATAGTTAATCACTATCATTGACAGCTCAGTGAACTCCAATTGCGCAGAATTTGATTTAAAGGCAGTCAAATTGAACAGCTGAAGTGCTTCATCTAAATTCAATGCCTTTACCTCATGTATATCATCTGCATCTTTACTAGGCACATGTTTATCTCTTGTGTTGCCCCTAAAATTTAGTTTTGGGGTTTTGGAGTCGCCACAAATCTAAATTACCAAATGTGAGATTAGACGCCTAATTGAAAATGGTTTACGTTTCAAAAATTGAGTTCGGGGGTTATTTATGTTTTAGGGAAGGTATTAGCACCCTAAACACCCTTTCGATATCAAAAATGATCTTATTAATTTATCTTAATTAATTTATATTGGTTAAAAAATTTTTTAAAAAAAGATTTTTGATAAATAATCCCTGCCCATTCCGGATCGGGATAAAAATAATTTTTTTGAGAAAAATTCCCTTCCTATTCCAGGAAGAGGTTTTAAAAATAATTTTAAGAAAATTCCCTTCCTATTCCAGTCCAGGGTTTTTAAAAATAATTTTACAGAAAAATCTCTTTATTTAACTAGCTTGATTAGAAATTAGTATTAAGATTTAAGAAAAGTGGCTTGCCTAGTGTAACTAAGTTAGAGCCAAAATTGCTTAGGACTAAAGAAGAACTCAATATGTGCAAAATTTTTAATACAAAACATGCAGAATTTTTAGTATGTAAAAGTTATATGAAAATTTTATACAGAATGCAGAAACAAAACAACAAAACAGAAATAGGATTGCTTATTTTGTGCAGAATTTACGAAACAAAATGCAGAATTACAGTGTAGAATTTGTAGAAGATAGAAAGTGCAAAATGAAATAATGTACTGAATTTTCATGCAGAAAATAGTGCAGAATTTTTAGTTTTAAATGAAATACAAAACTATTTAAACAGAATGCAAAACTATGTAGAAATAGAAGTTTGAATGCTCAATACAATATAAAAATAGATGTGTGTAGAAAATTAAAACACCGTATGTAGAATTTAATCATGCACATGATTATGCAGAATTTAAGATGCAATCTATGCATACTAATAGTACAGAATATGTAGAATTTTGACATGATTTTATTTGCACGTAGAGACCCACAGTAAATCAAGATAAAAAGGGGTGATAGAATGTGAAAATTCATGCATGATGATTAATACAAATGAAAGTTATGCAAGCACTATAGAAAAAACAATTCTAGCTATATTAGGATTAAAGTATGATATTTACATGATTAAAATTGAACAATACATATGAATCTAAAAGAAAAAGGGAAAGGAGCTTACCTTGAGTGTCTTCCTATGTCCCAAGCAAAAGGAGAAGGTGACTTGGAAAAAAGGATCCTTATTTAGAATAAGTGGTGTGAAATAGTGTGACAAGAGTGTATGGTTGTATGAGAGAGAGGAGAGGTGATTTTGTTGAAACTTTCTTGCAAAAAGGTCAACTTTTTCTCTTCCTACGTGAAAAGATCCCCTTTTTTTCTTGTAGAACCAAGTCTCTTTTTTGCTCCCCTAGGCTGCCCTCTCCTTTTTCTTCTTGACGTGAAAAGCCCTCCTTTCTCCTCTTTTTGGCTGAAATTTTCTTTTAAAAAGTCTCCTCCTTTGTGATACGTGAACTTCCTTATTTGTAGGCTTTTTGCTAAAATTTTGGAGGCCCCTTTTTTCCTTGTGTACGTGAACTTCCCCCAATGGGTCTTTTTTTTTTTATTTATTTTTGTGAGTGGTGAATTTTGGAGTTTATTTTTGTGTTGAATTTTTGTTTCCTAGTTTCACTTATATTTTATCTCTTTTTTACCTTTTTATTCTTTTATCTTTTAATCTTTTTATTTAACTTATCATATCTTAATTTTTGTCTTATTATCTTTATCATTTTTATCCTATCTTTGGATATTCTTAATTATCTTTTATCCTTTTTTTTTGTCTTTTATCTTTATTTTTTATTTATCCTAATATCTTATCCTCTTATCATTTTATTTATCTCTTTTAATTTTGAATTTATCTTGTATTATTATTCTTTAATTTTGATTATCTTATCTTTTATTTTTTATTTTATTTTAGTTTTATTTTAAAATTTTATTTTTTGGTTTGGGCTTGATTTATTTTTGGGCTTATTTATTTTATTTTGGGTTTTGATTAAGTTTTGTTATTTTTTAGTTTAAATTTGGGTTTGTAATTTATGTTAAAGTTTTGAGAAAATGAGGCGGACAAAATTAGGTGTCTACATCTTGTTGTCACCAGAATTCTACTACCAGGTCCAAATCAATAATGACCTTCAGCCAAATTCTTCAATTGTTCTGGATCATTGACATCATAAAAAACAACAAAAACCTTTTTGCGACAAAGCCTTCTTATCAAAAAAACTGATCCCACATTTATATTCCAACATTCATATCTTTCTCCTCCAGCAATGCAGATAGTAGTTCATTTTGTAAATCAGTTACTCCATATTTCTCCCATTTCTCCCTGACATTTTCCAAAAAGCAGCAGCCTTCATATTCCGAGCAGAATTGATTAAAGACCATATCAGCAATAGTTGTTTTGCCTATGCCCCATGCCCCCAAATTCCAGTTATGCCAACATCTTCTAATCCATTGAGCAATAATGATTTCAGAATTCAGATGTGTAATTTGCTCATTTATTCCTACAAAATCTTTTGTATTACTTTGGTACATATGATTCAACCTTAGAGACACATGTTTTACAACTGAATTGATAAGGTCAGCTTCAGTCCTGTACCATAGGAAAGAAAACTAAAAATATGAAACTCAATGAAATTAATATTCATTTTGAGAAGTCTACACAAGGTTTCAGCCATTAAACTAGGTTATTTTCTTTCATAATCAATTGGTTAAACAGTGAAGGGAAGTCTACTGTCAATCCATTAAACAGCATAAAATGGGTACTAGTTTGTTTATCAGTTTGATTATGAATGTTGATCACATCTTGAATATCAACAAATTTTTTACATCTAATCTCTCTCTCTCTCTCTCTATCTCACACACACACACACAATTTTAATAATTTAATTTCTGACTTAAATGTTTCAACAGTTTCTTGCTATTGGTGTGGAAGGCATCAATAATATGCACATTTTGAAATTAAGGGAAATGTTTCTTGCACATTACTGGACTGCATGTCCAAAACATGTGCAGTAACAGATAAATAGAAAAAAGAATGAAGATGTGAGAAAATATTGTGGATAGGGATCTCTAGCTGACATTGAGATTCAAAATAAAGGGATGCAGTTAGAGAGAGAGAAAAAAAAATGGAACAATTAGTGAAAGAAAAATGTATGACACATAAATAAAGAGCACTCCATATACTCTCTGTATCTATCTAAAGTCACCAAAAGTTACAATATTTTCCAAGTCAGGAGATCCAAAAACATGGTAAGAGTCATCAATTTATTAATCAAATCAGCAAAATAAATAAATTTATTACTAAGAATATATCTACTTACACAAAATTTGTGTGAGTAAAATCCAACTAAATTAGCGGCTGTCTTCATTGCCATTTTCCAACTATGCACCTTTGCCAAGTTGTCATTAAATGCATTTTCATATTCTGGGAATCCACGTTCGTACTGCCATTCTGGTGTTGTACATTTGAAGGTTCTATGTAGTAAAAAATGGGTATTACAAATTGGCCATTTTTTTTTTCCTCTGCATTCAATGATTTTTGCAAGCTCTTCCAAGCACCATTTTAAAGAAGCGTAGTCTTTTGAGAATATGATCATTGAAATCGGTGATTCTTCAATTGCTGTGCAAAAGTGCTGCTGATATTTCATCTCTTCTCTGCAGTCTCTCATCTTTGTAGGTTTCAATTTTCTTATGGTGTAATGCCTCAAACAAATGGCTAAGAAAACCAAAACGAGTGTCTGAACCTCGAAAGCCCAAAAATGCATCATATTTTATATGAGAAACATGAGAATGAGAGGAAGAAGGAGAAGCCATTGGATCATTGAAATAGGTTCACATCAACTGGTGTGAATCTATGCATCAGAATCCATGAACAAACGTGTTGGTCTTCAATCTGCCTAAATGGCTACGTAGTAATGTGATTTATGAGTCTCATAATATATTTTGTAAAATTTAATAAATTTAATAATTGAAGTTTCTTAAATAAATATATAAAGTGTGGCAAATTTAAAGAATATATACACTACTAAGAGTCTAAATTTTATTTATAATCCAGCGATGATTAATTAGAAAAAGAGGGAAATTTTTGTTAAATAAGATGGGGGAATTATATGAACCAAAGAAAAAGTTGCCTTACATATATTAAAAACGCAACAAAAAAAATTCAAAAAATTGATTAAAAATTAAAAAAAAAATCTGATTTGTGCTTAACGGCATGCATGAACTCTAGTATATAAGAAATACGGAATGAACTAAGAATATTATTGACAGAGTTAATTTAATTCTAATATAAAATTAGATGGCATAATAATTTATTGGTTAAGATTAAACATATAAATAGTGTTTCTCCACAAAAAAAAAAAATACAAATAGTGTTTGAATTTTACTTTGCATTCTTTTTGAAATTAAATTTTTATTTCTTAAACAATTAGTATTGTATATAGTATAGTATCACTTAATTATTTTAAAGCATTTTTATTGAAAATGAGAAACAGGCTGCATATTTTACATGAGAATTTACGCTATATATGAATACATAAAAATAATTATACAATATTTATAAGAATAATACAACTTACAGATCAAATTGGATAAAGAAACTGAGAAATAATCTTGCCATGGTACTCATAGTTAGCAACAAATTACAATTTAAATTCACATAAGAAAAACCATATAGTAACCCATAAGATCTAACCTTTCATCAAATACAGATAAAACTGGATCATTGGTTTGAAAAAGTTAAATCTATTCTGAAGCTTTTGGTTCTTGGATAAAAAGCCATAAAGCTTGGAGCAGAAGTCACTGATCAAGGCCAGAACAGCAGATATATAAATACCTTTTTTCCACCTCAGCAGCTTGCTTGTGTCATAGCTACCATCTTTGATTTGGGGAGTGGATGAAGCAAAATCAAATGCATGACAGTGAAAGAAATGCAGAATTGAAATCAAAGAGAGAGAAAGAGTGTAGAAAATTAAAATTGTATGTTATAAAGGATAATATTTTTTTTTATTTTAAGAGCCAAATTGCCGTTCCTTCTTCCTTGTCTCATTGCTTGGCACTTTTATTAGTTTAGTCCTCCCTTTCTTTCCACCATCACAAGCATGGCTGTCATCATTGGTCTAGAATTTTCCCACATTTTCTTTCAATTTCTTTTCCTCCAACTTCATTACCATTCCTCATTCAACACAATTCCACTTAGAAAAACCAAGAGCTCGTATAGTTCATGCAGGGAAGGGAATACGGGGATGGATTTAGTGCATCCTTTCTTCCATTTAATGAATATTTCTCTTGCATTTCTTCTTTCCAAGCCATTCAACAAGGACAAGGGGTTATCCCGCGGTCATTTTAGTTCCATGTTAGCTTTTAACTGATAAGTTAGACAAAAGGAATCAGCTCCAAATTTGCTTTTTCAATGCAGGATAATTCATGATGAGAGGCAGTGGCACATAATCCCTGACACAGTTTCAAAACACTAGAAGACATCATGATCTGGTTAAGCTTTCCATAGTTTAGAGGCCCAAGTGAGTGGGTAAATTTTTGAATTATTTTTGAAATTTTTTTATTATGTAATGCTATTTTTATTTATTTTGGTGAGAATTGTATCAGAATTTAAATGGCATGTGTCTAGTTATGAAAATATTTTATTTCTAACAATTTCTTAAGAAAACTTCTCATAATATATAATTTGATTTATTGGAAACGTTTGGTTTAAATATAAAGCTAAGCGAGATATGTTATTTAGCTTGTTAATTATTATTTGACATCTTATTTGAATTAGCATTGTAATATTTCTAGTAGCTTATATGTAGTTCTAGTTATGCAACTGTTATGTTTTACTCATCTACTTTAAAAATAAACCATTGGTATTGCGCATAATATTGCTACAAGATATTTCTTTATGTCAATTGTGTATGAATATATAATTAGTGTTGTTATTTTTACGAATTAAATTTTATTATTTATTTAAAAAATTTAAATTATTAAATTTATGAAATAATTATTTAAATATTATATTGGTTTAAATAAGTTGAATAACAACTCAACCATTAAAGAAAACAAAAGAGAAAAATAGGATAAGAAAATAGTGCCCCAATCAACTAACTAATAATAGCTAAACTTATTGAATCACCTGTTTGGATTAATAAGTCGAGTGGAAAGTTCAAGTGATTCATCCCATCAATTTAATGAGAGTATATATTTTCTGCGATTTTGCTTTACCATGTTATTTTTCAAAAATTAGTATAATCCAAGCATTAAAACTATCTAATATTATATACAATTAAATAATAAAACAATTTATGAGACTTTTTCTTAAAAAAAAAAATATATAATAACTCATTTGATATGTAAAATACTGAATCACACTTAGGAAATAGAAAATAGATTTGACTATTCGGTAAAAAAATAAAGAAATTTTCATTAATCTTGTCTTTTTTAGCCCTTCCTTTAACCTGTAAATAAAAATGATAATGTGTATTATTCGTTGATGGGGCACCAATATGTGTAGGCATAAGTTTTTTTTTAGTACAACATTCGAGTAAATGAAACCATATGGCCATTGACTTGCGTTGAGCACCATTAATAACTGGTAAGTGCAAGAACAGAGATTAGAGTGCAATTTGCTGTGAAGACAAATGGAGGAAAACCACTAATGGTATAGTATGCAAACAACATTTCTTGTAAAGTTAAGTACTTTAATTAATCATTTTTATAAGCACGCATTATATATTGATTGATACAGAAGACTTGGTGAGTCAAAGCGTTTTGTTTTAGAAAGTGGAAATGATTTTTGCACAACAAAATTTTTATGTAATATAAAATATAAGGCAGACGGATAAATTGATTGTAAAATTTAATTTAGTTTGTATAATTTAATAAATTTAATGATTTAAATTTTATATTATAAAAATTAAGTGAAACAAAATTATAAAAATAATAATATTCTTCAAAAAGTAGGAAAAAAATTAAAGAAAATAAGGGAAGTAACAAGGAAATACAAAAAGAAAGGAATTTAAAAGAGAAAACACTTGCTTTCTGTGCCTCCACGGGAGGAATTCTAATGAACATTCTTTGACTGTGGCCGGCAGGTGGCATGAAGTTGCGTACTGCGCGTATCGTTAGAATATTGGTGAGTCAAGGTTTGTTGAATATAATAAAGTCTCTTCAATAATGGAATTCCAATTTGGCATTAGCACATTCCCCGATCCATCCTTTTCCGCCTGTCACATTCCTTCACACCTAATCTGCTATTCCACCACGCCGCCGGCCAAAAGTTGGATTTTAAAACTGAAAATTAAGCTCACAGACTAGTCAAATGGTGACACTATTTTACAAATAAAATTTTATAAAATTAAACTCACAGACTAGTCAAATTACTAACTTTCACCAATTAAATTTAATAATTAGTTTATAATTTATAAATATTTAATAAACTTACGTTTAATAAAATTATTTTTACTTTAATCGAAATATTTGTTTACTCTTAAAAATGCGTCACCTATCAATATCATTCAGAGTTAGACAAAGTGGTGGTGTGTCGTTTCCCTCAGCAGAAGAGAAAGTAATTTAGTAAAATTTCACTGTAAAAAAGGTAGAGCGTGTGAGCAATTCAATTACATTAGTTTAAATCACTTCTATATAATCGGATGTTGTTATTATTGTGAGGTAGCTTGCAGCACTCGCACATTCCTTTTCAACTGCTTTTGCTGCTGTTGCTAACCCTTCACCATGCTTCCTTCCACTTTAAAAATTTTATTTGTTTTGCTGCTGTTGCTATTAGCAATTTCATTCGACAGTGGCATCTCCATCAATGATGCAGAGGAGATTCGTTGCAATGAAAAGGATCGCCAGATACTTTCTATCTTCAAACAAGGCATTGTAGATCCTTCCAACCGGCTCTCTTCATGGTCCAGTGAAGAAGATTGCTGTTCGTGGTTAGGCGTCCACTGTGACAACATCACTGGTAGAGTAACAGAGCTTGATCTACAAGTTGATCCATATGATTATTATGGGTCAAAAGCCTTGAGAGGAGAAATGAACCTGTCTGTGCTTCAACTTGAATTTTTGAACTACTTGGACTTGAGCTGGAATGAGTTTGAAACTATACATGTTCCTCCGATCAATGTTTCAACTGCAGATAGTCAAATCCACAATCACTTCTCCTCCCTCCATTACCTCGACTTATCATATAACAGTGATCATCTTCGCATGGATAATCTTCATTGGCTTTCTTCTATCTCTTCGATCAAGTATCTCGATCTCAGTCGCATTGATCTTCAAATGGAAATTAATTGGCTTCGGTCAATCTCTACACTTCCATCACTTTCAGAGTTGCGCTTGAGCGGATGTCAACTTAATAAGGCTGGTTCTCCTTTTGGTCGGTATGTCAATTTCACTTCACTCAAAGTTCTAGATCTTTCTGATAACAGTTTAGGTTCTGAAGTACTAAGATGGGCATCTACTCTCAATGGTAGCCTTTCCGATCTCATCCTTCGGGGGAATCTTTTAAAAAGCCAAATACCCGACACCTTGTTGAAATTTCAACATTTGGAAACTCTGGATTTGTCCGATAATGAACTCAATGGATCAATTCCTGATTGGTTGGGGCATTTCAAATATCTTAAATCTCTTGACCTTTCTAACAATTCATTTTATGGTGTCATGCCTTCAATTTTAAAAAATCTATCATCACTGGTCGAATTAAAACTCAATTCCAATCGTTTCAAAGGATTCATTCCTGATTGGTTGGGCCAATTTAAATATCTAGAATTAATTGATCTTTTTGCAAATTCATTTTACGGTCCCATTCCAGCAGCACTAGGAAATCTATCATCCTTAGCCGCTTTATCTCTTGGCTCAAATCACTTGAGCAGTCTTCCTGCCAACTTTTGGAAGTTTGCAGCAACAATTAAAGTGACGCTTGATATTTCTAACAATTTAATTACCGGGGACATTTCAAATATTTGGCTAAACACCTCCTGGTTAAAGCTACATGATAATAATTTCAGTGGCGCGCTCCCGCATCTATCACCAAATGTCAGATCACTCAATGTAAGGAACAATAGTTTCTCAAGTATTTCTTCCCTCTTGTGCCACGGAATGACTGAGGAAAACAATTTGGAAGTTCTAGACACCTCATATAATCAACTTTTTGGAGAACTTCCTGATTGCTGGCTAGGTTGGAAATCTTTGGTTAATTTGAGGTTAGATAGCAATAACCTGACTGGTACAATTCCTAACTCAATTAGATTGCTATCCAATCTCCAACTTTTGGATTTGTCTAACAATAAATTTTTTGGGGAGATACCAATCTTGTTACAACACAACAAGAACTTATTGATCCTCAACCTAACGGGAAATAATTTTTCTGGAAGTATACCAAGCTGGATAGGACAGAACATGGCCATTTTGATATTGAGATCCAATCAATTTAGTGGCACTATTCCATCACAGATATGCCAAATTTCTTCTCTCATCATATTGGATCTTGCTGATAACAAACTATCAGGATCAATACCTGATTGCCTATCTAATATTACTGCCTTGAGATCAGTAAAAGAGATTGACGATCATGAAATTTTAATTAAAGATGATAATCATGCATATACATATATGTCTGTGTATGATGAACAAGTTACATTCTTTATTAAAGGTCGTAATTTGGAATATGGTTACTCTCAGAGACTTGTACGTTTCTTAGACCTATCAAGTAATGAACTATCTGGAATAGTTCCTTTAGGATTATTTGGTCTTCATGCATTGCACTTCCTGAACTTATCAAGAAACCAATTGACTGGGAAGTTACCATTAGAAATTGGAAATATGACAAACTTGGAATCCCTGGATCTCTCTTGGAACAAACTTTATGGTCAAATCCCGCAAAGCATTTCTAGCTTATCTTTTCTTAGCACCTTAAACCTTTCATACAATAATTTCTTTGGGCAAATTCCATTAGGGGCCCAACTCCAAAGTTTTGAAAAATACAGTTACATTGGCAATCCTAATCTCTGTGGAGCTCCTCTACCAACAAGCTGCAACAACGTGAGAAAACCCGGTGACAAGGAACCATTTGAAGAGGACAAAAATGGGTCTGACATGTTTCCAGGGTTTTATATTGCCCTAGAAGTTGGATTTGTCACTGGTTTTCTGGGAGTTTGTCTTCCCATTTTCTTCAGGAGATCATGTAGACATGCTTATTTCAAGTTTGTGGATGACATGAAAGACAGACTTTATGTTACATGGGTCTTGAAGATGAAATCCTTTAAATGTAAAAGCTGCCATTAGCTGGCAAAGGGAGTGGCTTCATTTTCCAATAGGTATGACACCTCAATTTTAAAGTTTATGATGTTCTTCCTGAAATGGCATGTTCTCTTGTTCTGTTTCTATAGTGTATACACATACATATACATGTATAAATTAATACAGATACAGTAATTTGCCGTTAATATCATACAGGAAATCTCAATGTTAGTGTCATTTTCTGTATTTATCAAATATCATTTTTTTGACCCGCTATTTATCAAATATTATTGTAATTTAACAAGTAATTTTCGTCTCTTTTTTTTTATTATATATATGAACTTAAGTTCCACTTGATACTACTGTAAAGATTCTATTGCTTACTGCTAAATAGATAGATTATTATGAATAAATGGAAACAGTTTCTTCTCTATTTACTTACCTTAATTGTCTCATATATAACAGAAAACACACTTTATTTTATTTTCTTTTCAATATAAATATGTTGGGGATTGTCCAGACCTTTAGTTGTTTATAATTTTTGTAAATATCTCAGTCCATAAAATTTAGATCTTGAAGTATTTCTGTCCCCACTTTCTGTCTGTAAATTTCTAGCAGTGCTACAAGCACATATCAGTTCTCAAAATATTTTCACTTTTATTTTTGTAAATCTCTAAAAATTAAAAGTTAGAGCAGAAATTGTATTTATAATATAAAATAGTAAGAACAATTATCATGATTTAACCTCAATGATTAAGCTTAATTCAATTGTATTTCGTTATTCCTTTATAAATTAATTGAATAAAATGTATAATATTATCTACAACTTCATTAATGAAAAAGTTTAAGTGAGGTGCTCAGAAAATATTATTTAAAAAAATTCATTTGGATAAAATATTGAACTAGGTAGTCCTTAGTTAGAAAAAAAAAATCTGACGATTTGGTAATTATAGAGAAAATAAAACCGACGATATTCTAATAAGGTGTAAATTATATGTTATAACTTTATTTCATTGTTTCACATATTACATCGAATTTGAATTGGTCTTATGGAAAAGATGGATAACTATTCAGATTAATTTAATATAATATCATGTTTGAAATTGTTATCTTTGATTTTTGTCATTTCTTCTTTTAATCATCATATTTGTTCAGTTTGTGAATGCTTTATTTTCATAAAAATATTATAATTCTATTTATAATCTTATTGTTTTCTTTAATCTTTAAAATTATGCATTTTTTACATGTTCAAGAAGTATGCATATAATATTATAGGTTTTCTCTGATTGTTTTCCTCTATTACTTGCCTCAGGAAACTATCAGAAATCAGCTTAGTGCCATGGCTTCTTTGTATGTGGAATTGGATGCCTCAATATATCGTATTAATCCAAGTTTTTATTTTGGTTGCCATATCTGCCGACTGTTGGCTGTAACTATATATTATGACATCATATATGAATAAAGTTATTTCAATCATATATAAGGTTTCAACTAATGTTATCGGGATGCTCATTTCGCAAATTAATTGAGCCGCTCAAAATCCTTAATGAGAGGCCTTTTCATTCAAAATTTAGGAGATTCAATATATATGGTTGAAATGGTTCCTTTATAAACATTGGAATTGCGTCATCAATCTCAATCAGATGTAAGTTCTATCAAAGTATTAGAACTACCTAATATTATTTACAGCTTCATTAACAAAAAAATGTTTAAGTGAATTTCTCTTAAAAATATTTAAAATAATTCATTTAGATAAAATATGGATATGTTATTTAGCTTGTTAATTATTATTTGACATCTTATTTAAAATAGCTTTGTAATATTTTCAGTAACTTACATGTAGTTTTAGTTACGCCACCATTATTATTTACTCATCTACTTTAAAAGTATTGTGCATAATATTGCTACGAGATGTTTTACAATGACAATTGTGTATGAACAAATAATTAGTGCGGTCTCTTTAAAAGTAGGAAAAAGAAAATGAAAGAAAGGAAAGAAAGTAAAGAAGAAATAAAAAAAGGAAATACAAAAAGGAAATCACTTGCTTCCTCATATGAGAGGGAATGCTCTTTGAATGTAATATTGTAAATTTGCATAATGTATATATTCAAGAAACAGTTCAAGTTGATATTCTTTCTAAATATAAATTTGTGTGTAATTCTTTTGGTGAAAGATGTTATTTTCACTCAATATTTTTATACACACAAAATATACACTGTAAAATAAAAAAAAAATAAGTGAAATACACTCTAAAATTCATATATAGTGAATCTATGATACTCTGTGAGAAAATGGTTATTTAGTGAAAGTTATATCTCGGGTTATAATCGTCACTAAATATTTTAGTGGTGATTGACAAATAATCATAAAATTGTGTGCCATTATTATTATTAGTGACAATTTTGACCACAATAGGAATAACCACTTTGAGTATATAATTTACATTAGTAGCAGTTATATTTGTTACTAAATATAATTTTTTTGAAAATCATAACAAACTGTCACTAAATGTAACATTTTTCTAAAATCTCAATTTATATTAGTTGTAGCCATGATTTATATAATTTTTTTTGAAAATCATAACAAACTGTCACTAAATGCAACAGTTGAAAGATTAAATGTCGGTTAGGAACTTAGAACCAGAATTTGCAAATTTCTCTTTTTGTGTAATTTATATTAACCTGTCTTTGATCCTTTCCATATTTGTTGTCTATCTTATTTGTTACTTGATTATATTCTGAATTTCTGATAGATAAGTTCATTGTAGGATAGGACCCATTCTATTATGAGAGATTCTGCAGAAGTATCTAATGCGTCATAGCTGTTGAGTTGTCTTATTAAAAACTTAAAAGCGTGCTAGATCACTAGATCAAGCTCCTAATTTTATTTTATTTTATTTTTTTGGTTTTTATTTTCACTTTCTGAATTGGCTTTCATGCAAGTTACTGTTTTGTGTGGTACATATAGTATTTTATGGCTTTATTTCGGAGTAGGGAAGTTCTTGCGGTTTCTTCAAGTGGTGCAATGAGCCCACTGTAGGAGGAGTATCAGCGACAGCTAGTCCTTATAAGGGTAGTTATAAGACGGGAACGGGTGACAAAATCAAGCCAGGCTATGGTTTCAGCAATGGGAAGGACATTGGACAAAGGAATGCCCTACTGCTTCATCAAATTCTCCAGTAGAGGGACAGAAATCTGCTCCGTCAGGCACTTGTTATAAATGCGTAAGGCTGGACATTGGGCAAGGGACTGCCCTTCAAGTCAGTATGTAAACCTGTGGGCGAAGCATTAGACCAATTTTCTCTTGCGACTTGCATTGCTACGATGCTTGTATATTGTTAAGTGTGCAAACTACTAAATGTAAGTAGATATCTTTTGTTGCTTACATAGAAGCAGTTAGAATTCCAAACAAGCTAGTGAAGGTCAAACACAAGTTTTGAATCTTGGACTACGTTGCTGTTTTATTCTTTTCTCATCTGATAAATGAATGAGTGAATTTCATAGTGTACTTCCTTTGTTAATGCCTTACGTTGCGGAAAACAGTCTACCAGCAAGTAGGAAATTCTCGGTATGGGTTTCAACATAGGTTGAATTGTACAACCTTATTATTTTGAGGACAAAGTTAGCAAACTGGTTCACCGTTGTAATCATTTTCTGGTTGATTGAAAGGCTGTAAATCTTTGATGTCACAGGTTAGAATTGGATAACTGGAATGTTAAGCAGCCAAATGAATAAACAGAGAATCCATTTGTATATCATGTCTGCAAGTAGAAGTCCACTACCATTGAGGACTGATTAAGGTGAAACACCATTCTTCGTACATCATAGAATGAAACAGAGACAAGGCAAGAATACGATAGTGTAACGACGTTATTGAATACAGGGCAAGTCACATACCCGGACCAAAACACACGGCTGTAAGTATGACAGATCTGGGATTTTTACAAATTGAATTTTACATGTAAACTTAAGTTATTAAATTTATAAATTTCATAAATTTAATATCTTATTTTAAACTTTGTAACTACTCAATAAAAGTCATCTTTGTGAATGTTTCTTTTTTTCTATATAAAATACTCTTGAATCACAAGGATTAATCTAATGAAAAAGTAACCAATTAAGTCCCGTTATGCGTCACTTACCGAACTGCAGCATTAAATGCAATTCATTAGCTTCCACAGAAAAATAAAAAATTATATCCAACACCCGCAAAACGTGATAAAATTAAATCCATTACCTGCAAAGCGTGATTCTATCAGATTGCTGCAACAGAAATACCACCGGAGATTGCTTCTGCATTCTTTTTCCCTTCCCTTTCCTTTGGAATACCAAAATGCTGTCTACTTCCACTAATCTTTGAAGTAACTATAGATCAGAAGCTTAATTAAGGAGATAAATTTATAGAGAGAAGGTGTGATACCAATTAAGATGTCATAAGAAGGTCATCACTCTCAGCTCTTTTTCTCACTTTGCATCCAGATTCCAGTTGAGAGGGTTGATAGATGATTCCCTCAGTTTCTTTGCTTGAGGAAGTGTCTTCTCCTCCTGTTGATTCTGCTTAAAGCTCCCAACTCCAATTCCCGCTGCATCAGATTCTAGTTCATCAATACCCTTACATCCCTTGGTTTTATTCCCTTGAACAGAATAGTTAGAGCCATATATTGGGTAGACACCACACCCTTTTATCTTTACATCAAACTCATGCCCGGTTTCAATAAAGAACTCAAATGAAACCTTTGGGATATGTAGAGTGCACTGATCATTAGCTCTGCTGTTCTTCAATTTATTCTTTATCTGAAGACAACAATTTCCATCATACCATAAATAGACATGATCCGAAATCAAGTGTGCAACATCTCTATCTGAGGATAAACTTTTGTATTCAACCCTTTCACCATTAATTTCTTCTAAGTAGCATTTACATCCAACACGCCAGGTGTACCTCAGCTCATCTACAGGAAACTGAGGAACAATGATGCAGAGAAGGAATGCCAAGAAATTTGAATGTAGAGGAAGTTCAATTGTCACCAAAGCTTGTGTTGTTCGATAGTTGAACGAGTCTGGAACTTTGCTTCCCGGGAAACAAACAGCAGCTTGTTGAGGAAGGATATTATTTTGATTTCCATCTTCTTCCATTGCTGATAGACGTTCATATACTGCTTGCCTTTCTTGAATAAGGGCATCCGTTGCAATGGTCTTGAGTGCATGTTCATCCAATTTCACGCAATTTCAGTACGAAAATTTTAAGTTTGATCTGAATCTAATTTTTTCATTCAGTGGTTCAATGGTTGAAGCAGAAACTATCTCCAAGCATGTGCAATTAGTGGCATATAAGACCTCAGGGAATGATGGAACCTTGGGTAGAAACCGAAGTCTCCCACAACTGCTTAAGTCATGATTTGTTAGTCCGAAAGATACTTGATGCTTACTAGCAATCTCTCAACGTTGCTTCCACGTAGTGATAAACGTTGTAATGTTGATGAGCAGCCAATGTTCTCAGGGAGTTCAGATAAGTTACAACAATTTTTCAAACGTAAGTCCCCAAAAGACCTTAAGCCATCAAGTATGATATGCAAATTTGATGTGTCAAGTTTTGCAGTGTCAGAAAGATCAAGAATGCAAAGAGACCTCAAGTGAGACAGTTATGTTTGGCAGATTCTTATAACTGGCACAACGGTGCAGATATCAAGTTTGAAGCTTGCTGAGATGCCCAATTGATGAGGGCAGTACATTAATCGCTGTGGATCCTAAACTCAAAAGTATATCTGATGTCACAGAAAATTCCTTGAGACTCCGGCAGCCACGAAGTGAGAGCTCCCTTAGAGATCTTAAATGACTGTCGCTTCGAAGACTCTTCAGCTCTCTGGACCAACCTAGTTCTGGTTTCACCAGCTTCTGAAGAGACAAAATTGATGGATGAGATATATATAAGTTCTAGATTTGATGCCTTAGAGAAATCTGGGACATGTTCATCCATCAATCTTTGTTGCATAGAAATTTAAAAATTTCAGGTTGTGTATCCTAGCAAAAGTTTGAGGACTAAACTCCAACTCTTTGATTTTTGCCACATTCAAAGTAAGGCTTCCAATAGTTTCAGTCCCATGGAAAACATAAGAAGTGAACAATTCAGAACAACAAAATATGATCCAAAAAGAGACAATTTGTAATAATTAAAATCATTTCAAGAGATTTGATAAAAAAATCCCACTCAATTTTACTATTCTAAACCAGTAGAATATTTTCTTCTAGTTTAGATATTTCACCCATCATTTTAAAGAGGATATTTTCTGCAATTTTACTTTACCATATAATTCTTCAAGACTTGATAAATATCATTTGGATCCCATAACTGAATACTTTTCTAGGATTTGTAAGCGATTCTTCACACACAATCTCCTTGCCCGTTTCTTGTAAGTTATGCATCCAAACACAATGTTTACAAATTGTTATAAGAGCTTTGTCTTAAAAACTTCTTAACCCAATAGATGTTGAATACCCACATGCATCTAGTAGTGTTCTTATGCGATCAATTTGTGCAAATCCTTTGAAAAAGCATGCAATATATAAAAAAATATTTTGCTCTTCACCATCTAGACCATCATAGATTAATCCCAACACAGAATGAATTTTAGTATATGGTTGCATATGGCATCTTTTCAAGTTTTTGCTATTGACTTTTCCATTGTTCTTTACTTTTGTCATGCAGAAAGGAACCCAGCACTGTAATTTAAAGCTAATGGAGTGCCTTTGGCATAGGTAACCACTATCATTGACAGCTCAGTGAACTTCAATTCCACAGAATTTGATTTAAAGGCACTCAAATTGAACAGCTGAAGTGCTTCATCTAAAGTCAATGCCTTTAACTCATGTATATCATCTGCTTCTTTACTAGGCACATGTTTATCTCTTGTTGTCACCAGAATTCTACTACCAGGTCCAAATCAATAATGATCTTCAGCGAAATTCTTCAATTGTTCCAGATCATTGATGTCATAAAGAACAACAAAAACCTTTTTGCGACAAAGCCTCCTTATCAAAAAAACTGATCCCACATTTAGCATTCCAACATTCAAATCTTTCTCCTCCAGCAATACAGATAGAAGTTCATTTTGTAAATAAGTTACCCCATATTTCTCCCATTTCTCCCTGACATTTTCCAAAAAGCAGCGGCCTTCATATTCAGAGCAGAATTGATTAAAGACCACATCAGCAATAGTTGTTTTGCCTATGCCCCATGCCCCCAAATTCCAGTTATGCCAACATCTTCTAATCCACTGAGCAATAATGATTTCAGAATTCAGATGTGCAACTTGCTCTTTTATTCCTACAACATCTTTTGTATTACTTTTGGTACATGTGATTCAACCATAGAGACCCATGTTTTACAACTGATGTGATAAGATCAGCTTCAGTCCTGTACCATAGGAAAGAAAACTAAAAACATGAAATTCAATGAAATTAATATTCATTTTGAGAAGACTACACAAGGTTTCAGCCATTAAATTAGGTTATTTTCTTTTATAATCAATAGGTTAAACAGTGAAGGGAAGTCTACTGTCAATCCATTAAACAGCATAAAATAGGTATTAGTTTGTTTATCAGTTTGATTATGAATGTTGATCACATCTTGTATATCAACAAATTTTTTACATTTAATCTCTCTCTCTCTCTCTCTCTCTCTCTCTCACACACACACACACACACACACATTTAATAATCCAATTTCTGACTTAAATGTTTCAACAGTTTCTTGCTATTGGTGTGGAAGGCATCAATAATATGGGCATTTTGAAATTAGGGGAAATGTTTCTAGCACATTATTAGACTGCATGTCCAATACACGTGCAGATATAGATAAATAGAAAAAAGGATGAAGATGCGAGAGAATATTATGGATAGGAATCTCTAGCTGACTTTGAGAATTCAAAATAAAGGGATGCAGTTAGAGAGAGAGAAAAATATGAAACAGTTAGTGAAAGAAAAAATGCATGACTCATAAATAAAGAGCACTCCCTATACGCTCTGTATCTATCTAAAGGCACCAGAAGTAACAATATTTTCCAAGTCAGGAGATGCAAAAACATGGTAAGAGTCATCAATTTATTAATCAAATCAGTAAAATAAATAAATTTATTACTAAGAATATATCTACTTACCCAAAATTTGTGGAGTAAAATCCAGCTAAATTAGCTGCTGTCTTCATTGACATTCTCCAACCATGCGCCTTCGCCAAGTTGTCATTAAATGCCTTTTCATATTCTACGAATCCACTTCCATAGCAGCCATTCTGGTTTCGTACATCTGAAGGATCTATGTAGTAAAAAATGGGTATCACAATTTGGCCATTTTTTTTCCCCTGCATTCAATGATTTTTGCAAGCTCTTCCAAACACCATTTTAAAGAAGCATAGTCTTTTGAGAATATGATCATAGAAATCAGTGATTCTTCAATTGCTGTGCAAAAGTGCTGCTGATATTTCATCTTCTCTCTGCAGTCTCTCATCTTTGTAGGTTTCAATTTTCTTATGGTGTAATGCCTCAAACAAATGGCTAAGAAAACCAAAACGAGTGTCTGAACCTCGAAAGCTCCGAAATACATCATATTGTATTTGAGAAACATGAAAATGAGAAGAGGAACGAGAAGCCATTGGATCATTGAAATAGGTTCACATCAACTGGTGTGAATCTATGCATCAGAATCCCATCAACAAACGTGTTGGTCTTCAATCTGCCTAAATGGCTACGTAGTAATGTGATTTATGAGTCTCATAATATATTTTGTAAAATTTAATAACTTTAATAATTGAAGTTTCTTAAATGAATATATGAAGTGTGGCAAATTTAAAGAATATATACACTGCTAAGAGTCTAAATTCTTTTTATAATCCAGCAATGATTAATTAGAAAAAGAGGGAAATTTTTGTTAAATAAGATGGGGGAATTATATGAACCAAAGAAAAAGTTGCCTTACATATATTTTTCAAATGCAACAAAAAAAAATTCAAAAAATCGATTAAAAATTAAAAAAAAAAATCTGATTTGTGCTTATCGGCATGCATGAACTCTAGTATATAAGAAATACAGAATGAACTAAGAATATTATTTACAGAGTTAATTTAATTCTAATATAAAATCAGATGGCATAATAATTTTTTGGTTAAGATTAAACATATAAAGAGTGTTTCTCCACAAAAAAAAAAAAATACAAATAGTGTTTGAATTTTATTTTGCATTCTTTTTGAAATTAAATTTTTATTTCTTAAACAATTAGTATTGTATATAGTATAGTATCACTTAATTATTTTAAAGCATTTTTATTGAAAATGAGAAACAGGCTGCATATTTTACATGAGAATTTACGCTATATATGAATACATAAAAATAATTATACAATATTTATAAGAATAATACGACTTACAGATTAAATTGGATAAAGAAACTGAGAAATAATCTTTCCATGGTACTCATAGTTAGCAACAAATTACAATTTAAATTCACATAAGAAAAACCATATAGTAACCCATAAGATCTAACCTTTCATCAAATACCGATAAAACTGGATCATTGGTTTGAAAAAGTTACATCTATTCTGAAGCTTTTGGTTCTTGGATACAAGCAGAAGTCACTGATCAAGGCTAGAATAGCAGATATATAAATACCTTTTTTACCTCAGCAGCTTGCTTGTGTCATAGCTACCATCTTTGATTTGGGGAGTGGATGAAGCAAAATCAAATGCATGACAGTGAAAGAAATGCAGAATTGAAATCAAAAAGAGAGAAAGAGTGTAAAAAATTAAAATTGTATGTTATACAAGATAATTTTTTTTTTTTTTTAATTTTAAGAGCCAAATTGTCGTTCCTTCTTCCTTGTCTCATTGCTTGGCACTTTTATTAGTTTAGTCCTCCCTTTCTTTCCACCATCACAAGCATGGCTGTCATCATTGGTCTAGAATTTTCCCACATTTTCTTTCAATTTCTTTTCCGCCAACTTCATTACCATTCATCATTCAACACAATTCCTCTTAGAAAAACCAAGAGCTCGTATAGTTCATGCTGGGGAGGGAATACGGGGATGGATTTAGTGCATCCTTTCTTTCATTTAATTAATATTTCTCTTGCATTTCTTCTTTCCAAGCCATTCAACAAGGACAAGGGGCTATCCCGCGGTCATTTTAGTTCTATGTTAGCTTTTAACTGATAAGTTAGACAAAAGGGATCAGCTCCAAATTTGCTTTTTCAATGCAGGATAATTCATGATGAGAGGCAGTGGCACATAATCCCTAACACAATTTCAGAACAATAGAAGACAACATGACTTGGTTAAGCTTTCCATAGTTTAGAGGCCCAAGTGAGTGGGTAAATTTTTGAATTATTTTTGAAAATTTTTTATTATGTAATGCTATTATTATTTATTTTGGTGGGAATTGTATCAGATTTTAAATGGCATTTGTCTAGTTATGAAAATATTTTATTTCTAACAATTTCTTAAGAAAACTTCTCATAATATATAATTTGATTTATTGGAAACGTTTGGTTTGAATATAAAGCTAAGCAAGATATGTTATTTAGCTTGTTAATTATTATTTGACATCTTGTTTGAATTAGCATTGTAATATTTCTAGTAGCTTATATGTAATTCTAGTTATGTAACTGTTATGATTTACTCATCTACTTTAAAAACAAAACCATTGTTATTGTGCATAATATTGCTACGAGATGTTTTTTTATGTCAATTGTGTATGAATACATAATTAGTGTTATTACTTTTATGAATTAAATTTTATTATTTATTTAAAAAATTTAAATTATTAAATTTAATAAATAATTATTTAAATATTATATTCATTTAAATAAGTTGAATAACAACTCAACCATAAAAGAAAACAAAAGAGAAAAATAGGAAAAGAAAATAGTGCCCAATCAACCAACTAATAATAGCTAAACTTATTGAATCACCTGTTTGGATTAATAAGTCGAGTGGAAAGTTCAAATGATTCATTCATCAATTTAATGAGAGTATATATTTTCTACGATTTTGCTTTATCATGTTATTTTTCAAAACTTAGTATAATCCAAGCATTAAAACTATCTAATATTATCTACAATTAAATAATAAAACAATTTATGAGACTTTTTTATAAAAAAACTATATATAATAACTCATTTGATATGTAAAATACTTAACTGCACCTAGGATATAGAAAATAGATTTGACTATTCAGTAAAAAAATAGAGAAATTTTCATTAATCTTGTCTTTTTTAGTCCTTCCTTTAACCTGTAAATAAAAATAATAATGTGTGTTATTCGTTGATGGGCACCAATATGTGTAGGCATAAATTTTTTTTTAGTACATCATTCGAGTTAATTAAACCATATGGCCATTGACTTGCATTGAGCACCATTAATAACTGGTAAGTGCAAGAACAGAGATTAGAGCGCAATTTGCTGTGAAAGGAATAAGGAAATACAAAAAGAAAGGAATTTAAAAGAGAAAACACTTGTTTTCTTTGCCCCCATGAGAGGAAGTCAAGGAACACTCTTTGACTGTGGCCAGCAAGTGGTGCGAAAGTTGCATCCTGCGCGTATCATGAGAATAATGGAATTCCTATTTTGGCATCCCATAATTTTCCTCACCATTATTGCTTTAGCACTTTCCTCGATCCTTCCTTTTCCTCTTTCGCATTTCTTCGCATCTAACTCTGCAATTCCACCACCTGACTCCGCACTCATTATTTTAATGAAAATATATATTTTCTGCGATATATAATTTAAGTATTAAAATTATTTAATATTATCAACAATTAAATAATAAAAAAGTTTATGAAAATTTTTTTATAAAAAAGTTATATATAATTACTCATTTGACATTTAAAATATTGAATAAATTTGACTATTTAGTAAAAAAAAATTCATCAATCTTATTTTTTTTAGTCTTTCCTTCAACCTGGTAAATAAAAATGATAATGTGTATTATTCACCAATATGTGTAGGCATATTTTTTGATTAAAATACATAGAATCTTTTTAAATTTTTAAGTTAATTTTAAAAAATTTTCTTAAATTTTAAAATTTTATAAATAACTCTTTTAAATTATAAAAAATGTGCAACAAGATATATTTGTTAAAATTTTTATTAGGATATGAATGAAAATCCTTTTCTATTTGGTAAAACCTAAATTGACAAAAAGAAAATAACAAAAATAACCTTAAGTTAAACGGAAAACCCTTTGTTGCTTCCCTTGACCAAGAAGAAGCATAATTAATTGTAAGTAATTCATACAAAATACAAGGTAGATAGATAAATTAATTGTAAAACTTAATTTAGTTTGTATAATTTAATAATTTAATAATTTAAATTTTATATTATAAAAATTAAATAAAAATAAAATTATAAAAATAATAATATTCTTTAAAAAATGGAAAAAAATTAAAGAAAAGAAGGGAAGTAATAAGGAAATACAAAAAGAAAGGAATTTAAAAGAGAAAACACTTGCTTTCTTTGCCTCCATGAGAGGAATTCAATGAACACTCTTTGACTGTGGCCAACAGGTGGTATGGAGTTGCGTATTACGCGTGTCACGAGAATATTGGTGAGTCAAGGTTTGTTGACTATAATAAAGTCTCTCCAATAATGGAATTCGTATTTTGCATCCCATAATTCTCCTTAGATCACCATTATTGCTTTAGCACATTCCTCGATCCTTGCTTTTCCTCTTCTCACATTACTTTCAAAAAAGGGTTAAATTTATAATTTTATATTTACGTTTCGTTTACGATACTTCAATTTAAAAAAATATATATATACTTTTTTAATCTCTTCTATTCTCATCATTTTTTTCTTTCATTTTTAAAATTTTAAATTTACATTAGTAAAACGTAAGTTTAACGTCTTTCCATTCGTTTACGCCTAACTCTATAATTCCACCACGCCAGCGGACAAAAGTTGGATTGTAAAACCGGAAATTAAACTCGCAGCCTAGTTAAATGGTGACACTATTTTACAAATAAAATTTTATAAAATATTTAATTTTATTTACTAACTTTCACCAATTAAATTTAATAACTAGTTCAGAATTTATAAATATTTAATAAATCAGTATTTAATAGAATTATTTTTACTTTAATCGAAATATTTATTTACTCTTAGAAAATGCACCATCTATCAATACTACTCAAAGTCAAACAAAGTGGTAGTGGGTCGTTTTCGTCGACAGTAGAGAAAGTAATTTAGCGAAATTTCATTGTAAAATGTAGAGCGTGTGAGCAATTCAGTTGCATTAGTTTAAATCACTTCTATATAATGAGATGTTATTGTTGTGAGGTAGCTTGCAGCACTCGCACATTCCTTTTCAACTGCTTTCGCTACTGTTGCTAACCCTTCACCATGCTTCCTTCCACTTCAAAAATTTCATTTGTTTTGCTGCTCTCGTTATTTGCAATTTCATTCAACATTGGCATCTCCATCAATAATGCAGAGGAGATTCGTTGCAATGAAAAGGATCGCCGGATACTTTCTATCTTCAAACAAGGCATTGTAGATCCTTCCAACCGGCTCTCTTCATGGTCCAGTGAAGAAGACTGCTGTTCATGGTTAGGCGTCCACTGTGACAACATCACTGGTAGAGTAACAGAGCTTCATCTACAAGGTGAAGCATATGATTATTATAGATCAAAAGCCTTGAGAGGTGAAATCAACCTGTCTGTGCTTCAACTTGAATTTTTGAACTACTTGGACTTGAGCTGGAATCAGTTTGAAACTATACATATTCCTCCGATCAATGGTTCAGCTGCAGATAGTCAAATCCACAACCAATTCTTCAACCTCCATTACCTCGACTTATCACAGAACAGTGATCATCTTCGCATGGATAATCTTCATTGGCTTTCTTCTATCTCTTCGATCAAGTATCTCAATCTCAGTGGCATTGATCTTCAAATGGAAACTAATTGGCTTCAGTCAATCTCTATACTTCCATCACTTTCAGAGTTGCGCTTGAGCGGATGTCAACTTAATAAGGCTGGTTCTCCTTTTGGTCGGTATGTCAATTTCACTTCACTCGAAGTTCTAGATCTTTCTAATAACAGTTTAGGTTCTGAGGTACTAAGATGGGCATCTGTACTCAATGGTAGCATTTCTGATCTTATCCTGTGGAGGAATCTTTTAACAGGCCAAATACCCGACACCTTGTTGAAATTTCAACATTTGGAAACTTTGGATTTGTCCGATAATGAACTCAATGGATCATTTCCTGATTGGTTGGGGCATTTCAAATATCTAAAATCTCTTGACCTTTCCAGCAATTCATTTTATGGTGTCATGCCTTCAATTTAAAAAAATCTATCATCGCTGGTCCGATTAGAGCTCAGTTCCAATCATTTCAAAGGATCAATTCCTGATTGGTTGGGGCATTTCAAATATCTAAAATATCTTGACCTTTCTAGCAGTTCATTTTATGGTGTCATGCCTTCAATTTTAAAAAATCTATCATCGCTGGTCCATTTAGATCTCAGTTCCAATCGTTTCAAAGGATTAATTCCTGATTGGTTGGGCCAATTTAAATATCTAGAAATAATTGATCTTTCGGCAAATTCATTTTATGGTCCCATTCCAGCAACACTAGGAAATTTATCATCGTTAACCTATTTATCTCTTGCCTCAAATCACTTGAGCAGTCTTCCTGTCAACTTTTGGAAGTTTGCAGCAACAATTAAAGTCATACTTGATATTTCTAGCAATTTAATTACCGAGGACATTTCAAATATTTGGCTAAACACTAGTTTCTTGTGGCTAGAGAATAATAATTTCAGTGGTGTGCTCCCGCATCTATCACCAAATGTCAGGGCACTCGTTGTAAGTAACAATGGTTTCTCAAGTATTAGAACTGCCTAATATGATTTACAGCTTCATTAACAAAAAAATGTTTAAGTGAATTTCTCTTAAAAATATTTAAAATAATTCATTTAGATAAAATATGGATATGTAATTTAGCTTGTTAATTATTATTTGACATCTTATTTAAAATAGCTTTGTAATATTTTCAGTAACTTACACGTAGTTTTAGTTACGTCACCATTATTATTTACTCATCTACTTCAGAAGTATTGTGCATAATATTGCTACGAGATGTTTTACAATGACAATTGTGTATGGACACATAATTAGTGCGGTCTTTTTTATGAATTAGATTTTATTATTGTGATACTCTTTAAAAGTAGGAAAAAGAAAATGAAAGAAAGGAAAGAAAGTAAAGAAGAAATAAAAAAAGGAAATAGAAAAAGGAAATCACTTGCTTCCTCATATGAGAGGGAATGCTCTTTGAATGTAATATTGTAAATTTGCATAATGTATATATTCAAGAAACAGTTCAAGTTGATATTCTTTCTAAATATAAATTTTGTGTAATTTTTTTGGTGAAAGATGTTATTTTCACTCAATATTTTTATGCACACAAAATATACACTGTAAAATAAAAAAAAAAGTGAAATACACTCTAAAATTCATATATAGTGAATCTATGATACTCTGTAAGAAAATGGTTACTTAGTGAAAGTTATATCTCGGTTTTAGTGGGGGTTATAATCCTCACTAAATATTTTGGTGGTGATTGACAAATAATCATAAAATTGTGTGCCATTATTATTATTAGTGACAATTTTGACCACAATAGGAATAACCACTTTGAGTATGTAATTTACATTAGTAGCAGTTATATTTGTTACTAAATATAATTTTTTTGAAAATCATAACAAACTGTCACTAAATGTAACATTTTTCTAAAATCTCAATTTATATTAGTTGTAGCCATGATTTATATAATTTTTTTTGAAAATCATAACACACTGTCACTAAATGTAACAGTTGAAAGATTAAATGTCGGTTAGGAACTTACAACCAGAATTTGCAAATTTCTCCTTTTGTATAATTTATATTAACCGGTCTTTGATCGTTTCCATATTTGTTGTCTATCTTATTTGTTGCTTGATTATATTCTGAATTTCTGATAGATGGGTTCATTGTAGGATAGGACCCATTCTATTATGAGAGATTCTGTAGAAGCATCTAACGCGTCATAGCTGTTGATTTGTCTTATTAAATACTTAGGAGCATGCTAGATCACTAGATCAAGCTCCTAATTTTTTGTTTTTTGGTTTTTATTTTCACTTTCTGAATTGGCTTTCATGCAAGTTACTGTTTTGTGTGGTACATATAGTATTTTATGGCTTTATTTATGAGTAAGGAAGTTCTTGCGGTTTCTTCAAGTGGTGCAATGAGCCCACTGTAGGAGGAGTATCAGCGACAGCTAGTCCTTATAAGGGTAGTTATAATACGGGAACGGGTTACAAAAGCAAGCCAGGCTATGGTTTCGGAAGGACATTGGACAATGGAATGCCGTACTGCTTCGTCAAATTCTCCAGTAGAGGGACAGATGTCTACTTCGTCAGGCACTTGTTATAAATGCGTAAAGCTGGACACTGGGCAAGGGATTGCCCTTCAAGTCAGTATGTAAACCTGTGGACGAAGCATTAGACCAATTTTCTCTTTCGGCTTGCCTTGCTACGATGCTTGTATATTGTTAACTGTGCAAACTACTACATGTAAGTTGATATCTTTTGTTGCTTACATAGAAGCAGTTAGAATTCCAAACAAGCTAGTGAAGGTGAAACAGAAGTTTTGAATCTTGGACTACGTTGCTGTTTTATTCTTTTCTCATCTGATAAATGAATGAGTGAATTTCATAGTGTGCTTCCTTTGTTAACGCCTTACCTGGCGGAAAACAGTCTACCAGCAAGTAGGAAATTCTCGGTATGGGTTTTAACATAGGTTGAATTGTACAACCTTATTATTTTGAGGACAAAGTTAGCAAACTGGTTCACCGTTGTAATCATTTTCTGGCTGATTGAAAGACTGTAAATCTTTGATGTCACAGGTTAGAATTGGATAACTGGAATGTTAAGCAGCCAAATGAATAAACAGAGAATCCATTTGTATATCATGTCTGCAAGTAGAAGTCCACTACCATTGAGGACTGATTAAGGCGAAACACCATTCTTCGTACATCATAGCATGAAACAGAGACAAGGCAAGAATACGATAGTGTAACGACGTTATTGAATACGGGGCAAGTCACATACCCGGACCAAAACACAGGATGTAAGTATGACAGATCTGGGATTTTTATAAATTGAATTTTACCTGTAAATTTAAGTTATTAAATTTATTAAATTTCATAAACTTAATAAATTTAATATCTTATTTTAAACTTTGTAACTACTCAATAATAGTCATCTTTGTGAATGTTTCTTTTTTTCTAAATAAAATACTCTTGAATCACTAGGATTAATCTAATGGAAAAGTGACCAATTAAGTCCCGTTATGCGTCACTTACAGAACTGCAGCGTTAAATGCAATTCATTAGCTTCCACAGAAAAAAAAAAAAATTATATCCATCACCTGCAAAACGTGATAAAATTAAATCCATTACCTGCAAAACGTGATTCTATCAGATTGCTGCAACAGAAACACCACCGGAGATTCCTTCTGCATTCTTTTTCCCTTCCCTTTCCTTTGGAATACCAAAATGCTGTTTACTTACACTAATCTTTGAAGTAACTATAGATCAGAAGCTTAATTAAGGAGATAAATTTATAGAGAGAAGGTGTGATACCAATTAAGATGTCATAAGAAGGTCATCACTCTCAGCTCTTTTTCTCACTTTGCATCCAGATTCCAGTTGAGAGGGTTGATAGATGATTCCCTCAGTTTCTTTGCTTGAGGGAGTGTCTTCTCCTCCTCTTCATTCTGCTTAAAGCTCCCAACTCCAATTCCCGCTGCATCGGATTCTAATTCATCAATACCCTTACATGCCTTGGTTTTATTCCCTTGAACAGAATAGTTAGAGCCATATATTGGGTAGACACCACACCCTTTTAGCTTTACATCAAACTCATGCCCGGTTTCAATAAAGAACTCAAATGAAACCTTTGGGATATGTAGGGTGCACTGATCATTAGCTCTGCTGTTCCTCAATTTATTCTTTTTCTGAAGACAACAATTTCCATCATACCATAAATGGACATGATCCGAAATCAATTGTGCAACATCTCTATCTGAGGATAAACTTTTGTGTTCTACCCTTTCACCTTTAATTTCTTCTAAGTAGCATTTACATCCAACACGCCAGGTGTACCTCAGCTCATCTACAGGAAACTGAGGAACAATGATGCAGAGAAGGAATGCCAAGAAATTTGAATGTAGAGGAAGTTCAATTGTCACCAAAGCTTGTGTTGTTCGATAGTTGAACCAGTCTGGAACTTTGCTTCCCAGGGAACAAACAGCAGCTTGTTGAGGAAGGATATTATTTTGATTTCCATCTTCTTCCATTGCTGATTGACGTTCATATACTGCTTGCTTTACTTGAATAAGGGCATCCGTTGCAATGGTCTTGAGTGCATGTTCATCCAATTTCACGCAATTTCTGTACGAAAATTTTAAGTTTGATCTGAATCTACTTTTTTCATTCAGCGGTTCAATGGTTGAAGCAGAAACTATATCCAAGCATGTGCAATTAGTGGCATACAAGACCTCAGGGAATGATGGAACCTTGGGTAGAAACCGAAGTCTCCCACAACTGCTTAAGTCACGATTTGTTAGTCCGAAAGCTCAACGTTGCTTCCACGTAGTGATGAACGTTGTATTGTTGATAAGCAGCCAACGTTCTCAGGGAGTTCAGATAAGTTACAACAATTTTTCAAACGTAAGTCCCAAAAAGACCTTAAGCCATCAAGTATGATATGCAAATTTGATGTGTCAAGTTTTGCAGTGTCAGAAAGATCAAGAATGCAAAGAGACCTCAAGTGAGACAGTTATGTTTAGCAGATTCTTATAACTGGCTCAACGGTTCAGATATCAAGTTTGAAGCTTGCTGAGACGCCCAATTGATGAGGGCAGTACATCAATCGCTGTGGTTCCTAAACTCAAAAGTATATCTGATGTCACAGAAAATTCCTTGAGACTCCGGCAGCCACGAAGTGAGAGCTCCCTTAGAGATCTTAAATGAATGTCGCTTCGAAGACTCTTTAGCTCTCTGGACCAACCTAGTTCTGGTTTCACCAGCTTCTGAAGAGACAAAATTGATGGATGAGAGATATATAAGTTCTAGATTTGATGACTTAGAGAAATCTGGGACATGTTCATCCATCAATCTTTGTTGCATAGAAATTTAAAAAGTTTAGGTTGTGTATCCTAGCAGAAGTTTGAGGACTTTACTCCAACTCTTTGATTTTTGCCACATTCAAAGTAAGGCTTTCAATAGTTTCAGTCCCATGGAAAACATAAGAAGTGAACAATTCAGAACAACAAAATATGATCCAAAAAGAGACAAGTTGTAATAATTAAAATCATTTCAAGTGATTTGATCAAAAAGTCCCACTCAATTTTACTATTCTAGACCAGTAGAATATTTTCTTCTAGTTTAGATATTTCATCCATCATATTAAAGAGGATATTTTCTGCAATTTTACTTTACCATATCATTCTTCAAAACTTGATAAATATCATTTGGATCCCATAACTGAATACTTTTCTAGGATTTGTAAGCGATTCTTCACATACAATCTCCTTACCCGTTTCTTGTAAGTTATGCATCCAAACACAATGTCTACAAATTGTTATAGGAGCTTTGTCTAAAAAATTTCTTAACCCAATAGATGTTTATAGACACGTAATTTTGTCCATATCCAAAAAAAAAAAAAAAATCAAAGTGGATTATTACACAAGTTTTAAATTTTTTTTACTTGAATATATTTTTTGAAAATTAAGATAAAAATTTAAAGATTTTTTTTAGTACTTAAATATGAATAATATTATTAAAAATAAAAAAATAATAAAAAAGAAAAAGGAGAAATATGCCAAGAATTATTTCACCCACTCCATTTTAATCATACACCTCATTAAATCATATTTCCTACCTTAAATCAAATCATACACTACCTTCCTCATAATTTATTTCATCATGCACCTCATTAAATTATTTTTTCTATCTTAATCAAATCATACACCATCATCTTCCTAACTTATTAAGTAATTCATCAAATCATGTTTTCTTTTATCCTAATCAAGTCATACACCACCTTCTCCATAATTAATTTCATCATGCACCTTATCAAATCATGTTTCCCACCTTAATCAAATCATATACCATCTTCCTCATAATTTATTTCATCATGCACCTCATTAAATCATGTTTTCTATTTTAATCAAATCATACACCGTCATCCTCCCAACTTATTAGGCAATTCATCAAATCATGTTTGTTTTTATCCTAATCAAATCATACACCACCTTCTTCATAATTAATTTCATCATGCACCTTATCAAATCATATTTCCCACCTTAATCAAATCATACACCACCTTCTTCATAATTTATTTTATCATGCACTTCATTAAATCATGTTTCCTATCTTAATCAAATCATACACCATCATCCTCTTAACTTATTAGGCAATTCATCAAATCATGTTTCCTACCTAAATTAAATCATACACCACCTTTTCTATAATTAATTTCATCATGCACCTTATCAAATCATGTTCCTTATCTTAATCAAATCATGCACCACCTTTCTCATAATTCATTTCATCATGCATTTCATCAAGTCATCTAACCATACACTTAATCATAAATAATGCATCTAGGGAAAGGAGGCTATAAATAGAAGGCTTAGTGAACCATAAGGGAAAAAAAAGAGAAGAAAAAAGAGTGAAGGAGTGAGAAAGAAAGCATTCCAAGAGGAGAGCAAGCACATAAAGAGAAGAGAAATATCAAAGGAAGAGTCATGAAATAATGGGGAGAGAAAATTCAAAGAAAAGGAGTGGAAGTTAGAGAGGGAAAGTCTTAGAGTAAGAAAAGGGTCAAATAGAAAATTTGATTCTTATTTATTCTTCTATTTCTCCTTTCAACAAACTCATGTTGTTGATTAGAATGAGCTCAACTCAGTTTTTGGAAGGTCATTAGTGTCTCAATTTCGCCGGAAATTGCATATTGCACCGGAATACTCAAGAAGAAGCTATTTTCGTTCACCCTCTGAAAATCATATTTCTGGTCTGAATCTCGAGAAACACGCCACACCATCGTGTTCAGAAGGTCCCAAAACCTTGGAAACTATGAAGAAACTTGCCAAAAACCTCTTCACGCGCCTCTACGCGCCAGTGAGGCTTTCAGCGGGTGTTGCACATGCGCCAGGGGAAAAAGACCAATCCGCCTTGCCATGGCAGCCCTAGAGCCACGTAGACCTGACACATCATCCACCACGTAAGCACTTTGCCTACTCGGCGCGACATGTCACCAGACACGTTAGCAAAAATTGCACAGTCATCAGTCACGTGTACGACACATCATCAAACACACCAGTCAGTGCCACATCACCTGCCACGCAAAGTGTCCACGTCAGTGCATCAAGCCACATCAGCTTTGACTGTTTGACCATTGACTTGACCGTTGACCATTGATTTTGACCTGAACCTCTTTCTTAGGGTTTTTCGACGTCCTGATCGCGTTTTCGACCTCCATTTTGCCATTTGAGCACTTTAAATACAGGTTCTATTCATTTTTAAATTTTTCTCTTGTTATTGAATAAGTATTTTTTGTGCTTATATATCGTCTTATTAGATAACTGTGAGTCACGAGAACTTTACTTGTGAAATACCACTTGAAACAACTTATAAGGGGATATTTGTGGTTTCTTTCCAACCATTTTTTACTATTTTTTAAAAGATCTCGACAACAGATAAAGAAAGTTGCCAGTCAACTGGCCGCTATCAAATTATCTTGAGAAACATTATGTTTCGAACCTAGTCAGTTAACTGGCATGGTTCTATTAGCACATTTTTGAAAGATCCCGACAATGGATAAAATGGGCTGCCAGTTAACTGGCTGCTGTCAAATTATCCTGAGGGATGTTATGTTACAAACCTAGTCAGTTAACTGGCATGGTTTCATTTTCTTTAAAAATCTTAATGACGGATAAAAAATAGTTGTCAGTTAACTGGCTGCTATCAAACTATCCTGAGAGAAATTACATCATGAGTTTAGCCAGTCAATTGGCATGACTCTATTGAGGCATTTACAAATAATCTTAAATCACGATCACATGCAAAAAAAAATTAATTTATTTAACAAAAGACAAAGCATAGTTTTGAAATCAAAAGCAGCAAACACCAACGTGGTACCGAGAGGGCGTTGTAAGGGTGCTAATACCTTCCCTACACGTAACCAACCCCCGAATCTATTTTTCTGTAATGTAGACCATATTATTCGGTGTCTGACTTCACCCTTTTAATCTAAGTCGGTGGCGACTCCATTTTTTTTTATCATTTTTAAAGATCTCACCCAGACCAAAAAATCAAAAATATTTTTTTATCATCCGGGATCGCTGCTCTGCGTCTTGTGTCGATAGCTTGGCGACTCCACTGGGGAGCAATGGTTTAGAGGGTTAGGCC
Source organism: Dicorynia guianensis (assembly GCA_037013595.1). Lineage (NCBI taxonomy): Eukaryota > Viridiplantae > Streptophyta > Magnoliopsida > Fabales > Fabaceae > Dicorynia > Dicorynia guianensis. The sequence goes on from JASUAB010000005.1 coordinate 31,997,093, forward strand.
GCATGAGTTGGTATTTGCCATATTTTGTTTTCTATTTCTGTGTTTTAGTTAATTGTCTAGTCTATTTATTTTCTAGACTTTTTTATTTTTGCATCTCGGATTGTTTTGAGATTTTTAATATTTGTATTTTAGATTTGTACTATTAAATCATGTTAGTAAATTAAAATTGAACGAGTTACTCTTTATGATATTATCTACTATATTTGTGGACTGGTGGTTGGCTGATTATTTTGCAGGTTGTGAGTGAATGAGTGGATGGGTTATTCCCTACACACACGTACACCTACACCACATTGCACCTTAGAAAAGGGGAGGTCATGACCCCTAGCTCTATACCCGAGCTTTTAGGAACTTTTAGGCTAGAGAGGGCACAAAGTAAGGTCGTCCTTCATGAGACCCTTGGTCTCCATGTAGGCACCTGAACACCCTCACTCAAGTTGCCCTTTAAGGCAATTTGGGAACTTGTTTTAGGAATTCAGACCCTACCCCTCTTGCACACTCTAGTAGCCTTAGAACTACCTTATGAAGAAAGATTGGCCTAAACCTTTGGATGCAAAAGTGAGTCTAGGATTCACCATGATTAAGACACGATGGGAAAATTTTATCCATTTGCTCACTTACAACTACATGTATCATTACATTCACTGTGTTGCATGCATAAACTCTTAATTTTAAATTTTGAATTTTCAAAGGGATAGGGAAAGTATCCTTCGTGAGGCCTTTGGACTCCGTGCAGGTACTTGAATAATCCCTAATAAAATAACATGTGAGAGTAATTATATTTTCATCATAAATTTTCTCTGGCTCAAATTTTAGGTAATATTATGGACATTAACACTACCGCGATCATCATAGAATCCCATGACCAAGTGCTCTTTACTCAAGAAAAGACCCAGAAAGAACAAGGAGATGTTTCAAATGGACAAGAGAGCACAATGTTGAATACCCACATGCATCTAGTAGTGTTCTTATGCAATCAATTTGTGCAAATCCTTTGAAAAAGCATGCAATATATAGAAAAAATTTTGCTCTTCACCATCTAGACCATCATAGCTTAATCTCAACACACAATGAATTTTAGCATATGGTTGCATATGGCATCTTTTCAAGTTTTTGCTATTCACTTTTCCATTGTTCTTTACTTTTGTCATACAGAAAGGAACCCAGCACTTCAATTTAAAGCTAATGGAGTGCCTTTGGCATAGGTAATCACTATCATTGACAGCTCAGTGAACTCCAATTCCACATAATTTGATTTAAAGGCACTCAAATTGAACAGCTGAAGTGCTTCATCTAAAGTCAATGCCTTTACCTCATGTATATCATCTGCTTCTTTACTAGGCACATGTTTATCTCTTGTTGTCACCAGAATTCTACTAGCGTCCAAATCAATAATGACCTTCAGCCAAATTCTTCAATTGTTCTGGATCATTGATGTCATAAAGAACAACAAAAACCTTTTTACGACAAAGCCTCCTTATCAAAAAAACTGATCCCACATTTAGCATTCCAACATTCATATCTTTCTCCTCCAGCAATACAGATAGAAGTTCATTTTGTAAATGAGTTACTCCATATTTCTCCCATTGCTCTCTGACATTTTCCAAAAAGCAGCAGCCTTCATATTCACAGCAGAATTGATTAAAGACCACATAAGCAATAGTTGGTTTGCCTATGCCCCATGCCCCGAATTCCAATTATGCGAACATCTTCTAATCCATTGAGCAATAATGATTTCAGATGTGCAATTTGCTCATTTATTCCTACAAGATCTTTTGTATTACTTTTTTGGTCCATGTGATTCAACCATAGAGACCCATGTTTTACAACTGATGTGATAAGGTCAGCTTCAGTCCTGTACCATAGGAAAGAAAACTATAAACATGAAATTCAATGAAATTAATATTCATTTTGAGAAGTCTACACAAGGTTTCAGCCATTAAATTAGGTTATTTTCTTTTATAATCAATAGGTTAAACAGTGAGGGGAAGTCTACTGTCAATCCATTAAACAGTATAAAATAGGTATTAGTTTGTTTATCAGTTTGATTATGAATGTTGATCACATCTTGTATATCAGCAAATTTTTTACATTTAATCTCTCTCTCTCTCTCTCTCTCACACACACACACACACACACACACACACACATTTAATAATCCAATTGCTGACTTAAATGTTTCAACAGTTTCTTGCTATCGGTGTGGAAGGCATCAATAATATGGGCATTTTGAAATTAAGGGAAATGTTTCTAGCACATTATTAGACTGCATGTCCAATACACGTGCAGATATAGATAAATAGAAAAAAGGATGAAGACGTGAGAGAATATTGTGGATGGGGATCTCTAGCTGACTTTGAGATTCAAAATAAAGGGATGCAGTTAGAGAGAGAAAAAAAATATGGAACAGTTAGTGAAAGAAAAATGCATAACTCATAAATAAAGAGCGCTCCCTATACTCTATCCATCTAAAGTCACCAAAAGTTACAATATCTTCCAAGTCAGGGGCTCCAAAAACATGGTAAGAGTCATCAATTTATTAATCAAAACAGCAAAATAAATAAATTTATTACTAAGAATATATCTACTTACCCAAAATTTGTGGAGTAAAATCCAGCTAAATGAGCTCCTGTCTTCATTGCCATTCTCCAGCCATGCACCTTTGCCAAGTTGGCATTAAATGCCTTTTCATATTCTGCGAATCCACTTCCATAGCTGCCATTCTGGTTTCGTACATCTGAAGGATCTATGTAGTAAAAAATGGGTTTCACAATTTGGCCATTTTTTTTCCCCTGCATTCAATGATTTTTGCAAGCTCTTCCAAGCACCATTTTAAAGAAGCGTAGTCTTTTGAGAATATGATTATTGAAATCAGTGATTCTTCAATTGCTGTGCAAAAGTGCTGCTGATATTTCATCTTCTCTCTGCAGTCTCTCATCTTTGTAGGCTTCAATTTTCTTATGGTGTAATGCCTCAAACAAATGGCTAAGAAAACCAAAACGAGTGTCTGAACCTCGAAAGCTGAGAAATACATCATATTTTATTTGAGAAACATGAGATTGAGAAGAAGAGGGAGAAGCCATTGGATCATTGAAATAGGTTCACATCAACTGGTGTGAATCTATGCATCAGAATCCCATGAACAAACGTGTTGGTCTTCAATCTGCGTAAATGGCCATGTAGTAATGTGATTAATGAGTCTCATAATATATTTTGTAAAATTTAATAAATTTAATAATTGAAGTTTGTTAAATGTATATATGAATTGTGGCAAATTTAAAGAACATATACACTACAAAGAGTTTAAATTTTATTTATAATCCAGCAATAATTAATTAGAAAAAGACGGAAATTTTTGGTAAATAAGATGGGAGAATTATATGAACCAAAGAAAAAGTTGCCTTACATATATTTTTCAAATGCAATAAAAAATTCAAAACTCTATTAAAAATTTTAAAAAAAAAAATCTGATTTGTGCTCAACGGCATGCATGAACTCTAGTATATAAGAAATACCGAATGAACTAAGAATATTATTTACAGAGTTAATTTAATTCTCATATGAAATTATATGGCACATTAATTTATTGGTTAAGATTAAACATATAAATAGTGTTTCTCCACAAAAATAAAAAAATACAAGTACTGTTTGAATTTTATTTTGCATTCTTTTTGAAATTACATTTTTATTTCTTAAACAATTAATATTGTATATAGTATGGTATCACTTTAATTATTTTAAAGCATTTTCATTGAAAATAAGAAATAGGCTGCATATTTTACATGAGAATTTACGCTACATATGAATACATAAAAATAATTAAACAATATTTGTAAGAATAATACAACTTACAGATCAAATTTGATAAAGAAACTGAGAAATAATCTTTCCATGGTACTCTTAGTTAGTAACAAATTACAATATTAAATTCAAATAAGAAAACCCATGTACTAACCCATAAGAGCTAACCTTTCATCAAATACAGGTAAAACTGGATCCTTGGTTTGAAAAAGTTACATCTATTCTGAAGCTTTTGGTTCTTGGATACGAAGCCATAAAGCTTGGAGCAGAAGTCACTGATCAAGGCTAGAACAGCAGATATATAAATACCATTTTTACCTCAGCAGCTTGCTTGTGTCATAGCTACCATCTTTGATTTGGGGAGTGGATGAAGCAAAATCAAATGCATGACAGTGAAAGAAATGCAGAATTGAAATCAAAAAGAGAGAAAGAGTGTAGAAAATTAAAATTGTATTTTATACGAGATAATATTTTTTATTTTAAGAAACAAATTGCCGTTCCTTCTTCCTTGTCTCATTGCTTGACACTTTTATTATTTTAGTCGTCCTTTTCTTTCCACCACCACAAGCATGGCTGTCATCATTGGTCTAGAATTTTCCCACATTTTCTTTTAATTTCCTATCCTCCAACTTCATTACCATTCTTCATTCAACACAATTCCACTTAGAAAAACTAAGAGCTCGTATAGTTCATGCAGGGGAGGGAATACGGGGTTGAATTTAGTGCATCCTTTCTTCCATTTAATTAATATTTCTCTTGCATTTCTTCTTTCCAAGCCATTTAACAAGGAAAAAGGGTTATCCCGCCATAATTTTAGTTTCATGTTAGCTCTTAACCGATGAGTTAGATAAAAAGGATCAGTTCCAAAAGTTCCAAATTTACTTTTTCAAAGTAGGATAATTTATGATGACAGACAGCAGCACATAGTCTCTGACATAGTTTCAGAACAATGGACGACACCATGACTTGGTTACGCTTTCCATAGTTTAAAGGCCTAAGTGACTGGGTAAATTTTTGATATATTTTTGAATTTTTTTATTATATAATGCTATTATTATTTATTTTGGTGGGAATTGTTTCAGAATTTAAATGGCATGTGTCTAGCTATGAAAATATTTTCTTCTTATAATTTCTTAAGAAAACTTCTCATAATATTTCCAGTAGCTTATATGTAGTTCTAGTTATATAACCGTTATAATTTACTCTTCTACTTTAAAACAAAACCATTGTTATTGTGCATAGTATTGCTACAAGATGTTTTTCTATGCCAATTGTGCATAAATACATAATTAGTTCTTTCACTTTTACGAATTAAATTTTATTATTTATTTATTTTAAATTTTTAAATTATTAAATTTATTAAATAATTATTCAAATATTATAAATTATTAAATAATTTGAATAACAACTCAACCATAAAAGAAAACAAAAGAGAACAATAGCATAAGAAAATAGCGCCAATCAACCGACTAATAATAGCTAAACTTATTGAATCACCAGTTTGGAATAATAAGTCAAGTGAAAAGTTCAAATATTTCACCCATCATTTTAATGAGAATATATATTTTCTACGATTTTACTTTATCATATTATTTTTCAAAACTTAATATAATCCAAGTATTAAAACTATCTAATATTATCTACAATTAAATAATAAAAAAGTTTATGAGAATTTTTCATAAAAAAACTATATATAATAACCCATTTGATATGTAAAATACTGAATTACAACTGGGGTATAGAAAATAGATTTCACTATTCAATAAAAAAATTGAGAAATTTTTATCAATCTTATCTTTTTTAATCCTTCTTTTACCCTAGTAAATAAAAATGATAATGTGTATTATTGGTTGATGCAGCACCAATATGTGTAGGCATAATTTTTTTTTTAAGTACAGCATTCAAGTTAATTAAACCATATGGCCATTGACTTGCATTGGGCACCATTAATAACTGATAAGTGCAAGAACAGAGATTAGAGCGCAATTAGCTGTGAAAACAAATGGAGGAAAACCACTAATGGTATAGTATGCAAACAACATTTCTCTTAAAGTGCTTTAATTTAATCATTTCTATTAGCACACGTTGTATATTAATTGACACAGAAGACTTTGGTGAGTCAAAAAGTTTTACTTTTAGAAAATGAAAATGATTTTCGCACAAACAAAATTTTTACGTAATTTATATAAAATATAAGGTGAGCGGATAAATTGATTATAATATTTAATTTAATTGGTATAATTTAATAAATTTAATAATTTAAATTTTATATTATAAAAATTAAATAAAAATAATAATATTTTTTAAAAAGTAGGAAAAGAATTAAAGAAAAGAAGGCAAGGAATAAGGAAATACAAAAAAGAAAGGAATTTAAAGGAGAAAACACTTGTTTTCTTTGCCTCCATGAGAGGAAGTCAAGGAACACTCTTTGACTGTAGCCAGCAAGTGGTGCGAAGTTGCATCCTGCGCGTATCATGAGAATATCGGTGAGTCAAGGTTTGTTGACTATAACAAAGTCTCTTCAATAATGGAATTCGTATTTTGCATCCCACAATTCTCCTCACCATTGTTGCTTTAGCGCATTCCTCGATCCTTCCTTTTCCTCTTCTCACATTCCTTTCAAAAAGTGTTAAATTTATAATTTTATATTTACGTTTCGTTTACGATACTAAGATGGGCGTCTGTACTCAACGGTAGCCTTTCTGATCTTATCCTTTGGGGGAATCTTTTAAAAGGCCAAATACCCGATACCTTGTTGAAATTTCAACATTTGGAAACTCTGGATTTGTCCAATAATGAACTCAATGGATCAATTCTTGATTGGTTGGGGCATTTCAAATATCTAAAATCTCTTGACCTTTCCAACAATTCATTTTATGGTGTCATGCCTTCAAGTTTAAAAAATCTATCATCGCTGGTCGAATTAGATCTCAGTTCCAATCATTTCAAAGGATTAATTCCTGATTGGTTGGGGCATTTCAAATATCTAAGATCTCTTGACCTTTCTAGCAATCCATTTCATGGTGTCATGCCTTCAAGTTTAAAAAATCTATCATCGCTGGTCGAATTATATCTGAGTTCCAATCATTTCAAAGGATTAATTCCTGATTGGTTGGGGCAGTTCAAATATCTTGAATATCTTGACCTTTCTAGCAATTCATTTCATAGTCCCATTCCAGCAACACTAGGAAATTTATCATCCTCAACCTCTTTAGATCTTCGCTCAAATCACTTGAGCAGTCTTCCTGCCAACTTTTGGAAGTTTGCAGAAACAATTAAAGGTGCACTTGATATTTCTGACAATTTAATTACCGAGGACATTTCAAATATTTGGTTAAACACTAGTGACTTATGGCTAAAGGATAATAATTTCAGTGGAGTGCTCCCGCATCTATCACCAAATGTCAGATTCCTCGATGTAAGTAACAATATTTTCTCAAGTATTTCTTCCTTCTTGTGCCACGGGATGACTGAGGAAAACAATTTGAACGTTCTAGATGCCTCATATAATCAACTTTTTGGAGAACTTCCTGATTGCTGGTCAGGTTGGAAATCTTTGGCTTATTTGAGGTTAGATAGCAATGGCCTGACTGGTACAATTCCTAACTCAATGAGTTTGTAATTCAATCTCCAAGTTTTGGATTTGTCTAACAATAAATTTTTTGGGGAGATACCAATCTTGCTACAAAACAACAAGAACTTATTGATCCTCAACCTAACGGGAAATAATTTTTTTGGAAGTATACCAAGCTGGATAGGACAGAAGATGAATATTTTGGCATTGAGATCCAATCAATTCAGTGGCACTATTCCATCACATATATGCCAAATCTCTTCTCTCATATTGGATTTTACTGATAACAAACTCTCAGGATCAATACCTAATTACTTATTTAATATTACTGCCATTAAATCAGTAAAAAATATTGACGATCATAAATTTATAATCCATGTTAATAATGCAATTTCACTTGAGATGATTGAGTATGATGAACAAGTTACATTATTTACTAAAGGTCGTAATTTGGAATACTTGTACGTCTCTTAGACTTATCAAGTAATGAACTATCTGGAATAATTTCTTTAGGATTATTTGGTCTTCATGCATTGTGCTTCCTGAACTCATCAAGAAACCAATTAACTTGAAAGTTACCATTAGAGATTGGAAATATGACAATTTTGGAATCCTTGGATCTCTCATGGAACGAACTTTGTGGTCAAATTCCTCAGAGCATTTCTAGCTTATCTTTTCTCAACAACTTAAACCTTTCATACAATCATTTCTTTGGGCAAATTCCATTAGGGACCCAACTACAAAGTTTTGAAAAATACAGTTACATTGGCAATTCTGAACTTTGTGGAGCTCCTCTACCAACAAGCTGCAATAACGTGAGAAAACCTGGTGGCAAGGAACCAGTTGAAGAGGACAAAAATGAGTCTGACATGTTTCCAGGGTTTCATATTGCCATAGAAGTTGGATTTGTCACTGGTTTTCTAGGAGTTTGTCTTCCTATTTTCTTCAAGAGATCATGTAGGCATGCTTATTTCAAGTTTGTGGATGACATGAAAGACAGACTTCATTTTCCAACAGGTATGACACTTCAATTTTAATGTTTATGATGTTCCTCCTGAACTGGCATATTCTCTTGTTTTGTTTCTATAGTGTATACACATACATATACATTTATAAATTAATACAGATACAGTAGATTGCCGTTAATATCATATAGGAAATCTCAATGTTAGTGTCATTTTCTGTATTTATCAAATATCATTGTAATTTAACAAGTAATTTTCGTCTCTTTTTTTTATTATATAAATGAGCTTAACTTCCACTTGATACTACTGTAAAGATTCTATTACTTACTGCTAAATAGATAGGTTATTTTGAATAAATGGAAATAGTTTCTTCATTAATTACTTACCTTAATTGTCTCATATATAAGAGAAAACACACTTTATTTTATTTTATTTTAAATATAAATATGTTGGGGATTGTCCAGACTTTTAGTTGTTTACAATTTTTGTAAATATTTCAGTCCATAAAATTTAGATCTTGAAGTATTTCTGTCCCCACTTTCTCTCTGTAACTTTCTAGCTAGTGCTACAAGCACATATTAGTTCTCAAAATATTATCACTTTTATTTTTGTAAATCTCTAAAAATTAAAAGTTAGTGCAGAAATTGTATTTATAATATAAAATAATAAGAACAATTATCATGATTTAACCTCAATGATCAATTTCAATTCAATTGAATTTCATTATTCCTTTATAAATTAATTGAATTAAATGTATAATATTATCTACAACTTCATTAATGAAAAAGTTTAAGTGAAGTGCTCAGAAAAAAATTATTCAAAATAATTCATTTGGACAAAATATTGAACTAGCTAGTCCTTAGTTATAAAAAAAATAAAAAAAAATCTAATGATTTAGTAATTATAGAGAAAATAAAACCTACTATATGCTAATAAAGTGTGAATTATATATTATAACTCTATTTCATTGTTTCACATATTACATCGAATTTGAATTGATCTTTTGAAAAAGATCGATAACTATTCAAATTAATTTAATATAATATTATGTTTGAAATTGTTATCTTTGCTCTTTGTTCATCGTATTTGTTCAGTTTGTGAGTGCTTTATTTTTTAAAAATATTATAATTCTATTTATAATCTGATTGTTTTCTTTAATCCTTAAAACTATGCATTTTTTACATGTTCTAGAAGTATGCACATAATATTATAGTTTTCTCTGATTATTTTCCTCTATTACTTGCCTCAGGAAACTATCAGAAATCAGCTTAGTGCCATGGCCTCTTTGTATATGGAATTGGATGCCTCAATATATTATATTAATCTATGTTTTTATTTTGGTTGCCATTTCTGCTGACTATTGGCTGTAACTATATATTGCGACATCATATATGAATAAAGTTATTTCTATCATATTATATATAAGGTTTCAACTAATGTTACCAGGATGCTCATTTCACAAATTAATTGAGCCGCTCAAAATCCATAATGAGAGGCCTTTTTGTTCAAAATTTAGGAGATTCAATATATGGTTGAAGTGATTCCTTTCTAAACATTGGAATTGTGCCATCAATCTTAATCAGATGTAAGTTTTATCAAGTATTAAAACTATCTGCCAAGAGCCCTTGGCTCATTAGCACCCAGTGTCACCAATGTCTGTTGCAGTGCAGATTTGAATTTTCCCTTTTCCGTTCCCCACTCCCTCTATGGAGTTCTATATCACCAAAAAAAAAAAAGTATTAGAACTATCTAATATTATTTACAGGTTAACAAAAAAAAGTTTTAAGTGAATTTTTCATAAAAATATTTAAAATAATTCATGTAGATAAAATATAGATCGACTCAAGCAAGTATAATAGATGTATATAAATATTCAAATTCTATTTTAGTCATGTATCAAATTCAATAAATAATTTCTTTAAAGATAGAAATCATGATCAATTAATCTTAAATCTTATTTTTTTTGTGTTCTTTGACGCGTTGTAATTATTGTACTTGCTGGCACTCTCTTTCCACTACATCTGAATTTTCTATCTTTGAAGATTTAAAGGTAAGAAATACTACAAGTGAGAAATAAATACAAAATAAAAAGATAGTAATGAGAGAAAAATTAAAGTGAAACTTATATAATTTATTTAAATATAAATTAAAGAGAGATAAATATATAAAGTCACTAAAATTAAGAATAGAGGACATTCTGTATTGGTTAAGCTTTTTATAGTTAGGTTCTTAAGTTCCTGTTGGCTCTTGTCTGATAATTTATGATGAGAGACAGTGACACATAGTCCTCGATACAGTTTAGGACAGTAGAGGATATCATGAATTGGTTATATGTGTATACATATACATGTATGTACATAAACATATGCAGAAAATTGTGCCATGATTGTCATAGTGTCATTTTTTGTACTGATCAAAATTACTGTACAATTGCTTTCTCTTTCTTATTTGAACTTTCCTCTTGATACCACTGTTAAGTTTTCTGTACCTAGTGTCAATACATAGTTTATTATGAATAAATCCAATTACTTATCTAATCATAATTAAAGTCTAGACAAAGAAAACATAGTTTACATACATACATACATACATACATACATATATATTGGGATTTGTCTTGACCTTTACTTCTTTCCATATTTTTATAAATGTTCTAATCCATTTAAAATTTAAATCTTTAAGTATTTTTTCTGTTTTATTACTGCATGCACATATCAATTCTAAAAATATTATCTCTTTTATTTTTGTAAGTGCCTCTCAAAATTAAAAAGTAATGGGAAAATTTTATAAATATAAAATTATGAGAATTGTTACAAGTTGTCATGAATTATAAATTTAACTGAATTGAATCCTATCATACTTTTCATAAGTTAACTGTATAAAAATTATTTAATATAATCTACAATTTTATCAATGAAAAAGTTTAAGTGAAGTGCTCATAAAGGAGTTATTTAAAACAACTCAATTGGATAAAGTCTTGAACTAGTAGTTAACTATAGGAAATAAATCCAAATATTAAGTAAAAAAGTAGAGAAAATGAAGCCGGACACTATTCTTATAAATGTATAAATTATGTATTAAAACTCTATTTTTTCACAGATTGAGTTACAACAAATTTGATTTTTGAGATATCTAAGATAATAAACAAATCCTTTAAAAATATGAGACAAACTATTCAAATTAATATAATTCAATGTGTGGATTTAATATCCTTGCCTTCTGTTATTCTTCTGCACAATCACTCTATAGGTTCAATTTGAAAGTGTTTTATTTTTTAAAATATTATAATTGTATTTACAATTTTACGGGTTTGTTTGATATTTAAAATAATGCATTTTTTGTATGTTCTAGAAGTATGCATATAACTTTTTCTGATGTTTCTTCACCCCCTCCCTCCCCCCCATCCCCCAAAAAAAAAAACCATTTGCCTCGGGAAACTACCAGAAAGCAGCTTATTGCCACGGCCTTTTTGCATATGAAACTGGATGCTCAATATATTCAATTCAGATTTCTATTGCGGTTGCCGTTCTTCTTGAACATTTGCTCTAACTATACATTGCAATATCATAAATGAATTAAAAGTTATTCCCTGCATTCTTTTTTCGGGGGTTACATATTTCCTTTATATTTTGAAATAACTGAATTTATAACTGACAATTATGTTTCTGCAAACTTAATTCTATTACCCTGGAAGCTTATTTGCAAATTGAGCAGCTTAAATCTCCAACAAAAGGCCTTTATGTTCAAAATTCAATAGATGGTTAAAATGGTTACTTTATAAAATACTTCGAATTGCGCCATCATTCTCAATTAGATGTAACTTTTATCCAACTCGGAAAGTATCCTTCGGATCCCACAGCCAACTATGTTTTCCAAAACATAAAACCAATTAAACATTATTTATACGAACTAAACAACTTACACATTAAATTCAGCATTACACAAACTGCAATGCTGAATTCAAATAAGAAAAACGATTATGTGGGTGCCAAATACTGATGTACTCAAGAAAAAATGCAACCAAATCAATTCTAAGTTAATTTCAAAATTCAAAGTACACTTTAACCAGCTTCATTATATGCTTATAAATCTTTTCCTTTCACAACTTCTTAAAAATATACAAAAAGACACACACGCACACATATTATTACATATTTCTGTTTTGGTCTTAATCAACTTTGCACCTATTTGCATTGTAATCACAATTTTCGTACAGCTCTAACCCGGGTTGATCCAGTTGATGTTCTTCAAAGCAAGCACAACGCCTACTCATCTTCCCAGTCAACGCCTGATCATCCTTAATTGTAATTTATAATAACAATTATGCCTTTCAAAACTTTACTATTAACATGACATCACTATTACATTTTCCTTCAGTTTTTCTTCCCTCTCCCGGAAATATAACTAAGGCTGACATCACATAAACCAAAGTTATGACTGTTCATGAAAATCTGGTCCTTATTGTAAGATGCAATTCCACAAGGAAAACAAGTCAAATTGAGCAGATAAGAACAATACAACCTACTAAGATATACAAGATAAAGGGTTTACAAAACCAAATTGTGGTTGATTACCAACTCTTAGTCATAATTAGCATCTCATTAATTTCGCCATTTCACCATTGGAGTATATGCCAATCCAATGTAATTTCTGCAAAAAACTTTCAACATATTCTATTTTATTGGATGTCTCCGAAGAGACTCAGCATATTCTATTTTGTTCACTCATAAATTTGCATTGTTTTCCATAATTCTATTGATTAGGTGATCAATGTACATAGCGTTTTGAAATGAGCGTCTTAAATCTAATAGTATAATCAAGCCTCATAATCTACATGAAATGAATGTATGTAATTACTATTGGGGTGGTGAAACAAGAATCAGTTTGCAAGTTACAAAATAAAATTGGTTAATTACAAATTTTTCATTTAGCTTTTCTACTCACAAATCAGAACAGAGATATATCATATAAAGCTAGTGACAAGATATGCCTCTCCACCCTCATCTTGACTCCATCTTGAACTGCAACTAGGTTGTTTAGCCTCTTCAATCTTCTGCTTTTCCAAAAGCTGTGCACCTCTGGCAGCCTTTGCTTCAACCCCTTTCAAATATTTTGTAGGCTGGGCTATCGTAGTAGCGACCAACTAGTTTACCAACATACCTATACAATAAGGATATAATTTGACGTAAACACCAAGACATACGCTGTCACAGAGAATCATGCTTAATGTAGTGATTTCTTTAAGCTAAGATATTGTAAATAAAAAGAGAAAACAGATAAACGTTACCATTTACCATCAATACAGAGTAATTGGATATGTAATCACATCTAGAACAATATATTCTTTGTCTATAAATCACAAACACAGTTTTGAAATTTTAAGAAGAGCACAACTAATAATTATGATGCATATAAACATGCTTCTACAAAAATTTTACAAATACCAACAAAGAAGAATGATTCCGATCCATGATCAAATTCTCAGGAGTAAAATACACTTAACAGGTAATTTTAGTCCATAAAAAACCATTGTAAACTCTACCTGTAATAATGAGATACATCAGCAGCTATGCTAAATTAAAGTGGAAATGGACAGAGGAAAATCAAGATAATAAATATGTATTTGAACACGATGTTTAGATACATTGTGATTTTCCACCTGCCAATTTTCACTCAAACCTATATATCCATAGTCTCAAGTGACAATATTGAAAACAAAAGAGAATTCAAGTAAAATCTGACTGGTGACTACATTACATAATTTCTGGAGATTATAGATGATTATGCAAATGCATGGCCTCACTTCCTGTGATGGAGCAAAGTTTTTCCATAACTTAATACTGCATTCACACAATGAAAAAAAAAAAAAAATTAAGGCTCCATTTGAAATGCAGGATTTTAATAAAACTAAAACATAATTGGACAAACTAATCATCAGGATGATATTATATGACGTCCCATCTGAAGAGATAAGAATTTTAACAGAGGGAAGTTCCAAATCTGTATAGCTCACATAATAATATAAAGATTACAAATTGGATTTCTTTCTTATTTCGAAGCTAGGTTCCTCGCCCCCTAAAATAATTATTCTGCTTATCTTCACAAATCCTCCTCAAGCCCCTTGATTGGAGATCCCGTGGAACCCAACCTAGTTTTATCAGATAAAAAAGTTGAAAAGAAAAAGAAAAAGAGATTTATTGGGGTTTTAAGTACTTCTTATTACATCCTTAAACAAAAACAAAATAAGATAGAAGTAATGCCTTAATATAAAAATCTAACATGTCTGATGAAATCTAAATTTTATCAGCTAAAGTAATCAATGATTTTCCAGGTAAAAATATTAATTGCCTACAATGGTGACATTTCAACACATTGATGACTTCAATCAGCAACGTAAAACGATACAGTAAATGCAGTAAACATAACTCACTTATAGGTTTTAAAATAGAAATCCCTCCATTCAACAACGCTCTTCACCTGCATGCACAATAGAATCATAAAAAAAGTAATAACTACTAAATGATCCCATGCATTCTGACTTATGTAGTAAAATTCACATGCTTGAACTAAGTAATTTCAATGTATTTATCAATATACCGAAGAGCACATAAATTGACAGGTTACACACATACACACAGAATACATCGTACATTGTTAAAAGGGAGACAACAACAGGACATATTATATTAAAGTATAGATTGTGTACACAGGCTGTATAAATGTGACCCTATGACGTCAAGAGAATATAGAACTCTAAGTACTTTATAAGAATTGACTGTTAGAGCTAGCAAGGTATTATTAATCCCACTTGTGTCAATCTACAAAGCAGGCATGATTGAACAATACTTTAGACAAATTCAGCATCTACAGATTACCAAATTATTATATTATCAACTGTGTTGTAATTTGGAGAGAGAATGAGATATTTAGAGGGAGAGAGAAATAGGAAATAGATAATCAATTAGTTTACATGGTTCCCTTAGACTATATCATAAGTTGCAAAACAGCAAAGCTTAAGTTACAAACTAGCTTGTCTAATTTCCTAACAACTCGGTTGAGCCTTCTAATACACCTCTTCAAGCTAGGGCATAGATGTTAATCATGCACAGCTTGTTAGAAACATAATCAACTTTGGCACAATTAAGTGCCTTAGTAAATATATCAACCAATTGCCCCGCAATTCTCACATAACTAGTAGTGGTAGGTGACAATCTACTTTGATGTGCTTTGCTTTCTACCTATTCAACGCAACATTAACAAAACTAGTTCACAACACTTGGTGCAGATATGCATCAACGTGTTGAAATTCCCCTACACGTAGCTAGAAGCTAATCCCCTAATTTTAGCACCAAAGTCCAGCATGTCTATGAAAGAAAACATTAGCATATGCAAAACAGAATGAATTACAAAATCCAGAAACAGAGCTGCCATCATGGGTGCAACAGCTGGCTGAAATACAAAATCCAGAGAAAGGGCAGCCACAAAGGTTCACCACAATGACAGCAGATGCGTGAACCATCACTGTCTTGTCCACCATCACAACCACTGCTTGTCCTACCTCCTCTAGTACCCATCCTGCCACTACCTCAACCACCTCTACCTCCTCCTCTACTTGCAAGGGCCAATAAGTCACTAGTCTCCTAAGGCTTGATAAGATCCTCTTCGGCATCCATCCTAACTCTTAAGGAGTTTAGAAAAGACTTCATCAAGTGAAGGAAGCTCATCAATAGTGAGCAACTGGATCCTAGCAATTTCATATTCGGGCCCAGTCCAGCAAGCAAACAAATAACTACAATTTGCTCTTGTTGCTTTTGCATCTTTTTCACGTCATCAATAAGTGGAACAATAGTTCTTAATTCTTGAAAACCTCTTTTGACTTCAATGAAGTATTCTCACAAATTTCTAACCTTCCCGTCTGCTTTGTATATGTTCATAACTACTCATGAACAAATATGAGGTCCTGTTTGCCTTCATAAATTCTAGGTGATCCCACAAGTCTTTAACCATTGAACGTTGCTAAGTGACATCATGTATAAATGGGTGCAGGATTTCTGAATCTACTTATACAGTTTATCTTCTATCATTATCCACTTCTTCTTAGCTACCTTGTCTTTTGGTGGGTCTTCTGTCAAATGGTTACCTTGATCAAAGCTATTTAAGTACCTTATGATGGTGCATTTCCTATGTCCATAATTCTTCCTTCCCTCCAGAAGTCTATTGGTGATTTTAGCATTAGACATAATTTCTGTCATGACTTTCAATTCATTGCTTTCCACTGCAGTCTCCTTACTAATTGGCAACTTGTCACCAATCACATTTTCAGTATCACTAGACATGCCTCTAGTGGTTTTTGGTCTCCACTTTTTCAAAACACAGAAAATAGGATTGAGAATTTTAGAAAGTATGGTTTAAGTGAGTTAGTAATGAATTGGAAATAAAAATTAGAAAGTATATTATACCACAAGTGCCAAGGTTTTCATATGTTGGATCAATCTCACAAGGTGATGAAAAAAGTAACGGGAATGTCACACACATAATAAGTTACGTAGTTAAAATAGAGAAATAGAAAAATGCTTGCGGAGTCATGTGTGATCACAAAATTAATGCTATTAAATGCAAAAGCAGCTTGAAGTGCCAACCCCCGAAGATGCTCATGCAGCCAAGCAATGCAGCAGCGCAACACTTTCATTGAAGTGAAGCGATTAAATTATAATACGATAGTGTAACGACGTTATCGAGTACAGGGCAAGTCATATACCCGGACCAAAACAAAGGGCTATAAGTATGACAGTTCTGTGATTTTTATAAATTGAATTTTATATATAAATTTAGATTATTAAATTTTCGTAAATTAAATTATATACTTAATAAATTTTATATCTTATTTTAAACTTTGTAACTATTTAGTGATAGTTATTTTTGTGGATGTTTCTTTATTTTCTATGTATTATACTCTTGAATCACAAGGATTAATCTAATAGAAAAAGTGACCAATAAAATATGTACATTTACAAAACTGTAGCATCAAATGCAATTCATTAGCTTCCGCAGAAAAATAAAGAATTATATCAATCTCCTGCAAAACATGATAAAATTAAATCCATTACCTGCAAAACGTGATTTTATCAGATTGCTGCAACAGAAATACCACCGGAGATTCCTTCTTTATTCTTTTTCCCTTCCCTTTCCTTTGGAATACCAAAATGCTGTCTCCTTCCACTAATCTTTGAAGTAACTATAGATCAGAAGCTTAATCAAGGAGATAAATTTATGGAGAGAAGGTGTGATACCAATTAAGATGCCATAAGAAGGTCATCACTCTCAGCTCTTGATCTCCCTTTGCATCCAGATTCCAGTTGAGAGGATTGATAGATGATTCCCACAGTCTCTTTGCTTGAGAGAGTGTCTTCTGTTCCTCTTCATTCTGCTTAAAGCTTCCACCTCCAATTCCCCTTGTATCAGATTCTGATTCATCAATATCCTTCCATCCCATGGTTTTATTCCCTTGAACAGAATAGTTAGAGCCATATATTGGGTAGACACCACATCCTTTTATCTTTGCATCAAACTCATGCCCGGTTACAACAAAGAACTCAAATGAAACCTTTGGGATATGTAGGGTGCACTGATCATTAGCTCTGCTGTTCTTCAATTTATTCATTATATGAAGACAACAATTTCCAGCATACCATAAATAGACATGATCCGAAATCAATTGTGCAACATCTCTATCTGAGGATAAACTTTTGTATTCAACCTTTTCACCATTAATTTCTTCTAAGTAGCATTTACATCCAACACGCCAGGTGTACCTCAGCTCATCTACAAGAAACTAAGGAACAATGATGCAGAGAATGAATGCCAAGAAATTTGAATGTAGAGGAAGTTCAATTGTCACCAAAGCTTGTGTTGTTCGATAGTTGAACCAGTCTGGAACTTTGCTTCCCGGGAAACAAACAGCAGCTCGTTGAGGAAGGATATTATTTTGATTTCCAACTTCTTGCATTGCTGATAGACGTTTATATACTGCTTGCTTTACTTGAATAAGGGCATCTGTTGCAATGGTTTTGAGTGCATGGTCATCCCATTTCACACAATTTCAGTACGAAAATTTTAAGTTTGATCTGAATCTACTTTATCCATTCAGCGGGTCAATGGTTGAAGCAGGAACTATCTCCAAGCATGTGCAATTAGTGGCATATAAGACCTCAGGGAATGATGGAACCTTGGGTAGAAACCGAAGGCTCCCACAACTGCTTTAGTCATGATTTGTTAGTCCGAAAGATCCTTGATGCTTACTGGCAATCTCTCAACGTTGCTTCCACGTAGTGATAAACGTTGTAATGTTGATAAGCAGCCAATGTTCGCAGGGAGTTCAGATAAGATACAACAATTTTTCAAAAGTAAGTCCCCAAAAGACCTTAAGCCAATAAGCCATCAAGTATGATATGCAAATTTCATGTGTCAAAGTTGTGCAGAGTCAGAAAGATCAAGAATGCCCAGAGACCTCAAATCAGACAGTTTGTTTGGCAGATTCTTGTGACTGGCACAACGGTTCAGATATCAAGTTTGAAGCTTGCTGAGACGCCCAATTGATGAGGACAGTACATCAATCGCTGTCGAACGTAAACTCAAAAGTATCATACTATCTGATATCATAGAAAATTCCTTGAGACTACGGCACCCACGAAGTGAGAGCTCCCACGGAGATCTTAAATGAATGTCGATTCGAAGACTCTTCAGCTCTCTGCACCAACCTAGTTCTAGTTTCACCAGCTTCTGAAGAGACAAAACTGATGGATGAACATGTCTCAGACTATGGTGAATCAAAAAGTTTTGCTTTTAGAAAGTGGAAATGAATTTCGCACAACAAAATTTTTACATAATTTATATAAAATATAAGATGGACGGATAAATTAATTATAAGATTTAATTTAATTTGTATAATTTAATAAATTTAATTATTTAAATTTTATATTATAAAAACTAAATAAAAATAAAATTATAAAAATAATAATATTCTTTAAAAAAGTAGGAAAAAAATTAAAGAAAAGTAAGGAAATACAAAAAGAAAGGATTTTAAAAGAGAAAACACTTCCTTTCTTTGCCTCCATGGGAGGAATTCAAGGGACACTCTTTGACTTTGGCCGGCAAGTGATTTGACTGTGGCCGGCAGGTGGTTTGACTGTGGCCGGCAGGTGTATGATGTTGCGTACTGCGCGTATCATGAGAATAATGGTAAGTCAAGGTTTATTGAATACAATAAAGTCTTTTCAATAATGGAATTCCTATTTTGCATCCCATAATTCTCCTTGCCATTATTGCTTTAGCACATTCCTCCATCCTTCCTTTTCCTCTTTTCACATTCCTTTGCACCTGACTCTGCAATTCCACCACATTGCCGGACAAAAGTTGGATTTTAAAACTGGAAATTAAGCTCGCAGACTAGTCAAATTGTGACACTATTTCACAAATAAAATTTTATAAAATATTTACTTATATAAAATTTGATAAAAAGATTACAAATTTTCACCAGTTAAATTTTGATAACTAGTTCATAATCTATGAATATTTAATAAACCCACGTCAATAGAATTATTTTTACTTTAATCGAAATATTTGTTTGCTCTTAAAAATACGCCACCTACCAATACCATTCAAAGTCAGACAAAGTGGTGGTGGGTCGTTTCCCTCAGCAGTAGAGAAAGTAATTTACCGAAATTTCACTATAAAAAAGGTAGAGCGTGTGAGCAATTCAGTTGCATTAGTTTAAATCACTTCTATATAATCAGATATTGTTATTGTTGTGAGGTAGCTTTGCAGCACTCGCACATTCCTTTTCAACTGCTTTTGCTATTGTTGCTAACCCTTCACCATGCTTCCTTCCACTTCAAAACTTTCATTTGTTTTGCTGCTGTTGTTATTTGCAATTTCATTGAACAGTGGCATCTCCATCAATAATGCAGAGGAGATTCGTTGCAATGAAAAGGATCGCCGGATACTTTCTATCTTCAAACAAGGCATTGTAGATCCTTCCAATCGGCTCTCTTCATGGTCCCGTGAAGAAGATTGCTGTTCATGATTAGGCGTCCACTGTGACAACATCACTGGTAGTGTAACAGAGCTTCATCTACAACCTGATGTTGCATATGATTATTTGAGAGGTGAAATCAACCTGTCTGTGCTTCAACTTGAATTTTTGAACTACTTGGACTTGAGCTGGAATCAGTTTGAAACTATACATATTCCTCCGATCAGTGGTTCAAACTGCAGATAGTCAAATCCCCAACCACTTCTCCCACCTCCATTACCTCGACTTATCATATAACAGTGATCATCTTCGCATGGATAATCTTCATTGGCTTTCTTCTATCTCTTTGATCAAGTATCTCAATCTCAGTCGCATTGATCTTCAAATGGAAACTAATTGGCTTCAGTCAATCTCTATACTTCCATCACTTTCAGAGTTGCGCTTGGGCGGATGTCAACTTAATAAGGCTGGTTCTCCTTTTGGTCGGTATGTCAATTTCACTTCACTCAAAGTTCTAGATCTTTCTAATAACAGTTTAGGTTCTGAAGTACTAAGATGGGCAGCTGTACTCAATGGTAGCCTTTCTGATCTTATCCTTTGGAGGAATCTTTTAACAGGCCAAATACCCGACACCTTATTAAAATTTCAACAGTTGGAAACTCTGTCTTTGTCCAATAATGAACTCAATGGATCAATTCCTGATTGGTTGGGGCATTTCAAATATCTAAAATCCCTTGACCTTTCTTACAATTCATTTCATGGTGTCATGCCTTCAAGCTTAAAAAATCTATCATCGCTGGTCCATTTAGAACTCGGTTCCAATCGTTTCAAAGGATTAATTCCTGATTGGTTGGGCCAATTTAAATATCTAGAATCAATTTATCTTTATGAAAATTCATTTTATGGTTCCATTCCAGCAGCACTAGGAAATTTGTCATCCTTAACCGTTTTATCTCTTGGCTCTAATCACTTGAGCAGTCTTCCTGCCAACTTTTGGAAGTTTGCCGCAACAATTAAAGGGGCACTTGTTATTTCTAACAATTTAATTTCCGAGGACATTTCAAATACTTGGCTAAACACCAATTATTTAGTTCTAAGTGGCAATAACTTCAGTGGAGCGCTCCCGCATCTATCACCAGATGTCATATTCCTCGATGTAAGTAACAATAGTTTTTCAAGTATTTCTTCCCTCTTGTGCCACGGAATGACTGAGGAAATCAATTTGGAAGTTTTAGATGCCTCATATAATCAACTTTTTGGAGAACTTCCTGATTGCTGGTTAGGTTGGAAATCTTTGGTTGATTTGAGCTTACATAGCAATAGCCTGACTGGTACAATTCCCAACTCAATGAGTTTGTTATCCAATCTCCAACTTTTGGATTTGTCTAACAATAAATTTTTTGGGGAGATACCAATCTTGCAACAAAACAACAAGAACTTACTGATCCTCAACCTAATGGGAAATAATTTTTCTGGAAGTATACCAAGTTGGATAGGACAGAACATGAACATTTTGATATTGAGATCCAATCAATTCAGTGGCACTATTCCATCACAGATATGCCAAATTTCTTCTCTCATCATATTGGATCTTACTGATAATAAACTCTCAGGATTAATACCTAATTGCCTATCTAATATTACTGCCATGAAATCAGTAAAAGAGATTGACGATCATGAAATTAAAATTAAGAATAATAATGCACCTGTACTTTTGCTATCTGAATATGGTGAACAAGTTGCATTATTTACTAAAGGTCGTTCTTTGGAATATGGATACTCTAAAAGACTTATATGTTTATTAGACTTATCAAGTAATGAACTCTCTGGAATACTTCCTTTAGGATTATTTGGTCTTCATGCATTGCGCTTTTTGAACTTATCAAGAAACCAATTGACTGGAAAGCTACCATTAGAGATTGGAAATATGACAAACTTGGAATCCCTAGATCTCTCATGGAACAAACTTTATGGTCAAATTCCTCAGAGCATTTCTAGCTTATCTTTTCTCAACAACTTAAACCTTTCATACAATCATTTCTTTGGGCAAATTCCATTAGGTACCCAACTCCAAAGTTTTGAAAAATACAGTTATATTGGCAATCCTAAACTTTGTGGAGCTCCTCTACCAATAAGCTGCAACAATGTGAGAAAAGAACCATTTGAAGAGGACAAAAATGAGTCTAACATGTTTCCAGGGTTTTATATTGCCTTAGAAGTTGGATTTATCACTGGTTTTCTAGGAGTTTGTCTTCCTATTTTCTTCAAGAGATCATGTAGGCATGCTTATTTCAAGTTTGTGGATGACATGAAAGACAGACTTTATGTTACATGGGTCTTGAAGATGAAATCCTTTAAATGTAAAAGCTGCCATTAGTTGGCAAAGGGAATGGCTTCATTTTCCAACAGGTATGACACTTCAATTTTAAAGTTTATGATGTTCCTCCTGAAATGGCATATTCTCTTGTTCTGTTTCTATAGTACATATACATACATATTTAATACGGATGCAATAAATTGCCGTTATTCTCATATAGGAAATCTCAATGTTAGTGTCATTTTTTGTATTTATCAAATATCATTTTTTTGACTGGCTATTTATCAAATATTATTGTAATTTAACAAGAATTTTCTTCTCTCTTTTTTATTATATATATGAACTGAACTTCCACTTGATACTACCGTAAAGATTCTATTACTTACTGCTAAATAGATAGGTTATTTTGAATAAATGGAAATAGTTTCTTCTCTAATTACTTACCTTAATTGTCTCATATATAAGAGAAAATACACTTTATTTTATTTTATTTTAAATATAAATATGTTGGGGATTGTCCAGACCTGTAGTTGTTTATAATTTTTGTAAATATTTCAGTCCATAAAATTTAGATCTTGAAGTATTTCTGTCCCCACTTTCTCTCTGTAACTTTCTAGTTAGTGCTACAAGCACATATCAGTTCTCAAACTATTATCACTTTTATTTTTGTAAATCTCTAAAAATTAAAAGTTAGTGCAGAAATTGTATTTATACTACAAAATAATAAGAACAATTATCATCATTTAATAATTAGTTTATAATTTATGAATATTTAATAAACTTACGTTTACTAAAATTATTTTTACTTTAATTGAAATATTTGTTTACTCTTGAAAATGCGTCACCTATCAATACCATTCAAAGTCAGACAAAGTGGTGGTGTGTCGTTTCCCTCAGCAACAGAGAAAGTAATTTAGCAAAATTTCCTTGTCAAAAAGGTAGAGCGTGTGAGCAATTCAGTTGCATTAGTTTAAATCACTTCTATATAATCAGATGTTGTTATTGTTGTGAGGTAGCTTTGCAGCACTCGCACATTCCTTTTCAACTACTTTTGCTACTATTGCTAACCCTTCACCATGCTTCCTTCCACTTCAAAAATTTCATTTGTTTTGCTGCTGTTGTTATTTGCAATTTCATTCAACAGTAGCATCTTCATCAATAATGCAGAGGAGATTCGTTGCAATGAAAAGGATCGCCGGATACTTTCTATCTTCAAACAAGGCATTGTAGATCCTTCCAACCGCCTCTCTTCATGGTCCAGTGAAGAAGATTGCTGTTCATGGTTAGGCGTCCACTGTGACAACATCACTGGTAGAGTAACAGGGCTTGATCTACAAGTTGATCCACTTGATCATTATTTTGGATCAAAAGCCTTGAGAGGTGAAGTCAACCTGTCTGTGCTTCAACTTGAATTTTTGAACTACTTGGACTTGAGCAGGAATGGGTTTGAAACTATACGTATTCCTCCGATCAATGGTTCAACTGCAGATAGTCAAATCCACAACCACTTCTCCAACCTCCAATACCTCGACTTATCATATAACAGTGATCATCTTCGCATGGATAATCTTCATTGGCTTTCTTCTATCTCTTCGATCAAGTATCTCAATCTCAGTCGCATTGATCTGCAAATGGAAACTAATTGGCTTCAGTCAATCTCTATACTTCCATCACTTTCAGAGTTGCGCTTGAGCGGATGTCAACTTAATAAGGCTGGTTCTCCTTTTGGTCGGTATGTCAGTTTCACTTCACTCAAAGTTCTAGATCTTTCTAATAACAGTTTCGGTTCTGAAGTACTAAGATGGGCATCTGCACTCAATGGTAGCCTTTCTGATCTTATCCTTTGGGTGAATCTTTTAACAGGCCGAACACCCGACACCTTGTTGAAATTTCAACATTTGGAAACTTTGGATTTGTCCGATGATGAACTCAATGGATCAATTCCTGATTGGTTGGGCATTTCAAATATCTAAAATCTCTTGACCTTTCTAACAATTCATATTATGGTGTCATGCCTTCAATTTTAAAAAAATCTATCATCGCTGGTCCGATTGGATCTCAATTCCAATCGTTTCAAAGGATTAATTCCTGAATGGTTGGGCCAATTTAAATATCTAAAATTCATTGATCTTTCTGCAAATTCATTTTATGGTCCCATTCCAGCCGCACTAGGAAATTTATCGTCCTTAACCTCTTTATATCTTGGCTCAAATCACTTGAGCAGTCTTCCTGCCAACTTTTGGAAGTTTGCAGCAACAATTAAAGAGGCAATTGATATTTCTAACAATTTAATTACCGGGGACATTTCAAATATTTGGCTAAACACCAGTTACTTAAGGCTAGGGGATAATAATTTCAGTGGAGCGCTCCCGCATCTATCACCAAATGTCAGATTACTCTATGTAATTAACAATAGTTTCTCAAGTATTTCTTCCCTCTTGTGCCACGGAATGACTGAGGAAAACAATTTGGAAGTTCTAGCCGCCTCATATAATCAACTTTTTGGAGAACTTCCTGATTGCTGGTCAGGTTGGAAATCTTTGGTTAATTTGAGGTTAGCTAGCAATAGCCTGACTGGTACAATTCCCAGCTCAATGAGTTTGTTATCCAATCTCCAACTTTTGGATTTGTCTAACAATAAATTTTTTGGGGAGATACCAATCTTGCTACAAAACAAAAAGAACTTATTGATCCTCAACCTAATGGGAAATAATTTTTCTGGAAGTATACCAAGCTTGATAGGACAGAACATGACAATTTTGATATTGAGATCCAATCAATTCAGTGGCACCATTCCATCACAAATATGCCAAATTTCTTCTCTCATCATATTGGATCTTATTGTTAACAAACTCTCAGGATTAATACCTGATTACCTATCTAATATTACTGCCATGAGATCAATAAAAGAGATTGAGGATCATATATTTATAATTAAACGTGTACTTACACTTTTCTCATTTTAGTTTCGAAAACAAGTTACATTACTTACTAAAGGTCGTAATTGGAAATATGGTTACTCTCAGAGACTTATACGTTTCTTAGACCTGTCAAGTAATGAACTATCTGGAATAATTCCTTTAGGATTATTTGGTCTTCATGCATTGCACTTCTTGAACTTATCAAGAAATCAATTGACTGGAAAGTTACCATTAGAGATTGGAAATATGACAAACTTGGAATCCCTGGATCTCTCATGGAACGAACTTTATGGTCAAATTCCTCAGAGCATTTCTACCTTATCCTTTCTCAGCATCTTAAACCTTTCATACAATCATTTCTTTGGACAAATTCCATTAGGGACCCAACTCCAAAGTTTTGAAGAATACAGTTACATTGGCAATCCTTATCTCTGTGGAGCTCCTCTACCAACAAGCTGCAACAACGTGAGAAAACCCGGTTGCAAGGAACCATTTGAATAAAATGTATTATATTATCTACAACTTCATTAATGAAAAAGTTTAATTGAAGTGATCAGAAAAAATTATTCAAAATAATTCATTTGGATAAAATATTGAACTAGCTAGTCCTTAGTTATTAAAAAAAAAATCTGACGATTTAGTAATTATAGAGAAAATAAAACCTACTATATACTAATAAAGTGTAAATTATATATTATAACTCTATTTCATTGTTTCACATATTACATCGAATTTGAATTTATCTTTTAAAAAATATGGATAACTATTCAGATTAATTTAATATAATATCATTTTTGAAATTGTTATCTTTGCTTTTTGTTATGCCTTCTTATAATCATCATATTTGTTCAGTTTGTTTAAATATTATAATTCTATTTATAATCTTATTGTTTTCTTTACTCTATAAAATTGATTTCTGGAAGTATGCATACAATATTATAGTTTTCTCTGATTGTTTTCGTCTATTACTTGCCTCAGGAAACTATCAGAAATCAGCTTAGTGCCATGGCTGCTTTGTATGTGGAATTGGATGCCTCAATATATCATATTAATCCAAGTTTTTATTTTGGTTGCCATTTCTACTGACTGTTGACTGTAACTATATATTGCAACATCATATATGTATAAAGTTATTTCAATTATATATAAGGTTTCAACTAATTTTACCGGGATGCTCATTTTGTAAATTAACTGAGCCGCTCAAACTCCCTAATGAGAGGCCTTTTGTTCAAAATTTAGGAGATTCAATATATGTTTGAAGTGGTTCCTTTATAAACATTGGAATTGTGTTATCAGTCTCAATTAGATGTAAGTTTTATCAAGTATTAGAACTCTCTAATATTATTTACAACTTCTTTAACAAAAAAAAAATTTAAGTGAATTTCTCATAAAAAGATTTTAAATAATTCATTTAGATAAAATATAGAACGGCTAAAGCAAGTATAATGGATGTATATAAATATTCAAATTCTATTTTAACCTTGTATCAAATTCAATAATAATTTTTTAAAAGATAGAAATCATGATTAATTAATTTAAATCTTGTTTTTCTGTATTTTTTGACGCATTGTAATTATTGTACTTGCTGGCAGTCTCTTTCCAATACATCTGGATTTTCTATCTTTGAGGACTTGAAGGCAAAAAATAGTATAAGTAGAAGACAAATACAAAATAAAAACATAATAATGAGAGAAAAACTAAAGTGAAACTTATATAATTATTTAAATATAAACTAAAAAAGATAATTATATAAAGTGACCAGAATTAAGAATAGAGGACATTATGTATTGGTTAAGTTTTGTATAGTTAGGTTCTTTAGTTCCCGTGGTCATTTTAATTCTATGTTAGCTCTTAACCCCAATTACACACTGTAAAATAAGAAAATATATGAAATACACTCTAAAATTCTTCTGTAGTAAAGCTATAATGTGTTATAAGAAAATGGTTATTTAGTGATAGTTATACATTAATTTTAATAACAGT
The DNA here is from genome assembly GCA_037013595.1 of Dicorynia guianensis. Classification (NCBI taxonomy): domain Eukaryota; kingdom Viridiplantae; phylum Streptophyta; class Magnoliopsida; order Fabales; family Fabaceae; genus Dicorynia; species Dicorynia guianensis. Next base: position 32,024,685 of record JASUAB010000005.1, read on the forward strand.
TATAACCACTACTAAATATCTTAGTGGTAGTTATTAAACTGTTACAAAATTATGTGCCACTATTACTGTAGTCACAATTTTGACTACAGTAGGAATAACCACTTTAAATATATAATTTGCATTAGTTGCTATTATACAAGATACAATATTTTTTAAAATCTCAATATATATTAATTGTAGTCATAATTACCTCTATCTAACAAAATATTTAATTTTGTCAAAAATCACAATTTATTTTAGAGACAGTTACAACTGCCACAAAATTCAAATTTTTTTAAAAATCTCATTTTATTTTATTGACTTGAAAGACCCAATTTATGTTGCATGGGTCTTAAAGATGAATTCCTTGCCCTAAATTTAATAACTGCCATTAGCCTGCAAAGGGACTGGCTTAATTTTTCAGCAGGTATGCCTCTTCAATTTTATAGTATATGATCTTCTTCCTGAAACCGCATATTTTGTATTATATGTGTATACATATATGTACATAAACATATGCCGAAAATTGTGCCATGATCGTCATAGTGTCATTTTTTGTACTGATCAAAATTACTGTATAATTTCTTTCTCTTTCTTATTTGAAGTTTAGAACTTTCCTCATGATACCACTGTTAAGTTTTCTGTACCCAGTGCTAATACATAGTTTATTATGAATAAATTCAACTACTTATCTAATCATAATTAAAGTCCAGACGAAGAAAACATAGTTTACATACATATGTATATACATACTTATATATATATATATATATATTGGGGTTGTCCTGACCTCTACTTTTTTTCATTTTTTTATAAATGTTCTAATCTATATAAAATTTAGATCTTTAAGTATTTTTTTCTGTTTTATTACTGCATACACATATCAATTCTAAAATTATCTCTTTTATTTTTGTAAGTGTCTCTCAAAATTAAAATGTAATGGCAAAATTTTATAAATATAAAATCATAAGAATTGTTACAGGTTGTCGTAAATTATAAATTTAACTGAATTGAATCCTATCATTCTTTTAATAAGTTAACTGTATAAAAATTATTTAATATTATCTACAATTTTATTAATGAAAAAAGTTTAAGTGAAGTCCTCATAAAAGAGTTATTTAAAATAACTCAATTGGATAAAGTCTTGAACTAGTAGTTAACTATAGGAAATAAATCCAAATATTAAGTAAAAAAAGTAGAGAAAATGAAGCCAGACACTATTCTTATAAATGTATAAATTATGTATTAAAACTATTTTTTCACAGATTAAGTTGCACCAGATTTGATTTTTGAGATATCTAAGATTATATATAAATTCTTTAAAAATATGAGACAAACTATTCCAATTAATATAATTCAATGTTTGGATTTGATATCCTTGCTTTCTCTTATTCTTCTTCGCAATCATTCCTTAAGTTGAATTCGAGAGTTTTTTTTTTTTAAAAAAATATTATAATTGCATTTACAATTTTGTTGGTTTGTTTGATATTTAAAATTATGCATTTTTTGCATGTTCTAGAAGTATGCATAGACTTTTTTCTGATGTTTCTTCACCTCACCCCGCCCCCCCCCCCCCCCCCCCCCCCACAAAAAAAAAAAAACCAAAAAAACACAATTGTCAGTTAAAAATTCATTAAATTCAATAGATGGTTAAAATGGTTACATTATAAAATACTTCCAATTGTGTCATCATTCTCAATTAGATGTAACTTTATCCAACTTGGTAAGTATCCTTCGGATCCCACAGCCAACTATGTTTTCCAAAACATCAAAATAATTAAACATCATTTATATGAACTAAACAACTTACACACTAAATTCAGCATTACACAAATTGCATTGCTAAATTCAAACAAGGAAAACGATTATGTGGGTGCAAAATACTGATCTTCTCAAGAAAAAATGCAACCAAATCAATTCTAAGGTAATTTCAAAATTCAAAGTACACTTTAACCACAATTTTCGTACAGCTCTAACCCTGGTTGATCCAGTTGATGTTCTTCAAAGCAAGCACAACGCCTACGCATCTTCCCAGTCAAAGCAATTTCTAGAGGCCTCTATACTGACCTCGAGAAGCCAACATCACACCATACCTGAGCAAAAGAGAAAACCTGTGTTAACATGCTAAGCTGACTGACCTTTTACAGAACCACAATCATCCATAATTGTAATTTTTAATAACAATTATGCCTTTCAAAACTTTACTATTATCAAGATATCACTATTACTTTTTCCTTCAGTTTTTCTTCCCTCTCCTGGAAATGTAACTAAGTCTGACATCACATAAACCAAAGTTATGACTGTTCATGAAAATCTAGTCCTTATTGTAAGATGCCATTCCCCAAGGAAAACAAGTCAAATTGAGCAGATAAGAACAATACAACCTACTGAGACGTACAAGATAAAGGGTTTACAAAACCAAATTGTAGTTGATTACCAACTCTTAGTCATAGTTAGCATCTCATTAATTTCGCCATTTCACCATTGGAGTATATGCCAATCCAATGTAATTTCTGCAAAAAACTTTCAACATATTCTATTTTATTGGATGTCACCGAAGAAACTCAACATATTCTATTTTGTTCACTCATAAATTTGCATTGTTTTCCATAATTCTATTGATTAGGTGATCAATGTACTTAGGGTTTTGAAATGAGCATCTCAAATCTAATAGTATAATCAAGCCTCATAATCTACATGAAATGAATATATGTAATTACTATTGGGGTGGTGAAACAAGAATCAGTTTGCAAGTTACAAAATAAACATTGGCTAATTACGAATTTTTCATTTAGTTTTTCTACTCACAAATCACAATAGAGATATATCATATAAAGTTAGTGACAATATATACCTCTCCACCCTTATCTTGACTCCATCTTGAACTGCAACTAGGTTGTTTAGTCTCTTCAATCTTCTGCCTTTCCAAAAGCTGTGCACCTCTAGCAGCCTTTGCTTCAACCCTTTTCAAATATTTAGTAGCATTCCCTTGCCTATCATCGTATCGACCAACTAGTTTACCAACATACCTATACAATAAAGATATAATTTGAAGTAAACACCAAGAAATATGCTGTCAAAGAGAATAATGCTTAATGTAGTGATTTCTTTAAGCTAAGATAATGTAAATAAAAAGAGAAAACAGATAAATGTTAGCATTTACCATCAACGAAAAGAATGCAGAGTTGAATTCCTTCACGAATTCTATACAAAATATACCAGAGTAATTGGATATGTAATCACATCTAGAACAATATATTCTTTGTGTCTATAAATCATAAACTCAGTTTTGAAATTTTAAGAGCACAAATAATAATTATCATGCATATAAACATGCTTCTACAAAAATTTTACAAACACCAACAAAGAAGAATGATTCCAATCCATGATCAAATTTTCAAGAGTAAAATACACTTAATAGGTAATTTTACGTTCATAAAATAACCATTGTAAACTCTACCTATAATAATGAAATACATCAGCTATGCTAAATTAAAGTGGAAATGGACAGAGGAAAATTGAGAGAATAAATATATATTTGAACACAATGTCTAGATACATTGTGATCTTCCACCTGCCAATTTTCACTCAAACCCATATATCCATAGTCTCAAGTGTCAATATTGAAAACAAAAGAGAATTCAAGTAAAATCTGACTAGTGACTACATGACATAATTTCTGGAGATTATAGATGATTATGCACATGCATGGCCTCACTTCCTGTGAGGGAGCAAAGTTTTTCCATAACTTAATACTGCATTCATACAATGAAAAAAAAAAAAAAAATTAAGGCTCCATCTGAAATGCAGGATTTTAAGAAAACTAAAACATAATTGGACAAACTAATCATCAGGATGATATTATGTGACATTCCATCTGTCGAGATAAGAATTTTAACATAGGGAAGTTCCAAATCTGTACAACTCACAAAGTAAGATAAAAATTACAAATTCGATTTCTTTCTTATTTCGAGGCTAGGTTCCTTGGCCCCTAAAATAATTATTCCACCTTATCTTCACAAATCCTCCTCAAGCCCCTTGATTTGACGTCCCATGGAACCCAACAAAGTTTTATCAGATAAAAAAGTTGAAAAGAAAAAGAAAAAAAAAGATTTATTGGTGTTTTAAGTACTTCTTATTACATCCTTAAACAAAATCATCAAAATAAAACACAAAATAAGATAGAAGTAATGCCTTAATATAAAAATGTAACATGTCTGATGAAATATAAATTAAATAAGCTAAAGTAATCAATGATTTTACAGGTAAAAATATTAATTGCCTACAATGGAGACATTTCAACACATTGATGACTTCAATCAGCAACTTAAAACAATACAGTAAATGCAGTAAACATAACTCACTTATAGGTTTTAAAATAGAAATCCCTCCATTCAACAACACTCTTCACCTGCATGCACAATAGAATCATAAAAAAAGTAATAACTACTAAATCATCCCATGCATTCTGACTTATGTAGTAAAATTCACACTTGAACTAAGTAATTTCAATGCATTTATCAATATACTGAAGAGCACATAAATTGACAGGTTACACACATACACACAGAATACATCATACATTGCTAAAAAGGTGACAACAACAGGACATATTATATTAAAGTATAGATTGTGTGCATAGGCCATATAAATGTGACCTTATGACTTCAAAAGAATATAGAACTCTAAGTACTTTATAAGAATTGACTGTCACAGCTAGCAAGGTATTATTAATCCCACTTGTGTCAATCTACAATGAAGGCATGATTGAACAATACTTTAGACAAATTCAGCATCTACAGATTACCAAATTATTATATTATCAACTGTGTTGCAATTTGGGGAGAGAACGAGATCTTTAGAGAGACAGAGAGAGAGAGAGAGAGAGAATAGGAAATAGATAATCAATTAGTTTACATGGTTCCCTTAGACTATATCATAATTGACACATTAGGCACTATTTGCTAAGTTACAAAACAGCAAAGCTTAAGTTACAAACCAGCTTATATAATTTCCAAACAACTCAGTTGAGTCTTCTAATACTCCTCCTCAAGCTAGAGCATAGATGTTAATCATGCCCAGCTTGTTACAAACATAATCAACCTTGTCACGATTAAGTGCCTTAGTAAATAGATCAACCAATTGCTCCCCAATTCTCACATAACTAATAGTAATAAGAGACAATCCACTTAAATGTGCTTTGCTCTTTACCTAATCAATGCAATATTAACAAAACTAGTTCAAAACACTTGGTGTTACTTACTTTTCTTCTTGTCAATGAGTGTTTATAACCACTAACAAAACTAGTTCAAAACACTTGGTGCAGATATGTATCAACATGTTGAAATCCCCATACACATAGCTAGAAACCAATCCCCTAATTTTAGCGCCAAAGTCCAGCATGTCTATGAAAGAAAGAATTAGCATGTGCATAACAGAATGAATTACAAAATCCAGAAAGAGGGCAGCCATCAAGGGTGCAACAGCAGGCTGAAATACAAAATCCAGAGAGAGGGCAGCCACAAAGGTTCAACACAATGATAGCAGATGCCTGGACCATCACTGTCTCGTCCACCATCAATGCCACTGCTTGTCCTACCACCTCCAGTACCCATCCTGCCACTACCTCAACCCCCTCTACCTCCTCCTCTACTTGCAAGGGCCAATAAGTCACTACTCTCTGAGGGCTTGATAAGATCCTTTTCAGCATCCATCCTCACTCTAAGGAGTTTAGAAAAAACTTCATCAAGTGAAGGGAGCTTATCAATAATGAGCAACTGGGTCCTAGCAATTTCATATTCAGGCCCAGTCCAGCAAGCAAACAAATTACTACAATTTGCTCTTGCTGCTTTTGCATCTTTTTCACATCATCAATAATTCAAACAATAGTTCTTAATTCTTCAAAAGCTCTTTTGACTTCAATGAAGTATTCTCATAAATTTCTACCCTTCCTGTCTGCTCTGTATATGTTCAATAACTACTCATGAACATATATGAGTTCCTGTTTGCCTTCATAAATTCTAGGTGATCCCACAAGTCTTTGACCACTGAACAATGCTAAGTGACATCATCTATGAATGGGTGCAGGATTTTCTGAGTCTACTTATACAGTTTATCTTCTATCATTATCCACTTCTTCTTAGCTACCTTGTCTTTTGGTGGGTCTTCTGTCAAATGGTTACCTTGATCAAAGCTATTTGAGTACCTTCTAATGGTGAGTTTCCTATGTCCATAAATCTTCCGTCCCTCTAGAAGTCTATTGGTGATTTTAGCATTAGACATAATTTCTGTTATCACTTTCAATTCATTGCTTTCCACTACAGTCTCCTTACTAATTGGAGACTTGTCACCAATCACATTTTCAGTATCACTAGACATGCCTCTAGTGGTGTTTGGTCTCCACTTTTCAAAACACTCCTAAAATGGCCAAAACTTAGTAAATAAGAGTCAAGTCACAAGCAAGAACAGAACCAGACAATAATCAGACACCAACTCAGGGCATCAAGCAGCTACCAACCAACGTCAACCAATGAGCCAACCTCCAACGAGCTAACCCACAAGGAAACAAACTGATTTTGACTCTCCTAGTCAAAATTGCAACTAGTCAAGTGCAAAATCCCAGTCAACACAAGTTTCCTAGCAAAAATCACACCACCACACCGGAGCTTGAACCCACTAGGTCACAGTCACACTCACCATGCCAAAAATGCACCTACCAGATCAGAGTCGCATCTAGCTCAAGATGCCTTCACCAATCAGTCCTTGTGACTCTCAAGGTCGCAAATCACTCTTACCTGCAACTCTCCAAGTCGCCAACAACAAATAAGATGGGTCCCATTGCTCTCCCTAGGCCATGATTTGGAGAAAGAGGGAATGAGGGGCTATGCCTAAGGTGCAATTAGAATTGAATAATTAGGGTTAAGGTTGAGATTAAGGTTTTCAAAAATTAGGGTTAGGTTTTTGAGAAAATAGGGTTGAGAATTTTAGAGATTATGGTTTAGGCGAGTTAGTGATGAATTGGAGGTAAAAATTGGAGAATATATTATACCATAAGTGTCAAAGTTTTGATATGTTGGATCGATCTCACAAAGTGATGGAAAAAGTAACGAGAAGGTCACATACAAGATATAAGTTAAGTAGTTAAAATATAGAAATAGAGAAATGCCTAAAGTATCATTTGTGATCGCAAAATAAAATGCAAAAGCAGCTTGAAGTGCCAACCCCCAAAATGCTCATGTAGCCAAGTGATGCAGTAAAGCAACAATTTCATTGAAGTGAAGCGACCAAATAAAAATAAAAACAAAAGTAATAAATATAACTTCAAATATCATAATAAAACTAAGAATTACTATAAATTAAATCATGATAAGCCATTAAAATCATATAAAGACAAATTAACATAAGTTTAAAAGTTTGAAACATAACACACTAGCATACTACAAGTATTTGTGGGGTTATATGTAAAATTTTCATAAAAAAATTCAATAAAAAACATGTAAATATGTATTGTGGAGGAAATCAACGACGTAAAAATTGTGGGTAATAATTGATTTTGAAAACAAAATTAAATAAAGTAATTTGTGTTAAAAATTAATTACTATAATAATATTTAAATATAAAATTTAAGAAAAAACAAATAAAAGGTAGTAACAATTGATTTTGAAATGAATGTAAAATAAAATTAATTACTATGATAATATTTAAATATAAAATTTAAGAAAAAACTTCCTTCCAACCAAAGCTAAACTGAGTCACATAACCAAAAAAAAAAAAGAGAAGCTGAAACTTTCACCCACAGCAGTCACTACATTGCAAAATTATGCACCGTCTCATCAGGCTGTTCCAGATTTTTTAGTCCACTTCACCATCTCACATAACATGTAAATATGTACTGTCTTGCACACCCTTGATTCTGTCTTTCCTCTCTCAACTTCTCCTCTCACTCTCTCCCACCTATCCTCTCTCCTCTCTTTCCTTCTGTTTTGAGAAGTGGCACTTGTTACTGCACCACACTTCAGTCACTCCAGCTAAAAAGAGTTGCTTCATGTTAGAGAAGCACTGAACCCTTTCAGCACACTGCTTCACCGCTTAAGCAGTGCAATGTGGTGCACTTAACATTGCTGTGCAAAATTCCCATCAAACTTAAGGAAAAGTTTTATCAAAACTACTGTAAGACCAACTATGCTCTACAATGGTAAATGTTAGACTTTGAAGAGACAATGTGGGCAAAAAATGGGAGTAACAGAAATAAAGATGTTGAGATAGATTAGTAGACATATAAAAAAAAATTAAGAATTATTACATTCGGAAAAAAGTAAGCATTGCATCTATTGAGAAAAAAATGACAAAACTTCAGTTAAGATGGTTTGAGGCCCCAGTGAAAAAAGTTAATCAAATGATAATTAGCTCAATGCAAACGAATAAAGGAAGACCAAAAAGGACACTTGAAGTAATTGTTAAAAAATATCTAATGATAAATAGCATTCTTGAAAACTTGGTTATTGATAGAATTCAATAACATTATTTGATCCATGCAGTTGACTTCACCTAATAGGAATAAAGCTTTATTTGTGGTTGTTGTCGTAGGTTTAGGCTCTAATACCATGTTGTAATTTGGCGAGAGAAAGAGGTCTTTAGAGGGAGAAAGAATAGGAAAAAGGGAACCAATTAGCTTACATTGCTTCCCTTGGACTATATTATAATTAATACAATAGGCACTATTTGCTAAGTTACTGAAAATTTCAGAGTTTTTTCTGTACTCTGAGCTTTGTTTTATTCAAATAATAGGCAGTACATTTATAGGAGAGGGTTAGCCACAATCCTAGCCAATCAATCCTAGAAATTAAAGAAAATAAATACAGGACATAACAAACAAAATCTAAGGAGCTAAAAAAGGAAAATAGCTTATGGGATGTCAGCTGCAAATCCCATTTGATTCACAAGGAAATCAGACCTAAAAATCACAATAAATGCCTATTAAACATCAAAATCAGCCAGCTAGACACCCATTCAAATAAAGATAAAATCTCTATCATTATACTGAAATTACCAACACTCCCCCTCAAGCTGGGGAGTATATGTTAATCATTCCCAGCTTACACCCAAGTTCTTCAAACCTCACTCTAGACAGTGCCTTACTTAGAATGTCAGCCACTTGAGCCTTTGTAGGAATGTAGATAAGTTAAAGTATTCCGGAGTCCACTTTTTCCTTTATAAAGTGGCGGTCAATCTCAACATGTTTGGTACAATCATGCTGAATAGGATTCTTTGTAATACTAATGGCTGCCATATTATCACATAGAACCCTCATTGGACCTTGATAAGTAATCTTTAGTTCATCAAGTAGACGTTTCAACCATAATTCTTCACAAATACCTTGAGCTAATGACCTATATTTAGCTTCAGCACTGCTCCTGGCTACCACTGATTGCTTCTTACTTCTCCAAGTCACTAAGTTTCCCCAGACATAAGTACAATAGTCAGTGGTGGATCTTCTATCAATAATAGACCCTGCCCAATCTGCATCACAATACACTTCCACCTTACGACTTGTACCTTTCTGGAAGAAGATTCCTTTTCCTGAAGTCATCTTTAGGTACTTCAAGATCCTATAGGCAGCTTCTAGATGAGCTTCCTTAGGTTTATTCATGTATTGACTAATAACACTCACAGGGAAGCAAATATCTGGTCTTGTGTGAGATAGATAAATGAGTTTGCCTACAAGCCTTTGAAATCTCTCAGTATCAATTGGTGGGCTTTCTTGAGAGAATCTAAGTTTGTAGTCAACTTCCATTGGGGCATCTGTAGGCTTACACCCTAGCATACCAATTTCTTGAAGTAGATCCAGAGTGTATTTCCTCTGTGAAATAAGAATTCCCTTGCTTGATCTTGTTACTTCCATTCCTAAGAAGTACCTTAATGGCCCAAGATCCTTAATCTCAAATTCCCGAGCTAAGGCTTTCTTCAAATGTTTTATCTCTTCTTCATATTCTCCAGTAACTATTATGTCATCTACATATACAATGAGGATAGCAATTTCACCTTTAGGTAAGAATTTGGTGAAGATAGTGTGATCGGCTTGCCCTTGCTGGTATCCTTGTCTCCTAACAGCTTTGGTGAATTTCTCAAACCAAGCTCTAGGAGATTGTTTGAGGCCGTAGAGAGACTTATGTAACCTGCAAACTTTCCCATTATTCTTTTCTTCAAAGCCAGGAGGAATAGACATATACACCTCTTCCTCTAAGTCTTCATTCAAAAAGGCATTTTTAATATCAAGTTGATGTAATGGCCAATCAAAGTTGGAAGCAAGAGATAATAGTACCTTAACAGAATTTAATTTTGCCATTAAAGCAAATGTTTCTTGGTAATCTATCCCTTGAGTTTGAGTAAACCCCTTAGCAACAAGTCTAGCCTTGTATCTATTAATACTCCCATTTGAGTTGTGTTTGATATTAAAAATCCACTTACATCCAACTGGCCTTTTTCCTTGTGGTAAGTCAACAATTTCCCATGTACCATTTTTTTCAAGTGCATCCATTTTTTCCTTCACAGCTTTCTTCCATTCATCCTGTCTCAAAGCTTCATAAATGTTTTGTGGAATTTTCTCATTTGAAATATTGGCAATAAAAGTTTTGTAAGTAGATGACAATTTATCATTGGATACAAAATTTGCAATGGGATGTTGTGTACAAGACCTAGTACACTTTCTCAATGCAATAGGCATATCCAAACATAGGTTGTCAGCCATACCTGGACCTGGATCAGAGGAATTATGGTTCTGCTCAGGAGTTGGATTAGTCTTTTCCTCATGGGTCTTCTTCCTCCTTGAGTACACCAATAACTCGTTTTGCTGTGAAGGATCATTAGTCTCAGGTTCCTAGACAGTTCTAGCATTTTCTTGTTCTGGTTCAACACAAGTCTCTGAATCAGAGACAATAAGTGGGATTTCATGAGTAACAATGCTAGGATCAAGTGGGTATGTAGGTGTATGACTAGTAGAATCAGATTTGGTGTTTTGAGCATTGTTTGTCATACAAAAACTTCATTCCCCTTGATAGTTCTCCCCATGAATGGATGTTTTTTGATAATAAGGCTGGTTTTCAAAGAAGGTTACATCCATGGACACAGAGAATATTTCAAGAGTGGGAGAGTAACACTTATACCCCTTTTGAGAAGATGAATACCCCACAAATATACATTTGGTGGCTTTAAGGTCAAGTTTATTACTTTGGTGAAGGTGAACAAACACAATGCAACCAAACACTTTCATGGGTAAGGTGGAGACAACTTGAGTAGAAGGATAGGCATTAATGAGTGAATTACAAGGTGTTTGAAACCCAAGAACCTTGGAAGGCATTCTATTTATAAGGTGGACAGAGGTAAGAATGGCTTCCCCCAAAAAACATTTAGGAACATTCATGGTAAACATAAGGGACCTAGCCACTTCTAGGATGTGTCTATTCTTTCTTTCAGCTATCCCATTCTGTCGGGGTGTATAGATACAAGTTTTTTGGTGATAAATGCCCTGTTCAGCAAGATAGGTGCTAAGGGTTGAGTTTATGTACTCTTTCCCATTATCACTCCTCAAGACCTTGATGTTGGTTTGGAATTGTGTTTGGATAAGGTGATTAAAATTCTGAAAAATGGATGAAACTTCAGATTTTTCCCTCATCAAATAAACCCAAGTGATCCTAGTATGATCATCAACAAAGGTGATAAACCACCTAGTACCCAAGATGCCTTTCACCTTGGATGGCCCCCAAATATCACTATGAATTAAAGAAAAAGGATGAGAGGGTTTATATTCTTTTGCTGGGTAAGTTGCATGGGTATGTTTAGCAAGTTGACAATATTCACAGGAAATATCAAGAGAATTTTTATTGCATAAATCAGGGTACATCCTCTTCATATATTGAATATTTGGGTGCCCTAATCTATAGTGCCACAACACTAACTCAGAATTTGTCCTGGTTGTAAAGCTGCACTTATTTTTATTTGTTGAACCCATGAGATAGAGACCATCCTTCTCCTTAGCATTGCCAATCATCCTCTTGGATGCCAAGTCCTGAAATTCACAATCACCATCAGAGAAATTAGCTACACAATGGTTATCTTTTATCATTTTGCTGATTGATAAAAGATTACATGCAAGCTTGGGCACTATCAACACATTTTTAAGGACCAAATCTTTTGAAATAGTGGCTGTTCCAATACTAGTCACTTCAGTTAAAGTTCCATCTACAATTTTGACTTTCAAAGGAGCTGTACATGGTTTAAATTTATCCAATAGAGCAGAATTATTAGTCATATGGTCAGAGGCTCCAGAATCTACTATCCACTGATGATTTTTTTGAAAATGAGTATTGAGAGCAAGTGAGAAATTACCTGACTGGGCAATATTCCTAGTCCCAACATTACTCTTGATATTCTCATTGGAGGCTAAATTTTGCTGACCAATCATTTTCTGGATCAGCTCCAATTGCTCATGAGTGAACAACAGTAGATCTAAGTTGATGGGTTCATCTTTGCTAACATTGTAGCTCTTGGCATCTATCTTTTGCCTTGGTTTCCAGTTGGGAGGCTTCTCATGGATTTTCCAGCAATTGTCCTTAGTGTGTCCACTTTTGTTGCAATGATCACACCACATCTTCCCTTGTCTTTTTTGCTTATTCTCATTGCTTTGTGGAGGAGGACCACGAGTAGCCAAGGCTGAGATTTCACCAGTGTTAAGGGAGCCACTTTTGTTGCTTGTTTCCTGCATGGTTTTCAATCTGCTTTCCTCACTTCTAACGTCTAAAAAAACCTCTTTGAGTGTGGGAAGAGGTTTCATAGCAAGAATTCTTGTCTTCATAGCATCAAAATTGTTGTTAAGGCCCATCAAGAACTTGTAAATTTGATTTTTCTCCACAATCTTTTTATAATTTGCTCCATCTGCAGTACAATTCCAAGAAGGATTCTCAAGAGTGTCTAGTTGCTGCCAATACCTTGAGAAAGTATTGTAATACTGGTTTACCACCATATCTCCTTGTTTTAGCTTGAGTATTTTGCATTTAATCTCGTACACTTCTGTTGCACTTTCACGAGCAGAGTATGCTTCTCTCACAGCCTCCCAAATCTCGTGTGCTGTCTTGTAGAACATATAATTTACTCCAATCTCAGTGTCCATTGAGTTGATGAGCCATGAAATTACCTGGTGATTTCTTACTTTCCAGGTTTTATATTTGGAGTCACTCCTTTCGGGCTGGGTAGCTTCTCCACTTAGGTAATCCTCCTTTCCTTTCGCACAAACAAATATCATAACAGATAGGCACCATTAGAGGTAGTTATATCCGTTCAATTTGTGGCTAGTGATGCACAATGGTGTGTTCTTCGTGATGCCGTGATAGTTCTGAGATGCCATCTCAATGGAAGTTTCAGCCTTGTCTTTATTCAAGACTGTTTGGTTGCCGTATTTTGACATAGCTGTGGTTCAGGCCTGTGAGGCTCTAATACCATGAAAATTTCAGAGTTTTTTCTGTACTCTGAGCTCTGTTTTATTCAAATAATAGGCAGTACATTTATAGGAGAAGGTTGGCCACAATCCCAGCCAATCAGTCCCAGAAATTAAAGAAAATAAATACAGGACATAACAAACAAAATCTAAGGAGCTAAAAAAGGAAAATAGCTTATGGGATGCCAGCTGCAAATCCCATTTGATTCACAAGGAAATCAGACCTAAAAATCACAATAAATGCCTATTAAACATCAAAATCAGCCAGCTAGACACCCATTCAAATAAAGATAAAATCTCTATCATTATACTGAAATTACCAACAGTTACAAAATAGTAAAGTTACAAACTAGCTTGGTTAATTTCCTAACTCACTTGAGCCTTCTAACAAACTGAATTCTGCTTTCTCCTTTTCTATATAATTTAATCTTGTAGGCATAATGTTTGCATGTGAAACGCTAGTCTTCCGCTCAATCATATAAAGGTAGTGATAAAGCAACCAGCAATGTAGCTCAAGAAAACAAATATTCTAGTTATTGAAGAAGCTCGAGAATTATTTTTTGGGAGGATTCTAGTAAAGATATTCCTATGAAAATATTAACCCAGAAAGAAAATAACCACTTGCAGTTGCTATTCAAGTTACTAAATTTACACATCACCACTCTGAGTGGTTGTGGTTCCCGCATGGTAAATATTTTAATAAGGAGTTCCTATTTAGGAACCCTCCCATTATTTTTTAGTCTAAAATGCAGCAAGAAATAATCAATTATAGGAATTTTTATGTGAACAAATTGGATATGCATATAACCAAGTACACCAATTACAATCTCAGTGCTAGATAAACCATGCAATGAGTCTGTGAGTCCCCCTCCTGGATGGAAAAACAAAAAAACCCAAAAGGTAAATATAGAAAAAAATAAATAATTAAAAGAAAACTAGAATAATTGAATAAATAAAACTGTTTCTCAGAGCCTTAGAAGCATGTTTAGATTACACTTTTATTCAGGTAGTCCCTTGTATTCAAATATGGCCTTTTAAGGGGTGTTTCACTTTCTAATATTCTGAAAACCTACAGGGCAGACCTGACTTGAATTATTTTCCTTGACATTGGTTTATTGATTATCCTCCTATTCAGAAGATCGTTTCACATAACACAAGTTCACCATTATCAAAACAAAGCATCAAAGAAGGCCCATGTCTAACTCACAAATTGAGCCAAATTTTAGAGTTTAATAAGAAAGAAAGGCTTTAATTTTCCAACACATACATTTTTTTTTTCCTTTAGATTTTCACTTGCTTAATATATTTCTGTTCTCCTATTAAACTACTCTTTTGATGAAATGTGATTAGAAATATTGAGAACAATGGGGATGTTGAACCAATTTTGCCACACTTTCATACATAAATACAAGAAAAAAAAAATATAACTGCAAAGATGCAAATAAAACTAATCCAATCAGGATTTGCAAAATCCAAGCCAAATCAGACCAACTAGGTCTAAAAAAGTTAACCATAATTACTTATTTTGGCATGAAGACTTAAAATAAATTTGTGCCCATCCCCATCGCTTTCTAGTCCTTTCTACTTACTCCGGCTCCCTAAACAAAAAATTTGAATGTACCAAAATATCAATCTCCATGAAATCAATGATTAATCTTTCACTTACAAGTCCATGTGCAAATATATGAAACAATCACCAAAACCCTTCCTGCTGTTAATTTTTTCAAGTCAAAGATAGTAAAATTGAATCGACAAATAGAAATTGGAACATATTCTCTCGTTTCAAAACCAAAGGCTTTCCATTTGGTGACAGTAATCTAAAAGTGTCAGGTTGATATGTGAAAAGACTTACTTTCCTCGTATTTATTACAAGCTAGATCAATGAAATGTACAAGTCCATATTTTCGCCCTGCATAACCCTTTAGCCCCTTCTAACCCTTCACTTTCTCATATTAAATAATTAAATAATTTTTATAAACCAAAGGTGAATAAACCAACTTAGCATCATATGTCACATGCTCGCTTGTGACATATAAGAAAGGAAAATATGCAAAAAGACATAACAAGAGAGCTAAGAATTTTTTCAAGTAATTGAGCTAATATTAGAGACATAAATCACAAAATAACAGAAAGGAATACTATAATCGTTATACAAAAACAGTGAAGGTTCTTATAATGTCCACAACATTAAAGGATGCATTCATAATTTCACTTAGTCTGAAGAATTGGATCATTCACTCAGTAAGGAACATCAACCTGAACAACCCAATTAACTCATTTACCTGTAAAATTCCCAGAGACAAAAGCACGAATGCATCCCTAAATATACCATGGATAAAAAAGCAAAATTGCTGTTAGTGCGAGATGAACAGGATGAAATACAATTCATAAATAATTACAGCTAAATATTATTATACAAACTCACTGTTAAGATTTTAATTCTATGGAATATTAGAAAAGAATGCCAATACAATGTAACTATAAAGCAATCAGACTAGAAATGTAAGGAGTGAGCGAGAAAGCAATGACTTCAAACACATTTAAAGAAGGAAAGCACCCTAATGGGATGGAAACACTATGTGTAAGGAAAAATGATCATAGGTAACTTTGCACCAAACTATAAAGTCTCAGCAGCTTAGGCAAAACAGCCTTTCCCATTTACTTTCTTAAATCAGCATCAATCCAACAAAAGAGAGTTCTTTCAAAATCCAAGAAATTTTATTCAGACCCCCCTCCCCCTCTCTGAGCAGAACTCTTTAAAACAACTGTATCCGATTTACACCAATTGAAGATAAAGTTTATATCTAAATCATTTGTTAAGATCAAGCTTACTAATTAAAACCAGTTTCAACCAAGTTCAATATGAGGGCATGGTTGTCAAACTTGAGTTAATGTTTTTGGATACCCAATTTGATTTAATTCGCTACTAAATTTGGACTCCTTCAAACTCATGGTCAAACTCGACAAACTCAGAAAACTCACAAATTTTTAATCAAGTTAATTCTTCTGAAATAAAAGCCATTTTTTGGCTTCTTTTCTCCCAGGTTTATGCTTTTTTCGGCCTATGCTATGTATTGGGCTGCAATGTCTATCAACCCAATTGCCAAAAACATCAAAGGAAACCAAAAAAAAAATAAAAAAGAGGCTTCCAATGCCGCATTTTCTTCAGACTCTGCTCTACAGAGCTGAAGAATTGAGCATTAGGGGCATTTCAGCTCTCTGTTCACTGTTTAACCTCTCTCTCTCTCCATTGAAAAGCTGCTGAGAATTGACGCTGGCTGGCTTGCACCTCTTTGGCTCTCAAATCTGAACCACTCTTGCTCAGAACAGAAGCTAGATATTTTCTCATTTTCCCTATCCACTGAAACTCTGCTTCATGGGTCTCTCAAGTCTATATATGCCTTTCTGTTTTCCATTTTGTGATTCTTCTGGCTTTGTATACAGTGCATATAATTTTTTATTATATATTTTTAAGTAGGTAAACTTCGCAAGTTTCTGTTAAGTTTACAAGTGTATTGTACCCACCCCTCAGGAGTTTGCTGAGTTTGACAACATTGGATGGAAACTATGACACTACAAAGGAAAAATGAAAGAACAAGTAAAAAGAGACTGTTTCTAAGGGTAGCAACAAAAAAATTAAAGACCATCTCCCGAAGTGTACAGGGTTGCAGTAAAAGTAGAGCACTAAAAATGGCAGGATTATGCTTGAACTGTACGACCAGCCCTGTCACATGACTAAGTTGAAGCATCCATGTAGAATTTGTGGTATCGGGCCACTGCTTGTGTGGATCAAACAATTAAATGATCATCACTGTCAGGGCACAACAAAAGCTTGTACAGATGAGGAAAGTAAAAAAGAACACACCTTCCAGCAAAATGATTGTATCCACCTCCTAAACCATAGTGAGACTTTCCTTTTGTTACATCAAACACAGATCTGTCATAAAAGAAACATATACAGTACAATCAACAAACAGAACATTACAAGGCGCAGCCAAAACTAAGTAGTTCTTCACTAAATTGCCACTGAGCTGAGAAAAAAGTTCTCAATTCTTCAATTAATTTCCCATTTTCATATGTCATTTCTGGAAAATCAATCAGCACGTGCGTACTCATAAACAAACAGTACTGTCCAATGTAATAATAATTTGGCTTGATAGTGACAATATATTCACGTCAGTGTCCACAGATGTCCAACAAACAACACGGAAAGAAAGAGAGAAGAGTACCCAAGAATTCCTAGAAGGATTGGCAACCCTTCATCAGTTCCAGTATACAAGGCAAGTTCTTCAGCACTGAACAATCTCTAGAAACATATTTCACAGGGTCAGAATCGTTCATTTAATCTCCCACATTACAAAAAGTTGAAAGTTTCATCACTTCAATGCGTCAGCAATTGTCAGGAAAAAAAATTAACTTTATCACCCAAGTGAACCAGCGTTACAGAAACTTCAAAACCAAGAATTTTCTAATTTTTTCAGGGTAAGCAGGAAAAAAAAAATGAGAATACTGACCTTAGCAGAGTCGGATTTGAAGGAAAATCTGAGAAGAAGGACAAGCAAAACGGCGAAAAGTGTTATTCCTAGAAAAGGGGCGGTTGCTAGTGTCTTCCCCGCCATCACTCTCTTCTAAAGTTCTGGCCTATCAACTCTGCTTTCGCACCTTAACATCATAGATTCAATAGTGGATTAACAAGGACTAATGAACAAAACCGTGGGGTTTTGCTGCCTCTATAAACTCGAGATCGGCGTTCCACTCCTTTAATGCAACAAGAACATAATCCAAGAATCGTCTTCTCCGCGAGTGATGCTAAAGAAAAATTGTTGATTGATTCTAGATCCTCGAGCAAAACTAGAGAGTCTTCTATTGTTATTTTTGAGCAAATCAATAATTTCAACGTTAGATTTCTATTCAACATCGATTTACTGTTGCAGACTTACAGTAAAACTGGAAATTTTTTAACTTTTAAAATTAAAAATTTAAAAATAACTTCGCTTGTGTTTTTCAGAGTCGGTCTCAAGTCTAGATAAAGGAAGAGGTTTGTGTTAGGTAGTCGACAGCCAATGTAAAATTTTGTTGAATCTTTATGACATGGACAAACGAAACTATAGTGCTAAGCTAGGTCGTTACTCAAAAGTAATGCACTGTATGGCTCGAGTACAGTGTCAAATGAGCTAGAGTCGCTACGTCGGTGCCTGAATGCAGTGTTAAATAAGCAAGGGTTCTCACATCTTGCTGGATGGATGTGGGTAAAGAAGTTAGTTCAGGGGAACAAGATCCGTTTTGGCACTTGGAATATTGAAACTTTGACTAGGAAGTCTATGGAGGTTATGGATACTATGATTAGAAGGAGAGTTAACATTATGTGTCTTCAGGAAACCAAATGGGTTGGAGCAAAGGCTAAGGAATTGGATTCAGGGAAGACTAGAGCAAAGAATGGAGTTAGTATTATTGTGGATAACACTTGGAAGAGTAATATGGTGGATGTTAAAAGGATAGGGGATAGGATTTTATCTCTTAAGATGGTACTGGAACAGGAGACCTTTAGCATCATAAGTGCTTACGCACCATAAGTGGGGCTGAAAGAACAAGAAAAGGTAAAGTTTTGGGAAGATTTGGAAAGGAACTGCCCACAATGAAAAGATTATCTTAGGTGGAGATCTTAATGGTCATGTTGGAAAGGATGCAGGGCAATATGCATGATTTCATGGGGGTTTTGGTATAGGAGAACTAAATGAAGAAGGTAGATCAATTTTGGACTTCGCAATGGCGTACGACTTTAAAATTGCAAATACTTGTTTTAAGAAGTGGGAGGAGCACCTAATCACATACAGGAGTGGGGCCTCAAGTTCACAAATAGATTTCTTTTTGGTATGGAATACAGATAAAAGAATCTATAAGAACTGTAAAGTTATACCAGGGGAGAGTTTGACCACACAACATAGGATTTTGGTTCTTGACATGCAAGTAAAGAGTCAGAAATAGCGAAACAGAAGAGTTATAAACCCAAGAATCAGGTGATGGCAACTAAAGGGTGAAAAGCAGTTAATTTTTCAGAAAAAGCTAATTGAAGAGAGAGTTTGGGAGACACAAGATTGTGCTAACCTTATGTGGCAAAAGATGGCAAATAGGATCCGAAAGGTAGCTAAAGAAGTTTTAGGAGAAATAAAAGGATTTGACCCTAAAGATAAAGAATCTTGGTGGTGGGATGAGAATGTTCAAGCGAAGATTAAATATAAGAGGGAGTGTTTCAAAGCTTTACATCTTAATAACAAGGAAGAAAATTGAAAGAAGTATCGGTCAGCTAGAAATGAGACAAAGAAAGCAGTTAGTGAGGCAAGATCTAAGGCGTTGGATGGATTTTACCAAGCTTTGGGAATGAAGAATGGAGAACGGCAAATATACAAGCTTGCTAAGGGAAGGGAAAGGAAAACAAGAGATTTGGATCAAGTGAAATGCATTAAGAATGAAGAAAAAAAAGTCTTGGTAACAGAGGGAGATATCAGAGAAAGGTGGAGAAGTTATTTTCACAAGCTTTTCAATGAGGGGCAGTCAACAAATATAGACATGGAAAGTTTAAGCACTCAGGAGAAGGATCAAAACTTTGCTTTTTATCGTAGAATTCGAAAAGTGAAGGTTAAGGAGGCACTTAAGAAAATGGATAATGGTAAGGCTCTAGGTCCTGACAACATACCTATTAAGGTTTGGAGGTGTTTGGGAGAGAAAGGTATTTCTTGGCTTACCAAGTTATTGAATGAGATACTAAGGTCCAAGAGGATGCCAGATGAATGAAGGAAGAGTACGTTGATACCCATTTACAAGAATAAAGGAGATATTCAAAATTGTGGGAACTACCGAGGGATTAAACTCATGAGCCATACTATGAAACTTTGGGAAAGAGTGATTGAACAGAGATTAAGAAAAGAGACTCATATATCAGAGAACCAATTTGGTTTTATGCCAGGAAGATCCACCACAGAGGCTATTTATCTTCTACGAAGTTTGATGGAACGGTACCGAAGTAGAGAAAAAGATTTGCATATGGTCTTCATTGATTTAGAAAAAGCTTATGACAGAGTGCCAAGAGATGTCCTATGGAAAGCATTGGAAAAGAAGGGTGTTCGTATTGCTTATATTCTTGCCATAAAAGATATGTATGATAGAGTTACAACAAATGTGCGAATTCAAGGGGGGGTAACAGAAGATTTTCCCATAAGGATCAGTCTACATCAAGGGTCGTCCTTAAGTTCATACCTTTTCACTTTAGTTATAGATGTACTTACTGGACACATCCAAGATGCAGTCCTGAAATGTATGTTATTTGCTGATGACATTGTCTTAGTGAAGGAAATAAGAGAAGGGGTGAATTGTAAAGCCTTGGAATCAAAGGATTTTCGTTTAAGTCGGAATAAAATAGAGTATATGGAGTGTAAATTCAGCATAAGGCGAGAAAACAGTGATTTAGAGATAAAAATTGGGGAGCAGAGAATACCGCAGGTGTCTAAGTTTCGGTACCTTGGGTCCATTTTACAAAGTAATGAAGAGATTGATGGGGATGTCTCCCATAGGATCCAAGCTGGATGGATGAAATAGAGAAACGCATCGGGGGTTATTTGTGATCGCAAAATATCTACCAAACTTAAAGGGAAGTTTTATCGAACTGCTATTAGACCAGCTATGCTTTATGGAAGTGAGTGCTGGGCTTTGAAAGGTCAACAAGAGCAAAAAATGAGAGTGGCAGAAATGAGAATGTTGAGGTGGATGAGTGGACATACAAGAAAAGACAAAATTTGAAATGATTATATTCGGGAGAGAGTTGGGGTGGCTCCTATTGAGGAGAAAATGACAGAAACCCGGTTACGGTGGTTTGGGCATGTACAAAGAAAACCGAGAGAGACACCAGTGAGAAAGGTTAACCAAATGGTGTTTAGTCTTGTAAGGAGATGTAGAGGAAGATCAAAAAGGACACTTGGAGAGGTGATTAAAAGAGATATGTGGTTAAATGGTATATCCGAAAATTTGGTTTTGGATAGAACTTTATGGCGTCGTTTGATCCATGTAGCCGATCCCACCTAGTGGGAAAAGGCTTAGTTTGTTATTGTTGTTATTAGTGAAAAATAGAAATATAATTAAAAAATAAAATTCATAATTTATTATTTAAATATTTGTTTGAAATAAAAATAAAAAGGTAAGAAAAATTAAGAAAATCTAAATCCCATGCAATGATACTGATTTGGGGCAAAGATGTAAAATTTTTTTTTTTCTTGAGATGGGTTCATGAGATTAAACCCTAAACCGACAACACTGTTCAGGCAAAAGGAAGTCAGGAACCTCAATTGGTTCTGTTTCTGTATTAATGTGCTTTTACGGTTGTCTGTGCGTTGCTTAAGCTTCAAGGTAGCCATGAGTATCATGGCCTCACATTACCATTTCCTTAATTTAATATTAAAATCTTCAAGAAAAATAATTCTTTATTTATAGAATTCTTTCAAGAATTCATATTATTAAAATTTTATTTTATTTTAATTTAAATTATCTCAAAATTAATCAATTAATGTTGAATTAAATTGTTATAAAAGTCTTTTAAGCGGTCTAAGAAATCTTTGATGACTAAAATGATGAACTTTTTTGTTTTGATTGTGGACTTCTTTATTTTTTTTATTCAAAAACACATTTGTCTTTATGATTTTTACTTTGTATCATTTTTGTTTATCTAATTTTGATTGTGTTAATGTTATTATTACCGTCTTACATATAATGAAATTAAGTCATTTCCTAAGTCATCTACTATATTCACTAAAAATGAAAATTAAATTTAAGTTTATTTTTTGTTAAAAAATTTGAATGAAGTAGAAGTTATTCCAATTTTAAAATAAAATATATCATAAATCTTAATAAAAATTTACAGTAATATTTATAAATTACTTATAAAAATTAAAAGGATTTAACTTAAATCTTAAAAACGAAATACTCTAAATCTTACAAACTAATTAGATCCTTATAAGCTTAAATTTAGTTATTAAAATTACCAATGTAGCTATTAATTTAGTAACTACGTTATTTTAGAGTAAGAATTAATTTTTAACTCAAATTGATCAGACAAATTACAGTTGTTGTTTAGTAAGATTAAATCTCCCACATGAGTATCAAAATTGATGGAAGAACATGTCCCATATTTCTCTAAGGCATCAAATCTAGAACTTGTATATCTCTCCAGTTTCAAAAGTCTGAGACATGTTCATCCATCAATTTTGTCTCTTCAGAAGCTGGTGAAACTAGAACTGGGTTGGTCCAGAGAGCTGAAGAGTCTTCGAAGTAGCATACATTTAAGATCTCTGAGGGAGCTCTCACTTCGTGGCTGCTTTGGTCTCAAGGAATTTTCTGTGACAGCAGATAGTATGATACTTCCGAGTTTGGGATCCACAGAGATTGATGTACTCCCCTCGTCAATTGGGCGTCTCGACAAGCTTCAAACTTCATGAAATAAAAGAGATTCTGTAGCAAAGCAAATAAAAGAGAGACATGAAATGATGAAACTAGGTGAAGTAGTTATTTCTGTTAGATTGTGCATTCCAATATAAGAAGAACTGAAACATATATCTGCAAATGCTTACCTGCACTCCATCCCAAAGTTTTTCCACGCAGCTGTATGGCATTTTGAGTTCAACAAGATTCTCTACACAAAATGTTAATGGCAATGATATAAGAGGGAATTTATACCAGTGGAGAAGCCCTAGCTCATCTGGCAATAATTCAAGACCTTGAGAAGCACATAGGCTGGATTGCTTAATCTTTGTTGCGTAGAAATTTAAAAATTTGAGGTTGTGCATCCTAGCAAAAGCTTGAGGACTTAACTCCAACTCTTTGATTTTTGCTACATTCAAAGTAAGGCTTTCAATAGTTTCAGTCCCCTGAAAAACATAAGAAGTGAACAATTCAAAACAACAAAATATTATTCAAAAATAGACAATTTATAAAAATAAAATAATAAAAGAATCATTTCAATAGATTTATTTAAAAGTCTTACTCAGTTTTACTATTCTAAACTAGTAGAATATTTTCTATTAGTTTAGATATTTCGCCCATCATATTAAAGAGAATATTTTCTGCAATTTTACTTTACCATATCATACTTTAAAACTTGATAAATATCATTTGGATCCCATAACTGAATACCTTTTCTATGATTTGTAAGAGATTCATCACATACAATCTCCTACCCGTTTCTTATAGTAAGTTATGCATCCCAACACAATGTTTAGAAATTGTTATAAGAGCTTAGTCTTAAACACTTCTTAACCCAATAGCTGTTCAATACCCACAGGCATCTAGTAGTGTTCTTATGCGATCAATTTGTGCAAATCCTTTGAAAAAGCATGCAATATGTTAAAAAATATTTTGCTCTTCACGATCTGGACCATCATAGCTTAATCTCAACACAGAATGAATTTTGGCATATGGTTGCATATGGTATCTTTTTAAGTTCTTGCAATTGACTTTTCCATTCTTCTTTACTTTTGTCATACAGAAAGGAACCCAGCCCTTTAATTTAAAGCTAATGGAGTGTCTTCGGCATAGTTAATCACTATCATTGACAGCTCAGTGGACTCCAATTCCACAGAATTTGATTTAAAGGCAGTCAAATTGAACAGCTGAAGTGCTTCATCTAAATTCAATGCCTTTACCTCATGTATATCATCTGCTTCTTTACTAGGCACATGTTTATCTGTTGTTGTCACCAGGATTCTACTACCAGGTCCAAATCAGTAATGACCTTCAGCCAAATTCTTCAATTGTTCTGGATCATTGATGTCATAAAGAACAACAAAATCCTTTTTGCGACAAAGCCTCCTTATCAAAAAAACTGATCCCACATTTAGCATTCCAACATTCATATCTTTCTCCTCCAGCAATACAGATAGAAGTTCATTTTGTAAATGAGTTACTCCATATTTCTCCCTGACATTTTCCAAAAAGCAGCAGCCTTCATATTCAGAGCAGAATTGATTAAAGACCACGTCAGCAATAGTTGTTTTGCCTATGCCCCATGCCCCCATATTCCAATTATGCGAACATATTCCAATCCATTGAGCAATAATGATTTCAGAATTCAGATGTGCAATTTGCTCATTTATTCCTACAAGATCTTTTGTATTACTTTGGTACATATGATTCAACCTTAGAGACACATGTTTTGTAACTGATTTGATAAGGTTAGCTTCAGTCCTATACCATGGGAAAGAAAACTAAAAATATGAAATTCAATGAAATTAATATTCATTTTGAGAAGTCTACACAAGGTTTCAGCCATTAAATTAGGTTATTTTCTTTTATAATCAATAGGTTAAACAGTGAAGGGAAGTCTACTATCTATCCATTAAACAGCATAAAATAGGTACTAGTTTGTTTATCAGTTTGATTATGAATGTTGATCACATCTTGAATATCAACAAATTTTTTACATCTAATCTCTCTCTCTCTCTCTCTCTCTCTCTCTCTCTCTGTGTCTCTGTCTCTGTGGGTCTCTCTCTCACACATTTAATAATCCAATTTCTGACTTAAATGTTTCAACAGTTTCTTGCTATTGGTGTGGAAGGCATCAACAATGTGGTCATTTTGAAATTAAGGGAAATGTTTCTTGCACATTACTGGACTGCAAGTCCAATACACTTTCAGATACAGATAAATAGAAAAAAGAATGAAGATGTGAGAGAATATTTTGGATTGGGATCCCTAGCTGACTTTGAGATTCAAAATAAAGGGATGCAGTTAGAGAGAGAAAAAAATATGGAACAGTTAGTGAAAGAAAAATGTATGACTCATAAATAAAGAGTACTTCCTATACTCTCTGTATCTATCTAAACTCACCAAAAGTTACAATATTTTCCAAGTCAGGAGATCCAAAAACATGGTAAGAGTCATGAGTTTATTAATCAAATCAGCAAAATAAATAAATTTATTTGTAAGAATACCTCTACTTACCCAAAATTTGTGGAGTAAAATCCAGCTAAATTAGCTGCTGTCTTCATTGCCATTCTTCAACTATGCACCTTTGCCAAGTTGTCATTAAATGCCTTTTCATATCCTGGGAATCCACTTTCATACTGCCATTCTGGTGTCGTATATCTGAAGGTTCTATGTAGTAAAAAATGGGTATCACAAATTGGCCGTTTTTTTTTCCCTGCATTCAATGATTTTTGCAAGCTCTTCCAAGCACGATTTTAAAGAAGCGTAGTCTTTTGAGAATGTGATCATTGAAATCAGTGATTCTTCAATTGCTGTGCAAAACCTCTGCTGATATTTCATCTCCTCTCTGCAGTCTCTCATCTTTGTAGGTTTCAATTTTCTTATGGTGTAATGCCTCATACAAATGGCTAAGAAAACCAAAACGAGTGTCTGAACCTCGAAAGCTCAAAAATGCATCATATTTTATATGAGAAACATGAGAATGAGAAGAAGAAGGAGAAGCCATTGGATCATTGAAATAGGTTCACATCAACTGGTGTGAATCTATGCATCATAATCCCATGAACAAACGTGTTGGTCTTCAATCTGCCTAAATGGCTACGTAGTAATGTGATTTATGAGTCTCATAATATATTTTGTAAAATTTAATAAATTTAATAATTGAAGTTTCTTAAATGAATATATGAAGTGTGGCAAATTTAAAGAATATATACACTACTAAGAGTCTAAATTTTATTTATAATCCAGCAATGATTAATTAGAAAAAGATGGGGAAATTATATGAACCAAAGAAAAAGTTGCCTTACATATATTAAAAACGTTACAAAAAATTCAAAAAATCGATTAAAAATTAAAAAAAAAATCTGATTTGTGCTTAACGGCATGCATGAACTCTAGTATATAAGAAATACGGAATGAACTAAGAATATTATTTACAGAGTTAATTTAATTCTAATATAAAATTAGATGGCATAATAATTTATTGGTTAAGATTAAACATATAAATAGTGTTTCTCCACAAAAAGAAAATACAAATAGTGTTTGAATTTTATTTTGCATTCTTTTTGAAATTAAATTTTTATTTCTTAAACAGTTAGTATTGTATATAGTATAGTATCACTTAATTATTTTAAAGCATTTTTATTGAAAATGAGAAACAGGCTGCATATTTTACATGAGAATTTACGCTATTTATGAATACATAAAAATAATTATACAATATTTATAAGAATAATACAACTTACAGATCAAATTGGATAAAAAAACTGAGAAATAATCTTTCCATGGTTCTCCTAGTTAGCAACAAATTACAATTTAAATTCACATAAGAAAAACCACTAAGATCTAACCTTTCTTTCCACCATCACAAGCATGGCTGTCATCATTGGTCTAGAATTTTCCCACATTTTCTTTCAATTTCTTTTCCTCCAACTTCATTACCATTCCTCATTCAACACAATTCCACTTGGAAAAACCAAGAGCTCGTATAGTTCATGCAGGGGAGGGAATACGGGGATGGATTTAGTGCATCCTTTCTTCCATTTAATTAATATTTCTCTTGCATTTCTTCTTTCCAAGCCATTCAACAAGGACAAAGGGTTATCCCGCGGTCATTTTAGTTCCATGTTAGCTTTTAACTGATAAGTTAGACAAAAGGGATCAGCTCCAAATTTGCTTTTTCAATGCAGGATAATTCCTGATGAGAGGCAGTGGCACATAATTCCTGACACAGTTTTAGAACAATAGAAGACATCATGACTTGGTTAAGCTTTCCATAGTTTAGAGGCCCAAGTGACTGGGTACATTTTTGAATTATTTTTAAAATTTTTTAATTATGTAATGCTATTATTATTTATTTTGGTGGGAATTGTATCAGAATTTAAATGGCATGTGTCTAGTTATGAAAATATTTTAATTTCTAACAATTTCTTAAGAAAACTTCTCATAATATATAATTTGATTTATTGGAAACGATTGGTTTAAATATAAAGCTAAGCGAGATATGTTATTTAGCTTGTTGATTATTATTTGACATCTTATTTGAATTAGCATTGTAATATTTCTAGTAGCTTATATGTAGTTCTAGTTATGTAACTGTTATGATTTACTCATCTACTTTAAAAATAAAACCATTGTTATTGTGCATAATATTGCTACGAGATGTTTTTTTATGTCAATTGTGTATGAATACATAATTAGTGTTGTTATTTTTGTGAATTAAATTTTATTATTTATTTAAAAAATTTAAATTATTAAATTTATTAAATAATTATTTAAATATTATATTCATTTAAATAAGTTGAATAACAACTCAACCATAAAAGAAAACAAAAGACAAAAATAGGATAAGAAAATAATGCCCAATCAACCAACTAATAATAGCTAAACTTATTGAATCACCTGTTTGGATTAATAAGTCGAGTGGAAAGTTCAAATGATTCATCCATCAATTTAATGAGAGTATATATTTTCTGCGATTTTGCTTTACCATGTTATTTTTCAAAACTTAGTATAATCCAAGCATTAAAACTATCTAATCTACAATTAAATAATAAAATAATTTATGAGACTTTTTCATAAAAAAATTATATATAATAACTCATTTGATAAGTAAAATACTGAACTACATCTGGGATATAGAAAATAGATTTGACTATTCAGTAAAAAAATAGAGAAATTTTCATTAATCTTGTCTTTTTTAGTCCTTCCTTTAACCTGTAAATAAAAATAATAATGTGTATTATTCGTTGACGGGGCACCAATATGTGTAGGCATAAGTTTTTTTTAGTACATCATTCGAGTTAATTAAACCATATGGCCATTGACTTGCATTGGGCACCATTAATAACTGGTAAGTGCAAGAACAGAGATTAGAGCGCAATTTGCTGTGAAAACAAATGGAGGAAAACCACTAATGGTATAGTATGCAAACAACATTTCTTGTAAAGTTAAGTACTTTAATTAATCATTTTTATAAGGACGCATTATATATTGATTGATACAGAAGACTTGGTGAGTCAAAGCGTTTTGTTTTTAGAAAGTGGAAATGATTTTTGCACAACAAAATTTTTATGTAATATAAAATATAAGGTAGATGGAAAAATTGATTGTAAAATTTAATTTAGTTTGTATAATTTAATAAGTTTAATAATTTAAATTTTATATTATAAAAATTAAGTGAAATAAAATTATAAAAATAATAATATTTTTTAAAAAGTAGGAAAAAAATTAAAGAAAAGAAGGGAAGTAATAAGGAAATACAAAAAGAAAGGAATTTAAAAGAGAAAACACTTGCTTTCTTTGCCTCCATGAGAGGAATTCAATGAACACTCTTTGGCTGTGGCCGGCAGGTGGCATGAAGTTGGTTACTGCGCGTATCATTAGAATATTGGTGAGTCAAGGTTTGTTGATTAGAATAAAGTCTCTTCAATAATGGAATTCCAATTTGGCATTAGCACATTCCCCGATCCATCCTTTTCCACCACGCTGCTATTCCTTCGCACCTACTCTGCTATTCCACCACGCCGCCGGCCAAAAGTTGAATTTAAAAACTGAAAATTTAAGCCCACAGACTAGTCAAATGGTGACACTATTTTACAAATAAAATTTTATAAAATTAAGCTCTCACAGACTGGTCAAATTATTAGCTTTCACCAATTAAATTTAATAATTAGTTTATAATTTATGAATATTTAATAAATTTACGTTTACTAAAATTATTTTTACTTTAATTGAAATATTTGTTCACTCTTAAAAATGCGTCACCTATCAATACCATTCAAAGTCAGACAAAGTGGTGGTGTGTCATTTCCCTCAACAGTAGAGAAATTAATTCGGCGAAATTTCACTGTAAAAAAGGTAGAGCGTGTGAGCAATTCAATTACATTAGTTTAAATCACTTCTATATAATCAGATGTTGTTATTGTTGTGAGGAAGCTTGCAGCACTCACACATTCCTTTTCAACTGCTTTTGCTACTGTGGCTAACCCTTCACCATGCTTCCTTCCACTTCAAAAATTTCATTTGTTTTGCTGCTGTCGTTATTTGCAATTTCATTCAACAGTGGCATCTCCATCAATAATGCAGAGGAGATTCGTTGCAATGAAAAGGATCGCCGGATACTTTCTATCTTCAAACAAGGCATTGTAGATCCTTCCAACCGGCTCTCTTCATGGTCCAGTGAAGAAGATTGCTGTTCGTGGTTAGGCGTCTACTGTGACAACATCACTGGTAGAGTAACAGAGCTTCATCTACAAGATGATCTAGCATATGATCATTATGGATCAAAAGCCTTGAGAGGTGAAATCAACCTGTCTCTGCTTCAACTTGAATTTTTGAACTACTTGGACTTGAGCTTGAATCAGTTTGAAACTATACATATTCCTCCGATCAATAGTTCAATTGCAGATAGTCAAATCCACAACCACTTCTCCAACCTCCGTTACCTCGACTTATCATATAACAGTTATCATCTTCACATGGATAATCTTCATTGGCTTTCTTCTATCTCTTCGATCAAGTATCTCGACCTCAGTGGCATTGATCTTCAAATGGAAACTAATTGGCTTCAGTCAATCTCTATACTTCCATCGCTTTCAGTGTTGCACTTGAGCAGATGTCAACTTAATAAGGCTGGTTCTCCTTTTGGTCGGTATGTCAATTTCACTTCACTCAAAGTTCTAGATCTTTATAATAACAGTTTAGGTTCTGAAGTACTAAGATGGGCCTCTGTACTCAATGGTAGCCTTTCTGATCTTATCCTTGGGAGGAATCTTTTAACAGGCCAAATACCCGACACCTTGTTGAAACTTCAACATTTGGAAACTTTGGATTTGTCCCATAATGAACTCAATGGATCAATTCCTGATTGGTTGGGGCATTTCAAATATCTAAAATCTCTTGACCTTGCTGACAATTCATTTCATGGTGTCATGCCTTCAAGTTTAAAAAATCTATCATCGCTGGTCGGATTATATCTCAATTTCAATCATTTCAAAGGATTAATTCCTGATTGGTTGGGGCAGTTCAAATATCTTAAAGCTCTTGACCTTTCTGGCAATTCATTTTATGGTCCCATTCCAGCAGCACTAGGAAATTTTTCATTCTTAACCTATTTATCTCTTGCCTCAAATCACTTGAGCAGTCTTCCTGCGAACTTTTGGAAGTTTGCAGCAACAATTGAAGAGGAAATTGATATTTCTAACAATTTAATTACCGAGGACATTTCAAATATTTGGCTAAACACCAGTTACTTATGGCTAAAGGATAATAATTTCAGTGGAGTGCTCCCGCATCTATCACCAAATGTCAGATTCCTCGATGTAAGTAACAATATTTTCTCAAGTATTTCTTCCCTCTTGTGCCACGGAATGACTGAGGAAAACAATTTGAACTTTCTAGATGCCTCATATAATCAACTTTTTGGAGAACTTTCTGATTGCTGGTTAGGTTGGAAATCTTTGGCTTATTTGAGGTTAGATGGCAATAGCCTGACTGGTACAATTCCTAACTCAATGAGTTTGTTATCCAATCTCCAACTTTTGGATTTGTCTAACAATACATTTTTTGGGGAGGTACCAATCTTGCTATCAAACAACAAGAACTTATTGATCCTCAACCTAACGAGAAATAATTTTTCTGGAAGTATACCAAGCTGGATAGGACCGAAGATGAATATTTTGGCATTGAGATCCAATCAATTCAGTGGCACTATTCCATCACAAATATGCCAAATCTCTTCTCTCATCATATTGGATTTTGCTAATAACAAACTCTCAGGATCAATACCTGATTGCTTATCTAATATTACTGCCATGAGATCAGTAAACGATATTGACGATCATGAATTTATAATCAATGTTGATAATGCATTTTCACTTAGGATGTCTGTGTATGATGAAGAAGTTACATTCTTTATTAAAGGTCGTAATTTGGAATATGGTTATTCTCAGAGACTAGTACGTTTCTTAGACTTGTCAAGTAATGAATTATCTGGAATAATTCCTTTAGAATTATTTGGTCTTCATGCATTGCACTTCCTGAACTTATCAAGAAACGAATTGACTGGGAAGTTACCATTAGAAATTGGAAATATGACAAACTTGGAATCCCTAGATCTCTCATGGAACAAATTTTATGGTCAAATTCCTCAGAGTATTTCCAGCTTATCATTTCTAAGCACCTTAAACCTTTCATACAATCATTTCTTTGGGCAAATTCCATTAGGGACCCAACTCCAAACTTTTGAAAAATACAGTTACATTGGCAATCCTAAACTTTGCGGAGCTCCTCTATCAACAAGCTGCAACAACATGAGAAAACCCGGTGGCCAGGAACCATTTGAAGAGGACAAAAATGAGTCTGAGATGTTTCCAGGTTTTTATATTGCCATAGAAGTTGGATTTTTCACTGGTTTTCTAGGAGTTTGTCTTCCTATTTTCTTCAAGAGATCATGTAGGCATGCTTATTTCAAGTTTGTGGATGACATGAAAGACAGACTTTATGTTACATGGGCCTTGAAGATGAAATCCTTTAAATGTAAGAGCTGCCACTAGCTGGCAAAGGGGTGGCTTCATTTTCCAACAGGTATGACACTTCAATTTTAAAGAGTATGATGTTCTTCCTGAAATGGCACATTCTCTTGTTCTGTTTCTATAGTGTATATACATACACATACATGTATAAATTAATAGAGATGCAATAAATTGCCGTTAATATCATATAGGAAATCTCAATGTTAGTGTCATTTTCTGTATTTATCAAATATCATATTTTTGACCGGCTATTTATCAAATATTGTTGTAATTTAACAAGTAATTTTTGTCTCTTTTTTTTATTATTATATATATGAACTTACCTTCCACTTGATACTACTGTAATGATTCTACTACTTACTGCTAAACAGATAGCTTATTATGAATAAATGGAAATAGTTTCTTCTCTAATTACTTACCATAATTGTCTGATATATAAGAGAAAACACAATTTATTTTATTTTATTTTAAATATAAATATGTTGGTAATTGTCCAGACCTTTAGTTGTTTACAATTTTTGTAAATATTTCAGTCCATAAAATTTAGATCTTTAAGTATTTCTGTCCCCACTTTCTCTCTATAACTTTCGAGCTAGTGCTACAAGCACATATCAGTTCTCAAAATATTATCACTTTTATTTTTGTAAATCTCTAAAAATTAAAAGTTAGTGCAGAAATTGTATTTATAATATAAAAAAATGAGAAC
The DNA here is from genome assembly GCA_037013595.1 of Dicorynia guianensis. Classification (NCBI taxonomy): domain Eukaryota; kingdom Viridiplantae; phylum Streptophyta; class Magnoliopsida; order Fabales; family Fabaceae; genus Dicorynia; species Dicorynia guianensis. The sequence continues at coordinate 32,057,359 of JASUAB010000005.1, forward strand.
TATTATCATGATTGAACCTTAATGATCAATTTTAATTCAATTGAATTTCATTATTCCTTTATAAATTAATTGAATAAAATTTATAATATTATCTATAACTTCATTAATGACAAAGTTCAAGTGAACTGCTCAGAGAAAATTATATAAAATAATTCATTTGGATAAAATATTGAACTAGCTAGTCCTTAGTTATAAAAAGAAAAAAAGAAAAAAAACTGACGATTTAGTAATTATAGTGAAAATAAAACCTATTGTATTCTAATAAAGTGTAAATTATATATTATAACTCTGTTTAATTGTTTCACATATTATATCGAATTTGAATTGATCTTTTGGAAAAGATGAATAACTATTCAGATTAATTTAATGTAATATCATGTTTGTAATTGTTACTTGCTTTTTGTTATGTCTTCTTTTAATCATCATATTTGTTCAGTTTGTGAGTGTTTTATATTTTTTAAATATTATAATTCTATTTATAATCTGATTGTTTTCTTTAATCTTTAAAATTATGCATTTTTTTACATGTTCAAGAAGTATGCATATAATATTATAGTTTTCCCTGATTATTTTTCTCTACTACTTGCCTCAGGAAACTATCAGAAATCAGCTTAGTGCCATGGCTTCTTTGTATGTGGAATTGGATGCCTCAATATATCGTATTAATCCAAGTTTTTATTTTGGTTGCCATTCTGCTGTCTGTTGGTTGTAACTATATATTATGACATCATATATGAATAAAGTTATTTCAATCATATTATATATAAAGTTTCAACCAATGTTACCGGAATGATCATTTCGTAAATTAATTGAGCCGCTCAAAATCCTTAATGAGGGGCCTTTTTGTTCAAAATTTAGGAGATTCAATATATATGGTGGAAGTGGTTCTTCATAAACATTGGAATTGTGTCATCAATCTCAATCAGATGTAAGTTTTATCAAGTATTAGAACCATCTAATATTATTTACAACTTCATTAACAAAGAACAAAAGTTTAAGTGAATTTGTCATAAAAATATTTAAAATAATTCATTTAGATAAAATATAGAACGACTAAAGCAAGAATAATAAATGTATATAAATATTCAAATTCTATTTTAGTCTTCTATCAAATTCAATAAATAATTTCTTTAAAGATAGAAATCATGACCAATTAATCTTAAATCTTGTTTTGCTGTGTTCCTTGACGCGTTGTAATTATTGTACTTGCTAGCACTCTCTTTTCAATAGATCTAGATTTTCTATAGGATTTAAAAGTAAGAAATACCGAAAGAAAAAGATAAATATAAAATTAAAAAACAATAATGTGAAGTTTTGTATAGTTAGGTTTTTTAGTTCTGGTCGTCATTTTAGTTTCATGTTAGCTCTTAAGGCAAAATATACACTGTAATAAAATAAGGAAATAAGTGAAATACTCTCTAAAATTCATATGTAGTAAAGCTATGATGTGCTATGAGAAAATGGTTTATACCATCGTTTTAATGATGGTTACCAAACCGTTACAAAATTATGTGCTGCTATTACTGTTAGTTATAATTTTGACCACAGTAGGAATAACCACTTTAAATATATAATTTACATTAGTGGGGATTATACTAAATACAATAGTTTTAAAGTCTTAATATATATTGTTGTAGTCATAACTGTCAATATTTCACAAAATATTTAATTTTGTCAAAAATCACAATTTATTTTAGGGATAGTTACAACTGTCCCAAAATTCAATTTTTTTTAAAAATCTCATTTTATTTTATTGACTTGAAAGACCGAATTTATGTTGCATGGGTCTTAAAGATGAATTCCTTGCTTTAGATTTAATAGCTGCCATTAGCCTGCAGCAGTTATGCCACTTCAATTTCATAGTATATGATCTTCTTCCTGAAACTCCATATTTTGTATTATATGTGTATACATATATGTACATAAAACATATACAGAAAATTGTGCCATGATTGTCATAGTTAATGTCATTTTTTGTACTGATCAAAATTACTGTATAATTTCTTTCTCTTTCTTATTTGAAGTGAACTTTCCTCATGATACCACTGTTAAGTTTTCTGTACCTAGTGCTAATACATAGTTTATTATGCATAACTCCAATTACTTATCTAATCATAATTAAAGTCTAGACGAAGAAAACATAGTTTACATACACACACACACACACACACATATATATATATATATATATTAGGGTTTGTCCTGACTTCTACTTTTTTCCTTTTTTTATAAATGTTCTAATCCATATAAAATTTAGATCTTTAAGTATTTTTTTTCTGTTTTATTACTGCATGCACATATCAATTCTAAAAATATTATCTCTTTTATTTTTGTTAAGTGTCTCTCAAAATTAAAATGTAATGGCAAAATTTTATAAATATAAAATCATGATATTTGTTACAGGTTGTTGTGAATTATAAATTTAACTGAATTGAATCTTATCTTTCTTTTCATAAGTTAACTGCATAAAAATTATTTAATATTATTTACAATTTTATTAATGAAAAAAGTTTAAGTGAAATGCTTATAAAGGAGTTATTTAAAATAACTCAATTGGATAAAGTCTTGAACTAGCAGTTAACTATAGGAAATAAATCCAAATATTAAGTAAAAAAGTAGAGAAAATGAAGCCGGACACTATTCTTATAAATGTATAAATTATGTATTAAAACTATTTTTTCACAGATTAAGTTGCATCAAATTTGATTTTTGAGATAACTAAGATAATAAATAAATCCTTTAAAAATATGAGACAAACTATTCAAATTAATATAATTCAATGTGTGGATTTGATATCCTTGCTTTCTGTTATTCTTCTGCGCAATCATTCTATAGGTTCAATTTGAGAGTGTTTTATTTTTTAAAATATTATAATTGTATTTACAATTTTATGGGTTTGTTTGATATTTAAAAAAAATGCATTTTTTGCGTGTTCTAGAAGTATGCATATACTTTTTTCTGATGTTTCTTCACTCACCCCCCCCCCAAAAAAAAAAAAAAAAAAACCATTTGCCTCCCCAGGAAACTACCAGAAAGCAGCTTATTGCCATGGCCTTTTTGCATATGAAACTGGATGCTCAATGTATACAATTCAGATTTCTATTGCGGTTGCTGTCCTTCTTGAACATTAGCTGTAACTATACATTGCAATATCAAAAATGAATTAAAAGTTATTTCCTGCATTTTTTTTTTGGGTTACATATGTCCTGCATATTTTGAAATAAATGAATTTATAACTGACAATTATGTTGTTGCACACTTAATTCTATTACCCTGGAAGCTTATTTGCAAATTGAGCGGCTTAAATCTCTAATAAAAGGCCTTCATGTTCAAAATACAATGGATGGTTAAAATGGTTACCTTATCAAATACTTCGAATTGTGTCATCATTCTCAATTAGATGTAACTCTATCCAACTTGGTAAGCATCCTTCGGATCCCACAGCCAACTATGTTTTCCAAAACATAAAAACAATTAAACATTATTTATATGAACTAAATAACTTACACATTAAATTCAGCATTACCCAAATTGCAATGCTGAATTCAAATAAGAAAAACGATTATGTGGGTGCAAAATACTGATCTACTCAAGAAAAAATGCAACCAAATCAATTCTTAGTTCATTTCAAAATTCAAAGTACACTTTAAGCAGCTTCATTATATGTTTATAAATCTTTTCCTTTCATAACTTTTAAACAATATACAAAAAGAAACACACGCACACATATTATTACATAGTTCTGTTTTGGTCTTAATCAACTTTGCACCTGTTTGCATTGTAATCACAATTTTCATACAGCTCTAACCCTGGTTGATCCAGTTGATGTTCTTCAAAGCAAGCACAACGCCTACTCATCTTTCCAGTCAAAGCAATTTCTAGAGGCCTCTGAACTAACCGCGGGAAGCCAACATCACACCACACCTGAGCAAGAAAGACAACCTGTGTTAACATGCTAAGCTGACTGACCTTTTACAGAGCCACAATCGTCCATAATTGTAATTTTTAATAACAATTATGCCTTTCAAAACTTTACTATTAACAAGACATCACTATTACTTTTTACTTCTGTTTTTCTTCCCTCTCCTGGAAATGTAACTAGGTCTGATATCACATAAACCAAAGTTATGACTGTTCATGAAAATCTAGTCCTTATTGTAAGATGCAATTCCACAAGGAAAAGAGATTGTATAAAATTTACTTCACAAGCCAAATTGGGCAGATAAGAACAATACAACCTTCTGAGATATAAAAGATAAAGGGTTTACAAAATCAAATTGTGGTTGATTACTAACTCTTAGTCATAATTAGCATCTCATTAATTTCGCCATTACAGAGCATTTCAAGTTCATAGGCTGGAGTATATGCCAATCCAATGTAATTTCTGCGAAAAACTTTCAACATATTCTATTTTATTGGATGTCTCCGAAGAGACTCAACATATTATATTTTGTTCACTCATAAATTTACATAGTTTTCCATAATTCTATTGACTAGGTAATCAATGTACTTAGGGTATTGAAATGAGCATCTTAAATCTAATCGAATAATCAAGCGTCATAATCTACATGAAATGCATGTATGTAATTTCTATTGGGGTGGTGAAACAAGAATTAGTTTGCAAGTTACAAAATAAACATTGGCTAATTACGAAAATTTCATTTAGTTTTTCTACCCACAGGTCACAACAGAGATATATCATATAAAGCTAGTGACAATATATACCTCTCCACCCTCATCTTGACTCTATCTTGAACTGCAACTAGGTTGTTTAGCCTCTTCAATCTTCTGCTTTTCCAAAAGCTGTGCACCTCTAGCAGCCTTTGCTTCAACCCCTTTCAAATATTTAGTAGGATTCCCTTAGCTATCGTAGTATCGGCCAACTAGTTTACCAACATACCTATACAATAAGGGTATAATTTGAAGTAAACACCAAGAAATATGCTGTCACAGAGAATAATGCTTAATGTAGTGATTTCTTTGAGCTAAGATATTGTAAATGAAAAGAGAAAACAGATAAATGTTAACATTTACCATCAACGAAAAGAATGCAGAGTTGAATTCCTTCATAAATTCTATACAAAACATACCAAAGTAATTGGATATGTAATCACATCTAGAACAATATATTCTTTCTGTCTATAAATCATAAACACAGTTTTGAAATTTTAAGAAGTGCACAAATAATAATTATGATGCATATAAACATGCTTCTACAAAAATTTTACAAACACCGACAAAGAAGAATGATTCCAATCCATGATCAAATTCTCAAGAGTAAAATATACTTAATAGGTGATTTTATGTTCATAAAATAACTATTGTAAACTCTACCTATAATAATGAGATACATCAGCTATGCTAAATTAAAGTGGAAATGGACAGAGGAAAATTGAGAGAATAAATATGTATATGAACACGATGTCTAGATACATTTGAGATTTTCCACCTGCCAATTTTCACTCAAACCTATATATCCATAGTCTCAAGTGTCAATATTGAAAACAAAAGAGAATTCAAGTAAAATCTGACTAGTGACTACATTACATAATTTCTGGAGATTATAGATGATTAAGCACATGCAGGGCCTCTCTTCCTGTGATGGAGCAAAGTTTTTCCATAACTTAATACTGCATTCATACAATGAAAAAAAAAAAGAAAAAAAATTTAAGCCTCCATCTGAAATGCAGGATTTTAATAAAACTATAACATTATTGGACAAACAAATCATCAGGATGATATTATATTATCAACTGTGTTGTAATTTGGAGAGAGAATGAGATCTTTAGAGAGAGAAAGGAAATAGGAAATAGATAATCAATTAGTTTACAATGTTCCCTTCGACTATATCATCATTGACACATTAGGCACTATTTGCTAAGTTACAAAACAGCAAAGCTTAAGTTACAAACTAGCTTATCTAATTTCCTAACAACTTAGTTGAGCCTTCTAATACTCCTCCTCAAGCTAGAGCATAGATGTTAATCATGCCTAGCTTGCTACAAACATAATCAACCTTGGCACATTTAAGTGCCTAAGTAAATACATCAGCCAATTGCTCCCCAATTCTCACATAACTAATAGTGGTAAGAGACAATCTACTTCAATGTACTTTGCTCTCTACCTAATCAATGCAACATTAACAAAACTAGTTCAAAACACTTGGCGTCTACTTTTCTTCTTGTCAATGGGTGTTTATAACTACTAACAAAACTAGTTCAAAACACTCGGTGCAGATATGTATCAACATGTTGAAACTACACGTAGCTAGAAACCAATCCCCTAATTTTGGCGCCGAAGTCCGGCATGCCTATGAAAGAAAGAATTAACATATGCAAAACAGAATGAATTACAAAATCCAGTAAGAGGGCAGCCAGCAAGGGTGCAACAGCAGGCTGAAATACAAAGTCCAGAGAGAAGGTAGCCACAAAGGTTCACCACAATGATAGCAGATGCCTGGACCATCACTGTCTTGTCCACCATCAACGCCACTGCTTGTCCTACCACCTCTAGTACCCATCTTGCCACTACCTCAACCCCCTCTACCTCCTTCTCTAGACACTAGTCTCTGAAGGCTTGATAAGATCCTCTTCAGCATCCATCCTCACTCTAAGGAGTTTAGAAAAGGCTTCATCAAGTGAAGGAAGCTTATCAATAATGAGCAACTGGGTCCTAGCAATTTCAAATTTAGGCCCAGTCCAGCAAGCAAACAAATTGCAACAATTTGCTCTAGTTGCTTTTGCATCTTTTTCACATCATCAATAATTCGAACAATAGTTCTTAATTCTTCAAAAGCTCTTTTGACTTCCATGAAGTATTCTCACAAATTTCTACCCTTCCTGTCTGCCCTGTGTATGTTCAATAACTACTCATGAACATATATGAGTTCCTGTTTGCCTTCATAAATTCTAGGTGATCCCACAAGTCTTTGACCATTGAACAATGCTAAGTGACATCATCTATAAATGGGTGCAGGATTTTCTGAATCTACTAATAGTGTTTATCTTTGATCATTATCCACTTCTTCTCGGCTACCTTGTCTTTTGGTGGGTCTTCTGTCAAATGGTTACCTTGATCAAAGCTATTTAAGTACCTTCTGATGGTGAGTTTCCTATGTCCATAAATCTTCCTTCCCTCTAGAAGTCTATTGGTGATTTTAGCATTAGACATAATTTCTGTTATCACTTTCAAATATGACATCTCTAGATATAATTGTTTTCCCATCAGGATGCAGACACTTGTATCCTTTGTGTGCTGGACTATAACCAAGAAAGGTGCATTCAATGGATTTGAACTAAAATTTGGGATTATTGTAGGACCTTAGGTTAGGATAGGCTGCACATCCAAAGACTTTAAGAGAAGAATAATCAGGTTTGATTTTGTATAAGATTTGAAAAGGAGTAGAACCATTTAAAACTGGTGTGGGTAGTCTATTAATGAGATACACAGTTGTGCTAAAAGCTTCAGTCCAAAATGAACTAGGTAAAGATGATTGGTGAAGCAAGGCTAGTCCAGTCTCAGTTATATGTCTGTGTTTCCTTTCTGCAAGCCCATTTTTTTCATGTGTATAAGGACATGAAACACGATGAACTATCCCTTGGTCTTTCAAATATTTAGTGAAAGCTCTAAATTCTCCTCCCCAATCAGTTTGTAAGGCAAGGATTTTGTGGTTGGTTTGAAGTTCTACTTGTTTCTTGAAATGTATAAAGGTCTGTAATGCATCAGACTTGCTTTTAAGAAAGTAAATCCATGTGTAGCGGGTAAAGGTATCTACAAAATGTATGTAATATCTATGTCCTTTTGACAGCAATGGTGCTGGTCCCCACAAATCAGAATGAATTAGTTGAGGAGGTTTTGAGTATTCTGTTTGAGAAGAGGCAAAAGGAAATTTATGTATTTTACTAAGACAACAAGATGAACAAAAAGAAAGCTCTTTATTTGGTATTCTGATGTTATAAGAAGTGAGTACACTCTTGACAATTTGTACAGAAGCATGGCCCAATCTAACATGCCATTTGTCTAACTCAAAACAAGAATTTAACAAAGAAGAAGTATGGGAACTATGTACAACAGGTGAAGTAACATTTGGTGACTGAGTTGCTGACACTTTTACAGTGGTATACGGTTCCTTTTCAATATGAAATTGGTCAAAGACATACAAGCTTTTTCTAACAGTCCCCTTCAAAAGTATTTGATGAGTATCCTGAGAGTTAACATAACAAGAGTTAGGATGGAACTCAAAATAAACATAATTGTCTTTTGCAAACTGAGAAACACTCACAAGATTTTTGGTAATATTTGGAACATGAAGAAGTGAGTTTAGGTAAAGATTTTGATTAGAAAAGCAAGACTTAATATGAGAATTACCAATGTTTTTAATGAACAAACCTGAGCCATTACCAATGTGCACCTTCTCCTTTCCATTATATGGAGTCTTCTGCACAATGTTAGAGGCATCCACTGTCACATGATTAGTGGCCCCAGAATCAGGATACCATTCTTGATCAATGCCATTACTACTACTGTTAGAAGTGAGCATTGCATAGGGTGTGTTTCTGACACTGCCATTGGCTGTCTTGCTGAAGTGGCTAGACACTTGAGCTGGTCCTTGAAAACTTTCATCAAATCTGTGATAACAATTCCAGGACTGATGTCCATATCTCCCACATAATTGACATTGAATGTTGCTTTTATCAGAAAACCTTCCATTCCTACCAGCAACCGCCCATTGTTGTAACTTCCTTTGCCTCTGAAAAAATTTCCTCTACCTCCAAACCTTCCTTTATTTGCATACTGACCAGGGAAACTTTGATGACCACTTTGGTTCACATTGTAATTCTGAGGATGTGTAGCAAGATTCACTGTCATAGCCTCTACTTCTTTATGATGCTTCTCAATTATATTTTCTTGTGCAAGCAATAATGCTTCAATTTCTTCTACTGAATACGGATCAGTTCTGGAGAGAATGGATGTAACAAAACCATCATATTCTGAGGAAAGACCATCAAGAATTACCTCTATATGGTCACTTTCTGTAATTATATGACCAACTGAAGCCAAAGATTCAACAAGATTCTTGATCTTTAAAAGATACTCAGTAGTTGTCATGGATCCCTTCTTCATAGTCTGTAGCTGCGCCTTGAATTGCTTGATCTTTGCCTTTGTATGAGAGGCAAAGAAAGTTTCCACCTTTTCCCAGACCTGGTACGAGTATTCACATCCCACCATTCTTGTAAGAATACTTTCTGACATTGTTGACAAAAGCCAAGACAGCAAGAGCTGATCTTTCTTCTTCCAAAGAACATACTGCTGACTCAAGATCCCAAGAACTCTTCCTTGCTCATCTACTGCAAATCTTGATGGCACTTCTTGACCATCACTGATGTATTTCTCTAGTTCATGCCCTCTGATGGCTACAAGAACTTGCTGTTTCCAGAGTAGATAGGAATTGCTGTCTAATTTCACAGAAATAGAATGACTAAAAGAAACTAGTGAAGCATTCAGAGATGCTAAAGAAAACGTATTCATATTCTCTCCCATTGGATCAAAGCTCTGATACCATGTTGAAATTCTCAAGAACCTTAGAAGAAAGAAGAAAGAAAGAAAGAAAGAAAGCTCAGAACTTCTAGATGTAAAAGCTCTGAAATGAAAATCTTATTCAATGAATTATTCTACAAATGATGTAGCTGAGATTACAATTTATAGACTAGGACTCAATTACTGAATTACACTAATGTCTCTAAGTAATAAACTGCAACCAAGACTAATAGATCAGAACCACGTGACTCCTTAAGCAGCCTAAGTACCCTGCACCTGCACCCAACGAGACAAGCAGCCTGCAGTCTTTTCTCTAACAGAATTGGATGCCTCAATATATCGTATGAATCCAAGTTTTTATTTTGGTTGCCATTTCTGCTGACTGTTGGCTGTAACTATATATTGCGACATCATATATGAATAAAGTTATTTCAATCATATATAAGGTTTCAACTAATGTTATCGGGATGCTCATTTCGCAAATTAATTGAGCCGCTCAAAATCCTTAATGAGGGGCCTTTTCATTCAAAATTTAGGAGATTCAATATATATGGTTGAACTATCTAACATTGGAATTGCGTCATCAATCTCAATCAGATGTAAGTTTTATCAAGTATTAGAACTATCTAATATTATTTACAGCTTCATTAACCAAAAAAAAGTTTAAGTGAATTTCTCATAAAAATATTTAAAATAATTCATTTAGATAAAATATAAAACGACTAAAGCAAGTATAGTAGATGTATACAAATATTCAAATTCTATTTTAGTCATGTATCAAATTCAATAAATAATTTCTTAAAAGATAGAAATCATGATCAATTAATCTTAAATCTTGTTTTTTTGTGTTCTTTGACGTATTGTAATCATTGTACTTGCTGGCACTCTTTGCAATACATCTGCAACAACTAAAGTAAGTATAATTTATTGGTTAAGATTAAACATATAAATAGTGTTTCTTCACAAAAAAAAAATACAAATAGTGTTTGAATTTTATTTTGCATTCATTTTGAATTTAAATTTTTATTTCTTAAACAATTAGTATTGTATATAGTATAGTATCACTTTAATTATTTTAAAGCATTTTTATTGAAAATGAGAAATAGGCTGCATATTTTACATGAGAATTTACGCTATATATGAATACATAAAAATAATTAAACAATATTTATAAGAATAATACAACTTACAGATCAAATTCGATAAAGAAACTGAGAAATAATCTTTCCATTACACTCCTAGTTAGCAACAAATTACAACATTAAATTCGAATAAGAAAAACCATATAGTAACCCATAAGATCAAACCTTTCATCAAATACAGATAAAACTGCCAAGAGCCCTCGATCTCACTGGTAGTTGCTGCTGTCTGAACTTATCATAATGCAAATTCAAATCCTCCTATTCCGTTTCTCACTTTATACTACAGAGTTAGTGTTATATGTGAGAAGAAAAAAATATAGATAAAACTGGATCATTGGTTTGAAAAAGTTACATCTATTCTCAAGCTTTTGGTTCTTGGATACAGAGCCATAAAGCTTGGAGCAGAAGTCACTGATCAAGGCTAGAATAGTAGATATGTAAATACTTTTTTCACCTCAGCAGCCTGCTTGTGTCATAGATACCATCTTTGATTTGGGGAGCGGATGAAGCAAAATCAAATGCATGACAGTGAAAGAAATGCAGAATTAAAATCAAAAAGAGGGAAAAAGTGTAGAAAATTAAAATTATATTTTATACAGAATAATATTTTTTATTTTAAGAGTTAAATTGTCGTTCCTTCTTCCTTGTCTCGTTACCTGACACTTTTATTATTTTAGTCCTCCTTTTCTTTCCACAACCACAAGAATGGCTGTTATCATTGGTCTAGAAATTTTCCACGTTTCTTTTAATTTCTTTTCCTTCAACTTCATTCCCATTCGTCATTGAACACAATTCCACTTACAAAAATTAAGAGCTCGTATAGTTCACACAGGGGAGGGAATACGGGTTGGATTTAGTGCATCCTTTCTTCCATTTAATTAATATTTCTCTTGCATTTCTTCTTTCCAAGCCGTTCAACAAGGAAAAGGGGTTATCCCGCGGTTATTTTAGTTCCACGTTAGCTCTTAATTGATAAGTTAGACAAAAGGGATCTGCTCCAAATTTACTTTTTCAAAGTAGGATAATTTATGATGAGAGGCAGTGGCACGTGGTCCTTGACACAGTTTCAGAACAATCCAAGACATCTTGACTTGGTTAAGCTTTCCATAGTATAGCGGCCCAAGTGACGGTGTAAATTTTGGATATATTTTTGAAATTTTTTTATTATGTAATGCTATTATTATTTATTTAGGTGGAAATTATATTAGAATTTAAATGGCATGTGTCTAGTTATGAAAATATTTTATTTTTAACAATTTCTTAAGAAAACTTCTCATAATATATAATTTGATTTATTGGAAACGTTTGGTTTAAATAATAGTTAAACTTAATGAATTATTTGTTTGGAATAATAAGTAGAGTGAAAAGTTTAAATATTTCACTCATCATTTTAATAAGAATATATATTTTCTGTAATTTTACTTTATCATGTCATTTTTTAAAACTTAGTATAATTCAAGTCTTAAAACTATTTAATATTATCTACAATTAAATAATAAAAAAGCTTATGAAAATTTTTTATAAAAATACTATATATAATAACTCATTTGATATGTAAAATATTAAACTATACCTGAGGTATAGAAAATAAATTTGATTATTCAATAAAAAAATAGAGAAATTTTCAACAATCTTGCGTTTTTTAGTCTTTCCTTTAATCTGGTAAATAAAAATGATATTGTGTATTATTCGTTGATGTGGCATCAATGTGTAGGCATATATATATATATATATATATATATATATGTTTTTTTAGTACATCATTCGAGTTAATTAAAGCATATGGCCATTGACTTGCATTGGGCACACCATTAATAACTGGTAAGTGCAAGAGCAGAGATTAGAGTGCAATTTGCTGTGAAAACAAATGGAGGAAAACCACTAATGGTATATAACGCAAACAGCATTTCTCTTAAAGTTAAGTACTTTAATTAATCATTTTTATAAGCACGCATTATATATTGATTGATACAGAAGACTTGGTGAGTCAAAGCATTTTGTTTTTAGAATGTGAAAATGATTTTTGCACAACAAAATTTTTATGTAATATAAAATATAAGGAAGACGGATAAATTGATTGTAAAATTTAAGTTAGTTTGCATAATTTAATAAGTTTAATGATTTAAATTTTATATTATAAAAATTAAGTGAAATAAAATTATAAAAATAATAATATTCTTTAAAAAGTAGGAAAAAAATTAAAGAAAAGAAGGGAAGTAATAAGGAAATACAAAAAGAAAGGAATTTAAAAGAGAAAACACTTGCTTTCTTTGCCTCCATGAGGGGAATTGAGGAACACTCTTTGACTGTGGCCTATAGGTAGTACGAAGTTGCGTACCGCGTGTATCATGAGAATAATGGTGGGTGAAACTCACTACATTCCAGGAAAATTCGAGTGGTAGGCTGATAGCAAGGTCAGAGAGACGGAATGGAAAGCGGTGTGAACACTGAACCACTCTAATGACCGGGCCTTATATTAGTTGGCCGAGTTATGGGGAGTCAAGGTTTGTTGAGTACAATTAAGTGTTATATTGCTTTGGCACCTTCCTCAAGAAGTATTAAACTTATAATTCTATACTTACGTTCCGTCTACGATATTTCAATTTTTTAAAAAAATCACAGTTTTCAATATCTTCGAGTCTCATCATTTCTCTCTCACACTTTCAAAATTTCAAATTCACGTGAGTAAAAAGTGAATCTATAACGTAAGTTTAACGTTTTTCCATTGGTTTACACCTAACTCTATGATTCCACCGCGCCGCTGGACAAAAGTTGGATTGTAAAACTGAAAATTAAGCTCGCAACCAAGTTAAATGGTGACACTAATTCATAAGTAAAATTTTATAAAATATTTACTTACATAAAATTAAATGAAAAAATTACTAACTTTCACCAATTAAATTTAATAACTAATTCAGAATTTATGAATATTTAATAAACCCGCATTTAATAGAATTATTTTTATTTTAATCGAAATATTTGTTTACTCTTGAAAATGCGCCCCTTACCAATACCATTCAAAGTCAAATAAAGTGGTGGTGGGTCGTTTTCCTCAGCAGTACAGAAAGTAATTTAGCGAAATTTCACTATAAAAAAGGTAAAGCGTGTGAGCAATTCAGTTGCATTAGTTTAAATCACTTCTATATAATCAGATGTTGTTATTGTTGTGAGGTAGCTTTGCAGCACTCGCACATTCCTTGTCAACTGCTTTTGCTACTGTTGCTAACCCTTCGCCATGCTTCCTTCCACTTCAAAATTTTCATTTGTTTTGCTGCTGTTGTTATTCGCAATTTCATTCCACAGTAGCATATCCATCAATAATGCAGAGGAGATTCGTTGCAATGAAAAGGATCGCCAGATACTTTCTATCTTCAGACAAGGCATTGTAGATCCTTCCAACCGGCTCTCTTCATGGTCCAGTGAAGAAGATTGCTGTTCATGGTTAGGCGTCCACTGTGACAACATCACTGGTCGAGTAACAGAGCTTCATCTACAATATGATGATGTATATGATTATTATGAATCAAAAGCCTTGAGAGGTGAAATCAACCTGTCTGTGCTTCAACTAGAATTTTTGAACTACTTGGACTTGAGCTGGAATCAGTTTGAAACTATACATATTCCTCCGATCAATGGTTCAGCTGCAGATAGTCAAATCCACAACCACTTCTCCAACCTCCATTACCTCTACTTATCACATAACAGTGATCATCTTCGCATGGATAATCTTCATTGGCTTTCTTCTATCTCTTCGATCAAGTATCTCGATCTCAGTGGCATTGATCTTCAAATGGAAACTAATTGGCTTCAGTCAATCTCTATACTTCCATCACTTTCAGAGTTGCGCTTGAGCGGATGTCAACTTAATAAGGCTGGTTCTCCTTTAGGTCGGTACGTCAATTTCCCTTCACTCAAAGTTCTAGATCTTTCTGATAACAATTTAGGTTTTGAAGTACTAAGATGGGCATCTGTACTCAACGGTAACCTTTCTGATCTTATCCTTGGGGGGAATCTTTTAAAAGGCCACATACCCGATACCTTGTTGAAATTTCAACATTTGGAAACACTGGATTTGTCCAATAATGAACTCAATGAATCAATTCTTGATTGGTTGGGGCATTTCAAATATCTAAAATATCTTAACCTTTTTAACAATTCATTATCTGGTGTCAGGCCTTCAAGTTTAACAAATCTATCAGCGCTGGTCGAATTAGATCTCGGTTCCAATCATTTCAAAGGATTAACTCCTGATTGGTTGGGGCAGTTCAAAAATCTTGGATCTCTTGACCTTGCTTACAATTCATTTCATGGTGTCATGCCTTCAAGTTTAAAAAATCTATCATCGCTGGTCGAATTATATCTGAGTTCCAATCATTTCAAAGGATTAATTCCTGATTGGTTGGGCCAATTTAAATATCTAGAAATAATTGATCTTTCTGCAAACTCATTTTATGGTCCCATTCCAGCGGCACTAGGAAATTTATCATCCTTAACCTCTTTAGATCTTTGCTCAAATCACTTGAGCAGTCTTCCTGCCAACTTTTGGAAGTTTGCAGCAACAATTAAAGAGGAAATTGATATTTCTGACAATTTAATTACCGAGGACATTTCAAATATTTGGCTAAACACCGGTGACTTACGGCTAAATGATAATAATTTCAGTGGAGTGCTTCCGCATCTATCACCAAATGTCAGATCACTCGATGTAAGTAACAATAGTTTCTCAAGTATTTCTTCCCTCTTGTGCCACGGGATGACTGAGGAAAACAATTTGAACGTTCTAGATGCCTCATGTAATCAACTTTTTGGAGAACTTCCTGATTGCTGGTTAGCTTGGAAATCTTTGGTTGATTTGAGGTTAGCTAGCAATAGCCTGACTGGTGCAATTCCTAACTCAATGAGTTTGTTATCCAATCTCCAACTTTTGGATTTGTCTAATAATAAATTTTTTGGGGAGATACCAATCTTGCTACAAAACAACAAGAACTTATTGATCCTCAACCTAATGGGAAATAATTTTTCTGGAAGTATACCAAGCTGGATAGGACAGAAGATGAATATTTTGGTATTGAGATCCAATCAATTCAGTGGCACTATTCCATCACAGATATGCCAAATCTCTTCTCTCATCATATTGGATCTTGCTGATAACAAATTCTCAGGATCAATACCTGATTGCCTATCTAATATTACTGCCTTGAAATCAGTGAAAGAGATTGACGATCATGAATTCATAATCGATGTTGATAATGCATTTTCATTTGGGATGTCTGAGTATTATACACAAATTACATTATTTATTAAAGGTCGTAATTTGGAATATGGTTACTCTCAGAGACTTGTACGTTTTTTAGACCTATCAAGTAATGAACTATCTGGAATAGTTCCTTTAGGATTATTTGGTCTTCATGCATTGCACTTCCTAAACTTATCAAGAAACCAATTGACTGGGAAGTTACCATTAGAAATTGGAAATATGACAAACTTGGAATCCCTGGATCTCTCTTGGAACAAACTTTATGGTCAAATCCCGCAAAGCATTTCTAGCTTATCTTTACTTAGCACCTTAAACCTTTCATACAATCATTTCTTTGGGCAAATTCCATTAGGGACCCAACTCCAAAGTTTTGAAAATTACAGTTACATTGGCAATCCTAATCTCTGTGGAGCTCCTCTACCAACAAGCTACAACAACGTGAGAAAACCCGGTGACAAGGAACCATTTGAAGAGGACAAAAATGAGTCTGACATGTTTCCAGGGTTTTATATTGCCCTAGAAGTTGGATTTGTCACTGGTTTTCTGGGAGTTTGTCTTCCTATTTTCTTCAGGAGATCATGTAGGCATGCTTGTTTCAAGTTTGTGGATGACATGAAAGACAGACTTTATGTTACATGGGTCTTGAAGATGAAATCCTTTCAATGTAAAAGCTGCCATTAGCTGGCAAAGGGAGTGGCTTCATTTTCCAACAGGTATGACACCTCAATTTTAAAGTGTATGTTTTTCTTCTTGAAATGGCATGTTCTCTTGTTCTGTTTCTATAGTGTATACACATACATATACATGTATAAATTAATACAAATACAGTAAATTGCCGTTTATATCATATAGAAAATCTCAATGTTATTGTCATTTTCTGTATTTATCAAATATCATTTTTTTGACCCGCTATTTATCAAATATTATTGTAATTTAACAAGTAATTTTCGTCTCTTTTTTTTTTTATTATATATATGAACTTAAGTTCCACTTGATACTACTGTAAAGATTCTATTGCTTACTGCTAAATAGATAGATTATTATGTATAAATGGAAACAGTTTCTTCTCTATTTACTTACCTTAATTGTCTCATATATAACAGAAAACACACTTTATTTTTTTTTCTTTTCAATATAAATATGTTGGGGATTGTCCAGACCTTTAGTTGTTTATAATTTTTGTAAATATCTCAGTCCATAAAATTTAGATCTTGAAGTATTTCTGTCCCCACTTTCTGTCTGTAAATTTCTAGCTAGTGCTACAAGCACATATCAGTTCTCAAAATATTTTCTCTTTTATTTTTGTAAATCCCTAAAAATTAAAAGTTAGAGCAGAAATTGTATTTATAATATAAAATAGTAAGAACAATTATCATGATTTAACCTCAATGATCAAGCTTAATTCAATTGTATTTCGTTATTCCTTTATAAATTAATTGAATAAAATGTATAATATTATCTACAACTTCATTAATGAAAAAGTTTAAGTGAGGTGCTCAGAAAAAATTATTTAAAAAAATTCATTTGGATAAAATATTGAACTAGGTAGTCCTTAGTTTTTTTAAAAAAAAAAGAACTGACGATTTAGTAATTATAGTGAAAATAAAACCTGCTATATTTTATTAAAGTGTAAATTATATATTATAACTCTATTTCATTGTTTCACATATTACATCGAATTTGAATTGATCTTTTGAAAAAGATGGATAGCTATTCAGATTAATTTAATATAACACCATGTTTGAAATTGTTATCTTTGCTTTTTGTTGTTTCTTCTTTTAATCATCATATTTGTTCAGTTTGTGAATGCTTTATTTTCATAAAAATATTATAATTCTATTTATAATCTTATTGTTTTCTTTAATCTTTAAAATTATGCATTTTTTACATGTTCTAGAAGTATGCATATAATATTATAGTTTTCTCTGATTATTTTCCTCTATTACTTGCCTCAGGAAACTATCAGAAATCAGCTTAGTGCCATGGCTTCCTTGTATGTGGAATTGGATGCCTCAATATATCGTATTAATCCAAGTTTTTATTTTGGTTGCCATTTCTGCTGACTGTTGGCTGTAACTATATATTGCGACATCATATATGAATAAGGTTATTTCAATCATATTATATATAAGGTTTCAACTAATGTTATCAGGATGATCATTTCGCAAATTAATTGAGCCGCTCAAAATCCTAAATGAGAGGCCTTTTCATTCAAAATTTAGGAGATTCAATATATATGGTTGAAATGGTTCCTTTATAAACATTGGAATTGCGTCATCAATCTCAATCAGATGTAAGTTCTATCAAGTATTAGAACTACCTAATATTATTTACAGCTTCATTAACAAAAAAATGTTTAAGTGAATCTCTCTTAAAAATATTTAAAATAATTCATTTAGATAAAATATGGATATGTTATTTAGCTTGTTATTTATTATTTGACATCTTATTTAAAATAGCTTTGTAATATTTTCAGTAACTTACATGTAGTTTTAGTTACGCCACCATTATTATTTACACATCTACTTTAAAAGTATTGTGCATAATATTGCTACGAGATGTTTTACAATGACAATTGTGTATGGACACAAAATTAGTGCGGTCTTTTTTATGAATTAGATTTTATTATTGTGATACTCTTTAAAAGTAGGAAAAAGAAAATGAAAGAAAGGAAAGAAAGTAAAGAAGAAATAAAAAAAGGAAATAGAAAAAGGAAATCACTTGCTTCCTCATATGAGAGGGAATGCTCTTTGAATGTAATATTGTGAATTTGCATAATGTATATATTTAAGAAACAGTTCAAGTTGATATTCTTTCTAAATATAAATTTTTGTGTAAATTTTTTGGTGAAAGATGTTATTTCCACTCAATATTTTTATACACACAAAATATACACTGTAAAATAAAAAAAAATAAGTGAAATACACTCTAAAATTCATATATAGTGAATCTATGATACTCTGTAAGAAAATGGTTATTTAGTGAAAGTTATATCTCGGTTTTAGTGGAGCTTATAATTGTCACTAAATATTTTGGTGGTGATTGACAAATAATCATAAAATTGTGTGCCATTATTATTATTAGTGACAATTTTGACCACAATAGGAATAACCACTTTGAGTATATAATTTACATTAGTAGCAGTTATATTTGTTACTAAATATAATTTTTTTGAAAATCATAACAAACTGTCACTAAATGCAACAGTTGAAAGATTAAATGTCGGTTAGGAACTTAGAACCAGAATTTGCAAATTTCTGTTTTTGTATAATTTATATTAACCTGTCTTTGATCCTTTCCATATTTGTTGTCTATCTTATTTGTTACTTGATTATATTTTGAATTTCTGATAGATGGGTTCATTGTAGGATAGGACCCATTCTATTATGAGAGATTCTTTAGAAGTATCTAATGCGTCATAGCTGTTGAGTTGTCTTATTAAAAACTTAAAAGCGTGCTAGATCACTAGATCAAGCTCCTAATTTTTTTTTTTGGTTTTTATTTTCACTTTCTAAATTGGCTTTCATGCAAGTTACTGTTTTGTGTGGTACATATAGTATTTTATGGCTTTATTTTTGAGTAGGGAAGTTCTTGCGGTTTCTTCAAGTGGTGCAATGAGCCAACTGTAGGAGTATCAGCGACAGCTAGTCCTTATAAGGGTAGTTATAAGACGGGAACGGGTGACAAAAGCAAGCCAGGCTATGGTTTCAGCAATGGGTCTGCCTGTTTTAAATGTGGCAAGGAAGGACATTGGGCAAAGGAATGCCCTACTGCTTCGTCAAATTCTCCAGTAGAGGGACAGAAGTCTACTCCGTCAGGCACTTGTTATAAATGCAATAAGGCTGGACACTGGGCAAAAGAATGCCCTACTGCCTCATCAAATTCCCCAGCAGAGGGACAGAAGTCTACTTCGTCAGGCACTTGTTATAAATGCGTAAGGCTGGACATTGGGCAAGGGATTGCCCTTCAAGTCAGTATGTAAACCTGTGGACGAAGCATTAGACCAATTTTCTCCTTCGGCTTGCCTTGCTACGATGCTTGTATATTGTTAAGTGTGCAAACTACTAAATGTAAGTAGATATCTTTTGTTGCTTACATAGAAGCAGTTAGAATTCCAAACAAGCTAGTGAAGGTGAAACACAAGTTTTGAATCTTGGACTACGTTGCTGTTTTATTCTTTTCTCATCTGATAAATGAATGAGTGAATTTCATAGTGTACTTCCTTTGTTAATGCCTTACGTTGCGGAAAACAGTCTACCAGCAAGTAGGAAATTCTCGGTATGGGTTTTAACATAGGTTGAATTGTACAACCTTATTATTTTGAGGACAAAGTTAGCAAACTGGTTCACCGTTGTAATCATTTTCTGGCTGATTGAAAGGCTGTAAATCTTTGATGTCACAGGTTAGAATTGGATAACTGGAATGTTAAGCAGCCAAATGAATAAACAGAGAATCCATTTTTATATCATGTCTGCAAGTAGAAGTCCACTACCGTTGAGGACTGATTAAGGTGAAACACCATTCTTCGTACATCATAGCATGAAACAGAGACAAGGAAAGAATACGATAGTGTAACGATGTTATTGAGTACAGGGCAAGTCACATACCCGGACCAAAACACAGGGCTGTAAGTATGACAGATCTGGGATTTTTATAAATTGAATTTTACATGTAAATTTAAGTTATTAAATTTATTAAATTTCATAAACTTAATAAATTAATATCTTATTTTAAAGTTTGTACCTACTCAATAATAGTCATCTTTGTGAATGTTTCTTTTTTCCTAAATAAAATACTCTTGAATCACAAGGATTAATCTAATAGAAAAGTAACCAATTAAGTCTCGTTATGCGTCACTTACAGAACTGCAGCATTAAATGCAATTCATTAGTTTCCACAGAAAAATAAAAAATTATATCCATCACCTGCAAAACGTGATAAAATTAAATCCATTACCTGCAAAGCGTGATTCTATCAGATTGCTGCAACAGAAATACCACCGGAGATTGCTTCTGCATTCTTTTTCCCTTCCCTTTCCTTTGGAATACCAAAATGCTGTCTACTTCCACTAATCTTTGAAGTAACTATAGATCAGAAGCTTAATTAAGGAGATAAATTTATAGAGAGAAGGTCATCACTCTCAGCTCTTTTTCTCACTTTGCATCCAGATTCCAGTTGAGAGGGTTGATAGATGATTCCCTCGGTTTCTTTGCTTGAGGGAGTGTCTTCTCCTCCTCTTCATTCTGCTTAAAGCTCCCAACTCCAATTCCCGCTGCATCAGATTCTAATTCATCAATACCCTTACATCCCTTGGTTTTATTCCCTTGAACAGAATAGTTAGAGCCATATATTGGGTAGACACCACACCCTTTTATCTTTACATCTAACTCATGCCCGGTTTCAATAAAGAACTCACATGAAACCTATGGGATATGTAGGGTGCACTGATCATTAGCTCTGCTGTTCTTCAATTTATTCTTTATCTGAAGACAACAATTTCCATCATACCATAAATAGACATGATCCGAAATCAATTGTGCAACATCTCTATCTGAGGATAAACTTTTGTATTCAACCCTTTCACCATTAATTTCTTCTAAGTAGCATTTACATCCAACACGCCAGGTGTACCTCAGCTCATCTACAGGAAACTGAGGAACAATGATGCAGAGAAGGAATGCCAAGAAATTTGAATGTAGAGGAAGTTCAATTGTCACCACAGCTTGTGTCGTTCGATAGTTGAACCAGTCTGGAACTTTGCTTCCCGGGAAACAAACAGCAGCTTCTTGAGGAAGGATATTATTTTGATTTCCATCTTCTTCCATTGCTGATAGACGTTCATATACTGTTTGCTTTACTTGAACAAGGGCATCCGTTGCAATGGTCTTGAGTGCATGTTCATCCAATTTCACGCAATTTCAGTACGAAAATTTTAAGTTTGATCTGAATCTACTTTTTTCATTCAGCGGTTCAATGGTTGAAGCAGAAACTATCTCCAAGCATGTGCAATTAGTGGCATATAAGACCTCAGGGAATGATGGAACCTTGGGTAGAAACCGAAGTCTCCCACAACTGCTTTAGTCATGATTTGTTAGTCCGAAAGATACTTGATGCTTACTAGCAATCTCTCAACGTTGCTTCCACGTAGTGATAAACGTTGTATTGTTGATAAGCAGCCAATGTTCTCAGGGAGTTCAGATAAGTTACAACAATTTTTCAAACGTAAGTCCCCAAAAGACCTTAAGCCATCAAGTATGATATGCAAATTTGATGTGTCAAGTTGTGCAGTGTCAGAAAGATCAAGAATGCAAAGAGACCTCAAGTGAGACAGTTATGTTTGGCAGATTCTTATAACTGGCACAACGGTTCAGATATCAAGTTTGAAGCTTGCTGAGACGCCCAATTGATGAGGGCAGTACATTAATCGCTGTGGATCCTAAACTCAAAAGTATATCTGATGTCACTGAAAATTCCTTGAGACTCCGGCTGCCACGAAGTGAGAGCTCCCTTAGAGATCTTAAATGACTGTCGCTTCGAAGACTCTTCAGCTCTCTGGACCAACCTTGTTCTGGTTTCACCAGCTTCTGAAGAGACAAAATTGATGGATGAGAGATATATAAGTTCTACATTTGATGCCTTAGAGAAATCCGGGACATGTTCATCCATCAATCTTTGTTGCATAGAAATTTAAAAATTTCAGGTTGTGTATCCTAGCAAAAATTTGAGGACTAAACTCCAACTCTTTGATTTTTGCCACATTCAAAGTAAGGCTTTCAATAGTTTCAGTCCCATGGAAAACATAAGAAGTGAACAATTCAGAACAACAAAATATGATCCAAAAAGAGACAATTTGTAATAATTAAAATCATTTCAAAAGATTTGATCAAAAAATCCCTCTCAATTTTACTAGTCTAAACCAGTAGAATATTTTCTTCTAGTTTAGATATTTCACCCATCATATTAAAGAGGATATTTTCTGCAATTTTACTTTACCATATCATTCTTCAAAACTTGATAAATATCATTTGGATCCCATAACTGAATACTTTTCTAGGATTTGTAAGCGATTCTTCACACACAATCTCCTTACCCGTTTCTTGTAAGTTATGCATCCAAACAGTGTTTACAAATTGTTATAAGAGCTTTGTCTTAAAAACTTCTTAACCCGATAGATGTTGAATACCCACATGCATCTAGTAGTGTTCTTATGCGATCAATTTGTGCAAATCCTTTGAAAAGCATGCAATATATAAAAAAATATTTTGCTCTTCACCATCTAGACCATCATAGCTTAATTGCAACACACAATGAATTTTAGCATATGGTTGCATTTGGCATCTTTTCAAGTTTTTGCTATTGAATTTTCCATTGTTCTTTACTTTTGTCATGCAGAAAGGAACCCAGCACTTTAATTTAAAGCTAATGGAGTGCCTTTGGCATAGGTAATCACTATCATTGACAGCTCAGTGAACTCCAATTCCACAGAATTTGATTTAAAGGCACTCAAATTGAACAGCTGAAGTGCTTCATCCAAAGTCAATGCCTTTACCTCATGTATATCATCTGCTTCTTTACTAGGCACATGTTTATCTCTTGTTGTCACCAGAATTCTACTACCAGGTCCAAATCAATAATGATCTTCAGCGAAATTCTTCAATTGTTCTGGATCATTGATGTCATAAAGAACAACAAAAACCTTTTTGCGACAAAGCCTCCTTATCAAAAAAACTGATCCCACATTTAGCATTCCAACATTCAAATCTTTCTCCTCCAGCAATACAGATAGAAGCTCATTTTGTAAATGAGTTACTCCATATTTCTCCCATTTCTCCCGGACATTTTCCAAAAAGCAGCAGCCTTCATATTCAGAGCAGAATTGATTAAAGACCACATCAGCAGTAGTTGTTTTGCCTATGCCCCATGCCCCCAAATTCCAGTTATGCCAACATCTTCTAATCCACTGAGCAATAATGATTTCAGAATTCAGATGTGCAATTTGCTCTTTTAGTCCTACAAGATCTTTTGTATTACTTTTGGTACATGTGATTCAACCATAGAGACCCATGTTTTACAACTGATGTGATAAGATCAGCTTCAGTCCTGTACCATAGGAAAGAAAACTAAATCATGAAATTCAATGAAATTAATGTTCATTTTGAGATGTCTACACAAGGTTTCAGCCATGAAATTAGATTATTTTCTTTTATAATCAATAGGTTAAACAGTGAAGGGAAGTCTACTGTCAATCCATTAAACAGCATAAAATAGGTATTAGTTTGTTTATCAGTTTGATTATGAATGTTGATCACATCTTGTATATCAACAAAGTTTTTACATTTAATCTCTCTCTCTCTCTCTCTCTCTCTCTCACACACACACACACACACACACACACATTTAATAATCGAATTTCTGACTTAAATGTTTCAACAGTTTCTTGCTATTGGTGTGGAAGGCATAAATAATATGGGCATTTTGAAATTAAGGGAAATGTTTCTAGCACATTATTAGACTGTATGTCCAATACACGTGCAGATATAGATAAATAGAAAAAAGGATGAAGATGTGAGAGAATATTGTGGATAGGGATCTCTAGCTGACTTTGAGATTCAAAGTAAAGGGATGCAGTTAGAGAGAGAAAAAATATGAAACAGTTAGTGAGAGAAAAAATACATGACTCATAAATAAAGAGCACTCCTTATACTCTCTGTATCTATCTAAAGTCACCAGACGTTACAATATTTTCCAAGTCAGGAGATCCAAAAACATGGTAAGAGTCATCAATTTATTAATCAAATCAGCAAAATAAATAAATTTATTACTAAGAATATATCTACTTACCCAAAATTTGTGGAGTAAAATCCAGCTAAATTAGCTGCTGTCTTCATTGACATTCTCCAACCATGCACCTTTGCCAAGTTGTCATTAAATGCCTTTTCATATTCTGCGATTCCACTTCCATAGCTGCCATTCTGGTTTCGTACATCTGAAGGATCTACTTAGTAAAAAATGGGTATCACAATTTGGCCATTTTTTTTCCCCTGCATTCAATGATTTTTGCAAGCTCTTCCACGCACCATTTTAAAGAAGCATAGTCTTTTGAGAATATGATCATTGAAATCAGTATTCTTCAATTGCTGCGCAAAAGTGCTGCTGATATTTCATCTTCTCTCTGCAGTCTCTCATCTTTGTAGGTTTCAATTTTCTTATGGTGTAATGCCCCAAACAAATGGCTAACAAAACCAAAACGAGTGTCTGAACCTCGAAAGCTCAGAAATACATCATATCGTATTTGAGAAACATGAAAATGAGAAGAGGAAGGAGAAGTCATTGGATCCTTGAAATAGGTTCACATCAACTGGTGTGAATCTATGCATCAGAATCCCACGAACAAACGTGATGGTCTTCAATCTGCCTAAATGGCTACGTAGTAATGTGATCAATGAGTCTCATAATATATTTTATAAAGTATAATAAATTTAATAATTGAAGTCTGTTAAATGCATCTATGAATTGTGGCAAATTTAAAGAATATATACACTACAAAGAGTCTAAATTTTATTTATAATCCAGCAATGATTAATTAGAAAAAGAGGGAAATTTTTGTAAAATAAGATGGGAGAATTATATGAACCAAAGAAAACGTTGCCCTACGTATATTTTTCAAATGCAATAAAAATTCAAAAAATCTTTTAAAAATTAAAAAAAAAATCTGATTTGTGCTCAACGGCATGCATGAACTCTAGTATATAAGAGATACGGAATGAACTAAGAATGTTATTTACAGAGTTAAATTAATTCTCATATAAAATTATATGGCACAATAATTTATTGGTTAAGATTGAACATATAAATAGTGTTTCTCCACAAAAATAAAAAATAAAAATAGTGTTTGAATTTTATTTTGTATTCTTTTTGAAATTAAATGTTTATTTCTTAAACAATTAGTATTGTATATAGTATAGTATCACTTTAATTATTTTAAAGCATTTTTATTGAAAATGAGAAATAGGCTGCATAATTTACATGATAATTTACGCTATATATGAATGCATAAAAATAATTGAACAATATTTATAAGAATAATACAACTTACAAATCAAATTGGATAAAGAAACTGAGAAATAATCTTTCCATGGTACTCTTAGTTAGTAACAAATTACAATATTAAATTCAAATAAGAAAAACCATATAGTAACCCATAAGATCTAACCTTTCATCAAATACAGATAAAACTGGATCATTGGTTTGAAAAAGTTACATCTATTCTGAAGCTTTTAGTGCTCGGATACAAAGCCACAAAGCTTGAAGCAGAAATCACTGATCAAGGCTAGAATAGCACATATATAATTACCTTTTTTACCTCAGCAGCTTGCTTGTGTCATAGCTACCATGTTTGATTTGGGGAGTGGATGAAGCAAAATTAAATGCATGACGGTGAAAGAAATGCAGAATTGAAATCAAAAAGAGAGAAAGAGTGTAGAAAATTAAAATTGTATTTTACACAGGATAATCTTTTTTATTTTAAAAGTCAAATTGCCGTTCCTTCTTCCTTGTCTCATTGTTTGGTACTTTTATTATTCTAGTCTTCGTTTTCTTTCCACCACCACAAGCGTGGCTGTCATCATTGGTCTAGAATTTTCCCACATTTTCTTTTAATTTCTTTTCCTCCAACTTCATTACCATTCATCATTCAGCACAATTCCACCTAGAAAAACTAAGAGCTCGTATAGTTCAAGCAGGGGAGGGAATACGGGGATGGATTTAGTGCATCCTTTCTTCCATTTAATTAATATTTCTCTTGCATTTCTTCTTTCCAAGCCATTCTACGAGGAAAAGGGGTTATCCGCCGTCATTTTAGTTTCATGTTAGCTCTTAACCGATGAGTTAGATAAAAAGGATCAGTTCCAAATTTACTTTTTCAAAGTAGGATAATTTATGATGACAGGCAGCAGCACATAGTCCCTGACATAGTTTCAGAACAATGGAGGACATCATGACTTGGTTACGCTTTCCATAGTTTAGAGGCGTAAGTGACTGGGTAAATTTTTGATATATTTTTGAATTTTTTTATTATATAATGCTATTATTATTTATTTTGGTGGGAATTGTATCAGAATTTAAATGGCATGTGTCTAGCTATGAAAATATTTTCTTCTTACAATTTCTTAAGAAAACTTCTCATAATATTTCCAGTAGCTTATATGTAGTTCTAGTTATATAACCGTTGTAATTTACTCTTCTACTTTAAAACAAAACCATTGTTATTGTGCATAATATTGCTACGAGATGTTTTTCTATGTCAATTGTGCATAAACATATAATTAGTGCTATCAGTTTTACGAATTAAATTTTATTATTTATTTATTTAAAAAATTTAAATTATTAAATTTATTAAATAATTATTTAAATATTCTAAATTGTTAAATAATTTGAATAACAACTCAAACATAAAAGAAAACAAAAGAGAACAATAGGATAATAAAATAGGGCCCAATCAACCAACTAATAATAGCTAAACTTATTGAATCACCTGTTTGAAATAAGAAGTCGAGTGAAAAGTTCAAATATTTCACCCATCATTTTAATGAGAATATATATTTTCTACAATTTTACTTTATCATGTAATTTTTCAAAACTTAGTATAATCCAAGTATTAAAACTATTTAATATTATCTACAATTAAACAATATAAAAGTTTATGAAAGTTTTTCATAAAAAAATTATATATAATAACTCATTTGATATGTAAAATATTGAATTACACTTGGGGTATAGAAAATAATTTGATTATTTAGTAAAAAAAATAGAGAAATTTTTAGCAATCTTGTTTATTTTAGTCCTTCATTTAACCTAGTAAATAAAAATGATAATGTGTATTATTCGTTGATGTGGCACTAATATGTGTAGGCATTTTATTTTATTTTTTTTAAGTACATCATTCGAGTTAATTAAACCACATGGCCATTGACTTGCATTGGGCACCATTAATAACTGGTAAGTGCAAGAACAGAGATTAGAGCGCAATTAGCTGTGAAAACAAATGGAGGAAAACCACTAATGGTATAGTATACGAACAACATTTCTCTTAAAGTACTTTAATTTAATCATTTCTATAAGCACGCATTGTATATTGAGTGACACAGAAGACTTTGGTGAGTCAAAATGTTTTGTTTTGATAAAGTGGAAATGATTTTCGCACAACAAAATTTTTACATAATTTATATAAAATATAAGGTGAATCGATAAATCAATTATAAGATTTAATTTAATTTATGTAATTTAATAATTTAAATTTTATATTATAAAAATTAAGTAAAAATAAAATTACAAAAATAATAATATTCTTTAAAAAGTAGGAAAAAAAATAAAGAAAAGAAGGCAAGGAATAAGGAAATACAAAAGAAAGGAATTTAAAAGAGAAAACACTTGCTTTCTTTGCTTCCATGAGAGGAATTCAAGGAACACTCTTTGACGGTGGCCAGCAGGTGGCACGAAGTTGCGTACTGCGTGTATCATGAGAATATTGGTGAGTCAAGGTGTGTTGAGTACAATAAAGTCTCTTCAATAATGGAATTCCTATTTTGTGTCCCATAATTCTCCTCACCATTATTGCTTTAGCACAGTCCTCGCTCCTTCCTTTTCCTCTTTTCACATTCCTTTGCACCTAAGTGTGCACCCATCATTTTTAATGAGAATATATATTTTTTGCGATTTTATTTTGCTATGTTATTTTTGAAAACTTAGTATAATCCAAGTATTAAAACTATCTAATATTGTCTATAATTAATTAATAAAAAAGTTTGAGAATTTTTTGTAAAAAAAATTGTACATAACAACTCATTTAATATGTAAAATACTGAACTACACCTGGGGTACTAAAAATAAATTTGTCTATAAAGTAAAAAAATAGAGAAATTTTCATCAATCTTGCTTTTTTTAATCCTTCCTTTAACCTGGTAAATAAAAATGATAATGTGTATTATTCGTTGATTAGCACCAATATGTGTAGGCATATTTTTTTTTTTAAGTGCATCATTCGAGTTAATTAAACCATATGGCCATTGCCTTGCATTGGGCACCATTAATAACTGGTAAGTGCAAGAACAAAGATTATAGTGCAATTTGCTGTGAAAACAAATAGAGGAAAACCACTAATGGTATATTACGCAAACAGCATTTCTCTTAAAAGTTAAGTACTTTAATTAATCATTTTTATAGCCACGCATTCTATATTAATTAATAAAGAAGATTTGGTGAGTTCAAAAGTTTTGCTTTTAGAAAGTGGAAATGATTTTTGTAGAAGAAAATTTCTACATAATTTATATAAAATATAAGGTGGACGGATAAATTAATTATAAGACTTAATTTAATGTGTGTAATGTAATATATTTAATAATTTAAATTTTATATTATGAAAATTAAATAAAAATAAAATTCTAAAGATAATAACACTTTTTTAAAAGTAAGAAAAAATTAAAGAAAAGAAGGTAAGTAATAAGGAAATACAAAAAGAAAGGAATTTAAAAGAGAAAACACTTGCTTTCTTTGCCTCCATGAGGGGAATTGAGGAACACTCTTTGACTGTGGCC
This sequence comes from Dicorynia guianensis, assembly GCA_037013595.1. Taxonomy (NCBI): domain Eukaryota; kingdom Viridiplantae; phylum Streptophyta; class Magnoliopsida; order Fabales; family Fabaceae; genus Dicorynia; species Dicorynia guianensis. Next base: position 32,086,887 of record JASUAB010000005.1, read on the forward strand.
TATAGGCAGTACGAAGTTGCGTACCGCGTGTATCATGAGAATAATGGTGTGTGAAACTCACTACATTCCAGGAAAATTCGAGTGGCAGGCTGATAGCAAGGTCAGAGAGACGGAATGGAAAGCTGTGTGAACACTGAACCACTCTTATGACCGGGCCTTATATTAGTTGGCAGAGTTATGGTGAGTCAAGGTTTGTTGAGTATAATAAAGTGTTATATTGCTTTGGCACATTCCTCCATCCATCCTATTCCTCTTTTCACATTCTATTCAAGAAGTATTAAACTTATAATTTTATGAGTAATACTATTTCTACGTCATTTTGTCGTTACGTTCGCTACGTCTTTTATGTGACAAAAATGAAAAATTAAAAAATGCAAAGGGAGAAATGAAAAAAAGGAGCGAAAATAAAAAAGGAACAGCGACTGCGCCTTCATTTTTATTTTAAAACTCAGGCTCTAATCTTTCTCTTGACATTAATGAAGTATATGGCTCTCAGGTGAGTATTTTTCTTGTCAAAGTTTCTTTTCTATTTTGATAAATGTAATTATCATGGGAAAAAGTTAGATTTATTCCCTTTGGCAGCATGCACTAGGAGCTGTAAATTCAAAGGTTCTTCTTGCTACACTGCCATGGAGGTTTGGGCATCAAAGTCTTCTCACGGCCCTTGAAGAGTCCCTCTATTAACTTAAACTTCTTTTTATGGATCTTTGTTAGTTTTATTGGTTTATGTTTTAATGACCTTGTTAAATTACTCTTCTATTCTTTATTCTTTCTTTCTTTTTTCTTTCTTTTCAATTGTAAAGCATTAATCAATTAAATTACACTTCCATTCTTTGTGCAATAGTCGAATTATAACATGGCGATAGCTAAAGTGTAACATGCCAATAGTTAAAATATAACACTCAATAACTAAAATGTAACTTTCTTAGGTAAAAAGTATTATGCGTAAGATAAAGTGTCTCCTTCAAATTGAACGTTTACAAGGCTATAAGAAGGAGTTTTGACAAATTGCATCTAAGACAATAATTCATCGAACATGAATTTTACGTGTAATAGTCGAATTCTAACATGACAATAGCTAAATTGTAATATGCCAATAGTTAAAATGTAACATGCGATAGCTAAAGTGTAACACTCAATAGCCAAAATGTAACTTTCTTAGGTAAAGAGTATCATGCGCAAGATGAAGTGTCTCCTTCAAATTGAACATTTACAAGGCTAGAGGAAGGAGTTTTGACAAATTGCATCCAAGAAAATAATTCATCGATCATGAAATTTTATGTGCAATAGCTGAATTATAACATGGCGATAGTTAATTTGTAACATGTCAATAGTTAAAGTATAATATATGATAACTAAAGTGTAACACTCAATAGCCAAAATGTAACTTTCCTAAGTAAAGAGTATTATGTGCAAGATGAAATGTCTCTTTCAAATTGAACATTTACAAGGCTATAGGAAGGAGTTTTGACAAATTGCATCCAAGAAAATAATTCATCGATCATGAAATTTTATATGCAATAACCGAATTGTAACATGACGATAGTTAAATTATAATATGCGATAGTCATTTTAGTTTCATATTAGCTCTTAACTGATACGATAGACAAAAGGGATCAGCTCCAAATTTGCTTTTTCAATACAATATAATTTATGATGAGAGGCAGTGGCACGTAGTCCCTAACACAGTTTCAGAATAATAGAGGACATCATGACTTGGTTAAGCTTTTCATAGTTTCGAGGGCCAAGTGGTTGGGTAAATTTTTGATATATTTTTGAAAATTTTTTATTATGTAATGCTATTACTATTTGTTTTGGTGGGAATTGTATTAGAATTTAAATGGCATGTGTCTAGTTATGAAATATTTTTTGCCAACAATTTCTTAAGAAAACTTCTCTTAATATTTTCAGTAACTTATATGTAGTTCTAGTTATATAACCGTTATGATTTATTTTTCTACTTTAAAATAAAACCATTGTTATTGTGCATAATATTGCTATGAGATGTTTGTCTGTGTCAATTGTGCATAAATACATAATTAGTGCTGTCACTTTTACGAATTAAATTTTATTACTTATTTATTTAAAAAATTTAAATTATTAAATTTATTAAATAATTATCTAAATATTATAATCATTTAAATAAGTTGAATAACAACTAAACCATAAAAGAAAACAATAGGATAAGAAAATAGGGCCCAATCAATGGACTAATAATAGCTAAACTTATTGAATCACTTGTTTAGAATAATAAGTCGAGTGGAAAGTTCAAACATTTCACTCATCATTTTAATGAGAATATATATTTTCTGCAATTTTACTTTACCATGTTATTTTTTAAAACTTAGTATAATCCAAGTATTAAAACTATCTAATATTATCTACAATTAAATAATAAAAAAGTTTATGAGAATTTTTCATAAAAAAACTATATATAATTAACCCATTTGATATGTAAAATACTGAATTACACTTGAGGTATAGAAAATAAATTTAACTATTTAGTAAAAAAAAAAAAAAAAGAGAGAAATTTTCATCATTCTTATTTTTTTTAGTCCTTTCTTTAACCTGGTAAATAAAAATGATAATTTGTATTATTCGTTGATGTAGCATCAATATATATAGGCATTTTTTTTTTAAGTACAACATTCGAGTTAATTAAACCACATGGCCATTGACCTGCATTGGGCACCATTAATAACTGCTAAGTATAATGCAAGAATAGAGATTAGAGCGCAATTAGCTGTGAAAACAAATGGAGGGAAACCACTAATGGTATCGTATGCAAACAACATTTCTCTTAAAGTACTTTAATTTAATCATTTCTATAAGCACGCATTGTATATTGACTGACACAGAAGACTTTGGTGAGTCAAAAAGTTTTGTTTTGATAAAGCGGAAATGATTTCCGCACAACAAAATTTTTACATATTTTATATAAAATATAAGGTGGATTGATAAATTAATTATAAGATTGAATTTAATTTGTGTCATTTAATAAATTTAATAATTTAAATTTTATATTATAAAAATTAAATAAAAATAAAATTATAAAAATAATAATATTCTTTAAAAAGTTAAAGAAAAGAAGGGAAGTAATAAGGAAATAAAAAAGAAAGGAATTTAAAAGAGAAAACACTTGCTTTCTTTGCCTCCATGAGAGGAATTCAAGGAACACTCTTTGACGGTGGCCAGCAGGCGGCACGAAGTTGCGTACTGTCGTGTATTGGTGAGTCAAGGTTTGTTGAGTACAATAAAGTCTCTTCAATAATGGAATTCGTATTTTGCATCCCATAATTCTCCTCACCATTATTGCTTTAGCACATTCCTTGCTCCCCTTTTCCTCTTTTCACATTCCTTTGCACCTAACTCTGCACCCATCATTTTAATGAGAATATATATTTTTTGCAATTTTATTTTGCTATGTCATTTTTGAAAATTTAATATAATCTAAGTATTAAAATTATCTAATATTATCTATAATTAATTAATAAAAAAGTTTGAGAATTTTTATAAGAAAATTATACATAACAACTTATTTAATATGTAAAATACTAAACTACACCTGGGTATTGAAAATAAATTTGTCTATACAGTAAAAAAATAAAGAAATTTTTATCAATCTTACTTTTTTTAGTCCTCCCTTTAACCTGGTAAATAAAAATAATAATGTGGATTATTCGTTGTTTTAGCACCAATATGCGTAGGCATATTTTTTTTAAGTACATAATTCGAGTTAATTAAACCATATGGGAGTAATGATACACTTACAAACTTAACTTATAATTTTTCTACATTTTTTTCATCTAAACTGTTCATATTTTTTATTTCAATTTTTCATCCTCATCCTATATGTCACATCACCAACATAACTTAAGTCGTGGCTTTAAAGGACGTAGGTTGAGCATTGCTCATCATATGGCCATGACTTGCATTGGGCACCATTAATAACTGGTTAGTGCAAGAGCAGAGATTAGAGTGCAATTTGCTGTGAAAACAAAAGGACGAAAACCACTAATGGTATAGTACGCAAACAGCATTCCTCTTAAAGTTAAGTACTTTAAGTCATCATTTTTATAAGCACGTATTATATATTAATTAATAAAGATTTGGTGAGTCAAAAAATTTTGCTTTTAAAAAGTGAAAATGATTTTCGCATAACAAAATTTTTACATAATTTATATAAAATATAGGGTAAATAGATAAATTAATTATAAGATTTAATTTAGTTTATGTAACATAATAAATTTAATAATTTAAATTTTATATTATAAAAATTAAATAAAAATAAAATTATAAAGATAATAATATTTTTTAAAAAGTAGGAAAAAAATTAAAGAAAAGAGGGAAAGTAACAAGGAAATACAAAAAGAAAGGAATTTAAAAGAGAAAACACTTGCTCTCTTTGCCTCCATGAGAGGAATTCAGGGAACACTCTTTGTCTGTGGCCAACAGGTGGTATGAAGTTGCGTATTGCGCGTGTCACGAGAATATTGGTGAGTCCAGGTTTGTTGAGTACAATAAAGTCTCATCTATTTTGCATCCCATAATTCTCCTCACCATTATTGCTTTAGCACATTCCTCGATCCTTCCTTTTCCTCTTCTCACATTCCTTTCAAAAAGTGTTAAATTTATAGTTTTATATTTACGTTTCGTTTACGATACTTTAATTTTTTAAAAAAATATATATATACTTTTTTAATCTCTTCTATTCTCATCATTTTTTTTATTTTTAAAATTTTAAATATACATAAATAAAACGTAAGTTTAACGTTTTTCCATTCGTTTACGCCTAACTCTATAATTCCACCACGCCACCGGACAAAAGTTGGATTGTAAAACCGGAAATTAAACTCGCAGCCTAGTTAAATGGTGACACTATTTCCCAAATAAAATTTTATAAAATATTTACTTTACAAAATTAAATGAAAACATTACTAACTTTCACCAATTAAATTTAATAACTAGTTCAGAATTTATAAATATTTAATAAATCAATATTTAATAGAATTATTTTTACTTTAATCGAAATATTTATTTACTGTTGAAAATGCACCATCTATCAATACTACTCAAAGTCAAACAAAATGGTTGTGGGTCGATTTCGTCGACAGTAGAGAAAGTAATTTAGCGAAATTTCATTGTAAAATGTTGAGCGTGTGAAGAATTCAGTTGCATTAGTTTAAATCACTTCTATATAATCAGATGTTGTTATTGTTATGAGGTAGCTTTGCAGCACTCGCACATTCCTTTTCAACTGCTTTTGCTATTGTTGCTAACCCTTCACCATGCTTCCTTCCACTTCAAAAATTTCATTTCTTTTGCTGCTGTTGTTATTTGCAATTTCATTCAACAGTGGCATCTCCATCAATAATGCAGAGGAGATCTGTTGCAATGAAAAGGATCGCCGGATACTTTCTATCTTCAAACAAGGCATTGTAGATCCTTTCAACCGGCTCTCTTCATGGTCCAGTGAAGAAGATTGCTGTTCGTGGTTAGGCGTCCACTGTGACAACATCACTGGTAGAGTAACAGAGCTTCATCTACAAGGTGAAGCATATGATTATTTTGGATCAAAAGCCTTGAGAGGTGAAATCAACCTGTCTGTGCTTCAACTTGAATTTTTGAACTACTTGGACTTGAGCTGGAATCAGTTTGAAACTATACATATTCCTCCGATCAATGGTTCAGCTGCAGATAGTCAAATCCACAACCACTTCTCCAACCTCCATTACCTTGACTTATCACAGAACAGTGATCATCTTCGCATGGATAATCTTCATTGGCTTTCTTCTATCTCTTCGATCAAGTATCTCAATCTCAGTCGCATTGATCTTCAAATGGAAACTAATTGGCTTCAGCCAATCTCTATACTTCCATCACTTTCAGAGTTGCGCTTGAGCGGATGTCAACTTAATAAGGCTGGTTCTCCTTTCAGTCGGTATGTCAATTTCACTTCACTCAAAGTTCTAGATCTTTCTAATAACAGTTTAGGTTCTGAAGTACTAAGATGGGCATCTGTACTGAATGGTAGCCTTTCTGATCTAATCCTTTGGAGGAATCTTTTAACAGGCCAAATACCCGAAACCTTGTTGAAATTTCAACATTTGGAAACTTTGGATTTATCCGATAATGAGCTCAATGGATCATTTCCTGATTGGTTGGGGCATTTCAAATATCTAAAATCTCTTGACCTTTCCAGCAATTCATTTTATGGTGTCATGCCTTCAATTTTAAAAAATCTATCATCGCTGGTCCGATTAGATCTCAGTTCCAATCATTTCAAAGGATCAATTCCTGATTGGTTGGGGCATTTCAAATATCTAAAATATCTTGACCTTTCTAGCAGTTCATTTTATGGTGTCATGCCTTCAATTTTAAAAAATCTATCATCGCTGGTCCATTTAGATCTCAGTTCCAATCGTTTCAAAGGATTAATTCCTGATTGGTTGGGCCAATTTAAATATCTAGAAATAATTGATCTTTCGGCAAATTCATTTTATGGTCCCATTCCAGCAACACTAGGAAATTTATCATCGTTAACCTATTTATCTCTTGCCTCAAATCACTTGAGCAGTCTTCCTGCCAACTTTTGGAAGTTTGCAGCAACAATTAAAGTCATACTTGATATTTCTAGCAATTTAATTACCGAGGACATTTCAAATATTTGGCTAAACACCAGTTTCTTGTGGCTAGAGAATAATAATTTCAGTGGTGTGCTCCCGCATCTATCACCAAATGTCAGGGCACTCCTTGTAAGTAACAATGGTTTCTCAAGTATTTCTTCCCTCTTGTGCCACGGAATGACTGAAGAAAACAATTTGGAAGTTCTAGATGCCTCATATAATCAACTTTTTGGAGAACTTCCTGATTGCTGGTCAGGATGGAAATCTTTGGTTGATTTGAGCTTACATAGCAATAGCGTGACTGGTACAATTCCTAACTCAATGAGTTTGTTATCCAATCTCCAACTTTTGGATTTGTCTAACAATAAATTTTTTGGGGAGATACCAATCTTGCTACAAAACAAAAAGAACTTATTGATCCTCAACCTAATGGGAAATAATTTTTCTGGAAGTATACCAAGCTTGATGGGACAGAACATGACAATTTTGGAATTGAGATCCAATCAATTCAGTGGCACTATTCCATCACAAATATGCCAACTTTCTTCTCTCATCATATTGGATCTTGCTGATAACAAACTCTCAGGATCAGTACCTAATTGCTTATCTAATATTACTGCCATGAGATTAGTAAAAGAGATTGATGATCATGAAATTATAATTAAGGTTGATAATGCACCTATACTTCTCAGGTATGAGTATGATGAACAAATTCCATTATTTATTAAAAATCGTTTTTTGGAATATGGTCATGCTCTGAGACTTATACGTTTATTAGACCTGTCAAATAATGAACTACATGGAATAATTCCTTTAGGATTATTTGGTCTTCATGCATTGTATTTCTTGAACTTATCAAGAAATCAATTGACTGGGAAGTTACCATTAGAGATTGGAAATATGACAAACTTGGAATCTCTGGATCTCTCATGGAACAAACTTAATGGTCAAATTCCTCAGAGCATTTCTAGCTTATCTTTTCTTAACATCTTAAACCTTTCATACAATCATTTCTTTGGGCAAATTCCATTGGGGACCCAACTCCAAAGTTTTGAAAAATACAGTTACATTGGCAATCCTAAACTTTGTGGAGCTCCTCTACCAACAAGCTGCAACAATGTGAGAAAACCCGGTGGCAAGGAACCATTTGAAGAGGACAAAAATGAGTCTGACATGTTTCCAGGGTTTTATATTGCCATAGAAGTTGGATTTGTCACTGGTTTTCTAGGAGTTTGGCTTCCTATTTTCTTCAAGAGATCATGTAGGCATGCTTATTTCAAGTTTGTGGATGACATGAAAGACAGATTTTATGTTACATGGGTCTCGAAGATGAAATCCTTTAAATGTAAAAGCTGCCATTAGCTGGCAAAGGGAGTGGCTTCATTTCCATCAGGTATGACACTTCAATTTTAAAGTTTATGATGTTCTTCCTTAAATGGCATATTCTCTTGCTCTATTTCTATAGTGTATATACATACATATGCATGCATAAATTTATACAGATACAGTAAATTGCCGTTAATATCATATAGGAAACCTCAATAAATGGATTAATTAATACAGATACAATAAATTGTATTTATAATATAAAATAATAAGAACAATTATCATGATTTAACCTCAATGATCAATTTTAATTCAATTGAATTTCATTATTCCTTTGTAAATTAATTGAATAAAATGTATAATATTATGTACAACTTCATTAATGAAAAAGTTTAAGTGAAGTGCTCAGAAAAAATTATTTAAAATAATTCATTTGGATAAAATATTGAACTAGCTAGTTCTTAGTTATAAAAAAAAAATAAAAATTGGACGATTTAGTAATTATAGTGAAAATAAAACCTACTATATTCTAATAAAATGTAAATTATATGTTATAACTCTATTTCATTGTTTCACATATTGCATCGAATTTGAATTGATCTTTTGAAAAAGATGAATAACTATTCAGATTAATTTAATATAATACCATGTTTGAAATTGTTATCTTTGCTTTTTGTTATTTCTTCTTTTAATCATTATATTTGTTCAGTTTGTGAGTGCTTTTTTTTTAAAAAAAATTTATAATTCTATTTATAATGTGATTGTTTTCTTTCACCTTTAAAATTATGCATTTTTTTTACATGTTCAAGGAGTATGCATATAATATTATAGTTTTCTCTGATTATTTTCCTCTATTACCTGCCTCAGGAAACTATCCGAAATCAGCTTAGTGCCATGGCTGCTTTGTATGTGGAATTGGATGCCTCAATATATCATATTAATCCACGTTTTTATTTTGGTTGCCATTTCTGTTGACTGTTGGCCGTAACTATATATTGCGACATCATATATGAATAAAGTTATTTCAATCATATTATATATAAGGTTTCAACTAATGTTACTGGGATGCTCATTTTGCAAATTAATTGAGCCGCTCAAAATTTTTAAAATTTAGAAGATTCAATATATGGTTGAAGTGGTTCCTTTAGAAACATTGGAATTGTGTCACCAGTCTCAATCAGATGTAAGTTTTATCAAGTGTTAGAACTATCTAATATTATTTACAACTTCATTAACAAAGAAAAAATGTTTAAGTGAATTTCTCATAAAAATGTTTAAAATAATTCATTTAGATAATATATAGAACGACTAAAGCAAATATAATAGATGTATATAAATATTCAAATTCTATTTTAGTCTTGTATCAAATTCAATAAATAGTTTCTTAAAAGATAGAAATCATGATCAATTAATCTTAAATCTTGTCTTTCTGTGTTCCTTGACGCGTTGTAATTATTGTACTTGCTAGCACTCTCTTTTCAATAGATCTAGATTTTCTATAGGATTTAAAGGTAAGAAATACCATAAGAAAAAGATAAATATAAAATAAGAAAATAATGAGAAAAATATTAGAGTGAAACTTATATAATTTATTTAAATATAAACTAAAAAAAGATAATTATATAAAGTGACCAAAATTAAGAATAGAGGACATTATGTATTGGTTAAGTTTTGTATAGTTAGCTTCTTTAGTTCCCGTAGTCATTTTAATTCTACGTTAGCTCTTAACCCAAAATATACACTGTAAAATAAGAAAATAAGTGAAATACTCTCTAAAATTCATATGTAATAAAGCTATGATGTGCTATAGAAAAATGGTTATTTAATGATAGTTATACCTTGGTTTTAATGACATTTATAACCGTTACTAAATATCTTAGTGGTAGTTATCAAACCTTTACAAAATTATGTGTCACTATTATTGTTAGTGTCAATTTTGACCACAGTAAGAATAACCACTTTAAATATATAATTTACATTAGTGGCAATTGTACTAAATATAATATTTTTTTTAAAATCTTAATATATATTGTTGTAATCATAACTACCAATATCTCACAAAATATTTAATTTTGTCAAAAATACAATTTATTTTAAGGACAGTTACAACGGCCACAAATTCAATTTTTTATTTTAAAAATCTCATTTTATTTTATTAACTTGAAAGACCGAATTTATGTTGCATGGGTCTTAAAGATGAATTCCTTGCTTTAAATTTAATGGCTGCCATAGGCCTGCAAAGGGACTGGCTTAATTTTTCAGCAGGTATGCCACTTCAATTTCGTAATATATATCTTCTTCCTGAAACTGCATATTTTGTATTATATGTGTATACATATATGTACATAAACATATGCAGAAAACTGTGCCATGATTGTCATAGTTAGTGTCATTTTTCGTACTGATCAAAATTACTGTATAATTTCTTTCTCTTTCTTATTTGAACTTTCCTCTTGATACCACTGTTACGTTTTCTATACCTAGTGCTAATGCAAAGTTTATTATGAATAAATCCAATTACTTATCTAATCATAATTAAAGTCTAGACGAAGAAAACATATACTGGGGTTTGTCCCGACCTCTATATTTTTCCATTTCTTTTTTATAAATGTTTTAATCCATATAAAATTTAGATCTTTAAGTGTCTTTTCCTGTTTTATTACTGCATGCACATATCAATTCTAAAAAAATTATCTCTTTTATTGTTGTAAGTGTCTCTCAAAATTAAAATGTAATGGCAAAATTTTATAAATATAAAATCATGAGAATTATTACAGGTTGTTGTGAATTATAAATTTAACTGAATTGAATCCTATTTTTCTTTTCATAAGTTAATTATATAAAAATTATTTACTATTACCAACAATTTTATTAATGAAAAAAGTTTAAGTGAAATGCTCATAAAGGAGTTATTCAAACTAACTCAATTGTATGAAGTCTTGAACTAGCAGTTAACTATAGGAAATAAATCCAAATATTAAGTAAAAAAGTGGAGAAAATGAAGCCGGACACTATTCTTATAAATGTATAAATTATGTATTAAAACTATTTTTTCACAGATTAAGATGCATCAAATTTGATTTTTGAGATATCTAAGATAATAAATAAATCCTTTAAAAATATGAGACAAACTATTCAAATTAATATAATTCAATGTGTGGATTTGATATCCTTGCTTTCTGTTATTCTTCTGCGCAATCACTCTATAGGTTCAATTTGAGAGTGTTTTATTTCTTGAAATATTATAATTGTATTTACAATTTTATGGGTTTGTTTGATATTTAAAATAATGCATTTTTTGCATGTTCTAGAAGTATGCATATACTTTTTTCTGATGATTCTTCACCCGGTCCCCCCCACCCCCCAAAAAAAAAAAAACTATATGCCGCGGGAAACTACCAGAAAGCAGCTTATTGCCACGGCCTTTTTGCATATGAAACTGGATGCCAAATATATTCGATTCAGATTTCTATTGCGGTTGCCGTTCTTCTTGAACATTTGCTGTAACTATACATTGCAATATCATAAATGATTTAAAAGTTATTTCCTGCATTTTTTTTTTTTTGGGGTTACATATTTCCTGCATATTTTGAAATAAATGAATTTATAACTGACAATTATGTTGTTGCATACTTAATTCTAATACCCTGGAAGCTTATTTGCAAATTGAGCGGCTTAAATTTCTAACAAAAGGCCTTTATGTTCAAAATACAATGGATGGTTAAAATGGTTGCTTTATCAAATACTTCGAATTGTGTCATCATTCTCAATTAGATGTAACTCTATCCAACTTGGTAAGTATCCTTCGGATCCCACAGCCAACTATGTTTTCCAAAACATAAAAACAATTAAACATTATTTATATGAACTAAATAACTGACATATTAAATTCAGCATTACACAAATTGCAATGCTGAATTCAAATAAGAAAAACGATTATGTGGATGCAAAATACTGATCTACTCCAGAAAAAATGCAGCCAAATCAATTCTTAGTTAATTTCAAAATTCAAAGTACACTTTAAGCAGCTTCATTATACGCTTATAAATCTTTTCCTTTCACAACTTTTAAACAATATACAAAAAGAAACACACGCACACATATTATTACGTAGTTCTGTTTTAGTCTTAATCAACTTTGCACCTGTTTGCATTGTAATCACAATTTTCGTACAGCTCTAACCCTGGTTGATCCAGTTGATGTTCTTCAAAGCAAGCACAAGGCCTACTCATCTTTCCAGTCAAAGCAATTTCTAGAGGCCTCTGAACTAACCTCGGGAAGCCAACATCACACCATACCTGAGCAAAAGAGACAACCTGTGTTAACATGCTAAGCTGACTGACCTTTTACAGAGCCACAATCATCCATAATTGTAATTTTTAATAACAATCAAAACTTTACTCTTAACAAGACGTCACCATTACTTTTTCCTTCTGTTTTTCTTCCCTCTCCTGGAAATGTAACTAAGTCTGATATCACATAAACCAAAGTTATGACTGTTCATGAAAATCTAGTCCTTATTGTAAGATGCAATTCCACAAGGAAAAGAGATTGTATAAAATTTACTTCACAAGTCAAATTGAGCAGATAAGAACAATACAACCTTCTGAGATATAAAAGATAAAGGGTTTACAAAACCAAATTTTGGTTGATTACTAACTCTTAGTCATAATTAGCATCTCATTAATTTCGCCATTCCAGAGCATTTCAAGCTCATAGGCTGGAGTATATGCCAATCCAATGTAATTTCTGCCAAAAACTTTCAACATATTCTATTTTATTGGATGTCTCCGAAGAGACTCAACATATTCCATTTTGTTCACTCATAAATTTGCATAGTTTTCCATAATTCTATTGATTAGGTAATCAATGTACTTAGGGTATTGAAATGAGCATCTTAAATCTAATAGAATAATCAAGCCTCATAATCTACATGAAATGGATGTATGTAATTACTATTGGGGTCGTGAAACAAGAATTAGTTCGCAAGTTACAAAATAAACATTGGCTAATTATGAAATTTTCATTTAGTTTTTCTACTCACAGGTCACAACAGAGATATGTCATATAAAGCTAGTGACAATATATACCTCTCCACCCTCATCTTGACAACATCCTGAACTGCAACTAGGTTGTTTAGCCTCTTCAATCTTCTGCTTTTCCAAAAGCTGTGCACCTCTAGCAGCCTTTGCTTCAACCCCTTTCAAATATTTAGTAGGATTCCCTAGGCTATCGTAGTATCGACCAACTAGTCTACCAACATACCATTACAGTAAGGATATAATTTGAAGTAATCACCAAGAAATATGCTGTCACAGAATAATGCTTAATGTAATGATTTCTTTAAGCTAAGATATGGTAAATAAAAAGAGAAAACAGATAAACGTTAGCGGTTACCATCAATGAAAAGAATGCAGAGTTGAATTCATTCACGAATTCTATACAAAATATACCAGAGTAATTGGATATGTAATCACATCTAAAACAATATATTCTTTCTGTCTATAAATCATAAACACAGTTTTGAAATTTTAAGAAGAGCACAAATAATAATTATGATGCATATAAACATGCTTCTACAAAAATTTTACAAACACCAAGAAAAAAGAGTGATTCTAATCCATAATCAAATTCTCAAGAGTAAAATACACTTCATAGGTAATTTTACGTTCATAAAATAACCATTGTAAACTCTACCTGTAATAATGAGATACATCAGCTATGCTAAATTAAAGTGGAAATGGATAGAGGAAAATTGAGAGAATAAATATGTATTTGAACACGATGTCTAGATACATTGTGATTTTCCACCTGCCAATTGTCACTCAAACCTATATATCCATAGTCTCAAGTGTCAATATTGAAAACAAAAGAGAATTCAAGTAAAATCTAACTAGTGACTACATTACCTAATTTTTAGAGATTATAGATGATTATGCACATGCATGGCCTCACTTCCTGTGATGGAGCAAAGGTTTTCCATAACTTAATACTACATTCATTAAAAAAAAAAAAAAAATCAGGCTTCATTTGAAATGCAGGATTTTAATAAATCTATAACATAATTGGACAAAGTAATCATCACGATGATATTATATGACATCCCATCTGACGAGATAAGAATTTTAACATAGGGAAGTTCCAAAGCTGTATAACTCACATAGTAAGATAAAAATTACAAATTGGATTTCTTTCTTGTTTCGAAGCTAGGTTCCTCGGCCCCAAAAATAATTATTCTACCTTATCTTCACAAATCCTCCTCAAGCCCCTTGATTTGAGGTTCCATGGAACCCAACCTAGTTTTATCAGATAAAAAAGTTGAAAAGAAAAAGAAAAAAAAGATTTATTGGGGTTTTAAGTACTTCTTGTTACATTCGTAAACAAGATCATCAAGATAAAAACAAAATAAGATAGAACTAATGCCTTAATATAAAAATCGAACATGTCTGATGAAATCTAATTTTTATAAGCTAAAATAATCAATGATTTTACAGGTAAAAATATTAATTGCCTACAATGGAGACATTTCAACACATTGATGACTTCAATCAACAACTTAAAACAATACAGTAAATGCAGTAAACATAACTCACTTATAGGTTTTAAAATAGAAATCCTTCCATTCAACAACGCTCTTCACCTGCATGCAAAATAGAATCATAAAAAAAGCAATAACTACTAAATGATCCCATGCATTCTGACTTCTGTAGTAAAATTCACACACTTGAACTAAGTTATTTCAATGTATTTATCAATATACTGAAGAGCACATAAATTGACAGGTTACACACATACACACAGAATACATCATACATTGTTAAAAGGGAGACAACAACAGGACATATTATATTAAAGTATAGATTGTGTACATAGGCTGTATAAATGTGACCCTATGACTTCAAGAGAATATAGAACTCTAAGTACCTTATAAGTGTTGACTGTTAGAGCTAGCAAGGTATTATTAATCCCACTTGTGTCAATCTACAAAGAAGGCATGATTGAACAATACTTTAGACAAATTCAGCACCTACAGGTTACCAAATTATTATATTATCAACTGTGTTCTAATTTGGAGAGAAATGACATATTTAGAGAGAGAGAGAGAAATACAAAATAGATAATCAATTAGTTTACGTGTTTCCCTTAGACTATATCATAAGTTACAAAACAGCAAAGCTTAAGTTACAAACTAGCTTGTCTAATTTCCTAACAACTCAGTTGAGCCTTCTGATACACCTCTTCAAGATGGAGTGTAGATGTTAATCATACCCAGCTTGTTACAAACATAATCAACCTTGGCACAATTAAGTGTTTTAGTAAATATATCAGGCAATTGCTCCCCAATCCTCACATAACTAGTAGTGGTAGGTGACAATCTATTTCAATGTGCTTAGCTTTCTACCTAATCAACGCAACATTAACAAAACTAGTTCAAAACACTTGGTGTTACTCACTTTTCTTCTTGTCAATGGGTGTTTATAACTACTAACAAAACTAGTTCAAAACACTTGGTGCAGATATGTATCAACATGTTTAAATCCCCCTACACGTAGCTAGAAGCCAATCCCCTAATTTTAGCAGCAAAGTCCAGCATGTCTATGAAAGAAAGCATTAGCATGTGGAAAACAGAATGAATTAGAAAATCCAGAAAGAAGGCAGGCATCAAGGGTGCAACAACAGGCTGAAATAAGAAATCCAGAGAGAGGGCAGCCACAAAGGTTCACCACAATGATAGCAGATGTGTGGACCATCACTGTCTTGTCCACCATCATAACCACCGCTGGTCCTACCACCTCTAGTACCCATCCTGCCACTAACTCAACCCCCCTCTGCCTCCTCCCCTACTTGCAAGGGCCAATAAGTCGCTAGTCTCTGAAGGCTTGATAAGATCCTCTTCAGCATAGATCCTCACTCTAAGGTGTTTAGAAAAGACCTCATCAAGTGAAGGAAGCTCTTCAATAGTGAGCAGCTGGGTCCTAGCAATTTCATATTGGGGCCCAGTCCAGCAAGCAAACAAATCATTACAATTTGCTCTTGTTGCTTTTGCATCTTTTTCACATCATAAATAATTGGAACAATAGTTCTTAGTTCTTCAAAAGCTCTTTTGACTTCAATGAAGTTTTCTCACAAATTTCTACATTCTACCCTTCCTGTCTGCTCTGTATAAGCTCAATAACTACTCATGAACATATATGAGGTCCTGTTTGCCTTCATAAATTCTAGGTGATCCCACGAATGTTTGACCATTGAACGATGCTAAGTGACATCATCTATATATGGGTGCAGGATTTTCTGAATCTACTTATACAGTTTATCTTCTATCATTATCTACTTCTTAGCTACCTTGTCTTTCGGTGGGTCTTCTGTCAAATGTTTACCTTGATCAAAGTTATTTGAGCACTGTCAGATGGTGCGTTTCCCATGTCCATAATTCTTCCTTCCCTCTAGAAGTCTCTTAGTGATTTTAGCATTAGACATAATTTCTGTCATGACTTTCAATTCATTGCTTTCCACTACAGTCTCCTTACTAATTGGAGACTTGTCACCAATCACATTTTCAGTATCACTAGACATGCTTCTAGTGGTATTTGATCTCCACTTTTCCAAAACACTCCTAAAAAGGCCAAAACTTTGTTAATAAGAGTCAAGTCACAAGCAAGAACAGAACCAGACAACAATCCGACACCAACCCAGGACAACAAGCAACAACCAACCAAAGTCAACCAATGAGCCAACCTGCAACGAGCTAACCCACAAGGAAACAAACTGATTTTGACTCTCCTAGTCAAAATCGCAATTAGTCAAGTCCAAAATTTGCAGTCAACACAAGTTTCCTAGCAAAAATCACACCACCACACCGAAACTCGCACCCACCAGGTCGGAGTCACACTCACCATGCCAAAAATGCACCTAGCAGGTCGAAGTCGCATGTAGCTCAAGATGCCTCCACCAATCAGTCCTTATCTGACTCTCTAGGTCGCAAATGACTCTTATAATTTAATCTTGTGGGCATAATGTTTGCACGTGAAATGCTAGTCTTCCTCTCAATCATATAAACGTAGTGATAAAGAAAAGAGCAATGTAGCTCAAGAAAACAAATATTCCCGTTACTGAAGAAGCTCGAGAATTATTTTTGGGAGGATACTAGTAAAGATATTCCTATGAAAATATTAACCCAGAAAGAAAATAACCACTTAGAGTGGCTATTCAAGTTAATAAATTCACACATCACCACTCTGAGTGGTTATTGTTCCTTCAAGATAAATATTTTAATAAAGAGTTCCTAAGGAAATCTCCCATTATTTTTTAGGTTAATATGCAACAGGAAATAATCAATTCTAGGAATTATTATGTGAACAAAGTGGATATGTATATAACGAACTACTCCAATTACAACCTCTGTGCTAGATAAACCACGCAATGAGTCTGAGTCTTTCTCTTGGATGGAAAAACAAAAAATAAAAATGGTAAATATAGAAAAAAATAATTAAAAGAAAACTAGAATGATTGAATAAATATAACTGTTTCTCAGAGGTGTAGAAGCATGTCTAGATTACACTTTTATTCAGGTAGTCCCTTGCATTCAAATATGGCCTTCTAAGAGGCGTTTTCACTTTCTAATATTCTGAAAAACTACAGGGCAGACCTGACTTGAATTATTTTACTTGATGTTGGTTTATTGATTATCCTCCTATTTAGAAGATCGTTTCACATGACACAAGTTCATCATTATCCAACGCATACATTTTTTTTCTTTTGATTTCCACTTGCTTAATATATTTCTCTTCTACTATTAAACTACTTTTTTGATGAAATGTGATTAGAAATATTGAGAAGAATGCAGATGTTGAACAAATTTTGCCACACTTTCATATATACATATAAGAAAAAAAATAAATATAACAGCAAAGGTGCAAATAAAACTGATCCAATCAGGTTTTGTAAAATCCAAGCCAAATCTGACCAACTAAGTCTAAAAATTTGAAGGTCTTCCACCTTTTCTAATAAGAAGGCAGAAGATCTCAGCCTAGTATTTGTTTATGTTAATTAGGTGCAAATTTAAAATCAATGAATTACTTTTAACTAACTATATGAAGTTGAAAAAAAATTTAATAAATAAAAGAATAAATTACTTTATTTATATTTATGAAGGATTTAAATTATTTAAATTATATTTATAAAAAAATTAAATTATTTTAATTATAATTGTAAAAGAATTAAATTATTTAATTTAAAATTTTAAAAATTAAATTATTTTTTAAAAAATAAAATAAAAAATTATAATGATAAAGGGGTTGAAATTTGAAAAGGCGGGGAAATCAAATGTCGACTAAATCAAAAATTCTCAACCCTCAACACAGTAGCAGAGAGGAAACGAACAAGGTCTAATTAGAGGGCTTTTGGTTTTCGTCTATTCAAATTCAAATTTCTATTTCCCAAAACGGAGAAGATGAAGATGGAACCTAGCAGTTCCATTTTCGAAATTCAAGACGATGACTTCTTATCGCAGGTCGCGGCAGCGGAGGCCGATGCGATCTCAAACAAACGCCGCAAGACCAGCACTGCCACCGCCGTCTCCGTCGGTTCTCGCGATGGTTTCAAGGATGGCGGCAACGGGGGATTATATACTGCAGCTTTGAGAGGAAATGATTGTCTCCTTATGATGCAGCGAACCACAGCAGCCAAAGGAAGAACAACGGTCGTCACTCCCGCAGGAGGAAACGACGGCGTCTCCGTCGGCGGGGATTCTTGCTTCAAATGTGGCAAGTCCGGCCACTGGGCTCGGGATTGTATGGAAGCAGGACCAGGTGGTGAATGGCACATCGGTAATTTTGAAAGCGATACAAGCGTGGCCGAGAAACCCTGCCCCTTTGGATTGGGAACTTGTCTGGTTCTCACAGCCAATACTGAGAAGAATCGAGGTCGAAAATTTTACAAGTGTCCTATCAGAGTGGTTCGCTAATCTTAATTGTCATTGAGCATATATTAGTCTTTATTCTCTTAAGCCTTTGGCCTTGATTACAATGTCGTGTGCAGCGAAATAATCATCATCTTGTGCTTTAATCATGACACGGATCATAGTTGCTCATAGTGTTTGGGATCGTTGGGACTGGGGGTTGTGGCTTCTTTGAATGGTATGACAGTGCCGCGGGAACCATCATGACTGGCGGGACTCAGAGCTTTACTTCAAATTCATTGTTTCTAGTCATTCCATGTCCTTGCGGTGCTGGCTCTTGCCTAACTCTTACAGCTAAAACTAGGAAAAATGTAGGCCAGCAATTCTATTGCTGTCCAAAAGACCAGGTAATGCTTTGGCTCCTTTTTTAAATTTAGATTGATGAGCATAGAGCCAAACGAATAATGGTTAGGGACAGCCAGCGTAACATATGACATGTATGGTCCATGTACAGCTGAAATGATCATTGCGTATAATTATTCGACTTCATTTGCTTCATCCGTAACACTTACTGTTCACTCAACATTGGGAGAAGTTACAATTCATAAAGGAGAATGATGACCTTTACATCAACTTAACTAAACCCTGCGCTGTGTTTAGGGAAACTCCTTTGAGGAGATGATTATATGTATTAGCTCTCTGTGGGGAATTTGTTCATCACATGTTCCTTTTTGTATTTGTTCTACCATATAAATATAAATTACTTATTACTAACTAAAGATTATGAACAACATCACATTCCTATTGTTGGATGGATAACCCCCAACCATTCCAAGCCAAATGATCACAGAACATTTTGTATGTGCAGAAATTAGAACATTGTTATGCAATGACAAGATTGCAAGTTCAGATACGCTGTAGCTCCTTCCCATGAATAGTTGGAAGATCAAATGTTGGTTAGGAACTTAGAACCAGAGTTTGCAAATTTCTCCTTTTGTATAATTTATATTAACCTGTCTTTGATCCTTTTCACATTTGTTGTCTATCTTATTTGTTACTTGATTATATTCTGAATTTCTGATAGATGGGTTCATTGTAGGATAGGACTCATTCTGAGAGATTCTGTTGAAGCATCTAATGCGTCATAGCTTTTGAGTTGTCTTATAAAAAACTTAAGAGCATGCTAGCTCACTAGATCAAGCTTCTAATTGTTTTTTTTTGGTTTTTTATTTTCACTTTCTGAATTGGCTCTCATGGAAGTTACTGTTTTGTGATGTACATATAGTATTTTATGGCTTTATTTCTGAGTAGGGAAGTTCTTGCGGTTTCTTCAAGTGATGCAATGAGCCAACTGTAGGAGGAGTATCAGCGACAGCTAGTTCTTACAAGGTTAGTTATAATACGGGAACGGGTGACAAAAGCAAGCCAGGCTTTGGTTTCAGCAATGGGTCTACCTGTTTTAAATGTGGCAAGGAAGGACATTGGGCAAAGGAATGCCCTACTGCTTCATCAAATTCTCCAGTAGAGGGACATAAGTCTACTCCGTCAGGCACTTGTTATAAATGCAATAAGGCTGGACATTGGGCAAAAGAATGCCGCACAGCTCCATCAAATTCCCCAGTAGAGGGACAGAAGTCTACTTCGTCAGGCACTTGTTATAAATGCAATAAAGCTGGACACTGGGCAAGGGATTGCCCTTCAAGTCAGTATGTAAACCTGTAGACGAAGCATTAGACCAATTTTCTCTTTCGGCTTGCCTTGCTACGATGCTTGTATATTGTTTAGTGTGCAAACTACTAAATGTAAGTAGATATCTTTTGTTGCTTACATAGAATTCCAAACAAGCTAGTGAAGGTGAAACAGAAGTTTTGAATCTTGGACTACGTTGCTGTTTTATTCTTTTCTCATCTGATAAATGAATGAGTGAATTTCATAGTGAACTTCCTTTGTTAATGCCTTACGTTGCGGAAAACTGTCTACCAGCAAGTAGGAAATTCTGGGTATGGGTTTTAACATAGGTTGAATTGTACAACCTTATTATTTTGAGGACACAGTTAGCAAACTGGTTCACCGTTGTAATCATTTTCTGGCTGATTGAAAGGCTGTAAATCTTTGATGTCACAGGTTAGAATTGGATAACTGGAATGTTAAGCAGCCAAAAATAAACAGACAATCCATTTTCATATCATGTCTGCAAGTATAAGTCCACTGCCATTGAGGACTGATTAAGGTGAAACACCATTCTTCGAACATCATAGCGTGAAACAGAGAAAAGGCAAGAATACGATAGTGTAACGACGTTGTTGCGTACAGGGCAAGTCATATACCCGGAAAAGGACTATAAGTATGACAGTTCTGTGATTTTTATAAATTGAATTTTATATATAAATTTAATTTATTAAATATATTAAATCTTATAAATTAAATTATATATTTAATAAATTTAATATTTTATTTTAAACTTTGTAACTACTTAGTAATAATAATTTTTGTGGATATTTCTTTTTTTTTTTAAACACAAAATTCTTGAATCACAAGGATTAATCTAATGGAAAAAGTGACTCATAAAATGCCGTTATGCGTCACTTACAGAACTACAGCATCAAATGCAATTCATTAGCTTCCACAGAAAAATAAAAACTTATACCCATCACCTACAAAACGTGATGAAATTAAATCCACTACCTGCAAAACGTGATTCTATCAGATTGCTGCAACAGAAATTCCACCGGAGATTCCTTCGGCATTCTTTTGCCCTTCCCTTTCCTTTGGAATACCAAAATGCTGTCTCCTTCCACTAATCTTTGAAGTAACTATAGGTCAGAAGCTTAATTAAGGAGATAAATTTATAGGGAGAAGGTGTGACACCAATTAAGATGTCATAAGAAGGTCATCACTCTCAGCTCTTTTTCTCACTTTGCATCCAGAGTCCAGTTGAGAGGGTTGATAGATGATTCCCTCAGTTTCTTCGCTTGAAGGAGTGTCTTCAGTTCCTCTTCATTCTGCTTAAAGCTTCCAACTCCAATTCCAGTTGCATGAGAGTCTAATTCATCGATATCTTACATCCCTTGGTTTTATTCCCTTGAACAGAATAGTTAGAGCCATGTATTTGGTAGATACCACACCCTTTTATCTTTGCATCAAACTCTTGCCCGGTTTCAATAAGAACTCAAATGAAACCTTTGGGATGTGTCGGGAGCACTGATCATTAGCTCTGCTGTTCTTCAATTTATTCATTATCTGAAGACAACAATTTCCATCAAACCATAAATAGACATGATCGGAAATCAATTGCGCAGCATCTCTATCTGAAGATAAACTTTTGTATTCAACCCTTTCACCATTAATTTCTTCTAAGTAGCGTTTACATCCAACACGCCAAGTGTACCTCACCTCATCTACGGGAAACTAAGGAACAATGATGCAGAGAAGGAATGCCAAGAAATTTGAATGTAGAGGAAGTTCAATTGTCACCAAAGCTTGCGTTGTTCGATAGTTGAACCAGTCTGGAATTTTGCTTCCCGGGAAACAAACAGCAGCTTGTTGAGGAAGGATATTATTTTGATTTCCATCTTCTTCCATTGCTGATAAGCGTTCATATACTGCTTGCTTTACTTGAATAAGGGCATCTGTTTCAATGGTCTTGAGAGCAGGTTCAACCAATTTCACACAATTTCAGTACGAAAATTTTAAGTTTGATCTGAATCTACTTTTTCCATTCAGCGGTTCAATGGTTGAAGCAGAAACTATCTCCAAACATGTGCAATTAGTGGCATATAAGATCTCATGGAATGATGGAACCTTGGGTAGAAACCCAAGGCTCCCACAACTGCTTAAGTCATGATTTGTTAGTCCAAAAGATACTTGATGCTTACTGGCAATCTCTCAACGTTGCTTCCACGAAGTGATAAACGTTGTAATGTTGATAAGCAGCCAATGTTCTCAGGGAGTTCTGATAAGTTAAAATAATTTTTCAAACGTAAGTCCCCAAGAGACCTTAAGCCATCAAGTATGATATACAAATTTGATGTGTCAAGTTGTGCAGTGTCAGAAAGATCAAGAACCTAAAGAGACCTCAAGTCAGACAGTTTGTTTGGCAGATTCTTATGACTAGCACAACGGTTCAGATATCAAGTTTGAAGCTTGCTGAGACGCCCAATTGATGAGGGCAGTACATCAATCGCTGTGGATCCTGAACTCAAATGTATCATATCATCGGATGTAACAGAAAATTCCTTAAGACTACGGCAGCCACGAAGTGAGAGCTCCCTCAGAGATCTTAAATGAATGTCGCTTGGAAGACTCTTCAGCTCCCTGCACCAACCTAGTTCTAGTTTCACCAACTTCTGAAGAGACAAAATTGATGGATGAACATGTCTCAGACTTCTAAAACTAGAGAGATATATATAAGTTCTAGATTTGATGCCTTAGAGAAATCTGGGACATGTTCATCCATCAATCTTTGTTGCATAGAAATTTAAATTTTCAGGTTGTGCATCCTAGCCAAAGCTTGAGGACTTAACTCCAACTCTTTGATTTTTGCCACATTCAAAGTAAGGCTTAAAGTTTGAGTCCCCTGGAAAACATAAGAAGTGAACAATTCAGAAAATTAAAAAAAATAAAAGAATCATTTCAAGAGATTTATTTAAAAGTCCCACTCAATTTTACGATTCTAAACTAGTAGAATATTTTCTTCTAGTTTAGATATTTCGCCCATCATATGAAAGAGGATATTTTCTGCAATTTCACTTCACCATTTCATTCTTCAAAACTTGATAAATATCATTTGGATCCCATAACTGAATACCTTTTCTAGGATTTGTAGGAGATTCTTCACATACAATCTCCTTATCTGTTTCTTGTAGTAAGTTATGCATCCAAACACAATGTTTAGAAATTGTTATAAGAGCTTTGTCTTAAAAAATTCATAATTCAATAGTTGTTGAATACCACATGCATCTAGTAGTGTTCTTATGCGATCAATTTGTGCAAATCCTTTGAAAAAGTATGCAATATATAAAAAAATATTTTGCTCTTCATGATCTAGACCATCATAGCTTAATCTCAACATAGAATGAATTTTAGCATATGGTTGCAAATGGCATCTTTTTAAGTTTTTGCTATTTACTTTTCCATTCTTCTTTACTTTTGTCATACACAGAGGAACCCAGCACTTTAATTTAAAGCTAATGGAGTGCCTTTGGCATAGTTAATCACTATCATTGACAGCCCAGTGAACTCCAATTCCACAGAATTTGATTTAAAGGCACTCAAATTGAGCAGCTGAAGTGCTTCATCTAAATTCAATGCCTTTACCTCATGTATATCATCTGCTTCTTTACTAGGCACATGTTTATCTCTTGTTGTCACCAGAATTCTACTACCAGGTCCGAATCAATAATGACCTTCAGCCAAATTCTTCAATTGCTCTGGATCATTGACGTCATAAAGAACAACAAAAACCTTTTTGCGACAAAGCCTCCTTATCAAAAAAACTGATCCCACATTTAGCATTCCAACATTCATATCTTTCTCCTCCAGCAAAACAGATAGAAGTTCATTTTGTAAATGAGTTACTTCATTTTTCTCCTGTTTCTCCCTGACATTTTCCAAAAAGCAGCAGCCTTCATATTCAGAGCAGAATTGATTAAAGACCACATCAGCAATAGTTGTTTTGCCTATGCCCCATGCCCCAAATTCCAATTATGCGAACATGTTCTAATCCATTGAGCAATAATGATTTCAGGTGTGCAATTTGCTCATTTATTCCTACAAGATCTTTTGTATTACTTTTGGTACATGTGATTCAACCATAGAGACCCATGTTTTACAACTGATGTGATACGGTCAGCTTCAGTCCTGCACCATAGGAAAGAAAACTAAAAACATGAAATTCAATGAAATTAATATTCATTTTGAGAAGTCTATACAAGGTTTCAGCCATTAAATTAGGTTATTTTCTTTTATAATCAATAGGTTAAACAGTGAAGGGAAGTCTACTGTCCATCCATTAAACAGCATAAAATAGGTACTAGTTTGTTTATCAGCTTGATTATGAATGTTGATCACATCTTGTTCATCATAAAATTTTTTACATCTAATCTCTCTCTGTCTCTCTCACACACACACACACACATTTAATAATCCAATTTCTGACTTAAATGTTTCAACAGTTTCTTGCTATTGGTGTGGAAGGCATCAATAATATGGGCATTTTGAAATGAAGGGAAATGTTTCTAGCACATTATGAGACTGCATACACATGCAGATATAGATAAATAGAAAAAAGGATGAAGATGTGAGAGAATATTGTGGATAGGGATCTCTAGCTGACTTTGAGATTCAAAATAAAGGGATGCAGTTAAGAGAGAGAAAAAAATATGAAACAGTTAGTGAAAGAAAAAATACGTGACTCATAAATAAAGAGCACTCCCTATACTGTCTGTATCTATCTAAAGTCACCAGAAGTTACAATATTTTCCAAGTCAGGAGATCCAAAAACATGGTAAGAGTAATCAATTTATTAATCAAATCAGCAAAATAAATAAATTTATTACTAAGAATATATCTACTTACCCAAAATTTGTGGAGTAAAATCCAGCTAAATTAGCTGCTGTCTTCATTGCCATTCTCCAACCATGCACCTTTGCCAAGTTGTCATTAAATGCCTTTTCAAATTCTGCGAATTCACTTCCATAGCTGCCATTCTGGTTTCGAACATCTGAAGGATCTATGTAGTAAAAAATGGGTATCACAATTTGGCCATTTTTTTTCCCTTGCATTCAATGATTTTTGCAAGCTCTTACACGCACCATTTTAAAGAAGCATAGTCTTTTGAGAATATGATCATTGAAATAAGTGATTCTTCAATTGCTGCGCAAAAGTGCTGCTGATATTTCATCTTCTCTCTGCAGTCTCTCATCTTTGTAGGTTTCAATTTTCTTATGGTGTAATGCCCCAAACAAATGGCTAAGAAAACCAAAACGAGTGTCTGAACCTTGAAAGCTCAGAAATACATCATATCGTATTTGAGAAACATGAAAATGAGAAGAGAAAGGAGAAGCCATTGGATCATTGAAATAGGTTCACATCAACTGGTGTGAATCTATGCATCAGAATCCCACGAACAAACGTGTTGGTCTTCAATCTGCCTAAATGGCTACGTAGTAATGTGATCAATGAGTCTCATAATATAATGTATAAAATTTAGTAAATTTAATAATTGAAGTCTGTTAAATGCATCTATGAATTGTGGCAAATTTAAAGAATATATACACTACAAAGAGCCTAAATTTTATTTATAATCCAGCAATGATTAATTAGAAAAAGAGGGAAATTTTTGTAAAATAAGATGCGAGAATTATATGAACCAAAGAAAAAGTTGCCCTACATATATTTTTCAAAAAATCTATTAAAAATTAAAAAAAAAAATCTGATTTGTGCTAACGGCATGCATGAACTCTAGTATATAAGAAATACGGAATGAACTAAGAATGTTATTTACGGAGTTAAGTTAATTCTCATATAAAATTATATGGCACAATAATTTATTGGTTAAGATTGAACATATAAATAATGTTTCTCCACAAAAGAAACAAAATAGTGTTTGAATTTTATTTTGCATTCTTTTTTAAATTAAATTTTTATTTCTTAAACAATTAGTATTGTATATAGTATAGTATCACTTTAATTATTTTAAAGCATTTGTATTGAAAATGAGAAATAGGCTGCATATTTTACATGAGAATTTACGCTATATATGAATACACAAAAATAATTGAACAATATTTATAAGAATAATACAACTTACGGATCAAATTGGATAAAGAAACTGAGAAATAATCTTTCCATGGTACTCATAGTTAGCAACAAATTACAATATTAAATTCAAATAAGAAAAACCATATAGCAACCCATAAGATCTAACCTTTCATCAAATACAGATAAAACTGGATCATTGGTTTGACAAAGTTACATCTATTCTGAAGCTTTTGGTTCTTGGATAAAAACCGATAAAGCTTGGAGCAGAAGTCACTGATCAAGGCTAGAATAGCAGATATATAAATACCTTTTTTACCTCAGCAGCTTGCTTGTGTCATAGACAAAAGGGATCAGCTCCAAATTTGCTTTTTCAATGCAGGATAATTCATGATGAGAGGCAGTGGCACATAATCCCTAACACAATTTCAGAACAATAGAAGACATCATGACTTGGTTAAGCTTTCCATAGTTTAGAGGCCCAAGTGACTGGGTAAATTTTTGAATTATTTTTGAAATTTTTTTATTATGTAATGATATTATTATTTATTTTGTTGAGAATTGTATCAGAATTTAAATGGTATGTGTCTAGTTATGAAAATATTTTATTTCTAACAATTTCTTCAGAAAACTTCTCATAATATATAATTTGATTTATTGGAAACGTTTGGTTTAAATATAAAGCTAAGCGAGAAATGTTAATTAGCTTGTTAATTATTATTTGACATCTTATTTGAATTAGCATTGTAATATTTCTAGTAGCTTATATGTAGTTCTAGTTATGTAACTGTTATGATTTACTCTTCTACTTTAAAAATAAAACCATTGTTATTGTGCATAATATTGCTAGGAGATGTTTTTTTATGTCAATTGTGTATGAATACATAATTAGTGCTGTTATTTTTATGAATTAAATTTTATTATTTATTTAAAAAATTTAAATTATTAAATTTATTAAATAATTATTTAAATGTTATATTTGTTTAAATAAGTTGAATAACAACTCAACCATAGAAGAAAACAAAAGAGAAAAATAGGATAAGAAAATAGTACCCAATCTACCAACTAATAATAGCTAAACTTATTGAATCACCTGTTTGGATTAATAAGTTGAGTGGAAAGTTCAAATGATTCATCCATCAATTTCATGAGAGTATATATTTTCTGTGATTTTGCTTTACATGTTATTTTTCAAAACTTAGTATACTCCGAGCATTAAAACTATCTAATATTATATACAATTAAATAATAAAATAATTTATGAGACTTTTTCATAAAAAAATTATATATAATAACTCATTTGATAAGTAAAATACTGAACTACACCTAGGGTATAGAAAATACATCTGACCATTTAGTAAAAAAATAAAGAAAATTTCATTAATCTTGTCTTTTTTAGTCTTTCCTTTAACTTGTAAATAAAAATGATAATGTGTATTATTCGTTGATGGGGCACCAATATGTGTAGGCGTAAGTTTTTTTTTAGTACATCATTGGAGTTAATTAAAGCATATGGCCATTGACTTGCATTGGGCACACCATTAATCACTGGTAAGTGCAAGAACAGAGATTAGAGTGCAATTTGCTGTGAAAACAAATGGAGGAAAACCACTAATGGTATATTACGCAAACAGCATTCCTCTTAAAGTTAAGTACTTTAATTAATCATTTTTATAAGCACGCATTATATATTGATTGATACAGAAGACTTGGTGAGTCAAAGCGTTTTGTTTTTAGAAAGTGGAAATGATTTTTGCACAATAAAACTTTTATGTAATATAAAATATAAGGAAGACGGATAAATTGATTGTAAAATTTAATTTAGTTTGTATAATTTAATAAGTTTAATGATTTAAATTTTATATTATAAAAATTAAGTGAAATAAAATTATAAAAATAATAATATTTTTTAAAAAGTAAGAAAAAAATTAAAGAAAAGATGGGAAGTAATAAGGAAATACAAAAAGAAAGGAATTTAAAAGAGAAAACACTTGCTTTCTTTGCCTCCATGAGAGGAATTGAATGAACACTCTTTGGCTGTGGCCGGCAGGTGGCGTGAAGTTGCGTACCGCGCGTATCATTAGAATATTGGTGAGTCAAGGTTTGTTGATTATAATAAAGTCTCTTCAATAATGGAATTCCAATTTGGCATTAGCACATTCCCCGATCCATCCTTTTCCTCCTGTCACATTCCTTCGCACCAACTTTTGGCCGCCGGCCAAAAGTTGGATTTTAAAACTGAAAACAAAGCTCACAGACTAGTCAAATTACTAGCTTTCACCAATTAAATTTAATAATTAGTTTATAATTTGTGAATATTTAATAAACTTACGTTTAATAAAATTATTTTTACTTTAATTGAAATATTTGTTTACTCTTAAAAATGCGTCACCTATCAATACCATTCCAAGTCAGACAAAATGGTGGTGTGTCGTTTCCCTCAACAGCAGAGAAATTAATTCGGCGAAATTTCACTGTAAAAAAGGTAAGCGTGTGAGCAATTCAATTACATTAGTTTAAATCACTTCTATATAATCAGATGTTGTTATTGTTGTGAGGAAGTTGCAGCACTCTCACATTCCTTTTCAACTGCTTTTGCTACTGTTGCTAACCCTTCACCATGCTTCCTTCCACTTTAAAAATTTTATTTGTTTTGCTGCTGTTGCTATTTGCAATTTCATTCGACAGTGGCAGCTCCATCAATAATGCAGAGGAGATTCGTTGCAATGAAAAGGATCGCCGGATACTTTCTATCTTCAAACAAGGCATTGTAGATCCTTCCAACCGGCTCTCTTCATGGTCCAGTGAAGAAGATTGCTGTTCATGGTTAGGCGTCCACTGTGACAACATCACTGGTAGAGTAACAGAGCTTCATCTACAAGGTGATGCACTTGATCATTATTATGGATCAAAAGCCTTGAGAGGTGAAATCAACCTGTCTGTCCTTCAACTAAAATTTTTGAACTACTTGGACTTGAGCTGGAATCTGTTTGAAACTATACATATTCCTCCGATCAATGGTTCAACTGTAGATAGTCAAATCCACAATCACTTCTCCTACCTCCATTACCTCGACTTATCATATAACAGTGACCATCTTCGCATGGATAATCTTCATTGGCTTTCTTCTATCTCTTCGATCAAGTATCTCTATCTCAGTGGCATTGATCTTCAAATGGAAACTAATTGGCTTCAGTCAATCTCTATACTTCCATCACTTTCAGAGTTGCGCTTGAGCGGATGTCAACTTAATAAGGCTGGTTCTCCTTTTGGTCGGTATGTCAATTTCACTTCACTCAAAGTTCTAGATCTTTCTAATAATAGTTTAGGTTCTGAGGTACTAAGATGGGCATCTGTACTCAATGGTAGCCTTTCTGATCTTATCCTTTGGAGGAATCTTTTAACAGGCCAAATACCCGACACCTTGTTGAAATTTCAACATTTGGAATCTTTGGATTTGTCCGATAATGAACTCAATGGATCATTTCCTGATTGGTTGGGGCATTTCAAATATCTAAAATCTCTTGAGCTTTCCAGCAATTCATTTTATGGTGTCATGCCTTCAATTTTAAAAAATCTATCATCGCTGGTCCAATTAGATCTCAATTCCAATCATTTCAAAGGATCAATTCCTGATTGGTTGGGGCATTTCAAATATCTAAAATATCTTGACCTTTCTGGCAGTTCATTTCATGGTGTCATGCCTTCAAGTTTAAAAAATCTATCATCGCTGGTCCATTTAGATCTCAGTTCCAATCGTTTCAAAGGATTAATTCCTGATTGGTTGGGCCAATTTAAATATCTAGAATTAATTAATCTTGATGCAAATTCATTTTATGGTCCCGTTCCAGCAGCACTAGGAAACTTATCATCCTTAACCTATTTATCTCTTGGCTCAAATCACTTGAGCAGTCTTCCTGCCAACTTTTGGAAGTTTGCAGCAACAATTAAAGAGGTAATTGATATTTCTCACAATTTAATTACCGAGGACATTTCAAATATTTGGCTAAACACCAGTGACTTACGGCTAAGTGATAATAATTTCAGTGGAGTGCTTCCGCATCTATCACCAAATGTCAGATTACT
This sequence comes from Dicorynia guianensis, assembly GCA_037013595.1. Lineage (NCBI taxonomy): Eukaryota > Viridiplantae > Streptophyta > Magnoliopsida > Fabales > Fabaceae > Dicorynia > Dicorynia guianensis. The sequence goes on from JASUAB010000005.1 coordinate 32,117,580, forward strand.
CGATGTAAGTAACAATAGTTTCTCAAGTATTTCTTCCCTCTTGTGCCACGGACTGACTGAGGAAAAGAATTTGGAAATTCTAGATGCCTCTTATAATAAACTTTTTGGAGAACTTCCTGATTGCTGGTTAGCTTGGAAATCTTTGGTTGATTTGAGGTTAGCTAGCAATAGCCTGACTGGTACAATTCCTAACTCAATGAGTTTGTTATCCAATCTCCAACTTTTGGATTTGTCTAAGAATAAATTTTTTGGGGAGATACCAATCTTGCTACAAAACAACAAGAACTTATTGATCCTCAACCTAATGGGAAATAATTTTTCTGGAAGTATACCAAGCTGGATAGGACAGAAGATGAATATTTTGGCATTGAGATCCAATCAATTTAGTGGCACTATTCCATCATGGATATGCCAAATCTCTTCTCTTATCATATTGGATCTTGCTGATAACAAACTCTCAGGATCAATACCTGATTGCCTATCTAATATTACTGTCATGAAATCAGTAAAAGAGATTGACAATCATGAATTCATAATCGATGTTGATAATGCATTTTCATTTGAGATGTCTGAGTATTATACACAAATTATATTATTTATTAAAGGTCGTAATTTGGAATATGGTTACTCTCAGAGACTTGTACGTTTGTTAGACCTATCAAGTAATGAACTATCTGGAACAGTTCCTTTAGGATTATTTGGTCTTCATGCATTGCACTTCCTGAACTTATCAAGAAACCAATTGATTGGGAAGTTACCATTAGAAATTGGAAATATGACAAACTTGGAATCCCTGGATCTCTCTTGGAACAAACTTTATGGTCAAATCCCACAAAGCATTTCTAGCTTATCTTTTCTTAGCACCTTAAACCTTTCATACAATCATTTCTTTGGGCAAATTCCATTAGGGACCCAACTCCAAAGTTTTGAAAAATACAGTTACATTGGCAATCCTAATCTCTGTGGAGCTCCTCTACCAACAAGCTGCAACAACGTGAGAAAACCCGGTGACAAGGAACCATTTGAAGAGGACAAAAATGAGTCTGACATGTTTCCAGGGTTTTATATTGCCCTAGAAGTTGGATTTGTCACTGGTTTTCTAGGAGTTTGTCTTCCTATTTTCTTCAGGAGATCATGTAGGCATGCTTATTTCAAGTTTGTGGATGACATGAAAGACAGACTTTATGTTACATGGGTCTTGAAGATGAAATCCTTTCAATGTAAAAGCTGCCATTAGCTGGCAAAGGGAGTGGCTTCATTTTCCAACAGGTATGACACCTCAATTTTAAAGTGTATGTTTTTCTTCCTGAAATGGCATGTTCTCTTGTTCTGTTTCTATAGTGTATACACATACATATACATGTATAAATTAATACAGATACAGTAAATTGCCGTTAATATCATATAGGAAATCTCAATGTTAGTGTCATTTTCTGTATTTATCAAATATCATTTTTTTGACCCGCTATTTATCAAATATTATTGTAATTTAACAAGTAATTTTCGTCTCTTTTTTTTTTATTATATATATGAACTTAAGTTCCACTTGATACTACTGTAAAGATTCTATTGCTTACTGCTAAATAGATAGATTATTGTGAATAAATGGAAACAGTTTCTTCTCTATTTACTTACCTTAATTGTCTAATATATAAGAGAAAACACACTTTATTTTCTTTTCTTTTCAATATAAATATGTTGGGGATTGTCCAAACCTTTAGTTGTTTATAATTTTTGTAAATATCTCAGTCCATAAAATTTAGATCTTGAAGTATTTCTGTCCCCACTTTCTGTCTGTAAATTTCTAGCTAGTGCTGCAAGCACATATCAGTTCTCAAAATATTTTCACTTTTATTTTTGTAAATCTCTAAAAATTAAAAGTTAGAGCAAAAATTGTGTTTATAATATAAAATAGTAAGAACAATTATCATGATTTAACCTCAATGATCAAGCTTAATTCAATTGTATTTCGTTATTCCTTTATAAATTAATTGAATAAAATGTATAATATTATCTACAACTTCATTAATGAAAAAGTTTAAGTGAGGTGCTCAGAAAAAATTATTTAAAAGAATCCATTTGGATGAAATATTGAACTAGGTAGTCCTTAGTTATTAAAAAAAAAAAGAACTGACGATTTAGTAATTACAGTGAAAATAAAACCTGCTATATTTTATTAAAGTGTAAATTATATATTATAACTCTATTTCATTGTTTCACATATTACATCGAATTTGAATTGATCTTTTGAAAAAGATGGATAGCTATTCAGATTAATTTAATATAACACCATGTTTGAAATTGTTATCTTTGCTTTTTGTTGTTTCTTCTTTTAATCATCATATTTGTTCAGTTTGTGAATGCTTTACTTTCATAAAAATATTGTAATTCTATTTATAATTTTATTGTTTTCTTTAATCTTTAAAATTATGCATTTTTTACATGTTCTAGAAGTATAATATTATAGTTTTCTCTGATTATTTTCCTCTATTACTTGCCTCAGGAAACTATCAGAAATCAGCTTAGTGCCATGGCTTCTTTGTATATGGAATTGGATGCCTCAATATATCGTATGAATCCAAGTTTTTATTCTGGTTGCCATTTCTGCTGACTACTGGCTGTAACTATATATTGCGACATCATATATGAATAAAGTTATTTCAATCATAATTTTTTTTGGTTTTTTTTTTCACTTTCTGAATTGGTTTTCATGCAAGTTACTGTTTTGTGTGGCGCATATAGTATTTTATGGCTTTATTTCTGACTAGGGAAGTTCTTGCGGTTTCTTCAAGTGGTGCAATGAGCCCACTGTAGGAGGAGTATCAGCGACAGCTAGTCCTTATAAGGGTAGTTATAAGACGGGAACGGGTGACAAAATCAAGCCAGGCTATGGTTTCAGCAATGGGTCTGTCTGTTTTAAATGTGGCAAGGAAGGACATTGGACAAAGGAATGCCCTACTGCTTGGTCAAATTCTCCAGTAGAGGGACAGAAGTCTACTCCGTCAGGCACTTGTTACAAATGCAATAAGGCTGGACATTGGGCAAAAGAATGCCCTACTGCTTCATCAAATTCCCCAGCAGAGGGACAGAAGTCTACTTCGTCAGGCACTTGTTATAAATGCGTAAGGCTGGACATTGCGCAAGGGATTGCCCTTCAAGTCAGTATGTAAACCTGTGGACGAAGCATTAGACCAATTTTCTCTTTCGGCTTGCCTTGCTACGATGCTTGTATATTGTTAAGTGTGCAAACTACTAAATGTAAGTAGATATCTTTTGTTGCTTACATAGAAGCAGTTAGAATTCCAAACAAGCTAGTGAAGGTGAAACACAAGTTTTGAATCTTGGACTACGTTGCTGTTTTATTCTTTTCTCATCTGATAAATGAATGAGTGAATTTCGTAGTGTACTTCCTTTGTTAATGCCTTACCTTGCGGAAAACAGTCCACCAGCAAGTAGGAAATTCTCGGTATGGGTTTTAACAAAGGTTGAATTGTACAACCTTATTATTTTGAGGACAAAGTTAGCAAACTGGTTCACCGTTGTAATCATTTTCTGGCTGATTGAAAGGCTGTAAATCTTTGATGTCACAGGTTAGAATTGGATAACTGGAATCTTAAGCAGCCAAATGAATAAACAGAGAATCCATTTTTATATCATGTCTGCAAGTAGAAGTTCACCACCATTGAGGACTGATTAAGGTGAAACACCATTCTTCGTACATCATAGCATGAAACAGAGACAAGGCAAGAATACGGTAGTGTAACGACGTTATTGAATACAGGGCAAGTCATATACCCGGACCAAAACACAGGGCTGTGAGTATGACAGATCTGGGATTTTTATAAATTGAATTTTACATGTAAATTTAAGTTATTAAATTTCATAAATTTAATATCTTATTTTAAACTTTGTAACTACTCAATAATAGTAATCTTTGTGAATGTTTCTTTTTTTCTAAATAAAATACTCTTGAATCACAAGGATTAATCTAATGAAAAAGTGACCAATTAAGTCCCGTTATGCGTCACTTACAGAACTGCAGCATTAAATGCAATTCATTAGCTTCCACAGAAAAATAAAAAATTATATCCATCACCTTCAAAACGTGATAAAATTAAATCCATTACCTGCAAAACGTGATTCTATCAGATTGCTGCAACAGAAATACCACCGGAGATTGCTTCTGCATTCTTTTTCCCTTCCCTTTCCTTTGGAATACCAAAATGCTGTCTACTTCCACTAATCTTGGAAGTAACTATAGATCAGAAGCTTAATTAAGGAGATAAATTTATAGAGAGAAGGTGTGATACCAATTAAGATGTCATAAGAAGGTCATCACTCTCAGCTCTTTTTCTCACTTTGCATCCAGATTCCAGTTGAGAGGGTTGATAGATGATTCCATCAGTTTCTTTGGTTGAAGGAGTGTCTTCTCTTTCTCTTCATTCTGTTTAAAGCTTCCAACTCCAATTCATGTTGCATCAGATTGTAATTCATCAATATCTTAAATCCCTTGGTTTTATTCCCTTGAACAGAATAGTTAGAGCCATATCTTGGGTAGACATCACATCCCTTATATCTTTGCATCAAACTCATGCCCGGTTTCAATAAAGAACTCAAATGAAACCTTTGGGATATGTAGGGAGCACTGATCATTAGCTCTGCTGTTCTTCAATTTATTCATTATCTGAAGACAACAATTTCCATCATACCATAAATAGGCATGATCCGAAATCAATTGTGCAGCATCTCTATCTGAGGATAAACTTTTGTATTCAACCCTTTCACCATTAATTTCTTCTAAGTATCATTTACATCCAACACGCCAGGTGTACCTCAGCTCATCTACAAGAAACTGAGGAACAATGATGCAGAGAAGGAAAGCCAAGAAATTTGAATGTAGAGGAAGTTCAATTGTCACCGAAGCTTGCGTTGTTCGATAGTTGAACCAGTCTGGAACTTTGCTTCCCGGGAAACAAACAGCAGCTTGTTCAGGAAGGATATTATTTTGAATTCCATCTTCTTCCATTGCTGATAGACGTTCATATACTGCTTGCTTTACTTGACTAAGGGCATCTTTTGCAATGGTCTTGAGTGCATGTTCATCCAATTTCACACAATTTCAGTACGAAAATTTTAAGTTTGATCTGAATCTACTATTTCCATTCAGTGGTTCAACGGTTGAATCAGAAACTATCTCCAAGCATGTGCAATTAGTGGCATATAAGACCTCAGGGAATGATGGAACCTTGGGTAGAAACCGAAGGCTCCCACAACTGCTTAAGTCATGATTTGTTAGTCCGAAAGATACTTGATGCTCACTGGCAATCTCTCAACGTTGCTTCCACGTAGTGATAAACGTTGTAATGTTGATAAGCAGCCAATGTTCTCAGGGAGTTCAGATAAGTTACAACAATTTTTCAAACGTAAGTCCCCAAAAGACCTTAAGCCATCGAAGTATGATATGCAAATTTGATGTGTCGAGTTGTGCAGTGTCAGAAAGATCAAGAATGTAAATAGACGTCAAGTGAGACAGTTTGTTTGGCAGATTCTTATGACTGGCACAACGGTTCAGATATCAAGTCTGAAGCTTGCTGAGACGCCCAATTGATGAGGGCAGTACATCAATCGCTGTGGATCCTAAACTCAAAAGTATCATACCATCTGATGTCACAGAAAATTCCTTGAGACTACGGCAGCCATGAAGTGAGAGCTTCCTCAGAGATCTTAAATGCATGACATGTAAAACGTTGGCCTTTAGTTACTACACGTTGCATGAACAAAATCTGAGAAGCTGGCAACGTTCATAGCTGCCAACGTCTCTCTGCCTCCTCAGTTTCTTAAGTTTTGACCGTTGGCCACCATTGAAGCTGGAGTTTCTGAACGTTAACCATTGAAACTTCAGTTTTTGACCGTTGGGTGGAGCCAACGTGCATAACAGACCATTAAGTGGTCCGTTTTCGACGTTTCCACGACTGTTTGGAGTGAATTCTGAAGGGCGTTGCCGTCTTTAATGGGAAGACGTTGCAATGCCAAACCACTATATATACAGGGTCCCCTGGCTCAGTTTCTCATCATCCAGAAGCCAAACACACTTCAGCACACCATCAAAGAGTGAGAAATCCTAAATTAGAAGCATCCTGTGAGCAACTTTCAACTTGAAAATTGCAATAGCTGGAGGTCAGTTTTTTTTCCGCTTTTACTCTGTTTTAGATGTCATTTCATGTTTAGAACATCATTTAGAGACTTACATGACAGTGAAAGAAATGCAAGATTGAAATCAAAAAGAGAGAAAGAGTGTAGAAAGTTAAAATTGTATTTTGTACGGGGTAATATTTTTATGAGCCAAATTGCGGTTCCTTCTTCCTTGTCTCATCGCTTGGTACTTTCATTATTTAGTCCTCCTTTTCTTTCCACCACCACAAGCATGGCTGTCATCATTGGTCTAGAATTTTCCCACATTTTCCTTTAATTTCTTTTCCTCCAACATCATTACCATTCATCATTCAACACAATTCCACTTAGAAAAACTAAGGGCTCGTATAGTTCATGCAGGGGAGGGAATACGGGGTTGGATTTAGGGCATCCTGTCTTCCATTTAATTAACATTTCTCTTGCATATCTTCTTTCCAAGCCATTCAACAAGGAAAAGGGGTTATCCTGTGGTCATTTTAGTTCCATGTTAGCTCTTAGCTGATAAGATAGACAAAAGGAATCAACTTCAAATTTACTTTTTCAATGCAGTATAATTTATGATGAGAGGCAGTGGCACGTCCCTGATACTGTTTCAAAACAATAGAGGAGATCATGACATACTTAAACTTTTCATAGTTTAGAGGCCCAAGTGATTGGGTAAATTTTTATATTTTTGAAATTTTTTTATTATGTAATGCTATTATTATTTATTTTTATGGGAATTGTATCAGAATTGAAATGGCATCTGTCTAGTTATAAAAATATTTTATTTCTAACAATTTTTTGACAAAACTTCTCATAATATATAATTTGATTTATTGAAAACGTTTGGTTTAAATATAAGGCTAAGCAAAGTATATTATTCGGCTTGTTAATTATTATTTGACATCTTATTTGATCTAGTATTGTAATATTTGCAGTAGTTTATATGTAGTTCTAGTTAACTTTAAAAATAAAACCATTGTTATTGTGCATAATATTGTTACGAGACGCTTTTTTATATCAATTGTGCATGAATACATAATTAGTGCTGTTATTTTTATAAATTAAATTTTATTATTTATTTATTTAAAAATATAAATTATTAAATTTATTAAATAATCATTTAAATATTATAATCGTTTAAATAAGTTGAAAAAGAACTAAACTATAAAAGAAAACAAAAGAGAAAAATAGGATAAGAAAATAGTGCCCAATCAACCAACTAATAATAGCTAAACTTATTGATTCACCTGTTTGGAATAATAAGTCAGAGTGGAAAGTTCAAATATTTCACCGATCATTTTAATGAGAATATATATTTTCTGCAATTTTACTTTACCATGCCATTTTTCAAAACTTAGTATAATCCAAGTATTAAAACTATCTAATATTATTTACAATTAAATAATAAAAAACGTTTATGAGAATTTTCATAAAAAAATTATATATCACAACTCATTTGTATAGAAAATAAATTTGTTTATACAGTAAAAAAATAGAGAAATTTTCATCAATATTAGTTTCTTTAGTCCTTCCTTTAACCTGGTAAATAAAAATGATAATGTGTATTATTCGTTGATTTAGCACCAATATGTGTAGGCATATTTTGTTTTTAAGTACATCATTCCAGTTAATTAAGCCATATGGCCATTGACTTGCATTGGGCACACCATTAATAACTGGTAAGTGCAAGAACAGAGATTAGAGTGCAATTTGCTGTGAAAACAAATGGAGGAAAACCACTAATGGTATAGTACGCAGACAGCATTTCTCTTAAAGTTAAGTACTTTAATTAATCATTTTTATAAGCACGCCTTATATATTAATTAATACAGAAGATTTGGTGAGTCAAAAAGTTTTGCTTTTAGAAAGTGGCAATGATTTTCGTACAACAAAATTTCTACATAATTTGTATAAAATATAAGGTGGATAGATAAATTATAAGACTTAATTTAATTTGTGTAACATAATAAATATAATAATTTAAATTTTATATTATAAAAATTTAACAAAAATAAAATTATAAAGATAATAACATTTTTTAAAAAGTAAGAAAAAAAATTAAAGAAAAGAAGAGAAGTAATAAGGGAATTTAAAAAAAAAAAGGAATTTAAAAGAGAAAACACTTGCTTTCGAGAAATGTTAAGTCTACAACTGTGGACCCACAAATTTTTTATGTTTCAAAAGAGGCCAGTAGTGAATAATGCATTTCAAAGACAAGTAGTGAACAAAACATTTCAAAGATTGAAATGCTCTGTTTATTGCTTGTTTCTTTTGAGACATGAGCATAATTATGAGTCTACGATTGTAGACTTAACATTTCTGATCCCAGATATAGGTGCAAAGTAATGTGAAAAGAGGAAAAGCAGGGATGGAGGAATGTGCTAAAGCAATAATGGTGAGTAGAATTATGGGATGCAAAATAGGAATTCCATTATTGAAGAGACTTTATTATCTTCAACAAACCTTGACTCACCAATAGTCTCATGACACGCGCAGTACGCAACTTCATGCCACCTGCTGGCCACAGTCAAAGAGTGTTCCTTGAATTCCTCTCATGGAGGCAAAGAAAGCAAGGAGAAATGTTAAGTCTACAATTATAGACCCATAATCACGCCCACGTCGCGGAAGAGATAAGTAGTAAACAGTACATTTCAAAGACTTAACATTTCTCCATCAATTCCACCATGCCGTCCGATAAAAGTTGGATTTTAAAATTGGAAATTAAGCTCGTAGACTAGTCAAAGGGTTATATTATTTCACAAATAAAATTTTATAAAATATTTATTTATATAAAATTAGATAAAAAAATTACTAACTTTCACCAATTAAATTTAATAACAAGTTCATAATTTATGAATATTTAATAAACTCACATTTAATAGAATTATTTTTACTTCAATCAAAATATTTGTTTACTCTTAAAAATGCGTTACTACCAATACCATTTAAAATCCGATAAAGTGGTGGTGGGTCGTTTCCTTCAGCAGTAAAGAAAGTAATTTAGTGAAATTTCACTGCAAAAAAAATAGAACGTGTGAGCAATTCAGTTACATTAGATATTGTTATTGTTGTGAGGTAGCTTGCAGCACTCGCGCATTTCTTTTTAACTGCTTTTGCTACTGTTGCTAACCCTTCACCATGCTTCCTTCCACTTCAAAAATTTCATTTGTTTTGCTGCTGTTGCTATTTGCAATTTCATTCAACGGTGGCATCTCCATCAATAATGCAGAGGAGATTCGTTGCAATGAAAAGGATCGCCGGATACTTTCTATCTTCAAACAAGAAATTGTAGATCCTTCCAACGGTCTCTCTTCATGGTCCAATGAAGAAGATTGCTGTTCATGGTTAGGTGTCCACTGTGACAACATCACTGGTAGAGTAACAGAGCTTCATCTACAAGATGATGCACTTGATCATTATTATGGATCAAAAGCCTTGAGAGGTGAAATCAACCTGTCTGTGCTTCAACTAGAATTTTTGAACTACTTGGACTTGAGCTGGAATCAGTTTGAAACTATACATATTCCTCCGATCAATGGTTCAGCTGCAGATAGTCAAATTCACAACCACTTCTCCAACCTCCATTACCTCGACTTATCACAGAACAGTGATCATCTTCGCATGGATAATCTTCATTGGCTTTCTTCTATCTCTTCGATCAAGTATCTCAATCTCAGTCGCATTGATCTTCAAATGGAAACTAATTGGCTTCAGTCAATCTCTACACTTCCATCACTTTCAGAGTTGCGGTTGAGCGGATGTCAACTTAATAAGGCTGGTTCTCCTTTTGGTCGGTATGTCAATTTCACTTCACTCAAAGTGCTAGATCTTTCTAATAACAGTTTAGGTTCTGAAGTACTAAGATGGGCGTCTGCACTCAACGGTAGCCTTTCTGATCTTATCCTTTGGGGGAATCTTTTAACAGGCCAAATACCCGACACCTTGTTAAAATTTCAACATTTGGAATCTCTAGATTTGTCCGATAATGAACTCAATGGATCAATTCCTGATTGGTTGGGGCATTTCAAATGTCTTGAATTAATTGATCTTTCTGCAAATTCATTTCATGGTGTCATGCCTTCAAGTTTAAAAAATCTATCATCGCTGGTCGGATTATATCTGAGTTCCAATCATTTCAAAGGATTAATTCCTGATTGGTTGGGGCAGTTCAAATATCTTGAATATCTTGACCTTCCTAGCAATTCATTTTATGGTCCCATTCCAGCAACACTAGGAAATTTATCATCCTTAACCTCTTTATCTCTTAGCTCAAATCACTTGAGCAGTCTTCCTGCCAACTTTTGGGAGTTTGCAGCAACAATTAAAGAGATACTTGATATTTCTGACAATTTAATTACCGAGGACATTTCAAATATTTGGCTAAACACCAGTTCCTTATGGCTAAAGGATAATAATTTCAGTGGAGTGCCCCCGCATCTATCACCAAATGTCAGATTCCTCGATGTAAGTAACAATATTTTCTCAAGTATTTCTTCCCTCTTGTGCCACGGGATGACTGAGGAAAACAATTTGAACGTTCTAGATGCCTCATATAATCAACTTTTTGGAGAACTTCCTGATTGCTGGTCAGGTTGGAAATCCTTGGCTTATTTGAGGTTAGATCGCAATGGCCTGACTGGTACAATTCCTAACTCAATGAGTTTGTTATTCAATCTCCAAGTTTTGGATTTGTCTAACAATAAATTTTTTGGGGAGATACCAATCTTGCTACAACACAAGAAGAACTTATTGATCCTCAACCTAACGGGAAATAATTTTTCTGGAAGTATACCAAGCTGGATAGGACACAAGATGAATATTTTGGCATTGAGATCCAATCAATTCAGTGGCACTATTCAATCACAGATATGCCAAATCTCTTCTCTCATCATAGTGGATCTTGCTGATAACAAATTCTCAGGATCAATACCTAATTGCCTATCTAATATTACTGCCATGAAATCAGTAAAAGATATTGACGATCATGAATTTATAATCCATGTTGATAATGCAATTTCACTTAAGATGTCTGAGTATGATGAACAAGTTACATTATTTACTAAAAGTCGTAATTTGGATTATGGTTACTCTCAGAGACTTGTACGTTTCTTAGACTTATCAAGTAACGAACTATCTGGAATAGTTCCTTTAGGATTATTTGGTCTTCATGCATTGCGCTTCCTGAACTTATCAAGAAATCAATTGACTGGGAAGTTACCATTAGAGATTGGAAATTTGAAAAACTTGGAATCTCTGGATCTCTCATGGAATGAACTTTATGGTCAAATTCCTCAGAGCATTTCTAGCTTATCTTTTCTTAGCATCTTAAACCTTTCATACAATCATTTCTTTGGGCAAATTCCATTAGGGACCCAACTCCAAAGTTTTGAAAAATACAGTTACATTGGCAATCCTAATCTCTGTGGAGCTCCTCTACCAACAAGCTGCAACAACGTGAGAAAACCCGGTGACAAGGAACCATTTGAAGAGGACAAAAATGAGTCTGACATGTTTCCAGGGTTTTATATTGCCCTAGAAGTTGGATTTTTCACTGGTTTTCTAGGAGTTTGTCTTCCTATTTTCTTCAAGAAATCATGTAGGCATGCTTATTTCAAGTTTGTGGATGACATGCAAGACAGACTTTATGTTACATGGGCTTTGAAGATGAAATCCTTAAAATGTAAAAGCTGCCATTAGCTGGCCAATGGAGTGGCTTCATTTTCCAACAGGTATGACACTTCAATTTTAAAGTGTATGATGTCCTTCCTGAAATGGCATATTCTCTTGTTCTGTTTCTAAAGTGTATACACATACATATACATGTATAAATTAATACAGATACAGTAAATTGCCATTAATATCATATAGGAAACCTCAATAAATGGATAAATTAATACAGATACAGTAAATTATATTTATAATATAAAATAATAAGAACAATTATCATGATTTAACCTCAATGATCAATTTTAATTCAATTGAATTTCATTATTCCTTTGTAAATTAATTGAATAAAATGTATAATATTATCTACAACTTCATTAATGAAAAAGTTTAAGTGAAGTGCTCAGAAAAAATTATTTAAAATAATTCATTTGGATAAAATATTGAACTAGCTAGTTCTTAGTTATAAAAAAAAAAAAAAAAATTGGACGATTTAGTAATTATAGTGAAAATAAAACCTACTATATTCTAATAAAGTGTAAATTATATATTATAACTCTATTTCATTGTTTCACATATTGCATCGAATTTGAGTTGATCTTTTGAAAAAAAATGAATAACTATTCAGATTCATTTAATATAATACCATGTTTGAAATTGTTATCTTTGCTTTTTGTTATTCCTTCTTTTAATCATCATATTTGTTCAGTTTGTGAGTGCTTTCTTTTTTATTTTATAATTCTATTTATAATCTGATTGTTTTCTTTCACCTTTAAAATTATGCATTTTTTTACATGTTCAAGGAATATGCATATAATATTATAGTTTTCTCTGATTATTTTCCTCTATTACCTACCTCAGGAAACTATCAGAAATCAGCTTAGTGCCATGGCTGCTTTGTATGTGGAATTGGATGCCTCAATATATCATATTAATCCACGTTTTTATTTTGGTTGCCATTTCTGCTGACTGTTGGCTGTAACTATATATTGCGACATCATATATGAATAAAGTTATTTCAATCATATTATATATAAGGTTTCAACTAATGTTACCGGGATGCTCATTTTGCAAATTAATTGAGCCGCTCAAAATTTTTAAAATTTAGAAGATTCAATATATGGTTGAAGTGATTCCTTTAGAAACATTGGAATTGTGTCACCAATTTCAATCAGATGTAAGTTTTATCAAGTGTTAGAACTATCTAATATTATTTACAACTTCATTAACAAAGAAAAAAAGTGTAAGTGAATTTCTCATAAAAATATTTAAAATAATTCATTTAGATAATATATAGAACGACTAAAGCAAGTATAATAGATGTATATAAATATTCAAACTCTATTTTAGTCTTGTATCAAATTCAATAAATAATTTCTTAAAAGATAGAAATCATGACCAATTAATCTTAAATCTTATTTTTCTGTGTTTCTTGTCGCGTTGTAATTATTGTACTTGCTAGCACTCTCTTTTCAATAGATTTAGATTTTCTATAGGATTTAGAGGTAAGAATTACCGTAAGAAAAAGATAAATATAAAATAAAAAAAAAGTAATGAGAAAAATATTAAAGTGAAACTTAAATAATTTATTTAAATATAAACTAAAAAAGATAATTATATAAAGTGACCAAAATTAAGAATAGAGGACATTATGTATTGGTTAAGTTTTGTACAGTTAGGTTATTTAGTTCCCGTGGTCATTTTAATTCTATGTTAGCTCTTAACCCTAAATATACACTGTAAAATAAGAAAATAAGTGAAATACGCTCTAAAATTCATATGTAGTAAAGCTATGATGTGCTATAGAAAAATGGTTATTTAAAGATAGTTATACCTTGGTTTTAATGGCGGCTATAACCGCCACTAAACTTCTTAGTGGTGGTTATCAAATTGTTACAAAATTATATGCTACTATTACTGTTAGTGACAATTTTGACCACAGCAGGAATAACCATTTTAAATATATAATTTACATTAGTGGTGATTTTAATAAATACAATATTTTTTAAAGTCTCAATATATATTGTTGTAGTCATAACTACCAATATCTCACAAAATATTTAATTTTGTCAAGAATACAATTTATTTTAAGGACAGTTACAACTGCCACAAAATTCAATTTTTTATTTTAAAAATCTCATTTTATTTTATTAACTTGAAAGACCGAATTTATGTTGCATGGGTCTTAAAGATGAATTCCTTGCTGTAAATTTAATGGCTGCCATTAGCCTGCAAAGGGACTGGCTTAATTTTTCAGCAGGTATGCCACTTCAATTTCGTAGTGTATATCTTCTTCCTGAAACTGCATATTTTGTATTATATGTGTATACATATATGTACATAAACATATGCAGAAAACTGTGCCATGATTGTCATAGTTAGTGTCATTTTTTGTACTGATCAAAATTACTGTATAATTTCTTTCTCTTTCTTATTTGAACTTTCCTCTTGATACCACTGTTACGTTTTCTATACCTAGTGCTAATGCAAAGTTTATTATGAATAAATCCAATTACTTATCTAATCCTAATTAAAGTCTAGACGAAGAAAACATAGTTTACATAAATACATACATACATACATATATTGGGGTTTGTCCTGACCTCTACATTTTTCCATTTTTTTTATAAATGTTTTAATCCATATAAAATTTAGATCTTCAAGCATTTTTTCCTGTTTTATTACTGCATGCACATATCAATTCTAAAAATATTATCTCTTTTGCTGTTGTAAGTGTCTCTCAAAATTAAAATGCAATGGCAAAATTTTATAAATATAAAATCATGAGAATTATTACAGGTTGTTGTGAATTATAAATTTAACTGAATTGAATCCTATTTTTCTTTTCATAAGTTAATTGTATAAAAATTATTTAACATTATCAACAACTTTATTAATGAAAAAAGTTTAAGTGAAATGCTCATAAAGGAGTTATTCAAAATAACTCAATTGTATGAAGTCTTGAACTAGCAGTTAACTATAGGAAATAAATCCAAATATTAAGTAAAAAAGTAGAGAAAATGAAGCCGGACACTATTCTTATAAATGTATAAATTATGTATTAAAACTATTTTTTCACAGATTAAGTTGCATCAAATTTGATTTTTGATATATCTAAGATAATAAATAAATCCTTAAAAAATATGAGACAAACTATTCAAATTATTATAATTCAATGTGTGGATTTGATATCCTTGCTTTCTGTTATTCTTCTGCGCAATCACTCTATAGGTTCAATTTGAGAGTTTTTTATTTCTAGAAATATTATAATTGTATTTACAATTTTATGGGTTTGTTTGATATTTAAAATAATGCATTTTTTGCATGTTCTAGAAGTATGCATATGCTTTTTTCTGATGTTTCTTCTTCCCCCCCCCCCCCCCCCCCCCCAAAAAAAAAAAAAAAGCCATTTGCTTCAGGAAACTACCAGAAAGCAGCGTATTGGCATGGCTTTTTTCCATATGAAACTGGACGCTCAATATATTCAATTCCGATTTCTATTGCGGTTGCCATTCTTCTTGAATATTAGCTGTAACTATATATCGCAATATCATAAATGAATTAAAAGTTATTTCCTGCATGATATTATTTTTTTTTGTTACATATTTCCTTTATATTTTGAAATAACTGAATTTATAACTGACAATTATGTTTCTGCAAACTTAATTCTATTACCCTGGAAGCTTATTTGCAAATTGAGCGGCTTAAATCTCTACTAAAAGGCCTTTATGTTCAAAATACAATGGATGGTTAAAATGGTTACTTTATCAAATACTTCGAATTGTGCCACCATTCTCAATTAGATGTAACTCTATCCAACTTGTCAAGTATGCTTCGGATCCCACAGCCAACTATGTTTTCCAAAACATAAAAACAATTAAACATTATTTATATGAACTAAATAACTTACACATTAAATTCAGCATTACACAAATTGCAATGCTGAATTCAAATAAGAAAAATGATTATGTGGGTGCAAAATACTGATCTACTCCAGAAAAAATGCAACCAAATCAATTCTTAGTTAATTTCAAAATTCAAAGTACACTTTAACCAGCTTCATTATATGTTTATAAATCTTTTCCTTTCACAACTTTTAAACAATATACAAAAAAAAACACATGCACACATATTATTACATAGTTCTGTTTTAGTCTTAATCAACTTTGCACCTGTTTGCATTGTAATCACAATTTTCGTACAGCTCTAACCCTGGTTGATCCAGTTGATGTTCTTCAAAGCAAGCACAACGCCTACTCATCTTTCCAGTCAAAGCAATTTCTAGAGGCCTCTGAATTAACCTCGGGAAGCCAACATCACACCATACCTGAGCAAAAGAGACAACCTGTGTTAACATGCTAAGCTGACTGACCTTTTACAGAGCCACAATCATCCATAATTGTAATTTTTAATAACAATTATGCCTTTCAAAACTTTACTATTAACAAGACGTCACCATTACTTTTTCCTTCTGTTTTTCTTCCCTCTCCTGGAAATGTAACTAAGTCTGATATCACATAAACCAAAGTTATGACTGTTCATGAAAATCTAGTCCTTATTGTAAGATGCAATTCCACAAGGAAAAGAGATTGTATAAAATTTACTTCACAAGTCAAATTGAGCAGATAAGAATAATACAACCTTCTGAGATATAAAAGATAAAGGGTTTAAAAAACCAAATTGTGGTTGATTACTAACTCTTAGTCATAATTAGCATCTCATTAATTTCGCCATTCCAGAGCATTTCAAGCTCATAGGCTGGAGTATATGCCAATCCAATGTAATTTCTGCGAAAAACTTTCAACATATTCTATTTTATTGGATGTCTCCGAAGAGACTCAACATATTCTATTTTGTTCACTCATAAATTTGCATAGTTTTCCATAATTCTATTGATTAGGTAATCAATGTACTTAGGGTATTGAAATGAGCATCTTAAATCTAATAGAATAATCAAGCCTCATAATCTACATGAAATGGATGTATGTAATTACTATTGGGGTCGTGAAACAAGAATTAGTTCGCAAGTTACAAAATAAACATCGGCTAATTATGAAATTTTCATTTAGTTTTTCTACTCACAGGTCACAACAGAGATATATCATATAAAGCTAGTGACAATATATACCTCTCCACCCTCATCTTGACAACATCCTGAACTGCAACTAGGTTGTTTAGCCTCTTCAATCTTCTGCTTTTCCAAAAGCTGTGCACCTCTAGCAGCCTTTACTTCAACCCCTTTCAAATATTTAGTAGGATTCCCTAGGCTATCGTAGTATCGACCAACTAGTCTACCAACATACCATTACAGTAAGGATATAATTTGAAGTAATCACCTAGAAATATGCTGTCACAGAGAATAATGCTTAATGTAGTGATTTCTTTAAGCTAAGATATGGTAAATAAAAAGAGAAAACAGATAAACGTTAGCGGTTACCATCAATGAAAAGAATGCAGAGTTGAATTCATTCACGAATTCTATACAAAATATACCAGAGTAATTGGATATGTAATCACATCTAAAACAATATATTCTTTCTGTCTATAAATCATAAACACAGTTTTGAAATTTTTAGAAGAGCACAAATAATAATTATGATGCATATAAACATGCTTCTACAAAAATTTTACAAACACCAAGAAAAAAGAATGATTCTAATCCATAATCAAATTCTCAAGAGTAAAATGCACTTCATAGGTAATTTTACGTTCATAAAATAACCATTGTAAACTCTAACTGTAATAATGAGATACATCAGCTATGCTAAATTAAAGTGGAAATGGATAGAGGAAAATTGAGAGAATAAATATGTATTTGAACACGATGTCTAGATACATTGTGATTTTCCACCTGCCAATTGTCACTCGAACCTATATATCCATAGTCTCAAGTGTCAATATTGAAAACAAAAGAGAATTCAAGTAAAATCTGACTAGTGACTACATTACATAATTTCTAGAGATTATAGATGATTATGCACATGCATGGCCTCACTTCCTGTGATGGAGCAAAGCTTTTCCATAACTTAATACTACATGCATTAAAAAAAAAAAAATAAGGCTTCACTTGAAATGCAAGATTTTAATAAAACTATAACATAATTGGACAAAGTAATCATCAGGATGATATTATATGACATCCCATCTGACGAGATAAGAATTTTAACATAGGGAAGTTCCAAAGCTGTATAACTCACATAGTAAGATAAAAATTACAAATTGGATTTCTTTCTTGTTTCGAAGCTAGGTTCCTCGGCCCCAAAAATAATTATTCTACCTTATCTTCATAAATTCTCCTCAAGCCCCTTGATTTGAGGTCCCATGGAACCCAACCTAGTTTTATCAGATAAAAAAGTTGAAAAGAAAAAGAAAAAAAAGATTTATTGGGGTTTTAAGTACTTCTTGTTACATCCGTAAACAAGATCATCAAAATAAAAACAAAATAAGATAGAAGTAATGCCTTAATATAAAAATCTAACATGTCTGATGAAATCTAATTTTTATAAGCTAAAGTAATCAATGATTTTACAGGTAAAAATATTAATTGCCTACAATGGAGACATTTCAACACATTGATGACTTCAATCAACAACTTAAAACAATACAGTAAATGCAGTAAACATAACTCACTTATAGGTCTTAAAATAGAAATCCTTCCATTCAACAACGCTCTTCACCTGCATGCAAAATAGAATCATGAAAAAAGCAATAGCTACTAAATGATCCCATGCATTCTGACTTCTGTAGTAAAATTCACACACTTGAACTAAGTTATTTCAATGTATTTATGAATATACTGAAGAGCACATAAATTGACAGGTTGCACACATACACACAGAATACATCATACATTGTTAAAAGGGAGACAACAACAGGACATATTATATTAAAGTATAGATTGTGTACATAGGCTGTATAAATGTGACCCTATGACTTCAAGAGAATATAGAACTCTAAGTACCTTATAAATGTTGACTGTTAGAGCTAGCAAGGTATTATTAATCCCACTTGTGTCAATCTACAAAGAAGGCATGATTGAACAATACTTGAGACAAATTCAGCATCTACAGGTTACCAAATTATTATATTATCAACTGTGTTCTAATTTGGAGAGAATTGACATATTTAGAGAGAGAGAGAGAGAAATACAAAATAGATAATCAATTAGTTTACGTGGTTCCCTTAGACTATATCATAAGTTACAAAACAGCAAAGCTTAAGTTACAAACTAGCTTGTCTAATTTCCTAACAACTCAGTTGAGCCTTCTGATACACCTCTTCAAGATGGAGTGTAGATGTTAATCATACCCAGCTTGTTACAAACATAATCAACCTTGGCACAATTAAGTGTTTTAGTAAATATATCAGCCAATTGCTCCCCAATTCTCACATAACTAGTAGTGGTAGGTGACAATCTATTTCAATGTGCTTAGCTTTCTACCTAATCAACGCAACATTAACAAAACTAGTTCAAAACACTTGGTGTTACTCACTTTTCTTCTTGTCAATGGGTGTTTATAACTACTAACAAAACTAGTTCAAAACACTTGGTGCAGATATGTATCAACATGTTTAAATCCCCCTACACTTAGCTAGAAGCCAATCCCCTAATTTTAGCAGCAAAGTCCAGCATGTCTATGAAAGAAAGCATTAGCATGTGGAAAACAGAATGAATTAGAAAATCCAGAAAGAAGGCAGGCATCAAGGGTGCAACAACAGGCTGAAATAAGAAATCCAGAGAGAGGGCAGCCACAAAGGTTCACCACAGTGATAGCAGATGTGTGGACCATCACTGTCTTGTCCACCATCATGACCACCGCTGGTCCTACCACCTCTAGTACCCATCCTGCCACTAACTCAACCCCCCTCTGCCTCCTCCCCTACTTGCAAGGGCCAATAAGTCGCTAGTCTCTGAAGGCTTGATAAGATCCTCTTCAGCATAGATCCTCACTCTAAGGTGTTTAGAAAAGACCTCATCAAGTGAAGGAAGCTCTTCAATAGTGAGCAACTGGGTCCTAGCAATTTCATATTGGGGCCCAGTCCAGCAAGCAAACAAATCACTACAATTTGCTCTTGTTGCTTTTGCATCTTTTTCACATCATAAATAATTGGAACAATAGTTCTTAGTTCTTCAAAAGCTCTTTTGACTTCAATGAAGTTTTCTCACAAATTTCTACATTCTACCCTTCCTGTCTGCTCTGTATAAGTTCAATAACTACTCATGAACATATATGAGGTCCTGTTTGCCTTCATAAATTCTAGGTGATCCCACGAATGTTTGACCATTGAACGATGCTAAGTGACATCATCTATAAATGGGTGCAGGATTTTCTGAATCTACTTATACAGTTTATCTTCTATCATTATCTACTTCTTAGCTACCTTGTCTTTCGGTGGGTCTTCTGTCAAATGTTTACCTTGATCAAAGTTATTTGAGCACTGTCAGATGGTGCGTTTCCCATGTCCGTAATTCTTCCTTCCCTCTAGAAGTCTCTTAGTGATTTTAGCATTAGACATAATTTCTGTCATGACTTTCAATTCATTGCTTTCCACTACAGTCTCCTTACTAATTGGAGACTTGTCACCAATCACATTTTCAGTATCACTAGACATGCTTCTAGTGGTATTTGATCTCCACTTTTCCAAAACACTCCTAAAAAGGCCAAAACTTTGTTAATAAGAGTCAAGTCACAAGTAAGAACAGAACCAGACAATAATCCGACACCAACCCAGGACATCAAGCAACAACCAACCAAAGTCACCCAATGAGCCAACCTGCAATGAGCTAACCCACAAGGAAACAAACTGATTTTGACTCTCCTAGTCAAAATCGCAATTAGTCAAGTCCAAAATTGCAGTCAACACAAGTTTCCTAGCAAAAATCACACCACCACACCGAAACTCGCACCCACTAGTTCGGAGTCACACTCACCATGCCAAACATGCACCTAGCAGGTCGAAGTCGCATCTAGCTCAAGATGCCTCCACCAATCAGTCCTTATCTGACTCTCTAGGTCGCAAATGACTCTTATAATTTAATCTTGTGGGCATAATGTTTGCACGTGAAATGCTAGTCTTCCTCTCAATCATATAAACGTAGTGATAAAGCAAAGAGCAATGTAGCTCAAGAAAACAAATATTCCCGTTATTGAAGAAGCTCGAGAATTATTTTTGGGAGGATACTAGTACAGATATTCCTATGAAAATATTAACCCAGAAAGAAAATAACCACTTAGAGTGGCAATTCAAGTTAATAAATTCACACATCACCACTCTGAGTGGTTATTGTTCCTTCATGGTAAATATTTTAATAAAGAGTTCCTAAGGAAATCTCCCATTATTTTTTTGGTTAATATGCAACAGGAAATAATCAATTCTAGGAATTATTATGTGAACAAAGTGGATATGTATATAACGAACTACACCAATTACAACCTCTGTGCTAGATAAACCACGCAATGAGTCTGAGTCTTTCTCTTGGATGGAAAAACAAAAAATAAAAATGGTAAATATAGAAAAAAAAAATTAAAAGAAAACTAGAATGATTGAATAAATATAACTGTTTCTCAGAGGTGTAGAAGCATGTCTAGATTACACTTTTATTCAGGTAGTCCCTTGCATTCAAATATGGCCTTCTAAGAGGCTTTTTCACTTTCTAATATTCTGAAAAACTACAGGGCAGACCTGACTTGAATTATTTTACTTGATGTTGGTTTATTGATTATCCTCCTATTTAGAAGATCGTTTCACATAACACAAGTTCATCATTATCCAACACATACATTTTTTTTCTTTTGATTTCCACTTGCTTAATATATTTCTCTTCTACTATTAAACTACTCTTTTGATGAAATGTGATTAGAAATATTGAGAAGAATGCGGATGTTGAACAAATTTTGCCACACTTTCATATATACATATAAGAAAAAAAATAAATATAACAGCAAAGGTGCAAATAAAACTGATCCAATCAGGTTTTGTAAAATCCAAGCCAAATCTGACCAACTAAGTCTAAAAATTTGAAGGTCTTCCACCTTTTCTAATAAGAAGGCAGAAGATCTCAGCCTAGTATTTGTTTATGTTAATTAGGTGCAAATTTAAAATCAATGAATTGCTTTTAACTAACTATATGAAGTTGAAAAAAAAATTAATAAATAAAAGAATAAATTACTTTATTAGTATTTATGAAGGATTTAAATTATTTAAATTATATTTATAAAAAAATTAAATTATTTTAATTATAATGGTAAAAGAATTAAATTATTTAATTTAAAATTTTAAAAATTAAATTATTTTTTAAAATAAAATAAAAAATTATAATGATAAAGGGGTTGAAATTTGAAAAGGCGGGAAATCAAATGTCGACTAAATCGAAAATTCTCAACCCTCAACACAGTAGCAGAGAGGGAAACGAACAAGGTCTAATTAGAGGGCTTTTGGTTTTCGTCTATTCAAATTCAAATTTCTATTTCCCGAAACGGAGAAGATGAAGATGGAACCTAGCAGTTCCATTTTCGAAATTCAAGACGATGACTTCTTATCGCAGGTCGCGGCAGCGGACGCCGATGCGCTCTCAAACAAACGCCGCAAGACCAGCACGGCCACCGCCGTCTCCGTCGGTTCTCGCGATGGTTTCAAGGATGGCGGCGACGGGGGATTATATACTGCAGCTTTGAGAGGAAACGATTCTCTCCTGTTGATGCAGCGAACCACAGCAGCCAAAGGAAGATCAACGGTCGTCACTGCCGCAGGAGGAAACGACGGCGTCTCCGTCGGCGGGGATTCTTGCTTCAAATGTGGCAAGTCCGGTGATAGGTTCTAGAATCTGAATTATAGAAAGAAGAAGCTAACAGAGAGAAACAGAGGAGAAGTAGCAGAAAAGAAATAGAGTAGGGAAAGATTAAGAGAAATTCACATTAGGCAAAACATGAAGAATACACTGATGCAGCAACCGCATCATATAACCCATGCAACTAACTTCCCAAAAAAAGACGAAAGTACCCTCAGAAGCAGAAACTAACTCAGAAGCAGAAACTAACTTTCAGTTATACAAACAAAATACTAAAATACCCCCAGGTACTATTTAATTCATATCAAATACCCCCTCCATGAGCTGACCCTTGACCCCAAGGGTGAGTGCTACGGGCAAACTCTGGATATTGCTGTTGAATTTTATGCCACAACTCCCAAGTAGCTTCCTCCTCCAGTTCCTCTTTCCATTTAATTAGAACTTGAGTCATTGGTCTATTCTTTCGTTGAACCACCCTTCTGTCCAAAATAACTTCAGGAGCTCTTTTGGTCTCTAGAGAGGCCCAGACTTCAGGCAATGGATGAGGCATCACAGCAGCATCTGGGCATTTTTTTAACAGAGATACATGGAATGTAGGGTGGATCTTGGAAGTTGGAGGTAGTTTCAGAGTGTAAGCCACTGCTCCTACCCTTGCAATGATCTGATATGGACCAAAATAACGAGGGGACAGCTTCTCTGAGATTCTTTTCTCCACTGTATGTTGCCTGAAAGGTTGCAGCTTCAAGAACACCCAATCTCCTTCCTTAAACTCCCTCTCCGACCTCCTCTTGTCAGCCTGTTGCTTCATTCTATTTGCTGCCAAATTCAAATTCTCCTTAAGCTTTTTCAACATGAGTTCTCTAGTGTTGAAACTTCTATCTATTACCTCCATAGATGATTCTTGAGGAAGGTAAGGAATATGTAATGGTGGAGGTTGCCCATACATGACTTCATAAGGTGTAACTCTAGTGGAAGTGTGAAAAGTAGTGTTATACCACCACTCAGCCAAGGGTAACCATCTATTCCACTCATGAGGAGCATTCCAAGCCAGACTTCGGAGATAATTTTCCAAGCACCTATTCAGCACTTCACTTTGCCCATCAGATTGAGGATGATAAGCAGAAGATAAGCACTGTGTAACCCCCAACCTTGTAACAAATTCATGCCAAAAATTGCTAGTAAACAAAGGATCTCGATCACTAACAATATTAGCAGGAGCTCCATGTAGTTTGTATATATTATCAAGGAACATCTGAGCTAGCTTAGCAGCAGTAAAAGGATGAGTTAAAGAGATAAAGTGAGCATATTTGCTCAACCTATCTACCACAACCCATATGGTATCCTTCCCTTCAGATTTAGGTAACCTCTCAATAAAGTCCATAGCAATGCTCTGCCAAACACTATTGGGGGTGGGTAATGGCTGCAGCAGTCCAGGGTATGCTGCTGTGTCATATTTGCATCTAAGACATGTCTCACACTTGCTAATGAAGCTCTTAATGTCATTAATCATGCCCTTCCAGTAGAAGAGTGCCTTGATTCTTTTCCAAGTGGCTTTGACCCCTGAGTGCCCTCCTTGAGGAGAAGAATGTAACCACTGCAAAATCAGTTGCTTGCTGGGAGTTTGACTTCCAATAACTACCTTATTCTTCCTTGTTAGCACTGAACCATTCCACTTATACTTTGGATGAGCAAGACTATTTTCTTTCAATTGCTGCACTAACTGTCCCAAAATAGGATCTAGCTCATATCCTCGCTTAATCTCATCCCACAATTCAGTAGAAACTGATGAAACTGACAATTGTAATAACTCCCCATGTGTGGCTCTAGATAAAGCATCAGCAGCTACATTTTCTCTCCCTTTCTTGTAGACTATCTCATACTGCATACCCATTAATTTTGTCACCCAATTATATTGGGCTGGAGTAGAAAGCCTCTGTTCTAATAAAAATTTTAGGCTTTGCTGGTCAGTGAGGATTGTAAAAGGTTGTATACTCAAGTATTGATGCCACTTCTCCACAGCATGAACTACAGCCAACAATTCCCTATCATAAACAGATAATAGCCTGTTTCTAGGGGATAACATCTTACTTATAAAAGCTATTGGGTGTTTACCTTGCATTAAAACAGCTCCTATGCCCATGTTAGAAGCATCAGTTTCCACTATAAAAGGCTGGTCCAGATTAGGCAGTGCCAATACTGGAGCAGTAGCTAGTGCAGACTTGAGAGTTTGAAATGCTGTTTCAGCTGCTGGGTCCCAATGAAAGCCATCTTTCTTTAGTAAATCAGTTAGGGGCCTAGCTATTATACTGTAATTTCTTATGAATCTACGGTAATAACCAGCCAAACCCAAAAAACTCCTCAACTGCTTCACTGTAGTGGGATTAGGCCAATCAACCACCACTTTAATCTTTTGTGGATCTGTTGAGACCCCCTCTGCAGAAATGAAATGGCCCAAATATTCAATTTTTGTCACAACAAAAGCACATTTACTCCTCTTCACAAAGTAATGATGCTTTCGTAGGATCTCAAACACCTCCTTAAGATGCTGTAAATGCTCTTCCTCATTGCTACTATATACTAATATATCATCAAAGAAGACTAACACAAACTTCCTTAATTGCCTTTCAAAGATGGCATTCATAGCTCCTTGAAAGGTGGAAGGAGCATTAGTTAAGCCAAAAGGCATAACTAAAAATTCAAAGTGGCCAAAGTGTGTTTGGAATGCTGTCTTGTAAATATCCTCCTCCTTCATACGTATTTGGTGATAACCCGATCGAAGATCTAACTTGGAAAACACCCTAGCTTTCCCCAACTCATCCAATAGATCCTCCACCAAAGGAATTGGGAATCTATTCCTCACTGTGATCTTGTTTAAGGCCCTATAATCAATGCACATCCTCCAACTGCCATCTTTCTTCTTAACCAAGACTACCGGTGAAGCAAAAGGGGATGAACTATGTTGAATCACCCCATTGTGTAACATCTCATCTATCAACCTTTCAATAACATCTTTTTGCATTGCAGGGTATCGGTATGGCCTAATATTCACTGGGTTTGCACCTTCTTTCAGCACTATTTGGTGATCATGATTCTTTCTATGAGGAGGAAGGGTCTTTGGTTCATCAAAAATGTCTTTAAACTCCTCCAACAAAATACTAACTACTGCTGGAACCTCACCTTTTGCTTCTGTCTTAACTGCAAAACAAGAAAAACCCGGCTGATGAGGTACAATCTGAATCATAAATGCATTTGGACTATTATCTACCAACTTTTGTAATCGTTCTTCCTTGACAATTCTGTTTTTTGGATCCCTTGCTGCTGTAAGCTTCACCCTTTTCCCATTCAATGTGAATTCCATAACTAAGTTCAAGCAGTCCAATTGAATAATTCCAAGTGTCCTCAACCATTGCATGCCTAACACCATGTCACAACTTGCAAGAGGAATCAAGATTACATCAGCTTCAAACTCCACCCCTTGCGATTCCCATTTCAACCCCTCACACCTTCCCTTTCCTTGCAACTTCCCTCCATCCGCTACAGTGATGTCTACATTTTCCATGGGCTTAACATTCCATTGAGCCTCCTTGCAAAGTGCTGCATCTAAAAAATTATGTGTACTCCCTGTATCAATTAGAATGTGCAGTAATTTCTTTCCCACCTTACCAGTGATCCTCATGGTAGGATACATCGTAGTTCTATGGGAATTATTAGTGCCATGTAGAGCATTCAGAGAAATCATGGGTTCTGTCTGCAACTCCTCAACCATTGGTTTTGTTTCTGCATGTTCTTCTGCCACTACCACTTTGTCTCCATCATTCACCTCTTCTTCTACTTCCATAAGGAAAATCTGCATCTTCTTCCTTTGAGGACAGTCATGTCCAGGTGTATATTTCTCATGACAGAAATAACACAAGTTCTTACTTCTGTGTTCTTCCACTTCAGCAGGTGAAAGCTTCTGTTGGAATCTCATTGTCGGTTTACCAAGAACTCCCTTCTGGTCATTACTTCCCCCTGACGCCATCCTATTGCTCTTCCAATTCTTAGTGTCAGTACTACTGCTTTTGGGTGGCTCATGACTGCTAGAAGCTCCCTTATAACTTCCAGAATTGAGTTGACCAGAGTGCTTTTTATGAAGTAAACTCAAATTTAAGTTCTGTAGTTTAGCAAGCCTGGTAGCATCAAGCAATGTGGTTGGATGAAACAATTTAACTCCCACCGCCATTTCTGGTTTGAGCCCTGCAATATAACAGCTGAGTTTTTGGCCTTCTGTCAATTCCACCCTACACACAAGATTGTCAAAAGCCTCTTGGTACTCATCTAATTCCCCTGTTTGTTTAAGCAGCATGAGTTCTTCCATAGGATCATCAAATAGTGAACCAAATCGGACTCTAATTGCAGCAACTAGATTTCCCCACAAAACCCTCCCATTCTGTAATTCCTCAAAGCCTTGAAACCACTTATAAGCAGCTTCATCAAGAGCTAAACTAGCCAATGTTGCCTTACTTTCCTCCGGAGTACCATCCAAGACAAAGAATCGTTCACACTTTGAAATCCATCCATTCACATCATCTTTAGTAAATTTAGGAAAATCGACTTTAGTAAATCGAGTAGGAAAATGATAATCACCTTGCTGTCCGTTCAACCGTCTCCGATCACGATCGCCATTCCGATTCATCATTTCCGTAAACTGAATCGATAGTCCTCCAACTAGCTCCTGTAACCCAGTCAACTGCTGTTCTAATGCGACCATACGCTGTTCCACTGCACTCCGCTCCCGTTCTTCATTTTCTCTGAGTGCCACCTGAGATCGAGTGCCTTCCGCCATCACTGGATCTCTGCTCTGATACCAGATGATAGGTTCTAGAATCTGAATTATAGAAAGAAGAAGCTAACAGAGAGAAACAGAGGAGAAGTAGCAGAAAAGAAATAGAGTAGGGAAAGATTAAGAGAAATTCACATTAGGCAAAACATGAAGAATACACTGATGCAGCAACCGCATCATATAACCCATGCAACTAACTTCCCAAAAAAAGACGAAAGTACCCTCAGAAGCAGAAACTAACTCAGAAGCAGAAACTAACTTTCAGTTATACAAACAAAATACTAAAATACCCCCAGGTACTATTTAATTCATATCATCCGGCCACTGGGCTCGGGATTGTATGGAAGCAGGACCAGGTGGCGAATGGCACATCGGTAATTTTGAAAGCGATACAAGCGTGGCCGAGAAACCCTGCCCCTTTGGATTGGGAACTTGTCTGGTTCTCACAGCCAATACTGAGAAGAATCGAGGTCGAAAATTTTACAAGTGTCCTATCAGAGTGGTTCGCTAATCTTAATTGTCATTGAGCATATATTAGTCTTTATTCTCTTAAGCCTTTGGCCTTGATTACAATGTCGTGTGCAGCGAAATAATCATCATCTTGTGCTTTAATCATGACACGGATCATAGTTGCTCATAGTGTTTGGGATCGTCGGGAGTGGGGGTTGTGGCTTCTTTGAATGGTGTGACAGTGCCGCGGGAACCAACATGACTGGCGGGACTCAGAGCTTTACTTCAAATTCATTGTTTCCAGTCATTCCATGTCCTTGCGGTGCTGGCTCTTGCCTAACTCTTACAGCTAAAACTAGGAAAAATGTAGGCCAGCAATTCTATTGCTGTCCAAAAGACCAGGTAATGCTTTGGCTCCTTTTTCTAATTTAGATTGATGAGCATAGAGCCAAACGAATAATGGTTAGGGACAGCCAGCGTAACATATGACATGTCTGGTCCATGTACAGCTGAAATGATCATTGCGTATAATTATTCGACTTCATTTGCTTCATCCGTAACACTTACTGTTCACTCAACATTGGGAGAAGTTACAATTCATAAAGGAGAATGATGACCTTTACATCAACTTAACTAAACCCTGCGCTGTGTTTAGGGAAACTCCTTTGAGGAGATGATTATATGTATTAGCTCTCTGTGGGGAATTTGTTCATCACATGTCCCTTTTTGTATTTGCTCTACCATATAAATATAAATTACTTATTACTAACTAAAGAATATGAACAACATCACATTCCTATTGTTGGATGGATAACCCCCAACCATTCCAAGCCAAATGATCACAGAACATTTTGTATGGTGCAGAAATTAAAACATTGTTATGCAATGACAAGATTGCAAGTTCAGATACGCTGTAGCTCCTTCCCATGAATAGTTGGACGATCAAATGTTGGTTAGGAACTTAGAACCAGAGTTTGCAAATTTATCCTTTTGTATAATTTATATTAACCTGTCTTTGATCCTTTTCACATTTGTTGTCTATCTTATTTGTTACTTGATTATATTCTGAATTTCTGATAGATGGGTTCATTGTAGGATAGGACTCATTCTATTGTGAGAGATTCTGTAGAAGCATCTAATGCGTCATAGCTTTTGAGTTGTCTTATTGAAAACTTAAGAGCATGATAGCTCACTAGATCAAGCTTCTAATTGTTTTTTTTTTTTGGCTTTTTATTTTCACTTTCTGAATTGGCTCTCATGGAAGTTACTGTTTTGTGATGTACATATAGTATTTTATGGCTTTATTTCTGAGTAGGGAAGTTCTTGCGGTTTCTTCAAGTGATGCAATGAGCCAACTGTAGGAGGAGTATCAGCGACAGCTAGTTCTTACAAGGGTAGTTAGAATACGGGAACGGGTGACAAAAGCAAGCCAGGCTTTGGTTTCAGCAATGGGTCTACCTGATTTAAATGTGGCAAGGAAGGACATCGGGCAAAGGAATGCCCTACTGCTTCATCAAATTCTCCAGTAGAGGGACATAAGTCTACTCCGTCAGGCACTTGTTATAAATGCAATAAGGCTGGACATTGGGCAAAAGAATGCCGCACAGCTCCATCAAATTCCCCAGTAGAGGGACAGAAGTCTACTTCGTCAGGCACTTGTTATAAATACAATAAAGCTGGACACTGGGCAAGGGATTGCCCTTCAAGTCAGTATGTAAACCTGTAGACGAAGCATTAGACCAATTTTCTCTTTCGGCTTGCCTTGCTACGATGCTTGTATATTGTTTAGTGTGCAAACTACTAAATGTAAGTAGATATCTTTTGTTGCTTACATAGAATTCCAAACAAGCTAGTGAAGGTGAAACAGAAGTTTTGAATCTTGGAGTACGTTGCTGTTTTATTCTTTTCTCATCTGATAAATGAATGAGTGAATTTCATAGTGAACTTCCTTTGTTAATGCCTTACGTTGCGGAAAACTGTCTACCAGCAAGTAGGAAATTCTGGGTATGGGTTTTAAAATAGGTTGAATTGTACAACCTTATTATTTTGAGGACACAGTTAGCAAACTGGTTCACCGTTGTAATCATTTTCTAGCTGATTGAAAGGCTGTAAATCTTTGATGTCACAGGTTAGAATTGGATAACTGGAATGTTAAGCAGCCAAATGAATAAACAGACAATCCATTTTCATATCATGTCTGCAAGTATAAGTCCACTGCCATTGAGGACTGATTAAGGTGAAACACCATTCTTCGAACATCATAGCGTGAAACAGAGACAAGGCAAGAATACGATAGTGTAACGACGTTGTTGCGTACAGGGCAAGTCATATACCCGGAAAAGGACTATAAGTATGACAGTTCTGTGATTTTTATAAATTGAATTTTATATATAAATTTAATTTATTAAATATATTAAATCTTATAAATTAAATTATATATTTAATAAATTTAATATTTTATTTTAAACTTTGTAACTACTTAGTAATAATAATTTTTGTGGATGTTTCTTTTCTTTTTTAAACACAAAATTCTTGAATTACAATGATTAATCTAACGGGAAAAGTGACCCATAAAATGCCGTTATGCGTCACTTACAGAACTACAGCATCAAATGCAATTCATTAGCTTCCACAGAAAACTAAAAACGTATATCCATCACCTACAAAACGTGATGAAATTAAATCCACTACCTGCAAAACGTGATTCTATCAGATTGCTGCAACAGAAATTCCACCGGAGATTCCTTCGGCATTCTTTTGCCCTTCCCTTTCCTTTGGAATACCAAAATGCTGTCTCCTTCCACTAATCTTTGAAGTAACTATAGGTCAGAAGCTTAATTAAGGAGATAAATTTATAGGGAGAAGGTGTGACACCAATTAAGATGTCATAAGAAGGTCATCACTCTCAGCTCTTTTTCTCACTTTGCATCCAGATTCCAGTTGAGAGGCTTGATAGATGATTCCCTCAGTTTCTTCGCTTGAAGGAGTGTCTTCTGTTCCTCTTCATTCTGCTTAAAGCTTCCAACTCCAATTCCAGTTGCATCAGAGTCTAATTCATCGATATCTTACATCCCTTGGTTTTATTCCCTTGAACAGAATAGTTAGAGCCATGTATAGGGTAGATACCACACCCTTTTATCTTTGCATCAAACTCTTGCCCGGTTTCAATAAAGAACTCAAATAAAACCTTTCGGATATTTAGGGAGCACTGATCATTAGCTCTGCTGTTCTTCAATTTATTCATTATCTGAAGACAACAATTTCCATCAAACCATAAATAGACATGATCGGAAATCAATTGCGCAGTATCTCTATCTGAAGATAAACTTTTGTATTCAACCCTTTCACCATTAATTTCTTCTAAGTAGCATTTACATCCAACACGCCAAGTGTACCTCAGCTCATCTACGGGAAACTAAGGAACAATGATGCAGAGAAGGAATGCCAAGAAATTTGAATGTAGAGGAAGTTCAATTGTCACCAAAGCTTGCGTTGTTCGATAGTTGAACCTGTCTGGAATTTTGCTTCCCGGGAAACAAACAGCAGCTTGTTGAGGAAGGATATTATTTTGATTTCCATCTTCTTCCATTGCTGATAAACGTTCATATACTGCTTGCATTACTTGAATAAGGGCATCTGTTTCAATGGTCTTGAGAGCATGTTCATCCAATTTCACACAATTTCAGTACGAAAATTTTAAGTTTGATCTGAATCTACTTTTTCCATTCAGCGGTTCAATGGTTGAAGCAGAAACTATCTCCAAGCATGTGCAATTAGTGGCATATAAGACCTCATGGAATGATGGAACCTTGGGTAGAAACCGAAGGCTCCCACAACTGCTTAAGTCATGATTTGTTAGTCCAAAAGATACTTGATGCTTACTGGCAATCTCAACGTTGCTTCCACGAAGTGATAAACGTTGTAATGTTGATAAGCAGCCAATGTTCTCAGGGAGTTCTGATAAGTTAAAATAATTTTTCAAACGTAAGTCCCCAAAAGACCTTAAGCCATCAAGTATGATATACAAATTTGATGTGTCAAGTTGTGCAGTGTCAGAAAGATCAAGAACGTAAAGAGACCTCAAGTCAGACAGTTTGTTTGGCAGATTCTTATGACTGGTACAACGGTTCAGATATCAAGTTTGAAGCTTGCCGAGACGCCCAATTGATGAGGGCAGTATATCAATCGCTGTGGATCCTTAACTCAAATGTATCATATCGTCGGATGTAACAGAAAATTCCTTAAGACTACGGCAGCCACGAAGTGAGAGCTCCCTCAGAGATCTTAAATGAATGTCGCTTCGAAGACTCTTCAGCTCTTTGCACCAACCTAGTTCTAGTTTCACCAACTTCTGAAGAGACAAAATTGATGGATGAACATGTCTCAGACTTCTAAAACTAGAGAGATATATAAGTTCTAGATTTGATGCCTTAGAGAAATCTGGGACATGTTCATCCATCAATCTTTGTTGCATAGAAATTTAAATTTTCAGGTTGTGCATCCTAGCAAAAGCTTGAGGACTTAACTCCAACTCTTTGATTTTTGCCACATTCAAAGTAAGGCTTAAAGTTTCAGTCCCCTGGAAAACATAAGAAGTGAACAATTTGTAAAAATTAAAAAAAATAAAAGAATCATTTTAAGAGATTTATTTAAAAGTCCCACTCAATTTTACGATTCTAAACTAGTAGAATATTTTCTTCTAGTTTAGATATTTCGCCCATCATATGAAAGAGGATATTTTCTGCAATTTCACTTTACCATATCATTCTTCAAAACTTGATAAATATCATTTGAATCCCATAACTGAATACCTTTTCTAGGATTTGTAGGAGATTCTTCACATACAATCTCCTTATCTGTTTTCTGTAGTAAGTTATGCATCCAAACACAATGTTTAGAAATTGTTATAAGAGCTTTGTCTTAAAAAATTCATAATTCAATAGTTGTTGAATACCACATGCATCTAGTAGTGTTCTTATGCGATCAATTTGTGCAAATCCTTTGAAAAAGTATGCAATATATAAAAAAATATTTTGCTCTTCATGATGTAGACCATCATAGCTTAATCTCAACATAGAATGAATTTTAGCATATGGTTGCATATGGCATCTTTTTAAGTTTTTGCTATTGACTTTTCCATTCTTCTTTACTTTTGTCATACACAGAGGAACCCAGCACTTTAATTTAAAGCTAATGGAGTGCCTTTGGCATAGTTAATCACTATCATTGACAGCCCAGTGAACTCCAATTCCACAGAATTTGATTTAAAGGCACTCAAATTGAGCAGCTGAAGTGCTTCATCTAAATTCAATGCCTCTACCTCATGTATATCATCTGCTTCTTTACTAGGCACATGTTTATCTCTTGTTGTCACCAGAATTCTACTACCAGGTCCAAATCAATAATGACCTTCAGCCAAATTCTTCAATTGCTCTGGATCATTGACGTCATAAAGAACAACAAAAACCTTTTTGCGACAAAGCCTCCTTATCAAAAAACTGATCCCACATTTAGCATTCCAACATTCATATCTTTCTCCTCCAGCAAAACAGATAGAAGTTCATTTTGTAAATGAGTTACTCCATTTTTCTCCTGTTTCTCCCTGACATTTTCCAAAAAGCAGCAACCTTCATATTCAGAGCATAATTGATTAAAGACCACATCAGCAATAGTTGTTTTGCCTATGCCCCATGCCCCAAATTCCAATTATGCGAACATGTTCTAATCCATTGAGCAATAATGATTTCAGATGTGCAATTTGCTCATTTATTCCTACAAGATCTTTTGTATTACTTTTGGTACATGTGATTCAACCATAGAGACCCTTGTTTTACAACTGACGTGATACGGTCAGCTTCAGTCCTGCACCATAGGAAAGAAAACTAAAAACATGAAATTCAATGAAATTAATATTCATTTTGAGAAGTCTATACAAGGTTTCAGCCATTAAATTAGGTTATTTTCTTTTATAATCAATAGGTTAAACAGTGAAGGGAAGTCTACTGTCCATCCATTAAACAGCATAAAATAGGTACTAGTTTGTTTATCAGCTTGATTATGAATGTTGATCACATCTTGTTCATCATAAAATTTTTTACATCTAATCTCTCTCTCTCTCTCTCTCTCTCTCTCTCTCTCTCTCTCTCTCTCTCTCTCTCTCTCTCTCTCTCTCTCTCACACACACACACACACACACACATTTAATAATCCAATTTCTGACTTAAATGTTTCAACAGTTTCTTGCTATTGGTGTGGAAGGCATCAATAATATGGGCATTTTGAAATTAAGGGAAATGTTTCTAGCACATTATGAGACTGCATACACATGCAGATACAGATAAATAGAAAAAAGGATGAAGATGTGAGAGAATATTGTGGATAGGGATCTCTAGCTGACTTTGAGATTCAAAATAAAGGGATGCAGTTAAGAGAGAAAGAAAAATATGAAACAGTTAGTGAAAGAAAAAATACGTGACTCATAAATAAAGAGCACTCCCTATACTCTCTGTATCTATCTAAAGTCACCAGAAGTTACAATATTTTCCAAGTCAGGAGATCCAAAAACATGGTAAGAGTAATCAATTTATTAATCAAATCAGCAAAATAAATAAATTTATTACTAAGAATATATCTACTTACCCAAAATTTGTGGAGTAAAATCCAGCTAAATTAGCTGCTGTCTTCATTGCCATTCTCCAACCATGCACCTTTGCCAAGTTGTCATTAAATGCCTTTTCATATTCTGCGAATTCACTTCCATAGCTGCCATTCTGGTTTCGTACATCTGAAGGATCTATGTAGTAAAAAATGGGTATCACAAATTGGCCATTTTTTTCTCCTGCATTGAATGATTTTTGCAAGCTCTTCCAAGCACCATTTTCAAGAAGCATAGTCTTTTGAGAATATGATCATTGAAATCAGTGATTCTTCAATTGCTGTGCAAAAGTGCTGCTGATATTGCATCTTCTCTCTGCAGTCTCTCATCTTTGTAGGTTTCAATTTTCTTAAGGTGTAATGCCTCAAACAAATAGCTAAGAAAACCAAAACGAGTGTCTGAAACTCGAAAGCTCAGAAATACATCATATTGTATTTGAGAATCATGAAAATGAGAAGAGGAAGAGAAGCCATTGGATCATTGAAATAGGTTCACATCAACTGGTGTGAAACTATGCATCAGAATCCCACGAACAAACGTGTTGGTCTTCAATCTGCCTAAATGGCTACGTAGTAATGTGATCAATGAGTCTCATAATATATTTAGTAAAGTACAATGAATTTAATAATTGAAGTCTGTTAAATGCATCTATGAATTGTGGCAAATTTAAAGAATATATACACTACAAAGAGTCTAAATTTTATTTATAATCCAGCAATGATTAATTAGAAAAAGAGGGAAATTTTTGTAAAATAAGATGGGAGAATTATATGAACCAAAGAAAACGTTGCCTTACATATATTTTTCAAATGCAATAAAAAATTCAAAAAATCTATTAAAAATACTGAACTACACTTAGGGTATAGAAAATAAATTTAACTATTCAGTAAAAAAAATAGAGAAATTTTCATCAATCTTATTTTTTTTAGTCCTTCCTTTAACCTGATAAATAAAAATGATAATGTGTATTATTCATTGATGTAGCACCAATATATATTTTCTTTTTTTCAAGTACATCATTCGAGTTAATTAAACCACATGGGCATTGACTTGCATTGGGCACCATTAATAACTGTTTAGTGCAAGAACAGAGATTAGAGCGCAATTAGCTGTGAAAACAAATGGAGGAAAACCACTAATGGTATAGTATGCAAACGACATTTCTCTTAAAGTACTTTAATTTAATCATTTCTATAAGCACGCATTGTATATTGACTGACACAGAAGACTTTGGTGAGTCAAAAAGTTTTGTTTTGATAAAGCGGAAATGATTTTCACACAACAAAATTTTTATATAATTTATATAAAATATAAGGTAGATTGATAAATTAATTATAAGATTTAATTTAATTTGTATATTTTAATAACTTTAATAATTTAAATTTTATATTATAAAAATTAAGTAAAAATAATATTATTCTTTACAAAGTAGGAAAAAAATTAAAGAAAAGAAGGCAAGGAATAAGGAAATACAAAAAGAAAGGAATTTAAAAGAGAAAACACTTGCTTTCTTTGCCTCCATGAGAGGAATTCAAGGAACACTCTTTGACGGTGGCCAGCAGGTGGCACGAAGTTGCGTACTGCGCGTATTGGTGAGTCAAGGTTTGTTGAGTACAATAAAGTCTCTTCAATAATGGAATTCCTATTTTGCATCACCATTATTGCTCTAGCACATTCCTCGCTCCTTCCTTTTCCTCTTTTCACATTCCTTTGCACCTAACTCTGCAATAACTGGTAAGTGCGAGCACAGAGATCAGAGTGCAATTTGCTGTGAAAACAAATGGACGAAAACCACTAATGGTATAGTACGCAAACAGCATTTCTCTTAAAGTTAAGTACTTTAATTAATCATTTTTATAAGCACGCATTATATATTAATTGATAAAAAAGATTTGACGTATTAAAAGGTTTTGCTTTAAGAAAGTGGAAATGATTTTCGCACAACAAAATTTTTATATAATTTATATAAAATAGAAGGTGGACGGATAAATTAATTATAAGATTTAATTTAATTTGTATTATGTAATAAATTTAATAATTTAAAATTTATATTATAAAAATTAAATAAAAATAAAATTATAAAGATAATAACATTTTTTAAAAAATAAGAAAAAAATTAAAGAAAAGAAGGAAAGTAATAAGGAAATATAAAAAGAAAGGAATTTAAAAGAGAAAACACTTGCTTTCTTTGCCTCCGTGAGAGGAATTGAGGAACACTCTTTTACTGTGGCCAATAGGTAGTACGAAGTTGCGTACCGTGTGTATCATGAGAATATTGGTGGGTGACAGGAAAATTCGACTGGTAGGCTGATAGCAAGGACAGAGACGGAACGGAAAGCTCGCAGACTAAAGCGGTGTGAGCACTGAACCACTTTTATGAGCGGGCCTTATGTATGTTGGGAGAGTTATGGTGAGTCAAGGTTTGTTGAGTATAATAAAGTCTCTTCAATAATGGAATTCGTATTTTGCATCCCATAATTCTCCTCACCATTATTGCTTTAGCACATTCCTCGATCCTTCCTTTTCCTCTTTTCACATTCCTTTGCACCTAACTCTGCAATTCCACCACGCCGCCGGACAAAAGTTGGACAGTAACACTGGAAATTAAGCTCGCAGACAAGTTAAATGGTGACACTATTTCACAAATAAAATTTTATAAAATATTTACTTATACAAAATTGGATCAAAAAATTACTAGCTTTCATCAGTTAAATTTAATAACTAGTTCATAATTTATGAATATTTAATAGAATTATTTTTACTTTAATCGAAATATTTGTTTACTCTTTCAAAATGCGCCACTTAACAATACCATTCAAAGTCAGGCAAAGTGGTGGTGAGTCGTTTCCCTCAGCAGTAGAGAAAGTAATTTAGCGAAATTTCACTGTAAAAAAGGTAGAGCGCGTGAACAATTCAGTTGCATTAGTTTAAATCACTTCTATATAATCAGATATTGTTATTGTTGTGAGGTAGCTTTGCAGCACTCGCACATCCTTTTCAACTGCTTTTGCTATTGTTGCTAACCCTTCACCATGCTTCCTTCCACTTCAAAATTTTCATTTGTTTTGCTGCTCTTATTTGCAATTTCATTCAACAGTAGCGTCTCCATCAATAATGCAGAGGAGATTCGTTGCAATGAAAAGGATCGCCGGATACTTTCTATCTTCAAACAAGGCATTGTAGATCCTTCCAACCGGCTCTCTTCATGGTCCAGTGAAGAAGATTGCTGTTCGTGGTTAGGCGTCCACTGTGACAACATCACTGGTAGAGTAACACAGCTTCATCTACAAGATGATGATTATTATCGATCGAAAGCCTTGAGAGGTGAAATCAACCTGTCCGTGCTTCAACTTGAATTTTTGAACTACTTGGACTTGAGCTGGAATCTGTTTGAAACTATACATATTCCTCCGATCAATGGTTCAACTGCAGATAGTCAAATCCACAATCACTTCTCCCACCTCCATTACCTCGACTTATCATATAACAGTCATCATCTTCGCATGGATAATCTTCAGTGGCTTTCTTCTATCTCTTCGATCAAGTATCTCAATCTCAGTCGCATTGATCTTCAAATGGAAACTAATTGGCTTCGGTCAATCTCTATACTTCCATCACTTTCAGAGTTGCGCTTGAGCGGATGTCAACTTAATAAGGCTGGTACTCCTTTCGGTCGGTATGTCAATTTCACTTCACTCAAAGTTCTAGATCTTTCTAATAACAGTTTAGGTTCTGAGGTACTAAGATGGGCATCTGTACTCAATGGTAGCCTTTCTGATCTTATCCTTGGGAGGAATCTTTTAACAGGCCAAATACCCGACACCTTGTTGAAATTTCAACATTTGGAAACTTTGGATTTGTCCGATAATGAACTCAATGGATCAATTCCTGATTGGTTGGGGCATTTCAAATATCTAAAATCTCTTGACCTTTCCAGCAATTCATTTTATGGTGTCATGCCTTCAATTTTAAAAAATCTATCATCGCTGGCCCTATTACGTCTCAATTCCAATCATTTCAAAGGATCAATTCCTGATTGGTTGGGCCAATTTAAATATCTAGAATTCATTGATCTTTCTGCAAATTCATTTTACGGTCCCATACCAGCAGCACTAGGAAATTTATCATCCTTAACCGTTTTATCTCTTGGCTCAAATTACTTGAGCAGTCTTCCTGCCAACTTTTGGAAGTTTGCAGCAACAATTAAAGTGGTGCTTGATATTTCTAACAATTTAATTACCGGGGACATTTCAAATATTTGGCTAAACACCTCCTGGTTAAGGCTACATGATAATAATTTCAGTGGCGCGCTCCCGCATCTATCACCAAATGTCAGATCACTCAATGTAAGGAACAATAGTTTCTCAAGTATTTCTTCCCTCTTGTGCCACGGAATGACTGAGGAAAACAATTTGGAAGTTCTAGACACCTCATATAATCAACTTTTTGGAGAACTTCCTGATTGCTGGCTAGGTTGGAAATCTTTGGTTAATTTGAGGTTAGATAACAATAACTTGACTGGTACAATTCCTAACTCAATTAGATTGCTATCCAATCTCCAACTTTTGGATTTGTCTAACAATAAATTTTTTGGGGAGATACCAATCTTGTTACAAAACAACAACAACTTACTGATCCTCAACCTAACGGGAAATAATTTTTCTGGAAGTATACCAAGCTGGATAGGACAGAACATGGCCATTTTGATATTGAGATCCAATCAATTTAGTGGCGCTATTCCATCACAGATATGCCAAATTTCTTCTCTCATCATATTGGATCTTGCTGATAACAAACTATCGGGATCAATACCTAATTGCCTATTTAATATTACTGCCTTGAGATCAGTAAAAGAGATTGACGATCATAAAATTTTAATTAAAGATGATAATCATGCATATCAATCTATGTCTGTGTATGATGAGCAAGTTACATTCTTTATTAAAGGTCGTAATTTGGAATATGGTTACTCTCAGAAATTTGTACGTTTCTTAGACTTGTCAAGTAATGAATTATCTGGAATAATTCCTTCAGGATTATTTGGTCTTCATGCATTGCATTTCCTAAACTTATCAAGAAACGAATTGACTGGGAAGTTACCATTAGAAATTGGAAATATGACAAACTTGGAATCCCTAGATCTCTCATGGAACAAATTTTATGGTCAAATTCCTCAGAGCATTTCCAGCTTATCATTTCTTAGCACCTTAAACCTTTCATACAATCATTTCTTTGGGCAAATTCCATTAGGGACCCAACTCCAAACTTTTGAAAAATACAGTTACATTGGCAATCCTAAACTTTGTGGAGCTCCTCTATCAACAAGCTGCAACAACGTGAGAAAACCCGGTGGCCAGGAACCATTTGAAGAGGACAAAAATGTGTCTGACATGTTTCCAGGTTTTTATATTGCCATAGAAGTTGGATTTTTCACTGGTTTTCTAGGAGTTTGTCTTCCTATTTTGTTCAAGAGATCATGTAGGCATGCTTATTTCAAGTTTGTGGATAACATGAAAGACAGACTTTATGTTACATGGGCCTTGAGGACGAAATCCTTTAAATGTAAAAGCTGCCGTTAGCTAGCAAAGGGGTGGCTTCATTTTCCAACAGGTATGACACTTCAATTTTAAAGAGTATGATGTTCTTCCTGAAATGGCACATTCTCTTGTTCTGTTTCCATAGTGTATATACATACACATACATGTATAAATTAATACAGATGCAATAAATTGCCGTTAATATCATCTAGGAAATCTCAATGTTAGTGGCATTTTCTGTACTTATCAAATATCATTTTTTTGACCGGCTATATATCAAATATTGTTGTAATTTAACAAGTAATTTTTGTTTCTTTTTTATTATTATTATTATATATGAACTTACCTTCCACTGGATAGTGCTGTAATGATTCTACTACTTACTGCTAAGCAGACAGCTTATTATGAATAAATGGAAATAGTTTCTTCTATAATTACTTACCATAATTGTCTCATATATAAGAGAAAACACAATTTATTTTATTTTATTTTAAACATAAATATGTTGGTAATTGTCCAGACCTTTAGTTGTTTACAATTTTTATAAATATTTCAGTCCATAAAATTTAGATCTTTAAGTATTTCTATCCCCACTTTCTCTCTGTAACTTTCTAGCTAGTGCTACAAGCACATATCAGTTCTTAAAATATTATCACTTTTATTTTTGTAAATCTCTAAAAATTAAAAGTTAGGGCAGAAATTGTATTTATAATATAAAATAATGAGAACAATTATCATGATTTAACCTCAATGATCAATTATAATTCAATTGAATTTCATTATTCCTTTATAAATTAATTGAATAAAATGTATAATATTATCTATAACTTCATTAATGACAAAGTTCAAGTGAAATGCTCAGAAAAAATTATTTAGAATAATTCATTTGGATAAAATATTGAACTAGCTAGTCCTTAGTTATAAAAAAAAAGAAAAAAAATCTAACGATTTAGTAATTATAGTGAAAATAAAACCTATTATATTCTAATAAAATGTAAATTATATATTATAACTGTTTTATTGTTTCACATATTATATCGCATTTGAATTGATCTTTTGAAAAAGATGAATAACTATTCAGATTAATTTAATGTAATATCATGTTTGAAATTGTTATCTTTGCTTTTTGTTATGTCTTCTTTTAATCATCGTATTTGTTCAGTTTGTGAGTGCTTTATTTTTTTTTAAATACTATAATTCTATTTATAATCTTATTGTTTTCTTTAATCTTTAAAACTATGCATTTTTTACATGTTCTTGAAGTATGAATATATTATTATAGTTTTCTCTGATTATTTCCTCTATTACTTGCCTCAGGAAACTATCAGAAATCAGCTTAGTGCCATGGCTGCTTCTATCGTATCAATCCAAGTTCTTATTTTGGTTGCCATTACTGCTGACTGTTGGCTGTAAACATATATTGTGACATCATATATGAATAAAGTTATTTCAATCATATTTAAGGTTTCAACTAATGTTACTCATTTCGCATATTAATTGAGCCGCTAAAAATTTTTTAAATTTAGGAGATTCAATATATGGTTGAAGTGGTTCCTTTATAAACATTGGAATTGTGTCATCAATCTGAATCAGATATAAGTTTATCAAGTATTAGAACCATCTAATATTATTTACAACTTCATTAACAAAAAAAAGGTTTAAGTGAATTTCTCATAAAAATATTCAAAATAATTCATTTAGATAATATATAGAACGACTAAAGCAAGTATAATAGATGTATATAAATATTCAAATTCTATTTTAGTCTTCTATCAAATTCAATAAATAATTTCTTAAAAGATAGAAATCATGACCAATTAATCTTAAATCTTATTTTTCTGTGTTTCTTGTCGCGTTGTAATTATTGTACTTGCTAGCACTCTCTTTTCAATAGATTTAGATTTTCTATAGGATTTAGAGGTAAGAAATACAGTAAGAAAAAAATAAATATAAAATAAAAAAAAGTAATGAGAAAAATATTAAAGTGAAACTTAAATAATTTATTTAAATATAAACTAAAAAAGATAATTATATAAAGTGACCAAAATTAAGAATAGAGGACATTATGTATTGGTTAAGTTTTGTACAGTTAGGTTCTTTAGTTCCCGTGTTCATTTTAATTCTATGTTAGCTCTTAACCCAAAATATACACTGTAAAATAAGAAAATAAGTGAAATACACTCTAAAATTCATATGTAGTAAAGCTATGATGTGCCATAGAAAAATGGTTATTTAATGATAGTTATACCTTGGTTTTAATGACATTTATAACCGTTACTAAATATCTTAGTGGTAGTTATCAAACCTTTACAAAATTATGTGTCACTATTATTGTTAGTGTCAATTTTGACCACAGTAGGAATAGCCACTTTAAATATATAATTTACATTAGTGGCGACTGTACTAAATATAATATTTTTTTAAAATCTCAATATATATTGTTGTAGTCATAACTACCAACAGAATATTTAATTTTGTCAAAAATACAATTTATGTTAAGGACAGTTACAACTGCCACAAAATTCAATTTTTTATTTTAAAAATCTCATTTTATTTTATTAACTTGAAAGACCGAATTTATGTTGCATGGGTCTTAAAGATGAATTCCTTGCTTTAAATTTAATGGCTGCCATAGGCCTGCAAAGGGACTGGCTTAATTTTTCAGCAGGTATGCCACTTCAATTTCGTAGTGTATATCTTCTTCCTGAAACTGCATATTTTGTATTATATGTGTATACATATATGTACATAAACATATGCAGAAAACTGTGCCATGATTGTCATAGTTAGTGTCATTTTTTGTACTGACAAAATTACTGTATAATTTATTTCTCTTTCTTATTTGAACTTTCCTCTTGATACCACTGTTACGTTTTCTATGCCTAGTGCTAATGCAAAGTTTATTATGAATAAATCCAATTACTTATATAATCATAATTAAAGTCTAGACGAAGAAAACATAGTTTACATAAATACATACATACATACATACATACATATATTGGGGTGTGTCCTGACCTCTACATTTTTCCATTTTTTTTTATAAATGTTTTAATCCATATAAAATTTAGATCTTTAAGTATTTTTTTTTTTCTGTTTTATTACTGCATGCCCTATCAATTCTAAAAATATTATCTCTTTTATTGTTGTAAGTGTCTCTTAAAATTAAAATGTAATGACAAAATTTTATAAATATAAAATCATGAGAATTATTACAGGTTGTTGTGAATCATAAATTTAACTGAATTGAATCCTATTTTTCTTTTCATAAGTTAATTATATAAAAATTATTTAATATTACCAACAATTTTATTAATGAAAAAAGTTTAAGTGAAATGCTCATAAAGGAGTTATTCAAAATAACTCAATTGTATGAAGTCTTGAACTTGCAGTTAACTATAGGAAATAAATCCAAATATTAAGTAAAAAAGTAGAGAAAATGAAGCCAGACACTATTCTTATAAATGTATAAATTATGTATTAAAACTATTTTTTCACAGATTAAGTTGCATCAAATTTGATTTTTGAGATATGTAAGATAATAAATAAATCCTTTAAAAATGAGACAAACTATTCAA
Source organism: Dicorynia guianensis (assembly GCA_037013595.1). Taxonomy (NCBI): domain Eukaryota; kingdom Viridiplantae; phylum Streptophyta; class Magnoliopsida; order Fabales; family Fabaceae; genus Dicorynia; species Dicorynia guianensis. Next base: position 32,161,252 of record JASUAB010000005.1, read on the forward strand.
ATTAATATAATTCAATGTGTGAATTTGATATCCTTGCTTTCTGTTATTCTTCTGCGCAGTCACTCTATAGGTTCAATTTGAGAGTGTTTTAACCGATAAGATAGGCAAAAGGTATCAGCTCCAAATTTATTTTTTCAATGCAGTATAAATTATGATGAGAGGCAGTGGCACGTAGTCCCTGACACAGTTTCAGAATAATAGAGGATATCATGACTTGCTTAAGCTTTCCATAGTTTCGAGGGCCAAGTAACTGGGTAAAATTTTGATATATTTTTGAAAATTTTTTATCATGTAATGCTATTACTATTTGTTTTGATGGGAATTGTATCAGAATTTATATGGCATGTGTCTAGTTATGAAAATATTTTATTTCTAACAATTTCTTAAGAAAACTTCTCATAATATTTCCAGTAGCTTATATGTAGTTCTAGTTATATAACAGTTTATGATTTATTTTTCTACTTTAAAAATAAAACCATTATTATTGTGCATAATATTGCTATGAGATGTTTTTCTATGTCCATTGTGCATAAATACATAATTAGTGCTGTCACTTTTAGAATTAAAATTTATTATTTATTTATTTAAAAAATTTAAATTATTAAATTTATTAAATAATTATTTAAATATTATAATCGTTTAAATAAGTTCAATAACAACTCAACCATAAAAGAAAACAATAGGATAAGAAAATAGGGCCCAATCAATGGACTAATAATAGCTAAACTTATTGAATCACTTGTTTAGAATAATAAGTCGAGTGGAAAGTTCAAATATTTCACTTATCATTTTAATGAGAATATATATTTTCTGCAATTTTACTTTACCATGTTATTTTTCAAAACTTAGTATAATCCAAGTATTAAAACTATCTAATATTATCTACAATTAAATAATAAAAAAGTTTATGAGATTTTTTCATAAAAAAACTATATATAATAACCCATTTGATATGTAAAATACTGAACTATACTTGAGGTATAGAAAATAAATTTAACTATTTAGTAAAAAAAAAGAGAGAAATTTTCATCAATCTTATTTTTTTTAGTCCTTCCTTTAACCTCGTAAATAAAAATGATAATGTGTATTATTTGTTGATGTAGCACCAATAAATATAGGCATTTTTTTTTTTAAGTACAACATTCGAGTTAATTAAACCACATGGCCATTGACTTGCATTGGGCACCATTAATAACTGGTAAGTGTAATGCAAGAACAGAGATTTGAGCGCAATTAGCTGTGAAAACAAATGGAGGGAAACCACTAATGGTATAGTATGCAAACAACATTTCTCTTAAAGTACTTTAATTTAATCATTTCTATGAGCACGCATTGTATATTGACTGACACAGAAAACTTTGGTGAGTCAAAAAGTTTTGTTTTGATAAAGCGGAAATGATTTTCGCACAACAAAATTTTTACATATTTTATATAAAATATAAGGTGGATTGATAAATTAATTATAAGATTTAATTTAATTTGTGTCATTTAATAAATTTAATAATTTAAATTTTATATTATAAAAATTAAATAAAAATAAAATTATAAAAATAATAATATTCTTTAAAAAGTTAAAGAAAAGAAGGCAAGGAATAAGGAAATACAAAAAGAAAGGAATTTAAAAGAGAAAACGCTTGCTTTCTTTGCCTCCATGAGAGGAATTCAAGGAACACTCTTTGACGGTGGCCAGCAGGTGGCACGAAGTTGCGTACTGCGTGTATTGGTGAGTCAAGGTTTGTTGAGTACAATAAAGTCTCTTCAATAATGGAATTCGTATTTTGCATCCCATAATTCTCCTCACCATTATTGCTTTAGCACATTCCTTGCTCCTTCCTTTTCCTCTTTTCACATTCCTTTGCACCTAACTCTGCACCCATCATTTTAATGAGAATATATATTTTTTGCAATTTTATTTTGCTATGTCATTTTTGAAAATTTAATATAATCTAAGTATTAAAATTATCTAATATTATCTATAATTAATTAATAAAAAAGTTTGAGAATTTTTTATAAACTATATATAATAAATTTCATAAAAAAAACTATATATAATAACTCATTTGATATGTAAAATACTGAACTACAACTGGGATATAGAAAATAAATTTGACTGTTCAGTAAAAAAATTGAGAAATTTTTATCAATCTTGTTTTTTTTAGTCCTTCTTTTGCCCTAGTAAATAAAAATGATAATGTGTATTATTGGTTGATGTAGCACCAATATGTGTAGGCATATTTTTTTTTTAAGTACAGCATTCAAGTTAATTAAACCATATGGCCATTGACTTGCATTGGGCACTATTAATAACTGATAAGTGCAAGAACAGAGATTAGAGCGCAATTAGCTGTGAAAACAAATGGAGGAAAACCACTAATGGTATAGTATGCAAACAACATTTCGCTTAAAGTACTTTAATTTAATCATTTTTATGAGCACACTTTGTATATTGATTGACACAGAAGACTTTGGTGGGTCAAAAAGTTTTACCTTTAGAAAGTGAAAATGATTTTCACACAACAAAATTTTTACATAATTTATATAAAATATAAGGTGAACGGGTAAATTGGTTATAATATTTAATTTAATTGATATAATTTAATAAATTTAATAATTTAAATTTTATATTATAAAAATTAAATAAAAATAATAATATTCTTGAAAAGAATTAAAGAAAAGAAGGCAAGGAATAAGGAAATACAAAAAGAAAGGAATTTAAAAGAGAAAACACTTGCTTTCTTTGCCTCCATGAGAGGAAGTCAAGGAACACTCTTTGACTGTGGCCAACAGGTAGTACCAAGTTGCGTACCGCGTGTATCATGAGAATATTGGTGGATGAGACTCGTTACATTCCAGGAAAATTCGAGTGGTAGGCTGATAGCAACGTCAGAGAGACGGAATGGAAAACTCGCAGACTAAAGCGGTGTGAACACTGAGCCATTTTTATGAGCGGGCCTTATGTATTGGTTGGGAGAGTTAGGGCGAGTCAAGGTAAGTTGAGTGTAATAAAGTCTCTTCAATAACGGAATTCGTATTTTGCATCCCATAATTCTCCTCACCATTATTGCTTTAGCACATTCCTCGATCCTTCCTTTTCCTCTTTTCACATTCCTTTGCACCTAACTCTGCAATTCCACCACGCCGACGGACAAAAGTTGGATAGTAACACTGGAAATTAAGCTCGCAGACAAGTTAAATGGTGACACTATTTCACAAATAAAATTTTATAAAATATTTACTTATATAAAATTGGATAAAAAAATTACTAGCTTTCATCAGTTAAATTTAATAACTAGTTCATAATTTCTGAATATTTAATCAACCCACGTTTAATAGAATTATTTTTACTTTAATCGAAATATTTGTTTACTCTTGAAAATGCGCCACTTAACAATACCATTCAAAGTCAGGCAAAGTGGTGGTGAGTCGTTTCCCTCAGCAGTAGAGAAAGTAATTTAGCGAAATTTCACTTTAAAAAAGGTAGAGCGTGTGAACAATTCAGTTGCATTAGTTTAAATCACTTCTATATAATCAGATGTTGTTATTGTTGTGACGTAGCTTTGCAGCACTCGCACATTCCTTTTCAACTGCTTTTGCTACTGTTGCTAACCCTTCACCATGCTTCCTTCCACTTCAAAAATTATATTTCCAGTAGCATTGTAATATTTTCAGTAGCTTTATTGTAGTTCTAGTTATATAACCGATATGATTTACTCTTTTACTTTAAAAATAAGACCATTGTTATTGTGCATAATATTGCTACGAGATATTTTTCTATGTCAATTGTGCATGAATACATAATTAGTGTTGTCATCTTTACGAATAAATTTTATTATTTATTTATTTAAAAAATTTAAATTATTAAATTTATTAAATAATTATTTAAATATTATAATCGTCACCCACAAAAGAAAACAAAAGAGAAAAATAGGATAAAAGAGTAGTGCCCAATCTACCAACGAATAATAGTTAAACTTATTGAATTGCGTGTTTGAAATAATAAGTCGAGTGGAAAATTCAAATATTTCACCCATCATTTTAATGAGAATATATATTTTCTGTGATTTTATTTTACCATGCCATTTTTCCAAACTTAGGATAATCTAAGTATTAAAATTATCTAATATTATGTACAATTAAATAATAAAAAATGTCATGAGAATTTTTCATTAAAAAAACTATATATAACAATTTATTTTATAAAATATTTACTTAAATAAAAATGATATTGTGTATTATTCGTTGATTTAGCACCAATATGTGTAGGCATATTTTTTTTTTCAAGTACATCATTCGAGTTAATTAAACCATATGGCCATTGACTTGCATCGGGCACACCATTCATAACAGGTAAGTGCAAGAACAGAGATTAGAGTGCAATTTGCTGTGAAAACAAATGGAGGAAAACCACTAATGGTATATTACGCAAATAACATTTCTCTTAAAGTTAAGTACTTTAATTAATCATTTTTATAAGCACGCATTATATATTAATTAATAAAGAAGATTTGGTGAGTCAAAAAGTTTTGCTTTTAGAAAGTGAAAATGATTTTCGCATAACAAATTTTTGCATAATTTATATAAAATATAGGGTAAATGGATAAATTAATTATAAGATTTAATTTAGTTTATGTAACATAATAAATTTAATAATTTAAATTTTATATTATAAAAATAAAATAAAAATAAAATTATAAAGACAATAATATTTTTTAAAAAGTAGGAAAAAAATTAAAGAAAAGAAGGAAAGTAACAAGGAAATACAAAAAGAAAGGAATTTAAAAGAGAAAACACTTGCTCTCTTTGCCTCCATGAGGGGAATTGAGGAACACTCTTTGACTGTGGCCTGTAGGTAGTACAAAGTTGCGAACCGCGTGTATCATGAGAATAATGGTGGGTGAAACTCACTACATTCCAGGAAAATTCGAGTCGCAGGCTGATAGCAAGGTCAGAGAGACGGAATGGAAAGCGGTGTGAACACTGAACCACTCTTATGACCGGGCCTTATATTAGTTGGCAGAGTTATGGTGAGTCAAGGTTTGTTGAGTATAATAAAGTGTTATATTGCTTTGGCACATTCCTCCATCCATCCTATTGCTCTTTTCACATTCTATTCAAGAAGTATTAAACTTATAATTCTATACTTACGTTCCGTCTACGATATTTCAGTTTTTAAAAAAAAAAATCATAGTTTTCAATATCTTCGATTCTCATCATTTCTCTCTCTCACTTTCAAAATTTCAAATTCACGTGAGTAAAAAGTGAATCTATAACGTAAGTTTAACGTTTTTCCATTGGTTTACACCTAACTCTATAATTCCACCACGCCGCTGGACAAAAGTTGGATTGTAAAACTGAAAATTAAGCTCGCAACCAAGTTAAATGGTGACACTAATTCATAAGTAAAATTTTATAAAATATTTACTTACATAAAATTAAATGAAAAAATTACTAACTTTCACCAATTAAATTTACTAACTAATTCAGAATTTATGAATATTTAATAAACCCAAATTTAATAGAATTATTTTTACTTTAATCGAAATATTTGTTTACTCTTGAAAATGCGCCCCTTACCAATACCATTCAAAGTCAAATAAAGTGGTGGTGGGTCGTTTTCCTCAGCAGTAGAGAAAGTAATTTAGCGAAATTTCACTATAAAAAAGGTAAAGCGTGTGAGCAATTCAGTTGCATTAGTTTAAATCACTTCTATATAATCAGATGTTGTTATAGTTGTGAGGTAGCTTTGCAGCACTCGCACATTCCTTTTCAACTGCTTTTGCTACTGTTGCTAACCCTTCGCCATGCTTCCTTCCACTTCAAAATTTTCATTTGTTTTGCTGCTGTTGTTATTCGCAATTTCATTCCACAGTAGCATATCCATCAATAATGCAGAGGAGATTCGTTGCAATGAAAAGGATCGCCAGATACTTTCTATCTTCAGACAAGGCATTGTAGATCCTTCCAACCGGCTCTCTTCATGGTCCAGTGAAGAAGATTGCTGTTCATGGTTAGGCGTCCACTGTGACAACATCACTGGTAGAGTAACAGAGCTTCATCTACCAGATTATTATGCATATGATCCTTATCGATCAAAAGCCTTGAGAGGTGAAATCAACCTGTCTGTGCTTCAACTAGAATTTTTGAACTACTTGGACTTGAGCTTAAATCAGTTTGAAACTATACATATTCCTCCGATCAATGGTTCAACTGCAGATAGTCAAATCCACAACCACTTCTCCAACCTCCATTACCTCTACTTATCAGATAACAGTGATCGTCTTCGCATGGATAATCTTCATTGGCTTTCTTCTGTCTCTTCGATCAAGTATCTCGATCTCAGTGGCATTGATCTTCAAATGGAAACTAATTGGCTTCAGTCAATCTCTATACTTCCATCACTTTCAGAGTTGCGCTTGAGCGGATGTCAACTTAATAAGGCTGGTTCTCCTTTAGGTCGGTACGTCAATTTCCCTTCACTCAAAGTTCTAGATCTTTCTGATAACAATTTAGGTTTTGAAGTACTAAGATGGGCATCTGTACTCAACGGTAACCTTTCTGATCTTATCCTTCGGGGGAATCTTTTAAAAGGTCACATACCCGATACCTTGTTGAAATTTCAACATTTGGAAACACTGGATTTGTCCAATAATGAACTCAATGAATCAATTCTTGATTGGTTGGGGCATTTCAAATATCTAAAATATCTTAACCTTTTTAACAATTCATTATCTGGTGTCAGGCCTTCAAGTTTAACAAATCTATCATCGCTGGTCGAATTAGATCTCGGTTCCAATCATTTCAAAGGATTAATTCCTGATTGGTTGGGCCAATTTAAATATCTTGAACATCTTGACCTTGCTAACAATTCATTTCATGGTGTCATGCCTTCAAGTTTACAAAATCTATCATCGCTGGTCGGATTATATCTGAGTTCCAATCATTTCAAAGGATTAATTCCTGATTGGTTGGGGCAGTTCAAATATCTTGAATATCTTGACCTTGCTTACAATTCATTTCATGGTGTCATGCCTTCAAGTTTAAAAAATCTATCATCGCTGGTCGGATTATATCTGAGTTCCAATCATTTCAAAGGATTAATTCCTGATTGGTTGGGGCAGTTCAAATATCTTGAATATCTTGACCTTGCTTACAATTCATTTTATAGTCCCATTCCAGCAACACTAGGAAATTTATCATCCTTAACCTCTTTAGATCTTCGCTCAAATCACTTCAGCAGTCTTCCTGCCAACTTTTGGAAGTTTGCAGCAACAATTAAAGAGGAAATTGATATTTCTAACAATTTAATTACCGAGGACATTTCAAATATTTGGCTAAACACCAGTTACTTATGGCTAAAGGATAATAATTTCAGTGGAGTGCTCCCGCATCTATCACCAAATGTCAGATTCCTCGATGTAAGTAACAATATTTTCTCAAGTATTTCTTCCCTCTTGTGCCACGGGATGACTGAGGACAACAATTTGAACGTTCTAGATGCCTCATATAATCAACTTCTTGGAGAAATTCCTGATTGCTGGTCAGGTTGGAAATCTTTGGCTTATTTGAGTTTAGATAGCAATGGCCTGACTGGTACAATTCCTAACTCAATGAGTTTGTTATTCAATCTCCAACTTTTGGATTTGTCTAACAATAAATTTTTTGGGGAGATACCAATCTTGCTACAAAACAAGAAGAACTTATTGATCCTCAACCTAATGGGAAATAATTTTTCTGGAAGTATACCAAGCTGGATAGGACAGAAGATGAATATTTTGGCATTGAGATCCAATCAATTCAGTGGCACTATTCCATCACATATATGCCAAATCTCTTCTCTCATCATATTGGATCTTGCTGATAACAAACTCTCAGGATCAATACCTGATTGCCTATCTAATATTACTGCCATGAAATCAGTAAAAGATATTGATGATCATAAATTTATAATCCATGTTGATAATGCAATTTCACTTGAGATGTCTGAGTATGATGAACAAGTTATATTATTTACTAAAGGTCGTAATTTGGAATATGGTTACTCTCAAAGACTTGTACGTTTCTTAGACCTATCAAGTAATGAACTATCTGGAATCGTTCCTTTAGGATTATTTGGTCTTCAAGCATTGCACTTCATGAACTTATCAAGAAACCAATTGACTGGGAAGTTACCAGTAGAAATGGGAAATATGACAAACTTGGAATCCTTGGATCTCTCATGGAACAAACTTTGTGGTCAAATTCCTCAGAGCATTTCTAGCTTATCTTTTCTTAGCATCTTAAACCTGTCATACAATCATTTCTTTGGGCAAATTCCATTAGGGACCCAACTCCAAAGTTTTGAAAAATACAGTTACATTGGCAATCCTAATCTCTGTGGAGCTCCTCTACCAACAAGCTGCAACAACGTGAGAAAACCCAGTGGCAAGGAACCATTTGAAGAGGACAATAATGAGTCTGACATGTTTCCAGGGTTTTATATTGCCATGGAAGTTGGATTTGTCACTGGTTTTCTAGGAGTTTGTCTTCCTATTTTGTTCAAGAGATCATGTAGGCATGCTTATTTCAAGTTTGTGGATGACATGAAGGACGGACTTTATGTTACATGGGTCTTGAAGATGAAATCCTTTAAATGCAAAAGCTGCCATTAGCTGGCAAAGGGAGTGGCTTCATTTTCCATCAGGTATGACACTTCAATTTTAAAGTTTATGATGTTCTTCCTGAAATGGTAAATTCTCTTGTTCTATTTCTATAGTGTATATACATGCATATGCATGTATAAATTAATATAGATCCAGTAAATTGCCGTTAATATCATATAGGAAACCTCAATGTTAGTGTCATTTTCTGTATTTATCAAATATCATTTTTTTGACCGGCTATTTATCAAATATTATTGTAATTTAACAAGTAATTTTCGTCTCTTTTTTTTATTATATATAGGAACTTAACTTCCACTTGATACTACTGTAAAGATTCTATTATTTTCTGCTAAATAGATAGATTATTATGAATAAATTGAAATAGTTTCTTCTCTATTTACTTACCTTAATTGTCTCATATATAAGAGAAAACACACTTTATTTTCTTTTCTTTTAAATATAAATCTGTTGGGGATTGTCCAAACCTTTAGTTGTTTACAATTTTTGTAAATATCTCAGTCCTTAAAATTTAGATCTTGAAGTATTTCTGTCCCCCCTTTCTCTCTGTAACTTTCTAGCTAGTGCTACAAGCACATATCAATTCTCAAAATATTATCACTTTTATTTTTGTAAATCTCTAAAAATTAAAAGTTAGTGCAGAAAGTATATTTATAATATAAAATAATAAGAACAATTATCATGATTTAACCTCAATGATAAATTTTAATTCAATTGAATTTCATTATTCCTTTATAAATTAATTGAATAAAATGTATAATATTATCTACAACTTCATTAATGAAAAAATTTAAGTGAAGTGCTCAGAAAAAATTATTTAAAATAATTCATTTGGATAAAATATTGAACTAGGTAGTTCTTAGTTATAAAAAAAAAAAAAATCTGACGATTTAGTAAATATAGAGAAATAAAACCTACTATATTCTAATAAAGTGTAAATTATATATTATAACTCTATTTCATTGTTTCACATATTACATCGAATTTGAATTGATTATTTGAAAAAGATGGATAACTATTCAGATTAATTTAATGTGATATCATGTTTGAAATTGTGATCTTTGCTTTTTGTTATTTCTTCTTTTAATCATCATATTTGTTCAGTTTGTGAGTGCTTTATTTTTATAAAATATTATAATTCTATTTATAATCTTATTGTTTTCTTTAATCTTTAAAATTGATTTCTAGAAGTATGCATATAATATTATAGTTTTCTCTGATTGTTTTCCTCTACTACCTGCCTCAGGAAACTATCAGAAATCAGCTTAGTGCCATGTCTTCCTTGTATATGGAATTGGATGCCTCAATGTATCGTATTAATCCAAGTTTTTATTTTGATTGCCATTTCTGCTGACTGCTGGCTGAAACTATATATTGTGACACCATATATGAATCAAGTTATTTCAATCATATTATATATAAGGTTTCAACTAATGTTATCAGGATGATCATTTCGCAAATTAATTGAGCCGCTCAAAATCCTAAATGAGAGGCCTTTTTGTTCAAATTTAGGAGATTCAATATATATGATTGAAGTGGTTCTTTTATAAACATTAGAATTGTATCATCAATCTCAATCAGATGTAAGTTTTATCAAGTATTAGAACTATCTAATATTATTTACAGCTTCATTAACCCAAAAAAGTTTAAGTGAATTTGTCATAAAAATATTTAAAATAATTCATTTAGATAAAATATAAAACGACTAAAGCAAGTATAATAGATGTATATAAATATTCAAATTCTATTTTAGTCTTGTATCAAATTCAATAAATAATTTCTTAAAAGATGAAAATCATGATCAATTAATCTTAAATCTTGTTTTTTTGTGTTCTTTGACGTATTGTAATCATTGTACTTGCTGGCACTCTTTGTAATACATCTGTAACAACTAAAGTAAGTATAATTTATTGGTTAAGATTAAACATATAAATAGTGTTTCTCCACAAAAAAAAAAAATACAAATAGTGTTTGAATTTTATTTTGCATTCTTTTTGAATTTAAATTTTTATTTCTTAAACAAGTAGTACTATATATAGTATAGTATCACTTTAATTATTTTAAAGCATTTTTATTGAAAATGAGAAATAGGCTGCATATTTTACATGAGAATTTACGCTATATATGAATACATAAAAATAATTAAACAATATTTATAAGAATAATACAACTTACAGATCAAATTGGATAAAGAAACTGAGAAATAATCTTTCCATTGTACTCCTAGTTAGCAACAAATTACAATATTAAATTCGAATAAGAAAAACCATATAGTAACCCATAAGATCTAACTCTTTCATCAAATACAGATAAAACTGCCAAGAGCCCTCGAACTCATTGGTACTTGCTGCATGGAAATTCAAAATCTCTTATTCCGTTTCTCACTTTACACTACAGAGTTAGAGTTATATGCTATGCGAAAAGAATATAGATAAAACTCGATCATTGGTTTGAAAAAGTTACATCTATTCTCAAGCTTTCAAAATCTCTTATTCCGTTTCTCACTTTGCACTACAGAGTTAGAGTTATATGCTATACGAAAAGAATATAGATAAAACTGGATCATTGGTTTGAAAAAGTTACATCTATTCTCAAGCTTTCAAAATCTCTTATTCCGTTTCTCACTTTGCACTACAGAGTTAGAGTTATATGCTATACGAAAAGAATATAGATAAAACTGGATCATTGGTTTGAAAAAGTTACATCTATTCTCAAGCTTTTGGTTCTTGGATACAGAGCCATAAAGCTTGGAGCAGAAGTCACTGATCAAGGCTAGAATAGCAGATATGTAAATACTTTTTTCACCTCAGCAGCTTGCTTGTGTCATAGGAACCATCTTTGATTTGGGGAGCGGATGAAGCAAAATCAAATGCATGACAGTGAATGAAATGCAGAATTGAAATAAAAAAGAGAGAAAGAGTGTAGAAAATTAAAATTATATTTTATACAAGATAATATTTTTTATTTTAAGAGTCAAATTGCCGTTCCTTCTTCTTTGTCTCATTACCTGACACTTCTATTATTTTAGTCCTCCTTTTCTTTTCACAACCACAAGCATGGCTGTTATCATTGGTCTAGAAATTTCCCACATTTTCTTTAAATTTCTTTTCCTCCAACTTCATTCGCATTCATCATTCAACACAATTCCACTTAGAAAAACTAAGAGCTCGTATAGTTCACGCAGGGGAGGGAATACGGGTTGGATTTAGTGCATCCTTTCTTCCATTTAATTAATATTTCTCTTGCATTTCTTCTTTCCAAGCCATTCAACAAGGAAAAGGGGTTATTCCGCAATCATTTTAGTTTCACGTTAGCTCTTAACTAATAAGTTAGACAAGAGGGATCAGCTTCAAATCTACCTTTTCAAAGCAGGATAATTTATGATGAGAGGCAGTGGCACGTGGTCCCTGGCACAATTTCAGAACAATCGAGGACATCTTGACTTGGTTAAGCTTTCCATAGTTTAAAGGCCCAAGTGATGGGGTAAATTTTTGATATATTTTCGAAATTTTTTTATTATGTAATGCTATTATTATTTATTTTGGTGGAAATTATATTAGAATTTAAATGGCATGTGTCTAGTTATGAAAATATTTTATTTTTAAAAATTTCTTAAGAAAACTTCTCATAATATTTCCAGTAGCTTATATGTAGTTCTAGTTATATAACCGTTGTAATTTACTCTTCTACTTTAAAACAAAACCATTGTTATTGTGCATAATATTGCTACGAGATGTTTTTCTATGTCAATTGTGCATAAACACATAATTAGTTCTGTCACTTTTACTAATTAAATTTTATTATTTATTTATTTAAAAAATTTAAATTATTAAATTTATTAAATAATTATTTAAATATTATAAATTATTAAATAATTTGAATAACAACTCAACCATAAAAGAAAACAAAAGAGAACAATAGGATAAGAAAATAGCGCCAATCAACCGACTAATAATCGCTAAACTTATTGAATCACCAGTTTGGAATAATAAGTCAAGTGAAAAGTTCAAATATTTCACCCATCATTTTAATGAGCATATATAATTTCTACGATTTTACTTTATCATGTTATTTTTCAAAACTTAGTATAATCCAAGTATTAAAACTATCTAATATTATCTACAATTAAATAATAAAAACGTTTATGAGAAATTTTCATAAAAAAACTATATATAATAACCCATTTGATATGTAAAATACTGAACTACAACTGGGGTATAGAAAATAAATTTGACTATTCAGTATAAAAATTGAGAAATTTTTATCAATCTTATTTTTTTTAGTCCTTCTTTTACCCCAGTAAATAAAAATGATAATGTGTATTATTGGTTGATGTAGCACCAATATGTGTAGGCATATTTTTTTTTTTAAGTACAGCATTCAAGTTAATTAAACCATATGGCCATTGACTTGCATTGGGCACCATTAATAACTGATAAGTGCAAGAACAGAGATTAGAGCGCAATTAGCTGTGAAAACAAATGGAGGAAAACCACTAATGGTATAGTATGCAAACAACATTTCTCTTAAACTACTTTAATTTAATCATTTCTATGAGCATACGTTGTATATTGATTAACACAGAAGACTTTGGTGGGTCAAAAGTTTTACTTTTAGAAAGTGAAAATGATTTTCACACAACAAAATTTTTACATAATTTATATAAAATATAAGGTGAGCAGATAAATTGATTATAATATTTAATTTAATTGATATAATTTAATAATTTAATAATTTAAATTTTATATTATAAAAATTAAATAAAAATAATAATATTCTTTAAAAAGTAGGAAAAGAATTAAAGAAAAGAAGGCAAGAATAAGGAAATACAAAAGGAAAGGAATTTAAAAGAGAAAACACTTGTTTTCTTTGCCTCCATGAGAGGAAGTCAAGGAACACTCTTTGACAGTGGCCAGCAAGTGGTGCGAAGTTGCATCCTGCGCGTACCATGAGAATATTGGTGAGTCAAGGTTTGTTGAGTATAATAAAGTCTCTTCAATAATGGAATTCCTATTTTGGCATCCCATAATTTTCCTCACCATTATTGCTTTAGCACATTCCTCGATCCTTGCTTTTCCTCTTTTCGCATTTCTTTGTACCTAACTCTGCAATTCCACCACCTGACTCTGCACTCATTATTTTAAAGAAAATATATATTTTCTGCGATATATAATTTAAGTATTAAAATTATTTAACATTATCAACAATTAAATAATAAAAAAGTTTATGAAAATTTTTTATAAAAAGTTTATATATAATTACTCATTTGATATTTAAAATATTGAATAAATTTGACTATTTAATAAAAAAAATTCATCAATCTTATTTTTTTTAGTCTTTCCTTTAACCTGGTAAATAAAAATGATAATGTGTATTATTCACCAATATGTGTAAGCATATTTTTTAGTTAAAATATATAAAATTTTTAAGTTAATTTAAAAAATTTTTTTTAAAATTTTAAAATTTTATAAATAACTCTTTTAAAATATAAAAAATGTGCAACAAGATGTATTCGTTAAAATTTTTATTAAGATATAAATGAAAATCCTTTTCTATTTGGTAAATCCTAAATTGACAAAGAAAAAATAACAAAAATAACCTTAAGTTAAACGGAAAACCCTTTGTTGCTTCCCTTGACCAAGAAGAAGCATAATTAATTGTAAGTAATTCATACAAAATACAAGGAAGATAGATAAATTAATTGTAAAACTTAATTTAGTTTGTATAATTTAATAAATTTAATAATTTAAATTTTACATTATAAAAATCAAATAAAAATAAAATTATAAAAATAATAATATTCTTTAAAAATGGAAAAAAATTAAAGAAAAGAAGGGAAGTAATAAGGAAATACAATAAGAAAGGAATTTAAAAGAGAAAACACTTGCTTTCTTTGCCTCCATGAGAGGAATTCAATGAACACTCTTTGGCTGTGGCCGGCAGGTGGCATGAAGTTGCGAACTGCGCGTTTCATTAGAACATTGGTGAGTCAAGGTTTCTTGATTATAATAAAGTCTCTTCAATAATGGAATTCCAATTTGGCATTAGCACATTCCCCGATCCATCCTTTTCCTCCTGTCACATTCCTTCGACCAACTCTGCTTTTCCACCACGCCGCCGGCCAAAAGTTGGATTTTAAAACTGAAAATAAAGCGCACAGACTAGTCAAATGGTGACACTATTTTACAAATAAAATTTTATAAAATTAAACTCACAGACTAGTCAAATTATTAGCTTTCACAAATTAAATTTAATAATTATTTTATAATTTATGAATATTTCATAAATTTACGTTTAATAAAATTATTTGTACTTTAATTGAAATATGTGTTTACTCTTAAAAATGCATCACCTATCAATACCATTCAAAGTCAGACAAAGTGGTGGTGTGTCGTTTCCCTCAGCAACTGAGAAAGTAATTTAGCGAAATTTTCTTGTAAAAAAGGTAGAGAGTGTGAGCAATTCAGTTGCATTAGTTTAAATCACTTCTATATAATCAGATGTTGTTATTGCTGTGAGGTAGCTTTGCAGCACTCGCACATTCCTTTTCAACTGCTTTTGCTACTATTGCTAACCCTTCACCATGCTTCCTTCCACTTCAAAAATTATATTTCCTGTAGCATTGTAATATTTTCAGTAGCTTTATTGTAGTTCTAGTTATATAACCGATATGATTTACTCTTTTACTTTAAAAATAAGACCATTGTTATTGTGCATAATATTGCTACGAGATATTTTTCTATGTCAATTGTGCATGAATACATAATTAGTGTTGTCATCTTTACGAATAAATTTTATTATTTATTTATTTAAAAAATTTAAATTATTAAATTTATTAAATAATTATTTAAATATTATAATCGTCATCCACAAAAGAAAACAAAAGAGAAAAGCAGGATAAAAGAGTAGTGCCCAATCAACCAACGAATAATAGTTAAACTTATTGAATTGCGTGTTTGAAGTAATAAGTCGAGTGAAAAATTCAAATATTTCACCCATCATTTTAATGAGAATATATATTTTCTGTGATTTTACTTTACCATGCCATTTTTCAAAACTTAAGAAAATCTAAGTATTAAAATTATCTAATATTATGTACAATTAAATAATAAAAAATGTTATAAGAATTTTTCATTAAAAAAATTATATATAACAATTTATTTAATATGTCAAATACTGAACTACACCTAGGGTATAGAAAATAAATTTTTTTATATAGTAAAAAAATAGAAAATTTTCGTCAATCTTGCTTTCTTCAATCCTTTTGGTAAATAAAAATGATAATGTGTATTATTCGTTGATTTAGCACCAATATGTGTAGGCATATATTTTTTTTTAAGTACATCATTCGAGTTAATTAAACCATATGGCCATTGCCTTGCATTGGGCACCATTAATAACTGGTAAGTGCAAGAACAAAGATTAGAGTGCAATTTGCTGTGAAAACAAATGGAGGAAATCCAGTAATGGTATATTACGCAAACAGCATTTCTCTTAAAGTTAAATACTTTAATTAATCATTTTTAGAGGCACGCATTCTATATTAATTAATAAGGAAGATTTGGTGAGTTCAAAAGTTTTGCTTTTAGAAAGTGAAAATGATTTTTGTGGAAGAAAATTTCTACATAATTTATATAAAATATAAGGTGGACGGATAAATTAATTATAAGACTTAATTTAATGTGTGTAATGTAATAAATTTAATAATTTAAATTTTATATTATAAAAATTAAATAAAAATAAAATTATAAAGATAATAACACTTTTTTAAAAGTAAGAAAAAATTAAAGAAAAGAAGGAAAGTAATAAGGAAATACAAAAAGAAAGGAATTTAAAAGAGAAAACACTTGCTTTCTTTGCCTCCATGAGGGGAATTGAGGAACACTCTTTGACTGTGGCCTATAGGCAGTACGAAGTTGCGTACATAGAGAATAATGGTGGGTGAAACTCACTACATTCCAGGAAAATTCGAGTGGCAGGCTGATAGCAAGGTCAGAGAGACGGAATGGAAAGCTGTGTGCACACTGAACCACTCTTATGACCGGGCCTTATATTAGTTGGCAGAGTTATGGTGAGTCAAGGTTTGTTGAGTATAATAAAGTGTTATATTGCTTTGGCACATTCCTCCATCCATCCTATTCCTCTTTTCACATTCTATTCAAGAAGTATTAAACTTATAATTCTATACTTACGTTCCGTCTACGATATTTCAGTTTTTAAAAAAAAAATCACAGTTTTCAATATCTTCGATTCTCATCATTTCTCTCTCTCACTTTCAAAATTTCAAATTCACGTGAGTAAAAAGTGAATCTATAACGTAAGTTTAACGTTTTTCCATTGGTTTACACCTAACTCTATAATTCCACCACGCCGCTGGACAAAAGTTGGATTGTAAAACTGAAAATTAAGCTCGCAACCAAGTTAAATGGTGACACTAATTCATAAGTAAAATTTTATAAAATATTTACTTACATAAAATTAAATGAAAAAATTACTAACTTTCACCAATTAAATTTAATAACTAATTCAGATTTTATGAATATTTAATAAACCCGCATTTAATAGAATTATTTTTACTTTAATCGAAATATTTGTTTACTCTTGAAAATGCGTCCCTTACCAATACCATTCAAAGTCAAATAAAGTGGTGGTGGGTCGTTTTCCTCAGCAGTAGAGAAAGTAATTTAGAAAAATTTCACTATAAAAAAGGTAGAGCGTGTGAGCAATTCAGTTGCATTAGTTTAAATCACTTCTATATAATCAGATGTTCTTATTGTTGTGAGGTAGCTTTGCAGCACTCGCACATTCCTTTTCAACTGCTTTTGCTACTGTTGCTAACCCTTCGCCATGCTTCCTTCCACTTCAAAATTTTCATTTGTTTTGCTGCTGTTGTTATTCGCAATTTCATTCCACAGTAGCATATCCATCAATAATGCAGAGGAGATTCGTTGCAATGAAAAGGATCGCCAGATACTTTCTCTCTTCAGACAAGGCATTGTAGATCCTTCCAACCGGCTCTCTGCATGGTCCCGTGAAGAAGATTGCTGTTCATGGTTAGGCGTCCACTGTGACAACATCACTGGTAGAGTAACAGAGCTTCATCTACAACCTGATGGTGCATATGATTATTTGAGAGGTGAAATCAACCTGTCTGTGCTTCAACTTGAATTTTTGAACTACTTGGACTTGAGCGGGAATGGGTTTGAAACTATACGTATTCCTCCGATCAATGGTTCAACTGCAGATAGTCAAATCCACAACCACGTCTCCAACCTCCAATACCTCGACTTATCATATAACAGTGATCATCTTCGCATGGATAATCTTCATTGGCTTTCTTCGATCTCTTCGATCAAGTATCTCAATCTCAGTGGCATTGATCTGCAAATGGAAACTAATTGGCTTCAGTCAATCTCTATACTTCCATCACTTTCAGAGTTGCGCTTGAGCGGATGTCAACTTAATAAGGCTGGTTCTCCTTTTGGTCGGTATGTCAATTTCCCTTCACTCAAAGTTCTAGATCTTTCTAATAACAGTTTCGGTTCTGAAGTACTAAGATGGGCATCTGCACTCAATGGTAGCCTTTCTGATCTTATCCTTGGGTGGAATCTTTTAACAGGCCAAATACCCGACACCTTGTTGAAATTTCAACATTTGGAAACTTTGGATTTGTCCAATAATGAACTCAATGGATCAGTTCCTGATTGGTTGGGCCAATTTAAATATCTAAAATATCTTGACCTTTCTTACAATTCATTTCATGGTGTCATGCCTTCAAGTTTACAAAATCTATCATCGCTGGTCCAATTAGATCTCAATTCCAATCGTTTCAAAGGATTAATTCCTGATTGGTTGGGCCAATTTAAATATCTAGAAATAACTGATCTTTCTGCAAATTCATTTTATGGTCCCATTCCAGCAGCACTAGGAAATTTATCATCCTTAACCTATTTATCTCTTGCCTCAAATCACTTGAGCAGTCTTCCTGCCAACTTTTGGAAGTTTGCAGCAACAATTAAAGGCACACTTGATATTTGTAACAATTTAATTACCGAGGACATTTCAAATATTTGGCTAAACACCAGTAAAGTATGGCTAGGGGATAATAATTTCAGTGGAGAGCTCCCGCATCTATCACCAAATGTCAGATTCCTCGATGTAAGTAACAATAGTTTCTCAAGTATTTCTTCCCTCTTGTGCCACGGGATGACTGAGGAAAACAATTTGAACGTTCTAGATGCCTCATATAATCAACTTTTGGGAGAACTTCCTGATTGCTGGTCAGGTTGGAAATCTTTGGCTTATTTGAGGTTAGCTAGCAATAGCCTGACTGGTACAATTCCCAACTCAATGAGTTTGTTATCCAATCTCCAAGTTTTGGATTTGTCTAACAATAAATTTTTTGGGGAGATACCAATCTTGCTACAAAACAAGAAGAACTTATTGATCCTCAACCTAATGGGAAATAATTTTTCTGGAAGTATACCAAGCTGGATAGGACAGAAGATGAATATTTTGGCATTGAGATCCAATCAATTCAGTGGCACTATTCCATCACAGATATGCCAAATCTCTTCTCTCATCATATTGGATCTTGCTGATAACAAACTCTCAGGATCAATACCTGATTGCCTATCTAATATTACTGCCATGAAATCAATAAAAGAGATTGACAATCATGAAATCATAATCAATGTTGATAATGCATTTTCACTTTCGATGACTGAGTATTTTGCACAAATTACATTATTTACTAAAGGTCGTTATTTGGAATATGGTTCCTCTCAGAGACTTATACGTTTTTTAGACCTATCAAGTAATGAACTATCTGGAATAGTTCCTTTAGGATTATTTGGTCTTCATGCATTGCGCTACTTGAACTTATCAAAAAACCAATTGACTGGGAAGTTACCATTAGAGATTGGAAATATGACAAACTTGGAATCCCTGGATCTCTCTTGGAACAAACTTTATGGTCAAATTCCTCAGAGCATTTCTAGCTTATCTTTTCTCAACAACTTAAACCTTTCATACAATCATTTCTTTGGGCAAATTCCATTAGGGACCCAACTCCAAAGTTTTGAAAAATACAGTTACATTGGCAATCCTAAACTTTGTGGAGCTCCTCTACCAACAAGCTGCAACAACGTGAGAAAACCCAGTGGCAAGGAACCATTTGAAGAGGACAATAATGAGTCTGACATGTTTCCAGGGTTTTATATTGCCGTAGAAGTTGGATTTTTCACTGGTTTTCTAGGAGTTTGTCTTCCTATTTTCTTCAAGAGATCATGTAGGCATGCTTATTTCAAGTTTGTGGATGACATGAAGGACAGACTTTATGTTACATGGGTCTTGAAGATGAAATCCTTTAAATGTAAAAGCTGCCATTAGCTGGCAAAGGGACTGGCTTCATTTTCCATCAGGTATGACACTTCAATTTTAAAGTTTATGATGTTCTTCCTGAAATGGTATATTCTCTTGTTCTATTTCTATAGTGTATATACATACATATGCATCTATAAATTAATACAGATACAGTAAATTGCCATTAATATCATATAGGAAACCTCAATAAATGGATAAATTAATACAAATACAGTAAATTGTATTTATAATATAAAATAATAAGAACAATTATCATGATTTAACCTCAATGATCAATTTTAATTCAATTGAATTTCATTATTCCTTTGTAAATTAATTGAATAAAATGTATAATATTATGTACAACTTCATTAATGAAAAAGTTTAAGTGAAGTGCTCAAAGAAAAAATTATTTAACATAATTCATTTGGATAAAATATTGAACTAGCTAGTTCTTAGTTATAAAAAAAAAAAAAAAAATCGGACGATTTAGTAATTATAGTAAAAATAAAACCTACTATATTCTAATAAAGTGTAAATTATATATTATAATTCTATTTCATTGTTTCACATATTGCATCGAATTTGAATTGATCTTTTGAAAAGATGAATAACTATGCAGATTAATTTAATATAATACCATGTTTGAAATTGTTATCTTTGCTTTTTGTTATTTCTTCTTTTAATCATTATATTTGTTCAGTTTGTGAGTGCTTTTTTTTTTAAAAAAAAAAATTTATAATTCTATTTATAATGTGATTGTTTTCTTTCACCTTAGAATTATCTAATATTATTTACAACTTCATTAACAAAGAAAAAAAAGTTTAAGTGAATTTCTCATAAAAATATTTAAAATAATTCATTTAGATAATATATAGAACGACTAGAGCAAGTATAATAGATGTATATAAATATTCAAATTCTATTTTAGTCTTGTATCAAATTCAATAAATAATTTCTTAAAAGATAGGAATCATGACCAATTAATCTTAAATCTTATTTTTCTGTGTTTCTTGTCGCGTTGTAATTATTGTACTTGCTAGCACTCTCTTTTTAATAGATCTAGATTTTCTATAGGATTTAAAGGTACGAAATACGGTAAAAAAAAGATAAATATAAAATAAAAAAATAATGAGAAAAATATTAAAGTGAAACTTATATTATTTATTTAAATATAAATTAAAAAAATAATTATATAAAATGACCAAAATTAAGAATAGAGGACATTATGTATTGGTTAAGTTTTGTATAGTTAGGTTCTTTAGTTCCCGTGGTCATTTTAATTCTATGTTAGCTCTTAACCCAAAACATATACTGTAAAATAAGAAAATAAGTGAAATACACTCCAAAATTTATATATAGTAAAGCTATGATGTGCTATGGAAAAATGGTTATTTAATGATAGTTATTCCTTGGTTTTAATGACATTTATAACCGTTACTAAATATCTTAGTGATAGTTATCAAACCTTTACAAAATTATGTGTCACTATTATTGTTAGTGTCAATTTTGACCACAGTAGGAATAACCACTTTAAATATATAATTTACATTAGTGGCAATTGTACTAAATATAATATTTTTTTTAAAATCTCAATATATATTGTTGTGGTCAAAACTACCAATATCTCACAAAATATTTAATTTCGTCAAAAATACAATTTATTTTAAGGACAATTACAACTGCCACAAAATTCAGTTTTTAATTTTAAAAAACTCATTTTATTTTATTAACTCGAAAGACCGAATTTATGTTGCATGGGTCTTAAAGATGAATTCCTTGCTTTAAATTTAATGGCTGCCATAAGCCTGCAAAGGGACTGGCTTAATTTTTCAGCAGGTATGCCACTTCAATTTCGTAGTATATATCTTCTTCCTGAAACTGCATATTTTGTATTATATGTGTATACATATATGTACATAAACATATGCAGAAAACTGTGCCATGATTGTCATAGTTAGTGTCATTTTTTGTACTGATCAAAATTACTGTATAATTTCTTTCTCTTTCTTATTTGAACTTTCCTCTTGATACCACTCTTACGTTTTCTATGCCTAATGCTAATGCAAAGTTTATTATGAATAAATCCAATTACTTATCTAATCATAATTAAAGTCTAGACGAAGAAAACATAGTTCACATAAATACATACATACATATATTGGGGTTTGTCCTGACCTCTACATTTTTTCATTTTTTTTTATAAATGTTTTAATCCATATAAAATTTAGATCTTTAAGCATTTTTTTTCCTGTTTTATTACTGCATGCACATATCAATTCTAAAAATATTATCTCTTTTGTTGTTGTAAGTGTCTCTCAAAATTAAAATGTAATGGCAAAATTTTATAAATATAAAATCATGAGAATTATTACAGGTTGTTGTGAATTATAAATTTAACTGAATCGAATCCTATTTTTCTTTTCATAAGTTAATTGTATAAAAATTATTTAATATTATCAACAATTTTATTAATAAAAAAAGTTTAAGTGAAATGCTCATAAAGGAGTTATTTAAAATAACTCAATTGTATGAAGTCTTGAACTAGCAGTTAACTATAGGAAATAAATCCAAATATTAAGTAAAAAAGTAGAGAAAATGAAGCCGGACACTATTCTTATAAATGTATAAATTATGCATCAAAACTATTTTTTCACAGATTAAGTTGCATCAAATTTGATTTTTGAGATATCTAAGATAATAAATAAATCCTTTAAAAATATGAGACAAACTATTCAAATTAATATAATTCAATGTGTGGATTTGATATCCTTGCTTTCTGTTATTCTTCTGCGCAATCACTCTATAGGTTCAATTTGAGAGTGTTTTATTTTTTAAAATATTATAATTGTATTTACAATTTTTATGGGTTTGTTTGATATTTAAAATAATACATTTTTTGCATGTTCTAGAAGTATGCACATACTTTTTCCTGATGTTTCTTCACCCTCGCCTTCAACAAAAAAAAAATAAGAGTAAATTACATTAACTTCTATTGAGGTATTTGATTATAATACTCTACTCCATTCTTATTCAAATGTGATACTCTACCTCATTTACTCAAATATTAATTAAAAAATATATTTAAATATTAATAGAATATTCATAAAAAGAATATTAAATCAAATTTTACTCTAATTTTACTTAAAATTATACTTTAATTCAATTAACTATTTTAAATAATTAATATCTTAACAAATTATATTTTTTTAATTAAATAATTATATTTATTATAAAGTATAAATTTAACTATGTATGTGATTATAAGAAAAAAATTTAATACAAATATAAAGGCATCTTAGAGGTGAGTTTAGTTAAGAAAAAATATAGAGTATAATTAATCTTATTTTTTACTAACTAAACTCATCTCAAGATGCCTCTATGTTTCTACAAAAAAAATTTTTTCGTGATCATACACATTGTTAAATTTATAATTTGTAATAAATATAATTATTTGATTAAAAAATATAATTTATCAAAATATTAGTTATTTAAAATGGTTAAACTAAGTCAAAATATAATTTTTAAGTAAAATTAGATCAAAATATTAATTTAATGTTCTTTTTATGAATATTTTATTAACATTAAGCATTTTTTTAATTAATATTTAAGAAAATTAGGTAGAGTGTCATATTTGAATAAGAAGTGGGTGAAGTGTCATAATAAAATATTTCAAGAGGTTAATGTAATTTACTCAAAAAATAAAAAAATCAGTTGCCTCGGGAAACTACCAGAAAGCAGCTTATTGCCACGGCCTTTTTGCATATGAAACTGGATGCTCAATATATTCAACTCAGATTTCTATTGCGGCTGCCGTTCTTCTTGAACATTTGCTGTAACTATACGTTGCAATATCATAAATGAATTAAAAGTTATTTCCTGCATTTTTTTTTTTGGGGGTTACATATTTCCTGCATATTTTGAAATAAATGAATTTATCCGACAATTATGTTGTTGCATACTTAATTCTATTACCCTGGAAGCTTATTTGCAAATTGAGTGGCTTAAATTTCTAATAAAAGGCCTTTATGTTCAAAATACAATGGATGGTTAAAATGGTTGCTTTATCAAATACTTCGAATTGTGTCATCATTCTCAATTAGATGTAACTCTATCCAACTTGGTAAGTATCCTTCGGATCCCACAGCCAACTATGTTTTCCAAAACATAAAAACAATTAAACATTACTTATATGAACTAAATAACTTACACATTAAATTCAGCATTACACAAATTGCAATGCTGAATTCAAATAAGAAAAATGATTATGTAGGTGCCAAATACTGATCTACTCCAGAAAAAATGCGACCAAATCAATTCTTAGTTAATTTCAAAATTCAAAGTACACTTTAACCAGCTTCATTATATGTTTATAAATCTTTTCTTTTCACAACTTTTGAACAATATACAAAAAGAAACACACGCACACATATTATTACATAGTTCTGTTTTAGTCTTCATCAACTTTGCACCTGTTTGCATAGTAATCACAATTTTCGTACAGCTCTAACCCTGGTTGATCCAGTTGATGTTCTTCAAAGCAAGCACAACGCCTACTCATCTTTCCAGTCAAAGCAATTTCTAGAGGCCTCTGAACTAACCTCGGGAAGCCAACATCACACCATACCTGAGCAAAAGAGACAACCTGTGTTAACATGCTAAGCTGACTGACCTTTTACAGAGCCACAATCATCCATAATTGTAATTTTTAATAACAATTATGCCTTTCAAAACTTTACTATTAACAAGACGTCACCATTACTTTTTCCTTCTGTTTTTCTTCCCTCTCCTGGAAATGTAACTAAGTCTGATATCACATAAACCAAAGTTATGACTGTTCGTGAAAATCTAGTCCTTATTGTAAGATGCAATTCCACAAGGAAAATAGATTGTATAAAATTTACTTCACAAGTCAAATTGAGCAGATAAGAACAATACAACCTTCTGAGATATAAAAGATAAAGGGTTTACAAAACCAAATTGTGGTTGATTACTAACTCTTAGTCATAATTAGCATCTCATTAATTTCGCCATTCCAGAGCATTTCAAGCTCATAGGCTGGAGTATATGCCAATCCAATGTAATTTCTGTGAAACACTTTCAACATATTCTATTTTATTGGATGTCTCCGAAGAGACTCAACATATTCTATTTTGTTCACTCATAAATTTGCATAGTTTTCCATAATTCTATTGATTAGGTAATCAATGTACTTAGGGTATTGAAATGAGCATCTTAAATCTAATAGAATAATCAAGCCTCATAATCTACATGAAATGGATGTATGTAATTACTATTGGGGTCGTCAAACAAGAATTAGTTCGCAAGTTACAAAATAAACATTGGCTAATTATGAAATTTTCATTTAGTTTTTCTACTCACAGGTCACAACAGAGATATGTCATATAAAGCTAGTGACAATATATACCTCTCCACCCTCATCTTGACTCCATCTTGAACTGCAACTAGGTTGTTTAGCCTCTTCAATCTTCTGCTTTTCCAAAAGCTGTGCACCTCTAGCAGCCTTTGCTTCAACCCCTTTCAAATATTTAGTAGGATTCCCTTGGCTATCGTAGTATCGGCCAACTAGTTTACCAACATACCTATACAATAAGGGTATAATTTGAAGTAAACACCAAGAAATATGCTGTCACAGAGAATAATGCTTAATGTAGTGATTTCTTTGAGCTAAGATATTGTAAATGAAAAGAGAAAACAGATAAATGCTAGCGTTTACCATCAACGAAAAGAATGCAGAGTTGAATTCCTTCATAAATTCTATACAAAATATACCAAAGTAATTGGATATGTAATCACATCTAGAACAATATATTCTTTCTGTCTATAAATCATAAACACAGTTTTGAAATTTTAAAAAGAGCACAAATAATAATTATGATGCATATAAACATGCTTCTACAAAAATTTTACAAACACCAGCAAAGAAGAATGATTCCAATCCATGATCAAATTCTCAAGAGTAAAATATACTTAATAGGTAATTTTATGTTCATAAAATAACTATTGTAATCTCTACCTATAATAATGCAGCTATGCTAAATTAAAGTGGAAATGGACAGAGGAAAATTGAAAGAATAAATATGTATATGAACACGATGTCTAGATACATTGAGATTTTCCACCTGCCAATTTTCACTCAAACCTATATATCCATAGTCTCAAGTGTCAATATTGAAAACAAAAGAGAATTCAAGTAAAATCCGACTAGTGACTACATTACATCATTTCTGGAGATTATAGATGATTAAGCACATGCATGGCCTGACTTCCTGTGATGGAGTAAAGTTTTTCCATAACTTAATACTGCATTCATACGATGAAAAAAAAAAAAGAAAAAAAATTTATGCCTCCATCTGAAATGGAGGATTTTAATAAAACTATAACATTATTGGACAAACAAATCATCAGGATGATATTATATGACATCCCATCTGACGAGATAAGAATTTTAACATAGGGAAGTTCCAAATGTGTAACTCACATAGTAAGATAAAAATAACAAATTGGATTTCTTTCTTATTTCGAAGCTAGGTTCCTCCGCTCCTAAAATAATTATTCCACCTTATCTTCACAAATCCTCCTCAGGCCCGTTGATTTTGAGGTCCCATGGAACCCAACCTAGTTTTATCAGACAACAAAGTTCAAAAGAAAAAGAAAAAAAGATTTATTGGGGTTTTAAGTACTTCTTATTACATCCTTAAACAAAATCATCAAAATAAAAAACAAAATAAGATAGAAGTAATGCCTTAATATAAAAATCTAACATGTCTGATGAAATCTAATTTTTATAAGCTAAAGTAATCAATGATTTTACAGGTAAAAATATTAATTGCCTACAATGGAGACATTTCAACACATTGATGACTTCAATCAGCAACTTAGAACAATACAGTAAATGCAGTAAACATAACTCACTTATAGGTTTTAAAATAGAAATCCCTCCATTCAATAACGCTCTTCACCTGCATGCACAATAGAATCATAAAAAAAAGTAATAACTACTAAATGATCCCATGCATTCTGACTTATGTAGTAAATTCACACACTTGAACTAAGTAATTTCAATGCATTTATCAATATACTGAAGAGTACATAAATTGACAGGTTATGCACATACACACAGAATACATCATACATTGTTAAAAAGGTGACAACAACAGGACATATTATATTAAAGTATAGCTTGTGTACATAGGCTGTATAAATGTGACCCTATGACTTCAAAAGAATATAGAACTCTTATAAGAATTGACTGTTAGAGCTAGCAAGGTATTATTAATCCCACTTGTATCAATCTACAAAGAAGGCATGATTGAACAATACCTTAGACAAATTCAGCATCTATAGATTACCAAATTATTATATTATCAATTGTGTTGTAATTTGGAGAGAGAATGAGATCTTTAGAGAGAGAAAGGAAATAGGAAATAGATAATCAATTAGTTTACATGGTTCCCTTAGAATATATCATCATTGACACATTAGGCTCTCTTTGCTAAGTTACAAAACACAAAGCTTAAGTTACAAACTAGCTTATCTAATTTCCTAACAACTCAGCTGAGCCTTCTAATTCTCCTCCTCAAGCTAGAGCATAGATGTTAATCATGCCCAGCTTGTTACAAACATAATCAACCTTGGCAAAATTAAGTGCCTTAGTAAATACATCAGCCAATTGCTCCCCAATTCTCACATAACTAATAGTGGTAAGAGACAATCTACTTCGATGTACTTTGCTCTCTACCTAATCAATGCAACATTAACAAAACTAGTTCAAAACATTTGGTGTCTACTTTCTTCTTGTCAATGAGTGTTTATAACTACTAACAAAACTAGTTCAAAACACTTGGTGCAGATATGTATCAACATGTTGAAACTACACATAGCTACAAACCAATCCCCTAATTTTAGCGCCGAAGTCCGGCATGCCTATGAAAGAAAGAATTAGCATGTGCAAAACAGAATGAATTACAAAATCCAGAAAGAGGGCAGCCATCAAGGGTGCAACAGCAGGCTGAAATACAAAATCCAAAGAGAAGGCAGCCACGAAGGTTCACCACAATGATAGCAGATGCCTGGACCATCACTGTCTCGTCTACCATCAACGCCGCTGCTTGTCCTACCACCTCTAGTACCCATCCTGCCACTACCTCAACCCCCTCTACCTCCTCCTCTAGACGGTAGTCTCCGAAGGCTTGATAAGATCCTCTTCAGCATCCATCCTCACTCTAAGGAGTTTAGAAAAGACTTCATCAAGTGAAGGAAGCTTATCAATAATGAGCAACTGGGTCCTAGCAATTTCAAATTCGGGCCCAGTCCAGCAAGCAAACAAATTACTACAATTTGCTCTAGTTGCTTTTGCATCTTTTTCACATCATCAATAATTCGAACAATAGTTCTTAATTCTTCAAAAGCTCTTTTGACTTCAATGAAGTATTCTCACAAATTTCTACCCTTCCTGTCTGCCCTGTGTATGTTCAATAACTACTCATGAACATATATGAGTTCCTGTTTGCCTTCATAAATTCTAGGTGATCCCACAAGTCTTTGACCACTGAACAATGCTAAGTGACGTCATCTATAAATGGGTGCAGGATTTTCCGAATCTACTTATACAGTTTATCTTCTATCATTATCCACTTCTTCTCAGCTACCTTGTCTTTTGGAGGGTCTTCTGTCAAATGGTTACCTTGATCAAAGCTATTTAAGTACCTTCTGATGGTGAGTTTCCCATGTCCATAAATCTTCCTTCCCTCTAGAAGTCTATTGGTGATTTTAGCATTAGACATAATTTCTGTTATCACTTTCAATTCGGTGCTTTCCACTACAGTCTCCTTACTAATTGGAGACTTGTCACCAATCACATTTTCAGTATCACTAGACATGCCTCAAGTGGTGTTTGGTCTCCACTGTTCAAAACACTCCTAAAATGGCCAAAACGTAGTTAATAAGAGACAAGCCACAAGCAAGAACAGTACCAGACAATAATCAGACACCAACCCAGGACATCAAGCAACTACCAACCAAAGTCAACCAATGAGCCAACCTACAATGAGCTAACCCACAAGGAAACAAACTGATTTTGACTCTGCTAGTCAAAATCACAACTAGTCAAGTCCAAAATCCCAGTCAACACAAGTTTCCTAGCAAAAATCACACCACCACACCGGAACTTGCACCCATTAGGTCGGAGTCACACTCACCATGCCAAAAATGCACCTACCAGGTCAGAGTCGCATCTAGCTCAAGATGCCTCTGCCAATCAGTCCTTATGTGACTCTCAAGGTTGCACATCACTCTTACCTGCAACTCTCCACGTCACCAACAACAAATAAGATGGGTCCTGCTGCTCTCCCTAGGCCATGATTTGGCGGAAGAGGGAAGGAGGGGCTACACCTAAGGTGCAATTAAAATTGGACAATTAGGGTTAAGGTTGAGATTGAGGTTTTCAAAAGTTAGGGTTAGGGTTTTGAGAAAATAGGGTTGAGAATTTTAGAGATTATGGTTTAGGCAAGTTAGTGATCAATTTGAGGTAAAAATTAGAGAACATATTATACCACAAGTGTCAAGATTTTGATACATTAGATCAATCTCACAAAGTGATGAAAAAAGTAACGGAAATGTCACACACAGGATATAAGTTAGATAGTTGAAATAGAGAAATAGAGAAAAGCCCAACGTATCATTTGTGATTGCAAAATCAATGCTGTTAAATGCAAAAGCAGCATGAAGCAACAACCCCCAAAAATGCTCATTTAGCCAAGCAATGCAGTAAAGCAACAATTACATTGAAGTGAAGCAACCAAATAAAAATAAAAACAAATATAACAAATATAACTTCAAATATCATAATAAAACTAAGAATTACTATAAATTAAATCATGATAAGCCATTAAAATCATATAAAGACAAATTAACATAAGTTTAAAAGTTTGAAACATAACACACTAGCATACTACAAGTATTTGTGGGGTTTATATGTAAAATTTTCATATAAATTTAAATAAAAAACATGTAAATATGTATTGTAGGAGGAAATCAAGGGTGTAAAAAATGTGGGCAATAATTGATTTTGAAAAAATAAATAAATAAAATAATTTGTGTTAAAAATTAATTACAATAATAATATTTAAATATAAAATTTAAGAAAAAACAAATAAAAGGTAGTAACAATTGATTTTGAAATAAATGTAACATAAAATTAATTACTATGATGATATCTAAATATAAAATTTAAGAAAAACACTTCCTTGCAACCAAGGCTAAACTGAGTCACATAAGGAGAAAAAAAAAAAAGAAGCTGAAACTTTCACCCACAACAGTCACTACAGTGCAAAATTATTCACCGTCTCATCAGGTTGTTTCAGATTTTCAAGTCCTTTTCACCATCTCACATAACATGTAAATATGTACTGCTACGCACACCGTTAATTCTCTGCCCTTCCTCTCTCTACTTCTCCTCTCACTCTCTCCTACCTATCCTCTCTCCTCTCTTTCCTTCTGTTTTGAGAAGTGGCACTTATTACTGCACCACGCATCAGTCACTCCAGCTAAAAAGAGTTGCTCCATGTTAGAGAAGCACTGAACCCTTTCAGCACACTACTTCACCGCTTAAGCAGTGTAGTGCAGTGCACTTAACATCACTGTGCAAAATTCCCATCAAACTTAAGGAAAAGTTTTATCGAAACTACTATAAGACCAACTATATTCCACAATAATGAATGTTGGACATTGAAGAGACAACGTGAGCAAAAAATGGGAATAACAAAGATAAGGATATTGAGATAAATGAGTAGACATATAAGAAGAAAAAAATTAAGAATTATTACATTGGGAAAAAAGTTAGCATCACATCTATTGAAAAGAAAGTGACAGAAACTCAGTTAAGGTGATTTGAGGTCCTAACAAGAAAAGTTGATCAAATGATAATTAACCCCATGCAAACGAATAGAGGAAGACCAAAAGAGACACTTGGAGTGAGTGTTAAAAAATATCTAATGCTAAATAGCATTCCTGAAAGCTTGGTTATTAATAGAATCTAATAACAATATTTGATCTATATAGCTGACCTCACCTAATATGAACAAAGCTTTATTTATTATTGTTGTCGTAGGTTTTGGCTCTAATACCATGTTGCAATTTGGTGAGACAAGAGGTCTTTAGAGGGAGAAAGAATAGGAAAAAGGGAACCAATCAGCTTACATTGCTTCCCTTGGACTATATTATAATTAATACAATAGTCACTATTTGCTAAGTTACAAAACAGCAAAGTTTAAGTTACAAACTAGCTTGGTTAATTTCCTAACTCACTTGAGCCTTCTAACAAACTGAATTCTGCTTTCTCTTTTTCTATATAATTTAATCTTGTAGGCATAATGTTTGCATGTGAAATGCTAGTCTTCCTCTCAATCATATAAAGTTATTGATAAAGCAACCAGCAATGTAGCTCAAGAAAACAAATATTCTAATTATTCAAGAAGCTCGAGAATTATTTTTTGGGAGGATTCTAGTAAAGATATTCCTATGAAAATATTAACCCAGAAAGAAAATAACCACTTAGAGTGGCTATTCAAGTTAATAAATTTACACATCACCACTCTGAGTGTTTATTGTTCCTTCATGGTAAATATTTTATTAAGGAGTTCCTATTTAGGAACCCTCCCATTATTTTTTAGTCTAATATGCAGCAGGAAATAATTAATTATAGGAATTTTTATGCGAACAAACTGGATATGTATATAACGAACTACACCAATTACAACCTCAGTGCTAGATAAACCACGCAATGAGTCTGTGAGTCCCTCTCCTGGATGGAAAAAACAAAAAAACCACAAAGGTAAATATAGAAAAAAAATAAATAATTAAAAGAAAACTAGAATGATTGAATAAATAAAACTGTTTCTCAGAGCCGTAGAAGCATGTTTAGATTACACTTTTATTCAGGTAGTCCCTTGTATTCAAATATGGCCTTCTAAGGGGTGTTTCACTTTCTAATATTCTGAAAAGCTACAGGGCAGACCTGACTTGAATTATTTTACTTGACATTGGTTTATTGATTATCCTCCTATTCAGAAGATCGTTTCACATAACACAAGTTCACCATTATCAAAACAAAGCATCAAAGAAGGCCCATGTCTAAATCACAAATTAAGCCAAATTTTAGAATCCAATAAGAAAGCAAGGCTTTAATTTTCCAACACATACATTTTTTTCTTTAGATTTTGACTTGCTTAATATATTTCTCTTCTACTATTAAACTACTCTTTTGATGAAATGTGATTAGAAATATTGAGAACAATGGGCATGTTGAACAAATTTTGCCACACTTTCATACATAAATACAAGAAGAAAATATAACTGCAGAGGTGCAAATAAAACTGATCCAATCAGGTTTCGCAAAATCCAAGTAATATCAGACCAACTAGGTGTAAAAAAGTTAACCATAATTACTTATTTTGGCATGAAGACTTAAAATAAATTTTTGCCCATCCCTGTCTCTTTCTTTTCCTTTCTACTAACTCCCGCTACCTAAACAAAAAATTTGAATGCACCAAAATATCAATCTCCATGAAAAAAATGATTATTCTTTCACTTACAAGTCCATGTGCAAATATACGATACAATTACCAAAACCCTTCCTGCTGTTAATTTTTTCAAGTCAAAGATGAGTAAAATTGAATCCACAAATAAAAATTGGAACATATTCCCTCGTTTCAAAACCAATGGCCTTCCATTTGGTGACAGTAATATAAAAGTGTCAGGCTGATATGTGAAAAGACTTACTTTATTTGCGATTATTACAAGCTAGATGCAAGCAATGAAATGTACAAGTCCATATCTTCGCCCTGCGTAACCGTTTAGTCCCTTTTAACCCTTCACTTTCTCATATTAAATAATTAAATAATTTTAATAAACCAAAGGTGAGTAAACCAACTTAGCATCATATGTGACATGCTCGCTTGTGACATATAAGAAAGGAAAATATGGAAAAAGACATAACAAGAGAGCCAAGAATTTTTTTAAGTAATTGAGCTAATATTAGAGACATAAATCACAAAATAAGAGAAAGGATCACTATAATCGTCATACAAAAACGGTGCAGGTTCTTGTAATATCCACAACATTAAAGGATGCATTCATAATTTCACTTAGTCTTAAGAATTGGATCATTCACTCAGCAAGGAACATCAACCTGAACAACCCAATTAACTCATTTACCTGTAAAATTCCCAGAGACAAATGCGCGAGATGCATCCCTAAATATACCATGGTTAAAAAAAGCAAAATTGCTGTTAGTGTGAGATCAACAGGATGAAATAGAATTCATAAATAATTACAGCTAAATATTATCATACAAACTCACCGTTAAGATTTTAATTCTATAGAATATTAGAAAGGAATACCAATACAATGTAACTATAAAGCAATCAGACTAGAAATGTAAGGAGTGAGCAAGAAAACAATGGCTTCAAACACATTAAGAAGGAAAGCACATTAATGAGATGGAAACACTATGTGTAAGGAAAAATGATCGTAGGTAACTTTACACCAGACTATAAAGTTCTCAGCGGCTTAGGCAAAACAGCCTTTCCCTTTTACTCTCTTAAATCAGCATCAATCCCAACAAAAGAGAGTTCTTTCTAAATCCAAGAAATTTTATTCAGACCCCCCTCCCCCTCTCTGAGCAGAACTCTTTAAAAGAACTGTATTCTGATTTACCCCAATTTAAGGTAAAGTTGATATCTAAATCATTTGTTAAGATCAAGCTTACTAATTGAAACCAGTTTCAACCAAGTTCAATATAAGGGCATGGTTGTCAAACTTGTGAATTAACTCAACGTTTTTGGATACCCAATTTGAATTAATTCGCTACTAAATTTGGACTTCTTCAAACTCATGGTCAAACTCGGAAAACTCACAAATTTTTAATCAAGTTCACCAGTTTAATTCTTCTGAAATAAAAGCCATTTTTTGGCTTCTTTTTTCCCAGGTTTGGCTTTTTTTTGCCTATGCTATGCATTGGGCTGCAAAGTCTGTCTACCCAATTGCCAAAAACATCAAAGGAAACCAGAAAAAAGGCTTCCAATGCCACATTTTCTTCAGACTCCTCATTACAGACTTGAAGAATTGAGTATTAGGGGCATTTCAGCTCTCTGTTCACTGTTTAACATCTCTCTCTGTCCATTGAAAACCTGCTAAGAATTGAAGCTGGCTGGCTATCTTGCACCTCTTTGGCTCTCAAATCTGAATCACTCTTGCTCAGAACAGAAGCTAGATATTTTCTCATTTTCCCTATCCATTGAAACTCTGCTTCATGGGTCTCTCCAGTCTATGTCCGCCTTTCTGTTTCCCATTTTGTGATGCATTTAAAGCATTCTGAGTGCATATAATTTTTTATTATATATTTTAAAGTAGGTAAACTCCGCAAGTTTCTGTTCAGTTTACAAGTGTATTTTACCCACCCCTCATGAGTTTGCCGAGTTTGACAACGTTGGATGGAAACTACGACACTACAAAGGAAAAATGAAAGAACAAGAAAAAAGAGACTGTTTCTGAGGATAGCAACAGAAAATTAAAAACCATCTCCCGAAGTGTACAGAGTTGCAGTAAAAGTAGAGCACTAAAAATGGCAGGATTATACTTGAACTGTACGACTGGCCCTGTTACATGACTAAGTTGAAGCACCCATGTAGAATTTGTGGTATTGGGCCACTGCTTGTGTGGATCAAACCATTAAATGATCATCACTGTTACGGCACAACAAAAGCTTGTACAGATGAGGAAAGAAAAGAAGAACACACCTTCCAGCAAAATGATTGTATCCCCCTCCTGAACCATAGTGAGACTTTCCTTTTGTTACATCAAACACAGATCTGTCATAAAAGAAACATATATAGTATAATCAACAAACAGAACATTACAAGGCGCAGCCAAAACTAAGAAGTTCTTCACTAAATTGCCACTGAGCTGAGAAAAATGTTCCCAATTCTTCAATTAATTTCCCATTTTCATATGTCATTTCTGGAAAATCAATCAGTACGTGCGTACTGATAAACAAACAGTACTGTCTAATGTAATAATAATTTGGCTTGATAGTGACAGTATATTCACGTCAGTGTCCACAGATGTCCAACAAACAACACGGAGAGAAAGAGAGAAGAG
The DNA here is from genome assembly GCA_037013595.1 of Dicorynia guianensis. Lineage (NCBI taxonomy): Eukaryota > Viridiplantae > Streptophyta > Magnoliopsida > Fabales > Fabaceae > Dicorynia > Dicorynia guianensis. The sequence continues at coordinate 32,196,453 of JASUAB010000005.1, forward strand.
TACCCAAGAATTCCTAGAAGGATTGGCAACCCTTCATCAGTTCCATTATACAAGGCAAGTTCTTCAGCACTGAACAATCTCTAGAAACATATTACACAGGGTCAGAATCGTTCAATTAATCTCCCACATTACAAGAAGTTGAAAGTTTCATCACTTCAATGCGTCAGCAATTGTCAGAAAAAAAAAATTAACTTCATCACGCAATTGAACCATCGTTACAGAAATTTCAAAACCAAGAATTTTCTAATTTTTTCAGGTAAACAGGAAAAAAAAAATGAGAATACTGACCTTAGCAGAGTCGGATTTGAAGGAAAATCCGAGAAGAAGGGCAAGCAAAACGACAAAAAGTGTTATTCCTAGAAAAGGGGCGGTAGCTAGTGTCTTCCCCGCCATCACTCTCTTCTGAAGTTCTGGCCTAACAACTCTGCCTTTCGCACCTCAACATCATAGATTCAATAGTGGGTTAACAAGGACTAATGAACAAAACCGCGAGGTTTTGCTGCCTCTACAAACTCGAGATCGGCGTTCCACTCCTTTAATGTAACAAGAACATAATCCAAGAATCCTCTTCTCCGCGAGTGACGCTAAAGAAAAATTGTTGATTTGTTCTAGATTCTCGAGCAAAACTAGAGAGTCTTTTATGATTATTTTTTAGCAAATCAATAATTTCATCGTTAGATTTCTATTTAACGTCATTTTACTGTTGCAGACTTACTCTAAAACTGGAAATTTTTTTTTAAAATTTAAAATTTAAAATTGATTTTTAGTGAAAAATAAAAATAAAATTAAAAAATAACAACTGAAATTCATAATTTATAATTTAAATATTTATATAAAATAAAAAATATTAAAATAAAAAAGTAAGAAAAATTAAGAAAATCTAAATCCCATGCAATGATACTGATTTGGAGCAAAGATGTAAATTTTTTCTTTTTCTTGAGATGGGTTCATGAGATTAATCCCTAAACCGACAGCGCCGTTCAATTGGTTTGCTAAAAGGGTGCCGAAAGGAAGTTAGGAACCTCAATTGGTTCTGTTCCTGTATTGATGTGTTTTTACGGTTTTCTGTGCCTTGCTTAAGCTTCAAGGTAGCCATGAGTGTCATGGCCTCACATTCACCATTTCCTTAATCTCTCATTCACCATTTCCTTAATTTAATATCAAAATCTGAAAGAAAAATAATTCTTTATTTATAGGATTCTTTCAAGAATTCGTATAATTAAAATTTTATTTTATTTTAATTTAAATTATCTCAAAATCAATCCATTAATGTTAAATTAAATTGTTATAAAAGTCTTTTAAGTGGTCTAAGAAATCTTTGATGACTAAAATAATGAATTTTTTGTTTTGATTGTGAACATTTTTATTTTTTATTCAAAAACACTTTTGTCTTTATAATTTTTATTTTGTATCATTTTTGTTTATCTAATTTTGATTGTGTTAATGTTATTATTGCACTCTTACATAAAATGTAATTAAGTCATTTCTTAAGTCATCTATTATATCTACTTAAAATGAAAATTAAATTTAGATTTTTTATTAAAATTTTTTAAAGAAATGGGAGGAAGTTATTTCATTCTAAAATTAAAATATGTCACAAGTATTAATAAAAATTTATAATAATACTTATAAATTATTTATTAAGAATTAAAAAGATTCAACATAAATCTTAAAAGCAAAATATTTCAAATCTTACTAACTAAATAGATCTCATAAGCTTAAATTTAGCTATTAAAATTATTAATGTAGCTATTAATTTAATAACTATGTTATTTTATAGTAAGAATTAATTTTTAACTCGAATTGATTAGACAAATTACAGATGTTATTTAGTAAGTATACATGTCTAATTTTTTTTTTTTTTTTGTTGAGCTAAGGGGAAATTAGGCCCAAGCAAAACAACAAAAGAAACTCAAAAATTACACCCCGATAAGAACCGAGTTGAGAGGTATTAGAAAACATAAGAAGCTCAAAGGTCTATCGAAGTCGAAGACATCAATGCCAAGCAAGTCTGATTTAGTGTAAGTAGCAAACCAGTCCGCACACCTATTTCCTTCCCTATAGGCATGCATAAAATCAATTCTACAGTCTTTGCAGATGAAATTACAAATACAATCCACAATAAGAGGGGCCTAGGATGATTTAGCGTCGAGGTTTTTTAGCCATTGAATAAAACTAAAGGAATCACTTGGCAAAGACCCTGAAAAAATCCTGTGATTCGGCTTGGAACATAGAAACGTTTCCACATCTTCTATTAAAGCCCTTGATCCATCTTCCAAGATGATCACGCAAAGCCTTTGGGGCTGTCAGTGTTTAATTTAATGATGGTGTGAGATTGGGAGGGCCAATCTCAGCAAAACATTGATAAATTTGAAGCTCTGCCAAGGGTGTATGTTCTATACAAAAATCAAGGGGTATTTGCAAAGATTTGTACATTTGACCCTGGTGGTGGGACAACTAAGCTTCTTCTACCAAATGCCAACACTCCTTTTCCCGTTGGTACATCAATTGGTATCACAGCGTTGGTGAATCGAAGCTCAAACGGTCATACTAGAAGAAGTGGTGTTGTAATTTTACAAGGTAGTGCTGGAGAGTCGGCGCTGGACCTCAGCTCAAGTCCACCATCAGCGGCAGCATTGAAGACATTTGTGATGAGGATTGCACCACCAAGGACCAACTTGTCGCCCCTGTACTCCCTCAGTTGCCAGTGGTTATTCTTTGCTGAGGGATCCACTGTATAATGAAGAGCTTGCTTTCAGTGAGAAAGAGAGCAAGAAATGGGGAAGCTTCTAAAGCCAAACATGGTGGTGATTGTTCTCCAAGGGCGTTATGTTGGGAGCAAAGCTGTGATTGTTCACTCATTCAGTGATGGCTCCTATGACCGCCCCTATAGGTCACTGTTGGTGGCCCGAATCTCCAAGTACCCCAGCAAGGTCATCAAGAAAGTGATGGCCTTGCTGGAGAACAAGAAGAGGCTCGAGAAGAAATTCAAGACCGGCAAGGATAGGTGGTTCTTCACCAAGCTTGGGTTCTTATCGTGGTTATTCTGAAATGATGTCATTATATGTCCTGGGCCAACTTTCTCTCAGTTTTAATGTTTCGGTCAAGTTTGCCACATTTTTCTTTTCCTTTTTAGTGTTTTATAATCCATGAAGACTAGAATTTTGGGGGAGGAAGTAAATGAGTAATGTTACCGATGTAAAGAATAGTAATTAGTTATCAAGTTAGTAATTAGTAGGGGTTTTATTACACTAGCAAATTACACCTATGCTAAATATTGGTAATAAGATGACAACGACAACTTTAATTTTCGGATTGCAAACACTAGTGTAAATCTCTTCTTTTTTTTTTTTTTGGTTATATAAAATTTCTTAAGAAGGAGTAAAAGTAAAGATATAGAGATTGAGATTTAAACCTATAATATTACATTGCAAGTTCAATCGATGTCATATGCCAACGAGTCAAAAACTCTTGGTCTAGTATGAATATCTTTAATTCTTAAGATAGTTTAAGTGATGATGCTAACATTGCTCAACTTCAATTTTAGACTTCAACAAACATTGACCATTTGGGAGCTTAGTTGCTCAAGCCTCACCAGGAGAGAGAGAGAGAGAGAGAGAGAGAGAGAGAGAGTTTAGTGATTAAGAAAGATTAAAAAAGAATTGAAAGAGAAACATAAAGTTTAAGAAAAAAAAAAAGAAAGTGAAAAAAGTCACATGGAAGAGATGGAATAACTTTTTTTCATTATTTAATAAAGTTTATTAACTTTTCAACCATAACCATTTTTATATAATTTTTAATGTATTTATATAATATTTATATATATATATTTGATTTTTATACCGAGTATGACTTATTAATTAAAATAGTGAATCATTAATTTAGTAATGATAATATATCAATTTTTATTCTATTAGATAAAATTAGTAATATAAATTTAATGATATTATTTAATTTTATTAAAAATTAAATTTAATGATATTGAGTTTTATTAAAAATTAAATTTTAAAAATATTATATATCTCAAGATATTTTTAGCAATCTCTCCCAAAAAAAATACTAATTTAGTAATTTTACTAATTTAATTTTTGATTGAATTTTAAAAACACTAATAATTAAATAATAACTTCAATATTTAAATTTAAATATACTTATTTACATTTTGCAATAGTCAATGATTTCATATTAATAATTATATATTATATATTTTACATTTTAAAATATACTTTATACTTTTAAATAAATATAAAAACTGTTATAATCTTTTGTTTAAGATATTTTTATCTTATCCCTATGCAACGTGGAATTTAACAGAATATATGAAAGAATGTTAAAATAGAAGAGAATGAGATAATAAAATAATTTGTAACACTAAAATAAGAGAAAAAATAATAAGTAATATAAAATTTCCTTTATTTAAAATTTATTTTTCTAATGTCATTTTTTTCCCATGGATCAGGACTCAACGGCAAACTAAAATAAAAGCAAGGAAGGGAATTGGGTGTGATGAGTTAGATTGGAAAAAAAAATTATCTCAATTTATTTAAAATTGACTCCTGATTAAGTTAGCTTAATGTTAAATAAATAATATTTTAAATTAAAATTTTTAAATTTAAATAGTTTAATTTTATTTTGATAGATTTATTCAGATTAAGATGATTAAAATTGTTTATTGAGGAGAAGATTCATCTAAATTATGTGACAAGTAAATTTAATTAATTAAAATTAAAATTTAATTATTTATCATATCAAAATTTTTAAAGATAAATTAAATAATTTATAATAATAATTTAAATATAATATAAAAAATATTTTAAAAAATAATAATTATAAATGAAATCAAAATCAAAATATTTCCTTCAATAAAAAAATTACTTCTATATATCCTATAGTAAATATACAAAAACTTTTAAATAAAATTAAAATAATTTAATAAAATTATAAATTAATCCCAACATATAAATAAAAATTATTTAAATCAGAAATAATGTCATTTAACATTCTATATAATATACATATATATATATATATATATATCTGTTTGACTTACTACAATAACTTTAAGTGTGAGAAATCCAAATCTAACTTCTATCAATTTAAGCCATCTAAAACAAAAAATATACACTTGATTTATTTTAACCCTAGCCAACCTGAATCAAAATGCACTTTTTATAGTTTGGTTAAGTTGAACCAGTTTAGCCGGATTTTTGTCCATCTATTTGCAATTCATTATTTTTTTCGTAATTAATTATTAATTAATTAATAAAAAAAACCAGGAAAAGAGAAAAAAGCAAAACACGGAGACCTGGTCTTCAAACGCAAATTTCCGTGTTTGGGTTGGTTCTGCCAGAATCTAGCAGCGACCAATCTCAGGTACTTTTTCTTCTTTTTGAATCTTTGCTTCAGTTTTTCGTTCCCATCCCGTTTCCTTTTTCGGAAATAATTTCCACTGATCAGATATATATTCATTATCATCATTATTATTATATTTCTTATTTATCTTTGAAGTGTTTTGCGTTGAAAAGAATTCCTGATGCCTCCAATCATCAGTGTGAATTCAAGTATTTATAAATCTTAATTCCAATGTGGTCACCGCATTTGTACGAGAAAATCTACGGTATTCCAGCTTTGGGATTGTGGATTCACCCTCTTCACAATTAGGATAGCCTTTTTCCTCGTTATTGCTGCTTCATGACATGAGCACTTTATTTTTTTTGTCAATTGAAAAATCCTTATGCTGTTTTGTAATGGCAGGATTGAATAGTTGTTGGGTTGCATAACAAGGTAAAGATGGGTATGAGACAAGTCATTAAGAACCTGGATGCATTTCCGCGTGCAGAAGAGCACTTGTTGCAGAAAACGCAATCTGGGGCTCTTGGTAACCATATCCCATCCTGTTTTCATTCTTTTCTTTTAACCAATCTATGATTTTTAAGGGCATAGCTGAGAAACTATACAGTATACACCTTGGTGCTTATTTTTCTTAGTTTATTAATGATGAATTAGATGTGGTCTGATGCCATTATTTTCTTATCACTTTTCTAGCTAAATTACTCCATGCAATTGTTTGTTGAATTTCCTGAGGTGAAAAATTAGTTAATTTGATCATGATATGCTGTCCTTTATGTTATGAGTTTATCTGGTCAGTTGTACCAGTAATTTGAAGCTTTTCTTTTGCAGTCTCCTTAGTTGGCCTATTTATAATGGGAACATTGTTTGTGCATGAGCTGGGTTACTACCTTTCTACTTACACAGTCCATCAGGTTTGTATTCTCTTTTTTTTTCTCTCTGTTCTATCCATTCTTTTACTTCGGAATGATATAGAACCATTAGTTCTTCGACTTTGCCTTTTAATTTTAGTATACATAGAGTAGGATTTGTTGCTTATTCTTCTGATCAACACAAATTTCTTTCTTAGCATTCGGCTATTTCATTTTCAAATGCCCTTGAATGCCAGTTTGAGAAACAGGTATTGTGGAACTGGTTATTAATTTCTGCTGACTGCTGTTTAGGAAGCAAAACGGAATTTTAGGAACTTAGGACAGCCCAGACAATAGAAAATGTTTAGGATTTCTTTTGCAGCAAAATTCCAGTGCATGCTGTGCATAAAAATAGATTTGGTTGATTTCATAGGGCCATTTGGAAGAAGTCAACTTTAAGAACAACTGCTCCTAATTATCGAAATTACCTCTGCAGAATTTATTATTAGTTCCATACTTCACTTCAGTGTTAGGTCAGAATTAGCGACTATATGCTAGTAAGAAGTAGACATCATATGGGATTGAGAAGTTTATAATAGTGACCTATCATTCTGTCTTTATATTGTGAAATAATTGAAAAGGTTAAAAATGATGAAGATCTCTCATTCGGGTCTCCTTTCTTATAGTGTGAAATAACTGAAAGATGGAAGAGGGATGGAGATGTTAAATATAAGATACAAGTTGAATGATTGAAATGGAAAAATCCTTCTGGAGTCATTTGCGATTGCAAAGTATCTATCAAGTTTAAAGGAAAATTTTATCGAATTGCTATAAAATCAGCTATGCTCACGGTAGTGAGTGTTGGGCATTGAAGGGCTATTAAAAGTAAAAGATGGGAGTAACAGAGATGAAAATGTGGAGATGGATGAGTGGACATACAAGAAATGATAAGATTTAGAATTATTATATTTAGAAAAAAGTAGGTGTTACTCATAGAAACTTGGTTAAGTTAGTTTAGGCATGTGCAAAGAAGACTACCAGTGGCTCCAGTGAAAAAAGTCGATCAGATGGTACTTAGCTCAATGAAAAGGAGTAGAGAAAGACAAAAAATGACAATTGGAAACATTGTTAAAAGAGATCTTATGATGAATGGTATTTTTGAAAATTTAGTTTTTGATAGAACCCAATTGCATTGTTTGATCGATATAGCCGACCCCACTTAGTGGGGTAAAACTTTGTTTGTTCTTGTTGAATTGAAAAGGGTTTATAATTGTGATCTACCATTCTATGGTGGGTTGTACAACCTTTTGGTTCTTCATGTTTGTTGTCTTTAGTAAGAGTCTTATGAATTGTGCATTCACAGAATTTGTGTATCTCTTTCTCTTATGCTCATCTTTTGCAGATGTCAGTTGACTTGAAACGTGGAGAAACTCTTCCAATTCACATAAACATGACATTTCCTTCTTTACCTTGTGATGGTTAGCATGGTCCTATCATTTGCTTTGAGTTACTGCAAGTTTTGAGTTGGTTTTTATAATTATTTTATTCTCAATGATTACGACGATTCTAAGCAGTCTTTATCTTTCTCTATGGGCAGTCTTAAGTGTAGATGCCATTGATATGTCAGGGAAGCATGAGGTTGATCTGGATACAAACATTTGGAAAGTAAGCCTTTCGTTATTCCACAGTATTTCTCTTTTGACGTGTCTAAAATTTCTTCAAGCATGTATTTTTCTTTTGACATATCATAATACATTGAGATCACAATGAGGCAATTAGAACCCTTTAATCCTTCCACCTTGGAAGAAATATGGACTCCCTAAGTGTCATTTTTGAAAAGGTAGATGACATTGTGACTCAAATCTTGCTTGATGTAGGATTTAGATAATTGTGCATTTAATGACTTTTTGTCCTCGCTTAATTGTTCAAGAATTTTGTGATGTCATGTGACATGGTTGAGCTTTTGAGTAATTCTTGTGTTGAAAATATATTTTATGACGAGGCTTTGATGCCTGACCAAACAGTGAACAATGTGTGTGTGAGTGCATGTGCTAGGGTGCACACCCAAGAAGTGATGAGAAGTCTTTAGCATAGATGAAGAAAAGGGAATGAATGTGGGATTCTAATATTTTTTTTCTTGCAATCTAGTTTCAGACTCCAAGATATTTAAAGTTTCTCTTATTATATTTGTGTGGAGCATTATTGTTTTCAGGGTATTATATTAGGAAAGTTGTGTGACTGAAAGATTAGATCGAAATGCGGCACTTAATGAGAAAGAATGCTGATCTGGATCACTGATGATTTAGATTAATGTTGCTGCCCCAAGAATATGAATTTATGTCTTTAAGTTTGTTGTTAATAAAGAAATTAGAGTAATTTCTTGCAATTTAAATTTTTGACACACTAGCATGCCAATTTTTTTTGGGGACTTGAATCGATCATTTATGTTGATCTTCAATTGTCTATATTATTATGTATCTATCTGAACTTCCAGTTTTCTTTTTCGTATTTTGGCTGGGGGATTTTAAACTTAATCGAGTATTTACTAATACAGTGAAAAGATGATTGTTAGGCTTGTTAAAGTTGAATGTGAACTTATTATTACGAGTTGTAGCATGGTTGGTTGACTGTTGTTTAGTTATGTGTACACAAAGTGATTAGCAAGTTTTACAGTGAATACTAATAATTTGCTTTTAAACCATGGTTTCATTTTGGGTAAAGGGTGGGGTGTTCTTTAATGGAATTTCAGATGTATTTAGAGCCCTATGGAGCTATTTTTTATTTTATTTTTAAAATTATTTGTTTGTCTTCTTTGTTTTGTTTGTCTGGTTGGTCTTGGAGTTATCCTCCTATTTTGTACTTATTTTCTTTCTCCCAATAAATCCTTCCTTTATTAAAAAAGAAATTACAAAGATGCTTTACATGCCCTGTGGGAATTTTGAGTAATTTTATTTAACACGTTTATTTTTCATTTCCCAATCATCTTGTCATTAATCGTCACACTAACTAGTTTGGAGTTTCTGTAGCTTCGCCTGAACAGTTACGGCCATATAATTGGCACTGAATATCTATCCGACCTTGTAGAAAAGGAGCATGCAACTCACAAGCATGGTAATATCTTGTTGCACTATTCATATAATTTCTTCTCTAATTAGTTAACACATTTGTTGCTTGTTAACTATTTACAAAATTTTACAGATAATGAATGCATTCTCTTTGTTAGGAAATGTTAGGAAATAGTGGTTAGTTGTTTGGGGTCATCAAGTAATTTCTTGTAAATTCTTATATATTTGTACGTTGCTGTCCTGAAATTAATGAAGATTAAGATCAGAGTCCTCTCTCTCTAGATCTATCCTTTCTCTCCTTTTCAACCCTATCTTTATCTCTCACCAAACCTAACACTCTTCTCCTACGAGATTTTCTTGGTTGGTTTTGAAGTTAATCCATAAATGTTAGACTGAAAGACTTAGAGGATATATATGGGGTTCTTGTATCTTTGTGAGTAACATATTGACGTAGGACAGCATGGAAATTGACTGTAAATAGGCTGTTAAGGGCTGAGGAAGAGTAGAAAAGGTGGGAAATTGATAGATTACTGTTTGTGTATGAAGAAAGGGATGCTTTGATGGCAATAGGATGGGTTGCTCAGGTCAAATAAGCTAGTCTTTATGGCTGTGAACAGGGACCGCTAGCTAATGGTTTTGGTGCAAGAAAGAGTGCAGAAAATTAGGAGGAGAAGAAGAAGATACCTAGGAGTCACACCTAGGGTTTGTTCGCATCACACAATCAAGGCAAAATTCTGAATAATTCTCATAAAAGTAAACTCTACTTTGAAAAGAAATACACAAGTGTTTAATTAAGCCTCCAATGACTTAACCTGCAAGAAAAAGAATCCTAATCCTATAAGGACAAGGATTAGAGTCCAAGTCCAAATCCTATAAGTATTAAAATACCTAAATAAAACAAAAACAAGCTTAAACATACCCAAAGTCTGTTGATACTAAAATCCATAAAATAAACTGCGAAAATACATTGAAAGTATACTGCAAAAATTACTACAAGACCCCTAGTTCAGAATTAAATAAATAATAACTTCTAATTAAGCTCCCAAAATGGATTCCTATCTTTGGGCATGTGCCAAACCAATGTTTGAATAGCCGTAGTAGCTTTTCCCTACCTTTTGTAAGTTTTTAAAGGCTGCTGCCGATGGCCTCCATCACATATATTTACCACACGGCAGTTGTGAACTTTTCATGTTAAATCTACTGGTTCTTGCTGCTTCATCAATTTTTGTTGACAGTGTTAGAAAGATCATAGTTAGATGGTTATGGAATTTTGATTGGTTAAGTTTGGGATGGTGGGTGGAGAATAGTTTCATCAGTACAACCTTGAAGGTGGTCTTGCCAGTGGCCAAAATGGAAGAGGTTGTTTACTTAACTTCAAAGAAAGGACATTTACTTTTATTCAGGATTCATTTGTGCATTGTTCATTATTATCTCATGTTTTTGGTCATTTTTAAAGTCTTCCTTGTTTGTTTTTGCATTGTCTTTTCAAGCAACAATATGGATGAGTTCTTCTTTTTTTAAAGCAAAGGGGTTTACCCACAAAGTTTAGAGAGATTGGTTGTTAATTTGTTTTGGAGTTTGGGAGGAAAGAATGAAGGAAAATTCTTTTGGAGGCTTGTGATGTTTGGTGTATTATTGGTGTGTATGCTTAGAGCAGAGAGCAAGAATCTTCTAATGGCAAATTTACCATTCCTATCAACTTGAGAAAATATTGGTATGATGGCAATTTTACCATTATTTTTACCATTACTTATGTCTAATTGGGGATTTTGTTACTTTCTTTTAATGGTTTAGTTATTGCTATCCTAAGTTTATATGAGTTGCCATCATCTGCTCATAGAGCAGCTTTTTTTTGGAGGGGAAGTATTTATTATTATTATTCCCACAGAAGTAGAAGACTAACTGTGGCTTGGTACCATATCTTGGAGGGACTGTGCATTGTTTGATTCTGCACTGCTTTGCTGCATACTTAAGAATTTGTGTTTTCTTTGAAGAGCAGTTGGGGAAGAAGAACTTTATTTCAATGTTTTGAATACTAGAGAGGCAGTTCGGTAGATCAAGAGGGGCACAAGGGATAAAACACTATTTCTCTGCTTTATGTGCTGCATTACTGCAGCTGAAAATTAAGCCGTAAGAAGACATTTAAGAGGCTTGAAAGTCACATGACTGATCACAAATCAAAGACATAAAGCCAAAAGAGTCCAGTGGAGCAACAAGAACAAACACACAGAAAGCCATAAAGAACGGCTGGAAAAAGAAACTTAATAGAAGGAAAACTTTACAAGAAACAGAGCCAATAGAGGCTCAAGTAACTCATCTTTTAAAGGGATGAGAACTAAGGAGGTTGGGATTCTTAGAGTCAAACAAATGAGGAACACCCTCTTCTTAGCTTGACACCTGAACCTGTCAGTAGTTTGGTTCACTTTCCTTGGGATGAGGTGGAAAGACTTTAGAAATGTTACAAGATAAGCACTGAATGCACTGATGAACTGGAACCTCTTCCACTTACATCTCGGCTATAAGGAATATGTTGACAAGATTTGCACTTCTGGTTGTAGCATTATATTTGGAAATCTGAAGCCAGCACCATTTGAGGGGCCTTGTTCTTCGCAAGTCTTAGTTATGAAAGAAGAGGAAGCATCTTAAGCAGCACCTTCAATCACTTCACCTGAAGAAATTTGAAAGATACTATATAACAGGATCCTCTTATTAATACAGTACAATAATACAAATTACACCGCTTATAGAATCTAGATTACACCCAAACATGCACTAACACAGAATTATATATAACAAGACACAATCTATCCTATAATCAGGATAGCCAATCTATTTTGAAATCAGGATAGCTCACTCTTGTTTCAAGGACCAAAGACCTCCTAAGTTCCTAACCAATTACCTACTTGTTTGTCTCTAAATTACATTACTTATAATAGCTATACAAGTAAATACCAATAACTGCCTATACCTAAATCTGCCACCTAAGCCTTTATTAACTATGCCTCATGTTGCCACATTTATCTAGTTGCCTAACAATACCGTCTCCCCGTAAGTTTCACCTTGTCCTTAAGGTGAAAGATTGGAAAATGCTGCTGGAAAATATTATAATTCATTCAGAACCTACAATTTTCTAGGGAGGTCATCAACAATCCCCACAACTTCCACGAAAATATCTTGTTCTGCCTCCAACAGGTCCCAGCCAATCACCTTCATTCTTTGCATCAGATGATCAATTCTTATTGGTTCATTTTATCCTCATCGTCCCTCCCAGAATCTCCACCACACATCTAGAACCCTTTTTATTTAATAAAATTATTCAACTTCCCAAAAATAGCCCGCTTCTTGACTTTTTCCTGGCCATGAAATGCAGCTTGTTTTCCAAAGAAAAAAGTAACCGAGCGCAAAGGCATCATTGTTAGTCACTTCAATCTTCTTCTACAGTTCTGCTATCCTGAGTTTTCCCAGGATGAGATCACTTCACTTTTGGATCATCCCTCTTGCTTTGCTTCTTATTTATTCTTCTTTTGCTTTGGCTTTGCTTTCCACCATTGATTGCTTTGCCAACTCTCGCAACTGCTCCCATAAAAATCAGTAGTTCCAATTTCTGCATGGGATCTGAATGGCCATCTTTTCCACTGTCACCCATCTCACTCTTTGGTTCACAGTTGATTTATGGATGGTTGCCCTATCAGTATTCTGGTTGGCTTCTTCAAATTCGTCCGTGCCCTGTTCTATTTGCCCAATTTGTGTGTGACTTCCGTTTGGCCAAATTGGTACTTGGCTTCCTTTGGTTCTCATTGGCCAGCATTCAAACTTTGGCCTAAAAAATGGATAACACATGGTTCCCTGACCCTACTTCCTTCTCTAAATTTTCTATTCAATCTTCCATTCTAGTATTCACCATCCTAGCAGGATCAGGTTATTGCTCTGATACCAATTAATAGGATCCTCTTATTAAAACAACACAACAATACAAATTACACCATTTATAGACTTTGGATCATGCCCAAACACACACTAACACAGAATTACATATGAGAACATGCAATCTATCCTATAATTAGGATAGCCCACTCTGGCTTCTATGACCAGAGACCTCCCTAGTTCTTAACTAATTCCCTATTTGTCTATCCCTAAATTACAGTATTTATAATAGCACTACAAATAACCACCAATAGCTACCTATACAAAATCTGCCACCTGTACCTTTATTAACTATGCCACATGTATCTAGTTGCCTGACATACTACCAATACTATAGTCTATAATGTGTTAAAGCAGCATCAGCATTTGCTTTCACAAAACCTCAATCTCGGGTGGTGTTAGTTAAGTTGCCTTAAAATTGGGGGTGGGCAGTTGGTAGGTGTTAAGAACTAGTTATCCCAAAATCTTGAGCTAACACATAAGATTTTGGTCACTTAGATTCTGTACAGGATTTATTGATTATGGTGAAAACAGAAAGTGGATTATCCTAGAGTGTCTCAGTAAATGGATTTATATATCTATTTCCAAATGCATTTCATAGCGAAAGTTCTGTCAGAATTTCAAGCAGCCATACATCTATAGATGTTATGGAATCTCGTCTAGTTTATGACAAAGTAAACCACTAAACCTGAACAGATGATGTCACAGACAAAATACAATGAGATGTTCATTATTGCATAAGGGGCACAGGACATTCTGAGAAATGTCCTTCTGAAAGCTTTTAATGAAAAAGTGCATGCACACGATATATGTTTTAAGCTAACTTATTTTTTAATTTTTTAAGGAAGAGGGTGGGGGGTGGTTAAGAGGTGCTAGAGTTGCTTGCAGATCTCATTCAGATTCATATCAGAATGCTGGGTCTTGGGGCTGCTGATGCCAAAAATTTCAAAATGGTATCAGATTTGATTGCATAAATTGGTTTTTATAATTTTTCATACCTACCTGTCCTCTGTCCTCATGGTCTAGTGGTTTACACTGAGGAGTGCAGAATTTTTTGAGCAAGGAAATAATATGTTTCAGGTTTCACATGCTGTGAGGATTGTTAATTATAGTGGAATTTTCTGGAGAATTGTGGCAAATGACTATGTTTATCTTTGAGGAGAGAAGGGTTCCAAAAATCATTCAACGCCTAACATCCATGTTGTTGCACCTAGTATAAAATAGTATGTTTAAAGATATTTATTATTGTTCACATACAGGGTTATATTTTCGGACCTCCTTGCCTAGATTACTAGGCATATTATAAAACGTCTCCCTGCCTATATGTATTATAAGAACTGTTAAGCTCACTGTCTATTACACTTTTATCAACAGTTATGTTTTTGTCCACTTAATGTGTTATCTTACAGCCTGATATATATTGTAACTAGATGATGGTAAAGAATCTAAAGATCATCATGAGGATTCAGAACAGAAAGTTCATTTACAAGGCTTTGATGAATCTACTGAAAATATGATCAAGAAGGTGAAGCAAGCAATAATGAATGGGGAAGGATGCCGGGTATAGATTTTTCTTTATCTAGTAATGAACTATTCTTGTGGTCTATTTGACAAAACAAGAAAAATCTGACTTTTGGTTTGAACACTATTGTAGGTTTATGGCATGTTAGATGTCCAACGGGTTGCTGGAAATTTCCATATATCAGTTCATGGACTAAATATTTATGTTGCACAAATGGTAAGATATATTTATTTCTTCATTCATCTCATCTCATTTCATATTTTTAAGTGTGAAAATCATAATTTCTGGTAACTAGTTTTTCTAACAATGACTGGTGTAGTTATAATTATAGAAGCAAAGGAATTTCTAATATAATCTAAGTAAATTAAACAATTGTGTCAAAAGTTTAAATAGCTGCTAAAGGAGTGGATTCAAGAAGGAGGTGAACTAAAGATTTAATGAAAGCATAAAACAAGGTGTTACAGATGATAGTATAGTTGTTAATTCATAAGTTGGCGTTGGGAACTGCAGAACTTGTTCAACAACAGTTTATACTTGATGGCGTTTTAAATTTAATATAGCAGTAAAGATTGGTGAAATGGTTTCCCACCCATTTAAGTTTTTTTCCTTAAATTAACCTCTGCTTGGTCAGTTCATTAGAAATGAACTGTTAGATATGATCAACTCTGACCAGCCTATCATCAGTTTTTAATTATATTCTTTTTACTCTGCAAAAATTACAATGATGGCAGAAACATAACCGAGAGAAAGAGAAGAAATAAGACAGCAAAGTGTTTAGTTCGTTAGTTGCTGATGCTTATGCAAGATGATCCTCTGTTTGACTTGCTTTTTCCTTTCCATTGCTGTTTGCTGTTGCTTATGCAGGGATAAGTAATTCAAGGGCTGGTATTCTATTAAATTATGTTCTTTTTTCTTCCATTTGACTTTAATATTGGAAAGGATGTAGGAGAGTTGATAATCTAATTTAGAATAAATGGTTAGCATTGTGGCTGGTTGTTTATACTTTCTTTAACAAGGATGTGGGAGAGTTTATCATAATGAGGCTTTTACCCATCTTCCACTCCCTTCTCTTAATTTGGAGATTTCAGAGTCATAAGAGGATTTGTTAATAAGGGGAGATTGATTGAGTTCATGTTTGGAGTAAGTATTTTGGTGTATAGTTCCATTTTTCTATTGGAAGTTAAGGCTTCAGAGAAATTAGTAGATTATAAATGTGATAGATCTTATTGAATAACAGAATTACAGTACAGAACCCACACTTAGGCAGATTCTTGGCCAAGCACAAATACAATGAAGATCCCAATCTATTCTATAGAATAGGATAGCCCCAATTCTGGATTTATGGCCCAGAAAACCACTACCACTCCCAAACTCTCTGTCTGAATTCTCTTTTCTGCCTTTTCAGAATAATCCCTAAGAAATATATAACCTACCCAATAACTACTCATACCTTGTATTAGTATATAATAACTGCCACTTATGACTTACTAATACATAATAACTGCCACTTATGACATATAACTGCTATATAATTAACTACTAATATTATATAACCACCCAATTCAGAATATGCCACATGTAATCAATGGCCTATTCAGACCTGCCACATGTAATTAGTGGCTTATTAAAATGCAAGGAGTGCTCTGTCTTACATGTAAAGGAATTTGAAATGCTTACAAGTTTTATGAAGTATCTAAACCTACTTCTAGCTTATGTATTTTTTTCTCATGTTATTCTCTTGTTTGCAGCGTAGAAAAATTATATTCTATATCTTACTTTGAGTAGGACTGCCTTGGTGTCTCTTAATGTGATAACTGGTTACATATTGGAAAGCATTTTTGATCTGGCATGTGCTCTGGGACTCATTAAACACATTTCTCTTGTCTTTTTCGGTGTTAAAGATATAAAACCATTCATGAGCCTTCACCTAACAGCTTAAGCTTTTAGGAGAGTTGGTTCTTGACATTTGGCATGCTATGAAATGTGAAGTAGAATTGCTAGTGATCCTCAAATCTTATAAACCAGAAAGGCTGGTATCTACTGTTTTAATTTGTTGTCTTTAGCAATTATGGAAAATGGTAACTTAAGCATGAATGATGCTCTGCATTTATTTTTGAACTGATTTGTTTTACTTGAATTCCTAGTTCCAATAAGGATTATGCTTATAAATTTTATGAGACATGACTTTTAGTAGCTTGTAAAGGACCTTCCTGTCTAAAATCTGCTTACAAAGATTTTCTCCTGAATTCTTCTTCCTTTATAATCTATTAGATCCCTAATTAATCTTGCTGGTTTTTTGCAGATTTTTGGAGGAGCAAAACATGTGAATGTGAGTCACATTATCCATGATCTGTCATTTGGCCCCAAATATCCAGGACTTCACAACCCACTTGACGGGACCACAAGGATTCTACACGATACAAGTGGAACATTCAAATACTACATTAAGGTATGAATATTGAGCTCTCTCTTGCATAATCTATAGATAATAGTCTTTGTCCCTTGCATGGTATATTTAATACATTTTGCCTCATATTGTTGCTACATTTTTTTTTTTTTTAATAGTTAGTAATTGCTGAATGCCAACTTGGTTTTTCTCATTGTTTTCCATAACTTTCATTTGTCATTCTGATTCATTGATGTAACTTCTGAGGTGCATGTAGTAATATCTTTCTTCTTAAAGCTCTGCTAGTTTGTCCGCAAATTTGTAAAATTAGGATCTAGCTTACCTCCAGTTTGTAAGCTTCATGACAAATCGTGGCCAACACTACATAAGAAAATATAACTATTGCTTTTCTTATTCTATGTTTATCTATCTTCTATATGTTTTTAGAACCTAATGATCTTGAGTGGTCTCTTTCTCTCTCTATCCCATTTACTCTATGTTTAATGTAGTTCAGAGCAGTAAATCAAACATTTGTAATTAAAGCTCCAAACTGTAGTAATCGGGTTTTTCATTTTTTTTTTTTCCTTCTGGAAAATAATATTTGAATTAAACATCTATCAATTGTCAATTTCTTCTTGTTAATTACTAATCTCCTTAAGGATATCGATATCTTGATAAGATGGTTTTAATATAGGACTGTACACAATGTTCATAGAGTGGTTGCTATGTTAATCTTGCATTGAGTTTTTTCTTCTTTTTTTTTGTATTTTTTTTTAAAGTGGCCTTGTGTGATTCAATTCATAACTCATTTGGTTTTTCATTCTTAGTTATAAATAATTTCTTGTATATTCTAAGTCGTTATCATCCCTTGTTTCAATATACTTGAAAATGAAGACCCTGTGTGTTTGCATGAGTCACACATCCATTTAAGTATGGTAAAACTAGACATTGCACCGAATGATCTATTGCTTTTGTGTCGTATATTATTATTCCAGCGTGGTTTGTTTAACATTACATCTCCATTATCCCATTACTGGCGAGCAAGAAAAAGTTGGAGTGCCTATTTTATTAAATTTTGAGCATTCTCCTCTCCTAACTGCCATCTTGGAGAAGAAATGAAGACACTTTGATAACCAGTTGGCTAAATTTGAAATTTTTATAATAAAGTGATTAACTTCTTGATTTTTCTGATAATTCCTTAATTGAAAATACATTGTTCTCATAATTCCCAAGTCGTTTATATTGTTAAATCAATGATTTTATTTAATTAAACTAGGCTAAATTCCATGCTTTTTTTTATTGATTGTGATCCAGGTTGTTCCAACTGAGTATAGATATACATCAAAAGAAGTTTTACCAACTAATCAGTTCTCAGTTACAGAATATTTTTCCCTCATGCACGAGTTTGATCGGAACTGGCCAGGTTTTGTTTAAATGTTTGAAGTTGACTTTGTTCATTTATGAGTATTGGTTCTGATTTTCTCTGCCGATTTGTTTTCTGTGTGCAGCTGTCTACTTTTTATATGATCTGTCACCTATTACTGTTACAATCAAAGAAGAGCGCCGCAGTTTTCTTCATTTTCTTACTCGGCTTTGTGCAGTGCTGGGTGGAACTTTTGCTTTAACAGGTTTTGGTCTCAATATAACCACTAATTATGTAACATTTGCATTCCATAATGTTATCATTTGAACTTTAAAGTTGAGTTATATTTTGCTGGACATTGCCTGACTTGTTTGATATGCTTTCAAAAGAAATTGGGAAAGTTCTTGAGATATGGCCATTTTATATGTATGAACTTGTTAGTTTGGAATTTTAAAATATTTTAAGTCGAAGTGAAAATTTTGATGTTACAACTGTGGTTTAGTATTTTCAGCATGAATTCGAGCAAATTTATAATATTTTCTGTTGGGGTGCAAAATTATGCTTTTTAAAATAAGTTACGATAAATTGGTTTTCGGGAAGTTTAAAATAAATCAAAATTTCTGCCCTCTGTTGTTTACTACTGCATCAGAGCTTACCTTTCTATCTATTTCTACCTGTTACTTTACATGAACAGGGATGCTGGACCGGTGGATGTACCGACTTCTGGAAGCTCTGACTAAACCAAAGTCTAAAAGTGTATTACAGTAGATAAGGAAACCATTACAACTTCCCTGCATCTTCAAGGATTCTCAAGCACGATGTGGAAATTCGGTAAGGTTTGATATTGAAAATTGGTGGCAGTGGCAGAGTTAAAATTAAGGGTCAGCTTTTTAACCGATGTGAGGCAGTAAGGTTTATATAACTCCTTACATCTATTAGTTGACATCATGTTAATTTGAACAACCTTTGTAGACCTCAAATTTTGAATATGGTTAAAGTGGAATTGTCAATTTGTCACAGTAACGTAACTCCAATGTCAAATTTAAGTTGGAGCAAAGGCGTTGTTAGGTGATTGGTTGCTCTTTCTTCTTTTTGTTGTTTTGATCATCTATATTGCTCATGTCCAATTCTTGATGTGTAGTTTGTTAGGTTTGGATCCGCGACTCTGCAAGTCTATTGACTTTCGACACTTCAGGTAAAATAGAAGGAATAGAGATAGGTTTTTATTTGTGGGTTTTTTATTTCTCATTGATAATATATTGCTTTTGTCCGATTCTAGATGTGTAGTTTGTTGGGTTTGGATCCCCGACTCTGAAAGTTACAGTCCTCTTCGACTTTCGAAATAGAAACTCGTCCTTATTTGTGAATTTTTTTTATTTTTATTAAACTTTTAACTCTGAATTTTGTATATGTATTTTTTTTACTGTCTCCCTTGATATTGAATATTACAATCAAGAGATTTAGATGGTCCAGAGTCAAGAAATCCGAAATCATAGTTTGTCTACAAAGATTACCTTTCATCATGGGAATGGCCGGCACTGATCTTGTTCGTTGATCCTAGAAAGAAAAGGTTTTTGTTGTTGCCCAGTGCCACGTTTTCGCTATTCCATTTGTCTACTAATTTTTTTAATGAAAATTTAGTAGTATGTTCACATTAGCAAAAGCCGTCGAAGATGGATCAAGTTATTTCCTTGAGATTTTGAGATCAAAGAGTCTCAAGTAAATCAGGATCTCCCACCCAAGGTTGATTAAGGTATTAAAAAAATAGTTCATTCAATTCCAATATATTAATCATCACACTTAAAATATTAGTGTGATTAGATATATGATCTTTTATAAAAGAATAGCAATTTAACCTGATGAATTTATTGAATCTTATAGTTTTAAGTTGTAAGACATAATAAATTAGTTGAAATATACAAAATTTTCTTCAACTAAGGATTAAATTCAAAAAAATGTTTTAAACTCTAAAATTTATTCAAAATCTTTCTCAACTTACTAAATTTTATAAAAGATCTCTTTACTAATTTTTTAATTAAAATTTAGATAAAATTTTAAACTCTTTAGTCAAATCTCAAATTGACTAACAAGAAAAACCAAAGTGCCACTTAAAAAGTTGAACCTTTCCCCTATTGGAGTCTTATCCCATCTTATTTTCCTCACTTGAAACCCTAATCCTTCTATGGAGGCCATCTCCACTTTCTTTGGTCTTCCCCACCCAAACTTAGTACTATAAAGCTCAAATTGCGGTGACCTGGCATAGCCCATTTTCATATCATTAATTATCAAGTCATCTTGAAATGTTGACACCCAAGTTTCTGTTCCATCGAGCACCCTATCTTTTAGAGTATCCAAGGCTATACTTAAGGATTCTACAGTCACAACCAACCCCTCTTCCCCCAATAATAGTCTCACCCTAGCAGCAGCCAATCAGATTCTAATACAATTTCCAAAATATGTCAGAGGAGGAGGTGGCTCTAGGCAAAGTTTGCAATTTATAGTGAAAGCCATATGAACTTTATGATAGCGCAAACCCATGCATATGCACAAGTGAAGGTTTCATTTATGTAATTTAGATGAAGAGGTGAAACTGATGAAGCAAGAGACAAAGGTTTTGCGAATCCTCCTTAACATTTTGATTTGTTGGAGAAGGGTTAGGATTTCAAAGAGGGGAAATGAGAAGGGTTAGGGCTCCAATTAGAGGAGAGATTCAATTTTTAAGGGACATTTTGATTTTTTTTTTCCTTGGTCAATTTGGGATTTAATTAAGGGATTTAAGATTCAAAACAAATTTTAACCAAAAAACTAATAAAGTAGGTCTTTTACAAGATTTAGTAATTTAATGAGGGTTTTGTATAAAATTTTCAAGTTTATCAGAATTTTTTTGAAATTAACTCCTAATTTAAAAAAGTTTTGTATATGTTAATTTAATAAATTTAATAATACAAATTCTTTTAAAAAGTACTTTTGTTAATTTTAATTTATAAAAATAGATAAGTTGTAAACATAGAAGATGCAGCTGTGAGTCCTAAAGGGAAAGAAGCCCTTAATTTAATCTGCCATAAGAATTGGTTATCCCATCTGTGATGTTTCCATCTCAAATTTGCATTTATGTTTCTGACTGTTATACAGAACCGTGACAATTCGACTTCCAATATAATACTTCTTGAGTTCTTGTTCACCACATTCATAAATAATTGGAAAATGAAATTCCTATAAAAAAAAAGTTATCAACGAAATGCTTATCAAATTTTACATAAATTGTTAAATATGATAAATTCATTTTTTAATATATAAAATTTAATAGTTTAGAATGTTTTAAATAAATATTTAATAAAATTAAGATTATAAAAACAATTTTATTAAATATTTTTATGAAATATCTTGCCATTTTAATATATAATGAAGTAACAATATATATGCAACCTTTCTTAATAAATATTTTCTGCAAATCATTAAATTTTCTACATGTGTTTAATTTTTCTAAACAATTTCATTGCATATAAAAAAAAAAAGTCAGTTGAATAGTATAAAATTAAAACGTAAGCTATTACGCGTGGTCAAATAATAAAAAATTTAGACAATATTATAAAAAACTTAAGGCTCAAATATTTCTATCGCATTTATGTAAAAAAATAAAAAATAAATTAAACAAAACAAAAAGCAGAAAGTTAAATTGAATTTAGTCATTTTCTTATATAGAGTGTGAGTTCGATCCTAAGTCAATGTGCAGTTAAGCTTATGGGTTAAGAATCGATGAGTGAAAAAGAAAAATATAAAAGTTAATTTTTTATTTGAAAAAATATTTATGTAAATAAAATAATTCAAACAAAAAGTGTATGTAAGAGAAGCCATGGGGAAATTTTTCGATTGAAGTTTTCAATTGTAGCAATTATTTTCGGCAATTAATTTCATACATCTAATTGATTTTTTTATTTTCTAGAAAAGTCTAAAACGGAAAAAAAATGCTTGAACCTGGACAAGAATACATAATAAAAACATTGTTTTTTGGATTTTTAATATCTTTTCAATAAGAATAATTTTTAAAATTTAAATTTAAATATTTAACCTAAATTTTAACTTAAAATATAATTAATTTTTACTGTATTAATATCTTATTAATAAATTGAATTTAAGTTAAATTAGGCTATTATCTTAAAAGGGCCTTATTTATTATAGAAGTTGCAGTCTAAGTCCACTTACAACTTCAAGTTCTGCCCCCTCAAAGTGAAAGGTCAAGCTCACAAATTTGTTGAAACCAGCAGGCATTATTAGATAACAAAATTCCAATGGGAAATTTGGTCCAGTAGCTCTTTCAAGTCCAAGAAGTCGAAAGTAATGCCAAAGTAAAACTGTTACAAACCTGTGGACGTGATCATCAATTCGACTCATTGCTGCACCACCGTGTATGACGCAACCCCCAGTGCCATCAGCTTTCAATGCAACGGTGCCAGGTTCAAACTCGATGCAGCCCCCACTGCCATTTGAAATTGAGAATTTTGTAAGAAAAAATTTATTGTAATTTTTTTTTTGTAAAGAATTGCTTGAATATAAATTTTACATTGCAATTAACTACTATATATTTTGTATTTTTTTATGCATATATGTAACATATTATATATTTAATTATTAGCTCTGCTAAGAATTTTTAGATCCGTCGCTGACTTTGCTTGTTATAAAGGAATGTCTTCTTCAAATTTTGCTGTGTCGGAAGCCCCATCTTGGTGTCCGTGTTGTAGATATGAGAATTTGAACTTTGAACAAGCCTCCTCCTCATTTTCACAGATGGAGATAGGTCCTCTTCCTTGGTTGATGAACTCTTTGAAAATCTATGGGTAAGCAAGCTTTAGGGTTAGCTTGGCTTCTTCAATAGAACAAGCACATAGAGATTGAGAGGGCTAATAGATTCAGAAAGTGAAAAACTCATTTATGTCAAGTCTAATTATTGGGTCGATCAACCCACGAGACAGGTTTAATAAGACTTTGGCTGTCACTTATATTCAATCCAAAACTGACATAAATTTAATTGACCGAGTCCGATCTAGGAGGTTTCATACACTAGACCGAGTCCCCCTCCACCCCAATTGATCATAATCACCAATTACTCTCTATTTTTTCTGTAGACTCACTGTCTCGTAAACAAGATTTACACCACAATGCAAATACTCTCACCTAACTCAAATCATTTCAAATGTAATCCGTGTTTACTTTTATATCATTTTATGATGAGTTATATTTTTTCTTTTGAACTATATTCGAATTAAAGATAACTGTACAAAAATACACATGTAACCTATAAATTTAATTGACATAAATTCAGCTCATGTATGGGATTGCGCCAAATTTTTTAAATTTAATTTTACCTAATTTAATTAACTTTTTATCCTAACTTAACCTGTTTACATCTTTAAAAAAGAGTAAAATGAATCTCACACCTTAAATTTGGAGACTATAATAGGTATTGACTCCTCTAAAAGGATTTTCATTAGGAATGATAAGCCTTTATAAGAGCAAAACCATACCCAACAAATAAAATACCAAAACCAACTACAGCTTAGTTACAATTCAATCATTTTGATTAATTACATGACTTACCATTTACATGATTCTCACTATAGGTTATCAATAACCTACAAGACTTTGAGGTTGCATCATCTCTCTATATGTAAGTCTCACGTGATAAAACAAATTATATCAATATTTTTAAAAAAATTATAGAAGAATCACTGCAAAAATTAAACAATCCAAATACGCATTAAATATTCAGAAATGATAAGCACATGTAAGGAGAGCCTATATTCTCTCTATGTTATGATAAAAAAAATTTTAAAAAAAATATAAAAGTGTATATAATTTATATGTAAAATTTATATATATATATATATGCATAGCATTATCGTTAAATATTTGTATGGTTTTGGGATTTGAGTAAATTTGCTTTTTTTAATAGGAAGGTGCTTGGCAATTTCTTACTGTAACCCCATAAAAGTTCCCGTAAGACTTAGAAGTCACCCAATTCACCTACCGCCACAAGTCTGCCACTGACGCGGTCCACTTCTACGATGCTGTCACCATGACTATGCCGTCGTCTGCGCGTTGCTTCCGGGTAGCAACCGTGCTAGTGCAACACGCCAGATACGCTCCTCTCAATTCCAAGCAAAACGTCACCGTATAATCAGCAATGGTAACATTTTGCAAACACAAAAAAGTTGATAGTTAATACGCTAATAGCACGTGTAGGAATAGCACTGGCTTTTGTCTTTGAAATTGACCTGTATTTAATGTTACAAGTTTTTGTTTATTTCAATTCCTTTTTCTTGTTCTTCCCAAGTCTTCAGATCTATTATTTTGTGCCTATGCAAAAATATGAAAAAAAGCCAGAGAGCCTTAGCTCACTTGGTACACCGTAGTTTCCACTACGAGCCCAGTTGGGATTCGAATCCCATATCCCGCTATCCCCTATAGTCACTATGGCCCTTATGTTGCCAAAAAAAAAAATATATATGAAAAACAATACTTACATAATTTACCTTTAAATTCTTTAAAAAATAGCAATGTGCCATCACTAAAATGTAACAGAAAAATTTATAAAAAATGTTATTCACATGGTTTTTTCTTTAATATATGATATCATTTTTAAAAATATAACCAAATATAAATTTAAAAATATTTCAAAAAAGATCAATATATTATGTCCCATTAATTGTTACATGCACATTAATTTTTTTAAAAGATAACATAAATTTAAATAGATTGTTTTTTTATAAGAATTGAGCCTATAAGAAATAGTTTTTTAAATTGATTGAAAATAATTAAAAGTAAATAATAATAACTTAAATCTTTTATTAGAAATTGAATTTAAGGTTATTTTTATCAAAAAATTAAAACTTAATTATTTAATCTTAAAATTAAATTATAAAATTTAATAAATTAAAATACTACATATAATATAAAAGCTTAAATGAGAGATAGATTTTTCAAATGTATATATGTAATTTGTATAAAATTAATGGCGTAACTAACGTTTTTTGATCAAAGTCTTCCAAAACCGAAGTAGATGGCAAAATCCTTTTCCTTTTCAGCCATAGCCCAACCCATGCCGACTTTGAAATCTACTGTTCTCTCCAAATCAAAGGGTCGGATCTCTTTCTTTCGTTATCTTCTTCCCTTTGACCACAATCTGAAACCACCATAAATACCCCAACCTACAAACACCTTTCTCTCCTTCTTACCAAACAAGCTCACTATCTCTGTTATCCCTTCTTCTCCCCCTCTCCCCCCTCTCTTTCTATGGCCTTGAGTGAAACCATGTCTGCCCCTAATGACTGGCTCCAATTTTATCACCAAAACTTCCCCACCGGTCAAGCTGTGCCCTCTTCAGTCTCTGATGCTACTCTCATCCCCACCACCATGGCCACTGCCACCGCCCCCGCGGCAAGTTCACCACCACCTGGGCTGCCCAATTCTACCTCATCAACGTCGACCCTTTTAGGCCCAGAAGGCCGGGTTTCCAAGCCCATCCGTCGCCGGTCGCGGGCTTCCAGGCGAACTCCGACAACTTTGCTTACCACAGACACTACCAATTTCCGGGCCATGGTGCAACAGTTCACCGGCGGTCCAGCCGCACCCTTTGCACCAACTGCATCAATGGCGGCAGCAGCAGCAGCAGCAGCAACATCGGGTTTGCCAAATTTGGGGTTTGGGTTTGGTTCACGCCAAGCCCTTGTGAACCCAACCGGGCTCGTGGTGGGACCACCTGGGTACCATTTACAGCAGCAGCAGCAGCTATACCAGCCGCCACAAAACCAGCAGTTTATGTACAATAGCAACACAGAAGGTGGAGACAATAACACATTTTTCCAGAGACTAAGCGGTAATCCAAGACCTAGAAATGTGATCGATCGTGGTGGAGAGTTCTTGATGGATAATCATGGAGGGCGTTTCTTGCCCAAGTAGTACTTCTGATGAATCTGCCGAGAAAAACCCCATTGGGGTGGTCCAATAGGAACAGGGGTAGCTAGCAGTTTTCTTTGGACTTTGGAAAGTGACATAAAGCAGATAATTAGGTGCTAACTTAGGAGACATTGTTGACCAACCAATGTATAATAAATATATATTCATAGGTAGCACACTTCTATGGTCATTTTTTTTTAATTGGGGGAAATGGGCTTTGTTTCTAGAAACGTGCAACCAACCCCCCCCCCCCTCCCTTTTTTTTACTTCTTAAATTGTCTGAAATGGTTTTTTTTTTTTATTATTTTGTTTCAATGTAGAAATTACCTGGGGCTCTTAGCCCTTATGTTATGGAGTTCAAGTTTGTAGAAATTTTAATTTATATCAATGGATCCTTGACTGGATTAAAGATGACTAATGATATATGTAAACATAAATTCTATATATAATTTACATATATTATTATATTCTTATTTTTTTAAATTTATTTTTTAAATATACAAAGAGCGGGCACTCCCAGATATATAAATAGCATTTTTAATTAGTGACTATCATAATCAAATTTCATTGTGGTCCATTTTGACATTATTGCGAGCCGGGATTGCTAAATCTAAGTTGACTTATATGTATTTCTTGTATTTAATTTTTGTTAAAATACTTTTGTATTCATCTATAAGCACAATTTTAGATGCAGGGGTTTGATAGGAGTCATTGAAAATTTCAAATATAATTGTATTTATTCCTGAATTTAAATTGGAACTAAAAAAATATCCCATATAACAATGACTATAAGCAGTATATCATGATAAATGACAGAGCATAACTGATTTTTAGTCAATAATTTATAGGAAGTGACTTTAAGTTCGATTCCCATTAAACATAGTTAAATTATCTCATTATGATATATGGACTCAACACACAAAGCATATTTGATATTTAATCAATTTTTCTTATGGGAGGTAACTCCCAGTTTGATTTCAGTCAAAATAATTAAATTATTTCATTTGTCTACAAATCATGATTGGTACAACACACCAGGCATAACTTATATTTAGTCAATTTATTATAAGTAACTCCAAATTTTATTTTACTACAAAATAATTAAATTATCTCATTTAACGATGTATCATGGTACATGGACAAGGTACATATAATTGATATTTAGTCAACTTTTTATAGAAGTAATTGCAAGTTTGATTCTGGTCAAAAATAATAAAATTATCTCATTTTTCAATATGAGTGTAACTTATTTTTAGACAATTTTTATTATAGGAAGTAACTTTAAGTTCAATTCTCGTTGAAAATAGCAAAATTATTTCATTTTTTAATATATCATAATATATGGATACGACACATAAAGCATAACTGACATTTAGTTAAATTTTTTTATAGGAAATAACCTTAAGTCTAATTCTTGTCAAAAATAATTAAATTATCTCATTTTTCAATGTATAATAATACATGGATACGGCACACAAAGCATAACTAATACTTAGTCAAATTTTTATAGGAGGTACTCCAAATTTTATTCCTATAAAAAATAATTAAATTATCATATTATTCAATATATATGATACATGGACACGACAAATAGAGTATAACTAATATTTAGTCAAATTTTTATAGGACGTAACTCTAAATTTGATTTCGATAAAAGATAGTTAAATTATTTTATTCTTTAATATATCACGATATATAGGTACAATACACAAAACATAACTAATATTTAGTCTATTTTTTATATAAAGGAGGTAATTGCAAATTTTATTTTGGTCAAAAATAATTAAATTATTTTAGCCTCCAATTATCTCAATCTATTTTTGAGAAAAAAAATATATCAAAATATATGGATGCAACTTTCGAACTCTCCAATGTTGATTTTGTTTTTGTGTTAGGCACTCAATCTTTTCTGAGCTGTATTTCTTACCTTAGCTTACTAAAATATTGCATAATGACCGCACGTGTTGCAAAATTTTCAACTATGATTCCGTGAAACTTATCTTGTTTGCAATGTATGGTTCATAAAGTCATCGCATGTGAGATTCCTACCCGGCGACACATGAAAACCCAGCTTGGTTTCTTCCCCTTCTAAAGTATGCATTGCCAACAGCCACCAAAGAAAATTCTACAGAGAGAAACAAAACCATCCTAGAGAGAGAGAGAGAATGATTCCACGAAAATGAGTGAACTAGAAGCTGTTCTTGATTTATGTCTGTGAGGCTACCGTCAGTTAGACCGCTGGCTCACATGCATCGCAACCTTTCTCAGAGTTGAATTTTCTGCCCTTTGACTGAGATTAAGACTATTCGTCGTAAAGGATTAATTAAATGATATTTTAATTCAAATTTTTAGTTACTAATTATATTTTTACACAGATTAGTTAAAAAAATTCATCTTTTAATATATATAGAGAAAGAGAGAGACACACACAAACACAAATATGGGGGAATGAAAATCTAATTTTTTTTGGCTTATTATAAATTTATTAAACAAATTTTAACTCTTTCTTCCTAAATGAATTAAATTTTCTTGTGTTTTGCTTCTATTACATTAACATTCATTTTATTTTAAAAATGTACAAAAATTGCCTTTTACGAATATTAAAAGCCTACACAAATTAACCTCTCTTGATTTTTTTTAAAATTTAATAATCTCCTTATATAAATTAATTCTTGATTGTTATTAAATTAATATATTTTTTTACTCTAAATTATAGCAAAATTAAGTCTCTTAAATTAAATGAAACATATTTCGTTATGGATAAATAATATGCACTTAAACTTTTTATTAGTATTTTAATATTGTAAGTTTTAAATAATTTTAATTATCTAAATAAAACACATATTTTTATATATCATGATTATAAAATCGTTAATAATTAGATATTATGATTCATATTAAAAAAAAAAAATTTTATCCCACTAAGTTATAAAACAGGTTAAGAGTTGCCATATGCTTTCCTTGGCATCTTTAATTTAATTTTTCTTTTAGGTATTTTTTGAGTCACACACTTCTATTAGTTTCTATTATTCTCAACATGAACTGTAAAGGTAATCGAAAGATTTTGCCTCTGGACTTTCCCAATTAGGGTAAAAGATAGTCATAGTGCTACTTTACA
Source organism: Dicorynia guianensis (assembly GCA_037013595.1). NCBI lineage: Eukaryota > Viridiplantae > Streptophyta > Magnoliopsida > Fabales > Fabaceae > Dicorynia > Dicorynia guianensis. Next base: position 32,225,984 of record JASUAB010000005.1, read on the forward strand.
ATGGTGATGATGGAGTGGGAGGGATGGACAGATCACTCGTCTTGTAAAAACAAATGCAAGATAGATGGAAATACAAATAATGATAATAATAGAGCAATGGAATAGGCATTTCTCTTCTTTGTCGGCAGAAAAGAGCCTCTCAATTGAGTTTTCAATTGACCGTATGAAGGGAAAAAGTGAAATAGACAGAGATTTGTGTAACTGAGTCTCATGTCAAATTATGATTAGACTCTGTATAGCTATGCTTATATTTCTCATCGGTTGGTCACCTGAGATCAATGCTACTTGCATGTCGGCAGGTTATATAAAAATTGTACAAAATTAAGAATTGCTTTTCAAAAGTGTACTTGAATCAGTAAGTCTAGTATAAAAATTTTGGTAAGAGTTAAATTTTGAAAAATTATTCAAGAGTGCCCCATATTTAAAACATTTATGTGGTATTGAATTTTCCACTTGTATCATGCAGAATCCTCTCATTGTCCCGTCAAGCGGATGCGGAGCACTAAATATTTAGGGCCAAATGACAAATCACGGACAATATGATTCATTCGCAATTTTTCCTCCTCTAAGAATCATTTGGCCCCAAAATCTATTTAAGTATAAAATTTGTCACTCTAACGGATTCTTAGTCTTCAAAACCCCTCTAAGATTAGTCATAATGAATTGAACCAAAATCTATGGAAGCAAACGGGAGTTAGAAGAATGAACACTTAGAGCCTAAAACAATAACATAAACAAAAAGAGAGAGAGCAATGTCACCGCCTAATATTTTAAAGTGACTTACAAGACTTGAATCACAAACACAAGTCTAAGGCAGGTCTCTTGCAAAACAAATGCACAAGCAACATTTTCATGTATACCAGAATTCCACATGCTAAAGTAAACACTGATAAAGTGGAAGTTCCCTTCTGGAACTCCATGCATGTTCATCGTCCACGACCGTGCACAGAATTCTACAGAAATCTCACATACAGTCGCCATGCACATTCTGACATTCTGCCCAAAACTGAATAACTCCATCAAACCTATTCTTTCTCATCTTTGCCGATATTCTGGGCCTTGAGCTCTTCATCATCATAGTATTCTTCAAAATATTCTTCATCAGTATCCTCATAATCATCATCATCATAATAATACTCTTCACCACCATCGTCATTATCATCCCTCCCATTCTGTAGAAGTGAAGAGTCTCTTGACTGCTGACCTCTTAACCGCTCTTGAATTCGATCTCTAATGGCCGTGCCCTGAGATAGACCCAAACAGTGACAAAAGGCAAAAGTAAGAAAGCAACTAGTAATTTACAAGCATACCAAAAATTACAACTTTTATGTGCATATATTAGCTCACCATCTTATGGCAACCTTCTTCAAACATTTCCAAAAATCCCGCAACCCAACGATCAGCATTTTCCACCCATTCATTACGATGCATACCAGCCGTCTTCGCAACAATTTGGATCTAAAATTTAATCCATAACAAACAATTTTGATCTAGAAGACCAACAAAGGTTTGTATATCCATCCATCACAACGGAAAAAAAAATTGAACTTTGAAGCGCCCCAGAGAGATGTGGCTTTAAGAAATGATAGAAGAGCTTGAGCAGCAGCAACAACAACAACAACAACAGAACCTTATCCAACCAGGTGGAATGCCAGACATTTGCAGAATTGGCAAAGATATTGTACAGAAGAGCTTGAGCAACCTTTAAAATATATTCTGAGCTATTTTGTGAACAATCTTTTTGAGCAATAAGTGAAGTTTAAAATTGATGCCAAGAAAAAACAGCAGAGGCTAGGAGTAGCAGAACAGCTCCTCTTGTTAAGTTTTATATTGAGCAAAACAGTACTTCAGCTTTTACTTCTCTCTAGGACCAATGCAAGTCAAAGTAGACTTAGTAAATGGATGATATAAGGCATAACAGTAGATATACCTTTTCACCAACTTTTTCTTGATGTTCCTTTACTTTCTCTTGCAAAGTTTTCAACCTCCTATTCACCCTCAGCCGTTTCTCCTGTTTATATTAACACAACCATCATAAGAGATAAGTTCCGTCAAAAAGGAATAACAAAATAGATATCAATAAGTGTGAACAATTCATTAATTAAATATCATATTAATGTAAAACACATAACACAAAACTATGACAAAAGCATGCCTTCACATAGCTGACACCAAGGTCTTTTCTTGAGTAGCCACGATCCAGGTTCCGCAGCACATATTGATTATAATCTTTGACAATCCTCATTATAATGTCTGATGTAGATATTCCTTCGGTTCGTTTTGTTTCCTTAAACTTTCCAATGGCTTTTACCTACAGAAAAATTAATTGGCATGCTTCAGGTGAGAAAGAAGAAACTAAAAGTAAATAATAAACTAATCTGCAAACAAAATTTTGTCATACATACAAATTCATAAACGTCCTTCCCAGCCCCACTGGCATCAGCATAGCTGTTGAGAATTCATGGACATGCACAAAAGATTATAATATGCATTTAAATATTTCAAATAATAACCTAACATTCGCAAATGAACATCAAGTTTAAAATCATAAATATATTGACAAATTAATGGACACTAGGAACAGTATGCACATGCTGAGATAAACGATGGAGAATTAATGTACCAAAATACAAAAGGATGGAGAATTATTCTTACGGAAGCGAATCATGAGCCACATAGTCAATATTGTGCTTGTCAATAAACTCTTGATTAATAACCCACGGTGCATCAGGAATGACTTCATCCACCCATCTGCCCAAAGAAATCTCTTATAAATTGTATAAATTCCCGTTTGAATAACTGTAAGTTCCATTTATATACCACAAATAACACAGATGAAATGAAATAGCAATACTGTCAAAAAACTTACTTTCCAAATAATACTTCATTCAAAGACACATGATATTCACAGCAAACTAATGACACAATTAAAATTATACAGAAAACTTGATTTAAGCAGAAAGTATCATACTTGCAGTGCCGCAGAGATTCATAACGTTCAGCATCAGTCATAACAGTTTTGCCTTTGTATTTGTGGGTCACTTCATCATTGCAACATCCAACGAGCAAGTAGGTATTCGGAAATCTAACACTCACAAATTGATATAATTAGAGAAATGTCTCTAGCATGGACCTTGAAGCTAGAAAGTACAGGGATTCCCAGACATCAATAGGAAACAGACCCAAACAATGCCCAAAATAATAAACATTTTTTCCTTCAAATTTCAGAAATCTGAAATCATTACATATTGGCCAGAATTGCAACCAAAAGGAGTAGCTGAAAGGAAAGGGGGCCAAGACTACACATATTATAGCTCAGCATTCAGAATAAGAATCCACTTAAACAGTATGGTCACACAACAAAATTTGCATCAACGAATACAACAACCCATTTCAATTACGTATGCAGAACGTATAGCTGACTATCATTGAAAAAATAAAAGGGTTAAGCTAAAGATCCAGATCCACATAACACAGCTTTGGATCAAAGAGAGAAGCAGAATAATAAAAGTGATCACAATAGTGAGTGGACCAAAAGCCCAGTATCGAATATTGCAAATGAAGTAAAGATTGAAGAAGAAGATAAAGAAGATGCATACGATTTTTTGGCTTGCTCAAGCGAACGAGCATGGCCAAAGTGGAAGAGATCGTAGATCCCATCGGCGTAGACTCGCACAGGCCGATCCTGCGGAGGCGGCGCCATGGGGTAATTCGAATGGTTTTGACGGGAAACGCCGCCGGGAGCGTCAGCCTTCGCGTTCGCCATTCGAATCACTACAGCACTCCCATTTTGCGCCCCTTGTTTAACCCGTCAACTGCAACTATGCGGTAATTCCGCGTTCTCTCTCTCTCTCTCTCTCTCTCATCCTTTTTGCTTTTTATTTATTTTTTAAAATGGAGTTAACAAAAATATAACAGTATAATTATTAGGAAAATTATTAAGTTTCGCACTATGCCATCACTATTTTTCCCTTATTATTACTTACTTCAATTTTAGAAATTAATCTAAATTCGATTTTTGCAAAAAAAAAAAAAATTGATTGTGTCTCAATTGTTCCTTTATATACCACCAAAAACTCATTTGATTATGTGAAATATTAATCACATGGATTAATCTATAATAAAAGCACTAATTACTAAAAATCAAATGTTACATATTGTTGCTATATGGTCTATGTTTGATGTACACGCTACTCTGTCTTATAAGATCCTTTCAAACTTTTACCATTTTTTGTTGATTTTTCTCTCTCTTTTAAGATATACACTTATATTTATATAAAAATTTTATATTCATCATCCTGTGGTTATTGATTGATACCCATACAATTAATTAATAATTATAATAAAATAATTGTGAATATTTATTGTAAATATAAATGTGGGAGTAGATTTTTTTGCTCTTAAATCCATAATCATCCACCACATGGAAACGACAACCCAAACACTTAAACTCAGCCAGGGATTCAAAGGTCTGTCGGTGTGTCATTGTGCTAGTCAATGTTTTGAACACCGAATTAGATATATTGGTGACCACTGACCAGTCATAAAATTGATCCCATTTTTTTTTTTTAAGAGTGAAAAAATTGGTCCGATTTGATAATAGAAGGGTTGAATTGATCAAAATTGATTAATTGATCTTAATTTTACTAAATTAATTAGTTCACCAAAATTTTTTAAAAATTGTATAATTATAAATTTTATTATCTTATTTTGTAAAGTACATGTTAAATATATTTTGTAAAGTACATGTTAAATATATTTTAATTTAATGGAAATAAATAAATAAATATTTTAAACATATTTTAAAGAATTTGTAATCACTAAATAAATATTATTTAAATAAAAATTATATTTATATTATCATTAAGTTATTCAACTGACGTATCCAATCATGACTCACCTATCCGAAATTTAAAACATTGATTCTAACTGGACTATTAGTGAAATGTGTAATCTTTTTCTTTTTAAGTATATTTTCAAAAAATATAAATTAATATGGTTAATCCACCTCTTAACCATGGTAAAAGAGTATATTCTGTTAGCATCTATGGATATGTCATCGCTTAACCCGTAAAGGAGAAATGTAGTGTAAATATCCCCTGAACTTTGAAGTTTTGTCATTTTCAACAGCTCCTAAGAAATGTACAGTAAATAATAAGTAAAATTTTATTTTATTAAGTAAGATTAGTTATATAAATTAAATGATATTATTAAATTATATCAAAAATATGTTTTAGAAAATATTATATATTCAAAGATTTATTTTATTAATCTCTTTAAATATTTTTTTGTCTTTTTTTATATCTTTTTATAGATTAAAAATTATTTGATCAACTTTTTTTATTAAAGTCTCTAGTGATTTTCTTTACATATGTTCAAACTATCGTAACTAAATTGTTATCATGTTTTTCCTAATAGGTGTAATATTAACTTTCTTCCAAATGCAATTATTTAAAACATTGTCACTTCTTTTATATTTATTTATTCATCTCAATATTCTCATATTTAACCTCATTTTTTTGCTTTTGTTAATCTTTTAGAGCCAAATATATACTCATTACTATAAAGTATAGATGATTTTATATTTATTTAGTAAAACTTCTCTTTAATCTTACTGGATGTTTTGTAAGGTAAAACACCTCAAATGCTGTAGACCTCGTCTCACTAATTGATTTCTTTATCTTGATTCTAGTTGACCATAGTTCTCCCAAATTTTCACATTATTATCAAAATCTAATGCTTTGAAACACTCTCTTTTATATTTAATCTTTTCTTACACACTCTTATTTTACTATCAAGATTCTTTACTTCTAGGGCTAAATTCTTTTGATTCGGCCAAAATTGCTTTAGTTATCTTTTGAACTCTATTGGCTATCTCTTCTTGCATAAGATTGGCATACCTTTATGTTTTCCAAACTCTTTCCTCCATCAGTTTTCTTCAAAATATCAATTACTTTTTACTCTTTAGTTGCCACTACCTAATCCTTGGGTTTATAACTTGTCGAATTCTTTGTTTTCAACTCTTAACACACACATTAAGGACTAAAACTCTATGTTATGTGGTCAAGCATTCACCTTGCAATCCTTATAAATCCTTTAATCTAAACAAACACCAAAAAGAAATCCAATTATGAGTTGAAAATCTCATTCTTGTATGTAATTAGGTGCTTCTTTTACTTAAAACAAGTATTTACAATTTTAAAGTTATAAGCCATTGAAAAGTTAATAAATAATTTTTCTTCTTTATTTTGTTATCCAATACCAAAATCACCATAAAATCCTATATACTGCCTTACTTCTTTTCCAACATGACCATTAAGGTCCTCACTTAAGATAATTTTTCTTCATGTGGAATTTCTTACACTAACCCTTTCAAATATTCCCAAAAGTTTTCTTTTTTATGTTCTTCCAACTCTACTTGTAGTGTATAAGTACTTATGATATTAAAAATTTCTTGTTCAACTACCATTTTAAGGGATATGATCCAATCACAAATCCTTCTTGCCTTTACCATATTATTCGTCTAAGTCTTGTCCGCAATAATACTTATTCCATTCTTTACTTTGACCTTCCCTATGTACCAAAATAAAATTTTGAATCCTCAAGTTTCTTAACCTTTTCTCCAACCCATTTACTTTTTTGAGGACATATAGTGTAAATTCTCCTTCAAATCTTAGTGTGAACTATTTTCATAGATTTACTTATCAAAGTTTCAATATTTTTAGTGCTAAAATGGATCTTATTCACATGTACTAATTTCTTTACCTACATCAGTCCAGAAAAATGTAAAAACCTTTGCTTATTTTTTTTGGGTACATTTAAAGGGAGGGATCAAACCTTGAGAAGGGGGGGGGGGGGGAGCGGGGCAAATCCCTAGTATCAATGCAACAGCTTTAGTTTATTTGACATTGTACTCAAGGTATACAATATGTTACTTTTGGGTAACAAGCTAACATTAGTATAATAACTCTGCTTATTTATGTCATAAAAAAATTTGATAAAGTTTTACTTTGATTGTTTATTATTTAACACAACTTTTCTCTTTTATTTCAGCTTAGGATCGGCTATGTATAAGACATGTGGAATTTGGCTGATAAGAAAGTAATTTAAGATAATAAATGAATAATCATTTAGATTTTATGATATTTGTAGTATTAAATTAATTTAATAATTGCTTGTAATCTTATAGTTGGCGGTTGAGGGAGTGTTTTAAGTATACCACTCATATATCAATAGTGATTGATCTTCATGGCTATTAAATAATTGTCTTGGATGATAAAGAAAATGGGTTAGCAGTGTCATGTCAAGATGCGGTATCACATGATGAATAAAGAGGAAAAATTCCGTCAAGTAATAACTTTGACAATATTAACTTTCAATTCAAGATGTATACACCATGTTGTAATTTGGGATTGGCCCCTTTGCTTTCCCCGAAAAAAAAAAAAACAAGATAGACATGGATCTATGATATAATTTTAACAAGAATAATATTATTTACTCTTTCTTAATTTATGTCCAAAGGACATACGGCAGTAACATTTCTTTTTATTTTTATTTGATTTAGTAAAAAATATAAGATGTTTAGTGAATAGAATATATGAATAGGAAGTGCTGATTGTTTAATATAATTATGAATGGGATTAATTTTATATAAAATTTTTAAAAATAGATAATATGTGAGTTTATTTAATAAATGAATTAATATAAATGAAACTCATTTTTAGGTATACCCATTATTTTTATATTATTAAAAATAACTTTAGAGTGAAAGTGGCCATCGCAAACTGGCTACGTACCGTTGCAACAACCCTAGTCCACCTCAATCTTGACTCAAGTTTGAATACTGGTCATTATCTTCGTCTTTTCATTCATTGCGCGGCCATTGGGCTTGAGTTGCCCATTGGCCTAGAAGGCAGAAACGCTTTGCGACCCTATATTAACCTTCACTGTTCACGGCACTCACACACCCAGCGTTTTGATTCTCGTACAGAGCATAGAGAGTAAAATGCCCGTATACTCTTATTAGAAGAGCGCCTCAACCTTCCGAATGTAGCATCGTAGAGTAGAACCCTAGACCCATCTCACTCTCCCCTTAAAATATAATTCCCCTTTCTTCCACCATTCTTTTGTCTTTCCTTGTTGCTGACCTCTTTGGGTTCCTTCTTCTTCGTCTTCGTATTCAACTCTGTTGTAGTAAACAGTTCGCGCGAGTGGCAATGGATTTACAGAGAAACTGGGCATGAATTTGAAGGGGTAATTTGCTATGCTCGTGCTTTTTCATCTGCTTCGTGTGCTTGCACTGGGGTTATTTGTTTGAGTATGAAGTGTACCTACATTTTCAGTTAACCTTTTGGACTATGGGATTGTGTGCCTCTTTTACTGGTTGCATGTTCTGTTCTGCCTTCTGCCTGTATGCTTTGAAAGACCCGCTTTCCACTTTTCCGTTTTCTGTTTGCCGTGCACTTTTTCTCCTTTTCTTCCACTATATTTGCTTGCAACTTTGAGGTTAAGCATGTCAAGTTTGAATTTTAAACCGTGAACACTTCTTTCGAGATGCTTGCTGTAAATTCAGATGATGGGTTTCTGATTTTTTTTTTTAATTTAGACTATTACTTATGCAATTTGTTGCCCTTCCAGTAATGAAAAGAAGAAACTTTAGAGTTGATTTTTTTGTTCCTCTCTATGAATGTCCTGCATTTTTGAGCAAATTCTCACTTTTTGGTTTTTCTATCTTTTTAATAATACTTAAAGGAAAAGGGTTATATTTTCTAATGAAAAATTCAGCTTGCCACCTAATATTGGACTAGCTTAATTGCAGGATTAATTCAAGTTGAGACACCAATAAAAGTTTTCCCTTATCATCCTTGCTCTCTTATTAATTAGTTAGTGCAGTTCTTCCTATCCTTTAATACACACAATGCTTTTAAAGATCCTAGTAATTTTATCTCTGTGGTGTGCTATTTTAATTATGCTTGATATCCATATGTGCAGCTGAAGCTTAAGAGTGTTGATGATGCCAAAAGTGAACTCCGTGGCGAAGTTCTAGATGATATTTATTAAGGAAACGGCAGCATCTTTGCTGAACAACCATATTTTTTTCACCTGATCATATCATAATCTCTCTCAATCTTCATATTGAACAAATTCATGTAATCTTGAAAAGCTGTTTCCCCAAGGTACTTTCTTAGACTACTTCTCTTTGAAGAATTAGCACGAAATTCTATTTCATGACTTTATCTCATGTTTTATGTGTGTTTTTACTAATATGTCTGTGGGCATCAACTTATCTCTATTTACATATATTTAATCTCTTTTATTTCGATCATTTTGTTTGATTTACTAGCTCAAACTAATTGTAAAATTTTGATAGTTATTAGATTTTTTTTTTCTTTATAAAAAATATGACCACTTTTGGCTGATGTTTTGCTAGACTGCTGGTTAGCTGCAGACCTCTTGTCCTGCAAAATCCTATGGTTGTTGAGTTTCATTTTTGTTGTTTTATCTTCACCATGTTGTCTCTCCTATGTTTTAGTTCTACTGCAGATTTTAAAGTTGAATATATGCTGTGTTCTTCTGTTAGGCTATTTGACTTTTTGTTTTTTATCCCATGAATTGGTTTGAGCACCTAAGAAAATGCGGCTTTTCTTCTCTTTTCTTCTTTAGCATAAAAATTTCTATGAGCTTGTTTATCTTTTTGTCTTACTAATAGCCAGCGTGGACAACATCAAGAGATAATTTGTAGGAAATTGTGGTAATAGCTTAATATCAACCACTGCAGTAAACAAAACCTTTTTCAGTAGCCCCACCAGTCTTTTGTGTCTTTCCTTTTGAGTAGCTGCTGATCCTGGTTTTCTCCTTGTTTTATGTGCTTATAATAGGAAAGGCAGCTATGGAACTGGTCCAGCAAGCTGGAGCAGTCCATGTTAATTCCAATGATGAAATAAAAATGAGAGAGAACATAGACATGTCTGAAACAACAGAGAAAATCAAAGCCTGTAAGAATTTCAGATTGAACTGATAATCTCTTTTCTGCACCATGTTAAATTTGTTGCAGTGTTTGTTGATTTTCCCATTTGTGCTTCTATCCTGGACCTGGACAAAATTTTGGTTCTCCTATAGCTGCTTGAATCATAATATTTCTTTCCTGCAGTTCCACCAATTTGATTGCAAAAAAGCACACATTGTTAATCTGTGGAGATAAATACATCTTTTATGCAGATCTCATACTTGTGACCTGAGTATTATCAGCATATAAGAATGATATTGTAAATGGGTCTTTTGATAAAGCAGATCCTATTACTGTATTTTGTGTTGCCAAAAGTTGTTATGGCTCTTCTTTGGTATACATATACGCAAAGAATTTTATTAGATTTCTATTAGTTCTGTTTTCCAATGTGTACTTGATTTATGCAGAAAAGTGTAAGGAAACTTCATATGGTGAGCTAAGCCCTTTCAACACTTGTGTGCTTTTGCATCATAAAGTTAGTTCACTATTTGTTGGTATTTTAGTTGCGTTGGATTTATAAAACCATTTATGTGTTTTCACCTAATAGATCAAACTTTTAGGATAACTGGTTCTTTGATATGTTATTAGAGTTTCCTTGACATGGTAGAACCTCTATGACGAAGTTGTTCATAACGAAGTGGTCAAGGGTTGAATCCTTGGTGCACTCTCATTTATCAACAATTTAATTGAGTTTGTTCATACTTCAAGTCTAAAGGGTTTTCATGTGAGGGTGTGTGTTGGGGTTACAAAACTATTCATGTGCCTTCTCCTAATAAAGATTTTGGGAGAATTGGTCGATGACAAGTTTCCTTTATGTTTGTTATGTGGTGCACTGAATGTTTATGAATTAGTCAACTTATTTATTAGTCATTATCCCCAACTTTATTTCTGGGTTCACTTTGTTTGCTGCAAGCCACTTATTGGGCTATCTTTTGCTTTACAGTAGGCTTTAACTCCAGAGAACGGAAAAAAAGCAAGTATATGTCTTATCCCTACATAAACATTGGACGGCAACATAAAAGTTTTCCAGCGAAAGTAGAAGATTCAATGACTCAGTGTGTTTCTCATGAAGTTGAGAGTTCAAGCGTAGCTGCTGACCATTTCAATGGATCATCTTCAATTTCTAAATCTGGTAGCAAGAGGTTCCGAAGGAATTGGTACAGAAAATTTATCAGCTGGAGTACTATGTCCAGCAGTCCAGAATTCATAAATGCAACTTCTGCTGAACTACTATCTGGACTTTATTCTATAGCTGTAAATTGTATGTTTCCCATTGAGAATAAAAGCTTTGATTTAGTTGAGTGGTTCTTTTGCAGATATAGATTATCAGAATATCATGATGAGGCTGAACTTGCTGCTTGTCTGGTTAATTTGAAAGAAAACTCTGGTACACCTGTGAGAAATAGTACACTGAATATCAAAACTGAGCAAAAGAAAATAAGGAAAAAGAAGCTGAAAAATGCAGTGAAGCATGAAACTAAATCTCTTTCCTGCCTATCAAATGTGAATATAAGTATTGCTGCAAGTGAATTTGTGTTTGAAAACTCTATGGGAATACATACTGGAAGGCCTGGGGACAAACTGATGTGCAAGAGGAATGTGGAAGAAGTTACTCCATTCATTCAGATGCAAAATGCTGGCACAACTTTAAATGGGAGCAGCAGCAAATGCAGCTCAGTACCTGAAGATTCCCAAGTCCTGAGCAGTCTTATTTTGGAAGGTAAAGCTGGGCGTAAAAGGAGAAAGAAGATCGTAGCTGCTTCAGAACATCCAAGTTCTCAAATTGGTTCAGGCTCACTAGATGCAGATGTAAAAAGCAATAAATGCAGTTCATTGGTAATAGATCTACAGCTGGTGTCCTCACCTACAGATCTCACTATCCCGGAGAAAATTAATGGTGAAAATGGTGAACTAGGTTTGATAACTTCAAATCCAAATTTATCTGCCTCTCAACTGAGTTTTGTTGACTATAATGCTAATCATAGATCCACTGAGGACACTAAATCAGATGTTGTTGTTGCCTCTTTAAAAATGACTGGGCATAAGAGGAGAAAGTCAATAGAGAAAGCAGCAGAAGAGCATCCGAAGCCTAAGTTTGTTACAGGGATACCAGATTTAAATGGTAATATAATTGAATCCAACTCAATCAGTATATTTGGGGATGTTCAGGGTCTTTCTTCTCAACTGAAATCCAAATATAATGAGAAGAGGAACACAAAACAACTTAAATTTGAGCAGTCAAATTGCTTCTCTGCTGGTGTGGGACCTGATAAAACTATGAATTACAATAGAGTGGAAGCCAATGGAGAAGCATTTAAAACTTGTCTTCTCCTACAATTTGCCCCAGGAATTTCTGTGCCTTCAAAAGAAGATTTACTGGCAACATTTTGTCAGTTTGGTCCCTTGCATGAATCTGAAACTCAGTTGTTGAAAGATAATGGAAGTGCTCAGATTGTTTTTGTCAAAAGTGCAGATGCTGGGGAAGCTTTCCGTAGTATTGAGCAGAACAATCCTTTTGGTGCAAAACTTATTGCTTACAAGCTCCATCATTTTTCTCCAATCAGCCTACCAGTGGAACGAATTGTGACTCCTTCACAACTTTCTGGGTCCAAGCCACCACCTGGTGAGACACCTCCCCTTGACTTTATCAGACAGAATTTGCAGATGATGACATCAATGCTGGAGAATTCAGGGGATAATCTTTCTCCACAGATGAGAGCCAAACTAGAGGGTGAAATAAAAAATCTTATGGATAAGGTGAACTCCTTGGCTTCCTCTGATTCTACCAAATTGTGAGTTGTAGGATTGGAATCTTTTCTTTTGAAATTGATCATCATTGCAAGGACTGCAGAACTAGATTAGTTGAGTTATTTATTGTTCCTGCTTATTTGTCAACAATTCTTCCCCAGTATTTGTAACCTTTTTTATACTGATTTATGTCACTAGCTGTTGTAAGGGACTGGCAGACGAATCAAGATTATGGGGATTGTATGCAAGGATGTCATCCGATTCTGTGCCATACGCAGTTTATTATTTGTTAGGTGGCATTGTCGTGTGTCGTTGTTAAGGTGATAGATGTCGACATCACGACGCGGATGCGGCGACCAGAAAAGAGAAATAAGTGTGGAGAAATAGTTTTTGTGGGTGTTTTGGAAAACTTGAAAATTTTGGAATCACCACCGATATAAGTTTAAATGGTGAAATCGGACACTGAAATTTAGGTCTGCGTTATAGAAATCGGGTTCGGGGGTTAGTTACGTGTAGGAAAGGTATTAGCACCTTGCAACGCCCTTTCGGTTCCACGTTGGTGTTTTGTTGCTTTTTAATTTCAAATTCATGCTTTGATTTTGGTTAAAACTTTTTATTTTGGGATTTCTAGAAAAAAGGGGATTGCGATATTTACGTTGAAGGGATCTTGCCAATTTCTTCAACGTAATCCACAATGTAATTATCTGGGGATATAACAAAAGCGACAACTTTTGTCAACCGTAACCGTAAGTGCTATGACATTTGAAAGAAATCAAGATTCTAAAGGAGGGTTTAATTTCAAAATAATGGGTGTTAGTCACGTTACGTGAATTATATTAATTTCTTCAATATAATCCATAACGTATTTTCCTCAGGATAGCTAATTGCAATTGTTTTCACCAATTGCATCAACGACCATCGTTGGGATAATCAAGGGTTTAACAAAAGAAAATTAATTCAACAAAGGATAAGAGATGTGCATACCTAGATAATGAATTCTCCACTCCTCTTCTTAGTGAGTGTAGACTTTGAATGTTACTTGAAGGAGCTCCTTTGGTTGATTCAAAAGGAAAAGAGCTACTTTGATGTAGCCTTACTCTCCTTCTTCTTCTACTTCTCCTTCTCTCTTCTCTCTTCTCTTGGTGCTCTCTTCCTCTCCTTCTCTTGCTCTCTTCTTCTTGGTTCTTGTTATGTGTCTCAAGAGAGATTGATATGGGCTATTTATAGTTGTTAATTGTAGGTTTTTTCTTTTTTTTTTTTCCTTCTTAATTTTCATCTTCCTACCTAATCTTTATTGACTTTATTCATCATCTTCTTTTTTTTCAACATTTTCTCCTTCCCTTTCAACAATTTCTTCTCCATTTTCAACAATTTTTCCTTTTCTTCATAATTTTCTTACTTTCTTCAACATTTTTCACTCTTCTTTCAACAATTTCTCCTCTTTCTCATAATTTTCTTATTTTCTTCAACAATTTCTACTCTTCTTTCAATAATTTCTCCTCTAATTTTCCTACTTTCTTCAACAATTTCTCCTCATGGCCAACACCCCTTTTCACTCTTTCCACCTTCACCTACCTTCTTTGATTTACTTCTCACACTTCTTTTTTCTTTTGTTCTCTTTTTTCTAATTTTTTTATTTTTAATTTTATTTTTAATTTATTTTTATTTTTAATTTTCTTTTCTTTATTATATTTTTTATCTTTTTAGAATTTAGACAAAATTAGATATCTATAATAGACACAATCAAAACTGATTGTATTATTATCTCTTAAACTAGTAAGCGAGCACTTGTATTTTTAGCATGGATTTTACATCTCAGTAAAAATTTTTAAAAAAATTACAGATAAGGCAAAAAAAAAAATGGTCCGAAGTTGCTAAGTGATAGTTTTATTATCAATTTTATTATGTATATATATATATATATATATATATATATATAAATATACATAGAATATAAATAACTTAGTTCTAACATTTGGACCTTAGCTGATTGAAATCGAGATTGGTTTAACTTTTTCGCTTATTCCTGAATTTAATGAAACTGTTAAGGTCGTATGCGTGTTATAAATTTTTCTTCTTTTTTTTTTATTGTGAGTAGTAACAAGTCGAGACAGTAAGATTTATGACTAAATTTTCAACATAGCTTGATAAAACATAGTAGCAAATCAATTTTAAGGCACTGCTATATACATTATTTGGGATGATATATAATTTCGTTGCTGAATGAGCTGTTAGTACATCACCAATGAAGTTGAACGATTCTCTACCCCACTTCATACTTTCCATGAGTGTTGAGCCAAACTAGCCATCAAGGCAATTCATGAATGGATTTGAGTAAACTGATGCAGAGTTTAAATAAGGAAATTAAAGAGGCTTGCCAAGGCAGCAAGTTGAACAGGAGAATCTTTCAACTTTCTTGACTGAAGTTAGATTACAAGTACTCAGTACATGATTAATGATTTTTACAGATGGGTGCCCTGATAGATTATGCCAAAGAAGTAGTTAGGAGGCCTTTGTTGACAAGGTTGAGAGAAGGGCTACGGTTGATGGCTCTGAGTCTGGGAAAGATGATGCAGCAAGTAGCGGCGGGTGACTGAGCTGGAATAATGGGTCAAACACGTGGAAACCATTCTTAGCAGGAAAAAGTTACACATACACCCTTACACGTCCAAATTTTTTACGCCGAGAAATAATTAAATATAAAATGCATTGTTTCACATCTAACTTTGCTTATAAGTGTAAAAAGTTGGTTGCTTAAGTGTGTAAGTTTAACAAAACTCTTCTTAATATTCCCCTTCAGCAAGATTTGGTTGATAGCATAATTTCTTACATAACATTTGTCAAAATAGAATTTAAAAAACACTGATACTATAATACAATAGTACATATCGTATCAGTATTAGTATTGATACCAGTGCTGAAGCAATTTTCAAAACACTTCAATGTATGTGAGTATATATAAAAACAAGAAGATTGAAAGAGAGAGAAAAGGAGTAAGAATGTGAGTAAATGTGCAAAGTATAAATAAAAAAATGTGTATGCATATTAATGCTCAAAATCATCATATAATATATCATATTATAGGAAATACAACTAAAAGTATTATAAAAAATACAAATATATTAAATACCTCGTTGCCAATATGATATAAAACATACATGATAAGAAATAGAATTAAGAAAATGAGATATAAAAATGAATAAATGAAGAGATGGAATAAATTTTAGAATTTCAAAATATTTAAAGGATTAATATAATTTGTTTTAAAAAATTGGTATGATATAGAAATAGTTATTTGAACATTTTTAAAAGTTATATTATATGAATATAAATACAAATTTGGTATTTGAGATAGTACGAAACCTAATTATGGTAATTTTTTAAAAATGAAGATAGAGATAGAACTGGTTGAGACAATATATATATATATATATGTATATATATATATATATATATATATGAGTATGTAAATAGAATATAAAATTAAATATAAATAATATAATTTTAAAAAAATAATGAACAAATCTGAAGCAACAAGAGTATGTGCGTTGTCTTGAAACAAAAACCACGTTGGGCCCAAACTGCAATGATAACAAAACCACGTTGGGCCGAAGAGTATGAACTAATGTGATG
Organism: Dicorynia guianensis; assembly: GCA_037013595.1. Taxonomy (NCBI): domain Eukaryota; kingdom Viridiplantae; phylum Streptophyta; class Magnoliopsida; order Fabales; family Fabaceae; genus Dicorynia; species Dicorynia guianensis. The sequence continues at coordinate 32,242,371 of JASUAB010000005.1, forward strand.
GCAGATTCACCACTTGACCCCTCACCCCAGCGGAAAATGAGGGGTTTGGGTGCTCTGCTGAAAACTGCCTCTTCTCACAATTTCAGAGCTCAGAAGGGTTGCGATGACGGCAGCAGAAGAACTCTAACTATGAACGAAGAATGAAGAAAGATTGCAGACAGTGAAGACGAGACAAGGCGTGGTGGGAACAACGACGAGTGCTCTGCAACAGGTGATGGGTTTCTCTACTCATCGAACGACGTAGTATCAACAATTGTTTTAACCATATCTCGTAACGTTTTAAATATTTACACTTTGAACCAAGCGACGTCGTGCACGTCAAAAAGCGGGATTATTCCTTCGCCTTCTGCCTGATTGCCACTGCCTCCCCCGCTCTCAGAGACTTGCACTGCGATAGTCTTCTCCTGCCCTAATCGTCAGCTTGCCCTTAAATTCCACAGTAATTGCTGTTAGGTGAGTACGCTTGCTGCCCATTTCTGTCTCTATAAAACTCTCTAATCATCTCCTTTTGTTGGCGGCTTTTTAAGTTTATCTTTGTAATACACGATTTTCTCATCTTCTGCGGGCTTTGATTAGTGCTTATAACATTGGATATAATAATGTTTATAATAAGTCTTCAGTTTTGCCTATTTTGATTGGATTGTAGTCTTTGTATTTAACAGTCTTTGAAATCTTAACTGGGTTGTTTGATCGAGTATTTGGGTATGGTGAAGCATATGTCTTGGTACCAGGGATGGGAGTGGTTAAGGTGGGACTGTTATGTGGTCAGGGAAGGGTGGTGTAATCTCTCCCTACTTGCTCGATTGCTGGGGATGGGTGGTTAGGGGCAGATTATAAACGGGACAGCTATAGGAATATTAGCGCGTACTTAAACCTGCAATGCTTAAATCTCTGCTTTTGTGTAACATTCTTGGCTCATATTTTAAACGAACGGAGCATCAAGCATTATTAAGCTCGTACCACCTCGGCCATTGTTAGCAAAAGAATGTAAAATTATACTTAATAACGGGGTAAATCTGCATTTTATATGTCTATATATTATATAAGAATCATACATCATCCATCACAAAAGTTTCTTTATGGTTTTAGGTCATTTCAAGGTTTCAAGCGTGGTTTTGATTTACACCCAGAGCTGGTTGCAGATAGCCAAACACAATACAAATGGTAATTCTTTTTGCAACTTTGAATTTGTATTCCTCTGCGAGAAATCAGACCTCATAATTTAACATTCTTTCAGAGTTCAGGTGCTAGTTTTTAACATTTGTTGGCTTGCATTTGAGTGCTCAAGTAATTTGTTCCTTCCTTCTAATTGGAGTAAGCTAGTGCAAATTATTGATCCTAATCTCACTCCATCGGCAGTGCTGGTTTAAAACCCTTTGACCCACCTTGTTATTGCATCTAGTGGGGTCACATATATAATTTGAAATTTATATATGTTTGACAAAAAAACAAATCATGGAAATGAACATTACCACTTTACTCCAGACATCATAAGTGTTAACAGATAAAAAAGATAAAAAAAAATTAACTATTGTCATTATCTTTCTTTGGATGAAAGTTATGTCTTTTAATAGTTTGATTATTTGTAAAGCAGTGATGTTTGTAATAATACAGACATTTTTTTTGGGGTGCTAATACAGACATTTTTTGTCATATTGTTGGACCATTGTATTTATATACTATTCCAAATTTTTTGTGCTATAAAAGAAACTAAAATTAAGTAGAAATGAACCCAGATGCCAAATGCAAGATAAAAGGAAAAAAAAAAAAAAAAACTGTAGAGATTTGAAAGAGAGATAGCTGAAGAGACGGTGTTAATTGCCTAATCAGTATAAGTATCGCTGAAATTGGTTGACCACCATTTCATATTTTATTTGAATTCATTGTATATTTATATTTAGTGGCGGATACTTGTATATTCTAACTAAGTGGTGGTTGCTTTTGTTAAGGAACCAAATATCCCAAAAGTTTAAGCTGTTAGGTGAGAGTTTAATATTGGTTTTATATTTTTAATGCGGCCCCTTACATGGAAGCCCTTTGAACTTGAAGTGTGGATAAATGCAAAAATCCATTAAACTTTTGGACTCATGTTAAGGAACCAACTATCTCAAAAGTTTGAATTGTCGGGTAAAGGCTTAAGAATGGTTATATATTTTATCTCTCTAGCATGCCCTTTCAAACGAAAGCCTCTTTTTGGCCATGAAGTGTGAACAATTTTTAATTTTGGGTGGCAGTGAGAATTAAATCCTTAACAGTTTGGTTATAAAGCTCTGATATTATATTAAGGAACCAATTATTTCACAAGCTTAAATTATTAGGTGAAGGTTTAAGATTGATTTTATATCTTTTAACAGCTTTTTTTGTTGACTAGTTGATCACTTTTTGGTTACGGGAACTCTCAAAACTGTGGGGTCACTGTAAAAATGACAAGGCCAACGTGGCTCTGCCACCGGTTGCGTCTGATCTGTGTGTCATTGATGTTGAGTTGGGTGTTAACTTTTTATTATTGCTAATTTCCTATGTTTCCCCTGAAAAATTCCAGTCACAGACTCAAATTGCATATTCACCAGCTTAGAATCTGTTAGCTTCTAAGATCTGGGAAGTTAAATGGGTAGTGCAGGTAGTCATCATTAACAAATCAATCTTCTTTTTTTAATATTTTAATTCAATATTCATAGTTTCTCTTCCATTTATCTTTATATCTGCAAGATATGTGAGGAACAGGTTCATCTGTACTGGATTTGAAACAATGAATATCAGTTTATTAGTTTTGATGCCAAGCAAGTAATTATCTGAGGTACAGTGCTGATAGGTTGACAGGGCAGTTTCCATTGAGTAATGGTCATTTATCAGGCATCACTTTTGTGACCTGACTAGTCCCCTGCTTTGTGATAGCTTTTTACTTCGCATAATAGATAAGTTGAGAGGAGAGGAAAAGGAAATTGTAAAAGGTGCTTAATGAAGCAATCTCATTTCTAGTGTGATACTTTTGTTTCCTCTTCGTCTCCCTACTCTTCCTTAAACACACAAAACCCTCTTCTAATCCATCAGTGTTCTTCTTTCCTTCCATCATCCCCCCTTACAATTGCATGATGTGATGATTAAGTATGCTAAGAGAGAGTTTTGAACTGCATTGTTTACTCTCATATCTTATTATTTGACCTTTAGGTTTGATTTGGCTCAGGTTTAGGCCTAACAAAGGCTATTTTCGTGAGCCAAAGTTCTAGGTAGTTGCGTTAGTGCATAGATTTTGTCTATTTTTATAGACATATATGTTTTGTAAATTTCAGTTTTTGGTTGACTCCGTTTGACTAGGGTAATGTTCAATATTATAAGTTGGTATGTAGTCTATTTAAATGTATCTTTCCTCAATTTGCCTTCAGATTTGAGACAACTTTTAAAGTGATGACAAAAAATTAACATGTACGTATTTTTTTGAAATGTTTAGCTTCCATAAAATTCTTTTGGCTAACATTAATCTTGGCCTTACTATTTCAAATTGGTGAGCTCTTGCTTAGCACATTTAGTTTAAGTTCATAACATGCCCTGCCTTTACATATGGGCTTCACTGATTACACTCCACTTTTGTAGTAGAGCTTTCATATATTCATGTTGAGGTTACTTCATTTATTTTATTTTTTAAAAAAAGAGCACAACATGTCAATAAAAAAAAATGTGTATGATTATACAGTCTGTATCAAATTTTTGCCCAAATTGCAAACAAGTTTACCCTGACATGATCTGTTTTCATTCCTTTTCACTATAACTCAGATACTCTGTTACTTGAACGTAGATGACATTTGCTTGTCTTGTCTCCTTTTAATCCTTTAGAAGGAGGATAATATTGTCTTTTTTGTTTTTAAAATTTATTTTATTCAATTTTTTGATTTGTTGGGTGGCTTGTTTTATGCCTTGTCCATCCCATGAACAGGTCCACGTGCCAGTGTTTCAAGGGCAAATTCATAAGCTTGTATCCTCCAGTATTTATAGGGTTGTTTTCCTTCCCCACTTCGTACCATCTTCACCACCTGTCTCAGGCACTTCTCCATTGGTGCCATGGCTTAATGTTATACGCCATTTTAGCTTCACTGATGATAGTGGCCATGTCAGACGACCGATGGGAGCATCTGATGATTTTACTCTCCAGCAGTCTGAATCAGGTCTTAGTGACAATGGTATCAATAGTAGAAGTGAGGGACATGACATCCAACAGAATCCCTCTGAACCAATTTCAAGTAGGAATTTGAGTGGTGGCAGGCCATACAATCAACCTCCTCCTCATAATCTTGAATTTAACCAAAGATCACGTTCCTTCTCTCCAAAATTTGACAGTGACCCTCGTAAAGCTGTTGATTCAGACAACACAAACAAATTTTCTCAAGGTGATCGTCAATTTCATAGAAGGAGGATGGCTGTTGAAACAAACAGGAATGGCAATCAGTCAGAAGAGAGTTTCCTCGATAAATTTAAGCTTGGCTTTGATAATAAAAGAGCAAAGCCCTCAGAGACTACTGCAAGCAGCCCATTTGAAGAAGAGAAAAAGTCTGATTCTGATCAATCAGTGCCAGAACCGCCTCAAGATGCTGATGAGATCTTCAGGAAGATGAAGGAAACTGGCCTTATACCCAATGCTGTAGCAATGCTTGATGGTCTATGCAAAGATGGTCTTGTTCAAGAGGCCATGAAACTTTTTGGATTGATGCGGGAGAAGGGTACCATTCCAGAGATTGTCATATACACAGCCGTAGTGGAAGGCTACTTAAAGGCACAGAAGGTGGATGATGCCAAAAGGATTTTCAGGAAAATGCAAAATAATGGCATTTCACCCAATGCTTTCAGTTACACAATTCTTATACAAGGGCTCTACAAATGTAACAGATTAAAAGATGCTCTTGACTTCTGTGTTGAGATGTTAGAAGCAGGTCATTCTCCCAATGTGGCAACTTTTGTAGGTCTAGTTGGTGGTTTCTGCAACGAAAATGGTGTTGAAGAAACTCAGGGTGTCATCAGAACATTAACTGAAAAGGGTTTGACTATTAATGAGAAGGCTGTTAGAGAGTTTTTGGACAAAAAGGCACAGTTTTCACCCTCAGTTTGGGAAGCTATTTTCGGGAAGAAGGTCCCAAAGAGACCTTTTTGAATATTCTCGTTGTACTACGAATTTTATGAATATTTCTTTTCTTGCTATATTTCGAAATTAATTTTTGCGTACCTTTAAAAGTTGTAGAAGACTATAGATTTATTGTCGTTTCAAATTTTAATATTTAAGATGTTTTTATTCTTAAATGCACTGGTCCCGTATTGAAGACAGTGTTTGAATAGTTTAATCATCCACTTGAGGTTCCATAGATTTGAATTCCTGAAGGGGGAACAGGGATATTTATGATCTGTTATTAACTCAGTTAAAATTCTATGGACAATTCCATTATTTTGTAGGGTTGTTCTTCCTTTTGGAATTATACTTAGAAAATTATAATTACATGTAATTGCATAGCAATTTAGCATCTGGGTTTGAGCAGCCTGTTTTCTGTTCAGAATAGGTTGATCAGCAAATTAAATTCTTCGAAGTAATCGTGCGATCCTGAATCTTTATAGAAATTTGCCGAATTGGTAACAGGCTGTGAATCGAGTGATTGTCTGCATGGTGAGATTTTTCTACTGAATTATTATTTCTTTATAAATATGCTTATAGCAAATTATGCTGTGTGGAAGCCTTGTTGGTCATGAGCTGATTCTGTTTCTCGATGCCTGTAATTAGTCTCCTTTGTGGCTTGCTTTGCTGTGCATCTTGGTGTCTTTTTTGAACTTCTGCCGTTTAGTTGTCGTCGATGGCAGCCAGTCTGGCGGAATAGCGTGGTGGAGAAGGGGGTTCCTGCAATATAACCCCATGGCATGGTGGCTTCAGCATGGCGTGGTAGTGCTATGGCGCCTACGATGTGCCTGGCAGTGCTGAAAATAGTGGCTGTGGCATCCGCAGCAGTGAAGATGGCCGTCAAGTGGCGTTTTCATTCCCCAGCTCCCATTTGTCTTTGTCCAGTCGTTGGATTTCTCATTTTATGGCACACTAATTAGCTTTGGGTTTTTCTGTATCACAACAAAGCAGTTAATTAGCAGAAAAACACCCCATTACACAACACTTACTCATTGTTGATGCACAACGCTGCAACTCGAGTTATGCAGTGAGCTTCATTGAAGCTCCTCCTTGGTATCATCGTAGACGTGGCTAAAATTTTTCTGCCCTTTTGCCTCTCTTTTCTACCTCTACAGTCCTCTGTTCTCCCTCTGATTTTTTTTTTTTTTCATTTTTCTACTAATATAGGACGTGTTTCATATATTTTTTGCTTCCTATTTGTGTTTAATCTTTTTTTTTTGGCACAATATGTTTACTCTTTGTAAGTATGCTTCCTATTTTCAGATGTGATCCTATTTGGTCTCAAACTTCGAAATCAATATCTCTGGGCTTGTTGCTCAGCCGAAAAATTCCTGGGTTGTATGTTTAATCATTAGTGTGTGTTCTATGAGAAGAAAGAGTTTGTTGGATGGTATCAACAACAAAAATTGTGATATAAAATAAAAAAACATTGATATAAAAAAAAGAATTCGTAATTATAGGTGGTTCTATTTTCTTTCCTAAAATTCATCAATATTTAAATTATACTTAGAATCCATTTGTTTTTAATATTGAATTGTAAATTATGAAATGTTTAAAATAAAACAGGTTTGCATTGTAAAATAATATTAAAGTGCAGAGTGCATTATTTTTTGGCCATTTAAAAATATTTTTTTTCATGAGTTAAGAGATATAATATATGTATACAATTTTTTTGTACCATATATACATATATATATATATATATGTAAATATAAATAAAAATAAAAAATAAAAAATAATATATTTGTATATTATTGTTGTGAGTTAATATGGCTGTTTGGTTAGTGGGAATAAAAATATGTTTAGTCATAATTCATAGATTAAGTTTAGGCATATGATATTTGACATAAAATTCAGAAAGCTTATTGCAGGTGGCATTAATCTTACAAAATTAATTGTTATTATTAAATTTTTTAGATTGAAACACCGGCTAAAAGAAGAACCAGGGTTATTAAGTTGACAATGTCCCAAGTGCAACTCTGAAATTGATGGAAGTACAGAGATTGACTGCAGCAAACTAATTTCCATTTGAAGATCAATGCCTATGAAGTCGAGAAAATTGATCGAAGAAAAATGAGAAAGCCAATGAAGATTATCCATGCGATTCTGAACACTATTTGCTGATAAGTCGAGGTGATGGAGGTTGGAGAACTGGTTGTGGATTTGACCGTCTACAGTAGAATCATTAATAGGAGGAATACGAATAGCTTCAAACTTATTCCAGCTCAAAGTCCAGGTAGTTTAGAAATTCAAGTTGAAGCATAGCTAGGTTGATTTCACCTCTCAAGCTTCCATATTTTAGAATAAGCTCTGTAACTCTTCCAGTGATGTTGTCACAGTGGACTCCTAACCATGAACAGCAAAAGCAGTTGAAAGGAATGATTTAGTGCTACGAGCTACCACACCACGTCTGATTATATAGAAGTGATTTGAACTACAGCAACTCAATTTCTATCACACACTGTATTGGACTTGGGCCACCTGCAGGTCAACAAGCTGTCACGTATTTCTCACTGGAAAAAATTGGTGGACATATGGTTTTGGTCAACAAGCTTCTGCCAATCAAGAGGGGAGCGGTAAAATAAAATAGTTACACGGTTGATAACTAGACAATTTTGAGTGCATTTTAGATAATATTGGGTTTAAAGAATTCATTGGTGCAGACTGCAAATGTTCTGTTTTCGTTGCTTGTAAATTGAATTTACTATTTGCTTCTTTATTTGGTTGCCATTCTTCTGGTTGGCTTTTACTTCTATGTTTGTACATGGATCATATGTCTGATACTGGTGATTCATTTGTCTCAGGAACACTAAACTTTGTATATTCGTTTGACAATTATTTTGAATATAGGTCCCACTAACTTATCCTTAAATATATGTGTAAACATTAGAAAAGAGATACTAAAAATTTGATAATTGCGAAACACAGCACACTCAACACGACAATTAGACATGTGCCAAAAGGATAACGAGTTTTAATAAGAAAAATTGATTAAATAATTTTTAGTTAAAATGCGTAAACCACACTACACTCTCTAGTGTAATAACTACAAATTCTTTTGCTTTCCGAAACCTCCTAACCTGTTCTTGTATGTGCCCAACGAGGACTTGAGAAAGATTTTATTCTACAAAATGCAAATAGGTGATGATTAATTAAAAAAAAAAACTAAGGGAATAGATTATTTCAAAATAATTACATGTATACTAGATCATGAACTTCTAATTGCCGACGAAAATCAAGAGGGGAGCAAGAAATTAAAACAGTTGCACGGTTGATAACTGGACAGGTATGAGTGCATTTTATATAATATTGGGTTTAAAGAATTCATGGTGCAGGCTGCAACTGTCCTGTTTTCGTTGCATGTAAGTTAAATTTACTATTTACTTCTTTATTTGGGTTGCCATTCTTCTGGTTAGCTTTTACTTTCGCGTTTGTATACGGCTCATATGTCTGATAATGGTGACTTATTTGTTTCAGGAACACTAAACTTTTTATATTCGTTTGACATTGATATTTAATATAGGGCATACCAACTTATCTTTAAATACGTGTGAAAATATTAGAAAATAGGTGTTAAAATTTGATAATGACGACAGGCACAACTGATGTTTAGCTTATTCTCTAAAGAAGGTGGTCTAAGGTTTTATTTCTGTCAAAAATAGTTAAATCATCTCATTTTTCAAATATTCCCAATTCTATCTTTGAAAAAAAGAAAAAAAGAGATTTGATAATTGCTAGTAAATTCATGGAAGGAAAGTGTTCTTTTCACCAAATTTTTTTGGCTACAACGCCTATATCACAATCCTTCCACTTGACCCTTTTCTATCGCTTAGTTTACTTGTATAATCATTGGGGATTGTATGTTTTGTAATTTCTCCCAAACTGTATAATAACTTGGGATTAAGTACAACTAGATAAAAGGAACTAGAAAACCCTCCAATTTTTAATAAATAGTCCTATTGGAGAACGTTGTGTGTTTCAATATTTGTTATTTTAATTTTAATTTATAAAAGTTAGCCATTTTTTCCCATGTTTCTTATAAGAGTATGATGTGTGAATTCAGATTATTAGATGTTTCACAAATGATTGAAATTAAAATAAGAAACCACATCACTTTTTGGAGTAATCCCATGTCGTTTGGAGAGAGCGAGAGAGAGATGTGAGGTGACCCCTAAAAACTTCTCTCACTTCATTTCAAATTTTCTCACATTTCTCTTTCACCCTCTGCGGCTTTTGTATTTTTCAGAGTCCAAATAAATGAATGTCAAATGTTTAAGACCACATCATGCGCCCATGTGTGGTCATGTGAAGTTGCATTGAAACAGACAAACAGCCCAAAGATAATTTAATATCATCTATAAACTACACCGAAAGAATCTTTGTGGTTGCCCTGCAAATATATAATGGCCTCCCTCTCAATCTCTCCTGCGAAAGTCAATGCTTTAACTTGTCCCGCAAGTGAAGTAGTACAGCAACGCCATGACATCACTTAGAGTAATAGAAAACTGAATACTTTGCCTCATATTCAAATTATAAAAGTATATACGTCTGTCTAATCCCTCACTCATCCCTTTCTTCCTTAAGCTCTGTTCACCATGACAAAGACGGCACAGCTACTATTTGTCCCTGCTCCTGGCATAGGCCACCTTCGCTCCACCGTTGATTTCGCAAAGCTTCTCGTCAACCGCGATCACCGGCTTTCCGTCACCATCTTCATCATGAAGTTACCGTTTGACCCCACTGTTGATGACTACACCAAATCCTTCACTTCCAACTCCAAAAGAATCAATTTCATTAGCCTCCCTGAGGATCAAATGTCCAACTCTGGATCTTTTCGTTCTAAGACGCTCGCTCTCGTCGAGAATCAAAAGCCCCACATCAAAGAAGCTGTGTCCAACCTCGTCGATTCCAACACGGACCCTGACTCGCCGCGTCTCGCCGGGTTTATTTTGGACATGTTTTGCACCACCATGATTGATGTGGCTAACGAGTTTGGGGTCCCTGCCTTTGTGTTTTACACATCAGGTGCTGCGTTTCTTGGTTTAATGATTCATCTTCACGCACTTCACCTACAAGACAACGTTGACGTCACTGAGTTTAAGGACTCAGGAACTGAGTTGGCAATCCCGAGTTTTGTGAACCCGGTTCCTGCTAGAGTTTTGCCTTCTGCGGTGCTTGAGAAGGAGTGGCTGTCATTTTTTCTCAATTATTGTGAAGGGATAAAGCGAGCCAAGGGTGTTATAGTAAATACATTTGAGGAGCTTGAATCCTATGCGATTCACTCGTTTTCTAGTGGTGATCTCCCGATTTATCCCGTGGGACCCATCTTGAACTTAAATGGGGATAATCCATTGGAGCAAGATAGGGCCCACCAAGAATGTGATATTATCAAGTGGCTTGACGATCAACCACCATCGTCAGTCATATTCTTGTGCTTTGGGAGCAGGGGTAGTTTTGATGAGGATCAAGTGAGGGAAATAGCAAGAGCTCTTGAGAATAGCGGAGTCCGCTTCATGTGGTCCTTACGGAAGCCCCCGGCAAAGGGATCAACGACGACGTCGCCAAGTGATTACTCCAGTTTTGATGAGGTTTTACCAGAAGGATTCTTGGATCGGACGGCTGGGATTGGGAGGGTGATAGGATGGGCCCCACAGACAAAAATCCTAGCCCACCAAGCGACAGGGGGATTTGTATCACACTGTGGGTGGAACTCAACCCTAGAGAGCATATACTTTGGGGTGCCCATAGCAACGTGGCCACTGTTTGCTGAACAACAAACAAACGCATTTGAATTAGTGTGTGAATTGGGAATGGGTGTGGAGATTGCTTTGGATTATAGGGTAGAGTCGAATGGTGGGAGCAGCAATATGGTGTTGAGTGCAGAGAGAATAGAAAAAGGAATAAGGAAAGTGATGGAGAAAGATAGTGAGGTTAGGAAAAAGATGAAGGAGATGAGTGAAAAGAGTAGGAAGACATTGATAGAGGGTGGGTGTTCCTACTCCTCTCTGGGTCGTTTGATTGATGATATGATTAGTATGGTGTGAGACTGTAGAATGAGTTAGGAATAAAGATATTCTTGTCAAATAAGATAGAAAAAATATAGTTCAATTAGTATGGTGCAGGCTGCAATTGTCCTGTTTTCGTTGCATGTAAGTTAAATTTACTATTTACTTCTTTATTGGGTTGCCATTCTTCTGGTTGGCTTTTACTGTCGCATTTGTATATGGCTCATTTGTCTGATTATGGTGAACACTAAACTTTTTATATTCGTTTGACATTGATATTTAATATAAGGCCTACCAACATATCTTTAAATATGTGTGAAAATATTAGAAAATAGATGTTAAAATTTGATAATTACGAAAGGCACAATTGATGTTTTCTCTAAAGAATTTGGCAAAGGTTTTATTTCTGTCAAAAATAGTTAAACTATGTCATTCTTCAAATATTCCCAATTCTATCTTTGGGAAAGAAAAAAAAGAAATTTGATATTTGCGAGTAAATTCATGGAAGGAAAGTGTTCTTTTCACCAAATTTTTTTGGCTACAACGCCTATATCACAATCCTTCCGCTTGACCCTTTTCTATCGCTTAGTTTACTTGAATAGTCATAGGGGATTGTATGTTTTGTAATTTCTCCCAAACTGTATAACAACTTGAGATTTAAGTACAACTAGATAAAAGGAACTATAGGAAAACCCTCGAATTTTTAATAAATAGTCCTACCGGAGAATGTTGTGTGTTTCAATATTAGTTATTTTAATTTAAATTATAAAAGTTAGCCATGTTTTCCCATGTTTCTTATAAGAGTGTGAGGTGTGAATTCAGATTATTAGATGTTTCACGACCGATTGAAATTAAAACAAGAAACCACATCACTTTTTGAGGTGATCACATGTCATTATGTACACAAACTTTTACAACTAGTTACACATGAAAAGAAAAAAAGAAGAGAAAGTAAGAAATCAATATGATAAAAGAACCATTTTCGACATATTGGATTGTGTTTCCCTTCTTCCAGAATTGACTCTTGTGAAAAAATCCTAAAATTCATTATCTATTTCCTTGCTAGCAAACAATGTCGACATCTTACGACACCATCTAAGTTAAATCAGAACAAAATTTCCCTAAAATGTAGTTCCAGCCTTGATTTTCTCGTCAATTCCAAAGTAATTGTATCTAAAATTCACCAGACTACAATTATGATCCAATCGTTAACTTTTTCGTACTTCGTCAATTATTAATAATCACTGTTTCCCATATAAATAGCACTCCTTCTTTCTTCTTCTTTATTCCCTTTTAGCTTCTTCCCTCTTATCATCATTTCGCCATAACTTGGTTCTACAAAAGCACTAAGTTTCTAACATTTTGGTCATCATCTTCCTCATATTCCCAGTCCTAGTTCTTGCCTAATGCTCACATGTGACGAAGAAGATGAAGATCGTGACAAGACCAAAGCTCTAAGGTACAAAATCGCAGCATTAGTTTCAATATTAGTTGCCGGTGTAATTGGAGTCTTCTTTGCTGCCAGCGTGATTCTATCCACTGGCTTCATTCATGTGCTGTCGCTTTGTACACTGCTATGGGGACCTTGTATTTCAAGAAATCACATTTTCACAAAGAGCAAGTTGAGACTGGTGGCGAGGAAAGGGCAACAAGGTATGAAGGTGATGTGCACCTTCATACCCACACAACACATGGTCATGCACTTGCGTCGTTGGATTCCTCTTCTTCCGTAGAGCTTCTTCATCATCGAGCTATATCACAGGTATTCTAAATTTGCATAAGTTAATTCATTCTAATTTGCACATGGGCTGGAATTTCCTTCGGCATAAACTAATATATTAAGGTTTTTGATTTCATTGAGCATATATAGGTGTTGGAGCTGGGGATTGTTGATCATTCTGTTATTATAGGAATTTATTTGGGTGCAGGTGAGAGTCCAAAAATAGTAAGGCCTGTGGTAGCTGCATTGACTTTTCTTCAATTCTTTGAGGGCATGGGACTTGAACGTTGTATTACTCTAGTGGATGTGATCTATCTCTTAACTTTAAAAAATTGGAAGTTAGGGTTATTTAAATAAAATATAGAAATAAAATTAAGATGAAAAATTATTAGTGAGAAAAAAAATAAAACTCATAATTTAGATATTTATGTAAAATAAAAAATAAAAAAATACTAAAACTAAAAAGACAATAAAGTCAGGACATCCAATTCTCACTCAAACTATATGCACTACTGATCAAGAACAGTATGCAACAATATGTTGACTTCTCGTCTATGAAAAATATTTAGACGTGAAAAAAGTTTTGAACGTAAATATTAAATTTTATATTATTTATGATTAAGAATTTAGGATTATGCTCTTCTAAAATTACACTTTATAAATTTAAGATAATTATTACTCTTTTTAATTTTATCATTAATTATTTATTTATATTTTAAAACTAAGTACATCTTGATTTAGAAAAATATTATTCTGATATAAAGTTTTTTATTTAATACTCATAAAATGTGTTCATCACAATTTAATGTTGTGGGCACACTAATCAATGAACTCCTATCCTACACGGGCAATGTCGGTGGTGTGCGACATTTAAATACACGGGTGGCATGCTACAAGAGAGGGAAAGGAATGAACGGTAGCATTTGGATGCGAATGGCATGCTGTGCGAGAAGGGTAGAAGTGAAACGTACAACACGCCTACCCAAATGCGTGCACGAAAAACGGAGCTCACCCTATACAATGGGAATAAGTGTGTTTGATGAACTTTAAATGAGAATTTTTATATAGAATAGTGTTATTGATTCATTTATTTTGTATAGACCAAGTAATTAGATGTTTATGGTACAATGGTCCATTTCAAAGTGTCTTAAATGTTTGCGTTCATGTTCCAGTTGAAGAAAGTTTATATTGAGGAAAAATTATTTCACTTCAAAGTCAGAATATATTATATGTTTTTAAGAAGTTTATGATGATTTTTATTGATTGCTTATCAAGAAAAATTATTAATAAAAAATTTTATATTTAAATTTTATAAATAAAATATTTTAAACCTTATTAGTTAAATCAATTCTATAGACGTTTGAGTCTATGTTCCACTGGTTGTTTATAAACTTATGTATTTATTTCTTTGGAATGGGCCAAGCAGTTAGCTGTGTATATGATTGTTGTTTGGCATGAAAAAATCCCTCATTGCAGTACATTCTTAGCAATGACAGCAAATGAGGTTTACCTTAATGCAAGGCAAACAAACCATAATGTCCATGTTCAACAATTCAAACGTAAGTTTGACTTTAAAGGTGTTGTTTCATGACTTTGGGGATCATTGCAGGCAAAATTCAAGAGCAAAGCTATTGCAATTATGGCATTGCTCTTCATTCTAACAACTCCAATGGGGATTGTAATTGGTATAGGGACCACTAATGTTTATGATGAGAATAGTCCAACAACACTTTTTGTGGAGGGGATTTTTAATGTAGCATCGATCAGCTGGGATCTTGATCTATATGGCATTTGTGGATTTTCTTGCATCTGATTTCATGAATGCAAGGATGCAAAGTAGTGTCAGGCTTCAAATGGATGCCAATGTATCTCTGTTTCAAGGTGCTGGATGTTTGTCACTTCTAGCCATAGGACCAAGTTGTTCTTATATTTCAAACTTATTTCTTCTTATTTCACCTTCAGGGTTACCCAATAGGCGCTTTGGCTTTGTTATAGATTGAGAGATGGCTGTCTTTTTGGTGTACATCAAATGCATGGCTCTATTACTTTCCTTTTTTCTTACACTCTTCTTCCAGCCATTTCAATTCACACATTTACTGCATTGAACCATTTTTTGTTTCCATTTCACTTGCTTACTGACACCAAAACTTCCCTTGGAATTTTTCACATCAGATGGAAAATAACTCCACCCCGCTATCATCCTTTTGTTAGATCCAAACAAATTCAATTTTTGTGAAAAGCAGTGCAATAACTGCAAGAGGTTCCCAAGTTTTTTTTTTTCTTTTCTTTTTTTAATTTTTGGGAATACTTTTGTGTCTCTTGTTTGTGTTTTGAGTGGGTCTCTATCTGAGGCTTTCACAGTGTTTGAAACTATTAATATTGTTTTTTTATAAAATACGATATTCTATTTAAAATATCTTCAACTCTGTGGTCTAACTTGAACATGAAAACCAAATTATATGAATATCAAATGTTTAAGACTACTTCGTGCGCCCATTTGTGATCAAGCGAACTTGCATTACTTTTTTTTCTTCGTTGATTATGATATGAAAACAAAAATAGAAGATAAGACAAAAGAATACGGAAAGTGATATTCTTATTTGAAGGTATTACTCAAAATTTTTTTTATGTGTTGTTAAATTTGTTAGATTTTATATAATTTAATTTGGGAGATTTAATAAATTTAATTATTTTAATTAAAATTTTAGTGAGTATAATTTTGTTTTATTTTAAATATCTTCAAGTGTATAGACTAATATGAACATAATTTTATAAAACCAAATTGTCTTCGTATGCCCATTTGGGGTCAGATGAAGTTCAATTGTTATGTTATTATTTTCATTGATGATGATATAAAAAAATAGAAAATTAAAATAGAAAGAAAACTAGTCTGTTTAAGAGGACACTTCCGTCTTAGGAGGCATAAGTTGAACAAACATAATTGCAATTATAAATCCAGTTATTGGAAAATATATAGATACAGCTAATATTCATGAAGAATGCAACCTAGAATAAAAGTCTTATCTGATTAACTGAAGCATCCAGTTCCATATACAAAGAAGCCACAACTCCAGACCGATTTCTGAAAGCTTCCTGAGGCAGATAACAAAATCAGATAAAATTATACTACCCACAAAAAATTTTGATGTTGCTGAGAGATAATTACTATATAAAAATTATAAATCTATTGATAAAAATTTTTTATAAGAGATTTACCAAGGGAATTTAGATTTACTAAAGAAGTTATCCATCAATAATATTGAAATTTGTTGTAGTGTCATATGCATATTTTTAGAATATATATATATATATGAAAATGAATAATTTTAAATATTAAACAAACCAATAAAGTTACAAATAAAATTAATTATTTTAAAAATTAAATATTAAATAGACCAATAAAGTTACAAATGATCCCGAGGTATTTCTTTATTTTATTCAATAAACTTATGAAAGGAATGAGAAAATTCAGTTCAATTAAATTGATCATTCATGATAAATCATGATTGTAGATATCTAATTTTGTCCGGCCCACTTCTCAAAACTTTAATATAAATTATAAACCCAAACTTAAACTAAAAATAACAAGATAAAATAAGATTAAGCCCAAAATATAATTAAACCTAAAAATAAAACTAAGCCCACACCTAAAAATAAAATTTTTAAATAAAATTAAAAAAAATAAAAGATAATAAAATTTAAAAATGATAGTATAAGATAAATAAAAAGAAATAAGATAATAAAAATAAGGATAAAAGATAAAAATAATATGATAAAAGATACAAGATAAAATTTGTAATCCAAGAAAAATCTCAAATCAAAAATAAGAGAAAAATTCAAAAAATCAGAAAAATCAAATAAATTCAAGATAATTCAGAAAAATAAAGATAATTCCAAGATAAATCAAAAATGAAGAATAAATCCAAGAAAATCAACAAAAATAAATAAAAGATAATAGATAAAATTAAGATCTGATAAGATAAATAAAAAGATTAAAAGATAAAAGAATGAAAAGATAAAAAAAGAGATAAAATATGAGTGAAACTAGAAAATAAGAATTTAACTAAAAAAAAAATTCTAATTTTACAAAAAACCCATCATCACATGCACTCAAGAGGGGGGTTTCACGTAGGAAAAATGGGGAGGATAAAATTTCAGCAAAAAGAGGAGAAAAGAAGAGGAGCTTCCACGCCAAAAAGCAAAAAAGAGGAGAAAGTGGCAAGTTCACAGCTTACAAGAAAAAAAGAAAGCCTCCAAAATTTCAACAAAAGGCCAAAAAGCAAGAAAGGCTTCTTCACGTACACAAGGGAGGAGAAGAGCAAAAAGAAAAGGAGCCCACAAGAAGAAAGGGGAGCTTTCACGCCAAAAGAGGAGGAGGAGAGCCTTAAAAATTAAAAAATCTGTAGCTTACAAGGGGGAAGATAGCTCACGGACATAAGCCAAAAGAGAAGAGGAAAAAGCCTACAAAGAAGAAAAGGTTCACGTAGTAAGAGGAGGAGACTTTTTTTTTTTTGCAAGAAAATTTCAGCAAGAGAAATTAGACCTCTTTACTCTCTCATACAACCAAACACTCTTCACACCACAAGTATCATTTTTTCCAAATCTCTTTCTTCTTTTGCTTGGGACATAGGAAGACACTCAAGGTAAGCCCCTTTCTCTTTTTTTAGATTCATATGTGTTATTCAATTTTAATTATGTAGATATCATACTTTAATCCTAATATAGCTAGGATTGTTTTTGCTATAGTGTTTGCATAACTTTCATTTTTATTAATCATGACATACATATATTTTCACATTCTTTCACTCCCTTTTATCTTGATTTATTGTGAATCTCCACATGCAAATAAAATTATGTCAAAATTCTGCATATTTTTCACTATTAGCATGCGTAAATTCCATCTTAAATTCTGCATATGGTGTTTTAATTTTCTGCACACATCTATTTTATACTATTTTGAACATTCAAGCTTTTATTTCTGTATGGTTTTGCATTCTGTTTAAATAGTTTTATACCTCATCTTAAATTAAAAATTCTGCACCATTTTCTGCATAAAAATTCTGCACATTATTTCATTCTGCACTTTTTATCTTTTACAAATTCTGCACTGTAATTCTGCATTTTGTTTCGTAAATTCTGCACAAAATAAATAATCCTATTTCTGTTTTGTTGTTTTGTTTCTGTATTCTGTATAGAATCTTCATATAACTTTTACATACTAAAAATTCTGCATGTTTTGTATTAAAGATTCTGCACATATTGAGTTTTTCTTTAATCCTAAGCAATTTTGTCTCTAACTTAGCTACACTAGGCAAGCTACTTTTCTTAAATCTTAATCCTAATTTCTAATCAAGCTAATTAAATAAGGAGATTTTTCTATAAAATTATTTTTTTTTAAAACCCTGGACTGGAATAAGAAGGGATTTTTCTCAAAAGAATTTTTCTTATTTTTTTTTAAAACCCCGGCCTGGAATAGAAAGGGATTTTTCTTAAAATTATTTTTAAAACCCTGGACTGGAATAGGAAAGAGATTTTTCTAAAATTATTTTTAAAACCCTAATCTGGAATAGAGATGGGATTTTCTTGAAATTATTTTTTAAAACCCTAGACTGGAATAGAAAGGAAATTTTTGTCAAAATATTTTTTAAACCCTGGATTGGAATAGGAATGGGGTTTTTTTCTTAAAATAATTTTATTTTTAAAATCCCAATCCGGAATGGGCAGGGACTGTTTATGAAATTCTTTTTCTAAACCAACATAAATTAATTAAGATAAATAAATAAGATCATTTTTGGTACCGAAAGGGCGTTTAGGATGCTAACACCTTCCCTAAAACGTAACCAACCCCCGAACCCAATTTCTGAAAACGTAGACCATTTTTTTAATTAGGTGTCTGATCTCACCTTTAGATAATTTAGATCGGTGGCGACTCTAAAACCAAATTTTAGTGTCAACAATAATAATGTTTGATAAATACAGAAAATGACAGTAACATTGAGATTTCATATATGACATTAACAACACGGTTTACTGCATATGTATATAGACGCAATAGAAACAGACCAACATAATATGTAGTTTTAGGAGGAACATCATACTCTTTGGAATTGAAGTGTCGTACCTGTTGGAAAATGAAGCCATTCCCTTTGCTCGCTACAGGAAGGACTTCATCTTTGGACCCATGCAACATAAATTCTGTCTTTCATGTCATCCACAAACTTGAAATAACAATGTCCACATGACCTCTTGAAGAAAATAGGGATACAAACTCCTAGAAAACCAATGACAAATCCAACTTCCATGGCAATATAGAACCCAGGAAACATGCTGGACTCATTTTGGTCCTCTACAAATGGTTCCTTGCCACTGAAATTTCTGACATTGTTGCAGGTTGTTGGCAAAGGAGCTCCACAAAGTTCAGGATTGCCAATGTAGCTGTATTTTTCAAAACTTTGGAGTTGGGTCCCTAACGGGATTTGCCCAGAGAAATAATTATATGAAAGGTTCAAGACACTAAGAAAAGATAAGGTAGAAATGCTTTGAGGAATTTCGCCATAAAGTTGATTCCATGAGAGATCCAACGATTCCAAATTTTTCATATATCCAATCTCAAGTGGTAACCTTCCAGTCAATTGGTTTCTTGATAAGTTCAAAAATAGCAGAGCATGAAGACCAAATAATTCTAGAGGGATTGACCCTGATAGTTCATTACTTGACAGGTCAAAGAGACGTACTAGTCTCAAAGAATGATCAAATTTCAAATTACGACCTTTAGTAAGTAATGTAACTTCTTCATAATACAAGGGGATGTAATTGCTGGATGCATCAATATCAACAGAAGGCTTAATGAAGATATAAGGAATGCTAAATGCACTCACTAAAATCATAGCAGTAATATTAGACAAGCATTTAGGAATTGATCCTGAAAATCTATTATTAGCCAGATCCAATATAATAAGAGAAGAAAGTTGACATAAATGTGAGGGAATAGTGCCATTCAATCGATTGGATCTCAATACCAAGGTTGTCAAGTTCTGCCCTTTCCAACTTGGTATACTTCCAGAAAAATTATTTCTCTCTAGATTGAGGATCAATAAGTTCTTGTTGTTTTGCAGTGAGATTGGTATGTCTCCAAAAAATTTATTGTTAGATAAATGCAGAAATTGGAGATTCAGCAATGAACTTATTGAGTCAGGAATTCTACCAGTTAGGTTATTATTGTCTAAGTTTAGATAAAGCAATGATTTCCAACCAAACCAGCAATTGGGAAGTTCCCCAGAAAGCAAATTATTTGAGGCGTTCAATAATTGCAAATTGCTTTTCTCAGTCATTCCATGACACAAGAGGGAAGAAACATTTGTGAAAAAGTTGTTATATACATTGAGTATGGTGACATTTGGTGATAGAAACGGGAGCGCTCCACTGAAGTTATTATCATGTAGCTCTAACCAAGGGGTGTTTAACCAAATATTTGAAATGTCCCCTGTAATTAAATTGTTGGAAATATCAAGTCTCAATTTAATTGTCGCCGCAAACTTCCAAAAGTTGGCCGGCAAACTGCTCAATTGATTTGAAGCAAGATCTAATGAGGCTAAGGATGATAAATTTGCTAGCGTTGTTGGAATAGGACCAGAAAATGAATTTTCAGAAAGGGCAACAAAGTGTAAATGTTTAAGTTGACCCAACCAATCAGGAATTAATCCACTCAAGTGATTTGACATGAGAGATAAATGGACTAAGGACGAAAGATTTTTCAAGGTTGATGGCATGGGGCCATGAAATGAATTGTCATGAAGGTCCAGATAGTTTAGATTTCTTAGCTTACTCCAACTATTTGGAATTCGTCCACTCAGGTGATTTGAATAAATAGACAAGTGAGTTAGAGACGATAGATTTCCCAAAGTCAAAGGCATGGTGCCATAAAATGAATTGTTAGAAAGGTCAAGAGATTTTAGATATTTGAATTGGCCCAACCAGTCAGGAATTAATCCATTGAGTTCATTATTGAACAAGTCCAAGGTTTCCAAATGTTGAAGATTTGACAAGGTGTCAGGTATTTGGCCTCTTAAAAAATTACCTGAGAGGAAGAGATGAGAAAGGCTAGCATTGAGTGCAGATATGTATCTTAGTATTTCAAAACCTAAATTGTTTGAAGAAAGATCTAGAACTTTGAGTGAAGTGAAATTGACATACCATCCAAGAGGAGAACTGGGATTATTAAGTTGACAAATGCTCAAGCGCAACTCCAAAAGTGATGAAAGTTTAGAAATTGACTGAAGCCAATTAGTATCCATTTGAAGATCAATTCCAGTGAGGTTGAGATACTTGATCGAAGAAACATAAGAAAGCCAATGAAGATTGTCCATGCGAAGATGAATGCTGTTGTATGATAAGTCTAGGTAATGGAGGCGAGAGAACTGGTGGTGGATGTGACCATCTGCAGTAGAACCATTGATGGGAGGAATATGTATAGTTTCAAACTCATTGTTGTTCAAGTCCAAGTAGTTCAGAAATTCAAGTTGAAGAACAGATAGGTTGATTTCACCTCTCAAGGCTTTGGATTCATCATAATCAGATTTATCACTTCGTAGATCAAGCTCTGTTACTCTACCAGTGACGTTGTCACAATGGACTCCTAACCATGAACAGCAATCTTCTTCAGTGGACCAAGAGGAGAGCGAGTTGGAAGGATCGACGATGCCTTGTTTGAAGATTGAAAGTATCCAGCGATCCTTTTCATTGCAACGAATCTCGTCCACTTTTTTGATAGACATGCTACTGTTGAATGAAATCGCAAACAACAAGAGCAGTAAAACAATTGAAATTTTTGAAGTGGAAGCAACCATGGTGATGGCTTAGCAACAACAGCAAAAGTAGTTGAAAGGAATGATATGTAGTGCCACAAGGTACCACCCCAAAGTGACGATATCTGATTATATAGGTGATTTGGACTATAGCAACTCAATTGCTTGCACACATTGTAGTTTGGGGAAACACGTAAACTATTCTTAGTCCACAAAAAATTAGAAATTATCGTGCGACTAAAACCCAATTTTGCGGTTGCTTCTAATCTTTCATTTTCCTTCTTTGCTGTTCAATTTTGGACTTTTGTGAAATTTCTTGACTGTTGATTGAAACCATCCATATATGCATGCATGGCCACATAGGGAGGCTTTGGATATTTGTGTTTGATCTTTCCACTTCCATCTCTTGGTTGCTGTCACTCGAATTTTTCACATCACAATGGTGAATGATTCCCCTCACAGTCATCGTCTTCTTACACCCAAGTAATCCAACTTCTGACCGCTGGCATGATGGAAATCCAAGGCCAGGCTGAAAGGAAAATGAGAAAAGAGATCTTTCGTGGGAAAAGGAACAGTCCAGGAATCTCCTAAAGCATTAAGAATTGTTAAAAGGGTAAAGATATTTTAGATTTTTTAGCTAACTAAATCTATTTGGAATTGGTCCACCCAAGTGGTTTGAGAAGAGCCGCAAGTGAGATAGAGATGATAGATTTTTTAAAAGTAAACGCATACAACAATGGGAGTAATTTAGTCATTTACAAGTGCAACTGAAATAATTTAATTTTTTTATAAATATAATTAAAATAATTTATTTTTTTTTAAATTTTTTCTTTTAATATAATATAATTAAATATTAATAACCTAGACTTCCTTTTACTTTAAAATTTTTAACACCCTTTTTCTGTTGTAAAATTATCTATTTTTCTATCAAGCCTTAAGTCTTAATTATATGTATTTCAACGGTTCTTTTAATAAAAAAATAAATTTATATAATAATTATATTATATTATAATAGACAAAATAAAATTTAGATCATTATCAGTTAATTATATTATATTGAAATAAGATATTTTAGTGAATAAGAGATTAAATTATTTGAATTATAATTATAAAAAGATTAAATTATTTTAGTTATAATTATAAAAAAATTAAATTATTTAATTAAAAAGTTAAGAAATTAAATTATTTTTTAAAAAAATAAAAAATAAAAATATCCTTACTCCAAAATGAGTTGTTAAAAGAGTCTAAAGATTTTAGATATTTAAATTGGCTCAGCCAAGCACGGAATCTCGTAAAGCAACGATTAATTGAGAATTGAGAGGAGAATTATGGGCTGAAAAAAAAAAAAGGAAATTTCATAATTTAAGAGTGGTTTACTCGACAATCCTTGACTCACCTACGAATTCTCTATCAATTAATATATGTAAGGCGTGCTTATAAAAAATGGTTAATTGATTTAAGATAGTAACTTCAAGAGAAATGTTGTTTCCATGCTACCTAATTACCACCACTTCCCTAACGATATGTGGATTGCAGAACATAAGTTATAAAATATAGTTTTTTTTTGTCTTTATTTTTTTAAGGTATTCTCTATTTATTGAATAGGAGATTAGTTTCCTGCAGAATCTCGTTATAAGATATAGTTGCTACACTACATAATGTCCTGGTTGTAGTCATATTGCATTTTTTCTTTTTGGCTGTGGTTTATCCCATTTTTTCTTGGAGCAAATTGCTCTCTAAAACTCACCTGGCATACATATTGGAAAGCAAAACGTGGTAGCCGGCCATCCCTTTTTCACTGTCCATATTTAGCAATTTCTCGGCAGTAACTTTTCCCGATCCAAAGTATTCATGATTTTTGCAAGCCCCAAGAAGTGATAGCCAGATTGCCAGCGCGTTACCATCTCCAGGTAATTGCCTTGACAAACTCAGGCTTCAACTACCCTCCCAACTCTGCCCAACATGTCTGCAGTACAACAATAGTGTTCAATTGAGGGTTTAGTGTTATGTACTATCTCCATATACTCATAGATTAAGACCCTCTGAACTTATTTATTTATTTCTTTAGAATGGGCCAAGCAGTTTAGCTGTGTACATAATTGTTGTGTGGCATGAAAAAATCCCTCGTTGAAGTATATTCTTAGTAATGACACAACTAATGAGGTTTACCTTAATCCCACGTTGAATTGGCTCAACTAACCACGGAATCTCGTAAAGCGATAATTAATGGGGAGGAGAATTATGGGATGAAAAAAAGAAATTTCATAATACTTACCGCGCGACTAAGACTTTTGTGGTCGCTTCTAATCTTTCGTTTTCGTTCTCTGCCGTTCAATTTGGACTTGGGCGACCTCCAGGTCAACAAGCTTTAACGTATTTGTCGCTGTGGAAAAACTTGGTGGACACGTGGACTGGGGAACAAGCTTTTAATTGCCGGCGAAAAGGAACTGCAAACAGTTGTACGGTTGACACTGCTCCTGTCCTGTTTTGGTTGCTTGTAAGTTGAATTTACTATTTTTTTTATTTGGACTCGAACACGAAAAAATATGAGACTAATTTACTTTCCAACAATAACACATCACCCTAGAACATTAAATTTTGTTTGTTTCATTTGACAGTGACATGTAATATAGGGCCATCAACTTATCTTTAAATATATGTAAAATTATTAAAAAATAGGTATCAAAATTTAATAATTAAGAAATATAACAAAATTAGTGTTTAACTTATTCTTCAAAGGAGCCCATGGAGATGGCTCAACTCGATTCTTCCTAAAGATAGTTCATTATCTCATTTTCCAAATATTTTAAATTCTGCAACCAAAAAAAGAAAAAAAATTTAACAATTAAGAATAAATTCTTGAAAGGAAACAAATGCTCTTTTCACCAAGTGTTTTACACCAATGTTTTGGCTACAAGGGCTATATCACAAACCTTCCGCTTGACCCTTTTCTACCAGAGTAATTATAGGCATACACATAGTTTAAGCGCATTGTGTATACGCCTGTTAAAAAAATTTTTACAAAAAGGGTGCGTTTTACATCATTTCTTTGAAAATTTGTTCCTTAAGTAACTATAGTACGCACAGTCATGCATATACTTAACGTAACTCTTCTGTCACATACTCTTTTTTTTTTTTTTCCGTAAGGATGAAAACAAACAAAAACCTAAACTGAAATAATCCTTGAAAAGGAGACACCAAACCTCTCAGCTAGCAGAATCCTGCCAAGACTAGACGAAGACAATGGGCAAGCATGAAAGCCCGGCTGCAACGATCCACCATGAGAAGCCAGAAAATCGGCAGCATAATTTCCCCCCCTGAAAGTATGCATGACCTGCACCTCCCATGACCGACGAAAATAAAGTTTGATTTACTTTACTTATATAGTCTTAGAGGGTTGTATGATTTGTAATTTCTCCCTAATTGCATGATGACTTGACATTAAGTATAACTAGATAGAAGGAACTATAGTAAAACCCTCGAATTTCTAATTAATAGTCTTATTGGAGAATGTTGTGTTTCAATATTACGTATTTTAATTTTGATTATAAAAGTTATCAATTTTTTTCCCATGTTTCTTATAAGAGTGTGATGTGTGAGATTAGATTATTAGATGTTTCACAAACGATTGAAATTAAAATAAGAAACCACATCACTTTTGGGAGTAATCCCATGTCATTATGTAAACAAACTTTTACAAATTAGGGATTAGGATTGTAACGTTTGGAGAGAGAGAGAGAGAGAGAGAGAGAGAGAAATGGGAGGTGACTCCTAAAGGCTTCTCTCACTTCATTTCAAATTTTCTCACATTTCTCTTTCACTCTCTCCAATGTTACAGTGCAGTGACTCCAAACAATTCCAATCCTACAATTAGTTACACATTTACAAAGAAGAAGTGAGAGTCAGTATTATAAAAGAGCCATTTTCTTCACAATGGAGTGTGTTTCCCTTCTTCCAGCATTCACTCTTGTGCATAACATCCAAAATTCATTATCTTATTCCTTGCAAGCAAACAATGCCGACATCTTAAAACACTATCCAAGTTAAATCAAAACAAATTTTCCCTAAAATGTAGTTCAGCCTTAATTTTCTCATCAACTCCAAAATACTTGTATCTCAAAATCACCAAACTACAATTATGATCCAATCCTTAACTTTATCATACTTGGTCAATTTTAATAACTGTTTCCCATAAATAGCATTCCTTCTTTCTTCTTCTTTATCCCCTTTTAGCTTCTTCCCTCATATCATCATTTTCGCCATGAATTGGCTCTACAAAAGCACTAATTTTTGGTCACCATCTTCCTCATATTCCCAGTTCTAATTCTTGCCTAATGCACATGTGACTAAGAAGATGAAGATCGCGACAAGACCATAAAGCTCGAAGGTACAAAATCGCAGCATTAGTTTCAATATTAGTTGCTAGTGCAATTGGTGTCTTTAACCAATACTCGGTAAAGTGGTGCCCGCTTGAGGACCAGAAAAGGACATCTTTGTAATTAAGGCCTTTGCCGCCAGCGTGGTTCTGTCCACTGGCCCCATTCAGGTGCTGTCTGACGCCTTGTATAAGTGAGTATCCATGGGGAGATTTTCCATTCTTAGGGTTTGTGGCTAATGTACTCTGCTATGGGAACCCTAGCTAATATGGTTGACACTTTTACCACCTTGTATTTCAGGAAATCTCATTTTAACAGAGAGACTGGTGACCAGGAAAGGGCAACAGCGCATGAATGTCATGGACCCCTTCATACCCATACAACACTTGGTCATGCACATGGGTCGTTGGATTCATCATCGAGTTATATCACAAGTATTCTAAATCTGCATAAGTTAATTCATTTTAATTTGCAGATGGGTTGGAATTTCGGTGACTTTTATTTTTATTTTTTTATAATTTAATGAGTCTTTTATTATTATTTTTTTATTAATCTTATATTTATTTTTTTTCTTATTACATATTGTCTATTCTTTTCAAAAAATTAGAAATTCGAATCCAAATAACAAGACCTATGATAGCTGCATTGACTTTTCATCAATTCTGAGGGCATGGGACTTCAAAGTTGCATCACTCAGGTACAATGCACTGCTGATCAAGAACAGGATGCACTACTAATGTAAAGTTTTTCATTTAATACTCATAAAACTTGTTTATCACAATTAATTAATATTATTGGTTTTACACACTGATCGATGAAACCCTGTCTCATAGAAAAATATTTTATACACATAATTTTATCTATCATAATACATGTATAGAATCAAATTAAAAAAATATAAAATAATGTACAAAATTTATATATCTAAAAATATATGCATAACTGAATCCATCATATACAATACTAATAAGTGTGTTTTATGAACTTGAAATGAGAATCTTTTCTAAAGAATAGTACTATTGATTCATTTATTCAAGATAGACCAAGTAATTAGATGTGTATGCTACGTTGGTCCATTTCAAAGTATCTTAAAAGTTTGTGTCCGTGTTCTGGTGAAGAAAGTTTACAGTGAGAAATACTATTTCTTTCTAAGATTAGAATATATCATAAGTCATTAATAAAAGTTTACAATAATTCTTATTGATTGCCTGCAAAGAAAAATCATTAATAAAAAAAATTCGTATTAAAATCTTACAAGTAAAATGCTTTAAATCTTATTGACTAAATTAACCTATTAGCGTTTAAGCCCATCTTCATTTGGTTGTTTTCAAACATCTGTATTTATTTCATTAGAATGGGCCAAGCAGTTTGTTGTGTATTTAATTATTGTTTGGCATGAAAGACTCCTCATTGAACTAGAGTGTAAGTAATGACAACAAATGAGGTTTACCTTAATGCCAGGCAAACAAACCATAATGTCGATGTTCCACAATTCAAACGTATGTTTGACTTTTAAGGCGTTGTTTCATGACTTTGGGGATCATTGCAGGCAAAATTCAAGAGCAAAGCTATTGCAATTATGGCATTGTTCTTAGCTCTAGACTCCAATAGGGATCGAAATTGGTATAGGGATCACCAATGTCTATGATGAGAAAAGTCCAACGCCCATACCGTAGAAGGGGTTTTTAATGCAGCATCAGCTGGGATCTTAATCTATATGACATTTGTGGATCTTCTTACAGCTGATTTCATGAATGCAAGGATGCAAAATAGTGTCAGGCTTCAAATAGATGCCAAGGTATCTATGCTTCAAGGTGCTGGATGCATGTCATATCTAGCCATAAGGCCAAATTGTTCGTATGCTTCAAACTTATTTCTTCTTATGTCACCTTCAGGGTTACCCAATGGTGGCTTTGGCTTTGTTATAGATTGAGAGACAGTTTTCATCTTGGTGTACATCAAATGCATGGCTCTATTACTATTCTTTTTTCTTGCACTTCTTCCGCCCATTTCAATTCCCACATCTACTGCATTGAAACATTTTCGATTTCCATTTCTCTTGCTTCTGATATTAAAACTTTCCTCGGAAATTTTCACGTCAGATGTCGCTATCATCCTTTTCTCTTTTTTTTACTATCATCCTTTTCTCAGACCCCAAGTAATTCAAGTTTTGTGAAAAGCAGTACAAGAGGCTCTCAAGATTTTTTTAACTAAGTTTTTAATTTGAAGTTGTGAACACGTTTAAGTCCCATAGTGTTATTATTAAGATAAATATTTTGAATACATATAAAATATAAATAAAATAATAAAATAATCATTTTACCTTCCTCTCTTATTTATATTTTAAGAATATTTAAAATATTTATATATCAAACATTTATCTATTCTCATTAGGCTAATTATTGAGAATACTTTTGTGTCTCTTGTTTCCGTTTTGCGTGGGTCTCCGTCAGCGGCTTTCGCATTGTCTTTGCAGTTATCAATATTGTGCTAGATACTTATTATTTATTATTTTATAATTTTTTTAAAAAAATAAAATTTTAAATATTTTTATGAGATATTATCACTTTTTAAATGATAAAAAAATGAATAATAAATCTCTTTTAATAATAATCATTTTGAAATTAAATTTTAAATATTTAATTTATTTTAATAATATAAGATATAATTAGTTACTACTAAATTAATTACTTATTCATAAATTAAAATTTTATTTTAAATATCTTGAAGAGCATGGACTAACAGGGACGTATTTTTCATAGTCTAAATTAAATAAATATCAAATCTTTAAGGCCGCATCGTGCGCCCATGTGTGGTCATGTGAAGTTGCATTGAAACAGACAAACAGCCCATTCATAATTTGATATCCTTCTATAAACTACACCGAAATCTTGCGGTCCTCCTGCGAATATATGATGGCCTCCATCTCAATCTCTCCTACGAAAGCCAATCCTTTCACTTCTCCCGAGGGCTAAGTAGTACAGCAACGCCATGACATCACTTGGAGTAATAGAAACCTGAACACTTTGCCTGATATTCAAATTATAAAGGTATACACGTCTGTCTAATCCCTCACTCATCTCTTTCTTCCTTAAGCTCCTCTGTTCACCATGACAAAGAAGGCACAGCTACTGTTTGCCCCTGCTCCTGGCATGGGCCACCTTCTCTCCACTGTCGAGTTCGCAAAGCTTCTCGTCAACCGCGATCACCGGCTGTCCATCACCATCTTCATCATGAAGTTATCGTTTAACCCCACTGTTGATGCCTACACCAAATCCCTTGCTTCCAACTCCAAAAGAATCAATTTCATTAGCCTCCCTGAGGATCATATGTCCAACTCTGGATCTTTAGGTTCTGATATGATGACTCTCATCGAGAATCAAAAACCCACATCAAAGAAGCTGTGTCCAACCTTGTCGATTCCAACTCGGGCCCTGACTCGCCGCAACTCGCCGGGTTTGTTTTGGACATGTTTTGCACCACCATGATTGATGTGGCTAACGAGTTTGGGGTTCCTGCCTTTGTGTTTTACACTTCAGGTGCTGCGTTTCTTGGTTTAATGATTCATCTTCACGCACTCCACCTACAAGACAATGTTGACATCACTGAGTTTAAGGACTCACGAACTGAGTTGGCAATCCCGAGTTTTGTAAACCCGGTTCCTTCTAGAGTTTTGCCTTCTGCGGTGCTTGAGAAGGAGTGGCAGTCATTTTTTCTCAATTATTGTGAAGGGATAAAGCGAGCCAAGGGTGTTATAGTAAATACATTTGAGGAGCTTGAATCCTATGCGATTCACTCGTTTTCTAGTGGTGATCTCCCGATTTATCCCGTGGGACCCATCTTGAACTTAAAGGGGGATAATCCATTGGAGCAAGATAGGGCCCACCAAGAATGTGATATTATCAAGTGGCTTGACGATCAACCACCATCGTCGGTAATATTCTTGTGCTTTGGGAGCAGGGGTAGTTTTGATGAGGATCAAGTGAGGGAAATAGCAAGAGCTCTTGAGAATAGCGGGGTCCGCTTCATGTGGTCCTTAAGGAAGGCCCCGGCAAAGGGATCAACGACGAGATCGCCAAGTGATTACTCCAGTTTTGATGAGGTTTTACCAGAAGGATTCTTGGATCGGACGGCTGGGATTGGGAGGGTGATAGGATGGGCCCCACAGGCAAAAATCCTGGCCCACCAAGCGACAGGGGGATTTGTATCACACTGTGGGTGGAACTCAACCCTAGAGAGCATATACTTTGGGGTGCCCATAGCAACGTGGCCACTGTTTGCTGAACAACAAACAAACGCATTTGAATTAGTGTGTGAATTGGGAATGGGTGTGGAGATTGCTTTGGACTATAGGGTAGAGTCGAATGGTGGGAGTAAGTGGTTATTGAGTGCAGAGAGAATAGAAACAGGAATAAGGAAAGTAATGGAGAAAGATAGTGAGGTTAGGAAAAAGGTGAAGGAGATGAGTGAAAAGAGTAGGAAGACATTGATAGAGGGTGGGTGTTCCTACTCCTCTCTGGGTCGTTTGATTGATGATATGATGAGTATGGTGTGAGAGTGTAGAATGAGTTAGGAATAAAGATATTCTTGTCAAATAGTATAGAAAAAATATACTTCAATTTACAGCTTTACTGTATTTTGAAAAATTTTGTATTCCGATCTCTGTTACTTGATGTCACCAAAAACAGTGCTTGGAATATTCCACAATAGAATCCAGAACATTCCCACTCGCTATCATCCTTTACTTAGACCCAAACAAATCCCATTTTTGTGGAATGCAGTTTGGATTGAAAATCAGTGCAATGACAGGAACAGGTTCTCAAGATTTTTTTACTTGTTTAAGGAACCATTCTGATAAGGTTATTGGGAATACTCTTTTTGTGTATCCTGTTTGTCTTTTTTATGAGTCTCCCTCTGCGGCTCTCGCGTTATAGTTGTAGCTATCGATAATGTTTTAGAATTTGATGTTATATTACTTTATCATTGTCTTATTTTTTTATTTTAAATATCTTCGAGTGTGTGGACTCATTTTCTCACAATTGGGGTTGGGCCACTCGCAGGTTAACCAGCTTTAACGTATTTCTCATTCTGGAATTTCTCTATCGTTTGAGTGAAACCATCCATCAACTCAAGTACCCAACCACCAAGGCATAACCCCTTAGACTGACTTTGATGGGCATTGGCAAACGGTACATTTCTATATGGGGAACAAATATCTGTAGGGAATTTAAAAGGGCCTCACACCATTTTTCAATGGGAAAATGATATTACATATAATTTTGCATATTATATATAAAAATAAACTAAAAATTAAAAAATATATAAAATATATAAAATTTATATTTGTAAAAGTATATGCATAATAAAACCCTTTTCAATCTCTTGGTTGCTGTCCCTCCAATTTTTCACAAGACAAACGGTGAATGATTCCCAACCCTTCCAGCTTTTGACCGCTAGCCAGAGCTAGGAGAAAAAGGAAATGAAGATATGGATTTTTTGGTGGGAAAAGCGATCAATCAAGGAATCTCCAACTCGTATTGGATAGTCTTGATAAAGGCCCTTTCAGGTGCAAATATAAAAAAATAAAAAATAAAAAGTAGAAAAAAAGTTGAAAACGTGAAAGAATAAATAAAATATGTATAAAATTATTGCGTGTAAAATATCAACACTCTTTTTTATTTAATTTCTGATATAGAAAAGGCACAGGAAAAAACAAGATTAATTGAAGATGATTTCTGTCTTTTCAAGAAATTATTTAGCGATTGTGACTTAATCTATACAAGACTATAATATTGGGTTTAACGTATTTCTCACTGGTTTTGGTCAACAAGCTTCTGCAAATCTAGAGGGGAGCGGTAAAATAAAATAGTTGCACGGTTGATAACTAGACAGGTTTGAGTGCATTTTATATAATATTGGGTTTAAAGAATTCATTGGTGCAGACTGCAAATGTTCTATTTT
The DNA here is from genome assembly GCA_037013595.1 of Dicorynia guianensis. Taxonomy (NCBI): domain Eukaryota; kingdom Viridiplantae; phylum Streptophyta; class Magnoliopsida; order Fabales; family Fabaceae; genus Dicorynia; species Dicorynia guianensis. The sequence continues at coordinate 32,274,389 of JASUAB010000005.1, forward strand.
CGTTGCTTCTGAGTTGAATTTACTATTTTCTTCTTTATTTGGTTGCTATTCTTCTGGTTGGCTTTTACTTCTATGTTTGTATATGGCTCATATGTCTGATACTGGTGACTCATTTTTTCAGGAACAATAAACTTTTGCATATTGGTTTGACAATTATTTTGAATATAGGTCCCACCAACTTGTCTTTAAATATATGTGAAAACATTAGAAAAGAGATACTAAAAATTTGACAATTACGAAACACAGCACACACAACACAACAATTAGACATGTGCAAAAAGATAATTTTTAGTTAAATGAAAAAGTGTAAAAAAAGATAAAAAATAATAATTAGAGAAATTATTAAAAAAAATTTAATAAATATATATAAATTTAATTTTTAATAAAATTTAATAATATTATTTAATTTATACAACTGACCTTATCAATAACATAAGACTGTGTGCTCCACATCACTTTTCGGAGTAATCCCATGTGATTATGTAAACAAACTTTTACAAATTAGGGATTAGGATTGTAACGTTTGGAGAGAGTGAGAGAGAAATGTGAGGTGACTCCTAGATGCTTCTCTCACTCCATTTCAACTTTTCTCACATTTCTCTTTCACTCTCTCCAATGTTACAATGCAGTGACTCCAAACAATTCCAATCCTACAATTAGTTACACATTTACGAAGAAGAAGTGAGAGTCAGTGTTATAAAAGAGCCATTTTCTTCATGATGGAGTGTGTTTCCCTTCCTCCAGCATTCATTCTTGTGCATAAAATCCTAAAATTCATTATCTTAGTCGACATCTTAAAACACTGTCTAAGTTAAATCAAAACAAATTTTCCCTAAAATATAGTTCAGCCTTAATTTTCTCATCAATTCCAAAATATTTGTATCTCAAAATCACCAAACAATAATTATGATCCAATCCTTAACTTAATCGTACTTGGTAATTTTTATCACTGTTTCCCATAAAATAGCATTCCTTCTTTCTTCTTCTTTATCCCCTTTTAGCTTCTTCCCTCTTATCATTATTTTCGCCATGAATTGGCTCTACAAAAGCACTAAGTTTCTAAAAGTTTTGGTCGTCATATTCCCAGTCCTAGTTCTTGCCTAATGCACATGTGACTAAGAAGATGAAGATCGCGACAAGACCAAAAAGCTTGAAGGTACAAAATCGCAGCATTAGTTTCAATATTAGTTGCTAGTGCTATTGGTGTCTTTTACCAATAATCGGTAAGGTGGTGCCCGCTTGAGGACCAGAAAAGGACATCTTTGTAATTAAGGCCTTTGCCGCCAGCGCAGTTCTGTCCACTGGCGTCATTCATGTGCTGTCTGACGCCTTGTATAAGTGAGTGTCCATGGGGAGATTTTCCATTCTTAGGGTTTGCGGCTAATGTGCACTGCTATGGGAACCCTAGCTAATGGGGTGGACACTTTTACCACCTTGTATTTCAGGAAATCTCATTTTAACAGAGAGACTGGTGACCAGGAAAGGGCAACAGCGCATGAATGTCATGGACCCCTTCATACCCATACAACACATGGTCATGCACATGGGTCGTTGGATTCATCATCGAGTTATATCACAAGTATTCTAAATCTGCATAAGTTAATTCATTTTAATTTGCAGATGGGTTGGAATTTCGTTTGGTATAAACTAATATATTATGGCTTTTGATTTCATCGAGTGTATGTAGGTGTTGGGGCAGGGGATTGTATCATTCAGTTATTATAGGAATTTCTTTGGGTGGCTCTGAGAGTCCAAAAATAATAAGGGGCTCCCACTACTTATATCGGTGACTTTTATTTTTATTTTTTTATAATTAATGTGTCTTTTTTTTATTATTTTTTTTCTTATTACGTATTATCTATTCTCTTCAAAAAATTAGAAAATTCGAATCCAAATAACAAAACCTATGATAGCCGCATTGACTTTTCATCAATTGAAAGGGCATGGGACTTCAAAGTTGTATCACTCAGGTACAATGCACTGCTGACCAAGAACAGGATGCACTACTAATGTAAAGTCTTTCATTTAATACTCATAAAACTTGTTTATCACAATTTATTAATATTATTGGTTCTACACACTAATCGATGAAACCCTATCTCATAGAAAAATATTTTATACGCATAATTTTATATATTATAATACATGTATAGAATCAAATTAAAAAAAAAATGTATAAAATAAAGTACAAAATTTATATTTCTAAAAATATATGCATAACTGAATCCATCATATACAATAATAATGTGTGTTTTATGAACTTGAAATTAGAATCTTTTCTAAAGAATAGTACTATTGATTCATTTATTTAAGATAAACCAAGTAATTAGATGTGTATGGTACGTTGGTCCATTTCAAAGTATCTTAAAAGTTTGTGTCCGTGTTCTGGTGAAGAAAGTTTACAGTGAAAAATATTATTTCTTTCTAAGACTAGAACATGTCATAAGTCATCAATAAAGGTTTACAATAATTCTTATTGATTGCCTACAAAGAAAAATTATTAATAAAGAAAATTTGTATTAAATTTTATAAATAAAATATTTTAAATCTTATCGACTAAATTAACTTATTAGCGTTTAAGCCCATCTTCATTTGGTTGTTTTCAAACTTCTGTATTTATTTCATTAGAATGGGCCAAGCAGTTAGTTGTGTATTTAATTGTTGTTTGGCATGAAAGACTCCTCATTGAACTAGATTCTAAGTAATGACAACAAATGAGGTTTACCTTAATGCCAGGCAAACAAACCATAATGTCGATGTTCCACAATTCAAACGTATGTTTGACTTTTAAGGCGTTGTTTCATGACTTTGGGGATCATTGCAGGCAAAATTCAAGAGCAAAGCTATTGCAATTATGGCATTGATCTTAGCTCTAAACTCCAATAGGGATCGAAATTGGTACAGGGATCACCAATGTCTATGATGAGAAAAGTCCAACAACCCTTACCGCAGAAGGGGTTTTTAATGCAGCATCAGCTGGGATCTTAATCTGTATGACAATTGTGGATCTTCTTACGGCTGATATCATGAATGCAAGGATGCAAGATAGTGTCAGGCTTCAAATAGATGCCAAGGTATCTCTGCTTCAAGGTGCTGGATGCATGTCATATCTAGCCATAAAGCCAAATTGTTCGTATACTTGAAACTTATTTCTTCTTATTTCACCTTCAGGGTTACCCAATAGTGGCTTTGGCTTTGTTATAGATTGAGAGACAGTGTTCTTTTTGTTGTACATCAAATGCATGGCTCTATTACTATTCTTTTTTCTTGCACTTCTTCCGCCCATTTCAATTCCCACATCTACTGCATTGAAACATTTTCTATTTCCATTTCTCTTGCTTCTGGTATTAAAACTTTCCTCGGAAATTTTCACGTCAGATGTCGCTATCATCCTTTTCTCTTTTTTTTTACTATCAACCCTTTCTCAGACCCCAACTAATTCAACTTTTGTAAAAAGCAGTACAAGAGGCTCTCAAGATTTTTTTAACTAAGTTTTTAATTTGAAGTTGCAAACACGTTTACGTCCCATAGTGTTATTATTAAGATAAAAATTTTGAATACATTTAAAATATAAATAAAATAATAAAATAATTATTTTACCTTCCTCTCTTATTTATATTTTAAAAATATTTAAAATATTTATACATCAAACATTTATCTATTCTCATTAGGCTAATTATTGAGAATGCTTTTGTGTCTGTTGTTTCTCTTTTGCGTGGGTCTCTCTCTGCGGCTTTCGCATTGTCTTTGCAGTTATCAATATTGTGCTAGATACTTATTATTTATTATTTTAGAATTTTTTTAAAAATTAAATTTTAAAATATTTTTATGAGATATTATCACTTTTTAAATGATAAAAAATAAATAATAAATCTCTTTTAATAACAATAATTTTAAAATTAAATTTTAAATATTTAATTTATTTCAATAATATAAGATATAATTAGTTACTACTAAATTAATTACTTATTCATAAATTAAAATTTTATTTTAAATATCTTGAAGAGCATGGACTAATAGGGACGTATTTTTTATAGTCCAAATTAAATAAATATCAAGTCTTTAAGGCCGCATCGTGCGCCCATGTGGTCATGTGAAGTTGCATTGAAACAGACAAACAGCCCATTCATAATTTGATATCATCTATAAACTACACCGAAATCCTTTCACTTGTCCGGAGGGTTACGTAGTACAGCAACGCCATGACATCACTTAGAGTAATGGAAACCTGAATACTTTGCCTGATATTCAAATTATAAAAGTATACACGTCTGTCTAATCCCTCGCTCATCTCTTTCTTCCTGAAGCTCTGTTCACCATGACAAAGAAGGCACAGCTACTGTTTGTCCCTGCTCCTGGCATAAGCCACCTCCTCTCCACTGTTGAGTTCGCAAAGCTTCTCGTCAACCGCGATCACCGGCTTTCCATCACCATCTTCATCATGAAGTTATCGTTTGACCCCACTGTTGATGCCTACATCAAATCCCTTGCTTCCAACTCCAAAATAATCAATTTCATTAGCCTCCCTGAGGATCAAATGTCCAACTCTGGATCTTTTCGTTCTAATATGATGACTCTCATCGAGAATCAAAAACCCAACATCAAAGAAGCTGTGTCCAACCTTGTCGATTCCAACTCGGGCCCTGACTCGCCGCGACTCGCCGGGTTTGTTTTGGACATGTTTTGCACCACCATGATTGATGTGGCTAACGAGTTTGGGGTTCCTGCCTTTGTGTTTTACACTTCAGGTGCTGCGTTTCTTGGTTTAATGATTCATCTTCACGCACTCCACCTACAAGACAATGTTGACATCACTGAGTTTAAGGACTCACGAACTGAGTTGGCAATCCCGAGTTTTGTGAACCCGGTTCCTTCTACAGTTTTGCCTTCTCCGGTGCTCGACAAAGGGTGGCGATCATTTTTTCTCAAATATTGTGAAGGGATTAAGCGAGCGAAGGGTGTTATAGTAAATACATTTGAGGAGCTTGAATCCTATGCGATTCACTCGTTTTCTAGTGGTGATCTCCCGATTTATCCCGTGGGACCCATCTTGAACTTAAAGGGGGATAATCCATTGGGACAAGATAGGGCCCACCAAGAATGTGATATTATCAAGTGGCTTGACGATCAACCTCCATCGTCAGTGATATTCTTGTGCTTTGGGAGCAAGGGTAGTTTTGGTGAGAATCAAGTGAGGGAAATTGCAAGAGCTCTTGAGAATAGCGGGGTCCGCTTCTTGTGGTCCCTACGGAAGCCCCCGGCTAAGGGATCAACGACGACATCGCCAAGTGATTACTCCAGTTTTGATGAGGTTTTACCAGAAGGATTCTTGGATCGGACGGCCGGGATTGGAAGGGTGATAGGATGGGCCCCACAGGCAAAAATCCTGGCCCACCAAGCGACGGGGGGATTTGTATCACACTGTGGGTGGAACTCAACCCTAGAGAGCATATACTTTGGGGTGCCCATAGCAACGTGGCCACTGTTTGCTGAACAACAAACAAACGCATTTGAGTTAGTGCGTGAATTGGGAATGGGTGTGGAGATTGCTTTGGATTATAGGGTAGAGTTGAATGGAGGGAGCAGCAATATGGTGTTGAGTGCAGAGAGAATAGACAAAGGAATAAGGAAAGTAATGGAAAAAGATAGTGAGGTTAGGAAAAAGATGAAGGAGATGAGTGAAAAGAGTAGGAAGACATTGATTGAGGGTGGGTGTTCCTACTCCTCTCTGGGTCGTTTGATTGATGATATGATGAGTTTGGTGTGAGACTGTAGAATGAGTTAGGAATAAAGATATTCTTGTCAAATAAGATAGAAAAAATATAGTTCAATTTACAGCTTTACCGTATTTTGCAAGATTTTGTATTTCCAATCTCTGTTGCTTGTTGTCACCAAAACAATGCTTGGAATATTCCACATTGGAATGGAAAACATACCCACTCGCAATCATCCTTTACTTAGACCCAAACAAATCCCATTTTTGTGGAAAGCAATTTGGATTGAAAATCAGTGCAATGACAGGAACAGGTTCTCAATATTTTTTACTTGTTTAAGGAACCATTCTGATGAGGTTATAGAGAATACTCTTTGTGTATCCTATCTGTCTTTTTTATGGGTCTCCCTCTGCGGCTCTCACGTTATAGTGTAGCTGCAATAATGTTTTAGGTATTTGATTTTATATCACTTTATCGTTGTCTTATTTTTTTTTATTTTAAATATCTTCGGGTGGGTGCGTGGACTCAATTTCTCACAATTGGGGTTGGGCCGCCCGCGGGTTAACCAGCTTTAACGTATTTCTCACTCTGGAATCTCTCTATCGTTTAACCACTTTGACTGACTTTGAAGGGCATTGGCAAACGTTACATTTTCGTAAGGGGAACAAATATCTGTAGGGAATTTAAGAGGGCCTCACGCCATTTCTCAATGGGAAAATGATATTACATATAATTTTGCATGTTATATATAAAAATAAATTAAAAATTAAAAAATATATAAAATATATAAAAGTTATATTTTTAAAAGTACATGCATAATAAAACCCTTTTCAATCTCTTGGTTGCTGTCCCCCCAATTTTCCACAAGACAAATGGTGATTGATTCCCAACCATTCCAACTTTTGACCTCTGGCCAAAGCTAGGAGAAAAGGAAATGAAGATAGAGACTTTTGGTTGGAAAAGCGAACAATCAAGGAATCTCCAACTAATATTGGATAGTCTTGATAAAGGTCCTTTCAGGTGAAAATATAAAAAAAAATCAAAAATAGAAAAAAAGTTAAAAGCGTGAAAGAATATGTATAAAATTATTGAGTGTAAATATCAATATTATTTTTTATTTAATTTCTGATATAGAAAAGGCACAGGAAAAAATAAGATTAATTGATGATGATTTCTGTCTTTTGAAGAAATTATTTAGCGATTGTAACTTAATCTGTAAAGGATGCAAAATAGTGTCAGGCTGCAAATGGATGCCACGGTATCTCTGCTTCCAGGTGCTGGCTGGATGTCGCTTCTAGCCATAGGGCCAAATTGTTCGTATACTTCAAACTTATTTCTTTTTATTTCACCTGCAGGGTTGCCCAATATTGGCTTTGGCTTTGTTATAGATTGAGAGACGGCTTTCTCTCTGGTGTACATTGAATGCATGGCTCTATTACTATTCTTTTTTCTTACACTTCTTCCGCCCATTTCAATTACCACGTCTACTGCATTGAAACATTTTTCTATTTCCATTTCTGCATTAAAACTTTCCTCGGAAATTTTCACGTCAGATGTCGCTATCATGCTTTTCTCTTTTGTTTTTTGCCACCATCATCCTTTTCTCAGATCCCAACAAATTCAACTTATTGTGAAAAGCGGTGCAAGAGGCACTCAAGATTTTTTTAACTTGTTTTTAATTTGAAGTTGCGAACACGTTTAAGTCCCATAGTGTTATTAGTAATATAAATATTTTGAGTACATTTAAAATAAAAAAAATAATCATATTACCTTCCTCTCTTATCTATATTTTTAGAATATTTAAAATATTTTTACATCAAACATTTATCCATTCTCATGAGGCTAATTATTGGGAATACTTTTGTGTCTCTTGTTTCTGTTTCGCGTGATCTGCGTTTCGCATTGTCTTTGCAGTCATCAATATTGTGTTAGATATTTATTATTATATTATTTTAGAATTTTTTAAAAATCAATTTTTTAAATATTTTTATAAAATATTATTACCTTTTAAATGATATAAGGTAAATAATAAATCTTTTTTAATAACAATAACTTTGAAATTAAATCTCAAATATTTGTCTTGTTTCACTAAGATAAGATATAATTAGCTACTACTAAATTAATCATCCGCTTATTCATAAATTAAAATTTTATTTTAGATATCTTCACGAGTATGGACTAACATGGACGTATTTTTCAGAGTAATATCAAATGTTTAGGACCACATCGTGCGACCATGTGTGGTCAAGTGAAGTTACATTGAAACAGACAAACAGCCGATCGATAATTTGATATCATCTATAAACTGCACCGAAAGAATCTTGCGGCCCCCTAGCAAATATATGGTGGCCTCCATCTCAGTCTCCCCTACGAAAGCCAATCCTTTCACTTGCCCCGCGGGTTAAGTAGTACAGCAACGCCATGGCATCACTTAGAGTAATAGATACTTTGCCTGATATTCAAATTATGAAAGTATACACGTCTGTCTAATGCCTCACTCATCTCTTTCTTCCTTAAGCTCTGTTCCCCATGACAAAGAAGGCACAGCTACTGTTTGTCCCCGCTCCTGGCATAGGCCACCTTCTCTCCACCGTTGAGTTCGCAAAGCTTCTCGTCAACCGCGATCATCGGCTTTCCATCACCATCTTCATCATGAAGTTACCGTTTGACCCCACTGCTGATGCCTACACCAAATCCTTTGCTTCCAACTCCCAAAGAATCAATTTCATTAGCCTCCCTGAGGATCAAATGTCCAACTCTGGTTCTTTTATTTCTAATTTGCTGACTCTCATCGACAATCAAAAACCCCACATCAAAGAAGCTGTGTCCAACCTCGTTGATTCCAACTCGGGCCCTGACTCGCCGCGGCTTGCCGGGTTTATTTTGGACATGTTTTGCACCACCATGATTGATGTGGCTAACGAGTTTGGGGTTCCTGCCTTTGTGTTTTACACTTCAGGTGCTGCGTCTCTTGGTTTAATTAGTCATGTTCACGCACTCCACCTACAAGACAACGTTGACATCACTGAGTTTAAGGAATCAGGAACTGACTTGGCAATCCCGAGTTTTGTCAACCCGGTTCCTTCTAGAGTTTTGCCTTCTGCGGTGCTTGAGAAAGAGCCGCAGTCAGTCGTTCTCAGTTATTGTGAAGGGATAAAGCGAGCCAAGGGTGTTATAGTAAATACATTTGAGGAGCTTGAATCCTATGCGATTCACTCGTTTTCTAGTGGTGATCTCCCGATTTATCCCGTGGGACCCATCTTGAACTTAAAGGGAGATAATCCATTGGGACAAGATAGGGCCCACCAAGAATGTGATATTATCAAGTGGCTTGACGATCAACCTCCATCGTCGGTAATATTCTTGTGCTTTGGGAGCATGGGTAGTTTTGATGAGGATCAAGTGAGGGAAATTGCAAGAGCTCTTGAGAATAGCGGGGTCCGCTTCTTGTGGTCCCTACGGAGGCCCCCGGCAAAGGGATCAACGAGACATGGCCAAGTGATTACTCCAGTTTTGATGAGGTTTTACCAGAAGGATTCTTGGATCGGACGGCTGGGATTGGAAGGGTGATAGGATGGGGCCCACAGGCCAAAATCCTGGCCCATCAAGCGACAGGGGGATTTGTATCGCACTGTGGGTGGAACTCAACCCTAGAGAGCATATACTTCGCGGTGCCCATAGCAACGTGGCCACTGTTTGCTGAACAACAAACAAACGCGTTTGAGTTAGTGTGTGAATTGGGAATGGGTGTGGAGATTGCTTTGGATTATAGGGTAGACGTGAATAGATGGAGCAGCAATATGGTGTTGAGCGCAGAGAGAATAGAAAAAGGAATAAGGAAAGTGATGGAGAAAGATAGTGAGGTTAGGAAAAAGATGAAGGAGATGAGTGAAAAGAGTAGGAAGACATTCATAGAGGGTGGGTGTTCCTACTCCTCTCTGGGTCGTTTGATTGATGATATGATGAGGATGGTGTGAGACTGTAGAATGAGTTAGGAATAAAGATATTCTTGTCAAATAGGATAGAAAAAATACAGTTCAATTTACAGCTTTACTGTATTTTGAAAAAATTTGTATTTCTAATCTCTGTTGCTTGTTGTCACCAAAACAATGCTTGGAATATTCCACATAGAAATGGAAAACATACCCACTCGCAATCATCCTTTACTTAGACCCAAACAAATCCCATTTTTGTGGAAGGCAGTTCGGATTGAAAACCAGTGCAATGACAGGAACAGGTTCTCAGGATTTTTTACCTGTTTAAGGAACCATTCTGATGAGGATATTGGGAATTCTCTTTTTGTGTATCCTATTTGTCTTTTTTATGGGTCTCCCTCTGCGGCTGTCACGTTACAGTTGTAGCTATCAATAATGTTTTAGATATTTGATATTATATTACTTTATCATTGTCTTATTTTTTTTATTTTAAATATCTTCGAGAGCACCAATGAGCGCTAGCTCACATGGCATACTGCCTTGCTCCCCAGAACCTGCATGGTTCGATCCCTTTCCCCTTAGCCTACAGTATGACCTTGTAATCACTAAAAAAAAAAGAAAAAATTCTTCGAGAGCGTGGACTCAATTTCTCACAATTGGGGTTGGGCCACCCGCAGGTTTACCAGCTTTAACGTGTTTCTCACTCTGGAATTTCTCTACCGTTGAGTGAAACCATCCATCAACTCAACCATCAAGGCATAACCACTTAAACTGACTCTGAAGGCCATTGGCAAACGGTACATTTCCATATGGGGAACAGATATCTGTAGAGAATTTAAGAGGTCCTCACACCATTTTTCAATGGGAAAATGATATTACATATAATTTTGCATATTATATATAAAAATAAACTAAAAATTAAAAACATATAAAATATATAAAATTTATATTTGTAAAAGTATATGCATAATAAAACCCTTTTCAATCTCTTGGTTGCTGTCCCTCCAATTTTCCACAAGACAAATGGTGATTGATTCCCAACCCTTCCAACTTTTGACCGCTGGCCAAAGCTAGGAGAAAAGGAAATGAAGATAGAGACTTTTGGTGGGAAAAGCGAACATTCAAGGAATCTCCAACTAATATTGGATAGTCTTGATGAAGGTCCTTTCAGGTGAAAATATAAATCAAAAATCAAAAATAGAAAAAAAGTTAAAAGCATGAAAGAATATATAGAATATGTATAAAATTATTGTGTGTAAATATCAATACTTTTTTTATTTAATTTCTGATATAGAAAAGGCACAGGAAAAAGTAAGATTAATTGATGATGGTTTCTGTCTTTTGAAGAAATTATTTAGCGATTGTGACTTAATCTAAACAAGGACTATATATTCTGGATGGGCCTTCAATTTCATGAGCTCCATCATCTGGACCACCGTAACAGGCTACCTGCAGGTTAACAAGCTTTAACGTACCTATTGGATTGTTTGGATTGATTGGTCGTGCTTGGCCATCCCCTTCACCACGAGCAACGACTTGGTGACAGGAAATCAAGAACATTGGCATTTTGCGTGCTTGACCATCAACTGTGCTTTCAACTCTAATGAAATGCCGTCTACTGCCTTGTTTCTTTTTCATTTCAGTTCCAATTTTTGAGTGTTTTTAAGTTTTCAACCCAGACGACCAATGGTTGATTCAAAGGAACGAGGAAGTCTCAGACAAGGGAAGAGGGATTGGTTCTAACTTGCAATTGCCAGATTGACAATCAGACGTGGTCATGGGGTTACCCGTGTTATGGTTGAGGTCAAAAATCGTGTACCGCCACCCAAAGGTAACCCTCATGATACATTCTTAGATTAGTCTGGTAAATCAAATCCTCATCCCCATCGAGCTGTAATAGTGGGATTTGGATTTGTGGACTTTTTATTTTATTTTATTTTTTAACTATTTAAATTTAATAATTAAGTTTTTATTTCTCTTTTGATAGTATTATGTTCATTTAATTACCATTCCAAAAAGCTAATGAGATGGTTGCTCATTGATCGTGGGTATTAATTGATAATTATAAAAGGGGTTCCAACTTCAAAATCTCTTCTCTTGTATGAAAAATTTTAGATTTACAATTTAAACTTACGTTTCTCCCATATTCACCTCTGTTTTCAAAAAAAAAAAAAATACTGTTCTTATTCCTGCTCTTATGTCTCTTGCTTTCAGCTCTCCTGTCACATAATAATTGTGGATGAAATATGAGTTTAAAAGTGTAGAGATAACATTTTTTATATCACTGTAATGTTTGTGGACTAACCATAGACGGCTGAGAAATCAATTAAAGAAGTAATCACTTTCTGGATTATCCAAAATAAAATTACTAATCACAAGAATCTAATCCCATAAGGCAATTTCAAATACAAACAGCGCTTCATTGCTTAATGGGTTTGCTTTCTATTTAATTTATTTATTATACTAATAATTGCATTAATATATTTTGTATACTCTCTCACATTCTCACATATCTTTTCTCTTTTGTCTCAAATTTTATTTTCACATATGCATCTATCATTTTACTTTATTTAATAGAAATGTTGTTTGCACACTTTCTAATTACCCTCACGTATGTGACAGCACGCGGATTGGAGTCATATGTGATAAGATGTAGCTACTAAACTACATAATGTCCTGGTTGTAGTCAAATTAGTGGTTTATCTCCAATTTCCTTACATCAACTTGCCTTGCGGTTACCGGTGTATAGAATTTTTTATTCATTCCGTGACAATTTTGTCAAAGAGCTTCCTCTTCTCAACCATTTTCTTTGGATAATGACATAAAAGCAAGGTTTTATACAAAACTTGTACCTGCTTTAGCATCGCAATGTAGAGTTTACTATAAAGACTTGTGCCCTTTTTTTAAATCAAATCTAGTAAAGTATATTCCATATCAGTAAATGGAGATTACAGGTAAATTAAAAATGGACAACATTGCTCAATTTAAATGGATTTATTTAATATAAAGAATTGGTCTTCCTTCTTTTTTTTTTTTTAATATTAGATTTAACCAGATCTTATATCTTCTTGAACATCCAAGTCAAAGGCCATATAAATAATGCAAGTTTAAGGACTATCGTCAAAGACCTGTAGAAACATATTTTCCATGGTTTTTCTTTATTTCTTTCTTAATTGGTTTTTGTTTTGGCATAAATAACGCTTAGCAAGACCGATGTACCACAAAGCAGAAGTATATCAGTTGATAAGACCAGGACTTAAAAAAAAAATGAATACATAAATTGATAGTTACAGGTTAAAAAAGAAAAGACCGCAAGTCTTCTGGTACAATATCGACACAAGAATTGAGCTTAGAAGCCTTCACCACTAGCTCACTCCTAAGAGCTTATAAGTTTGTTAAGTTTTATGTTTGGTAAATGAAAATCAAAGCTAATACCTTTGGTGAGACGACGGCGGCAATCCTGTCTCCGTCATCATGTCTTGGGCAAGATTTGATCATGTCGTACAGCTTGAACTAAGAGGCAAGTTCAAGTTTCGTAGCTGCACATCATCAAACTTTAAGCCGTGTGTTAAGCCCTTTGATTGACCACTTGAAGCAAATCCAAGTACTAGAATACCCAGAAAAGTATTTGCTAAATACTTGTTGATAAAAGTACCACATTGACATAATTACAACAGTAACCTTAATTTAAGTAAGACAGAGACAGAGGATGAAGGAGGCAAACCAGGTTTCTGTAACTTGAATGATATAGAGAAGGGAGAATATGGTAACTTCAAGAGCTTCTTCAACCTATTAAAATGTGGGTGTTTCTACCATTATTGGTGTCGTCTGCTGCTGATACTGCTACTGCCATCTGTCTGACCACACATAGAACAATGAAAAGAAAGTCTTCAGCTTTCAACCTATAATACTTGCTTAAAATGACACATTTAGGTGCAAGATACTAGACATGTTGCTTCATCTCATCTTTTTAGTCACTATTGGAGACGGATTCTAACACAATTGAGTAAACAGCATATATTGCAAACCACCCAGAATATAGTTATTTGCAAATACAATAGGACTATACTACTTTCTTGCAGGTGACGCTTTCAAATTTGACCAACTAATGCAAAAACTATAGAAAACTTGCAAGAATAACAATTTCACATTCAAAATTATATGTAAATCTTGCCCAGTCTCCATAGAATTTTGTTTTATTTCTCTACCATATATCATACTTTTAACATTTGGAAATATCATGCTAATTATCAACTTTGTGAGAATGAAAATCAATTACTTGGATAATATGACATCTACTTGAGACAGACACAATTCAAGTATTTACAAAGGAACCGCTTTAACGGTTGAATCTACTAAGTTTTGAACATAAAGGCCTCTTATTGGGGATTTGAGCAGCTCAATCAGCAAAATAAGCTTCTAGGGTAACTGATTTAAGTTTTCAACCTTATGCCAATAATTTTTAGGCTTTGTTTATTGTTTAATAACATTCTTGTTGAAAGAACATAATTGTCAATTATAAATTCAATTATTACAAAATATGCATTTAATGACTTTTAATTCATTTATGATGTTGCAATAAATAGTTACAGATAATATCCGAGAATGGCAACCAGAATAAAAATCTGAATTGACCTTGATATATTGAGGAATGCAGTTTCATATATAAAAAAAGCCATGGCACTAGGCTGATTTCTGATAGTTTCCCGAGGTAGGTAGTCAGAAAATTATATACATAATTCTAGAACATGCCAAGAATGCATAATTTAATTGAAAACAAAAATCAATAAGGTTATAACTAGAATTATAACATTTTAGACAAATAAAGCACTCTCATATTGAACAGATATAATGCCTGCAGACAAGAATAACAGAAAGCCAGGATATCAAATACAGACATGGAACTAACTTAAACCAACCTGAATAGTCAGTTATCTTTCATAGTTCACTCAGCTTAGTTACAATCTGGATAGCTATGCAACCTCCCCTGCCTTAGTTTCCACTTTCCAGTACTCAAGTGTGGACATGTACAGAGAGCATTATGAGACGATCCGAGGAAAAATCTCACTTTCTACTACTCAACTGCAGAACTACAAATGCAAATTGATTGTCGTGGCAATCAATGACAATCTTCTTCAATAAGATTGACCAGCCTGCTTAAGATTTGCAAACCATCAGTTCCAGCCAGCGTACTATGTACAATGGATGAACTGATGCCAACTATGAAAAAGCATTAGTTATTAGTCAAGATCGTGACTAGTTTAATCATTACCAATAGTCATAGTTTTTAATAACAAATAGCGTGTTTTATAGCTCTTAGGGTTATTGTGACATAGTGCATAACATACTGCTAATAGGGTAATTATATTACATATATAAATATCTTTATACATGTAATATAACCCTAAATAATAATAATAATAATAATATATACAAATTAGCCTTAAAATAATATGATAAATTTTAAGTAACTTCATTTGTAATCAAGATTTAATATTCCAAGTAACAAGTTTAATACCAAAAGCATAAATCCATCAAAAGTCTAAGGCTAAAGCCTCCAAACATCATAAAAAACACTAAGCATAACAAGTTTAAAATTCATCTTCATCATAAAAAATGAAGGAAAAAATTCTCATAGAAAAGCTGTTTGCTGACTCACAAATGATAAATTTACATCACTGAGTAGAAATAGACCAGCAGCAAAAAGACCAGAATAGAAGAAAACAGAACAGAATACAACAGCAGCAGCAAAAACAAAGCACAGCAGCAAAAAGACCAAGAATAGAAGAAAACAGCACAAAGCATCAGCAGGGCAGTTTACCTTTGCTAGCTAGAGTCCCTCAACAGTTCAGACTTCAGAGAAATGCAAAGGTTTTAGAACAGAATAGAAAGAACGACTTGCCTACCCACTCAAGCAGAACAGAATAGAAGACAAGCCCGTGTGAGACCGTTCAGAACAGAACGACTTGCACCACAGAAGAGAACAGAACGGTGGTTCAGAACTTCTAGAGAAAACGTGCAATGCGATTGCGAGGAGAATGAGAGATGTGAGACCAGCGACTAGCGAGAGTTTATAATGACCCAAAAAGGTGTGGTAAAAGGTTTGGAGGGATGGATTTGGGCCAAATAGGTCAAGCCTTATAATGGTTTTGTTTTTTTTTTTTTTTTTTGGGTACCGTGAAGTACTAAGGCTGCGCGCAACGGGTCATAGCATTGCGCCAGGCATTATAGCAATCGCTATTGACAACTATGCCAAGAGTTTTACCTGACTTTCTTCCAAATTATCAAACCACAAAGCAATCAACTGCTCACTATGATATATAATCAGTTTTAAATATTTCACTTCATTCATTAGATTCCAATATCCGATAAAAACTTGGGCTGTAAGAAGGCTTATAACCTGCATCTTTCATTTCCATAGTCAACTTATCAAGGATATTATATATCTCATCACTTTGAGGGTGTTTTTCATCTCTAGATACAAAGCAGTTCACAAATCCAGCAATCTCAACCCAGCTACAACCTGTTTCCTTTTGCAAGCCTTTTTCCTTCATTTGATTCCTCACTCTATCAACATTGTCCCACTTTCCTTCATCTGCATACATATTGGAGAGCAAAACGTGGTAGCCTGCCATCCCTTTTTCACTCTCCATATTAAGCAATTTCTCAGCAATAACTTTTCCCAATTCAAAGTATTCATGATTTCTGCAAGCCCCAAGAAGTGATCCCCAGATTTCCAGTGCGTCACCATCTCCACCTAATCCCTTGACAAACTCATAAGCTTCAACCACCCTCCCAACTCTCCCTAACATGTCTGCAACACAACAATAATGCTCAATTGAGGGCTTAATTTTATAGACTGTCTCGATAGACTCATATATTTTAAGACCCTCATCAACCAAACCAGCGTAACCACAAGCAGACAGGATGGCAACAAATGTAACTGCATCAGGCTTAATACCACCACTCAACATAGAATGAAACAAAGAAAGAGCTGTCGTACCCATTCCATGCTGACCATAACCCAACATCATTGTGGTATATGTGACTGAATTCTTCTCAGGTGTTCTTATAAACACATTTTCAGCATATTTGATTGCACCAGATTTGGAATATGTGTCAACTAAAGCAGTTCCCACGAAAACATTTTGGTCCAAGCGATGACGAATGGAGAATCCATGGAGTTGCCTAGCAATGGCTATGCTTCCCATTGAACTACATGTAGGTAGAATTGATGACAAGGTCACTGCATTCGGCGTTACATTCTGCGCTAACATCCCTTTAAAAATGGCAAATGCCTTTTCATTGAGCCCATTTTGGGAGTAACCAGCAATCATAGCATTCCATGTAGCCTGATCTCTATCCCTTTGACAGTTTTGCTCAAATAACCATTCTGAAGTCTTAACCAAGCCAGATTTTGCATACATATCTATTAGATAACTGTCCATTCCCTCAAATTGTATCCCATGCCGAATTAAATATGCATGACTTTCCTTTCCAATATTTTTGTTCCTAAGATTAGATGCTGCGGAAAGAAGGGCAGTCACAGTCACAGAATCAATCATAAACCCTTGCTTCTGCATATCATAGACAAGCATCAGTGCTTCCTCATCCAAACCATTCTGAACAAAAGCAGAAATAATAGTGTTCCACGAAACAACATCTCTTTCAATCATCTCATGGAAAATCTTAAATGATGTATCAATTGAATTGCATCTTGAGTACATAGCAATTATTGCATTCAGTATAATAATTGGTAAAGATAAAAAACTTTTTAGAACAAATGCATGTAACTGTTCGGCCAATTTTAGTTGCTGCAGCTGTGAAACAGCAGTTATAACTGAAAGAATTGTTACGTCATCACAAACAGCCCCTTCTGATTCCAGGGCTTGAATGAAAATATTAATTCCTTCAATAAAATAGTTATTTTGAACATACCCAGCAATCATAGTGTTCCAAATTTCTGTATTTCGCTCCACACATTGGTCAAAAATCCTCCTTGCATGATCAAGGCAACCAAGTTCGGCATACATCAATATGGCTGAGCTCACAACAAACACATCATTCACATATTCATCACCAAATTTTGGAAGCAACCCATAAAACACATCAGCTATCTTATAATTCCCCATGCTCGATACAGCAGGGAAGACATTTACAAAACTGACAGCACTTGGTGATATTCTCCTTATCATCATTGTTCTAAACCAATTAACTGCTTCCATGCATCTCTCAGTCTTCACATACCACGAAATCAAGGTATTCCAAGCAATAACATTTCTTTTAGGCATTACGTTGAACACTTTGAGCACATAATCATTGTTCGAACCACTAAAATCCACACAGCTGCCCATTTCCTTTGTGATGCTCAAGCACGTAGAGTACATATTTAAGAGCGAATTAAACACAATCCTACTGGGGTTTGATTGACACCGAAGAAAATGGCAATGCACAGCTTTACCAGCCCTAAGATCGCGGGTTTCGGCACAGGCCTTCAGGGTGGAGGAAAAGGTGTAGGAATCAAATTTGGTACCCGGGGTGGACTTCATTAGACCATAGAACAATAAGGCTTCATGGGGCAAGTTGTTACAGATGAACCCAATGATAATAGTATTCCAGAGAACAGTGGCTGGGCGCGGAAGCGTGTCGAACAAATGCCTAGCAAGGAGAGGTTGGCCCTCTTGGCATAGTTTGCTTAGGCGATATCGAATGGTGGGAATTTTGGGTTTCTGATTTGGAGGTAAGACGGTTGACGATGAATAGGTAGAAGAAGGGATGGAGTCAGAAAGGTGAGTGTGCGCGTTAGGAGCAGATAGGGGAAGCGGAAGAAGAGGGGAGGCCATGGACAAATGGTACTCCTGTTCACCTAATAAGATATTTTTGCTCGCTGATGCTGCGGAACGCTCGAACATATCCTTCATCCTTTAGGAGGCCAGTTTTACAGCCACTCCACTCCACCTCAGCTCAAGTCACTTGCGATTTGTGAATCGGAGACATTCTGTAACAGGACATTCCCAATTTGCTTAGGTGTTCTCGATTTTGGACACTGGTGCAACAAAATTGGTGCAATTTTTGGATCATAAAAATATTTTGAGTAGGTTGTTTTTAATAAATATTGTGATAAATAATTAATAATGATTATCATAAATCATTTTCATAGGTCATTGCGAATAATAAGTTTAGATTGTAATTTGATTTTGTTACTTCATCAATTTTCCCTTTCAACACTAAATAAATTCAGTTGTTTCTTATTACACGTGGTGTTGGTCTCTTTTTTACTATCTCTATTTTTACAAATCAAATTTATAAAAAAATTATTTTAAAAAATATAAATTAGTAAATTTATTATATTTTAGTATATAAAATTTAATGAATTAATATTTTACATTAAATTTTGTGATATATTAATAAACTCAATTTTATGAATTTAAAAGTCTTCTCTTGAAAAAGGAAGCTAATAAAAACATGGCGGCTATTAAAAAATTAAACAGTTTATTCTTTATATTTTTATCAAATGAACCTGATAAAAATGTAGACTGATACTTTGTGCGTAAAGATACTAGAATCTTTGATATGGTGGGGATGTGTACGGGTCACTTTAGGTTTAGTTTGAAATAAATAATCATTTAAGTTGAAGAAACTTAAATTTAAAATTTTAAATTTAAATTTAACTAAAAAATATGTACAAATCAAATTTAATTTCATTAAATCTTTATAAAATTATCCTTTTTTTTATGTGTTAGTTTGGATCAAATTTGATTAAAAAATAACTCACCACCAATCAAAATATAATTTGATGGATTCAAGTTACTTCTAATCAATCCAATTTATATACCCCTAATAATATTATATGTTTGAATTGGTATCAATCTTAAGTTTTCTAATAACCTAAACTAACCAATCAATCAACATTAGTTAACGATCAAGTAATGCACGAATTATGATTTGCTGGATTTTTTAGATTATTGTGATGATCACTTAGTTCGCTTATTTTGTGATAAAGAACCCTCTTTGTACAGCAGGGTTAACCTCATTGAAAGATGCAGATTCTTTACACTTCACAATCTACCGATAATATATAACCGTTAACCAGTTCATGCAAAAAGTCTCATTCAACGGGAAACGCCTACTCAGAACATCATTCGTTCATTTTTTTTACACATCTCCTACGCCCAATAAAACGCCTAGCAGAGATTAATCACTACACTTGCCCAACTTGCACAAGTGCCTAAAAAAGGGAAAAGCAACTTAGACATAATTCTTTGTACAAAGTCAGCACAAGAAAAATCAGGGAACAATCCCTTGTAGCTCTTGTGTATACTTTGTGTAGAAATATCTCGTGCAAATAGCATTACTCTCTATAAAATATGTGGGCGTCACACCAGGAGACACTGTTGGGGAATTGGTCAGAACAACAGCACAGAAGTCTTCAAATGTATGAGCTCTACACGAGCCAGTCTCTCTGCAGAGAGGTTTAAAAAATATTATGTAAAGGGAACTGGAGTTAGAATTAGGGGACAATTCTTACTGAAACTTTAATCTTCGTAGCTGAATGAAGGGACTAAATTTAGTTCTCCTAACATCCATGAAAGCCTGAGTGTCTGACACAGTTCCAGAGCATCATCCAAGCTTGTTATCCGACATTTATCACCTGTAATGACCGGTTTCATGTTTCTAAAGAACATAAACTTGCAACTATGATACTGCAACTAGAAAAAATAATGAGCTAATGGTAATTATACCTCTCCATGTACACTTATAAAAATACCTAACTGTTCCAACATTGGTATTATGTGTACAAGGTGAATCAGCCAAAATATTCGCAATGCCCAATCAGGCGATTGTCACAAGCTCCAATTTGACATTAACGCGCAATGCTCTAGAGATCATCAGCTCAACTGGAACTAACAT
This sequence comes from Dicorynia guianensis, assembly GCA_037013595.1. Lineage (NCBI taxonomy): Eukaryota > Viridiplantae > Streptophyta > Magnoliopsida > Fabales > Fabaceae > Dicorynia > Dicorynia guianensis. The sequence continues at coordinate 32,294,949 of JASUAB010000005.1, forward strand.
CAACTCTTCTTTTCCCCAAATACTCCTTAGCCTCAACAATGTCCTAAAACGGAAGAAAAAGAAGAAAAATAGTAGCATCATTGTCACTATTTCAACACAAACTTCAAATACAAAAGCATGTTATACCATTTTCTTCCAATCCACAGACTAGATCAAAGTATAGATTCAATATCGTAGTTAAAGCACACACTCAAACATTGAGTCTACAATCCTTATCTATGCCAATTTAGGTTTGCATTTAGCAAAGAGCATCCAGTTTTCACAGACAAATTTAGATTGTAGGTACGGACACTTAACAAATGAATACATATGGCCAAAAAATACTCGAAAATTGAAAGGTTAATAGCAGTTTTGGACAGACTGCATTAATACCAAGTAGAGATCCCTTACTCAATGTATCAACACCAAAGAGAAGAAATCCAAAGTAGAAAAAGCATCATATTTCATATTCCTTAATCAAAATGAGAAACTAAAAATAAAACAAGAAAAGACAAATGAATACATCCAAAGAGATCGGAAACATTCAATCATAATATTGCGACAAAAAATTTTACAATCCAAGCCATGCCTTGCTCCAGCTAGATTACAATGCTTCAACAGATATATGATCACATAGCATCCAACAAATTGGCAATAAAAATGGAGGATATATCCTAAAAATTAGATTTAAATATAAAGAAAATTATAAAAGTCCAGAATAAAATGAAGTTACAGATACAATGAAATAGAAAAGAAAAAGCAGACTCAAGTGTAAGGTTAAAATCAACATAATGCCTAAAAAAATCTTAACCACATAACAACTGAAATATGCGGCACTCTCCCACTAACTCAAAATTTCTCCTTCATTAATGAATGGCTATCTAATAATTCCATCATTGTTTTTCTGGTCGCTTTGTGCCTAAGCTTGATATGCGAAAGATTTCAACTGCACCCAAAACCACAATAGTTTGGTCAAACAATTACATCTCACAATATTGTCAAATCGTGACCATTACAATGCAATTCACCACACAAAATTAAAATCAAAAAAAGAAAAAAACACAACTAAGCTTCTGTCAACTCTAATTCCTGTAATTCAGCATCCTAACTAATAATGTTCTTAAGATTAAAAATTCATTGGTGAGGAGACACGTATAGTCATTCTGAATGACAAATACATAGGCACAACCAACACATAAGAAATCAGAAACCATTTGAAATAAGTAAAAAGCATTCATCTCTACTCTCTAGCAATCCAAACAAAAATACTACCTGCTGCAACAGAAGAGCTTCTTGAGGACAGGTAGGAAATTGAATGAGACCAACACCAACCATTAATAGACCATAGCATCCTAAAGACACAACAAGATAGATAGGTAGCTGGGCAGAGAAGAGACACAAGAGATGGTGAGCATTGTGCAGAATAACATTTTGTTAAGAAAATAATGGCTTAAATAACATAATCACTTGAACACCTACCAACCAAGTATGGCTACGAGGTACTACAGAAGTTTGTAGAAGGCCAACCCATAAGGCAGCGGCGGCCATTACCAGTGTCATAATCTTCACAATATGCTTCATTTATCAGATTACGATTAACCCTCAAACCTATATATATTCCAATAGAAGGGGAAAAAGAAATAAGGCAGAAGGGTTGAAACACTCATTTAGATTATATAAATGGTTGTGTGCGCACATGTCTATAAAGGGTTGTATGTATACATACCCATATACATAACAAAACTATAAAAGCTTCAAAATTTAACTTCAAATATGTATATCTGCGCGTGAGTATGCGTGAGAAATAGTGTTGTTAAACCCTCTTCAATGCCTATTCCTTATGTTGGTAAATTTCCCCATATATTGAATTTCTAAAGTTTAGCATATTTCACAATTTTTTTCCTTCATCCTGGCACAAATTTCTGGAACTAGACCCATGAAAAAACTAAATCGTCTATGAACACTCAATTAAAATAAGAGATAAATTCTGCCACTGCCATCAGATGGGATGTCCTTGAAATATATTTCATTGTTACACTGAATATAATAGCTGTTTGTAACTCAAAGCCCATGCGCAATTTCCCAGCATCATCTGGCAGTTCAAGTTCGGATCCCCACCAATTAAATCCATACCAACTAACCCAATCACGTAGAGGCACAAGGAAAACATTATCGTACCAGATCGCACAAACCAGAGAAACATTCAAATGTTTCGTTGAAGCAGTCGAATACTGGTCAAGATTTGCATTGTTTTGAGTTCCTAGGGGTGGCGCCTCAGGTCAACTGAGAGTGCAACTCCTCAAACCCTAGCTCGAAGGAGGAAGAAGGCGGCAGACGAAACAAGATCCAAAAAGGACACTGCATGTTTAACCTTTTGAACTTTAAACGCGTCGTTGCACCGCTGCGTATTTTTCTTCCTTTTTTTTTTCCCCCTTTCTGCAACCGTTGGACTTTGTATTTTGGGTTTGGCATTGTGGCCCCTCCTGGTTGGGTATGAATTTGAGCCCACAAGTCAAGAGGCCTACTTTTTTAATTGGGGTTTGTTTAATTTGGATTGGAAAGATTACATTGCCCAATATTAAATATCCACCGTCATGTTTGAAAGAGAATATTTCTTCATACAAAAGGAAATTTTATAGAAATAATTTAGAGGAATTTTAATGGATAATTTGTTAGTAATTGTTAAATACATAAAAGAGTAAATTAGAAATTAAAGGTATTTAAAATCTAATTTAAAATTTAGAGTTAAGTGTTTATATTTAACATATAGAGTTTGAAAATTAAGATTTAATTCTTAGAAATAAAATTTTACAATTTAAAATTAAAGTTTTAAAGTTTCAGGATTAAAATTTTTAGTATTAATGATTTTGGATTAATAATTAGTGCAAAATTTAAAATTTAGAGTTTAATTTTTAAAATTTAGTATTTGTGGTTTACATATAACCCCAAAAAAATTTTCTTCTTTTATTTCAACTTGTAATGCCACGTACACAATTCTTAAAAGACATTTTTACCATGATTCATGTAAATCAGATGTGTATTAGTAAAATTTAAAGCTAAAGTATTTAAATAACCTATACACAAAAGTTCAATTACATAAAATGTAGCACAATGAAGAAAGCAGAATGGGTCTTTATCCATCTCCACCAAGTGGTCACATTCACTCAATTATTGGATTCCCAAGAATTCTTCGTTGATTTTATATTTACATACTTTTTATTTTATATAAATTAAATTAATAAATTATTAAATTTTACAAGCTAATTTATAAAATGTAATTAATTTAATTATTTTCACACAAAATGAGCATTTTGTTCCATGCATGTTGTTGGAAAGCTTTCAACATCATATCATAATATATCAATACTTCAACTGTTGACTGGGTGGTGGTTCACTGGTCAGTCTATCCACTTGTAATACCGTTAGTAAAGGCAACCAACTTATCAACCAGGCTATGCTCACCAATCAATAAGTACCTATATTGTAAAATCAGAATCACCCATTCTCTGCCACAATGAAGAAAGCAGAATTGGTTTTCATCCCAGCTCCTGCAATTGGTCACATTCACTCGATTATTGAGTTCGCAAAACTCCTGCTTGAAAGAGATGACAGATTCTCAATTACTGTTCTTGTCATGGAATCAGCAAGAGAGCAATCCATTGAGCTTGCTTCCCATTCCCAGATACGCTTCATTGATCTTCCCCGTGTAGAGCCTCCACCATTGGATATTTTAAGCAAGTCTTTTGAAAAATATGTAAGTCTTTTCATGGAGTCTCACAGGGCTTGTGTTAAAGAAGCTATAATTAACCATGTGTTGCCTAATTCTTCTTCGTTACTTGGCTTGGTGCTTGATTTTTTTTGCATCTCCATGGTTGATGTGGGCAAAGAGCTTGGCGTACCATCTTATGTGTTTTACACTAGTAGTGCGGCAAGTCTTGGGTTCGTGCTTTACCTTCCCACTTGGCATGATCAAATGGGAAGAGAATTTCAAGAATCAGACACTGAATTAACCATCCCAGGTTGCATCAACCCAGTCCCAACAAGTGCCCTACCTACTTTTGCATTCAACAAGGAAGGTGGGTTCATTTCATTGGTCAATCAAGCTAAGAGAGTGCAAGAAACCAAAGGTATTTTTATAAATACATTTCAAGAATTAGAGTTTCACGCTGTTAACTCACTCTCCTTGGCTTGTGATTTACCTCCATTATACACTGTGGGGCCATTGATTAATCACAAGAAGCAGATCCATGCACAGTCATCTAATCAAGACCAGCATGATAAGATCCTGAAATGGCTGGATGATCAGACGCCATCGTCTGTTGTGTTCTTATGTTTTGGAACTTGGGGAAATTTTGGGGTACCCCAATTGAAGGAAATTGCGCTTGGGTTGGAACAGAGCGAGCATAGATTTCTGTGGTCCATAAGAGTTGCTTCGAAAGATGACAAGCTTTCAATAACGACTAAAACCATAGACCACAAGGCAATACTGCCAGAAGGGTTTCTGGAAAGGACCAAAGACAAGGGGTTGGTATGTGGTTGGGCACCCCAAGTGGATGTTTTGGCACACAAGGCAGTAGGAGGATTTGTGTCCCATTGTGGCTGGAATTCAATCTTGGAGAGTTTATGGTATGGCGTTCCTATTGCTGCATGGCCACTATACGCAGAACAGCAATTCAACGCTTTTGATGTGGTTAAAAATTTAGAATTGGCTGTGGAGTTGAAAATAGATTATAGGACTGCTAGTGATTCTATTGTAAAAGCTGAGGACATAGAAAAGGCAGTGAAATGTGTGATGCGAGCAGAAAGTCAGGTGAGAGACAAGGTTAGGGATATGAGTTTGCAGAGTAGAAAGACATTGATGGTTGGTGGATCTTCTTTTGATTCAGTGGGACGCTTGGTTGAGACTCTGCTAGCAAGCAATTGATTAAATCCCCATCATTTTCAGTCTCTCCATTCTGAACTAAAAACTATAGTTACTAGATTAGTTGATATCTCCTCGTCCCCCAAACTACTTTATCAATCCATATTGTGGTACAAAAGCACTATGCATTACTTTTTTACTAAATGATATATAAAAACTAGTTTAGTATCCCATATCATAGTAATTACAAACCTTGTAACTATGCTTAAAACTAAGTTTGTATTATTCTACTCGAGGAACCTGAACGCTGCAATGTCTTTACATGTCCGGAATGTCCTGTTAAACTGATTTGTTCTTTAATCTTTCTATTGGCAATTCAAAACTTTGACGTATATATTGTGAAAGTACGTACTTGCTTATTGAAGTTCATGATGCCATGCTCCCACTACCATAGAAAACTCTTCCTTTGGTAAGTGCATGTTGAGAATTGGCAGATTTCCTTTCATAACTTATTGTCTTATTCTTTGCATATGCAAGGTGTGCCCTGTGTTTGATCAAATACTATATCTACTGCCCAGTGTTCTTTCTATTTTTCTTCTCATATATCCTTAGTTTGGTCAGTGCGTTCAATATGACAGTCGGCTTAATCCTGTTTCTTTTATACATAATCATGCGTTTTCAACACTGTTTTCTGCAACTTCTTTTCTGCTAGCTCTAGCAGGGAGCTTTGTACTTATTCTTTTTTTGAGAGTCAAAAAGCATAGTGAAACTGAGGGTACAAGTTAGAAGGAGAGCATGATTTTGATACTGAATACTAATATCATTATGCAGTTATAAATTTCAATGGAGAGGCTGAGTTGACAACAGCTGAGTGTACAATTTTTTGTTCTATCCATTATGTTGATCTTCTTCCTCTGCTTCCTACAATACAAGCTTAACTGAAATCTGAGCAATGGTTGAAACAAAAGCTGTCCATCCCGTGGCAGAGGCCTTTCCATTAAAATCTGGGAAGGACGACAGCCCTGATTGCTTCTCCCGTCTTCCCCAGGACATTGACTGATTCGGTATTTGCTTCATTGCTACCAAATCATAATCCATACATCTTATCTTCTCACTGAACAAGTAGTCCACAAAAGGGTGACTCTGACTAAATGGTTTTGACTTTTTGATTCAACAAAGGTCTTACAAGTGAAGATAGCTCTTTCGTTTCGAGCATTTGTATGTCAGTGGGTAATTCGCTTTCTACTTTTTACTACTCCTTTGCATGAAAAGTTAAAATTCCTATATGGAGAAGAAGAGCTCTGAAAAGTGTGGCATCCCATCTAAGTTTTGTTTAAAAAATACGTAATTTTGTCTCTGAAAATATCATCAATATCAAATAAGTTTTTGAAAGAAAATTTTCATCAACTAATTGGCTGACACTATAAAATTATTATTAATCTATGGTAATTTTAGAGCATCATTAGTTGACAATTTTTTTTCCGAGACCTAATAAAATCAGAAGACAAAAATAAAAATAGAATAAGATTTGAAAACCCATATGGAATTATGATCGAGTACCCTCATACTTGTGGGTTTACAACTGCTTTTGATTCGGGAAGGTGCTGTGGACAAATCAGAAGCTATTATTCTGTTTTTCTTTCGGGAAATGGTAGTCATAGCTAGCTTTAAAATTTTCTTAAATAAAGTTTATAGTTTTGGTATTTAAAGTTTATTAAGGACTAAATATAATTTTTATCCTTGAAGGATTAATTAATGGAACTAAAACTAATTTAAATATTATCTTATCTTTGAAAAAACATTTCTTATAATTTTTTATCTTTTAAGAATTAATTAAATGATTTAAATATGTAATGAATTAAAATAATTATAACTGTATCTATAATTAATTAATTTGTTTATTGTCTTTAATTTTTTATTTATTAATTTTTTTAATATAATATAATTAATTAATATTAACTTAAATGTTATCGTTATTTTAAAAATATCAATATCTTTCTTTTGATGTGAACTTATTTAATTTTTTGCTTATTTTAAAACTTTAATTTTATACATCTTAATAACTCTTTTAATCAAGAGATAAATCTACATAATAATTAAGTTATGTATGTATAAATCAAATTTAATTTAGTTACATCTTGATCTAGTTATCATTTTCTTTTTTTAGTTTGCCGATTTGGATCGAATTTGACCAAAAAATTATTCATTATCAATCAAAATATGACTTCACATAATCAGCTTACTTCTAGTCAATCCAATTTACATACCCCTAATGATATTATATGTTTGAATTGGTATCAATCTTACGTTTTCTAATAACCTAAACTCACCAATCAATCAACATTAGTTAACGATCAAATAATGCATGAATTATGATTTGCTGCATACCTTAGATTATTGTGATGATCACTTAGTTCGCTTGTTTCATAAAGCATTAGAAAGCCTCTATTCTCAGGAGTACTTACCAAGTCATCAAGAACAGGACGAAGTCCGTTGACAATGATTTTGTGATAAAGAACCCTCTTTGTACAGCAGGGTTAACCTCATTGAAAGATGCAGATTCTTTACACTTCACAATCTACCGATAATGTATAACCGTTAAACAGTTCATGCAAAAAGTGTCATTCAACAGCAAACGCCTACTCATAACATTATTCGTTCATTTTTTTACACATCCCCTACGCCCAATAAATCACCCAACAGAGATTAATCACTACACTTGCACAAGTGCCTATATAAGGAAAAAGCAACTTACACATAATTCTTTGTAAAAAGTCAGCACAAGATCAATTAGGGAACAATCCCTTGTTGCTCTTGTATATACTTTGTGTAGAAATATCTTGTGTAAATAGCATTACTCTCTACACGAGCCAATCTCTCTGCAGAGAGGTTTAAAAAATATTATGTAAAGGGAACTGGAGTTAGAATTAGGGGACTAGTCCTACCGAAACTTTAATCTCGTAGCTGAATGAAGGGACTAAATTTAGTTCACCTAACATCCATGAAAGCCTGAGTGTCTGACACAGTTCCAGACCTTTCATCCGAGCTTGTTACTCGACATTTATCACCTGTAATGACGGGGTTCGTGTTTTTAAAGAACATAAACTTGCAACTATGATACTGCAACTAGAAAAAATAATGAACTAATGGTAATTATTACATCTCCGTGTACACTTACAAAAATACCTAGCAGTTCCAACATTGGTATTATGCGTACAAGGTGAATCAGCCAAAACATTCACAATGCCCAGTCAGGCGATCACCAGCTCCAATTTGACATTAACGCACAATGTTCTAGAGATCATCACATCAACTGGAACTAACATCAACTCCACTTTTCCCCAAATACTCCTTAGCCTCAACAATGTCCTAAAACGGAAGAAAAAGAAGCAAAATAGTAGTGTCATTGTCACTATTTCAACACAAACTTCAAATACAAAAGCATGTTATACCATTTTCTTCCAATCCAGACACTAGATCAAAGTATAGATTCAATATGGTAGTTAAAGCACACACTCAAACATTGAGTCTACAATCCTTATCCATGCTAATTTAGGTTTGCATCTAGCAAGGAGCATCCAGTTTTCACAGACAAATTTAGATTGTAGTTACGAACACTTAATAAATGAATACATATGGCCAAAAAATACTTAAAAATTGAAAGGTTAATAGAAGTTTTGGACAGACTGCATTAATATCAAGCAGAGATCTCTTACTCAATGTATCAACACCAAAGAGAAGAAATCCAAAGTAGAAAAAGTATCGTATTTCATATTCCTTAATCAAAATGAACAACTAAGAATAAAACAAGAAAAGACAAATGAATAAATCCTAAGACATCAGGAACATTCAATCATAATATTGTGACAAAAATTTTTACAATCCAAGCCATGTCATGCTCCAGCTAGATTACAATGCTTCAACAGATATATGATCACATAGCATCCAGCAAATTGGTAATAAAAATGGAGGATATATCCTAAAAATTACATTTAAATATAAAGAAAATTATAAAAGTCCAGACTAAAATGAAGTTACAGATACGATACACATGAAATAGAAAAGAAAAAGCGGACTCAAGTGTAAGGTTAAAATCAAAATAATGCCTAAAAAAATCTTAACCACATAAAAACTGAAATAAGCGGCACTCTCCCACTAACTCAAAATCTCTCCTTCATTACTGAATGGCTATCTAATAATTCCCTCATTGTTTTTTTGGTCACTTTGTACCTAAGCTTGAGATGCAAAAGATTTCAACCGCACCCAAAACCACAACAGTTTGGTCAAAGAATTACATCTCACAATATTGTGAAATTGTGACCAGTACAATGCAATTCAACCCCCCAAAATTAAATTAAAAAAAAAAAAAAACTAAGCTTCTGTCTACTCTAATTCCCATAATTCAGCATCCTAACTAATAATGTTCTTAAGATTAAAAATTCATTGGTGAAGAAACACATATAGTCATTCTGAATGACAAATACATAGGCACAACCAACACATAAGAAATCAGAAACCATTTGAAATAATTAAAAAACATTCATCTCTACTCTCTAGCAAACCAAAAAAGAATATACTACCTGCTGCAACAGAAGAGCTTCTTGAGGGCAGGTAGGAAATTGAATGAGACCAACACCAAACATTAATAGACCATAGCATCCTAAGGACACAACAAAATAGATAGGTAGCTGGGTAGAGAAGAGAAACAAGAGATGGTGAGCATTGTGCAGAATAACATTCTGTTAAGAAAATAATGGCTTAAATGACATAATCACTTGAACACCTACCAACCAAGTATGGCTACGAGGAACTACAGAAGTTTGTAGAAGGCCAGCCCATAACGCAGTGGCGGCCATTACCAGTGTCATAATCTTCACAATATGCTTCATTTATCAGATTATGATTAACCCTCAAACGTATATATATTCCAATAGAATGGGAAAAAGAAATAAGGCAGAAGGTTTGAAACACTCATTTACATTATATAAATGGTTGTGTGTGTACATGTTTATAAAGGGTTGTATGTATACATGCCCATATACATAACAAAACTATAAAAGCTTCAAAATTTAACTTCAAATGTGTATATGCGCGCGTGAGCATGCGTGATAGTGTTGTTAAACCCTCTTCAATGCCTATTCCATATTTTAGTAAATTTCCCCATATATTGATTTTCTAAAATTTAGCATATTTCACAATCTTTTCCTTCATCCTAGCACAAATTTCTGGAACTAGACCCATGAAAGAACTAAATCGTCTCTGAACACTCAATTAAAAGAAGAGATAAATTCTGCCACTGCCATCAGATGGGATGTCCTTGAAATATATTTCATTGTTACAATGAATATAATAGCTGTTTGTAACTCAAAGCCCATGCGCAATTTCCCAGTATCATCTGGCAGTTCAAGACCGAATCCCCACCAATGAAATCCATACCGCGAAACTAACACAATCACAGAGAGGAACAAGGAAAGCAGTATCGTACCAGATCGCACAAACCGAAGAAACATTCGAGTGTTTCGTTGAAGCAGTCAAATATTGGTCAAAATTTGCATTGTTTTGAGTTCCTACTGGTAGCGCCGGAGGTCAACTGAGATTGCAACTCCTCAAACCCTAGCTCGAAGGAGGAAGAAGGCGGCAGACGAAACAAGATCCAAATAGGAAACTGTAGCTCTAACCATTTGAACTTTAAACGCGTCGTTGCACCGCTGCGTATTTTTCTTCTTTTTTTTTTGACATTTTTTCTTCTTTTTTTTTTCTCCTTTTCTGCCACCGTTGGACTTTGAATTTTGGTTTTGGAATTGTGGCCCCTCTCTGGTTGGGCATGAATTTGAGCCCACCGCACAAGAGGCCTACTTTTTTAATTGGGGTTTGTTTAATTTGTATTAGAAAAATTACATTGCCCAATATTAAATATCCACCGTCATGTTTGAAAGAGAAAATTTCTTCATACAAAAGGAAATTTAATAGAAATAATTTAGAGGAATTTTAATGGATAATTTGTTAGTAATTGTTAAATATATAAAAGAGTAAATTAGAAATTAAATACATTTAAAATTTAATTTAAATTTTAGAGTTAAGTGTTTAGATTTAACATATAGAGTTTAGAAATTAATATTTAACTCTTAGGAATAAAATTTTAAAGTTTAAGATTAAAATTTTAAGATTTTGGGATTATAGATTTTAATATTAATGATTTTGGATGTAATAATTGGTGCAAAATTAAAAAATTTAAAGTTTAATTTTTAAAATTTCATATTTAGGGTTTTCATATAACCAAAAAAAAAAAATTCTTGTTTTATTTCAACTTGTAATGCCACGTACACAATTCTTAAAGACATTTTTATCATGATTCATTTAAATCGGATGTGTATTAGTAAAATTTAAAGATAAAGTATTTAAATAACCTATACACAAAAGTTCAATTACATAAAATATAGCACAATGAAGAAAGCGGAATGGGTCTTTATCCTTCTCCACCAAGTGGTCACATTCATTCAATTATTGGATTCCCAAGAATTCTTCGTTGATTTTATATTTATATAATTTTTATTTTATTTAAATTAAATTATTAAATTTTACAAATTAATTTATAAAATAAAATTAATTTAATTTAATTATTTTCACATAAAATGAGCATTTTGTTCCATACATGATGGAAAGCTTTCAACATCATATCATAATATATATTAATACTTCAACTGTTGACTGGGTGGTGGTTCACTGGTTAGTCTATCCACTTGTTATACCGTTGGTTAAGGCGAACAACTTATCAACCAGGCTATGCTCTCCAATCAACAACTACCCATATTGTAAAATCAGAATCACCCATTCTGTGGCACAATGAAGAAAGCAGAATTGGTTTTCATCCCTGCTCCTGCAATTGGTCACATTCACTCGATTATTGAGTTCGCAAAACTCTTGCTTGAAAGAGATGACAGATTCTCAATTACTGTTCTTGTCATGGAATCAGCAAGAGAGCAATCCATTGAGCTTGCTTCCCATTCCCAGATACGCTTCATTGATCTTCCCCATGTAGAGCCTCCACCATTGGATATTTTACGCAAGTCTGTTGAAAAATATGCAAGTCTTCTGATAGAGTCTCACAGGGCTTGTGTCAAAGAAGCTATAATTAACCATGTGTTGCCTTATTCTTCTTCGTTACTTGGCTTGGTGCTTGATTTGTTTAGCATCTCCATGGTTGATGTGGGCAAAGAGTTAGGGGTTCCATCTTATCTGTTTTTTACTGGTAGTGCGGCATTTCTTGGGTTCGTGTTTTACCTTCCCACTTGGCATGATCAAATGGGAAGAGAATTTGAAGAATCAGACACTGAATTGACCATCCCAGGCTTCATCAACCCAGTCCCAGCAAGTGCCCTACCTACTTCTGCATTCAACAAGGAAGGTGGGTTCATTACCATGGTCAATCAAGCTAAGAGAGTGCAAGAAACCAAAGGTATTTTTATAAATACATTTCAAGAATTAGAGTTTCACGCTGTTAACTCACTCTCCTTGGCTTGTGATTTACCTCCATTATACACTGTGGGGCCATTGATTAATCACAAGAAGCAGATCCATGCACAGTCATCGAATCAAGACCAGCATGATAAGATCCTGAAATGGCTGGATGATCAGCCGCCATCGTCTGTGGTGTTCTTATGTTTTGGAAGCTGGGGAAGTTTTGGGGCACCCCAATTGAAGGAAATTGCGCTTGGGTTGGAACAGAGCGAGCATAGATTTCTGTGGTCCATAAGAGTTGCTTCGAAAGATGACAAGCTTTCAATGCCGACTGAAGCCATAGACCACAAGGCAATACTGCCAGAAGGATTTCTGGAAAGGACCAACGACAAGGGGTTGGTATGTGGCTGGGCACCTCAAGTGGATGTTTTGGCACACAAGGCAGTAGGAGGATTTCTGTCCCATTGTGGCTGGAATTCAATCTTGGAGAGTTTATGGTATGGCGTTCCTATTGCTGCATGGCCACTATATGCAGAACAGCAATTCAACGCTTTTGATATGGTTAAAAATTTAGAATTGGCTGTGGAGTTGAAAATAGATTATAGGACTGCTAGTGATTCTGTTGTAAAAGCTGAGGACATAGCAAAGGTAGTGAAATGTGTGATGCGAGCAGAAAGTCCGGTGAGAGACAAGGTTAGGGATATGAGTTTGCAGAGTAGAAAGACATTGATGATTGGTGGATCTTCTTTTGATTCAGTGGGACGCTTGGTTGAGACTCTGCTAGCAAGCAATTGATTAAATCCCCATCATTTTCAGTTTCTCCATTCTGAACTGCAAACTGTAGTTACTAGATAAGCTGATATCTCCTCGTCCCCCAAACTAGTTTATCATTCCATATTGTGGTACAAAAGTACGATGTATTACTTTGTCTTTTACTAAATGATATATCACAAACTGGTTTAGTATCCCAGATAATAGTAATTACAAACCTTGTAACTATGCTTAAAACTAAGTTTGTATTATTCTACTCAAGGAACCTGAAAGCTGCAATGTCTTTACATGTCCGGATTGTCCTGCTAAACTGATTTGTTCTTTAATCTTTCTATTGGCAATTCAAAACGTTGACGTATATATTGTAAAAGTACGTACTTGCTTATTGAAGTTCATGATGCCATGCTCCCACTACCATAGAAAGCTCTTCCTTTGGTAAGTGCATGTTGAGAATTGGCAGATTTCCTTTCATAACTAATTATCTTATTCTTTGCCTATGCAATGTGTGCCCTGTGTTGATCAAATACTATATCTACTGCCCAGTGTTCTTTTGATTTTTCTTCTCATATATCCTTAGTTTGGTCAGTCCGTTCAATATGACAGTCAGCTTAATCTTGTTTCTTTTATACATAATCATGCATTTTCAACACTGTTTTCTGCAGCTTCTTTTCTGTTAGCTCTAGCAGGGAGCTTTGTACTTTTTCTTTTTTTGAGAGTCAAAAAGTATAGTGAAACTGAGGGTACAAGTTAGAAGGAGAGCATGATTTTGATACTGAATACTGCTATCATTATGCAGTTATAAATTTCAATGGAGAGGCTGAGTTGACAATAGCTGAGTGTACAATTTTTGTTCTGGTCATTATGTTGATCTTCTTCCTCTGCTTCCTACAATACAAGCTTAACTGAAATTTGAGCAATGGCTGAAACAAAAGCTGTCCATCCTGTGGCAGAAGCTTTTCCATTAATATCTGGGAAGGACGACAGCCCTGATTGCTTCTCCCCTCTTCCCCAGGACATTGACTGATTCCGTATTTGCTTCATTGCTACCAAATCATAATCCAAACTTCTTATCTTCTCACTGAACAAGTAGTCCACAAAAGGGTGATTCTGACCAAATGGTTTTGACTTTTTGATTCAACAAAGGTCTTACAACTGAAGATAGCTCTTCCCTTTCAAGCATTTGTATGTCAATGGGTTCTTCGTTTTCTCCTTTTTACTACTCCTTTACCTGAAAAGTTAAAATTCCTATATGGAGAAGAAGAGCTCTGAAAAGTGTGGCATCCCATCTAAGTTTATTTTAGAAAATACGTAATTTTGTCTCTGAAAATATCATCAATATCAAATAAGTTTTTGATAGAAAATTTTCATCAACTAATTACCCACACTATAAAATTATCATTAATCTATGGTAATTTTAGAGCATCATTAGTTGACAATTTTCTTTCCAAGACCTAACCGATATCATTGATATCTTTCAAGACAAAATTGAAAATTTACCTTTTTTTTAATAGTCCATTTATTCTCAAACAATACCAATTCAAACTATCAAATTTAGTGAGTTTCATAATTCAATTTATGAATATTAACTAATCCAATAATTCACATACTAAATATAAGCATTTTGTTCTTGCACTTTTTATAAGAACAGGTATGGTTGTGGCTAACTCTCACTGTAGAGATTTCTAGCTATTTTTCCCAAGTTAGGCCAATAAAAGCGGAAGACAAAAATAAAAATAGAATAAGAATTGAAAACCCAGATGGAATCAGGATCAAGTACTCTCATCTTTGTGGGTTTATAACTGCTTTTAATTCGGGGAGGTGCCGTGGACAAATCAGAAACTATTATGCTGTTTTTCTTCCGTGAAATGGTAGTCATACCTACGTTTAAAATTTTTATAAAAAGACTATAAGAGAGTAAGTAGATTATGTGCAAAATTTTTATGTTTACCTATCATAACCCTTTTCTTCCTTTACCTCCTACAATAAAAGCTTTCACTCAAAAAACCTAAAAAAAAAGCGCTTTCACTCAAGTCTGAGAAATGGCTGAAACAAAATCACCTTAAGATATTAATAGCCTCCATCTTGTGGCAGAACCCTTTCCCATAAAATAGAATAGACCAATGTCCAGGCTGTAGCAGAAGGTCACGATCTTGGTGCAAAGTGATCCTTTTATATAGAAGGATTTTCTAAATTGTATCGAAATTTCATTATCTCATCACTAAGTCATATTTATTTTGTTTTTATTATAACTAAGGTAAAAAAGAAAGCTATCTTTTAAGTAACTAGATAGGCAATCAATTACACTCATTCCACCCTTTTAAGTACCTTATATAATTTTATTTTATTTTTACAACTTCAAATTTTAAAATTAGTTTAATTTAATTTTAAAATTTAAAACAAAAAATTAATTTTGTAGATTACCAATTACAGCCAAACATTCTATTTTTAAGGAACTTATGATTTTTCTAACAAACTTGAAAATTTTGAATTATCTTTCATTTAATTTAACAATAAATTATTAAATAATTTTAGGAAAAATTACATTTTTTTAGCAATGGTAAAAGTAACATTTTGTTTTCCTTTTATCTCTTTCTATGGGTTGAAATTGAAAATAAAAATGATAGAGTTATGTGCCTGAAGTGTGTAGCTCGATTCCATCATCTCATATGCACTTTAAAACGCTATTTAATATATTAAAAATGTTACATAACATTTTAAATATTTGTAACTTCAATATGCATAAAGTGCGTAGAAATAATAAGGCTTAATTAGGGGTGGGTATTAGGTGGAGTGGTTTGGGTTGAGGTAAAATTTGTTCAATCTGGTTAAACTCAATCTCTTATTTAATTAGTCTAATCTCAACTAAAATAATTCTTCAAACTAAGATATTTGGGTTGGAATGGCTTGGTTTCATTTTGGTGGATTAGTTTGGGTTAGTATGGGTTGAGGAGCGAAAGTTTAGGGACGGTCGGACGTGAGGCAAACAGGGGCGAGCCGGCAAGATTCGGTCGATTATTGAGAATTCAAAATTTCAAAGTGTTATGACTAAACAAAAGAGGGACTAACATGGGTCAAACGAGGTGGGGGGTCGACGTCGATTGTTGAAGATGATGAGACAGACGAGACTAGTTGCTCACGAGAGAGGAAGTTGAAGGACAAGGGAGGACTAAGGAACAACACTAGAGTCATGGAACTGCTTAAGAAAGATTTAAGATAAGCTACGAAATAACGTCGTTTTGTAACATCGCAAAAGAAACATATATTATCTACAAAACAACGGCATTTTGTAGCAGTAAGAAAACACATATATATATGTAATTTTTGTTGAGTTGCCGTGACAACCCAACGGGGAGGGGCAAAAATTCAGACACACTCAATTTAACTCATCTTAAATTAAAATATTTATATTATATTTATTTTACCTCATCTTAACCTAGTTCAATTTTTTTTTTTTATGATTTTGATCTGATTAAAATAATTTAACCCGAACCGATGCTCACCCCTAGACTCAATTGAAAATGCTACAACACTTACATATTACATAGTCTGGATTTACAAACTTTTAAAAATGCTGACATGTTTTAAGGTGTAGTGCATATATTGTTGTTTTAAATATTTTTTTAAAATTTTAAGTTTGAATTTAAAATTTTATATTTATATATTAAGTAACTTATCACTTTTTATTATAAAAAATATTTAAATAATTTATATACAAAAGTTTAATTAGTTAAATTATTCGTAATTCTAACTTTTGCCTTTTAATAGATATAATAAAATATAAAATTTGAATTTTAATGATTAAATTTATTGAATTTAAATGGTTAAATTTATTAAATTTTATAAATTTAATTCTAAAAATTAATTAATCTAAAAATTTACATAATTAAATATAAATATTTTATATAAATAATGCAATAAAAATAACTTTTCTAAATTTATAATATAGAATTGAAGAGATATAAATATATATGTGAGACCCAACATAAAATGTTGGAGTATGAGTTCGTAGTCAAGGAAATATTGTTTTGGGAAAATTAGTATTAAAGATCTATTAAAAGAAATATTTATTTTTAAGAATTTTAAAATTTTTATTTACTATGAAGGAATAATGTTATTTTAAAGAGAAAATAAAATTTTATCATAACTAAATTGCTTACAATTAAGCCAACAAACATTTTCAAATTATAATTCGTTAATGATTTGAGAATTAGTCACTATCTTCTAGCACTTATAACTAACCTCTTTTAATGGGTTGCAAATTATACTAATAATTTCTTTTTAAAATTTTTTCTGTATAAAAGTTCATGATATGCATAGATAAATTATAAGAAAATTCCAAAAAAATTATAATGGAAGAAATAAAAGAATACTATTCTTCTTTACAAATCTAAAAAAAGTAATGTAACAATTAAGATTAGATATGTATAAATAAAAAAAATTTATCCTTATATCATCATTTTTGTTATCTAGATATGCTGAGAAGTTTTCAAGTACAGAACCAATAGGTAGAAATTTTATTTACTTGATATAGGACATTTTCATCATAATAAAATTTTATTTATTTTTTAAAATAAAATTAGCTTTTATAATAAATAAATATTTTTATATATTTAAAAATAATTATTTACTCAAACGAGTCTTTAGCACTAATTTTTCCTATTGTTTTTACAATAGAACATTGGAAACTAAATGTTGTAACAGTCTGCAGCCTGATTATTTTAATTTATAAAATTTAATAATTTAAATTTTGTATTATAAAAATAACACATTACCACAGTATGCATACTCAAAAACATTTCTCAATTTTACCAAAGTAGAAAGGGGAGGCAATAGGAAATGAATTATTAATTTTTTTTAATTTTTAATTTTTTATTTTACATAAATATTTAAATTGTAAATTTTTATTTTTATTTTAATTTTATCTCATATTTAAATCATTTTTGATTTCTAAAATTAAAAATTAAACAATTTCAATCGCTCTCAACTTTTTTGTCACTTTGAGGATTGAGTATGGACGGAACTTTGCCTGATGGCATTATGTAACAATACTGCTAAGTAGGTGGGGAGTAAGGCAAGGTGCCTGGAATAAAGCTAGCCACGTCACCACTACTTTTTCTCAAAAACTATTCAGGACATCAATCTGGGCCTCTCGCTGTTCCATCCATGTCAGAATCTTCCAATTATTAAAAAGTAGGCTCCTAATTAGGATAATTCTATTAGTAAAAAAAAAAAATAGTGTACACTATATGCATAAATAGAAAGATGATTTAGAGGAGAGAAAAATTGACAAGAGAAATTATGAAAGATTAGAATAAAATTTATATTATTTTAATTTATATGAATATAAGTACTCCTCTTATTAATATCATGGTGAAAAAATTATTAACATATTCATAATATAAAAATATGTAAAAATAATTATAATTTAGATATATTAATTATGATAATGTAATTGTATAATATATGATTAAAATTGAATGTAATTATGATTTTTATGAGATAAAAATTTATTATAATTTTTTATACAAAAAATTACTTATTATGACAATTTATTGAAAATAAAATCATATATGCTTTTGTATCTTCAAAACACTTTTCTTTTGAAACAAGCATCCACATACACACAAAAAATGTTGCTTTCTGGTTGCATCACATTCTATTATGCTCTCCTGTGACCCTCCATTTAGATGGGAGAAATGATGGTTCTACGTTGGAAAGCAGTATAATGGGAGTACTATCTCTCAAAAAAATGTTAAAAGAAACAAAAAAAAAATATTAACGGAGAGACAGCGCAGGCAAAGCGTGAGCTAATGAAACGAGGATGTATCACTGTTGATTTCAAAAAATTATATTTTTATAATAAATAATTTATATTTTTTAATTATATTTATATTAAAATGTAAATTATATATTATTTATGAAATTTTTTTAAAATATTTTAATTTAATTATATAATAATTTTTTTTAAAAATTTTAAATTAACCACATCAATAACGAAATCCAAGATACAAATGTTATGGCATAACAATAAGAGTGTTCGTTCTTGAGAGGTAGCTTACATTCCTGTGGCAGAAGCCTTTCCATTGAGATGGTAGAGACCGATGTCCAGTCACGTCAACTTCCAACTGGGTCCGGGTTTGTCCCCTCATCTTACAATGATCACTGAAGGAGAACAATATTATAATCATTCCAGTCTGTGCTCTCCACTGATTGCCCACATTGTGAAATCAGAGTCACTCGTTCTCTGGCACAATGAAAGGCATTGATGACTGATGGATCTTCTTTTGACTCAGTGGTACACTTGGTTGAGACCCTGTCACCGAGCAATTGATTGATCCCCCTTTATTTTCAGTCCCTTCTTTCTGAAACTAAAACGCAGGGATCGTATTAAAATTTTTAATTTTAATTTTTAATGAAAACCATATTTCACTGTGTTGTATTAAATATTGAAAGCTTTGTTATTTACTTAACCCTTGTTATTTGGGACTTTTTTTTATAAACTTGGCAACGTCCGGTTCTCCCGAAATAAGCAAATATAAAAGTGAATAAGTATTATAATAAAATTGGGTAGTTACTATGTACATGAACGATATAATATATATTGAAAACCATGTCATAACTAGCCCCTTTTTCTGTACCAAAAAAAATATCATGTCATAAATAGTGATTTAATGTGTATATTAATTTGGTCCAACAAAATATACAAATGAAAGTAGGAGTAAAAGCGCTTTTGGTATATTTTCTTTTTAAAATAATAATTTTATTTTTTAATTTTAAATTAAGTAATTTAATTTTTTTATAATTATAATTGAATAACTTAATCTTTTTACAAGTTTAGATAATTTAGTTTTTTTTATAAATATAATTAAAAAAATTTAGTTTTAAAAAAACATACAAATTAGTCCATCACAAATGCAGCAATAACCAATTTACTCCCTCAACCACTTAAATTATTCAATTAGTCATTGAAAGATAGAAAAGTATAGAAAATGGTCCCTCAAAAATAAGTTTCTATCTAAATTAGTTTCTCATAAATTTAGTTCCATCAATTGGTCATTCAAAAATAGAAATTACCTCTAATTTAGTCTTTAACTCATAACCTTAACCTAAATCTAAATCTCAAATCTTAAAAATATAAAAACCTAAATCATAACTTCAAAATTCTAAAATCCTAATCCTTAAATGTCAAAAATCTTAGAACCCTAAGATTACACCTTGAACCTCAAACCCTTAAATCTAAAATATTAAATCATAAATCATAAAATTTAAACACTAAAAGATTGTAAACTTTTAAACTATAAACCTTAAAACTTAAACCTTAAAATTCTAAAACCATGAATCCTAAATCTCTAATTAAGGTTTAGGTATTTGATTATAATTTAGGGTTGTGGTATAGGTCTATGATCTTAGGGTTTAGAGCATTAAGATTTTAAAATTTAAAATTTAAGATTTAAGATTTAAGATTTGTATTTAAAGATTATGATTTAAGGGTTTAAAATTTAAAGATTTAGAATTTATGATTTAAGCATTTAGGGTTTATGAGGGACCAAATAAGAAGTGATTTTTATATTTAAAAGACCAATTGATGGAACTAAATCTATGAAAGATTAATTTAAATATGATTCTATCTTTGAGAGACCATTTTGTATGTTTTTCTATCTTTCAAGGACTAATTGAATGATTTAAATGTTTGAAGGACCAAAATAATTATAGCTATATCTTTGAGGGGCTAATTTGTATGTTTGTTTTTAGTTTTTCTCTTATCAGATTTTTCTTTTTGTGCATAACATAGTTAGTCAATAATAACTGAGACTTTATTGTTACTTTAAAAATATCAATACCTTTTCTTTGACATGAAGTTATTTATTTTTTTGTCTATCTAAAACTCTAATTTTATATATCTCAATAGCTCTTTTAATCAAGAAACAAATTTACATAACAATTATATCATATTACAATGAGAAGAATAAAGTTTAGGTCACTATTAATGTGTTATATTATATCAAAAAAGGAAAATTCAATAAATAAAGGATTAAATTGTTTCAATTATAATTGTAAAAAAATTAAATTGTTCAACTTAAAAATAAAATGATTAAATTATTCTTTTTAAAAAATAAATAAACAAAAAGTAGTTTTAAATCATTAAAAATACGAGCACATGTAAATGGAAACTTTCATACTCTTTATTATATTCACACTTTTATTAATTTTTCACACATACATAACATATCACTTGTTTTTTCCTTACACTTCTACACTATACTCACTCTTTCTTTTGTCTCAACGGAATCCCCTCCTTCTCTTTTTTCTTTTTTTTTTTGGTCTCTCCCTCTCACTTCTTCATATTTTTTGTTTCTCACATTCTTCAATGGCAGAAACTGAAGCTAGCTTATGCCCATATATAAGCTTACTAAGTTGAACAACTTCATTCATATTTCCTATCTCAACTAACTGTCAAATATTGCAAGCAGCAACACTTTCAGCGTTTTCACCAGCATCCTTCTCCACCATTTGTTGAATGCTTCTTTACTTATTTTCAAACCATTTGCCGGAAATGGTGCCCTACTTCAATCCACAAAGCATTGAAAAACTTATACTTGTCCGAGAGACTCAATGTAATTGATTACGACAAAACGTTGAAGTGAGTTAAGTCTACTAGATATCTTGCATTCCTTTGTTGGTGATAAAAGGAATAACAAGCCATTTAACATACATATAAAAAGTCTTGGTTATAATTCTAAAACTCTGATACATATGCTATTGCATCATTAAAGGTACTGACGTTATCTTGCATTCCTTTGCTCGCTGCTTACAAATCTCTATTGACAAGAAACAAAATCACCTACTTAAAGGTATAATAACCGAAGTACAACTGGTTTTTGGCCATCTCTCCAGGTTAAGTAGCTGTCTCAACAATTGCCTTAGCAAAACTTATACTTGACAGAGATGGGCGATACCGAGTTACAGATCTTGTCAAGAATCCAAATATAGAGTGTACCCAGCAGGCCTCCCATGCTCATATACGCCTCACTGATCTTCCCCAAGTAGCTAGAGCCTCCACCACAGCAACTTTTTTTTTTTTTTAAGTCTATTGAGAAATATTTGACTGATTCCATAGAATCTCTCAAAGCTTGTGCGAAAGATGCCATGGTTCAACATATATTACCTAAGTCAACCCAACTTGCTGGCACAGTCCTTGGTATCTTTTGCACTTCCCTAGTTGATGTAGCCAACGAACAAGGAGTACCATCTTAAATTTTCTATACCTGCATTTCTTGGACACATGCTTCACCTTCCCTTCCACCAAGGCATGACCAAATGGAGGTAGAGTTTGAGGAATCAGACACTCAACCAGTCATTTTTAGTGACTATATCTGCCCAGAAGAAGATAAATAGGACAAAATACATGTGCCGAATATGGCGCCATGGTCCAACAACCAGAAGATTCTTTATAAATTATCTATATATATCCTGCATTTGGATAAGAGACATTAGGTTAATCATTAGATTAATTGTTAGTAGCTACCTCACCCACTTTTTGTAATGCTCTTCGATTTAGTAAAGTTCTCCTCTTTGCCCGTAGTTTTTTTTTCACCTTGGAATTTTTTCAGGTTAAATCTTGTATACTGTTATTTTAATTCTTAATGTTGTTATAGCATCTTTTGTTTCACACCAAGTACTTAGACTTCTGAACCAGAACATAACATGCTTTACAAACCATGTGCCGGAAATGAGCCCATATTCCAATCAACGAAGCATTTGAAGACCTGTTACAGGTGCTTTAATCCTTTATATTTCTCCATTTGCTTCCTTTGCTCATGATAATATACCTGTAGTGAAGAAACAAATCACCCAGTCAAGAACATAATGAAGAAAGCAGAGCTGGTGTTTATCCCAGCTCCCGGGTATAGTCATGTTGTCTCAACAATTGAGCTCAGCAAACTTTTAGTTGAAAGAGATGAGCGATTATCTGTTACAGTTCTTGTCATGAAAACAGAAACAGAGCATGACAAGCCTGCCTCCCATACCCGTTTACGCATCATTGATCTTCCCAAAGTAGAGACTCCACCACCAGAACTTCGTTCCAAGTCTTTTGAGAAATTTTTGAGTGAATTCATAGAGTCTCAAAGAGTTTGCATCAAAGATGCCATAGTTCAACATGTATTAACCTACTCACCTCCACTCGCTGGCATAGTCTTTGATTTCTTTTGCAATTCCCTGATTGATCTAGCCAATGAAATAGGAGTGCCTTCATACATTTTCCTTACCTGCAGTGCAGCATTCCTTGGTTTCATGCTTCACCTTCTACCAAGGCATGAACAAATGGGGGTGGAGTTTAAGGAATCAGATCCTCCATCAATTGTTCCAGGCTATATTAACCCAGTTCCAGCAAATGTATTGCCTGAGTCAGTATTCAAAACAGATGGTGGGTACAATTTCTTCATCAATCTTGCTAGAAGATGCAAAAAGTCAGAAGGTATTTTGGTCAACACTTTTCTGGATCTGGAATCCCATGCTTTAAGCGCTCTTTCTGCTTTGAATTCGCCTCCAGTCTACGCTGTGGGACCAATAATTAAACACCAGAATAAGAAGAACTTGCAGATCAATCAGGCTCAACATGATAAGATCCTGAAATGGCTTGATGATCAACCCCCATCATCTGTGTTGTTCTTATGCTTTGGAAGCGGCAAGGGCTGTTTTAGTGCCCACCAAGTGAAAGAAATTGCTCTGGCGTTAGAGCAAAATGAACAGAGATTCTTATGGTGCTTGAAGGTTGCGTCAGAGGAGAACAAGTTTCCTGTCCCAAGTGATCAATTAGATCTGAGGGCAATAATGCCAGAAGGGTTTTTGGAGAAGACACAAAATAAGGGATTTATATGTGAATGGGCTCCACAAGTGGAGATATTAGCACACAGGGCTGTAGGCGGATTTGCGTCTCATTGTGGGTGGAATTCAATTTTGGAGAGTTTGTGGTTTGGTGTGCCTATAGTTACATGTCCAATAGCAGTAGAGCAACAAATCAATGCTTTTGAGATGACTAGAGATTTAGAATTGGCTGTGGAGTTGAAAATAGATTATAAGGCAGCTAGTAATTCTATCATAAAAGCGGAGGAGTTAGCAACAGCATTCAAACGGCTGATGGATGCAGATAGTGCTGTAAGAAAGAGGGTTAAAGCTATAAGCATGAAGAGTAGAGAGGCAATGATGAGCGGTGGATCATCCTATAATTCAGTTGGAGTTTGGATAGAGGCTTTATTAGAAGGCAAATAACCATTAAAGTTGATTGAAAAGCTTCTGCTTCTTATAATTCTGTATCATGTGGTGTCTTTGGTTTAGTGTACCTTTGAATTTCAGTTCTCTGTTTGAAGGCAAATTATTGAAAATGAAATCTTGTCTGGTTTTATCTACTCAAAACACTCTCATTTTGGAAAAAGCACGCACTTACACAAAGAAAATGCTGCGTTTTGGTTGCAATACATTTTATCATGTTCTCCTGTAATCCTCCATTTAGATGGTGTTGTTGAACAGTTGCACCAAATTATGAACTAGTGAGATAGAAATCAAAGTCTACAATACAAGTCTTCAGAGGCATATAATGTACTTCCAAGGCCATCACTAACCTCTTTGCAATATATATATATATATATATATTTCTCTGAACAAACATGATTTTTAATGGATTGGGATTGTCTGACTTCCCCCAATGGGAAGTCAGACAGCCTTCCTCTCATAGAAGGTGAGAGGAAGGCCAATGAAAATAAGCATAAAAGACCAAAAAAATTGGCCATCCTCTCCCCCAAAGGGAAGTCAGACAACCCCAATCCATTGTTAATAGATCTGAATTTAGCACAAACGCAGTTAATTGAAGGAAAAGAGAATGCAGCAGTTGAAGGAGAATGTAAGTATGGAATTAATGAAGTTAATAATAGTAAGCATACGGTTAAAGAATAGAGTCCAGGCAGTGTCTTCTTTTGGTACTAAGGGTTTGTTCACTATTACTAGATCGCAAATTACTGCAGGGTTTTGCTGACTTCTGAATGGAAATCTGATGCTACTAAAAACATCAGTAATCTCCTTTTCTCTATTCCCTATTCTTGAAAAGGAAACAAGAGTTTGGGTAAATAACAGTGAATGAAGTTTTTAAGATGTAGCTTACAATGAAACTTGAAAGCCAATGTCTCGAATGAAAACTATAAGAATAAATACAAACAAGACTAAAGTTAAAATTCTCCATCTCTGAATGACTTGGGTAGCATCACATGAACCGCGGGATCTCTCTTCATCTTTCTTCTCTTAAACTGTTTTGAGGCAGCTTTGAGCAGCTTAGCCCATCCCTAGGTTATATGATAGATATAATTAGTAAAAAGCAGAAAGATGTCCTCATTGTGCTATAAATCTTCCCACCTAAAACTAAAAATTCCAATGAAAATATAGTGAGTGTGTGTGGAAATGGATTTCAAATTAAATTTGAAGTGATACGAACATTTTCATGATTATCAAAAGATTACAGACAGATTTTTTGTGAATCAAAAATAAAGTTGCTCTTTGAATAAGGAGAGCAGTGAAAAGTGCTGTGTCCCATTCCCGTTATTGAAGCTCAAGATTCCATTTGTTAAAGAGTGGATGGTGGAGGTTGACTCCCACTATTTAGATTTCTTCCCCAACTTCGTTCAATAAACAGAAAATGAAAGTAAAAATGGAATAAGAATTGAAAGAACCAGATGGAATAAGGAACAGGTACCTTCATAATGGTGGGGTTACAAGTGCTTTTAATCCTTGGAGGTGTTGGGGACAAATCAGAAACCATTTTGTTGCCCTTCCTCCTCTGTTTCTTGATAAAATCAAGGTTGAGATTCAGGGTTTTGGTATTGAACTTCTTCCTGAGCTTAGGACCCACTTTCTTCACACTGCTTTTTGCACTCATCTCCAAATCCATCTCACGGGAAAGCTTCCTTGGAGTAATGAGATCCAAATCCATGGGACTATAAGCTCGGGGAACCAATGGCGACCAGATTGTGCTCTGCGAGTAGTCAAAGTCATAGGCAGAGTTATCCGGGAACTTGCACAGAAGCTCAATTGACATCAACGGCTCTAAATACTCCACCACTTTTGTAGTGCCTAGAATGAGTCTCTGCTCTTCTGCTTCCTCTATTTGTTCCTCCTCTTCTTCTCTACGTATAGCCATGGCTGATTTGGTTTCCGCAATTTGCCTGCCACTGTGAGTGTTCCTTTTTCTCCGTTTCTCTTTTGGAGATTAAAAAGCGAAGAATGTTTTGCTGGTGAAGTTGGATCTGTTTTTTAAGGATTTAGAAGATGAGAGCAGAGCAGACCAAGAAAGTAGCCGTTGCACTGTCGGTGTTCGTGAAACCGTGTTTCCAGTTTTACCCTTCATCATTTTCGATTGTCAAGGAACATTCACGCCCGTTTATTTTTCCGACTGAAACAAAGCCCGTTCAAGGGTTGTAGCCTTGGGCTAAACTGATGATTTCTGGGCCATGGTGTTCGTCTCCCACTTTAGATTCTCCGCCCATCTATTGCATCTACCCATTTGAATAATCTGAGTAAAATTAAATTTTAAAAAGTTATTAAAATATGTATATATATATATATATAAAATATAAGTGACTTATTTGATAGAAAAAATTATAAAAATATTATATGTAAATCTTTGAATTACTTAGGTTTCATGAGATTTTCTAAATTTGATGATTTAAATTTTATATTATAAATATTAAGTAAAAATAAAATAATAAAATTCATGAGAAATTATTAAAAATTAAATGGTAGTAATAACAATTGATACTATGGAAATATGTAAACACACACTTATCATTTAATTTGTATCTTTTGCAACTAGACTCGTTTCACTATAAAATCTCATAAGTACACTCTTAATTATCTAAAAAATTCACACTTTTTGTTCATCTATTGTTTATAGCCACCTAACTTGCACATACATATGATTTCTTTTTATTTATAACAGAAATAGTGATGAGTCACTTAATATACATAAAATTTTAAATTTAAATTTAAAATTTTCAATAAATAAAATCATGAGACAATAACTAAAAATTATTGCATTATTATAAATACCATCGCAAAACACATAACTTCGTTGGATTGGCAGCTTGAATTTAAAAAAAGAAAATTGCGAATGATCTAAAATGAAATAAGTTTAATTACAGACAACCAAAGTTCAAGATATATAGTTGTATTTTTCCTTAAAAAGGAAAACATATTTTTTTGTCAATGCAAAGATTCTATTTTTCATCCACTAACTTAAAATACTAAAGAGCAAAGGAAAGGAAACAACCCAAAGATAAATGGGTGTGTTCCTAACCTTTTAATAATTTGGGGCAAATTGTCATTAACTCCCTAGGAGCCAGCTAGTTAGAGCAACAGTTAGCATATAACATGGACTTCATCTTTCCTACAGCATAGTTTGTAATACTTAATTAAAAAATATTTAGGCTTGCTTCTGGAAACTTTTTATCTCCGGAAATTACATAAACCCATATATTTAGATCTAGTTCTTTGAGTGGCAAACAAGCAAAATGAAAGTGCATGACAGAGTAAGCATATATTCCAGGAACAAAGAAACCAAATGTACATTCTTTTTAGTTTTCGCAGATTGTAGTTTTTCTTATCTAGCTATTACACTCCGACAGCAACAAAATTAAAGTCACAAAAAGAATAATCTTTTTTGCATGTTGTTAGTCACTTTACGGCAACCGAACACTTAAATCCCACCCCATTCTGCTTCTTCATACCAAATGCCCGTGTTTGGCAGCAGCAGCTTATATCCACTGCCTGCAAGTTTCTAGTGCAAATCAAACTTGGTCCAATAACAAAACTGTGAGGATTCTCACGTGTTCTGGCTATGGTAAATAATTCAATGGATTCAAGAACAGAGACACTGCGAATCAGTGCTGCAATTCTTTGCCTCTTGCTGGCAACTTCCACCTTTTTCCCTCTCTGTGGTAAACCATATATTTTAGTAGCTAAGTGTTAGAAAGGCAAACATTTTCCCTTCGTTTTCGATTTTCTTGCATATAATGACTTCTCTTTCTCCCTATTTGTTTCGTTTTTAGATGCTAGAAGCCATGGAAGAGGTTTACAGGGTTTAAAAATTCGTAGGACCTCCATCAACAAACCCCGGAAGAAGCTAAAATCTCATAGTCACTTGGGCATTTACGCACCATTGTTGGGCTCCTCAACTTTCGATGCATATAATGGGTCTCCTTCTTCTCAACCATTACCACCTTATAATTCTCTGGCACCACAGCCCACACCTTCAAGTTCTGCTTCTCCATATCCACCACTTACACCTCCAAGCACTCCAGCTGGCACTGGTAGCTATGGCACCCCATCTCTACCAGCCTATTCCCCAACCCCAAATCCACCTCATTATGTGCCAGTGCCTCCTAGCAGCACTCTTAGCCCACCAAAGCATGCCCCAAACCCACCCAAAAGTGTTCCAAGCCCACCACACGTTTACCTTCCACCAGTGGTCTATCCGCCGCCGCCATCATCTCCACCGTCACATAAAAAGCCACAATATGCTGTTTGGTGTGTTGCAAAACCAACAGTTCCTGATCCAATAGTTCAAGAGGCCATGGACTATGCTTGTGGGTCAGGTGCTGATTGCAAGTCAATTCAACCAAATGGGCCATGCTACCAACCTAACACATTGTTTGCGCATGCCTCCTTTGCTTTCAATAGCTACTGGCAGAACACAAAGATTGGTGGGGGCACTTGTGATTTTGGTGGCACTGCCATGCTTGTCACAGCTGATCCAAGTAAGTATTAATTAGAAGTTACAAAAGATGTGTTTCTTTCTATATTATGGTAACAACAACTCCATAACCATTTTTCTGCATGAGCTATCTCTTTCTTTTTCTTTTCATGCAAATAGTAGAAACAGAATTTTGCTTTTAAAGATTGATATTAAATTAATATTTGATCATATTTATAAATCTCATCACTTTTAATAAGTTCAATTGAAATATATTTTATTGGATTATTAAGGTGGTTCAAACAATTATCAGATGGACTAATTACCCCATGGATTAATTTTGCAGGCTTTGGCAAATGCCACTACATGTTGACCTGATGACATCTTGGATGCATTGCTGTAAATTGTAGTATAAGCAAGTTTTGTGATATAGGTTACCTTCTTGCATGTCTCCTTTATGCTTTTGTAATAAATATTATCCTTTGTTACTTAATTTCTGTTTCCCATTATTGTAATTACCTGTTCATTATTATTATTATTCGCCTTTTCTGAAAGCATTCAATTATCCAACCGTATAAATCATCTATAATCTTGGTTCAACAAGAAACCATATTCTATGCATTCAAGAAAAAGAAAAAAAAAAACCTTTTACTACGTACTACGACCAAGGAATAATGTATGAGTATGCTAAAAATTTGCCTTTTGACTACTTCAATTCTTGACACTAAGCTGTACTTTCTAATTTTGGTGTTATTTTTTTATCCTATTGAAAATGTGGATTAATTAATAGCTTTTATATTCTCACAAAAAAAAAATGAATCTTAACGTTTCATCACAATAAAAGTCATAAATTTTTTAAAAAAATTAGATTAATAATTTTATTATGTCTCACAAATTAAACTAAGACTCAACATATTCAATGCTTACATAGGATCCAACATTTTTAACACTTCTCATTAATTTTATAAAGATTTAGTATCCCATTTTTTATGGGACACTTATTTCTCTTCAAATACATGTAAACTAACTTGAACATCACCTAATTGGACTGGTGTCAAAGGATGCCAACTTGCTCTGCCCCGTGATTAAATAAGGTTAGAAGGATTAGCCTATAATTCTAATAAGTCAAGAAAATATTAATTTAATTTATCTCTTAGGAAGATAGGATATGCCAACTAGGTTGATCAACGTATTTTTTATATATAAATATATCAGTTCATCTTATCTTACCTTATTATGATTTACAAATTAAACTAAGTAACTCACATTTTTTATGAGTTAAGAAAATGTAAACTCGTCTCACTTCTTAGATGAGCGGGATAGTTCAATAAGTCTAACTCACTTTAATAACATTGCTTGACTGTAATATAAGAAATGTTAAAAAAAAAAAAAAGCAATTATTATGGCTAAAGAGGAAAGAAAAAACTAGTCCCACTACTCTTTTGGTATGAAAAGCTCATAACTAATTATGTGGGTTATTAAATTTATGAGATTTAATAGTGTATATTTGGAATTATAAAAATAAAATTGTGTAAATAATAAAACTCAAATAAAAATATAGGACAACATGACTGAATGGATCAAGCTCTCGTTGCTGGTTGCTTTGGGGAGGAAAGACGCTAATACAAAGGGATAGTAATGGATCGAGAAGACAATTTAACTATTGTTTACATTTTAAATTGAAAAACTTTATATTAAATATTTAAGTTTGAGTTTTAAAATTACTTTTACTGAGAAAAGTCTAAAATGACTCTGGAACGTGTACTCTTCTATTTATGATACTTCTGTGTATATATATGTGTAGCACTTTCGTTGTGTTTTGAGTTGTGTGCATTGAATTCTGAGCCAGCCCACAAATAGTGTATATAATTGAAGACAAATTTCCCATTATAGTAACTCTGGGCATGGGAGAATCTAAATATGACACATATCAAATATCAAATTGAAACTTACCAACAGTAGGCTATTCAAATCAAAATCAGTCCTGGATAAAACTAAAAGCCATCTTGATCTATAATTAACTACATTTGTACCTTACTAACTCAAACATCACTGTATTATTATAAAAAATAAATAAATTCTACTTTTAATTTTATAAATTAAAATTTTACTTTAAAAAATTTATAATTATTAAATTTATTAAACATTACAGTTTAACAAATCTAATATTATATATTAAATTTTGAGATATTAATAAATACAATTTTGAGAGGTTACTTTTTTCCCAAAAACAAAACTGCTTTTAATTCAAAAACGAAAGCTGCTTTCCCATCCTGTATACAAGTTAGAATGACAAATTAGGTGGTTCACTCTCAATTTTATTTGTTCGGAAATTAGGGATAGTACAAGAAAAAGAACCTGAGAACTAATAAAATGAGAGTATGCAACTCTCCTCATGTCCGGAAGGATCAACAAGATCATTTGGAGAAGCAGGTAGAGTTGGACGGCCCAATTATAGGAATGCGCATAATCAGACGTGTTCTAACACTACAATTGAGAAAGAAAGTGATTAGCTATTCATTCATCTTTCAAACGTAAACATAGAGTACCTTAAAAACAAAAGTATTTTTGTCATTAATTCAATAAGTCTTGAGCACGGGTGAGAATGAGGGCAGCCTTTTTTTTATGAGAATAATAGCTCATTCTTAAAATGCACAGTTTTTCTTTGAACACATACATTCCGTTCGCATGAATATAGCTAGGCTCCAATACTTTGAGTGGTGTTTAATTGAATACTCTAAGAATCTTAGCATCTGGGTGTGGAGGTTTAGAATTACTTTATCCTATTACCCCCCAATCCCAATGCCCTCTTCACGAGTTCAACAGGCAACTCCTGACTACAATTCAAAAATGTCCTCTATTCCCCTTCCCACACGCCTTTCCTTGATTCCTTTCTTGGACTCTTTAACATCTTAACCCGCATCCCTATTTTCATAGAAACGACAACCAACCACTCACTCTGCCCTACATATCCTCCACACAAACATTTCCTTTCAGAGCTCTCCTCATTGATCACTACTCAAGTCAATGATTCACTACAAAAGCTAATAATGATTTAAACCCCAATTGCCACGACGTGGAATTATTATGATTCATCGCTCTCTCGCTACCTGTCACGGACTGTGACTCACTAGAAAGAAAGAGGGGTTGTTGAAGGTTTGTTGCATGCATATAAGGGCTTTCCAATCACTCAGTAATTCATCTCAGTGAAGCAAAGTTTCTCTTCGCTTTCTTCTTGAGAGGGCTAGCTGGCTAGCTAAGTAGAACATTCTCTCTCCAATGGGGAAGCATGGTTTGGCCAATCTCTTGATTCTTCTCTTGTACTTGATCACTCTGCTCAACACTGTACTAGCTTGTCCTTACTGTCCATACCCAACTCTCCCTTCTAGGCCTCCAAAGCCACACTACCCTAAACTCCCACCTAAACGCCCTCCAGTAGTGAAACCACCAGTTCATAAACCACCATTTGTGCATCCACCGCATGTTCCAAAACCTCCTAGTATCTCCAAACCCCCCATTGTTAAACCCCCAGTCCATCCACCCCATGTCCCAAAACCTCCTCATGTCCCCAAACCCCCAGTTGTTAAACCTCCAGTGCATCCGCCATATGTGCCAAAACCTCCTGTTGTGAAACCCCCACCATACGTTCCAAAACCTCCCGTTGTAAAACCCCCACCATA
Source organism: Dicorynia guianensis (assembly GCA_037013595.1). Taxonomy (NCBI): domain Eukaryota; kingdom Viridiplantae; phylum Streptophyta; class Magnoliopsida; order Fabales; family Fabaceae; genus Dicorynia; species Dicorynia guianensis. The sequence goes on from JASUAB010000005.1 coordinate 32,327,434, forward strand.
CGTTCCAAAACCTCCTGTTGTGAAACCACCACCCTATGTGCCAAAACCACCGGTTGTCCCTGTTCCACCAGTAGTACCAAGTCCATCAATTGTGACACCACCATCACCACCAACTATAGTGCCGAAACCTCCGCCTACAGAAAGGCAGTGCCCTCCGCCGCCACCACCGTCAAGGCCGTACACGCCGCCAGCGCAACCAACATGCCCCATAGACACATTGAAGCTAGAAACATGTGTGGATGTTCTGGGTGGGCTTGTACACATAGGAATTGGGAGAAGTGCTAAACATGCTTGTTGTCCGGTGCTCCAAGGGCTAGTGGACTTGGACGCTGCTGTGTGCCTTTGCAACAACATTAAGCTTAAGCTTCTGAACATCAATCTGGTTATCCCAATTGCTTTTCAGCTCCTCATTGACTGTGGCAAAACTCCACCACAAGGGTTTCAGTGTTCCATTAATTAGTTCATCAGGTATTGCAGGGAGTGTTTTCTCTTTTGCATGAAATAAGTTATCCGTACCTTGAAAGTTTCATGGTTTGAAGACATTGTCTCGGATATTAATTCATCAAATTGTACATCAAACCTATGCTCCACAAGGCCAAGAACAGAAAATGTAGCGTTTCTGATGGAACATTTACCTTGTTGATCTCTACTCTGCTTTTTTCACTGACGAAACCTCTCTCTGCTGTGCCTTTCTGTCTCTTTGCCCGTTGTGCACGTCGGCCTGTGTGTGTCACCCGTCACTACGTTGATTTTCTTGTAACTTTATAAAGAGGGGCAAGTTTAGAATTTGAAATCTAAAAGTTGTGTTATGGCTTACATGGAAAAATGGTAGATGTTCGTTGGTACTTTCTAGAAAGTGCCAAGGTCTACTCTTATGAAAAAACTCATATGAAAAATAAAAATGATACAGAGATGTGTAGTTGTAATATATTTTTTTACATTTATTTTAAAATAGTATGTAATATTTTAATAAAATATAACTTTAATAACGTTCTATAAAAAATATAAGAGAAAAAATATAAGACATAAAGATAAAGAGATAGAGAAAGTGTACACTCACTATACCTATTATCACGTATCTATATCACTGCTCTCATTGATCCTCGTCTTTTCACCTTCGCATATTAGGACAGCGCAGGAGAACTATAGATACATAAGTAATGCTACACAAGTGAAAATTGAAGCAGTTTGTGGAAAGTAAAATCTCATGTAAGGGCCAAGCTGCTCACATGCCATTAGATTATTAAAGAAAAAAAAATTAAGGATTACGCAAGTGGGTGAATTAAACATTACTCTATGTTGAATGTGATTTTATGCAATTTAGACGAAGAAAACATGAATTTCCACGAACATAAAAAGAAAAAAAAATTATAATAGGAGGATATTAGTGTAAAATTGCCAAAAAGAAAACTTTTTTGTATCCAAATTAGATCCCCTAGACGATTTGTTTCCCAATCGAACATCATATATATACCAATAATCTTCTCATATTCATCCAAATAAATAATATAGATATACCAATAAATGATGTGAGTTAATATATTTATTGGATCTCAATAAAATTCAATAAATTTATACACATTTATCTTGTTTTTGTTAATACTATCATAATGAAAATTGAAAGTAATTAAGATTATAATTAATAATGTGGGTCCCCTAGCTGACTCCAATAACTCCCTAATTATTTTATGGTTGCTGAAGGATTCAACCATAGAAAACAAAACTGTTTGTCAAATAATAAATACAAAGTATTTGAAGAAATTAATTGGCACACGTGTAAAACATCCACAATTGATAATCTTGGCTTATAAAGAAGAGGTCCGTTAGTCCCACACTCGGTGGAATACGAAATTTAGTCTCATCTTTTGATTGTGTGAAATTTATGTTTGGCTCTTTGATTTGGTGGATCAAGTGAAAGGGTAAGACACAGGATTTATGTGAAATCCGTGTCCTACTAAATATGAGACCAGATTTCCTGTATAAATAATGAGATAGTCATCAGTGTTTGAATATCCATCCACACATTGAATCTCAAAATTGGTGAATTTTCATTTCGTGAACGATAAAAGGCTTGTTCCATTCTTTGGCCATTCTAACACTGCTTTTCTTGGTTTGCTCAGTAGGTGATGGGTTTCCGCTTCTTCTCTTTCAGTTCATGGTATGTAGAAGTAAGTCGTCTAATATATATTTAAATGTCATCCTTTTCTGTGTTTTACAGGTCAAGCATCAGCAGCAGAACTACAAACCTAGCTAAATTTTCATGAACCCCTTATTTAAATTGGTTCCTGATCACTATTTAAAGAACACGTTTATCTTTTTTATTTTTGACAGCAAGAAGATGTTTAAAGTACTCTAGATCAACGAAGTTAAGCTTCTAAATTCAATGGTTCTTGTTATAGCCACATATAGATAAATTATGTACGTATCTAAGTAATTTAGTTGTATCTTGATATCATAGGTTCCTATTATATATCTTTTTTTTTTTTGTATAAACAAGATTTGCCAATAATTACATACAACAAGGCCATACAATATTTAATGTGGCTTAATTTTATTGGTTTGAATTAAATAAAAATAAGTTACTTCAACAGCTCATGCGAATTTTTTATATATGAATATTTATAATATGAAAAAAATGTGCGATTAAAAATAGAAAAAATAGTCTTTTTAATATATATGACTCATGTTTTAGTCAACCAAAGAACTACCCATCAAATCAATACAAAATTGTTTAATTTCGCCCATAATATGGTCCTACCTTTAGCTCAAATCCGTGAAATTGACGGAAAAGTACATGGCAAGTAAGTCTTTGATGTGGCATGCTGATGTAGACAATAACTGTTGACCTTTGAAAAGGGCACAACACACCATTTTGATCCCTTATTCCTCTCAATTTGCATCGTCAAACTCTCTGTATACCCCTCTGCCGGTGACAGAAAGTACCTCAAACTAACCAATTTCTGAGGTAGCACCACTCATATCTCCCAGGAGCTATCTTCTTGGGTCCAATGGCACGCCCACTGCCCAGTGCATAGGGCAGCTACTGTACACTTACAGAGTTTTCGGCTATGTCCTAAGCGCACCTTCATCCGCCACAACCCAAGAAGAAGAAATTGTGTCAGGCGTTGTAAATGCTGATTTGCTGACAAAGATTGAAGCTTTGTTGGCATGGGTTGAGGAGAACGGGAAAAGACCGGACACTGCGCCAAAGTGTGGGAACAAAGTAATGGAGGAGATTGTGAATTTGGTGGTTGAGGACTGGATTTCGATAACTAGGGAGGTATGAGTGCACGTGCATGAATTCAGGGAGAGAGTGGGTTGTCTAAGTGTTGACCGAGTGGTGGAATTGGTTTGCGCTTTAAAGAGATTGGAGGTGATTAGATAAGGCTTTGGTTGACACGGTTAGGCTAGTGGCTGCAACGTGATGAGAGTTGTTATTCCCACAACATGAATCTTATATTGTTTCTACCTCATGCTCTAACACTTCTAATTTTCTAACAGAATTAATAGATAATTAAATTTTTAAATATATTTTAATTTAAATTAGATATATAAAAAATTTATTAAAAAAATAAAATTTATTTTGATAATTTTTACATCTTGTAAAAAATTAGTTTTAACTAGAAAATACTCTAAATTCACAAAAAAAAAATATAATCTTACATAATGTGAAATGAAACTTTTATAAAATATAAGTGAAGATTAAATTTATTAAATTTCATAATTTAATATATGAGATTTAATAAAGTAAATTTTTTTTAAAATGTTTTTGTAACTTCCAATTTAGTAAAATAGGGGGCTGTTAATAATTACATGATGCTTAAAGTTACTTTGCCATAAATTATAAGATTCAGCAATTAATATGGGACATTTGATGGGGAACTAAATTAAATAAAAATCCCACAGTCTCCCCTAAAAATAGTGAACTGCCTAACTACATCAATTCTTAATATGTATGTCGATATGAATGGTTTTTTATATAAAAAAAAATCAAAGGAATAAATTTTCTTAAATATAAAATTATTTTTCGTAATCTTTTATATTTCCCTCCCTGAATTATAAAAATGAAAGCTTGAAAAAGCAATTGATAATTCCATATTCAAGTCATTGTGCCTTAAAGAACTACAAGTTGGCCCAGCCCATCTTATTAGGGCCATTCCAGCCCAGTTTATCCAGAAATGCACACTAGCTCAAGAAAAAAAAAAGGATTCAGCAAATGACCAAAATCGCTAAAAAAACCTTGCTTGAAGAAGAAGAAGCCGAAGCATTCAAAGCAGCTACCGAGTTCTTCCACTCTTGTGGGTTGAACTCAAAGATCTAGTTTTTGCAGCCGGCGAGCCGATTTTTCTCCTTATCGTAGCAGCGAGAAGACTTCATTAGAGGTAAACAACAATTTTAATTAGGCAATAATGATTTGCTCTTTTCTGCGTCTGTACAAAATTTGCGTCAAATCTGTGCTGTTATATTCTGGTTCGTTCAATAAGTTTAGCGTCTTGCATATTTGATTCAAATTCGCGCCGACACTTCCTGGGATATATTCTATTTTCACTTGATTTTTTTTTTCTTCTGATGGGCGGGTCTTCTGTAAAGCAACTTAAGATCAGGTATGTATGCTCAGTTTTCACCATATATTTTTGATCGTGCATCTGGGATTGATTTCTTAATCCAGATGGGGAAGTGGGAATCTATATTGCTTGAGGCATGTTCGGCAATATTAAATTGCTTTGCATTTTCCTATACACGTTTTTTTTATGAAGAAATTGATGATGGTTTCATCATTTCGATTGTAGAAGGTGACTAACACTATGCACCTGCAAAATGTTGTGAAGGATATGCTCTGAAATGTTGTGAAGGATATGCTGATAATTGACTATCAAAACTTGATGGTCATGTTGTCTAATTTTGAGTTGTCTTTGACTGGAGACGAAAGCATTTTCACACTTAATCTGGGAATTATTTCTAAGTTTATGAAAATGTTGATCTTTGTTTCTGCCCTTCTCCTTTTTTCTTTCTCATTATTTAAATATTTATGGCTTTAGTTTAAGTAGGTTCTCTGGTATCTTATGGTTCAACATTTGCAAGCGATTTTGTTGTTTAATTAAGTTGCTTGTCATGATACAACCTGTGCGTATATGAAGTGTAGAAAGGTTTTAGAGATAAGAATTAAATTGAGTGGGTCAAGTTTACAACAGCACGGTATGGGAAGTAGATGACTTTTTGATCTCCAGAGCATAAAAACAAGAGTCATAATATGTTTTACGATACTATAAGAAGTTACCAATAAGCACGAAGCATTCTCATTATCCTTCCCTGTAGTTGGTTATTTATTTTATTATGGAGGCTCAGCTGTGTGGCACTTAATAGAATGAGTACATCTACTACAGACTCGCAGGTCTCGCAAGGCCCATTCCTCTGATGATTATGTTGTGTGTTTCGGACAATAGAGACGAAGAGCTATCTTTTTTTTTAGTAACACTATTATGTGGCTTTCCAGCTTTGGAATGGGTTGTTTAGCTATTGAGGGTGGCTGTGGGTTTGTTCTGCCTGTTAGATTAATTTTATCTGTCTAAAGGCTTTGACAGCAGGATGCCCGGATGGGTATAAAATTGTTTTTGGTTTTGTGGTGTTTAAGGATGAACCGATAAAGGGATAAAGATTTCTTCTTTGCTTATCTATGGGTTTTGTTCTTAGCATATCTATGGATTTTTCTTCTTTGTGTATCTTTGGGTTTCAGTTCATGATTTTTTCAGTGGACTTTCTCTTATGGATTTACAGAGTGTGTGTAGAGCTCTTTTGAGCCAATGTTTTTCCTTTTGTCTCTTTTGCATGTGTGTTTTGGGTTGTTTTATAATGATTTATTATCCTCCTTTTTTGTACTCTTCTTTCTCTCGATATTTCCTTTTTAGTCCAAATAAAATTTGTTTACCTTCAGCCACTGAATGTTTTGCTGAATTTGTTTTCATATGGGGTAGTGTTATTGGCCAATTTTGCCAGGATTTATCCTTAATTAATTTGAGTACTGGGTCTCTCTCTCTCTCTCTCTCACACACACACACGCACACACACAAACATGCACGTCTTGTTCGATCATGAATGGAATCTCTTGTGTGTTAACGTGTAGAAATATATAATCTCTCTCTCACGTTTTGTTCAATCATGTGTGTTAAAGTGTGGAAATATAGAATACACAATCATGAATGGAATCTCTTGTGTGTTAAAGTGTAGAAATGTAGAATCTCTCTCTCTCTCTCTCTCTCTCTCTCTCTCTCTCTCTCTCTCACGTCTTGTTCAATCATGTGTGTTAAAGTGTGGAAATATAGAATATCTTGTGTGTTAAAGTATAGAAATATAGAATCTCTCTTTCTCTCTCTCTCTCTCTCTCACACACACACACACACACAGGGTCACACCACACACGTCTTGTTCTTATCATTTGTGTTAAAGTGTAGAAATATAGAATGTTGGTTGAAGTTGTGACCTTTTAGCTAGGTTTGTTAACCAGCCCTTATTCTGTTCATCGATGGAGGGACATTTATCTTTAATTTGGCCTTGCAAGAGCCCAGGAAAATGGTGCTTAGGAATTATGTTGATAAATGATATAATTATTAGCTCAATGTACTACTCTTTGATTTGAAATTTGATAGAGTGAAGATTGTTTTTATTTTAAGTGAAGTTCTGAATGGAAGATTGCAATGGTTGGGCCCTAGTTATGCAAATATGGAGGTCCTATTTGAAATTTTACTACAATGTGGTGAATGGTTGTAAAGTGCTTTTACAAGAATTATTGTCTAGGAAAAAGCAGTAAGCTGATTTCTGAGGTCAGATGAAGATCCAGGTTGCCTAAAATAGTTTCTAGTCTTGCCACTTTTGGTGAGTGGTCATACACCATTGAAGATACTAGAAACTGCTCTTTGTTATTTATTATTATTGCTAGTGCTTTTGATCTGAGCAACTATATTGCTTAACAGGCTCAAGCTGTTTTTCCAGAGCAGCTCTTGTTCTTGGATACAGAGAACTGCTTTAATAAAAGCTTGAGCCTGTTATCAGTCGAAAGTATATATTTATTTGCCAAACCATTCAAAAGAATTTCATATCCCTAATCAGATAGTAAAAGTGACAGAGAATTGCATCTATTTGCCAAACTGATCTGCTGTCTTTCTTCAAGTTTTTCCAATTGTATCTGGAAGATTTATCTTCTTTGCCCTTAAATCATGGACATCTCTTCTCTTCTTAGTAGTGGCACTTGTAACCTCAGTACAGGCTAAGAACTTTATAGTGATACTGTAAGTCTATAATGGTCTATCAAATGATGTTCAGACGATTGTTTGTTAACCAAAGGTTTCCTTTGTTTTACACTTTTTACTTTCTGTTGTTAGTTTATAATTTATTTCTCAGCTAGCAGGTTAAATTTATTCATTTCATTTGATTTTTTTTATGATTCTACGTTTATGAATTATTTTCCCTTTCTTTCTCTGCTTTAAATTAGTAGACAGAGATCAATATGTCCCGAAGATATGATAGCCGAACAACAATCTTCTCCCCCGAAGGTCGTCTTTACCAAGTGGAGTATGCAATGGAAGCCATTGGGAATGCTGGTACTGCAATAGGAATCTTATCCAAAGATGGGGTTGTTTTGGTTGGTGAAAAGAAGGTCACGTCAAAGCTCCTGCAAACCTCAACTTCCACCGAGAAAATGTACAAGATTGATGATCATGTTGCATGTGCCGTGGCTGGGATAATGTCTGATGCCAACATCCTGATCAATACAGCTAGGGTGGGAGCGCAACGCTATGCATATAACTACCAAGAGCCCATGCCTGTTGAGATGTTAGTTCAATCTCTTTGTGATACTAAGCAAGGCTACACACAATTTGGTGGTCTACGCCCATTTGGAGTCTCATTCCTATTTGCAGGATGGGACAAGAATTATGGTTTTCAACTTTACATGAGTGACCCTAGTGGAAATTATGGTGGTTGGAAAGCTGCGGCTATTGGTGCCAATAACCAGGCAGCACAGTCAATACTAAAACAGGATTACAAGGATGATATCACAAGGGAAGAAGCTGTGCAACTTGCACTGAAGGTGCTGAGTAAAACTATGGACAGCACAAGTTTGACGTCAGATAAGCTTGAACTGGCAGAGGTTTTCCTGTCACCTTCCGGAAAAGTAAAGTATCAAGTTTGCTCCCCTGATTCGCTGACTAAGCTTCTGGTGAAGTTTGGGGTTACCCAACCAGCGACCGACACTGCCTAGTTTGCAGTTCCATGGCTTGTTTCAGTGATGTATGCATTTCTGTAATTCCTTTTAGGAATTAGACCGCAGTGTCTTAAACATGGTTCAGAATTGTAAATTGTTGGTGTTGCTTATGGCTTCGGATTTCGTTCAGATTTTCAAGACTTATGATCTCTTATGCTAAATTCATTCACTTAATGTTAATCAATGTTCTACATGAAGGTTTTATCAGATTAGAGTTGCATGATTATTTTTTTCTCGGCAAAAAAAAAGTCTCATTGATAAGAGTACTACTAAACAGAACTCTGCACTCAATTGCACCAATGTCCATATTTAAGCGTAAGTAGCTCTCATTAGTACTCATGTAAATAATTATGCAGTGTGTAACGACAGGCATTTTTAAAAGAAAAATGTTAGATGCACGTCCTAACTTTGTACTTGTTATTCATGTAAAAATTAAAAAATAAAAAATTGATGAAAGAAAAAGGAGAGACGAGAGTAGAAAAGATTGTGTATGTATCATTGCTTTTTTAAAAGTAACAATTTTGTATTGATAATATTTACGCCTTCTGGTTTTGGGTGGTTTCAGATTTATCCAAATCTGTATCATTTATTGCACATAATGTATGAGTGGGAATGATGATTCTTTCAGCTTTTTGATTGAAAGTAGTTGTCTGAAATGCATGTTTGGTGTTGGGTCTGTGTGACTTCTTGGTGATGTATCACTTGTCATGACTATTTTCTCGCTTCAAATCTCTTGCGACATCTTTCAAATGAAATTTGCTTTGATGGTGATTAATGCGGTAGCCACTAGGTCTTGTTAAAGCCATAGTCATGGATTGCGATTCTTTGACATTAGAAATGTGATAACTTTAGCTCAATTTTATAATTAAAATAATATTTAATTTTAAATTTTACTATTTTCTTTTACCACCTTTACAATTTTTTCAAAATTATTCCTTTCTCTCACCATTACATCTCTATCGTTGGGATTTGGATCCCATCACCACTTGCATGTAGATCAGCATTCCACCTAATTTTCCCTCCATAACAACCCATTCAAGTTTTGTTTCCCAGTTGAAGAAGTTATGGTTAAGAAATAATTATTCTTTTTAATTATAATTAATGCATAACTACAAAAACTATAGTAGTTAATATGAGAAAGGCAAGTGGTATGGAGCTGCCCACCAAGGGAGGGTTTAATTAGCCATGTTGTGATTAATAGGGAACATCGAAATAGAATTGGGGTTGCCATGGCGTCAAGAAATAGCCGTCTTTAAGTGGGTGCATGGGGATCTGATCAATGCTGTCCTCATTTGCATAAGTAACAAAACACCACAACAGAAGTCTAAACAAGTTCATTCGCATTCATACTTCTAAACATGCCTATCTATAGATTCAATTTAAATAAAGAAGTACATATTTGGCGTTTGCGCCCATGAATCTCTCATGTGCCTCACCTAATAAAAAGCAAACAAAAATCATTTATAATTGCCTCAAACTGACGCTACTTTGGTGTTGGTTGCAAGCAAACAAACATAGATACTCTTTTTTGTTCTTTTATATTGGTTTTTAGGGCAACGCGAGATGGAGCCATATAAGCAGCGGTCAACAATTCCACAACATGGAATTCCATACTTTATTTAACACTTATTTTTTCTTCACATTTTTTTAGATATCTACTGAGAATCCTTTAATGAAAGGTCTTCCAATAAGTACGACTTAAATCTTAAATCTTTAGTTTGATGGAAAATAAACTTATCACTATTGAACACCGTATTGACTCTCTATGTATATCATTCTAACTAGATTATTTCACATTTGAAAATATTTATTATATGAATCTTTCAAAGTACTGAATGGATAAATACAAAATCATGGTTATTTATTATTTCATTTCACGCAAAAATGTTTACCTCCCCAGATTCTTTTGAGAATTTTTATAAACAATATGAAAGGATTCCATGCAATACATTTAATTTCCCAGTCATGCGTCTTGGTTTTACTGAGAGAGCTAAGAACAATGACACCTGGGCAACCATAATTTCATAACACTGAAACAGAACACTGTAATTCTGTAACTTTGAGCATCTGTTAGTTCATTAATGCAGCAAGTTAATTCCTGTGGAAGTTTTGGGGCCCAGTGCAGTTCTGAAACCTGGTCAATTTGCATGACCCTCACCCCCAGAAGCCATAACCGGAGGTCCGGAGCCTCACCTTAATTCAATTTCAGGTCAGGTTTCATCTCTCTAGTTTCATTTTCTCACCACCGACATCCACAGTGTCACATTGCCTTTCATGCTACAATCCAAAGCAACAAAACAAAAGTACAGCTCTGTCCTTTTCCCCATTCCAGCCATTTATTATTCCTTCCCTCTTTCTGCTGTCACACTGCCTCATCTTTTCTGCTTTCACTTTCTTTCTCTGCGCCAGATTTCTACTCCCTTTCTGTCACTCAAATCCACAAACTCTCTGCACCCACTTGCTTTTTGCTCCTGATAATGGCCACCCCACGTCATTCTCTCCTGCTTCTCTTCCCTTTCATGTTGCTTCACCTTTCGTTATTTCCGCTTCCTTCTCTTCAAAAGCAACACCCATTGCTTAATCCCTTCGATTTCAAGGCCCTTCTCGCCATCAAAAATACTCTTACCGACCTTTCAATCACCTCACCCTTCTTCTCTACCTGGAACTTCACTTCACCAGATCCCTGCTCCTGCTTCTCCGGCGTCACTTGCGTGCTAGACGATTCTCTTCCTATACCCACTCTCCGAGTCACCATTCTTTCCCTCGGCACTGGACTCGCCGGCTCACGTGGGCTCGCTGGTTCTTTGCCTCGTTCCATCTTCTATCTAGCCGAGTTGACCCAACTCATCCTCTCCCCAGGAGTCGTCACTGGTTCTATTCCACCGGAGCTCGGAAAACTCACCAAACTCCGAGTCATCTCGTTGTCGAATAACCGCCTCACCGGCGCCATACCCGCCACCCTCTCAGCGCTGAAAAGCCTTCACACCCTCGACCTAAGTCAGAACCAGCTCACCGGGTCGATCCCACCGGGTCTCACGGAGTTGCCGGAACTCAAGATCCTCATCTTAGCCTCCAACTCAATCTCCGGCGAGTTACCCCGAGTATCCTCTCAGCTCCTCCACTTAGATTTGAAGAACAACCGTCTCAGCGGGCCGTTACCACCGTCATTGCCGTCGTCTCTCCGTTACGTGTCGCTGTCAGAGAACCGAATTTGGGGCCCACTCAACGTCTTGGAACCACTCTTAGAGTTAGTGTTCCTCGACTTGAGCATGAACAAATTTAGTGGTCCCATCCCGGCCCCACTCTTCAGGCCCTCGATCTCTTCGCTTTTCTTGCAACGGAACAATCTATCCGGCGGGGTCCCACCGAAACAAAAGCGACCGTTGATCAGTTCCTCATCGTACGGTGAGGGGTCCATCGTGGACCTGAGCCATAACTCTCTAACGGGAGAGTTATCAACGGTGCTGGTAGGAGTAGAGAGCTTGTTCTTGAATAACAACCGTTTGACGGGGACGGTGCCGGAGGATTACGTTAAGAGCGTATACGACGGCAGCACCAAAACACTGTACCTCCAGCATAATTTCTTGACGGGGTTTCCGATGAAAACGGAAGTGGCGTTGCCTGATACGGCGTCGTTGTGCTTGTCCTACAACTGTATGGAGCCGCCGGTGAAGCTGATGACGTGTCCGGCCAGTGCCGGAGCGCAGATAGCAAGGCCAGGGGATCAATGTTCGGCGTTCGGAAATGGCAGCAGGCCCAGAGCTTAATTGTATCCATTCGGCACAATCGGGATGGTCAGTATCACAAAATTGAAATTTGAGTATAAGAAGATATACATATGAAAAGCAATATATTAAATTAATTACTGGTCACATGCACAAGCATGTAGATTTTTTTGTATAATGTTATGAATTTGAGTTGTTCAGAAAAAAAAAAAAAACCTTATTACATCCACCAGAGTATGCCAAAAAAAAATGTGAAATGTTTGTAAAGATCTTATATATGCATGTAATGTCATTATATTTATTAAATATGTGAATTTGTGTTTAGATTATTTAAGCACTTTTTAAAATTTGGCAGTACTAATTTCATCCGTTATAAATTTTATAAATTCTTATAAATTTTAATTTCTAAGAATAAAAATATTATTACAATTTTCATGTAAAAATATTTGTAATCATGTTCACCAGGAAACAAATGTTTAAAAAAAAAATTAAAAATGTTAAAAAAAATCATACACACACCTTGAAAACAAGTTGGATTGCCCATCGACAACCAAATAAAAAGATACAAGCATCAAACTTTTAATGGGTTTTGACTACCAAAAAATAAAAAAGGGGGGGACCTCATACAGATTTTGGATAATAGGCTTTACGGGGCGCCGAGGATTTTGAGCTCTTCCACAATCACTTGTCACACAACATGTGTTTCTTGCTACACGTACCATTCTAACTCAAATATACAAGCTGAGTTCAATAGTGGGAGAGAGTTCAACAATAATAATAATAAAAATAATAATGAACATGAATTAAAAATTTTTTAATTAAATTTTTTAATAAATTAAATTAATTTTTTATAATTAAAAATATTTTTAAAAAATAATACAATATTTTTAAAAATATTAATGCTCAATTAAACATAAAAGTATTAAATTCTCAAAAATATTTATTAACATTCTCATAATTAAAACAAACAAAAAAATATATATACTCTAAAAAACTTTATTTCTGATTATAAAATTTTTATCAATGTAATTTAACATAAAAAAATTTAAAATTCTGCTACTTGCTCCCTTAAATTTTGGTAGCCAGTGGCCAAGTACCACGTAGCGATTGTGTGCCAGCCGGTTTCCCATGGTTAGAAAAGGCAGCATCACCTGTTGGCACTAAATCCAGGTACTCACAGCAAAGGGGCACACGTGGCTTGGTCTGTTCGTGTTCCTGGGGACCTGGCAGCCCCCTTATTGCGCTATTATTGTCCAGCCAGCGACCTCACGCAGCGGACCATACAACTCATCAATCTCTTCGTCTACCCTCGCCTGGGACACTTTTGCTTGTATCTGAATAGCATAATTGATACAAAAGAACTAGAGCATTACCGGACCATGCTAATCCCCATTGCATCCAACCCATGCAGGGTTACAAATCTTGAGTACCCATACTGGTTAACAAATCTTGATTATAGTTACTTGACCATACCAATAGGTTTCCTGTAACCATTTGATAGGTAGGCTGATATACAAGTCAACCTCTTAACAGCAAAAAAAATTACCTTCCCATGCCAAATATCAAAGAGCAAGGGTTAGATTAGGCACTATTGACTATTTAGCATGTACTTAATGTGTGTAAATAAAAATAAGTATGTGCATATTATGTAATTAACTAGCATGTATGAGAAATGGGCTTATATGTCTTGTACAATTCCTATAAATAATATACTTGAGAGTTCTAATTAATCCGAGTTTTCTTTCAACTGACTCTCAAGGCAACCTTGAGATAGCATCCAAGATTAATATCTCAAACACCATATTCAACGCTTCACTTCTTTGTAAACTATTTTTCCGAAAATGTTTTGAGAAATTACTGAAAATATTAAAATAGGCTAGTTTTAGTCTTAAGTCTTAACCCATGCTCTTGAAGGCAGTAATTGGCTAGAAACTGACATCGACATTTCAAAAGTAACCCAATGCAGCTAACACGCAATTTTATGGCATAATATCAGTATGTTTGAGCAGGGCAATACCCTCCAGTGCACTCATGGTGATAAATAAAAGTTAATGCATTAAAGAATTAAAAGAAGTGAAGAACCCGACAAGAAATGTAGATAATTATTGTCAATGGAATTAATTCACCTGGTTAACCTTTCACTTATAATAATTATATAATTTGGGTTCAATTCTAAGAATCTCTCACTATTATCAGACAAAGAATTTTCTCCTGACTTAAGATCATTCATGTCTATTTCTCAGTAAAAGATTCTTCTTGTTCTCAGTGCCGGAAAGTTCAGTTCTTCCATATACATCAGGCATGCAGCCAAACATGAGGTCTATCGACTCTATCCCAGACTTCAGAACTAAACAGCATGGCTTAAACAAGGTTCCACAAAATTAATGAATAAATCTATCCCATTCTGAAGTTTAGTTCATGAATGTTGTGAACGACTAACATTACAAAATTAATTACATACCTCAGACATAATATGAAGCCCGCTCTCTATAAGACAGGAAATCTTTTTCTGGAAGATTTTTCTTCTGTGATTTAAAATATGCATTGGGATGAAAAACCTTTCTAGGATGAAGCACCTGTAAATGTTATTAAGGGTTTTCTGATTTTACCTGGTTTATATCTAAGTAAACCGTTTAATAAATCTCAGAGCAAGGTGGTTTTGATCCTTTTGACGACGCCTTGGCTGGTAGACGATCATTGTTCAGTCCCTCTTTATCTCAAGTTCAGAATTTTCTTGAGCAAAGGTCCCTAAGGTATGCGTTATTTTGTTTGGTTAACTACCTAGAGCGTTTGTTGGCTAAGCATAGTTCTTATGATACATTTGCATTTGCTTCCTGTATAATCATTTTGTCTCCAAATGGGTTCTCAACTACGAAGAACTGGCCAGACAACTCTTATTGAATCATCCTTTCCTACTCCTCGAAGCCTTTTTGATATTTTGTCATCTTCACTTAAATTTTAAAATTTAGGAAGTTAAAACTTCATTATTTCCTAGGGTATTTCAATTATAATAGGTAATTGCATACTATCACAACAGGCAAACAAGAATTCTACTTCCATTGTTAGTTGCCATAAGGGTACCACAATCCACTTCTTCTGTTAAAAATTAATCACCGTCTTGTTAATAGAAATGTCAAAAGTGAGTTAGGTCCAACAGTTTGGCTTATCTTATTTGAGGTGGGTTTATATTTTTTTGACTTGTAAAAAATGTGATCTGCTTTGCTCTATCTTATTTAATTTGTGAATTATAGGGGGCAGAAAAAGTTAACCTGCATTTTATGTGTAAAATATATATTGATGTGCAAATTAACCGATTCCGTCTCGTTTAATTGTAAATCAACACGAGTAGAAGACCAACCTGCTTTTAACACTTCTATTCCTCACAAAGCCATGTGGTACTCTTCTCATCTGCTGCTTACTTCTAAAACGAAACACATAGAACTGTAGAAGGGAGCCAGGGTGTCCAAATCACATAAAAAACAGCGAAGCATAGCCATTGTCAATTAATTCTCTGCACAAGTATTATCACAACAATTTTTCATTTAAGAATTTATAAAATTATTTGTTATTATTAAATGGGATGAGACTATGTGTAAGACTCAATGCTGCATTAAATAACAAAATCATTTGGGTTGTTGTGGAGAGAGTCCTGCCTATCAATAAATATCATTTCTGTTTATCTTGTTCATAGGTAAGGGGTCTCCTTTTCTCCACAAAGAAGATCATAATACAGTTGGAAGAACGTAAGAATGTGGATTCTGGCCGCGTCTATTGTGACTGTGCTTGTCATCTTTCTTACTCTCTGGATGATCTCATTGAACACCCCAGAAAGCAGTGCTAGACCCTCCCTCCAGGTTCCAAAGGTTTGCCATTCATTGGAGAAACCCTTCAATTGTTGATTCCAAGTTATTCACTGGACCTCCACCCCTTCATCAAGAAGAGAATCCAAAGGTAATCAATAAGATCATTCATTTGCATTGCATTTCAAACTTGTATTTCTGTATGCCTTCTCTGTCATGAATTAGTGCTCCAGAATGGCAAATCTATGTTGTTTAACCTCTTGCCTTTCAGATTTGGCCCCATATTCCGAACCAGACTGTATGGTCAGCAAGTTGTGGTATCAGCTGACCCAGAATTCAACAATTACCTTGCTTAGCTAGATGGGAGGTTAGTATAAATATGGATGGGTCCATTGGCAAACTTCTTTGTTCCAGACATGGACGGCAAATCGCAGATAAATGTAGTTGCTTTTCTGCACAACCACATTCGAAAGCTTGCATCAAATCATGTTGGTGTCGAATGCATTAAAGAGAAGCTGCTTTCCCAGCTAGCAGACACGATCGGGCAAACCCTACACCAGTGGTCCAGTCGGTCATCGATTGAAGTCAGACAGTCTACTTCAGAAGTGAGTTTCAAGCTCTCCCATTACAACTAATTAATTATTCTTTATCATACTGCATATTTTAATGAATTTCATGTTTCAAAGAGATTACGATGAATGATCCAATTCAATTCTCTTTTATCATTTGACAGATGATCTTTCACTTCTTTGCAAAGCACTACTTCGGTTATGATGCAGAAAAGTCACTTGAGACTGGGAAGATATCAGAACAATTGTTCACCAAGTTTGCAGATGGGCTCATGTCAGTTCCCCTGAATTTTCCTGGCACAGCCTATCACAAATGTTTGGAGGTAATTATAAATCCAAAGAGTGTCTTGGTTGTCATTTTCTACTTAAAGCTAAAACAAAGATTGTCAAATATCAAACTATTCCTATCTAGGCTGAGATCTAAGACAACTCAAAAATTATACTTTCATATGAATTGGTAACAGAACCTTAATTAAGGACCAAGTGGTAATTCATCTTTAAAAAAAGAATGGTGATAACTAAGTCAATATAGGGAAAAACACTTCCCACAATCCCTTTTTACAAAAGGCTTATACATTTTTAATTTATTGAGTTTCACAGTTCAATCTGTAAGATATTATAAATTTAATAATTAAGATTTTATATTGTGCAAATTAAGTGAGAATAAAATTATAAGAATAGGGACTCACTAATATATTCCTCTATGCCCCCATTTTAATTTGTAGCATTGGTCTTTTGTTGATATTGATTCAGGAAGGAAAGAATGCATTCAATGTTATCAAGAATATTTTAGAACAGAGACGCAACTCACCTGAAAATTGTCAAAGAGATTTTCTAGATCAAGCGATCCAAGAGATGGCAGAGGCGAAGATTATGACTAATGATCAGATTGTTTACACCATTATAGGGATCTGGTTTGCTACCTGTGCATCAATCTCTTGATTGTGACATTAATGTTCAAATTTCTTTCAGAGTATCCTTCAGTCATAGAGGAACTTACAGTATGCAAACATAAACTCAATCATTTAATCTTTCTGCTAATGTAAAAACTAACCTTGTCACAATCATTCATATATATATAAGGTGGAACACGAAGAAATTCTCAAGTGCAGAGATAAATCAAGCTCCTCACTAACATGGGATGAGTACAAGTTAATGAAATTTACCCAACAAGTAATACTGAGCATGAAGTCTTAGATATACGTAAAAATTCATTTTGAGATTACTGAAATTACTCACTGTAATAATGTTTAATTACCATGTGAGTTTCAGGTAATCAATGAGGCTCTGAGGTTCTCAATTTTGATTCCTGGGGTATTACGAACAACAATTGAAGATATCCAAGTCAAAGGTAAGCTTTCCTTTTCAACTACTAATATATCATTTTCTCTATATTACTAAATTTTTCTTTTTTTTTTCTTTTTGGGTTTTGTTTCTATTCTTAGGTTTTTTTTTTTTTTTGGTACACTCTATTCTTAGATTCTACTACTTGATAATGTTGGCGCTTTTGTATGAAATTTGCGGATTACACAATTCCAGCTGGTTGGATCATTCTACTTGCTAATCCTGCTCTTCATCTGAATTCTGAGATATATAAGGATCCACATCCCTTTAATCCATGGCGCTGGAAGGTACTTCACAAAATTTATATATCTTTAATTTTTTTCCCCATCTTTGTATAGATTCCTTGGCACAACTTGTCAATGGCCAATTTTTTTGAAAAAAGAAAAGCATAACATTTTAAAAGCTGAAACTTTGATGCTTTTTGATTCATATATACAAGGACCTTGATGCCGATACTTTATCTAAAAATTTCAAGCCTTTTGGAGGAGGATCAAGGCAATGTCGCCTTTTGGAGGAGGATCAAGGCAATGTCCAGGAGCAGAGCTAACAAGAGCTTTCTTGTCCACCTTACTTCATATTCTGGTTACCAAATATAGGTACATATATGACGAAAGAAATTTCTTTCACTGTGACTGCAGATGGCTATTTAACTGCATGAAGATATGTGTTTAGATACATATACAGCAACAGAAGTAATTCATCATTTATGACTTGTATCTGTCTATATATGGTAGGTGGAAAAAAATCAAAGGAGGAAAAGTTGTTAGCAATCCTACTCTTGCCTTTCGTGATGGCATTCATATCAAGGTCTGGGAGAAGGAAGATTGAAATAATAAAATCTATTGTCCATATCAAGTGTCACTGTGTGAGATAAGCATAGCTAAGTAGTTTAAAATATATGAATTACGTTGGTTTAAAAATAATATTCACTCGTAAAGGCATGTAACCATCACTTCAAAACTCTCCCTCGAGTGTGATATGCTGTATGTACTAGCAGTGTGTTACTATTGCTCGGGAATGAAATTTCCACAACACAATTCCTACAAAAGCGTGCCCTTTTGATCGGTTTGAATCACATATTTTAGTTTGTAAACTTTAAAAAATTTAATAGTTTAAACTTTGTTAAATAAAAATAAATGCATGTCTTATTTGATCGGTCAAATTTTATATTTTAGTCTATAAAATTTAATTAATTTAATAATTTAAATTTTGTTAAATAAAAATTATGTAAGAATAAATATGAGAAAATAAATAAACTATTATTGTCCTATGTGAGCTTGGTTGTTTGATAATTTTTGCTTGTCACTTTATTGTCTGGTTCATATTGCCTTGAACTCTGGATTATAATTATATGAAGTCTACGACTTAACTTCAGCTTGTTTTGCTTCAAATTTTGTAACATGTTCAGCCACATTAGAACCTATGAATAGCACCAAAACTCTTCATATGGCACTGCTTCCTCCTTCTGGTTATTACTAGGTAGCTAGTATAAAAAGTTTCCAAAGAAATTTGACAATGCTGAAAGACTGATATTACGCAAGGAATCAGGTCTGTCCATGGTATCTTCTGCTTTCAAACCACATTTTGGCCGCATGCTTATACCTCACAGATATGTATTCTGCTATAGCTTGAGTTCTGGTTGTATTTCTGCTGGTTACTTGTGAAATTATTTTCAACAATGGAACCTTCTACTTGTATTTACATATAGAGTAGCAAAATTACATCTTGTTGGTACTGGAAAGCTCGTCCCATAATCCTATTCTCACAAAATACTCATATTTAATAGTATAAATTTTTAGATCAATTAAGTTTCATAATTTAATTTATAAAATTTAATAGTTTAAATTCAATCAAATAAAAATTATATAAGAATAAAGGTATACAAATAAAGGACTGCTGTTTGAATCGGATTATTGATATGCTTATTGGCTTCTCTTCAGAGGCTCAAGAAAACTCAAATCATACCTTATGAGACATACAAAGGCATAACAGTTTTACAAACAAGTCAGTCTTGTTAAATGCAATGATCTCAGGTTGGCAACCAAAATGAAGTGATCGAAAACTAATGTTTCTTGTAAATTACTTAAAAAGAATTCACGTTAATAAATTACAGCAAAAGAGGTGATTGAGAAGGCAGCGGCAGTAAGAAGCCTGCTGGAACTACAGAAAGATAATACGTACCTAAAAGGACTTTAAAATATGTTACCTCAGCTTTTTACGTATCAGACAGATCCAAGTATTATTTTTACCGAGTTACTCCTGCTGAAACTTCTCACATTTCAGAACCAGAACTGCATTTGCTAGAGCCACATCTGATTATTTCGTTCAGATATCATCTAATGGTAAATTGGCAACCATTTATATGCATTAATCAGAATGAGAGAATCAGATTAAGAGAGTAGCAGCCATCCTACCCAGCAACCTTACCATGGCAGAGATATAATTCAAGCTAATTCATTTTCTCTGTAGATTGATTAGACACACTGTTAGATATGAAGTTATAGTACTTATATTTCAGAATTTCACCCTTTAGATAGAGACGTAAAAAACGTAATTTACAATTACCCTACGAGAAGCTTAACATTGTGACTCACCGTAATAAAGCACTAATGATACACCAAACCAAAAACGTGCAATAAACAACTTGTTATCGAATTAGTGACAAAAAGGGGCCAAGGGAAAGAGGAAACGAAAACTTATAATTTAGATCCATTCCTTTGGGTTAATGCATGCGTCTAAAAGCTTCCACTCTTCACTTCCCTCCTCTGGTTTCTGCACAGAAAATAGTACCACACTTTCAGTAGGAACCCCGAAAATTGAAGTCAGCAGTATGCTACATTAAATATTTACAACAAAAAGATCATAATATCTTACATGATCATACTCCCAACGAGCAGTCAGAGGGAGAGAAACAAGAATACTCTCAATTCTTCCTCCAGTTTTTAGACCAAATGTTGTACCCCTATCATAAACCTGTAATTGAAAAATCATAAGACATACTTCAGGACTAATCTACAAAGCACTACTATGTGTATGATCTTAGAGCTAGGTTTGGTACCAAATTGAATTCAACATAGCGTCCCCTTCGCAATTGTTGCCAAGCTTTGTGCTGATCTGTGAAGGGCAGATCCTTCCTTTTCTCTATGATAGGTATATAAGCAGGAATAACAGAATTTGCACATTCTGCAAGTAAATTACAGTTTATAAAGCATGAGAGAAAAAGAGCTAGATATCTTATAAAAGAGAAGCATCATTTTATATGTGCAAGCAATTACCGGTAGCAAAGGAAAGGAGCATCTCCTGATCATAGTCATTCAGATCATCAAAAAATATGCCTCCAAGCCCTCTCCTCTCGCCCCGATGCTGCATGCAGTATTAAGAGCCAAAATAAGGCAACAGTCAACAAAAGCATATGCCATCCACTCTTGATTCAATGATAAAATTTATAATGAACCCATAGTTACAATTGAACATTTATGCTCATAAATCCTGATTTACGTCTTATTCTTGCTCAGAATATTCAGTGACTATTGACTAATTGATCTGACTTACACTACCACCATCATTTCGTCATCCATCAGCTCAACTTCACCATTGCTAATCACTTTTCATCTTGCCAATAACATCAAGCCAACTATCATCACCATCGCTCTGCCATCACCTTGATCAACCTGTCGTGTACCCCCATTATACTCTAGAATTGCTATCGTTGCTCCACCACCACCATTTACTACCTCATCATTCAACCGTCATCACTTTGCCACACAAACTCTAATATTTTATTTTTGGTATAAACTCTAATATTAACTCAACCCTTACATCTCCATCTATAAATTGCCAACATTGCTCCCCCATCATTATGCACCATGTTCCACCATTGCTAGTGTAGTCACTTATTTTGTGAGAAGAGAGAGAAAGAGAAAGAAAGTCCTTTTGGGTGAACATTCTTAAAGTTATTAGATTCCTTATGACTAGGTCATACTTTATACAAATAGGTTATGAGCCATGGGCCCATGTACAGTGTAGTACAATCAAGAATAGGAAATAAACAAAAACAGGAAGCTACTACTGTGTACACCATTCCAACACTAGTCATCTTTCTCACCCCACTGCTCTCATCTCTCCTCACTACTATATCACATACATTATGATCATTATGAACTTCATCAAGTAATAACAACCAGAGACTTCTCTACTATCACCAAACCATTTCACCCACTCTTGCTGCTTAATATCAATAATGCTTCCACAGCCATTATTTGCATGTTTGTTCTCACTTCCACTACCATTCATTATATATAAAACTTTCCAAACTTCATGATAATATACTAAATTAATTTATATATGCCTATTCTTTACTTTAAGCTAAGAAACTTAATACTAGACGCTCCACAATTGGTTTGTTTTTTTGGTCAGATTCAGTTTTATCAAACAGAAGCTAAACTTGTGGTCAGATACCATTATTAAAGTTCCATTCTGTGAAACAAGTTGAAGAACCATACCTTAATACAAAAGTAATCATCACACCATTTCTTGAATCGTGGGTAAAATGTAGGATCAAACTTGTCACAAGCACATTTTTGAATCTACAATGGAACCATGATAAAGGTGAACTTAGTAAAGATCTGTTTTAATATTTTCATACATAAATATATCATTTTGTAAAGATACAGATGGCACTGAAAAATCATCTGGAAGAACTTCTAAAGGGTTGAATATTCACTTTTCTCATACAGAAACCTCTTTTTTATACCAATTTGGAGAAAAGAACCTTGGGAGATGCGAAAATCTTTGTTAGAAGAATCAGGAAGAAAATGATGAAAATCCCATTAAGTTTCCAATTAAAATGTTTAGGGAGCATTACATTAATGTTTTAATTTCCCTTTTTCAGTTTTCTATCAGATGATATAGAACTGCAAAAATTGTAGAAACGTTAATTAAATTAGTGAATACCAGCAAGAACCTGAATCTTCAAACAATATTAAAATTACTCACATAAGAATCAAGATTTTTAGGTGTGACTTTTTAAAAACAATGGAAATGAATCAATTCTACTTTCTTTTAAAATGCTGATCTTTAACCAAAATATGTCTGAAACCAATGCATTGTGTGTGAAGTACATACTGAATGGAAATGCTTGACATCTTCCTCAAAAATGTAAGCAGGAGTCAAGTCTGTTCCCCCGCCAAACCACCACTGTCTAGGTGCTCCAGGAGCATCTGCAGAATGCAACAATATGACAAACAATGAATTCTAAATCTAGTAGAACTACAATGCACAAATATGACAATGGCAGCACATAATTTGGGTACAGAACTACACAGTTTTGAAATTCACTTTCTTTTCGAACTATCTTTCTTAGACAAAGAAACTATTTAACAATACAAGATTTCCAACTCGTGGTAGAGAATACTAAGTACCAAGTGCTTTTCATTCTTTAGTAGCTTTTCTTTTCTCCTTAAAATTATAAGTACATATAGGAAATAAAAGAAAAACGGAAATTAATTATCATAACTGAACATAAACTTGAGAACAAATAGATGTACCAACGAGTTAGTTTAGAGTGACTAAATTGCAGATAGAATGAACTTTGGTCAGATAAGAATCTCAAAGAATTTTCTGCTCTTGTGCAAACAAACCTGTTTGTTAATCATCATTTATAAGAAAATAGTTATCAAACTTGGCATTTTAAGATTTAGAGACTACTGTGGGAGACCACAAGAGGAGTCATCACCATAATGAACTGTATTCATTACTTCACTATAAACAAGTGATCAAATATAAATCTACAAACTTGAAGGGAAGTATATTATAATGAGGTTTGAAGGGAATTAAAAGCTTTTGGGGAAGAAAACATAATTTGACCAGGTGATAAATTAGATTATCTGCCAGCTGATACAATGAGTCACCTAATGGAAACACAAAACAGTTCCAGAGAACAGATTTTGTGTAGACTGAGTCTAAAAAGACAGGTGCATTAAGCCAAGCAAATGGCACCACTTCAACTAGTTTTCACTTTGAGTTTGACATAAAATAGTTACTTGGGACCAATTATAACCAGACATAGACTGGTCTAGATGAAACTGGAAGCTGTATCTGAGTACAATTGGCCCCACTTAAATAGTTTCTCTCAAACTTCAAAGTTAAACGAGGCGGAATTGACTTAGTCCATCCATCTCAGATAGACAATGTCTATCTAAGAATTTTTCGCTCTGAGCAATCGTCAAATCTGATCCCCAAGGCCTAACCTACAGAAAAAAAAGAAGAAACTTTAAACGAAGGACTACGCAAGGAACTCTAGTATTACAATTTCTTTTCCTTTTAATCAGTATTTAGTGAAAGAGGGCATGGTGAGCGGCCTGTCTGTGGAAGACATCACAAGGCCACCCGATGGGAGGCTTTATCCACTATGAAACCTGTAATATGAAAGACATATGCAAGACCCCATGTTTGATTGGGTCAGATAATTCCTTAGTGCTCAGCCATTTTACCATTGACACTTCTACAAGGTGTTAAACTCTTGCATGCCCTAACATAAAGTGAAAGAACTACTGCATTACACCCAGGATCTCCACTAACTTACTAAAGCAACCGTCAAAGGAAGAAGTGCAGTGTCAGGTTTGGTGAGTCATAAGTCACAATGCACATTTACTTTTTATTAGAAAGAGGAAGTGAAAATTTCTCATAGCCAAATTTTCAATAAGTGCGACAGCAGAAAAATGTGCTCTTTAAGCCTCATGTTTGGTGCAGGTAAAATTTACCAGAAAGAACAAATTCAAATCCACATTGCTACGCTAATGTCACTTAGATAAGCTTTTCTTATAATGAACTCCAACATGCAGTGTATGGAACTGATATTTGATATGACTGTTACGTAAAATGCAGTTTAATATTAGAAATGTTTTCGGCAATATGAATTGAAAATAACTCTCATGGCATCAAACGCAGTTTCAGAACGGGCATGTCAGAGTATTTGTAAAATAAAAATAAAGAAAAAAGGCGTGGCCAGAAATGTAATAAAGCTTAGGGTATTACCTTTGGGAGCATCAGTTTCAAAATACCGATAATTGAAATGTAATGTTGGGGCAAATGGGTTCTTTGGATGCAAAACCTGAAACAGGGACAAGTAAAGAGGGCAGACTAATTAGACGAAAATTAGAGGTGAGTGAAGTATTAATCAACAAAGTAGCACAATCCACCATATACATGTTATTACATAACTTAAAAGCTCAAATCAAAATGTTCTATCAAACACACTTTATCTGAACTATTTACGACGACCAGGAATAGGGTCTATGAAATTCCAATTCAATGTGCTATAATTGAACAATATTTGCAACGGAGGAACATCAATTCATACTCACCGAGCTGACTCCAGCCGCAAAAAAAGGAACAGGACCAGGTTTTTGATCAGGAGCAGCTGCAGCTTTGGCAGCACGATAAGCCTCCGGTGGCATTACACCATAAACAACGGAGACATTAACCCCGGCTTTCTCCCAGACAGCACCATCCTGAAGAACCCTGCTAATGCCACCGCTACCACCGGGCCTGGACCAAACGTCCTCCTTGAACTTGGCCCCACCATCAGCTGCTTCAATAGCGTTGCACACACTGTCCTGAGCCTCCCTTATCATCTTCTCAAAGCGGGCCCTCACAGAAGAGGAAGAAGTCGTCCGATCGTTATCGTCGGATTCTCTGAGAAAAGTTTGGGGTCGTTGGGCTTCTGGGGTCTCTTTCTCGATCGAAATGGTGGCTCGCACTACTCCTACGTTAATGGGTTTTCTCTGAAAATGCACAACTTCACTTTGAAATCGAGGTTTCAACCTCTTCTTGTTGCCGAGTAATATTGCAGTGGGAGAAGAAAAAGGAGATGAAGACGAGGAATTAAAGGGAAACAAAGCGAAAGCGGAGGAAGGAGCAGAGACAATGCTTGCAGAAGGCATTACTGGGAATGGGAAATAGCCCAATTGGGCTCTTGGCTTCAGATTGATTTGGAAAACAGTGTTAAAAAGAAGACCGGAACTTGAAATATGCTTTATATGATGATAAGGTGGTGACTTCTCTCTGCTTTTACCATCGGAAAAACAAGTGGCAAACTGTTTCTACTTTGTAGCATTGGCGGCAACTGCAAATGGGATAGGACAAATCCATTATTAGAATCTAACAACTACGCCCATGGATTTAGATGGGATATGAAATCTCCCCTGCTGCGCAAGACTTACGTTACCGGGTTAGTGGGAAAAGTACTGGTGTCCACTGGGTTGGGCCTTTTGGTGGGATCCTTTCATTCTATCTAATAGGCTGTACTATTTGATATTATTGGTAATTGTGTACGAGGTTTTCATTACACAATTCCATTTGGTTGGATGGATCATTCTAATTCTTAATCATGTTTTCTTTATCTGAATTCCTAGGTATATAAGAACTCACTTACCTTCAATCTATGGTACTGGAAGCTGATTCTTAGCATTTATATCTCTTAAATATTTTTTATCCTATCTTTATTAGATTCCGTAGCACCAAATTTAAAGAAAAAAAAAGCATTACTTCTTAAAGGTTTAAACCTTATTATTTTTTGGTGAATAATGATAGTAATATATGGGTTAAGCATACAGAAGTATTAATATTGAAGAGAGAAAAAATAAAAAAGAGGGAATGTAAGTAATTATACAAAAAATGTGTAAAAATAATGTATACATATATCAGTATCTTTTTTGATTCATATATACAAGGACCTTGATGCCACCAATTCTGATATCTAAAAATTTCAACCCTTTTTGGTGGAGGATGAAGACAAAGTCCAGCAGCAGAGCTAACAATATAGTATAGTTTGTCTTAAAATATATTTATACCTAACTTAGTAAAATGACCCTTAAAAGTAATTTTCAATATTAACTGATAAAATTAATCTTAAAATAGTATTTTAAAATTAATATATTATAAAAATAAGTTTTTTAAACCTTAATTAAATCAAATGAGTTTTATTTAATTAATTTGGCACTATAAGAGTTGATGATATAAAATTTGAGAACGGTAAATCCCCACCAAAATAATGTGTAGATCACTATAGATGGTAAAATTCTAATATATTTAATAATTTAAAATTTTTAAATAAGGTATTTATGAGTGTTGTTTGGAAATAAATTTAGGCTGCAATTAACAGAGGAACTGTTATATATTATCCTTAGTTGGGTCTAATTCTAGGTTTTCAAAATAGATTCCCCGTTTCCCTTTTCTCAAGCTCTAGATCATTACTCAGCTCGGCGGTGCCCTTCGCACCACCGGCAGCTCGCCGCCATCACGCTATTCCGATTGTACTCTGAAGCTACCACAGGGAGTGCCCCTCAAATTTAAAGATCAGATTTTCATTCTTGTCACTTTTCTCAGGTACCCTCCCCTCTCCCTTCTTCTTTGTCTTACAATTTCCTGTCTCTAAATTTTTTATTGCTTTTTCTTCTTATTTTCTCTACATCAGCAAATAGTCAATGCAAACTTTCGCTTCTTCTGGGTTTTGCGTCAGAACTGAAGAATATTGTATATTTGGGTTAGTTTAACATAGC
The DNA here is from genome assembly GCA_037013595.1 of Dicorynia guianensis. Lineage (NCBI taxonomy): Eukaryota > Viridiplantae > Streptophyta > Magnoliopsida > Fabales > Fabaceae > Dicorynia > Dicorynia guianensis. The sequence continues at coordinate 32,354,689 of JASUAB010000005.1, forward strand.
AAGGCGAGTAGTGGGTGAATTGCGTTTATTAGCATGGTTCTTTTGGCTGGGAGTTGATCCACTTCGTTCCAATGCAATTCAGTTTGTTTATTTGTGGTCCAATTTTGTTTACTGAGATTGTTATTGGTCTTTTCTAGGATGGGGGTTGGTCGTGAAGTCTCAATCTCACTCGATGGTGTGAGGGATAAGAACCTAATGCAGCTGAAGAAGCTCAACACTGCTCTTTTCCCTGTTCGATATAACGAAAAATACTATGCTGATACACTTGCTTCAGGCGAATATTCTAAACTAGGTTCAGTTTACTGCTTCTGACTGATATATATTATCATTGTATAGTTGTTCAGGACTGTAAGATTTTTTGGTTTGATATTCATTGCAATACTTTCTGTTGGTTTGAGTTATTTGATATTTTCAGCTCTTGCTTCTAGTACTAATGGTTTCTTTTCTTCTGCATGGGCTTGTAATATCTATTGTTGTTTCAGCATTTGACCTTCTGTTAGCCTTCATTATTTGCAACTTTATCTCATTGCTCTTGGATCGTGGTTACTGTTGCATCTTTCTTAAATTTGTTTTTGGCTTTTCCTTTTTCTTCTTTTTTCAGCGGTTTCTGATGAGTATTTTTGGATTTTGGTTGAATGATTAGACAATTGTTTACGAGGAATCATAGGTCATAAAGAATTTGCCTTGAAGCCTTTGTAAGAGCCTAATGTTGTTTGGTTTCATTTAGTATTGAAAGTTTTCTGTATATTACTTCTTTGGCATGTAAAAGGTTCTGATGAGTGGGGTATTATAAGAAGGATGATAACCAAAACTTGTAATTTGATGTCAGGCAAATAAATCCTTAGCAGCGTCTACCTATTATTTGATGCTGAAGCATTAGTTTGCCAAATTTTTATCATAGATTCTGTTTTCAAGTTAGAAAATAGCTGAGCACTGAGATTAACATGTCTGCTTTTCTTCCTTTTGATTGAACTGTGAGGAAAGGTTTTTAAATTCTCCTAATGACAAAATCCAAGTGCCGTGACCCCTTTTGGCCTTGTTCTTCTTTAAAACCATTAGTTTTAGTCTTATAGATATTGTGTGTTAACTTATATGTTCTATGTATTCCCTTAAAGAATGTTTCTAATCTCACACACCTGAGCTCTTGTTAAGATTGCCTGTAGCTTCCTTTTTGGGTTGTTGTTTAAGATTTTTATCCCACTGCCAAGTTAGGTAGCATAAGACATACTGAAAATTGTTCTTATCTGAAAGTATGTAACAATAGTGTTGTAGTCATTTGATTATTACTTAATTCAGATTGGTTTTCTTTTGCATTTAATCTGAATTTCCTTTGTAATTTAGATTTTCTGCCTTTGCTTTATCCATAACGCATTTTTATGCCCCAAAAATAAAAAACCTCCCCTGGTGCATTTTGTTTTCTCTTGGAGAATTTAATTCTGTTTATAAAAGCATACTTTTTCCTCCTTTTTGCCTAATTGCAAGTCAGGTATGCCCCACCTTGAAATGGGGATGAAATAACTCAGTTGTTTTTGAGGTCGCATACCCCAGTCATGTTCTTTAAACAAATACCATAGGAGCAGCCGGGAACAGGGGAAGGGTTTTGTCACTATGAATACATGACACTGTTAATAAAAATGTTTTTAAGCATTGGTCTTGTCCACTGAAGTTCAGTTTAGGTTGTAGTCTGCTTTCTTCTTCCCTTATTATCTGTGGGATCTATTAAACCACAAATGTGCTCTGTCCTTACCTTTGTTTTGGGCTTTCAGTATATGTTAACATGCACATATTGAACAAATTCCAAGTGATAGTATGTTTAGCGAAGATTAATTCTTTCCTGACATATAAGGGTATGTAGCCTTTCCAAATTAGTTTGATAAGAGTGCTTGCAGGAACACGAGATAATTTATATATTTTGAACCCTGCAAATTTTACTTTGTCAATCTTTGATATCTTCTATATTTTAAAGTATTTTTCATTTCCATGTTTCAAAAAGATTTTGGACTAGGTATTGGAATGCATATATTACTTTTATTTATAGTCCTGACTAGCCCGTTTGATATTTTGTATGTGCTTTAAATCTGATGGCAATATGGATTAGACACGATGATTGGATTGGTATACAAGGAAACTGTGGAATTTATTGTCATATTTTCAAATGTAAGGAATTATTTTGAAGGTTTTTCATGCATAGAATACACTTATCCTGTTAAGTTTGACTTTGTATTCATCATGACAGTACATTAGTAACCTGAGAATAATGTTATGCCTTTTTCTTTCAGCTTACTACAGTGACATATGTGTTGGTGCGATTGCATGCCGTCTTGAGAGGAAGGAAGGTGGGGCAGTCCGCGTGTACATAATGACTTTGGGTGTTTTAGCACCTTATCGTGGACTTGGTATTGGTAAGGACGAACTCAACTCTTTTCCCAGTGGCAACTTGATAGATGAATTGATTTTTTGGTTATGACTTATGACTCTTCCTGGTGTGTTTACTTGCCTAAGTTTAGTTAACAAAAATCAATTAAGTGCCACCAAAATTGATATATTTTGCATATTGCATCATATGAAAAACATTTAGGTGTTCAAATAAGTGTAGTCATTGTTGTAAAATCTGTTGATTCCATTTACACTTGTTACCTACATGCTTTTATAAACTTTTGTAGGTTCTAATTTTGTCATATGAATGTTGGGATTTATGCAGGAACGAGGTTGTTGAACCATGTTCTTGATCTTTGCTCCAAGCAAAACATTTCTGAGGTGTATTTGCACGTGCAGACGAACAATGAAGATGCCATAAAGTTTTATAAGAAATTTGGGTTTGAAATCACAGAAACAATCCAGAACTATTATACAAACATCACACCTCCTGATTGCTATGTTCTTACCAAGCATTTGGGTTCTAGCCCGAGCAAGAAATAATATTTTAGAGCTAGCTAATTTGGGGGAAGTACTTGGTGATTGTTGCATTATTCATTGGATTTCTCAAATTTTGCATACTACTAAAGCTCACTCTGTCTCTTATTCTCTTTCGTCTTACTCGCCCATACCAAATTCGTTTTATGTTCGTTAATATAGTAACAAATGGTGTTTGGTGTACGAGTTTCACCATGCTTGGTTTTTTAAGGATATATCATAGATTTACATATATTTATTCTTAAACAATTTTATGAATATTTTTTATATATTTTTTATTTATTAAAATTAAAATTAATAAATGAATTAAATTTTATAAACTGAATTGTTAGAGTTAGTTTATTTAAATGTTCACAGTTATTACTTTGGAATAAGATTGTGGGCATTTTCTAGGAATAAGATTAGGGAAGCAGCTTAATTCTTATAAACGTATCGTAATAACTTGTTTGGTTATTTGGCTAAAATGTCTCTTTATCAAACTATTTACTGATATATGCTTATTATCAAACTATTTATCAAAATGCTTTTTAAAATAAATTCAATTGAAAATGCTTTTTAAAATAAATTCCCTCAATTGAATATCTTCACAATTGATCATTGAGGCCTTAATTTTTTCTAACCCTAGTCTATAATGTTTTTATGAAGGCCTGTTGCAATTTATAAGGAGTTAGTGTATAAGATATGTATAATGTATTAATAAAAGTAGCTTTTTAATATTGCAGTGTACATGTGTTTTACATTACAGTAATCTTTATGTACTCTTTTTTTTTTTCCCTTATAAATAGATTTGTCTTTCTCATATTTTCCTATATTTAGATTGAAAAATGATACACTCACACTAAGAAAGAAATAATTTTTGAAGAAAAGAAAAAATATTAAAAACATATATATAAAAATATATATGAATTGTGTACAAAATTAAATTTATATGTGCCAGCTAAGGTATAACAGAGTTATAGTTCGGGAAATACCACTTGGATATTAAGCCTTCAATGACAATGTAACGTAATGCTAATAGGAAGAAAACAATATCCGCTATCCGATTCATGCATCTTCTTGCCACGTGTATGCCCTCCGTTGGAGAACCAGATCCTCCCCATATCTTATAAACTCAAAACTTGGGCCACCTTCGGTATTCATTATCCACCAGAAGTTTGATGCCACTGTGTCGGTGGCCACAAGTAGTGGCTCAGCTTACTCCATATCTTGTTCCTTTGGCTTATTATTGGTTCCCGCAATAAATATCGCTCTTTTAACCCATTACCAGATTTCAACATTAAAGAAGCAAACTCTCTTTCGCTACTGCTGTGGAGGCAACCAAAGAGGGACATTGAACATGGCTGCACAAGCTCTGGTATCCTCATCGTCTCTAACTGCGTCAGTGGAGGCTGCAAGACATGTTCTTGGAGCAAGACCGCTCCAATCTCCAATAGGGTCTTCAAGAAAAGCCTCCTTTGTTGTCAAGGCAGCTTCTACTCCACCTGTCAAGGTCTCTCTCTCTTTCAGTCTCTCACTTACCATGTGTTTGTGTGTTTTGAGCTGCACATAGATATTAATAACGCTTTGTCTATGTGGGTTGTTTTAAATTTCAGCAAGAAGCAGATAGACAATTGTGGTTTGCATCAAAACAGAGTCTTTCTTACTTGGATGGCAGGTAAGTCTCATGTCATTGTCTGAATGGCTAAATTGTTTTCCTGTGCCACTAGGAACTTGATAGATCAGTGTGTGAATGGCGTTTAGGGTTCAACTTAGTAGAGTGATAGATGAAATTAAAAGTTTCTGAAATTGACATTATTTGGCATGAATTGCAGCCTTCCTGGTGACTATGGATTTGATCCTCTTGGACTATCTGATCCTGAAGGAACAGGAGGGTTCATTGAGCCCAGATGGTTGGCATATGGTGAGGTCTTTAATGGGCGTTGTGCAATGATGGGTGCAGTTGGTGCCATAGCACCTGAGATTCTTGGCAAGCTTGGTTTGATTCCTCAGGAAACAGCACTCCCCTGGTTCAAAACTGGTGTTATTCCACCAGCTGGGACATATACCTATTGGGCGGACCCTTACACACTCTTTGTCTTCGAGCTGGCACTCGTGGGATTTGCAGAGCACAGAAGATTCCAAGACTGGGCCAATCCTGGCTCTATGGGGAAGCAGTACTTTCTGGGGCTAGAGAAATATTTGGGAGGTTCTGGTGACCCAGCTTACCCTGGAGGACCTTTCTTTAACCCTCTTGGATTTGGGAAGGATGAGAAATCCTTGAAGGATTTGAAGCTCAAGGAAGTGAAGAATGGAAGGTTGGCTATGTTGGCAATGTTGGGTTACTTCGTACAAGCTCCAGTGACGGGAGTTGGACCCTACCAAAACCTCCTGGATCATTTGGCTGACCCTGTTCACAACAACGTCTTGACCAGCCTCAAGTTCCACTAAATGTATTATATCTGTTGCATCTTCTACCCTACTGGTTGTTGCTTGGCAATACCAAAATCCAATCGCTTCTCTCTGTTGCATCCTGTAATTCTCCTCTTGATGTAGCTATGTAAGAAATGAGTCAAATGACATCTTCAGAACTGGAAAGATTAGACCACTTATTCAACTTTAACTTGCAGTGCTAAGCCTTGCTAATCTTCTCTTGAACATAACTATGTTATAGTTTTAAGAATTATTTCTGTTGAGACAAAAATAGAGGCTTGATTAACATGGGTTAAATTTCTATTGAATTGAAAGTTATGGCAATTAACTAAATGGTTTGAATTAATAAGCGGAAAAGAAAAAGTTCAATGTATAAGAAAGTTCCATCTAAGTGGGAATACAAATAGTTAACAAAGTGTGAATTATTAAATTTAATAGGTTTTATACACTTATAAAATTAAGAGGCTTAATAAAATTAATTATTGGGATCAATTCTTTTAAATTAGATTTTTATAAATTTTAATTTGTAAAAATAAAAAAATCTTATAAAAAAGTATAGAGAGACCTTAATGGGCTAAAAGTTAGAGGTGTTAAAATGAATTAATTTATCTTGCCTCACATTGACAGATCAAAAAATTATTAAGAGATAGGACGGGATGGGTTAACCTGTGAACTTATACTTTTTTTTACATAAAAGTATGTTAGCCTCCATAACTTTGTCAATTAAACAAGGTAGAATGGGATTAATCTATTTTAACATGTCTACTTGGAGTAGTGAATTTAGAAAATGTGTTAGAGATTCTGAAATTTATTTATGTTAAATTTAAACACTATCATATAGTAGTTTGTATATAAATTGTGAAAAAAATGCATACATATTATTATTCTTTTTAAGAATTTAAGTTTACTTAATGTTGTAAGTATTGTGGCTAATATTACGTTCTTCGTTATAAGTTAAATCTAACAAAAAATACCAGTTTATATATAACTAGTAGTAAGTTGAGCTTGCTTCACTTTATACAAATTTTCAAAACTTATGGTCAAATTAAATATAATGATTAACCATATAGACATTTATTTATAAATTATGCACACATGAACCTCTCATCTATACTTAAGCAACTTAATTGAAATTTGAAGTTACTAATGAGTTCAATTTAAGTTGTATAAAACATGTAGATGATGTTTTTATGAAATTTGATTAACTTTCTATTGATTTTGAATTGTGTAAATAATGGAATGTATCTCTATTGAAGTCTGTATTTTAAATTATGTGAACAAAATTAGAGTAAATTATTACAATTCATCTTGTATTTTAATTTTATTATACAATTTTTTAAACTTTTTTAAGATATTTTTTAACCTCTTGAGTAAAAGACTAATTTCCTTTAAAGTAAAAGTAATAAGCAAAAAATGTATCCTAAAAAGAGCAATTCTAAACTTAGAGTCGAATTGACAAATTGCCTCAAAGTTTTTTATGACACAACTAACTATCATTATGTTAACATTTTATTCTTTTTTTTAATTTTTAAAACACACGTAAATCTCCTATGACAAATATTAAAACTTTACCCACATCTTTCCTTTAATTGTTTCAAAAATTTTTAGAAGTCTCCTTATACAAATTAATGATTGAGTTAATCACTTTGACCCTTCTTGCATCTTCTCTCTATTACATAAAGCTCTCATATTTTTTGAAAATTTACACAAACCTTTTTATAATAGAAAAAATTTGTAAATCCTCTTGAAGTAAGTTATTTCTTACTATAAATCAATAAAATCAAGTTATCAAAGATTTGTGACATTTTTTTTTATCAAATATAAGTGTGTTTTATCTATACAATTAAAAAATGAGTGAAATATACCATGTAAAATAACAACATAATACATGATTAAACATAATATCTATCTATCTGTATATAACTAAATATATTTAATTGAAATCACCAGAAAATATATATTTAATTGAGCTACGCAGACTTGATTTCATTAATTTAAATTAAGTTGAATGTGCATGTCCACCACATGATCTTTCAGTACACGCTCATCACAAAATGTGGAGATCAATATAAGGCTGTCATATTGCTTTAAGAAATGGTGGTGCTGCTAATCTCCTACTCAGTGAAATAGAGAGCATAAAGTTTCAGACTTTAGTGGTAAAGTTTTCATGGTGATTTAGGGTAGTGGAAGTAGTTTGAGGAATATTAGTCCCTGGAATATATTCCACTTTGCAAGCGCTTTCCTCTTTTCAGACCCAAACTTTAACCTCTCTTTGATGTAATTGAGGAAATTTGTTTGGTATGGTACATTTGTTGTGATTGTCAGATTGGACTTGGGTTCATGAATTCATTTGTACCCTTGAAACATAGTATAGGTTTTCCCTCACAATTTTATCGTTATTGCATACATTGACCTCGTTGTTGCTTATTACTAAGAAAAGAGGTTTTTTTTTTTACAATAATAAATCACTTGACACATCAATAAACGTGACAATTAAAAGCGATTTTTTTTTTTTTGGATAAAATTTACAACAAAGGAGATTACATTAAGATATGTTACAAATTTAAAAAAAATTTACAATAATATTTTCAAATGAAAACAGAAGATTTTTGTCTAAGCACAACCACATTTGTTGAGCATGATTTAACTTCACATTAAACACAGTTTGGTGCAATTGTGGGCAGACAGCAAGAAGGGAAAGATGCATCTCGTGATGGCAGCGGCAGAAGGAATATGCTTTGCCGTGTGCTAAATAAAATAATTGCCTTCCAAGCAATACAGTTTTCACACCAAACAAATCACTCCCACACCATTTGGTTGGCAACCGCCATAATATCAATCAACATCAGAGCGACAACTACGAAAGCTTAGCAGAGAAATAGGGGGAAAAAAAACAAGTGGAGATATTTTGTGCATTATTTGTATTCTGGGAAGCAAAATGAAAAGGTTGTCCTCAATTTATGCTTCTTCTTTTTTTTCCCCTTCGCCAATAAGAATCATTGAAAGTGATGTTGAATGCAAAGGTGGACCTTTTGCGAGGCTTTTCATTATGGGCAAAGCAGATCTGAAAAATGGTCACCAAAACCAGAAGATTTTAGTTGAGACAGAGTTGGGTTCTATGGTTTCTAGAATAATGGTAGCTTATGAGGCTCAAAATATTGCCTAAGATGACAACATCGATCAACGTATGCACGATTATAAATATTATAAAAGATTTTAATATTATTAAGAGATAAATTTTTTAATAAAAATAAATTCTTTTAATAAATTTCAAGTCAAAAGTTTTTATCAATAAATTAGTAATTTTTACATAAAAATTTATTTCTTAATAATATCAAATTTTCTTGTAGTTAAATCCTAATATAAAGCAGCATTATATTCTAAGAAGTTTCCCCGAAATACGTATTACAAAACTTCCTATATGAAAAAAACAGAAATACTAAAACAAGACTGCTGCTACCATTGCGCTTCCTTGTCGTGCTTCATTCATCAAAAGTTCAAACAAATCTGCACATGCATGCAACACAAAAAATTTGGAAGAGAACTTCTAATAAATGTGTGGAAGGCTAGGAGGGAATGTTAGGTTATGAAATAGGTTTAACCCCCTAAGGGCCCATAGACGCTTCATAAGTCATGACTAAGGGCCGTGATGGGCCAAATAGCGAGTTCACCAGGCATGACGTAGTAAAGGATGTATAAATTAAATTTTATAAAATATTTTTTATTAAAATAAAATTTATGAACTATTTATTTAAAATTTTGATTGATTAAATTTATTTGGAATTAAGTTTTTTGAACAAATATTGGCCTCTAAAGATTGAATAACCTGTTTATCTATTTTTCACCTTAAATTTATATAATTTTGATTTTATAAAATTTATATTAGTTTTAAATTCACAAGTTGAAATATGAAATTTAATAGATGAATAATTTACAACACCTATTATGAGAAACATGTGATAACAAGAAAGTATGATGGGAGATGGGCAAGTGCCGTAGAACACTACTTACTTTGGCGTTAATTAGCATGACTCCCCAACTTTAATGAATTAAGTTTAGGTGTCGTAGAATACTAAGTAAGTTTACCAATAAAGTATTGATACAGGATTGCTGTTTAAGTTTTAAGTTAAAAAATTTCAGATCAAAGATACAAGTTTGAGTTTTAAAATTATATTTATTAAAAATAGTTATCAGTGATTATGTTGAATATAAATTAATTTTATATTTAATAATAATATAAAAATATTATGTGAAGAAATCCAAAAGAAATACTACTAACTTTGGCCTGACCATTCAATGAATTAAGTTTGGGTGATTTTGATGTGTCAAGGAATGGCAATGGGGCCCCGCTCCCCGCCCCCAATGGAGAAATTATTTCCTGCCCCTGGCCTTGTCCCTGATGGAGAAAATTATCCCCGTCCCTATTCCCCCACGAGGTGAATATATCACTATATCAGCAGTGGTCTAACACCTAGAGCTTCCTCCTTAGCACCTACAGTAAACACACATGAATCCAGAGAACCATTATTAGTAAATTAGTATTAAGTAAACTGCAATATTATTACAGATGTTTCACACTCTAATTAGTCCCCCAAGGCCAAGTGAATCTAATAACCAATACTTCAGAAAAATAATGTAAAAGCACAATAACAACAACAACAAATTAAATTTTTTTTCACTCGGTGGGGTCGATTACACGGATCAAATGACGTCATAAACTTCTATGCAAAATTAAATTTTTAAAGATATCATTTAACTAAATATCTCTTTTAATCATTTCTTCAAGTATCCTTTTTGGTCTTCCTCTACATCTCTTCGTGAAACTAAAAAGTATATGATTAAGTTTTCTCATTAATACCTCTTGTGGTTGATGAAATTTATTTAATAATTAAATATGTTATTGAATAAGACTAGATAGTGTTCATGATTGCAATTCAATAAACAACAACTAGTGTTCATAGTTAGAACCTACTTTAAATTAAAAAATTTAAACTAAATATGAAAAAAAATGATTTACATATTTCAACTTTTATGAACCCATTATATATGATACAACTCAATTAATAAAAATTTACGCAACAAAATTATGAATATAAAAAAATATAAAAAAGTGAGAAGCATACCTAAAAGTAAGCTAAAAATATTGATTTATGTTTAAATTAAAGAATCTAAATTATTAAATTATAACAAAAAAATTAATTTTAAGAAGTTAGAGTGAGAAAAAAAAAATGATATATAATTGTTTGAAGTAAAAAGTTTGTCTGCGATAAAAATGAAGATAAAGTGTTCATATTACTACTATATATATGGACCTTTTTTTTATTTTTGTATACTACTTTTAATTTTTTGAGTTAAATATTTAGCAAGTATTGTATTATTGTGAGTTTAATAATTTGAAAAATAGCTTTTAATTTAATAATTTTATGAATTAATTTTAAAAATTTTATATTAATTTTAAAACAAAAATTTGGAAACCAACATTAAATTCTACCTTCTAACAAGGAAAAAAAAAATCTTAGTTATATTACAATAACAACAATAATAAATAGTCTTTTCCTACTAGATAAGGTTAGTTATATGGATTAAATATTGTTATAAACTTTTATCTGAAACTAAATTTTCAGAAATATCATTTAATCAAATATCTCTTTTAATCACTTCTCCAAGTATCTTTTTTAGTTTTTCTTTACATTTCTTCATGGGACTAAAAATCATATGATTAATTTTTCTTACTAGTGCCTCTTGCGATCTTTTTTGTATATGCCTAAATCACCGTAACCGAGTTTCTATTATGTTCTTCTTAATAGGTGCCACAATAACTCTCTCTCGAATACAATCATTTCGAATTTTGTCTTTTCTTATATGTCCATTCATCTATATCAATATTTTCATCTCTGTTATTCCCATTTTTTTGTTCATGTTAATCTTTTAGAACCTACCACTTACTACTATCGAGTATAACTGATCTAATAATAGTTTAATAAAACTTTTCTTTAATCTTGCTAAATATTTTATGATTATAAATAATCTTCGATGTATTTCTTTATTTCATCCACCCAATTTGAATTTTGTGTGTGACATTCTCATCAATCTCTTTATTACTTTATAAAATTAACCTAAGATACTGAAACTTGAACACACTGCTCCCTAATTTTTATATCCAAATTATTATTTTCTTGCCTTTTGCTAAATTTATACTCCCTCCATATTTCTAATTTATAATTAGCCTCCTCTCTTAATTCCCCTACTAAGACTATGTCATTTGCAAAAAGTATACATTTCAAAACTACATATTTGATGTGTCCAATAAGTACATCTATCACTAAAGTGAAAAGATATGGACTTAAAGATGACCCTTGATGCAAACCAATCTTTATGGGATTCTTTTTTAATGCCTTCCATCAGACTTTCTTTGACACTCTATCACAAGTTTTTTTCAAATTAATAAAAACTATATGTAAGTCTTTCTCTCTACTTCGGTACCATTCCATCAAACATCGTAGAAGATATATAGCTTCTGTGGTTGACCTTCTTAACATAAAACCAAATTGGTTATCTGATATATGAGTCTCTTTTCTTAATCTATGTTTAATAACTCTTTTCTAAAGTTTTATAGTATGATTCATGAGTTTAATCCCCTAGTAATTTTTATAATTTTAAATATCTCCTTTATTCTTGTAAATGGATATTAATATACTCTTCCTCTATTCATCTGGCATCTTCTTAAACCTTAATATTTTATTCAATAACTTGGTAAGTCAAGACATACCTTTCTCTTCCAAACACCTCCAAACCTCAATAAATATGTTATTAAGATCCAAAACCTTATCATTTTCTATCTTCTTAAATGCCTCCTTCATCAGAAGTTATATTGGGATAAGAAATTTTTTTAGAGCCACAAATTAAGGTAATTAGATTTTTTACCTTTATTTTATTTTAATTTTAATAATTTTATATTTATTTTTTGAATTTATATTAAAATATATATTATAAATCTAATTATTTATTTATTTTTTTAATATATATATATTTTCTTATTCTCTACCTTTAGATCCCAAAGGCTGAGGATGCAGTTACCTTTACTAAGATCAGCTAATGAATCTACATATAATTTTATTCAAATAAAATTTTCAATAATTTATTTTTTACTTTACATTTTATTTTTTCATATCAAATATAAATAATTATAAATTATAAAAATATCATTTTTATTATAAAAATATTAATGTACATAACATGAGAAATTAAAATTAAACACTCCAATATCAAATTGGTTTTTTATTTCTATAAATTAAAATTCACACTGAAGCATAAATATATAGAAATAAAAATATTACTATTTTATTTTTGAAGAGAAAATTGTTAATTGCAATAAAATTGAATTAATTTTCTCCTGTACCAAAAAAAAGAATTAATTTTTTTCATTGATCATGATTTGATTAATTAAACATATATAAGAAAATTGGTTTGGCTTTCTAGGAAAGGAAGAGACCAGAATCGGAACCTCAGAAAGTATCAGCCTATTAAATTTATTTGGGAGACACAAGTGGGCTGTGGGCCATACGTCTCTCCTGACCCAACTGAACATTTTTCTTCAGATCTCTCTTCGTGTCTTTCTTCCTTTCCTAGCCATCTGGTTCGTTGAGATCTCTATCGGCAAAATCCACGGCGAGTGCTTTCTTCCCCTCCCTTTCCCTATGAACACTGAAGCTTTTAGTTTTCAAAGTCTTTGTTTGCGGATAAATTACGCCATAGCCAGATCTCACGGTTTGCAATTTTTTCTCCTCCTGCTCGTGCTATTTTCTTTTTGCTATTCTTGCTTTCAGAAATGTCGGTGTTGGTGCGACTGCTTATGTTACCGTGGGGTAGAAGTGTTCTTGTTCTTCTCACTTTTGATTTTGAGGAAATTTAATCTTGGGACCTTTAAATTAATTCTATTCTGAAATTTTTTGTGGGTTTTGTTGTTGATGATATTATGGCTATTACTTTAATGGATGGTGCTGTTTTCTCGTTGCTACCAATTTCGTTGCACTTGCTCGTATATGGATTGTATTTTTGTTTTAATTGTTTTTACTTTTTGTTATAGTTCTTAGTTGTTATTTAAGTTGTTTGCTTGTATTGTAAAACCGCTAAACGTGGTTTTGATATGCTTCTGGGTAATTCGTAAACTGATCTATTACCTTGTTTTCTGCTTCTGTTTGGCTACTGATGGATCTGATGCGATGACTTTGATATCTGTTTGCAAGTCTTTGTGTAGCTTTGGCATCTGACGTTAAACTGTTTATTTTTCTGTAGATTTGGTGCTGAATACACCATTAAACTTGGCTTAGATTCAGTGAATAATTTCCGACTTTGCTGTTATTTTTCATCTAATCAAATGGAGTTACCAAGTTTGAGAAAGCCCTTGATCAACTGGGTTTTGCTGTCTGTTGTTGTCTTTGCTCAAGTTAGCAATGCTTTTTATCTACCTGGCAGCTACATGCACACTTATTCCAATGGAGATCCTATCTATGCGAAAGTTAATTCATTGACTTCTATTGAAACTGAGCTTCCTTTCAGCTACTACAGTCTCCCTTACTGTGAGCCTCTTGGTGGCATTAAGAAAAGTGCTGAGAATCTTGGAGAACTCCTTATGGGAGATCAGATTGATAATTCGCCTTATCGTTTCCGTATGAATGTTAATGAGATAATCTACCTCTGTACTACTACCCCATTGAATGAACATGAGGTAAAGTTATTGAAACAAAGAACGCGGGATCTGTATCAGGTAAATATGATTCTTGATAACTTGCCAGTTATGAGGTTTGCTAATCAAAATGGTGTGAAAATTCAGTGGACAGGGTTCCCTGTTGGGTACACACCACCTGATGGTAGTGCAGATTACATCATTAACCACCTGAAATTTACAGTCTTGATTCATGAATATGAAGGAAGTGGTGTTCAGATTATTGGGACTGGTGAGGAAGGTATGGGTGTTATTTCTGAAGCTGATAAGAATAAGGCTTCTGGATATGAAATAGTTGGTTTCCAGGTTGCCCCTTGTAGTATTAAATATGATCCTGAAGTCATGACAAAGCTCCACAAGTATGATAATATCTCATCTATAAGCTGCCCATCTGAGCTTGACAAGTATCAAATAATAAGGGAGCAAGAGAGGATATCGTTTACGTATGAGGTTGAATTTGTGAAAAGTGATATAAGATGGCCATCACGTTGGGATGCCTATTTGAAGATGGAGGGTGCCCGTGTACACTGGTTCTCAATCCTAAATTCACTGATGGTGATCTTTTTCCTAGCTGGTATTGTTTTTGTCATTTTCTTAAGAACTGTGAGAAGGGACTTGACAAGGTATGAGGAATTGGACAAAGAGGCACAAGCTCAGATGAATGAGGAGCTTTCAGGATGGAAGCTTGTTGTTGGTGATGTATTTAGAGAGCCTAGTTGCTCAAAGCTTCTGTGTGTGATGGTTGGAGATGGGGTTCAGATCACAGGAATGGCTGCTGTCACTATTGTTTTTGCTGCACTTGGTTTCATGTCACCAGCTTCCCGTGGAATGCTACTAACTGGGATGATAATTTTATATCTTTTCCTAGGAATTGCTGCTGGTTATGTCAGTGTGCGTCTCTGGAGGACCATTAAGGGAACTTCAGAAGGGTGGAGGTCAATTTCTTGGTTTGCTGCGTGCTTTTTTCCAGGAATTGTTTTTATTATTCTAACAGCACTGAACTTTATTCTCTGGGGCAGCAACAGTACAGGTGCTATTCCCATTTCCTTGTATTTTGAGCTGTTCTTCCTCTGGTTCTGCATTTCTGTGCCTCTTACTCTCATTGGAGGATTTATGGGGACTAAAGCTCAGGCAATTGAATATCCTGTACGAACCAATCAGATTCCAAGGGAAATTCCTGCGCGTAAATATCCTTCATGGCTTCTAGTTCTTGGAGCAGGAACGCTTCCATTTGGCACCGTCTTCATTGAGCTTTTCTTTATCCTTTCCAGTATTTGGCTTGGGCGATTCTATTATGTATTCGGTTTTCTGTTGGTTGTTCTTCTATTGCTAGTCATTGTTTGTGCTGAAGTGTCAGTGGTGCTCACCTATATGCATCTTTGTGTGGAGGATTGGCAATGGTGGTGGAAGGCATTCTTTGCTTCAGGCTCAGTTGCCCTTTATGTCTTTTTATACTCCATTAATTACCTGGTTTTTGACCTGCAGAGTTTAAGTGGACCTGTCTCAGCTTTCCTTTATCTTGGCTATTCGCTGCTCATGGCAGTTGCAATCATGTTATCAACTGGAACTATTGGCTTCCTAATGTCATTCTACTTTGTGCACTACTTGTTCTCATCGGTAAAGATAGATTGAAGCTCTCAATGCTACATTGACTGAGCGAAAAGGGCTGGCGTGCGGGAAGAGGAGGTTTTTTCAATCTTTATAACTTCTGCCAATTTCTTTTTGTTGGTTGATTGTGTTCCAGCATATTGAGTGGGGCCACAGATGCTTAGCTGATGCATTAATAGTTGTCAGCTACTTTTATACTGGCATTTTGGTCTGCAGTTTGTTCCCCTTATACCCCTATCCCCACTTTTTGATCTGTTTTACCCATTTTAATTAGTGTTTGGGCTTATTCGTCGTTCGTGCTCTAGTTTAATTAAGTTGCTTTAGGAAGTTTTATTATTTGCTCAGGTTGATCCATCCCTTATTCTTTCTAATACCGAAGATAAATGTTAGATGGATACTTGTAGATTGCTCAGCGTTTCCCAATGTTACATTCGGTCTTCAGATTTTTTATTTGCATTCAAGGATAGAAAATGTGATGAACTTTGCATATGTTGTAAAATCTAAAGAATACGAAAAGAAATCCATTCTCCGGCGCGACAATATGTGGCTTGTTGCTCAAGTTAGTGTTCCCACGGTTTTCTCTCTTGTCTAATAATAAATACACACGTGTATTTGTTATTTTTCGCAGGGTAATAGTTTCAAACACCACTTGCATCTTACGCAGGTAGTCGTTAGATCATACAATTGCCGGTGTTGAAGGGATGGTTTGCTTTCTGAATGTGGAGATATGAATTTGGGAGCTTTGAAGGCTTGAGCGCGGGAAGCTCACGATCAAGGCAGGTTTATTATGTGAATTATGCAACTTTAAAGAGTCTTTAGTCTAGGATGTGGGGATTAGATTTTTCTTTGTCAACATGTGATAAGATTTTCATTTATATGTATGACGTGGAATATATTTTGTGTGCCGATTGGGCCACTAATTGACTTTTTCAAGGCCACCAGTGGGCTTTGGATACTCGATCTAAGAATGTTGGTTCGATATTTTGTTCCACAAAAGGTTTATATTGTTTAAATTTTTGTATAAGTTAAATTTTATAATTTAAGTTTTTAAGATTCATAAAATTTAGAAACTTAAATTTCATTAAATAAGAATTTAGTAATTTAAGTTTTATTAAATAAAAATTATATAAGAATAAAAATAAAAAAAGGATCGGCATTGGGGTGTGCAGATTTGATCTATATTTTAAGTTTTCGGCCAATTTCATGATTTAAGGAGTTGGGATTGTTTTGTTTGGCCAATGAAACGCGGTTCATTCTATAATTTTTCATCTAAAAATAGAGATTTTTTTTCCTTCTTTGTTTGCAACAACCAGAATAAACGCTTACAAGCCGGTTCCCCTTCGGCTTCTTGGTTAGGAAAAAGCCAAGGAGTTACGGGTTCAAACCAGCGCAAAGAATCTGAAAAAAAAAAAAAAAGGAATAAACGTTTACAAAATTGCTTCTCTAGGTCTGAGCATATTTGGGTAGTATCTTTATCCTGGACACGCTTTTTTCACAATAAATTTTTTTTTTTCCAAAGCTAAAATTCTAGTTTCTTGAAAAAGCAATATAATAAAGTAGTTTTCAACTTTTCCGAAGGTTTTCTGAAAAAAAAATTCAATACACTAAACGTTTTTGGACTTTTGTTGGCCAAATTAGATTCAATCCCAAAAGATTTTTTTAGTGACCAACTCAAAAACACGAATAAGCGGGAATAATAAATGTACACAAGAATTCCCTCTTTTGCTCTGTCAACAATAAAAATTAACTTTTCTAAGGACTTGTTGAAAACAGCTACTGCCAGCGTGAGTAAGTTGATGTTTTCCAAAGATTTTCAAACAGATATGCTATATTAGAGAACTTTTCCAAAATCATGATTTTTCGAAATCAATATATGATTTAAAAAATTATAAAACAAAGTAACACTTTTCTGTTGATGAATTAATTCTAATTTAATTTGATGACTTGATATTTTTCTGTTGATGAATTTGTGGTTAATGAAATCTGGCAACAGAAGATCATATATGTCAGAAGTAATTTTAATCTTAACATTCCTTTTAATATACAGAGTGGTTCTTGCTCTATCAAAAATTACTCAAATTTTAAAATTTTCAAATAACTCAAAAACACTGTTACAAGAACCACGAAACATTTTTATAAAAATTACTTAAGTCAAAATCAATTTTACAGAATAAATTATGTCAAAAAGCGCTTATGTAAAAATTACTTTTACGAAAAATACTCTTATAAGAATCACAATTATATTAGAAGTACTTTTTTAAGAATTACTTTTGTAAAAATCATCTTTATAAATGTTTATTATAAAAGATTTTGCATTATCCAAGCTTGCTAATTATACATATTATGAGATTCTGCTCTGTATTTAGCACGCAGAGGGGGAATATCTTCTTGTTCTTGAGAGATACCGAGGAAGAAATTAACTCACTCAATACCAAACATGCATATTAATAATAAGATAAGATATACATTAATGACGGATATTCAGGCGGTTGGGCAAAACTGCCACTGTTGATGGCTGCGGCGCACAATTTGGCAGCAGTTTGCTAATCCCACTAAATTGCACTTTTAATCGTCACTAATTTTTTTTTTTTTTCTTGCAATGCTGCAAATAACAGAATCTGAATATTTACAACCAAGACAAAGAAACACAGCGAAAAATCATGAAGATCTAATTTTTGAAAACACCAAATTGAGATATAATTATAATAATTGCATTACGAACTATTAAATTTTATATCAAATCCTGTTAACGAAAAAAATTTATCTCAAATCTGAATTTTATTTTTTTAAATTAAAATTATATATCTTATATAATAATTTATATGTATGCAGATATTATTTTAATAAAATATATAATCATATAATAAAAAAGAGTTTATAATAGGAATCATGTAAAATTATTGGTCTCGGATCCCTTCTTGAATAGAAAGAAATTATATTTACTTCAATATACGGAGTTTTTTTTTCGTATAATTACTTCAACACAGGAATCTTGATTCTTGATTTTGTAAACTATTTTTGGATTTTATCTTTCACTTCAAGATATGGTCTTCTTATCCTTGGGTACCTTGATGAACAAGAAAGTTTATAATAAGAATCCATGTAAAACTCCTAGTCTTGGATTCCTTTCTAGCAAAGAGTTTATTACTGGAGTCCGTGTCAGACTTTTATTACACTGAATATAAATAAACGCCAGCTAGTTTAGTATGCCCCGTAGCCCGTTTACAATTGGATTCCTAGCAAAGAGCTTAGAAACTCCTTGTAAAACACTTACTCTCGGATTCCTTCCTAGCAAAGGGTTTATAATTGGAGTCCATGTAAAACTTTCATTGCATTGACTATAAATAAACCTTAAGCGCGACGTAGACCGTTGAAGCAATTGGCAACGAGTTGAAGTAGCTTCGCTCTCTGGACAGTTGAAGCATTCGCTCCATAACCAATTTCTTGCTGGAATCAGTTTATCGAAGCAATTTGCAGCAATGGAATCTTGTCAAAAGATGGCTACAATGGGTTGGATAAAATGTAGAGTACTTGGTGGTGGATCTCACAGCACTGTTTTCCAAGCCATTCCAGATGATCCACAAGGAGACATAGGAGAAGTCAGAGTAATAAAGAGTTCAAAGCGCTACATGTCATCATTCTTGCAACGTGAAGAAATTGCTCTAAAATATTTCGAAGGCTGCCCAGAAATTCTTCAGTGCTATGGAGGTGAAACCATCGACGAGAATGCTTACTTGTTTCATAATCTACTGTTGGAGTTTGCTCCTCATGGGACTCTTGCGGCCCACATCAAGAAGAATGCAATGCTGGAGAGTGAAGCAAGAGCCTACACCCGTATGATCCTCAAAGGCCTTTCTTGCATTCACCAGAAAGGATTAGTCCACTGTGATCTTAAACCAGAAAACATTCTTCTGTTTCCTCCTTCATCTGATCAAGAGGATGGTGCAAGCTATCAGCTAAAGATTGCGGACTTTGGGATGTGCAAGACTCCCCAGGAACACTGCGACCCCGATTACTGGAAGCTAAAGTTTAGAGGAACTCCGCCTTACATGTCACCGGAATCAGTTGCGTTTGGAGAAATTGGAGCAGCATTGGATATATGGTCACTTGGGTGCATAGTGATTGAGATGATCACAGGGTTACCGGCATGGTGGAAGCTTGATCCAACTAAACAGCAACTGTGGTTTAAGCTCGCGGTCGAGAAAGAAGGGCCAATGATTCCAAATGGGGTGAGCCAGGATTGCAGAGATTTCTTGAACAAGTGCTTCACGAAGGATCCCAAAAAGAGGTGGACTGCGTACATGCTTCTGAATCATCCTTTTGTTCAGACTAGGAGATTTGTGTTTAGTAGTCATTGTTCTCTGAAGTCCTAAGTTTTCCGTTTCGTTTTGGCTATATTAGGATTAAGATTACATGATTCTTGTTTTTATTTTGTTTTTGTTGGACTCTCTGATTCTATTTTTGTTTCGTTTTTGTTATTTTAGAAGCACGTGATTGATTCTTAGTTTGACTAGGAAAAGGATGCTATGTGCAAGATTTTATTTAAATAAATAAAATATAAATTTTCTAATACTTGTTTATTTAAAGCAGGAGCCTTCTCAAAGAATACAAAATCTTTTTGGTTATATCTACATTCATTTACATATACATTTTATGTATTTTCTTATATTTTTATTTTTTTATATTATCACATATATATATATATATATATATAAAATACAAAATATGTACACATATTATTTTTCTTAATGCAATATAATGTGCTTTCCTGCTATCGCAAGTGATGCACGTAATCTGCTGTCCTAGACAGAGGATTCTTTGGGGCAGATATTGCCTCAATGGCACTGGCAAATATAAAACTCCAATATACCATTGGATTTATTGGCTGGTGTTTGTATTCATTCATCTTTCCCAAAGTATTGAACAATCATTTTTACTCCTCGTAGTTAATAGCTTTACGCGTTAGAGAAACTCATGATCACATCATGTTTCAGCACAGTTTTATGTTTTAAGGGTCTATTCCTGTTTATAGTATTTTTTTAATGCTTGTTTATGACAAGCAGAAGCCTTCCTGGAGAACCAAATCTCAATGCAAAATATACGAAGTAGGAATGATTTTTATTTGTTATTATAAAAATATATGAAAAAACTGATATTTGTTTATTATGTATGAAAATTTTGTTAATATAAATGTTTTGGACTATCATTTGTGCCCCGAATGAGGGCAATCAATTGAACCTTAGGAGTTGCTCGTCTCGGTTATGCACATCAACGGATTCTTGGAAACCCAATGATTTGTCATGCTTCTTTTAAGAAACTAGTTTTGTGTGCTGAGCTTCTAAATTGCTTATTGAAATCAGTTACTGCTTGTGTCCTGTCATAGGGAGGAAGATGACGACGAATTGGGTGTAACATAGATAATTCTTTTTTTGGTGTTTATGTATATTCTTTTTACTGATTTTATAAATTAAATTAAATTATTTTAACATTTAAGCATTTTTTAACTCAAAAGTACTTCTTAAATATTACATTCAAATATAAAAGAACTTTTATTTTAAATAAAAGACTTTCTTAAATTAAAGTAGTAGTACATAAAAAGTTATTTTTTCTTAAACCCATCTCAAAAAGAAGAAACAAGAGCTGTTATTAGGAATCAATTGCCAAGTCAATGCATCATTAGCTATTAAAAAGTCATATTGAAATGAAAAATGTTATTCTTTTATTGTTCTGTCCACAATTTTTTTACGCCTAAAGATGTGTACACAAGGAAAAAATAGAAATAAAATGAAGAGAGAGTGAAATGTCTATTTAAGAGTGAGGCCACATCATGCATGAAAGAAAAGCATGGATAGAAGAACGTTGCAATAACAGTTGTATTGAAATAGATATTTGCTATGTTTGTCCATTTTTCTTTGCTAGTTTATATTACTTATTTTGTCTAGATTATTAATCTGTGTTTGAAAGGAGTGTAAATAGAATCAATCAACGTTATATTTATATTCAATTATTAGGATATGTTTCAAAGGAATCTAAATGAAATCAATTTACGTTATCTTAATGAAGTTGTACTCTTGCAATTTGTTGGAGTTGGTGAAAATTAGAAGTTTATAGTTAGTTGCTGTTTTGGTGTAAACTCTTTGATGCTTACGACAAAAATATATCTTATGGTAACAATATATAAATAATACATCATATGCTAATTAATGTTATTTTATTTAAAAATTGTCATTAATAGTAATAATATATTACAAATTATAATAACAATTAAATCTTTAAATTATTAAATTTCTTTTTTTAGAAATAATAAAATTATTTTACATTAATATAATTGTTAAAATTTTATCACAAAAAGCGTTTTTTCATCCCAACATTACGAGAAAAAATTCTTTTGTTTATTCTTTTCAATAATTTTATCAATCAAAAATATTTTTTAATTTATATATCTAAAAGACTTTTTAATTTAAAATACTTCTCAACTACTGTATTAAATGCAAAACAACTTTAACTTATAATAAAAGTTCTTTTAATTAAAAGCTATAAATCAAAAATCCTTTGTTTTAATGCCATCCAAATAGGCCCTAAGTCCAAAATAATTTACAGAGATAATATAAGTAGTTAATATAAGTGAAACCAATTATTCATTAAAATTTCTTTCAAGCAATTTTATTCTCTAAACTTATCCAAATGGTATTAAACAACTTTTTTCTAAAGCTACATAATAAACATTTTTCCTAAAAGCACTTTTTTTAATAATCATCTTTTCTAAAAGCACTTCATTAATAAGCACTTTTCTAATAAGTATTTTTTTCGAAAGTACTTTTCTAATAAGTACTTTTTCTTTGAAAATACTTTGTAGACCTTAAAATTCAAAAGTTTAAGACTTAAATTTTAAAATTTAAATTTTAAAATTTAAATTTTAAAACCTTAAAATTTTAAACTCTAAAAATTTAAACTCTGTTTTAAATCCTAAAACTCTAAACCTTTAATTCTAAACTTAAATATAAATTCTAAACCTTAAAACTCTAAATTATAAAATCTTAAAAACTATCTTTCTTTCTTTTAAATCCCCTCCCCCATCCTCAATCCTAGATTTTCAAAAAAGCATTTTTACAGAGGCACTTTTCTGATAAGCACCTTCCCATCATTTCCTATCTTTCTTTCCTTTAAATCCCCTCCCCATCATCAATCCTACGTTTATTGGTTGTTGTAAATTTTTGTAACTAATTCTCAATCTCGTTGATTTCAAGGGAAACATGAATTTTCATGATAGTGAACACGGTTGCGCGAGAAATGTAGAAACAAAGTTCAAATTAATTTTAAGAAAATATCATTTTCAGTTATTTATTGTTAATTAGCAGTATCATTTGTCCTCCCTATTACTTTCTATCTCTTTCCTTTGGCTACCTACATCAATTGGTCACTTACAAATTCTACCTACATCAATTGGTTACTTTCAAAGAGCTAAAGCACTATCGGTGGCTGCCAAGATGATTGTATTTTTTATTTTTTTCTCTATAAAAAATTGTCACTATAGTTGAAACAAGAAAATAAATATAAAAAAAGTTATTAAGACAAGAAAAAATTTCTTTCCTCAACTCAAAATTTATGAAATGCTCACACTTTAAGGTGGGGCATTTGGATCCCATTATTGAAAAAAAAGAGGTGGGGCATTTAGATATGTTGAACTGCACAGCTTGATTTATAAAACTTATTATATTTAAAAGTTTAAATTTTGTAAAATAAAAATTATGTAAGAATAAGTGAACGAAAATTTAAACATGTGAAATAAACAGCTGTGATCTTCTTTCACATTCAGGGTTTGCATCTTAATCATCTTTGACTTTGTCATAAAATGCAATTTTCATAACTCCAAATTAATAAAAGAGTCACACTCAATCGTATGGGCTTTGAATTAGTAGAATCTTATAATTTAATTTGTAAAATTTAATAAATTTAATTATATAAATTCTGTATTAGAAACATTAAATGAAAATAATATTATAAGAATAGCAAAACCAAAATTTGTTATTTTGTGTTACCACAATTAATGAAGAAATATATAAACAAAAAGTTGTAATATTAGTATTCATTTTGAAATTATATTCTAGTTTATCAAGTTTTACTTGTATAATGAACAATCTTTCTAATAGTAAATAATATAAAAAAAATTTGAAAGTTATATGTCAAATCAAAGCCTAAAAATAAAAATTTTAAAACTACTCATTTTCAAAAAACTTAAAAGATGTGTTTGTCAAAATGATAAAAAAATTAAATTTAATATAACACTTATATATTATATCCTACGTATATTTTTTGGAATTAATGATCTGATCTTACGAACTAACACTAAAGGTAGTGACTTTGAGAATATGCATTTATTCTCTTCTTTTTTCTTTTTTTTTTTTATGAGGAGTTTCTACTCTTCAAGTGAGAATAATCTCAATTCAAAACAAGAATTAAACATTAGACTTTTTCAATAAAGATGACTCTAAAATTAAACCCTGAACATATCACCTACCAAGTGATTCATGTACAATTCCATGCTGCATATATAACAAAGAAGGTTCCATTTTGTTTTGGTCAGCCATTTCAAATACCCTAATTAAAAGCAGCATCAACAATATTTTGTTTCACAAATGGAGACAGCGGTTTTAGCCAATAGAAAACTCTTCACCCACACAGCTTTATACTGTGATATATAACATTGCATTCAGTCATTCATTCATAACTTCAATCAATTCAACAGTACTCATTCATTTTGAATCGTAGCAAGAAATTAAAGATGGCAATGCTGAAAAAGGAATTAATGGCGTTGCTCTTGGTTGCAGTGATATTTTTGGTGTGCACATCCAATGTTAATGTGGTAGAGGCAAAGTACATCAGCTATGGGGATTTGTATAAAGATACAATTCCGTATAGCAAGTGTTCACTGAATACTACTAGAGATTGCCGCCCGAGTAATCCTATCAATTTCTACCAGAGAAGTTGTTCATCAATTGGCCCATGGCAGCTAATAATCTTTCATGTTCTACATGAAAATTAATTCAGCTGACAAGATCAATCAATTTATGTAATCTTTTAAATAAATAATTTGTTTAATGTAGTGTTTCGTGTGTGTGGTGATCTATATATTAATTACCACGCACATGTTAAAATTATAACTGAAGTAGATGGATTAATTATTTTTCATGCCCAAGCACTAACAAGTGATCGATACAATGATCGTTAACTGCATTATTAGTCATCTTGAGATAAGTTATATGCTCAAAATTTCATTTTGAAGTCTCCTTGATGACCAAGCAACAATACTTAAGTTGTTGAATACATCTAATGAATTTTCATCAAAGCAATAAACACTGAGTTAAAAAATTAATATCAGCTACACAATATTTTTTACAAAGAATATTCATGACTAATTTATATTTATCTTAATAAATATATTTAATACATTATATTTCTCTAATAAATATATTTTGATACATTATATCTGATTAATATTTATTTTTGATCAGGACTTTCGTTAATTGAGTATGTCAGCTGTATTTATGGGTTTGGTAGTTTCTCACTCTAAATCTTCTATTTATTGTCCTTCTTTCAATCTTTACTGTTATTGAGCTTTATGTTTTACTTTTAGATACATTATTATAACTACAACTGATAATTGACGGTTTGGAAACCCATTGGATGCCAATGTTACCAATATGGAATCATAGGCCCGTTTGGATGGATTTAAAAAAAAAAAAGAAAAAGAATTTTTTATATAATTTTTTTCAAAAGATTTTTATTAAAAGTTAACGTGATTTTACGTTTAGATATAATATCTAAGAAGTACTTCAAATAAAAAAAAACTCATTTGAATGTTAAATTAAAAAAATATTTTTTGATTGATAAAATTAATGAAAGGGCATAATCATTTTTAAATAACATTTAGATAAAAAAACTTTTGTTAAAATTTGTAAATTTTATATTAATATTAATTGAATTTAAAAATTATAATGTGAGTTAAGTTTAATAATACTAAAATTAAATTGTTATTATAAATTTGAGTATAATTTTATATTATTATTGATTAAAATTCAAGCAACTGCAAATAAATTAAGACAAAGAAGGATATTATTAAAATTGCATATATTGTTATTCTAATGTATGTTGTCAGCATCGTATTCTTCTCGTGCAACTTCTTCATTACGATGACCATTATTGCTCATTTGTCGCCACCAGCATCTCCCCCACCAGGATCAATTACCACGACCATCAACGCTCTGCGACCTTTGCTTTCAACTTTGAGCAAAACCCACCTAGCTCATCTTCATCCCCACCTCCATCATCGTCCTCGAACCCATCACTGGAGCTCCGAGTACCAGTATCATGACCACAGGATGGGAAACTCAGCCTTGATTGGATTAACGTTTGATGGCTTGTTTTAATTGTTCTTCCAGGAACCTCCAAGTTCCTCGTCTGAGATGCTGGTTACCACGCTCAAAATAAGATCTGTCTTCAGGAACGACCAAGCGCACGAAGTTACGAAGATGGAGAGGTAGGCCAGTTAAGGCAAGCTCAACTGGTGTAAAAATTCCACCGTCCCCAAGTTCCTAAGTTCGAATCTCCACCCTTCCAATATAATAAAAAAAAAAATTAAGAGGTAGTTTCTGTCCTTTTAAAATATTTGAAGAATATTTTTGTCTAAAGAAGATAATGTAACATGGCCGGTCATTTGTCTCTTTTCCATCGCAGATACTTTTTCAAAAGTCAAAATATGTGGGTTTTTTTTTCAAAAAAAAAAAAAGCACAATTTAAACTTTTTTTATTATTTTTATGTTTTTCTTAAGCCTATCTAAATATATAAATTTAATTTAGTTAAATTTTTTATTTAAAAACAAGGACTTTTTTTCTAAAAGTAAGTCCAAACAAACGGGCCTTTATAGTACAAGAATAAAAAATACTTTTACATCTTTTTGTTTGTATTAATTTTAACGTGTTCCTTGTAAAGTATGTTAATTGTGTATTTAGTGTGGTATTAATAATTATTATGACGTGATTTAATCACTTAAAAAAGAGATTCACTTAGTATTATTATAACATATTTTGGTTGTCTCAAAAAAAAATTATTTAGAGTTATTATAATATATTATACTTATTCATGTGACTACTATGACACGACTTGTATGTCAATAAGTTGTGCTACCCACCCACAAGTGTCACTGCTTGATCTATCCACTAACTTATTTCATTTTATGCATGTTTATTTTTTTCTATCACTTATCTCTCTTATAAAGATAGGATAGGGGGAGTCTATAGTTTTTAAAATTAATTTTGTTAATAAAATTTCATAAAAGAATCTTACATAATTTTATTAAAGAATCCTACATAAGTAATTATTTACTTTTATAAGAATTTATTTTTATAAATTTTAATTGTTAACTTTTCAATATATGCTTAAAATAATTTATTTAAATATTTAAATAATTTTTATAAATATATCCAAACATTTACAAAATATCTTTTAAGCATTTTTTCTTTACAAAAATACTTTATATATTAAGCTTATCCAAACAACACCAAAAGTAATTTTTCAAAAACATTTTTTTTCTAAAAGCAGTTCATAATAAGTAGCTCTTAAATTTAAGCATATTACATAAAAAAGTAGTTCAATATTTACCTCATTCAAACCATTATCTAGCTCTTGAAGTTGGTTATATATCATTTACTTGATAGTATAACTTAATTAAATTAAATGTAATATAAATTTGAAATTTCTTTAACTTTTACCTTGACCACTTAATTACAATTAAAATTATGAATCTTTGGGACCATATTTCAATTTTATCATCCGGGCACTTCTTTATTTTATAAATATATAATATCAAAATTTTCAAAATATCATGTAGGCACTTACCTATCATCTCTCAACATATATAGATCCTTCCTTCACAACAGATCACAATCATCTTTCTTAATATTTAGTATAAAAGATTTCGCGAGAGCTAGATCTTCATATCATCTTAGCTCATTGATTATACATGTGAGGTTTTATTTCGTATTTAACACAGTTATCAGAAGCGCTTTAATTTGACTTAATTTAGTCTTGCAAAAACATTTTCGAAATAATTGATTTTTGCAAAAATTTTCTAGCATAAGTGATTCTGGATCTTAGAAAAGTACTTCTGACATAAGTGTATAATTGCAAAAAGCTTTTGGCATAACTGCCTTTCAAGACCATGAATCAAGTAAAATTTTAATACTCTTTCAGGGTATCAGAAATATTTGTAGTATTATTATTTTTAAACAACTATTTCTTCAGGATAAATTGTAAAGCCTATCTGTAACATATGATTGAGTGTGTAAGAAGTATTTTAACTTTTAGTTTTTTTTTTTAAAAAGAACCCATTTTTTAATAATTTGATTTAGATGACAACATTTTTTAGTTGTTACTATTATAAATAAAAATCAATTGAGATTTTAAAAGCTAGTATATTTCAAGTATATCACCTATTATAAATATAATTATATCACAACATATCAATTTAATCTTGAATATGATTTTAATGTGGCCACATTTCTTATATATACATATATCAAAATTTTATTTAACAAAGCAACCATCACTTTTAAATTTTCATTGTGCAAATCACTTTTAAACTTTCATTGTACAGACAGCATTACTTGCATCAAAAGTTTGCAAACCCACTATCCTTATATGATTCATATTCATGTAAAACCAAAATGAGAGGAAAGAAAGACAAAATGAAAAGTAAGTGATACAATAATAAAAACATTAAAGACAAAATGAAAAGTGATACAAAAATGAAAACATTACTGTATTGGGTTGGGGATTCCATTCCAATTTCCAAGGCATTGCAGCAGAGGTTCAACAATCTTTGCTTGACACATGGCTGTAAACACCTTATGGAAGTCCTCATCTGGCGACATGTTTCTTTCTCCAGTCAGCAACCCAGTCCCTAACTCCTCCCTCACAAATTTGTAAAGTGGGTAGGACCTACATTTCTCAATTCTATTTGGGATTGTTGGACTGCCATTCTCAAAAGCCACCCTTGCACTCTCTACTTCTTTTGGCAAGAGAGACTTCAATTCGTCCTCAAAAGCTCCTATCTTCTCAAAAGTTGAAGTGTTCACATTATTCTCACTAATGGCGTTGATGTGTGCATGCTCATACAGTACTTGCTTTAGTTTTGGCATAAACGGGTATGCAACATTGGAGGGATCATCAATGTAGGAAAACACATATTCTCTGTCAACCACTCTGAGCAGATCTTTCGCACAAAATCTAAATGGATCAATCTCTTCATTGTTACCTGGGCTCAGAATCTTCTTGGCAACTTGGCTTACAGTATTCTTGACTGTGTTCTTGAAAATTTCCTCCAAATGCCTCAAGTCAATAGCTTGGCAGAGTGCAACCAAATAAGTTGAAGACATGAGCTTCAAGATGTCAATGGCTTCAGCAGTCTTTCTAGCAGAAATTAAACCCAAGGAGTTCACGTCTTGGTTGTGCTGCTCAGCACTTTGCACATGGCTTGTAACCGGATTCGCGAGATATTGAAGCTCAGAACAATATGATGCCATGGCAACTTCAGATGCCTTAAAACCATAATCTAAACTCGGGTTTCTCCCACCAGAGAGATTTGATGGCAACCCATTACTATACATGTCATTGACAAGCTCAGTAAATTGGGCAAAGATCAGTTTGCCAATGGAAGCAATGGCTAAACGCGTGTTGTCCATTGAAACTCCAATTGGGGTCCCTTGAAAATTACCACCATTCAAAGCTTTATCGCTTTTGACATCAATTATAGGATTATCATTCACTGAGTTTATCTCCCTCTCAATTGATTTAGTAGAATATCGGATCACTTCAATCTGAGGACCAAGCCATTGAGGGGAAGTTTGAAGAGCATAACGATCCTTTCTAGGCTTCTGCAATGGATCATTCTGTTGCAGTTTCTTAGCTTCCTTGACAAAAGAGCTTCCATCTAAAATGTGTTCCATAATGGCAGCAGCCTCAATCTGTCCTGGGTGGTGCTTGAGCTTGTGTATCATATGGTGTGTAAATTCAGGCTTCCCCTGCATCACTTCAGCAAAAATTGCTGATAGCACTTCTGACAATAAAGCCAATATGTTGGCCTCAAAAAGTACCATAGAAGCTAAGCCAGATCCAACTGCAGTGCCATTTACAAGAGCAAGGCCTTCCTTGGGCTGCAATTCGAAGAACCCAGAGTTGATACCAGATACAAGGAATGCTTCCTTGGGACTAAGGGACTCTCCCGAGGGTCCAACAGCTTTGGAATTTGCCCTACCAATTAGCAATGCAACAATGTAGGAGAGAGGGATTAGATCACCAGAAGCAGTGATTGTACCACGTAATGGCATGCAGGGAGTGACATTGCGATTGAGAAGCTTGGCGATGGCTTCTAAGATTTCAAATCTGATGCCTGAGTACCCTTGAAGAAGGGTATTAACTCTCACAAGCATGGTTGCTCTGGTTGCGGACTGAGGCAGAGTTTGAGATAAATCTGTCCCACAACCAAATATTCCGCAGTTCATAAATCTAGCAGGAGAAATGGTAAACACACCAAAAAGAAGAATAATTAGTTTTGACTGAGAAAAGTGACAGAATATATAAAGAACTGTTTTCTCCAGTAATCAAAGCACATGTTGACAAAGAATGTGAAACATTGTTCATTGATCGTGTCCTAGTGTCCGGGATCTATATAATAGTCAAAAGGAATTACTTCCATGTTACGTTTATTTTGTTTTTTTTTTTATTGTATTTAAAGCCCCATACAACTTTAACGTTTAATGGTAAGTACAAGTGGCAGTAAAATTTTCATCGTTATATTAATTTTAGTAATGCTATTTTTTCTGATTAAATTTTGTTAAATATTTATTTTAAAAAATTTAAATTATTAAATTTATTAAATATCAATTTAAATTATAAAACCTAATGAATAATTTATATGAGATTTTGAGAAAATATAGTATGATAAATTTTATGGAATATGCTTTTTAGAGTCATATTATTATCAACTTCACACGTTTGGGACTTGGTCTACTATGGGACACCCAGGCAAAAAGTCATTTCGATGTATAAAATGACAAAAAAGTCAAATCTAAGTTGGAATAATAATTCGATGATATTATTTTGAGATTCTAATTTTGTGTATGTAAAATAAGTAACTCCTAAAGAAATGTGTAGTGAAATTGGATATAACTTAATCATGAATCAGAGTAACTTCTACAAAATTCATGGGGAGTTTTCACCTCACCTGACCATCTCCTTCTGAAGCGCAGCACCTTGTTTGGTTTTCCTGTGAGAAGCAGCCCCAAAGCCAGTGGTAACGCCATAAATGTTAGTGCCTTTGTTAATGCTTTCCATGATCCATTCGCAGCTGGCCTCCACCCCTGCCCTTGCAGACTCCGACAGCTCAACCGTAACTTGTGCGTTGCAATCAGCTACAGCAGCCACCTGGGCAATCGTTAGCGCGGCGCCGCCGAGACGGACCACCGGTTGCCGGTAGTCGGACAACATGCGTTTGACTTCATCCAAGTGGCTGCCCTTAAGAGACTCTGCCGCCACACCCCAGTTGAGTGGGTCAGAGGAGACACTATGGTGGGCAACTTGGGGGATGGCTTCCATGTTCATCAAGTGTGATTAAGAGTGTTTTTGGAGCTGAAGCCTGAAGGGTTTATCCTTAAATAGAGCGGCAGTGTTTTGGTTGGGGAGCAGGTGAGGTGCGTAGGCAGCTATAGCACGGACGATGAGTAGGTAGACTTGAGAGATAAGTAAATTTGATCGAGAATCATTCTAGGTGGGGTGGGTTTACAAATTTGAAGTTTCTCGGAAGGTGCAAAGAGGGCAAGTCAAAGAGCGAGACAGAGATCGACCAGGGAAAATGCAAAGAGTAAAAATACTCCCGGAACTACTAAATCCTCGTTTAATCAGTACAATTTGGTGGGTCCTGCGGTGAAAATCAAGGAAATTTGTTAGATCAAAATTATATTGGATGCATGTTTAATGAAATAACCTAATAAGACTCAAAAAATAAATGGGGTCAAGTAAGCCCATAATTTGAGCCGAATTGGACATGAATTTTTTTATTTTTTTTATTTTAATATTTTTTATCTTTATATAATTTTTTAATTTAAAATATCTTTATCTTAGTTGTAAAAAAATTCGAGTCTGATTTGTTGATTCGCATTATTAATTAACTTTAACAAAATTTCATGACATTTTTAGGTCACAAGATAGAGATTATAAGATGACAAGCATAATAAATTAAGTAAATTAAAATAAATATTACAAGACCTATAACTATTTTTTGCAGTTGGATAAAGTAATTCCTTTGGCCTGTTAGATTTTATTACAGTTAAGAGATTTGCTCTTTTTCATGTTTGTAGTGGACAATACATGAGTCTTAGCCATCTCTTGAATTTTGTTTTAAAGGTTAATTTAACACTAAGTGAAAACTTTTTTTTAAGGTACGTAATTTCCTTTGTAAGTAAAAATAATTTTAAACAAAAAATAAAAGCTAGTAACAAACACTGGAAATTAACAATGGTCAATGTATTTTTTTTTTTTTCATTTAGCCTACAAAAGAAATCAATGGCTTAACCTTGTATTACACGTTAGAATTTTTTGTCAAGGGTTTCAACAGAGGTTGGGTATTGAAAAAGATTATTAAGATTTTATGAGCTACAAGATAAACTGAAGAAAAAAACTTGATCGACGAAATTGAAACCTTTCATAAAAACAAAAAAAAAAGTTAAAGGATAAAAAGTACACATTACTTAACGGAGAGATTTAAGGTAAGTTGGGTGGTTGGAAAATAATAAATATAAATTTAAAAATTAATTAAAAAAATATATTTAAATATAAATTAAAAAAGTACGCAATCAAAGTGGCTGCCCTTAAGAGACTCCGCCGCCGCACCCCAGTTGAGCGGGTCAGAGCAGACACTATGGTGGGCAACTTGGGAGATGGCTTCCATGTTCATCAGCTCTGATTAAGATTGTTTTTGGAGCTGAAGCCTGAAGGGTTTATTCTTAAATAGAGCGGCAGTGTTTTGGTTGGGGAGTAGGTGAGGTGCCTAAGCAGCTATAGCACAGACGATGAGTAGGTAGACTTGAGAGATAAGCAAATTTGACCGAGAATCATTCTACGTAGGGTAGGTTTACAAATTTGAAGTTTCTCGGAAGGTGCAAAGGGAGCAAGTAAAAGAGCGAGAAAGAGATCGACTAGGGAAAATGCAAAGAGTAAAAATACTTCCGGAACTACTAAATGCTGGCTTAATCAGTACAATTTGGTGTGTTGCGGTGAAAATCAAGGAAATTTGTAGATCAAAATTATATTGGATGAATGTTTAATGAAATAACCTAATAAGACTCAAAAAATAAATGGGGTCAAGTAAGCCCATAATTGGAGCCCAATTGGACATGAATTTTTTTTTTAATCTTAATATTTTTTATCTTTATATAATTTTTTAATTTAAAATATCCTTATCTTAGCTGCAAAAAAAAAAAAAAAATTGAGTCTGATTCACTGATTCGCATTATTTATTAACTTTAACAAAATTTCATGATACTTTTAGGTCACAAGATAGAGATTATAAGATGACAAGCATAATAAATTAAGTAAATTAAAATAAATATTATAAGACCTATAGCTATTTTTTGCAGTTGGATAAAGTAATTCCTTTGGCCTGTTAGATTTTATTACAGTTAAGAGATTTGCTCTTTTTCATGTTTGTAGTGGACAATACAAGAGTCTTAGCCATCTCTTGAATTTTGTTTTAAAGGTTTAATTTAACACTAAGAGAAAACTATATTTTAAGGCGCGTAATTTCCTTTGTAAGTAAAAATAATTTTAAATAAAAAATAAAAAGTAGTAACAAACACTAGAAATTAACAATGGTCAATGTATTTTTTTTTTTTTTTCATTTAGCTTACAAAAGAAATCAATGGCTTAACCTTGTATTACACGTTAGAATTTTTTGTTAAGGGTTTCAATAGAGGTTGGGTATTGAAAAAGATTATTAAGATTTTATGAGCTACAAGATAAGCTGAAGAAAAAAATTTAGTGGACGAAATTGAAATCTTTTATAAAAAAAAAGAAAATTAAAGGTTAAAAAGTACACGTTACTTAACGGAGAGATTTAAGGTAAGTTGGGTAATAGGAAAACAATAAATTTAAATTTAAAAATTAATTAAAAAAATATATTTAAATATAAATTAAAAAAGTACGCAATCAAAAAATAATAAATACAATAAAATGCCGGTGGGCATTTAGTCCAATTGGCACCTATGATCAGCAACTTCGAACCCTTGTATGGGTTCGAATCCCACTACCCCCTTCCCCTTAGAAAGCCTGCCTATATGGCTCATGTATGTAACCAAAAAAAAATAATAATAAATACAAGACCCTGCCGACGTCCGGTCATGGCATTCAGTTTTTGGGCTCGACATTAATAAATTTCCTATTTTAAAATAAAATAGTCAAACTAGCCGTTGCCAGTTGAAGACAGAGCACCAGTTTCAGGATCGACCTACGCTCTCTTCTTCTCGCTCCTCTGATTTGGAAAGCCAATAGTAAGAGCTTCATTCTCTTCGTCTTACCATCAAGAACTCTCTCTCACTTTCCAGAAAACAGGTTCGATGATGTTCACGGAAGGTTTGGATGAAAGCGCAATCAAATGGATCAAGCAGGTTCTCTCATCTTTACCAGTACTCTCACGTTCAAATCTTGGTCGCCTTTTCCTTTGTTATTCGATCTTTTTCATGCCCTTTCTAATATGGGTCTTGCTCATATGCCTTCAAAACCCAATCAACTTTATTGCTTTTGAATTTTATGCCCGAATCATGGGTGTTAATTGTTTTTCCCTGTTTGCAATTGTGGCTTTTCTGCTTTTATTTACTTTTAAATTTGGTTTTTCTTTTCTGTAACGTGCTTTTGATGGTTATCTTGGAAATGAGCTTCTCTATTTGAACCTTTTATCAGTTGGTTTCTCTGAATGTATAGAAATCCTTTAAATCAAATCTATTCTTGGGGGATCTGAATGTAACTTTGCTTTGCTTTTGGCCTTAAAGAGGGAACATGAATCTCTCTAGAACTGATGTAATTGAAGTTTGTTTGACATCTGTATCCAATCAGCTAATCAAGTATATACTTTTTACTTAACTGCCCACAGGGATCAAAGGTAGAAGAAGAGGAGCCTCGGATACGATCTCCTTTAGCAGAGAAAATTACACATGATCTGTTTCCGAAATCTCCCCTTTCATGCAGTGGCAATAGTCTGAACTCACCTGTTTTGCCTCCATTAAAATTCCACTCTGGTTTGCTGGCACCTCATAACCATGCCTTTATACCTTCTGGCTTTGGAGGTGAGGATGGGGACAGTGATGAAAGCATGGCTTCAGTCCCAGATGGGGAGGATGGGAATTTCTCTGATGAAGAAGTTTCTGGGCCAAGTAATTATGATTACTTGGAGAAGCCTATATTACAATGCTACGATGAGGAAGAGTTATTTGGGTATAAAGTCACTGATGTAGTTAAACCCGAAAGGAGTAATGGGATTCTGAAAAAAGGGTTGTTGAATGAAAATCTCACAGTCGATGTACCAAACATTGTGAGGAGATTTACAGATGGAGAAATGGGTTTTAAAAAATGTGCTCAAAAGAATCCGAACCCAGGTAGCGGAGCCAATCAGCTTCAAAAGCAAGTTCATTTGCACAATGCGAATGGCCTTAATGATCCAACAGGATTGGGAACTCCAAGTGCACCTCCAATTACTGATATTGATGCACCACAGCTGAGAGATTCTGAAAGATTGGTGACGAATGAGCAAACTGACAATGGATCATGGCCCTCAAGGGAGTCAGTGAATTATGATGGAAGAAGCGAAAGTTCAACTGAGTTGAAAAACAAGACTTTAAATGCCACTGAAATCAGTGAAAGGTATTACTATTGTCTCAACTGCAGCTGTATATTGGAAATTTTCACTGTTTCTCGTTCTGTTATGTAATTTTTTAATTTTCATTTTTATCCTGATATATTGTGCTTTTTGATATTGAATTGTGTAGACTAAACAAAACCTTTGCAGAAGATAAAGAAAAGCAGACACCGAACCTACCAATTTACAATACCAGGTACTGTCAAGTATCAAGCATACCTAAACAAGTACTCAAGGCTTTTCAAGAAAAAATTAAAGCATAAATGTTTTCAACTTAAACTTATTCATTATGTTAATTTTGTATAATCTGATCAAAATAAAATGCACATAGATGTAGCTTGACTACATTCCTTACCTTATATTATAAATAAAATTAAATTAAATAGAATGGTATACATTATTTATTTTAAAGTTAATAGATTTAACGAGACTAATAAATCACTAAATATTTGCAAATTTTCTGTTGTCCCTTTAGGAAGTATCCCTTCACCATATGATTTATTTCGTTTTTATCAAACGTTATGCTCTAATTTTAGTGCAGTATCAACGTATTTGTCTTTATCAAGCTTCAAGCTCTAATTCTAATGAAGTATTAACTTCAGACTAGTCAGTATGAAAGATTTTAATTATGTTTCCACTTTGCATAGTTTCCACATATCAGTTTGAACTTGGAAATTTGTATGCCACCTAAATGCCGTTGTAGTGTTTACTATGGTCTCATTATCGTTTTGAAAGTTGGAAACCTGATGCACTCTCTTCCTTCAATGACATGTTATTGCAGCAGTTGCAATACTCAATATGCCTGGCAAACCCTTATCACTTACGATGCCTGTATACGCTTATGCCTACAAGAATGGGCAAAAGGCTGCACTGAGGCACCAGAGTTTTTACGAGAAGAGTGTCTGGCTCTTCGGACTGCCTTTGGGTATGATCCTTTCCTTTTATAATATGTTACATTTTTAACTTTTTTCTTACTTCTTTTGTCTCCAATTATTGTTCTCAACCCAACTTTCCATGTTCTCTGATATTGTAGATTGCATGAGTTCTTGTTGCAACCTCGAGGTGTAAAGCAAAATGAAGGCAGGAATTCAAGTAATTTAGAACAAATATGCCCCTTGAAAGTGAAGAAGGTTGTTGGGAAAATAAGAGTTGAAGGTAATGCCTACAGAAACTTACCATTCAATTGTAGGATTGAAAATGCATTTTATTGCTGTGGACGTACGAGCTCTACTTGAACAATTCTTCAATCTTCTCAATTCTGTATAGTAGCTCTATAATAATTCCATTGCTCTTGAGGTCTGTATAAATGGAAAAATAAAATCACTAGTGTCTCGACTATTGAAGCCCACAAATGTTTGTGTCAATCAACTTTCTGGATATTCTTATTTAAAAATAGTTTTGATAATTTTTTTCATTATTATTTCATGAAGAGTAGAAGAAAAAATAGTACAAATTTCGTGTAACTACCTAGTAGTAACTACCCACTTTTTATAATTTCCTACCTTTTAGTATAAGGCTTGTATAGGGGGGAGAGACCAAACACCAAACCCAAGTTTTGGCATATTAGTATAGATGCTCTTATATCATAAAATGACTAATGTGCTTATGATTTTGCACTCAACATTGCACCCTCTTAAGACAGCTTGAGAAATCTTTAAGTCCAATTTGTCAAGGTTAAGTCATCCTAAAAGTTTAAACTGTAAGATAAAAGCTCAATAATAGTTTATCTCTATCATGCATCCCCCACACAAAAGCACTTTGGGCTAGAAGGTTGGAAAAGGCATAAGTCCAACCAAACCTTGTGGTGGAGTTTTTAATTTGTCAAGTTTAAATCATCCTAAAAGCTTAAGCTATAAGGTGAAAACTCAATAATAGTTTATCTCTATCATGCATCCCCCACACAAAAGCACTTTAGGCTAGAAGGTTGGAAAAGGCATAAGCCCAACCAATCCTTGTGGTGGAGTTTTTAATTTAATTGTGAAGAATGGGGCGGCAAGGGTCATACTTGACCATTTGGTTGAAGAGTCTCTTATACTATTCCAAGGACTAACTCATTTAAGCTTTTAATTGAAAACTTAATGATTGTTTAATCTCTAACGCTGTTCAGACTCCTCATCCTAAAGTTGTATAATACTCACGCTGTGGTTCTGGCCGGATAATTGCAGTGAGGAAACTGCGGGTTATACCGAGACGAAGACTTAAGAGCACATATTCACAACGAGGAGCAATCTACGTGCTAGCTGGAGTTGACTACGTCCGACATGTTTCATCACTTGTGAAAAATGGATTGAATTCTATGAAATTAGCGCCATTCACAGTGACATCAGAAGGTCGGTGCATGTGACAGAAATCTGTTCTTGTCTACTCTCAATTGTAAGAAAATATTAGTTTATGGAAGAAGAGCTATTAATGAGTTGGCAGTTGATGCCTTTTTTTTTATTTTGTTGATATTGAATTAACTTAATATTGTTGAACTTTTACTGAAGTGAAATAGCGAGAGATCAATAGCAGTTGTTCTTTTCAGTCAAATGTTTATTTGACAACAACATTAAATCCTATTATCACATTAGTGAATGAGTTAAACTTTTCTGTTTAATTAATGTAGAGCCACTGTCATGTTTGATCCAACTCAAGAGTGCCACTGAAGAAGCTGAACCACAGCCAGGTTCGGCAATCTTTTTACGTCCTGGAAGTGGAGATTACCATGATTTGTAAGTTGCCTCTGCGTATTCTTCTGCTTTAATTGGGTGAAATATTTGTATTGGACCGCTGTTATATATCCTTAGAAAGTAGTAAAACATTGAAGCCAGTGAGGATCTGGAATACCTACTTGGCTGGATATATGCTTACAGAAAGTTGATGGAGAACTTTTTACAGATGCAACAATCTGAGAAGTCTGAAAAAAAATCGTAAAGATAATCATACATGAACAAATTGACTTCTGATGTTGTATTGGAATACAATCTGGTGGATTTGCGTTAAAACATGGTACTTTCAGAACTGATTTGAGAATATTGTATTTATACTTCGAGGCTGCCACTGTCATTGATGTGGTCTAAAAAATAAAATGCACATATTGTCACCAAAGGGAAGTTTCTTAATTTTTTTGAAATAGATTTAGTGTTATATAACCTTCAAGATCTTACACTGCATGTAATTTCAGTTTCCCAGAGAGCCAAGGTGATGCTTTACTTGTAGAAGTTAAAGATTCCAAAAAGGCAGTCCAAGGTCAAGCTAGGATTCCGATTTCATCCCTTGGTGATAATCTTGTAGGTGCTCCACTATCAAATTGTCTCTAGACATTAGTCTTATCTTTGAACCATCAAATATATGTAATAAATTCTCCGGAATATGCAGAGTGACAGAATTCGGTGGTGGCCTATATATCATGATGAACATGAATGTGTTGGGAAGATCCAGCTCTCCATTGCTAGTGCAATGACTAATGATGAGAACAAACATATAAAGGTTTTATCTCTACCAAAACATCTTCACTTTCGTAAACATTTTGTATTAAGTACAGTTTTCTAGTTTCTGGATGTACACATCATATTACTTTTCTTTCCAACTAGGCGAATCTTTATTTCCCTCTTTTTAATGTTAACTCTACTAAGGATCAAACTTATCCTTTTGTGTATGTATGGTTCTCATTGTTGGTATGAGGAGAGAAAATTCTCCTGTTATGATCATTTAGCGGTCTTTTTCTTTGCATTTGAGCATGATTTCATGTTAATTTTATCAGCATTTCTGCCAGTAACCTCCAAGTTATGCGTGTTTGGCTACTCTGGGTATAGCCCCATGTCTCATTTGTCCTAATTTTACATAATTTGTAGAGCGGGCCTGTTGTAGAAACTCTAGCTTATGATATACTGCTGGAGGGTGCCATGCGTTCACAGCATTTCCATTCCCGAAACTTGCGGCTAAATGGACCTTGGAAGTGGTTGTTGGATGCATTTGCAGACTACTATGGAGTTTCTGATTCATATACTAAGTTGAGGTACTTAATGAAATCTTTCAATAAGTCAATTGGTCCAAAAGGAATTTTCTCCTTCTTTCTCCAACGAAAGAAAAGACAAAAGTGTCTTTCAATGAACATTCTTTATAAGAAAAAAGGTTCTACTTTTCCCATCTTTCTTTTCACAAATATCTCCAATTTACTCTGTTCTTCTTGTAGATATTTATTGCATATCATGAATGTGGCAACTCCAACAAAGGATTGCCTAGAGATTGTGAAGGAGTTACTTTTGCCCCTCCTAAAGGCCAGAAGTGAAAAGAGTTTAACCAGGCAGGAGGTAAGCTATGTATATTGCTTTGCATCTTTCCCAAGTAACCTATCAAATCAAACACTTCCATTTATTTACTTTATGATTGTGTCTGCATCTCATTATTTTAACACTTATTATAGCCGTTAGCTGCTCACTTTCATGTAAGGTATTTTATAATTCTGTTACTTTCATGTTTCATCTATTGACAGAAGTCAATCTTTTTAATTTGTTACTTCCATGTCTTGTTATTCTTTGTAATTGTCTATTTACTTTTGTATGTAATTCTTTTGAAAATGGATCAGCTAACAATTTGTATGTTTGTTCTCACAGAGAAGTATACTTTTAGACTGTGAAACTCAAATTGAAAACCTTCTGGCCAATGCTTTCGAGAACTACAAAGCATTAGATGAAAACTCACCTACAGGTGTAACCGATCATTTTGGTCCAATATGCAATTCTGCAGCATCAGCTCTAGCTCCTGCTGTACAAGTCTACACTCTTCTTCATGACATACTATCTGTAGATGCACAGACTATTCTTAGAAACTATTTGCAGGTATCTAGATTTTCGTTGCTGTAACTGGTGCTACTATTCAACATAACTTCAATTATAGATGCATGAATCAGATTTAGTGCCATCCTTGTGCAACCAATATATATTAAACTTGGTTTATCCTGCAGTTTGTAGCCTTCTGCGTCTGGTTCTTCACAACTTATTCTAGATAATAATAAATACTAAAATTGAAGTTCATAAAAAGACAAGCTTTTAATGGAAGATTACTACAACGTCCTCATATTGGTTTCTCAAGTTCATCAATTAGCCCTAACAGATATGATATAGAAAAAATATGCATATTAGGTTTACAGATAGAAGAACCTAGTGAAGCAAGTTTGCAGCTTTCTCTCTTTTGTAAATCTAATAAAAGGAAGTCTAAATGGAAAGAATATTGTTAACAGACTGCAGCAAAAAAGAGGTGTCGGAAACACATGATGGAGACGGATGAGTTCATATCAAGCAACTCTGAAGGTTACCTTATGGATTCCATTACCATCTCAACGGCTTACTTGAAGATCAAAAACCTTTGTGCTTTCATAGGCAATGAAATTCAGGCAGACATGAAGATCCACAGCCAGCACATATTCCCCAGGTATTTGGAAAAATTTGTTTAAGAATTTTCTTCAAAAAATTGACAACTTATTTTAAAGAGCTTACGGTGCATATAAATGTTGGTATTGAGTTTTTTAGCTCCTGCTTTTTTTTCCCCTTCTGTTTATGTAAACATCTCTGACCCCAAAATGAAAAGACAAGCACCCGTTTTGCCGTTTCTAGTTTCCTTTTTCCCCCCAGTAGGTGTGAATTCTCATTAAATTTTGAGATTATGAAAGAAGCTTCACTTGGTTAAATGAAAACTTGTTTCTTTTCGTTTCAGATATATTTCCCCTTCTATATTCATTTCTTCAATCAAAACTATATGTTCAATAGTAGCTTCACACAACTTCCTCACAAGATGTGTTTATTTATTTGTTGATTTAAATTGGCAACAATCTTTTTGCATTTGATTACATCATAGATTTTCTGACAACTATCTCCCAATTTTCAGTTCAATTGACCTAACGAACATAACAGCAGCTGTTTACAGCACTGAGCTCTGCAACAGGCTTATAAGTTTCCTTGCTGCATGGCCACCAGCTAGTCCACAGCCACATGTGAATGAACTTCTAATTGCAATTGCTGACTTTGAACGGGATCTCAATACATGGAATATATGGTACGTGAAAGAAATTTTCCTACTGAACTAGAAAATGCAGTAACAAACCCTTCAGAAAGTACGAAATCTTTTCTGATCTGCAGTATTCTTTCTGCTTCAGTCCTGTACAGGGTGGTGTAGACTCCAGAAATTTGTTCCACAACTATATCATGGTGTGGATACAAGATATGGAACTAAATTTACTTGATCTTAGTAAAGCAGAAAAGGTAATCATTCACTTCATTAGCTTATGCAATAATGAACAGTGAAACCATACAACAATATTAATCTAGGAATGAAGTGACCATCCTCAATGCAATCGTATTCAGGTGCCATGGGCCGGAGTAACGACAAACTATTCCACCTCCCCATTTGCTGAAGAAATGTTTGAGAAAATAAAAGACAATCTTATTCAGTACGAAGTAGTAATCAGCAGATGGCCTCAGTACTCACTTGTTTTGGAAAATGTAAGAACTAAACCTTTCAAGGCAGTTTTATTATTCCATCCTCTATTTAACATCTCTTTGCATTATGTTTACCTCTGTTCAATACCATAAGACTCTTACAGGTTGTAATACTTTGACTTCACATTATTATTTTCTTTTTGGAAGGCTGTCACAATTGTTGAAAGAGCAATCGTTAAAGCTCTGGAGAAGCAATACAATGATATCATAACTCCTTTGAGAGATAGCATTCCTAAGAGACTTAACTTACAGGTTCAAAAGCTAGCAAGAAGACAATCAGTTACTGTCTATTCAGTGCCCCATCAAGTAAGTTCTCAGTATGTTTATTTCTTAGCCAAGTTAAATTCACACGTGCGCTTGGTAGCAATACAATGCTTTTGTTTTTGGCCATGATTTTAGCTGATTTTATCTGAAAAAGTTTTATATTCTAAATTTGTTCTTTATCCAGTTGGGAATATTTTTGAACACCATCAAGAGGATTCTTGATGTTCTACATTGTAGAGTGGAAGACATCTTAAAGTCCTGGGCATCCTGTCTGCCAGCCATGGGAGATAAGAAGGCACACTTTGGGGAGCAGTTAAACGGAATAACTGTTCTCCTGAGAACAAAATACAAAACTTATTTACAAGCGATAATAGGAAATCTTGTTAACAACGTAAGCTCACTCAACTTAAGTGTTTTATGCTACTTGCTTTCTACATCCATGAGCATTCATTTTAGTATATCACAAGGAGTTTCTTTGGTATCAGTTTCCTTATTTTGTTTTTGTTGCTTATTTCTTGAAAGCTACACATGCGAAGCAGTGATTAATGCAATGCTAAGTGCTCTAAATTGTGTAGATGCAATCTAACCGAAGTACGAGGCTGAAGAGGATTTTGGAAGAAACAACAGAAGAAGATGGAGAGGCTGAAGTTCGTGAAAGAATGCAACTGCTGAATTCACAACTTATTGACTTCATCTCCAACTTGCACGAGGTTTTTACTAGTCAGATTTTTATTGCAGCATGTCGTGGATTGTGGGATAGGATGGGACAGGTGACGACATAATAATTTGTGCAACATGATTTGCTCAGATTCTTCCCAGCTCTAATTCATTTCTATAAATTGTGCTAGATTGTCCTGAAATTTCTTGAAGGGAGAAAAGAAAACAAGATATGGTACAATGGGTCTTACTATGCTCTTGGGGTGAGTAAATGTTACATAAAATCTACTTTTGTATTTTATAAATTTATTTGACTATCAACCGTCTGTCTAGGTGTTAATTTGATTCATACAAAAATTACTCTATTATAATGAATAAAAGGGAGTTGAATTCAAGCTATGTTGAGAAGCCATAATTTTGAACCTGTTTGACTGCTCTGCTGTTTGCTTGTAACTCACGACATTAGCTGTTTCATTCTGTAGATATTGGATGATACCTTTGCTTCCCAAATGCAGCGGTTACAGGGAAATGCACTGCAAGAAAAAGATCTTGAGCCTCCTCGCTCAGTGATTGAAGCCAGGTCTATTCTTTGCAAAGACACAACAAATGCAACTGATCCATCTTCTTACTTCTACATTTAAAAAAGCTTTTGGAATGCTCAGTCATTGTACATGTTGCATTATAGAAAATTTAGTCGCAATTTTTTTTGGAAAACGTATTCCCATAATATTCTTTCTGCATATAGCTGAAACAGTAAATATATATTGGTATAAAAGTTAAAATTTTCTTCTTCATAGTTGTAAGTTCAGATGGAATCTTCCTTATAATTGTCATATGTTCTCTAGATGCTCCTAGTTCCCTTTAATCCCTTGGGCACTTAAAGAATAAGATATAGTTGTAAATGATACAACACATTTGTTTAGATATGTTAATTTCAGGGTAGACATTTTACCTAGAGTAATGTGAAGTTGAGGTAAATAAAAGGGAAAATCTATTTTCACATTATATTATTTACTTAATGCTCACACTTTGGAGTGAGTTTTCAGATTTATTAGATTCTATAAATTGATTTATAAAATGTAATAAATTTAATAATTTAAATTTTATGTAGTGAGAATTGAATGAAAATTAGATTGTGGAAATAGTGAAACTTAAAATAGACTTATCATGAGAAAAATGCAATAATTCCTTGAGTTAACATGATGATGTGTTCATGCTTCTATTTCATCTAGTGTAAGGCTATTAGAATAGCAGTAATGTACGTCTATCAACATTATTATGAACAAAAAAATGAATAAATTAATATGTATGATCAAGAAAGCTGGATGATGAGAATTGGCCAACTTAAATGCAAAAGAAAAAGATTAGATTGTCAGAAAGGGGAAGAATCAATTGAACCATACTATGGAAGTGAAAAAAAAAAATGGGCTTCTTGTCTTCTAAAAAATGAAGTTGAGAACAAAATGAATAAATATAATAAACATTGATTGCTAGTATCTGCTCATGATCGTTGTCACAAATAAAGAGCTTTAGGATCGATGTAAAGTAAATTTATTCCATATTATTAATATCTACTCAAGATTCCATCACGCCATTAGGCATGCATAATTTACCAATCTCACTTGCATCATTTATAATAAATAACAACAATAAATCGAGTCTCTTTCTACTAAGTGAGGTTGGCTACATGGATCAAACGACACTATAAACTTCTATTCAAAATCAAATTTTCGGATATACCATTTATAATATATTGTATTTTATTATTACACCATTTATAATAAAATACAATATATTATATATTATGTGTAAATGTATATATTATGCATGCCACATT
This sequence comes from Dicorynia guianensis, assembly GCA_037013595.1. Taxonomy (NCBI): domain Eukaryota; kingdom Viridiplantae; phylum Streptophyta; class Magnoliopsida; order Fabales; family Fabaceae; genus Dicorynia; species Dicorynia guianensis. Next base: position 32,399,539 of record JASUAB010000005.1, read on the forward strand.
TTGTTAAAGGAATCAATTATTTTATCTTGTAAAAATTTGATGTTAAGAGCGAAGACCATATTATTATAATATTTGACATCATAATATCATTATAAAAAGATAAAATTAGGCATGTGATCGAAAGGGATTTTGAGTGTAATAGTGAAAAATTTTATGAAGAGTTTGCAAAAGTAACTCCTGTAATTACCAAAATGTTTGTGCCTTTACAAATTTGAAGTCTGATTATCCCAGCAAAGAAAAAATTATTGTGTGGCAGGATGAGACAGGATAGGCATCAATATCCCCTCTGGAATGGGGTCAAGGAAACAAATTCCCAACTAGATTATGGGATGCGATGGAACAATAGAGTGGGTGGAGAACGGAAAGAGGATGCAAAAATAATGATACCTATTTAAAAAACAAAAGTGAAACTACAAAGGCTTAATATCTTACCAAGCAAAACATTTATACACGAGATGTTATCAATTTCACTCATTTTCAGTAAAATCTATTTGTCACCTTTTGTAAATGTTACCAAGATGTTTCACAAAAGTAATTTTTGTTTAGGTCAGTGTCAAAGCTAATTATGCTGACTCTTCCCAACCCACCGAAAATCCTCATTGGCTCCCAAATTTGCATGTCAGGAGTACAGAATGCCTACAGTACATGTTGCACGTAATTATTTTAAGGAGTTGGAGATTTTTTTCTTTTTGAGACTTTGATGTTATGATGTAATAGTTTTCTATTCAGTTTGGTCAATTGTTCAGGTCCCTCTTGCCGTTGCCAGTCTCTTTAAAGCTACATGGATTGGTGAGACAGGAGAAAGCGCCACGCTTAATGGATTGGTGACAAGCGCCGCAGTGGCTAGATGGAAGATAATGTGCAAACCTGCGTTTAAGGAACAATGCGAAGCAAGCATGAACATTAAAGGAGATCAAGGATACAAGCAGTTAACAGCCGTTGTCATAATAAAGAACCAGGCTGTATTTCTATTATGAATTACAAACATCCTTAAACATACTACATAAACTGAAACTCTTATTATCCCATTTACAAACAGTAATCCTCATTTTCTTGATTGGCCCTCCGACGTACTGGAAGAGGTTAACCAACATAAAATACTCCTGGCCCTGCTCAACTTCCATTCCCTTGCTGGATTTGCTGAAGAAGAGCTGCAGCCAGCTGTAATGTTGCTTGTAGACGTTTCTGTGGATCAGCTTTTGCATCTTCCTGCAAGCTACTATTTAGCAGCTGCTGATTTCCATCAACCCCTCTTTGTGATTCTCTTTGAACCATCTGTGACACTTGAGGCACATTTGACACCTGTTGCTGCTTCTGCAATTGTAAAATTTGACCAAATTGAGATGTTGGAAGTTCAGAATTCACCATGTTTTCTACAATGTATTTCTGGGATGGTCTATTTGTGGCATCAGACCCTTTAGCTCTGTTAGTATGTCTGGGATCATCCAAAGTAGATACACTCGGTGAGGTTCCTAATTGCCTCTGCTGTTCAAGAAGGGATGCAGCAAGCTGTGCAAGCTGCTCTGGTTGCAGGGCTCCCACAGGGACAGACAAAGGATCCAAAGGTCTTATTTCCTGAAGAGAGGACTCTTTGTTTCCAGATACAGGAATGCTGGAAATTCCAATGGTACGCTGAGTTGAGTTTACGTCTGGCACAGCCCTTTGCATGATCTGCGGATGCTCCTGAGCAACAGGTTCAACAGCATCATTTGATAGTAGCAATGGTAAACTTCGATTAGAGATAAAGTTTTGCTGATTGTGAGAAGACCAGTTTGGTCCAGCTGTAGGGTTCTGCAGCAGGATAGGATACTCACGCCTTCTTTCATCAAAAGACTCAGATACACTAACCATGGCACGAGATGAACCTGAAACTGATGTAGGAGGAGACACCGTAATTGTATTTCCCAGGAAAGAAAAATTGCTGATTCCCGATTTACCTAATTCTGGAATAGAGGTGGATCCAGGAACAGCTGCTTCTGGCAAATATGGCTTTGGGTAAATTGTTTCCCCATGATAGGACAAAACTTTTTCATCTACTTCTTTTTGATTGAGCATGGGCCCATGATTCAAACTAGAATGCTCTAACCTTAGAATAACACCAGATATGCTCAATTTTCCAGGTACCTTCAAAACTTTCTCTGAGAATTCTGATGGGGGCACAAGAAATAAGGTGGTCTTGTCATCTAACTTAGCAACTGCAGCCCGCTGCTTTTCCTCCAGATAATGCATAAATTCATTGTAGAAATCAATGTCAGCATCACTTTCAGGCACAAAGAAAACAACCCAAGCACCAGCTGCTTGGTAATAATGCTTTGTAAGCATATCTAGACCAGTCCTTGCAGTGCAATCCAAAAATTCAGGTCTGAAATCATGGTTGACATTAAATCTCAAATTAGAAACAATAAAGTGAAACACACAACGCCATTTGCACAAACAATAAAATAACATGTTTTATGTCTATAATATCAGTCTACCTATCTAAGTACTCCCTCTAATTACTGAATATATATTCATGAGATTCTTTTGAATATTCATTCAGAATAACTGAATTTACTGATAAAGGACAGATTTTGAATGCCTGCCTATATGAGGTTTGTGGTAAGGCAGGCAGATGGTGCAATTTAGCTTTCGTTGCTGAGGGGCATAGTTTCAAATAATTAATTAGATCAGAATATGTATTGATACCTCCAACAAAGAAACCCAAAATCAGGATGCCAAAGCAATACATATAAACCATCTGATCCCAGAACAAATGCAGTAGTATAAAAATATTTTTTTAAGCTTCTAGTGCTTTACTCCCACCATAGACACCAAACCACTACTACTAACATTGCACACCACGGTCAAAATAAGCCACCCGACTAGTGAGCTGCACTAGCTGAGCATGAGTTAGTTTACACAAAAACTCAACTTGTTGACTCAAACTAGCTAGCTAGCTTAAATAAGTAAATAATCATATATTATGCCTTTCATTGCAACATATACATTTACACAATGATAAAGCAAATATATACAATAAAACAAAAAAAAAGTTGCATAAATTCATAAATATATGAATTAATATAATATGATATATAAATGTATGTTCTGAAGCTGGCACATAAGGCAGCTCAAACTAAACAAAATTTTTGGGAAAAATACAAAGCCGAAAAGCCAGAACAATGTATTGGATCCAAAGGGAATTGGTTAACTACAAGTGATTACTTAGTCTAAAAAGGGTTAAACATTAACAACTTGTTGCCTTATCTACTATTTATGGTTAACCAGTTCCTTCTAGGCCCAACATTAACAATGGGTTTCATAACTACCTAAGCACATAATGCATTTATCTGATGTATAGCCATGACCTTCAGATCTACAGTAGTTCATTAGTATCAAACGTATTACAAGAGACCACAAATTATATTAAAAAAAAAAAACTGATTTTAATAGGATTTAGCATTAAGCAGAAATGGATTGTAAGACTTGGGGTGGACCAAAAAGACTCAAGCAATGTGTTAAGATCACACAAAATAAGAAATTAAATTATTAAGTTGGGTTCTCATAATGATTTTCAAAACTCCATAAGCATTTTACCGGCAGAAGGTATGGAACAATATTTAGGACTTGCAATAAACAATTAAGTCAACAGAGCCTCCATGACTGAAACCTTAGAATCAAGGAGCAGGTTCCTACCCCGCCCGGGGGGGAGGGGGGGGGGGGGGGAAGGGGGAGGAGGGGATGGGCAACATTTATCCTCAGTAAGGACAAAACACAATTATTATCTAACACAGATCTCAAAACACATACCGACACAAAGACCAAGGGCCAAGACTAATCAATCTCAATAATTTTTCCCTCACAAAGCTGCGCAAAGAGAAGGATGGCTGCATCACCCGGGAGGGGGGAAGTTCAGGTGCAGCCAAGCTTGAATTCAGCTAAGCAGGATGGTTGAGAATAAGGTTGAGAAAACAGCAATACTCATCTAATTACCATTCACAAACCCATTTGGCAATTGATTTACAAATAAGATTCACATCAAATATATTAAGACTACATGAAAGACATAATAATATAAGTAAACCCAAGATTCATGGTCATAGTTTATGCCAACCCCAGCAAAACTCAACACACAATTAAGAAAGATAAATCAAGCACATTAAGCGAAAAAAGATCCAAGCAACAAAGATTAAAGGTCTGCTTACCATTTAAATTCCTACAGAGATGAAATATGCAAATCCAAGAAACGTTAGCAACATCATTTGTTAAGTTCATGAATTTATGATCTTATGTAAATCAGGTTATTTTCTGTAGTTCCTTTCAAATCTCCAAGTTACTTGTCATTCCGCTTTTCTAAAGAAGTACTGTCACATTGGGGTCATGGTAAAATTTGACTGCTTACAAAAGAGAAACAAAGAAAGTAGTTCTCTATCATTCAAATCTAATACAAGGCATTCTTATCTACAAAAACGATGCATATTCACAGGAATAACTTCAACTTACAGCATAATATCCACGAATTTTCCCACAGGGAAACAGCGAGCACGACAAACAGGGGTTCCACCTTTAGCAATGGTTCCTTCCCATTTCCACTCAGTTAAAGATGAATTCTTAGATTCAGGAGTTAATCTAATTTTGTCAATAGAATTTGATTGCAGAGCACCAGAACCAATTTGGAAATTATCATAAGGTTTCTGGCGTTCACTTCTATCTGAATGAACAATAGATGAATTTGAGGTCTGATCTGTCCGTCTATATGCGAAAGGGCTGCCATCAGAACTTTTATCAAAGACTGCATGTTTGGAAAAATCAGAAGATAACCGAGGGACATGATTCTGTCTTTCTAGCTCAGACAAAGGAAACTCTGGAAGCTCCTTCTCGGGAGGAAGAGAGGCAGTCTTTAGTTTTTTAGCCTCACGTAGAGAGTGGACATCAGCTCGCAAGTGTCGAGGATCCTCAAATAATGCACCCTTCTGAGGATATTTCTGGGGAAACTCATCCCTATAAGCATGTCTATCCCTTGGAGGACTGCTTGGATATTCATAGATATCTTGTGATACTCTCAGTGGAAGCCCCTTCTCTCCTACTCTTCTCTGCTCATATGTGCTAGTTCCGGCAGCCCATGAGGTACCCCTTATGTTAAAATCATAGCAATCAGTATCTCCATCAAACCTCCCAATATTCGTATCCTGCCTGAGGTGCTCAGGAGAGTCCTGCCAACCACTTGAGTTGAAAAATGGGGAAGAGGGGGCATTTATTGAGCTCCTGCCACTACTTGAACCACCTTCACTTTTGGCGAAACAAATATGTACACGGGGATTTCCAAATAACTTCCCCTGAAGAGTATCTTTTGCTTTGCATGCTGACATCAGACTCCTAAAGCGGACAAAAGCATAACTACGACCTGGAAATGTAGTAATCTTCTCAATCTCACCAAATGGAGAAAAAGCCTTTCTTAAAACTAATTCATCCACCTTCAACAAAGCAGGGAATCCTATCCACAAAACCTCGCTGGGCTCTGGATTTTTATTACTCAGCTTGGATTTGTCAGGATAAAGAGGCTCTGGGCTACCATGGCGTCCTCTAAACTCCCTTTGGGAGAAAGGGGGTCCTCTTAATGCGGAGCTATGTTCATCCCGAGCATAATCTTCATCACGTGATATTGTTGATGGCTTATCCTGTGATTAAAATAATAATAACAATAAATAATGTAATTAAAATACATTGCAAGAGTTACATTTGAAAGTAAAATAGAAAATAATATTACTAATTAGCAGGGTCATTAATTTCACCCACAAAACTGCTTTAACAGGAATAGAATACCGACAAATTTTAGGGCACCACAAATGTGGCAGGTTTTAGTGTTGATAAATCTAGCGTTCCTCCAAAACCAGCATTGAAGTCCTTTTCTTTTTATACGTGAAATTTTACTACCAGAGGTGAAAAATGCACAACAGTAGTGAATAAGGAATTCTCTTGCCACAAAAATTAATATGAGTGAAAGATGGGAAAAAAAATAATCAAGACAATTACACCCTCCAATCTCTCTGAATCCACATCAATAAAATCACCTCAAATGCCTCAACAACAGAAAACCATAAAGACACCAGCAAAGAACTCTGCCCCACAGATTCTCAAGGCAAACACTACTCAATTAAACTCAAATCATCTTCAGTCAAATGCATGTAACCAGTACACGTATCGCATAACTCTGCAAAATCTCTCCTTCCCTCCATGCCTGCACTTCCTCCTAAAACATTTAACTGATTCTTGAAATGCCCTCTACCTTTTGTTGACAGCTCATTTACAGGTGAAATTAGAGAGTTGAATTAGGGGGGGCTTATTGAGGGGTGATTTATAGATAATGTCAGGAAAGTTGATGGAATATTCTGGATGTAGTATTCACTTTGCCATCTTATATAGAAACAAGTGTGCGCATTGTGCCAAAGGAAAAGTGTGCTTCAACCTTGCCTTTCTACATTATCTCTTTCAATGCCCCTAGTTTCTCTCTCTAAATTTTAAACAAAACTGAATAAGTTGAAATGCCTTCTCTATTTTGTGGACAAACTGGTTGCTCATCAAGACAATAAAAAAAAAAAAAAAAATCCAAATTGTCCAAGCAGCTAAAAGCAGAAAAAAATACTCATATATTTGAGATGATAAAGGATGCCAAGGGCACATTTGGTAATAAAGTCTTACACACCATGTGTAATTGATTCTTAGTATAAATTCTGTTAAGTAACTTAAACCAAGGTTACCACACAAAAGCTTTTTCTGAAGGGTTTTGGAGTTCCAAAGGAACTAGTAATGGGAAAATCAGAACTGATTTGAACACAGATAAGGAACAAAAGCAAAAAGATAAAAGGAAAAAAAATCCTGAAGTCCTTTTCTCAATTTAAATCCCTAGTGAAATGAGTAGTATTCAAGGATTTAAGTTGTATGATTAAATCAACAGCTTAGATTGTTCATGTTACTAGAAAGTGAAAATACTAAGATACATTGGACTCTGCCAAATGTAAAGTATGTCAATAGAAGCATGATGTTATACAAAGAGTGCACAGAGGCTATCAAATAGCAAGAAAACAGGGCTTCACTGACTCACAATTCACAAAACTTGCCGAAAACAAGGTCTGGAATGATTTGCTATCTTTATTATTAGCTTGCTACAGTGTCCAAGGAACACCTAAGATATGACCTTATGAACTTGTAGTGACTCGCATGACAGCATAAGTGACTAGCACCAATGGGAGCTTTCCAATGGGGTTCCATGGAAAAATGCAAGAAAATTACAACTAAAACAATGTTCTTAGACACCAATTACAAACGCAGAAGACTACCCTACCTCCAAGGATTTCAGTCATAACTAAATATTTCCACTTATATCTGCACCAGACAAAATACATAGGTACAAATGCATGCCACACCATATACTGTTTGATTGGGATTTGATCTATTATGCGTAGCCTTATAGAGAGGACATGACTCTAGATGGCCTCAAAGGTCATGGCTAGACAAGCCGTTTATCATTAAGGTTAGGTGTCAAGTGGAAGCACAATGATGTAAGCAGCTGAGGCATCCTTAGGATGAACTTAACAGTCTCCTTCCCTATTAAAGGAAATGGCTGCAATTTTGGTTTAGTAGGACCCGAGCAAGATTTCCCTAAGTCAAGTTAGAAAGGCCACCAGGGGTCCTTTGAGCAAAGCAGGAAACTGTAGTGCCTCTAAGCCATACAATAGTGTCATAAACCAAGAACTGTCACTCTCTAAGGCTACTACCCTGGCCACCCCTTTCATACAAACAATAGTGGATGAGAAGCAGGTATTTAGAACTCTTGCTGCAAGCAAAGCTGGCTGAATTGGCTTTTTTTCCTACAAGTGATTCTTGCAAAAAGCACTTTGAGCAGTTATTATTGCGACAGCAACAATTTTAAAGCAAGCCAAACAAGCACTATCTCCAATGACTTGTTGCAAGTTTGAGGGCTAAAAGCACTTTCTTCTGATATGTGATATATTCTTATCAATGTTGTCAATGGAATATGGCAGCCAATGGCGGCCAGCTCCAAAACTGCCACAGCACCAAGTGGATGGCGTGGCAGTTGCCATGTTGAAGCATGGCAAATATGAAAATTAAAAAAAGTTGAAAAATATAGATAGCTTCATCAAGAAGCCTCATCAAAAGCTAAGAAAAATACTCTCAGATTCTGATAAACAAAAAGATTGAACTAAAATTGGCTAATAAAGAATAAAAACTCAAAAAACCAGATAGCTTCATCAAGAACCCTCATCTTATTCCTAAAAGGGTAAGTGTACAGTACTCCAGATTCTGATAAACAATTTACAGAATGATACTCAAAATGAAATTCATGCATACACCATATACCTGCTTCCTAAGTCCTAACCATTGTGAATTTCAATTTCCTGCACTGAGTGAGTTCTCCTCAATCAACTAGTATCGAAAGAGAAATGACTTACACCGTAAATCCTTGTTCAAGATGAAAGTGAAAAAAACAATACTGCACATTATCTTGTTCCATCAAAACTAAAAGTCATTAACTTTCAGAGAAGTACCAATAAACAGAAACAGAAGTGTTTGACATCAGAAACATAGTTACACATGATGTAAAAAGATAATGGAACAGTCAATCAGTCATCCTAACCATAACCAAAACTGTATGACCCTAGGAGCCTGACTTACCTAAGCTTCAGCCTTTGTTTGAACTTTGAAGATGGAGATCATGCTTGGAGGCCTCTGAACTTTGAAGAACAGAGGTGGCAGAACAGTGGCACAATCGATGATGGATCTGTTGGAGAACATGATTAAACTGTGTATTGTGGGTGGATATAGGTACAGACAGTGCTGAATGACACTTCTGCCCTTACAAAAAATTCAAGGTCATTGGGAGAGAATCAAAGAAACAAGGATAAATTTGAGATTCACCAAAAATTGCCAATGGCATCACCATCCAGCCCTGGCCACCACATTGAAGGCGCCAGGCAAAGGGAGGTACATGGCAAGGAGCCTTCAAACTGCCAGTCCATGGTGGGGCCATTGAGTACACTGTTTCTTATATTTCCATGACACTTGGTTTAATACTGGACCAGTAGCCACATGCATTTGAAATTGACTTTTCAAGTTTTTGGTGCTAAGTTCATGAATTTTCTTATGGGGTCTACTTTATGGGTATGAAAAGATATTGGAAGCAGAGTAATTAATAGCGCACACTATAACACAGTGCTTGGCTGTGACTCTTTATGCTACGCTACAGACATAGCATAGCCCAATTCGCATTGCAAAGAATAGTGTACGCAAAGCTATGCTATTTTGCACTATAGCACAGAAATAGCACGTGCTATTTGTGCTATAGGGACTCAAAAGTAAAACACATTACTACATAAGGATGATGAGGAAGAACATTTTCAAGGAAATGATCCTACAAGTGATGATGCTTCATGTTGTAATGAGAATGTTGCTTTTGATAATGATGATGATGAATTTTAAACTTTTTATGCTTAGTGTTCTTTGTAATGCTTCGAGGCTTTAGCCTTAGACTCTTGATGGATTTGAACTTTTGGTATTAAGTTACTTAGTGTTTGTTATTTGGAACAATATCTTGATTGCAAATGAAGTCATCATATTTTTTTAAGGTTATTTTTTATATATTGTTATTATTTGGGGTTATATTGCATATATAAAAGTACATGTTTATGTATGTAATATAATTGCGCTATTGTTGAAATAACAGTGTGCAATGCCTTGTGTTGCAATGACCCTAAATACAAGAAGTGCGCTATTAGCTATTAACAACTATGATTGGAAGGCCATTTTGTTTTGTTTTGTTTTCGTCAAGGAGGATACATTATCCTCCTTCACTGCAATCCTTTCATTTTTCTTCAACAAAATGCCACGACTGTGAGTTTAGCCTTTATCACCAACAACTGCAGGTAAATATGCATTTCCAGCTTTGTAGACAACAAACTAATATAGGTTTCAACACTGTCCCATGTGCTAGAGATAAAAATACAGAACCTGTAACTCATTCAAGTAATGAGCATTGCATTCCAACAGCACCGTTGTCCAAAAAACATCCATCAATGAAAAATAACGGAACTGAAAAGACTGTCAAGGTGCTAATCCCCATAATAGTGATTGCAATATAAATGTCTATCCTCATATAATGTAGGAAATCTTCTCACAAGGTTCTTCCATGATTGGATTTGGATGTCGAAAGATTGACATGGTGTCATAATACATTGAAAACTAGAATAGTGAATTAATATTAGGCCTTGTACATTAGAGAGTACAGAAAACCATAACCATCCATAAGGGCCGGCTACATTTGCAGCAACTTGCACATGCTTGCAGTGGGTCTTAAAATTTTTGTCAAACTTTACCAATAGCATCCCAAGAAAAGACAATCAATACCATTCCAAGTTTGGAAGAAATTAGGCAGTTTGATGCACTGGAACTGGGCTGTAAGATATATTAAGTTTTTCAAATCATTCTAATTGCACTTCCTTTTCTTATATCTGATCCCTTACCAACACATTTGACCAAGTTTTATATGGCAATGATTGTCGTAGGGCCAATTGGGAATGGCAAGAATGTGAGTATACAATGTAAGCCTTACAAATCAACCACGGGTTTTAAACATCTATTTCATTGCATATGAATTTATGAAGTGAAGCTCTCTAGGATTCATATACATGAATATATATCACCCCTCAGCTGCAGTGTGCTTCTGATAATTGACTTGTATGAATATTTAGACTTATCAACCAAGTAGGCAGTCCTATAAATTAATGCTCTAGTGTTTGTGAATATTGTTGTTCTACCTGTTTTCAACCTGAATAAAATATTCATAGAAATTGATCTATTGGAATTTTAAATGAAATTAAGTATCCATTACATCTCTAATTAGCTTTCTTCAAGATTTACCAATCTTATGTACCATAACAACGACTCTACAAAGAACGTGGCAATGTTTGCCAGAGACACATAAGTAACTCCCTCTGGTCCATGGTATGCATAACAAGCTGGCATTCCGTTCCCATATGTTAAAATCCAAGACATGCAATGCAATTTCAATGAAAATTCGCATCATCTACCACACAACATAACATTCAAAGGTTTTCAGAACAATCATCACGCCACCATTAGAATTGCACTTCAATTTGAATGATATACTTCAAGTGACTTATTTAAAATCCATAACAGTTCAATCATTATGGCACAGGTATTTATTTTCTCTTGAATGATGCTTAATAGCTAGCGTACAAGTCATTCCAACTGCCAGGTGAAAAGCGATGCAAGATACTTGTGGTATTGGATTCTTAAATGATTGACAATCTGCCAACCCTTGAGAATTTTCCTGCTCTCATCAGTCACACTTAACTGTTCAACATTTTATTGGATGAGTAACATAATGGTCACTTATGTACTGCCCAGATAAATCATACCATTAAAATAATTTGCTTGCTCTTAGAAATGGTCATTCTATTATTATTTGGCAAAAATTTACAGGTATATTGGAACTGAATGGGGCCGACAGTTGAAGTTAAATAGCCAATAACATAAAAGTTCTATTGCCGATTTCAGATCTTAGCAGAAAGATTTTAACTCATTTCCTTTAATTGTCTTCATTTTATCACTATTCTACAGGTAGAAAATTTATTCCTATTCAAAAGTTGAGATAAAAGGGTTGCTCATACTTGACCATGAATTGATGAACCTTCTGTGTCCTTATAAAAATTTCTACAGATGCATTCCTTGTTAAAATTTGGATTTTTAAAAAACCTAATAGAGTTGTTTAATCCATGTAACCAACTTTACTTAGTGGAATAAAAGTTAATTTTTTGCTGTTGTCGTTGCTGCAATCCCTGGTTAATTTGCCTTATGTAAAGTCTCTTTCCTTCTTTTAATCATTTTTCATTAGATTCTTTCCTTCCTAATTGTCATTTGCAGCCTCCAAGCATACAAAGGCCACTAATTTTATGGCCTGTGAAGACAAAATTGAAGAGACAATATTTACCAAAAATGCTTTGTTAATGTGAAGAGAAAATATTTTGGCATATGAAGATTAAATTGGAGAGAAATTTGATACTGTGTACCAATAGGGCACAAGTTAAAGAATAATTAATGCTTTGTTAATGTAATAAATGCACTGATTACTTGAAATTAATTTGTTTTACATTGGCAAAAGTGCACTTTGCAGAAAACAAGTGCATATAATTCTCCTTGACTTGGGCACACAGTAGTAAGACCCATAAAGAGATGATATGCTAACAGGTCCAATTTGATGGTCAGAAATCAACTCTTAATCCCATTGAAATCCAAATACTACCATATATTCTGAGTAAACAATCTCATTACAATGATGAACAATTACAGTCTTGTTAGATTTAGTGTAACTGTAACCAGTAAAGTTCAATCATTTGCAAGTTTTAATTTCTAATGTGCAATCACCATCCAAATATGGAATGCATTTTAGTTCCAAATTAGTCTCTAGCTTTCTTCTCAGCTCTGAGCATAAGATGCTGATATCCAGTTATTTATATAGACTTTTGAGGAAACAAAATCCAAAGTAAACTACTACCACTTATCTTGTGTCTTCCATAGCACTGATATTAAATTCATTGGGTATACAAAATTTCATCCGATGTAAAAGTCCTCAAAATGAAGGTATTTTTAACAATGAGGACGACTAACACATTTATTACCCCTACATTCTACAATGTAAAGTCTCTGTTCAGGATTTGACAAAGGTATCAAACAGTTTATGCAGTATAGATCTGAATGGCAATAGAATCTTTATTCTTCAGGTAAAGTACAGTGATGACTTAATTTATACCTAGGTTTGGAGTGAATTATTTATTAAATGGAAAGCACCATCTTTCCTGCATTTTTTTTTTTTTTTTATCATATGTCGTGTGCATATTTTGGATCACTTTAATAGTTTAATTTATTTCGATGGATTAAATCATAATCAGAAGTAGTGAGATGTGCTCCTACATTTTTCTTGCAAATTTTGTTCATTTAGATTAAAGCCACTACTGTGGCCTGGATAATATGAATAGAATTGAGCTGCTGGGGATGTACATATACACAGAAAAAAGCATCTGGAAAAGTAACAGACAGAAATAAGTGGGCAGGACTGACCGCCTTTGCAAACTCAATTCTAAGCGGGTTGCCTGCAAGAGGAAAGCCTTGAAGGGCTTTCATGGCATCAATAGCATCTTCATCCCTTTTGAAATTAATGAAAGCATAGCTTCGACCAGGCTGGAAAGCAATACTCTCAAGCGGTCCAAATTGTGCAAAGTGATGGGAAAGTTCATCCTCTACAATACTGTGGGGTAGATTCCCAACCCAAAGGTGCCTGGAAGGGGGATTATTGCTGTTGCTACGCCCAGTAACACTCTTATCTTCAAACCTCGAAGGGTAATCCCTTCTAAACCGGTCCCTTCCACCACGACCCGACTATTGCAACACAACAGAAAATACCAGTCTCAGATATAACAATCTTCGGGTTCATCTATGTTATATCCCAAAAAAAACTAAAATAAAATAAAACATCACATCAAAATACCAATATAAATTTGGGTTCAGTTAGTTTGTTTGTTTACTTACATACAAAACAAAAGAAGACTGAGAATCAAGAGTCCCTATTAAGGACTTGTCCGGTAATGTCTTTGAATTAAGTGCAATAAGAAACAAAGAAAAACAGAAAGCAGCATAAATCTAACAGCACTTGAACGAGAGAGTGTGGATGCAACTAACCATAGTAGAGTGTGTAGGGAGAGATATGCACCAACTTCAACACCTAATCCAATTTCTTCCACCAACCAAATCAGAGCGATTCAAGAGTGAATTGATAAGATTCTAACTCTGCTTCACAGCTTCTGGTTCGATCAAAGAGAAATGATGGTCCTCAGTGCACTGTTCCTTGTCAGGGTGGCGAGGAGCAAAGCAAACGGAGAATTAGGGTTTGGGATTGGAATTTCTAGTATGTTGCATCGCGTTTAGTGGCTTTGGGATAAGCTTAGGTTACAAGAATCTGACAATTTCCCCGTGTGCGACGGTAAAAAGGAGTTCAGGACCGAAATGATTGAAATTTTGGGAATTGTACGGTACTTCATCATATAAAAAGGTAGAGAATACCCTCTTACGTGGAAGAACAATTACCGCCATCCTTTGCTCGCGCATAGACGATCATAGTTATTTATGAATATATGACTAAAATAGAGTAAATCCCTTTAAATTAACTATAGAAATTACTTTCAAAAATTTTTTTTGGGTGAGTATAACTTTTTATATTGGAAAATAAGGTTTAGAATTATAATTTTAAATTAAATTATATTAAAATTTTGTCATTTACATTGATGACATCGATGATAATTATAATTTAATAATAACAAAAATTATAATGATAATTTAGTGTTAATAATGGTAAGAATAATATTGATACAACCACAATGACATAAGTGATTATGGTGATTTGGCAAATACAGTGATTTAATAATAGTAATAATGATCTAATAATAGTTAAAATAATAATAATAATAATAATAAATAATAAAAAAATTAAAGGTTGTAATCATTTTTTTAATTTTTACATCTTTGAAATTATAAATGTTAAGATATAAGCGATAATTAATAACTGTATCTTCTAATTATTTTTCAAACTTATAATATGAAATTAATTAGAACTTTAATTTAAACAGACATCACAAACATAAAATTTAGAATTAAATTTTCAGTTCTAAGCCCAATTAGAGAGAGAGAGAAAGAGGGGGGGGGGGGGGAGGAGTGAATTAGTATCCCACAATCAGGGAGGTACCAATTTAACATATAGAAGGCCAGTCACACTCAAGAAAGGAGAGTCCGGTTGTATAACGTTGGAAGATCCTAAATTCAAATATAAATGGGATAAGCTGACTGCTGTTCATGAGAATCAAGAAAGGAATGAATATGTGAGCCAAACTTTTTGTGCAGAATATTTTGTTTGTACTATAGCAGTCTTTACAGAAAGAGTCCTTTGCTCAGTAATAAAACCCTTATGAGGAATGAATTGCACAGTTGCTCCTCACCTCTCCTTCGTGTCTCCAATCATCATCTTCTTCTTCTTGTTTCTTACATCTTCTTGCATCATGTTTCACTCTTTACGCTAACTGCACTGCAATGGATTACATTTTATCATGTAATATGAACCTCACCCTTGCCCAAACTCATCCAATTGAGTAATGCTACCTACACTAAAAAACATACAAAGATTACATAAAATCTCTGTCAACACTAAGAGAGAACAGCATCTAATTGATTTTGAATAATTTCTGTGCAATGTAACTGTATACAAATAACATTACTTATCTAATTTTACTATATGATGTCATGGGGCAGCTTCCGGGGAATTTGCTTCTGCAAAAGTCAGAAATCTGATGTGTTATATCTTAAAAAAAACATACTTAAAGGAATTTGAGTATTTTGATGAGAGGGACAAAGGGAAAAAGTTGTATGCAAATTAAGAGTTTACATGTTGAATACACAAGAGTAATGTGTATTGTTTTAAATGGCTTAGGGGGCTTTGAGTGGCACATGTAGTGGTGGTGAGAGAAAGATACACGTCAATCTTATGCGTTCAACATGTAAACCCCCAACGTGCATACAGCAATACTTGGGAGATAGAAGAAATAAAAATTACTGTAGCATAATAATCTTAAACATGCAGTCAAACCATCATGGTAAAACTTACAATGAGAAAGAGGTTAATAAGTTGCTTACCCACTGAAGTAGGGTCATCATTATGTACAAAATAGCTTGCAGCAACTATCAAGTAGCAAAGAATGAGCAGTAATCCTTTTAAATAGTTGGAAGTTCCATTCTGCAAGTTGAAAGAAACTTCAAGCATTTTATGATCAGTACTATTACAGCATATTACAATCAACATTAACTAGTAATTTGTTTTATATATGTTGTAATTGAAGGAAAAAATAGTTCAGCTGACTTACATGTAACATGTACGCAACTACTAAAACAGTTATAAAGAGTGATATTGTCTCAAAAGGTTGAAAATTTAAGTCCATAGGGCATTCTATCCACCAGCCAACAACCACACAGAAAGGAATCTGTAATTAGTACACACAATCATTATATTTAAATTAAATTAGGAAATAGATAATACATAAATCTAAAAATTAGCTCTATCCAATGACTTCAGAATCAAAGTTTCGGATTAAATTAACATTCCAGGTTCATTATTCTCCAAATTTTAACACCTGGTAATACCAACAAGAATGTTCCATCCACAGAAATTTAGTCACAGAATTATCACAAAATTTGTGACAGCTGTTTGATGATGTGAGACCCACACAGATTCTATGACAGTTCCAAGACACAGATATTCCATGAGAATAGCAGCGCTCTACTACCAAAGGCTATGTACTAGGTGAAAGAGAAATGAATGCAAAAAATGTTAGAGATGTCCAATTGTATTTTCAGTCCCTTTAGTTTGACATATTTATTCTCACACAATCCTTACTTCTTCAAATGTATATCATTAAATTTATTAAGTCTTATAATCTAAATTATGAGATTCAGCTGATCTAACAATTCTCAAACCAGGTGAAAATTTTGTTTACTGTGAAAACAACTTTTCTCTTATAATTTTTATAGTTTCATGATAAAAAATACTTACCACAAACATTGATATTTGTATGGAAGAGCCTACAGCCACACCTAGAGAAATGTCCTACAAGAATGGTCGAGTCAACTATATAATATTTATAAAGCAAGTGTTCTGCTTTGTATGGTAGAACTATGGCCGTCAGGGTTGGAACTTACAAGCTTGTCTTTGACAGCAAACATAACAGATCCAACATGTTCTGCTGCATTCCCCACTATAGGGAGAAGAATAACACTAATAAATGCCACAGGCATTTCCAACTCTTTGGATGCCCCCTAAAAATTGTTATATAAATTTAAGAATAACAAAGGGCATAAGGTTACAGCATATATGATGAGAAAAAAAATAAAAAGCAAAGAGATCTCTCAAAATAATAAGAGGGAGATTTTCCATTACAATGTGATATTAATTATTTTTCTAAGTGAAAAATAGATGAAGTAACCTTCTAAGAAAAGATACATATGGTTTTCAAGAGTATAACTCACCTCAATGGTGTTAACCAAGTAGTCTGAGAGGATTAGTATCCATGCTGTGAAGATACACATCCATATTATTGATTCCCACAGAGAAATCTCAGGAATTTCTACATCATTTGAACTCTCTTCTTTGAGACCCTTTTCCTGAAAATCATCAATTACAATAATATAATTAAGACATACACATGAAGCCCAATTAGATTTTAAAAAATTATTCTTTAGTTTTCTGAGCTTAAAAGAATTATTCTATACTTAAAATTAATTAAGTATAATTAAGTCGATGGTAATAAAATAACTTCCCCATTCCACTATTTTATTAATAAATTCTGATATGTTTAACTATTGAAAGAATCGTATTGAAAAAATTAAAAAAAAAAAAATATCAATGCATGTAACATCTTGTGCCAATGCATCTATATATCTACAAATAATGATATCTACATAAATTTTTATTTCCACGATCTATACACAAATTGTCATGTGACAATATTTAAATTTAACTGGTCTCTTTCAAGTTGAGTCAGTTAAATTCAATTAATGCCAAATGATAGTTTGTGTACAAATTGTATAAAGAGAAACAAAAAAAAGGAGTGTCTTTGCTTAATTATATATTTACTGCACTAAAATTTCAGATCAGAAAATAATAAGACTTAACCTCATCGATTGGAACCTCTAAATTCTTCTGACTCTTCAGTTGAAACACTATATAAGAAGCATATGCCACAAGCATAATACAACTAGTAAATCTGGAAAGTGCTAACTGAGACTTCCCATTATCCAACTCTGTGTGTGTGGAATGGAGAACTGCTGGAAATATGAGGCCCATGACTGCCATCAACAGTAATCCAAAGTCTATAGAAGCATCTTCCTGACGGCAAACTTCAGCCATGTCATGAAGAAGATCAAAGAAAAGAAAACCAGAAAAGGCTGTAAGAAATCTTGGGTAGAAAATCATAGTTACTTTGTTAAATACTTGTTCTCGCTTGTAAAATACTAATCCTCCGGTAAAGAATGCACATCCAAGCACTAGCAATAGGTTTGACAAAATTGAGCCTAGTAGTGATTGTTGAACAACACGAATCAACCCACTTTTCAGCGCATGGATTGATATAATCAATTCTGTTGCATTTCCAAATGTTGCATTTAGAAGACCTCCAACTGTGAAAGTCAAATCCATGATGAGGTTATTAAAACAGTTGATGGTCCTCAATGCTCCTAGCAATTGTCCTAAATCTATCAGCAATAAGCAAATACTAATGTATATTACCTCTTAAAAAGAAAGAGTTCAGCTCTTTGCACAAATTTTAACTCATGAAATTCTCACGAAATAAATATACTTTTCCCTTAAAAAATACATATAAGATCCACCATTCTCTAGCATAAAATAGAGAGAGAATAGAATAAAATTTTACAAAAACAAAATCATCTATAGCAGTGATTCTAGACATAGTAAATGACATTGAAAATTTTCCAAAAACCGTGGCTAAGACAAATAAGAGAATAAAAAAGGTTTGTGATTGACAGAAAATTTAAAACTCACAGTAAGGTCGGAGAACAAAGGGGAAGGGAATTGGTCTGGCCAGCTAGTGCTACTTCAATTTAAAGATTTTCAAGTACAACACACAGTAAGAAAAATTTTTAGGAATTACATTGTAATTGAATAATGAACAAACTTAAAATACCTGCAGGTCCTGTAAAGCATGCCAGTTGCCTGCATTGAAAAGCAGGCCAATTTGCATTATTTATTCATGAATTTTCTTATCTTGGAAATTCAACTTAAATATGCAAACATCAATTATGAATTCATGTCATAGCAAGTTCATACTATCTTGAAACAATGAAAAAAAAAAAGCAAAGGAACAAATCTCAATCTATTTCTTCATTCTACTTAGAATTTGTCAAAATATTGAGAAGAATTTATCTGTGTATATAAAGAAATTCTATTGATTTATAAGTTTATACTTCATAAAATTGTAAAAATAGTTTCCATATTTGACAAACCATTACTAATACACCATAAGTTGTAAATACTGCAAAAGTATAATGTTGAAGTCATTCAAACTCTTATCTTTTAGTGTTCATTTTGACACAAAACCATAAGTGAAACCGGCACCTTAACAGAGTAGTGGCACCTGTTGTTGCCTTGGGACTTTCTCCCTTCGAAACCTAGATTTGAGCCTTAAACCTTAAGTATGTCTTAAGTGGCTTACCATTCCTCCCATTACAAAAGAAAAGAAGAAAAAAAACATAGGTAAAATTATAACTTACTCTGTTGCATACCCTAAACGCTCAGCCGAGGGAATAATACCCAATAAGCTAAAAAGAAAGACCCAACCCTGGAATGCATTAAGTAGATTTAGTGAGTTAACTAGACCATATTCTATTATTGGTGATAAATAAACAAACTGAATCAAATAAAATAACCTTACATGACGATCAAGCAATTTATCAACCAAAATTGCAATGGGACCAAAAGGAATGAGTAGGCTTATCCTGGCAGAGAGAACTACTACTTTTATGCTGCTAAGCACCTTACTTCTGGCAGTTTGAGAGAACATCTCCCAGTCAGTGTAATCAATTGATGAAGCCTCTTCAAATGAACGATTTCTTCTTGGAAATGAAGAAGAAGAAGGACTAAGTAGGCTTGCGTTTTCATGCTGTAATGCAGATCTTCCCTCTAGGGGTTGTTCTAAAACAGACCTTCCCTCCAGGGATGGTTCTAATACAGATCTTCCCCCTAAGGATCCCATCTACAAAACCAGAATTTTTTTGTAAATGTTTACTAATTAAGGGCAAGTAACAAATGTAATTATGAGAGAATAGATTAATGGAAAACTTGAAAGAAAGATCAGGACAACATGACTAGGAATAGTGTAGGTTATTTCATAGGACTTACCGAAATAATCCTCTTCATCTTTTATATCTTTCATCTGTCATAAAGATAGGATTTAATCTCAGATTTCCTTGAAGACTGCAAAAGATTTTATCAGCTGATTAACTAATGGTTATATCATCAGAGTGTAAATTTTAGGAAATCAATATGAAATGAATACAGAAATGATGCTGGGACGTATCAGAGACACGCAAAGCACACGTAAAAATTACACCATTGTGAGATGCGGTGAGACCCACAAATGAATATGAGTGAACAACTAAGGATTCAATCTTGGGTCATTCTGTTAATGTAAAATAAATAATTTTAGTAAAACAACTAACTGTCGCCTTTAACGTTGAAATTTACATTTGACCTGTAGATTGGCTAACACAGTAAAGAGAAATGAAGAAAAAAGAAACCAATGCATTAGATTATTTGGGATCTTAAATCAGAGAAGGGAAGAACCCTAATGAAAGCAACCTCAAAGAAATCACCAGATAAGGTATCATAGGACAAATGGGCAGAGAAAGATTTTAGCTAACAAGTCATATTTGCTCCAAATTTGAATCGTTGAGATAGGAGTGAAAGAGAAATATCGTACACTTTTTGTTAACAAGAATTCCAATTTTCACGGTAGGAACAATTTCATATTGATCAACTCAACTTTTTGAAAAATCAACTTCTCTGTGCTCTTACTCTAATAGTGTCTCCCTATGTCGTCAATGCCGCGAATGTTGCGTACACCTTGTAATTCACTTTATTGTGCTTTCGTTTTACAAAACACAAGGGAAAAAGAAATTATGAAGAAATTGAGATGCTTTAAAATAAAAATATATTTTATAAAAATAATAATTATTCATAAAAAATTGATTATATAAATTATTATCTATTTATTTATATTTTATAATAATAATAATAATTATTTTTTATTAATAATTATCAATTTATATTTTACTTATAAAATATACTCTTTATTTTAAAAAATGTAAATCCTTTATAAATAATTATTTATTAAATATTATTAAATTTAAAATAAATTATTATATTTATTAGAACTATAACTTAATTTAAAATATAATATCTAAATTTCTTTCAATAAATTATTCAATATCATTAAGATTATGAAAATAAAATAATTTAAATATGCATAGACAAAAATAGTACATATTTTTTTACGTGTTTATCAAAAAGAAGAATAGTACTCCCAAATTTAATTTGCCATATCATTTTTTTAATGAAATTATATGATTTGGAATTTAATAAATTTAAAAATATTAAATAATAATAAAATTATAAAAATAACATAACTATGTCATAAAGAACTTGAATTTCATTAACAACGAAAAAAAGACCTTGAATTTGTGAGGTTACTGTTATGTGCCTTAAAGCTCACAATGGATGTATTAAGCATTCTTTGAAAATTTATTACGGTGATAAATATTAACAAATATTAATACAATAAAAAATTATAATTATTAAATAAAAATTAAATATCCAAATATGATAAAAATATGAAATTAAAATTAAAATTTATTAATATCAAATATTTTAAGATAAATGAAAGCACATGAAGATCCAATGCCTTAAATTTGGATAAGATAAAATGTACATAATCTCTGAAGACACAGTGATAATCATTTTAGTCTTCATTAAATTAATCTTTAAAAATAGATAAAACATACAAAATAATTTCTCAAAAATAGGGTTACATCTAAATTAGTCTCTAATAAATTTAGTTTCATTAATTAGTCATTCAAAAATAAAAATAACTTCTAATTTAATCCATCATAAAATCTAAGTGCTAAAACCATGAACTCTAAATTCTTAAATTTTAAACTTCTAAACTATAATCTTTAAACACAAATCTTAAATCTTAAATTTTAAAATTATAAAATTATAAAACTCTAAACTCTAGGATTATAGACCTAAATCATAACTCCTAAACAAAACCTTAAATCATAATTAAGTACCTAAACTTTAATAAGAGATTTATGATTCAGGGTTTTATAATTTTAAGTTTTAAGGGTTAGAGCTTAGGGTTCAAAAGTTTTCAATTTTTTAGTGTTTAAGTTTTCTAATTTATGGTTTAATACTTTAGATATGTTTGGGATTTAAAGTATAAAATTTAAAGTGTTGAGATTTGAAGTTTAATAATTTAGGATTTTAAAATTTTGAAACTATAATTTAGAGATCATGGTTTTTATAGTTTTATAATTTTAAAGTTTGAGATTTAGAATTTAAATTTCAATTAAGGTTTACATACTAAATTAGAGTAATTTATATTTTTTGAAAACTAATTGTTAAAATTAAATTTATAAGAGAATAAATTAACATAACTTTATCTTTAAATGATTAATTTGTATATTTTATCTATCTTTTAAAAATTAATTAAATGAATTAAATGTGTGAGAGGCCAAAATGTCATAACATCATGGATCTATTTTATATGTTTTATCATTGGATTAATGTTAGCTAAATATAAATATATATATATATAATAAAAAGAGAATCTTTTTTAACTGTTTTAGTGCTTTTAGTATTTAAAAAAATTGGTCTTCACTTGCTAGATGAAAAATATTCCGAGAAAACCCAAAAAAAAAAACCTTTAAACATTTATTAGTGTAATAAATATTTACACATGCCATTATCACAAATATAAAATTCAAAAATAAAAATTAAATAACTAGATATGCTAAAATAAGAAATTAAAGTTTGAAATTTATTTTTATTAAATGCTTTACAATAAATGAAACAAAAAGTAAAGAAATGATCTTAATTTTAGCTAAATAAAAAAAAATTAGAATCTATTGACCATTAAATATTTTACAATAAATGAAAAGCAAATAAGAAAGCAATACTCAAATTTAATTGACGTTAACTAAATATAAAAAATTAAAATTTATTGACATTGAATATTTTAAAACTTTAATTTACTTGACTTTAAGAATATATACTCTATCTGGTTATTTTTATTTATTGTTTAAGAAAAATGCATAAAAATTAAGAAAATTATTAAATAGTCATAAAAACTAAAAATAAAATTTTATCTTATCTTCTTAAATTGCCTTTTTTATTAAAAATTTAAATTTGATTGAATATTTAATAGAGGTAATGGTTTTGGTATGAATACAATTGAATAGACAAATTAATTTTATTTTAATTCCAAGACAATGACAACTAAAAATGATAAAAGTATCTAAAACAGCATATAAAAAGCTCCAAACGGACTACATGTTTCAATTTGAGTTTGGTTTGCTTCGAATTCGAAGAGGGCTTCTAAGAGCTAGTTTGCGGTCAGACAAATTTTTTGGCGGTACTTGTAATAACATAGGTACTATTTATTAATAGCTAACAAGCGAGTAGACATTTTCTTCTTCTTTGTAATTTTTTGTTATTCTTTTGTCTCAAAATATGTTTTTGGTTTTATGCTTAGTAACCCAACAAAAGTTGTGGCATATTGCAAATTTTCTTTTTCAAGTATTGATTTGAAGATCTCATTATCATCAATAACTGTAACTTTTGATTTTTTTCTCTATTTTTTGATGAATAGATGTATAGCAAAATTCATCAAAAAAATATAAATATAAGGATTTCATCACTTTTTCTATGATTGTGCTGTATGACTAAACTTTAAGCTAAGTTTATAATTCATTATAATATGATTAAGAGGTGTTTGTTTGGTTAAATTGCTACATCTAAATTGGGTTTGTGTATTTCATTTTTTGAAATAGTTATGTTATTTAGTATTTTTTTAATTTTGTTTTGTTGTTATTGTTAGTTGTGTAATGGACGAAGCACTAACTGATTATATATTAAAATATAATAAAAAATAAAATTTTAATAATATGTTTAAATATATAATATAAAATATTTGAAAAATATTGGGATATAAAATAATTGATTGCCATAATTAAATGTACTAACCTTTAAATCCAGTCGAAATAAAATATATTAACCTTTCAATACATCTTTATATGTTAATTAATAACATTAATTATCAAATGCTATAAACTCTTTTATTAATAAATTAATTAATTTAATAAAAAGAATAAATTTTAAGAAATAATAAAATAAAATTTGGTTTTCAGTAGGACATAACATTTAGAACAAATTTAATTTTTGATAAAATAATTAAGATAAGTGATATTATATTACATATCCAATAAAAAGAACTATTAAAAGCATAACAATTGAGTTTTTTCAATAGGACATGTACAACATTTATAATGAGAATAAAGTTAATAGTTTAAGAAAATTAGGTTTAATTTTTAATAAAAATATTTTTTAAAGATAATTTTGTTTTATAATAAAAATGTTATTTGATAAATAGAACTTTCAAAAACGTATTTTGACAAGTGCCTTGGAGGTGAATTTGTTTTCTTATTTAATTTTAATATATTATAAATAAATATTTTAATAAAGAGATACATATAACTTAATTTTATTTTATTATTTAATTTAAGTACATTTTATAAAAATATTTTAATAAAAATGAACATATTATATAAAATTCAAACATTGTTAAATATTAATTTTAATGATAATATATAATTATTAGAATTTATTTTTATTACATTTTCTTCTTTCATTTTGGTTTTTTATTTTTTATTAAATTATAACCCCATTTATTAAAATAATGATAAATATTAAATTGAAAGATTTGTAAAATATATAATAGTTGACTACATTTTATAACTTTCATATATTAACCATAAAATAATATTTTTTAAAAAATAATTAATATTATATTAAATAACAAAAATAATATAGACTAAAAATATAATATAAATATACTTTTAATAAAACATAACATTTAGAGTGGGTGAGGAGATCATGATAAAAAAGTAAATATTTTTAATAAAAAATATTTATTACTATTTTCTTAATTAAGATATATAAATAATGTTGCAATAAGGACATTGATATACTCATATTATATTATATTTAAAAATATCGTACTTATATCTAAACATTTATTAAAGATAAAATTGAAAAAAAAAAAAGATTTTTAGGAAACTCTGAACTTATGGAAATATGTTTTTTTACCTTATTTACATATAATATTTGGTGATTTCCAAATTTGATAATCTATTTAATTAAATTTCAAATTGATTATTTTCCATTCTACCTGCATCCAATATTCTATTTGCGCCAGTATTTTTCCAGAAAATTGATGCAAGCTGTTTCCGATGAATTTCATTGCTTGTCATTCAAATTTCTGCTCGGCTGTAGATAGTGATGAAAAGAAAGACTCTCTGTGAACGTAGCGTTGCGACACCTGCAAATCGAACTGCAAAGCCCTCCGACGCCGGCGTTAGGAAAATTCCCCTGCTTGTCACTCAGGTATCTCTTTTGAATCTCATCACTCTGGAGTTATCAATTTGCAAATGCCAGCTTGGAGTAAACTTCCCCTCTAATTCACATTTTGTTTGGCTTATGAGAAATAAATTCTGCAAAATTTTCTGTTTAACTGTTGAATTTTGCCTTTGTTATCCCATGGTGTTTTTTTTTTTTTGGTTGGCTGTCTGTGCCATGCCGCAGAAATTTGGTATTTAATGTCAATGGTGCCCGTTTCCTTATGTATTTGTTATTTGCAGCAATTGTGGGCTTGTAAGACTTCAAAATATTGGCAAATTTATTATCTTTTTGTTTTATATTTGTGGCTTGGTACCCAGTTGTTGTACTGTATGAGTCGTTAGAGTTCCTATTAATTTTCATCATGATTTGTGAGTCTCGTATTCCAAATGACCCATTTTTGTTGGCTCGTTGAAACTTGAAACAGGATGAAGACAATGCAGCTGTGCCTCAGACACCAACTGAGAGTGATCATGACCTAAGAGATGATAGAGTGGCGGATTCTAATGACAGTATGGCTCAGTGTATGGAGGAGAATTGTAATGAAAGCTCACATGATATTGACTATACATATGTAGATTTGATTGACAAAAAGATTTGCATAACATGCAATAAAAGTGGGGAAGTATTAGTTTGTAGTGAAAGTGACTGCCCTGTTGCTCTCCATGCAAAGTGTATCCAATGTGAACCTAAATTCGATGATAAGGGGAACTTTTACTGCCCGTATTGCTGGTACAAACGGGCAGTGGCAGAGCTTCAAGAATTAAGGAAAAAGGCCATGATATCAAAGAAAGCTTTGTCCAACTTTTTGGATAAAAATATACTTGGAGGTGATAAACTGGTGAAGAAACTTGGAGCAACTAAGAGGAAAGAGCTCAAAGAGTTAGTTCTTGCAGGAGATGAGAGCTGCTTAGATGGTTATAATAAGCAGGAAAACAATGGTGTCCACAGTCAACCTTTGCAGGTAGTGGGAGATCAACATAGGAAAACAGGTAGAGCAGCGGCTAATGTTGATCAACATGAGATGGCAGTTGAGGGCGAAACTCGTGCAAGTGCTTCAGTAGCCAATGCTGAGGATTTAAGAAATTATCGAGAACAGAAGCCTATACATATTGAGATGGTCCACAATTCCATAAACAGGAAGAAATTTAATGTACAGAACATATCTAGAAAGTATGAAACCAGATCTGTCAAATTGAAAGAGAGGACTGAACCAGAGGACCCAAGACATAACAATGAGGAAGCGCACGCAAGAATTGCTAAGGATGGAAAGGAAGCAAAGCCTCTTGGTGCTTCCCATTTGGGTAAATATGCTGATGGTCACTCCCCAGATAATGCATTTGTCAAAGGAATGCAGGAAAGTGTTGCAGCATCTGTAGATTATATGGACAGGATGGAAGTTGGAGAAAAGTTTCTCTCAAATAAATTGGAGGTGTCTGCAACAGGTAGTTCTGTCAGTCAAACTATTGATTCAGGTCCTGAGACTCACTCGGTGAAAAAACACTGTGTCAAACAAATGGCACAAAAGACAGTATATCCTCTGAATGTTACACCTGTGAGGGCAATATTATACCAGGAGATTGAAACTTCGGGGAAAAATGCTCGTAATGAAAATGGGGAGGTTGCCACTTCTGAAACTTTAAGAAAACCACGGGGGTCATCGAAGCAAGTGTAAGTCTTTTATCCCTTGCATGCTTGTTGTATGTTTGTATGTCTTTAAGCAAGCAAGCATGACTTTGTTAGTTCATTGAAGTTTATTTTTTTGAAAATCACTATGTGAATCATATTACGAGAGGCCATTAAATTCCATTATGGTTAGGTATTGAAGTAGTGAAACAATTTGTTATTTTTCTTAGATGCAGCAAAAGCCTTAATTTATTGAGTGCAAGGCGCAGGAGATTAAATTGGACTGCTGAAGAAGAAAATATGCTGAAGGTAGAGATTTTATCTTCTTTGTTGTGTTCTTTGTAGCGCTGAGTCAACTGACTGAATCGTATATAGAATTAACTGACTTTGTTAAAAAAATGTCACATGTGTTCAGACATGTGGCAACTATAACTTCAGACATATAACCGTATTAGAAAATCATGTGGATGTATTTGCATTTGAACTTTCACTGCATTCCAAGCTTCTGTTTTTGTGTCTGTTTCTCTCTGCATGTGTGTGTAAGCTTATCTGAAACAGACACATAAGGTACTTAAAGATGGAAAAGTATAATACTCGTTTAATCAACTGGCATCCCATAAATCAAAAGCTTGATACAGCAGAACACGTATGCTTTATGACAGACATTAGGCAGTACGCACAAGTTACATGCGGATCAGTTGCTAATTTATTGTTTTCATTATATATGAAAAGACTTAGGATTGGAAGAAGAATGAATTAAGCATAATTAGTAGATGAATGCGACACCTTTGGACAATGATTTTACTTGGACTGTTCACCAAAATATTAGAAACAGGGGACATGTTTATCAATTAGATGCTTATATGACTATTCTGAACATTGATGTTGCAAAACATAAATAATTAATTTGATTGTTACCATGGGCACAAATTCAATTTTCTTATCATTAGATTGATTTGGATTGTTTACTGATTACTGCATAACTGCCACACTTCTGATGTTTAATGGCCTGACCATCTCAAGATATGTATTGTCATCCCATATATTTGGAAATTGTTCTATGTTATCTGGAAACTATACCAAACATTGATGTTGCAATACATAAATAATTAATTATGGAGTGATATTAGAGGATTCAAGGTATAAAATATTCACTTGAGAGATTAGATAGAGATAAAAATGTTTATGCTTCTAAATTTCAAGTTATAACTGCATATTTCTAATATATTAGCATCTTCTTTGGTGTTATATGTTGCAGGAAGGAGTGTCAAAGTTCTCAATAGAAAACAAGAATATCCCTTGGAGGAAAATTTTAGAATATGGTGTTCATGTATTTCACCCGATTCGTACTCCAGTTGACCTCAAGGATAAATGGAAGAACATTACTGCCAAGGAAGGTAAATTGATATTGTGGTTTTGATCATAATTTAGTTTTGTCAGCAAATATGTAGGTAAATAATTAATCATTTCATTTTTTATCTTTTATGTTCTTGAAACTTTGGGTTTCTGGGGGACAGTATTGGGTTCCAAAGAGAAAATTGTATAACTATCCATACTGTAAGAAGTTCATCTGGTTATCTTTATTTATGTGTTTTATATGGTGAACAATATCTCTAATAATTGAGCTTAAAAGGTGAACTTCTTCAAGCGGATAGCTTAAGAATCGTGCAATTCTTTAAGTCAGGTTGTGTGTTTACACTGAATATTCTATATCTGTGTCGTGTCAGTAAAGTAGAATATCCAAGGTGTAAAACTAGGTAAAGTGATAAACAATACATTGAGGATTTTAGGTCACTTGGATTTTGTAATCCTCACTGTTTCAACTGATTACCTGTTCAGTTTTTTATGCTTATCTTGACCATGGTATTCTGTCTAATCTGGCCTGATCTTCTTTGTTAGTCTCTTTAAATTGCTGGGATTTAGTGATAAGTGTAGGGACCGTACATGTCTTTAGAGTGAATTTAATTTCTGCAGACTTAAGGAGAAGGAGAATGTTACTCAGCTTATTTGAGGATTCACGACTTGTTACATTTTTTCTAGCATGCAAAATTGCTACGGGAAGAGAAACCTTTTAGATTCTAAAATTCATACTTAAAAATGGATTTGCATCATCTTTCTGCTTTTGGTGTAGTTAATTGCAATTGGTGATATTAAGAAGTTCAAACTTTTACATGTTAAAATATTTGCAGCCTACTAATTATGATTAATAGATATAACGGTGAAAGTTCTCTTTCTGCTAATGTATCTAAACTTGCAGCTGATATGTGGATATTATCTATTTAAAAGACTCTCAGTGTGTGATGGGTGGGACTGCAATTGAGGGGAATTGAAGGGGATGGTTAAAATTTAGGGTTGTATTTAGCCATCTTGCTTATTTCCAGTTCTTCATTTCCTTCTCTTTTCTTTCTGGATCAGCATATTTCCACTTCATCGCTTCTATTTATGCTTCTATAGGGATCACCGTTAGTAACTTAGAAACGATAGAGGGTAGACGCTTTATTTTCAAATTAGTATATGCTCTAATGAACACTGAACATTTTTAGCTGTTAGACTAGGATTTGGATGAGCAAGGATCTGCAGGCAGAAAGTTTGAATTAGAAACTGATGTTTTGTGGTGCAGGATGTAGGTAGAACCAGTGCATTTATAGCCATTCAGATCTACTGTCTGCTGCTAATGTAAATTTAGCTGTTGAGACCTCGTTTTCTTAGCAAGGATGACGGTTTTGTTGATATTTTGGTAAAAAGTGAAGCGAAGTACAGAAGCTGCAAATGGAGTTTACATTACCTCTCCAGATTATTTTTGTTAAAATCTGTGAATATTTTGGGGCTACATTTATAGAATGTAAGTTTATTTCATGGTTACTTGGCTAGAGTACTGAAGACAAAATTTATGGAAGAGGAATTGTGGAGTTTAAACAGTCAAGTAACAAAATGTCCCTGTCAACAAAATTTTGTGGCCAAGTGTTGGTTGTGAGGTAACTTCATTCTGTTAGATATGTTTGTGGCAGAAGAGAATTGCTTCCAGCCCTTCTGTATTTGAGTCGGAAGAAAAAAGAGAAAAGAAAGCAATGTGTGCAGTATAGAATCTGGAGAAAAATGATAGTTTTTCTTTTCATTTCAAATTAATTATCCTGTCTATATATTTCTATTGTCGAGTCTGATGCAATGTTGAACAAAAAATTGATTTATGAAGTTCATGTAGCATTAATACAGAATAGCAGAAGTCAATTTTTTTTCCTTTTGCTTTTTATTATTGGTTGTTTATTAGTGCATTAATAGGGATTTTGCAGTTTTACACTGCCCAATTTGAGAAATAACTAAAATTTTTGGTAATATTAATGTTGAAGGTTTTCTTTCAAATTGTATACAGCACCTATTTTTTCAAGACAAGCATTCCGACATATATAACAATTTCTCATTTTTCACGAGTTAGAAATTTGCAAAAATTTTATTTAATGCTGCCGCTACAGTGATGTGGTTGAATGAATTGATACAACCGCAACTTTATTTTTGGCATGTGAAAACCAAATCAGTTTAACTTGTTGAGAGAGAATTCAATCCAACCCCGCTTAGTTTGGATTGAATTAGTTGCTCAATTTTACAAATTTGAAAACATTGTGTTAATATGTATAGTTGTTTATGAATATAAATAAACTGATATTCTTGATCTAAACTTATTTGTTTATTACTTGAATTTATAAATTTTATTCAAATTCATTTATAAAGTTTTTGAATAATATATACAAACTTTTTTTTTTTTGGGTACAATACATAAACAAACTTAAACTGAGATTATTCCTCAACTTTTCAACAAGTGCATTAGTTTAATTACACCTATAACTGAAGCAATACTAAGAATATTTGGCTAGATTTATTAATTAACTACAAAAAATTGGCGGTTTAGGTATTTTGTGGCAATTTTTGTGCACCATATCCTCTTCCCATTATACACAGTATGCAAGCTTAGAACAATTAAAAGAAAGTTTTATTTGATTGAACAAGGAGTTTTATAACTTAATTATTCAAATGGTCCTCTATTAATTACAAGCCACTAACCAAAAATATACATCATACCCAGAAAAGACCTTTGAAGTGGAAGCAGATCTCTTTATGCACTGCCAAAACTGATCTTGGTAGGAAAGAACACAGAAGCTTTTAGATGACAGTTCCACTGGGAATCAATGCATCCTTGATTACGGTGACAATTCCACTTTTTATGAAATACCCATCGGTTTCCCTTGCAGCTTCTTGCACACCGTCACCATTGATGATCTGAGAATTACAATCAATTGTAAGAATTACTTCCAACAGAAAAAGAAAAATTTTTACAATAATACAAACATTATGAAGGGCAACACAGTAAGTTTTATCATGCAGTTTTGCCATTTCCACTAACTGAATTTACCAAATACTCACTTAAAAAAATCCCAACAATTAAATTTACAGTCCCATATATTGAACAGTGGACCTAGCACATCTAACATCCAATTTTAAACTTTGTGAATATTTAGTAACACTCACTTAGTGGGTGTTTCTTTTTCCTTTATCTTACGGTAAATCCAATATTTCCATATACTTAGTATATTCTTGTATAATGACAATATATCTGATCGTAAATATAGGAGTTTCATTGATAATCCAATAACCTTCACATTGTCCCCAATTCGAGCATTCTTGTCAATAATTGCCCTTTTGATATGAGAGTTCTTGCCAATACCAACTGGAACACTGCCCTTTGCAGCCAAAAATCTCCTATCAGCATCCGTCTAGAGCAGGAAATTCATAAAAACCAATATAGCAGTTAGTGTTGATCGTCAAGCAGAATTCAATCCCTGTTAATCTTATCAACAATAAGAAGATTAAACACTAAAACAATCTTAGCATCTCAAACAGTTCGATTTCATAAGTCAAATTCCCATATCCATTACTACATGTTAAACAAAAAATGTTATACAATTTAGAGATATTACCTCATAATAATCTGCCCCCATTAACAAAGTGTCTTCTATAATTGCACCCTCTGATATACAGGATCGCAGCCCAACCACAGAATGATGAATTTTGCAGTTCTGCAGAGCAAGATATGGAAAACACAGTTAATTTCCTATTACATAATCAAGCTATATTCATTAGCTTCTTCAAGAATTTTGTAATTTTCTCATACCCAATATTCTGTAAAAGCCTACCTTAATTACACATCCTTCACCAATTACACTGTCAGTGATATCAGCATCAAGCATCTTAGAAGGAGGCAAATAACGAGGTTGGGTATAGATTGGAGATGACCGATCATAAAAGCTGCAATTAATACACCACAAACACAAAAATACAAAGATCATGATGAAGTTGTTATCATCAAAACAAAAGGCAACCAGGAAGATCAGATTGAAGAGCTATAATTAGTCACCTAAAGTCTGGCACGGGCTTTCGTGTGATTCCTAGGTTTGCATTATAGAAAGCCTCAATTGTACCAATGTCTTCCCAATAGCCATCATATAAGTATGCTTGCACCTGTGGAAGTTTACCGACAAAAACTTAGACTACCAGATATTACAGCATCAAAAGCTTTGTAGCATAAGTATTTCAGTCAAAATTATCAAATGTTAAAACCTCCACCAAAATACAATCAATGAATTTTCTGGCAGAAAATTGCTAGTAAAAAAATTCACCAATCAATTATTTAATATCAGAACATGGAAAATCAATCAAATGGGTGCACATATTTACCAATAGCACAACTCCGCCATGACACAGTGAACAGCTAAAATCAAATGTTGGCTCAAGACAAATAGGTAAGCGCCATATGATATAATCTTACTACATAATTTCATCCCAAGAAATACTTTCTTGACTAAATCTTTTCTAACAATAATCAGAGTACTTTTTCATTTTTTTAAAAAAAGGAAAGGAACACATACTCTCATTCCAATGGAGGTTGCACCAGGTATCACTTCACTTCCAAAGTCATTTGCGCCAGGAAACTTCTCTCGGAGCAAATCTAACATTACATTTTTGCTGACAACATATATACCCATGCTAGCAATAAAAGGCATTTCCTTCGCTCTCTCATCATCAAGACCCAAAATTGTAGTATCAACCTAATAAAGAAAATGCAACAAAACTATTAACCAATTGAATAGCTGCTATAACAAATATTATAAAAGGTATACTTTATCAGTTTACCTTCATGGCTTTCAATTGTTCTCCTTTTGGCTTCTCGGCGAACTCAATTATGCGTCCTTCTTCATCAATTTTCATCAAACCAAAAGCAGTGGCTCGCTTTTCATCCATTGGCAATGCAGCTACGGTGATATCAGCATCAGTTTCCCTATGAGCTTGGATGAATTTCTCATAATCCATTCGATACAAATGGTCACCAGCCAGAACTAAAAATTCCAAAACATTGTGTTCCTCAAAAAGCCATAAATATTGTCTCACAGCATCTGCAGTACCCTAAAATTAAGTTTGTTTAAAATTCATTAGAAGTAATCATGGTGATAATACCCAAAAATTGCAGAAAATGTAAACAACGGGTAATTGTAAGTTACTATTTCAAGTATAAATAGTTTGAGATTAGCACAAGACGCGTGATTTTTCCAATACAAAGTGGACAGCAGTAAAATACAACGCTAAGGTTAAGCCTGTGCTTTTTTTACCTGGAACCAATTTGGATTCTCAGGACTTTGCTGAGCAGCCAGAACCTCAACAAAACCCTCATTCTTGTAACCGCCCATGTTACTTGCATACGCACGGGAAAGGTGGCGATTAAGGGAGGCGGAATTGAATTGTGTAAGAACATAGATCTTGGATATATTGCTATTCAAGCAATTGCTTACGGGGATATCAATCAGCCTATAGTTAGCTCCAAGAGGAACAGCTGGTTTTGCCCGCTTCTTGGTCAGTGGGTAAAGACGGGTCCCAGCACCACCTCCAAGTATGATGCCTAATACACTCTGTATATCATCACCAAAATACACATCACACATTCAGAACAGATCCATACAAATTCCAAATAAGAATCCATAAAAGGCATAAGTAAAGCTAAGTTACTGGGGACATAAAGTTAATTTTCATGTACATATTCTTTTGTTCTCTGAAGATTCCTCAGACTCCCAATTTGATCTAGTAGAGAAACCAAATTCTTATCTCTTTCTGGAAAATGCCATCCCATCAACCCAAGATGGCAATCAGATTAAGCCATGAAAATCAAATGTAACACTGCTTCAATTTTAGCACTCAATTTTGTCACTGCAGATAAAATTACACTAAAAAAAAATGGATTTTACCCATTTCCCATTTGGCTTCCATTTTTTATGTAAAAGTAACAACTGAAAGGAGCTGATTCAAGGGGGAGAAAATGAAAACAAAAAAAAACTCACACGACTGGCATCTGGGTCAAGACAGGTTTGAGAGTTCTTAGAATCAGAGACAGCTTTAGGAGTAACAATCACCGGTTTGCGGCTCGACCTCCCTCCTCCCACTGAAGTCGTGGCGATTTTATCACCTGAAAGCTGTGATGCCGAGAAAGACAGACTCCTAGAAATGGCTTTCCTACTCAGATTCGACCCATTTGAAGAGGATGAAGAAGGCACTTTCAGTACGCCAATCGCAGCCGTAGATGCCATTGCATACAACTGTTCTGTTCGCTCCGCTCTGCTCTCTCACACACTCTGTAATGAAGGAAACCGAGAGAGTGGTCTGAAATGGAGAGGCCCTGTCATTACCTTTTATTCTTCAAAAAATGAAAATAAAAATCAATTTATGTGGCAGAGATGGCAGCTAATTATTTGGTTCAGTAACGGTGATTGTACTTAATACTTTTCTTTTTATCTAAAAAATTACAATTACATTGAACTGTTGAATCTTTTATAAAAAAAAATTACTTAAAAATTTGGACAACTGAATTTTCGGCAAACGTGAGAAAAGCAAGAAACCTTTTTAACATGCTCCACGGGCGAAACATTAAAATAGTCATACTTTTTTACACTTTACTAAGTCTAAATTCATTGTTATTTTTATTTTTTCCTCTCCTTTCCTGCTTGAACTGCACAAAATCTACAATTTTAGATTTTGCTTATTTCTCGCTGGTAGTGTTTGAATTTTTCCATGACAATATTTGTTTTGCTACAAAAAAGTAAGAATTAACATGTGGTAAATTGTAAGTACTTATTTATTATGTTAAATAAGTAAATAGTTTTGAATTTAAAATACTCAAAATTTAGTTATGTAAAATAAAAAATATAGCATATTATTAATAAAAATATAATTAAATAATTAGTAAAATATATTATTAGCATAAAATAAATAAAATTACTCTTACTTTAATATGATTTTGTGGGTTGTGATGGGTAAAACGACAAAGAAAATTAGGGGAGAAAGATGTGAAAGGTTGATGAAGACGGGACGGAGGGGATTTGATTTTAGCAATTGGGAAGTGCAAACTCCGAAGCGAGTGGCGATGGGGTCACATGAAAGTATCAGGGACGGTTGGGAGGACAATGGCGCTGTCCACCGGATTCTCCTTTGGAACACTCCAAAGCCATTTTGCAATTTGCACCGTTCGCATCCCTTCTTGTATTATTCATCATTGCTATTACCTTATTTTAAACAAAAATGCACCGTTCTCATCCCTCCTTGTATTTTTCATCATTATTATTGTCTTATTTTAAACAAAAATAGATGGGTAGGCAGACAGGGTATGGCGGATTAGCCATGTGAACCAACATGCACCGTAGAGAGTGTGACTTCGCTTGCAATACCAACAACAAACTTGCACTCTTCATTTCTCATTTCTTTGCTTTTCAATTGGTTGGATTTGAATAATTTTTACTCTTAAAATTATTGTAAGTAATAAGAGAAATATATATAAAATTAAAAGCATATACTCACGTGTATTGGGAGTTTATCATTGGTATTAGACATTCAATTTGTTTCCAGCATAGAAAGTGCAACCCTCACTATAAATATTTCATCACAGAGAAGCAGGCAATAAAAGGTTTTCAAAGAAGTCAACTAATGAAAAGAATAAAGTTTCTTATCTCGCAAAAGCCAAATCATGAATTAGCAATTGCTTCCAATGTTATCATCAATCAATGATACAGTACATCAATATTGTCATTGTAGATCCAGCTTGCATCAGACACTTACAGGGGTTACTTAAGAACTACTGCTGCGTTCCTCAAAGCTAAGTACCTCTGCACATATTCATTCGGAAGTGATCGGATGATCTTGAAAACATCAGCATTTGCATACCGGAGATTAGTCCTAGGGTCATAGTAAGGTGCCTGCATGGTGAACTAATAAATTACTTACCCAGAACAAGTGATAATAGCAACCATAAAAGGTCCAATAAATGGGTTAAGCAGAGACAGGATCATAATCCACAACAAGCAATATAATATTCATGATAAAATTTTAGTCTATGACTATCAAGTGACAAGACTAAATTATTTTCAAGTCATGCCAGCTTAAAAATTAAACTGAGGTAATCAGATGGTATCCAAGCAAACCATGGTAAAACTTGAAAATTAAACTCGAGCAATCAAGTTGAAGAATTACTTACTTAAAAGATAGGCATAGCAACAACCAAAAACAGAAAAGAAAAGAGAGAGAGGCATAGCACGAATATTATTCAGTTTGTCACAATCATATATTCCTTCAAGTTCACATGATCATATTATACTATCAGCAGTACAATGCCATTTGCATTTGTAGTATTAAGTTTCCAGATTAAGATAAAAAGGAATAAAAAAGAGGTGACAGACAATGTGGTACCTATACCCCACACTTCCCACACATTTCCAACTACTATGACCATTTTTCTCTCTCTTTACAATAATTAATTAGTAGCATGCAAAACCGAAACCTCAAAAACTCAACCAGACTGAGTTTGAATTTTGGGCAATCATAGAAATCCGGCTCCAAAAGGGTATATTGATTCATTTGTAACTACCCTGTTCCTTTCAAACATAAGATGACCCTAATCAAGTAGGTGACAAGAAAGCTAATCCTCTGATTATAAGCATATGTACAAAACACAGAAAGACAAATGATCATAGTGACTAGTGATAGATTGTAGGACATAAAGGATCCTCATCAAGCTAATGGCCCACCGCTTAGCGATGAGTTAATTACTCAATGCCTACTGAGTTGATATGCAAATTCAGAAAACAATACCACCAAGGACATTCAAAGTTAAAGTTGAAAACAACCAAGCACAATATTGTCCTATTGTTTGCTTGAGATATCTTCCATTTTTTTGGTTCTCTTGATTTCTATTGTAAGGTAAAATGAACAAATGTATGAGGTGGGTATAGCATAGAAAGTTTAAAAGAAATGGCTATTATGGTTGAAAACCACTAGGAATTGTAGAAAATTTCGCTTGGTGCAGTCTCTCAGGCATGCTAAGATGAAAACCAATAGCTCTTCATGCAAAGTCAGCAAGCTTTTAAAGCAAAGATGAATACAAGATATGAAATTTAGAACTAAGTAAGATAGGCATTACTCTTTTAGATTCAAATGTTCTCATTAGATTCAACACAGTAAGGTGCCCGCAGGTTGAACTGATGAATTACTTCCCAAAACAAGTTATAATAGCAACTATAAAAGGTCGAAACAATGGGTTAAGCATAGACAGGAAACCCAGTAAGACTAAATTGTTTTCAAGTCATGCCAGCTTAAAAATTAAACTTTTGAAGCAATCAAAATGGAATCCAAACAAACCATGGCAGAACTTGAACATTAAACATGAGCAATCAAGTTGAAGAATTATCATTCAAAAGAGAGGCATAGCACAAAGGTTAACCAGTTTGTCACAATTATATATTCCCCCAAGTTCACATGATCGTGTGATATTATCTGCAGTCCAATGCCATTTGCATTTGCAGTGTCCAGTTTCCAGAGCGAGATAAATTGGAGTTAAACAGAGGTGACAAACAATGTAGTACATATACCCCGCGCATTTCCAACTACTATGAATTTCTTTCTCTCCCTTTACTATAATTACTTAGTAAGATGGAAAACCAAAACCTCAAAAGCTCAACCAGACTGGGTTTGAATTTAGGGCAATCAGAAGATATTCAGCTCCAATAGAGTACGTTGATTCATCTGTAATTACCCTGTCCCTTTCTAACAATAGATGACCCTAATCAAGTGGGGGCTTGTCCAAGAAAGCTCATCCTCTGTTTATAAGCGTATGTACAACATAGAAAGACAAATGATCTTAGTGACTAGTGATAGATTCTAGAATGAAAAGATTCTTCATCAAGCTAAAGGTGCACTGCTTAGCAATAAGTTAATTACTCAATGTACTAAGTTGATATATCTTCCATTGTTTTTTGGTTCGCTTGATTTCTAGTGTAAGTTAAGATGAACAAATGTATGAGGTGGGTACAGCATAAAAAGTTTGAGAGAAATGGCTATTATTGTTGAACCACAAGAACTTGTAGAAATTTTCACTTTGAGCATCTCTCACGCATGCTATGATGAAAAACAATAGCTCTTGATGCAAAGTCAGCAAAATTTTAAAGCAAATTAAAGAAGAATACAAGATAGGAAGTGTAGAACAAAAGAAAGATAGGCATTATTCTTTGAGATTCAAATGTTGTCATTAGATTCATCAAAAGTTTAAGTTTGAAACAGGGGCAGGAGACAGAACATAATGATTTCACAATTTCTGTAAAACAAGGTGAAGAGGAGAGCATTTTAAATAGAAGACGTGCAATACAACTTTCTCACAACTGCAAAGCATTTCATGAATCCATGAAACTATATATATATTTTTTGGCCTAAACATAAATTTTAAACAAGGCAATCATTGACTTATCATAGTCATTCGCAGGGAATTACCATTCACCAAAACTAATAAAGCAAACTACATACCTCAAAGCCTGTAATATCGCATATTCTCTTGCATGGATGCATAGAAGGAGGTGACTCAACATTGACATCTGCAAGACAGTCCCATAAAGAAATTATCAAATTAAACAATTGAATTTCGAGAAGGACCTTTGATTCACATTGCATGCATAGCAATGAACCAAAACAAAAATTAAAATATAGGAAGTAGTCGCAGGCTCTGAGGTTTACACATGCAGTATGTCACCATGACACAAATCTACATGTGTTGTCATGGAAGGAAAAACAGTTACAGAACCAAATCTTGGATCTTTGAAATTTTGAACTCTATCACAAAGGCATCATTAGTAGTTCATTTGAAACCCAAAAAAGAAAGAAAAATCAAAAAGAAAAATGGGGTAAGACGAGAAGCTTCCTCAGTTTGGATGCAAAAATGAAAATGGGGAGATGAGAATATGAATTTAAAAGGTGGTGTGGCTCCCCACAAAAAATTTATCCCCACTCAGCTAGAGAGAAAAAGGAGAGAGAAGTGGAAGCAAGCCTCACTTTCTGAAATTGGCCCACCAAAACTTCCTCACATTTTTAATCAGGTTAAAATTGTCATTTAATAATAGTGTTTTCTTTCCTCAAACTTTTCTATATAAGAAAAAAAGCTTTTTCTTTTCAATCCACTTACTTTCTTGTAACCCAAATGATATAAAACAAAGAAAACACTACTTTTCTTATTTTGTTTTCTTCATAATTTCTTTCTTCCTATTTCCTTTCTACATCCAAAAAAAGCATAATAATTTCATCTTTATTTTAAAAAGCAATAGTATTGTTTTCTAAAATAAAAATGTAATAGAGTACACAGGAAATAGCCATATGGATTTCCCAACATAATAAGAAAAAGAATAGAGTACACAGGCAATATCAATTTAGATCTCCCAAAAAAGTATCAAATGCATACAGTTTGGTAAGCAGCAAGGCTTGGTTTATTGTCTTATGGTACCTGACTTAGGTATAAGACAAACGCTAGAAAACGAATTCTTTCAAGAGAAAGAAATGAAATAGGCTCAGATAGCTCACAATTGGGTTCGTCAGGTGGGTAATTCTGGTAATTCTCAGCCTGAATAATCTGCTTAAGATGTTTCCAATGCCTGCCTCTAGCTTGGCCTTTAGGATATTTCTCATGCATTTGAACTTGTTTAAAACTGAGGCAAGTTGGCAACACTAGCTCTGCCTCAACTACCTCCGGCTCCATCTTTCTTATCCTTCTGCAAGATCAATAAAATAGTATGACAAAAAACAGAATTCAATTGAGTCTGTTCGTTTTGTAGGAAAATAACATGCCAGAGAATAACAACTTTCCTGAATATATATATATATATATATATATTTATAT
Organism: Dicorynia guianensis; assembly: GCA_037013595.1. Lineage (NCBI taxonomy): Eukaryota > Viridiplantae > Streptophyta > Magnoliopsida > Fabales > Fabaceae > Dicorynia > Dicorynia guianensis. The sequence goes on from JASUAB010000005.1 coordinate 32,439,765, forward strand.
ATGTTGTTGGTGTCAATAAAAGAAGATTTTTCTGCTATTAGTTTTTAATGAAGGAAACTTTTTTTCTTGATAATTAGTTAACCTAAATAACTATATGTTCCACTTTTTGAGTTTTAATTTATTTGTTATGTTATGTACCTTGTTTGTTTGGTGAGTTTGGGTTTTCAAATTTGTATCTTGAGGGGGAGTGTTGGTGAGTAATAATTGCATTCAGTTTTATGGGCTGGGCTGTTAGTTTCTTGTGTTATCCTTGTCCTACATGAATGAACTAGTGTTGCTCAGTATAAATAAAGTGATGGGTACCTGACTGAAATCAACTGAGTGTAACCCTTTGAAAGAGTTCTTTCTCTCGCTCTCTCTCATTGATCTCTTCCTAATTTTGTGAACAGCCCTAACAAATTATTAGATATTCAATCCTAAGGAGTTAACTTTCCAATGCCACAGACAGCTTATTTTGGAATTTCCTGCACTATATTATGACTCTAAGGGTGACTGCTGCCCAAGGATGATTATTTTAATTATGCAGAAAACTTATCTGATTTCATACCAGAGCTAGTATCATGGAAATTTTCAAAACTCACATCTTCCTAGCACTTATTATAACAGGGCGCAAACTAATCAAAAAATCAGAGAAATAGACAGACACAAGGGATCGGCAAGCCAACAAGAGGTTTCAAACCAAATTCATGGTTCGCTTCTTATGAATGACAATTAAAATAAAATTAAAAAACACAACAAAGATACATCTCCATGACGATATAGAAATAAGCACAGAAAAAAAGTGAATATCCCTCAACCAAGATGCAAAAATTGCAACAGTTTCCGGCGGCAATTGGTCTAAATGAGAGAGCAGAGCAAGTTCAAAACTAAGAGGGATTCTTTAAGCCATAAAAAGTGTTGAGAGCTTCAGGAAGAGCTACATGAAAATGACTTCCGCGGAGCTAAAGCGGGAGTCACATTCCATGTGCACTTAAACATATTTCCTTCCTCCAAACAACAGAAAACAGAAAACTATTATCAGGAACTTATTCCTAGAAAACAAACAGACGCTAAGTAATTAAGGAATTTATGCTCGCTACCAACAAAATCGAATCAACATAGGAACTGAGTCAACCAAAGCTATCAAGCAAAATAGAGAACACCTAAGTAGTAGCAAGATACTTGAAAGCAGAGACCAATTGTTAAAGGCGGAAGGTAAAGCAAGGGCAGAAGAGAGAAGGGCAAGTAGGCGTAAAGTCGCCGCGTACCGTGTCGCCGGCCAAAAAAACCAGCGTAGCCGCTGGAAACGAGGGCCAATGCACGGTTCGTATACGCGGGCTCCAACAAGACTCGCGGGCGTTGAGACTGCGAATTGAGGACATTGTTTGAGTAGCGTATTGCATTTATAGATCCTTTGCCTTACGGCAGAACAGCGTAAAGGCAGAAAAAATATTTGGGGATGGATCGGTGTCCTATTTTCGTGATAATAATCTTAGGAGTAATCAAATTAATAAACTTATTAAATATATATATATATATATCTCTCTTTAATTTTAAATTATTTATAATTTTATTTTATTAATTATAAAAATTAATAAATATATTCATTCTTCCTATTGATTTTCTTGAGATAGGTTATTATCGATTTATGAGTGAAAAATTTTAGTTGTTTTTTTTTCTCTTTTGTTTTGGGCTTCCCCACTTTGCAATGGCCCAAAAGAATTAAATAATTTACAATTGGATTAATTGCTCAAGTATTTTTAGTAGTAAATATTAAAAACTTGTTTGTTATGAATGAAAGTTTGATATTTACATAATTTGGCAAGTTGTTAATATTTATCATAATTTTATTGTAATGACTAATAGTTTTTCATATATTTTTAGTGTGATTACTATTTATATTTTATAGTGTTATAGTGTTCATGAACAAATCAAACCAAGTATAAACAAATGACAAAACTAATCAATTCAAGTTCAGACACTCTAATACATGTTTGGTTTGAACTTGTTAAATATATAGTTGAGCTCAAATGAAGTTAAATAAATAATTTATAAATATATAATTCTGTTTAAAAACTCTATTCGATTAAATCATAAATTATTTTCACTTATTTTTCATAGGTATCTAGGTCCTATAGTCTAAATTGTAAACCCATAAAATATTAACCGGCCACTAACCAATAGTTGTTAGGAGTTGCTTCCAAATAGTGGGAGCAACACTTCCCCGCATAAATTATAATTGCAATAACATATTATTTTATTCTTCGACATATATTAAAGTTTGTCATAAAGTTATTATATAATAATCTCTCATGATTAGATTCATAACTGAATGCTTTTTTGTTATCTTTTAGCAAATCCTTTTCTATAATTTGCAATATGTGCAGGGACGACCCATTTTGAACAATGTGGGAGAAAACGCCTCCAATTTTTTTTTTAAATTTTAATGTTTATATATTTATTTTATATTATTATTCTTATTAAATTTTATAATTGCTCTATTAACATTCAGAGTGAGATAAAAATTTATTAGGAACTATTATGCTACCTCTTAGTTTTTTTCTTAACTTTTTTATATGTTCAATGATACTCATTTATAAAAGTAAATGACATAATTAATTTTGTAATTAAATATAAAAAATATTTCATTAAAAATGAGGTGGGAAAATAAGGAGTCTACCACAATTTTGTCTTTTCACCATTTTTTAACTTATTATATAATTTTTTCTCCTAATACTCAAAATTTTTAGATCCGTCCTAAAAGTATGTGAGTCTGTTGGGTAAGCGTGACTTACTGATTATCCAAATAATAATAAAAAAAATCAACTAGAATATTAAAATGTTAAATTTTAGTTTAAGAATAAGATTTTATATTCCAAATCTCCTTTACACGACTGTTAGTTAACTTATAGTATTGACAAAATTCATATTAGAAAATATTCTGCAAAAAAAATTGTAAATTTTGTCTATCACTTTATGCCACATATCCTACAACTTAGAATCAAACAAGGGATATCAGATTTTTGTTTTTTATCATTTAAACATTTTAAATATTCTGGTAGATTACTAAGTATAACATACTAACAATTGAACTTACAATATCTTATAAGGAGAATGCTTTTTGCCATCAATCAATTAAATTCAAAAGCTAAGATGACTGGGACCTTAAGTTTAGCTAAAGTAGTCAAATCTTTGACTCTGAATAGAAGTCACTATTGGACTCCTCACATAGTGCTTGCCATCTGATCATATCAGCTTCCCAAACACATAGTGCCCTGCTGCTTTGCGTTGCATGGCCTTCAGGGTTATTTCAAAGCTCTTTTCTTCTCCAACCTTTTCAAACTTCAAACTTTGGGGCTTCACAGAAATGGTAATTCCATACGGGTTTTGAACTTGAGCTATATATGTTGCCGGAGAACCAATATTTTTTAAGGTCCGGGTAGCCGTGTTTAGATTAGAGAGTTTGGGAACTGTGATTGAAGGATAGTTGTGGTTAAGGACACTGAAATTCTTGATGCATTTGTAGGGGCCCTCTGTAAACAGTGAGATTTGTTTCTCATTGTAACCCAAGCCACATAGGACGTTCAGGTAATCTTCGAATCTTGTGTCATAAACATGACCAGGATCCATTGCCTCGTTGGTTGAACATATCCTGCCCATAACTAAATGGTGTTTCACGTAAATTAGAGGCATTCAGCTGGGCCTCCAGCTTGCTATCAAATGTTGTGGCTGAAAAGTGCAGATTGAAATCACCAAGAAAGAATATTAAAACAATTGCTTTGTACAAATGCAAATTTGATCTAATCAATTGGGTAGCTTTTATGAGCTTAAATTGGATCGATGCTCCATGCATTGGAGAAGAATATCATTGAAGTTTTATTACTATTTGTAAACCTTGGGACTGTGGGAGTTTTAAGAAACTATATTTAATATTGATTATTATAATAAAAAACTGAGCATGAAAAAAGAATTTGAAGAAAACGGTTTTGAAAAACCTTTTACCTGTAGTCCTAATTGCTCATTTAATGGCAGCAGGACTCCATGAGGGATAGAGTGTTTTGAGAAGACCAATAATGCCTGAAACATGAGGGCATGACATTGATGTGCCTGTGAGTGAGTTATATGGAATCCCACGGTTGTCGGAAGGTACATTAGCTGGCCGTAGGGCTCCTGTGTATGCCGCTATAACAGACACTCCGGGTGCAGTGATATCAGGCTAAAAAATGAAAAAAAAGTTGATGAATATATAGAATATGACCACAAATTACAAGAGCTTATTTTTTTTTTTTCTAGAAGTGACACCTCTAGGATCTCTGGTATAATAGTATTTGGTCCTCTTGAAGAAAATATTGCCATGAGTGGGGCTGGATTTATATGCAATTGTGTTATTGGAGGCGAAATGTGAGCCACTGGAAACCTGGCAATAAACTTGAAAAAATCATTCTTGAATTGATGGAGATCAGATATAGTATTCGTATAATATATAGTTTTTGAGATTTAAGTTTCTGGAAGAAGTTTTATTGAAGTTGCAGGGCATATAAAGCAGAGTTGCTTCCGGTACTCCACCTGAAACGGATAGTTCAAAAGTGCAAGGCTACTAGATCTCTTACTTGGTTGAGTTGATGTAAGAAAATACAGCAACACCATCTGCAAACCAGATATTAGAAGCAGGAAGGACATGTGCATCGACTATAACTTCATTCCCAAACGTCTTATCATCAACAAGAACCATTCCCACGGCACCAGCAAGCAAAGCTTGCTCTCCCTCTTCTAGTCTTTCATATCTACCTGGGGCTCGGAGGCATACCAAAATCTTCCCCTTCACTTTGCTGGGATCTAGTGTTCCCTTCTGGCACATCAGGCAGCATCATTGAATTAGATTATAAGGAATTGACTGATCATGTATTATCATACCTAGTATTATTTATTGCAAATATTTTAAATGACAATGCACAAGGGCTAAAATAAGATTCAGTTGTTCAATAATCACGCATCTTCGGTTTTTGCAGTAGCCGCTTTGGCATTTGCAGCCCTAATGATTGCGTAGAACTTGTGTTGTAGTCTAGCATTAGATAAACTTCCTCCCTTCAAATGAAGCACAAATTAAAGTTTATTAGCGGTTGGCATACATTTCCTGAAATGTACCATAAAATATCATTTAGGAATTTTGCCCAAATTATGGGTGGTTGAGACATCTTCTCGCTATCCCTTTGGAAAATAGCCAACAGAAAAGAGGTCCCTCCCTCTGATGATCTCTTAAGTGTCCTATTTTCACCTAATCCTCCACTGCCCTAATGTTGCTAAATCCTGCATAATTTATAACATGCCGGGACTTTATTAGGTAAAGAGGCCCTACTTTCAGACTTTTTAATCGTTTTTATCAAATAATAAAGGAAATAATAGTTTGGCAAACCTAACTTCCAAGAACAATGCACTCCTCCTTGTTAGTAACAGACATGTTCATATTTGCCATGTTAGCATCCATAATGTATGAAGAAAACAAACCAACCTTCAAGATCACATTGTTGGCAAGGACAACATGACTCGAGAACTCTCTATCCATTGTGCTGGCTCCAACTGTGATATACCAATTTTCTATCAAAGGTGATATATATCATTTACATATAATTGGGTTATATTTGGATTATAATAATATCATATCCATATTTTTATGTATAAATTCATATGCCATTTAGTATTTTTTTATATTCTATATGTATAAAGAAGTTAGTTACATAACTGAATTAATTTTACGTGGATCTTCAGATATGTGAATTTTATAAAGTTTAATAAATTTTATAATTTAAATTTATTAATAAATATTTAATTATTTTTTTATAAAAATTACATGACTCAACTGACAAAGTCCTTGAATGCTCAAAGGCAGCAAATTGTGATTTCTGTAATACAATTAAACACATGGGACCCTCTCTTTGTCCCAGAATCTTCCATTCAAATGTGGATTGTTTGTTGTAAAACAATCAAAATATCCTTTGCATGGAAGAACTCAAATGCTAGAAGTTAAAGTAGTTATATTTTATCTGATAGAAAGGGGCAAGAGTTGGTTGATGATTTAGTAATAAGTAAGTCAAATAAAAATAAAGTTAGAAAAAATTAACCGAGTCCTTGGTTCAAAGAAAGTGAAAAGAAGGATTGGAATATTCTAAGTTTAGGGTGCACTTTACATAAAAAGTGCAAGTAATTAATTGACGATGACAAATTAATAATATAAATTATTTTAAATTCATGAATTGTTATATATTTATTTATAATTTATAAAAATTCATATAATTAAATTTTTTTATCAATAATAATTTATTTTCACTTCACTATATAAAGTGGATTGTGCACTGTAAAAAATTCAAGCACTATAAAAAAAAGAAAAATTTTCTAGAAGACATTATTTAAGAACATAGGAAATACAGTTTTCATAGAATAATTCAAATATTAAAAGTCTACAAAATAAATATTACTTAATAGAGATTAGTTTTCTTATTGACTATTTAAGAGGAAGTTGGTCAAGGGGTAAAGTTGAACAATTATTAATAAAGTCTTAGTTCTAGAAGAGTTACAATTAAAAAAAATTTAAAATTACATTTATTCTAAAATAAAGAAAGTAACCTTTTGTATCCGCTTCCGGCATGAGTCAACAATCGAGATTCAAAAAACAATTATTCCTCTAAAATGAATGAAGTAACTTTTTCTATATAAAATAATGAGATATTCTATTTTTGTATATTGTTTAGGTAAAATGCAAAAAAATTAAGGAAGTTATTAAATTGTTTTAATATTAAAAAATTATTATTTTTCATCAAAATACTTCATTTGTTTTTAAATAACTATTTTTTAAATAAGATACACATTAATTAAGAAAATGATTAAACTATCTAGATATAAAAAAAAATTACCTTTTTACCGAAATATCCTTTGCATAAAAAACTTAAATATTAAAAGTCAAGCAAATAAAATAATTGTATAAAGTAAGAGTTGATTGAGCATTTATTGGGGAGTAGATTAGCTACGGGTAAAATTGAAAAAAGAATTAATAAAATCCTGATTTTAAAAAGATGACAGTTATGAAGACTTTTTTTTTAAAAAAAACTAGTTACTCAAAAGCATAGGGAGTACATTTCTTATATAAGAACTCAAATACCATAAGTTAACAAGATAAATATTATAATTTTTATTTAGTATTTAATGAGGATTGAGTTCAGGGATAAAATTGAAAGAAAAAAAAATGAAAGGAGTCTTAAATTTAAATGAGTTACAATTAAGGCCAAACAAGACAAAAATTCGAAAACAACTTATATTCTGAAATAAATGGAGTAACTTTTTGAATGTGCTGCCTATATGAGTCAATGATCAAGATTCAAAACATAATTATGGTTGTAATGAAAAACATTAATTACTGGTGAAGCTGGTATTATATGTGTTTGAATAAATTTTGAGGAAAATTGATTTTGATAAAATTGATGTTAAGAAAATTAATTATACATGACAATTGCTAAAATAATCAAATTTTGAACAAATCATATAACTCACCAATTTCGGTGTTTCCTTTAATCACATAACTGAATACATGACTACATGTGAATTAATTTTCTCTTGCACTTTATCCCAATATTTTTTCTTTCTTCGTTTTGGCTTATGGACCTGTGCTTTGATCTAGAGCTGCCTGCTATTATTTATTTCATGTGTCATATGTTATTTCTGACACTAAATCTTTAACTTTGATGAGAATTAAGATTTTTTTTTCATTTATTGTGATATCTAATCTTTACTGTAACTCAATGTAAGGGAGAATTCCCTTGAGTACAAGTATAGAATTGAAGGTATATTAGATAATTAGCAAAAAGCTAATGACAATAGCAAGGCAAATTGGTCGAATAGTAATAACTTCTTCAGTTTCTAGTTACACGACCTTGGTCACAATTGGACTGCTCACATAATGCTTGCCATCTGACCATGTCAGCTTCCCAAACACATAGTTCCCAGCTGCTTTTCTTTGCAAGACCTTCAGGGTTATTCCAAAGCTCTTTTCTTCTCCAACCTTTTCAAACTTCAAACTTTTGGGCTGCACAGAAATGGTAATTCCACTTGGGTTTTGAACTTGAGCTACATATGTTGCCGGAGAACCAACATTTTTTAAGGTCCGTGTAACTGTGATTGATATAGAGAGTTTTGGAACAGTGATTGAAGGATGGTTGAGGTTAACGATACTGAAATTCTTGTTGCATTGATAAGGGCCCTTTGCAAACACTGAGATTTGTTTCTCATTGTAACCCAAGGCACATAGGACGTTCAGGTAGTCATCGAATCCTGTGTCATAAACAAGGCCAGGATCCATGGCCTTGTTTGGTTGAATGTGTCCTGCCCCATAACTAAATGGTGTTGCGGGAAAATTTGAAGCATTCAGCAGGCGCTCCAGCTTGTTATCATATGTTGTAGCTGAAAAGTGTAGATTGAGATCCCCATGAAACAATAAAAAAACGATCGATTTGTTCAAATGCAAATCCGATCTAATCAATTGTGCAGCTTTTATGCGCATAAATTGGATAGTATATGAATAAGAAGAGAATATCATTCAAGTGTTGTAACCAAAGCAGTGGGAGTTTAATGATGCTAACATTAATATTAATTATTATAATAAAAAGTTAGCATCAAAAAAGGATTTGAAGCACTTCCCACCTGTAGTCATGATTGCTGATTTAATGGCAGCAGGACTCCATGAAGGATAGAGAGTTTTGAGGAGGCCAACAACGCCTGAAACGTGAGGACATGACATTGATGTGCCTGATTCTGAGTTATATAGAACCCTACGTTGGTCGAACGGTAAATTAGTTGGCCCTTGAGCTTCTGTGTATGCCGCTATAACTGACACTCCTGGTGCAGTGATATCAGGCTGAAAAATGAAACAAGACTTGATGAATATCTAGAATATGACTACAAATTACAAGAGAACATGTTTTCTTTGCTCGAAATGACACCTTTAGGATCTCTGGTATAATAGGATTAGGTCCTTTCGAAGAAAATGCTGCCATGAATGGGGCTGGCTTTGTATCCAATTTTGTTATTGGATGCGAAATGTAAGCCACTGGAAACCTGGTGATAAACTTAAAGAAATCATTTTTGAATTGAAGAAGATCAGATACAATATTCGTATGGTATATAATATGGGAAATTTAAATTTCTGGAAGAAGCTTTATTAATGTTGCAGAGCATAAAAGGCAAAGTTGTTTCCGGTTCTCCATCTGAAATCCATAGTTCGAAAGTACTTCTTCTATATTCTTATCCAATATGTAACATGTCCATTGTATAAGAGAGGCTTCAGTAACAAAGCATGATACTATTAGTTCTAGACTACTAGATCTCTTACTTGGTTGAGTTGACGTAAGAAAATACATGAACCCCATCTGCAAAATTGATATGAGAAGCAGGAAGGACATGTGCATCAGCTATAACTTCATTCCCATCTGTCTCAGCGTTAGCAAGAACCATTCCCAAAGCACCAGCAAGCCGAGCTTGTTCTCCCTTGTCTACTCTTGCATTTATACCTCGGAGGCATACCAAGATCTTTCCCTTCACTTTGCTGGGATCTAGTGTTCCATTCTGGCACAACAGGCTGCATCATTGAGTTAGATCACAAGGAATTGATCTAGCATCTATTTATCACACCTTGTACTATGTATTGCAAATATTTTAAATGCCAATGCACCGCAGCACTAAAACAGGATTCTGATGTTTAATACTTACGCATCTTGGGCTGTCGCAGTAGCCGCTTTGGCATCTGCAGCACTAATGATTGGATATAACTTGTGCGGCAATCTATCAGGAGATAAACTTGCTCCCTTCAAATGAAGCAAAAGTTTGTTAGAAGTTGGCATACTCTTCCAGAAAAGGTATCATAAAATATCACCCGAAAGTTACTGCCCAAAATTTGGGTGGTTAAGTCATCTTCTCGCCTCTCCCTGTTGAACTAACCAACAGAAAGCAGGTCTTCCCCTATATGATGGTTTCCAAGTGTGCTATTTTTACCCGGATCCACTACTGCCTCAATGTTGCTATATCCTGTACTATAATTAACAAAATTCTGGGGCCTTATCAAGTAAATTAAGAGGCCGTTTAGACTTTGTATCGTTTTTATCAAATAAAGGAAATAATAGTTTGGCAAACCCAACTTGCAAGAACAATGCACCCCACCTTATTAGTAACAATATTTTCATATTTGCCATATTTGCATCCATAACATATGAAGGAAACAAACAAACCTTCAAGCTCATGTTGTTGCCAAGGACAACATAACTAGGGAACTCTCTGTCCATTGTGCTAGCTCCAACTGTGATATACCATGGTGCCACATTTTCCACAGAACTATCAGCAGGTCCACTATTGCCAGCTGAATAAACCACCACAATGCCTCGCTTAGCAGCATGGAAAGAACCAATCGCCCCACTATCGTTGAGAAGGGGACCAGGTGTGCCTCCCAGTGACAAAGACAGCACATCAACACCGTCGTGGATAGCCATATCAAAGGCTGCCAAAATATCTGCATCAAAACACTCCGACCCATCTCGAGCTGGAGGCCAGCAAACCTTGTATGCTGCCACCCGGGCTCTCGGTGAGCCACCCCTAGCTGCTCCATAACCTTGGCCAAACACACTTACCCCAGGTACAATGTTGCCACCAGCTGTTGATAGGGTGTGAGATCCATGACCGTCCTTATCCCGAGGCGTATCAAAGGAGGAGTTTAGCGGGCCAACAACGGAAGCATAGCCTTTGTTGAAGTATCTTGCTCCAATTAGCTTCCTAAATTGAACAAAATGATTGGTCTCTCTTTAATACGAATGACCATCCAGAAAAAGAACTTAAAACATTGGCATGCAACACTTCATTCAAATAACAAACCAGAACAACCCAAAAGAAAACGTTGCTATAATACAGTGAGCTATTAACATTTTAATGGATATCAACACAAATAGTTGGTGATTATTCCAAAGAACACAAATGAAGAATTAGACTCTGACAATTATCATAGTTAAATCGGGTCCAAAGAAACGTAGCAACTACCCTTAAAATAATCTTTGCTTATCAATGTTAGAAGTTATCACTACAGAAGTTGTAATTTCTTGGACAATAATGTCTCCAAAAAGCTTTAACAAGGGCCAAAGCTTCATCTCGACCACCCAACCCCACTTTAGCGGACTGGGTTGCAGGAAGTCGGCAAAATTAAAACTTAACTAATTTTCAAATTGAGTGAAATTTAACAAACATTTTAAGGATGTGAATTAGGGTTTACTTGTCACTATTAATTGAACTTAGGAGGTATCGAGAGTAGGTTTGACTCCCTTCTTTTTCCTTCATTAAATTAGGAGCTACAGATTCTAATTTAATTAAAATAAATTCTACCTAATTAACTTAAGGTTTAAAAGAATATTGTTAATTAGTCTCGTTTAGAGTTGCACAATTAACTAGCTTTCCCATAACTTCATCTAAGGATGAAGTCCTTCGGATTCACCATAATCATGGCAAACATCTAAAATAAAACTATTTTTAGATTCCAACGAGCGCCTTAAGGATGTTTTTAAAATAATATTATAAATAAAACTATTTTTTAAAATAATATTTTGTAACTAAGTAGTTGTATTATTATATAATTAATATAATTAAATATCACAATTAATATATAATAATATATAAGGACATATCTGTTTTCATTTTGGCCATGAAAAATTGGTTAATACTAACAGAAGGAGGATAATATTAATATTTGAATAGGATACAAGCTGATCAAGAAATTATCATTTGTATTAAAAAAAAAAAGAAATTATCATGAGATAATTTTTTGATCAAATTTTTTATTAGTATATATATACTACAATTAAAGAAAGAAAAAAAAAAAAAAGTGTCACCTGTTGCAGTTGAAAGCAGGATCAGTTGCATTTTGGCAGATTCCCCTCCAATTTGGTGGAATTGGTCCGAACCCTTCATCACTAAAGCTCTTGGATTCAGGCCAAACGCCTAATGGCAATCAATGCCGTGGAAGCAGCAAAAGTGAGGAGAGAGAGAGATAAACAGGAGCCCCATTTTTTTTTTTTAAATTTTATTCACATATCATAATAAAGAATGATAACTTTTTTATAATTATTTATTTATAATTTACAAACATTCTTATTGAATAAAATATAACAATAACTGACTTGAGAAAATAAATTATTTAAACAAAATTTTATAAAAATTATAAATGAATGAATGTGTGGACATATTTTTTCTCAGCGACAAAGAAGTCATCACCTAAACACAAGATGGCCATATATAAGTCTATGGAGAAATTATTAAATAATTTTGGTACATTATGTGTTATGAGTGATAAAATATATCAATTCAATAACAATTATTATTTGCATTTTTTATTGATGTAATCTTATAAATAATAATCATAATCAATAAAATCATATAAAATAATTATTAGTGGCTGAATATACCACAAAATTTATTCAATTAGATATCTTAAGAAGACTGAATAATCTTTATGATTTTTCATTTAGAAATACAAAACAAAAATAATTTTTTAACCCCTACTTATTAATTTAAACTTTTGAAATGATGTTTTAATAGGGTATCAAAAGTGTCTATACTAAGTAGTTAAAAGTTTAATATTTATCATCCCTTTAATTAAAAATTATATATAGTTTAAATCCCAAAAAGCTTTTGTAAGGAGCATGTTGAAATATAAAATAAAAAATTCCTTAAGATAAGAAATAAGAAATTGACAAATATAAACAAATAAGAAGATTTCTAAATAGACAATTACCTAAGAATGTACAGAATTTCCTTTCTCGAAAAACTCAAATATTAAAAGTCAACAAGATAAATACTACAATTAATCATGAAAATCCATTCTATAACTAATTTTCTGTTTTTTAAGTTTAATTTACAAAAATATAAATAGAAATCATATTAAATCATTTAAAAAAGAATATTCTATTAAGATGTTTGGATATATAGTCAAATTAAAGTAGAGTGTAAGTTTTGAATAAAAAATAAAATTTAGTACTTTTTGAAAAAGCTCAAGAAAATGAAGTGTAATTTACTCTAATTGTAATAAAAATCATTAATTATTGGTGAATTGACATAGTGCATGTTTAAGTTAATTATGAGTAAAATTAATTTTGGATCAAATTAATTTTCATACAATTAATGCTGAAAAATTGTTTCCGTAAAACAATTCTTGGAATAATCAAAGTTTGAACAAATCAGGTAATTCACCACTGTCAAGATTTCCTATAATCACATCTTCACCGTATCTGGCCTTTTTCCAAATTGAATTGGATGAGACCATCCCATTTTGATCAAATACCAGGAACTCCCACGATCGAGTTGTATGCAGTTTTCTTCCACTATTCAAGAAAATTGACAGCACTTTGGGATGCTCTGAAATAAAGTGCATATACATCAGTTATTGGCAAACTAAGGGAGAAAAGAAACAGAGGAAACAGCCGGTGAGAAGGTTCTCACTAGCAATCTCAGCTGCTACATCTTCCTCCAAAGTTGCGGCAAAACCATTGATGTGTCTTGTATAAGAATAAAATATTGACTCTTTCGCAGTATCAGAACTACAGGGAAGAGAATGTAAGCATTTATAAATGATAAAAAATGGTGGGGCCGAGCACTTTTTTTTTTTTTCTTTTTAACTATGAATTCTAGAATCAAAATTGAACAAATTTGCCATACCTTCCCAAGAAAGATCCCAGAAACTCATAGTGGGACTCTGTCACTTGATTGAAATCAATGGAAGACAATTCTGGGTCATGTGAGTGGGCTCCCAAGTACACTACATATGACTAAAAGCACAAAGAAGGGTGCTAAAATTATATATGCTTTCCATCATTGAAGCTAATACAGTGCTTTTCAGTTGTCCTTTTATCAAGGCAGAAAATGCTCACCTTTTTCACAGCATAGCTGGGTGTTTGCAGTAACGAGAAAAGAAATATTGGGAAGAGAAAGGAAAGGGTAGGACATGGTAACCTCATTGCCTCCTTCTTTAGGACAGCCTCCTTTGATTGAAGCCTTGAATGTAACAGAAACCAGCAATCAGTAAGCTTTGCTTATATAAAAGGAGAAAATATAGACCATGCTCCTAATGTGATTCGGATTTCCTATTTATAAGATTCAAAGGTAGAAGTGTAGTAAAAGATATTTAAATATAAAATTAAGACAAAAAGTGCAAATTTTTTGCGAATTACATTTAACATATGCCTCGGATTTCTTTTACGACAACAGCTTTTGACCCACACGAGAAAATTTCTCCTTTGACTGCATTTGACATTTGAATGCGAAGAAACCTGAAATGAAGCCTAGATAAGCGTGAGAAGTCCAAGTCTGTTAGCCTTATTTATCACATTTAAATGTCAAGGTTACTATCACTTGTTGTAGTTTCTAATAATTCACACCCAACCACACATAAGATTTTTTAAAAGATATATAAATATAAAATTAAGAGAAAAAATATAAAAAAAATGAATAAAAATCATCAGATCAAAATAAACGCATATGGTTCAAATTTGTTCCTAATTTGGTCAACTGAGCCATAATGTTGTTAAAAATTGCCAAAATTAAGAATGTCATTATGTGTTAATCACATATTTATCAAGCTTCATTATGTTTTGTCGTAATTACTAGGATTTATGTGTAGTTAACATCCTTTTATAAGTTCCCATTCATCAAAATCATAAAACCATATTTATTCTCGTTTATGAACCACAACTAAATTTTCTTCAGTTAGCTCTACCAATGGCAATTTTCCACTACCCATTTCCCAACAGCTCCTTGTATTTTGCAAGTTTAGAACTTTTGCTGTGTGAGAGTGAAAAAGCAAGAACGCTCCTCCCTTCTCGAAGATTGATATATATATATATATATATATATATATATATATATATATATATCGTTTTTTATTGCCTTGTCTGTGGGTGTATATGGTTAAAAAGAGTGAAAATATCCTTGCGAATTGCATTTGCATATGCCTTGGACTTCTTTTACAACAACTTTGGACCCACACGAAAAAACTTCTCTTTCACTGAATTTGACGTTTGAATGCGAAAAAACTTGAAACGGAGCCTACATAAGGTGCGGGGAGTCCAAGTCTCTCAGCCTTATTTATCACATGGAGATGTCGAGGTTACCACCAAAGGTTGGAGTGTTTCTATGTTCACATTCAACCACACACAAATTTTTATGTGTGCCATTAAATTGAGAAGGGCTAACTACACTAGCTAGGAATTCTTACACATAGAATTCTGCATGCACTATTAGATTGAGTGGTATAAAATTTCGTGTTATTAAATTGAGTGAAGCTAACCACACTCTGAATTCTTATCATAAAATTCTGTGGGTATCATTGGATTGAGTTATACAGTATATATCATTAAATTAGGTGCAATACACACAAAATTGGATAAAAATTTCATGTGTAATAAGACGTGGCCTTAACTTTTTCGCAATTACTTTGTTAAAATGCCCTCGTTGAATTTTTCTTTTTTTTAAAAAAAAAGAGGCTTCCTTTAAATTATTGGATGATTTGGTACTTTTTTGGAAATAGCATCACTTTTGATAGCCTAAAAACCTTGATACCATTTTAACCAACAAAGAAGAATGAAGGTAGCAGCTCATATCATATGAGGATGATGATGATGATGATGATATTATGTGGTTCATACTTAAAGATATACAATAATTTCATATAAAAGGTGATATATATATCATTTACGTATAATTGATGATATTTGGATCTATACTAATATCATATCCATATTTTTATGTATATATTCATATGTCATTTACTATTATTTATAGTCTGTATATAAGAAGTTAGTTACATAACTGAATTAATTTTATGCGTGAATTTTATAATTGAAATTTATTAAATAAATATTTGATTTTTTTTATAAGAATTACATGACTCAATTGATAAAGTTAGTTAATAAATATTCAATTGACAAAGTCCTTGAATGCTAGCTCATAGGCAGCAAATTGTGATTTCTGTAATACAATTAGCTACATGGGACCCTCTCTCTGTCCAAGAACATTCCATTCACATGTGAATTGTTGTGGTAAAACTTCTATGCATAGAAGAACTCAAATGTTAAAAAGTCAATAAGATAAAGAAGTTATATTTTCTACCAAAAAAAAAAAAAAAAGAAGTTATATTTTATTCAAAAGAAAAAGGTAAGAGTTGGTTTGAGTATTTAGTAATAAATAAGTTAAGTAAGAACAAAGTTAAAAAAAATAAATAAATTAATGACTTCTTAGTTCAAAGAAAGTGAACAGAAGGATTGGAATATTCGGTGCACTTTAAAAGGTGCAAGTAATTAATGTGAAATCAATAACGTAAATAATTTCAAAATTGTTATATACTTATTTATAATTTATAATAATTTATATTATTAATTTTTTATTAATAATTTTTTTTTATATTTTATTATGTAAAATGGGCTGTACACTTTAAAATATTTAAATCTAAAATTTTTTCTAAAAGGATAATTTTTTTTTGGAAGAAAAAAGATAATATTAAAGAACAGTAAAAATATTTTTCTCACAGAATAGTTCAAATATTAAAAATTAATAAAATAAATATTACTTAATAGAGAGATACTTTTTAATCGAGCATTTAAGAGAAAGTGGGTCAAGGGTAAAGTTGATAAAATAATAATAAAGTCTTAGTTTTAGAAGAGTTACAAACAAAAAAAATTTAAAATTACATTTATTCTGAAATAAAGGAAGTAACTTTTTGTATCTACCTGCATGAGTCAACAATCGAGACTCAAAAAATAATTATTCCCTCTAAAATAATTGAACTAACTTTTTCCGTATCTATTGCCTGAATTTTTGGGGAATAAAAGAATGAGACATTTTATTTTTGTATATTGTTTAAAGTAAAATGCAAAGAAATTAAGAAAGTCATTAGATTATTTTGACCTTAAAAAGATTATTATTATCTTTCATCAAAATAATTCTTTTTTTTTAAACAACTGTTTTTAAAGAAGATACATATTAATTAAAAAAATGACTAAACTATCTTGATATAAAAATATTAGAGTAAGGGTACTTTTAGTTCTTTTTATTTTTAAAAAAATAATTTAATTTTTTAACTTTTAAATTAAACAATTTAATTTCTCTATAATTTTGATTGAAATAATTTAATTTTTTTATCTTATTTTTCTTTTTCAATATCATATAACTCACTGAACTTTATTGTTTTAATTGTAATGCAATGTGATTATTAGATAGATTTAACTATTGATTAAAAAAGTCGTTAAGATATATAAAATTAGGGCTTCAAGCTTAGTAAAAAAACATATAACTTCATAAGAAAGGAAGGTTAGTGTTTAAATTTTCAAAGCAAAAAAAAAAAGTTTAGACAATTATGTAAGAAAATAAAAATTTGATAAATAAGAAATTAAATTACTCAAATTATGATTATAGAAGGATTAAATTACTTCGATCATACTTGTAGAAAGACTAAATTATCAGAATTATATTTATAAATGAATTAAATTACTCAAAATTTAAGGTACTAAATTATTCTTTTAAAAAACAAAAAATATCATTATGTAAAAAAATTACTTTTTTACCAAAATACTTTTTGCATAGAAGAACTCAAACACTAAAAGTCATGAAAATAAAGTAATTGTATAAAGTAAAAGTTGATTAAGCATTTAGTCGAGAGTATATCATATAGGGATAAAATTGAAAATAAAATAATAAAATTTTGACTTTAGAAAGGTAACAATTATAAAGAAATAAGTATTTAAAGAGATAGTTGCTTACGAACATAGGGAGTACATTTCTCATATAAGAACTCAAGCATTAGAAGTCAACAAGATGAATAGTATAACTAAATAAAAAGAATTTTTTTATTGAGTATTTACTGAGGAGTGAATCAATTGTAAAATTGAACAAAAAAAAAATCAATGAAGTCTTAGTTTTAGGTGAGCTAAAATTTAAAAGCAATAAGAAAAAAAAATTTAAACAACATTTATTCTTAAATAAATGAGGAATGTGATGCCTATACAAGTCAACGATCAAGATTCAAAACATAATTATAATTGTAATAAAAAGCTTAATTATTGGTGAAGCTAGTATTATATGTGTTTAAATTAATTGTGAGTAAAATTCATTTCAATAAAATTGATGTTGCGAAAATTAATTATATAAGACAATTTCTAGAATAATCTAATTTTAAACAAATCATATAACTCATCAGTGTTAGTGTTTCCTATGATCACATAGTTGAAAAGCTGACTACTCGTGAATCAATTTTCTGTTGCACTTTATCTCTCAAAATTTTTTATTTCTTCGTCTTCAGCTTATGGACCTATGCTTTGACCCCGAACTACTTGCTATTATTTATTTCATGCGTCATATGTTATCTTTGACACTAAAATTTTAACTTTAATGAGAATTAAGATATTTTTTTTTCATTTATTTTGATATCTTATCTTTACTGTAACTCAATGTAAGGCAGAATTCCTTGAGTACAAGTACAGAATAGAAGCCATATTAGATAATTAGGAAAAAGCAAGTGATAATGGCAAGGCAATTTGGTCGAATAGTAATAACTTCTTAAACGACCTTCGTCACAATTGGACTGCTCACATAATGCTTGCCATCTGACCATATCAGCTTCCCAAACACGTAGTTCCCTGCTCCTTTTCTTTGCAAGACCTTCAGGCTTATTTCAAAGCTCTTTTCTTCTCCAACCTTTTCAAACTTCAAACTTTTGGGCTGCACAGAAATGGTAATTCCATTTGGGTTTTCAACTTTAGCTACATATGTTGCCGGAGAACCAACGTTTTTTAACGTCCGTGTAACTGTAACCGATCCAGAGAGATTGGGAACAGTGATTGAAGGATGGTTGAGGTTAAGGATACTGAAATTCTTGTTGCATTGATAAGGGCCATCCGCAAACACTGAGATTTGTGTTTCATTGTGACCCAAGGCACACAAGAAGTTCAAGTAATCTTCGATTGTTGTGTCATAAACAAGGCCAGGATCCATTGCCTTGTCCGGTTGAATGTGTCCTGCCCCATAACTAAATGGTGTTGCGGGCAAATTAGAAGCAGTTAGCAGGGGCTCCAGCTTGTTATCATATGTAGTAGCTGAAAAGTGCAGATTGAAATCACCATCAAACAATATTAAAACAATTGATTTGTACAAATGCAAATCTAATTTAATCAATTGGGTAGCTTTAATGAGATTAAATTGGATGCTCTATGAATTAGAAAAGAATATCATTCAAGTCTTGCAACCAAAACAGTGGGAGTTTAATTATGCTAAAATTAATATTAATTATTATAATAAAAAGTGAGCATGAAAAAACGATTTGAAGAAAATGATTTTGAAGAACTTCTCACCTGTAGTCATGATTGCCGATTTAATGGCAGCAGGACTCCATGAAGGATAGAGAGTTTTGAGGAGGCCAACAACGCCCGAAACGTGAGGACATGACATTGAGGTGCCTGAGTCTGAGTTATATAGAACCCTACGATGGTCGAACGGTAAATTAGTTGGCCCTTGAGCTTCTGTGTATGCTGCTATAACTGACACTCCTGGTGCAGTGATATCAGGCTGAAAAATGAAACAAGACTTGATGAATATCTAGCACATGACTACAAATTACAAGAGAATATATTTTCTTTGCTCGAAATGACACCTTTAGGATCTCAGGATTAATAGGATTAGGTCCTTTCGAAGAAAATGCTGCCATGAATGGGGTTGGCTTTGTATCCAATTTTGTTATTGGATGCGAAATGTAAGCCACTGGAAACCTGGTGATAAACTTAAAGAAATCATTTTTGAATTGATGAAGATCAGATACAATATTCGTATGGTATATAATATTGGAAATTTAAATTTCTGTACCAAGCTTTATTAATGTTGCAGAGAATAAAAGGTAGAGTTGTTTCCAGGACTCCATCTGAAATAGTTCGAAAGTACTTCTTCTATATTCTTATCCAATATGTAACATGTCCATTGTATAAGAGAGGCTTCAGTAACAAAACATGATACTATTAGTTCTAGACTACTAGATCTCTTACTTGGTTGAGTTGACGTAAGAAAATACATGAACCCCATCCGCAAAATTGATATGAGAAGCAGGAAGGACATGTGCATCAGCTAGAAGTTCATTCCCATCTGTCTCAGCGTTAGCAAGAACCATTCCCACAGCACCAGCAAGCCGAGCTTGCTCTCCCTTGTCTACTCTTGCATTTTTACCTCGGAGGCATACCAAGATCTTTCCCTTCACTTTGCTGGGATCTAGTGTTCCATTCTGGCACAACAGGCTGCATCATTGAGTTAGATCACAAGGAATTAATCTAGCATCTATTTATCACACCTCGTACTATGTATTGGAAATATTTTAAATGCCAATTCCCCTTAGGACTAAAACAAGATTCTGTGGTTTCGTACTTACGCGTCTTGGGCTGTTGCAGTAGCCGCTTTGGCATCCGCAGCACTAATGATTGGATATAACTTGTGCGGCAATCTATCAGGAGATAAACTTGCTCCCTTCAAATGAAGCAAAAGCTTGTTAAAGGTTGGCAAACTCTTTCAGAAAATGTACCATAAAATATCACCCAAAAGTTACTGCCCAAGTTGAGTCATCTTCTCGCCTATCCCTTTTAAACTAACCAAGAGAAAGGAGGTCTTCATCTCCAAGATGGTTTCCAAGTGTGCTATTTTTACCCGGATCCACCACTGCCCTAATGTTGCTTTATCCTGTACTATAATTAACAAAATGCTGGGGCCTTATTAAGTAAATTAAAAGTCCGTTTAGACTTTGAATCGTTTTTATCAAATAAAGGAAATAATAGTTTGGAAAACCCAACTTGCAATAACAATGCACCTCACCTTATTAGTAACAGCATTTTCATATTTGCCATATTTGCATCCATAATATATGAAGGAAACAAACCTTCAAGCTCATGTTGTTGCCAAGGACAACATAACTAGGGAACTCTCTGTCCATTGTGCTAGCTCCAACTGTGATATACCATGGTGCCACATTTTCCACAGAACTATCAGCAGGTCCACTATTGCCAGCTGAATAAACCACCACAATGCCTTGCTTAGCAGCATGGAAAGAACCAATCGCCCCACTATCGTTGAAAAGGGGGCCAGGTGTGCCTCCCAGCGACAAAGACAGCACATCAACACCGTCGTGGATAGCCATATCAAAGGCTGCCAAAATATCTGCATCAAAACACTCATTGCCACCTACGGGGGGATAGCAAACCTTGTAAGCTGCCACCCGGGCTCTCGGTGAGCCACCCTTAGCTTCTCCATAACCTTGGCCAAACACACTCACCCCAGAAACAATGTTGCCGCCTGCTGTTGATAGGGTGTGAGATCCATGACCGTTCTTATCCCGAGGCGTTTCAAAGGAGGAGTTTAGCGGGCCAACAACAGAAGCATAGCCTTTGTTGAAGTATCTTGCTCCAATTAGCTTCCTAAATTGAAAAAAAATTATTTGTCTCTCTTTAATACGAATGACCAGCCAGAAAAGGAGCTTAAAATATTGGTATGCAACACTTCATTCAAATAACAAACCAGAACAACCCACAGGAAATCATTTGCTATAGTACTGTGAGCACTTAACATTCCAATGGACATTAACACCTAGTTCGTGGTTATACCAAAGAACACAAATGTCGAATTAGAGTCAAGGCAATTTTCACAGTTAGATCTGGTCCAAAGAAGTGTAGCATCTACCCTTAAAATAACTTTTGCTTATCAATGTCAGAAGTTACCGCCGCAGAAGTTGTAATTTCTTGGACAATAATGAGTCCGAAAGGTTTTAACAAGGGCCGAAGTTTCGTTACAAGTGCCCAACCCTCCCCTTTAGTGGATTGGGTGACAGAAAGCCAATGGGCTGAGTGGCTAGCACTGGAGCCTTAGCAAATCTGAACGCAAACCCAAAATGATTTTGAGACAAACACCTACAATAATTCTTTTATTTTCACACATTATTTTTAAATAACTTTTTTTTTATAAAATTTTATTATTAAATTTATTAAATCTTAAAGATTAAATTATAGGATTCAATATATTAAATAATTCATATCCATTGAGTGTCTATTGAAATGGCATCAAGGGTAGAGAGTAGTCCCTCGCACCAAGACCTTGAGGAGAAAATTTTTTCCTGCCCCTTTCTCTAATTCTAAGTGTAAAAAGAATTTTTTTTTTCTTATTCCTGATCTTCATAGGGATACAAAATTTAAAATTTTTTTAATATGAATAAATTAGGCTTTTTTGTTTATTTATTCAATGTATATAATTACTAATTTACCTTATACCTTATTCAACTATTTATAGGAGTATAGTAATAAATCTTTATTTCAGGGGTTTTCGCAAGATAGAAAATGATATCTTCGCCTTTGTCCCTAAAGCTACAATAGAGGGAATTTTCTTCCCACCTTAAACTTGTTGGAGAAAACTCTTCTTATCTCCCGACGAAAATTGGAAATTCCCCATAGATTTTCATCAAATTGGAAAGATTATCACCCGTAAGTACGAATGTTGTGTCATAATCATATTCTGGCAAAAAGGGAGAGTGCAAGTAGAATTTTCGTATTAAGAGTATCTTGAATTAAGAACGTGCCTTTTAAAAATATAGGAGAGGTATATGTAAGTTTTTTTTGGTACAAGTTTTCAAAATTTTAAAAAATATATGTAAGTATTCACTCAAAAACAAAAAATTGTAGCCAATTGATTTAAATGAAAAAAGAATAAATATGTGGCCCATCAACTCATTGATCAGCCAACAAAGTATCATACTTATTTTCGGAAATTTGAAACTTAATATGTAATCGAAAGGCACGTGTAAGGTAAACGGCCACACGCCTGGATTCAGTCATGGGAGCAGATGCAGAAAGTCGGGGACACTGGACAACTTGGAATTGAATGTAAAGGGAAAAGACATATTGAGATTGCTTTTCAAGTGAAAAAGAGAGCTCAGAAACCAAAATGATTATCCAGATCAAACACCAGAATTAACAAGTAAACAAGTACTATTCTATAAAAGTTGTAATAAATGCTGTTAAAATTAATTTTACAGTGGCAATTAATGGCCACTTTAAAAGCTTTTAAATATCCTCAACAAATTTCAAAACTAATTCTAGTGGAAAATTTTATTGCACCCCATATTCAAGTACTCTATAAAAAGCTGTACTACTTGAAAGGTGCATTTTCTATGGGAAAGTTAGCTTCTTTGTCATGCTGCTATTTAAGAGAATGAAATAAAAAAAAAAAAAACTGCAATAAACAGTCAGTTTCAGGTATATTGTAGCACTAGATTGCCAGAAATTTTCGACAATGACTTCTTCCACATGCTTTTGAGAAAATTCTCAAGGAATTGGTCTAAAGATATCAAGATTGTACGCATGCCCACAATTTTCGATTCTGAGTAGACTGACTGTTCAACTTTTTGTGAGGAGTTTAGATAGTCAATGCTGCCCAAAGGTTTCCCATCTCGTAGGTAACAGTTGAGCGGCATTCACGCAGGCGCAAGTTACGCTGTAATAAATCATATAATTTATTTATTTATATTAATAAAAATATTAATTTATAATAATTTTTAAATTTTTATTTAATAAATTATCCTCTAATTATAATATCCAGATTATTTATAATATATGAAATCTCTCTCTATAAAAATTTAATATAATATTCATAAATACCTCTATTTTTAAAATTCATATTTTTTTAATGTAAAAAGTATATTATTATTACATAAATAATATCATTAAATATCAGATATAATTATAAAAAAAATATAAAGGGGCATATGTCTTTTCATTTTAATAATAGAAAATTAAAGAATGCTAGTAGAAGGAGGGATAATGTCTATTTAGTGTCGTCATTTCTAGTAAAGACACGAGATATGATTGAGTCAAAACTCAAATATATATTAGTTCTGCTCTGCCAAAGACAAAATAAAGTTCAAACCTAGCTTTCTCAGTCTACATTGTTCTATTTTGTCCTACGGTATTATCTAGTCCAGTTTTGGATATATTGGACCAATGCTCATAGAACGAAGCATTATATACATTTCTTCTAAATCAACCACTAGTTTCGCAATAAATCTAGCAAATAATAAAAAAAAAATTATGGTGGAAGTACCAATCAAATAAAAAATAAAAATAGAAAAAATAGTAAAGAAATTAGCTACAACAACAATTAGTAGAAATATAGGAGCAATTATATACGTATATAAACTTTGTATATATTTTTATATTTATTTATATATATTTTGTGTAGAAAATCAACATACACATATTATTTTTGGAAATAAAATAAATGGTACCTGTTACAGTGGAAACCCGGATCAGTTGCATTTTGACAGATTCCCCTCCACTTTGTAGGAACTGGTCCATACCCTTCATCACTAAAGCTCTTGGATTCAGGCCAAACGCCTGATAGCAATCAATGCCGTGGGAGCACCAAAAGTGAGTACAACGAAAGGCCAGCACAAACAGAAAGCAGATTCAAGAATGCAAACTATCCAATTTGTCCTACAGCTACCAAGTTTCATTAAACGTGAACTCACTAACTGGGAGCTAAATGTTAAAGTTGTTAGGTTTTAAAATCTAATTTGTAAAATTTAATAAGTTTAATAATTTGAATAAAAATTTTGTAAAATTAGTTAGGAAAATAACCTGACTAAAGTATCTCTAACGAAGTGTGATAATTCTTCTTAATTATTTATTTATAATCACATGTAAAAGGATGCCCATGCACAAGACTAGGAATTGATTGGGATTCGTGACGTTGAGAATATGTAACTTTACTAATTTCAGTTAAATTTTATATGTTAAAAAAATCTTTAATAGTAGTTATTTTTTTTCTTAACTTTATAATTCTTCAAAAATATTTTTCTCTCCAACCTTTCCTAAATGCACATTGCTTGTTATAGACGGCAGCTTGTATTTTTGTAATGTGGGACCCACACATTGTCCAAGAATCTTCCATTTAAATGTGGAAGTCTGTGGTCAAACAAAGCAAAGTTGTTAACTTTGGATTTGAATATTTTAAAATAAGGAATATATTTTATAAAATAAAATATAAATAAATAATTATTAATGAAATAATTAATTTTAAAAATTGATATTAAATATAAATAAATAATAATTTATTAATTTAAAATAATTTTTATTATTAATTTCTTATTATTGTTATTTATTTATATTTTATTTTATAAAATATATTTTTTATTTTAAAGTATTTTAATCTGTTAACACTACCATACCTAATCGGATTTAAATTCTTTAAAATAAAAAATATATTTTATAAAATAAAATAAAATATATATCTTTTATATTTTTTATTAATAATTATTTACTTATACTTTATTCTAAAAATATATTTCTTACTTTAAAGAATGTCAATCTTATAAAATCATCTTTATTCCACATTAAATTTGGGGCTTCTAAAATCCCAAGAAAATGACAACTGAACTATATCAAAACATTGATTCTTTTTATTAATTTAATGTCATATTTGAATATAGACAAGGAACCTTGCTGGTAAGACAGAAGCATTGGTCTTAATCAAATGACGGCTGGATTTGAATTCATAAGCTCTATTAGCCTTCTGAGATCATTTTTTTTTTTGGAAGATGTCAAATTATAAATAGTTTAAATACATGAATTGGTGGGGATTCGGGTAATGAAATAATGACATACACTACCTTAGTTCTTTATGAAAGATGCACGTACATTAAAAAAATTCATAAAATAGTTTTAATATTACAAAAATTTTAATTTTTTATTAAAAGAAATCATTTTTTTCAATTGAACTTTTGCTAGAGATAATAAGAAAATAAATAGGATAAAATTAGAAAACAACTAATGAATTTTAGTTTTGTAAAAATGACAATTAAAAAAATTAAAACAACAGTGAATTAGAAAAAACATGGAGAGTAACTGTTTGTATCTGCTGCTTTTATGAATCAACGATCTATTTTCAAAATATGTTCATAATTATAATGAAAGGCATTAATTACAGGTTAAGCTGACCTCAATTGTTCGAATAATCAAAGTTTGAAGTTTAAACAAATCAGGAAACTCACCTGTGTCGAGGTTTCCTATAATCACATCTTCACCATATCTGGCTTTCTTCCAAATTGAGTTGGATGGGACTACCCCATTATGTTCTAACCCCAGGAACTCCCACGATCGAGTTGTGTGTAACTTTCTTCCCCTATTCAAGAAAATAGACAGCACTTTGGGATGCTCTAAAACACAATGCAAAAACATCAGTTATTGTCAAACTTCAGGGAGAAAAGAAACAGAGGAACCAGCAGGGGAGAAGGTTCTCACTAGCTATCTCAGCTGCTACATCTTCTTCCAAAGTTGCAGCAAAACCATTGATGTGCCTTGTGTAAGAATAAAATATGGACTCTTTGGCAGTATCAGAACTACAAGGAAGAGAATTCAAGCATTTACAAATGATAACAAATGGTAGGGCTGAGCATTTTCATTTTTTTAACTCGGAATCAGAATCAAAATTTAGCAAATTCGCCATACCTTCCCAAAAAAGATCCCAGAAAGTCATAGTGGGACTTTGTCACTTGATTGAAATCAGTGGAGGACAATTCTGGGTCATGTGAGTGGCCTCCCAAGTAAACTACATATGACTAAAACCACCAACAACAGTGCTAAGTTAGAATCATATGTGCTTTCCAGCACCAGAAGCTAATATAGTGCTTTTCAGTTGTACTTTTCTCAAGGTAAATAATGCTCACCTTTTTCACAGCATAGCTGGGTGTGTGCAGTTGAAAGAAAAGAAATATTGGAAGGAGAAAGTAAAGGGTAGGACTTGGTATCCTCATTGCCTCCTTCTTTGGGAAAGCCTCCTTTGGTTGAAGCCTTGAATGTAACTGAAACCAGCAATGAGGATGCTTTGCTTATATAAAAGAAGAAACAATGTAGACCGTGCTTCTAACGTGGCTCTCAATAATTGCACGATGTAGTATTAACCGTATATTTTGGTTGGTTATACAGAGTTTAATAGTTATAAAGGCAAAATATGAAATGAATTTCGATTGGACCCACATGAGGAAATTTCTAGTTTGGACAGAATCTGATGTTTGGATGTGTTGCATTGGGTGACCCAAATTCCAAAAACAAGAAAAGGAAATAAATAAATACAGCTGCAAAACAGAAAACAGCATGATTGCAGGCATGATTGTAGAGTATAATTATAGAATTTCAACAAATTACAGAATTTCAGTAGATTACAGAATTTCTGCAATTTTGAAATTTTGTTTTTTTTGTCATTTTAGGATCTTTTGGGTACCGTATAAATAGTAATATTGGGGTCAATTTTTATACGGTACAAAGACTTTAACCTTGTAATAGAATTTTTTGTATAGTCAAATTTTTCTCTTCTACCAGTAGTTTTTCTTTCATTGAGTTTTTTACGTTAAATATTTGTGTGCTTTCTCTTCTCTTTCTTCAAAATTATATTTTGCAATTTTTAATTTTGCTTGCAATTCAAGATAATGGTAATTCTGTCAAGAGAAGGCATAAAGAAAGTGTTGCTTGAGAAGACGAAGAAGCCTAAGACTATAATAGATGCCGAATGGAAGGATATGGATGACAAAGCTCTTTCTTCCATTCAGTTATGTTTGGGTAATGAAGTTCTTTAAGAATTCTCACTAAGAACATTGTAGCAGGAGTATGGTTGAAATTGGAGAATCTGTACATGATGAAATCTCTCACCTACAATTAAAGCAACACCTCTATACTGTACGTATGTCTAAAGATACTCTACTAAAATCTCATATAACAGAGTTTATTTCTATCATTGCTGATTTAAGTAAGATAGATATGAAGATTGATGATAAGAATCAAACACTTTTATTGTTATGTTCATTGCCTGCTTCTTATAAAAATTTGAGAGACATTATGATCTATGGTAGAGAAGAAATTTTTCTTGATAATGTCAGGTCTAATTTGTAAGTTAAAGAGAAAATTAATAATAATTTGACATTTGTTGAAGGGGGTGATCAGAATGTTGGTCTATTTATTGATAGAGGAAGAAGTGAAGAAAGAAATCCTAATTCTAACAAGTCTAGATCGAAATCTAAATATAAAAATTTGACTTATAATTATTGTAAAAAGAAGGGACATATTAAATTTGATTATTTTAAACTGAAGAAAAAAGAAAAAGTAAATGACAATAAAGGTAAAGGCACATAAGAAGAAGTTAATGTAGCTGAAGATGAGACAAATGATTTGCTTTGTGTTATTAATGCTAAAATTAGATTTGAAACTAGTTGGGTGATGGATTTCGGAGCTTCACAGTA
This sequence comes from Dicorynia guianensis, assembly GCA_037013595.1. NCBI lineage: Eukaryota > Viridiplantae > Streptophyta > Magnoliopsida > Fabales > Fabaceae > Dicorynia > Dicorynia guianensis. Next base: position 32,468,113 of record JASUAB010000005.1, read on the forward strand.
TATGGCTCTTAATAAGGACTGGTTTACCACTTATGAACCGTTCAATAAAGGTGTGTTTATGGATAATGATCATTTTTGTAAAGATGTTGAGATAGGCACTGTGCAAATTAACATGCATGATGGTCTGATCAGAATTTTATCAAATGTGAAACACATTTCAGATTTGTAAAAGAATTTAATTTCTTTGGGTATTCTAGAAAAGAACGGCTATAAATACAAATGTGAAGATGATGTGTTTAAAACCTCTAAGGGTGCACTTTTACTGATGAAAATAAATAGAATTAGCACTTTATATTTCTTGCAAGATTTTACTGTTACAGGTTTGTTGCAGTTGTTACTACTTCTGTTTCTGATTCAAATGTTACTAAAATTTGGCACATAAGATTGGGGCACATGAGTGAGAGAGGCATGATAACATTGAGCAAAAGAGGTCTATTAGGTGGTCAGCTTACAAGGAAGATGGAGTTTTGTGAACATTGTATCTTTGGCAAACAAAAGAGATTGAGTTTTAGCTCAGCCATTCACAAGATAAAAGGAACTCTTGACTATATTCCTTCAGACTTTTGGAGACTCTCTCAAGTTCCTTCTAAAGGTAGTCACTTTATATACATGTTAACTTTTATTAATGATTATTCAAGAAAAGTTTGGATTTATTTTTTGAAATAAAAAATTAATATTTGTAACTTTTAAGCATTAAAAGACTTTACTTGAAAAGCAGACAATGTATAGTAAATATAACTATAATTTAGTAATACCTTAGAACAATGTATCTGTGAGAAAAGACCTCGTATTCTCAATATTTTTGTTGGACATAATGGTTACAAAGTTAAGAGTGCATATGAGCTATAAAATATAGCTAATTAAGCAAGCTATATGAAAAAGTTTACCAAGCTAGTCAAAAAAATCATTTCAATCACATCAAACCAATTATCTTATTTATATTATATTTTATGAAATATATTATATATGATAAAAATCTTACAACAGTTTACAAATATACATTAATATGATAAAATCTTAAAGCAAATTTTTGTGTTAAAGGGCTATGTGCTATGCTTTAATTTTTCATTCCCGAGCCTATAAGATATTAATTTTGAGAGTTTAAACAGTTATTATATTGGTGAAACAGTTATGTTTAGTATAACTGTGAATGAAATTGATTCTAATAAAATTAATGTAACAAAATTAATGCTCAAAAATTTGATTATTTTAAAATTAATTTGTATTTGAATAAATTTTAAATTAATTTTACAAGTATTTATAGAGATATATGATTTGACAATAAGTAGTAAAAAAATTCTTTCGCCAAAACCAATGAAACTGGTCCAGCATGGTTTGATCGATTTGGTTTGGGATAAAAAGATTGATTTTATTGTATCATTTTTTTCAATTAATTGATTACATTAATTGGGTTGGAAGAATAATGCTAACCAATTCAAACTGAACCGTTTAGACACCCCTACTTGGAGCGTGATGGCTCTCTCTGAATTTAAAGTTGCTTTATGCCTGACTCATGCTCTTCAAAGGCAAATGAGGGATTATTCGAAGGCCCAATCAATTTTTAGGTAAAAACAAGAAATAAAACTAAAAAAGGTTCTATAAGAAAAAAAAAACTATAACGCCAAAATAAATAATGCCTTGCATTAATGCAATATATACTTGTTTTATAAGGGTTGGGTATGATTTATTAAATTCCACAATTGCCAAGTTGAGTACATAGCAGCAGACAAATCTCTTACAATTTTTTTATTGAATAAATTTAGGGTATCTTTTAATTTTTTAAATCAAGAAAGTAATATTTTTCGTGATATTATTGAACATCTTAAAGTAAGTTCACTCTCAACAAGAATTCAAAACTGAATTTGCCACATTAAGAATCAAGCGCCTTATCATTTAACTCAATTCTTATTATTCTTACAATTTCTTTTTATTTCCTACTATAGGAGGAAAATATATTTTTCTTGTTAGTTTAAATTTGGATTAGTCTCCTGTTAAACCTAACATATATTGTTGATGAAAAATGAATAAGGTAGATTAATAGTCCTAAAAAATTTAAGAATATTTTAAAGTACACGAATATTTTCAAGACATGGACAAATCCCAATGTATAAGGGGTCATAATTATAAATCTCAATGATAAATATGTTAAATTGGTTACCATATTAGATAATTTAAATTAATTCTTGACTGAATACCCTTAGCCATAAACTACGCATTGAAACTCCCTTGACTTTTTTTAAGATCTTGTCAAAGGTCATGCCTTCCCCAAAACGCATGCTTGGTTACAATTCCGAACGTGGTGAGGTTGGGATTCCAATCTCATCCGAAGGTAAAGTTGCTCGCATTTTTAAATAGGCACTTCAAAATCAAGACATGGCATCAGAAACGACTTGTTCCACTCGTTATTTATTTCGGCATTATAGTTTTTTTTAAATGTATAGTAAATATAACTATAATTTAGTAATACCTTAGAACAATGTATCTATAAGAAAAGACCTCGCATTCTCGATATTTTTGTTGTACATGATGATTACAAAGTTGACAGTGCATATGAGCTGTAAAATATAGCTAATTAAGCAAGCTATATGAAAAAGTTTACCAAGCTATATAAATAAGATAAGTTGAAATATTCCCTTGGAGATATCTTTCTTCAATTCTTCTAGCGTATTATTAATGTGTGCAAGGGTGCTGGAGGAAATTTCCAATGTCATGGAAGTCGCAAGCTAAATAACTTGAATGCTTTGTATGTTGGAAAGTGGCCAGCACAAATGATAGACTCTAATATAACTTTGATTTTTCAAAGGTGCATTAGATGTTTTGGAACCCAGATGAGTGACAAATTTCTATCAATTCTTGTCTTTGTTAAAGTAATAATTTTTGCCTTCGTATTACATCTGTTTTCTATTATAAAAGGACTGATATAAGTTTAAGTGGCATGTTACAATGCAATTTCTGTTGTTAGTTATTATGAAATTGTTTTAGAAACCAGGAAACAGTAGAGCTTAGATTAATATGAAAATTATTGTTCAACAAGGTAGTTGTGTATGAAATATAATAACTATTTTTAAAGAATCTCTATATTAATAAATATGATTGTGAAAGTCATATTGGAAAAGGGCTTACAATATATTTTAATAGAGTTTGTCAGAATTTTTTATAAATGAAGTTAAGTTCAACAATATCTGCGTTTTAGCTTGGTAAACTTTTTCATATAGCTTGCTTAATTAGCTATATTTTACAGCTCATATGCACTGTTAACTTTGTAACCATCATGTACAACAAAATATTGAGAATCCGAGGTCTTTTATTATAAATACATTGTTCTAAGGTATTATTAGATTACAGTTATATTTGCTTCTGAGTACCCTTTTGAAATATATTATATTTTATTACTAGAAACTCATAGTGGGACTCTGTCACTTGATTGAAATCAATAGAAGACAATTCTGGGTCATGTGAGTGGGCTCCCAAGTACACCACATATGACTAAAACCACAAAGAAGAGTGCTAAAATTATATGTGCTTTCCATCATGGAAGCTAAGATAGTGTTTTTCAGTTGTTCTTTTATCAAGCCAGAAAATGCACACCTTTTTCACAGCATAGCTGGGTGTTTGCAGTAACGAGAAAAGAAATATTGGGAAGAGAAAGGAAAGGTTAGGACATGGTAACCTCGTTGCCTCCTTCTTTAGGACAGCCTCCTTTGATTGAAGCCTTGAATGTAACAGAAACCAGCAATGAGTATGCTTTGCTTATATAAAAGGAGAAAATATAGACCATGCTCCTAATGGATTCGGATTTCCTATTCATAAGATTCAAAGGTAGAAGTGTAGGAAAAGATATTTAAACATAAAATTAAGACAGTGAAAATTTCTTTGCGAATTACATTTAACATATGCCTCGGATTTCTTTTACAACAACAGCTTTTGACCCACATGAGAAAATTTCTCCTTTGACTGCATTTGACATTTGAATGCGAAGAAACTTGAAATGACGCCTAGATAAGCGTGAGAAGCGCAAGTCTGCAAGCCTTATTTATCACATTTAAATGTCCAGGTTACTATCAATTGTTGGAGTTTCTAATAATTCACACCCAACCACACATAAGATTTTTACAAGATATATAAATATAAAACTAAGGAAAAAAAAGTTATAAGAGAAAAACGGAATAAAAAATCACCGGATAAAAATAAACGCATATGGTTCAAATTTGTACCTAATTTGGTCAACTGAGACATTATGTTGCTAAAAATTGCCAAAATTAAGAATGTCATTATGTGTTAATCACTTATTTATCAAGCTTCATTATGTTTTGTCGTAATTACTAGGATTTTTTTGTAGTTAATATCCTTTTATAAGTTCGCATTCATCAAAATCATAAAACCATATTTATTCTCATTTATGAACCACAACTAAATTTTCTTCAGTTACCTCTCCCAATGGCAATTTTCCAACTACCCTTTTCCCAACAGCTCCTTGTATTTTGCGAGTTTAGAACTTTGCTGTGTGAGAGTGAAAAAGCAATAACGCTCCTCCCTTCCTATTTCTCTAAGATTGTATATATATATCTATCGTTTTTTAATGCCTTGTTTGTGGGTGTATATGGTTTAAAAAATCTGTTAAATCCTGAATATACTGTAAAAGAGTGAAAATATCCTTGCGAATTGCATTTGTATATGCCTTGGAATTCTTCTACAACAACTTTGGACCCACATGAAAAAATTTGAAAAAATTTCTCTTTCACTGAATTTGACGTTTGAATGCGAAAAAACTTGAAACGGAGCCTACATGAGTCGCGGGGAGTCCAAGTCTCTCGGCCTTATTTATCACATTGAGATGTCGAGGTTACCACCAAATGTTGGAGTGTTTCTATGTTCACATTCAACCACACAGCGCCACTAAATTGGGAAGGGCTAACTACACTAGCTAGGAATTCTTACACATAGAAATCTGTATGCACTATTAGATTGAGTGGTATAAAATTTTGTGTTATTGAATTGAATGAAGCTAACCATATACTGAATTCTTATCATAAAATTCTGTGGGTATCATTGGATTGAGTTATAAAGTATAAATCATTAAATTAGATGCAACCCATCTAATCTAATGATACACATAAAATTCTGTAAAAATTTCATGTGTAATAAGACGTGGCCTTAACTTTTTTGCAATTACTTTATTAAAATGCCCTCGTCGAATTTTTTTTATAAAAAAAGGGGCTTCGTTTAAATGATGATATGATTTGGTACTTTTCTGGAAATAGCAGCAAATTTGATAGCCTAAAAACCTTGATACCACTTTAACCAACAAAGAATAATGAAGCTAGCAGCTCATATCATATACTGATGATGTTATGTGGTTAATATTTAAAGATATACAATAATTTTATATAAAAGGTGATATATATATATATATATATATATATATATATCATTTACGTATAATTGATAATATTTGGATCTATACTAATATCATATCCATATTTTTATGTATAAATTCATATGTCATTTACTATTTTGTATAGTCTGTATATAAGAAGTTAGTTACATAACTGAATTAATTTTATGTGTGAATTTTATAAAGTCTAATGAATTTTATAATTGAAATTTATTAAATAAATATTTAATTTTTTATAAGAATTTCATGACTGAATTGATAAAGTTAGTTAATAAATATTCAATTGACAAAGTCCTCGAATGCTACCTCATAGGCAGCAAATTGTGATTTCTGTAATACGATTAACCACATGGGACCCTCTCTGTGTCCAAGAATTTTCCATTCACATGTGGATTGTTGTGGTAAAACTTCTTTGCATAGAAGAACTCAAATGTTAAAAAGTCAATAAGATAAAGAAGTTATATTTTATTTAAAAGATAAAGGTAAGAGTTGGTTTGAACTAACTTTTTCGGTATCTATTGCCTGAATTTGTGGGGAATAAAACAACTGTTTTTAAAGAAGATACACATTAATTAAAAAAATGACTAAACTATCTTGATATAAAAATATTAGTGTAAAAGTACTTTTAGTTCTTTTTATTTTTAAAAAATAATTTAATTTTTTAACTTTTAAATTAAATAATTTAATCCCTCTATAATTATGATTAGAATAATTTAATCTTTTCTCTACCTTATTTTTCTTTTTTAATATTATATAACTCACTGATGATTATCTGAACTTTATTGTTTCAATTGTAATGTAACGTAATTATTAGATAGATTTAACTCTTGATTAAAAAAGTCATTAAGATAAATAAAATTAGGGCTTCAAGTTTAGTAAAAAAACATATAACTTCATAAGAAAGGAAGGTTAGTGTTTAAATTTTCAGAGCAAAAATAAAATGTTTAGACTATCATTGATTAATCATATCATGTAAGAAAATAAAAATTTAATAAATGAGAAATTAAATTATTCAAATTATGATTATAAAAAGACTAAATTGCTTCGATCATACTTGTACAAAGATTAAATTGTCAGAATTATATTTGTAAATGAACTAAATTACTCAAAACTTAAGGTACTAAATTATTCTTTTAAAAAAATAAAAGAACAAAAAATATCTTTATGTAAAAAAATTACTTTTTTACCAAAATACTTTTTGCATAGAAGAACTCAAATACTAGAAGTCATGAAAATAAAGTAATTGTATAAAGTAAAAATTGATTAAGCATTTAGTCGAGAGTATATAAAATTTTGACTTTTAGAAAGGTAACAATTATAAAGAAATAAGTATTTAAAGAGATAGTTGCTTACGAACATAGGGAGTACATTTTTCATATAAGAACTCAAGCATTAAAAGTCAACAAGATGAATAGTATAACTAAATAAAAAGAATTTTTTTATTGAGTATTTAGTGAGGAGTGAATCAAGGGTAAAATTGAAAAAAAAAAATCAATGAAGTCTTAGTTTTAGGTGAGTTAAAATTTAAAAGCAATAAGAAAAAAAAATTAAACAACATTTATTCTTAAATGAATGAGGAATGTGATGCCTATACGAGTCAACGATCAAGATTCAAAACATAATTATAATTGTAATAAAAAGCTTAATTATTGGTGAAGCTAGTATTATATGTGTTTAAATTAATTGTGAGTAAAATTAATTTCAATAAAATTGATGTTGCGAAAATTAATTATATAAGACAATTTCGAGAATAATCTAATTTTAAGCAAATCATATAACTCATCAGTGTTAGTGTTTCCTATGATCACACAGTTGAAAAGTTGACTACTCGTGAATCAAATTTTTGTTGCACTTTATCTCTCAAAATTTTTTATTTCTTCGTCTTCAGCTTATGGACCTATGCTTTGACCCCGAAGTACTTGCTATTATTTATTTCATGCGTCATATGTTATCTTTAACACCAAAATTTTAACTTTAATGAGAATTAAGATATATTTTTCTTTCATTTATTGTGATATATTATCTTTACTGTAACTCAATGTAAGGCAGAATTCCTTGAGTACAAGTACAGAATAGAAGCCATATTAGATAATTAGGAAAAAGCTAGCGATAATGGCAAGGCAATTTGGTCGAATAGTAATAACTTCTTAAACGACCTTGGTCACAATTGGACTGCTCACATAATGCTTGCCATCTGACCATATCAGCTTCCCAAACACATAGTTCCCTGCTGCTCTTCTTTGCAAGACCTTCAGGCTAATTTCAAAGCTCTTTTCTTCCCCAACCTTTTCAAACTTCAAACTTTTGGGCTGCACAGAAATGGTAATTCCATTTGGGTTTTCAACTTGAGCTACATATGTTGCCGGAGAACCAACATTTTTTAACGTCCGTCCAACTGTGACTGATCCAGAGAGATTGGGAACAGTGATTGAAGGATAGTTGAGGTTAAGGATACTGAAATTCTTGTTGCATTGATAAGGGCCATCCGCAAACACTGAGATTTGTGTTTCATTATGACCCAAGGCACACAAGAAGTTCAAGTAATCTTCGATTGTTGTGTCATAAACAAGGCCGGGATCCATTGCCTTGTCCGGTTGAATGTGTCCTGCCCCATAACTAAATGGTGTTGCGGGCAAATTAGAAGCGGTTAGCAAGGGCTCCAGCTTGTTATCATCTGTAGTAGCTGAAAAGTGCAGATTGAACTCACCATCAAACAATATTAAAACAATTGATTTGTACAAATGCAAATCTAATTTAATCAATTGGGTAGCTTTAATGAGATTAAATTGGATGCTCTATGAATTAGAAAAGAATATCATTCAAGTCTTGTAACCAAAACAGTGGGAGTTTAATTATGCTAAAATTAATATTAATTATTATAATAAAAAGTGAGCATGAAAAAACGATTTGAAGAAAATGATTTTGAAGAACTTCTCACCTGTAGTCATGATTGCCGATTTAATGGCAGCAGGACTCCATGAAGGATAGAGAGTTTTGAGGAGGCCAACAACGCCTGAAACGTGAGGACATGACATTGAGGTGCCTGAGTCTGAGTTATATAGAACCCTACGATGGTCGAACGGTAAATTAGTTGGCCCTTGAGCTTCTGTGTATGCCGCTATAACTGACACTCCTGGTGCAGTTATATCCGGCTGAAAAATGAAACAAGACTTGATGAATATCTAGCACATGACTACAAATTACAAGAGAATATATTTTCTTTGCTCGAAATGACACCTTTAGGATCTCTGGATTAATAGGATTAGGTCCTTTCGAAGAAAATGCTGCCATGAATGGGGCTGGCTTTGTATCCAGTTTTGTTATTGGATGCGAAATGTAAGCCACTGGAAACCTGGTGATAAACTTAAAAAATCATTTTTGAATTGATGAAGATCAGATACAATATTCGTATGGCATACAATATTGGAAATTTAAATTTCTGTCAGAAGCTTTATTAATGTTGCAGAGAATGAAAGGTAGAGTTGTTTCCAGGACTCCATCTGAAATATTTCGAAAGTAGTTCTTCTATATTCTTATCCAATATGTAACATGTCCATTGTATAAGAGAGGCTTCAGTAACAAAGCATGATACTATTCTAGACTACTAGATCTCTTACTTGGTTGAGTTGACGTAAGAAAATACATGAACCCCATCTGCAAAATTGATATGAGAAGCAGGAAGGACATGTGCATCAGCTATAACTTCATTCCCATCTGTCTCAGCGTTAGCAAGAACCATTCCCACAGCACCAGCAAGCCGAGCTTGCTCTCCCTTGTCTACTCTTGCATTTATACCTCGGAGGCATACCAAGATCTTTCCCTTCACTTTGCTGGGATCTAGTGTTCCATTCTGGCACAACAGGCTGCATCATTGAGTCAGATCACAAGGAATTGATCTAGCATCTATTTATCACACCTTCTACTATGTATCGCAAATATTTTAAATGCCAATGCACCGCAGGACTAAAACAAGATTCTGTTGTTTAATACTTACGCATCTTGGGCTGTTGCAGTAGCCGCTTTGGCATCTGCAGCACTAATGATTGGATATAACTTGGGCGGCAATCTAGCAGGAGATAAACTTGCTCCCTTCAAATGAAGTAAAAGTTTGTTAGAGGTTGGCATACTCTTCCAGAAAATGTACCATAAAATATCACCCAAAAGCTACTGCCCAAAATTTGGGTGGTTGAGTCATCTTCTCGCCTATCCCTTTTGAACTAACCAACAGAAAGGAGGTCTTCCCCTCTATGATGTTTTCCAAGTGTGCTATTTTTACCCGGATCCACCACTGCCCTAATGTTGCTATATCCTGTACTATAATTAACAAAATGCTGGGGCCTTATTAAGTAAATTAAGAGGCTGTTTCGACATTGAATCTTTTTATCAAACAAAGGAAATAATAGTTTGGAAAACCAAACTTGCAAGAACAATGCAGCCCACCTTATTAGTAACAACATTTTCATATTTGCCATATTTGCATCCATAACACATGAAGGAAACAAACAAACCTTGAAGCTCATGTTGTTGCCAAGGACAACATAACTACGGAACTCTCTGTCCATTGTGCTAGCTCCAACTGTGATGTACCATGGTGCCACATTTTCCACAGAACTATCAGCAGGTCCACCATTGCCAGCTGAATAAAGCACCACAACGCCTCGCTTAGCAGCATGGAAAGAACCAATCACCCCACTATCATTGAGAAGGGGGCCAGGTTTGCCTCCCAGTGACAAAGACAACACATCAACACCGTCATGGATAGCCATATCAAAGGCTGCCAAAATATCTGCATCAAAACACTCCGAGCCATCTCGAGCCGGGGGCCAGCAAACCTTGTAAGCTGCCACCCGGGCTTTCGGTGAGCCACCCTTAGCTGCTCCATAACCTTGGCCAAACACACTCACCCCAGGTACAATGTTGCCACCCGCTGTTGATAGGGTGTGGGATCCATGACCGTCCTTATCCCGAGGCGTATCAAAGGAGGAGTTTAGCGGGCCAACAACGGAAGCATAGCCTTTGTTGAAGTATCTTGCTCCAATTAGCTTCCTAAATTGAACAAAGTGATTAGTCTCTCTTTAATACGAATGACCAGCCAGAAAAGGAACTTAAAATGTTGGTATGCAACACTTCATTCAAATAACAAACCAGAACAACCCACAGGAAAACATTTACTATAATACAGTGAGCAGTTAACATACCAATGGACATTAACACAAACAGTTCGTGGTTATACCAAAGAACACAAATGTAGAATTAGAGTCAAGGCAATTTTCACAGTTATATCTGGTCCACAGAAATGTAGCATCTACCCTTAAAATAATTTTTTCTTATCAATGTTAGAAGTTATCGCTGCAGAAGATGTAATTTGTTGGACAATAATGTGTCCGAAAGGTTTTAACAAGGGCCGACGTTTCATTGCGACCGCCCAACCCAAAATGATTTTGAGACAAACACTTCCAATAATTCTTTTATTTTTATACTTTCTTTATAGATAATTTTTGTTTTATAAAATTTTATTATTAAATTTATTAAATATTAAAAATTAAACTATAAAATTTAATGGATTAAATAGTTCATGTCCATTGAGTGTGTACTGGAATGGCAATAGGGCGAAACAGGGTAGGGGCAAAGGTAGAGATTGGACCCTTGCTCCTAGACCTTAGGAAAAAAAAATTTTCCTGCCCCTTTCTCGAATTCAAACTATAGAGAGAATTTTTTTTTATCTTTAATCTTTGTAGGAATTTAAAATTTTAAAAATTTTTAAATAAATTTTTTTAATATAAATAAATTAAACTTATTTATTTATTTAATATAGATAATTACTAATTTACCTTATATATTATACCTTACTCAACTATTTATAGGAGTATAATAATAAATCTTTATTTTAGGATCTTCGAAATGATATATTCACCTATGTCCCTAAAAGGGGAGAATTTTCTCTCCACCACTAACCTTATTAGAGAAAATTCTTCTTATCTCCCGACCAAAATCAGAAATTTTTGATAAATTTTCATAAAATTAGAAAAAATTATCACCCCTAAATATTAGTATTGTGTCGTAATCATATTCCGTAAAAAACGGAGAGTGCAAGTAGAATTTTCGTATTAAGAGTATCTTGAATTAAGAATGTGCCTTTTAAAAATGTAGGAGAGGTATATGTAAGTTTTTTTTTTTGTACAAGTTTTCAAAACTAAAATAAAGTATATATGTAAATATTTACTCAAAAACAAAAAGTTGTAGCCAATTGAATTTAAATGGAAAAAGAATAAATAAGTGGTCCATCAACTCATTGATCAGCCAGCAAAGTATCATACTTCCGGAAATTTCATAAGTTAATATGTAATTGAAAGGCACATGCAAGGCATGTTTAAGGTAAACAGCCACTCGCCTGGATTCAATCATGGGAGTAAATGCCGGAAGTCGGCAGTAGAAAATTGCACCCCAGGAGAGGACGCTGGACAACTTGGAATTGAATGTAGAGGGAGAAGACAAATTGAGATTGCTTTCTTGTCTTCTTCTTTTATCGGTACACAGTGGGGTCTAAAAGCCAAAAATCGAAAAGAAAAAGGAACAGGCCAAGTCAAACTAGGCATTAGAGTTCCCATTTTGTCAGCTAGAAGGGAAAAGACATATTCAGATTGCTTTTTAAGTGAAAAAGAGAGCACAGAAACCAAAATGATTATCCAGATCAAACGCCAGACGTAACAAGTACTATTCTATAAAAGTTGTAATAAATAAAATTAATTTTATAATGATAATTAATAGGCACTTTAAAAGCTTTTAAATATCTTCAATAAATTTCAAAACTAATTCTAGTAGAAAATTTAATTGCACACCATATTTAAATACTCTATAAAAGTTGTACTACTTGAAAGGTGCATTTTCTGTGGGAAAGTTAGCTTATTTGTCATGCTGCGATTTAAGCGAATGAAATAAAAAAACAAAAAAAAAACTGCAATAAACAGACAATTTCATATATGTTGTAGTACTAGATTGCCAGAAATTTTTGACAATGACTTCTACCACATACTTTTGCGAAAATTCTCAATGAATTGGTCTAAGAAATCAAGACTGTCCGCATGCGCACAATTTTCGATTCTGAGTACACTGACTGTTCAACTCTTTGCAACACTGTTATTTATATATTTTTATATTTATAATATTATTTATAATTATTATTTTAATTTTTTATTTATATTTTTAATAAATAAATATTAAAGCCCAACATATCTCCCAACCAACGTGATACACACTTTCCCAACTATTTGTTAGGAGTTTAGAAAGTCAATGCTGCCCAAAGGTTCCCCTTCTTGTAGGTAAGAGTCGAGCGGCGATACATTCATGCAGTTGCAAGTTACACTGTAATAAATCATATAATTTATTTATTTATTTATATTATATAAAAGTATTAATTTATAATAATTTAAAATTTTTTATTTACTAAATTATCTTTTAATTATAATATCCAGATTATTTATAATATATGAAATTTCTTTCTATAAAAATTTAATATAATATTTATAAATAACGCTATTTCTAAAATTCATATATTTTTAGTGTAAAAAGTTGTATTATTATTACGTAATTAATATCATTAAATATCAGATATAGTTATAAAAAAGTATAATTAAATAATGCTTGTAGAAGGAGGGATAATGTCTATTTAGTGTCTCTCATTTCTAGTAAAGACACCAGTTATGATTGAGTCAAAACTCAAATATATATCAGTTCTGCTCTGCCAAAGACAAAATAAAGTTCAAACCTAGCTTTCTTAGCCTACAGTATTCTATTTTGTCCTACGGTATTATCTAGTCAAGTTTTGGATATATTGGACCAACGCTGATAGAACCAAGCATTATACACGTTTCTTCTAAATCATCCACTAGTTTCGCAATAAATCTAGCAAATAATAAAAAAAAATTATGGTGGAAGTACCAATCAAATAAAAAATAAAAATAGGAAAAATAGTAAAGAAATTAGCTACAACAACAATTAGTAGAAATATAGGAGCAATTATATACGTATATAAACTTTGTATATATTTTTTATATTTATTTATATATATTTTGTGTAGAAAATCAACATACACATATTATTTTTGGAAATAAAATAAATGATACCTGTTACAGTGGAAACCAGGATCAGTTGCATTTTGACAGATTCCCCTCCACTTTGTAGGAACTGGTCCATACCCTTCATCACTAAAGCTCTTGGATTCAGGCCAAACGCCTGATAGCAATCAATGCCGTGGGAGCACCAAAAGTGAGTACAACGAAAGGCCAGCACTACAGAAAGCAGATTCAAGATTGCAAACTATCCAATTTGTCCCACAGCTACCAACTTTCATTAAACGTGAACTTATTAACTGGGAGCTAATCGTTAAAGTTGTTAGATTTTAAACTATAATTTGTAAAATTTAATAAGTTTAATAATTTGAATAAAAATTTTGTAAAATTAGTTATGAAAATAATCTGACTAAAGTATTTCTAACAAAGTGTGATAATTCTTCTTAATTATTTATGTATAATCACATATAAAAAGATGACCATGCACAAGACTAGGAATTAGATTAGGATTCGTGATGTTGAGAATATGTAACTTTGCTAATTTCAGTTAAATTTTATATGTTAAAAAAATCTCTAATATATGTTAAATTTTTTTATTAACTTTATAATTCTTAAATAATATTTTTCTCTCCAACCTTCCCTAAATACACATTGCTTATTATAGACGGCAGCTTGAATTTTTGTAATGTGGGGCCAACACTTTGCCCAAGAATCTTCCATTTAAATGTGGAAGGCTGTGGTCAAACAAAGCAAAGTTGTTAACTTTGAATTTATATATTTTAAAATGAAAAATATATTTTATAAAATGTAAATAATTAATTATTAATAAAATAATTAATTAATGTAAAATAATTTTTATTATTTTATTTTATAAAATATATTCTTTATTTTAAAAAATTTAAATCTATTAAAATTACCATACTTAATTAGATTTAAATCTTCTAAAATTAAAAATATACTTTATAAATTAAAATAAAATATATATTTTTTATAATTTTTATTAATAATCATTTACTTGTATATTATTTTAAAAATATACATTTTACTTTAAAAAATGTAAATCTTATAAAATCAACCTTATTCTATTCAAACTCTGTCCAAATTACATTTGGGGCTTCTAAAATCCCGAGAAAATTGCAGCTGAACTATATCAAAACATTGATTCTTTTGATTAATTTAATGTCATATTTGAATATAGACAAGGAACCTTGCTGGTAAGACAGAAGCATCGGTCTTAATCAAATGACGGGAATTCATAAGCGCTATTAGGCTTCTGAGATCAATTTTTTTTTTTTTGAAGATGTCAAATTATAAATAGTTTAAATACATGAATTGGTGGGGATTCGGGCAATGAAATAATGAGATACACTCCCTTAGTTCTTTATGAAAGATGCACGTAAATTAAAAAAAAATTCATAAAATAGTTTTAATATTACAAAAATTTTAATTTTTTATTAAAATATTTTGTATAGAAAAAAGAAATCATTTTTTTCAATTGAACTTTTACTAGAGATAATAAGAAAATAAATAGGATAAAATTAGAAAACAAGTAATGCAGTTTTAGTTTTGAAAAATGACAATTAAAAAAATTAAAACAACAATGAATAAAAAAAAATGGAGAGAGTAACTCTTTGTATCTGCTGCTTTTTATGAGTCAACGACCTATTTTCAAGATATGTTCATAATTACAGGTTAAGCTGACCTCAATTGTTCGAATAATCAAAGTTTGAAGTTTCAACAAATCAGGAAACTTACCTGTGTCGAGGTTTCCTATAATCACATCTTCACCATATCTGGCTTTCTTCCAAATTGAGTTGGATGGGACTACCCCATTATGTTCTAACCCCAGGAACTCCCATGATCGAGTTGTGTGTAACTTTCTTCCCCTATTCAAGAAAATAGACAGCACTTTGGGATGCTCTAAAACAAAATGCAAAAACGTCAGTTATTGTCAAACTTCAGGCAGAAAAGAAACAGAGAAAAAACAAAGGAACCGACGGGGGAGAAGGTTCTCACTAGCTATCTCAGCTGCTACATCTTCTTCCAAAGTTGCAGCAAAACCATTGATGTGCCTTGTGTAAGAATAAAATATGGACTCTTTGGCAGTATCAGAACTACAAGGAAGAGAATTCAAGCGTTTACAAATGATAACAAATGATAGGGCTGAGCATTTTCATTTTCTTAACTTGGAATCAGAATCAAAATTTAGCAAATTTGCCATACCTTCCCAAGAAAGATCCCAGAAAATCATAGTGGGACTTTGTCAGTTGATTGAAATCAGTGGAAGACAATTCTGGGTCATGTGAGTGGCCTCCCAAGTAAACTACATATGACTAAAACGACAAACAATAGTGCTAAGCTAAAATTATATATGCTTTCCAGCACCAGAAGCTAATATAGTGCTTTTCAGTTGTACTTTTCTGGAGGTAAATAATGCTCACCTTTTTCACAGCATAGCTGGGTGTGTGCAGTTGAGAGAAAAGAAATATTGGAAGGAGAAAGTAAAGGGTAGGACTTGGTATCCTCATTGCCTCCTTCTTTGGGAAAGCCTCCTTTGGTTGAAGCCTTGAATGTAACTGAAACCAGCAATGAGGATGCTTTGCTTATCTAAAAGGAGAAACAATGTAGACCATGCATCTAATGTGGCCAACGTGGCCCTCAATAATTGCACGATGGAGTATTAACCGTATATTTAGGTTAGTTATACAGAGTTTAATAGTTATAAAGGCAAAAAGTGAAATGAATTCGATGGGACCCAAATGAGGAAATTTCTATTTTGGACAAAATGTGATGTTTGGATATGAACAAACCGGAAACGGAACCCAGATAAGCAGAATGGTATTATTTTTACTCTTTTACACTTATACATTTTTTATAATAAAAAACAAAAAAAATTAAAAAAAGAAAGAAAGAGTCAAACACTTAAACTTTTATTCCCTCTCTCTAATTATAAAATTACGTAGATTACACCCATGTAACTCTATTATTTCCGTATAAAAATGACCTCTTTTAAATCATTGGATATTTGGTACTTTTCTTGGAAATAGCAGCAGCCATGCCCTGTATAAGCCTTGATGCCAATTTAGCCAACAAAAAAGAATGAAGGTTGCAACTTGCGGCCGTGAAAAGTAGATAGGTAAAATTTTGACTCAATCACCTCTCCCTTTTCTTTCTGGAAGGAAAAAGAAATGTCTGGTTCCGGCAAATTTTAGTTGCTTACAGTTTAAAATTTGTAAATAAAGAATAGTCCCATTTATAATAAGATTTATTTTCTCTCACTTACTTTTTAACTATTCAAACTCTTTTTTTTATTCCTCTGTAAAGGCATCCTTTGCAATCCAAAATAGTTTACAGGGAATCCGAATTCGGTTGTTACAATGTAAACAACTTTGTCTCTTGTCATTGGCATTGTGGCATGACTGTTGTAAGGGTGAAATTATGATAGTGAATTATGGTACTTGGTTTTGTATTATCAAGTTTGCTGTGGACGCATTGCATGGAGCGTTGGGTAAACTACAAGAAGCATTATTGTGTTCGGCCACCGGGAGCGACACTCATTCGGCAGCATCCAATTATTCCTGTTCTGATTTGTTGGTGCCGTCCCAAGACGGTTCTCTGTAATATTCTCATTATCTTTTCTTGCCATATACGATACGAAGTGAGGGTGGTTGTAATAAGTCGAGTTGAGATGAACGTTAGTTATAGGCTTTTATTCATTTATTCTATAGAGATATGAGAACTTCTCAAAGACTTATAGTTAAAGATTCAGTTTTAAATTTTAAAATTATACTTATTAAGAAAAATTATTAACAATTTATTCTTAAATATAGATTAATTTTATATTCAATAATAATATAAATATACCATATAAAAAAATCAAAAAATAAAAATATAAGAAGCTGATATAATCTAGCTGGGAAACCATCCTAGAAAAATTGAAGAGAAGAACTGTAGCCACTCGTCCCCACCTTTGGGGAGAAGGGGCCAATTATAATTTAGCAAAAGGCTCATCGATTGACTTATATAATTATTGATCATGTCAAATGTTTCATCTGAACTACCTCAAGTATTTTAAATTAAATTTCATTATTTTTATAATTTTATTTTTATTTAATTTTATAATATACAATTTAAACTATTAAATTTATTAAAATTTACAAATTTAACTATAAAATTTAATAAATTTAACAACTTACACCTTTATAAAAAAAGCAAATTATGAACATAGCATTTCCCTTCCAAACTAACTACAAAACATTGTATTCTACATCAGTAGGTATCCTCAATAAATATATTTGAAGTAGCAACGAAACCGGTGTATTATAAATAGACAACAAAAGACTTGTACAAAGTATGCAGACAAAAGGTGAAGCCAGCACTGTTATCGCATTTCGCCCATTCGTAATTCTTTTGCCTCTCCTGCAGATGAGAACACTTCATCAAATGAAATATAGCCCCTCTATTTCACATATTAAATCTTATAAAACTTTTGTTTATAAATATTTATATTATTAAATGTATTAAATCTTATAAATTAAACATTAAAACCTAACAAATCTGAGATTTTTTTATTAGAGTTTTGTGTCCTACATTTTGTGGAATAGGGATTTTCCAATAAAAAAATATATTGCAAATGAAGGCTTATTATTGTTAAACTACACTCCACAATGCATACTGCTAGGATTCTCCAAACTCTCTTAATGGTTAATATGTCACAGTAGTTTATGAATATTTTACTCTTTTTGATTACAAGCTTGAAGCATATTAAATCTTCCTGTTGTTCTGCTTGAATGGATAGAGTCTAGGACATTCTGAGACCAAATAGACATTCATGTGTAAAACAAATTTGCGGAACTATGTGCTTTCTTTCTTTCTTTCTTTCTTTCTTTCTTTTTCATTTTCCGCCAGTTAAATTGAAAATCGCAGCTGAGCAGCCAAAATTGTGATGGCAGAGAATAGAGATTGTGTTAAGCAAATTCAAGGAAATAAAAGAGATCACAAAGGACAAAACCTGGTAAAGGGATCCCCGGACCTGGTTTTCACTTGATGTTTACATCTATTGGATAAGAACCTTTAAATATATGTTAAGTCTTATTGCTCAATATATAAATCCTAATAAATTTAATAGTTGAATTCTGTAGAATGAAAATCATGTGAGAATAATGTCATAAGAACAAAGGAACTCCTTGGTTAAGCAAAGCATACTAAATACAAGGTACGTTCAAATCAGTAGTTCTAACAACCAAACTGATTGAGTTGTTTCCGAATTTGAGAACTGTATGATAACTTCGATAACTTTCAACCGAAGTCCCCATAGAACAAATCCAATTTCCATCTCTCAGGGGAGAAAAAAATCTATGCAGTTGTACCCTTCACCAAGTTGAAACAGGTTCCTGAATATTTTAATCCCTTCAGCTTAGAATAGGAGTCTAACTGGACTGATCACCATCTGACTACAATACCCCCAAAAAAAAAAAAAGGAGTCTGATATGTGTGCTGACAGATACTACATAAACTGATAAAGTAATGCTGCTCTCATAAAGAATTTCTCCCTTAAAATTCACAAAATGCACTTACTACCATTTGATGCAATGGGTCTTATACACTTAGGAATGGACCCTACCCGACCCTACCCATTGGTAATGGGCAAGTTTTGTGTACTTTAAGTGAGAACTTTTTGTGGGAGTAGTATTGTTAAACTGATAATGAGTAATAAAAAGAAAGGAATGCTTATATCACTTGTTAACCATGTAGCATGACTCATTTATTGGCTTTTTGGAAGAACTAAAGCCAATAGGAAGCAGACAGCAGAATCAACTGATGATAACAACAAGCAAAGCAACAAGAGCAACAGAGTCGCAGTCCACAGCTGCAGAGTACTTATAAAAAGAAATTCTTAATCAATACAAATTTCAGAAAGTAAGCCAAAACAAATAATGGCTATAGGAGGATGAATCTCTAATTTTGTTTCTATGTTCACATTCAACCACACACAAAATTTTTTGTTTGCCATTAAATTGAGAAGGGCTAACTACACTACTAGGAATTCTTACACATAGAATTCTGTATGCACTTTTACATTGAGTGGTATAAAATTGTGTTATTAAATTCAGTGAAGCTAACCATACACTGAATTCTTATCATTAAATTCTGTGGGTATCATTGGATTGAGTTATACAGTGCATATCAGTAAATTAAGTGCAACCCATCCAATCTAGTGATACACACAAAATTCTATAAAAATTCCATGTGTAATAAGACATGGCCTTAACTTTTTCCCAATTACTTTATTAAAATGCCCCCGATGATTTTTTTTTTTTTAAAAAAAAAGGGCTTCCTTTAAATTATTTGATGATTTGGTACTTTTCTGGAAATAGCAGCAAATTTGATAGCCTAAAAACCTTGATACCATTTTAACCAACAAAGAATAATGAAGGTAGCAGCTCATATCATATACTGATGATGTTATGTTATTCATATTTAAATATATACAATAATTTTATATAAAAGGTAATATATATATATATATATCATTTACGTATAATTGATAATATTTGGATCTGTACTAATATCATATCCATATTTTTATGTATAAATTCATATGTCATTTACTATTTTTTATAGTCTGTATATAAGAAGTTAGTTACATAACTGAATTAATTTTATGTGCTATAAAGTCTAGCGAATTTTATAATTGAAATTTATTAAATAAATATTTAATTTTTTTATAAGAATTACATGACTCAATTGAAAAAGTTAGTTAATATATATTCAATTGACAAAGTCCTTGAATGCTAGCTCATAGGCAGCAAATTATGATTTCTGTAATACAATTAACCACATGGGACCCTCTCTCTGTCCAAGAATTTTCCATTCACATGTGTATTGTTGTGGTAAAACTTCTTTGCACAGAAGAACTCAAGTGTTAAAAAGTCAATCTGATAAAGAAGTTATATTTTATTTAATAGATAAAGATAAGAGTTGGTTTGAGTATTTAGTAATAAGTAAGTCACGTAAGAACAAAGTGTGAAAAAAAATAATTAATGACGTCTTGGTTCGAAGAAAGTGAACAGAAGGATTGGAATACTCGGTGCACTTTAAAAAGTGCAAGTAATTAATGTGAAATCAATAACATAAATAATCTCAAAATTATTATATACTTATTTATAATTTATATTATTAATTTTTTATTAATAATTATTTATTTATGTTTTATTATGTAAAATGGGCTATACACTTTAAAATATTCAAATCTAAAATTTTTTCTTAAAAGATAATTTTTTTTGGAAGAAAAAAGATAATATTTAAGAACGGTGAAAATATTTTTCTCACGGAATAATTCAAATATTAAAAATTAATAAAATAAATATTACTTAATAGAGAGATATTTTTTTTTAGAGAGATACTTTTTAATGGAGCATTTAAAAAAAGTGGGTCAAGGATAAAGTTGACAAAATAATAATATAGTGTTAGTTTCAGAAGAGTTACAAATAAAAAAATTTTAAATTACAATTATTCTGAAATAAAGGAAGTAAATTTTGTATCTACCTGCATGAGTCAACAATCGAGATTCAAAAAATAATTGTTCCCTCTAAAATAAATGAACTAACTTTTTCGGTATCTATTGCCTGAATTTGTGTGGAATAAAATAATGAGATATTTTATTTTTGTATATTGTTTAAGTAAAATGCAAAGAAATTAAGAAAGTCATTAAATTATTTTGACATCAAAAAGATTATTATCTTTCATCAAAATAATTCTTTTTTTTAAATAACTATTTTTAAAGAAGATACACATTAATTAAGAAAATGATTAAAGTATCTTTATATAAAAATATTAGAGTAAGGACACTTTTAATTCTTTTTATTTTTAAAAGAATAATTTAGTCTTTTAACTTTTAAGTTAGATAATATAATTTTTTTATAATTATAATAGAGATAATTTAATTCTTCATTTACAGGATTCCTTTTTTTCAAGATGATATGATTCATTAATAATAATTTGAACTTTATTTTTTTAATTGTAATGTGACCTGATTATTAAATAGATTTATTTGTTAATTAAAATAGTCATTGATATGCATAAAATTAAGGTTTGAAACTTAATAAAAAAGCATATAACTTCATAAGAAAGGAAGAGTAATGTTTAAATTTTTAAAACAAACAAGTTTAGACTACCACCAATTAACTATATCATGTAGAAAAATAAAAATTTAATAAATGGAGAATTAAATTACTTAAATTATGATTATAAAAAGACTAAATTATTTTGATTGTACTTTTAGAAAGATTAAATGATCAGAATTACAATTATAAATAAACTAAATTACTTGACTTAAAATTTAAGACACTAAATTATTCTTTTAAAAAAATAAAAAGACAAAAACTTACTCTTATAAAAAAAAATTACTTTTTTACCAAAATACTTTTTGCATAAGGAAACTCAAATACTAAAAGTCATGTAAATAAGTAATAATTGTATAAAGTAAAAGTTGATTGAGCATTTAGTTGAGAGTAAACCACATAGGGATAAAATTGAGAAAAAAATATAATAAAATCTTGATTTTAGAAAGGTAACAATTATAGAGAAAAAAGTAATTTTTGAAAGAGATAGTTGCTTACGAACATAGGGAGTACATTTCTCATTTAAGAACTCAAGTATTAAAAGTCAACAAGATGAATAGTATAATTAAATAAAAAGAATTTTTTTATTGAGTATTTAGTGAGGAGTGAATCAAGGGTAAAACTGAAAAGAATAAAATTAATGAAGTCTTAGTTTTAGGTGAGTTAAAATTTAAAAGCAATAAGAAAAAGAAATTTAAACAACATTTATTCTTAAATAAATGAAGAATGTGATGCCTATACGAGTCAATGATCGAGATTCAAAACATAATTATAATTGTAATAAAAAACTTAATTATTGGTGAAGCTAGTATTATATGTGTTTAAATTAATTGTGAGTAAAATTAATTTTAATAAAATTGATGTTGCAAAAATTAATTATATAAGACAATTGCTAGAATAATCTAATTTTAAACAAATCACAAAACTCATCAGTGTCAGTGTTTCCTATGATCACACAATTGAAAAGCTGACTACTTATGAATCAATTTTCTATTACACTTTATCTCTCAAAATTTTTTATTTCTTCGTTTTGGGCTTATGGACCTCTGCTTTGACCCCAAACTATCTGCTATTATTTATTTTATGCGTCATATGTTATCCCTGATACTGAAATTTTAACTTTAATGAGAATTAAGATATTTTTTTTTCATCTATTGCGATATCTAATCTTTATTGTAACTCAATGCAAGGCAGAATTCCTTGAGTCCAAGTACAGAATAGAAGCTATATTAGATAATTGGGAAAAAGCTAGTGATAATGGCAGGGCAATTTGGTCGAATAGTAATAACTTCTTAAACGACCTTCGTCACAATTGGACTGCTCACATAATGCTTGCCATCTGACCATATCAGCTTCCCAAACACATAGTTCCCTGCTGCTTTTCTTTGCAAGACCTTCAGGCTTATTTCAAAGCTCTTTTCTTCTCCAATCTTTTCAAACTTCAAGCTTTTGGGCTGCACAGAAATGGTAATTCCATTTGGGTTTTCAACTTGAGCTACATATGTTGCCGGGGAACCAACATTTTTTAACGTCCGTGTAACTGTGACTGATCCAGAGAGATTGGGAACAGTGATTGAAGGATGGTTGAGGTTAAGGATACTGAAATTCTTGTTGCATTGATAAGGGCCATCCGCAAATACCGAGATTTGTGTTTCATTGTGACCCAAGGCACACAAGAAGTTCAAGTAATCTTCGATAGTTGTGTCATAAACAAGGCCAGGATCCATTGCCTTGTCCGGTTGAATGTGTCCTGCCCCAAAACTAAATGGTGTTGCGGGCAAATTAGAAGCATTCAGCAGGCGCTCCAGCTTGTTATCATATGTTGTAGCTGAAAAGTGCAGATTGAAATCACCATCAAACAATATTAAAACAATTGATTTGTACAAATGCAAATCTAATTTAATCAATTGGGTAGCTTTAATGAGATTAAATTGGATGCTCTATGAATTAGAAAAGAATATCATTCAAGTTTTGTAACCAAAGCAGTGGGAGTTTAATCATGCTAAAATTAATATTAATTCTTATAACAAAAAGTGAGCATGAAAAAACGATTTGAAGAAAATGATTTTGAAGAACTTCTCACCTGTAGTCATGATTGCCGATTTAATGGCAGCAGGACTCCATGAAGGATAGACAGTTTTGAGGAGGCCAACAACGCCTGAAACGTGAGGACATGACATTGAGGTGCCTGAGTCTGAGTTATATGGAACCCTACGTTGGTCGGACGGTAAATTAGTTGGCCCTTGAGCTTCTGTGTATGCCGCTATAACTGACACTCCTGGTGCTGTGATATCAGGCTGAAAAATGAAACAAGACTTGATGAATATCTAGCATATGACTACAAATTACAAGAGAATATATTTTCTTTGCTCGAAATGACACCTTTAGGATCTCTGGTATAATAGGATTAGGTCCTTTCGAAGAAAATGCTGCCATGAATGGGGCTGGCTTTGTGTCCAATTTTGTTATTGGATGCGAAATGTAAGCCACTGGAAACCTGGTGATAAACTTAAAGAAATCATTTTTGAATTGATGAAGATCAGATACAATATTCATATGGTATATAATATTGGAAATTTAAATTTCTGGAAGAAGCTTTATTAATGTTGCAGAGCATAAAAATGTAGAGTTGTTTCCAGTACTCCATCTGAAATCAATAGTTCGAAAGTACTTCTTCTATATTCTTATCCAATATGTAACATGTCCATTGTATAAGAGAGGCTCCAGTAACAAAGCATGATACTATTAGTTCTAGACTACTAGATCTCTTACTTGGTTGAGTTGACGTAAGAAAATACATGAACCCCATCTGCAAAATTGATATGAGAAGCAGGAAGGACATGTGCATCAGCTATAACTTCATTCCCATGTGTCTCAGCGGTAGCAAGAACCATTCCCACAGCACCGGCAAGCCGAGCTTGCTCTCCCTTGTCTACTCTTGCATTTATACCTTGGAGGCATACCAAGATCTTTCCCTTCACTTTGCTGGGATCGAGTGTTCCATTCTGGCACAACAGGCTGCATCATTGAGTTAGATCACAAGGAATTGATCTAGCATCTATTTATCTGACCTTGTACTATGTATTGCAAATATTTTAAATGCCAATGCACCGCAAGACTAAAACAAGATTCTGTTGTTTAATACTTACGCATCTTGGGCTGTCGCAGTAGCCGCTTTGGCATCTGCAGCACTAATGATTGGATATAACTTGCGCGGCAATCTAGCAGGAGATAAACTTGCTCCCTTCAAATGAAGCAAAAGTTTGTTAGAGGTTGGAAAACTCTTCCAGAAAATGTACCATAAAATATCACCCAATAGTTACTGCCCAAAATTTGGGTGGTCGAGTCATCTTCTCGCCTATCCCTTTTGAACTAACCAACAGAAAGGAGGTCTTCCCCTCTATGATGGTTTCCAAGTGTGCTATTTTTACCCGGATCCACCACTGCCCTAATGTTGCTATATCCTGTACTATAATTAACAAAATGATGGGGTCTTATTAAGTAAATTAAGAGTCCTTTTAGACTTTGAATCTTTTTTATCAAATAAAGGAAATAATAGTTTGGAAAACCCAACTTGCAATAACAATGCACCCCACCTTATTAGTAAGAGCATTTTCATATTTGCCATATTTGCATCCATAAAATATGAAGGAAACAAACAAACCTTCAAGCTCATGTTGTTGCCAAGGACAACATAACTACGGAACTCTCTGTCCATTGTGCTAGCTCCAACTGTGATATACCATGGTGCCACATTTTCCACAGAACTATCAGCAGGTCCACTATTGCCAGCTGAATAAACCACCACAATGCCTCGCTTAGCAGCATGGAAAGAACCAATCGCCCCACAATCATTGAGAAGGGGGCCAGGCCTGCCTCCCAGTGACAAAGACAACACATCAACACCGTCATGGATAGCCATATCAAAGGCTGCCAAAATATCTGCATCATGACACTCCGAGCCATCTGGAGCTGGGGGCCAGCAAACCTTGTAAGCTGCCACCCGGGCTCTCGGTGAGCCACCCTTAGCTGCTCCATAACCTTGGCCAAACACACTCACCCCAGGTACAATGTTGCCACCTGCTGTTGATAGGGTGTGAGATCCATGACCGTTCTTATCCCGAGGAGTATCAAAGGAGGAGTTTAGCTGGCCAACAACAGAAGCATAGCCTTTGTTGAAGTATCTTGCTCCAATTAGCTTTCTACATTGAACAAAATGATTAGTCTCTCTTTAATACGAATGACCAGCCAGAAAAGGAACTTAAAATATTGGTATGCAACACTTCATTCAAATAACAAACCAGAACAACCCACAGGAAAACATTTGCTATAATACAGTGAGCAGTTAACATTCCAATGAACACTAACACAAATAGTTCGTGGTTATACCAAAGAACACAAATGTAGAATTAGAGTCAAGGCAGTTTTCACAGTTAGATCTGGTCCACAGAAATAATCAATTATAGTCAAGTTTTGGATATATTTGACGAATGCTGATAGAACCAAGCATTATATACATTTCTTCTAAATCAACCACTAGTTTCGCAATGAACCTAGAAAATAATTTAAAAAAAAAAAATTGTGATGGGAAGTTCCAACCAAATAAAAAATTAAAATAAGAAAAATAGTAAAGAAATTAGCTACAACAACAATTAGTAGAAATATAAGAGTAATAATATACGTATATAAATTTTATATATTTTTTTATATTTTTTTATATTTTTTTATATTTTTTTATTTTATATTTATTTATGTATATTTTGTGAATAAAACCGTATACGTATTATTATATTTTGACATAAAACAAATGGTACCTGTTACAATGGAAACCAGGATCAGATGCATTTTGGCAGATTCCCCTCCACTTTGTAGGAATTGGTCCATACCCTTCATCACTAAAGCTCTTGGATTCAGGCCAAACGCCTGATAGCAATCAATGCCGTGGGAGCACCAAAAGTGAGTACAGCGAAAAGCCAGCACAAACAGAAAGCAGATTCAAGAATGCAAACTATCCAATTTGTCCTACAGCTACCAAGTTTCATTAAACGTGAACTCACCAACTGGGAGCTAAATGTTAAAGTTGTTAGATTTTAAAATAAAATTTGTAAAATTTAATAAATTTAATAATTTGAATAAAAATTTTGTAAAATTAGTTATGAAAATAACCTGACTAAAGTATCTCCAACGAAGTGTGATAATTCTTCTTAATTATTTATGTATAATCACATATAAAAAGATGCCCATGCACAAGACTAGGAATTAGATTAGGATTGATGATGTTGAGAATACGTAACTTTACTGATTTTAATTAAATTTTATATGTTAAAAAAAATCTTTGATAGTAGTTATTTTTTTATTAACTTTATAATTCTTAAAAAATATTTTTCTTTCCAACCTTCCCTAAATACACATTGCTTATCATAGACGGCAGCTTGTATTTTTGTAATGTGGGGCCCACACTTTGTCTAATAATCTTCCATTTAAATGTGGAAGGCTGTGGTCAAACAATGCAAAGTTGTTAACTTTGAATTTAAATATTTTTAAATGAAAAATATATTTTATAAAATGTGAATAAATAATTATTAATCAGATAATTAATTATAAAAATTGATATAAAATATAAATAAGTAGATAATAATTAATTAGTTTAAATTATTTTTATTATTAATTTTTATATTTTATTTTATTTTATAAAATATATTTTTTACCTTAAAATATTTTAATCTGTTAATACCATTTTGCCTTATCAAATTTGAATTTTTTAAAATAAAAAATATATTTTATAAAATAAAATATTTAATTTTTATATTTTTTATTAATAATGATTTATTTGTACTTTATTTTAAAAATATACTCCCTTAAAAAATGCCAATCTTATGAAATCAACCTTATTCTATTCAAACTCTGTCCAAATTACATTTGGAGCTTCTAAAATCCCGAGAAAATTGCAACTGAACTATATCAAAACATTGATTCTTTTGATTAATTTAATGTCATATTTGAATATAGACAAGGAACCTTGCTGGCAAGACCGAAGCATCGGTCTTAATCAAATGACGGCTGGATTTGAATTCATAAGCTCTATTAGCCTTCTGAGATCATTTTTTTTTTTAAAGATGTCAAATTATAAATAGTTTAAATACATGAAGTGGTAGGGATTCGGGCAATGAAATAATGAGATACACTCCCTTAGTTCTTTATGAAAGATGCACGTAAATTAAAAAAATTCATAAAATAGTTTTAATATTACAAAAATTTTAATTTTTTATTAAAATATTTTTTATAGAAAGAAGAAATCATTTTTTTCAATTGAACTTTTAATAGAGATAATAAGAAAATAAATAGGATAAAATTAGAAAACAACTAATGCAGTTTTAGTTTTGAAAACTGACAATTAAAAAAAATTAAAACAACAATGAATTTAAAAAAATGGAGAGAGTAACTCTCTGTATCTGCTGCTTTTTATGAGTCAACGACCTATTTTCAAAATATGTTCATAATTACAGGTTAAGCTGACCTCAATTGTTCGAATAATCAAAGTTTGGAAGTTTCAAAAAATCAGGAAACTTACCTGTGTCGAGGTTTCCTATAATCACATCTTCACCATATCTGGCTTTCTTCCAAATTGAGTTGGATGGGACTACCCCATTATGCTCTAACCCCAGGAACTCCCACGATCGAGTTGTGTGTAACTTTCTTCCCCTATTCAAGAAAATAGACAGCACTTTCGGATGCTCTAAAACAAAGTGCAAAAACATCAGTTATTGTCAAACTTCAGGCAGAAAAGAAACAGAGGAAAAACAAAGGAACCGGCAGGGGAGAAGGTTCTCACTAGCTATATCAGCTGCTACATCTTCTTCCAAAGTTGCAGCAAAACCATTGATGTGCCTTGTGTAAGAATAAAATATGGACTCTTTGGCAGTATCAGAACTACAAGGAAGAGAATTCAAGCATTTACAAATGATAGGGCTGAGCATTTTCATTTTTTTAACTTGGAATCAGAATCAAAATTTAGCAAATTTGCCATACCTTCCCAAGAAAGATCCCAGAAAGTCATAGTGGGACTTTGTCACTTGATTGAAATCAGTAGAAGACAATTCTGGGTCATGTGAGTGGCCTCCCAAGTAAACTACATATGACTAAAAACCACAAATAATAGTGCTAAGCTAAAATTATATATGCTTTCCAGCGCCAGAAGCTAATATAGTGCTTTTCAGTTGTACTTTTCTCAAGGTAAATAATGCTCACCTTTTTCACAGCATAGCCGGGTGTGTGCAGTTGAGAGAGAAGAAATATTGAGAGGAGAAAGTAAAGGGTGGGACTTGGTATCCTCATTGCCTCCTTCTTTGGGAAAGCCTCCTTTGGTTGCAGCCTTGAATGTAACTGAAACTAGCAATGAGGATGCTTTGCTTGTATAAAAGGAGAAACAATGTAGAGTTTAATAGCTTATTTATACAGAGTTTAATAGTTATAAAGGCAAAAATGAGAAATGAATTTCGATTGGACCCACATGAGGAAATTTCTATTTTGGACAGAATCTGATGTTTGGATGTGAACAAACTGGAAATGGAGCCCGGATAAGCGTGGGGAGGCCAAGTCTTTGAGCCTTACGTGATCACATTGAGATATCAAGCCTACCATCAATTACTTTATTTAAAAATGACCTCGTCTAAATCATTGGATGATTTGGTACTTTTCTTGAAAATAGCAGCAGCCATGCCCTGTATAAGCCTTGATGCCGATTTAGCCAACAAAGAAGAATGAAGGCTGCAGCTTGCAGCCGTGAAAAGTAGAAAGGTAAAATTTTGACTCAACCATCTCTCCCTTTTCTTTCTGGAAGGAAAAAGAAATGTCTGGTTCCGGCAAATTTTAGTTGTTTACAGTTTAAAATTTGTAACTAAAGAATAGCCACATTTATAATAAGATTTATTTTCTCTCACTTATTTTTTAACTATTCAAACTCTTTTTTTTATTCCTCTGTAAAGTCATCCTTTGCAATCCAAAATAGTTTATAGGGAATCCAAATTCGGTTGTGGCAATGTAAACAACTTTGTCTCTTTTCATTGGCATTGTGGCATGACTGTTGTAAGGGTGAAATTATGATAGTGAATAATGGTACTTGGTCTTGTATTATCAAGTTTGCTGTGGACCCGTTGCATGGAGCATTGGGTAAACTACAACAAGCATTATTGTGTTCGGCCACCGGGAGCGACACTCATTCGGCAGCATCCAATTATTCCTGTTTTGATTTGTCGGTGCCATCCCAAGACGGTTCTCTGTAATATTCTCATTATCTTTTCTTGCCATATACGAAGTGATGGAGGTTGTAATAAGTTGAGTTGAGATGAACATTAGTTTAGGCTTTTATTTATTTATTTTATAGAAATATGATAATTTCTTCAGAATTTAAAATTAAATATTTAAATTTAAATTTTAGAGTGTATTTATTGAGAAAAATTATCAATAATCAATCTTTAAATATAGATTAATTTTATATTTAATAATAATGTAGAAATATTATATAAAGAAATCAAAAATTAAAAAAATATGAGAAGCTGATATAATCTAGCTGGGAAACCATCCTACAAAAATTGAGAAGGGGAAATGTAGCCACACGTCGACCTTTGGGGAGAAGGGGTCAATTATAATTTGGCAAAAGGCTCATCGATTGACTTATATAATTATTGATCATGTCAAATGTTTCATCTGGACTACCTCAAGTATTTTAAATTGAATCTTATTATTTTTGTAATTTTATTTTTATAATATATAATTTAAATTATTAAATTTATTAAAACTTATAAATTTAACTGTAAAATTTAATAAATTTAACAACTTACACCTTTATAAAAAAAACAAATTATGAACATAGCATTTCCCTTCCAAACTAACAGCAAAACATTGTATTCTACATCAGTAGGTATCCTCAATAAATACATTTGAAGTAGCAACGAAACCAGTGTTTTATAAATAGACAACAAAAGACTTGTACAAAGTATGCGGAGAAAAGGTTAAGCCAGCACTGTTACCGCATTTCGTCCATTCGTAATTCTTTTTGCCTCTCCTGCGGATAAGAACACTTCATCAAATGAAATATAGCCCCTCTATTTCACATATTAAATCTTATAAAAATTTTATTTATAAATATTTATATTAAATATATTAAATCTTATAAATTAAACATTAAAACCTAACAAATCTAAGATTTTTTTATTAGAGTTCTGTGTCCTACATTTTGTGGAATAGGGATTTTCAAATAAAAAAATATATTGCAAATAAAGGCTTATTATTGTTAAACTACACTGCACAATACATACTGCTAAGATTCTCTACACTCTCTAAATGGGTAACATGTCACAGTAGTTTATGAATATCTTACTCTTTTTTATTACAAGCTTGAAGCATATTAAATCTTCCTGTTGTCCTGCTTGAAGGGATCGAGTCTAGGACATTCTGATTCCAAATAGACATTTTTCTTTCTTTCTTTCTTCCTTTTTCAGTTTCTGCCAGTTAAATAGAAAATCGCAGCTGAGCATCCAAAATTGGGATGGCAGAGAATAGAAAATGTGTAAAGCAAATTCAAGGAAAAACGAGAGATCACAAAGTTCAAAACCTGGTAAAGGGATCCCACAACCTAGTTTTCATTTAATGTTTACATCTATTGGGTAAGAATGTTTAAATATGTTAAGTCTTATTGTTCAATTTATAAATCTTAATATATTGAATAGTTGAATTCTATAAAATGAAAATTGTGTGAGAATAATGCCGTAAGAATAAAAGAACTCCTTGGTTAAACAGAGTAAACTAAATACAAGATACGTTCAAATCAGCAATTCTAACAACCAAACTGATTGTTTCTGAATTTGAGAACTGTATGACAACTTCGATAACTTTCAACTGAAGTCCCCATAGAACAAATCCAATTTCCATCCCTCAGGGGAGAAGAAAATCTATGCAGTTGTATCCTTCCCCAAGTTGAAACGGGTTCCTGAATAGTTTAATCCCTTCAGCTTAGAATATGAGTCTAACTGGACCGAACATCATCTGACTACAATACCAAAAAAAAAAGGATTCTGATATGTGTGCTAACAGATACCATATAAACTGATAAAGTAATGCTGCTCTCATAAAGAATTTCTCACCTAAAATTCACAAAATGCACTTACTACCATTTGATGCAATGGGTCTTATACACTTAAGAATTGACCCTACCCTACCCAACGGTGATGGGTGAGTTTTGTGTACTTTAAGTGCGAAACTTTTTGTGGGAGTAGTATTGTTAAACCGATAATGAGTAATAAAAAGAAAAGAATGCTTATATCACTTGTTAATCAAGTAGTATGACTCATTTATTGGGTTTTTCGAAGAACTAAACCCAATAGGAAGCAGACAGCAGAATCAACTGATGATAACAACAAGCAAAGCAACAAGAACAACAGAGTCGCAGTCCACAGCTGCAGAGTACTTATCAAAAGAAATTCTTAATCAATACAATTTTCAGAAAGTAAGCCAAAACAAATAATGGCTATAGGAGGATGAATCTCTAATGAAAAAGCAAAAAGACTCAGATCAACAATTCTACAACTAACTATAAACTTACGAGACATACTGTGCTACTAGGGCTTGGTCATTCTATGCGGTTCAAGTGGATACTAGCATTCATTTATGGGCTCTTCCGAAGAACTAAAGCCAATAGGAAGCAGAGAGCAGAATCAACTGATGATAGTGCAACAATAAGCAATGCAACAAGAACAAGGGTCAGAGTCGCAGTCCTCAGCTGCAGAGAATTCATAAAAAAAGGTTCTTAATCAATAGATTTTTCAGAAAATAAATCAAAAACTATTGCTACAAATTCATGAGATATACCGTGCTATTAAAGCTTGGCCATTCTATGTACTTCAGTTGGCTAGGTTGCTCAAGCAAAAAATCAATTAAAGATTTTAGTCCCCTGGAAATGAACTTTGAGTTAGGTGAATCTAATACTTATTTTTTCCTCTCTACAGACTACAATAACTAAATCCTGTTGTTTAATCAGTGAAAAAATCAGCATTAATTCATAACAAGAACAATAATTCATCAAACCACAGATTAGTGCTTAAGTAGAAGATCAACAATACCATAAGGTGTCCCTGATCAGACTCAGCCAAAAGGGCTCCTCAGGTAAGTCATCATCAAAGTTCAGCGAATAATCATTTCTTGAAGCAGGCATATCAAATTTGGAGACAAAATGGTTTCTACAAAAATATTTTATCTTCATTCGACAAATCTGCCAACACAAAACATGATAATCTCAAATGATAACTTACAACTAGAAACACATGCACCAAAAAGAACGAGAAAACAAAGGAGGAAAATGATAGAGAGATAAGCTATACTTACAGGTTTAGATGGTAGAGAAACATCATTGCAATAATCAACTCTGGTAGCAAAATGTGATGGAAATTTTGACAGTAGATAGGGAGTATCTTGACAAAGAAAACCTAGAAAACATAAATTAAGAGGTTGGATGGGAGCATAAAATGCCATCCTATATTAAAACCCAAAGAGTTGGAAGAAACCTGAATAGTTTGCCCGCAACACAGAAAACGTCACCATCTAGACTGAAATATTTGTACACCTATTCAGCTCAAACCAAAAAACTTTTTATTCATCAAGTATGAACAAGAATGATAAAAATGTAACAGAAAGCTAGCCAAATGAAATGAAAGACAGAACGTAAATGTCTACAAGGTTAAGAAATATCTAAAGAGAACAGAAAGATAGGGGGTGTTGGTGCTCTATAGAAATTATGACAACTCATAAGAGTGGCTTGATATTTCCTTCTATAACTATATTAGACAGAGCATCCAGTACAAATCTCGCAAAAAATGCAGAACAAAAGGGATCGATTGTTGATTTGAAAACTAATGAGGTTAATTCAATGTCCAAAGGTATTTAAAAGTATTTTGGCGATAAAATTATAAAGGGTAAACACATCAAAATGATGGCTTTGGTTCACAGTTAAACACTTGACAAGTAACATTTATGCATAAATCAAGAAACAACCCCAAACTCATTACTCATTTTAACTACTTCTTCTCAAAGCAGGTAAAAACCTTAATGAGCATAAGTTATAGCAACTGATTGGTACAAAAGCTGGATATCAAAGGTTCAAAATATCCATATACAGCACATGGAAATGATATTCTAAAGTCCAAACCTAACCCTTTAAGTGGTAACTTAAGAGTTACATCAACAGAAAGTGTTTTCATAAACCAAGGCATAATGATACAAAACTGCACAATAACATGAACTAGAGTCAGCAGAGTCATTTTGGTCTTGAAAAATGCAAAAATTCCAAAGCAACAAAAATGGGCAGAGCTAGGTTACAGAATGTGGAGGCCAGTGTCCCACTACATTTAAGAATTTCAATGAGTATATCAACCCTACCCATCTTTCCCCCAAGTAAAAGACAAAATTGAGCCCTCAAAATATATTTGAGTAGCTGATATCAAAGCTCCCTTTTCCAAATTAAAACGCATCACTGACTTTTCTAAGGGTCCGTTTGGGACAAATTCCTAGCAAGAATTGAATTGAATTGCTTTGTTTTGGGATTGCAACTTAGAAAGATGGAATTCAATTTTATAATAATAACCTTCATTTGCTTAAAAACTGTGTAGTCAATTCATAATACTAATAATAATGCAATCATCCTCCAAACATAAGTCCAAGAACACAATTCAAATGAATACCTCATTCAATCTAAAATTGCAAAAGCTTCCATAAGAGTGAGGTTTTTAGAATAGTCCCTAGGGAAGTATGCCCCAATCAAGAATCCTCCTTCAGCATCACAAGCTACCTACAACTGCCATCCCCAAGATGGCCAATATCATTAGGTGCATCATCTACATTGATCTTTTCCATGCACGTGCTAATTCTTTACGAACCAAGACAATCACAATACACCAGCCATGTGGCTCCTTAGGCACAGAATCACACATATGCGAGAACCAGAAAGAGCCCCATCAAAGCCCATTATTTGTGTTAAGCATGCAAGATATCAGAAAGCAGACCAAGTAATCGTAATTCACACCGTGAGCAAAACTAAACCTTATAACAGACAACCTTCAAAATATGGCTTGTTCCAAGCTAAATCATCCTCCCAATAACTAGAAAACTAATCTGTAAGACAGAGGTTTATTAACAAACAAGCCTAGCCTCAAAAATCACACCTAACCAACAACAGATTCTAAACATACTGCCATTACATAGCAGCAACCAACTGAGCTGAACAACAACCACTATAACCTACTGCAATCAACAAGAGTTATTAGTATATAAGTAGAGATCCCAATATAACATTCAAAAGCAGCAGGAAAGAAACATTATATAATGATACAAGTAGAAGGAATATTGAAAGTGAGGAGCTGATGTAAGCCTCTCGTGTGATAAAACAGGACTTTGTATTTGTAATTTTATCACAAGAAACAGAATTTTTCATTCCAAGTTGGGCATTCCAGAATTTTGTATAATGTTCTTACACAAGGCAAAATTCTGTATCAAAGACTTCTTACACAAATGATTACATAAACAGGTTCTCAAGAAGGCAAATTTCTTTACAAGAAACTCTTTCATTGATAGTAAACCAGAATATTCACCTAAGCAAACCTATAGCCTATCATCTTAAATTATGTAATTTCATCTCTTCTTGTTATTTCAATTCCTGAAAAAACATTAACCTTTTTTCTTTTTCAGGTTCTTTCTCTTAATTTTTTTCATATAAAGATAAATATAAGTTGTTCTCTTTGTTATTGGCTCAGTCAAAGGTTCAAGTCAGCCATACATAGTACTATATTTTAGCCAGAGATAACTTATCATGTAACAGAGAAATAAGACAAAGGAAGCACTTACACTGCCATGGCATAAAAGTAGATTAAAAGTAGCTTGCTTACTCTAAGTGTAAGAACTTTTACATGATAGAATCCAGCTATGCTCAACTAAAATCAACACAATTTAAAATAACAATTGATAATCATTTTCTTATATAGCT
Organism: Dicorynia guianensis; assembly: GCA_037013595.1. Taxonomy (NCBI): domain Eukaryota; kingdom Viridiplantae; phylum Streptophyta; class Magnoliopsida; order Fabales; family Fabaceae; genus Dicorynia; species Dicorynia guianensis. The sequence goes on from JASUAB010000005.1 coordinate 32,503,729, forward strand.
ATACAGCAATCAGTGATAGTACACAACTGCAAAGGCACTATGATAAACAACATTTAATACGAACTTCTAAACATAATACTATAACATGCTGGGTATCTGTAGGATTACACAAAAACCATTTGTATTTTCTCTTATATTGAAGAAGGACCGGCTGGTTTTCAATTTGAAAGAAAGGTTTACGACACCAATTCTGCAACCCATTTATGAGCCATAACCATCCTATTTGATTATGCGAAGATAATTGTAACTACTATATTCCACTAGCTTTAACTCGTGTAGCTCTTCTAATAAAAGAATCATTCTATGGTACCTCACTATGGCATCAAAGTCTATAACCCCACCCCAGAAGGAAAATGCAACAATATGACAGCGGTGACTGCCATTAATTTAAGCACTAAAATCAACCTGGGCTTGCTCAGAATTCGTCAGTGTTACTTACCTTCTAGAATTAACATGATTAAGGCACCGTTAATTTCTTCAAAGGAAAGTGTACCTGACATATCAAAGTAATTTACCATTGCTGAACATGTGAAATCCATATAAACAGATAGTTGGTATATGCCCACTTCCCCCTATTTTTGGCGAAAATACATAATCATAAACATACGGCGACAGGTTAAGATGCATGCCACATCAAAATTACAACTCGAAGAAATTGTGCCTTAATAGTTGCTGCAGATAAGGCCCACCCATCAAAAGGAAAAAAAACCCCACGCGAGAATAGAGTATAACCCAGAAAGTACCGGCGCAAATTTGAATTAAATATGCAAGATTGTGAACTTGACGAAATAACTTAGAAACCGATCAGTAAAGACGTCAAAAGAGCAAATCATTAGCGCTAGATTAAGATTGTTTACCTCCAATGAAGTCTTCCTGAAATCAGTTCGACAGCAACAGACTTGGTCTGGAAATTCGGTCCGAGTGGTCCGAAGAAGGAGATGAGGCTACCAGTACCTCAACCGTTTGGATGATGCCATCGCCTTCCAATCGCAAATGAGCCAGTGAGTTAATGAGTTTCTTTTTTAATAATTGCATATTGCTAACCTAAATTGAAAGTTAAAGAAAATTTAACCCCACAAATTTTTATATTAACAACTTAGAAACGTTTTTGTTATATATTAAAAATTTTTAAAGTAAATATTTAATAATATTTAATTTATAAAAATAATAAAATTAAAAGTTATAATAAAATTGCTTACCAATAGTTATTTAATAAAAATAGTTTGTATCGAATTTAATAATTTAATTTTTAAAATTTAATAAATTTAATAATTTAAATTATTTTTAATTTAAATATTTAGTAAATATGTAATTTGTAAGAATAGCATAAATCAAGTTAAAACTCCACCAATTTTTTTTTATCTCATGCAATAGTTATTTAATAAAAATAGTTTGTATCGAATTTAATAATTTAATTTTTAAAATTTAATAAATTTAATAATTTAAATTATTTTTAATTTAAATATTTAGTAAATATGTAATTTGTAAGAATAGCATAAATCAAGTTAAAACTCCACCAATTTTTTTTTATCTCATGCAAATCCAATTTTATTTTTTTAATAGAAATGAAAAGAAATTGAAGTTTCAAAGTATAATTTCAATTTGAATTTTGTTAAAATTGAAATTTATTATTAATTATATTATTAAAGAATAATTAAAATTAATTTTTATTTAAAATTTTTAAATATATTCTAAAAAATATTATTATTTAATAATTTTATTTGTATTTAATTTTTACAATACAAGATTTAAACTATTAAATTTAAACTAAAATATATTGGACCACTTTCAACTTTTGATCATGTGCACACAATCTCCTTATATTTTAAAAAATATCAATATACCTTCTTAAACTTTTTCTTTTAATAAGTAACTCTTAATTTTACTGTTAATTTTAACACATGTCTTATGTTTTAACTTACACTTTAAGAGCAAGGTACATATTAGAATTTAGCTCTATTTTTTTAAGAGAGGAAGATTCATACGGCTGAATAGCTTACTAGTTAAACATGTGTCTTAATGGGTTGAGGAGCAAACTACTCCCTTTGGATTTTGGACTGCAATTCAGTGGCTTCTCTAGATGCCCCTTGTTCCCATGGATGACATCTTTAAGATTTGTTATAGCTCTTGGGAACATTGATCTTTGAGATCTGCTATGGACCTCGAACATCCTAACCTTCCTATCCTTTTAGTCAATATTGTGCTTAAATGCTTTCTTGATTTAGGGTCATCAACATCTGATGACTATGATTTGTATTGTAAAGACCTTTTCAAAGAGAACCACACTATTGGCATGTTATATTGTAATTTTCCCCCTTTCCCTCTTTTCCCCCCACTTTTGCTTGGACTTCAAGTAAACTCCCAAGCTCCAAAACACTTCAATTTTAACTCTTATTCTAAAAGCAGGGAGAAAGAGAAAAGACACCAATAATTCTACTTATTAATTTCTTGTTTCTAGTTTCTACTATGACCAAAAATAACCCAACAATAATAACAATAACAAACAAAACCTTTTTCTATTAAGTGAGATCTGTTATATGGATTAAACGTCGTTATAAAATTTTATTTAAAATAAAATTTTTAAAAATATTATTCAACCAAATGTCTCTTTAAATAACCATTCCAAATGTCCTTTTTGGTCTTCCTCTACGTTTCTTCATTGGGTTAAAAATCATTTAATAAGCCTTTCTTACTAATTCCTCTTGCGGTCTTCTTTACATATGCTCAAACCACTATAATCGAATTTTTGTTACTTTCATCTCAATAGGTATCACACCAATTTTTTTCTAAATATAATCATTTTAAATTTTATCTTTTCTTGTATGTCCATTCATCTATCTCAATATTTTCATTTCTGCCACCCTCATTTTTTGCTCATGAGCCCAACACTCACTATCATAGAGTATAACTAGTTTAATAATAGTTTGATAAAATTTTTCTTTAAATTTGTTAGATATTTTATGATCATAAATGACCCTTAAGGTATTTCTTCATTTCATCCACTCAGCTTAGATCTTGTGTGTAACATCCCCATCAATCTCTCAATTACTTTGTAAAATCGACCTAAGATACCGAAACCTAGACACTTGTGGTATATTGTGCTCTCCAATTTTTATATCCAAATAATTATTTTCTTACCTCTTGCTAAATTTATACTTTATATAATCTGTTTTATTCCTACTGAACCGAAAACCCTTTGATTCCAAAGCTTCTCTCTATATTTTCAATTTAAAATTGAACTCTTCTCTTGACTCCTCTACTAGAACTATGTCATCTACAAAAATCATACATTTTAGGACTACATCTTGGATGTGTCCAGTAAGTACATCCATCATTAAAGTGAAAAAGTATGGACTTAAGGATGATCCTTGATGCAAATTAATCTTTATGAGAAAATCTTCTGTTACCCTTTTTGAGTTCTCACACTTATTATAATCTCATCATACATATCCTTTATAGCAAGAATATAAGCAGTATGAACACCCTTCTTTTCCAATGCCTTGTATAGGACTTCTCTTGATACTCTATCATAAGCTTTTTCTAAGTCAATAAAAATCATATGCAAGTCTTTCTCTCTACTTTAGTGTCATTTTATCAAATCCCGTAAAAGATATATACTCTCGGTGGTTGATCTTTCTAGCATAAAACCAAATTGATTCTTTGATATATGAGTCTATTTTTTTAATCTATGTTCAATAACTCTTTTTTCAAGTTTCATAATATGACTTATGAGTTTAATTCTTCAGTAGTTTTCACAATTCTAAATATTTCCCTTATTCTTGTAAATGGGTATCAATGTACTCTTTCTCCATTCATCTGGCATCTTCTTAGACCTCAAAATCTCATTGAATAACTTGGTAAGCCAAAAATACCTTTCTCTCCCAAACACTTCTAAATTTTAATAGGTATGTTATCAAGACTCATAGCCTTACCATTGTCTATATTCTTAAGTGCTTTCTTCACTTCAATTTCCTAAATCCTAAGATAAAAAGAAAATTTTTGATTCTCCTCTCAAGTAGTTAAACCTTCTATGTCTATACTTGTTGTCTACTCTTCATTGAAAAGCTTGTGAAAATAACTTCTCCATCTTTCTTTTATATCTCTCTTTGCTACCAACACTTTTCCCTCTTCATCCTTAATGCATTTCACTTAATCCAAATCTCTTGTTTTCCTTTCTTTTCCTTAGCAAGCTTATATATTTGTCATTCTCCATTATTTATTCCTAAAGCTTAGTAAAATTCTTTCAACGCTTTAGATCTCATCTTATTAATTGCTTCTTTTGTCTCATTTCTAGCTAACTAATACTTTTCCCAATTTTTCTCCAAAAATAACTTGTTTTTCAAAAATTTCTTTCTTGTTTCCTGGAAAACAATAAACATCAAAGCCTAAGAAGAAACTTGATTTGTTTTCACAAAAAGAAAATTTAAAATCTCTTCACCAAACATCCTAAAAATTTCAAAGTACAAATGTCATAGTAAAGAGCATTGTGAAGGGCACTCCTACTCCATCACACAAAGCATTTTGGAAGCTTTCATAGAGTGGAGTCAATGAGGAAAGCCATTACAGATAAATTTCAAAATGATAGCCATTGCAGAGAGAGATAAGTGTTAAAATTATCAGCAAAGTTAATTGAAGGGGTTAGTTATACAAAAATAAAAGTTTAAAGATGTATATTGTTGCCTTTTATGGTATAAGGATCAATAATAGTTGAAGAGGGGTTCAATGCATTTTAATCTTAAATTTATTAATCTAATTGACTAAATTATAGACTCAACTAATGAACCACTTACATCATTTAAATGACCATTATATTTCTACTTTTAAATGAGAGTAACTTTTGATATCCTAAAATGTTGTGAAAACTAAAAATCACATTGTTTGTTCATTAATATATTTGTTTTTAAAAATAATTGATCAAGTCAATATCAGTTGTAACAACTGAAACAACTATCTCTAATATGAATATCATAATGAATCAAATGTAGAATGATTTGGGAATGAAGGGCTAAATGATGCTTGGTTGGTTATTTATTTTATTCTCATGAATTAAAATTTATAAAATTGTTATTTAAAAAAATATAATTTATTAAATTTTGTATTTCATGATACTTAATAAATCTAACTCACATATTTTATGAATGTTTAATAATTTCACATTTAATGGTATAACATTTTTCTTATTGTCCATATCATATTATGTTTGATAATCTTTTTGTTTAATTATATATGGAGTTAAGACATTGTAAGGGGGAGAAGAAAAGTACAAGTACAAAACTTTATTTCAATTAATTAGCTCTCCTTTCATCATTCTCCTGTCTTATGAAGGTTATCCATTGAAGCCAATCGTATTATTAAATGGGCATAATTAAATATTCATTAATTTTAAAATAGATTATTAAATAAAATTGAATTTTATAATTTAATTTATAGATGTAATAACTATACTAAATTTTGAATAAATAGTTAATACAATTTAATTTATAAAAATAGAAATCTTATCTTGAGTTATATTCAATTATTCAATATGACACGCGGAGCATGTCTTTGTGCAGATGGATGTTATCAGGTGCATCCTCTAACTTATCAACATTCAATTACAACAATTGGGTATGCCACGCAGCAATTAAAACGACAGAAACAAAATCCATCAAATATCTCAACCCTGCTACCATTTGTCTCAACCAATGTCCTAGTTTCCGTATGACACCAAAATTAAAATGGCATTACCCTAACCTCAAAAGTTAGAGGTGGTGGGTCACTAGGGAAGGACAAATCTTTAGAAAGATCTGCAAAATGTTGGCTTAAAGCGGCCCTCTTTGGCACTATTAGCTCCACGCTCTCTTCAAGTCTCCATCTTTCTTTCTTCTTCTTCTTCCTAATTGCTGCAGCCCGGAACCTTCCTGTGTCTTTTTGCCTTCGTTTGTTTCAGCATGCAATCCTTTAAATTCCACGCTGTTTTGTGATTGAAGTCATGGAAGAAGAAAGTGAGCCAGAACAGGGGGGAGAGAGAGAGAGAGAGAGAGAGAGTGGTTCTTGCTATGATATTTCCCCCTTAGCTACCATCTTAGACCAGTTCTTGTTTTCTGCTACCCGTACTTGGCAATTTCAAATTTAGGTCAGCCAAGCAGCCTCGTTTGAAATGAAGCCAGGCCAAGCCTCGGTTTGTTTATATTCAGCTTTCATTACTATTACCGTAACTGCTAGGGAAATTAGATAAGTCAGAGCCATATGAATTAATTGATATATAATTTTCTGAAATTTTCTTAGTGTCAATTGTAAGCAGGCATTATGATTTCACTCTTACTTAATATTTTACTATTCACTGGAAGTTATCATTGACATAAACGCAAAGAAATATCACAAACCAGTGAAATATATTGCGTGTCAGCTATTTTGGCATTAACTCTGATTATTGTTATTATTATTATTATTATTATATTACATAAAGTAAGGAAGTAAGTTGCATTTTGACATTACTTCATGTGGGGTCTGAACCATTTTTATAAAAGTCTGTGTTTTAGACTGCAATAGAAGCAAATTGTTTGAGTACCACCAAAATATTGATATCTGCCTGGCTCCCTGGATGCCAACTGAGAAATTAGTCAACATTGTGTTTACTGTTCCTGGTTGGCATTAAGGGAGCCAAGCAGGCCCCTAATATATAAGAGGTCTTTTCCAAGGCTCTAGAAAGAGAAATTTTTTGGGCCTCTGAAGTTCAATTGTTGTCAATGCAACAGTATGGATGCAGGTAACCCATATCTGCAACCCTACGCTTTTGGCCTTTTATGCATGACAATGACATTGTCACCAAGAAAATGAGTGCCTAATTGCAAAGAGCGTATATCCCAATGCTTGTATAGAACACACCATTAGGGATTTTTTACTTTGTAACAGAGCCACCTATTTTAACAAATGGATTTTTATAAAAAATAAATTAGTTTTTTGATCCCTAAAAAATAGCAACTCTACGAGCCGGAAACGGCTCCCTCTCGGGCGCCAGCAGACCCCGACGGCGCCTCCAACTAACCAGGCAGAGAGAGAAGGGCGGGCTCTCTCTTCCCTCTCACTTCAAAAACAGTCCTTCTCACTCTAAACAAAAATACATGACTACTCTTCTAATATTTAAAGTAACAAAGCAAGAGATTTATTCAGTATTGTGTTTCTCATTGTTATTATCCTTGTCTTGGAGACCAAATTCAGGGATGCTGGCTTTCATTGGATGGTTGCATGGAAGGCAGCAACCAAGAATCCCAGTTGGTACCATACAAACCTGCACTCTGCCCGCAGTTGCACCACTGACGATGGCTACGAACAGCCTCAGCTTCCTGGTTTCCCAGCTGAAATTTGGTGTTGGAGGGGGAGGGGGGGGGGGGGGGGGGGAAGCGAGATAGCTAAGGATATGGCTGCCTTCCGCTTTTATAAGAAAGAAGAAGATGGACTGTCAAAAAAAAGAAAAAGAAGATGAGATCCTGAGAGAGAAGAATGAGATGGAGAGTGGGGTGTTGAGTTGCAGACACTTTACCAATTTAGGGTGCCACATCAGCATCTCATTGGGATTTATCTGAAATTATAACAAGGATTAAAATCGATTTAAAATTAATTATTAATTAATATAATTGAGATCAAAAAAATTTTAGTGACCAAATTAATAGAAGAATTATCTTTGAGAAGCTAAAATAATAATTTTTTAAAAAATTTATATTTACAATAAATTTAAATTATTAATTTATTAATATTATAAATTAAATTATAAAATTTAAAAATTAAACAACTTATAAGTCATTTGTGAAATCTTATGCCCTATAATTTCGTAAGAACTCAAATACTTCTTGTAAGAAATGACATGTCCAATTCTAATTGATTTTGTTTAATTTATGTTAAAAAATATTTTTTGAAATGCAATTTTTATTATTTGTTATTTTTTATAATATTAAAAAATCATAATATAAGAATTAAATTTAAAAGAAAGAAAATAATAAAATTAAATTTGATTACTTAAGTCAAACTTAAGTTTTTATTCTTTATTATTTTATTTTTAATCTCTATAGAAGATAGTTTGATATTCAATTTTTGTCTAAAGTAGTTAAATCAACTTTTTTAATTATTCTTAATATATTTTTGAAAAGAAAAGTTCTTAACCTTAATTTTGTTTCGCTTGCATTTAATCATGCTTGTTACCCATCGTTGGAAAGTACTAAAAAATTGCAAGAATTTTCTGAAAACATGATTCAATTCAAGAGTATGATTCTTTTCTTTCTTTTATATGTCAGAGATATTTTCGAAAGAACACCAAATTTGACTGTTTAACAAGTGATATGATAAACATCTTTGCCTCTTAAAGCTACGGAAGAAGAAGAACCACGCAATCAGGTCAAGAAGAGTGGTTTTATAGCCACTCTCTTAAGCCCACTCTCTTAAATATGACTCTTCCCATTTCCTTTGGGAATGTAGTCCAAACGTAGACCTATGAGAGTAAGCATAGCATTTTCCGATCAAGAAATATCAAAGTCGACGGTGTACCTGGAAACAAAAGTAATAAATAGGTAGGACCTGGACCTATATAACCCCATTATTAAATGAGCATTAATATTTTTACGCTCAAATATGTATATACTGTTTCATTTAATTTTTTTTATATATTATTTCATTAAATTTTTTTCTTTTGATTATACCCTTAATGTACATATTAAAAACATGCAAATATATTTTCTCTTATTAAATTGGAGAAAGATTACATAGCCTCCCAACCCTTATCTATTTTTCCGTTTTATGTATATATAAAACTTGCTATATGAAATTGTCATACAATAGTTTCTCATAAATCAATTTTTGCACCTACCTGCTGCCTCTTTTTTTTTTTTTTAATTTTTGTAAACTTTTTTTAGATGTTATTCTGTTGGACTCGTGCTCTACACACAGGCTATTTAGTACAGAGCACATTCTTTAATTACTAATTTTCTTTTTTAAATATGCTTACTAGTTAATAAGAATACATAATTAAAATAACCTTATTTTTAATATAATCTTATACCTTTAGTTATAATAACCTGAGAAGCTCGTGCCAACCAATTCATCTGTTTTTGTTTGCCTTCCAAGTTTGAACCATTCCTTAATTGCTTAAATTCATTAAATTCTTAATTGATTTTGGCATTTGAAGTGATGAAGAGACCATTAGTTTCACATAACCAAAAAAAAAAGTTAAATTTATAAGTTTTGTAATTTGTGAGATTTAATAACTAAAATTTGTATAATATTTAATTTATAAAAATAAAAAAAAATTGATTTAGAAAAGTGATTCAGAGATTTCCTATTTCCCACAACAAAAAGCGTTCAAATGTACCGATAAAAGACATAGGCCCGAAACTGATAAAAGGAGCACTTTAAATTTGAATTATTATAAATTCCCTAATTCTATCCGGAAACATGCAAGAAATAACCGTTTTTCATTTTGTCCCGTGTTTTTTATGAAACCATGAGAATTGAGACCGCACACAGATTAGAAATGATCTGACATCGAAACTACCATACCAAAAGCTCTGAATAGCGTCCTCTGTTTTTGCTACATCTGACTTAGAAAGCTGGCATAATGGTTTACATGATGGAGCAATTGGAAGGGTCTTGATATTGATTTATGCACCTTATCTCAGGGACATGGTAGTATGGGACAGCTCCTCCATAGGGCCACACCACTTGCTGAATAGTTGGCTGAGGCTCTTCTTTTTTCTCTTCCTTCTTCTCTTCCACAGGGCCAACGCTGACCAGCTCTGCATACCCAACATTCTTTCTGAGCAGAGTTGTGAGAACAGCGGCATCGACCCCTTCCCCTCTTACCTCTATTTGTTCCTTGTCCTGCCCCTGAAATGCTGCAGCTTCCACGCCTAAATAATTTCAAATTTTGCACCAGACTTTGGTTATGTTAAGCGATTGTTTTGAACAAACAAAAGGGTGAAAAATTCTGGGTTAATGCTGCCCTTACCTGAAAGGCCAACTGCAATCTTCAGGACTTTGGACCTTGATTTCTTGCCATTCATAGCCACTTTGATCACCACCTTTTGCTGCAACCATTCACAATCATACACAACATTCAATTTGCAGAACTATCATATTTAGAATTTTGGATGTGCAATCACTTAATTAGGATGCTGCTGAGATGCCAACAAAGGTTGGTATAACTGGCAAGATCTATTCGACTGTTGCCCATGTTTTCTTATTGGAAAGGATCCACCAATTACAGTGCATCCTACTTTTTCGGTAAAGAACCAACCTTCTCAAAAAGTTTAGGTTAATAGGTATATATATATATATATATATATATATATATAGATATATATCTTTATTACATTTCTCACACCAAAAGTTGTTTTGAGCTATAAGATAAGGAGATGAATCTCTAAATCACTTAATCATAATTTGAGGTGAATTCAAAAGTTTTGAGTAATAGAATAATAAATATACAATATATTAAGAAAGAATGAAATAAAAGAAAATAAATTATAACAGAAATATGAGTTGTTAATTTATTTGTCTAAAATGAATTTTTTTTTTGTTTTATTCTAAATGACAATGAGAACAACTATAAACGATTAATGGAACAATAATATAAACTAAATATGCCTAACATTGAGATTTAAAACAGACATTTATTCCTACATAACATATCCTAAATACTCTAAGAGTCATAGTTATTGATATCCTGTTAAAGGAATAGTTGTTTACAAGCTTAAGGTACTACGTAAACACAAATCTCTAAGCATTTTCAAATATAAGAGAAGAGAGATATTGGGATTGCTTACCTTCATAGTACTTTTGAGGGATACTTCAATGGAAAGATGCTAAAGGTGAGAAGTCTATTGGGACAGAAAATGCCAAGGGAGAGATTGTGTGAAGCAAGAGAGGAGGTGATTGGATGGTTGGAACGGTTGGGGAATGAAGGTACTTAGGGATTTGGTATTTATAAGGGTTGAGTTTAGGAACTATAAATAAGAGTTGGAGAGAAGTCTGGGTAGGAGCGGTTCTTGGTGGGACCGCGGCAAGCTTCCTAGAACAATGGTTTGGTAGTATTTTAATGTTTAAAGTCGGGATTGGACACTGTTAATAATACTACGTTCTTCGGACCAATAATTGATACCGCGTGATCGATGGACAAGAGAAATTGAAAACCATCACCGGAGTTTCTGCGTTATTGTCAATTTTAAACTTGTGTTTGTCAAAAAAAATATTGTAAAAATACTAACAATTGCTAATCAATTACTATTTAATATAGATTTAAAGTCGAGTTGATTATATATAGTGAAATAAATGGATTGTTTGAAAATTATTCGAAATGAAGTTAAAAAATATATATTTAATATAAGGAAATGCTAGGTTTTAACTAAATTAATAATATCAAATTCATACTTAAAGTGAATTAAGTCTGATTAACTCATTAGATTTTGATATTTTTATTTTTATTAATTTTTTTTAATTTTTTTTATCTCTCTTAATAATTTAATATATAAATTTTATTATTTTTTCTCTTAATTTATATCGGTCACTCTTACTTTTTCTTACCTTTACAACAAAATATCCTAGCTCATTATAAGTTGATGATCTAATATGATTTGGTCTGGCCAATCAACTTTAAAGAGTAAGCCAATTTTCATATAAGCAAATTCACTTAAAGTTCACGCAAAAACACAATAAAATTTGAAAAATTTTTTAACACATACAAATGTCTATCTAGATTCAAAAAAATAAATGTCTATGTTGGTTTCTTACATAGACATAGAAATGTCTTTACTCAACTTTAAATGGATAGAAAATAGCCAAAGTAGTTCATGTATTTCTTTTTTTTTTTAAATAAAAAGCTCATTTACGTGCTTCAAAAAGTGAAAAATAAATAAGGAAAGACAAAATATGATACAGCAAATTAGCAATGCCGTAAATATCTTGAAAAAGAGTATATGGTTCAAATATGATTGAGGAGAATAATTTTGTTATAAGGATATGACGAAAATCAAATCCTAGTAAACATTAAGAAATTGTTTGCTAATAAAATGTGAATAAATGCATTTATTGACATAACTATTGATCAACTAGTCATTCAAAAAGTTAAGCAGAGAGACTAAAATAGAATTAAAAAATATATAAAATTTAAATATATAGAATTTAAATGGAAAAAAAGGAAAAAAAAAATCATCAAAAGATATATAGAAATCATTGAATTAGACCCATGTGTGTACATCTTGCTTAATTGAGCAGATTGTTGAAATTGGTCGCAATATCAAAGTGAGCGATAATAAGTATAAAAAATTGTGAAAAGAGATTGCTTTTAATTTCTTAACTCGTTCAACAAGTTTGTTTTGTAAGTCAATATGCTAGCTTAACATGTCAAATGTGTTGAACGGATTGGAAAATCAAGTGAAACTCTTCTAAGGTGACTACAAGGGTAATGTGTTTGAAATACACCTCTTTTTAGGAAAATCGTAAACCGACCAAACGTGGTGTACGAAGTAGTCACTACTAGAACAAGTCAGCTTAATTTATCAATTTTAATAAATTTAATATTTTAAATTATTTTAAATAATATTTTAATAAAATTTTATTGATAAAAAAATAGAACTGCTCTTTTTAAGATTGAAGTTCTTCAGTATATCAAATTTAGAACATATATTGTATGTGATATTTAATTGTTAAATAGTATAACTATATAGATAAATAAAAAACAATGAAATTTGAATTTTAAATTAATTATGAATTAATTTATACAAAAATTACAACATTTACCAAATTCTAAATTTCACAAATTTGGAAATGATATAAAAATTAAAATTTATTTCTAAACAAAAATAATTAAAAATGAATAACACTACATAACAGGGTTTATGTAATTAAAAATAATAAAAAGTGTTCGGTTCTATAATTTTGACCTGAATACTCTGAAATTGGGAGAAATACAATTGAATAGTGCGAATAGTATGAGTGAAGACTAAACGGAGATGTCTGCGGCGTTGTCCCACACGGCTAAGTAGTAGTTAGTCAACGGCGGGGAAGACTTCACCGACGACCATCTCTTTCGTGGAAGTTAGATCCTTCATTTGGCATGACAGGCTTTGCCCTTTTATTTCTAAGAATTTTTTTTTTTTTTATAAAATATTTTTATATTATTATTAGATGTAAGATTAATTTATATTTAAAATTAATTATTAATAATTTTTTTTAATCAATATTTTTTTATATTTAAGAATTTTTTTATTTTTAAATTTTTATTTTCATATTATCTTTATTTATTAAAATTTATATAATTAAATTTATTAAATTACATAATTTAAAGTATAAAATTTATCTAATCTCATGATTCACACTATTAAGGGGGGGAAAGATACAAACATTTATGTATGAGAACATCTTTTTCCTGCTCTTAAACCACTAAATCAATCTTAATAAAACCTTACAAATCACATTTATTGTCATTAGATATTATGAGGTCCATCCGTGAGTATGTTAGAACCACCGTATCAAGGGCAACAAATAACAAAATTTTGAGTAAAAATAACTATTCATTCTACTCAAATGAAAACTCATTTTCAAGATTCACATACTTTTAAATTAGTGACTATTTATTCATTTAAAAATTTCAATAAAATAAAATAAATAAATATATATCTTTATTTAAATAAAAAGAATAAATATAAATATTTTCCAACAAACGTTTTGTGTATTTAGAGTAAAAAGATTTAGTAAGAGTACCATTATTGAACTACTTTACCTGTATCCATCTGCATGATTATTAGTGGTGGTCATCAAGAGCAAAATAAAAAAAAAAAAAAAAAAACTGTACATAATGCCCATGGAAAATGTTAAGTATATAATGGTATCTTTTTTTTGTTTGTGTGCAAAATTGCAAAATTTTTATGGATATGTATATAGAAGTGTTGGTATAACCTTAATTTTCACATTTCTAAATAGAATTTAGCATAGTTATTTAGATAATTTTCATTGAAAATTGCAAATTGTGCAAAAACTTTCTGATCAAAATTGTGTTGAAAATATTTTTTAAGTGTTCTAAAATTACTGAAAAATCTTTTTGTTGGTAATTCTAGTTTTTACTACTTTTTAATGGAATAATCCGTTTGACAATATTAATATAAATAATAAAATTATAGATTTTAATTTCCAAAGCTAAAATAAATGAAAGAAATAAAATGAAAGGCTAATATATCTGTACGTTTTTTTTTTTTTGAAAAAAAATGCTAATTTGAGTAAATTGTGTAAATTTGCGCGATTTTCAATGTAAACATTAATTTAAAAGTTACACTTTTTTTCTCATTAATGAAAATATTCAGTAAGGGTGTCGACGATTTACTTTACAATTAAGTTTTAGACTAGCTGATCCATGATGAAATCTTATATTACACAGCACATTTAATGTAAGATCTAATTTTTATAAGAGGGGGTCGAAATTCGATTTCCTTCAAAGGCAATTATATAAATATCCTTTCTCCGATTATTTCTCATTAAAAAATCTAATATTAGCGTTTATGAAATTTAGAAAGTACTCCTAAGGCTATATTTGGTTTTAGGAATTGGAGTTGAGATTTAGAATTGTAATCTCATTATCAGTTTTGTGGAATTGGGTCAAAATTATAAATTTGGTATTTGATTATTATAAAGAATTAAGACAGAATTAGGAAAATTAAAAGCAAGTAAATGATTTTTGACAGCATTGATGGTGGTTCAATGACGATGGTAGAAGTTTGATAATAGTGTTAGTGACAATTAGTATACTGGTAGTGCAAATGCAATAATGACAATAGCGATACTAATAGTTATTTTGTGACAATAATAACAATGCTGCTAGGGATAATATATAATAATGTTCAATTGCAGTTATGGTTGTGGCAATGATGGCTTCAATAGTAGAGATGGTGCTGGTAGTGGCACAGCCATAATATTAGTAGTTTAATAGTGGTGATATTAATGATGATTCGATAATAATTGAGATAACACTGTTTTGATAATGGCAATAATAGTGGGGTACTGAGAGTTGAGTTTATAACAAGTTAATTTTTAAATTGGACAAGGATAGCTATAACAATATAAAGTGGTGTTGGTGTGGTGGTGTTTGACAACAATGGTGGTTCAGCAATAATGACAGTTAAAGGTGACTAGAAGAACAGTTATAATGGTGATAATAATATAAATTGCATCTTCTAATAGTTTTTCAACCCTTTATAATAAAATATGGAATTAGAATTCCAATTCTAATAGATATAACAAACAAAATTTGATATTAAAATGTTCAAATCCAATGCCACAATCCAAGTTTAGGCTTAATTCCAACAACAAACACACCCTAACGGTAAAATATCACTCTTATTTTCGAGGTTGAGTCTTGAGACCAGCATTGATCTAAATAGAGTGAGCGAGATTATTTACACATAAATTCATCATTGGCAGAGGTTAAGCTTCCCGATTTTCATCAACATCTACCTCTTGTTCAAAAGAAGCTTCTTGCCTGAGTTCAAGAGTATTTAGCTTCATCTAACCTTCACGAGCTTTGTTTACGGCAGTAGCATTCCTAGCCTCTTGGGCTGGACCGAAGAGTCTCTAACTCAGCTTTTGAACTTGCCAATTCAATTTCTAGTTCTTTTACCCTGGTCTCGAGATCCCTAGCACGAGCATGAGCCTCAGATGCTTCAGCAAAGTGGGAGGTAGGGAGATTATGAGCGGTCAATTCGGCCTACACAAGCACAAATGAGAATTCAAGACACTAATAAATTAGCACAAAAAATAATGATGTCCCCACTGTTTCTTCAATTACCCTTGAAATCTCCTCGTCCACCTTCTTCAATGATGTCTCTCCCTCCTCATCAACCTAAACTCCAGCAGTGTCCCTACCATCGACCTCTATGGCCTGATCTTCAGCAACTTCCTTAGGTTTTTCTAACCTTGGAACTTTTTGAACATCTCCATTACTAACCTGGACAGCACCATAGTTACGATTTTTCTCTTAATTTGCACTCCCACAATAAGAATTACCGACAGCTAGCATACCTATATATACTCTGACAGTCTGAGGCCAAAAGGCTTAGACTAAGGGGAAGCCACCCTATTCCAAAGTCAGGGCATGTCTTAATGATGGCAAATAGGGTATGAAGAAGCTATCCTATTATAAAGTCAGGGTATGCCTAAGCTTTACAAACAAAGTACTTCAAATCTTGCTAACTGAATTGAACCAATATACTGTCATATTAAGAAGGCAGCTAAAATTACCTGTGAACTTGGATTTTGTAAAGGATCACTGGCTGTTGATGAAGTTGCCTTTGCCTGGTTCTCCGAATGAGAAACTTCTCTAACAACTTCTGTATCTGCTTCTTTATTAACCTTAGATCAGCAAAACCAAAAGACAAAGTATTTGCTCAATACATTGTTATAATTGAGTAAGTATTGCAAATTAATTATTTACGTATTAACATTTGAAAACGGGATGATAATTTCTGGTGTGCTATTTAGTGACCTGTGAAGTGGACGCTTCAATTTCTGATCGTTCCCAAACTCCGAAGATTTCATCTTCATAGGGTGCAGTGGTTTCTTCCTTTGGATTTTCAGCCCTAATCTCTTCAGCAATAATGAATAATACATCCAACACCAAAGAGTAATTGTCACCACCAGATTCTGATATAAAAAATCATAGGAATTAGCAAATGAGCTAACAGGCCAAATTAAAAGCAACATTCTAAAACTTCGATATTCAGTAGTAGTGGGCTCGTACCTTCATTTTCCCTGTACTCGAGGCGAAAGTCGTAAAGACTAGAGGTTTTTGTTCTGCTTCTAGGATCAATTGTAGTTGAATCCAAAGAGAGTTGGGGACAATTGTGCACAAAACGGTATGTTACAGTGTGCAACTCAATCCCTTGGCAGACATGAGTGAGGTTGGGCAGCTGAATAAGGAACAGGTATTTCAGTTTCGGAAACTTAACTATGACCTGCCCTTTTCTCGCAAATAATTTTTGTAGCTGAGAGGAGGCTTTGTTGACGATTAGGACCTCTAATTCTGGGAACTCATAAGATGTGGAGATAGAGAAGGGAGCTTCCAAGTTGGGGCAATTTCTGATAATAACAGCCTTCAGCCATGGGAAGCATGCCTCATCAACTGGCTGTATTTCCTGGGCAAGAGAATTTGACACATTCTCATTTTGCTCTTCAATAATCTGCCTCAATTGTTTGCAGTCTTGGATGCATAGACAAGTCAACCGCGGCATGCTTTTGAAGACAGAGGCAGGGAACATGGCTTCCAATTTATTACATCCTTTAATTAGTAATCTTGTAAGATTTTGGAAGTATAGATGTTTGTGACCCTTACAAATATACTTCATCTCAGGTAGCTTTTCTAGCTGCAAAAATTTCAACTCTGAACTCATCACTTGTTCAACCATTACAACTCCTTCTCGCCAGAAAATGGCTTCTATTCGACAGTCATTTACATTCACACTTTCTAACTTGCTCAAGTTCTGGTCCTGTAAAAAGCATATAGAAAATTAGTCAAGTTTTTTGTGAGTTGATGTATAATAGAAGTCATAAAACATCTAAAAATAAAATCATAGATTTTCAGAAGGAGAAAAAAAAATATGGGAAAAGTGGTACCTCTTTATGGAAGTCAGTGATGGATTTGACAGTAAACCGCGGGCATCTAGCCAAATTGAACACCTTCAAAGAAACGCAGGTTGCATAGTAATTTTTAGGGCAAATACTGATCATGTTTCTTAGATCGTAGAGGGCGACTACTTCAAGAGCTGGGAGATCAATTTGAATCTCCGTAACATGATTTTGATCTTCATGGTAGTATTTTCCCAAAAAATATTCTAGTTGGCTACAATTTGCAACATACAGCTCTTTTAATTTTGGGAAGACAGAGCTACAATTCTGGCTAACATGATCATCTCCCACGTCTGCTATTATGGACTTTAGCCCATCACAAATTTCTACTCTCAATTTTTCCAATAACATTGTTTGAGCAACAGACAAAGTGAACAATGACATTAAATTGGGACTATAGTAGATACGCATGCTTCTGACATTGCACAAGATGCATGGCTGTCTCAAAAGACATTGAGCAGTGTGAAAATGAAGGTCCGACTTCTGTGATTCCTACAAAAATATATACGTTCTTAATTAAATCATAACCAAATGTGTGGACTAACTCAGTATAGATACAGTAGTAAGTAAAAATGATCAAAAGAGCGTAATAAATGGACAACTTTGAGGGAGAGAGTGGTACCAATGAGGTTGCAGGGTCTAGCTGTGTTGCCTTAGAATCAATGCCCATGTCCCCGCTTGATTCGGAACCAACTGTGGATATGAATTTCTCACATCCCTGAATTGTCACAGTTTTCAAATTTGGAAACATTGAGCCATAAACCTGTTGATCATCATCATTTAGAGCCATTCGCCCCTGTTCTTCCTCCTCTCCCTTAGAGGCAACTATGTATTTCAGTTCCTTGCAGCTCACAGCGCTTATTTCTTCCAATAGCTGGAGACTTCGAGCAATGGAAAGTGTGAACAGGGACGTAAACTGGGGACAACTTGCCAAATTGAAAACCTTCAGAGAAGCGCATGTTGCATTGTAGTTTGCAGGGCAAATGCTGATCATATTTTGTAGATTGTGTAAGGAGACCTTTTCCAGAGCTGGGAGATCTATTTGAGTATGATTTTGATCTTCATGTTTGTATTGTCCAAAGAAATATTCCAGTTGGTTACAATGCTTAATATACAGCTCTTTCAATTTTGGGAAGATAGGGCCACAATTCCTTCTACCATGATCAGCTATTATGGACTTTAGCCCACCACATTTTTCAACTCTCAATTCTTCCAACAACATTGTTTGAGTGACAGACAAAGTGAACAATGACATTAACTTCGCACAATTTTTGAGTTCCATGCTTCTCATATTGTTCAAGATGAGTGGTTGTCTCAAAAAATAGGGGGCAGTTTCTAAAGGGAGAAGCCATCTAGAGTCCAACATCTGCAAATGCTATAAAATTACATATGAGCTCAAATTAACGAGACCAAACGATTTGAATGTGCTTGCTTGTGTCTTGGTATATGTATACAGCTGATCAACACTTAATTATCTTTCATGTTCAATATTATTGATTTAACTACAGATATATACCAACTATTATTCTTATGAGTGTTGCGAAGATCAGTTATTGACCTAAACAATTTCGGAAGTAAGTGGTACATGTGAGAACTAGTTGTTTTTTAAAACAATGGCTTGTAAAATATCAAATTTATTCTTGATTGTTTAAACTAGCTCAAGAACTTTCAAAGGAAAAGTACGACCAATCTTCTATAACAATACTGGAGTCAGAAATAAAATTAAACAAATGATGAGAGAATGGTACCGATGAGGTTGTAGGGTCCTGTGTTCTCTGTGAGGAATCAATCGACTCTTGCGTTCTTGTTCTTGTTTTGAAAGAATCTGTGGATATGAATTCCGAGACCCGACCGCATCCTTGAATCTTCACACTGTTTAATTTTGGAAACATTGAACCATTACTCATTTGATCATCATCAGCTGGAAGTATTTCCTCTTGTTTTTCCTTCTTTCCCTCAAATTCAATTACGTGCTTGAGCTCCTTGCATCTGATTACTGTCAGTTCTTCCAGTTGCTTTAGACTTCGAGCTGTAGAAGCTGTGAAGAGAGATGTCAACATGGGACACTCCCTACAAATTAAGACCTTAAGTCCACTAAGGTTCAAATTTCCTACAAATAGTATGCCATGCAATCGGTTGCATTCCATCACAGCTATTTCTTGAAGCTTCTCAAAAAAGTTGGAAGGAGGTGGACTGTGGCATATTTCTTTTAAATTATCCATGCATGTGAGTTCTAGCCTAATCAACTTGCTGAATCCTGAAGATGGTGGATTGGTACTATCGATCAAGCACTGTATCTTAGAAGAAGATCTAAGCTTAAGTTCACTTAACTCATTCAAGTCTCCTCCTATTGCTGCGGCAAAATATGGGATTATAGTTGTGCAGTCTCCTTGCATTTCCCTCAAGTGGAGAATCTCTGCTTTTCGCACAAGACTCTTCATTGTTGCATTAGAGATGGAAGCATCAAGGTTTTCAATAGACACAGCTCTTGATATTGATCCCTTTACTGACTGAGATAAACCCATTCCCTGTCCTAATTGTAAATGGTACCTCTTCAACTCAGTTCGGGAAATGCTATCCTCATCAAACAGATTAGCAACCAGTTCACTGTCAAGCATTTCTTCCCATCCGTCATTGTCCATAAAATGTATTTCTTCTATCTGTGAAAGTTTGCCAATAACCTCATACGGATTCCTTCCAATTTCACAGCCTGTCAAACTCAACAATTTTAATTTCTTGAATTGCACAATACCATCAGGTAATTCATTGAATGAACAGTTACTCAATTCAAGAGTCTCAAGAACTACTTGTAGATGTCTCAGAATTGAAATGTCACCTAATTCGAAACCTGTAAGGCATAGGTTTCGGAGACTTTTTGACGATTCATCTGATACTGGCAAAGCTAAACTTGGCTTTTCTATCCACCATTCTTTATTATCAAGAGTCAAAATTTTGAGACCTTTAATTCCTTCAAAAAATTCTTTTGGAGGTACTTTTTTCCCCAATAATATTAGAATCTCAACTTTGGTGCAATCCAATCCATTCAGAAAGAGACTATTAGTGCAATACAAATACTTCATAGTGCCTTGTCTTACAATTGCATTCACTTTCTGTTCCATAATCACTTGAATCTCATGTTGCGCTATCCAGTGAGCTACATCACGCAATAAATCATGCATTTTGACACATCCTTCTTCCTCCCCTTCCATCAACAAGCAAGCACCCACGAGTTTCCTAATAGCTAAAAGAACATCATCCCTTGCTATTTCATATGAGTCAACTTCCATAGATAGGCCTAACCCTATAAAAAATCTAACTAAATGCTCTTGGGGAATTTCATAATCTTCTGGGAACAAAGAACATAACAAGAAGAGTTTCTTGGCCTTTTCATCCTCTAAATTTGTGTAACTTAGCTGAAGATTTTTGTAAATGATCAACTTTTCATCAACTCTGTGGATTGCTTTTAGTTCTGTCAAGCTTTTAAGTGCTGCCTTCCAAACGTTCTGTGGCTGTTGTTGCAAACTTCTTGCGATAGTTGCAATTGCAATTGGTAATTTTTTACATTCATTTGCAATTTGAGGTGCCAACCTTTTGATATCTTCGGTGGAATGTTCACTTAGGCCAGCATATGTTTGAAATAAAAGCCATGCATCCTCCTCAGATAACTGCTGCAGTTTTATCCTCACTTGGCAATTGGTTAAAGTGCTCGACTCACGTGAAGTTAGCAGAACTCTGCAACCATTGTGATAGCCCTCAAAAGGAATCCCAATGTCCTCAATTTTCAGTCCTTGCCATACATCATCTAATATTACAAGTAGTTTTTGTCCATTTGTTAATCTCAACAACAATTCCTTTGCTCTTATATCTATGTCATCTTCTTCTTTGAGATTCAAACCTAAAAGGCGTGCAATGGTATTTTGAACCTTCTTGATATTAGGATTATTAGAAATGACAGCAACTACCACCTTATCAAACAAATTTAATTCCTTAACTTTCTTACCCACATTTTTTGCTAACATTGTTTTTCCGCTTCCCCCCATCCCATGCAATCCCACCATATAATTAGTGCCATCTTCAAATGCCTTCAAGAGCATTTGGTAAGCTGAACCTCTGCTTTCAAAGTGAATGAAATCTTGCAACATTACACCTGGGAGTTCACGGGTCGTCCGACTTTGACAAAATGACTTGCGTTGAGTTCTCTTGCCTGAATTGTCTTTTCTGCAAGGTCTTTGCCTCGACGGTATTGCCAAATACAATTAGGAAACCATCCAAAAATCCATATCTCTTTCTTTTCGGTGTCTTCTTTAATGAGTTTCCTACTTTCAGTTAGCCAAAACTGAACATCTTGCAAAGGGGACTCATTGTTGTTGTTCGCCTCTTCAACATCTTCTTCTACTCTCTTCAATTTTGCTTCCAACTCATTCTTTTCAGTTTCGAAATCTTTCACAATACACGTGTAACAACAAAAGTAACGCGCTTGGCTAATGGTCAGATCCAGCAATTTGTTGGCAACATTTTTTACACAATCAATGAGGATGCAATCCATCTATAATGATATTAATGAACATAGAGTTATTTATGCATCATAGAACAATAACATACTTTGATTCCCTAAATAAATATAAAGGTAAATTACAAAGAAATCCCCTACACTTAGGTTGTGCAATGGATTTAAATTTGCTAATTTTCATTTTTTTTTACTTTAGTAACTTTCTCTCTTCATCTCTCTCTATATTTAAAATTGTAGATCCTAATCTCTCACTAGTGTTTCTTTTTTAATTTTATCTGTCTCTTTCTTATTGTACACATAACTTCTAGGATGGAAGTTACCCAATCCCAACCCGTGTGTAATTCACCCTCATTGGTTTCAATTAAACTAAATCACACCATTGCACTTTGCAATTGTTGCAATGTGCCACCCCCATCCAATTTCTATCATTAACCCCAAGTCTAAGCTAACTAATCATCACCTGCCTTGCACAAGATCACTAATCAAGATCAACCTAAAGACAAAGCCCTTACCCATAAATCTTAACCAAAATTGAATGAAGCATTTCACCCAAAGTTGATGCCACCCAAAAAGCCTAAGGAACAATTCCAATCTGAACGAAGCATGAATCATTCTTTTTGCATTGAAGATTGAATGAAGCAAAGTTGAAGCCACCAAAGGTTTAGATCGTGTAAGAATATTTGGGTTAAGATCATGCTTCAGTGGTTTGTTCATCCTCACTTTACGTTTCACTTTAGGGTTGCCCACATCTGTAACAACTTAAGCTTCATTCAGAAGGTGAGGAATAGATTGGGATTCGCTTCTTTAATTCAACAATGAGGTGGAAAGACAATGGATGATAGATTGGGGTTTTGGTGGTCCTCAAGCTCGACTTCAACTTTGCATGATGGAGTCTTGTGATAAGGATTCAATACAAAGAGGGCTTCGATCATGAGTGGCACATGATGCTTCAGTCAACAAGAATCTCAGTCAACGTTAATGACTAGATATCCATTTCATAGTTAGTGATATATACATCAACTGTGACGGTGTAATTTGGTTTAATTGGAACTATAAGGTGGTAAATTGCACAATAAGTTGAGTGTAGGAAAATTTTATGTAATTTATTCTAATAATAATAAGAAGAAGAAGAACAATAACAACAATAAATGCATCATCAACGACATACTTTAACAATAAAAGTAAATCATGAATAATAAAAAATAGCAATTAATATTTTATATTTTTAAATAAAAACCAATATTTCTTTTGTATACAAAAGTTAAAGGAGAGGAAAAGTCATCCCATTCTAAGTTTAAGACATGCCACAGGTTTCAATAAAGATTTATTAAAGTATTTATAAATCATTTATCAATGAAGACTACTAACAAAAAAAATTTAAACGTAAGCTTTACAAATGAATTATTTCCAATCTTATCAGCAAAACCACCTCGTTGGCAAATAAAAGCCATCATTATAATTATATATAGACCTTCTGTATTTATATATTAAATGAATACTATATCTGAAAAACCAAAAGTCAAAAAAATTTGATTACTTATAATATGTGTTGTTGTTGTATAATGTGTTTATCAAAAGTTTTATTCACCATTATACTATTTAATTAGAAATTTAAATTATTTTAAAACTTAACAAATATTCTCTTCTTAAAAATGAAATTCTACTTTTTAAACCTTATTTTAAGTTATTATAAATTTTAATTTTATGTGAATCAGAAATCAAACTCTATTTTATATCTTTTGTTTACAAAATATATAATATTTACTCTTTTTATTGAATATAATTTTAATTATTTAACCGCATAAAACTTAGAATAAAATTTTAATAATTAGAATATTATTTTATTATAAAAAGTTAGCTTACTTTTCACAAATATTTATTATTAGAAATTAAACACTACTTTATATTCATGTTTAATTATAAATCAAATTCTTTTTGTATATTTACAGAGTTTTGAGTTTTTTCTTTAATATAATAAAATATCGATTATTTGTCCACATAAACTTATAATCTTTTGAAAAAATATTATTTATCAAAGTAAAATTTCGTTTAAATGCAAATTATCTAAGATATTAATAAATTAAAATTTTTGAAATAATATTTTTTTATAAAATTTTCAATATTATAATTTATGAAATATTTTGTGTAATATTAATTATTTGATGAAAATAAATAGAAAATTTTGGCTACTCTACAACTATGTTTTAATTTCACATACAACGTAAGTATTTAAGTTTAACAATAAAAATATATACATTTTTTATGATACAGTTCAATCCAGACAGTTCACGCTTTTAGCCTAGTGAACTCTTATTCCACTGTAATCTCCTATTCTCGGAATGCTTGCAACCACGTTTATAAGCAGCTAATTTTCATAAATTTTATAATTTATTTTTGAAATTTCATAATTAAAATTTTATAAAATAAAAATAATATAAAAATCAATGTATAAAAATAAAGTGACTGTTTAATGGCCTATATATTGATTCTGTCAAGTGAAATAAACTTTTATTCTGTATAGAATATTTTAGATTGACTTGTTAAATTAGTTATAAATATGAAATTTGTCATATGAAACAAAACTAATTATTTTATTATTTAAATAAATAAAAAAACATATGAATATATGAGTTATATAAAAGAAAAAACATATACGGGTCGGGCCGGAAAGGGAATTGGTGCAAACCCAGTTTTCATCATTGATTTGGTAATATTTAAAAATAATTTGCTCCCAAAAACCATCAAAATATAATTGATTTCATAATTACAAAAAAAAAAATCGATTCAAAACCTCTATATCGTGGTTATACCAATAGAGACATATCTGTGGGAATCGCTTGTATATCTTTCCCAATTATTTGTTATAAATTGTTCCACAAGGAACTCCAAGAACTGTGGGAATTGCATTATTCTTGTCTCAAGTTTGTATATATCTGGAAACAATATCATTTTCTTTTTGACTATTTTTTAATCTCACATGCAACGTATGTACTTTGGCGTCCACAAAGCACTGCTACATTTTTTACTGTTGTATGCACAGATAACTGCATGGAGACATCATTATAGATGGAAATACATATATATATAAGAAAATATATAGAAGGCTGCAAAACTAATTTTGTTTTTATAAAAAAAGAGAACAATACGCGGACAGTTAATATAATTGAAAAGAGAGGAACATATTTTTGTAATTGCAAAGACCCACCTGATCTCCAAGATTTTTTGAGTAATCCAATATTCTCCACTTTCAGAACAGCAATTTTTTTTTGCCCTAAGAATGATCAACGGAGAACAATTGCTGGCGAGTCATATATCAAGAATTAAATACAAACAAGACTATTATAGAAATAGACCAAGAAACAGAAGTACATATCATTCTAGGGGGAAATTTTTCAGATCTTGAGAAATAGATTCGCTCAAATAAAATTCTGTGTTCAAAATTTATCTATTTTTAAATTAATAAACACTCACTGATCACAAGTACTGAAATTTTTATATTCTGAGAACTTAAAAGTCAATTTGCAATATCAATTTTATCACAGGTTTGTCTTTTTCTTTCCAAAAAATTCAGTTCTTTTGCAATCACACATCTCATTTGATAATTTGATATATTTTCATAAAAAGAAAATCATCGCACAGCTAAAATATTAGTTTATTGTATTTAGAAAAAAATTGACAAAAAAATAGAAAATAATTTTAAATATATATACATATATATATATAATTCAAATTAAATGACTGATCGATCTGTATATATTATCTATTGAAATATCTTAGTTATGTATAACAAAATAATTGTTAAAGGAGTTACATTAATATTCAAAGAATATGACAAAGAGCTATGTTTTTGTAACAGTTCGACCTACCTCTTCAATAATTTTCAGCGGGTGGAACACCACAAGCTTCTTCACTTCAAAGGGACAGAATTTTTTGTTTTTTTTTGTTTTTTCCTTTTTTGGGTATAATGAAACGAAAAGAGAACAAAGGAACAGAAAAAAAGAGTTGGCAAAGCTTCAAACAGTAATTTTAGAAGCAAACTAGGAAGCAGTAGGAGTAAGGTAGGATATCTGAGAGGTAATCAAACAAGACTGGCAATTCCACATACCACTGGGATTTTTGTTTTTACCCTAATTTTACAGAGTGCAGAAAGAGAAGGAGTCCAATAAAGAGTAAACACAGAAAATGAGTCGAAATGAACAGTTGGAAAAAGGCAGCAGAAGCAGAAGGATTTGATAAAAGGGAAGATTTGATCTGACACATATCTATGGCAATGAGTTCACTTCAAAGGGACGGAATTTTTTGTTTTTTTTGTTTTTTCCTTTTTTGGGTATATATGAAACGAAAAGAGAACAAGTAACGGCAAAGCTTCAAACAGTAATTTTAGAAGCAGAGTAGGGAGCAGTACGATGGAATATCTGAAAGGTAATCAAACAAGACTGGCAATTCCAGATACCACTGGGATTTTTGTTTTTACCCTAATTTTACAGAGTGCAGAAAGAGAGAAGGAGTCCAATAAAGAGTAAACACAGAAAATGAGTTAAAATGAGCAGTTGGAGAAAGGCGGCATGAGCAGAAGGATTTGATAAGTTGAGGGAAGATTTGATCTGACGGATATGTATGGCAATGAGTCTGATGAGGTCAAGTCCATTCTATGCACCTGCCAGTTCACCTGTTCACCCAGCAACGACATAGAAGTTGCAATTAAGTCAAGGTCTTCCTTTTCTAGTATTGCCTTCTTCATGGCGTCATCATCTTCACCTCTAGAAATCAAGTAAATACAAGAAAACATGGTGGAGTCCCGTATTTACAATTGAAAACGAAATGAGCAACAGCTTTGAAATCCCGGGAGACATGGGAATATATGTCATTTTCATTTATTTGGATTCTTAATTCAAAATTATAGGGTAAAATAAAAGTAAAGTAGAAATAAAATTTTAAAAATAAGAAAAGTTAATGAAAAATAAAATTTATAAATTAGATTTAAATTTATATTAAAAAGATTAAAAAAATTCCAATAAATAAATATAATAAAAAATACCAAAGTAAATGAAGATTAAATGTAGGATAGAAATTCCATTTCCATCGTGTCCCAACGAAAAGCTAGATGCCCCGCGAAATTTCCCGGAGTACATATGACAGCAAAAGTAAATTCAATTCAGAAAACAATGTTGGATTGGTTAAGAAAACAGCGACGACTTTGTATTGTCCCAAGTCTTCCTAAAAGATTTCTTTATTAGTCGCAAGCGTAATGATTGTTGGAAAAAAAATGAAAAAATGATGCATTATGGTGTTTTTCTTAAAATTTTATAGCTTTTTATTTTTTTAATACATAGTTCTTGTCGCTTGTTGTGGCATGATATAGACAAGAGGCGAATAAAAGGACCACACCGGCGAGGAGACAGCGAGGAACGTTTCTTTTCCTTTTATATAAAATATAAGGCGCATTTGGTATCCAAACCATGTTTCGTGTGTCTCTCGAGGAGTTTTCCTTTAAAAGTTTTCCAATAGCAGGGCCCGTTTTGGACATTTCAGGGAAATCGGCAGCTGCCAGCGTAACTTCGCTGCAAATTCAATTAAGAAAACAAAGTTAGGATTTATTAAGAAGAGCATGGCCCAGTGTGGTCACCCACGAACGACTTTGTTTTGTGCAAGTGGTTTTTTTTTTTCAGTTAAGCAAAGGGGCTAAAGTCCAAAAGCGGCAGAAAACTAGCTAATAGACAGAAATCTACTCCTACCAGAACCATGGAGGTCATCATAATACAAAGACTTTGTTATGTCCAAGTCTTTGTAAAAGGGATTTTTTTTTTCAATAAAGTAAATTGTGCTTTTCTTCCAACGCGTATTCAATTTTGTCTTTTTTTTTGTTTTTTGGCGTCAGAACGCGCATTCAATTTAAAACACAAAGTAAGATTTTTAATAATGTGTTTTCTACGTAGGAACTAAGGAAGGCATCAATTGTATGCTGTTAAGATTCTTCCGTGAATTGCTGGAGAGGATAACAGCGGCCAGCGGGAAGCCTCTGTCTGCTTCTATATGTGATATAACAGATTTTACAACTTCAATTTTAAAAATATTTATTTAAAATTTTGAATCATTTAATTTATTAAATTTTATAAATTAATATATAAAATATAATATTTTAATATATTATAATCATTTTTATGAGTGTTTGATACAAAATATTTAATAAAAGTTAAATTTTCATGATATAATAAAACCATCTTGCTTCCCATGTAGCTTTGAGTAGGACGCAGTTTTGGAAAAAATAAATTCAGTAAACACGAGTTATTAAATGTTAGTGCATCACTAGATTTGTTAATATTAAATTTAATTTACGAAACTTTATAAAATTAATAATTTAATTTTTTAAATGAGATTTTAATAAGTGAAAATTAAACAATTTTTGTATTCGAATTGGCCTCAATCAAAATTCTTATTTTTTCAAGAAAAATAATATTTCTAATAAAAAAATAAATATAAAATTAAAAAATAATAAAATAATAAAACTAACACATTATAAAACAAATAAAAATAAAAATAAAACAATCATATCCCCTATCAGGAAAGTCATAAAATAATATAACCATCTTGCTTCGTCTGTAACTTAGGAAACTAGGAGTAGTAGAAAGGGCATTGCAAGCCCTTTTTTTTTTTTTTATAACTAACTATGTTCCTCAGGCTATGTTAGGACATATGGGTTCCGTTAAATGAGTAGCACATAAGTTACTTCTACAACCTAATTTTTATTTAATATTTTAGTCATTAGGTACGTGCTTTTAAACTACTTAAATTTTATATTTTAGTATATAAGATTTTAAAAATTTAATAATATAAATTATATTAATTAAAAATTATATAAAAATTAAAAATTAAATAAATAAATAAATCCTGAATTAGTCAGTGTGACTTACCTTCTAGAATTAACATGATTAAGGCACCATTAATTTCTTCACAGGAAAGTGTACCGGACATATCAGTAGGTACGTGTTTTTAAACTACTTAAATTTTATATTTTAATATATAAGATTAAAAAAATTAAAAAATCCAGTAAATAAATATAATAAAAATTTTACCAAAATAAATAAACATTAAATATAGGATTGAAATTCCATTTCCATCGTGTCCCAACCAAAAGCTAGATGCTCCGCGAAAGTTCCTGGAGTACATATGTGGGCAAAAGTAAATTCAATTCAGAAAACAATGCTGGATTGGTTAAGAAAACAGCGACGACTTTGTAATGTCCAAGTCTTTCTAAAAGATTTCTTTTTTAGTCGCACGCGTAATGATTGTTGGAAAAAGAAAAAAGAAAAAATGGTGCATTATGGAGTTTTTCTTAAAAAGATTTTATAGCTTTTTATTTTTTTAGTACATAGTTCTTGTCGCTTGTTGTGGCATGACATAGACAAGAGGCGAATAAAAGGCCCACACCGGCTATGGGAGACAGCGAGGAACGTTTCTTTTCCTTTTATATAAAATATAAGGCGCATTTGGTATTTTCAGGTCTCTCGAGGAGTTTTCCTTTAGAAGTTACCAACAGCAGGGCCCGTTTTGGACATTTCAAGGAAATCGGCAGCTGCCAGCATAGCTTCTTTGCAAATTCAATTAAGAAAACAAAGTTAGGATTTACTAAGAAGAGCATGGACCAGTGTGGTGTGGTTTTTTTTTTTTTTTTTTTCCAGTTAAGCAAGGGGGGCTAAAAGTCCGAAAGCAGCAGAAAACTAGCTAATAGACAGAAATCTACTCCAACCAGACCCACAGAGGACATCATTATATAAGAGTAATGCTATTTTTATGTCATTAAACGTATACATTGTCGATCTGTCTTTATTTTTTTAATAAAAAGGTTCACTCTTTTTTTTATTTTTTTCTCATGTAAAATGTGAATATAAGAAAAACATTAGTACATAGACGGGATGCATCTTTTCCGTTATACAAAGACTTTGCTGTGGCGAAGTCTTTATAAAGGGTTTTTTAGTGGAGTAAGTGTCCTTCTTACGACCCGGCCCCTTCAGGCATTATCACAATTCCCAATAATTGGTGCACACCCTCCAATAAAGTGAATATGTGCTTTTCTTCCAACGCGTTTTCAATTTTGCTTTTTCGGTCAGAACGCGCATTCAATTTAAAACACAAAATAGGATTTTTAATAATGTGTTTTCTACGTAGGAACTAAGGAAGGCATCAACTTCTTGTACCCAAAAAAAAAAGGAAGCCATCAACTGTATGCTGTTAAGTAAGAAGATTCTTCCGTGAATTGCTGGAGAGGATAATAGCGGCTAGCGGGAAGCCTTTCTCTGCTTCTATATATGATATAACAGTTTTTACAAATTCAATTTTAAAAATATTTATTTAAAATTTTGAATTATTTAATTTATTAAATTTTACAAATTAACATATCAAGTTTAATATTTTAATATATTATAATCATTTTTAGGAGTGTTCAATACAAAATATTTAATAAAAGTTAAATTTTCATGATATAATATAACCATCTTGCTTCCTATGTAACTTTGAGTAGGACACAGTTTTGGGAAAAAAAATTCAATAAAGACGAGTTATTAAATGTTCGTACATCACTAGATTTTTGAATATTAAATTTAATTTATGAAATTTTATAAAATTAATAATTTAATTTTTTAAATAAAATTTTAATAAATGAGAATTAAAAGAATAAACAATTTTTGTATTCGAATTGGCCTCAATCAAAATTCTTATTTTTTTAAGAAAATAAGATGTGTAATAAAAAAATATAAAATTAAAAAAATAATAAAATAATAAAACTAACACATTATAAAACAAATAAAAATAAAAATAAAATAATCATATTCCCTATCAGGAAAGTCATAAAACAATATAACCATCTTGCTTTTCTTTTACTATGTTCCTCCAGTTATGTTATGATATTGATTTATGCACCTTATCTCAGGTACATGGCAGAAAGGGACAGCTCCTCCATAGGGCCACACCACTTGCTGAATAGTTGGCTGAGGCTCTTCTTTCTTCTCTTCCTTCTTCTCTTCCACAGGGCCAACGCTGACCAGCTCTGCATACCCAACATTCTTTCTGAGCAGACTTGTGAGAACAGCGGCATCGACCCCTTCCCCTCTTACCTCTATTTGTTCCTTGTCCTCCCCTGGAAATATCAAAGTAATTTACCATTGCTGAACATGTGAAATCCATATAAACAGATAGTTTGTAAATGCCCACTTCCCCTTTTTTTTTTTGGCCAAAATGCATAATCATAAACATAAGGCGACAAGTTAAGATGCGTGCCACATCAAAACAGACTATCAGGACCTCACAACCGTTGGGATGTTGCCTTCCAATCGCAAATGAGTCAGCGAGTTAATGAGTTTCCTTTTTAATAAGTTGCATATTGCTAACCTCAATTGAAAGTTAAAGAAAATTTAACCCCACAAATTTTTATATTAACTGCTTATAAATGTTTTTGTTATATATTAACTTGTTAAGTTTTACATTTTAATTTATAAGATTTAATAAATTAATAATTTAAATTTTTAAATAAATATTTAATAATATTTAATTTATAAAAATAATAAAATTAAAAGTTAAAAAGAAAATTTTACACCAATAGTTATTTAATAAAAATAGTTTGCATCGAATTTAACAATTTAATTTTTAAAATTTAATGAATTTAATAATTTAAATTATTTTAAATTTCAATATTTATAAATATGTAATTTGTAAGAATAGCATAAATCAAGTTAAAACTCCACCAATTTTTTTTTATCTCATGCAAATCCAATTTTCTTCAGTAGAATTGAAAAGAAATTGAAGTTTCAAAGTATAATTTCAATTTGAATTTTGTTAAAATTGAAATTAAATCAATTTTTGAAATTTATTTTTAATTATATTATTAAAGAATAATTAAAATGAATTTTAATTTAAAATTTTTAAATATAGCCTAAAAGGTACTAATATGTTATAATTTTATTTTTATTTAATTTTTATAATACAAAATCTAAACAATTAAATTTAAGTTAAAATGTATTGGACCCCTTTCAACTTTAGATGATGTACACACAATCTCCTTATACTTTAAAAGATACCAATATACTTCCTTAAACTTTTTTTTAATAACTAACTCTTAATTTTACTGTTAATTTTAGCACACGTCTTCTATTTTAACTTATACTTTAAGAGCAAGGCACATATTAGAATCTAGCTCCAAATTTTTTTAGGAGAGGAAGATTCAAACAGCTGAACAGCTTACTAGTTAAGCATGTGGCTTACTGGGTTGAGGAACTAACTACTCCCTTTGGATTTTGGACTGCAATTCGGTGGCTTCTCTAGATGCCCCTTGCTCCCATGGATGACATCTTTGAGATTCGTTACAGATCTTGAGCGCCCTGATATGTGAGATTTGTTGTGGACCTCGAACATCCTAACCTTCCTGTTCTTTTAGTGAATATTGTGCTTAAATGCTTTCTTGATTTACGGTCATCAACATCTGATGACTTTGATTTGCAGTGTAGAGACCTTTTCAAAGAGAACGACACTATTGGCATCTTATCCTGTAATTTTCCCCCCTTCCCTCTTCTCCCTCCACTTTTGCTTGGACTTCAACTAGAATCCCAGGCTCCAAAGCACTTCAATTTTAACTCTTATTCTAAAAGCAGAGAGAAAGAGAAAAGACACCAACAATTCTACTCTACCATTTAATTTACCATTTAATTTCTAGTTTCTAGTTTCTACTACGGCCAAAAACAACCCCTTTTCCAAAAATTTCTTTCTTGTTTTCAGGAAAACAATAAACATCAAAAGGCTAAGAAGAAACTTGATTTTTATCACAAAAAGAAAATTTAAAATCTCTTCACCAGACATGCTAAAAATTTCAAAGTACGAATGTCACAGTAAAGAGCATTGTGAAGGGCACTCCTGCTCTGTCGCACAAAACATTTTGGAAGCTTTCATAGAGTGGAGTCCATGAGGGAAGCCATTAGAGATAAATTTCAGAATGATGGCCATTGCAGAGAGAGATAAGTGTTAAAATTAACAGCAAAGTTAATTGAAGGGGTTAGTTATACAAAAATAAAAGTTTAAAGATGTATATTGTTGCCTTTTATAGTATAAGGATCAATAAAAGTTAAAGAGGATTCAATACATTTTACTTTTAAATTTATTAAATCTTATTGACTAAATTGTAAACTCAACTAACGAATCACTTATATCATTTATAAGACCATTATATTTCTAGTTTTAAATGAGAATAACTTTTCATATCCTAAAATGTTGTGAAAATTAAAAATCACATTGTGTGTTCATTAATATATTTGTTTTCAAAAACAATTGATCAAGCCAATATCAGTGGTAACAATAGAAACAACTATCTCTAATATGAATATCTTAATGAATCAAATATAGAATTATATGGGAATGAAGGGCTAAATGATGCTTGGTTGGTTATTTATTTTATTCTCATAAATTAAAATTTATAAAATTTTTATTTAAAAAATATAATTTACTAAATTTTGTAATTCATGGTACTTGATAAATCTAACTCATATTTTATGAATGTTTAATTTCATATTTAAGGGTATAATTTAAATTTAAATATTTAGTAAATATGTAATTTGTAAGAATAGCATAAATCAAGTTAAAACTCCAACAAATTTTTTTTAATCTCATGGAAATCCAATTTTTTTTAGTAGAATTGAAAAGGAGTTGAAGTTTCAAAGTATAATCTCATTTTGAATTTTGTTAAAATTGAAATTAAATCAATTTTTGAAATTTATTTTTAATTATATTATAAAGAATAATTAAAATGAATTTTAATTTAAAATTTTTAAATATATCCTAAAAGGTACTATTATTTCATAATTTTATTTTTACTTAATTCTCACAATACAAAATCTATATCATTAAATTTAAGTTAAAATATATTGGACCCTCTTCAATTTTTTATGATGTACACACAATCTTATTGTACTTTAAAAGATATCAATATACCTTCTTAAACTTTTTTTTAATATCTAACTCTTAATTTTACTGTTAATTTTAACACATGCCTTATATTTTAACTTATACTTTAAGAGCAAGGCACATATTAGAATCTAGCTCTAAATTTTTTTAGGAGAGGAAGATTCAAACAGCTGAACAGCTAACTAGTTAAACATGTGCCTTATTGGGTTGAGGAACTAACTACTCCCTTTGGATTTTGGACTGCAATTCGGTGGCCTCTCTAGGTGCCCCTTGCTCCCATGGATGACATCTTTGAGATTCGTTATAGATCTTGAGCACACTGATACTTTGAGATTTGTTATGGACCTCGAACATCCTAACCTTCCTGTCCTTTTAGTGAATATTGTGCTTAAAGGCTTTCTTGATTTACGATCATCAAACATCTGATGACTTTGATTTGCAGTGTAGAGACCTTTTCAAAGAGAACCACACTATTGGCATGTTATCCTGTAATTTTCCCCCCTTCCCTCTTTTCCTCCCACTTTTGCTTGGACTTCAAGTAGACTCCCAAGCTCCAAAGCACTTTAATTCAAACTCTAAATCTAAAAGCAGAGAGAAAGAGAAAAGATACCAACAATTCTACTTTACTATTTAATTTCTAGTTTCTAGTTTCTACTATGGCCAAAAATAACCCCTTTTCCAAAAATTTCTTTCTTGTTTCCAGGAAAACAATAAACATCAAAAGGCTAAGAAGAAACTTGATTTTTATCACAAAAAGAAAATTTAAAATCTCTTCACCAGACATCCTAAAAATTTCAAAGTACAAATGTCACAGTAAAGAGCATTGTGAAGGGCACTCCTCCGTCACACAAAACATTTTGGAAGCTTTCATATAGTGAAGTCCATGAGGGAAGCCATTAGAGATAAATTTCAAAATGATGGCCATTGCAGAGAGACATAAGTGTTAAAATTAACAGCAAAGTTAATTGAAGGATTTAGTTATATAAAAATAAAAGTAAAGATATATATTATTGCCTTTTATAGTATAAGGATCAACAAAAGTTGAAGAGGGTGCAATGTATTTTAATTTTAAATTTATTAAATTTTAATGACTAAATTATAGACTCAACTATTGAACCACTTACATCATTTTAAAGGCCATTATATTTCTAGTTTTAAATGAGAATAACTTTTCATATCCTAAAATATTGTGAAAATTAAAAATCACATTGTCTATTCATTAATATATCTATTTTCAAAAACAATTGATCAAGTCAATATCAGTGGTAACAATTCAAACAACTATCTCTAATATGAATATCATAATGAATCAAATGTAGAATTATAAGGGAATGAAGGGCTAAATGATGCTTGGTTGGTTATTTATTTTATTCTCATAAATTAAAAATTACAAAATTTTTATTTAAAAATATAATTTATTAAATTTTATAATTCATAGTACTTAATAAATCTAACTCACATTTTATGAATATTTAAAAATTTCCCATTTAATGGTATTACATTTTTCTTATTGTCCATATTATATTATGTTTGATTATCTTTTTGTTTAATTATATATGGAGTTAAGACATTGTAAGGGGGAGAAGAAAAGTGC
This sequence comes from Dicorynia guianensis, assembly GCA_037013595.1. NCBI lineage: Eukaryota > Viridiplantae > Streptophyta > Magnoliopsida > Fabales > Fabaceae > Dicorynia > Dicorynia guianensis. The sequence goes on from JASUAB010000005.1 coordinate 32,539,413, forward strand.
AAGTACAAAACTTTATTTCAATTAATTAGCTCTCCTTTCATCTTTCTCCTTTCTCATGAAGGCTGCCATTGAAGCCAATCGTATTATTAAATGGGCATACTTGAATACTCATTCATTTTAAAATAAACTATTAAATAAAATTATATTTTATAATTTAATTTGTAGATTTAATAAATATATTAAATTTTAAATAATTAATTAATACAATTTAATTTATAAAAATAGAAATCTTGTCTTGACTTATATTCAATTATTTAATATGACACGTGGAGCTTGTCTTTGTGCAAATGGATGTTATCAGATGCCTCCTCTCACTTATCAGCATTCAATTACAATACTTGGGTATGCCACGTTGCAATTAAAACGACAGAAACAAAATCCATCAAACATCTCAACCATGCTGCCAATTATCTCAACCAATGTCCTTGTTGCCGTATAACACCAAAATTAAAATGGCATTACCCTAACCTCAAAAGTTAGAGGTGGTGGGTCACTAGCGAAGGACAAATCTTTAGAAAGATCTACAAAATGTAGGCTTAAAGCGGATCCCCTTGGCACTATTAGCTCCACCATCTCTTCAAGTCTCCATCTTTCTTTCTTTTTCTTCTTCTTCCTAATTGCTGCAGCCCGGAACTTTCCTGTGTCTTTTTGCCTTCGTTTGTTTCAGCATGCACTCCTTTAAATTCCACGCTGTTTTGTGATTGAAGTCATGGAAGAAGAAAGTGAGCCAGAAAAGCAGAGAGAGAGAGAGAATGGTTCTTGCTATGATATTTCTCCCTTAGCTACCATCTTAGACCAGTTCATGTTTTCTGCTACCCGTACTTGGCAATTTCAAATTTAGGTCAGCCAAGTAGCCTCGTTTGAATTGAAGCCAGGCCAAGCCTTGGTTTGTTTAGATTCAGTTTTCATTACTATTACCGTAACTGCTAGGGAAATTAGATTAAGTCAGAGCCATATGAATTAATTGATATATAAATTTCTGACATTTTCTTAGTGTCAATTGTAAGCAGGCATTTTGGCATTACCTCTGATTATTATTATTATTATTATTATTACATAAACTAAGGAAGCAAGTTACATTTAGGCATTACTTCATGTGGGGTCTAAACCATTTTTACAAAAGTTTGTGTTTTAGACTACAATAGAAGCAAATTGTTTGAGTAGCACCAAAATATTGATATCTGCCTGGCTTCCTGGATGCCAACTGAGAAATTAGTCAACATTATGTTTACTCTTCCTGGTTGGCATTAAGGGAGCCAAGCAGGCCCTTAACATATAAGAGGCCTTTTCCAAGGCTCTAGAAATAGAAACCTTTTGGGTCTCTGAAGTTCAATTATTATCAATGCAACAGTATGGATGCAGGTAAACCATATCTGCAACCCTACACTTTTGGCCTGTTATGCATTACAATGACATTGTCACAAAGATAATGAGTGCCCAATTGCAAAGAGCGTATATACAAACGGTTGTATAGAACACACCATTAGGGTTTTTTTACTTTGTAACCGAGCCAACTATTTTAACAAATGGATTTTTATACAAAATAAATTACTATTTTAATCCCTAAAAAATAGCAACTCTGTTAATCTGATTATCGAAAAATTTGTCTCAACTACATTATTTAAAAATAAATTTTATTTCAATTTTATTTTTTGTTAAATAATAATATACATACAAATAAATTTTACATACAATTTACACACACCCTCTTATTCTCGTTCATTATTTTCCCTCGTCTCCAAATTTTATCTCTCACAGAATACCAAAAGCATAAACTCCTGCAAATAAACCTGACATTTTCCATTAGTAAAATTGCTCCCACCTTATCACCTCACTTTCCATCTCAGGTTATCTAACAATCTTTTAAAACAGACCTCAAATCTTTCATGTATCTATCAAATAAAAAATAAAAGAAAAAAGGAAAAAGGAAATGAGATTAGAAATGGAGATGACACTGCACGGAGGCTGCAGAGGCAGCAGCCTCGCTGCTGCGCGTCGCCGGAGAGGTGAGCCCAAAACGGCTCCCTCTCGGGCGCCAGCAGACCCCAACGGCACCCCCAACTAACCAGGCAGAGAGAGAGAAGGGCGGGCTCTCTCTTCCCTCTCACTTTTAAAACAGTCTTTCTCACTCTAAACAAAAATACATGACTACTCTTCTAATATTTAAAGTAACAAAGCAAGAGATTTATTCAGCATTGTGTTTCTCATTGTTATTATCCTTGTCTTAGAGACCAAATTCAGGGATGCTGGCTTTCATTGAATCGTTGCAGGGAAGGCAGCAACCAAGAATCCCAGTTGGTGCCATACGAACCTGCACTCTGCACGCAGTTGCACCACTGACGATGGCTACGGACAGCCTCAACTTCGTGGTTTCCCAGCTGAAATTTGGTGTGGGAGGGGAAGTGAAAAAGCTAAGGATATGGCTGCCTGCTGCTTTTATAAGAACGAAGAAGATGGACTGTCATAAAAAAAGAAGATGGGATCCTGAGAGAGAAGAATGAGATGGAGAGTGAGGTGTTGAGTTGTAGACACTTTACCAATTTAGGGTGCCACATCATCATCGCATTGGAATTTAACAAGAAATGATTTGTCCAGGCATTTAAATTCACATTTACTTTTTAGAAAATAAAACGAAAAATAACACAACAAGAAAGAGATGAGAGCATTGATAAATGCTGAAGCTGAAGTTACATAAAAAATATAAGCAAAAATGTGGATTCAAATATATAAAAATAACATCTCTCGAATTTAAGTGAAACCTTAATAAGGATTAAAATTGATTTAAAATTAATTATTAATTAATATAATTGAGATAAAAAAATTTTAGCGACCAAAATAATAAAGATATTAGTTTTGAGAGATTAAAATAATAACTTTTTTAAATTTTATATTTATATTAAATTTAAATTATTAATTTTATTAATATTATAAATTAAATTTTAAATTTTAAAAATTAAACTACTTACAAATCATTTATGAAATCTTATGCTCTACAATTTCATAAGAATACAAATACTTCTTGTATTAAATAAGATAGTTTTAACTTGACATGTCCAATTCTAATTTATTTCGTTTAATTCATGTAAAGGAATATTTATTGATACGTGCTTATTATTATTATTATTTTACAAAAAGTTATAATATAAGAATTATATTTAAAAATAATAATAAAATTAAATTTAATTATTTGAATTAAGTTTAAATTTTTTATTCTTTATTATTTTAATATTTGATCTCTATAAAAGATAGTTTGATATTTAATTTTTGTCTGAAGTAGTTAAATCAATTTTTTTTTAATTATTCTTAATATATTTTTGAAAAGAAAAGTTCTTAACCTTAATTTTGTTTCGCTTGCATTTAATCATGCTTGTTACCCATCGTTGTAAAGTACAAAAAAATTGCAAGAATTTTCTGAAAGCATGATTCAAGTCAAGAGTATGATTATTTTCTTTCTTTTATATATCAGAGATATTTTCAAAAGAACACCAAATTTGACTGTTTAACAAGTAACATGATAAACATCTTTTCCTCTCAAACCTACGAAGGAAGAAGAACCACACAATCAAGTCAAGAAATATCAAAGTCGACGGTGTACCAGGAAACAAAAGTAATAAACATGATAGGACCTGGACCTATATAACCCCATTATTAAATGAGCATTAATATTTTTACACTCAAATATGAATATTCTTTTGATTATACGTTCAATGTACATAATAAAGACATGCAAATATATTTTCTCTTATTAAATTGGAGAAAGATTACATAACCTCCCAACCCTTATCTATTTTTCTGTTTTATGTATATATATAAGTTGCTATATGAAATTGTCATATAATAGTTTCTCATAAATCAATTTTTGCACCTACCTGCTGCCTCTTTTTTTTTATTTTAATTTTTGTAAACTTTTTTTTAGATGTCATTCTGTTGAACTGGCTATTTAGTACAGAGCACATTCTTTAATTACTAATTTTCTTTTTTAAATATGCTTACTAGTTAATAAGAATGCATAATTAAAATAACGTTATTTTAAATATAATCTTTTACCTTTAGTTATAATAACCTCGTAAGCTCGTGCCAACCAATTCATCTGTTTTTGTTTGCCTTCCAAGTTTGAACCATTCCTTAATTGTTTACATTCATCAAATTCTTAATTGATTTTGGCATTTGAAGTGATGAAGAGACCATTCGTTTCACATAACAAAAAAAAAAAAGTAAAATTTATAAGTTTTGTAATTTGTGAGGTTTAATAATTAAATTTTGTATAGTATTTAATTTATAAAAATTATAAAAATTGATTTAGAAAAGCGATTCAGAGATTTCCTATTTCCCGCAACAAAAAGCGTTTCACATGTACCGATAAAACACGTTGGCCCAAAAGTGATAAAAGGGGCACTTTAAATTTGAATTATTATAAATGCCCTAATTCTATCCGGAAACATGCAAGAAATAACCGTGTTTTTCATTTTATACCCTGTTTTCTATGAAACCATAACAGTTGAGACTGCGCACAGATTAGAAATTATCTGACATCGAACCTACCATACCAAAAGCTTTGAATAGCGTGGTCTGTTTTTGCTACATCTTACTTAGAAAGCTGGCATAATGATTTACATAATGGAGCAATTGGAAGGGTCTTGATATTGATTTATGCACCTTATCTCAGGTACATGGCAGCAAGGGACAGCTCCTCCATAGGGCCACACCACTTGCTGAATAGTTGGCTGAGGCTCTTCTCTCTTCTCTTCCTTCTTCTCTTCCACAGGGCCAACGCTGACCAGCTCTGCATACCCAACATTCTTTCTAAGCAGAGTTGTGAGAACAGCGGCATCGACCCCTTCCCCTCTTACCTCTATTTGTTCCTTGTCCTGCCCTTGAAATGCTGCAGCTTCCACGCCTAAATAATTTCAAATTTTGCACCAGACTTTGGTTATGTTAAGCGATGGTTTGGAACAAACAAAAGGGAGAAAACTTCTGGGTTAATGCTGCCCTTACCTGAAAGGCCAACTGCTATCTTCAGGACTTTGGACCTGGACTTCTTGCCATTCATAGCCACTTTGATCACCACCTTTTGCTGCAACCATTCACAATCATACACAACATTCAATTTGCAGAACTATCATATTTAGAATTTTGCATGTGCAATCACTTAATTAGAATGCTGCTGAGATGCCAACAAAGGTTGGTATAACTGGCAAGATCTATTCGACTTTTGCCCATGTTTTCTTATTGGAAAGGATCCACCAATTACATTGCATCCTACTTTTTCGGTGAAGAACCAACTTTTTCCAAAAAGTTTAGGTTAATAGGTAGAGATATATCTTTATTATATTTGTCCTACAAAAATTTGTTTTGAGTTATAAGATAATGAGATTGATTTCTTAATTACTTAGTCATAATTTAAGGTGAATTCAAAAATTTTGAGTAATACAATAATAAATATACAATATATTAAGAAAGAATGAAAGAAAAGAAAAAAAATTATAACAGATATATGAGTTATTAATTCATTTGTCTAAAATAAAATTTTTTGTTTTATTCTAAATGATAATGAGAACAACTATAAATGATTAATGGAACAATAATGTAAACTAAATATGCCTAACATTAAGATTTAAAACAGATAGTGCAGGCATTTATTCTTGCATCATATATCTCAGATACTCTAAAACTCATAGTTTACCGTATTAAAGAATTAATTATTTACAAAGGTATTAAAGAAAGACAAATCTCTAAGTATTTTCAAATATAAGAAAAGAGAGATATTGGGATTGCTTACCTTCATAGTACTTTTGAGGGATACTTCAATGGAAAGATGCTAAAAGTGAGAAGTCTATTGGGATAGAAAATGCCAAGGGAGAGATTGTGTGAAACAGGAGAGGAGGTAATTGGATGGTTAGAACGGTTGGGGGATGAAGGTACTTAGGGATTTGGTATGTATAAGGGTTGAGTTTAGGAACTACAAATATAAGTTGGAGAAAAGTCTGAATAGGAGCGTAGCTTGGTGGGGATGCGGCAAGCTTCCTAGAACCAATGGTTTAGTAGTATTTTAATGTTTAAAGCTAGAAAATGATATTTTCATGCTCTTTTATATATGCATTCAGCCACATCTAACGAAATTATTAAATTTGTATTATTTTCTTTTAAAAAAATTTATTTAAAATATATTTTTTTAATTAAAATTTGGATGAAACTGTAAGCGACGTATGCATAACATGCTTTGTCAATAATAGTTCGTTCTTTGGACCATTTATTGATACCACGTGACCAAAAGTGACATATGCATAGCAACACTCTTAGCGCTGGGATTGGAGACTGTCAATCATATTTCGTTCTTCGGACCATTTGTTGATACCACGTAACCAAAAATGCCGTATGCATAGCAACACTCTTAAAGCTAAGATTGGACACTATCAATAGTAGTTCATTCTTCGGACCATTTATTGATACCACGTGATCATTGGTCAATAGAGAAATTGGTCAATATTAAATTTAGAACACGTATTGTATGTGATATTTAATTATAACTATATAGATAAATAAAAACAACAAATTTTGAATTTCAATTAAATTCTTAATTTAAATAAAAATTACAACATTTACCAACTTCGAACATTATCAAATTTTAAAATAATATAAAAATGAAAATGTATTTCTAATTTAAAATAATTTTAAAAAATAAATAACAGTACATAACAGGGTCTAAGAAATTAAAAAATTAAAAATAATATAGAGAAATAATGTTTTTTGTTCGGTACTTAGAATTTTGAGCTGAATGCTCTGATATTGGGGGAAATATAATTGAATAGCGTGAATAGTATGAGCGAAGACCAAACAGAAAAGTCAGTGAGAATTGTTCTACACAGTTAGGTAGTAGTTAAGTCTACTACAACGGTGGGGAAGACTTTACCGACAGCCATCTCTTTCCTGGGAGTTGGATGCTTCGTTTGGCATGATGGGACTTGCCCTCCTATTCTTAAGAATTTCTTTTTACGTCATATTTTTATATTATTATTATATATAAAATTAATTTATAACTAAAATTAATTACTAATAATTTTTTAATAAATATTTTTTATTTTTAAAAAAATTTTATTTTCATACTATTTTTATTTAATAAAATTCATAAATAAATTTATTAAGTATTATAAACTGAAATATAAAACTTAATTAATGTCATAATTCAAATCATTAAGTGTGAGAAAAATATAAACATTTATATATGGGGACATCTTTTTCCTACTCCTAACCTACTTTGAAAATTTTAGACCCACTAAACTAATTTGCTAAAACCTTACAAATCACATTTATTATCATTAGATATGATGGAGTCCATTTATGATTGTGTTGAAACCACCATATCTAATGGCAACAAATAGAAAAATTTTGAGTAAAAATAACTACCCATTCTACACAAATAAAAATTTATTTCCAAAATTCACATATTTTTAAATTAGTGACTACTCATTAATTTAAAAATTTTAACAAAATTAAATAAATGTATAAATGAAAAGAATAACTATAAACTTTTTCTAACAAATATGTACGTTTTGTGTATTTAGAGTAAAAGGATTTAGTAGGAATACCATTGCTTAATTGCTTTACCTAAATTCATCTGCATAATTATTAGTGGTGGTCATCAAGAACAAAATTTAAAAAAAAAAAAAAACTTTACATAATGCCCATGGAAAATGTTAAGTATAAAATGGTATTTTTTTTGTGTGCAAAATTGTAAAATTTTTATGGATATGTAAATAGAAGTGCTGGTGTAACCTTAATTTTCACATATATAAATAGAATTTTGAATAGTTATTTAGATGATTTTCATTGAAATATTGCAAATTGTGCAAAAACTTTCTGATCAAAATTGTGTCGAAAATTTTTTAAGTGTTCTAGAATTACTGAAAAATCTTTTTGTAGGTAATCTTATTTTTTATTACCTTTTAATGGAATAATCCGTTTGATAATATTAATAAAAATAATAAATTATAGATTTTAATTTCTAAAAATTAGCAAAATTGGATAAAAAAATGCAATGAATATCACAAAGGCTAATATATCTGTACGTAGTTAAAAAAAAGTATAAACTAAAAAAATAATAAATTATATAAATTTGTAATGTAAATATAAATTTAAAAGTTACACTTTCTTTCTTTCTCATTAATGTAAATATTGAGCAAGGGTGTTCAAGATTTACGTCACAATCAAGTTTTGGACTAGCTGAACCATGAATGAAATCTTATATTACACAGCATATTTAATGTAAGATCTAATTTTTATAAGGGGGAATCTAAATTCGATTTCCTTCAAACGCAATTAATGAATTATCCCTTCTCCAATTATTTCTCATAAGGCTGTATTTGGTTTTAGGAATTGGAAGAGATTTAGAATTGTAATCTCACTATCAATTTTGTGGAATTGGGCCAAAATTATAAATTTGGTATTTGTTTATTATAAAGAATTATGACTGAATTAGGAAAATTAAAAGAAAGTTAATGGTATTTGATAGCCTTTTTTGCTCCAAAAATACCAAGGCTTAGCCTAACATCAATTGGAAGCTATCGATTTGAGCTACTCAGTTTGAAGCCATGACCCAAATAAAATGGGTTTGCCCATAGCAATGAGTTTGGGAAATGGTTGGTCTCGTTGGTTGTTCCTCCTATTCACGTAACTGTTTGAGAATCTAACTCTTCAATTCTTCCATCAGTTTTCACATTTCACACTTCCCTTTTAGTGAATTGTGTGTTTTGAAATTGCTGGACAAACTGATTGAACCAAACCGACTAAACCAACTGTTGAATGGTTGGATTTTAGATAGTTCATGTCAACCAATTCTTTACATATTTAGTGATAAGTGTGTCATACTCACAATGCTAAACTTATACTTCATTTTATTTTATTTTCCCTTCATCTAATTTTCACTCTTTTCTTTGTGCTGTATTTGAGATTCATCCCCCTCACCCAACATAGATATCAAACGTGGATGAATGATTGTGGGTGAATCATTTCCGTTTAGTGATGGTGGTGAAAATAGTAGTGGCTATTCGTAAGTTATGGAAATGAAATGGATGAATGGATAAGTGGATTAAGAGCATAAGTTGAAGTAAGTGTCACTGCCACACAAGAATTTGCATTGGTTGAGCATTCGAAGCCCCAGGAGCTTGCTCTGTCTCAATTTCCCAATCTACTCTATACTACTGCTGCTGCACCACATTTAACTAGGGAAAGCTGAAGAGGGCAGGACAGACAGAGACTGAGTAATTTCATCTTGCCTCTATTTTGAGTATTATATGTTTCTTTATTTTATTGGCAGACATTTTGTAAAATTTTTTGTGAATGTGTCTTTATTTTACTCGATGACCTTGAAGTCACAAACCACAGAATTTGCAGCTAAATTTGTTTTCTTTGTAAACACATACTAGCAATTGAACTTTCAAGAATCAAGGGGAAATTTATAGGACAAAAGAAAATTTCCGATTTTGCATTTCTCTTTTAAAAGTAACAAAATGAGTGAAATAGCTATCATTATGAGGACTAAATAAGGAGAGGAAATACCGTTTTTACTATTGGAAACTAGAACTTATCATTTTGGATGCCATATCTAGATTCTCAGCTAAATTCTCTTTCTCATTGTTATAGTTGTTGAAGTTTTATTTTTATTTGGTTACTACTTCTGATATGTAAAATGCACTCACAGATTTGCCAAAGTGACTGATCTTAGACTTGTGCGGTGGCTTCAAGTGCAGGGAAGGTTAGAGACAAAGCTTTTGTCCCCAAAAGCAATATCCGCTGCATTCTTTCCCTTGGAAAGACTGGAGAGATGCATTAATAAAACGATCTATTTTCATGTTCGTTTTGATTTTATATATGTAAAATTAAGTGCGTGTGGAAAAGAAGCAGCCAATGGAACCTCTGTTATGGCCAAACAGAGTTGGTCGGAGTTCCTCTTTATGGCTCAAAGTTGTGGCACGGCAAAAGGCTGGACAACTCTTTAAGTTACAGGATTTGCTTAAAGTTAATCTGGGTGCTTTGGAAAAAAAATTGATAATTAAAAGAAAAAACAAAAAATATAATATGTATATATATAACATAATAAAAAAGCACTATAATTTCTAGAATGCTTGAAAAATTCTTAGCCAATATAAGAGTTACTCTTAAAATTACGTTACTGATGATACAATTTGTATTATTGATTAGAATATTTCAATAAGATCGAAAGACACTACTAATTAATAACAGTAATATGTTTTTCTCTGTTTCACCAATTAAGCACTACATCAACTGTTATGCAGCTTCAGAGTGTTGGAACATCACAGTGGATTTGTATAGGATTTTTCTTCTTATGGGTAAGAAAAGTAACACCAGTTCTGCTATGTTAATAAGTGATGGAATATATATCTCTCCACAGCTCTCTAACGTTACTAAGATTTCCCAAATGCTTTTATCCTTTATCTTCTTCTTGATTGTAAAATTACATCCTTGTCTTAATGGTAAGATATTTCTAAATGACTAGCTCTTTACGGAACTATTTGGTGGCACTTGTCAACTTCCTAAAATCTCAAATGTAGATGACTACCATTTGTAAACTTTGTAAAATTGCTGCTGTGGAAAATGAAAACAAAATTTCTGTATATAACACCAGCATGTAAGGTCGAAGCTCCTAAATTAATTTGATAATTTATTTTCTTATTTTTCTTCCATTTAAATTCCAGAATGGTCACTTCTCAAAATACAACAATGAAATAAGTCTACCCACTACCCAGATCAATGCAACTCCAGTTCTGCAGGAAACAATAATATTTTTTATCATTTCTCTCCTGTAAGTTTTCAAGTGGCTTTCTTCTCCTTTTTTTGTGAATGAGTCTGTATGTTTATATATATATATATATATATATATATATATATATATATATATGTATGTATATTACACATATAGTCTTTTAATTGGCTTAATGGGGGCAGTGGGTTCCAAATTATTTAACGACTCTCACTTAAAAAAAATGAGAATAATGTGAGTGAAAGAGTGTGGGGAAAGAATCACTAAGTTCGCATAAACTTCTCAAAATGAATTACATCCCTCTTCATACCTCCTTCTAAGCATAAGCGAAAACAAAATAGGAAAAGAAGCCGCCAACAGATTCCCTCTACCAGCCACTTTGCCTAACGGCCCTGCCATGTCACGACGTCGTTTATTATGTCCCCCGTTCCATCGTCCGATTGGGTTGAGCAATCTTCACTTTGGGCCTCTTCCTTACTTGGGCTTACTGCCCTTTCTTCCTTAGCTGGATCGTTCGAGTTGTCCAGCTCAACTCTAACATTTGCATCAGTTCATCGCAACCAATTCTTGACATATTTATTTGTTAAAGAAAAATTAAAATAATTCTTTTAATTTCGGATAATAACCCGATACTAATGTGTATGGCCATCTGAAGATAATTAAAAAAAAATTATACACAAAATATCAAATTTTTTAATTCTTAATTAAAAATTAAATAGATTCTAAAGTATGTATACCGATACCAAAGCAAAAAAAAAAAAAAAAAAAGAGCATATAAATAAACAAACAAAATTTTCTTTTACAGATTTTTTAAAAGAAAATGTATAACTATTTTCATTCTTTAATTTTGTTGTTCTCATAAACTAAATTTTATTAATTACATACTTTAACAGAATTTAGACAGCTACTATTTATTTGTAACTTTCTGTTACTTCTTTAAGTACTTAAACTCAAGTATTGGAGACACATTTATCATTTTTTTTTCATAATCCTACTATTTTCATAAATATAATTTTACTAAATATTTATAAAAAAAATTTGAAGACTAAACTGTAAACTTAATAAATTTAAAAACTCAAAAAATAATTAATGAAAAGATAATAATCTCAATATAATGAGACTTTATTTTCCTCTTTTCATATACTTTAAATTTTTTACCTTGTAAGCAACATGTAATGCGCAGATTGTTATCTTTCCCATAAATGAAGTGGTGTTTCAGAAGTCATTCAGGATTGAAATTATTCTTATCTACCTGGAGCAAGTATAACTGCTGATGCTTATATTGAAACAAGGGAAAGTGGCCCTCGTATATATATGTGGAACTGCATGTGCAGTTTGTCCTTACAAATGAAGATCAATTAAAAACCACGTCAAGGTTCAACAATCAGAGAACATAAGCTAGCTTCCGCTACTTGTTTTCACAAGTCATACTCAGTGCCATATTTAGATAAATGGTCCTTCATTTGGATCATTTTCATCCTCACATTATCAAGCACTTCTTCTAAGTTGCTCTTTACGGATTCCAGCTTACGGAACTCATTTAACATCTCATTGTGTACTCGTGCATTTTTCAGTTTTTGATAGATGGATGCCAACCATGTACTGTCAAACCCAAAAGGTTCCACGTCGTCATATAGTTTTTGAAATTCTTCCTGAGTTGATCCATCCATGGCCTTCGCTGCCTTCGTCTTTAGAAACACCAACATGTCAGCCAAACACTCATAACCCAATTTGCAGAACCTGGTGCTGCGGCTGCACTTTCTCCACTCCCACAAGTGTGGATATTTTGCAAATGCCTCGTCAAGTAACGAAGCACGCATTACATCTATTTTGAATAGCCCATGAAAGTCGGCCAAGTCTTCAACATCATCTTTGGTCATGTTTGATGTCTTGACAGTTGAAAGAGAAGATGGAGGGGCAAGAGACTCTGACAGAACTGATTGCTAATTATGGTGGGAGATAAGAAAAAGGAAAAACTTGCAAGCATAAGGTAACTACTGCACTATAAAATGTAGTTTTACCTGAACAAGGAAATTCAGCATTCTTAACTATTTCCTCGAGGGTCAAAGGGCGGGATTGAGAATATGCTGGTGAGAGAGGAGAAATCGAAGAAGATGGCACCTCAGCGGAATCAAAAGACTTCAACTCCTTTGATGTTGAAGATTTAAAAGGACTTCCAGATTTAGGGACACTCTGCACAGAACCAAATTAAAAATATATGTAAGTAGTAGTTTTCTGTAATTCTAAATCAGTAGAAACAAGATCATTGAAAGCTTCAATCTCTTTAACAGTTTGCACTAGAGCGTTTGAATGTTTTCTTAGTGCTTGATTGTGTGTCACGATCGTTTCGCCTTTCCTCAACAACTCCTATAAGAAGCAATGGATGGAGAATAATGAATTAGTTTAAACAATACCATATTTATGTTGTTATATCAAAGGGGTGATGAACTAACTAGTGAACATGTTTCTTGTAGAGGAGGGACTAATGTTCCCAACGATGACTTCCTTGCAGTTAAATCAGTTGACAAAGTTGCTAACATAATATCTTCTAATATAGGGCCCTCTGGAACTCTTCTCTTCATTATAGCTTCAATACGCTGTATAAAAAGAAAAGAAAAGAAAAAGATTAAGTTGAAGTACTTCAAAGTTGAAGCTTTAGAGGCACTACTCTTTTTTTTTTTTTTTTTGGAATGTACTAGAAGCACTACTTTTCTATAACGTTATATATGTACATCATCATATGGTAGAATAGTTTTTTGATCAGCTTCAACGGTTATATTTTCAATTGCCTGCAGCTGGTCCAGAAAAATTTCTCCCCTCATTGATTGTTGATCCACCATCTCCACATTGAAGCATTGAATTAGCACAAAAGAATTGATATTTAACCCTTTCTTATAGTTCCAATGGATGCTGAAAAGAGCTAGGGCGCCAAATAAACTAACCTGTGAATGTATTTGATTTAGAGGAACAACCAACGAGTTTGTACATGGCCTTCCCAATTCTGAATTAGCTGACAAAGCTGCTACACTAGCATCCTCTAATGTTGGAGTTGGATCTTCTGGCACTATCTCCTTTACCAAAGGGCTTGTTGATGGTCTTCTCGATTCTGAATGAGCTGTTAAAGTTGCTAGTGCTGGCATGTTTAATGCAGGATCTTCTCCAACCATTTCCTCCTCTGTTTCATTATTATCCTACGCACCACTGGTAGACATAAATTTGTTTCTTAATGAATTTTATCACTTAATTAATTGATTGGTACCAACCTGTGCAAATGAAACCTCGTTATCTTTATCTAACTCTTCATTAATTTCTGAGTCTTCATCCTCTTCGGTGTCTTCATGAATTCTCTCTCTATTTTCAGAATCTTCCCTAATTGCTGCTTTGCTTTCTATACAATCCATGGTGGGATCTATGGTGATGGGTTTAATTTTTCCTTCAACTCCGCGAATCAAACGAAAAAGTTCAAAATGACCATCTATAATGTAATAAATTTACAACAATTAGCCGTAGATATGGTACAGAAAGATGAAATGTTTGCTGAAATCAAGAATAAATATAAATTGTTGTAATTTAAATGTTTGATCATTTCAAGAGATTTAAATAACTTGTTGTAGTTTAAAAAGATTCTTGATGTAATATTATTAAGATAAATTAATTCAAATTAAATTTATTCTTCAAGTCGGTAAAAGTAAATTAATTATACAATATAGTTTATACCTTATAATAAATCACAACTACAAGGTGTACTAACAAAAATAGTGCAAGTGTAGAGCATACCAACGCGGAATTTATACGCCAAATCCCTAAGAGTAGTTTGAGTAGCAGGTAGTGTGAAAGAGAGATTGGAGCAATGGTGCACGAAAAGGCAGCTCACAGTCTGAAACTCAAACCCCTCGCAAACATGAGTAAGGCTTTCTAGTTCCAGAAGTACCAGAATTTTGAGTTCTGGAAGCAAATTTCCGACTCTCACTTCTGTGTCACCTTTTTGGCGTTTGAATACTTCATCTAGCCCTGTGGCTTTTACAATCAGTAGGTTCCTGAGTTTTGGAAGCTCTGGGGATGTGGAGATGGTAAACACAGCTTTCAACTTGTGGCAGCCTTGGACAACCAATGTGGTGAGCTGTGGGAAGCGTACTTGTCCAGAATGAGAATTTAACAAATTTTGATTTTCGCCATCCTCTTCAGTGATATGGACCAAACTTTCGCAGTTACTTAGCCAAAGCTCCTTCAATTGTTGCAGGCCTCCCAAGGCAGAGGCAGAGAAGACAGCGGTTAATTTTCCACACCCCTCAATTTTTAATAGCTGCAGATTTTGCAGATCCATATGGTAATGGGCACCCATCAGTATGTAGCTGGGCTCTGGAGGATTTACCGCATTTTGGTTTTCCTTTTCCTTTTCAACCATTTGCTCCAATTCATTGCAGTCTCTTATGAATAGCTCCTTCAATTGCGGTAGGCTTCTCAAAACATTAGAAGGAAAGATCGCTTTCAATTTTTGACATGTATTAATCTGTACTTTTTCGAGCTTGTGGAGGTTCAGAGCATGGTTGGCACTCAACCATATGCACCTCAGCTCACGTAAATAATCCAATGACAACTCAATTAATCTTGAGTTTACTTGTTCAGAGATGGGAGGTTCATCATGCAACGAAAAAATGCCTTCTACATTGGAAGTTGAAATTTTGAGTGATTCTAAATTTTGTACCAACATGGCTGCTGCTTCACAGATATGCTGAGAATAAAATATCATTTAAGATATTTAACAAAATCATAATAAAATTATATTTTGACAAAGCAAGAGTAAATAAATATATGTTTCATTATATAATAACAGAACTCGTATATGTCAACCTTTTTGACAATTTTTTTTTTTTACGTAAGTATTCAATAAAACTTAAAGGAACTAGTTAATCTTTTATTTAACTTTTTAATATATTTTCAACAATTATTTTTAAGCAAAAATAAAATTCATTTTCTTAATAGTTGAAACATTGACGAGAATGTCATTAGATTAGGAACAACAAAAGGATGGTTGGAAAAAAAAATATTGCGTTCAAAAAAATTAAATTAAAAAGTATAAAGATACACCATGATTTAGCTTTTGCACTCACTCCATCTTCAAAGTTAAATTTATTATTAAATCAATCTTAAATTTTGACACAAACTCAAAATTCAAATACACCTAAATTACTCTCAAATAATTTCTCCCAAAGAGTTCCCACTTCCTCTTACAATAAAATCATCATTCAATAAACCGTCCTACAAGGGCACATACATAAACTTTTAGTTTTCTATTTATAGGGTTGCATACTCTTCTTGTCCTATTCTAACAAATCTTCTTTCCTTACTCACATTAGTTTTCATTTTTCTAATAATGTTGATCCCTTTTTTTTTTTTGTCCTTATCCTAACTTGCGTCAAATTAAGGCAAAAAGCTCAATAAGGACAAACTGAAGATTTAGGTTTTAATTAATATTTTGCAAAATTCAAATTGCTCGCTACTAATGTTAAGTTTGTGATGTTGTTTATTCAAAGATATGGAATTTAGTCATCATAGGCTAACGAATTGGAAAGGAGATGAAGAATGTAACCTTTGTGATAGTGAGAGTACCGTGCCTCAATAATGAACCAGCCACGAAAATATCAATAGGCAGGAAGTTATGCATCTGTGGTTGACAATCAAGCAATTCTAATTTGTCCAGAAGTGGCCACTTTGGACAATAGTTTGTTGGGCAGATGCCACAAATACTTGGCAATTCCACAAGCCAAAGTCGCTTTAATACAGGAAGGTCAATGATGTGGAACTCGTTTTGATTCTGATTGCATAAACCAAATACATATATCAAGTTTTCAGCACCAAAAACGGACAAATCTTCCAATTGTTGAAGTCCCTCAGCATAAGAGACTGGGATCAGGCATTCTATCTGATGGCATTGATAAACATGCAGCAATTTCAATTTTGGGAACACCAGTCTACCATCTGCTGATGTTTCCTCCTCCTCCTCCTCCTCCTCCTTGTCGTTCTCATCTCCTATTAAACACTGGAGTGCATTGCAATCCGCAATTCGGAGCTGTACCAACATTATGAGACTGTTAGCAACTGCATTCGTGAAGAGAAATCCCAACTTTGAACAGGATCTTATTTCCAAGAACTCTAATTTCTCAAACAGGCCGTGGGGTGGTGGACCATGGCATATAGCTTCCATACTGTCCATTAGCTCAATCCGTAGCTTAACCAACTTAGAGAAGGCCGCAAGTCCAACCTGACCTGAATGTGTGGTATTGTCAATTAGGCACTCGATTCGGTGAGATGTAGCAATCCATAACTCATTCAACTCATCCACAGCTACTCCTGTGCCTGGGATGATATTTTTACAACCATCTTCAATTTGCTCAAGAACAAGAACCTCTGCTCTTTCCATGAGATCCTTAACTCTTGTGTTTGCAGCAGAGGCATCAAATCCGACTAAATATAATAATCTTGATATCAAACTGAATTGGACCGAATCTTGCTCCAAATTCATGATATCAGATTCGAATATTGTATCAAATTCATGTCTGATATCTAGACGATACCTTTGCAACGCTGAAGACCACACCACTCTGTGAAACCATTTTAAAGCTTCCTTACCATTTCGCTTATCTTCTTTTAGAATCTGATTATACATAAAATACAGCTCTTGTAGTTGTGAACAGCTTCCAAGCACCTCAAAAGGATTGCCTCCCATCTCGCAATATGATACTTCCAACAACATTAACTTGTTCATTTGTCTCAGAAAATATAGATCCTTCATTCTGCATCTCCTTAAGCACAGACTTCGAAGATTTGTCAATTCTTGGATTGACTGCCCCAGTTTTGGCCTTGGACAATCATTCAAATCTAAGCTCAACACTTTGAGTCCCTTCACCCTTACAAAAAATGCATCTGGTAAGTCATGAGGACTACCATATAGGTCCACATATAGAATCTTAAGATTAGGACATGGTAGCTGATCAGGAAATTCATCTACACCATTGTAATAGAGTTTTGTTACAGTGTTTTTTATATTCGCGTCCTCTACTAATGCCTCCAGACCATCAAGCCCCATAACCAATTGAACTTGTTTTTCTGCGATTGATAAGGCAACATCCCGAACCCAATCGTGCATTGTTACTAATTGTCCATCTTTACCCTCTAGCAGCAAACAAGATTCTATGAGTTTATCAATGGCAGTGTCCACCTTGTTCCTCATCCTTTCACATGAATCAACATTGTCAAATATGTCTAACCCAAAAGCAAATCTAACTAAATTTTCATAAGTAATCTCTGAGTCTTCTGGGAATAGAGAACACAACAAGAAAATTGACCTGGCCTTTTCATCTTCCAAATTATCATAGCTTAATTTCAGACATTTATAAGGATTTTTATTTTCCTGGAAACTCTCTGGAATATCTACTTGTTCAAAATTTTCAAGTGCTGAGAGTGAATTATCCCAAATAACTTTTGGTTTTCCCTTTAAACTTTTGGACAAAGCTGCAATAGCAACAGGCAATCCACCACATTCCTTTGCAATTTTTTCACCCAGATATAATCTCCAAGCATCAGTTGTGTTGCCACGTCGGCCTGCATGATCTTGAAACAGCGTCCACGCTTCAGCTTCATCCAAGAGTCCAAGGCTAACTGTTACTTGGCATTCCATGAGATTGCATACTCCTTGTCTCCTTGTAGTCAATAGAACTGTGCAACTGTTGCAATCTTCACCCATGGGAATTCCTATGTCTTGCAAATGAATTTCTTTCCATAGGTCATCTAAAATTATTAGGATTTTTTGTGCTTGTTTTAATCTCATAGATAAGCGTTCAGCTCTTGCCGACTCATTGTTTTCCTTCATTTTCAGATCTAGCTGCTCGGCAATTCCTTCTTGTATTTTTTTAACGTCCACATCGCTGGACACAACCACAAAGACCACTCTGTCAAAAAGCTTAGGTGTATCTGCCTGTACATCAAAACCCAATTTTTTAACCAAGGTTGTTTTTCCCGATCCTCCCATCCCCCACAAACCAATCTTGTGTTTTTTATCATCTTTTAGCGCCTTAAGAAGACCATCATACGCCAATTTTGTACAGTTGAAGAACTGGAAATTTGGAGGATGGTGCTGGCGCATACCTTCAAGTGTCCTAATGCGTCCTACTTGTCCCAATTTAGTTCCGTCCCTAATTTGATCTTTGATTTCACCTATCAGCTTTGCTATCCGCTTGCCTAGACGATACCGCCAAATCCAAGTGGGGCAGCCTTCAAGACAACAAACTTGCTTCGCTTCCTCTTCGAGCGAATCTGCTTTTTCTATGAGAGCTTTCGCACATGCCAACCAATTTTGAACAAGATTGATGATATTTTCATCATTTCCTTGTGCTATTCTCACATCCTCATCCACGCGTTGTTTGTGTCCTGTCAACTCGTTTTTTTCTTTTCCAAGCTCTTTCACAAGACTATTGAAACGGAAACAGTAATCTACTCCTTGATATATAACTTTTCTCCCTGCTTCCTTCACATTATCAGGCAGAACAGCACTGATAGCAGCACCGGCGGCAACAGTTTCCAACACCATTGCTATTAAAGGAAACTTAACCTGAGCACAAGAGGCAGCAATTTGAATGATAAAATGAACTTGTGAAATGGTTCGGCGATTAGAATAATAAAATGAATGCAAAAATGAAGCAATTTTGTTATTCTCGTAATTGTATTTTTATTTAGTTTTAATAATATATAATTTAAATTATTAAATTTATAAAATTTTTTAAATTAAAAAAAAAAAACCTCCATTATTATATTTATTGTGAGCATTATATGAGAACAATTAAATAAAAATAACTTTTGTCTTCTAGTGTAATGTGTTGAATTGCCAGCAAGTCTCAGTTCGCATGACATTCTATTTGCTCATCTTGAATTTCAACGCGAATTTAATTCTCAACTAGCCCGTGACTCTTATTCTTACCTAAAAAAAAAAGAAGAAACATTTTAATTTATCATCCCATTTTTTTTTCTATCATACTCCTTATGCTTGGAAAAATTATGTGACTATTCTTATCTATCCCTTTTCCCACTTTTGTAAGAAGTCCACATAGATGCATCAGGCAAATACAATGATAATAGTTATTAAAATAAAATTAAACAAAATTTTTGTGCACGCACAAATCCAAGTTCAAACCCAGGTTGTAATTAAATCATTTGCAACCTCTAATCCTGGTAAGTGAACCTGCAATCTAAAAGCCTTAATTAATTCATTTGATTTTCAATGTTTTCATATCATAGATTTTTATCATCTTAATTAATTCTTGAATTCTTTTAAACATAGTTTAATTGAGTATTTTTCTAATTTCTTCCTTGCTATGCCTATCCACATTGCTTCTTCCCATTGATTTCTCTCTTTTCTTTCTTCTACTTTTTGACAACCACGCTTTTCTTCTATTATACATACCAACTAGAGGAGGAAGAAATGAAGGATTGTAAGTACTCTAGTGTTGGAGGAGATGATAGCAGTGACAACGTAAAACTTAATATAGATGCTGATGAGAATTGAGATGATGAAGGAATAGCTTAATTTAAAGCTTAGAATCAGAATTATTCTAGAATAAATAGAATATATTTTATGAATTTTAGAGCATCCCAAACGTTTAGTGCCCAAAGGGTATCACCAACAGCCTAGACTTGATTTTGGAGAGACCTTCAGTCCTGTAGTAAAGCAAACAACAATAAGAATTATACTTACCCTAGTTGTATCTAGAGGATGCTATCCAAGGCAGGTATATGTGAACAATGCCTTTCTTCACGGGCAACTTCATGAGGAAGTCTTTATGGAACAGCCTTCTAGCTTTCAAATAAAGGGAAAACAAGGACCTCTGGCTTGCAAACTACGTAAGTTATTATATGGCCTTAAACAAGCTCCAAGAGCTTGATATGAGAGGCTTCAAGGTTTATTTTTATCAGCGGTGTTTCATGCATCTCGAGCAGATCAATCTTTATTTTCAAGAGTCACAAAGGAAAGTACTATCTATATTCTTACATATGTTCATGAGATCATCATCACTGGAAATTCAAATGCAAAGGTGTCCAAGTTAATCAAGACTCTAGATGGTACCTTCTCACTCAAAGATATGGGCAAATTGCAATACTTTCTTGGTATGGAAGCTAAATACACGACTGAAGGCATTCATTTAAATCAAGCAAAGTACATTAGAGATGTTTTACAAAAGTTTAATATGTCTAAAGCTAAAACCCTTATCAACTCCCATGGTGAGTAGTCTGAGACTTGTTTCAACTACAGGTACTCTATTTGATGATCCTCCGAAGTACAGAAGTGTGGTAGGGGCTCTGCAATACATAACAATTACCAAACCTGATATAGCCTTCAGTGTGAGCAAGGTTTCTTAATTCATGCACTGTCCTACAGAAGAACACTGGTAGGCAGTAAAGAGAATCTTAAGATATCTCAATGGGACAACAAAATTAGGCATTGAAATAAAGAAATCACCAGTACTTAACCTCACTGGTTTTACAGATGCTGATTGGGCAGCTGATCCAGAAGATCAGAAATCAATCTCTGGTTTTTGTTTGTTCTTTGCCAACAATTTGATATCTTGGAGTTTGAAAAAACAAGCCACCGTATCACACTCCAGTACAGAAGCAGAATACAGGAGCTTAGCTAATTTAATAGCTGAGCTTGTCTGGGTAAAGTCACTACTTCAGGAGATTGGAGTTCAACTTCCTCAGAAACCACAACTATGGTGTGATAACTTGTCAACAGTAGCACTCTTTGCTAACCCCATTCAACATCACCGAACGCAACACATGGAGTTAGACCTGTACTTTGTCATGGAGCATGTTTTAAAGAAGACTCTAACAGTGAATCGCCTCCCTGCCATTGATCAATTAGCTGATATTTTTACTAAACCATAATCAGCTTCTCTTTTTCTGAAGTTTTGTGCAAAACTTACCGTGGCATCCCCAGTACGTTTTAAAGGGGGCAAAGCACCGAAAGGAAAAGCTGAGAATTGGGAAAGTACATGCAGAACGGAAGAGGAGAAGAGAAACGGTAGAGGCCAAGTTGAGTGGGAATGACAGCCATAACGACGACGTTTTATACAAACAGTAGGAGAACAGTAATAGCACAATGTTGTTTGGCTAAAACAAATGAGGAGAAGAGCAAGGACACGGTGTCGTTCCAATTAGTCAAAGCCTCTGTTAAAAGTAGTTAGGAAATCAGTTGTAAAGCAACCAATAACAGCTAGCCACGTACACTGAAAAGTCTGATATTAGTCAACAGACTTCATCTATGTAATTCATGCATTCTGAAAATACAGTTCTTCGTTTCTTTTCATTCTTCCTAGTTTTCTGAGATTGTGACGAATCTTACAGAGAAATTCAGAAGTAGAAGGAAAATATAAAGTCTTAAGGAGAAAGAAAATGGAGAAAGAGATCCTCCATGACCCGCAAGCTCGCTACCCTACTCAGACAAAAGCTTGCATTATTCAGCGGGTTGATGAAAACGCTCGAGCTTTTAGCAACCTCCACGGTGGGAAACGGCCAATATCAAGGGTCGGTATCCATGTGCAGTGGGATTCCCCTCCTCCAGGATGGATAAAAATCAACATCGATGGAGCAGCCAAGGGAAATTCTAGAAAGGCGGGTTGCAGAGGGGTAATGAGAGGAAGCAATGGGCAATGGCTTGAAGCGTTCTGTCACAACCTAGGCATCATCACCGCGATCAACGCTGAATTATGGGGCACCCTTAAGGCCCCAGAAACTGGATGGAATCTTGGGTACAAAAACATTATTGTGGAAAGTGATTCAAAAGTGGTTATCAGTATGCTCACTGCTAGAAATGATGCAGCTCGAGAGTCACATTGTAACTCGTATTCGAGAGTGGAGTAGAAGGAGTTGGCAAATTATATTCAGCCATGTGTTCCGTGAAGGAAATGCCATGGCCGACTAGATGGCCAACAAAGTTGTGACAGACCTTGATGGCTTCCAGTTCTTCGCAGAGTTACCTCCTGGGCTTATCTGACTAGGGTAAAGATGCGATAGAGCTGTTTCTACTTTGTAGTTTGTTTTGCTTTCTAGGTATTTATCCCTTTCTAAGTACCCAAAAGAAAAAAAAGAAAATGGAGAAAAAGAAAAGGAAGGACCAAAAAGAGTGCTGGTATTAGTACAAATTTTTCTGTACAAACTTTATATAATTCTTTATATTTTTTTTTTTTATTCATCCATTTTTTTTTCTTTATGCATCCACACGTACCTTTAACTTTTTCAACACAAAACGTACCAATGTCACGTGCGGTGGTTTGGGATAAAGGAGAAAATTTATGTTATAATAAAATACTAAAATTAAGTTTTTTTAGTTTAATATTTTAATGAAAAATATTTTTAATTTAAAAATGTAAATAAATATTAAGAAAATTATATATTATTGATTGTTTGAGAATTAAAACAAAAAAAAAAGAAAGAAAAGGAGGGATAAAATTGATTGCCTTGAATTTCAAGAGTATTAGATATTTGTTGATTTAATTTTTATTATGAGATTGTTGATATGTAAAATCTTGAATTTTTATTAGTAATGTATATTTAAGTTAGAATTAAACTTATACATATTTATATATTATTTATTTTTATACAATTTAATCACCAATTGAATTCTAAAAACACTTGTTATTTTTCCAGGTTTCCCGTGCTCTTACCCTAAGTTGCTTATTATCTGCATGGCTTTCCCAGTCATTTTGTTTTAATAATTTAACCCAAGGAATGCTAAAAAGGGTGGGAATTGCATTATTATTGTCTCAACAATATGATTTATTTTGAGGTTCACGAAGCACTGCAACATTTTTTACTTTTGGGTGCACGGATAAATGCATGAAGACTTCTAATAGATAGATCTGTCAAACGGATGGATTCGAATTAGGCCTTTTTTAGGATATAAAATTTAAATGTAATCCTAATTTTATAGAATTAGTAATTAAATAGGTTGGTCATATGGGTTGACGATATGGGTTGGCCTTGTTAACTGTCTTTGCAGGCTGTTCTTAAATTTAAATTTAAATTATAAATTAATATAATTTTTATATTTAAAAATTTTAAATTATTAAAATAATTACAAAACTTATAAAAATTTTATTCTTTAAAAATAATTTTTTTATTACATTACTTTGATTTTAATTTCAATATTATATAATAATTATTATTCTTTATTTTTAAAATTTTGATTCTTTTTTATTAATGACTTCAATTTATTTTCTTATACTAAGAGTTACAAATTTTTTTATTAATTAATAACCACTCAATTTTAAATAAATAAAACATATCAAATTATGAATACCTAGGAACCCAATGAGTAAAACAAGAAAATAAAAAAATTCTAATTTGTCTTCTTAATACTAATAGATATTCATTACACAATATTTCTTTTTTTTTTTGTTAAAAAAAGGAGACTAGTTGATCCAAGACCAGACAAATCAACTTAGTTCGATCCTAAGCCAAAAAAAATTCAAATTTTTTAAACTAAAATTTTACAAATCTAATTCTTAATTTCTTCAAATAGTTCTAAGCGTGCAAATGGCTCAAATCAAAATTTACAACTCTAATAATAGCCGACAATATAAGGCTGCAAACTGAAAAACATTACATCGACAGCTAATAATTGGAAGGAGAAAGATATTTTTGTAAGCACTTACTTATTGTCCAAGATTTTTTTGAGTTCTCCTGCAATTTTCGCGTTGTGACCTACTTTCACCACCCCAATTTCTTTTGCCCTAAGAATGATCAAAGGAGAACAATTGTTGGTAAGTTAAATACTGAAAATTAAATATAAACGAGACGATTGCATAAATATGCCAAAAAAAACAGAAGTACATATCATTCTAACAACTACTGATAAGCAAAATTGCAATATCTTCTAAAAAAGTTCTCTAGTGTCCTTAGCAAAAAGATTTCTATGCTCTGTGTGCATATCTAACACCAAATTTATCGTTCTTAAACAAAATCGACAACAGAGATATATGTCTGAAAAAAAATAGATTAAATTATTAAAATATCTTATCTATGTATAACAAATTGTTGTGGAAGTTGCATTAATATTTAATATCAAGCAATTAATTAAGTGTGTTGTGATGATTAATGACAAACAATTAAAGATCAAAACTAAATGGAAAAAATAAAGGTTAAAATGTAAAATTGAAAAATCTCAAAATAATAATAAGTGCCACTTCAGTACCATTAAATGTGTCAACAAGTGTACAAACCTTAATCCTATGTGAATTAGGTGTAATTTAATTTACTTTTATTGCTTTTATTAAGTTCCTTTTCTTTTTTGGTATCAAGTCCTGTTCTTTTTTGTTGTGCTTTTTCAACAATTAACATTTCATGAGGGCAATTAATGCTTGCACGATACATGAGAAAACTGAAGTTAACTAATAAAATTTTATCCATACTTCGTAAAATTAATATGATTGATTGTTGAATTTATTAAATATTATAATTTAATTTATATATTCTACTAAATTTAATAATTTATATCTTACTTACCTCTTCAATGGTTTTAAGCTAACGCACGCCACAAACTTCTCCACTTCCATGGCACGGAATTTTTCTTTATATATATATATGAAATGAAAAGAAAACAAACAACAGAGAAAAAAAAAAGTCGGGAAAGCTTCAAATAGTAATTTTAGAAGCAGACTAGGAAGCAGTAGCAGTTGGGATATCTGAGAGGTAATCAAACAAGACTCACAATTCCAGATACCACTGGGATATCTGAGAGGCAATCAAACAGAGGCACGAAATTTTTTTTTTTTTCTGGCTATATATGAAATGAAAGAAAACAAATAACACAGAAAAAAATTTCCGCAAAGCTTCAAACAGTAATATTAGAAGCAGACTAGGAACCAGCAGCCGTAGCAGTAAGGTGGGATATCTAAGAGGTAATCAAACAAGACTCACAATTCCAGATACCGCTGGGATATCTGAGAGGTAATCAAACGGGGGCACGGAATTTTTTTTTTTGTTTTTTTCTTTTCTAGCTATATATGAAACAAAAAGAGAATAAGCAACAGAGAAAAAAACGTCGGCAAAGCTTCAAACAGTAATTTTAGAAGCAGAGTAGGGAACAGTACGGTGGAATATCTGAAAGGTAATCAAACAAGACTGGCAATTCCAGATGGGATTTTTGTTTTTACCCTAATTTTACAGAGTGCAAAAAGGGAAGGAGTCCAATAAAGAGTATACAACAAAAGTGACTCGAAATGAACTGTTGGAGAAAAGGCAGCAGGAGCAGAAAGGTTTGAAAATTTGATGGAAGATTTGAGCTGACAGATATCTGAGTCTGATGAGTTGAAATACGTTATATCCACTTGCCACTTCTCCTGATCAACCCGCAACGACTTAGAAGTTGCAACTAAGTCAACGTCCTTTTTTTTTTAGTATTTGCCCTTTTCATGGCGACATCATCTTCACCTGTAAAACTCATGAAAACATCGGTGGGGCTCACTGCCTGCGCCATATGTATAATTGAAATCAAGGGGGCAGCGACTTTGAGCTCTTGCGAGTAAATTGAATATGTACAATTGTCATGGATTTAAATTTTTAGAGTTGAGATTTAAAATTATGATGTAAAGTAAAAAAAAAGATAAAATTAAAATTAAGAAATAAAAAATAATAAAAATAAAAATTTATAAATTATATTTAAATATAAAATAAAAAATAAAAATTTTCGAAATTAATAAAAATTAAATTTAAGATCCAAATTCCATTTCCATCATGTCCCAACCAAAAGCTAGATGCTCCGCGAATTGCGAAATTCCAGGAGTAGACATTTGTCAGCAAAAGTTAATTCAATTAAGAAAACAAAGTTGAATTGGTTAAACAAACAGCAACGACTTTGTACTGTCCCAAATCTTTCTTAAAAGGTTTCTTTATTAGTCTCGGTCTTGCAACCTTGCCCCCTTGCTTGGCATCATTACAAATTCAGTAGTTGGTAAACATAGTTGTGATTTTCTATGGGTATTCAATCAAAAACAGAAAGTTGAATTTTAATTTGGGTAATATAATTCTTATAATCTTATTTTTATAATATAAATTTTAAATTATTAAATTTTATAAATTAAATTATACTATTCAACTAATCCAAAAATTCATACATAAAATATGGATTTTGTATGAAAATACAAGATATAAAAACTTTGTTCTTTCAATAATATCTTTCTTATATACAAATTAAGGAAAATATCAATAATTTTGTTATTTTCACAAATAATATTATATTAAACTTTAACATAAAATAATATAAAATTTTAAATTTATTAGATGTATATATTAAATTTTAAATTTAATAAATTTAATTTAAATTTTTAATAATTTAATAATAAATTATTTATAAGACTAAACTTTTTGAGACATCAATTACATGGTGTTAGGTGGGACATCAATTATAAAGTGTTAGGTGGGAGAATTGTTTTATAAATTGCTTTCGGGTTTGGATAAGTTAGTTTTTTTTTTTATTTTGATGATTTTTTTAATTTATTTTCATATATAATTTGTGAGTTTTAATTTTTTTATTCATTTCATTCTATCTTTATTTTTTTTACTATACACTATAACTTTTAAACTAAAAATCACTTAATCCCATTAGCTCATGGGAGGGTGACAAAACTAATGGAAGGATTATAATTTCTGAAGTTGCTTATCCGCTGGTGGCCACATCATCAATTTGTGGGTCTTGAAACCCATCTAACGGGGCATGTGGGAGTAAATTCATAGATGTCATGTGTTTTGAAATAAAAACACCAGGTAGGATTTTAATAATGTGTTTTCGACGTAGGAATTAAGGAAGGCATCAATTATATAATAATTTTATTATTTTTATAAATTAAATTTTAATAAATATTTATTTAAAAAATTAAATTATTTAATTTATTAACTTTTAAAAAAATTATAAAATTTAATAAATTAGCACATTATAATAATTTTTATAAATATTTAATGCAAAAGATTTAATGAAAATAGATATTTTATGATATAATATAACCATCCTTCTTCCTCTGTAACTTAGAGTGGGACGCAAATTTGGATTAAAAAAAAAAAATTCGTTAAAGGTGAGTTATTAAATATTCATTAAATTCGTTAGGCACCTGTTTTGACTAATGAATATAACAAGGATTGACGAAAGCATCTAGTATAGCTTGTTAGTACCACCTGATTGATTAACAATTTAATTAAATAATAATAGTGGGCACACCATGGTTTGAGGGGAGTTGGGATTAACACAGTTTGCTCACAGCAACAGCTACCATAACAGTATGTGTTTTTGTATTTTTGAAACTATCAATCATCATGCAACTTTAAAGTGTTGAAATATAACATTGAATTTGTATATGATTTTTCTTCTTGCTGGAAAGAAAAGTCTGCCCAGTACCCAGGCTCAAGTCAATGCAACTCCAATTCTGCAGGATATAATAAAATTTTGAATAAATTACATTAACTTCTTTATAACACTCTACTTCATTCTTATTTAAATATGACACTCCACCCTATTCTTATTTAAATATGATACTCCACCTCATTTACTCAAACATTAATTAAAAAAATATACCTAAATATTAATAGAATATTTATAAAAAAATATTAAATCAAATTTTATTCTAATTTCACTTAAATTTATATTTTAATTCAATTAACTATTTTAAATAACTAATATCTTAACAAATTATATTTTTTTAATTAAATAATTACATTTATTATAAGATATAAATTTAATCATGTATGTGATTATGAGAAAAAATTTAGTATATATATAGAGGCATCTTGGGAATGAGTTTAGTTAAGAAAAACTGTAAAGCATAATTAGTCTTATTTTTTGTTAATTAAATTCACCCTAAAATGCCTCTATATTTGTACTAAATTTTTTTCTCATAATCATACACATTGTTAAATTTATAACTTGTAATAAATATAATTATTTGATTAAAAAAATATAATTAATCAAAATATTAATTATTTAAAATGATTAAATTGAATCAAAGTATAATTTTTAAGTAAAATTAGATTAAAATATTGATTTGATATTCTTTTTATAAATATTTTATTAACATTAGGAATATTTTTTAATTAATATTTAAAAAATAGAGTAGAGTGTTATATTTGAGTAAAAATAGGATGAAGTGTTATATTTAAGTAAAAATAAGATAAAATATTATAATCAAATATTTTAAGAGAGGTTAATATAGTTTACTCTAAAATTTTTGAGTAGTGATCATGCAGACTCGGGTCTATGTAAACTTACACGGACTCCATACGTGGTAGCAAGAAAACTTAAGTTTCAAAAAAGTTAGATGGCGGTCATTTGTTTCTAATAATTAAAAATTGCTATAATGTTTGAACCAATTACTTTGAAGTTAGTTGTTGGTGTAAAATATGTATACAAATAAAAAAATTAATGTAAAAAATATTAAATATTTAAAATAAAATAAATATTAAATTATGTGAAAGTATATATAAAAAAATACGTATGTTTTCAAATATATTTTTTATTTTTTACTTAATTTTTATATTTTGTGTGTGAACTTTTAAATTAGATAAGTTTTACAATTTAGTATATAAAATTTAATAATTTAATAATTAAAATTTTTTTATTATAAGAATTAAATAAAATAAAATTATAAAAATAATATGACTATATAAAATTAACATTATAACTTCAAAAAAATTCAATTACAAATTGAACTCAATATATATATATGGAGATAGAAATTTTTATATTTTTAATTTTGCTTAATACATGTATAGATATATTGAGTTCAATTGGTAATTGAATTTTTTTGGAGTTATAATGTTAATTTTATATAATTTTATTATTTTTATAATTTTATTTCAATTAATTCTTATAATAAAAAATTTAAATTATTAAATTTATTAAATTTTATATGCTAAATTGTAAAACTTGTTTAATCTAAAAGCTCACATGCAAAATATAAGAATTAAGTGAAAAATAAAAAATATATGTGAAAACATATGTATTTTTTATATATACTTTCACACAATTTAATATCTATTTTATTTTAAATATTTAATATTTTTTATATTAATATTTTTTTTGTATACATATTTTACAGCACAAACTAGCCTCAAAGTAATTAGTTCAAATATTACAATAATTTATAATTGTTAGAGACAAATTGTTGCCATTTAACTTCTTTAAAAACTAAGTTCTCTTGCTACCACGTATAGGGTCTATACAAATTTTGCATAGACCCGAGTCCGTATGATCACTACTCAAAATTTTTATCCCATTATTCCCTCAACAGCCAGTTGCCCAATTGCCCTCTTGCACACGACGTCGTTTTCTTAGTCCCCAGTTCCATCCCCCGATTGGGTTGAGCAATCTTCACTTTGGGCCCCTACCCTACTCGGCCTCGCTCCCCTTTCTCACCTAGCTGGATCGTTCAACTGATTTACCCCAACTGTGACATTTGTATAATTTCATGCCATTATTTGTTAAAGAAAATTTCATATAATCCTTTTAATTTCGGATAAAAAACCGATACTAATGTGTATGGCCATCTGAAGATAATTAAAACAAAAAAATAATTATATAAATTATCAAACTTTTTAAGTCTTAATTCAAAAAATTAAATAAATTCTAAAGTATGTATACCCAAACAAAAGCAAAAAAAAAAAATATATATATATATATATATATAAATAAACAAACAAAACTTCTTATGCAGATTTTTTAAAAGAAAATGTATAACTATTTTCACTCTTTAATTTTTTTTTATTTTCATAAACTAAATCTTACTAATTATATACTTAAAAGAATTTAGATAGCAACCATTGATTTGTAACTTTCTATTACTTTTTTAAGTACTTAAAATCAAGTATTGGAGACACACTTATCATTTTTTGTTCATCATCTTATTATTTTTATAAATATAATTTTACTAAATATTTATTTAAAAAATTTAAAAATTAAACTGTAAATTCAATATATTTAAAAACTCACAAAATATGGTCATGGGCACCCATCAGTATGTAGCTGGGCTCTGGAGGATTTACCGCATTTTGGTTTTCCTTTTCCTTTTCCTTTTCCTTTTCCTTTTCAACCATTTGCTCCAATTCATTGCAGTCTCTTATGAATAGCTCCTTCAATTGCGGCAGGCTTCTCAAAACATTAGAAGGAAAGATCGCTTTCAATTTTTGACATGTATTAATCTGTACTTTTTCGAGCTTGTGGAGGTTCAGAGCATGGTTGGCACTCAACCATATGCACCTCAGCTCACGTAAATAATCCAATGACAACTCAATTAATCTTGAGTTTACTTGATCAGAGATGGGAGGTTCATCATGCAACGAAAAAATGCCTTCTACATCGGAGAATGAAATATTGAGTGATTCTAAATTTTGCACTAATGTAGCAATTGCTTTTTGGAGATGCTGAAAATAAAATATTATTTAAGATACTTAACAAAATTATAATAAAATTATATTCTGACAAAGTGAAAGTACGTGAATATGTATTTTATCATATAATAAAAGAATTTGTATATATCAACATTTTGACAATTTTTTTTTATGTAAGTATTCAATTAAACTTAAAGGAACTAATTAATCTTTCATTTAAATTTTTAATATATTTTCAAAACTATTTATAAGCAAAATTAAAATTTATTTTCTTAATAGTTGAAATAATTAATGAGAATATCAGCAGATTAAGAAGATTAAAAGGATGGTAGGAAAAAAATTTTCCGTTTCAAAAAAAAAAATTGAAAAGTGTAAAGATATAATATGATTTAGGGCCGGTTTGAATTCTGTTTTGTAAAATAACTTTTGGTTTTCAGAACAATAAAAGTAAGAAAAATAACTTGTTTTAGCCACTGTTTCTTTTTTATAACTGTTTTGAAAATTTATTCTCTATAATCTATTTTTGGAATAAAAATTATAGAACCAAAAAAACAATATTTTGATTCTTCTTTACTTGTTTTCAAGTTGGTAACCTAGTAATTACATGAATTTAGTAATGGTAAAATTGTAATTAAAGACAACTTCTCTATATGGATTCCATGTAAACCCGGCTCAAACCGAAAAAATAATGTATTCAATTTGAGTTGGCTCAGCCTAAAATTATGATAAGTAAAATTAATGGGTTTATACAGGTTGTATTGGCTGGGCTTGGGTTCAGAATTTTGAACCCATGGGAACCCAACCCAACCCAACAACTTTTTCTTTTTTTTTTTGTAATTTATAATGATGCATTTTCTGGAGAATAGTAAAAGACGCTAGACTAAACTAGTCTTTCTTCCTGTCATTCTTCAAATCTCATCTCTCAGACTCGATCCCAGAGGTTGTGCCGCTGCAACACTCCTTCTTCCTTCTCGACTCTCGTCACTCGTTCTCTCCTTCACTTTCGTCTTTGGTTCGCGTCCTTTGCTTCTTGTCCTCCTTTCTATCCAGGCTTTCGTTCTCATCCTCTGCTTCATAGCAACAAAAACTCCTTCTTGGGATAGCACAACACGGTGGCGTGATAGAAGTTTGAGATACGATGGATGACTATACGACTGGGGTCAAGAGTCAATCATGGGTTTTATTCATTTGCAATTTCTATTGCTATTCTGAATAGGCTTCGAAGAAAAAGCTTGTGACCCCTTTGCAGGTCCGCAGCCATCTGTGCACTCAATCTATGTTGGTAATGCATGAGAATGATCAATTGCTTAGAGAGCAACATTATTGAAGTTTTAGCTTTGCAGGTTTACGTCTAATTTTGCATTCTTCCTTCTTCTATGAGGTTGGGTCCGATTTTGGATTCTGGATTTCTTCCTTGCATGAATAGAAAGCAAAAGTAGAATCCTGCCCCTTGAAGGTTGAAGGCAACCCGACCACCCCAACCCAATTGAAGCTGCTTCACCTCAAATCAAAAGACTCGGTTTGAGATCCTCATTTGGCCGGAATTGGTGCAGCAGATTTGTGTGTCGGTTTGGACAAAATTTTCCCCAACCTAAGCTGAGCCAGCCAATGCCTACCCCAGGATTCATGAGTAGAACTTATGCGTTTGCGCCTTCTTCTATTCAATTCCATGCAACTTATTTTCAAAACAAAATTCATCCAACAAATTTTTTATATTTTAAGTTTTTGAAACTCTATTTAGAATTAATATACCAAACAAATTTGTTAAAATTTTTATTCTATAAAATAAGTTTAAAAAATAATTCTATGAAATACTTTTCCAAAGTAAAAAAAAAAAAGAATAGAATCAAATAGGCCCTTAGTTTCTGGTCTAACTCCACCTTCAAAATCAAATTTATTATTAAATCAATCAATAATTATAATTATCACCCTTAAATTTTGACACAAACTCAAAATTCATATGCACTTAATTGAATTACTCTTAAATAATTTCTCCCAAAGAGTAAGTCCCTCATCTCTCACGATAAAGTCATCAATCACTTTACTCTCCTACAAGGACACACGCGCAAACTCGTAGCTTTTCTATTTAAAGGATCACATACTCTTCTCGTCCTATTCCAACAAATCTTCTTTTCTTGCTCACATTAGTTTTCATTTTTCTAATAACATCAGTCTTTTTTTTTTTTTTTCCTCATCCTAACTTGCGTCAAATTAAAGCAAAAAGATCAATAAGGACAAACTGAAGATTTAGGTTTTAATTAATATTTTTGCAAAATTCAAATTGCTCGCTACTAATATTAGGTTTGTGATGTTGTTTATTCAAAGATACGGAATTTAGTTATCAAGGCTAATAAATTGGAAGGGAGATGAAGAACAGTATCTTTGTGATAGTGAGAGTACTGTGCCTTACTAATGAACCAGCCACGGAAATACCAAGAGGCATGAAGCTACTCCTGTGTCTGGGATGATATTTTTACAACCATCTTCGATTTCTTCAAGAACAAGATGCTCTGCTTTTTCCATGAGATCCTTAACTCTTCTGTTTGCCGCAGAGGCATCAAATCTGGCTAAACATAATAATCTTGATCTCAATCTCAGTTGGACATCAACTTGGAAGAATATTGATGCAAATCCAAATCCAGTATCTAGACGATACCTTTGCAACAGGGAAGACCAGCCCACTCTTTGAAACCATTTAACAGCTTCCTTATCATTTCGCTCATCTTGTTCTAAAATCTTATTATTCATAAAATACAACTCTTGTAGTTGTGAACGGCTTCCAAGCACCTCAAAAGGATTGCCTTCCATCCAGCAACCCCATACATCCAACAATATTAATTTGTTCATTTGTCGCAGAAAACATAGGTCCTTCATTTTGCATCCACTCAAAGTGCAGACTTCGAAGATTTGTCAATTTTTGGATTGACTGCCCCAGGTTTTTTTTACAATCGGTTGAACCCCACATTGTTGGATACAGAAATGAACTCAAATCTAAGCTCAACACTTTGAGTCCTTTCTCCCTTACAAAAAATCCATCTGGTAACTCACGACCACGAAATTTGTTCACATATAGAATCTCAAGATTAGGACAATCTAGCTGATCCGAAAATTCATCTTTACGATTGCATTAGACTTTTGTTACAGTGTCTTTTACAGGCATGTCCTCTGCGAATGCCTTCAGATCATCAGGCCCCACAACCAAATGAATTTGTTTTCTTGCAATTAATGAGGCTACATCCCGAACCCAATCGTGCATTTTCATGGATTGTCCATCTTTAGCCTCTAGCAGCAAACAAGAGTCTATGAGTGTATCAATGGCGGTAACCACCATGGTCCTTATCCTTTCACTTGAATCAATATTTTCAAATGGGTGTAACCCAAAAGCAAGTATGACCAAGTTTTCATTACTAATTTTTGAGTCTTCTGGGAATAGAGAACACAACAAGAAAAGTGACTTGGATTTTTCATCTTCCAAATTATCATAGCTTAATTTCAGACATTTATAAGGATTTTCCTGAACACTCGTTGGAATATCTACCTGTTCAGAATTTTCAAGTGCTGAGAGTGTATTATCCCAAATAACTTTTATGGAGAATAAGCCCCCATACTTTAAAAAAATAAGTTCACTCTCCTAAAAAAAAAAAGTCGAAGTTAGGTCATTATATAAACGTTTAGCAGGTGCTTAACGCATAAAATGTGTACATAACGGGCTGAATGTTGTAAATAAATTCCGAGCTTTTTCTTACGAACATGTTCCTTAAGCTATGTAATGTCCGACATATGGATCAATTCAAATGAGTAATAGAAAAATTACACCCACATTTTAATTCTCACATAATACTTATGCCATTAAGTAGAAGTCTTTGAATCATTTAAGTTTCACAATTGAATTTATAAAATTTAATAGATTTAATAATTTAAATTCTATAAAATAAAAATTATGTGAGTATAAAAAACCTAATTTCTTATGCCAAAAGTTACGAAACACCTCTTCAACTACTTACATAAACCAAGACTTTGGAAGCTTAGAGGATGCAAGGGCACATTTGTACATGTCTTACCTCAAGTAAATCAATACAATTTTAGACAGATAGAGATTATGTGACTTTTCTTTAAAGAAGTCAGACAGCCTTCTTCTTATAGAAAGTGAGGAGAAGAATAATATTTTTAGTATATTTGTTTTATTTTAGCCTTCC
The DNA here is from genome assembly GCA_037013595.1 of Dicorynia guianensis. Lineage (NCBI taxonomy): Eukaryota > Viridiplantae > Streptophyta > Magnoliopsida > Fabales > Fabaceae > Dicorynia > Dicorynia guianensis. The sequence continues at coordinate 32,574,807 of JASUAB010000005.1, forward strand.
TCTCACTTACAAGGAGAAAGTTGTCTAACTTTTCTTTGGAGAAGTCAGAAAATCCATATCTATCCCAAGCCTCTATTCTTGAGGTCATGAGTGGATATTGCTTCTGTAGATAACCAGGAAGTCTTTCAACTCAAAAATGCCTTCACACCCGAAGTATCACTTTTAAATTCAACAAATTTTGTAGAGATTGACTTCAATTCAGGAACACGATATATACTACGCATAGAAGGCAAGGGGGACAGACCATTCATCTTCCCTTGAAGAGTTGTCACTAATGAATCTGGTTCCAACTGTACATCAATTGAGACATGGTTGCATTCTTCCTTCCCTTCATTGACTTTCTCCATCCTTTTCATTTCAAAGTTTTTGGTAACCGAAATTATTAGGGTGAGGAGGTTACTTTATTTAAAGAAGGTTACTTTATTTAAAGATTAGAATATATTATAAGTCTAAAAATTTATAATGATACTTATAGGTTAGTTATCAATAAGAGCTGCTAGCAAAAAAATTTGAACATAAGCCTTTCAAATAAATTACTTCCAACCTTGACAACTGAATCAACTTTGACCTTTTCATTTGAAAGTTGAAGACAAACTAAAAATATCTGATTGTTTCAAAAAAAATAAGAAATAAAAATATCTTATATAAAGGAAGAGTGTTTACTTGCGTATTTTGAGAACGGAAAACATATCATTTTAGGAGACTTGATTTTTAGAAATGCGTAAAGGTAAACCTGGAATTAGAATATCATTGGTCCAATTAAGTGCATTGAAAAATATTTTTATAGTTAATCTTAGTTTTTATTACCTTTCAATGCAATAATTTGTTTGAAAATATCAATACAAATAACAAAATTAAGAGTTTTAATTAAGACAAATTGACTCAAATGATAGAGGTTTAGATACTTTAAGCAAGTTGTCATAAATTTTATTTTATTTATTTTGACGTTTTCAATATTTTGAAGAGGTTAATTTTTGCTTGCAAAACCGAAGATATTTCAGGAAGACCTAAAAAATGCAAAATTTTATTATTTTTAAGTTATAGCTAAAAATAGAGACAAAAATTAATTGCAAAGAATATGTACAAAGTTCCTATAGGATTACCAATTTATTTCCTATAGCATTCATTCCTTGTGCTCTGTCCCCCATACGCTGTCATCTAACTCAAGTAAAATTCGACTACAAGCAAACCAACAAGAACAAACAGAAGGTCGAGTGAGAAATAGATGATCAACCAACGCATATATAAGAGAGTTTTGAGTGATTGTAATTCGGAGTCTTTTGCTGCAAGTTATTAGTTCAAATATTGGTGCCAATTTCCAGTTGAATCATCATGGTTACAATTGAGAAATGTTTTTTTCATGATTCTTTTTCTACCAAAAGCCCACACCTAATGAGATAGATCATTGGATCTATTGAATTCCATAGTTCATAAATTTAGTGACTTAAATTATATATTATAAGATTTTCTTAATCTTGTAATGGTTTTTCATCCTTGACTGTACTTTTTTATTACTAGCTAACCATATAAACACATATAACTAATTTATTAAACTAGTTAAACAAACAACTCCAGAATAGCAAGAAAATTGATGGGAATTCCCTGTAAATATATATCAATCCCTGTATCCTGGTTGCAATTAACCAGTTCTTTCAATCAAATTTGCAAGAGCAATTAGCATTCTTTACAACAATGGTTAAACCAATTGGACTCGTGTTACAACCAACTTTACAATCTTGCAGCTCCTTGTCCCCAATTTCATTCAAACATCTTGATCTCTGCTCTGTGACTGTGTGTCACTCAAGTTTGTAGGCATAGAGAACGAGGCAGGACTCAAAGGTAGTAGCAGCATTACTCCGAGTTGAATAAAACCCACTACTACCATCATCACTGTCACAACCTTCTTGGATGCTGCTCTCTTTTTCACTCTCTGCTTCTGAGGACCCTGGCTTGAAAATGAACAGGCCTGGCCCTGACCCAGAGCTACTAAACAACCAGTCATGCACGTCCCAGAACACTTGCAGAGGTTGCTTGTTGACCATGACAGTTTGGTTCCCTCTGAACTTCCACTGCAAGTTCCTTACATGAATTACCACAATCCCATCTATGCTAATCCACATTTCAGGGTCTTTAGGCCCAGAGGTTGAGCTCTCCACAACAATTTCACTCTCTTTTCTCTTCTCATCAAATTTGGCTTTGGTAGAGAAGCTTTTCTTGGCAAACACGTTTTCTTTCCTGATCAATAATATAGCCTCCAAAAGGGCTGGTCTCGATTTCGTTCTCTTGTAAGCTTTCTTCCTGTAATCTCCCAACATTAACACAATCTCGTCATCACACACTAAAGCTACGTAATAATCACTGCTCGGCTCGGGGCTACCGCAGAATTTAGCAGACCGAAGATCCCAATACACTTCAACTTGATGCCCTTCAACCTCAAAGGATTTGTACCCTTTTTTGCTCCAAAAATACCAAGGCTTAACATCAATCTTGCAGTTGTAATGAGATTCACCTCCTACACTATCAACCGTAAAGTGCAACGAATGGTTCATAAGGTTCTTGCACCATAAGACACTCACATTTCGCCAATGGCCAGCAACGTTGGCATGGTAGATGCAGGTAACGGTGCTTTGAGCAGCTTTGCTAGGCAGAGGCTGAGGCTCCTCTGAGATTCTCTCTACTACGGGTGACCCATGAGACACTGATTGTTGTCTATATGATCGGTGGAAAGCCATAATGCTTCCCTAAGGCTCAGAAATTCTCTAAGGAACTGGATCAGATCAATGGATACAGAACCCCTTTTGGAATTCAAATTAGGATTGCACCTCGAATGTCCTGTTTTCTTTGCTTTCTGAGGCTAAATCCTTAAATTGGTTCCTGGGTTTATCATCCTTTGGAATATGAATGAGAAAATGTAGACCTCACCTTGGAAGCTTCTGTGGGAATTCATTGAGATTTTAGGCACCAATTACCAGAAGGCATGTACGATCAATCATCACCAAAGTTGTGAAAAAATTGCAGGCCAACGCCAGCTTGTCAAAGTTCCCAACAAAGAAATATTTGGGGCTATGACTGTTAAGATTTGAGAGCAATGATGAGCCTGAGATGTTGATTTCAGAAGATAACTGTTTGCCATAACTTTTGGGTGAAGAACGAGAAATGGGAAAAGGGACGGGAGAAAGTTTGTTTTTCTTGGAGAAAAAGTCTCCATCTTTGAGGTCAGAAACCGAGACGTTCCCGAAACATAAGGATGAAAACAAAACGTCCTCTCAATGATCTCTTGTAGAAGTTTTTACCATACATACGGAACCTCCTCCAACTGAAAAAGGTGGGCAGCACTGGAAGGTTAGTTAATGAAAAAAGTTTTGTTGACCCACAATACTCTATGACGTGTAATCAGGATATATATTTTCTATCATTTATCTTTTTCTATTCTGAATAATCAGCGTTTGAATTTATTTTCCATTTTCAGAATTCAGAAAAGGAATTTTTTTTTTCCTTAACGTGAAGGAATCCAGTAGAGGATTCAGCGGAGAATTTTGCACATTTTCAAAAAATTATATAATAATCTAAATTATGATTACTTTTGGTTAAAGAATGAAGAAACATTGATAAAGAGAATTGTGATTAAATCAGTTAAAAGGGTTATTAGAAGGCGCAATAGATGACCTTGTCTAACATAAATCCATCATCCATCATCATATCAATGATGCAAAGGACGAATTGCAACTAATTTTTATCTCTATATTATTAAAGTTGTTTAAAAGAAATTTGTGAGTTACGACCTACATAACACCCTATCCTTTTTTTATAAATTTAAGGATAGATTTGATACTTAACTTATTTATTTTTTCTTAAAAGGTCATTATATTACTCTTATTTTCATAAAAAAAAAAAAGTTATTCAAAAGAAGCATATCCTTTTACTTGACAAATAAGTTAATCCACCTTATCTTATTTAATTTATCTTTTTAAATAAAATAGGACAAACTAATCCAACAGTCTTGACACCCCTACCTCTATGGTTGGTTGTTTAATATAAACTTTCAATTTTTATGGTGTCGTGACAATAAGAACTCTCTCACTCCCTTTTAAGTAAACCCATACAAGTAGCAATTTCACCAAACTCAAGTTTAATGTCATGCGGGAATGACATGAAATCTACCACTGGAACTTCTCTATTTTTATCCTTATTTTTCCACTGAGAATGGTAAAGAAGTTCAACATGAGAATCTCCCAGAGATTTCTTAAAGCCGTTACCATTAATTCACATCAGAATAAAAAAAAATTTCGGATTAGCATAAACTTCTGAGTAGATCTCACAGCTACCTATGTCCCAACAAGAACTCACCTTAGAGTCACAAAGCTTGTAGCTTTCCTTTGTTACAACGAAGGCTCTAGCTACCCATTTCTCAGCCAGAATGCTTATGCTTCCTATAGCAACTGAGAAATAGAGCAGAAGAGCTGAAAAGACAGAATTTAAAAGGCCAAACTGAGTACCTCCGTTCCCCTTGGATGAAGATCTGTTTAACTCAGTGATACCTTTGTCTAGTAATCTCTCTGCCCATCTGATATTACCGTACGGTTTCATCTTCATAGGACATAAGGCAATATCCACAATGTGAGGAAGGGAGGCAAGGTAAAAAAACCAAGGAATTTAGTAGCAAAAATAAAGAACACAATTGCATCTTTCAAGATTATTTGGTCTTCGGGCGTGTCATACTATCTTTCCGTCGTCATATGTCCTGTGCTCCACATTGCTTAGAGTTTTATCAACATCATCTTCCTCTGAGCATTGAATTGGGATTTTGCCAGTACTTATAGGGATTACACTTCCTCCTACATGATTGGCTGAAGCACTAGCCTGCAGCGCTTCAATATACAAAACCTTCACCAACCTTCTAAATCGTCGTCTAAAGGTTGGCATGCGAGACAAAGAAGCCACAATCCCCTGCAACCTGTCAAAGAGGAAGAAATGAAAAGCAAAAATAGTCCTACTCGTCCAAAGAAGACATTGAAAGTGCAAAACATTATCATGAAGTTAAGGACCATAATTTTTTACTGCGTCCCACAATGAATTAGTTAAATACAAATCTATACAAGTTGAACAAAAAACCTTTCCCACTTTCCTTCATTCTTTGTGATATCATTTACCTATATGGCTATATCTATATTAATATGCTAAAATTTGAAATTAGTTTACCAAAACTTAAGTTTGATGTTTGGTTTCTTTCCAATACACAAATCTTATCTAAAATATAGGAGCTTAAATTTGCTGACTAGTTAATAAATAGTTATATGAAGTTTTAACTCTTTTCCTAACGCCCTTCAAAAAAAAATGTAAAGTGATGAGTAGTAGTACCTATCAGAATTTTTAAAACTCTTATTTTCTCTATACTTTATGATAATAAGAAAATTAGGAAAGCTGCTTGACATACACTAACATGTATTTTAGTGTGTTAATACACCAGTAGATGATAGTGTATGAGTTCATGCATAATGAACTTTTTGCTATCAGGTTATTGGGAACATCAGGGTGTCTAAATAACAACGAATTCATTTTAGGTGTCTTATCTACATGTATATACCTTCTAATTATGGCTTGCAACTGTGCTCTCCTGACATTGTCATCAGACGGAAACTGAGTGCCGGTCCACTCCTCAGGTTTTTCGTTTTTGCATCTTATAATTAGCTCTTTCAGGCAAATTTCTTCAGTTTCTTCCAACTTAAGTTTCTTTATTTGCTCTTTCATGGTCAGTAAAGGCCCAATAAACCACTCAAACACCTTATCCCTTGGTGCATTTGTCCTTGTCAACTCTGCATCCTCAGCTGCAGAGGCATATATGGAAGCTTAATTATTATTGCCTTTTCCAAAGGAACATAGGCTTGAGTAAGAAAAGTACAGATCACCAATCCGTCTGAACTGGACTTTGCTGAAGTTAGCAGACATTGCAACAAGGACCAAGCAGGCAACTTGATGACTAACTTCTTACAGGTGCCTTTCAAAAGGCATTCCTCGATGTCCTTGACAGTAATCAGACCATCACGGAGTAGTATCCTGCCATTTACTTCACACGACTTAAACAGGCAGTCCCATACCTGTTGAACAAAATTTCTCAAATGAAAGCAATTCATTAAGTTGCCTAATTTTAGTAGAACTGCCACAAATCACAACCTGTACAGGTTGATATTGCAGAATTCTCCACTTCAAATGTCTGGATTGTTGTAAGGTAAGATTCGAATTCTCTGAGCCTTCTCTCAGAATTTTCAAATCACCACTATCATTGTCTCCAAGGTTATTGCTCTCAAAAGCATGTCTCTTGGTCTTTCGGTATTTCGGCCTAGATGTCAGAGACATCTCAGAATCAGTAAGCAGAGCTTTCAACTAAATCGTACTTACACAACAAGGAAAGTTTAAAATCACCTGGGAAGGCAGGATCCCTCTCTCAAGTAGAGTAAATCATTTACATATTCATCAAAGAGTGAAACTACAGACACAATATAAAAAAATCCCATCTGGATTGAGTCTTCCTGAAAATACACCAAATATAAACTTAAGGGGTCTCATGAAATTAATATAAATTGGTAGATAGACAATCACGTAAATAACAATGACTTGCATATAAGTGACTAATTAGAGCATCATACTTCACTGACCTGATGGACAACAATTCCACTGTAAAGGCCAAGAAACAAGCTGGAAATGTTAGCGGCTAATACAGCTCCCACAACTGCCAAAGGCCAGAGGACGAAAGCAAGGCTAGCAAATGGGACACATACAGTTTCTAAGAATGGTCCCTCTCTTCCAATCAAATCTTCTAATAGTCTCTTCCATCCTCTGAACAGCATGTATGGACTTTTCCATATGGCAATAGAAGTTATCAAAATCATATCAACTGGCACCCCAGCCAAGATCACCAACAAGCAACTTGGTAATAATGACAATCTAGCAGTGAAAAAAATCTGTCAACGCAATTCATTCATAAATTTCTTTCTTCACAACAAAACAATAATAATTAAAAAAATCGGAGGAAAATTACTTACTTAACATTCAACGATTTTTCATCAGGAGGTAAATCTTCTCTCAGTTCATCCATGTATGAGAAATATGAGTGGAAGCAAAAATCTGTCAAATCCTGAACAACCATGCAACTTCTTTCAATTGTTGACCAACAACCATCCTGGCATCAAGGATCAAGTAACATTCTAAGTTTTCTTTGTTCTGCTTAATCCAGGAAGCTTCAATCAAAGCTACCACAAAGCCTAACTATGCCAAAACCAGAAGAGAATTAACAGGAATCAAATTGACAGGTTAGCAGTCTTCAACACTTCTTTTAAAAGGAATTCTTATAGTTTGCAGCATTTCATTGACTCATCACCCAAATCTAATAATATGGATATAAACGAAGTAAGTCAAAATGAGATTGAATCCAGACAGTTTAAGAAAGGATATCCAGTGATTTGCATACGATATCTATGCATGTCCCTGATTACATTGCTAAAGGTTGTATACACCAACCAGTGTATTGTTTTCAAATCTAGACTACTTGTTCATTTAATGAAACCCTGAATAGTTCCAGAAAAAGAACCTCCACGCTGATAAAGTCTAAGTTCAACTTGGTTTAGAAAAGTCATGAACCAGGAGCACGAAAATTTTCCAAGAGAGGCACCAGAACTTATACTGTATATATTTCTTCCAACACCACAGATTCTCTATTATACCGAAGACGACCAAACTTTACACTTACTGACTTACATATACTCTGCTTAAGGCTTCCATAAACTTTATTTACCTCTTATCTTTCAACAAAATTGCTCTCTTATGCCTCGCAAATAAATTAAATAATAACGAGTAAACAACCATGAAATTTCTCAGATAAATTAATGACCACCGCCCCAGTCATGAAAAAGGGTAGGGAAACAGATTTTAAAAACATAACTAATAGTTGTCAGTTTCACTTAGCTTTTAATTCAGTTTAGGCAGCTAAAAAGAGTATGTTCTCAAATATTATCAATTCCACCAAAGGATCACAGGTAGAAATGACCAGAAATCCGCACTTACTGTAAAGCAATGGTAAACCTTATCAGTAACATTCTCTCCCACAGCCTCAAAAGTAGCAAAAACAGGAGCGAAAATTCCATATCCTATTCCACCCAAAAGGCTTGCAACAATGCCAACAACTGGCCAGAGAACTACAGGAAGTGGTAAGCATGTCAGCACCACAATCTTGAGAACCAAGCCAAACCTCTTGGTGCTAGCGTCATAGGCCATACATTCAAAAGGGTGAAGAGAAATAAGAGAGACAGATTCAAACGCAATTGAAATAAACACACTACACATAATTGTAATTCCAGGCTTCTAAATCCAATGAATTTGAAAAGAAATACAACTTTGCCACACAGTAGTAAGTCCAAACAACGTGTGCAGTCCAAAGTCCAATGATAACGGCTGAATTTCCAATCACAATGATGGCAGCTGTAAATGGACCAATCAGTGCCACTGCCAAAAGGAACACCTTGTTATGAAGGAAAACACTGTAAAGTACATTCATCCATTCCCATATGCATTTGTATAAAATTCTGCATTATCCAGAGACAACATAATAATGATGCTCGTTCTCAGTCCCTCCATTCCTACATAATACTTACTCACAAAATCCAAACCATTAAATTAATTGAATTTCATACACTAAATTATAAGATTCAGTTGATACAACGATTCTCACACCAAATGTAAGTATTTTGTTCCAACACTAGGTATAAAAACATCTTTTCTCTTATGTTTTCAATCCTTTTCTTTCTACACTTTTATTTTTACACAATACTCAGTTTATAAAATAGAAGGGTCATACAGTTACTTTACAAAATTTAAATTATTAAATTTATTAAATCTTATCGACTAAACTGTAAAACTTAATTAATTCACTAATTCTCTCACTAGGTGTAAACATCTTGTTCTCACACTAAGTATAAATATTTTGTGTGAGAACATCTTTTCTTTTGGGGAAACATCTCTTCTCTTATGTTTTAACCCAAGAAATATGAAAGAGTAAACAACGGCTTATTTTACACTTACAATTAATGCCACTGCAAATTAACCTATCAGTGCTTATACTTAAAACATGGTTTCACTCAAAAAAATTGAATATGGGTAAACAATGAACATAAAAATATGCTAAACCCAATATGAGTAGATGACCTAAAAGAAATATCAAAATTGTTTGTACCTTTGACCATGCCAAGGATCAAAAGCAAGCAGAAGAGGGGAATGAAAGAGATAAGGCTCCAACACTTGGCCACGAAACTCATAGGAAACTCCAAGTTGGGCGTATTACAGATAAAATATTTGGGTTTTACTGAGATCAGCTTTTGCTTTTCCTTTATCTAGTCGCATAAACTTACACAGAAGACACCAAAATGGGCAAACGAAGAGGTCAATCAGAGCGGTGTAGTTTAAAAAACTTCATAGGATACACAAGAACGTAAAGGAGATTGAATTAATTTAGAGCGTGCCACGTGCTTAGGGTCTGTGCTAGTAAATACGCGTGGCGCATTGCCGTATTTGATACATGAAATTGCCGAGTGAAACTATAATTTTATTTTTTAATAAACAATATTCAAAAATGATTAAATTTTTAAATTATTGTCGGGGTATAGAATGAATGTATCATTATTTATATGTATACAATTTGCTTAGATTAGTTGTTATTGTCCATAAAAAAAAAATTTCTTCAAATAAAATTTGTGAAAGAGTGAGGTTAAATATGTATTTCATTAATTAATAGATAATATTTAATTATCAAGTATATTTATAATAAAATATGAATAAATAAACAATAATTTTATAAATTCATTTAATGGTAGTGCAGGTGATAATGGTAAAAATTAATTTTATAATAAAATATGATTAAAAAATTAATTTTTTTAAAGATAGAAGCTGTAAATGAAAAAAAAAGTTTCAATAAAAATGATAAAAAAATTTCAATAAAAATGATTCCAAAATAAATGCTACTTGAATAGGGTAGTGTGTACATTCTAGTAAGAAGGATTCAGTATTTTTAGATAAACAGCCAAATTCATTCAATGGTAGTGCAGGTCATAATGGTAACAGTGATTGTAAAGATAAATTAGGAGTTATAGCAAGCTTTTTAATACTTATATTTTTTGGAATTTGTTTTTTAATTTTTATATTTTTGAAATTCTAAATTTTAGGATTTAAATTAGTTAACTTTTATTTTGTATTAATTTTAATAACTTATTCTCTATTTTTATATTTAAATTTATACATCTTAATTTTTTTACTAATTTTTTTATCTTAATTTTATTTATATTTTTCTCTTATTATACACTGTAACTTTGCCTAATTGCAATGGGGTGAGCCAGGAGTTAAGATATGTATTAGTTCTTTTTTAATATCATAGAATTGTAAAAATGAATTAAGATTCTAATTCCATTAAGCATATCAAACAAAATATTTCAAATTAAAAGGCCCAATTCTAATCTGAGGCTAAAATCCAACTCTAATTCTGATATTAAAAGTTTTGTTGTTAGCGGTTTCCTTATTTGTTTGGGAAAATGGTTTTTTAATTATTTTTTGGATGTTTGATAAATTGTTGTACCAAGGAGGATTTATTGTTAATTAGGAGAGAAGGATTTATTATTAGAGGAGATTCGAGCTGTTCAATTGATTTCAATGCAAGTCCACCACTGGTTTATAAACGAGAGCAATATATATATATATATATATATATATATATAATAAGGAATTGTAAAAGAATCTTAGAATTCTTATTATTTTATTCTCATTCAATTTTTACAATACATAATTTATACAATTATATTTATAAAATTCTACAAATTATAAAATTTAATAAATCCAAAAACTCATATTAAAAAATGTGAGAAATCTGAGAGTGTAAGAGGTTCCTTCCCCATTGAAAAATAGAGTAGCCTTAAAAGTTCACCTTAGGTAATGGTTAACAAATATGATATGCCACCCATCTATAGTAGCTAACTTAAAATAAAAATGTTATTTTCACGCATTTATTTCTACAGAATGTTCAAGATAAACAATTAACAACTGCATTATTCCCGTGCAGTGCTTACAATGAGCAATTAGTGAGTAGTTGCCAATTACTAGGTAATTGTGAGCATTTTATGAGAATAAATGTGTGTTAGTATTTTTTTTCACTGAAAATGTAATATGCGAGCAAAAACCTCATTTACAATGCATTTTAGGATATGAGCACATCAGGTTCAGACACATATACAAGTAAGAGCAAATAAACCAAAAAAGAGCAAAGAATTAATAGTATCCTCAATGATATAAGATATGTAGTAACAATGAATCTTCTATTTGGTTCAGCAGTTCATGGCTTCCACGGTGGTGGTGGAGGAGGACTTTGTGGCCCAAGTGGTGGAATTGCAGAAAAAATGGTATTTTTGTCAATGCCATTAGTACCTGTGGTGCTTGTCAAGGAAATTAGTGCGGCAACTAGTCCTGCATTCCCAGCCAAGGTGGGTTCAGTGTAGTTGTAGTTCGTTCTCACATCACGAAAATGATCGAACTTGTCAGGTCCTCCCACCATTGCTCCTGTAATGGTGTTAGGATTTGGGTTACGGCTGTCACGCCACTTCCAACCTCCAGTGCATGAGTAATGTTTGTGGTCATTAGGTGTGGATGCGCCGCGATGATGCACATGTCTAGGAAACTTGTTACCAAACCCTACCACATAGCTCATTTTCGTAGGATTTTTACCCAAAATGTAATCAATCTGGATCACACAAAAATATTGCATTAAAATTTGAGTCTTCTTTTTCTCACAAATAAAATTTTATTAAACTCTTATTTTAAAAAAATTTAAACTATTAAATTTATTAAATTTTATAAACTGAAACCAAAACAACCTAACAACAATCAGTTTACTTGTGAGTATGTAGTACTACCAATTTAAGTGGGAGACTTTTACTCTTAAAAGTCATATGATAAAAGCAAGCAGAGAAGTATTTCTATGTGGAATGAAGGCATGGTACCTGAGAGGATGCAAAGTTCTTCAGAACTTGTAGGGAAAAATAATAAGGGCCACAATTCCACCCTGGGACACCAGTTGCCTCAATATAATCCGCGAAAAGAGATGCCAAGAAAGCAGCATTAGCAACATATTGCAGAGGTTGTGGTCGTCCATGGTTCAACTGGATCAATCCCCCTGCAAATTGTCATGCCAAGGAGTACACTGCTTGTAATCAAATTCAGTTAACCCCAACATGTGTGCATGTAGAAGGAACAAGAACAAGCAATTAATTATAATTTGCATTGTAAAAATGGGCTAATCCACCTTTATTTTTAATGACCTGTCATTTTGGTGGGTCAAAAAAAATAGAGACAAATAAGACAAGCAAAACAGTTTAGTGTATTTCTACATTTAAATATGTCAGTTTATATTTACCCGTTTTCAACTTCGGGTTAAGGCAAAGTAAGTTAAAAAAATTACTTATAAACAGGCAACAAAATTAAAATGCAAGCCTAACCAACATCTTAAATAAGTGGGGCAAACCAACTTATTTTTACATCTCTAATATTTAGGAATAAACCGGAAAAGGAAGCAAAATTAAATAAAATTTTATTACTTGAATTGGCCAGGTAGTTCTTACCTCTTGTCCAATTGAAGACATTAAACTGGTGAAGATAAGAGCACATGGTGAGACTAGTCACATTATGATACATCCCCAGCATGTCCTCATAGGGATATCCAGGATTCAAGAACATCCTAAATCTTGTTAACAACAACATTGCCGCAGGTAACTTGTTATCCCAGCTCAAAACACTCAAATCAGGCACCACAGACAACGCGTGGGCATTTTTAGCTATGCCGGGGTTGGTTGCCAGGGAAATGTAGGTAGTATTTCCTGTGGCGTAATACAACCAAGCAGCACCCCACATGTACTCATCAAAGTAGCCTGTGGAGTTATAATATGGTTCAATTGAAGGCTCTCCACGGCTATATGATCTCCTCTTACCTCCGTCTCTTGCAAAGGCAAAGACCGTCTCTGCACCCTTTCGGAGTTTCTGAGAATAGGCTTGGTCGTCTTGGAAAACTATGGAGGCTGACGCTAAGGCTGCTGCCATTTCCCCAGCAAGATCAGGGCCTTCATATGATGTCAAGGTTTTGCGTGGGTAGTCCATGTCCTCTGGTCTTTCCCAGCAGTAGTGATCATCTGGCGTGGTGGAATTAATTTTAGCTTCACCAACCTATCATACCAACCACACAAAAAAAGAAAAGAAGCTAATTTCCCACAAAAGTATAATCCACCAAAGTCAGATTAACACTATTAAATTTGTCAAGTCTAAAAATTTATTTTATAAATTTAATAATTTAAATTTTTTTAAAAAAGTATTAGTAAACTTCACTTTATAAAAATGGTATGAGTAAAAAAATGTGTTTATTTTGCAGGAAATACTTTTTAAAAGTAAAATATCTGTTTTAAAAGAAAAATTAATTGTCTCTACAATTTTAAATTTATAATTTATTGAAAGCAATTTTTTATGTTAAAATTATTTGTAAACTTTAAAACGGATTCTTAATATGTGCTACATATGGAAATAAATTGTATAATAATTAAATGAAATTACCTGGCTATAAATTTTGCCAATTGTGGAAGCAGAAGAATTGAAGGTTAAGAGCAGATAATCAGTCCCCCACTTGATGAGATCTCGAGCATGTTTGGACTCATTAATTGCCTCATATTTTTGGCTATATTCGAGCAAACTCCAGCTGAGCATTGTCATGGTAAAGGCCATGGGAAAGTGAAACTTGATATTGTCCCCTGCATCGTAGTACCCTCCAACCAATCCTCCTTTCAAATCGGTGTCGTTTCCGTCGTTTAGCCCCGAGTTCCCTCGCCATGGAATGCCATTGCTCTTGGGCAATCTCCCAGCTTTACCAAATATAGGCTCAAATCAGTTCCTATCTAATTGATTAATAGTAATTAACCCACCATTAATTAGTTAATTCTCTAATGAACCATTATTTCAAAAATCAATAAAAATGACAGCAGAGAAAGTAACCCACAGAGCTGTTAATTTCCAAAAGTTTGAATTCAAAGGCACGAACTGGTGACAGGCCATCAAGCTAGTGTTAGTTTGCGTGAAAGGAATGTAAATGTAAAACTGCCAAAATCCAGCTCAGTTATTGCTGTTTTAATTTCAAACATTATTATTTCAAGAATGGTAGAATTAATTGTAATTATGTATCTTTAAATAGCTCCAACCGGAAACAGAGAGAGAGAAAGAGAACTGGTCATTATATTCTTCCGCCGATGAACAATACTAGTCAGGAAATCGTATACGTACGGTGAAAATGACTTTAAAATTAACAACCAGACCGAGTTGCTAATAGTCCATGGAAAAATTGCCATCCATCTTTTTTATCTAACCGATGTATGATAAATACATGATTGAGATGTAGACAATGAATTTATATCAATATATATATACATATATATATATATATGTCAAATCTATGCTGGCCGGCCCATGCATACATAGTACTCCATGAATGTAATAGACATAGACAACATCAGAAATTTGAAACCTTCGTAAGGATTTTGTGAGTTTCTTAGGTGACTAGAGAGAGGGGGAGGGGAACTTACATTTCTGAGCGTTGAAGAAGAGAAGAGCTTTGTGGAGGGCAAGAGTGTAATTATCAGGCGGGGTAGGCGACGGTTTGTGCTTGGGCAACGACTTTGCGATGATGATAGGGAGGCCAATGACGCAGAAGGCGACGAGAATGGAGCCGAGGGTCCATTTCAAGGCTTTCCGGCTGCACACGATGCACCCAAAATCCACGTACTTGCTCTTCTTGTTCTTGTCTGGCGGTCCCAGCAGCCAACCCAGTTGAGTTTCGTCTAATTCGCGATGCCGAACTCGGTTTGAGTAATCGTCGGGATTATGATTATAAGCATGATTCGTTAGAGCTGCTCTGTCCCAATCTGCGCTGCGCCCGCTCTCCAACTCTTCTGAGCCCATGTCCCCATTCTTAGCTATTTCAAACGAACCTCCCCAGTAATTCCTTGACTGCATGTTCTGATAATGGTGGCTAGATTGGTTCTCAAAGTTTTGCTTGGAGAGAAAAAGAGTGAGAGAGAGAGAGAAAGAGGGGGTGGGATAATTGATCAAACAGTGATGGAGAAGGAGAATGGAACGGCCTAAATGGTCAAATACGAAGAACCCAAGACCCCAGTATCCTATATGCTGTGTGTTTGTGTGACGTTTTGTTGTCCTTTCGTGAGTTATGAATATTCAAAAATGGTTTGAAAAGCAGAGAATGAGAACTAAATAGCAGGCTGAAGACGGTGACTAAGGCTGTCCTTACCGCGTTTACGCATAATAAAATTTTAATAATTTTAATAAATTAAATCAAAGTTAAATACACTTATATTATTTTTATAAATTAAATTTTATTAAATATTTATTAAAAATAATTAAAAAAATTAAATTTATAAAACTTTATCTATTAAAATATAAGATTTAATAAATTTTATAATAAATTCATCATGTATCACAATTTAATAGTCACTTAATAATAGATATGCGCATTATTATTTAAATGTTTTACTTTAATTTTAAAATGTTAATGGTAAAGTAAAAATATTTCAAATTTATCATATTATTAGTTTTTATATTTTATAATTATCTATATTATTAATTTTTTATAATAATTTACTTTACAAAATAAGAACCAAATTCATATTCTTATTACTTAAAGAAGAATAATTATTGCAACTCATTATTGTAAAAGAAAAATTAATATCATTAAGTGTAAAATTTTAAATTTATTGAATTTTATTGTTTTACTTATAAGATTTAATAATTTAAATTATATATTATTACAAAATAAAATTATAAAATTAGTAAAATTATCAACAGATTTAATAGAAAGGATTGGTCGATGAGGCGTGCTTTGTAATTATGAATTGCGTAGAAGGAGAATTGGCGTGCAAATTGGGGCACAAACGACCCCAGATCCTACGTAGGCGAGTCCAGCTACGACCTGACACCAGGAAACAACTACACGCAAATCACCGTCCAATATGCATAAGCCCCCAGAATAACCTGAATCGCTAGATTTTCATTATTATTTTTAGCGAATCCCAAAAGAATTAAAGTAAAAGTATATATAAATATATAAAACAATTAAGAATATAAAATTTACATAGTCACATCAAATCCTTTTCTTTTAGTACACTTTTATGCGTCATGAGATGATATAGTACGCAATTTTTACGCCACAAATGATAAAATGATTTAGTATGTTTAATTAAAATTTATTAAATAATTATTTTTAAAAATATAAATTATTTAATTTGTCATATTTTATAATTTAATTTATAAAATTTATAATTTAATAATTTAATAAACATATTAATAATGGGAGGATATATTTTTTTTATATATAATCATTTTATTTTATAAAATTTAAATTATTAAATATATTAATTTCACATATTAAATTATATAAATTATAAAACTTAAGGATCCAACCGGTCCCCCTTCATGTTGAAACAGCCTTTTTGACAAGTTAGATTGCCACTATGCTATCAAACACAAAAAGGCTTTGACCTTATTGTGGAATGAGATATAAATTTATTTTATCTATTTTTTTTTTGGCAAATGAAAAAAGTTTAGTAGTTTCGATTTTGATCAACTATTAATATGTTCTCAGATTTAAAAGATATTATAGAAATTCTTATAAATTCTTTATTAATATTGTCTTCACATCAGTAGAAAAAAATTGAACATACAATTATATACAAAGTGAGGGTCAATTTTGTATTGGGAATGTGAGGACCATCGCACACGACAAGACACTACGTATGTGGACCAATTCAATATTTTTTATATCAAAAAAAGACTACCATTGCATGTCTTTCTTAAATTAACTGATCCTTCTTTGTGTGTTCTGAAGAAATACTTTTAAAAGAAATTAGTTTTATTTGACCAATATTAATTTTTTACAGTCGATTTGACGATAGCTGGTCCTTTTCTTTATTAGTTTCAATGAATTTTTATTTTCTTAATAGTGAAACGTTGAAATTAAGGGATTTATAAGAACATTCCATAAGATCCAGCCGCAAGAATTAAATTAGAAAAAATTCAATTTATATTCAATAATATAGATAGGATTAACAATATATATTTTGTTTAATAATTAATTTACACATCAATTTTTATATGACAATATTTAAATTTTATCAACCTTACTCAAACTTATTTTTAGCATAGTTCACATGGCAGTTTGAATATATTATTATTATTATTATTATTATTATTATTAAAATGGTAAAAAAGGGCTAACAGTTTCCGTATTAAAAGTTAATAATTATTTAAATTTAATATTATTCATTAGTAGCTTGTTTTTCCTGTCACGTGTAAGTAAGTAATTATCCTAATATCCTATTTTAAGGAAATCAGATCCAAATTGCTTTGTTTGGAGAATGGCAATTTATATGAGGATGGCAGTTGGGTAAGTGTAAGCCTCAACGGCTCAACCCCAGTTGAGGTCTACCCACACGTCATTTCCCAGCTTGTTTTATATTAATAAAGCTGCATTTCTCAATTTTCCTTTTTTTATTTAAAATTTATTTATAGAATTTAAGAAAACCATTTTAAAAAGGTAATGATATTCATATAAATAAAAATAATATAAATTTTTATATTTTTATATCTTTTTTTCTCTCTCATATAAAATATTGGTATGTGATTGTTCGGAGAATAACCAACGTAACACAAACATTTCTGTTTTAGAAAAGAGATATTGTTGGTACATAATATTTTTATACATTTTTTGAATGTTGTGAAAAAAATAAAATAAAATACATTACTTCACTTCTTTTCTTTTCTTATAATATATGTAAAGGATCCCATATAATAACAGATTCCTTTAAAATTACATGTGTACCAAGTAATCAACTGATGCATAAAAGAAAAAATGAATTAGTAAATTTAATGCTTTTATTTTATTTTGTTTTGGTTTGATAATATGTGGTAGTCCTCCTCAAAATATGTTACTATTTTACCCAAAAATTGTAATGATTCTTTATAAAAATTTAGAATGAAAAATAAGAATAAAAATAAAATATTTATAACAAATAGAACTTAATGAATTGACCATTCCCAAAAAAAAATTATTATTATAATAAAGAGAAGGGTAGGCTAATGGCACACGAAACTTATACCTTTGTATGTTTACTATTTGATTAATTGCTAGCACAACGAACCCAAGAAAAGGTGGGTGCCCAAGAAGTAATCAACCAGCCAGGCGTTATGGAGGCAGGGTGGTAATGTTTTCATATGGCAGCTAGCTGGCAACTCAACTAGTCAACATAGCCATGCCATTTGGAGCTTTAGGACCTTAGGTAACAAAATGCCCCTTTCAAGAAGATGCAATTGTATACATAAATTGGATTTTGTTCAGCTTTCTTGATCATGACACATTGAGTAACAAAAGAAAACTAGAATTTAATTTCATAACGTCTGCATGTAAATTATTTGCTATTGCTTTTTGTTTTGTTGTTTTAATATCAATGTAGTTCACCTTAAAGGCTTTCTACAAGAATTCTTTATGTTAGTCTTCGTTTGATATAAATGTGAATAAAATTAATTTTAATATAATTGAAATGAAAATAATTAGTGTAAAAAATAAAATTGATTAATTTGCATTTGAATGTTATTTCATAATGAATTTTATAAGAATGGTTTTGTTTGTGCAAAATTATTGAAATCACTTTCACATATAAAATGATAACAGAAGATATAAGAATAATTTTTTTTATTATAATAGGTTTATATTATTAAATCATGATAAAATTGTAAAATGACAAATGAATACAAATAAAAGTTTTTCTATGATAAATATGAGTCTAGAATCCAAAATGAGGAATGGGTGTAAAAATAGGTTGTCTTCTCTTATTTGTATTGGCCCGCAAATAAATAGTACACTATAAGTTGGAAAACCTTTAATCCAGTTTACCTCTTTGGTGGTAGGCTACAAGTTGATCGAGCGAGCCCATGAATTCATAAAAAGTTTTAAAAAACAAAAAAGGTAATTACAATCCAAATAAAATGTTTTAAGTAATAAATATTTAGAGGCTAACCCGTCAATTTATACAAAAAAAAAAAAAGTCAAAGCAATATGATTTTATTATTTTTGCATTACAAAATTATTTACATGTAAAAACCCAACAGGATGGTTCATGGACTCATCTAATACAAAGCTCAAACTCATTAAAACTTGTCACATCAAATTCTCCTCTGTTATCATTGTAGCAGCATAAATTTGAATTTTCAATTTGCAAGCAAATAAACTATCACACTTTCAATTATTTATTTATGAAACTATTATCCTATCCCATTGTATTTCTTCTCTCTCTTATTTTGATGTTGAAAATTATTATGTTATTTCTTTTTTTTATAAAACATTATAAATTTTAATTTCTGTCAAAAGATTTAAATCTGAATGATTTTGTCTCTCTCAATACAAATAGCTTTTAAAATTCAAACTCAAAAATATAACCTAAATTTCAACTTAAAACATAATCAATTTGTGCTACTTCAACACTTTATAGATTAATGTTATTTTTATTTTCTTTTATTCTATTATTTATCATATATTCAATTACACTGTATTTGACCCTGAATTTCTAATAAAAGTACATGATGTGGCATAAGGATAAAAAAAATTATTATATTATCCCTTATTTTCTTTATTTCTTCTCTTTTATTTTCATGCTTAAAATTACTGTTACTTTATTTCAAAAAAAATTACTACATTACCTCCGATTCGCATTAAGTATTTACATGCAAAAAATTGACAAAATGACTCACTTCAAACCTCTTTTAACCCTCAAATTAGGTAGTAAGTGTTTTATCCATAATTAAATAAATTATTTTCAATTACATAGATTGGTGTTTGCCCCACCATAAACTTGCTCTTTCGTTGGAAAGGCTAGCTTAGCTTCTTGATTCATTCTATCCAAATAAAGAAATTCATTAGAAAAGAAAAAAAACATAGCTTGTCACCCAACGGCTATAATCATTCTCATCACAACTTGCAAGTTGCCCACGTCCCTCTCGGTCATTATCCTCCAGATTTACCAAATATGCAGGCTATTAGCGGACTATTGAGCCTCTGGTTCTTCATTCAACCGGTGGGTGTTGCTGCCATTGCTCCACTGATTTGCTGGGATGATCTGCTTGAAGATTCTTGCCTTCCATTCATTCTCGTGTGGGGTGGAATTAGGAGTACATTGTATTTGTGGGCATCATTTCGTTGGCTTTTTAAATGTGATGCGGATTTTGACGTGCATGTATGTTTCTTTCAGCTTAGAAAACTGCCCCCAAACAAAATAAGGTAGAAGAATGCATTGGCCTTGATCTTTAGCCGAAACAACTGCGCCCTTCTCTCTCAAATCCACCATTTTTGGCAATTGGTTGCTAGCATGATAGGTGTAGCGATCATTCTTCTTGGACCCCAAAAGCATTCCTTTAGTTTGGGTGCCCAAATAATTGGGTTGGTATCTTTTTTTTTTTAATACGAAAAATATTACAATATAAGAAATCAATTCAAAAGAAGGAAAAATAAGATCAAATTTAACCACTTGAGTCAGGCTTAATTCCCTAAAAGATTTGGTACTCTAGTTGGTGAGATTAGGAAACTAGTTCCCTAACATGTAAGTATGGTTTTTTGCGCTCATGGTTAAGGATGGAGAAAGTTGCAGAGGCTATACAAATAGAAATGTATGGGGTGCCAACGACAATGAATGCGATTGGCAATGGAAAAAAGAATGAGAGCAATTAAGAAAATGGTTGACAATTAAACAATGGAATCCAAACAAACCATGTAACTAGATGGGTATAAGTTACCCATGCTTGACGATAACTAAATCCAAAGGGGAATTTAGACATGCAAGAAACATTATTTAACATTTTGTAATAAACATAGGAAATATATTTCAATGTGAGATTATCTGGGAAATTTATGAAAATTCCCCAACCAGGCGCTACCTTAATGGTTTCCTGAATTTATATTTAAACTAAAGTTGTAATTAATATAGTGTACAAATTTAATTTCTTAAGAATATCTTAATAATTTGATAAAAATAAGATTAAATAGATTTATATGTACAAATGTCTGATGAATTGGAGGGGCCATAAGCAGCTAATTACATGTAAAAGGTTTCTACTTCCTAAATTTAATAATAAATAATATAAATATAAAATTTTAATTTTTTATTTAAATTATATCATCTTTAAAATTTATAAAATAATAATTTAATTTTTAAGATTTTATATAATAAAGCACGTGAATTAAAACGCTAGTAGGCATGCATCCTCAATCAAAATAGTCTCTTATTATCATAAAACCTCTGTTTGCTATAATAGCGAATAAAATTTGTTTTAATAAATTTGAATTAAAAATAATTATTTTTGAATGCATTAATTTAAAATTTATTTTACAAGAATTAATTATGTCTAAATGAAAGGACTAAAATTACTTTTAAATAAAACTGACAAAAAGGATATATAAATAATTTTTAATATTAATAGTTGGTGTTAGTAATTAAAATCAAAATAGTAAACTCACATTTTATTTGAATAAAATTGATTTTTGTATTAAAAAAGAAAATGTCGAATTGATTTTACTTTTTTATTAAAATATACCCAAACACTATATTTTATTATTAGACTCCGAAATTAATTTTAGTAGTAATTTTAAAATTTTTAAAAAATATTTTTAATTATTAAATTTGTCATTAAAATTATAAAATATAATAAATCTAATATTTTATAAAAATTTAATAAGCTCAATTAAGTGGAGTTAACTTGCAAGCAGAATGAATCTGCAGGGCTCACAACGGCGACACTAAAGCGTCCACATCCGCAGTCTGACACAAGTTACAACACGGTTGGATTTTCAACCGACGACCCAACAAATGCATTTCCCGCACAAACTTGAAAAGTTCTGAAAATTGAGTTTTCGCTCATCACTTTCCCTCCTCTGCAGATTTGAAGTCTTTGGATAGCAATTTCGCGAACGTAAGCCATCAATTTCGAGGAGAGACCAACATCAAATTCTCAATGCTTCCCCCACCTGCAATGGACCCTTCCAACAACACCGAAACTGAAGACGAAACCATTGCTCTAAAGAAGAAGAGGGCTCGCCGCGTAAGCTTTGCTGACAACGAGATTACCTCCGTTCACATCTTCAGGAGGGACGACGAGGACTCCGAAACGCCTCCCAACTCCTTACCCAGCTCCGCCGCTGACGGGAAGCCGCCCGAGAACG
Source organism: Dicorynia guianensis (assembly GCA_037013595.1). NCBI lineage: Eukaryota > Viridiplantae > Streptophyta > Magnoliopsida > Fabales > Fabaceae > Dicorynia > Dicorynia guianensis. The sequence continues at coordinate 32,597,146 of JASUAB010000005.1, forward strand.
ACGTTCTAGGGTTTTTCAGGGACTTGGGTGGTGACAGTGACGAGGAAGATCTCAAAGAGTCCTCACCATCCCGCAATGCTAGTGGGGATGATGATGATGGCGAAGCTGTGGATGTGAGAAAATCCTTTCTGAGGCCAATTGGTTCGCCTTCTCCCGGTAGTAGTACTGCTGGTTCGGTCGCTTCCACTGACGATGGCAAGTTCTAGTTCTCGCTTTTCTCCCTTAATTTTGTTTGGTTGTTGGTACCACTGCATATTGAATGGCAAGAAAAATGATGAAAGAAAATAGCATTCGTGGCATTTGGCAGTCTCTCTTGAATTTTGTACAATCGGCATTCCTTTGTTTACAACCTTGCGGCAACTCTATTCATTCACTATGACTAAATGTTGATGTGGATTCTACGTTCTGTTTTCTTGGATTGGCATATTAGATTTTGGAAATTATGCAATTAATTTAGTAACAAAAGAACAAGAAACCCCAAATGGATTATTAGGTTGCTCCTTCTGACATCGGATTAATTATACGAGGTAGTGCGAGCAACAAATTCTTGTTGCTGTTACACCCCCAAACAACTGGCAGTATAGTATTTAATGTAATACTTGTGCTTTAAACAATATCTGTTTTACTTCAAATTCCTATTTCTGTCATCATTGGTCATAAGATTTGTTCATTTTGCTGAAGATGATTTTCATGGTCCTGTATCAACGAGCTTCATCAGACCTGGACGGTTGTCTGACTCTGCTGCCTCTGATGATAACAATGATGTTACAATGGATTCAACTGCATTTTCATTGCATTATCGGAGTATTGCTAGGTCAGATTCGGGAGATCTCAGGACACCTACAAGATTTGGCACTTCCTTTGAAGGAAACACACCGAGCCAAACTTCTAGCCCTGCTGCTCCAGGAAGTTCTATGGTACTTACAAAATCCTGCAAGCAGTCTTCTCAGCCTTCCGTGCCTGCCAATGCAGTGAGTGGTGGCAGAGATTCAAATGACATGAGTATTGTAGGAGAAAATCCAAATAAGTATGATTATGACAGACTTTCTCCTTCTTTAGATGCCATTTTGGCAGAGGAAGGTAAAGATTCGTATGCTGCCTCTGTTTTAGATTCTACTATCATTGATTCATCAAAACATAATCAGGTATCTGCAGCCAAACAAAATAAAAATGGTTACTTGATTGCAAAAAGTCCTGAAACAATGCACTATACTGAAAAACATGACATGCCAGTTCAGCAGCTGTTGGCTTGTCCAAGCAAATTGGGTGATATAAATAGATGTTCCATGAGTTCTCCTGTTGTTCAAGTCATTGATGATTGCTTATCTAACAAAGGTGATATCACAGTTGCTGATGCTGTCATTGACGAAATCCAAACTCCTGATTTTTCGACCAAAGTAAGAAATATCTTTTTTTGGTATTTGGTTGAAGGCTTGGCCCCATGCTTTAGATGCCTAGTTTCCTTGTACTTTTTAAAGCAGTTTTGGTGAAAGTGAGTATTTACTTTTCTTGATTGCTTGAAGTTCGTGCAATCTGCTGGGATCAAACATAGGCTTTAGCATCCTTGTTATCAGGATTCTTGCTTTTTTGACTGTAAACTCCTTTTTTGTTGCCTCAGATTTTGGGTCCTTTATGATTAATGTAATTTGATATACAGAAATATTTTTCTTGGTTTACAACATAGTATAAGGGTGATGATATGCCTGTTAACGTTGATTCATAGTTATTCATGCTTGAGTATACTCTTTTCTTTGGGAATGACACTGATCTTCTGTGACAGTTTCAAGGATAAGTTAAAATAAATGAGCTATATTTTGTTTAGTTTTACAACTGCTTATTGGCTGAGTGTGAACCTTAGTAACTGTGAGTTATTTCTGGCGGTGGGTTGCGATGTGTGGATTCCTTGACACTTGACAGCTACTTTGCCTGTGCAATGTTGATGTTCATGGTATGAGAGTGGCAATCGTATCTTCACTAGCAAATAGAAGTCCTTTGGTGAAGTTTAAGAGTCACTTTTGAAATATTTTATTCTTTGTTGTACAACACATTTGTTTCCTGGTTCTAGTGTGCTTTTCTTGGAGTTTTTTTGTCTGCATTACTGAAGGCCTTAATGACCTTATTTTTTTGCCTAGGACGTGCAGATTTTTGTATAAATGCAGTGTCCTCGGTTGTGTACCTTTGGTGGTCTTTAATGCATTAATATTTCTAAAAAAATGATGCTTGCATGTATGTGATTATCCACATCACATTGTAGGTATTCTGTATGTGTAGTTTAACCGTTTTTAAGATGACAATTTTGTGGCTATCCTCATATCTGTGGTTGCTTCTGTTGAATTTCATGCTTGAATTCTCATGAAGTCATGTCTATAATATTCTTTATCAGGAACTCAAGGAGTTTGTTAAAGATGCAAATGGGCCAATTCAAAAACAATTAGAATTTCCTACTGCTAATTATAGAATTCCGCTAAAGGTGGATGCAGGCTATCACCTAGATGTGTCAGCGCAACATGAACCTGGATATCAGCATTCAAGTGGAGGTGAGTTGAAGAAAATTAATCTTGAAGGAAGAGGACACGTGTTTGACACTGATGATCACAAGATTGACCAAGTATATGGAAATTCAATAAAGGAGTCAACACCATCATCACTTTTAGCAAGAAATCAGTTGTTTATGGGTTCTCCTGATTTATCAAGACATAGTGGAGTTATAACTCCTACCTCAAAGCAACCAGGTTTCTTTTTACATGACTATGTAACACATGGTGGTGAGACTCTGTCTTCCATTCGTAAAAGCATTTCCAAGTTGAAAACTTCTCCCAGTAAGTCAAGTCTTAAGGAGGGAATTGACAGATTGAAACACAAGTTATCAAATTACTCTCCAGGTTCTACTCCTTCTATCGGAAAAGACCGTGGCAACAAACATATTGATACTCTTAATGGTCCTTTTGAGGAACAATCACTTAGTGCAACACTGAAGAATAATGATCAAAATTTGATTAAATTGGATAATCATGGAATTGAATCTGTACGAGATATTGCGAAGGTAAGTCAAAATGAAAGGACCGTGGACCCTGAAAAGAATGAAGGATGCTTCCATGGCATTTCTGCTGTCATTTCTTATAGTGATAAAAATCCTAAGACAGTGGAAATGGTACCTTCTTCCTCACTGATGACTAATTTAACAAAAGTGATAGATTTGGACCAGGCAGATAGCACAGTGGAAGAAACAAAAGATGAAAATGCCATGGCTAGACATAATAAGTGTGTTTTCTCCCCTGTGAAGGTTTATGACCAGAAGTTATCACCATCCATAGAATTCCTAAGTAATTGCCATGATGAGTTGAAGGAGTTAAAACAGCACAATGAATCTGTCAATAATGGTTTAGGGCATTCCAATGCATTCAACTCACCTACAGTAGCTAAGCAATTGGATTTGTCGTTTTCTGGAGAAAGTGAAAGGCCTACTTCACCTTTTGAGGTTGCAGTGGTTAAGCAACTTGCTCAGGTAAAAATAAATGTTATCAATCTGAAGCTTTTGCATTTCCTAACTACTTTGAGGAAAATTCTGGGTCATATATTAGATTAATAGATGAGAAAAGTTCAAGACCTGTTCAAGTCTAGGCATAAGAGGTTTGTCCTCTGTTGCATGTAGTCTCTACAGAATTTTATATTTGTGAAGCACATTAACATATTTAGGAATTTTATACACTAGTCTTATAGGTTTTGTGGCATTGGGTGAGATATATTTAGGAATTTAATATTTAAATATATGGCATGATTGTGGGAAATAATCCTAAATTCCCAATTATGTGTACTCTTTTTGCTTGGTTTCAATAAATTTTAAATATCTAGCTATAAATTCCTAGGAGTATCTAAGATTTCTAGTACCTTTAGTTCTCTCGTTTTAATAAATACCCAAGAATATGGTCTAAGTAGTACCAAGTATAGGCATTTCGTATAGCCATCCAAGATGACAAGCAACTTCACATGCTGCTGTCAAAAGGTCAACCTACCAAATGTAACCATAAAAGACTAGTACATGCTAAAATTCCTATTAGAAGAGGGTATAGCAAGACCATGGTGCTTGAATATTTTGTGATGCATTCGGACACAAATGAATGTTTGCATCCATATATATATGGTTCTGGTAAAACGGGATCCTTTTTAGTTTCATTCTTCAAATATTCTCATCTGTAAATTATACTATTGAAGCCTTGGTTTAAAGTTTGCTAAACTGTGTTGACACTTCTACAACATATATGCCATTTTTCTCCCAAAATTTAATGAAGTTAACAGTTCATAGAAATTTTAAGGAAATAAGACCCAGTATAGTAGGGCTAGGAAGACAGTTACACTGATGAGAAAAGGGAAAAGGAACAATAAAGTAGAAAAGCAGTAGTAGAATCAAATCCTCAAGCTCCAAGCATTAAAGTTGGGGAAGAAGCCATCTTGATAATTGATAGGTAAAAAGATAACAAAATGAATAGCTCACTCAAATTTTCATTGACAGAAAAAGAATTATCATTAGGCAGGTAAGTAAAATGTACAACTAGGGGAGGACAAGCAAGGTACAAACACATCAAAGAACAAGAAAACAGTAAGAATGTGACAAAGCTGCCAATCTCTGCATATCAGATATGGAAACTCCCTTGAAATAAGAATGATGAGAGCATCACAGAGAAGCCAAGTATACTACCCTATCCCATAACAAATTTAGGGACAAAAATGCTCCCTTAAAGATTTAAGTATTTGGCTCCAGCCAAAGACACCAGAGAATGGCAAGACTGCACACTGCCATCCTTTGCCTTCTTATTCCTACCAAAACCCTCAAATTAATCAGGAAGGACACTCCCATAACCTGTTTAAAATTTCTTGTTAGCCTTCTTTCCTCTTATCTTCAAGACTCATATTTCTATATAAAGATAGAGGCTGGATCAGGCTGGGTGATAAATCTTCTAGAAACAAGCCCACATGCATGCAACACCAGTTGTAATAATGATCTATTTAAATGTTTAGCTGTCCAAATACAATCTTTGCCTTAATTCTGCTGGGTTGGCACTTGGCCATGCACAAGAAATGTCTTTATTTTGTTCAATGCTAATTTATCTAACATCTACCGTTGCTTTATCTTTTATTTATGTCTGGCAGCATTTTGGACATTGACACAACAACCGCAAGACATGTAGATACTCAACTGAAACTTCACCAGCTAGATCCTCCACTAAATTCAATTTGGCTTCCATTAACAATCATTAAAATCTGCAGAAAAGCAATTCGGTTTTTACTGATTATAGAAGTCACAGTGCAAAATGTTCTGGTTGTGTCTATTTGTAAAGTTGGAATTCTTATTTTTTGAAATAATTTTTCCAGGATGGTGGCATGGGTAAAGGCATTTCTTCTGATAGATAATCATTTTTGCTTGCATTATGGCTTTAGCACTGTCTTTTTCTTCCCCTCCGAATCCTTATTGATGACACTGATATTTGTGGATAAATAACTCAGAGTGTATCCAAGAGAAAGCCGGCTGACAGTCCTGCTAGGAGAGTTCGAGCCCCGAACACCTATAGAAAAGATGTGATACAAAGTCCTTTCCAGGATCTGTCAACTCTGTTGCCCTCCATGCAGGAGCCGACCAGTGAACCACTGCACCAGGACATGCAAAATTTGTCTCCCAAGGGTAACTCAGATGAACCTGTTGATAATAACTGTCACCAGGCACTCCAAGTTTCTCAGAGCCCTTTTGCCAAATTTAAAATTGAGTTTTCTTCTGGGAAGAAAAGGAAAGCCATCGAGCTAAGGGATGGAAACCATATAGATAAGATAGGGAGTATTGGCAGAAGTTCAGAGGATTATAAAATTGGGAATAGTGATCAACAAATGCTTGTGGACTGGTCAGGTGATATTGGAAGTCAAAAAGAGAATACTGGAGATCAGACATGGAAAAACTGGGCTGATGTATGAAAGCAGTTTATGTTTTATATTTAATTATAGTTCCATTGTATTATTGGGTCTCTTGACTTTAACATCTGTTTGCAGATTTTAATAAAATTCTCCGAGGGCACAAAACAGTTGCTTTCTCCATCAGTTGATAAGCTGAATATGAGAGTGGTATGTGCAATGCTATTGAATCTAAAATGTCAATGTTGGTAGTGCTATTATGCTTATAAAGTTGTGGATAATGTGATCTATTCTTTAACTATATGTATTAGTTTTCTCAGCCTTCTGTTTTATTCATTTGTGTTTATTCTAAATATTTAGATTGGTGTGCTGGAAGATATTTTGGTACATCTTTGTAAAGTTAAGAAGTACGAGATTCTTTGTTCAGAGATTCAGTCTCAGGTCTGTTGCATGATCTAGTATAATACACTTGGTTTTATTATGAACAAGCTTGCATTTTATGGTGATTGTAACATAATTACTTACTCTAGGACAATATCAAGGTCTGATACTTCTAATTTCTTTTTGACATTATTCTTGTATTTCTTTCTACAGAAAATGACAGACCCTCTTGATGCTCTTAGGCATAAAAGGTGATAATCTTACTGTGTAGAACTGAGCTGCTTTGTTGGTTATGTTGGTTCTTATGTATGTTTAGGAAACTATCAGGCTTAATGGTTACTGACAATGGTAAGGTATTTCTTTTGCAGAGTGGTGGAAGCTAGAATTTTGCTGTATAACTTAGCATATGAGAAGGCAAAGTTGCAATTAATGCATATGAAGCGAGAGAGATTACTGGTATCCTCACTTATTTGTTTGGGCAAATTGAGGGTGGGGACTGCTGAGGGTAATTTTCACCCTTAAGGACCCAATGGGTTAACTCAGTTAAAAAATGGTTAACTTATTACCCACTCCTGAGCTGAAATAAATTAACCCTTCGAGTGGATATTGGATCTTTTAACCTTCATCAGTCTTCACCCTTAGTTTTCCCTGTTTCTAAGATTTTAGCTATGCTCACAGTTGATGATAGGCACTATCAATGCTATCAGGGAAAAGTACAGCTGTTGAGATCTAGGCTTCATGAGTCTCAGATGCTGAAGTTGGATCACGTTCCACATTCCTCAAGAAGTAGGGCAACTGAAGGAAAACATGAGGTATTCCCCATATTTGTTTCCATTTTGACTCATTTAATTCTGAGGAAAACGTCAGCTATATATATCCATATGTGAAGTTATGTTAATTGATCCCTTAGGCTTCATGATGCCATTTTTAAACTAGATTATTGCACATTGCATCTTTAAATCATCATGATTGCAGACTGTATCGGCAATGGCTCAGGGTGCCATTGTACCGAGCAATATTGAAGCATGGCATACATCATATTAAATATATTTAATATTGTCCAAATATAACTGAGTTATACAAAATAACTCAAAACATATCTCATACTCCTAAATCCAGATGTATGAACAATGACTTCTACTTGTACAATAATACATTTGTTAACAATTAAAATCTCAGTAAATGATCCCGCCAAAAAAAAAAAAAAAATCTCAGTAACTAATACTTAAATTTCTCATTACCAATAACCTGAAACATGATTATAGAACTACATGTTGAAATTAACAACAAAGAAATTTGGTGAAACATACTGTACATAATACACAAGATATGGTGTTTTGGCAACCAGGAAGTGTCATGTTATAAGGGTCCTCAGTTCAAATTCAGGCCTAAATTTCTTGTTATCTCTTGTTTATGAACTGATGAGACGTACACACTATGTATTAAAAAAAGAGAAGAAAATCACTGCAGAAATGACAAATCAGAGCTTTATGCCTAATGTGTCTCTCAAATTGTGGGAGCAATACCTGGGCCATTTTCGCAAGGTGGGATCTATTGCTCCAACTCCCATTGTTCAATGCAATGGTTGAGCACGTAATTGCATGCAATTAATAACTATGCTTGCATAAACCAATACATATGCGGGGATTGGTTTCTTACCTGGCCCCACAAACCTGTGCAGGGCAGGGACAAGGACCAGTCCTCATGCAAGAATTGCTGAAGAGAAATGATGTAAAAAACTGATGTGCAAAAGTCTGGACTCTTTCCTATATTATTTAATCCTCAAAAGGGGCAAAGGGGTGGCATTGGGATTAAAAATGGATCGGAGAGAAAAATGATGATTTTTTTTCTTTTGGGATAGAAGAAAGAATTAATATTAGACAGAAAGAGGAAATTAAAACTAGAGGAGGATAATATATTCTCTAAGGCAGTGAAAAAAATTAAAATATTTTATAAATTACTTTAAGGAGTTCCGGTTTCTGACTTTTATAGTTTAAGGATTCATCTTTTCAAAACTGGTTTGTTTACTCTTTATTGGTTTCTCTCTTATTGACTTTCAATAGAAGGAAATCCTGTTGGTTACTCTTTTATAATTGATTCTCTTTTATTGACTTCTTTTGAGAAAAGCTCCTTCTCTCTTATTGATTTCTCTTTCTTCTTTTTTTTTTTTTTTTGTTTTCCCTCAAAAAGAAGTCCTTTTTACTTCTCTAACTGATTGAGTGTTGTAGCGTTGTAACTTGTGACTTATGTTTAGATCTTTGTGAACCTTTGATCATCATGTGTATAGTGATCTGCAGTATTACTGAGCAAATATTATAATGGCTAATGGGCTATATATTCTCCTTGTTGTCTAGCTCTACCACAAATATAAAGTGTGTTAGTTGAAGCAATTAAGTTTCTGCCCCCTCCCTTTCAGTGGGAGACTATTTCAATATTGTCCAATAGTGACAAAATTACTGTCAAGGCTTTTAATTTGTTAACTTAGTGTTTACTATATTATCTTTTGACCATATTGAGAGCAATTATAATATAGATGATGAAGTCATGTCCTTAATCTGCTTCAGAAAATAATGAGTTTTGGTTTGCTTGGATAAAATGATAATAAATGAAATTGTGCTTCATATTGGCTCCTGGAATTGTGCGTGGACTTCAGCCTTGGAATTGGAATTGGGCGTTGTAATTCTATATTTCATATTTGTTATGCCTTTTGGAAATAGAATTCTAATTCCATATGACACTTTTTAGAGATTGGAAAAAACTACTCAATCCTTAAATTAGACCCTGACACTTCCAATTCTGAAAGGCAAAAGTTAAGATGCACCTTAAATCACATTATCTAACGTCTGAATTATTAAAACCTTGCCATCAATATAAGCCCCATTACCGCCCAAACCACAGCAACTACCATCAGTGACTTGTTATCTCCACTAATGCTGCCGTTGCCACTGCCACAATCTGTGCTGCCACCCTAATCACCAGCCACTGTCACTGCCACTACTGCTGTCTCCATGACCATCATTGGCACCATTACCACTATCTGTGCCCTGCTTCCACTATATTGGTGCCACCACCACCACTGTTAACACAAGAAAATTTATCAATTTACATTATATGCAAGCCACTTTAATAATTTGTTATGTTGTACATAAATTATTTATTGTCCTAAATTTAATAAATGTTAAAACTAACATATAATTATTTCCAAATTATAAATTCAAACAACAAAAATTAAAGGGTAAAATGCACCAAACTCTTTGTACTTTAGATTATGTGCAAAAAACTCCCTGTGATATCAATTGAGATAAATCACCTTCCACACTTTAAAAGTTATACAAATTACCTTCATATACCCTAAAATGAAGGTAATTTGTGAGTAATTTGTGGTGTGTGACAGTAAGTTAGAGTATTAGAGGGTAATTTGAGGATAAATTGAGGGTATTTGGGGATAATTTGTATAATTTTTGGAGTGTGTAGGTGATTTGTCTCAATTAATACCACAAGGATTTTTTGCATATGCCTAAAGTGCAAAGGAGTTTGATACATTTTACCCAAATTAAAATTGAACTCAAAATTACAAAATTTTGTCTTAATTCTTTGTGCGATCCAATCACAAGATTTAAGATCTCAACCATTTCTCATGATAGCCATCCTACATGCCAATTTGGATTCGATATTGTTAGAAACATAAAATCATTCTTAAATATGTACCTAATAGTTTAAACTTTTAAGATGACTGATTCCTTTATATGGTATTAGAACTTCTATGACTAAGTGGTCTAGAGTTGGGTCATTGGTGCTCCCATTCTTGAACAAAAATAATTTGTTGAATTTCAGTACAAGGTTTGGTAAGCTTGTACATTTGGTGGACGTGTGAGTTGTCAACATTTCATGCCCCCTTACATGAAAGTCCTTTGTGCTCCATATAGACAACTCATAGGTCTACCAAATACACACAAGTCCACCAAACCTTATGCTGAAATTCAAATTTAATTTTTCAAGAATGGGGGAGACAAGAATCAAACTCTTAATTACAGGTTCTGATATCATGTTAAAGACTATTATAAAAGCTTAAATTGTTAGGTAAAGGCTTATGAATAATTTTAAATCTCCAACAAAAACCATTCTTGGATATGTGCCTAATAGTTTAATCTTTTGAAATGACTAGTTCCTTGATAGATATATTTGAGTTTATAGAAAAATAAGCCTTTCAATTTCTCTCCCAATGCCTCTGTCTGATTAAAAGCAGCCCACACCTAATGCCTAAATTTTCTCTTAGGCACATGATATAAAATTTCCATCGTATGCAGTTCCTAGTTCTTGTTTATAGTTTGTTGATGCAATTTTAATATGTTGTGCTATGGCATGTTCAATTGGCAACCTTGTGTTTGGGAATTCTAGGTTTCTTGTGAGAAAGTGACCACAATGAGGCAGGAACTTGAAAGTTTAAAATGGAAATCAAAATCCTTAAGTACATACCTTCTTACCCACTGCAAGATAGAAGGGGGTCAAAGCTGTGCAGACACTATGACTGTAGTTCATGATTATTTGAGGAAGCAAATGTCTTGCAAGTATATATTCCAAAATTTGCAGGTTGTTCTACTCTTCTTGTGATTCTCTTGTACATATGGTATCCGCTATCATTGGCTGAGACTATTTTTTTGGTATAAATTTAACTTTTTTTTCTTCTTTTAGTTGTGGGAAGTTGATCATTTTGAGCACAAGCAAGGTTGTTACAAAGTTCTTCTCAACTATTGCGGTTATGTCATCCAAAGGTTGAATCGTTTTTTGATTGTCTCCTTAGTTACTTATTTCTATGAAGTTGACGCTTGAGTATATATCTTCGGTTATATGAGTACATGTGGCCCTTTTTGTTTTGATGGTATGTAGGTTCACATTAGATGCTTGTTCACCAAGCATAATAATTTCAAACCAACTGAATGATCAGAACATTGCGAAGGTAGCCTGGTTCACGGTTAATTTGGTTAAACATTTCTCGTACATCCTTTTTAATGGGATGCTTGTTTAGGCCTTTCCGGACATGGATGCTTTTGCTGCATTTGTGTTTGTCTTAAATCCTGATTCAACTAAGAAGTGCACTGGTTCAAGATTTTTAGCACAAGAAACACAGGTATGTCACTCCTTTTCTTAGTTGAATTTGTCTTAGCAAGTTTGTGTCAGTGCAGTGTTTGTCATAAATTTCTTTTTGGAGAATCGTCTCTATTTATTATTTGTTATTGTTGTTATTAATGACAATGATGATGACAAATTGATGATGGGTGATTTACAATTTGGATATTTATTTTGCAAAACCTACTGTAAACCAAGAAATTTGAACTTGCGGGATAAATAAGATTGATTATAATTCATGAGGGTAGGAGTATGTAAGTAGCCTACCTCCTTGGTCACATCTGGAATCAAAATGAAAGAAAAAAGAGCTCAGAATCTGTTTGAGTCTGAATTTTTTCTGTTCATAAGCTACAGGAAATAGCTTCATCCTTCTCAAGAGCAGTCATAGAATTCTATAAAACTAGTAAACAATATTTCTACTTTTTCATTTTCTTTTAGTTGTTAATTGAATGGGATTGCAACATCCAGTCAGTCTTGATTTTAAAAGTTTTGTATTGGTCAAAATTCTTTGTTAAGCATGATTTCTTATAAATTTCATATTATAGTCTAGATTATATGCACTATTACGTAGTCTAGGTCTTTCTGTCCATTTTCTGAAGGATGGAATCTTTTGCTTACCAAATGCTCTACGGTATATTTCCAGGAAAGTAAAAGCGGGAATAGATTGCTTCATATCTGCCCAAAATAAATGTTCTTTATTCAATTGTTTTATATTTCTTGTCCCTAATGCTTGCTCTTACAGCCTCATAGCTTACAAGTATTAAAGAAAAGCAAATAAATTAGCTTTGACTACTTCAGCTGCTGAAATGCTATTTTATGCAGATAACAAGTTCACTTTTAAGTAATTTGCTGGATGTGGTTGAGGAGGTTCAATTAGCCCGTATAGAGATCAGAAATTTGGTCCAGGCAAAATTTTACTCTCAATCAGGTAAAAAATTTCTTCTGTACTCCTAAAAAATTAGTAATTAAATCAAATAGTGGAGTTTCAGTTATTGTTTATTGGTTTTGCAGATGGGCACCTTGATTTGCAGCTTTCTTTCATTGACTTCTATAGTGGCAGGAAGCTGAAAGTGACTCTTGATATGACATGCTTGAAAAGGTAAAGTCCGTCAATTCTTTTTCTTTTTTCCTGGAAATCCTGCAGAGTTGATCCTTTGTGATTTTTCACATGCTCCGATTAGCCTCATTGCCATGCGCCCTTATTTAAACAACATCATGACAGAGTAGGTAGAATTTAGTTTTCACGTAGATCATGTCGCAATAGTATTGGTTCGAACTTCTTTTTTTATTATTAAGTTAAAACTCTAGAACTTTCCTTCAACTTCAGTTGGAGTTGAAGGAGACCCCTGTTATTTTTAATTTGCAGGAGATACACCTATCCAAATTTCAGATTGTGCCCCTCAAATCCTTCTTGTTTGGTGAGTTAACAGAAGATCACCAAAAATGCATTTTTTTCTAACGTTGTACCTAAACGAAACACTTAAGCCATCCCTTTCTGCCTAAAAGAAGTTGCTGCAATTCTTATGCTCTTCTATGTCAGGACTGAAAGTCTGAAACCAATACTGAATAAAGATAATTAATCATATTTGATTCATGAGTTTCCCAAATTATTAAACTCATGAAGGTAGAAGTACTTTTTGGAGGTTTATGTTAGCCCTTCTAAGTAAGCACAAACAGGTGTTGATTAATACACTCCACAACGTAGAGGGTTTGCTTTTTACAAATTGAAAATACTGGGGATCTCTTGAAATTATCACAAGTTGATGGGTGTTCCCAAATTTTAGCCCTTAGAGTTAATTATCATTTTTTTAGTTCTCTACTTAGGGGACTCTCATTTTCCACTCTCATCTGTGTGATTTAATTTCAACTCAGTTTTATTCGATGTCATCAATTTGATGCTATCCTTACATCAGATAAGGTCTTATTTGTGGTTATCTGTCTTTGTATGCATAATTAAGGACCGTTGACTTATTTGACAAATGGTTTCTGAGCAGTGGGGTCTATCCTGTAGAGATCCTTCCGTTTCAGGTATATGATCCTGCCATTGGTGAACAAAAGTCTCTGCCATTGTCGCTTGTAGCTGAAATAAGAAGTGCAGCTGAGAGTTTAAGAGTTGGGTATTCAAGAATTATGAGGCTTTGTAGGTGTATCTCCAAGGCAGTTCAGACTCGCACCCCAAGCAGATAATCAACATTTTGTTCGGTTTGTTTTGCTTTCTTACTGGCATATTGCGTTTTCGGTATATTGTTCGGTAGAGCACACCCTGTATATTTTCACCTGATGGTGACCGGAGTGATTAGACAATTAACCAATACCGTGGCTCAAGCATGGTGTTGCTATTTGCTACGTGGATAATCTGGATGCTAGGTGGCATTTTACATATTCTAATGAGAAGAGCCCCTCGCCCTCTGGTTCTGTAAAGGAATATGCCCAAAATGTGATGAGTGTTCTATGTAATTTTCCAGGTAGATATAAAGAATGCTAACCAATCTTATGCATTATTTCTACAGCATATTATTTTGGTATGAGTCATTCAATTTGTACACTATTTTTTAGAGGTTATTTATGCACTTAGGCACATGGTAGCATGTAACTAAATCGAGAATATGTAAATCTTAATTAGACCCACTTAAATTAATCCAAGGTTTAGATGAGCTACACGCTAATTGTCCACTTCTATGGTGCTTTGTTGCATTGGCTTAATATGAAATTTTAACCCATAGATAAGATTCTAAATGAGTGGTTATGATTAATATTGATCTATTAATTTTAAGAATTAATGCTAAATTAATATCAGAAAAATAGTGAATTTTCTATTTACTTTCTATTTCAAATAATGGGTTTGAGCTTAAATTGCTCTTCAGCATGAGTGTTCCATTGTCAGAAATGAATCTTGTCCAGGGTCAAACAGTTAATCAAAATTATTAATTATTAAAATGGTACATAGATAATTACAACTAAACTTACTCACAATGACATGTAAAATGAATATATGAAAATCACTATTAACTTTATTATTGATTTGTTTTTATTTTTAACAATTGTCAAGTCGAAACATCGTAAGAGAAAAATGCACTGAGGGAATGCATATAATCAATCATTATCCTATGACTATGACAATGATCTTTGCATTGAATTGGTCCAACAAACTGCTTTGTTTCTTTTCCTTTATTTCATCATAGAAGTGGCCCAATGTATATACTTTATCCAAAATTAATTAATCAGATCTCTTATTTAAGAATTGAAATCTTCATATTGTCCCATGCTACGAATCATACAAGTGGGCTTTACAAATTATATGTGGGGAAGGTATCAATGGTGAATGTGAGTAGCAGATGATGATGACATGTGGGCCAAAGTTCCGGGATGGTTATGTTGTGAAGTCTTTCAAGTTTCAAGTATATGATTGCTGTGTTGAACCAAATGCAAATTCCTTCCTTGTCTGCACCACCAACCTATACTCCGCCGCAACTGGCAACTCCATTGAATTAGGAGGTACAACCCATCCAAACCAAATCGAGTTACAGTCCTACTTTACTACTTATAACCTCTTATTAACTTTCGAATAAATTGGGAGCTATCGACTTTACGAAAATAGCGCGTATATTAATTCCCATGAAACATGAGGCACACAAATCATACGCAAGACACTCACCATTCTCAAGTGGTAGTAGAATCCATAATTACATCTGTTCTACCATCATTTGATGGTGGTAGACGTCTTAATGGTTTTCTTGTCCCAAGTTTTGTGATAGAAGCATTTTTGTTATTACACAACTTTTAATAAATAATTGATTTGTTTCTATGATATGATGAATGAAATTACAAATTAAAAATAACAACAACAATAATAATAAATAAAGTATTTTTTATTAAATAAAATTGAGTACATAAATTAAATAATATCATTAAATTTTATTTAAAATAAAATTTTTAAGAATTTCATTCATTATAAAATCTTTTTAGCAATTTCTCAATATGTCATTTTTAGTTTTTCTTTACCGGTTTTTATTTGGCTAAACACCATTGATCAACTTTTATTATTAGGACTCTAGTGGTCTTTTTAACTGTACTTAAACTATTCTAACTGAGTTATGGACACTTATTTTCTTTAAAATATAACTATTTCGAATATTTTTTTTCTTATATGTTCATTCATTTATCTCAATATTTTTATCTCTACTACTTTCATTTTTCACTATTGTTGACTATTCAATGCCTAATATTCATTACTATAGATCATATCTAGTTTTATAGCAATTTATTAAAACTTTTCTTTAAAGTTTACTAGATACTTTATGATAAAAAGTGACTCTTGAGATGATTCTTTATTTCAACTACCAAGTTTGTATCTTATGTAAAATGTCACCATCAATCTTTCTATTGATATATAAAGTTGATTCAAAATATAAAAAGCTTGACACTTATAATATGATGTGTGCTTCTTAATTTTTATTTACAAATCGTCTCTTATTTTCTTAAACTTATATTCTGTATATACTTTGTTTTACTCCTAATTAAAGAAAAACCATTTAGTTCTAAATCTCTCTCCACACTTCAAGTTAAAAAACTATAACACTATATATTGTTGAAATTGGAAGCCCCCTACCACAATAGAGTTGTGTAACTGTATGCAATTGTGACTATATTGTGTCGGAAAAATCACATGTTTTTGTAAGATTATTACTCAAATTTTTATCACAAATAAAGGGAAATGAAATTGTTAATATTTTTCTCTCATTAATAATATTGGTGTATGCTTAGAACCAATATTAGATCACTTAATCAGGCAGCACGTCAAATTTTGTTGAAATTGTTAGAAATTCAATTAGATTTTGTTCAATTCTCATTGGACGACAAGTATAGGGTAACATCCTCAATTAATTTGCCAGGACATCATTTCAAAGGCTTCGAGTTTATATAACATTACCGTGTTCAAAAACTCAATTCAGTGCTGAGTGCAAATCTTAAAAAAAGTGCTGAAACCATTAATATAAATACAACTTTTAAATGACATATAATATTTTATTATAGCTCAATTATTTTAGTGATTTCCAATAATTTCGTTTAATACGAATATAAATATTTTAATTACTGTGCATACAATCAGCAAATAATTTCTCCATCATTACAAATTGATACATGTTTAAATTTAAGTTTTATGATTTGTCAAACACACTCTTAAAAGGGCTGAGAATTAAAGCAAAAGAAACAATATATCACTATTCCAAAACTTAACTAGATTTATTTGTTGCAACTTGAAATTCCATCTCTCCTCAAAGCTGACTAACCTTCCTAAAGGTTGAAAAATATGGAAACCTTTTTCTGTTGATCATGTGAGTATAGCAAGTTGAATCTTTTGAAAAGAATTGTTATTTTTTATTTATTTTTTCAATTAGATAAACACATATATAATAAATATCTAATTTTAACTAAATTTACCTAAATTTCCAAATTCAAATAATCTATATAACAATTTAAATGTCTCAAATAATATACAAATAAACATTTTTATTTTCAAAAAGTGTAGGAACCTACATTGTTATCCCAAAAAAAAAAAATAGTAATATGTCTTATATTAAAGTTTGATATGTCCTTGAAGAGCTTGACCAATGAGAGCCCCTGCTTGTGCGCAAGGTTCACCATCTTTGGCCCCGTGATAAGCATCACAAGTGCTGCAGAGATCTTTCAACGCATCACTGCCATGTATGCCTTCAATTTGGAAAAAATTTTTTTGGTTTGAGTAAAATTTGGAAATTTTGTTTCCAGAAAATAAAGAGAAATATGTTATTTTGGATTCAACCCTAATATCATAGTGAACTGTTTTAGTAGTGTCATTAGGCCAATGGAACACATTTCTTCGTTTGCACCATTTCTTGGGTTGCTATTTGCTCATATTTAAAACACTTTTAGTTTTTAATTAGCTTATGCTGTTGTACGTGAGCTTATTTTATTATCCAGTGAAATATATTTTATAAATAAACAAAAATAATTTAAGTACCAATCAGAGATATTATTATTAATTATTATATGCGTAGTTCACTAATTAAAAAAATGATACATAAAAAAATTCATATTACAAACTGATGAAATATAATTAAGAATTATGATATGATCTATTTTTTCTGTTTTGATCTTTGTTGTTGTAAAAGCTTTAATCTTCATCTTATCTGTTGGAATTGATAGCTATAGTATATCAACTTCTCAACCTAAAGAATTATATACTTGTTAATTAATTTTGTTGTCTTTAATAAAAGAAAAATTTTTACAGAAAAGTTAATATAAATTAAGAAAACTAATTCTATTAGAAATAAGAAATCAATTATAATTATAAAATTAATTCTATTGCATAAAAAATTAAAAAATATTGTCATTGGACAAAAAACTTTATTGGAATAAAAAACTAGTTATAATAATGAAACCAATTTCAATAAAATTAGGGAAAAAAACCAATTATATTAATATTGTTTGAGACTTTTTAATTAAGAAAAATAATTCTAATAGAATTAAAAATCAATTATAATAACAAAAACCTAATTCCAGTAAGTTAAATTGAATAAGAGTTTCCATGCATTGAGAGCTAGACAAATTCCACAAGCACATAAAGTGGGGTGGAAAGCAATTGGAAAGAAGGAGCATCTTCACATATCCTCTAAGTTAAAGGCATTACAAGCCAAGATATACTGGGATTCTATGATGTTTATCCATTGTGGTTAAGGTAGTCACATAAGTCCATAAAATTTTATATACTAAATATTAATTATTGTAATGAATATTGTTAATTATATAATAATATTTTTTATAATTATGATACTTAAATTAATGATAATGACTTTATCAAATTGTTAGAAAAAATTATTTATTTTTTTATGGCTGTCAACATGTATCTGTGGAAAATTTTGAGCCAAGAGTCTCCGCTAATGTGTCTTCCGTAATCCCTACCACGCTTGGAACTATCCCTTTTCTTGTCCTCGGTGTCTGCAGCAATGGCCACCAATCCCATCAGCCATGGAATGGACATCACTCACTACAACACCTTTTATTGGTTCTTGACCACAGTTTGAGCTCCTCATAGAAAGCAAGCCCCCATGACATCAGTCCCATGTTGCTTTCTTTAGTTGATCTAATCTAAAATATATAGTGGGCTTAATTATTTAGATTCCTGTTATTTTCAAATATTTATTCTCTCCAATAAATGCTTCCTTTTTATCTCAAACTTATTCACACTTTTACATCTATTTACACTTTTAATTAAATTTTAAGTTGATTATTAAGTATAAAAATTTTAATTATAGATAAATTATTTAGATAAAATTGAATTTGTAAAAAATTTTTTACAATAAAAAAATTTCATAAGTTTAAACATATCACACAAAAATAGTGTAATATTTATCTCAATGAAACATTGTTCAGTTCTTAAAGTTATTTATTAATTATTTTATAGTATAACTCAATTTAAAGTGATATAAATTTAAAAATTTAAAAATTTTATGTAAGTACTTGCCTTTCTGCCTTTAACTGCGAATCCATCACTACATTGGGTGCGGAATTGAGGAAGACATTCCTAGTATACAAAAATTGCAATAATATTGAATGGATTTTGAGTCACATATGTAAGTTTCTTAATGAGTGTGTAAATTTTATTAACTCGTTTATATGAGGTGAAGAATATGTGAAACCACTTATTATGAGATTTTCCTAAAAAATATTTTGAGCCAATAAAATAGTGATACTTAAGTATGTGAGACAAAGTATAGTTGCGTATATAGATAGTGCTTGATTAATAGGATAGGTCTACTATTATAGTCAAGATCTGGAGAATCAACAATTCCATTAAGACACATTTGTGGTATATATATTTTTTATTTAAATAAAAAAATATATTTTATTAGTATTTATTTATAACTTTTAATTAAAAAATATTTTTAATTAAAATTTTGAATTAAAGAGATATTTAATTTTAGACACCTTCATAAAATCATAAAATTTTTCAAAACATAAATTACAATTAATACAAATAAAAAATAATTCACTACATATTTAATATAATAATAAATAAAATTTTATTTTACATTCAATATATTAGAAAGAATTTCAAGGAATAAAACAATGTTATTTTATATCTACATGTATAAATTCAATTGTTATTTTTTAAATTTTAAATAAATTTATTTAAATTTTAATAAAGTTAAATTATTTTACATATCTAATGCTTATCCCAAATATTTGCAAATATAATAATATTATTATACACATCTAAAAATAGATCAAACAAAGCGCACTTGATGGAGAAAGAAATGACAGGTGAGATCCAACCTAACTTTCACAAAAAGTGCAAATCTTTTCTGCGGATTTACTAACCTGCCCTTCGCTTTCCTGTCATTTAACAGTCTGATCTTTCATGCCACGTGCACTCACACTTTTAGACCTACCCGCTACTGTGCCCGCCGCAGTCTTCTGCTCTCTCTCTCCTCGCGGACCAAATCTAACGAACTAACGGCTCTTCACACCGCTTTTTGACGATTTAAAGGAGCTTATGGAATTCATGAGAATGATTGGTGTCATTTTTTTTTTATAAAATTTTGAATTCACAATGTTCATAATTTTAGTTTATAATTATTGATTACTCAGAGCAATATGCTAAGCAAAAATGAACTAAAATTAACTTAGACTAAGCTCAATTAAATTTTTAATACAAAATTAAGTTTATATTTGATGTGAGTTAATTTTTTAAATTTAAATTTGACTTATATAAGGTTCACAAGTAGTTTGGCTTGATTTGTAATTAATTTATAATAATATTATAATATATATATATATATATATAGAGAGAGAGAGAGAGAGAGAGAGAGAGAGAGAGAGAGTCAACTCATTTGTTAAATGAATCAAATACTTACTAACTTAAGCTTAACTTATATTTTAAATGAACTAAGATCTCTTGCTCATGTATTGCTCATTTGAATATTCAAGTATTGCATAATTTGAATAAGTTATAATGTGCTTGGCAAACAAATACATTATATTGATATTTTGTGTCTAACATTATTTTGATTTCAATATTAAAACTGACGAGTGATGTTTAATGCAAGAATGTTAATAATTTATGAAAAGTTCTAGGACATGGATGGAGAAGATAATATTAAAAAAATTAAAATTTTTAAGATATTTTATTTAGTATAATTGATTTATTTATGACTAAATTGGTGTAGAATATATTTTTAGATTATGAAATTAAGGTTTTATTGACTACAGATCATTAAAAAAAAAGAAAAATCAAAGATATGAATAAATAATTAGATTAATTAAAATCAAAAATAGATAAAAATGATATATAAATACACAATTTATATTGTACTTTTTTTAATAAAATTTTTTATAAATATATACTCACTTAAATACACGTATCATTTTCTCATTAAAAAAAAAAAGCTCAGCATGCAATCGTTGGGTTGTGTTCTACAAACAGTTTGCTCAAGAACATTGATTTGTTAAATTAATTAATTAATACAGCAAGTGTTAATTGCCGTGGGGTACGAAACCAAGTACCTCAGGAATCAGATACAATGGGTGACTGACAGCCAAAGCGTCAATCAGGAAGCCCAACTGAGAAAAAAACAAACAAAAAGGGCAACAGGCATGGAAAAAGTTCACACATAAAATACTCCCATTTGTCCACCTCACCCTGCATGTGATGCACTTTTTGCCAAGTTCAACCTTCCTAAGACTATAAATGCTTTTTGCATTTTCATTTATTTATTATTACAGTAAGTAGACAACAACAGCAATCACACAGGGACAAGTCGGAAAGAGAAAAAGAGGGTAGGGAGAGAGAGAGAGACTCTTTGCAGCTAGCGAGCAGTAATAACAACAGCAGTAGCAAATTTTTTTTTGAGCAGTGCTAATTTTCACCTTTATCGTCAATATATTAATTATTTTAAATTTAATATAAAATTAATTTAAACATTTTAATTTTGTACACATAAAAATAATATTTTTTATTTTTCCTTGTAAGGATAGATAAATAAAGAGGTATCAAGAAAAAGGACGGGCCTAACTTTTTCCTTTCACTGAGAAAAAGACATGGCCCCACTTGCATTAAATTTTTAACTATTTCGTTTGCACTTTTTATGAGCTTTTGCTTATGTCACATTAGCTACATAGACACATCAGGCCCATTGCATTATTCTCACACCTACACCCACTCTCCCCATATCTAATCTACACAACATCTCTTCCCCATTCCTATCTATCTGAACAGAGCAGAGGAGAGAGAGAGAGAGAGAGAAACTAACGTTTTCTCGAAAAGTCCAGCTTCTAGGGTTCTTTTGCTTTAGATTCTTGCAAAAAAAAAAAAACTTTTCTATATAATATTTCTGTAAAGCAAAGTTCTTTCTTTTACCGATCTCGTCCTCTATTTCTTTCTTGCCGTAAGGTAATTTTCCTTCCTCCTTGTCTCTGCCTCTGTGTTCTTCTATCTTTCATACAATATATAAATTTCTTATCATGAAGCTTCTTCTGGGTGCGTGAGATAAGGAAAGGTTAAGAATTTAAGAGATGGGTAATTATTCTCTTCTCTTGTGATTGGATTATATTTGTTATTATTGTTGTCTCTGTTGTCTTTGCTGTTTTGTGGGCATATGATGCTGTGTTAGTCTGTTAGAGATGGTTCTAACTTTTCGTCTATTTTGAATTGATCTGCTACTTATTCTGTGAATGATGCTTGTGAAGGCTGCTTTGAAATCCCAGTTGAGTTTTGATTTCTGCAAAACTTTTATTCCAATTCTTGTATGATGATGATGATGATGATGGAAATGTCTTTTTTTAAGAGAAAAAGTCCTTGATTCCTATATTCCAGTTCTTTTTTTTTGCCTAAAATTAAAGTCATATTGTCTGTGGAAGTTATTCCAAGCAATTGATTTTACTTATTGGTGTCTTAACTATGATTTGCCATTCTTGTTTACTATCAAAACTGTATGTTTTCTTGCTGCTGAAACAATTTTGGAATTCACTTGTCAAGTCCTTTATTTTTTAAAATATTTCTTTCTTTCTCTAATATATTATGAACTATGATTTACCATTTTATTGTTATTTTCTATTTTCTCTTTGTATGTTTTCTTAGTGCTAAAATAATTTTTTGAATTTACTTGTGAAGTCCTTCATTTTTATGATTTGTCTTTCTTTTTCTAATATATTTTATTAATTTATATTCCTCGTTTCTTTGTTCCTTTTTCTTTTCTATTGTTAGTCTTGGCTGTAACTTTCCAGATTTGAACCCCGTTCAGTTAATTCTTACCATGATATCCATTTTATTGCCCAAATTTCATAGTTTAAATACCATTTTCTTTTATATATTTTATATCAAAATACTAACCTATTTGTTTATTGACAACGGCAAAAATTTGCAGTGTTAAATTTTCCACTTCCTTAATCACATTGTCCGTTGGCCGCTGAGACAACAGAATTCAGCTTCATCATCTTAGAATAAGAAGGCACTTTCGTTTGGTCAGCAGATATTGTAGTTCGGGTAGAGGATTGCTAATTGGGGAAATCTTTTGTTTAAATTAAGGAACAAGAAAAGATTCAGCTTGAAGATGGGTTATATATGTGATTTTTGTGGGGATCAGAGGTCCATGGTGTACTGTCGTTCTGATGCTGCTTGCTTATGTTTGTCATGTGATCGAAATGTTCATTCTGCTAATGCCCTTTCTAAGCGTCATTCAAGAACCCTTTTATGTGAGAGATGCAATTCACAACCTGCCCTTGTAAGGTGTGCTGAAGAGAGGATTTCGTTTTGTCAGAACTGTGATTGGTTGGGTCATGGTACCTCTACATCTTCTTCAACACATAAGAGGCAAACAATTAGTTGCTATTCTGGCTGCCCTTCTGCAGCAGAACTTTCTTCAATATGGTCATTTGTCTTAGATATACCTTCTATGGGTGAATCTACATGTGAACAGGAACTAGGTTTGATGAGCATCAATGAGAACAGCAATAAGGGTGCCCAGGTTCCTCCAGAAAGCCAGAATATGTCGGGTTCAGAGCAAGTAACTAATACACACAGATTGGATAAGTCTTGGGTTGGAGCATCTTCAATGCCGGAGTCAAGCTCGGAACCTCGTGTTCTGGACCAGCCAGTTGGACCTGCCAATGAATTTCTTTCCAAGGTACAATGCTATAACATATACTTTTCATCACGAGTATTGCAACTAGCAATGTTCTGATAGACTGTTTACCAGCAGCACTGGGAGTAAAATTAACCTTCAGGGAAATCAATTATTTGTGTCAATTTGTTTTATGGCTTCAATTTTTTTCTATTTTATTTCTGCTTAGTAAAAGCCCAAGAGTAATTGAAAGACTTCTTGAAAATTAATTTCCATATGTATTTCCCCATTCACTACTTCATTTGGCCACATCATAATTCCTTCTGTGCGATCTAAAGTTAAGTTCTGAGGTGATTTTAATTTCTCAGTGACTATTTCTATCAAAAACTTGCTCTGGTCGTTTCAACTCACTTATTTTTTCTTGGTATAATATACATTGACTTCACAAAAAATAAAGCATTTCTGATTTATTGGTAGCTTGAGGAATACCTGTCCCTGCATGCTGCTTTCTATATTTAGCTCTCGCTCATGAAGGGTAGCCATTCTGGTTGGAAAAGCAAACAGTAACCCGGGAAACCATTAGTTAATATATATGAGCTAACATCATGGCTTTTTATAAGGTTGATCATGAAAGAAAATTTATTTGACTGTTTTGACATGAATTTACTTGAGCTACTAAGTAATTGCAGCGGAGTCTCATTGAGTTGAGATTTATGATGCATTATAGGGTACCAACATGTTCTCTCTTTCACAGGTGTCAACTTTTGTCTCAAATTCTGATGTACTGATTTTAATGATAGTAGATGATCAGTAGTTTGCAAAGGATATCTGTAGTTTTCTTGATTCATACGCCCATTAAAGAATTGCATCTAACCTACAAGAAGATTGTATGTGATTTTTCCAATTCAGATAATCTAATCAGTATGTTCTCTCTTTTGGCATGTATTATTCACTTAAATTAATAAATTCTAACCCATCTTTGTTGATAATAGTAAATGGAATAAAATATCAAGAAATGGTATGCAAATATACAATGGCCTTGTAGCTTAAGTTTATGGATGATTGTACCTCAGCTCAAGGCCATGGTATGCTTCTAGCCAATTTTTTATATGGTTTAGTGGAATTGTTTCACAATTTTAGCTTCGTATGGCAAAATTCTAGTTTATGGCACTTTGCTAATTTCTCTTAGTTAATCTGTAGTTATACTGTCCTGGTACGAAAGGTCCTGGACTATGTGAAGATGGTAACCTGTATACTGATTTCAACATGGATGAAGTGGATCTGAATCTTGAGAACTATGAGGAACTTTTTGGTATGGCCCTCAGCCATTCTGAAGAACTTTTTGAAAATGGTGGAATTGATAGCTTGTTTGGAACAAGGGACATGTCTGCTGGTGACTCCAATTGTCAGGGCGCTGTTGCTGCTGAGGTATAGAGATATCCGTTTCCTTTGTCTGTGATAGTCTTGTTTTTTCTATAATTGAAGCATAGTATGTTTTTTTCCATTTAACTGAGCCATGTATTTCATAGTCTATATTTTCTCTTCAATGACGCATAGTATGTTTTTTTCCATTTAACTGAGCCATGTATTTCATAGTCTATATTTTCTCTTCAATGATGTTTGAAACCTGACCTATCCCAAAATTTTTTCTTATTGACGAGTGCACTTCTGTAAATTTTAATGGAATTATTGTATCCCATGCGATGATCTTCTAGTGTATACACTTGTGTACTTCATTGCTTCTTGTCACTTTAATCATCTGATACTCGTGAATATTAATATGGCCTGAATTCAGTTGCAAGAGAACTTCTTAAGCAAGTTGATTTTTAAGCGTACTCCTTACAAACTTGTCAAAAAGGACCATGTTCTTCTTGGTAAATGTTTGGTATTTCCTTTGATTTTATTATATTTTTGGCTTAAAACATTATAGTAGTGTTTCTACAAAAAGCATAATGCTCTCTCATGGCTGATCCTTAATTACCTTTCTGCTATTATCTAATCAAGGATTTAGGTCATTTAGTATCTGTCTCCTGTCTTCATCACCTATTCTGGCTGGTATTGTGATGTGATTCTTGATTTACACTCTGATCTGAATAGAATATTCTACTATACTGATGCATTTTCATGCAAAAATTGAAGTTGTTGGGGAGTTTTTTAGCTTGCGCTGTTTTTCCTGTCTTCTTCTGGAACTAAATAATATGAATTACGAAAGAAAATGATGCAAATGAAGAGAGTTGAACAATTGTTTGGTGAACTGTATCCTTCAAGTAAAATATGTACACTTATCCTGGTAATAATTGAGAGAAACAAGAGATAAGTTTTCTTGTGCTCTGTGTAGTCTAGGCCTTTGCATGTGTCATTTTCCTTTGGAATTGAGTTATATATGCATGTTATAACTTAAGCTTGAGTTATGGTCTATCTCTTCTGTGTCTCCAGTGTTAAACTGAATTGATGGCGAAAGAATGCCATTGTGGTGACATACCAAGTGCATCGTAGGTCTAAAATGCCTTCTGATTTATCTTTCTTTTTCTCTGCGAGGGGACTAATGTATTCTGGCTTACCTTTTTCTTAATATATAATACAAGTTATTCTACTGCATTCTTAGTGAATGTTGTAAGCCCTTGGATATTTTTGCATTTGGTGTTATGATTTTTCCACCATCTAATTTTCCTGAAGATGGCTCATCAAACACCTTCCTAGCTAAGCACTAGCATGTATTTTTCATGGAACTATATATTGTTGGAGGAAGGAAGAGGCTTGAGGGTTGGAAGGTGGTTTCAGCTTGCTAGCTTCATTTGTGGCAAAACTGATGCTCATTAAAATTGTGTAGCTTCATTTGGAGGGTTGGAAGGCTATGTCTACAATCTTCAGTTGTTTTGTTAGCACCTCCAACTTTAGTCAACCAGATTTAGTTTGACGTTAACCATATTAACAACTTAAAGTTAATTACTGTTTACTTGAATTATTGACTTGCCATTTCAGTTGATCAGTTGAATTAAACAACTATCATAATAAAATCTGCTTAAGCTTATATCTGGTTGAAGTTCGGACTGGTATCAATGCCAAGGAAATTGTATGAGAACCACCCTAAATTATACCATGCATATGAAAATATGGTCAAACTTGTAAGGCATATAACAGATCTGAAATTTAACGCTATCTGGAAATTGCATTATGTTACAGCAGAGAAAACAGAAAATGTCAGTTTATTTGCTTTCCTAGAATTTCTTCCACATATTTGAAAAGTTTTTGATATTTTGTTCAACCACATATGGTGTATGTGATAGGTACGTGTAAGTGACAAGATGTTCAGTATGTAGTATGCTTGTTATGCGGAAGCCATAGTTGGCCCCTTGTAGGAGCAGTGTAGAATGGTTGAGCATTTCTTGCAATACATACTTATAGTCAGATATTAAACTTGTGTACAGGGATCATCAGTTGGACGGGTCAATGCAGTGCAACCAGCATGCAGCAATGTAGCATCTGTAGATTCCATGTTGAGTACCAAAACTGAACCAATTCTTTGTTTTACGGGAAAGCAAGCACAATCAAACCTTTCTTTTTCTGGCATTACTGGAGAGAGTAGCGCTGGAGATTATCATGACTGTGGGGCTTCTTCGTTGCTTCTAATGGGAGAGCCTCCTGGGTGTCCTCCTTGCCCTGAGAATTCCCTACAATCTGCTAACCGTAGTAATGCTGTCATGCGATATAAAGAAAAGAAGAAGACACGCAAGTGAGTACATAGCAATGACATCATTTATATACCATATCTTCCTGGTGCAACATATCTAATAGAGGCAAGCAAAATGATGGCTGTAACTCATTATCAAGTTGCATCTGTGTTCTGGTATCTAACTTGTTATTGTTAATTTGAGGAGCTGATCACATTATATGCATCTTTGTTGGGAACAGCTTTGTTTTGGTATCACCGATCAGCTGATCACATTATATGCATCTTTGAATACTGTTTGAAACTATATGGACCTACTTGCATTTCAAGTGGGTCCTTATGTTAACCACCTTAGGCATTTTTGCATGACATTACAACAGAGAGTGATAGTAGGCACCTAAGGCATAAACGTCGAAATCTATAAAAGTTTACTTATACGATTTTAAATTGTAAGAATCTACTTGAAAATTTGGCCTAACTATAGATACTCGTAGAATAATTTAACCAAAAATATATAATCTGTAACTTTCCATTGATTGATGTCCTTTGGTGGTGGTGATAAAAATGGAATAGGTATCAAAATCCAAAAATCAGAAAAAGAGACAGGAAGATGATTGGGAATAAAAGAAAGGACAGATCTGATCCATAAATTGTTTGCAACCCCTTTTGTTTCTATCTGATGAGAAAGTCCATCTGTTATGTAATCGGGTCAGTGTTCCTATGTTCAAATTCGATTGTGTTTGTCGTCTACATGTGCATGCATCACCACATGTCGAATGTGATCAGCTGATCGGTGATAAGCCTATCTTTGATATGTCTCTTAAGCTAGGATTGCTACCATTGGCTTTCAGTTATGTAAATATTAGTTAATGTGTACTTTTTCCATTTTAAAAATTTAAAGCATATTTGCTTCTTAGGTGATTTACATAACTGGGTGGTTATTTTATTAGGTTTGAGAAAAAAGTGAGGTATGCCTCTCGCAAGGCAAGGGCTGATGTTAGAAGGCGAGTGAAGGGCCGCTTTGTCAAAGCTGGTGATGCCTATGATTATGACCCATTGAGCCAAACCAGAAGCTGCTGAGTGTACAATTTTTAACCATGTTCTATAAAAGGAAGAAAGACTCGTATAATTGCAAAACAAACAGTTATTGCTAACTGAAAAAATGGATGAACATTGATAGTTCTTTGTCCATGCAATGACGAGCTGTCTGATTTCATCACAGGAGCCTAGATTTCCTTCAAGGATAACATAGCCTTGTTCCGAGGCTTCAACAGTGTAAGCTCAGGAGCAGCCTCAATGTGTTCTTCACTGTGAAGGATATGCTAGTTGTGATGTCAGATGACAATCACACGGTGCCCACTTCAGGCAATGGGTTGCGATTGCCTTTCTTCTACTCTAGGAATACAAAATTCTTATTAAGTCCTTTGGCCTTAATTATGCTTCGTGTTTGTCATTTTGTCTTTTCTTCTCTGCTCCAGTCACTTCTACAGAAGTGGCTGCCCTGGCATGATAAGTGGCTCAACTTAACAGTTTTAGATAAGCTGCAAGGTTGTAAGTTGTAATATTTTGCCTTTTCACTTTGCCATGTATAGCAGAAAATCTTCATATGTGCAGTTGAGGTATGATTGCCCAACACTTGTTAGTTTGGACACATTGTATATTCAACGGATATGTGTAGAGTAAGATACTATTTATGCTCATTGCTGAAAACACTCCATAGATGATATATGTAGCATTACAAAGTTTTATTTGTTATCATTTAGGGTCCACGATTGCACTTCAAATGCCTGGCAGCAGAGACCTTTTTGTTATTTGCAAATTATTTACATGCTTATATGGTGGCATTTAATTTTAACTGAGTTTATTTATATTTTAATCTGTTGTTTTATTTAAATGAATGAAATTATCTGTACATCCCTTGGTGTGTAAACAGCATTTAACACCACGAACATGAAAATGTAAGATTGTTTCACATTAAGTAAATTTGTAAGTTGCGGGAGGAATGTTCACGGTTCCCTATTCTCCATTTACAAGTATAATATTTGAGGTAATGCCAGTTCTTCTCTATCTACCATTTACAAGTATGATTTCTAGTAACAGCAAAACACCTAGCTACACAAGATTTTTCTGGGAAGTGCCTTCTGTGTTGAGCTTTTAAACGCCTTCTAGTTCTAGAGGAGACTTCCTAGCCACTTCAATCCACTGACAGCTGAGTTAGCATCCCAAAATTCAGAGCCCTTAGAAATAATAAAATTCTAACCGAATAACTCTCTTGCGTAATTTTGAAAATTTTAAAATAATTTTTGTTTTTTTGTTCAACCAGATTAACCAAATAGCATAAGAGAAGAAAGTGCTCCAAGGAATATTCAGATAAGGGAATATGACCTTAGAACAAAGGTTTAACTTTAGCCACGGAGCACCAAGTAGTTGAAAGGACTGCAGATAGCAAGGAATTTAGATGCTATTCCGCAGCTGAGAGCTCAACTACTGTCCCTAAGAACATGGCTAACATCCATATGTCACTGAACAAGAAGGCTAGATAGGAGGGAAATTGAAACCCCGAGAGTAAAGAAGCAAGCTTGTTGGAAGTCTTGGACTCAACTATAATGCACCGAAATTTTATTTTGAGCAATGTATCAGTTTTCGATATGTAATTATATTCATTCTTACTACAAAACCTATATAGAAATTATTTCAAAACTTCATTATAAAATTGACGTACCAATATACCTATTCCCATACTTATATCAAATAGGTATAGATATAGTACAATTTAGGGATTCTATATAGTACCTGCACAGCCAAATAAAAAGTTAAATTTCTGGAATCGTGTTCACTTATTAGTTCCATTCCAAGAGGACTCAGCCAACTTGCCATGAGCACCAAATTCAAGACGACTTAGACTGAAAGGAACAGCAAGAATCCTATTCACAAAGTGGTCAAGAAATTCGACTCACAAGTGTTGAAATCCCAAGCATAATCCTTTACTCAATCAACTATTCTAATCTCGGCATAATTCCCAGGCAAAGGACTAGTAACTATAGGAGAGTTAGTACCAAGCGGGCGTCAGAACAAAATAAAACACTTCTACCATTACTGAACACCCAACGCAGCAGTAGTGCGGATAGCTTTCCAAACGTGAGAGCGGGGAAATTGTTTTTTCAACACCGTTAATTCTTGAGCTATAATTAGCTTTGATAAAAAATATGTGACAACCCAAGTTATTTGCTTGGTCACCTCAAGTCTTGTCCGTGAAGTTAGGAGTTTCTATCCTGATCTCTAACATTATTAGCAAACTACACTTAAGATCCATCGAATTTGACTCTTAAGCTAGAGACCTCAGCAAAATGTGAAAGCAGTTCATGTATAGGTTGACAGTTTTTCCCTTAGCCTTAGTACAAAGAATCGCATCATCAACATAAAATAGATGGGAAGAGGCTAATCACAGGGCCCCATGGACGTTTATGACATATCCCCTAGACCACAATGCAAAAATGCAGATATTCCACACTCAGCATTAAAAGGTAGGGAAACAAGGACTGGCCCGTCTCAATCCTCTAGAAGGAAGGATAGGGTCCAAAACTCCAAGCAAGCAACCGCCATTAAACAACATTTTAGAGGAAATTCCAAATTTCCAATGATGCAACTCATATTTCATTTATTCAATCCGCAAATAATTAAAAAAATTCAGAAAAATTAAATCAGTGTGAAAACTTGAAGGGCCAAAAATATATATTGGCTATTATTGAGCAAACAATTCTAATGAGTTAAGTTTTTTATTATTTAAACTTGGTTCAATTGTCTATCGAGTATAATTTTAAGATCAAACTCAATATTATCAAACTTTTAATTTAGTAGGGCCTCACTTTTGTTTGCAAGTATGGTAGAATGACCATTGATAAGATTTTTTTAAGATTACCATTTTTTCATGTAACCGTGAAAATTTAAAAAAAAAATAAGGGAGCTCTTAAAATAAAAAAACTAACAAGTTGATGCTACAAATAAATAGCTCAAAAAAATTAGAAGAAAACTCTAATTTAGTTCCTCATGTTAATCACTAATTAAAATAATTTATGACTAGCCACTTGAGTTTGGTTTAAACGGTATCAAACCATAAAATCTCTCCTTCCTAGTTTAACTACCCCTTTCCATAAAAATAAAAAAATAATAATAAATCATAACTTTGATCCTCCATAGATGAAAAACTCATCTATTTTAATTCTTCAGTCTTCATGCCAATACTGGACATGTTAGTTGTTGATTTGGCACCATTGAATGTTGATGTGGCATAAAGCTTTTATTTTTTGGCATGGCAAAATATAATTTTTTTTTTTTTTTAAAGTACCAAGTTGAAGGAGAGCTTTGATGCCAAAAGTAAGAATAAACACATACGCTATGCATCAAACGTAAGATTACATACAAAAAAACATAGCATGTACCAAAAAAAACATAGTAAGAATAGGCAACTGAAATCATACCTCCAGCTGTAATTGTTCAAGTAGTCATACAAACTCACTATCACTCTTTTAGAAAGAAAAGAAGAAAAATGCAAAAAAAAAATTTTGTCTCTAAAGAAGACTTGCATGTGATGGAACTAAATCTGCCTCATTTTATCAAGGTAATTGTTAATGTCCATTGCTGTAATTCATTATTAAGAATAATGGGTAATTGTTTATTTTCATAGCAGCAGTCCATTATTAATTGATAGCCATTATCTCATATTTAATGAGAAATTTATGCATATATTTGTGTCACTTTAAGAGATGTTTCTAACATAATGTGGTTTGATTTCAAAAAAAAAAGAGAAAAAAGAAAAAAGTGTAGTGCATTCCTTATAATTAATGTCATAATATAAGCTTCAAATAAATAAATTCATCAAATTGTGACCCTTTAGATGATAAAAAAAGTTATGAAGAATTTCTATTTAGATCAATTTACATAATTTAGTTATTAATAACTAAATAAATTTGTTATAGTAATTGAAGTTAAATATATTCTAAATAATTGTTAATGGCCTGTGCGTGGTGTAGATGATAGTAACTTCTTTATTTCTCCATTAATTACGGAGTAGTTAATGATAAATTATTCTAATATATAAATTTAGCTGACATAATTTAAATTTAAACATTTGTTTTCTTTCTTATTTTTCATTTATTTTAAAGTATTTAATCCAATAAATTTTAATTTGGTTCTTTTTATTTTAGTATGTTTTAAGGATTTAACTTTTAAAATTTTGCTTATATTTATTTGTGATAGTTTTATGTGTTAATTTTTTATTGCAATAATTAATACTTTTAGCAACTCAATGAATAATATTGTTTGACCATCAATGTTAATATAACAAATTTAGTTTATAAAATTAATAACTTTCTTTTTAGTTTTATTAATTATGAAGATTTAATTATAGACTATTTTAGTTTTATAAATTTAGTAAGAATTATTATATTGTTTTCTTTTTCTAATTTTTTATTTTCAATTATTTCATGTCAATAAATTTTAATTTTAATTTTTAATTATTTATTTGGTTTTTGGTTATAATTTTTGTAATAATAACATGTCTCAACATTTATAGTAATAATTAATATTTAAAAAATACTTAAATTTTTTTTTACTTAAAATTGCTCTTTTTAATATATTAGATTAATGAGTATTTGTCATTCTAAGTAAAAGAAAAATAACGAACCCATATTATTTGCAATTCTAAAAACAGAACTAATATATTAGGCCCCTCGCCCTCGCACTCGCACGTGCCACACAAGGCGCCACGCAACCCATTGTGTATTGGCGCAGTTTGGCAGTATAATCCTGCGATTTATCTTCTCGCTGCGTTAAAGCACCAAAACGCAACACAGCTTACCGCCTATCTCTATTCTATCCAGAGCTGCAACTCTCACTCTCTCTCTCTACTCTCTGCAGCAACGCACAGCATACCCTTTGTCAATTAGAGAAGCACTTTTGTTTTTTAAGCGTCTCCTAGTCCAAGCTTCAACCCCGAATGAAAAACTTATAACTTCAAAGTCACCTTCTCTCATGTCCACTGTAGCAATTCCGCTGGTGGGCTTCATGGAGGTCATTGCTGAAGTTCGTTTCATTCACCACCGTCAGCTTCTTCGTCGGGGCAGTCCCTTCTCTTGCTCATTGCTTCTCCCATCAAAGAGGTCTCTATTTGAGTTTATTTACGCACCCAAATTATTGTGTGTACCTATTTGTGTGTCTGAGAAACTGTATTTGGCATGTCTTGTTGCACTGTACTTGAAATACCCAATTCATGTTGTACTGTCATCTTACTTGTACTGTCATCTTACTTCAATGGAAATATTACTGTTTCCCAGTCTGGTTTTTTAATGTAATTAATTGCATATGAAAAAATTTGTATTGGGTAGATTTATAATCGAGGTTACCTTGTGTATTTGAAAATGCGTTGTTTTTTTCTTAAAAAAAAATTTAATTAGAGACTTCAATGCTATATTACTTCCCACAATTCCTGGTTGGCCCAGTGACCAACCCAATTCGTTTTGGGTCTTTGCAGCACTTATAAATTTTAATGTTGGGACAGGCACATATGCAATCCTGCTCGCAATGTTTTCAGTTTCACATGTTTTATGAAGAACCATAAATCAGTAAGAAGATTAGCAGCATTGTCTGCAGAGGAAGGTATAAATAACATTTTTCATTTATAAGGTTTTATTAATTTGAATGGTTTCGGTTATATAGTAAGCTCTTTGCTATCTGTTTCTTTTGCTTATTCCATCATTCTCTATATGGAGAGATCATTTCCTTAACTTACAATTTTCTTGCTTAATTTTTTTTTTTCATCCGTCGGATTCTTATTTCGAGAGTGTATTGTTCATGTGCACATTTTGCCCACAAATCCCCAAATCTTTTCTTTTTTTTTTTTTCAAAATAAATTTTTGTAGAGAAAGAAGTAAAATATGAATGATTAATTTAAGATAAGATTTCTTCCTAAGCAGAAAACTAAAAAGCACAAAGAGCTAAGAGGCTCAAAAATACAACAAAGATGTCCAGTCTCTCTGCATGTTAGAAATTGAAACTCTTGAAGGAATATGTGAAGAACACTAAAAAGAGGCCATTAACACATCCCTATCCCATATCATTTCTAAGGGAAAAAATATACCCTTAAAAATATGTACATGCAACTTCAACCAGATTAAATAACAGTAGCTGCACATTTAGCTGCCTTTTGCAATCCAAACCTTTGAAATGTACGATTAGAAACTGCTCTAAGGTTGAACTAAATGCTCAATGTTCACCAGGAGCTGAAAACAGATTATTTCATAACAAATTAGCTGCCTGACAATGTAAAAATAAATGGCCTTTTCTTTCTGAACTAGCTTCACATATAAGACATTTTGGGGAAATAGCCGTGTGAGGTTTGCAAATCTGCAACATGTCATTGGTATTAATCTTATTGAATACCTCAGTCTAGACAAAAATTTGATCTTAGAAGAAGTTTTAGATTCTCATATGGGCTTATCAAGAAGGAATCTTTTTTGGTTAAGATAATGAGTAAGAAATATAAATTGGGCTTATAAGTAAAAACACTAAAATGGTCAATAGTCCTAATTCTTCTATCTAGATTGGAGGAAGGTTTGCAAAATACAGTTACATATCAGTATCAACATTTACTCTAGTAGATCTTATGAAATCCCTACAGC
Organism: Dicorynia guianensis; assembly: GCA_037013595.1. Taxonomy (NCBI): domain Eukaryota; kingdom Viridiplantae; phylum Streptophyta; class Magnoliopsida; order Fabales; family Fabaceae; genus Dicorynia; species Dicorynia guianensis. The sequence continues at coordinate 32,631,999 of JASUAB010000005.1, forward strand.
TTATGAATCGGATTCTTTCACCATGGCTTGCCTTCATACTCCTTTAGTCAGTTTCATTTGCTCCTTATTTTGGGAAGGTGGCATGAAATTGCCCAAAATTCTTGAGATTTAAGGAGCTCAAACCTGGGTATCTTTGGCTCAAACTGATGCTTGTCTAGTCACAAAATCATGAGGTTATGAGTTGAAGTTTGTGCTTGATATTGAAATATTTGTTACTTGTAGTTATGGAATTATCATTGTTGTATCCCATCCCCCCCTGTTCCCATGAAGGAAAGTAGAGAGCCAAAAAAAATATTATGAGTAATTAACAAGTAAATGAATTGTATTCGGTAGCATTAGCTACCAGGATAAGATGTTCATAAGCAACATGCCACCCCAATTTCTCAATTGTAAAAATGGCTGTAAAGAAAAAAAAAGTCACCCATTGCTTAGAGTGAAAAGTAGACTTGTCTGATTACAATTTATTTGCAATGGTAAATGATACAACCATAACAACCTTACATTTATTGTTCATGAAGTTAATTATGAGGAATAAATTAATTGGATGTTCTCTTGGACGTTCTTTTTTATCTAAGACTACTTTCTTTTTCTGCGTTTATATAAAATATCAAGAAGGCCTCGCTCAGATATGTATTATATCTGATGGGTGGGAAGTCTATTTCTAGGTATTAATATTTCAATATGCTTTCTAAACGTGTTTCACTCTAGTCTTTACTGGATGGTGATTCTGGACAGTATGATTTTTCAGGCAAGTCAACCACTTCAGTTGATGAAATATGCGAGATCATTTGGAATATAGAAGCTGATTTAGAAGTTGGTCAGCTTCTATACATTACTGGGGATCCTGCTGTATTAGGCTGCTGGAAACCAAACATGGCTATACTGATGTCTCCTACAGAGCATGCTAACTTATGGACTGCTAGATTTAAGGTAACTAAATTGGCTGTCCTTAAAGCTTACTCATATAATTGATTTTCATAGAAAGAAATGTTTAAGTGCAAAATACTTTTAAATTTGGGAGAATATTTGGTTGGAAGAGTCACTTCTTCCCTTGTCTTTATTGTTTGTCTACCTTGCATTATGCTACTTTATCTTGCTTCCATTCTGTTCAAGGTTCTCATTTTCTTGGACTTTTTTGGAACTTTAATGATCAGCAGATGTCTGCTTTGGTATCAGCTTCTTATAAAAAGTTAAAACTCCTTCTAAGGTTAGGGCTATTGTACTGCAGTATTCAATGGAATTAACACTATCACAAGTCCATAGGCTTCTTATGGCCTAATCTCTTGAGATTTGTGCCTATTTGTTTCTGGAGTTCTGAAATGAGCAGTTATCTCAGTTTGCATTTTGAAGTTGCTCATTAGTTGTGGAGTGAGTTGTTTGGTATTTTTGAGGAGCACTGGATTTGTCCTTTTCTTATTCTCTCTGTGTGTGTGTGGCATAGAGGTTTTGGGGCTAGAAGTATGGTAAGATGTCATGGAATTCTGATCATTATGCTGGATTTGTCCTTTTTCAATGATTTATTCCTGCTCATCTTCTATGGGTTCCTTTATTAGACTTTCAGAGGGATTGGAGTGCCCTCTTATTTTGATATATGCTCTTTGTTGTCATCCTTTATGCTGTCTGTTCTTTTATCAAGGAGGAGTCCTAAGTCCTGACCTTTCTGCCACGTAACTCCATTCTTTTTTAATGAATTCTTCGTTTATTAGAAGAGAGAAAGAGAGAGAGAGAGAGAGTTCAATAATTTGGATCACTTCTGCATGATGAAAAAACAGAAGAGTATGTTAGTTGCACCTCTTCTTCATTTTGAAGATTTTAGATAAACTTGCCTTTATTTGAAAACATACACAACCTACCTTAAACAAGGAGTGGTTTTTAACGCTTTGGAGATAAGCGATTTCTTTTACACAAGATCAATTAAATTAGGCCACCAAAGATGTGCAGACTTGTGTTCATATACAGATAAATTTTTCTGCACAAAAATAAATTAAGTCCATGTCATAAGAGATTCGATAAAGTCTTACGTTATCTGTCAACTATTTAACATAGCCCTTCTTCTTTATCCAGGCTTGGGACCAGCTATGTAAAATGCAAGCAGAATATTTCTGCATAGAAATAAATTAAGTGTGATCTATATAGTTTTATACCAAAAGCAGACTTAGATATTGACAATTTTTCTATATATTGATTAAAGTAGGTCCCATTAGACCTAAGTAGCTTGATTTTATTGATTTGGAGTAAAGGATATATCTCACTCCAGGAGCAATCAAGAATTTATTTGAACAGAGGGTTTATCAAAGCTTGCATAAAACTTCAGAGGTGGTTTGTGGAGGTTTCTAAAGGAAATTTTGTTTAGGTTTTTTATCTTTCCAGGAAGATTTGTGTATAATTTCAAAAGATTGGTTAAGTTTGTGTATATAAGTAAATCCCTTGTGCAGCCATGCCAAACCTCATATGGACATGTGCACACAATTTTATATGAAATTTCATATTGAAAATCAAGATATGTGTTATTTCTAGAGAACATTATTCTGAAGTTCAATTGTTTTTTTTGGTATCAGTTACTTGGGGCTAGAATTTGTCTATATGTCAATGCAAATTATCAAATGAGGCATTACATTTCTCACTGTAAAATTATTAAGCTTCATATGATATTTAATACTTGGATTGTATGTAGCAAATATGCAATAAAACATATACAAATAAGGACCAAAAGAACTAATCAGACCATATCAACTTTAGTTTCATAACTTTCATTTTGCTTAGAAACTTTGTGAACTGCTTAAGTTTTAATTCATGTTTGTTTGAAACAAAATTGTACCTAACTGTTCCACCAATGGGCTACTGAGTCCAGTTGTTTTTTCTTTGTTCCATCTTATTATGGTAAACAGTGCCTGTTCAACAACGTGATTAATATGAACCAAGAAAAATGTTCTCAAAACTCCTGAATAAAATGAGTCATAACTCAAATGGATTGTTAATTGATTTAGGTGCGTTAATTGGATCACTCTCAATTGTCATATGAAAAATAAAATAAAAAGTTCCAGTCCACAATAGTGATTGCTTAACTTTCTTACTAGACTTATGGCTCTCTTTTGAATCAAGTTGTGGATGGTGGTAAACTTTGGCTTATTGTTTGACATTTGTAATCTTTATGGCTCACATTGTATATCATTTCTGGAATATAGAAACTAAAAGTATGTTTTTTCGCAGTAATGTTTATATGAATCTGAAGACCTAGTGATTTATTTCAGATAAAACCTTATCAAACTGTTTCTTTTCATGAACCAAAAAAAGGTTTGCAGGCAGAACAAAAGCCAAGAAGAACAAGAAATTTGAGAAACATCATGGATAATAATTGCAATCAAGATATGCTTTTGTTTTTGTTAGATAAAAGCAAATCTTAAAGAATGGGGTTTTACGTGATCAAATCAAATATAATTACATGCTTTTGTTTTTAATAAATGCACGTACACACAGACATAATATTTGATTTTAAATTTAATAGGAGATATGTCATATGCAATGACCAAAACAGTGGAAATATGTTGATTGTGACTTCTGTAGTTCTTTTTTTTTTTAGTTGGGGAGAAGCCTCTGGATAAAAGCTTTCCTTCTACCGAAGGGAAAATTACAAAGTAGAAATTTGCATCCTCTTAAATTAATCTACAATCTTCTTAGATTGCTATATGAACATTGAATTACACATTTATTTAAGCTCTACTCAGTTATCACTTTATGGTTGCAGATTGCTAGTGGCTTGAACTTCAAATACAACTACTTTATTAAGGAAAAATCAGGGTCCTGGTGCGACATACTTTGGAAGCCTGGACCAGAATTTTCTCTATCAGTACCTCTTGCTGTTCATGAAGGTACTGAAATTACAGTAAGGGATTCATGGATTAGATTTGATTCTCAGATGTCTTCAGCTTGTGCAAGTGTCCCGTACATGGAGGAAATGTATCTTCTGGAGCAAACTTTTACATCTTTTCCAGCCACAGGTATTTCTCCAAGTTGTTATCCTCCTATAACAAACGTCCTTGGCTAATATGTTTCTGAACACTCAAATGCTTCCAGTGGTTTGACAGATGAAGAAAAGATTGTGAATCCCCTCGAAACTGAGATTATGAAGTCAAACACACTCAGGTTGGAAGATCGATTCTATAATGACAATGAGGACAAGTGTGCTGTCGAAATTGATTTGAATTCTTCTAGTATTTCTTCCGATAAATACCAGCCTACTGAGGAACCCTGGCTTCTCTTTTCACATCCCTTCATTGTCTCTATGAATAAAAAGGAATCTAATGAATCCAAAAATGATGACACTGTGACAGATCAGTTGAAGTTGGTTGATACAGGAAAGTTGTTGCCTAAAGAAAGTAGTAATACAATTTCGAAGGACTCTGTTTCTACCAGTATACTAATTAATTCTTCAATATGTACCATGCAAAGGATTGCTGTACTAGAAGATGGGAAATTGGTTGAATTATTGTTGGAACCAGTGAAGAGCAATGTGCAATGTGATAGTGTATATATAGGGGTAGTCACAAAGCTTGTTCCCCATATGGGTGGGGCTTTTGTAAATATTGGAAATTCTAGGCCTTCTCTTATGGACATAAATCAAAACAGGGAACCGTTTATATTTCCTCCATTTCGTCAAAAGACAAAGAAACAAGAAATTGATCCCAAGCATTGTCCCATTCCCAGCAAAAATGATTTTGCTTCTCATGATGTTGAAGCCGCTGATGAAATATCAGGCATACACTCCAATGATGGTTCTTTACAATCTGTGCACAATTACTACGATGAGCATGAAGCAGAGGATGATTTTGATATCTCAGAAGTCCTTAAAGAAAATAGGAATTGTAGCTTTGTTGATGATGGTGAAGTAGAAGCTGACTTTGAGGATGACATAGAGGGAAGTGAATTGCATGTTGAAGGAGAAACTAACAATAATTTCCCTTTAACTGGCATAAATGGGTCTGTCAACCCTCAAATCTTGCAAACAAAAGATACAAAGGGATCAAATAATTTGCCTTCCGGGGAAAGCAAATGGATCCAAGTTCGCAAGGGCACCAAAATTATTGTACAAGTCGTCAAAGAGGGACTTGGTACTAAAGGTCCTACCCTAACTGCGTACCCAAAACTAAGAAGTAGATTCTGGGTATGAGACCCTCTTTGCATGCCCTATCTCCTAAAGTTATATTGTTAATTATTCTTTCTCTTACACATTGATTTGCCTGTACTGTTATTTATCTGAATTAGACTTTCTAATCTGCAGATCTTGCTTACTCGTTGTGATAAAATTGGAGTCTCCAAAAAAATTTCTGGTGTTGAGCGCACACGGTTGAAAGTTATAGCAAAGACGTTGCAGCCTCAGGGTTTTGGCCTCACTGTAAGAACTGTTGCTGCCGGTCATTCTTTAGAAGAGCTACAGAAAGACTTGGAAGGTTTGCTTTCGACTTGGAAAAGTATAATGGAACACGCAAAATCTGCAGCCTTTGCTGCTGACGAAGGTGTAGAAGGGGCTGTTCCTGTTATTTTGCACAGGGCAATGGGTCAAACTCTTTCTGTTGTCCAGGATTATTTCAATGAAAAGGTTAAGTCTGTTACTAATTTGAAAGCCCCTTTTTCTGTTTATTTCTAATTTCAGGGTACATTCTCTGTCTCTTGATTGGACTTTGCTATTACCTTCAGGTTAAGAAAATGGTGGTCGAGTCCCCAAGGACATATCATGAGGTATAGCATCAGCTTTTAACTGCAGAAATCTAGGTTATCAGATTAGGACTACTGTATCTGTATCTTTGTATGCGAACAATTTGAGCTTCTCTTTCCCCTTTAGAGAGGTAATTAGGAAGAGCAGGGGCATTTTCTTTCACTGTAAGTGTGGATGTGTGAGTTGCTTCATCGTACTGCGGCATGGGCTATTAAGGGTCAGTTCACCACTGTCTCTTAGTACATGCCAATCAAAGCTTGAAAAAAACCATTAACTGTCGTGCATTTGCATGTGTAGCTACATTAGAATGCCTTTACAGTTGTTTAAAGTCTGAATCTGCTATATGAATTGATATCCCTCATTCCCTCTTTTGTCATGCAACACTTAGATGACTGGCTTATTGAAGATTAAAAATACAAACTTACATGATTCAATTTTGGATTTGGTGATATCAACCCTTCATATTCAATCTTCCTTCAGGTAACCAATTACCTTCAGGAAATTGCCCCTGATCTCTGTGATCGAGTTGAGTTATATAATAGAAGAGTTCCCCTTTTTGATGAATTCAACATTGAAGAAGAGATTGACAATATCCTAAGCAAAAGGTTGGGGTACTATCAACTTCTATTGTCAGTCATTCGTTCATGTAGAGCTTTTAACATATATACTTGTTTTAATTTTTTTTTTCTTTTTCTTAAATGATCTTTCATTAAACGATTTATATCAATCTAGAATAGTGGTGTGACATGTAGTAGGAATTTTAATGATGATATTTGAGAACTGCATAATTGTAATGAGAAAATGTTGGGTTGTCAATCATATATACGGGGGTTATTTTTTATCTATCATAAGTAAAATTCTTACTGGTATTTTTGAAATTTAAGGTTTACACAAACTCTGTTTTAATCTGGGTTTCTTTTTCCCTTTTTCTTTTTTTAATTATTATAGATTGATTGATTTCCATTGATAAAAGAGCAACTTTCAAACATGGACAGAACGAAATGAGTGCAATCCAGAGGACAAAATGATGAAATTTTATGGTGTTTAAAAATTCTACTAATTCATTCTAGATATATATCGTGCTATAATAATAATAATAATAATAATAATAATAATAATAATAATAATAATAATAATAATAATAATAATAATAATTTTCTGCTATTCCAACTTCTCCTTTCTAGAATAAACCTGACAGGTATTTTGACATTGCATTTCTCTTCCTTTCAATCAATTTCTTGCTGCCATTAAATTGTTAGTGGCTCATAAACCAATTTCATCAGTGTGATTCAAAAATCTGAATATTGTTATAAACTGAAATGAAAAAGCTCTAAAAGTGACCTTTAGTCTCTGTTGCCAGGATTTTTATATAACATGTAATTGTCTGGTCTTCCTCACAAACTTGATAATGAAAAACTTAATTTCCCAGCTTTCTTTATGTTGATTATTTCATAGGGTTCCACTTGCGAATGGAGGTTCTCTAGTCATCGAACAAACTGAAGCATTAGTTTCTATTGATGTAAACGGAGGACATGGGATGCTTGGTCATGGAACTTCCCAGCAGAAAGCTATTTTAGATGTCAATCTTGCTGCTGCTAAACAAGTGCGTTAGATGCCGAACTCTTCACATAATCTTTTTGCACATGCCATATACTATGGTGCATCGTTCTTGTGCAAACAAGTATTGTTTGATAGTACATTCTGCACATCCATTTGTGTAGCGTGCTTCCCCTTAAATCCGGTGAATTTCTGAAAAGTTGATTGATTCTTTTTTGCCAGAATGAAAGGGATAGTTCAAGAAATTTAATATTTATTTTTGAATTGAATTTTACCAATTGTTAGTGTAACACGTCATACACCATAAATTGCAACTAAGTAGTTATCTGTTTTCTGGGGTGAATGTGTCTGTTCTGTTTTAGGTTTAGTTTTTCACTTTAAATAAACTTAAAAGATTCAGATACAGAGTGACACCTAGGCTGTGGACAGTTTAGAAAACAGAGATACTGAATATTATATATATATATAAAATTTGGACCTTTTTAACAAAATTCTCACGCTTTAAAAAATATCTGTTGTGATTCATGCCTTATAAGGCTTAAGTTTGATTTGTGTCATCCTGATTGTAAAGGGATGCTATTAGTTTTGGAAAGAAACGAGACTCTTGTCACTATGCTTAGCCCTCAAGAGGAAGGCATTTCTGTTGCACATTATGTCAATGTTTTGGTGGTTCTACTAATTAAATTGGTTTTCTCTGAATAACTTGTTATTCCTGGAAACAAGACAAAACTAAAAGGACAATGGAATAATACTACTGTGGTTACAGTATATCAACTTAAAAAATGTTGTTTCTACTGGGACAATATATTGGGCATGATGATTATGTAGCTATTTTTCACTCTCTGTCGTTGATCCTATTTTTTATTTACTGTTTGATAAAACAATTTGGATTTTTTTGACATTACACCACTAGTTCCATCACAGCTTCATAGTTCACGTTCTTTAATAGAAACAATGTGTTGCAGATTGCAAGGGAATTGCGACTGCGTGATATTGGTGGCATTATCGTGGTTGATTTCATTGATATGGCAGATGAAGGTAAGTTGAAATATCTCACATGCAAATGAAGTATGCTTAAAAAATGAATTGTGCAGGAGAGGATTTTTCCCAGATATAGTTTCAGAAATCACTGACTTACTGCAACTTATATTCAGTCAATAATGTTTGCTTTTCATTAGTGTCAGTCTCTGGATAAACGAGAGTCCATAACTTCTAGTCTTTCCCATACAAGTTCATCTCTTATCTCTGTTTTGTATCACTAAGTAAAATTTATCAATCTAACCTGTAGGCCATTGTGCTAAGATGTATATGCTTGCAAAGTAGCTTGGCAGTGACAACAAAGTTAAATCATTGATTGATTATGCGCAATGAGAAAAAAGAAAAAAAGTCATCTGTGCTCTCTTTTGATTTGCCTCTTCTCTTTTTCTAGGTAGCCTCCGTATGATTGAACCAATATTTGATCTTCGTTGACAAATTAGGATTCTATGAAGAGACTAACCATACTATTGATTTAGAAACTTAAATTGTTAAGTGTCAAGGAATTAGTCCTCCTAAAAGCTTAAGTTATTAGGTGTAAGCCTAAGAATAGTTTTTGTTTTATATTTTTAACACGTTCTTTTACACGAAAGTCTCATTCTTGGACTTAAAGTGTGAATAATTTTTCATTTTAGGTGATTGTGAAGATTGAACTCTTAACTACTTGATCATAGAGGTTTTGATGCCATGTCAAAGAACCAATAATTCCAAAAGCTTAAACTATTAAGTGTAAGTGCAAAAATGGTTTTTGTTTTATATCTCTTACATTAAGTAAGACGGCAATTAATTATTAATAACTTATACACCTTTCTTTGGAGGAAAGAGTAATAATACATCTCTCTCTTGATAATCTTAACCTGTATATATCAGGCCTTTTACATAGATTTTTTAGACCTCGCGATTGTTCAATCTAGACAACCAGCAATTTTGCTTCAAACTCAATGCCAAAATATTGAAATTATGTAAAGACAAATTAATACATGGAAGTATATAATCTACACACACACACAGACACCCAAGGATTAGCATTTATAGCTTAGCTATCAAGTTTGTTGATTGTCCTTTCACTCACAAGAAGATAAGGGGCCTTGTTTAATTCTGCTAAATGCCGCGCCTGATATTAGGTTTTGCCTGTTGATAATTATATTACAACTAAAACCTCCCTCTATACGCTAATTATGTACCTTCATGAAAGACCGGCTGACATGATTGCTTAAGCCATCTAGCTTGATTGTAAATAATCTCCTTGGGTGTGGTAGCATATACAGCTAATGCAGTCAGAAGGGCTTAAGGATCAAATTGTTTATCATTTTCTATGCCATTTTGAACAGACATCTCCCTTGCAGTTATTAGTCTTAAAGTCCTTATCAATATATTAATCAAGTTTGGGTTCATTCTGAACAGCTAATAAAAGATTGGTCTATGAAGAAGTCAAGAAAGCTGTTGAGAGAGACAGATCAATGGTGAAAGTCTCCGAATTGTCTAGGCATGGACTCATGGAAATAACACGAAAGAGGGTAAGATGCTTGGCTGTTAAAGAATATGTTTGCAATTGCTTATTTTATTGTAAAAAACTTAAATGCAGCAGGAAGATAGTTGTTCATTGATGTAACAACTATGACTACGCTAAGGCCAAAAGAAAAAAGGGGGAATTCCAGAAAGGGAATTCCTGAAAAAATGTTCCCCCAAAAGAGAAATAACTACTTAGAGTGGTTGGTCAAATCAATAAATTTGCGGATAATAGCCATTCTGAGTGGTACTGTTCCTTCATGATAATTTTCCGAAATAAAAAAAAAAAAAACTATGCCTGCTTCTATTGGCACATGCCCCCCTCCCCTCTAGACAATATTATATATACTTGCATAAATTTTGTTTTTCTTAGTGTGTGCCCCTCCTAAATAACAGTATAATTTTATATAAAAAGAATTTTCTTTTTATATGTAAATAAATAGGGACCGGGACTACTTTTATTTAAATGCATCAAGATAAAGAAAGTGATGAACTAAAGCAAAGAAAGTGATGAACTTAAGCTTTCTCATTTTGTAATTCTTGTCTTAATCTTATATAGATATAATTTATATTGGAAAAAATATTATTAATCCAAAAGTGACGTTAATCTTTAAGCAACTGACATGAAGAAATTTTAAGTAGAGCGATGAGAACCATTTTAAACAATAATTCAAATCCTCTTCTATAAGTCTCAACTAGAAAAACGCACCATTCTAAATCATAGAGATAATTTACAGTTAGTAATGGAATTGTACGTTTGAAAAGATGCAATGATAAATTTTAAGATTTTTCATGTGTTTTTTCATTCTTACCATTTTAAAGTCTTTTTAATATCGTATATAACATATCAGCTGTTTGATTGGCACAATTAATTCATGTTAGGGAGCTTCCAAATCAATGCTATGATTCTCATCCCCAATCTAAAGTGACTCAATTGTAATTTTAACTATACTACTATCCTATATTTGCCCCTCCTAAATGGCATTCCTGGCTCCCACACTGCCTGCTTCTAATTTTTGTTCTAAAAAAGGAAAAATGATAAACAAATACTATGACACACGAAGGTAGCATTTTGTGATGCCTTTTTTTCATCCCGGCATACATTTAACGTTTGATTTTTAATTTGATAACACTAGATAAATAGCTGACCTATTTTATTTCGTTTTCTTTTACTTACCATTTATTCTTCTGCATACTCATATCAACCTACAATAATACTAAGGATGGCAAAGAATAATGCCTGGACTGCTGTTTGTTAATTAATATATTTCCATGATAATTTATTAAAGCACCTTTTGAATGCTTACCAATGTTGGCCAGGTTCGTCCAAGTGTGACATTCATGATAAGTGAACCATGTACCTGTTGCCATGCCACTGGGAGAATTGAAGCTTTAGAGACATCTTTCTCAAAAATTGAACAACAAATTTGTCGGCTACTTGTAAGTATAGATTTCAATATTAAGGAATTCTATTATAGCCATAAAACCACGACAAATTGAAATGTAAGAGTCAACGACCTTTGAAAGCCGAGTCATCATATAAGGATGAATAGTTTCTATTTGACAATTCCATTAGCACCTGCCACCCAGAAAGTTGTATATCATATTCTGTGACGTGGACGTCATGGTTGCCTCCATCAACTTGCCTTGGTGCTATTACTTGCTGCAGTCTATTTCTTTACATCACATTCATTTTCTGTTCAATTATTTGCCTACAATATCTTTTTATTTTTGGTAGGTTCCTACATTATCTTCAGCTATTGGAGATTCATTACTTGGTGATAACTGTTTTCCTGTGATAGTATTACATATTCTATAGTGATATGCGATTTCTTGTGTCATCCCCTCCCTCTTGCTAGGCAACAATGGAGAGGAAGGCAGATGTTGAAAACCCCAAGTCCTGGCCAAAATTTATTCTGAGGGTTGAACATCATATGTGTGAATACCTGACTTCAGGGAAAAAGACAAGACTTGCAATATTGAGCAGTTCTCTCAAAGTCTGGATTCTTTTGAAGGTATAGCTAACCAGTGGATATGATTGTTGTGCTTATACGATTGATAATTTTGTTTTCCTTTGTCAGTGCCACCTACCATAAAGTCGGATAAACTATGTGTCACTGCTTTAATTAAAAAAAGTGCATTCTTAAACTGACCAACTTCAGTCCATGTCGAAGGGAAGGTAATACAATGCTTGAACCAAACTTCAAACTTTTGATTTCTGTCATAATCTCACCATATCATAACAAATGTTCTTATCATCTCTATGAACTACATAGATTGCATAATATAAATATATAATGCATGACATCTCATTAGTAAACACTACACAACAACTTTATCTGAACTTCTACCATTATAAATGCTTCCTTGATTTATCTTTTTTTTAGCATGGCATCTCAGTGCATAGTGAATGACCCATGTTAGTACTGCAAAGCTCTTTCCTCTAAAACTAGTTTGGAGTTTTATTTTTTGAGCAATGTTTTGTCATAGCAAGACATAAGCGTGCTTTTGGATGGATAGCAAGATCTATAAGTGTGCTTTTGGATAGATAAAACACTGCTCTAGAGTTTTTTGCTATCGAAGTTATCACTCAGGTTTATATCGATTTCAAATACTGCATTTCAGAGCACTGATTGGCTGCTTTTAATCCTTCAGGTTGCTAGAGGTTTTACAAGAGGAGCATTCGAGGTGAAACCATTCACAGATGATAAAGCAGAAAAAAATCAAACGCATCAAATCACGATTTCAATGTTAAGATCCTCAGAGGCGAGTACAAAACATCCTGGCCAAAACGTGACCCTTGTTCCAGTTAAAAAACCGAAGGCTAGGGGGAAATAAATATGCCCTAGTCACCTGTACAATTGTCCTTCCATGAAATTGGCCTTTTATGTCCTCGTCTTTTATATGAAGATTTTGATGTTATACACGGCTTAAGGAGAGAGTACAACAGGTTGGAAGAGCAAAACCATCTGGTTTCCATTTCGAGAGTCGTAAGACAAGGACAGGCTGTGTTAGGCAGATAAATCCCACAATGAGCAAATTGTGCTGTCGAGAACTACATTTTCTAACAGGTGATTACAAGCATGTTATATGACTTTACTTTTTCTGGATTCTGGATTTCTCTTCTTCGGTCCCAATTGAAAGGGACATTGACAAGAATGACCCAGAAGGAAGGAATGAAAGAAAGAAAGAAAATAAAAAAGTGATGGAAATATTACAGTGCAGACCAGCAGTCGGTATCAGCCAGAGTTAGGCAGTCCCTTGGTCATTCAATATAATTGTACAACATTCTTGTAATAAGATATACGTCTTGGCTGGTACTTCAAAGATACAATCATATCTACACCAAATTGACTGAGCTACGTAAAATGTTGTCCAAAGCACACTAGAGAACACTTTCATAAAACGGTGCATGACTATCATTTCTCCAACAGCAATAGATCACAAGCTTCGTAAAGCATGATGCTTAATGTGCATTCACTTGACCAACTCCACGTTGAGTGATGTGTCCCCATTTCTATTCCTTTCAACGATACATTGAGAACTTGAATAAACTTCTTTCCTTTTTTTTTTTTTTTTTTCTTGGGTCATTGGAAGGCTATATTGTTTTGGAAAAATAGCTCTCTACTCTAATATAGCAGCAAGCCGTAGGGGAGGTGCTTAAAATTGAATCCTAGAGATCATTACCAACCATAAACATCTTAATTCAGACCAAAACGATTGTCAGTTGAAAGAACTCATACCATTCCATTTCCCGTAGACTAATGCTATCTAGTATAGGCCAAACCAGATTAATTATGAGGATGGATAAAGAAGTTCTTACGTTTCAGCCACTAAGAGCATTGACAACGTGGAGCTAGGATTCAAGCTCGAAACGAATTTCAATTAAAAGCTTCAAAACTTCCAAGTAAACACTACTCTTAAAATACAAAACTTGATGACTTTACTCCTTACTGCTAAGACTGAAGAGTACTGTAACAATTTCTCAAATGCAAAAGATGACAACTAAAAAGTACAAGAGAGTAAATTTAAGTATAGAACACTGGAATTTTCCAAATCTCACAGAAATTAAGTGGTTGCGGTGCTACAAGTATTGATACCGTGCTTGCAATCATTGGTCAGATCGTTGAAAGTTTCAATCTGCTTTTTCCCTCTCAAGAACACTTCTGTATCGACAGAGACTCTCATGTAACCATCAAATTCTACTGGAACACCATTATTAAGCTTTGCTGTCTCGGAGTACCATTCGCTACTTTCATCCCAAATATCCTTGTACTCGTCAAGAAAATGAGTGGCATACTTATCTTTCAAAGGGTCGAAGAAAGAAGTATCAGGTTCATTAGTTGCTATGTAGAGGTTCCTCCCATCCTCAATCTTGTCTCGCAAGCTCAAGATAAGCGCTTCAGGAGAGGTATCTGCATCAAGATGAGGCCAAAGCTCCTTGTTCCTTGCCTTTTCACCTCTCACAATATGAACAGAGTCATAGTCCCAATTCAATCTTGATGCTATGGCAGACACTATATCCATTAACCGCCTTGATTTCCATATCAAATGCCATGGCCTTTGAACAACAGATTCAGTCTCCCCTTCACAGACCCTATACCAATAATTATCTGGCTCTACAGTTCCAAACTTTCTCATAATTAAAGCATCCTTCACTTCTGCAAGTTTCATAGGTGTGATCCTAAAATCCTCCACAAGATGAAGAGTCAGCCCATCTTTCTTCTGCCACTTATTCCAATCCGACCAAAACTGACCCTTGTCTAAAACAGAGGCCGCTTCCTTTAGATGCTCAAAATCAAAGTAAAATCTAAAATCTTTCCCTTCCTCATCCAGCTTTGATGAAGTGTAAATAGAAGAGAGACATATGCTCAAATCCATAACCAGGGTTCTGTTCAAGTACTGAGCTTCTCCCAGAGCACACAAGAAACTCCACAAGTAGTGATTCATGCTCTTGCATCTATCCCCACCACCCTCATAGATCAAGTACTTTCCACGTCGAAAGGAACTTTCAGACTCAACTACAGGAAGACTATCATTAACAGTCTCCCCAACAACAGGCAAAGAGATCATCTGATCCTGCTTTGGCGTCGTCTTCTCAAACCCAGCTTTCTTCTTCCTCTTCCTTGCATTTACACCTGTATGGTATTCCCCTATGCTAACAATATTAAGTGTACAGTTCTCAGACCTGACAATTACAAACCTCCTATAATCCTTATAAAATGCAGCAGCATTCCCTTCCTTGGGCCTAAATCGCCATGCCATATCACAAGTACTATCGTTAGACCCTGGCACAGGTTTACCAAATCGGTAAAAGTGGATATCCTTAAACTTTTCAATAGTGGCCCTCATCATCATATGGAACACCTCAGGGTCCCTACAATCAATAGGGCCACCTGCATTGCTCTCACATTCAGGTGGCGCTTCCTCTTTACTTTCACTACCGGCCGACTTATCAACGTCCCTTATGCTAATAGTAGTGCCAAATGCAGTTTCGTTGGCTGCCATAAAATCCTCTCCAGTTTTGACAACAGTGTTATCAGATTTAAAAGTGGCATTAGATTTGGAAGTGAGGAATGTGGTGATCTTAGTTGAAGGATGAAACAAGGGATCCTCAGGCTGATATGTGGCAGCAATAATTGTGAAAATTAACACCCCAATAACAAACATCGAGAAGCAAACGTTCCCAATCATGGCCATGGCATTCTGACCCAAATTCTCTGGCCGGAAACTTCCGGTTCTTGAAAATGCAGATCGACCCAACATTTCTACTTTCTACTAGTTCACACCCAAGATAAATCTCCTACATAAACAGATAAATTTAAAAAAAAAAAAAAAGTAGATTAAAATCATAAAAAAAAGCAATATCAAAGCTTCAGATAACGGACAGTGGTAAGCTTATAGAGTTTGAATTTCCCATTTCTACATTTACGAAAACAATGAAGATGGAGAAGAAGTGAAGGAATTTAGAGATCTGCAACTGAAAACTAGTAGTCCTTCCCTTTAAAGTGAATAAAAACAATGGGAATCAAAACCCATTTAACCAAATTGCAAGAGATGCTCTGATCTGAATGCAAATGGGAGTATAATTCACAAACCTGTTATCTTCCCAGATGAGGATCAAAGAGAAGCAGCACAGGGCATCACTGCCAGTATGTCTTCTCTGCTCCTCACTCGCGAAAGTCCTCCCTTGTGTCCACAAAAGACAAAATTTAATTACTGACACAAATAGTGGAAAGACATTAAAGAAGACAAGAACAGGAGCGAGAGAGGGTGAATGTTAGCGTAAGCGGGGAGCGCAATGCTCATAGAGTACAATGGTATTTCCACGTCGGCGATGACAATGACTTGGGTAAGGTGCAACTGGTGGCGTAATGCGCACACATTTTCGTACATATGTGGTATCATGCATTTTGTTTAATATTATTATTTTTACGTTGTTATATTTATAATTTATTTATAATTTTTATTTTTATTTTTTTAAATTTATTTTTAAATTTTTTAATAAATTTTACTTAACGTCACTCCCCAACAGAACCATATCATATCAGCATTTTGCTCTTCCTTGGCGAGGGAATAATTTATTAGAGGAAATGGCATACGCCCAAGAAGGCACCGGCAGTGGCAAAAGTGTAATTACATAAAGTATAAAGTTGTTTTTTACTGATATTTTTGTAAAAATGACAATTTCAATCTTTTGTTTTTTTTAAATTTTAATAATTTTTATAGTATTTATTTATATTAAAATATATTTTATGAATTTTATTTTTTATGAATTTTTTATTTCATTTTTATTTCTTTTTTATTTTATTTTATCTTTAAGTTCAAAGATAGAGAATTTGTTCCCTAACAAAAAAAATAATAAAAAAAATTAATTGGATGTGTTAGTTTAATCATAATTAATGAAAATATTTTTTTAACTGAATTAATAACTTAAGTGATTAACTCAAACCCCAAAAACTTAAGTGATTAACGATTTTGTAAGCGTACATTATGTCACTGAATATATTTTTGAGCAATTTTTAATGTGTTGAAATTTATGTCAAAAACTGTAACAAAATAGTCTAAAATTTTATTTAGAATTTTCCACATTATTATAAATATTAAATAATTATGATAACAAATAAGAAAATATAAAAATAAACTATAATCAATATTGAGTTGATTAATTGCTTTTTTCAAAAGTTTGGAGGTACTTTAAATATAAAAAATAAAAAGCTGTTTTATGAAAAGTTTAAGGATTTCAATTTTATAATGAAAAAATGGTTACAGTGGTTTTTTATAAGCCATCATTCCTGGCTTCCAAAAAAAAAAAAAAATCTAGCAGAATACATTTTTGCGTTGAAAGAAAAATAAAAAAAAGGCTCATATTAAGGGACCTTCGTGTTTGTTCTATATGTGTACTTGTAGTTGTATACTTGTGTTTAGGGTTTTCACCCGTTCTCGCTTTCTGTTTGGGTGATTACCAAATGTTAAACAATGGAGAAATAATATATATATATATATGTATATTTAAATCTTATATATAAATTACACACACTTTCATACTTTTTTTTTAAAAAAAAATTGTTTCTTAATATAAAAAGTGTAGACTCCCTCATGTGTTAGTAACATTTTCCTTAAAAATGGACCTAATTTCTTTGGAAAATAAAAACACATACACAAACTCTTTAACTTGTGGCTCAGACATTAATGATTAACCATGAAAAGCATCCCACTTTTATGCGGGTGTGGAAAATAAAGCTATTTGAACTCAAGATTTAGTTCACAAAAAAGGAATGAAAAAAATTCTCACTAAATTAAAATTCTGATCGGTTGTTATATTTATAAATAAAAATTTACTTTATATAATTTAATAAATTTAATATTTAAAATTTTTTTAAGTGATATATTTATAAAATTTTTATTTGTAAATATTAAGGGATCGAAAAGAAATACATCGAAAATTTTGTAATTTGGAGAAGGGGCAGGCTTGATGTCCGTTTAAAACCCCTGAAACAAAATGAACAACATGCAACCACAACCCACAGAGCTACGACCTCAGTGACAATGGGGACAAAAAAAAGGGAGCAATATTTTCCAAAAAAAAACAAAAGCAACCAAAAAAGTTAAATGTCTGACAACTGCCATTACACTGATCTCATGGAAGTCAAGAAATGTTCAAGGACAGTTCCTTTATATGTACACTGTATTCAGGTCAAGATATACAGTATTCATTAGTCAGGAGGTTCACCCCCGAGTCAAGCCTGGTAAACATAATTAGACATGTCATGTGGAGCAGTTTAGACTCGCTTAATATGGTGATCTAGCTGCAATACAAATGCGCAAACTGGCCAGAAAAGAACCATATATATACAGATTGAAGCTTTGTTCTGCCCAGTTGCTTGTTGAACAACAGAGGGTGTAGATCATGTGGATGAAATGACGGAAGGAGTACAAGTTGCAGCCCTATGCTGTATGCAATTCATGCTATGCTCCATACTTCTTTGAACCATATCTTGCAATAATCGCTTGGCAGTTTCAGCAGCTTTATCTACTCCATCCACCCGTTCAGCAATGTCATAAACAATTTTCTCTAAAACTGCAGAGGCTATTCTTTTTTCCGGAGGAGAATCTCTGAGCAAATCCAGAAGAACACGAGCTCTATCCTGAGCTTCAGCTGTGCCATCCACAGTCAGTCGCAACAGACCTGGAATTGCTCCTTCTTTAAGAATCAGTGCACGGTATTTATCCCGGCAGCTTAGACATAATGACAGCAAAGCTCCAACAGCATGTTCTGTGCTGACAAGTGATCCATCTTCAACAGTCTCTACCAAAGTTAATATTCCACCATCTGCACTTGTGATAGCAATTCGTCCCTCTTCAGAGTTGGAAAGGATTTGAAGTAGAGCTGTAGCTTTTTCGGCAAACTTGGAATACTTCTTGCACTCTTTGAGGAGGTTGATAAGAGGGGGAACTGCCCTAGCATCAAGAAGTTCAGTGGAATTCTCAGTGCTAGTAAAAAGATTATGGAGGGCTGTGACAGCGTCAACTTTGCCTTGAACACTTCCAGAGTTGAGAATCTGGACAAGAAGAGGTGCAGCTCCAGAAGCTACAATAGTGGGCTTGTTGGGTGCGGCGGCTGAGAGTGTCAAAATTGCTGCAGTAGCTAATTCCCGTATACTGCTATTTTGCATCTTGAGGACCTCTACCAGAGGAGGGATGGCACCAGCTGTCACTATTTTGACCTTGTTGCTAAGAAATATAAACTCAACAACGTCATACAAAGAACTAATTTATATAATCCCCCTCCATTATCAAACTACAAACATTACGTAGTACTTGGACAAGGAAAGCATGGGATTAGAAGGCCCAAAAGCACAAATTCGCAAAGTAATAACAGCAGAGCGGATTGAGTTCTGATTAAGCCAATGGCATAAAGATGGTGCTCTTGCTTCATCTATCTTATTTGTTTATCTTGGCTGAAACACGTTTCAACAGTTGAAAAATGATGTCAAGAAAAAGAAACAAGGAAGAAGGAAGGATTTTATATTCCAGAACCTTCAATGCATGTGGCTGCATAAGAGAACCAGTAGGAAATACTGAATTAAGATATGCCACAAACACTCCAGAAATATCTCCTGAGTGAGTCATCACCAAATCAAACAGCTAGGATTTTAAAAAAATCTAGGAGCCCAAGGAACATGGGTTCTTCATATATAACTGAGAATGGATTGTCTCCAGCATCAGTAACAACTCAAATTTAAACACTCATTTCTATTTTTTTTAGAAGAGTCATTATAAATTTATAAAAATACAGACACCACCACAAGAAACCTCATTTAAGCCAATGGAAAAAAGTGGTCCTAAACAAGAATGGGGCTCACATGCAATATCAATTAACAGCCCAATCATAACCTCCATTAGTTTTCTTTTCACCCTAAAGCATAAACCAGATAACTCTTTAATTGCTGAGCAAAGATTAGAAATTAAGTCCATTTAAACTTTAGTCACAAGGAGAAGGACAAAGAAAAGGATCATCAAAATAATAGAGAGCAAGTTTGCAAGGTTTTTTCTCATGCCTCATTTCAGTGACACACATATAAGATAAATCTCAGCTTCCAGAATTGCAGCATTCAAGAAAATACAGCATAGTTGTCTATAAAGCCAAGGTTCATGCAACCTTTTTGCTTGATTTTTACTGAAGCATAGGAGACAATACACAAACACATACGGAAAATTCTTATCCTCTAAAGCTTCTCCCTCAATTTTCTCAACATCCTAAATACTAGTTTTCATTTTTTTTCAACCTCTGTAGCTTTTTCAAACGTAAGGGGCACATTGACAATTATACCCTCAAATCAGCCTAAAATTATTAGTTTCTGATTGGCTAGTATGTTTAAAATCCCACATCAGGAAACAGCAGGGAAGAAGCACATATAAAGTAAATCTCAGCTTCCAGAATTGCAGCATTCCAGAAAACACAGCATAATTGTCTATACAGTCAAGGTTCAGGCAACCTTCTGGCTTGATTTTTACTGAATCATAGGAAAAAATACAGAAACACGTGTAGAAATCTTATCCTATAAGAAATCTTATCCTATAAGCTTCTCCCTCAATTTTCTCAACATTCTAAACATTGTTACAATTTTTTTTTCAAGCTCTGTAGGTAGTTCAAACATAGCAGGCACATTGACAAGTATAACCTCAAATCAGTTTAAAATTATTAATTTCTAATCGGCAAGTATGTTTACAATCCCACATCACAAAACAGTGGGGAAGAAGCACATATACATGGATAATTGGAATTGTATCCTAGTCCTGGACATGTATATAATAACCACCACATCAATTGTTCCCCCGCTAAAAAGTAACGTTTGAGCTGATGGTTCAGCAGGGACATAAGTTGTGGATGGTTAGATGTGGTGCAACACTGGAAAAATACCTTATAATTACTTAAACTTTTAGTGCTCATTTGGATACATTTTTTTCTTTTTTGGTGGCAAAGAAGTGCTTTTTTTGCATCAAAAAAGCACTCAAAAGATCTGTTTTCAACTCTCTAAAAGCTGAAATTTTTAAATCTTCAGAATAACCTTTTTTAATATCAAAAGAACTTACAGGATTTAAAAAAAAAAAAAAAAAAAAACAAATGGCATGATCAATTGAATTTTGGCACAAGGTTTGATAGGCCTATTCATTTGTTTACACTTCAAGGCCAAAGGGCTTTTGTGTGAGATTGTGAGGGGGTGTGTTAGATATACAAAACTATTCTTGAATCTACACTACTTTATCCATGCGTTCTATCTACTGAAATGTATGTATGTATGTATGTATGTATGTATATGGAATCTTTCTTAAGGGAGAGCTATGATGATTCAAAGAAAGGAAAAATTGTCTATATCCCACTTGGTTTAAAAAGACAAATACACAACATTGGTAAAGGGGGTGTCTTTCCAACCTTTAGATTTGCAACAAAGTCTAACTGCATAGGCCCGCCAAACAGCATGGAGGCTTGAAGCAAACGCCTAGATGCATTAAGTTGGATCCTTAAAGTATTCTAATGTTAAACCTCTGGGGTAACCTGACAACTACTCAACATCCAAGAACAATGAAAGAACAAATATGTCACTTGCTTCATTTCACCTTTCAAGCGACACGATATTATGTCTGCAATGGTTAATATGCATGCATAGTAGAGGCTATAGAGTAAACATGAGATGCACTGGGTCAAAAAGCTAGTGGCTAAAATTCATGCCACTAAGAAGGAAAATTTCAATGGGGCCACATCAAAAAATTGAGAAAGGAGGAGATCTCTTGCATTGCCACTAGCTGATGAGAGAGAAAATAAGATTATCTAGCAAGTTGGGATATTTGTTATAGACCCAAGCCAGAAGGGAAACTGGGTCATGATTCATGGCAATTTGGTGCCTGAAAACATTGCTCTAACTAGTATACTACCAAGGTAGTTTCCTCAAAAGACTTACTACCCATGGCACCCAATCAGAAAGAGAAAGTAAGATTTACATCAGAACGGGTGGGTGGGATGCCATAGTGATCTTAGTAATCTCTGGAAGTCACTCAAATACCTGAAAATATATTGATCAAGAATATATCTCTGTTTAAACTGGTCTCTTCAAAGGTACATAACAAATCTCGTATTAGATTTTGGGAAGACTTTTTGTGGGGGATATTCCTTGTTTGGGGCATTACCTTGCCCTTTTATCTCTCTCCTTTCATCCATTCCCTAGACAAAACTCCCATTGTATTCAAGGCTCCAATATCTCGTCGAATCTCCATCTCTTCAGGAGCATGAGTGATAAAAAATCTTATGCACTGCAATTGCCTTTGCTCTTGGTGATCATTTTAATCAACCTTGCGATTTAAACCAGATAGCATAAACTCTCCTTCTTTCAGTGAGTATTCATGTAAATTTGTTTTCAATTAACTTATCCATTTCTTGAATAGTTTAGAGAAATTTTTCCTCGTTAAACCCTTATGGAAATCCAAAGCTCTGTCTAAAGGCAAGTGTTTCATTTGGACATAAATTATGCAAGGTTAATACTATTTGTAGGTCCCTCAAAGCTCTCACTCCTAACACATGCAAAATGTGTAGTCCAAGATCCAAAATCTATTATAAGATATGAAAGTTTTCAAGGCCTCCCTTCTTTGTTCAGCCCATGGTTTCTTTAAGGAGGTCTTCCCAACATACATGCAGAGGGGTTGGAAAGCTCAGTTGCATAGACAAGCGTTTTCTTGGTACCTAAGCTAGGGGGGCTCTTGTTTTGTACTACCACTCTCTTCTCTCTAATAATCTCTCTCTCTTCTTCTTAATGAGAAGAAACAAATTCGGTTAACTTCAATGGATAAACAACAGGGAATGAAAGGGAAATGAGGGAAGGAACCATTGAAACCCTTGTTTGAAAGCATTATATAATGATGGGAGTAAAGAAAACTAAGGAAATGAGGTGTTTCCCTAGAAAAGCCTTTTTCCTTTAAGTTTTTCCTCTATGAAAGTGAGCGCAACGCAGAAGGAGTGGAAAAAGTCAAAGCTTATAACAAAATTTTGTGAACTTCCAATTGTATCCACTGACAATGAAAAAAGAAACAAATCAAAAAGCAGTTAGAGCAATATTCTATAAAATCGTTTTCCTTTTCTTTCTTTTCAAATCTAATGTGTTTCCAAACATACATATGCCAATACTTTTCTATTCCTAAGGTAACCTATGCAAATAAGGAATGATTATCACTATCCTACCATTCTATCACCTTCCTTGATGACTACTGTAAACCTTTCCATTCCATTATGTTGCATTTACTCAGACAAAAATGAATTTGCACTAGGCAGTAGATGCCAATTATATCATCAGACCATGGCTGTAAAGAGCATCAATTGCCACCTTCATAGACCATCTCAAATACAAGATCAAAGGAGAAGCTAAAATGTTGTTCAAATGTCAGATGCATAAGAAGTCTATTTAATGAGAAAAATTGCTGAAGAACAGATATGTCAACAACTACATAATTCTGAAAGAACTGGATCCGAAGAACTAACTACCAATGTAACTGCACTGATTTATACTCAACAAATGAACTCCTCGGGAGAAATGTGGAAGTGGTGAGAGAAAGAAATATGCTATAGTTACAAGGAACATTCACTCCAATTACACGTCAAAGCACAAAATTATCTCCTCTTGTGATATTTATGTTGAATCTTGGGCTACCATTGATTGAATTTTGTTCAATTTAAACGAGTTGTATGTGTAACCTAATGACTTGTTAACAGTTGAGTTTTAAGTGATCAATATTACATTACTTATAATTTATGGGCTTGGTCTCCATGTAAAGGTGAGATGTCTGTAATGGTGTAGGGCCTCTTAACCTATCCATAATGGACGGATGTAGTTAACAATAAAACTAAGGCTGAGTCATAGTTACCAAGAAAATGGTATGTTCTAGTACTAGAACAGGTACATGGTACGTTATTTGACAAAATACGTGGTACAAAGGGGTAGGTTGAGTAGGTACGTTATTTCGGGTTGAAGTACCAATAATTTTTTACTTAGTTCATATCCCATATTATTAGTTCATGTTTCACTAAAATTGGCCACAAACTTAGAACTGAACAAACTACCAAGACACATTCTCAAGCAGTTTCATAGCATTATGTTTCTTCAGCAGCTTCTTTCCAATCTATGTGGGCCTAATAATGTAATGGACAAGTCTGGTCTGGAAAGAAATCACAAAATTCAGACCAAACCAACCTTTAATGAAACGCTGCATTGGTTGCCTCACCTCTTCTTACCCACCCAATTTGTGCTGCCTGAAAACTCACCACTGCAGAAGCCTCACTGAATGTTGAAGAAGAACAACGATTGTGCACACTGCTCCCACTGCAAAAGGAGCATTAGGGTGCAAAGAAACGATGCATTCAAGTGCTTTTGGAGCTGAAATCAATTGGCATTTACTATCAATTGCAGCTCTTGATAGGTTTTCATATCTTCCTCTACTTTTGTATGTAGAAAGAGCATTAGGGCACAAAAAATTGATGTGATTCCCTAATTGTAGCACACTAAATCATGTACCACACAATCATGAGCCACAAACTAGGACGCACAATCCAGATCATGGTTCGGAGGGGGAAGGAATGAATCTAGTAACTATCCACTCCACTTCACACACAGTTTCATAAGACTTGCTGTCCCCATCAATGCAGTTGCTGTACACAGAGGCAAAGGAGAGGAAGATTTGACCTAGAACGCTTGCACTTGTGACCACCACCTTTATTGATTTGACAATATCAAAATTTATTGCTAGCCAGATTATCAAGAATGGACCCAAGATGCATGTCTATTTATTGTATACTTAAAGTATGGTGTTCTAGGTTAGGAAAGACTTAATTGAAATTTTCCATAATCTATCTTATTAAAGAAAACATTGAAAATGAGGTTCCATTGCAAGGAAGGGGATAGTTAGAAGTTATCATATAGATGTTGTGGCAGTGTTCACTTATGAAATGACTTACCAATTATTGGTCAGCGCAATTCATTATCTTTGTGATTTAACTCACCCTTTTGGAAATATGCATGTCTATACGGCGTATCAATATGGTACACATTTTGTATGCAAGTGGCGTCTAACTTGCGTAAGAAATGCATCTAATACAGCAGTGTATCGCCAGCACAGATAATAGAAATGTCATGAAGATGTTCCTATAAATAATTTCAAGATGTGTGAGATAAAGAACACAGGTGACCGGGAAGAAACTGCACACTTCATGGTTAGTTAAATTTTCCAAATAACGCAAAAGACAATCTAATAGCAATGTCAGACAGAATGAAAGCCCGAAATTTCAAACCAATTTTAGGCGTTTCTGAATCAATCAATTCAGAAAACCCACGAATTTGACCCACAATCAAAGCACGCCGTTGTATAAAAATTTGACATCCTCACACTTCAAAAAAGGGAGAGAGAGCAATGAACAGTCAGAGCATACCGTTCGTTGCGTACGGCGAGATTGAGGAGTGCGAGGAGAGCAGCCTCTCTGGCTTCGAGGTTCAAAGAAGAAAGCATGGAAACAAGGGGCTGAATCACACCCGCAGCTGCGAATTTTGAGCGGGTCTTAGCGGAAGATTTCCGCACCAGCTTCCTAATTCCTCTGGCAGCTTCTATTTTGGACTGCAGGTCGCCATTGATAAGCTTCTCTGACAGTTGCAGTATTTGGGTTTGCTTCGTCAGGTTCCATGTCTCATATTCTTCATGCTCTGCTCGGACGCTATCTCCCTCTCCCATTCTCTCTCTCACGTACTCTCACTCACTCTGCGCTTTGGGGCAAAGGCCTTTTTGTTGTTCTAAATGCTTAGCTTGCACTCTTACACTCAGTCACGGCACGGGAAAATGTGACAGACAAGGGCACGGCCGGTTGTCGGTTCCTTCATCCAAATACCGACCAAATTATTGTGGATATCCATCAAATTATGGTCAATTACTTTTGGTAAGAATTTTATTAAAATTTTTTGAGAGTATTTCTTAAATTTTAAGTAAAAATTAATTTTTTAAAACAAAAACTATAAACAAAAAATTTTCTCAATAAAATAATTTTAAATTTAAATTTATATTGACAAATTATTTTAACACAATTAATTATTATTATATTAACTTGTTGATACTAAATTTTAATTTAAAATAATTTGATTTATTGTGTTTATTAATATTTTGTAAATTTACAAAATTTAGTATTTCTACATTAACTAAAAATACTTTTACTCATTACTTTTATATAACTATCACACAAAACAGTGTCAAAAATATCATTTAGATTAAAAAAAAGCTGCTATAATAAAATGAATTAATAACAATTATAAAATTAAGTCTATAAAAATAAATAGACTGTTTAGATAAGAATCCAATATGACCATGGATGCTTCTCACAGCCTTAGTTTTGAGACAAATTAATAATAAATACTTCATAGTTTGTATGCAAAATTATTGATTTAATTAAGTTTTATAATTTAGTTTATAAAATTTATAAATTTAATAATTTAAATTATATAAAATAAAAATTTTATAAAAAATATAAGAATTGAATGATTGTTCAGGTTTTGGTTCCTGGGTGTTTAGTAGTTCGGGTTAACCCAACCAATCTAACCCATTCCCTACTAGCGGGTTGGGTTGGATGACACTTTTAAACAGGTCTTTTGCCATTCAATCCGCCGCAGGCAGGTCGGTTGACGAGCCAGGCAAACACACCCTATCTACCCGCAGGCTGATCCGGCAACCCATCACTCCTTTTATTTAGGATGTTCGGTGGCCATCACGCTGCCTCTGGTGCCGCAAAAACTGAATACCTTAGAGAACTATATGGCATAAGAAAGCAGCCAGTTTATGAACCTGTAGGAACTTGAACATTTTAAAATTTCAATGTAGCAACTATTTTGCTAGGGAATAATCCACGCTTTTTGCCTTTCTTTTTTTTTATAAACATAGATTAATACAAGAATCACCCTATTTTAGCGTCAAAATCTTTCGTAGCGTGGAAAGGACTTCCATGACAAAGATTTATCGTAAAATAGATGATTAACAGCTAAAGAAGGTTTGGAAACACAAGTCTCGCTTGACCAGCTAGCTACCTTGTAGATGTCAAGTGCTCCAGATATCCCAAAAGGGAGAGGAACTCCACAAAATAAGTGTTGCTAACAGGCTACCATTTTTTTTAGGCTGTTGGATTTAAAAATTCTCTAATTTAATTTATAAAATTTAATAAATATAATGATTTAAATTTTTTTAAAATAAATATGTAATAAATTCAAATTTGTAAGAATATTAACACTATATCCCAAGTATCTCGATCATTATTTTGTCCCTAACAATACATCTCCGCAGGTTATGAAGGGAGGATTGGGAAAAATGCCGGGATTGAACCCGTATTCCCTTGCCTACAACTACAAGAGCGGGTCATCTCCCTGGAGATACCGTCCAAATTGGCTCATTCTCATGATCAATAAAATTTGTAGAAATATTTGACTTCTATTTTATGGTTCAGAATTGAAGTGAGAAATTATGGGCTACAACAATAGTAACCACCAGTACTCTTCTCCCCAAGACAGTCCAAGCAAAGCTTCTTTGCACCAAATCTCACGAATTCATGGAAATTTGACACCAATATTCCGGTTCATATGAATGACGCAGGATCAAACCTTGTTACATCATTCTGAGAGAATTGTTTATGCAGTCCAAACATTTCACCCCCAAAGAGTGAAATTCTCTACGAATTTGCTAGAGAATGACACATTATTTCTACAGACATTCATCAGATTTGAAGTACCATACATTGTGGAATCCAGTTTCATAACAAAAAATTCTAAATAACTCACTAATACCCAGGCTCCCAGCAGCATTGCACGGGAATACACGTTGCTACCCATCTTTCATCATACATAAAGGTAATATAAACTGTCAGCTATTTAAATCGAGCGGCACAAGGATGCCAGCAGTATTGATATGTTTCTGTACGAAACACATGCACATAGACTAGGGAACTTCATTCTCAGACACTAGCAGGAACAAAACTGGAAAATCAGTGTGTAGCCATGAAATAAAGTTAGAGAGATCTAACATTAGAATCAAATCAATTTCACAAGTGTTCCTAGGTCTTACCCCCACATTCCTGTATACCATTAAAAGCAATGCTGATGCATCCAGTTAACTGAATATTTGAGTTTTGCCTTGGTCCATAGCAATACAACAGCTTCGGTAAATAATTTCCTTGCTATCAAAATTCACTTTACATGTAAAAGACAAGAAAAGGTAACAGAAAAAGTTTCCCCGCCAACCTATACCTTCCAAACCCTATAAACTAAAAAAAGAATGAACGGCATTTCTCACCACTCAACAGTACTCTTAATGGAGAGCAAGGACCTCAACAAAAGAAAAGAGGGGGAGGGAGGCTTGGAGCTATGGAATGGGATCAATGGTAACACAAAATTAGCAGGAGTTAAAAAGGGAAGACCTGCATATGTTTCTACCTCATCTAACTTTAAATGGTCAATATTGGTTACAGGTGGACTGTACCTTTCATGTCCTCAACCCAAGCAATCAGAAGATTCTACTGGCATAATTTCCATCTTACAAATACAGCCAATTGCCATATCTTCCTCATGAAACTCCATATTTTGGAGTTAACCAAAAATTCTCCCCAGATGAGAACCAATTATCTTGTTTAGCTGTCAGGAAGATCTTCAAACCCGCCTCAGTAATTAGTTGTCCAATTCATCTGTGCATGCTGAGGCTGCTGATAAACACTGCCTCCCGGTCCTACCATATCAACTGCTCCAGCCATTGTCTGGGACTGTTGAAGCAGTGGATGAACTGTAGCAGCTGTCACAGCTTGAGCAGGGTGATAGATGCCAGCAAATGTACCATGGCCAGCTTGTGTTGGGGCAAAAGTCACGTGCTGACCCTGAGGTGGAAGGTTGTAGAATGAACTAGTTGGCAAACTGGATATATCTCGGCCAGGTGCAGCCACCCACACCGCCGAACCTTCACTCTGCAGTGGAAAGGCAGTATATAACCATTATCAGAGGTTGGTAGACAAAAAGTATAGCAACAAATTTCAGCGTGTGCTTTTCAGGAGTGTCTTGTGGGAGCTGCGGGTCAGTCTGCTAGACTTAAATCAACTTCTATAGAAAAGTTAGATTGCCCAAAAGCTGCTCCCATACACATCCCACATGATGAGATGCTTGTTTTTTTCCACTTGAAGATCCTAAAACTATTGGGCATTATCCCAGTCACCGAGCATGCTTTTAGATATATAATGTATTTTCGTTTTTGACAATGTGGTAAACCTCTGTTCACTATTTGGCATTGCTCAACTTACATATGTGAAGGTGATCCTTTTTTGGCAAGCCTTCAGTGAAATAGAATGCCACTATGAAATATACCATGTAAATCATAACACAAAGTTACCAAAGCAACACATGTTAAGAGTCAAGGAACTCACCTGCTGCCCACTGATGTATACATTACTTTCCTTGAACTGAGAGGGACCATGATCCTCATTGGAGGTTGAATTCCCTCCAGTTGCTGCAGAACTAGGATTATAACCAGCAGTGGGGGAGCCATAGGCTCCATAGGCACTTGGCATTACTATATGAGTTGGGTTTCCTGCATTTGTTCCAGGTTTGTATTGTGGAAGAGGATATTTCATCCCAGTGGCAGCTGCTGCTGCAGGAGGTGGATACACAGTGGTGGCCTGAGGTTGCTGAGGAAATGCACCATTACCCAAAAACTGGTGAATTGCTGGACGTGGGACATAAAAAGGGGAAAAATAGTGAGCATAAGGAATGTAGTTTGGAGGGTAATGGGGTATATGAACCCCGGCAGGTGGTCGAAAGACAGGCACAGGCTGCTGAGTAACAGCTATCGAGCTTTGCATCAGGCCAGCAGCTTGAGTCACAAGTGGTGTCGGACCTGCTGTAGAAAGGACACCTCCCTGCAAACAGACATAAATAGCACACATTTTCGGAAATATCATGTCTGTGCAGCAGTCAGTTAAAACACTAAAAATTTAAGTGCTGAGTGTCTACCTCATTATTTTTTCAATAAGAGATGCAATTCTACTTAAAAAAAAAAAACATAAAAAGAAAAAAAATCATTCTTACTATAAAAATATGGAGTCACTTCTTCCCAACATCAGCACATCAGAAAGAAAAAAGCTCATTAACCCAGTTTAGTTCTAGTAAGAACTGCATAACTATTAGAAATTTAAAAATCCAGTTCAAGAACAATTTTAACTTCCTCAAAGTAAGAAACTTTAAATTACTACATCAAACATCAAATAAAACAATGTCCAAAGGCTTAAAGCTGCGAAAATATAAATTTCAACAAAACCCACTGCTTGAATAATATTATGGAATGAAAATAAATGTTGAAGACAGAATTTTCAACTTTTTAAAAACATCCTTTTATATGGTTTATTCAAAAAGACATTTAAAAGGCAAGAATTTCATAAGAGAGTACTCTATGTCTCTATCAATACAAACCTCTTGGGGAGACTGAGAATTTGGGGCAGGCAGCACTGAAACATTGCCATTGTACTTGGTGCTAACCCCAGCAGAGGGAAAAGGAGAAAGACGGCCATCACTATCTGCACCTGCACGGTAAAATTGGGCATAATAGCTAGCTGGATCGAATGGCTGATGTACCTAGAATAAAAATAAAAAAAAAATTTAAATTCTTGAGCAATAAATAAAGAAGATGCAAAGTATATGAACTAAACAATTAAAAGAGATCAATATGCTCACAACAAAGCCTGGAAGCCGAGAAATATCACGTGCTTGAGACTCAGAATTATCAAATGGTGCCAGCTGAGTTCCCAACATTGGGGGGACAAAACCAAAACTGTAGTTTGGAGAAGTATGCACCACTGAGTACTGATGACCTCCAGATGGGAAAGCAGTGTCTTTGTTGGATTCATTATACTCTGGAATAGCACTGGATGACACATCCACCTCACTGGATGATAAGTTCTCAGCTACATTAGTGGGTGATTGTGGCTGTTCAGGATATTCTCCCACCTCAGCATTAAGGACAGCAATTTGACTGCTGAAGTAAAGAATAAAAAGAATGATTTGTCAAGACAAAATGAGTAACACTTCTGTTGGATACAACAGGAATATGTGGCTGATAATTCAAATAAAAGCATGGATTACTTATTTAGATAGCAACCAACCAAGAATAACAGAAACGCAGCCATAAAAAGACACATTGTGAATCTATGATCATCAAGTTATATAAAGTCACATAAACAGCATCACAGAATCCAGAACAAATGTACACAAATAATAAAATTTACTTAGGCTAGTCAATCAGAGGTACTTTGACAATATAGGAAACGAATCATTTCTCAAAATTAGCAAATTTTAGTTTGGCACTAACCAATCATAATTACAGTCTTATTATATTATTCAGTCATAAGGTAACCCAAAATCCAGTAAAGCAGGTAAAAAGTCTACAACACCTCCCCATTACCATGCATTAATGAAATTAGTCATGTTTTTATACTGTCTAAAATTTAATAGAAGTCATCTAAACAAAATTCCAAGCCTTAAACTGCAATTTCCATGAGCATAATTAACATTACAACCTTGATGCCTGCTCTTCTATGGTTTCTTCAACAGCCTGGGATGCTTCGGAAAGAGGTGTAGAACTCTTTTCACTCTCTGGGCCACTAACATGGCCAGTATTAACACCAAAAGTAGTTCCCAAACTCCCAAAGCTAAACTTGGTCTTCTCAGAATCAGGTACATAGATATGGTTTGGAAGTATGACATGTTGGCGTGGTGGAAGATGTAAACCCTCCAGCTTCCTCTGTACTTTTGAAGTATCTTCTTCAGAGTCAAGCAAACTAGACACAGATTGCAACTTCCCGGTTGTTTCAGCCAAAGTAGCAGAAGCCTCAGAAGTACTAGCTGGTCCAGATCCCTGATTAATAGTATTTGTTGGCTTTGGTTTCCACTCCTTATTGGAACCCGCTGTTGAAAAGAGAAATCAATTATTAATTTCAAGCAAGAATGATAATAAGTGGATACAGCAGGAAAGAAAAAATAGTCACAATTGCCCCCAGCAACAAATCTATGCACAAATTTTAGAATTTAAACCACCCATCCAGCCAGCTAAAAGACACAACCAGATAATAAAAATTATTACAGTCACACTGTTACTGGCATAATAACATACAAACAAAAGTTAAAAATAAGACATCTTGGAAACAAGTAGGAGATTTACAAATTAAATTCATGCATGCTGTTACACTGCAAAAGTATATGCAAACATTATCTTCCAAACAGGATAAAACTTCTTAAATAATACACCCGCATGCGTGTGCACAAACAAGTTCAAAAACCAAACATGATAAATACTAACATGGTAACACTAGAGAAAAAAGTTTGACGATAATTACATCAGCTAATAACAATTTTTTTCTCCTGCCAACAAAGCCTAACTTGTGAACTAGTGCAGCAGCTTTAACCTATCAAAAAAGAGTTCAAATTTTATTCCATGTCAGTGTAAAACACTCTACACTATCAGTAAACAAGAAAGAGCCACATCACTTGAGTAACTGAGGCATTCACCTGCAGTAAAACTTTTTAGCACTATTGCAGTTATTGGCAGCACATAATTCAGTGATAGCTTTTTCACTCACAGCAGATTAAATTAAATTCTTAATTAATTTTGCAGTATTTCACACCACTTTTCTGCTTAAACCTCTCTTTCTCCAAATTACGTCTGCTCCTATCGTCCTACATTTTCACTCTTCCTTTATTGGTTCTACATTAAAAAGGCCATAAGACATCCAATGCATAACACAGTAATTAATGGTCTTACTCATTACTTGACCACACAACACATTGATTCTATATCACTTTAGTCAACTGTATCTGCTTAAGCAGTAAAAATGTGCCCCTAACATATGACTGTTAATCTCCACAAGGTAAGAAGAGAAGAGAATTGCCTTTACTCTAATTCCTTAGCACATAGAAAAGCAACTGCTTGTGAGAATGTGGGGAAAAACATATACAAAAATAGACTGTTGATGCAGACATAATATATAAAGTTGCATCTCTATAAATGTCATGCAATTAATAATTATGCATGAAAATAAGAAAAACCAGAGAACAAGGATAATGCAGTAGACAATAGTCTACT
Source organism: Dicorynia guianensis (assembly GCA_037013595.1). NCBI lineage: Eukaryota > Viridiplantae > Streptophyta > Magnoliopsida > Fabales > Fabaceae > Dicorynia > Dicorynia guianensis. The sequence continues at coordinate 32,664,994 of JASUAB010000005.1, forward strand.
TGTTGAACTGCAGATGTATGAGTTACCTTTCTGAGGTCCAATCGACTGTTGTGACCGGTTACTGTAATTAGTTGACAGGCAACTAGCTGGAGAGCTCCCATGAGATACCATTGATGAAGATGGCAATGACTCAGTAAGGTGACTCTTTGCTACTCCTTGGGATTTACCTGGAGTCTTACCTTGCACAGAGGAGATGCCAGGCTCGGTAACTGGCAGAATTTTTGGGGGAGAAATTACTTATTAATAACATTGGAAATTTAAAACCCAATAAATTATGAAAGTTAGAAGATGTCAAATGTCCTCACCAGAAGTTGATAGGTTCTCCACAGATTTAACAGCATTTAATTCAGCAGGAGAACGTTGACTTCCCACCTCACGCCTAGCAGCGCCAACAGCACCAGGAAACTGTAATTCATTAGATGGAACCAATACTGGATCTGAAGAACAGAAACAGACAACCGATGAAGGTCTAGACCCTGAAAAATTACAGGAGGAAGGTGTTGACTCACTACCAAAAGCAATTTTGGTACCTTTATTTGAACTATCAGAAGGTAAAGCACTACTCAAGGTGTTGTTAACACCAGAAGATGGACCTATTCCATCATCTCCAGCAGATAAAGGGGAAGTGTTCATGCCACTAGTAATTCCAGAAGCTACAGTTGTAGGACCATTGGCAACAACTGGTGCAAAGCTGCAAAAAATATATCATTATATAGTTTGAACAGAATGCACCAGGACTTATATTCACACTGTACAAAAATAACTAGCTATCAGAGGAAAACATAGACAATTTATCTAGTCACCCTGTTCCAGAACTTCTGTCCTTAGTCGTTGTCTCTTGAGAGGCTGGCAAAGATGTTGTACCCTTCTCAGTGACTTGATTGGCTCCATTATCTTTTCCTGTACCAGAATGCTTGCCACCACCAGCATCTGAGAGAAGGTCCATAACACAATTTTAGTTTGGCTGATCTGAATGGACCACATAATATCTAAATTTAAATGATAATATAGATTAGAAATGCAGCAAAAGCCACCACCTTTCATCTAAATGGTTATATGCAAAGGATTCAAAAACAACTCTTAACATATACAACATGACAATTGTTTGAAGACAAAAGATGTCCGAAAACAACCAAATGCTACACCATGATCATACTCATCCACCTATTTCTAACATTGCTATGCATACAGATTGTTGAAATATGGGTCATGGGTCAGTCACATGACCTGATAGAATTCAAGTGATTTATCATGTAATTTTTAAGATAAGTCTTACTGGATAGAGGATGTACAGAGTAGAATTTTTATGCAATTATAAAACCTCTCTATAAAGCGGCGTGTATGTACTGTGTATTATTCATAGTTTTTGGAGCTTTAAAGTTATACCTATCAAACCCAATTCCTTTGTCTTCACAGATTTTCAAGAAGTCAAAGAAAACAAAAGTTTAAATGGTTTGAAAACAATTTCAGTAATAATCTAAATTAGGAATGCAGCCATAACCACAGCCTTTCATGTAAACTAAAGTTATATGGACAGGACCAAGAGACATCTTTCAATGTCTACAACAAGACTATTATTTTGAAAACAGAAGATGTCTGAAGACAGCCAAACGCTACACTCTGATCATACTCATCCACCTATCCCAATATTGATATACATAAGGAATTTCAAGTTGTCAAAGAAATAAAATATTTCAAATGGCAAAAAGCAAATACAATTAAAACATCACAAGGAAACCAACAGAAATGGAAGTCTGCAATAAATATAATCAAGGAGTATTGACAACCAAAAACACCAAACATGTAGCTCATAATAGCTGTTCACCATGTGACGCATGATGAAGTGAAAAATTTCCCCGACCACCCCTAACCCCCCGCCCTGGAGCACCAGGCCTCCAACGTGACTCCACAGACTCTCTGTTGTTAAGGCTCTGCAGAAATTAAAACAAACAGAAGGAGAGACAAGAATGAAATTAATTAGTCAACTAGAATAACAATTTTTAAAAATCAGCAGAGCAAATGTAAATTTACAAGAAGAGCCATTTTAAATAAAAGATCAAGACACACAACCAGTGAACCTCCCGAGAATCCCCTCTCTCTCCTTTCAGAGAGGAAGAGAAATTCTCCACTGCCCACCAAAATGAACAATTAGCATTTAACAGAGAAAGAAACAGCTCCTCCATCAGCAAACAGAAACCTAAATACAGATAGTACAAAACAAAAAGCAAACAGAGCTTATCACAAGCCACTTGCCCGACACAGTTAACCATATTGTACAACAGCTACAGCCAATAACATTTTCACATAAAGTAACAACGCTATCAACAAATAAGACAATAGGTCCACTAATGCCCTGTTCAACTGACTCATAGAAGAATATGCTGGGTAACAACCAGGAAAGAGACACAATATGATCCTTAGCAGTTTAAAATATTGATAAAAGATATTACTGAAAGAACAAGGTACCGTGTTGGACAAAACATATAGACTTCTTGCATCGTAGAGTAAGTAAACATGGTGAACATAATAATTAACACAATATAGTCAACAATAAGAACAAAAGAAACAAAAAATAATCAACCAGTAGAACCAATTGGTAGTGCATTGAAGTCCATTCACTGACTTATAAAAGAGATACCTTACCTCCTTTCTTCTGTCCCTTTTTCTTTTGACCTCGTGAAATGTATCTGTAAAACAGATCTTATGTTATCTTCTTTACCCACAGATATAGAAACAAAGCAATGGAAAATGTTTCAGCTGCGCCAAAATGTTATCATAAGTAGCAACACATAAATAAATCAGTAATATTCAAGAATATTGCAAATTATTTATTCTCAAACATATTACTCCCAAGGGAAATAAAATGTTTCCAATGGTATGCGAGTATTTATAGAGACAATACTGCCAAAGAACATCTTAACACATATACAGCCAATCTGATACATGTGACATTAATAATGCATAAAACTGACAATAAGTAGTTTACAAATAAAAAATCTAATGATTTGTGATTTGTTCCAATAATGAAACAAAGTAAAAATCCAAGTATTCAATCAAACTGTCAAAGAACACTAAAATGTTATGCCAACCCATCAAAAAAGATGAGTAAAATTACTAAGGAAACTTGCAAAACCACTGGAAAAATTACTTCCTTGTGATTCAGACCTCACTTCATTTTTCCTAATCAGGCCATAAGAAACCATAAAGTGGCTTATAAATGTTCTATGAAGCACCAAAACTCAATTTTGGACAACGTACCCGTAGTAGGTATGGAAGTCATATGAGAATTACATGAAAATTGCATTATAAAATTGACATACCAACGTACCCATCTCCTTATCAAATATGTACCCATACCTGTGCAACTTAGTAAATGCTAGACTTTCTAGTGACATAACATGGACAAGAAACTATGGGTGTGTTTGGATTCCATGTAGAATCAATCCTACAAGGTAGAATCAATTCCTATTGTAAAGAAAGGTGTTTGGGTGCTTCAATTGTCATGGTCAAAATCAATTCTGGGTTGGTCAGAATTAATTCTGATGGAAGTGAAAATGTTTCACCTTCACTTTAATCAAAATCAATTATAGCAGTCAAACTCATATTTTACACACATAATTGATTTTACTTCTATCCAAACACATTTGCTCCTTCTAAAATCGATTCTACAATAAAATATCCAAACACTTACCAATTCTTATAGAAAAATTTTTTAGCATCAATTCTCTCAAAATCAATTTTCACCAAAATCAAATATATTCACAGCTAATTCAAATGGGCACGTAACATCTTCCTCTCAAGTGCCTTGTTTAAAGGGTAAAACACTACACACAAGCACAATTACAAAGAAAGTGGAATACACAAATTTCACTTGCTAAGAGACCTAACTGGCAGAAAACAGTCATTTTTAACACTAGGATTATAAATCAAGCATACCTAATTCCACAAGCATCACAATAAATAAGAATAACAATCCCCTTACTAAACACCTTCATCAGTAAATATACTATCAAAATGTAGAATGTTATATCATAAGGATCCAGATTTTTTAGTACCAAACACTCTTAATAACCCTATAAGCTGTTTTAAAACAATTGGTCTGGAATACCAGTTATGTACTTGGAAAAAGAAAACTCAAGAAGAGAAAGGGAATAAAGAAAAGAAGGAAGAACACATTTATATATCTTTCAGACATGCCTAGCACAAGTACATTGCTTAAACAACAAAACTTCTAAACTTCACGAAGTCCAAGGAACATCAAACATCAATCAAAGTAAACGTTTGATGACAGGGGAAGTTTAAAAACAAAAGCATCTCAAACTGCTTATAAACAAAGTGGGCACTGATCCCTAAACACGACTGATAGACCATTTCTGTGACAAAGTCCAGTCCATAACTTCAGAAACTTAACTAAGCGCATCTGGGTATGGAAGTGAACACTAGGTCCTGAAAATAATTTGCACGTCTAAACAAAATCGAACTTTCTATTGGGTAACACTACACAAAAGCTTTCAGAAATCCAAAAGAGTTTAAAATTTCTAACTTAGCTAAAAAAAAGCTTATCAACAGTAAAAAGTCATCATATCAAACTTAATCCTACAAGCTTCCCCCTTCACACACACAACCAAAAAAAGAAAAAAAACCAATTCAAAATAAAATCAAACTCCCAACAAAACACTTCCAAAGCAGACAAACCCAAATGAGGAAACGCATAGTGTAACCTATAAATCAAGGCGAAACAAAAAATTAGGATCAAGATCAAATCCATTCAACAAAAAAAAATGGAGCTTTAAAGCAACAGAAGTAGATAAACAGAGAAAACTAACAAACCCTGAAGGAGCAGCTTCTGAGCGGTCTCGTTGGGATCCATAGAGCATTCCTTGAGCATTGCATAAATATCTTCTTCACTGTGATTACCTGTGATCTCCTTGATGTTCTGGATCGTCTTCCTCACGCTGCTCGGAATAGAAGCCCTAAACCCACCACCGCTCATCTTTTCAATCCACAAAGCCACAAGCTTACACAACAAATTATGGGTTGGAAAAAAGGACAGAAAGGAGCGCGACAGAGAGGAAAATAGATATTTTAGCAAATAGGAGAGGGGTCAGTGATTGGGAATAGAGAAACTAAGGAAACATATGCTTCACAAGATTGGCAGAAAGTATGATCTATTACGAATGGTTTTTGAATTGATCTATCTAAAGTAGAAAAGGAAGGATGAAGAGAGCGAAGAGAGAGAGAGAGAGATAAAAAGAGAGGGAGAAAGATGGGAGAGAAGAGAGAAGCGAGGGAGCAAAATTAAGTGTGTTTTTACAGTGTAGGGCTTTTATGGTTTCTCTTGCTCTGTTTCTCTATAATTTTTTTTTCTTATTTTCCTTTCCCCACTGTTTCCTCCATCCTACCTCTTCTTTTCCACCTTTTTTCGTTCGTGTTTCCCTTTTCATCTTTTTCCCTTTGCATTTTTTTTTTTTTGATACATTTTTTCCCTTTGCATTTAGATGTACGCGGTGAAGGGCGTAATATGCTAATGGAAAATGCTCCTATCACTATACATATTTTATAATTAAATAATATAATGTATTAATATATTAAATCTTACTCATAAAAAATTTGAAAGTTGGTTATTTGGAATTTAGACAATACATTATTACACTTGCGGTGAAGGGTGTGTAACTTGGACCCAACCTGGATTGGGACTAATTCGAAGCGGCTTGATCTATGACAGGCAGTAACAGATTATGTTTTTTCGATCAAATTCAACTTGAATTTAGATTGATCAATTAAAGTATATGTAAATTTGATAATTTAACTAATTTAAATCTAACTTATACATATTTTTAATTAAGTTTAGATTAAAAATTTTAAACTTAAAATTTTTAAATCTAACTAATTTTTTTTTTTTTAACTCAACTCGAACACACACTTACTTGCACCATTTCTCTATGCAAAACAAAAAAGTCTTTATAAATTGTGTATGAATAGTTGTTGTCACAATTATGTTTATTTAGTATAACACTTATGTTATTTAGTGGATTGTATGGGTAGGTAACCAGACAAATAGACAAATTTGTATGACTCTTTAGTTGTTCTATATATATGTTATTCTTTGGGAAATCTTAAACTCAGAAAAATGTGTTAATAAATTGCCTGAGTAAGATAATAAGTTTAATAATTTAATTTGTGAAATTTAATAAAAAAATAATAATTTAAATTTTTTTTAAAAATTTATGAGGTTTAATTTATAAATTAAAAATGCTCTTATTTTACTAAAAATAAAGTCAAATGATCCAATAGATGCACAATTTTGAAACCAAAAAAAAGTTGTGCAAATGACACATTTTTTTGTATGATGTTGTGTTTTCTTTCTTCCTCTAAAAGTTAAACTAGTTATGGATAAAAAATAAGAAGGAGAAAAGCACGTAATAATCATTATTTTTATGATATATGTCAAACACAAGGAGGAAATAGCTAAGCATTATGAATACCTCTAGGGAGCATAAAAAAATATTTCTTTGGACAGACAGGTCATGAGTAGTTACTATTGTTGTTGCTACATTTTTCCCCAAAAAAATTTACACTATTTCCCCTTTCTCTTAACAAGTGAAAAGTAAACCACAATCCTCATATATACAAGATGTGCTAAATGCAGGGACTTTCTAGACAAAGTGAAGTTTTCCACTTTAGATTAGTTTAGCCAAAGAAGAATCAACACTGAATTTCTCTGTATTGCTCCACCCACCTGCTATGTTAATTATATAATAAGACAAGTGGTTTAATTTTAGAATAATGAAACATTTTATCTAAAGGTGAAGATCAAGAAGAGTCAATACTCAATTTATTGAAGGTTAAATTCTGGAATCAAAAAAGATATACTATGTAGATCTACGTTCAACGATAATTAGTCTCATTTAAAAGTTAAAAATATTTTGTAATACATTCAAGAAAAAAGACACTCAATTTGTTGGTTGACCCAAAGAAAAATAAAAGCCCTCAATTTATCTGCTTCAGTCCACCTCTCTGTTAGACAATGTAAAGTGTGTTTTGAGACAAATGACATAAATTTAGACTATGAAAGGGGTGTTCTTCCTTGGTGATGAATGCAGTTGTTGAAGTCCTTCATCAGGAGGACTTTCTTTTCATTTAATAGAAGCCACTGACAGATTACCTGCATTTTTCCTTTTGAGTATTATGTTTGATGCCTTTTTATTTGAAAAAAAAAAAAAAAAAGGATTTGGTAGTTGTAGAAGAGAGAGTCGGGCTATACATTTTCTCATTAAAATTGAATTCCAAGATAATTCATGGGTTTCACCCTCACATTAAGACTAAGAAGCATGCCAAGAGCTCTTAGAAGATAGATCTCTTACTATATCAAGGTTCTAAACCAAAACCTGTTCTCTATCACACCCTGCTGATCCTTCCCAAAATGTGCAAACAAATTTAAATTTTTAGGAAAAGATGAGTGGCTGACTACTTTCTTTTGGGGCCTTTTATCTGCAGACCTTTATCATTTCTTTTTTGGATGGGGGCTTTGTTTTCTTCCTAGCATTATATGTGCTGAACATAATGGACAAGAAGAAAACAATCAAATCTTAATTGATGTAATGATGCCTTGCCTTTTTGCAAGTTGATTAATGAGTTAAATAGTTCCTATTTTGATCAATCCCATATCCAATTGTTTATGACCAGACCTTGGGAGTTCCTTCTCTCTAATTATTGGTATAAGACACTTGGCAAAATGGCAAGAAAATGGCTATTATTAGAATTTTGTTATTTTTATAAATAAAATTTTATCAAATAATTATTTAAAAAATGAATATTTTTAAATTTGTTAAATATTATAGACTAAATTATGAAATCTAATACTTTAAATGGCCTAATTTAATTTATGAGAAGTCATTCCTCCTACAATTTTGTGTGGGAGAAACTTTTTTCTATTAGTGAAGCATAATAAATATAATTTATTTTGAATAAAATTATTTAAAAGTATCTATGCAAAATTTGTGAATCTATTTAATAGAATAAATGATAGTTTTATTTTTTAAAAATTTATGAGACCCATATTCACTTTTTTCTGGTCGAAATTAATTTTGAGATGGTGTAACATAAGATGAAGATAATACGTAGTACCAGCTCCATTGTTTAACACAAACTACATTTAATAAGACAATAGTTACTATAACTATTGGAAGATTTATAACTTTTTGCCTTGTTTGTCCACATGGATCATCCTTAAATAATGAGGACAGTGGCATCTGGGAATCCCTTTATTAGGACAAATTATGTTCCTTAAAATTTTTGTAACAGCCCTCTTACTTTAAAATTAGAGAATTGCTATATTCATACTATAGGGAGATCCCCAATTTTGTAGAGATTCTGTGTGTTTTGTGAGAGGAATATTTTTGTTAAAATTATGAGATGCCTCTTTGATCACATATGCTTAGTCATTCTTGTAGACAAATTATTTTTGATTTTACCAGTAAGTTGTTGTACGTTTAATCTTGCCTCAAGTTGTATTCTTATAAGAAAGTTGTGGGAGCTATTGAGTTATTATAAAATAGCCCATGTGCCATTAGAACGAAAAATGCTAATCGTACTTATTGTGAGCTTACGATTATGATATGTGCTGAGATATAAAAACATGTATATACATATATAAGTAAAAAAAAAAAAGAAAAGAAAAAAATATAAAATTATTTTGTATAATTATCATTATTCCATTAAAACAGAGTGAAGTTCTGTGCTCTTTTGATATAATGATAATTAGTCAAAATCAATAATAATTGTTCTTGGTCAATTGGTATTGGGAAATTTGAACACTATCTGATTAAACACTATTAAAATTCAAACGGGTGAAACCAAGACCAAATACCATGAGGATGAGGAAATCATTAAAGAATAATAAAATAGCTCATCCATTTCTAGACAATTTTTAATTATTGAAATTGTTTTGAATTGTATTCTATCGAAATGAGTTTTGAAGCGATGTTGTTTTAAAAAATTATTCTCAAAATTTTTTTATGAAACTGTTTTAAAGAACAAGAAAAGCATTACTTCCGATTGACCTCGTACGACTAGCGACCAATTGGAACACAACGAGTGATTGACTAAAATGACCGAGGTATCTCTCATCTAGCACCAGTGGAAACCTGCGCACAGTAAATTCTTTTCAATTTGAATTCAAAGTTAAAGCGTAGAGTAAAAAAAAAAAAAAGAAAAAATTTGAGAAAAAATAAAACTTATAAAGTTTAAATATAAATTAGAAATATAGAAAAATCACAAAAAATGAAAATAAAAAAATACAGAAATCCCAATATGATTCTTTCCTACAAAAATTTTGTCATGCATATATTTCTAGAAGTATAAATTATATATTTTTTTACATTTTTTCATATGGACTCACTTGTCTCGAAAATGTGAAGTCAAGCACGGACTGGTATTGACTTCCAGTCCAAACCAGTCTACGATACGCGGGATTTTTAACTTGAGTGCTAATACTCGATTGCCAGACGTTGTGAGTGCCAATTCAACTATGTTTTTCTTTTGGAATGAAATATTTAAAAATCGAGAAAGTCATACTCACTTGAAGAAACTTGCCAACAATCCTCAATACCAATGTTAAAATCAGTTAATTTATATGATTTAATTAACAAAACCCAATATGTTTTATAATTTACGTAACTTTAAATGAAATATTGATAATATTTTATCAATAACAAGTGGTTAGCAGTTGGCAATGGTCAGAATCTTAACAGTCGAGTTAGCAAATCTTATTTTGTTTTACTCTAATAGTACACTACTAGTACAAAAAGATAACAGCCATGTTTCTGCATTTAATGCTACCAAAGCCCCCTAACCGATGATAATTTACCCAGGGTCACAATACAAGCTACTACTAAATTGTTTACACCTTTAGAAATTGGAACATCAATTTTTCAAAGTAGATTTTCCCAGTCAAGCTCTTTTCTGATGCTCTTCTTAATGGTTCATTCTTTTTTTAGGGCTTCATTTGCAATACCCACTCTTTTGTTACTGTTACTCCATTGTGATCACCCTAAACCAAATTATTAATATATTTCATCGCATGTGAGACACTTTATTTTCAGCGCATTTTTGGTGGGATTCACAAACTAGAAAGGCACATTTTGGAACATTTTAAGAGAAGCTGCTATCTACTAGTTACGATTAAAACAGTCCGCGAATATTTCCTGTATGTATGATATGCACTTCGTTAATAGAAAATAGGTCCCATTCGTGTTACAGGTTAACGCACTAGCGCTGAACAAAATATGTAAATCCATTGGAAATTTATAATCCATAACCTCGATGCAATTACAAATTAGAATTGAGAACTATCAACCCCAATCCCACATCTTAAATCGTAAATACTATTTATATAATTATTATTAGTAATTAAAACAAAGAGGCCTTAAAACCATCTTCAATTCAGACGAACAAGTGTCTCAATTATGACATACAATGATCGCAAGTCCCAAGACTAATCCTCTCTAGGGAAGCAAATACGACTTGGTTTGCTTATTCTACAAATCCAACACAAGCACTTACACAGCCAAAAAGGATGAAGGTCCAATGCTAAAACAATATTTCAGTATAGTTAGTAGTGCAAAAGCAAAAACAATGTTTTTAATATTGAGATCAGCAATAAACAAAGTGCCTAATTAATTATATACAACTTAAGTTTTTGACTTTCTTCCTGTCTTGAAAAGTTTTTTTTTTTTTAAATAAAAAACAAAAGGATAACATCTGTATCTGAATGATAAAACATTATAGAGAAACAAGCAGCAACCCAGTTTCCCGCCACAACTTCACCTTACGCACAGATCACAACCATACAGCCACCATAGAAATTCCCCGTGGCCATCTATCCCTCACAATTGTCATTTCCAAGGACAATAGAAAACTGAATGTGGGTGGGTGAGAGTTGCAGAGGCGAGTTATTCTTCATAATAACTACATACCTTGGTTATAAAGCTGGCCATAGGTCCAGGCTGGGGTGGAACAAGAACAATCCAAACAAAATCCAAAACAAAGACAATCTATGCTAATTACTGCATTCATCCATGAACATTACAACAAATACAATAAGCTTGTACGGCTAACAACTTCAGAGATTCTTAGCACTAAGCACCAGAATAACAAATCCATAAAACAGGGACATTCCCCATATAAGGATAAATAAATGACCAGTTGGTATGGTGTACTCTGTCATTTAATCTCTCTAGGCAGCCCCTATAAGGAGACATCATATATCCAACATCCATTGCTAGTTAATTAATAGAATCTAAAGTAAGCTTCTCGGTTTGAAAACCTGTCCCACTTTCAAACTATGGTTGCTAAGAAGGGCAGCCCATCAGCAAGGGAACAACCACCCAAGTAGCATAAGTGAATTCAGAAACCTGTTAAAACTAACTGAAAAAACTAATGCACATACTATCTAAGCGAACATATAACTAAATCAGAGGAACTATACCCACAAAGATCATATCAGCATCTTCAACAGAGGCTTAACAAGTAAAACTAAATATCAAGATTAAAAGTACTCTTTCAAACAAGAGTCTAATATGTATAACCTATAATACACATTCACAACACCATGGTTCTAACTAATTTTCATATTGAGAAACGCAACAGTCTAACTTAACACAATCTGATTATCAAAGAAAACAGATAATGTGCCTAACTATAACCGCAGGCTGATAACTGACAGAAAGCTCTATACCGATGATGTACTGATGGCTCTAGAAAGTTGTTGTTCTACCATCAGTTGTCTAAGCAATTTTGTAATACAGAATGCTAATGGTTCGTCTGGCTTCTAGAGAATGGCCACCTGCAGCAAGCAACTTGTGTCTAGAAAATGTGATGCTAAAGTTGCATGCAAGCTCTAGAGCAAAGCTTAGGCATAAATCTATCTCGCATAGGGATGGTAACGACTACTGCCACCATAACTTCCCCTACTACCATACAGTCCTCCAGGCCCACCATAACCAGCAGCAGGACCTGAGTCATAACCCCCACCAGAGCCAGGACCACCATAGCTTCCATAGCCCCCACTTCCTCGCCCATATGCACCTAAGCCACTTCCACCATATCCACCACCAAGGCCCCCCATATAGGAGCCATAGCGGCTAGAATAGCCAAAAGATGATTCTCCTCGATAGCCAGCAAAACCACCACCACCACCACCAGCATAACCACCAAAACTACTACCAAAGTCATCTGCACTGCCATATCCACCATAATCACCAAGCCTACCACCAAACCCTCCAAGTGACCTATAAGAAGCAGGACCAAAACCGCTACTGCCAAAACTGCTATAAGAATCGCCAAATCCATTGTAACCATCACTGTATGGACGTGCCCTAGAGTCACTACCAAATGGAGGAAGAGGTGCTGGGTTTGAGGATTTCTTTGGTTCAGCCTTCTTGATCTCAACCTACAACAAAGAAGTAAGTCAACCTAGATTTATTTGTGACCAGACAAATTTTTGAGCCTGGCTTGAGAGATAATAAACCTGTAATAAGCCCCACTTATATTAAGATTCAAAGATTCAAACAGCATAACACCAATGTGTATTGAAAGACAATATCATCTTGGACAAAGAAAGCAATGATCATTAACTTTTTCACCTCGAAATGCTTTTGATAAAAACATTACACTACTACTTTATGCATGGTATTTTCATATCCCGTAGAAGCACCAAAGAAAACTCACCTGAGTGCCCACCATATCAATCATATTTCCATTTGCCAGCAAATTATCAACAACTTTTTCATTGTCAAAAACAATAAATCCAAATCCTCGAGAACGCTTAGTTGTATGGTCGCGTATAATCTCATGTTCCACAACCTTCCCATACCTGGAGAAGAAGTTCTTAAATTCATCTGACATTCATAAGGCCACAGGAAAGTTTTAGCTTCTTCATCTGCTGATTGCAACATAAAAACTACTATAAATCAATCAAACTGGAAGTGCATAAAAAGAGCCAGAGTCCAAACCTTCAGTAACTGCGGTTGGAATACCACCAACAAAAATTTTCTTCGTTTTAAAATCGTTAGCTGGCGCTGAACCTTTTGGAATAGTCCTTTTGATCTCAACCTGGCACCATTATAAACAACTAATATCAATATCAATAACCAAGATCCCATTTAATTCATTACTTATTTCAAGAGACTTAACCTAGATATAAGCCTCAAAGTAAAGTATAAATCTCGACACATACATAGATAAACTATCACAATTGTCTATAATGCACCCCGCAAAGCCAGGTCACAACTAAGCATCCACCACTTTACGCCAATACTATCTTTGGATAGTACATCTCCAGTTGTTAACCCAACAGGTAAGTCAGGGTTCAGGGTTTAACGAAGTAAAACACAGAACAATGCAAATTCATAATCAAACATGCAGCAAATAATCAAATAAAGAGCTACTAAAGCGTAATAAATAACAAACAGAGTCAGAAAAGCAAATTTCACTGAGTAGCAATAACAAAATGGCAACAAAACTGAAACTCTAATTAGTTAATTTTCTTTTCCACAGACGTGAAACAAGTTACCTGCTTGCCATTAATCACATGGTTCTCCTGAATAACATGGTCAACAACAGAAGGATCTGCGTAGGTAATGAATCCAAAACCCCTGGGTCGACCCGTATGACGATCTTTCATAATTACCGAGTCTGTAATCTCTCCGTATTTCTCAAAATACTTGACGAATAAATCTGATACCACCACAAATCACCCATCAATGAAATCGCTTAAGGGTAGTTCAAATAGTCAGAAACCTGTGAACCAGGGAAAACAGCTCAAAGCGAAAAGCTTTCTCACCCAAGGTCGTATCTTTCGCTAAACCTCCAATGAAAATTTTCCTGCATCAAAATCGAACGAAATTAGAAACACATGAGCCAGTGAAGGCAATAATCACAAACAAAAAGAAGCGAAGAAACGGTACGAGATGGGAAATCAAAAGATACAAACCCAGGACTGGCACCGTCGCCGGAGTGAGGATTGTCACCCCTCCTGGAAGCCATGTCGTATAAGTGGATCCGCGTGGGACTTTCGGGATGAGCAGATCGGAGATTTCGTGGCCAAAACGGTCCGGCTGTTGTGATAGACTGCAATGCTATAGGAGGCGGCTAGGGTTATAAAGAGGTCGAAGATGGTCCCGAGGGTAGGCTGGGCCGGGTTACAATTACACTGGTTTGCCCAAAATGGCATGAAAAAGAACGATCCAGACAGCTCAAAGAAGGATTTGGAAATCGTACATTCTCTTATCTCTTGATTTTATTTATTTATTTATTTTATACTTAAATTTAATTAATTTTTTTTTTAACTTTTATCTCAATCTCTTTTTTCTTATACTCCTTAATTTTAAGCACCAAAATTAGGGGATTTGCGTAAAAAAAAAACTTTTGATAGCACACTAGTTAACAAGTGTAATATTTTGAGAAGTTACAATACAAATAATAACATTTTACTAAATTCTAAAACTCTTTTTCAAAAATAATTTTTATATAAATAGATAAAATTGTAGTTAATATCATATTTTTCACGTTCATGAAATACTTGTAATTATTATTAATTTTAATATTTATTCATTTGATGATAAAAAGAATGGACCACATTTCCACAAAATAAAAAATGGATGTACCATTTTAGTCAAAATTAGCTGATTCAATCTGATTTTGATGGGTTTATAAGGGTTTTAAGGAATAGAAAGCATGAATTCAAGTCAAGGTTTTAGCATAGTTAAAATTGGTACCTCATTGTGGAAATGGGTTAGAATAATGTGTGTTCAAGTTATGGTGTTAACAATGTTTTTGTATAAAAATTGTGACTTAAAATCACGTTTTAGTACTGTTAAACCCTAATTCTAAACAATGATTTTGCTTGTTAAATATTTAAATTAGCAGCTTTTGCTTCACGAATTTTAATCTGAAACTTAAATATCTGAGACTTCTATTCACCAAGGACGTTGCTATAGTTTGGATTTCACTCACTTAGCCCAAGTTCTTCATTGTTTTGTCTCAAAATCACTACCAAGTACTAAGAGGTACTAAGGATTAGTAATTGTTGTTTGTGTGTATGTTTCATATGTTTATTTGCTTAACTTGGAAATCCTTGATGTTGCTTCTGTCACAACCCAAATCCTTAGGCCAATGACTTTTCGGCGTACAAAATAAGCTGGCCTAAAGGTTTATTTAGCTTATCTAACTTAATTTAAAAAGAATAATTATGTAATAAAATTATTTTTTTATAAAATCAAATATATTATTGAAAATTTTAACATAATTTTTTCTAAAATATGGACTTTCCAATAACTATAATACCTTATAATCAATCTTTCTTAAATCATAATTATCCAAAATTATACATACAATTATATTTACATAATTTAAAATCAAACAATCCACCATTTAAGTGATTCATATTCCCTGATTATGTCTATAGCTACAAAATAAGAGAATCCAAGCTACAAGTCATCAAAAGAATTATCTACAAACAAAAATCTAGGTCTTAACATTCTAGCAACAACTAACAAGGATGATTACTATCTAAAAATAAGAAACATAAAGAGCATAAATCATATAATTCACTGATTGCATAATTAGCAAAGTGACAAGGAAGGAAAATAAGCATAATGCACGACAAGATTAACAACAACTAATTTTGAGTGGAAATAATTAATATAGATCTTCAAATCAACAATCTAAAATTTTATAACTCAAAATAACTATGGCACTATATGTAGGGATCCTTTACGCTAATGTGATATCCACACACACACACATATTGCAATGCCATAAAGTATGAAAATATAAACATGAGAAAATAATTTATAACTCAAGCGGAGTACATACTAAATTATTTTTCGCGAGAACTATTATTTAAGAACTCTTAGAGTATACATCAGATCATTTCCTAAAATCTTAAGGATACTCATGACATGTACCCTAGATTATTCTCCAATAGGTTTCATATTATTGTGACACTAATGTGAGTATACACCAAATCATTTCTCACAAGATTGAAAATCATATCATATCAAGGAACACCCATGGAATATATGCTATATCATTATTCATAGAATATATATTTACCTTTATGTGCACACGAGTTATCAATCATACTGATGGAATTATAGTTCCCACATGTCATATTCTAAAACCATGGAAAATTGAGTCAAAGTCATAAAAATAAAATAGTTCTTAATATCACTATTTTTAAATCAACTCTTTATAGAACTTTTATAGCTTTTGAAAAGCTTGTTCCTTGAAATTTTAAATTATAACTCAAAATAAAAACACCTTAAAAATGGTTAGTAATCGCAATAACTTAATTATAAGCAGGTAGAAAAATAAGCAAGTAATGTTTAACTAAGCGGAATAAATACACATAATCATTAATTTTAGAAATATTAAGTAAATGTCGCATTGCTATTATACACTTCTATTAATATTGCCAAACAAACCCAAAATATCTCCAATGTCTTACGTGGGTGAGAGTTGAGAGCCCTTCAAAGATTCTCTATAAAAATAATTTAAAAAATTCACACATCAAACTATATTTAAAAGCCCTAACATAACTAAAAATATAGCATAGCTCTTATCACTTTACATTAACATATCACAAAGTATTATTTTTAGTTACGGTTACAAGTTATGTGCTAATGTTAAATCTAAAAATTTTTTTCAATACCATAAAGATGTTACCCTGTCATCAACATTTATTTCAAGGATCTCATAGCTTAGAAGCACATATTTTCTAATAGACTATCATCTTATAACCACCATCAACTCCAAAAAAATTAAATTCATTCATACGGTAGCTAAAATTTATTGAAAAGCTTGTAACATAAGATTGGGACAATGAGTATCAAAAGAGAAAAATTTTAGAGAGAGAAACTTAATTATAGTAAGGGTTTCATGAACAAATCTTTAAAATCATAAAGGTTTAAGGGAAAAAAATTAACTTACCCCTAAGATAATGAAAAGACAAAGGGATTGAAGCTATCCAATGGCCATTGTCATCATTCACAAAATTTTCTCCAATGGGTACTTACTATTTGTGACAAAAGAAAGCAAAATAAGAGGATCCTAGAGACCTAAGAGTGTGAAGGGGTAAGATTTATCCTTGGTTTAAGTAAGTTTGAAGAAGGAAAGTAGAAATAGATGAAGATAAAGGGATATTGGAGGAAAAAAAAGGAGCCAAATGGGGGGTGAGTGGCGTTGGCCAGCTTGCAGAATGAGAGGGGAGAGGTGCCGAAAGTGGAAGGGAGAAAGAGGAAAAAAAAGAAGGCCTCTTCTTAAATTATGAAATTACCCTTAATTAATTTATTTTTTAAAGAGTTATTACAGTTTCTTTCGAACACAAGAAGTTTAGGTTAAATGAAGTAATCTATTAGTGTTATTGTGTTATAAATTTGAATATAAAGATAAAAATTATATTAGATTGAATATTGATTTGAAATGTTAGTGTAGTTTGAAAGTCTAAATATTTTGTCTCTCTAAAATGTTAAAACATATAGTTAGTGCAACATTTGTGTAAAATATAATAATTTAGTGGCATGATTGTATTGTAATTTTGAGTATGAGCCCAAAAATGATTTGAAGTTATTAAAATATTGATTAGAAGGAAAAGTCAATTGAGGTAGCGCACACAAAAAAAATTTTGCCTTTAATAGAAACAATTTTAAGGAGAATTGCCATTATACTTCTCTATTTTCTTTTTTTCATAATTTTTTAGGCTCCAAATTTATTTATAAAAATGAATAACATGATTAATATATTTATAACTATAAGACATATTTCATTACAAATAAGAATAGTGACATAAAAGATAGCCCCAATTTTAAAAGCAACCCTTTTAAAGCAACTTTTTCTCAATTTACCCCTTTGTACAAGGGAGCCTGGAACCAGCCGGTCTGAACCAGAAAAGATAATTAAATTCAATTCTTGAATAAGTAAAATATAACTCCTTCAACTTAAGCAAATTGATAGGCACGTGTCATCCCCTCATGTAACCATCTCTTTGCGAGCGAGTCAAGTCTCCATCGTGTGGCGCAAGGCAGGTTTTCCATACGGGGTAAGAATATTTTTCCAAAGGTGAAAAAGCCGAAATACGCCTCATGTAGAGTTTACTATTCCTACGCACATAATGTATAAATGGCTATTTTCATTATTTCCATGCATAAGATAAAAGGTGCAATTCCTTCTACTTTTCCAACCAGTCTGCGTTTTGGAGTTCTGGGTGTTGTTCTCTGCTTTCTTGTTTGTTCGTTTTGGCAAGCACCGCTTTATTATTCAGTTATCTGCACGAGACTGAGGTTGAGGGCGAGAGAGAACATTCTGGGAGCACTTCCATCGTGGCCAACAGGTAAAATTCGATGTGCTTCTTGTCGCTGAATTTTCTTTTTTGGGTTGCTGTTCCATCTCTGTTAAACGTGGTGGTGATCAGAATAGCATTTTTGTGGGGTTGTGATTTGGGCAGATTTAAGTTTGGGTGAGTGAGGGGGGTTTGATCCCCTTCTGGGTTTGCAGTTGGAATGAGACAAACCTAGCTGTTTGTTTTGTATGGTTGAATTTGTGGTTCTGCTTCTTATTTTCCATTTGGTATTGATTAAGTTGTGCTTTTCCACAGATTAAGCGGGCTACAATTATTCTTTATGCTCTTTAATAGTTATAAATCGAGTTCACTGAATCACACGATTTAGATGCTTTGATTTTTGCTTTTGTTGTAAGAGTACGGGGGTGAAACTAATTGATTTTCCATTTATATGGGAAAAACAGTGTTTGAGAATCCAAAATTGTTTAATTAGTTTCTGGCTCAAGCTTAAAACTTGTTGTGTCTTTGAAAGAACAACATCATGGTGAAAAGTAAATTTAAAGATTAAATTCATTTTAAAAGAGGAAAAAAGAACTGTCAGATGTTGGGATTTTTTTTAATTTTTTTCTTTTTTGGTGAACAATGAATTCACATAATTATTACATTATTTGTTCTCATAACTATTCTGAATCAGCATATGCAGGCTCTCTGTTTGGCATATAGCATTATTTTCATAGAGGCTGTTTTGTTTTCCTTCGCATCATGTGATCATATACATGTTATGTTGTCTTTACTTCTTGAATGTCTGGACAGTCCAAGGAGCTTGAACAAGCTCTAACAGAAGCACTAATCTATTATGAATGTTTAACTGATTGAATTTGGATAACTGCTTTATATTTGTGCGCCAACAGGATAATAATGTTTCACTCCTACTTTCTTTGGTTCAGACTCTGCTAGTTTATTATTGGTAACTTCTTTTGCATTCCCTCAGGTAATCAAGTTTGTGTTCTTCTGAAGAAGGATCATTAAGTCACTGATTAAAATGGGGGATCCAAGGGGTAGTTTCTTGAATTCCTCATGGCTGAAAAGCCTAAATATCAGTGACATAACAGTCTGGAAAGATCATGGAGAATATGGACTAGTGGCGGCTATAGTCATAGGCATACTTATACCTGTCTTGCTTTCGGCTCTGTTCATTGGAAAGAAGAGAGGAAAAGTAAGAGGTGTTCCAATAGAGGTAGGTGGTGAGGCAGGTTATGCAGTACGCAATGCTCGAAAAAAAGAGTTGGTTGAAGTTCCTTGGAAATCAGCCACAACCATGGCTCATTTATTTGAGCAATCTTGTAAGAAATACTCCAAAAATCAATTTCTTGGAACAAGAAAGCTAATTGGCAAGGACTTTGTCTCCTCTAGTGATGGCAGGCAGTTTGAAAAGGTCCATTTAGGAGACTATGAATGGCAAACTTATGGAGAGGTATTTGGTCGTGTGTCAAACTTTGCATCTGGGCTTCTTAAATTAGGTCATAATGTAGATAGTCGTGTTGCCATTTTCTCTGATACCCGGGCTGAGTGGCTTATCGCCCTTCAGGTAAGTTATCCCTATCATCTTTATTTTTTAATTTAATAATGAATAATATATAATTAATTACTATATTTTAATTTAATAATATTTAATAATAAATAATATATAATTTATATACACCCTTGATCGTGAAATATGTATAATTAGTTGTTACCATTTTGATGAAATTAGAACATGTATAAATATGTATAATATCCTATTCCTGTTTGCACATTTTGATGAATTTCTTGCTAAACTACAGGGATGCTTCCGGCAGAATATAACAGTTGTTACTATCTATGCTTCTCTAGGTGAGGATGCCCTGATCCACTCACTTAATGAGGTAGGTAAATTTTTACCTTGTGTAATTAGAAATATGTATAAATAGTCATTTGTTTGAAAAATATGCTGTTTAATAGCCAAAAATGGCGTGGCTAGCCCTAACTTCTCTTTGGAATATCAACAGACTGAAGTATCCACCCTGATATGTGAGTCCAAGCTTTTGAAGAAGTTGGATGCAATAAGCTCGAGACTAACATGTATCCAAAATATAATTTACATCAAAGATGATGGTGAAACAAAAGACGCTTCCTTGGGAAGTTTAAGCAACTGGACCGTTGCATCTTTTAGTGAAGTTGAGAAACTTGGGAAAATAAGCCCTGTTGATCCAAGTTTCCCTTCAAAGCATGGTGTTGCAGTTGTCATGTACACCAGTGGTAGTACAGGTCTACCAAAGGTTTGTTTCTTTGACTTTCTTAGAGATGTCCTTTTGAGTTTGGACTTAATATGGCAAGGCATTCATGGTTGTAATTATGTGCAAATTCAACATACATGTTAAAATCCCATCTTGAAGTGATTGTTTACTTATGGTTGTCTCGCTCTTGTCTGTTAACATTGAAAGCTAAGAGGATCTTCATCTAGTCATCTGCAGAGTAACCTGATAGGTTCTTAAATGTCTATAACCACGTAGGGTGTCATGATTACTCATGGAAACATTGTAGCCACTACTGCAGCTGTTATGACCGTGATTCCAAATCTGGGTAGCAAGGATGTATATTTGGCATACTTGCCCCTCGCTCATGTTTTTGAAATGGCAGCTGAGGTAATTTTTTTATCTTTTTAAAAAAGACTTTCTTAACTGTCTGAAGTAGTTGGTGTTAATTACTGTGGTCGTCCAGTCTGTTATGCTGGCTGCAGGTTGTGCAATTGGTTATGGCTCTCCTCAAACTTTGACAGACACATCCAATAAAATTAAGAAAGGAACCCAGGGAGATGCTACTGCTTTAAAGCCCACTCTTTTGACAGCAGTACCAGCTATTCTTGATCGTATTCGAGATGGAGTTCTGAAAAAGGTTTGAATTGGGTTGACACTATCCACTCTCCCTGAATATATACTGTCAAAGCCCACCTTTTTGCCTGCATATTCATAGCTTTAGACAAGTGTTTAATAAACTTGTTGGTATGATATAATTTAGGTTGAGGAGAAAGGGGGGCTGGTGAAGACACTTTTCCAGGTTGCATATAATCGTCGTCTGGCTGCCGTAAAAGGAAGCTGGCTAGGGGCCTGGGGATTGGAGAAATTGTTGTGGGATACCATTATCTTTAAGAAAATTCGTATTTTACTTGGAGGCCATATCCGGTTTATGCTCTGTGGTGGAGCCCCTCTATCTGGAGATTCACAGCACTTCATCAATATCTGCATGGGGTAAAGGCACCCATCTTTATCTACATAAAATTTGAAACAAGCATAAATAATCTCTCTTTGTCTGTGCACAAGCCCTTGTATGTGTCTGGATGTTTGTCATTTTTCTGCTCTCATCTTTCTCTTGTATCAATATATATACAAAATGTAGGGTTGACTCTTAAGGATGGTGCTATATATATGTGCTTACATTGTTTCATTTTGAATTTACGAGTAATAGCAATTATAATCTTGTATATACCAATATTCATGGGGAATCCCGGCTGTGTTGTTAGGCAAAACTATTGTTGTGAGGTCTTTCTTTTGTGTGGTCTATCTCTTGCAACGTTGTTATTGCATCACTAGATAGCTTTAGATATGTATTTGATGTTGGTGAGGAACATTGTTTTTGTGACTTTGTAAGTGATAAGAGCCATTTGAGATTTTAGCTAATTACCTAATACCTTGGGCTTTTGGGTTGACTGATTCCTTGAAAGGTTAGACAACATGCGTTTACTTATTGCCAATCAATTTTATCTGGAGTGTGTAACTTTAGTTTATCATTTTCTCATGTCCTTGCTTCCTTCTAATGCCCTTGATTTTTTTAACTAAACTGTCTTCCCTATCTGCATAAAGACAAAAACTCTTATTGTTTTGTTGTTTTGGGAGTTTACGTCATTAATACTATCATGTTGCCAAGTCAGTTTTGCATTAAGGTTTACCTGACTAAGAAGTTGATAGTATTGCATAAAAATATGAGATGCACGTGTACTATGCTTACTTTTTGGAAGTTCTATGGGATGTTCTATAAATATCAGTTGTGGAATACGTGTCTATTTTAGTTAATTCCATGCAAACTTAGATCACTTTTTCATTCTCTAAGTACTGTCCTCCATTCTGGTTCAGTTTATTGCTAGATTACCTTCCATTAATTGTATATAAATAATTTTTGTAGTTTCTTTGTTTTGTGCTTCATCCAACTTAACGTAGTTCCCCATAATTACTTGTCAACAGGGCTCCTATTGGGCAAGGGTATGGTTTGACCGAAACATTTGCCGGAGCTGCCTTCTCTGAGTGGGATGACAACAGTGTGGGTCGTGTTGGTCCCCCTCTTCCTTGTTGCTACATTAAGGTATGCCAGATATCTACAAGTCAACAAAAATTCAGTTTGATGAATGTTAGAATCACTTTTTTTTTTTCCAAGAAAGACATTGCATTTTATGAGGGTTAATGTATATTTTTTCTGGTGAATAATTATAATAGAAATTTGTTCAACTGCCTAGATCAGTAAAAAGTTGGTTCTTGAGTTGTAGTAGAACATAAATTTGTACCACTTTGGAGCTTTAAATGGGGAAAAATTTGATTGCTTTTTCAATTTGGTCGTATAGCTTGTTTCTTGGGAAGAAGGTGGGTATATGACATCTGACAAACCAATGCCACGTGGAGAGGTTGTAGTTGGAGGATTCAGTGTGACAGATGGTTACTTTAAGAAGCAAGAAAAAACTAATGAGGTGTACAAGGTAATTTTCAAAATTCTGGTCATATGCATATCTTATGGTTTTTATTTTCTTGAAGTAGTCTTGAACCTGTTCTTGCAGCTTATAAGCAGTACTTATTATTTTTAACATTGTGCAGGTTGATGAGACAGGGATGCGTTGGTTTTATACTGGTGATATTGGACGATTTCATCCTGATGGTTGTCTAGAAATCATAGATAGGAAGAAGGATATTGTCAAACTTCAACATGGAGAGTATATCTCTCTTGGAAAGGTGACTCAAATTTTTTCATCATTCTGGATCAAAAACTGACCACAAGGTTCACATTATTCTGGTTTTTAATTTTGTAGTGATCTAACTTCATTGCAGGTTGAGGCAGCACTGTCATCATGTAGTTATGTGGATAGTGTCATGGTCTATGCAGATCCCTTTCACAATTACTGTGTGGCTCTAGTTGTTCCCTCACATCAGTCCCTGGTGCAGTGGGCTCAACAAGCTGGGATTGCATACAAGGATTTTCTGGAGCTCTGTGACAAACCTGAAACTGTCAGAGAAGTTCAACAGTCTCTTTCCAAGGTTAGTTCATTTGGTTACTTGTTTGCTGGCTTATCTCCTGGATATAATCTAGGTTTTTCATTCATGATTTATTAGTGTATGCGTAACATGTGACCAGGGAACACTCATTACAATTTACGGTAGCCTTCCTTTCAAATGCACTGATTCTGGATGTCTAAGTTTCTTCCTTTCCTTCATTTATTAGCCTGTATAAATAGAAAACAATAATAAATCCTCATATCAAATTATGTACAGCTTAACATGCCAGCTAAAATAATGATGAATCAAGACAAAGTGGAGGTTCCATTCTGATTTATAGAGTCATAACTATCACAAATATCTAGATGAATTACGAACATTGCAGGGTCCACATGATGGCAGATGACATCTCAATTTCTTCTGAATGTTGTAAAACTATCCAAATTTTTTGACTTCAGGTTACTTATAATCTTTTCAAAAAGAACACTTAAAGAGGTTATTAAAAAAAATTTTAGTTAAATGGTATTTCCGAAATCTTGGTTTCGGATAGTACTCAATGATGCCATTTAATTTATGTAACTGATTCCACCTAATGAGATAAAACTTTGTTTATTATTGTTGTTGTTGGTGTAGGTTACTTATAATCTTTGGAAAATGACTTGGAAGGGGAAGCAAACTTGGATGAATGAAGCAGAGTTGAAAAAAATGGGGGGAAACAAAAAGAAGTCACCATGATTTTCATCAGAATTATAACCACAAATTGTTAATTAGTTCATCTGGTCCCTGAAATATATAGCCAAGTGGATTTAATCCTGGAAGCATTTTAGTGCACACACTATTTTGGGATGAATGAAGCAACGTTTTGACAAGAAATTGTCAAAAATAATCTTTGGTATGGCATGCCGCCACTCATAAATGGTGGACAACTCAAACGATCTGCATACAGTTGGCAGTTTTCAGTTTTTGAACTCTGATAGGGGAACATACTTAATATTAATCCGTCTTGATTATTTAATGTCAGCTAGGGCTCGCTTGACTCTGTTTCTGTGCTCCCTATCCTATTGCCCGTGTATAATTTTGATGGCTACCCTTGTATATCCATGCATCTGCACAACTTAATAATACAGATAAGGTTTGTATTCAAACATGTCTAAACTGTAACTTACTTGGTCGCAATCATCATCCATTTAATCACTTGATAGTCCAGCGCACAAACTATGTGTCAAAGTAGCATCACATCAACAGTTACCAACGAGTTCTGGTAACCTAGAGAGACATCGGGACTAAAAAGTAGCAAGTTTCAGAGTCTCAGACAATTAGGAACTGAGTGGTGTGCTGAAATCCTGAAACTGTGGGGCTAATTGCACTTGGGCTATATATTTGAAGGACCAAATTTAGTGTACTCTTAAAATTATTGCATGTCCCTTAAGGTTTTTATTCCTGTCATTTTTATTTCCTTCTATCTGGAACTGCAGCAACTGTATGTAGGGTGTAAAATATACTTAAGGGTTGACACACATGATGCATTACCCAATATGTCATTCATGCACATATGCTATATTCAGAAAATTTATAGGGATATTAATCAAGCATAAACACTTCCAGATGTTTCTTCGTTTTCACTTTCTCATATGTTTCAAGGGGATATACATTTGGTCTCATCCTTCTGTTTGAGATGCCTGTGCTGTAACAGAGGCATTGTTTTTATTTGAAGTGATACTAAAGGGTAGTTTTGTAGAATTAGTTCTTAGATCCACTAAAGTACAGATAACCTTTCTTTGTCATTGGCTTTCATTGGAGTCAAACAAAGTCTAAATGTTATATTTGAATTGAAGAAGTGTGCTTTGCAGTTAATGGTTCATTTTGTTTTATTTCAGGTTGCAAAATCTATGAAGCTGGATAAATCTGAAATTCCTGCAAAGATTAAGTTGCTTCCGGATTCATGGACACCGGAATCTGGATTAGTCACTGCAGCTCTAAAGATAAAGAGAGAACAGCTGAAAGCCAAATTCAAAGACGAGCTTCAAAAGTTGTATGCTTGAGTATGTAATTAGTCAATCTCTCTCTCTAATATTAAATCACAGTATTGTGCAGATTTATCTTATATCTGTACTTTTTGGTTAAAATAAACTGTTGTAAATTTCATGATCTGCGTACTGATGCTACCAATTAAATTTTGGCGCGGGTTGATGTGATTGGCAGCGTGCGACTTGTTTGACCTAATGAAACTATATTCCACAAAACCTTTCACTGTGGTGGGCCTGTGCGATTATGCTGGATTGCTTTGTTAAACATGTGATTCTTGCTTTTGGAGCGAGATATGTACGCCCTTGCTAGAGAGAATGCATGGATAATAATTGATCACAATTGAAGTAATGAATAACAAGAAATGGTAATTCATGGCAGGCACTTCAAATCAAATACGTTGAATAGGTAATAATCGTCTCAGATGTTTGTATGGTTCATCGTTGTTGCATTTGTTTAGGCTCTCATTCTGGCAACATTATATTGTGTGAAGGGACTGTGTCTTAATGGTGAGTATAATGAGTGATTCATTTCTCATATGGTCAGATGACCTATTTTTTTGAATTAATAAATGAGTCAGCAACTTAGGATCGCTCAACACCATTGTAAAACAAAAATTGATCTCTGTTTGTAGTATGAAAATTGTACAAAGTCCATTGGTAGGATAAAATCTCAAAAAATCATATCACTCATATTATGCTTTTTAAATTTCATGTTAATTTAAATTTATTTTCTACTTGAGATGAACTTGAAATATTATACTTTAAGCAATAAAAAAATAATGCTGCTAGTTACACTTGTAGGGACTGCACATTCTCTATAGAATTGGAATATAAAAATTAATCCCTTTATATGCTTATTACACTGCACTAGTAAAAATTGATTTCTATACACGAATTGTGCACCCTTTATATTACCTATTTGCGTGTATCAAGCATTTTCTAATAAAAATTTCAATAATTTGATCATCATTTATAGTTTTTTTTTTTTAAATTTGTTGGATAGGAGTTTATCACGTTAGATCAACAAGACAATTATCAGTAATTCAACTGTTGAACTGATGAAAATTAAATTCTATATGTTATCAAAGATGTTCTTAAGTAATGTAAGTAAATATTAGACATACTCTCACATTTCACGTTACAGCATTTCAGGTTACAACAGTTCTCTTGGGATGGGGCTGATACTTTAGGTAGAACAAAGTAAAATTTAGATGGATGCACATTCAAAATATCCTCATACAGGGGATCCAAATACAACAACATGCAGAAAAAAGTTGTTTCTATCCACGTGAATGATTGGTACTTTAAACAGATAATTTCCTTACTGGAATACACTAGTGACTGGTTGTGAGTTGCTCTAATACTGCCATGCACCATGTGGAAACTCGCTATTCTGAACCAAGCTCACAATTAACATCGATTCTTATTGCACGGAAAGTGTGTATTCCCATTCATTGGCAGTATGCACACAATGGAGAAAAAGTGATTTTACTCAGGTCCAGGGGTAGGACTTTGTGAAATGGCCAATGTTGACAACGATGGCCGCAGTAGAAGGTATAAAGCAGGACCCAAAAATGGTACTAATGACACAGGAAGAAGCCAAGAACCTTTGTCAAACCTGCACATTGAACTAGGATTATAATATATGGTAGATCATCTCTCATCTAAAGTATAATTTGAATAACAAAACCTAAATGCTGAGGAACGCACCATTTCCGAGCAGTCATATCATTGTAAACCCAAAATGGCGCAAATGAAGAAAGTAGAGTAAAATCAAGGCAAGTAATATGGATCTGCAACGTGAAAAGCTGGTGTTCAGATTTAGTAACTAGAGTCTCGATTATTTCCTAATGTATATAGGATAGAAGCACTAATGAAATTTGCAAATGACGAAGAGATTATAATAACAAGCTGTATCTAGCTAACCATAAATTTGGCCTAGCTTGACTAGGTGTCAGACTAGCAATTGTTGATTGGAACTTCATGACTTCAGAAATTACTGAAGATATCCAAAGCAAGATTGAAGAAGTGCATGAAAATGTTAAAAGTTTTACCACAATGAATAAGAAGGCATGAAATTTCATCTATATGACAGAGCCAATGGGTTTAATAGTACATCTATCTAAGACATCCACAGTTATCCATGTACATAATTATTGCAGTTACGCTAATCTCTGTGGACTTACAAATTTGCTCTCCCTGAAATACTGGTAAAATTCTTTCCACACATCCCCACCAGCTAAACCTGCATAAGCGATAATTGCTAGCCCTGCAGCAAGTAATATCTGATGCATAACTGAGTTAAGTTACATACTGCAAAACAAAATCAAGAATCCAGTGCAATTACTGTGTGCAAATTCCTTTAATAAGAGGTAATTTGTGGAAATATCTGGGGTTTTGCCATGGAGATTTTTAGTACATAAGGGCAAGCTTACTGTTGTGCAGAAAATGCTATTTTGGAATCCTAAGTAATATAAGTAATCCCTTGGATTAAGGGTGTCCCTGATTTTCTTCTTTGCACTAGGTGATTTCATATGAGATTATGTATTTATAATTTCTTGTAACATTTGCCCGCAATTTATGAGTTTATTAAGGACATGCAATTGTAATAATTATTGTGCACAAAGAGCTAAACGAAACTTTAGTCGTATTGATTCAAGTCCTTTCCATTTAATAAAAATATGTATGTGGAAATAAGTCACAGAAAGAGTAATCTCATCTTTGCACAGCCAAAACAGGAGAAAAGAAAAGTTAAAATGGAAACCCTTGGGTTGTTTTGCAGTACCAGTTAAACATCTCTTTGCAAATTAAATTTACAACAGATAAGAAAAATTATTGAGTAACTCTAATGTCACAACTTGCGGTCACACAAATATAACTCTTATTTTAACCAATGGCTGCACATAGATGTAATTTGTGCTCTTCTGTGGGTACAGAGTTTTGACGCTAGCAGAATTTCAACACATGTTCCGCTCTTAACTGTGTATTTAAGGTTCACTACAAATTCAAACATGCTACTTCAAGTGGGTGGTTTTATCCAAGGCGGTTACCTAGATCAAACCACCTAGCCATGGACACTATTAATTGATTAAAATGATCTCTGCTTGCTACATTGGGTATATTGGTTTGTAAGACAAGGTTCAGATGATTACTTACCCCAGCAGTCACTTTTGATTCTAGAAAATTCAGAGGCCAGGTTCTAAGCTGAGTTTCTTCAACAGGAGGTGGTGGTGGCTTCCAAAATACAAAATAGGGAAGAAGTACATATGCACCGCCAAAAAATGAAAGTACCAAGAAGGGCCAAACAAGAATCTTGCTTTTTGAGCTGTAGAAATAACATAAAGAAGAATTAACCAGCTCCAGACATTGTTAAAAGGGATAGAAATGGATGTATATAAATTAATACAAAATCATTCATCCTCTATATATCATTGATTTTCAGGTTAGGTTAGGTTTGATCTGCCACTTATTTAGCATGTAAAAATCGCTATATAACAGATAAATCTCGTGAACTTACTCTACATCTAAAACAAGGATGGTGGTCAGATCATGACCTTTAAGGGCATTAATGGGACATCAGTGTTTGTGCATTAAAATTGCTTAATGGGTGGGCATAAGGAACTGTCTATTTACAAAGAGATTTAAAATCTTCAATCAGACAGATAGCCAAGAATCCTCGGCCATCCAATTGATCTTATTAATTTCCACAGAAGCACAAGAACTTAGATGTATACAACAGAAATATGAAGAAATAATTATGTGAGAGAAAAATACCTTCTTCCTGTGGGAAGCAGCAGCATGCTATACAACAAGGGCCACAAACCCATTATGTACCACAATGATACAAGCACTTCATTCATTCTGAAACCATCATCTCCCTTCAAGTTCAGGAGTTTTTTCAAGAAATAAATGTCCCTTGACTGAAAAGGAGAAACACCTCCTAAGTTAAAAACAAAAGAAAATTGGGTGGGAAGAGAAACCCTCAAGTTACTTTAATGCTCCAATCAAGAGGTCCAAGAAGTATGATGGTTGATGAAACCCTGAAGACCCAAAAATAGTTTTTTTTTTCCCAAAAAAAACTGGTCAAATTATCTGTTTATCTTTCACTCAACTAGCTTGAATGTCGTGTAGCTTAATCCTTTTCTAGTAATAACATTTGCGTTGGCAATTTCTACTGTATCAAAAAATAAAAGAAATCAGCTACTCCAAAGTAAAGTAACCTGGATAACATTAACTGTCTGTTAAAACATAATTACAATTTAACGTACCGGGGTCTGGTCTGGAGCGAGAAAGAAAACGTAATACATGAGTGCAACCCACAACACAAAGAGCAAAATTGAGGTAGTCCAGTCTCTTCCCTCCCCGCCATTTCCATTCCCACCAAGCTCAGTTCCTTTCCCCAAATCTGGGTCTTCCAAATTCTGATGATTCAAGGAACTATAACAGATGTGGGAAGGGCCCTTTCTATGAAATTCGAATACTGAGTTTTTAACATGAAGAGGTCTAAAACAACTAGATAATCCCGAGGGAGTTTGGTTTGGAAAAGTTCTGAGTTCAGGGTCGGGGGTATGAAGTGAAAGTTTCAATTTTGGGTTACTGCGAGAAAGAGATGTTAAAGTGGAATAGTTGCAGGAGACGAGATTGGCTCTAGCCAGCATACTTAGGTTATGGTTATTTTGCTTCAACGTCAAGTTCTGCGCTGCACTGACATTAATAACGCTTCAAAACCAGTCAACGGTGCCGTTTCATTAATTTCTCGCTAGGAGACAAACTTGGATCGCATGGAAATTTCAGAACGGATACCACGATGAGGTCGTGCTTTGAAGCTTCCGCAGATAAGGTTTTCTCTGTTCACAAACCATGGCTGAGACTTCAAGGATCCAATACAGCACCACTGTTATTTCCAGGTTAAGTCCAACCCAGAAAACCCACCCCTTTGGGTCAGCGTCATTTAACTATTTCATGCAAGCACCAAATCCATTGTTCAGTTTCTGCAAATGATGCCACTAATACCACGATGATGGAAGCTGTACCATGGGGTTGTGAAATTGAGTCCTTGGAAAATGCTTTTGCTTTAAAAAAATGGTTGTCTGAACCAGACCTTCCACCCCAGAAGATGGCCATAGAAAGTGTGGATGTGGAGGAGAGAGGACTCGTTGCCCTGAAAGAATATAAGAAAGGGAGAGGAGCTGCTCTTGTGCCTCCTTCACTTGTCATCAGTGCAGATTCTGTAAGACTTTCTTTGTCATTTGCGCCACTTTATCTCAAAAATATAGAGAAACAAAATGAAAATAACATGGAAAAATTTAAGAAGAATTTGTAGGATAAATATTGGCCTTTTAGAAGCAGGAAAGAGGTTCCCATAAGAATTGAAATGGATGAGAAACTAGTAGAACCCGTAATTCAGTCCATAAAGTGTGCATGTCTGATAATGTCTGTGGCAACAGCATTAGTCAATTCAGTTCAAACTTAAGAACTTCATTTTATAAGAAGAAGAATATTTTTATTATTTGCATTTTTTGTTATTTTTTTGTTTGCCCTTCTGTCAAATTTTATGTATTGATATAGGAAATGGGTCCATTTCAAATTTACGAAAAAGGTTTGATTGTGATTGGTTTCTTCAGTATGTGCTTCTGCCCCAGATTCTTATGCATCCGTTTGTGTGCGTGTCTGTGTTTTGTTTACTAAGAGTGGAGCTGCCCAGAAACTGGTTAAGTATTGAAAAGAAAATCGGTGCCGGATTGGCCATTGCTTGCAGCTTATCTCATTAGTGAAACTAGCTTCAAGAAATCTTCAAGATCAGTCATATATCAGCTTTATCCCAGCAACCATATTCTCTTTTTTACTGGTACATTGTGTTTCATGAATTGATTTCAATCCTCATGATGAAAATTAGCTTGAGAGCTTGCTTGGGAAGGATGAGATTAAATTGATGACTGGGGAGTTGAGTTAGTGGTGATACTTTGAGGGAGAATATGGAAAAAATGAAAACAATGAGACTATTTTACCTTATTTCCACCAACAGAAATCTCTTAAGAAATTATGTAAAAGTGAAGATAAATTACAAAATAAACGGTTATTATATGTACATAACAGAATTAGCCTATTTCAATAATATGTTAAGAGTGAATTTATAATTTTACATTTTTTAATCATTTCCTCTCACTTAAATGACATCCAAACAAGAGAGGCAAAACTTGTCTAATATCTCATTTTAACTTCCTTTATCATTTTTTGCTGTCCTAATTTTCATATTTGAAGTCTATTTTCCTTTCATTATACCATTATAATTAATTAAAAACCTCTTGTCAGAAACTTTTTCTATAGCTTATCCATGTCATTTCAGGTCATGAGCAGAACTAGATCGCTATTTGGAATCCTCACAGACTAGGGAGAGAGCAATTGAAAGGATTAATGATGTTATTGGAACGCATGGAGTGATAATTTGTATCTAATCTTTCTTTAGAGTTTATTTTTCTGTTCAATTTTCACTTTGCTAATAATTTATATAGTCTCCATTTCTTCAAGATACATTGACCTGAGGCTCAAAATATTTTCCAAATACCCTGACTTACAGTAAAAGAATGACAGACATTGGCGCTCTATTATGATTTTGGTTTCTTCTCAGAGGTTTCTAGAATATGTCCTGTCCTGTTTATATAGGTGACATATTTGTCACATCAGGACGCAGAAAAAGACAAAGCCCATTTCGCAATTATGGACTTTTAAGCCAGCTTAAGCTGACAATCTTTCTCCTTTGCCCTTAGATATCAGAATTGATGAGGCTCCTTGGTTACATAATTTTGTCTACTTGTCTCTCTGTCTACCATGTGGTTATTCTAATATATTTCAGTTACCCCGTATATTTGGAAGAGTATTCTGAAGCAAAACTTTTTTTCAGAAAAGCTATGCTCATATTTGTTCGTCCATAATAGAAAAACCATGCTTGATGTCAATTATATAGCTTAGCTTTGGAGTTTCTCAGTTTTCTTGAATGCACGGTTGCAGTAAACTATTTATGTATTCTAAGCATTTTGTTTGAGTAAGGTAGTTGTTATCTGAATTCTTATTTGAATAACGTGCAGGAGTTCAACATAGAGACCTCCAAATGGTCATTTGGCATTCTTTTCTCTCGCTTGGTGAGTCAACCTAGGATATCAAATTATATTCAGTTTTCAGCCTCTCCTGCATTACTCAAGTCTGGCAACCGAAATCTTCCAATGTGGTGTGCATAGCTCCAATTCACAAACTTGTGGCACAATATGAGTCATAGACTAATAGCAGAGCTGATTTTGCAGAATAGACAGAATTGAGCTCTAGCATGTGAAAATAAGTGACTGGCTCAACATAAAATAATCCCTGAAATAGTCACTTCAAAAGTTATTCAAATATGGTCCACACGCTACTAAATTAAGTTATTTGGCTGCTTTATATCTTTTTTACTATACTCAACCAATCTTCAAAAAAGTCAGTTAACCCATTAAAAGATTATTTTAACAGATGGCTGATGCAGCATCAAATAAAACAACCACCAACAAGGATTTGAGATATCGTGAAATAGAGGAGGAAGCTTTGCAATATATACTAGACAGCTGTGACTCCAGCATATCAAAAAACAAGTCTTATAGGCGAGGAAACATCTTATTAATTATGTCAGTTTTGGAAAATTGTGATTTATGAACCTCTAACGGGTTAGGCTCCCCTAAACTTATCAACATGGTGATCACTAGTGTCTTAAACATTCTGGAGGAAGTGCTTGTATGATTCTTGCAGGAAACTGGGTCACTGGACTTGGACATGACTTCTCCAAAACAACTCAACCGAAGACTCTTTCAAAATCAACTAGCTGTGGCTCTCATCCTTCTCTCATACTAGTGAGCCAAGAATATTATTCCATACTCAATACGTAAGAATACAAAGCAAATAATATTAACTTCTGCGTAAATATTTACTCCTAACATACGACAATGCATGCTGAGATCATTCTTATCGCTGATCTTAATCCCATAACTTCAGTGCTTGTTCACCATAAATGTAGATTTTGGCCATAGCTTCTTTACTGAAGTGATTCACTCATTTCTCTCATACCATTGTCAAGGCTTGTTCGATTTATAAATTTCTCCCTGCTTTGATGATTATATGCTTTCAAGTTTCAACACTAATGCTGTTTGTATTTAATGCTAGTAGTAGATACCGTGAAGAAGACTGAGGCATATGCTCTATGAATCTCTTATGGCTTCAAGAATCCTTTCAAATGAAACCATTTATCAATAATTTTGTCCCAGATCTTTGATATTATGGAAAAACTTCTCTCGTCCTTCTAACATGGCAGACTTTGGCTCAGTCCGTACTTGTGCAGATCTTGTGTACAATCTATGAATCTAACTTATAAAATAAATTAAGTGTTCTAGTATGATATCCTTTAGCTTAAAGAAGCATTTGTGAAGAGATAGAAGTGTTTATTTGTGTAAATTGATTGACTCTTTAGGGCTCCTTTGGCAGTTAGGTTAGGATTTGTCAAGATATGATAGAATAGAAGAGCTAGATAAGAGTAAGAAAGGACATAGGCCTTATAAGCTTATATCCTATCCCGACACTAGATATTATTATTATTATTATGTTATCCTATATAATGTTTAAAGTAGACCAAATAATTATAGCCGTTATGGATTAGAAAAAAGAAACTCTCACATACTCTTCTCTTTCTCCCTATTCTCTCCCCCTCTCCCTCTGCAGCTCCCTTCCTTCCAGTGTTTTTTGGGAAGCGGGTGGTTGCCATCTTCTTTCTGGTAGCCCCATCGACTCCCTTGCCCTTTCTCTTTCTTTTTTTAATTTTTTTGTTATTTTTTTGTTATTTTTTTGTTTTAGTATTATTCAAATTTGTTCAAATCTAATTTAGATATATTCAAATTTTAAATGTTTTTCTTTTAATCTGATTGTTTCTTTGGTAGATTTGGGAGTTTTAGTTCTTTTTATGAGAGATTTTGTTTATTTTTTCTGATTTCCTTTGACCTTATAAGTGATTGAGGGTGTTAAATCTTTCTTAAAAATAGAGATAAATTAATTTACAAGTTGTAGCATAATTCATGAAAATTTTTTGATAGAAAGATGTGTTAACATCAATAGTCTTTGATGATTATTTTCATTTAATATGTTGATTATATTTATCATATTTTTTTTTAGATTTAATGTATTTCAATTTCATTGTAAATGCTATTGGCCTATTCTGTTAATGTGATTTTGTTTTTCATTTCAAAAGAAAAAAAAAAGTGAACCAAATAATTTTATGATATGATATAAATTGTACACGATGACACTTAGCTTAAAAATAAAATTGAACATAAAAATGAGAGTGATGGCAGAGGTGACAAAATATTTAACCGCAACAACAAAAGACAGCAACACAGGAAAGTAAGCAAATTAGCAATGTTGTTAATAGTGGCAGCCTTAAAGTCTTAGAAATTAGGTGATTACAAATTTAGTCAGGCCGATGGTTGTCTCTAAGACATGAATTATATTCAAAGGTTTTAGAAGCTGATCGAAGTAATTGAAGAACTATATGTTAGTGTTAAAAATATTAATGATTTTTTATTTAAAAGCTAAGACTTACGCATTTTTTATATTTTCACACACAAAATGGTTAGGTATTTAATTTTTATTTTTTTAATTATATTATTTTCATAAATTAAAATTTATTAAATATTTATTTAAAAAAATTTATATTATTATATTTATTGGTTCCACGTATTGCTCTATCTATCAATTCTATTTAAAATAAGTGAATATTTAGTAAAAATATAATTTTACTTTTTCTTTCTGTATACAAATTAACTTTTAGAATAAATTATTCTCATATTTGTCCTATTTTCTCTTATTACACAAACCTTTATTTTATTTTAAAAACTTATACAAATCACTCTTAAAAGAAACATTTATGATGGCTCTTGATGTAAGTAATTCTTTTAGCATGAATTATAATATTAAGTTACTAAGATTTTGTCATCTTAATATATGAAGATATAAGTAAATTATGTCTAAATAATTAAAATTTGAATTATCAAAGTATTAGCAAACAGTTTAAATATATATGTTATTTATCTATACATGAATGAAATATATTTTATTTAATATAAAAAACTTAATTTTGTTAATTTATAGCAAGAAAAGTATATTAATTTAATAACAATTAAAATTAATTTGTAATAAGGGGATTTATGAAAGTTTTTGGAAAATTAAGAAAGGTTTATGTTGGTTTTTTATTTAAATATTTTGAAAGAAAGTTTGTATAAATTTTTATACTAAAAAAATTATGTAATATAAACAAAATACAAAGAATGTGAAAATAATATACTCTAAATTTTAATATAAGAGTTGGCTAAGCGCCACCTTTGTCCACTTCATGCGGATTTGAATGCCTTGTAAATTTGTAATCAATGAAAAGAGTTGAATAGCACCTTGCTTTAACTATGAGAAAGCACAAAACTGAATAATATCTGGCCAATTTCCCAGAAAAGGAACAAAGGCAGAGTTCCACGTCGAACTGGCGTGCCTGGTCCGCCATGGCAGCACGCCATTGGGCGATTCGTCGTGTAAGGCCAACTCACATTTTTGAATAAAAAACGAAAATGGAGTTTGAAGATTTAAGATTTTGTACAGAGGAACTAAAGAGAGAACAATATTGAAGGGGGAGCCTAAAATCCAGTTCCTTCAAGATCGATTTCGATTTCTTCAACTAGACGGGAAAGAAAATGGATGCCATTGACTCTGTCTTTGATCCGCTCAGAGAGTTTGCCAAGGACAGCTTCAGACTCGTAAAGCGCTGCCACAAACCCGATCGCAAAGGTGAATCTGAATGCTTCGTCGCTCCCTTTGATTCCTCTGGTTTTTGATTTTTTTTTTTCATTCTATTTTCATGAGCCTTAATTTTTTTTTTTTTTAACTGGATTCGTTCGGTTTCAGAATTCTCGAAGGTTGCTGTGCGCACGGCGATTGGTTTCGTAGTGATGGGGTTTGTGGGTTTCTTCGTGAAGCTTATCTTCATCCCCATCAACAACATCATCGTTGGATCTGGTTAGGTAAAGTTAACTTTTTTGCAGAAGTTCCCGTTTTGGTCTACTTGTTTGGTCTCTGCGAATCATGTGTATACTATTTGTGATTGTCTGATTTTCACTGCATGATGAGGAGGATGCGAGTGGTGTTATATGGTTTGACATTTTGCAATTATTTTTTCCAATTCAATAGTTAGATTTTGTTGGGTGCTGGTTAGTAAGAGTATTGTTTCCTTAGTTGGGAGTATTGTCCTGTGATAGCTTCAACATTTGGTCTGAGGGTTTACTACGAGTTTGGGAATTAAGTGAAAGTTGAATCTTTGATGCTTTAGTTTCTTTGATGTTTTGGGGTTCTTCAACTAAAAAAATGGTTACCTCGGTTGAGAATTGAGATTGAAATATCAGTGGGAAGTCTAAACCTGCCTAAGTGGTAAAAATATACTTTGTTTAAATGGCACGCTAACAGAGGCAAAGTGCTATATTCGTGAATTGTATTTATTTTTTCAGAAGTTTTATATCATGTTATTACTACTAAGTTTTTTTTTGTTAATTCTTATTCATGTTTGTGCTTGGATCCAAGTTATAAATGGTCTGTGATTTTGATTCGTTCCTTAGGGAAGCAGAAGAAGACTATTTTATTCACTTGCTGCAACAACATTAAGTTGTGACTCTTATTAATGCAAGATGAAGATCCTCTACCTTTGGCAGTTAAAGTATGGGGTGCAGTAAGAAAAAAATAGATACAAAATTAAGAAAGAGAAAAGGTTAGTGATAAAAAAAGTGGAACCTCAAAAAGTATATTTTAATATAAGTTAAAGAGAAATAAATAGAAAATCACAAAGTCAAGAAATAATAAAGATAGAGGGTCAAAATTTGAAGAATATTCCTGTCTAAGAAAACAATAACTATAAAATAACTAGGCAGATAATAATATCTAACTAAAGAGATAATGTATCTAAAGAGTCCTGTTCACAACCATCACATTTCAATCATGTAACAGATTTCCTCTTATCTGGCTTGCCTTTACTCATTTTGGATGTGAAATTTAGTGTCAGTTAATTTAATGGATTGGGATGTTATTTCTGTAAGAACTACTGAAGCAATACCATCTACACTTTATTGAGAATTGGGTACAAATTCATCAGTTTGAGTTCTATATAAGTAGATAATTAAATGACAATCCTCTAGGTGTGTTCAATAAGTACATGTATTGATAACACACAGATGAGAGAGCAGTTGTTTGTTGGATTGTTACACATTTAAGACATGATCTGTACTAGATTTATTTCTATAGTAGCAGGTGTAAACTACTTGGATTCTCAGGAGCCTGTGTAATGACCATAGCAGCTTAAATACTTTTGGTGTTTCAGCATTCTTTTAAGCAAATGCTTCTTCTACATTTTTGCTGTTTATCTATTCTAATTTTTCTATTAAAATTGTTGTTTGTATATGATCTTAACTGGTGGAACTTCCATTGATGGAACTTCTTCGCTGTTAATTACTGTTGCATTCGCGTGAAAGTTGAGATTGAATACTGTCTTAATACCATATTAAATAAGACTTGGGGTGGTTGATATTATGAATGGATCTGAAAAAACATCATATGGCATGACGTCAGCAGAAGCTACGTGTCTATTGCAATGCGCCAAGTTAATAGTAGAGCTGATAACTGTTGTTTATCTCTGGCAGGATAGGGGGAATTATAGGCACTCAAGGAACGCAATTGTCAAGTAGAATGAAGCAGAAAAAGATCTCCTTACTTGGATCATTGAATGTACTTAGTTTTAGTTTTTTTGTATTTCTTTTTTAGTGCTTTCTTTCTAATCTGAGGGACCATATCTCGAATCTCCTGGTAGGCCTTGACACTTTGTTTTGATGTGCGAAAAAGAGAAAAGGGTTGAGTAATTGAAATTAGGATTGATGTTCAGAGTCACGTTTGAGGCTTCAAAATTAATACCGGCTTCAAACTTAATACCGATAGAATTTGGATTAAACGTGATTTATTTAGAAATGGTTGGGCTTGCTTTTTTAGCAAAAGAACATTCGAACTTTATATAATTCTTTTATTTTTGTATAATTTTTAATTTAGATAATTAAATTTATTAAATTTTAAAAATTAAATTATAAAATTGATAAAATCAACTGTCTATGAGCATTTTATTGCTTACACTTTCGATTTACATGATATACTAATTGGTTTGACATTGCTTTGAAAGAAAAAGGCTATTTCTTCTTGATAAATCTCACACAAATAGCAAGATCTTTACTTTTATATCATTTTGGATAGTTTAATATTAGAAAATAATTTTTAATTTATCCAAACAAATTTGAATTTCATAGTGAATCTCAACATAAACATATAAAAATTTTAATTTAATCAGTTATTTAAGAATAGATTCTTCTAAAATAATTCTATTTAAAATTAATTTTTAAAAATTTTATATCGAATAATTTATTCCTAAGTTATTTTAAAATGATTATATCGAAATTATATTAAAATTGCAAAACACGCGATGCATTCCACATGAACATTGGAAAAAGCGAACTGTATTATTGCCCACAAACAGCATCTAATCAAAATTCATTTGATCTAACAAAATTCAGTTTTGATCTACTTATTCAATAATATATTTTTTTGATAGTTAACGTGGCGGCAAGAAACCAACTAAATAGCTACATCTCGGTGAACAGAGTTTAAGAACATCAAACAGTATCGACAGCTCGAAAAAATTTTCAGCTGTGAAGCTCTCTAGGTGGATTTTCAAAGCTACATGTCCCCAGTTGATCGTTTTTAACAAATGAGGCCATCCAATAATACGTTTGAGCCAGAAAAAGAAGAGGAAAAATAGGTGACAAAGTAAAAAACAAACTAACAAACAAGAAAACAAATCTGACTGTAATTACTTTCCTCAGCAGCTTAGATACGATGCTCTCGGCTGCATATATATGACGGAGCAGACCATGTTAACTTCAACGGCAGCCTGAATTGGCCCCCTACTCCTTCATTTGTCTGTTGCTAATCTCAGCTTCTCTGTCGAAATCTTCGGTTACCCTTACCCCCTTGAGCTTCATTTGGCATGGAGGGTTTGGTTTCTCTGAAGGTTCCTTTTCAGGCCGTCCCATCCCTCTCTTCCAGACCCAGAAGGTGGTTTCCACCAACCCATGTGAATGTCTGCAGAGGAATCTCGTTTTCCACTTTCTCTGTTCAAGCACGGGTGAAATTTTGTTGAAGTTTTTTTTTTCTAATGATTTTATGTGCCTCATTATGCAATAATCTGGAATTATTTCATATATTTAACGTTTATGTTGGAGCTGGGTTAGTTATGGTTCATTGAGAACGGGAAAGATATTAGAGAAATGGAATTTGATTTCATTTTGATTGTCATAATGAAAATTTTATGGATATGGGGAAACCCGGGGGGTTTTATATTATGTTCTTTTAAGCTCGTGGTGCTCTGGCTCATATACTCAGATGGAGTCCATGGATGGTTCGGCTACAATAGCCACGTCAACTGAATCTGTGGCTGATGTTCTCAAAATGAAGGAGTGGGAAGTGGCAATGTTTCAAGATGAAGTTGCTGCCAGCCAAGGTATAAGAATAAGGAGAAGGCCGCCCTCTGGACCCCCTCTGCATTATGTTGGACCCTTTGAATTTCGGTTGCAGAACGAGGGCAATACACCACGTAACATTTTGGAAGAGATTGTATGGCACAAGGACACAGAAGTCGCTCAAGTACTAAGATTGATTTGCTTTGTGCTTTCTTTTTTTCTTGCTTTGAATTTATTGTTCTCAAGAACTTAAGTGCTAGCAATCCTGGGAACTAATTTTTCAGCTGAAGGAGAGAAGGCCTCTCAATATGCTGAAGAAAACCCTCGAAAGTGCTGCACCTTCCAGGGATTTTAAAGGTGCTCTAAGGGCAGCCAATGAACGAACTGGACTGCCAGGATTGATTGCTGAAGTGAAGAAGGCATCGCCTAGTAGAGGTGTCCTGAGAGAGGACTTTGATCCAGTAAGTCTATCTTGTGTTCTACTTAGATTTTGGATAAAATTGTTATTCAGAGCTTTATTTGCAATGACATCTAAAGTTGTTATTGACATCATGTGAATTATGTAAGAGTCAGCTGCAACTGGCTGGCCGCATCATTGCAACTTTGCTGGTTAGATTATACTATAAATAATTGGTTTTGATTTGGCTTCACAGAATACATTTTGTCACAGAACCAACTTTTCCAAAAGTTTAAACTATTAAATGTAATCTAAGAATAAGTTATATCACTTAGACTCTTACATGTCCTCTCACATGAAAGCCCTTTGAGCTTAACGTGTGGACAAAACATAAGACCACCAAATCTTGTACAAAAGTTCAATTTAATTTTGAAAAGTGGGGACAACAAGGATCAAACTCCTAACGACTTGGTTACAGAGACTCTAACATCATGTTAAAGAATAAACTCTTTCAAAAGTTTAAACTGTTAGATATAAGTTCAGGAATAGATTATATCTATTACACAGTTGTTATGGCATATCTATGTTATCTAAAGTTGTGTTTGCATTGATGGATCTTATTTCAAATTAGTTTCATCTTTGTATCTGATTCTGAATCTGTTTTGTTTCCCCTTTTTGATCTTTGTGAGGTGTAGCTCTGGAATAGAATATATTTCTACACACTTGTTATAGGATATATTCTAATCGTAAATAGTGTTTGTGGAGATAGATCTTGTTGTAAAATAGTTTCTACAACTTCGTGAGCATCTGAAGCTGTTTTCTTTTCCCCTTTTCCATCTCTGTGATGTTCACCAAAATAGATTCTTGCTGCCCGCATCTGTAATAGGCTTCCAGTTTGCTGTTACTCTTTTAATTGCATTAACAAAGTGAATGTTGTACTTCTTTCGTCTGTTTCCATTCCCCCAAGTTGAATAGGTTAGGTACTCCGACTTCTTCTTTCCACTGTGTCTCTCCATCATGTCCTTTAATGTAAATACTAACTTATATAAGAGTGATTGTGTTTCATGGTAGTATATAATTGTATACCACATGAGCATATATATATATAACCGGTTTCTATATAGCTCATTTGTTTCTTGTTTTGTCATTCATTGAGTACTTAGTCTACTGAATGTTTGTCACTTCGCCTAGTGAGCCTCCCCTGCACAGCACAATAACTTCTCCAACCCTCTTCTTGGTTTATGTTTTCTTCTCTTCATGGTATATGCCACTATTCTAAAGGTTTCTTGTGATAGGTTGAAATTGCTCTAGCTTATGAGAAAGGTGGAGCAGCATGTCTGAGTGTTTTGACAGATGAAAAGTATTTTAAGGTAAGCCAACTAACCTAGATTCCGTCCGAAAATCCTTACAACTTGAATTGTGCTAAGTGATATTTGGTTGGTTGAGAAGTCACCAATGATGTAGCTAAATAATAACTAACTCTAACTTGATCTTGGTTTTTATTAATCTAGGGAAGCTTTGAAAATCTTGAGTCAATTAGGAAAGCTGGAGTAAAGGTATGCTTTGTAAATTATGTTACTTTCTGATATTGGGTTCATTCTACTGTCTAATGCTTGGTGTAGGCCATGCTCATAATTCTGGTGGAAAAATATGCAGTGCCCTTTGCTATGCAAAGAATTTATTGTAGATGCATGGCAGCTGTACTATGCTCGAACTAAAGGTGCAGATGCAGTCCTTCTAATTGCTGCTGTTTTGCCGGATCTTGACATCAAATACATGATTAAGATATGCAAGATACTTGGACTCACTGCACTTGTTGAGGTAAGGTTATTTGTCATTACTCTGTTTATGTTGG
This sequence comes from Dicorynia guianensis, assembly GCA_037013595.1. Taxonomy (NCBI): domain Eukaryota; kingdom Viridiplantae; phylum Streptophyta; class Magnoliopsida; order Fabales; family Fabaceae; genus Dicorynia; species Dicorynia guianensis. Next base: position 32,707,483 of record JASUAB010000005.1, read on the forward strand.
GCTTAATGTCTAATGGACCTTTTTGAGTTACTGATATTTAATGTTGAGCAAATATTTATTTCCAGAGCCATTTTTGAGTTCATTATATGTTTAATATGAACTTATACCTGAAATTTACTATTTTTATTTTTGACTAGTGGAACAATAAACAATGAACTTTTTTAGTATAAGTAAACTTTGCTCGAAAGCAAGGTTTAGAATATCATTGAATTCAAAATCAAGTATTGAATTTAAAATCAAGTGTGTAATGTATATATTTATTTAAACCAAACCTAAATTGTTTTGTATTTATCATATTGACCATGTTTCTTTGTAGAAAAGCGTAAATCCCATGCTTTTTATTTAAAGGCATAATTAATTTTACTGCAACTTTGAATCCCATTTTTTTCTTTCTGGAAAAAAGCTCTTATGTTTGTTCAATATAAAAAAGTTGCTTTATGCATTTATTTGTTTCATCAACTGTTACCATTTGAGGAATGTCATCTCAGTCCTTCTATCATAACACAAAAGCATTTGATATAATTTTCTTAGATCCCTTAATGTGTGTGGCATGGTCCTTTGTTGTGTTATTTGACTATTTCATAATCCTAGGTCTACTGCATGTTCTCTCTTTTATTGCATGATGGCCAAGAGAAAAATCCTTTATTTTGATGCTTTGCGTGGTTACCCTTAGGTGCATGATGAGAGGGAATTTGACCGTGTTCTCAGAATAGAGGGGATTGAGCTTATTGGTATCAATAATCGTAATCTTGGTATGCATTCTCTCTCTCTCTCTCTATAGTTTTGTGCCTTTTTCTGTGTTTCCTTACTCCAAAACAAGAAAAATATGTGAATTGGCTTTTCCATGTGGCTTCAAATCCTTTATTGTTTTGATATGCTTATTTGGTGGTACTTTATATCTGATTTCATTTTGTTATTTTCTTTTCCAGATATGTTTGTTCTAGTTTCCTTCTTTCATTCAGTCCGTCTTCTTCCTTCTACTGAATTAGATTATCAGTTTCTGTGCTTTTTTTAATCTTGGTTTAATAAATTTTTTAAGACTTAAGAGTTTGTACTAACACATTTATTTGATTTGCTCCTATTTGATGTTCCTGCTTCGGTCAGAGACTTGTTTCCTTCAGCACTTTATTTGTTTGAGAAAAAGCATCAATAAGCGTATGGATGCGGAGCCTTTCTTTTCCTGCTCTCTCCAACCTCTCTATATCTCTCCCTGTGTGTGTATGTTTGTTATATTTGTTTCATGACATCAGAAAATATGTGATTCAGCTTCAAAATATGGACATATTATTAATCAAATACTACTTTAGGTTTCGACCTTTTTATCCTTGTTTAAATCATTGAACTTAGGTTACAACTGACCAGTTGTGGCTTATCTTCTTTTGATCCGCAGAAACATTTGAGGTGGATATCAGTATCACAAAGAAGCTTCTTGAAGGAGAGCATGGCAAAATTATCCGTGAGAAAGACATAATTGTAAGCAGTCCTTCTTTTTTTAATATAGAATTCCTTGGAAGAAGTGTAAAATTCATGGTGAAAATCCTGCTAATGGTGAGCATTTTTGTATAGGTTGTTGGGGAATCTGGTCTGTTTACTCCCAGTGATATTGCCTATGTACAAGAAGCTGGTGTTAAAGCTGTAAGTATCAGGATCTTTTATTTCCACGCTGGAATACCTGGTGAGCACCTTCAAAATAAGAATTGACATGTTCAACTACTTCCTAACAACAACAAAAACCCGTGACAAAACCAACTACTGTGGATCCCCTTCATTCGTTTCTCAACTGACACTGTTAATTGATATTTGGTAGTTTCTGTTTTGTTGTGGGGGGGGGGGGGGGGGAGAGAAAAAGAGAGAGAGAGAGAGAGAGAGACAACCTGTGCAGGTGGGGACCCTGCACATGTGGTATCTATCTCTCTCTGCAATTGAAGTATCAATTGACAAACTGAATGCAGAGAATCCAAACTGAAATTTGAATGATATAATTACTCGCAGGAGCAAACTTAGTAATGCTAGCTAGAAGAATGAAAAACAGATGGTGTAAATTTTAGTTTGATCAGCCGCATGACTTTTGTCTTTTTTACTATTACCAATGAAAGAACGCCAAAGTGGGCCGAGGAAGAAGTGTGGACTTCAGAATTTGAACCCCCCTCCTGATAGTTACTAATTGATACCCATGACCAATGGGACATTACCCCATTGGTCACGTGACTCATTTACCACATAATTCTTTATTTCCTTTATAGATTGAGCAATGCAGTATATAAACTTCAGTAACCTGTGCTCTTCTCCTGAAAGGGGAAAAAAAATTAACCCATGTGTCGGTCAGCTTGTGTCATTTGATGTGCCTTTAAAGTTACATTGTTATCATTTTGGGGCAGGTTTTGGTTGGAGAGTCTATTGTAAAACAAAGTGATCCTGGGAAGGGAATCAGCAATCTTTTTGGCAAAGATATCTCTTCAAATTGAAGTTAGTAATCTCCCCACAAAGCATTTGAAATTTCAGAGTTTGTTATAGTTCTCGCTCCACGGCCTTGTACCTTTGCTTGTAGCTATTTTTAATTCTCACCCTTTACAAACATGTACTAAGATAAATCATATGCATATTTAAATATGCGTTTGAATTGAAAACATCTAATTATATTAATTTGCAAAATATGTACACTTGCTGTATGCAGCTGGCATGACATTTATTGACCAAGTTTGACAACAAACCTTCTGTGGCCGTGGATCTCAATTCTCAATTTGAAAATGATTCTTGCAACTTTTATGAATGCATAGGACATGCATAAATCTCGTGTGTCAATATTATATCTTTCCTTGAGATTGATGGTGACGATATAGTCCACATAAATATTGTGTACCTTGTATAGTCCCAAAAGGTGTACATAACACTACTCTTCTCAATTCTATATGTTGTACTGTTATTATGGCATGAGTAGTGTATAATGCCCTTGCAAAGTGTTCGTAAATGCGTATTTGATTAGGCCATACCTATTTATTTGTCAACACACGTTTATTCTTACTAGAACATTACAAATTTATGTTTTTGAGAAGAATGATGACATTAGTATTGATTAGTAAAAGTTTTAGTACGATCCAGTTGAAATGTAATGGCTTAAAAGCGAGCATTGTGAAGATATTGTTGGGGTAAATAATATCACTCTTTGTAGATACGTCATTAATCACCTTGTTATAGCTCGTATAGAGTGAGAATTTATATGAAAATCTCAAGTTTAAGAAGCAATGAAAAGGCTTTGGGGAACTAAACAAATCAGTACATGAAAACTAAAAGAAAATTTTTAATACTCTTGTAGTAGGTACCCCTTTAGTTTAAAGTGGGACTCCAAAACTGCTATAAAAATGGTAATGGACTATTGTATCTTTGGGTGTTGTAATTTAATTTATAAAATTTAATAAATATAATAATTTAAATTTTTTTAAATGAAAGTTTGATTAACATTTATTTAGTAAATATAATAAAACCTTAGTTTAAAATTTAATTAACAATCACGAATAAAAATTAAATATATCTTTATTTGAATAGAGGAATAGATGTGTGAAAGTATAAAAAATTTTTTCAAAATTTAATTAGAAGTTGAATGCCAACTGTATGATTAATGGCAGTATGCAATTTTTAAATCTAATAGATTTATTCTTACAAATCAATAATGGAGGAGGAGACAATGATAAAGAAGGGAAGCTTGTTGAGTAGAATTTTGACTTATATCTTTTTAAACTGATTCCTTAAGTGATTATGAAGTTCACAAGAACAAACTTCCTATAATTTTATTTTGAAAGATGTGTACTTCTAAAATGTTGCCCAGTTGTTACCTAGACAGCTATCCTTCTCAATTGATAATAATTGAACCAACATCTACACGGTTTTCCAAGTTATCTATTAAACTATTCCTTTGATTCCGCCCGTGTTTGTTTGTTACTGACTTCATAAACTTATATTATTGAAGAGTTTGCTCGCCAGCCCCAACCAAGACCTATTCTAAACGGGTCCTGGAAAATGAATTATTGTCTTTTTGTTTTTGGTGAGAAAAATAAACTGCTGTTGTTCTCAAGAGCAAGATAGCATTATTTGCTTGCTGCTTTGAGCTTTCCCCATCAATTAAGTCACCATCTTATCTTGACTTGTTTTGCCATATCGCGTAGAGTAGGCAACGTTTCATATTTTAAAACCTAGTGAACTTTTTCTTTGATGGTCCAGGAAGAACAGGAGAGGAGATTAATTTTATATGGCAGCAGTCTAGCAGAAACTATTTCTTTTGTTGTATTCAGAAGCAGGAACTAAAAATGACTTTCAGCTGTTTGGTTAAAAGTTTTGACCTTAAACTTTTGGATACTCCCAGACTTTTATGGTGTCATGGTTGTTTGGGTGGTTAAAGCGGAAATGAAGAAGGGAGGATGAGTGACTGTAAAGATTTTCTGGGAGAGAAAGCAGTAAGGAAATTTAAATGATATGTTCAGTTCTAACTTGTAAGTATGAAGGTTCCACCAGGAATTCAAAATATTACAAATTTACAATAACATATCTGCTACATGTTTTTGCACACCAATTTTCAGCACTGTTCTTGCAATTTGGATAATACACTCCATCTGGTTATTTTACTGATAACGAAAACTAACATAATAATGCATAAGTTAATCATTACATTGCAACTTTAATGATATCACACTGGAACGGTTCTGGCATTAGAGGAGACTTGCTGCTCAGCAGTCTGACCAAATTCTTCTTCATTCTCTCCACTCATCTCCTCCAAAGATTTTCCCTTTGCTTCTGGCACAAGGAATGTAAACAACATGCCCACAAAATTGATACAACCAAGCATAATCAGAGAATCCTTCATCCCAATTCCAGTTGGGTACCCTGCATCTGTTTCTTTAGGGTTCTTGCTCTGGGCAGCATACAAGAACCCGAATGCACCCACAATCGCTCCAGCTTTGCCGGCCGCGGATGATATTCCATGGCAAGTAGACCTCAACCTTGCAGGGAAAATCTCTGCTGGCACAACAAAAGTGGTTGCGTTTGGACCAAAATTGGCAAAGAAAAATGTCAATCCGTACATCACAAGAAACCCAATTCTGTTGTCTGGCTTGGTCCAATGATCGTATGGAATTGCAAGAGCAAACATGAATACTGTCATGAAGAAGAAACCCATAAGCTGGATGAAGAAACGTCCCAAATAGTCTATGAAGGCCACCGTGAACCAGTACCCAGGCACAGTACCACATAGTGCTATTAGTACTTGTGCTCTTGCAACCCTGTAAACCTCTTGAATCGCATTCATTTTTCCTGCCGCGGGGAGCCACCCAACCTTAGTGTAGATGTCTTTCTGGAAAAGGTTAGAGCTGTAGTAAGCAATGTCTAATAGAAACCAAGTGGTAGTGGTTCCAAGCAGGTGCATCCCATGTCTTCGAGCAAATTCCTTAGAGAATAAACCAAAGTTGTTGCTATCTCGCGTAGCTATTTTGTCCACCTTCTCCTGTTCTGCTTCAATCTGAACTTCTAATACCTGTGCCATGTCTTGTGCAGCCTGTTTTGCGTTCCTGGCAACAAGGGCTGTGTATCGGGCTGTCTCGGGCATTTTCATTCGCCAGTAGTAAGTAAGGGCAGCAGGGACTGCACCAAACATCAAGATTATGCGCCAGACATAGTCAGCTTGTGGCACAAGGGAGCCTGCTTTGTTTTCATTATATGATGGAGCCGGGTATGCGTGATCGAATGCAGTGGAAACAATGAGGGAAACAATCCCACCAACTAAAATTCCGAAGCCTTGCATAGCGAACACAGCAGCGATGAATGCCCCGCGAGTCTTCTTGTTGGCATATTCTGACATGATTGTGGCAGAGAGTGGGTAATCACCACCAATGCCAAATCCAAGCCAGAACCGGAAGAAGCAGAGGGTGGAGATTACACCCTTTCGGCTATGACCAAAAGAAAGGCCAGAGGCAAGAGAGGAGACAACCATAAGAGCAAGAGTTAAGCCATAAACTCTTTTCCTTCCCATCTTATCACCAAGCCAACCAAAGAAAAGTTGACCAGCTAGAGTGCCACAAAGGGCAACACCATTAACAGCCATAGACACGCCTGGGGGCAGGGTACCAGGCTTTTCTGCATTTTCCTTTGTGTAGTAGATTCGCCCAAGCAACTTCGTAACATTGGCTATGCTGAAAAGATCATACGCATCTGTGAAAAACCCCATACCAGCAATAACAATGGCAGTGAAGTGGTACCATTGTGTCTTGGCCACATCGAGGGCATTTAGCACTCCCAGTTGACTGGACATTGCTAGATTTGTGAGCTGAAATTATACTGTTTCTGGGCGTTCCTCCAACTGTTGATTCAAGAAATTCTGACAGAGGAACAAGAAGAAGTTATGAAACAAAATTAGCCATACAGAAACTTGCAAGACTTATGAGCCAAGCGATATTCTATTTATTTTCCTCTTCTACGCGTTTTTTCGTACCTATAAACCAGAGTGGGCCCCTGTATAAGTTGATTTTTATGTACTCATGCGTAGACTTTGACTAAGGAATTGATATTTGAGTCTTTTGGAACGAATTGTCAGCACATTACTGATTAAAGGTACGTTGTTTCAAACTTGGACCCATGCCGCAAGTTGTAGCCTTCGAAGAAATTGGCATGGTTGCGGAAAATTAAATATTGAAAATTAAAAGGAAGATGCAGGGCAGCTGAGGTGTCTGGGTCAATATTATTAGGCTTGGCTTTAGCGGGAAATGAATAATTTGGCAACACATCTTGGACCAAAGTAAACTTTTTACTCTTTTCTTCCTTAGGCTGACGTCTATATGTCTAAGTTTCTAAACTATGTAGCTGTGTGAAAGAGAGAGTGATAAGGAGAGAGAGTCACCTGTTTGATGAAATTAAATGCTGTAGAGGAACTGTGAGAAAATTGGGAAGAAAAATGAAGTGCGTCTGCGTTGAGGATGGAGGAGGCAAGTTGAGGAGTGGTCAGATATATATAAAGTGCAACTCATCCTACCATCCTTGGACCAAAAAAAAAAAAAAATCTGAAGGCTCATGTTGCATTCAACTCTGGCGTATATCTCTGGCATATACCATGATTCCCTCAAATTTCAAATCAATTATAGTCAATATTTACACACAAACCGCATAAAATGATACATTCTGTTATTTTCGTCATGTTTTTGGAAGGATATCAAAATGCAATTGCTACGAAAAATGACATTCGTGAATACGCATGCTATTTGATTACTACGCGTGTTATTTGATTAAGTGAGTCTCACAATTACGTATTTAAAATATATTTAAGTAGGTCCCATATTTATGTGTTTAAAATATATTTATTTTTTTAATAAATTATTTAAATTGTACTATATAGTTTAGCCTGCGTGTTGAATATATGTAAACGATGATGTAGCATGTTTCTTACCTATCAACTTCTAGCCACATAGCCATTGTCATTTGCGATCATTTGGAATCCAAAATCATAAATCATCCTAAAATTTAACATTGATTTGTCAAATAGTTTGAAGTTTCGTGTCCCCTGTGAGAAGTTCTTCTTGGAGTTTCGTGTACCTTTATTCATCTTCGAATAAAATCACATTTATATTTGTCAATTTTATGATTCAATAGACTGAATTCTGGGCCTGAGGATTGAGAATTATTCCATTAAAATATTATAATTTCTACATAAAATCAGCATAATTTTGGCGAAGATGATAAAATGATTCCCAATCTGCAAGTATGGTTTTGCACAAACGGAAGTGCCACACAATATTCTAAGTGAGAACTTTAAATTGATGAAAAACTTCCCACCCGCCGAAATGTTAACTACAAAATTTTTAATAAAAACTTTTCGCTGTCAAGTTAGTGGATAAGTCTTCTTCGTTCATTGAAAGGCAACTCGTTGTCGTTGTTATGATGTTTTTTTAAATTTTTTGTAATCTGTAAATTTCAGGACTTGAATTATTTAATTTTTTATTTTTAAGAATTTTTTATTTTTTATATTTAAATCTATGAATTTTAATTTTTTTATTAATTTAATTTTTTAAATTTTATCTATAACTCTCTCTTACCACAGATTATAATTTTCAAACTAAAAGTTACCTAATCCTATTATAAATTTGAGGGGCTAGTCTTGATTTTTATTTACCATTATATATATATATTTCTTAAATTAAAATTAATTTCTCATAAAAATATATAAATATAAAAATAAAACTGATTCAAATCAATTGAGTACGCAAAATTTCCCCCTTTCACTCCTAATTTGTACATGACAAACCAGATTATTAGTTGCAAGTCATACATAAACACTCAAAACACCTGGTAATATAGACAAGATGACGCGTTGTAAGTTAAAAATGCATAATCTAAATGTTTTTTTTAATTAACATAAGAAATATAACGTGTTAAGTACATTAAAAAAATAGCACGCATTGAATCCTTAATCATCAAGTCTTACTATAATTTTAAATTAAATCACTGGTCATCGCTTCTAATTTTTTACTTAAAAAGCAATCATGCATGCAGACGATAAACAAGCAAAACCCTTTTCCGCATTTCGTTTTCTTTTAATGTAAAACTTTCCTGCTTTTTGGAACAAAACCAGGACCCACTTGGAAAAATCTTAAAGTTTAGTATGTATATTTTAGGGTAAGGAAATTTTTAAATTTTGAGCTGTCATTTGTTGTAATTTTATTTTGTTAGAATTGTTTTAATATGTAATTTAAATTAATTAATACTTATTATGTTAAATTTGACATATTAATTAAAAATGTACTTGATTTTTATTGTATAAAATTTGTTATTATGCCATTAAATTGGTGAGTTACAGTAAATATTTTTTAATAATAAAGTTGAATCTACTCTTTTATCCTATAAAAATCTATATATTTATAACTTTTTCATTAAGTCATAAATGAGGAGAGGGAAATAAAGGCTTTGATTATGCATGTACGGATTATATGTAGTTTCATATAATTACTTTTTCAGATTTTTTAATTTAGATCTTTTCTCTAACAATATTGTTTAATAAAAATTTGTGTCAAATAGCTGTAATAATAAATTCAAGATAAGCATCTCATATCTAATTAATTATTTTAATTTATATAATTTTAAGTTAACTTAGATTTATATAAAAATTCTTATATATAGAGTATAATATATAAATTAGAAAATTATTATTTAAAATTTTAACCGAAATGGTTAAATATAAAAATATAGAATTTATATATTAAATTTATTTTAAAAATAATAAAAATAATAAAATAAAGACAAAAATGTTATTGAAACACGTAAAGAATACGAAAAAGTTTTTAATACGTCAAGTGACGTAATGTATAATCATATGGGTCAGATCTTACTTATAAAATTTTTAACGTATATTCGACATATCGCAGCAGAAAATATCAAAATAGACGCGCTCAATACACAATTCATAGAAGATGCCCAGAAATAAAAAACGAGGCTGCCGCTTTCCCATGAACGCGGCAAGTTCGTATTTTTCTTCAAGATGTTACTTCCCAAGTGGTGGACGGACATGATTGCCGGCAAACCAATGGTAAATTGGGTACCTAAACATTGTGGTATGACTAAATTATTATAGGGTTAGGTAATGGGACTTTAAGAAATGAGACTGAGCAGCAACCTCCGTCCGTTAATTAGCCATGACACGTTTCATCAGCTCGTTGCCTTCACATTACCTATCTTTGTCTGTGTTCTCGTTGTCATTGTTGTTCTTTCGGCGGACGGTGACCTCCAATTGGCACAAAATAGGACCATACAGTATGCTACGTGAAGCCCTTACTGGCCGTTGGATAATTTTGACAAATTTTGTGCTTCCATATTTGCTGTTCGATTTATGTACAACTCAAATAATATTTCTTACACATTGAAATTTTACATAACGTCTGCATAACGCAAAAAAAAAACATATTAATTTTTATTAATATATTATGAACAATTCAATTAACAATCAATCTTTAATATTTAAATATTATATAAATCTTGTATAAAATCCTAATACGTAAACATCATTATTTTACAACTTCAAAATAACTTGTCCCACTTGAACAAGCAAAGATGTAAAGTTAATCAACATCAAAGCATTATTGCCTTTAATCTTTTTAAACTTTTACCTTATTCAATGTATATTGTGGGAAATGTTTTTTGTATTGCATTATTCTTTTTCCCTTTGGGTCAATCCAAGCAGATTGGCATGTGTGGAGTTTGAAATGAATGTTTATGAGAATTTAACTTTTTTTTTTTGGGTGATAAGGGGTTATAATTAGGATATTTTTTAAGGAAAGGAGAATAAAGAAGTATCGAACCCATAAACAAATTTTTGAAAACAATGGTGCTAGTTGAGTTAGAAGCTCATTGGCTATGAGAATTTATCTTACAAGAATCTTTTAATGAATTTTGCATAGAAGAATGTAAGGTGAGGAGCAAAGGACAATATCATGTTGACAACAATATATGTAAGTTTGGCAAAGATGATAAAATGATCCCAATATCCAATAATGTTTTGGCAAATGGAGGTGCCTCAATCAAAAATTTTTTTTATGACATAAAAATAAACAAATTATTTAATATACATAAAATTTTACTTCTAAAAGAAAGAAACAAAAAACCTTAAACAGCACAATTATATGCTATTTCGCAATTAAAAATGTTAAGTGAAAACTGTTTATATTGATGATTGGTACTTACCAATTTGAACATCACAGACCAGTTTATTAGTTGTAAGTCTTACATGCACAGTCAAAACAATCATTAACATAGACAAGGTGACGCGAACGTTGAATGCAAAAATTGATCAATCTAAATGTTTTTTTATTAGTATAAGAAAGCTAACGTGTTAATTAAGAACATTAAAAAAACATGCATGCGTTGAGTTCTTAATCAAATCTTATTATAATTTTAAATTCAAGTACTGGTCAACTTCTAATTTTTTACTTAGAAAGCAATCATGCAGACGATAACAGGCAAAACCTTTTTTCACTTTTTTTTTCTTTTACAAAAAATTTCTTTACTTTTTGGGAGTAGGCCCCATGACTTACTCTCAAAAATATTCTGTAAAATGTTAGTTACATATACATTTTAGAGCATAATATGTATAATGGAGAATCATTATTTAAAAAATAGAATTATAATTTTTTAATTTATATATTTTTAAAATGTATTTATATTTTTAAAATTCAAAGATAATAAAATAAATTAGTATTTTTAAATTCAGACCGAATTGGCCGATTCAACCAGTTCAACCAAAAACCGAATTCTTGTTTGGTCCAAATTCACTATTATGAACAAAAAATATGAGAGGAATTGAATATAGATATTTATTAAAAGGACTCAATACATTATGAGACTTGAATAGTGAGGAAATTATATTAGTGATCATTTTTTATTATATTGTTAAATCTAAATTTAGATTTGTAATTATATTAAATAATTTATTAGTAATTCAAATATAATTAGATTAAATTTTAAATATTATATTTATAATATAGTTATAAAATATTTTATATTATTTAATTTTTATATAATTAACAAATGATCTCACTAGTTCAATGATCAATTTAAATTTAAAAACATTGAGATAAATAGCAAATATGCTAATGCGAAGTATTCCCAAACATGCAAAATATGCATAAAATTTTTTACCACCGTCAAATAGTGATAGAACATACAATTATGTATGTGTTCCACCATCATCTAATGACGGTGAGATTTTTACATAATTTTTATGTATTTTGGAGTAAGCGCTCAATAATTAAGATTTTGTCATTCCTATAATTTTATTTATATTTAATTTTTATAATATAAAATTTAAATTATTAAATTAATTAATTTTTATAAGACTTAATATATTTAATAATATTATTAATTAAATAACAATTTTAACCATTATTTTATGAACTTATCATTTCTCCAATGAATAACCAATATACATATAAGAAGGCGAGAAATATGACAGGAGGTAGCCGCTTTCCCGTGAACGCGGCAAGCTCGTTTTTTTCTTCAAGAACTTGATTATGTTACTTCCCAAATCGTGGTCAAACATGACTGCTAATGGGACATTGGGTACCTAAACATTGCGCTATGACTATATCATTAGAGGGTTAGGCGATATAGCACTTCAACAAATCAGATTAATTAGCAGCAAACCCCTGTTAATTAGTCAGGACTTGTTTCATTAGTTCATTGAATTCACATTACCCACTTTTGTCTGTGTTCTGATTGTCATTGTTTTTCTTTTCTGCATATGGTAATTGACGCAAATTAAAACAGAACCATATGGTATGCCGTTGGATAAGTTTGACAAAGTTCGTGCTTTTCAAATTTGCTGTTTAATGGAATAATGCTATTTGTACATAAATATATTACATAATAATTATATAATAAATAAATATCAGTCATTAATTAAATTTATTATAATATACTAATAAAAATGATAATTTTTATTTATTTATTATATCACTAAATTTATTATAATACGCTGTTACTCGTTGAAGCGCTCTCCAGACAAACTTGTCCCACGTGAACAAGCACGGTTGCCTTTAATCTTTTTAAACCTTTACCTTATCCGATGGCAAAGAGTTTGTATTACATTTTTTTTTCTGGGTTCAGTATTACAGTATTACAGTATTTCTTTCTCTTTTGGTCAGCCCAGATTGGCATATGTGGGCTTTATATTTCATTAAGTTATGAGAATTTATCTTATAAGAATCTCTTAATGAATTTGTATCGAAGAGTGTGAAGTGAGGAGGGAAGGACAATATCACGTTGACAACAATAATTGACTGCTGGAAGTTTATCAAAGATTTTTAAAATATATTTAAATATTATTTTAAAAACAATAATATTACATATAGCCCACTCAAAAAAAAAAAAATTACATATAGTCACTTTAATCTGCAAGTCCTTCACATACTTTCATTTTTTTTTTTTGGTAAGAAATTTTCATCTTATTAATTTTATTCCTTAAAGAAACTCAAATGGAGTTGTTTGTATCGGACATATTTGGTCTCTTAATTGATGGATAAAATTCAGCAGACTCCTTAATGTGGCCGCCACTGGCCATGCCTTGTTGCCATTCTGTGATGGTCAACTGGAAGGACTGGACCATATCCTTATCTTCCTTCACGGACACTCCTATTTAATGGTCATATTTTGATGAGCCGTTCTTTCTGGATAACATTTACGCCTCTTGGATGTTGGCTTTGTGGAAAATGTATGTGCATAGAGCTTATGAATAGAATAATGGAAAATTTTAAGTTCATTAACAAGTTTTTATTAATATTTCACAAAATTAATATGGGTATTAAATCTTATAGATTTTATAATTTAATTGTAAAATTTAATATATGTATAATAATTTAAATTTTTAAAATAAATATTTAATAAAATTTAATTTATAAAAAATAACATAACTCTAAAATGATTAACCTTTAACTTTAAGGTTAGATCAATTGATTAAATCATTTTTAAACTTTTAAGGAGAATATAATTTGATAAATATAAGTTTAAAATTTTCAAATTCATATGTCTAAAGGTACATGAAAAATTTTATAATTTTAAAAATATAAATATATCTAATGAAAATAAAAAAAATAATTAACCCTTAAGTTTCGCTCGCAGAAAATAATAAATGCAAAGCGCTGGGTTGGTTTAGGGAACTGCCCTCAGTGGACTTAAATGTCAGTTGAAGGTGCTGCTTTCGACGGTGGGGACAAGTCTACCCACTTGAGATCACCAATTGAGTTATTGCCACATGAGCACCGGTGGGAACACTCTTTACACAAACACGAATTAGATTTTTTAAAGTGAAAAAGGAAAGTTTTATAAAGTGAAATGTAAGAAAATATATGATTAGTTATGAAAAAGTAAATGATAAATATTATTTGATATTTATAAATAAATATTTATTTATTTGTATTTTATAATAATTTTAATTATTTTTTATCAATAATTACTTATTTATATCTTATTTTATATAATATATTTCTCACTTTAAAAATTTTAATGTAAATTTTTTTATTACTCATATTAAATAATATTATATTTTTTAATATTAAATTCTTGTAGTTGAAATCTTAATTAACAAGTGCAAATTTTAAATATTAAATTATAAATTATGAATTATAATTCATAATATTTAGAATTTAATTAAGAGATAAAGTTTATAATTTAAGATTTTAAAATTTAAAAATTTAAAAATTTTAAATTTTAAATTTTAATATTTAAAATTTAAATTTTAATACAATAGCGTAAATAGTGTAGTGCCTAGTCAAAAAAAGTAATGCAAACAAATCATTCACATGTTTTGATGGGAAAGGTTGTAAATACTTAATATTGTAGTAGGATTGCAATTTTCTTCCCTGGACTATGAGCGCTTAAATTAGTTAGAAAGAGGGGAGACAAAACTATGAAGCAATATTTGATTGTTTGGTTTGCTGACAACCTCCATATATCTGTATCTTTATACTCATTGTTGCAGTTCACAGACATATTGGTTGTATCAGTTTCTTTCCCGCTTTTTTTCTTTTATCAAGAGTAACGAATTCTTCGTATTATTCTCGTATTTTGATGCCATGTGTAAAACTTATGGTGGATGATGTGGTACACATTGTGATAATAGTCGACAAATGACTGATGACATGTAAATTGTGATGTGTCTTGCTACGTGATGCGTGACATCTATATATGTAATGATGTGTCAGGAAACGTGGCATGTTAAGGTGATGTGACATAATTTAAATGATGACATGTTAAAGGTAAGGATGCATATCTAACATGCAACATTTATGCGTTATAGGTCATCGATTTATACATGTGATAATTATGTAAGTGATAATGTGATATCTACGTTGTCTTATGATGCCACCTGTTGTATTTAGATGCCACTAGGCTGACTGGTGCCATTGTTTGTTGCTATATGATTGTCTTGTAGGTGATGTTGTACTGAAGATTGTTACACAGAGCAAACACTTGTCATCCTGGACAGCGCATGGTGTACATGGATGTAATGATGTGGTTATTATTGTGCCACGTGATTGCCATGTGGAATGGCTGGATGATGTGTCTTGCACGTGTTTAATTACTTGGCTTACGTGTGTATTAAAGTGACAAATTAGAACCACGTGGCAGCCATTTGTTAATTTGGTTATTACATGTCTGCTTGGTGGACAATGACGTGGCTATCGAGTTGACATGTTGTGGTACGTGGCTGCCATTGTGACGCGCAGATGAGAATGGTTGGCCTGCTGATGACATGTTGGAAAGTTCGTGGGAACTGCCCATTGGGTGAATGTGCTGTATCATCCAATCACACGCTGACAGACAAGCCCAACGATGAAAACTTCAAAACTGGATAAAACTGGGTTCCCTTTTCACTTTCTTTCCAACTTAACGTCGTACGGTTGAACCCCAACTCCACTTGTTCAAACGTTGTTGTATGTCAGCAAAACGAAACTCAAAACCAAACTAGCAACTCAGCTCAATCCAATTTCTTCTTCTCGTTTCTCCGGCTTCCACAAAGGTATAATTTTCTTTTCCAATTTCTAGATCTGTCTAAACTCTGTTTTGATTTAGATTTTTTTTTTTTTTGGTTGGCATTCGTTCATATGATATATTCTGGGTGTTATTCTCATGTTTTGAGCAGATGGAATTGTGGTGGTGGGGTTCCTGGAGGCAAGTTTTGGTCTTTGTCTTAATTGGGATGTTGTGGGGCTTCAAATTGTCAGAGGGGATTAGATTTGTGATAGATAGAGACGAATGTTTCTCCCTTGATGTCAAATACGAGGGTGACGTTGTCCATGCTTCTTTCGTTGTTATTAAAGCTGAATCTCCCTGGCATTATGCCGGCGACGGTGTCGATCTTATGGTATGTTCATTTTGCTGCATCATGCTCTTCAATTTAGTTTAACACTACCTGTATCTCTAGTGTTAAATGTTTCGATGGGTAATAGTATATGGGATGTTTGCAACTTTTTTCTATCTTTCATTTTCCTTAGCGATCTTTTTTATGTGTTCCGAATTCTCTTACAAGTTCTTGGTGGATGGTGTAAATACTAACACTTCTGTCATCGCTATGGGAAATACATGTGCCCATATAAATGCATAGAATGCTTGCTGGTAAGATACTTGATAGCCTAAGGTGCTATGAAGCCCCAGAACTTTATTTTGGACATCGTAACCATACCTTTATTAGATGCAAAACTCGCACGAGAATTATATGGAACTTTCATTACAAAATTACCAGTATAACCGTACCTGTATCGAATACATATTTGTATTAATACTTGTGCAACTTAGCTAAGGTGTAGTTTATTTCAATGTATTGAGATATGAATTTGTTTGAGGTGTGTTACCAGAAGAGTTACACTTTATATAGGAGTTTTAATTTCGCATGCTTAAAGTTGATTACAAGCTGCATGACCTCAAAAAGGACCCATATATTTCATCTCTTAGGGATATTTGTATCTTTTAGACCGTTGATGTCTTTGGGTTTGCATGATGATACAAATTTTGGAAGTGATTACATCTGTATGAGCAATATTCATTTTTTGAAGTCTATTCATTCTCCTAATCAGGAGAAAGCGTTTTCCTTGATGAATCCATTTGTAGGTCTACAGCGCCCCTAAGCTCAAATCTTTTGTTTGGACAGCGGGTACCCCATAGGATTAATAAAAATAAAAGGTTTCAACTTCTTAGATCTCACGCTACTGTCTCCCCTGTTATCAGTGTTGTCTTTAAAGCTAGTTCAGAAAGAGGTGCCAATTTATATTTGCATTGCCCAGCAGCTACTTTCTCAGGGCAAAATCTGATTGAAGTTCCTTCTGATTATTGAACACGTCCTTATATTTTGAAGCAGTTTCTCTTGATATGTTTTGAAGATTTTGAAAGGAATAAGAGGACTAAATTTTTTTCCTTTCCCCATCAGTTTCTTAGTCTAGGAGGATTCTCATTGTTCTGTTCTACGTGAATCTCTTCTTCAATTATGAATATATGGTCAGAGTTCCTATTGTGTCAACTAAATGTGGAGGTGGATTTATGATATTTGTTATTGATAGGAATTTCATTATTCTAATTATATGCAGAGAACCGCATAAACATGATTACTATGGGTTTTTTCTATGTCACTGTAGGGTTCAATTATTAAAGCTAACAACGTTGTTTTCTCTGATATTTACTTCTTGAAGTTTTTATATATGTCTTGTTCATACTTAAGGGCGATAGAAGAGAACTGTCTATGTACCTCTTTACTATAACATGAACCTCTAGTTCTTTTAGGATCTTGAGAGATCTTGTCAAACTTATATCCCATGCTGGAAATATTAACTTGTTGACCGTGCAAACTATTCTGCTCATCTGCTGTTTTGAGGAAATTAAAGTGAAAATGCATGCCATTTAAACTCCCAAGGAGATGACATTCGCGTCATTAGTTCTCGGACTTTTTCTGGAGGGTTAAAACAGTTCAACTTCTTTAAGAAAGAATGATACCAGTTCAGAGAGAAATGCATGAAGTCTAGAAAATTAAAATATTTTCTGGTCCATATTCATGCCTTGTGGGATCTCTATTAGTTATGGTGCGCCGCCCGACCAAATATTTGTACATACTTTCTGTGAAATTTGTCTTCAGTTGGGAACTCATATGCTACCGTGTAAGAATTTCAGGTGAAGGGACCTTCTGGTGAGCAAATCAATGCCTTCCACGACAAGACCAGTGACATGTTAGAGTTTACAGCTCGCCATTCAGGAGTCCATAAGTTCTGCTTCACCAACAAGTCTCCTTACCAAGAAACAATTGATTTTGATGCACATGTTACTCACTTCTCTAACTTCGAGCAACATGCAAAGGATGGTAAAGCCCTCAGCTATTCAGCCCATTTGTCTTTATCTTTTATGGTTGCTGTTTTAGAGTA
Source organism: Dicorynia guianensis (assembly GCA_037013595.1). Classification (NCBI taxonomy): domain Eukaryota; kingdom Viridiplantae; phylum Streptophyta; class Magnoliopsida; order Fabales; family Fabaceae; genus Dicorynia; species Dicorynia guianensis. The sequence goes on from JASUAB010000005.1 coordinate 32,725,407, forward strand.
CAAATCACTTCTCTTTATGCTGCATGGATGTCTATAAAAAGTTACAGAACTATCATGGAAACTTTTCTTGATTTCTGCAGAGCATTTTAACCCTTTGTTAGAGCAGATAGGTAAGTTGGAGGAAACTCTTTACAACATTCAGTTTGAACAGCATTGGTTAGAGGCACAGACTGACCGCCAATCAATAGGTACTATTCAAGTGCTTAATTTGTTTTTCTTAAAAATTTTAGCCTATACATGAAATTTGAGCACTCACATAATATCAGTTACATATACTCACTTCAAATGCATAATACAAGCCTAGTTTATGTATTTTCTTGTTTCCTATTCTCAATACCTTTCTAAAACCTGTGTCCAAATTTATGATCCCATCCCAGTTCAACTAACCATACCATGAGGTTGCCTTACAAGGAATAACCTTTCCTCTCACTGAGTTCTGACTTCTTCATGTTTGCAAACAACTCTGTTACTACCCATTCCATAGCTAACTGCACTCCCGGCCCTCTATTTCTACAATCTAAATCTCATAAAAACCTCACTTTAAAATAATTTATATCACTAAATTTATTAAATCCACAATTAAACTCTGAAATCCAATAGGTCACAGCTATGCTTAATTTCGTGAGAGTTTCTTCCCATATTTTTAGGCAAGATTCACATCATTATATTACTGCACTCCAACTTGATTGAATGGATCAGACAAGACAAGGAAGTTATATTAGTTAATAGCCACAAACATGTCTTCTTTATCACTTCAACTTTTCTTTGGTGGGAATATAATTATCATGTTCACAAAATTTTTGGAATTCAGTGAATGAAGCAATGAGCCGGAAAGCAGTATACAAGGCAATCTTTGAATCATTAGCACTACTTGGGGCTAGTGCCCTCCAAGTCTATCTTCTGCAGCGCTTGTTTGAACGGAAGCTTGGAACATCTCGAGTTTAGAGGTACTAAATGCTTTGGGAGACTCTAATGTTACATACTAACAACAGTAGTCTTAGTTCAACTTTTTCTTTTCTTTTTTACTTGAGAATTTGCTTAATTTTTATTTTGAGAAACGCTATTTCACCCGAAGAAGCATACCGAACCGCAATATTTATCTTGTACTCAACACAAATCAGTTGCTGGGCAGCTCTCCATTGAATGTTACAGGGATTTTTAGGGTTACTCCCTTTGTTTCCCCTGCCTAAGATGTTATGGCTCATAGCAAAACTAATAATATTAGCTTCAAGGTTTAACATTAGTAAATTAATTTGGTAAAAAATAAATTGTATGTTATGAACTTGGGACTTAGATTACAGTTAGTGAAATGATCTAACATCTAATCACTGTTTAAAGTTGCCAAGAAACAGGTTGAACTAATCAAAATTTAGCTTTTAATTATTTTATTTAAAAATTATAATTTATGAATGTAATGCCTAATTTCTTTCAAAAATTACAATGTTAGTTTCGTCATTTAGTTATTGTTTTTTTTCAATATTTTGTTGTACTCTTTTTTTTTTGAAAAAAAAAATTCCAATTTGAACAAACTGCAACTGTATGTTCTTTTCAGTTTCCAGACATTTGCGATATAAATACAATGTAATTCCTGTCCAAGTAAGATCTCACTTGCTAGCTTGGTAATCTAATGAAACAGCCTAGTATTATATACCAGTCTAATACTAAAGTGGTAGAGAACTTCTGAGAAAATTTTGATTTTGTAATTTATATATTCATTTTCTTTGTACTCTCTATATTTCTCTATAAATTACAAATCATAACAAACGTGATACGCTTGTTTTTAATAGCTTAGATTTTTCACAAACTCATCACATATTAATTCTCTAAAGGTATTTCAACGTAAGCAGAATAAAAAAAAAGTTTGTTCGGTGCATAAAAGAAACAACTAGAATAGATTAGGAGAAGCTGCGAAAGTACCCCGAAAAGAAAAATAAGTCAGTACAGATTGTGTATAGACGAACTCAAAATTGGAGTTTAAGATGATATAGAACTCTGGTGTGGTTATAAGCCAAGGCATAAAAATATTCATACATAAGCATCTAGCAGTAACAATCACTTAAACGTTTCCATTCAGTGCAAATCATTCATGTTATTTAGCACCTCCCAGAAACCCAATTAGAGGCTGTCATACTGATAATCTTTACTCCCTATGTAAATCTGCCCAAGAAGCTATTAGTCAACTTATTACTGGCAACATCAGGGCTACAATGTTTTGGTTCATGACCCCCTGTGCCGAGCTCCAGTGATTATCCAAGCCCTTTGTAGAGAGCGATTGCTAATGATATGATGTGAACATTTTATGATAGCAATGCTTTGCCTTTAGGAGTTATTGGTACTCATACCATGAAGGATTTGGAATGATAAGAATGAAGAAACTTCAATGAGAGAGATTGGGTTGAAAGATGACTCTGTCCAAGGATTTCACAAAATTGGGATGATTTTAGACAAGCCATCTTTTGTGTCCTTGTATACCCATTCTTTTCTGCTTAAAATAAAGTTTTAATGCTATGAAGCATGGAAATCCTAGTTACATAATAGTCAAATTATTACAGAAACGTGATATGCAACCGCCCAACCGATTCATATTATCCCCAACTTTCTACTTTAAGCGAAGCAAGAATAGAGAAAACGTGCACAGAAATGGCTGCTACATCCGCTTCATGACAGGAAAATGGGAAAATGTCATAATCTCAAAGGCCAATGAATTCTTGGAAATTGGAAACCAAAGCAAAGCTTTAGGAATTCTTACTATAGTGTTTTTAGTATCGGTAACATTGTAACCATTTCTAAGTTGTCAATGTGATTCAGTGTTTGGTACCTCCATCGGGAAAAGCTGTCAAACAATGCAAGTAATGGACTGGTAAACACTCTGGCCACGAGTACCAGTCACTACTTAGGGGGCAAACACCATTACTAACAAGTAACCAAACTTTCAAGAAAGAATAGACAGCTTCAATACATAAATATGTGGTTACACACAAGAAGATATTTTTTGACTGAATCCAACAAGTAACGAACAAAAAACCCCAGTAAAAATCCACCCGTAATCATAAAATTCACACATTATTGTTTCTTTATCATTTTTCTTCCCGAGACTAAAGCACACTAAGTTTATGAAGAAAGATTCCAGCAGGACCCATCAGTGCTTTGATGTAGCTCCAGACTTCTGGAATTGTTGGGACACGGTAAACTATGCTATCTATACTCCATAACTAATACAAGTTGATAAGCTTCCTCATGATTCTGCAGAAACATTTAAGCAGCAAAACCATTTTTTCTGCAAAGAAAACAAAATTGTGAATAATTAAGATTAAGTAATCAACAGAACCACTGGTATATGACCTATAGGCAATAAGGCCGCAGAAATTAAAAGTTCTCAAAACATGTATGCTTCATGTGATAAGAAACTAATACCACAACAACACTGGTTTGTCAATGTCCGAACAAAAATTTCATTGAGACGTTAGTAAATTACACTTTGGGTGCATGAAAATTACACAATTTTCATAACCCAAGGAAAATTTTTCATATAAAATTGTTTTTGTTTAATTGCATTGAAATCGAAACAGTTGAAAATTTTAACAGAAGCATCTGATTTGTGCAGAAATGTTCAGATGAAGCTAGCAATTTCATGGCATGGAAGAAGTGCCGTCTGAAATTAAACCTGATTGAAAAATAATAATTTTATGAGAATTCAATGCGGTGACAAAAGTAACTTTTCAAGAACGAATTTTAAAATGTCACGCAATTTACAGAGACCCATAGTGCAATTTAAACTTAGTAATAAGCCTTAGAAAGGTCATAATAGACAACTAGTACATATTAGTCACAAGACCAGTGAGTTTTCTATCAACTACAAGGTTTCATCTATGCACAATTATGATATAATGTTACACAGTTTGGAGAACAAAATTATCCAATTTTAGACAAATGTCACTCATTTTAACAACAATTTATTACTAATTATTGTAAACAAGTTACCGAATTTTTGCAAAAGTTTTAACTTTTTGCAATCGTAGTAAGGTATAACCTCAAGTGAGTAAGTTATGTATCCTTGCAAATTTTGCTTGGAAGAATACCCCAGAGGGTTAACTGCATGTGAGATAAAACTTATGAATAAACAGTGATATTCTCATACAATTATGATAAATTTCTGCATATCAGCATATGCGACTACCCTAAAATTGTGCAGTGTAGGAGCACTAAATAATGGGAAAACGTGCAACTTTATATCCAATCATGTTTTATTTCTATTCAGTATCTACTGCAACATAAAGTAAAAGCCAAAGGCTATGATAGGGAGTTTCAGAGGGGAGGGGATGATGTAGTTCATAATGGAAAGAAGTGGAAAGGAAGGATGTGTCTCTCTGTCATTTGAATGTTTGATGAGGGAATGTAGGGACTCCCTGGGTTTGGTGGGTCATATTGGAGGGGACGAGGAAGGGGTTTGGAATCATTCTGTGCCATTTTACTCCCCTACTTGAAAATATTCCAAAATACAATTGTTAATTCTACTTACTATTCCAGTCCCTCTCTTGTCATATTCCCTGCCTGCCATCCAACCAGCCTAAACAACACTGTAAAGGACTCTAAGCCAAACACTATGACGTCATCTCATAGCACTTGAATGGACGTAAAGCTACTATATGTTCTTTTGTAATAAGACAAAGTTGCTATTGCTTCCTTAATTCTTAAAAAAATCACTAACTGGACTTTGCCATAGCCTGCGCAAGACTTTTCTAAAACCTATAATCTTCCTTCTAAGTGAGAGCACTGCCTGTCAACCACTCATAGAGATGCACAATCAAAGGTGTCTGGTGTAAAACAAAATACCTGGGAGACCAATCAAATTAAGAGAAGGAGATCAGACCCCATTAAAACAATTACAAATAAGAAGAGGCAGAAACCCATGGAAATCACAAATTGGCATCAATATTCATCCTACAAAAAATCTTTGACATTCATTCCCCTGGTCATACAGCAGTAGCCTTTCAATCTTTCTTACAATGATGTTATGGAAATATTTTCAGCATAAATTACAGAGTCTTAAACACAAAACCAATTTCAAAGACATTCCACACTCATTCAATTAAGAATCTATGCTTCAATTATGCTTTGCCCAATTAGTATTGAGAACACCAATACCAACTATTGTCTCCTATACAAGGATGTAAGGACATCTATGAGAATCATTTATTGCATGAAAAGCATTCTCATTGACGACAACAATATATTGACATAACTGTGCGTTAATGGCATGCTTCCTGGGTTTGGAGAATCATTCACATAATTTCAAACATGTCCAATACTGCTTAGATATGCAGATTAAAGTAAAAGTTCCCACAGATGTAACTTAACATCGTAATGATATAAAATTCTTGTAATATTCTATATTAGGTGTAACATTGTATTATCTTGATAATCAAATCCATGCAATTACAAGTTGTCCAGGGTGGTAGGGCCAAAGAACAACATTCTTCTGAGCCATTATTGGTGATAGAAAGAGCACTAAAAAAGTTATGTGGTCAACCATAACAGCTCACTTGTTGACTCGCACACATTCCCCAAGCCTACCTCTACCATGTTTCTCCCTTCATTTGGATTCTAAAACCCTCAGAATAAGTATTAACAATACACAGTCAAAAGCCAGGCCAAATGTTATGGTGCAGCAATAACAAAATCAGAACCAAAAGGCCAAAGCTAGTTAGTAGTCTGTGATTGAGCAATGTGGGACCTTGTGATATTTTGCTCTTACTCATCATATCTCAACTTCCTATATTTGTCTTGTTGATGCAATTCTGAACTGAAACCAAGAGTCCTACAAAGAAGAGATTACTGTGTTGGCACTATTAGCAACTATTACATGCCATATTACCAAAAGCACTTATAGTTTAAATATGCTAGGCACATACAACATAGGCATCATGTACCTTCAGACAAACACTTCAGTTTAACGACTTTACTAACTTCATTTGTTCAAAATGTAACCACATAGCAAAATAAGAGCTTTAACTACTCCAAAAGTTTTTGGGACTTATCCAACACTGCATTAATGGGAGTCTTAATTTCCTTCTGTCTTTATTTAATAATTTATTTAAGTGTGAACAGGTCCTTTTCCAAATGAATAAAGTTCTTCCTAATCAGGAAGGACGCACAAACACAAAATGATCCATAGTTCCATACTATTAGACTGACATACACCTTGGTGCAATATGAGAGTTTGAGCATATAGACTGAATTCTGTCTCCGCAAGAGAGGCCACCACATGAGTATCAGAAGATGGCAGTAAGTTATAACATTTCTAACAATGCAAGCTAAGTTATGGTAACACTACCAGAGACTGAGTACGCTCCAATGTATGCTTAAAAGAAGCAAGGATAGTAAGAGTGCAGTGACAGTAGATAAATATATGATAAGCGTCATTCACTCTCCCATTTTGACATTTCTAAACCAAAGCTCTAATGAAAGAGCAAGTGAAAGAACAGAATCTGTGATAGGTGGAATATCAAATTTAGATGGCTGTTAAAGAAAAATGTTTTATTAACCACCACCAATTAGTGGCATCAGTCTTTTATAATAGATAATTGTCTCCCAAGGCCTTTTAAATATGCTGAAAATGTTCGCTAATGACCAGAATATGGTTATACCCTCTCACAAAGTAACATACACAGATTAAGCGTAATTGAAATTTCTAACAGAATAAAGTTATGCTGCAAGAGAGAAACTAAAGGTTGTACATAGCTTAAATTATTTATGCAACAAGAAAATGTTGGAGAGGAACTAGAATCTGCAAAATTTTATAATTCATAGCTATCATGAGTAGTTAATGGTTACTCCATATGCCAGTACAAAAAAAGTAAAGAACTATTTTCTTTCTTTCTATCCATTATCCTCTCCCCTCCCCCACGCCCCCCCCCCCCCCCCCAAGGCCCCAATTCTGGGACAATCTTTCCAAATTTTGTGTTCATGAAATGAGCGCAAAGTGCTAAAATTGGGAACTCAAAAGGTTCAACACTCGTGAATCTATCAAGTCAAACACAGTAGCAAGAATATAAAAGGAATGCAACATACTGATCGGGGCTTTCTAAGAGCTGTTCCCTGCTTGGATGCAGTATTGTCCTTTGGTGGGGACTCAACCTTACCACCAGTCTTTTTCTCATTCCTGGCCCTGTTGAAGAGTGCTGTGAATCCCTCAGCTGAGGCTGGGTCATTGACATCCCATTCACCAAATTTTGGTAACGGTTTATCCTTTTCCTGTGGATATTAAGGAAAGATTATGGATGATAAGTTGATGAATATACATATTCAAATGCAATACTTTCACATCCTTTAGTCCTTGGTTGTAGTCATTTCAGTATTGAATATCAAAACAGATATATAGTAAATCTCGTTATCAATGGAAAACAAGAAATAGATTGACACTTGTTGGGCATAAATGCAGTGAAATAAATGACCAAGCTACAACAAAAATTAAAAAAAAAAAGCCTTATTTCATTTGGTGGGGTCAGTTACATAGATTAATTAGCGCCATTAGGCACAAATGCAGTGAAATAGATGACAAAGCTATTCTTGCTAAATTCTATTTATTAGTGACAAATAGGTTGGTCCTTGTTGGGCATATATACAATAAATTGATATGATCCTGCTATTCATACTATTTACTATCAACAATATTGTGGACTATCATATCCCTCCGAGCAAGGTAGCGCAACCACCTTGACATAGACTACACACTAATCATACAAGATATTTAAGCAGTGAGCTACACATGAGTAAAATCATCAAGGTTACAATTACATAATATAATCACAAACAGAACAAAAAAGTCACATAATAATTATGCCAGCAACAAAAATTGTTTACAGTATGTAGATGCATTTTAAATAATGAAATCCAAGGATACGATTGACAAAATTCTATGTCAACTACAACAAAAATTTTTGGTCCCCACAGTATTATGTTTTAATTTTAGATGCCTCCACAGCTGTCTATTGTTGTTTCACATATCATGCATCTATAACCATGTTCCATACCTCCAGACCACATATGTGAGAAAAAGAGTAAAATGCAGAATGGGATGGTACTGAATCCTAATATTGAACCAGATACTTGAAGCTAGAAGATAGATTGGAACACACCTATCTTCAAGTCCTAATTCACAATGTGGAAATTAATGCATCATATAGTACAGTCACACAGCTTTTCATGTAAGAAGTGGTAACACTCAGATTATATTTAAAATCATAAAATAAAAAATAACCACTTCCAATCACATTATTATTAAAATTATGAAGTGAAAAATAACCAGTTCCTATAAAATCCACAAGCAAGTACCAGATGATGAAAATTCCATGTTTTAACAATCAATGTTTGGAAAAACCCAGAAAAGAAAGACGTATATGTGTAATTACATTGCTTAAGAAACTTAAAAATAAACATAGTTGCTCCATTAATAAACAGAATATGGGTTAACTGAACTCCCTTAAAACTGTAAGAATAGGGGTTAACTCTCAAAAGGGCAATGGAAAAGCACAAAGCCGGGAGGATAAAGTGAGACCCTCGATTAATCATGAAAGTAATTAAGGATAAAAATGGCAAAAATGGAATAAGAAAAGGTAACCAAGGACAATATTGTCATCATGCTGCAACTTGAAGATATACCAGAAAAGAAACAATTACGATCATTAAATACCCAGAAGCTCAAGCAAGGAACAACGGCTAAATTAATCTATTTTCCTTGTCAAATCATGCAAAAATTTTCTTCACTCATATATGTGTACCATGTAATAATTGAAAAGACGAAAATGCATTGCGCTCAACATTTTTAGAGAGAGATAGAGAGAGAAATGGTTGAATACCGCCATGGCTGAGGCCGGGATTTACGCAGAAGATGGTAGTGGATTCCTCTGCCCTTACCTGTTGAAGATTCTCTCTTCCGAACCCGAGAAAGGTTGAAGCGATTGCCCAGCGGGACAGAAGAGGGAAAAAGGAGGGGAGAAGTGGAGAAAGCGAGAGAGAGAGAGAGAGAGAAAAGTGGGCCGAAGGGCCCAAGTCGCCAATGAGAAGGTAGTGCCAAGAAAAATTGTGGGTCCCACCGTATGACGGCTACACTGTGTCCGACTCTTTCCAGCGAAGCATTGGGCAACGCCCAGCGCTCCGCTTACTGATTTTACATAATTTATATCAGCTAACTTTATTTTTTTAATTTTTTATAATTTATCATTTTTATGTTTAAATTTATAAATTTTATTTTTTTATTTATTAATTTTATTTATATCTTTCTTTTATTATACAAAATAATTTTTAAAATAAAGATTACCCAATTAAAAAAATTTTATATTTTCCACTTTTGTTTACCTTTCAGTTTAATTAAATTGTTAATGGGTTATTATATTTGCTTATCATAATCCAATATTTTAAAAATTAAAATTTTGGTACCCAACTCAACGAGGTTCCATTCAAAATGTACTATTTTTCATATATATTTTTTTTCATAGAGGTTTAATAGGGCTAAAATTCTTTATTTATGTTACGACTTTGAGAATGGGACGGGTCGAAGAGGGGCTTCAGTCCTACCCTGTGACATTCCAGATTATGAAAACACTCTTTTTATAATGATTAAATATAATATAATATAAAAATAAATTAGCAAATTCATATACATAATTAATAAAAAAACCTTTATTTTTAAGAACTTTAAAAACCTTTGAATATCGACAGAAAAAATAATATTTATTCATGTAAATTTTGTATATTAATTATATAATTTTTTATTATTTTATTTTCTTAAAAATATTTTCGATTTTTACACTTTCTCACATGCAACAGGCATATTTCGAAAAAAAAAAAAAATCCCGCCTCGGGGTCGTAGACCAAGAGCATGGCACTGGGTAAAGTATCACTTTTCGTTTTCTTTATTTTTCATTTTATATTTAAATTTAATACATAAATTTTTTAATTTAATTTTCTATTTTTAATTTATTTAAAAATAAAAACAACCCTCGTCCTAAAATGAGAGAATCCAACCAAGGCCCTTATAAAATGGTACGAAGAACAGATCCACTTGGTGCGTCCCAAACGCCGCTAGTTCTTGGATTTATTTTTTTTTTAATTTCTGTATTATAAATCAGATATGAAGGATTTTGTGGTATTTTAAAATTTGTTTAATCACGTGATGATTAATTAATAAGAATTAATGTTATTAAAATTTAATAAATATAATAATTTAAATAAGACACAATAAGTTATATAAAATTAATATCATTAAAATTTAATAAATTTAAATTAATATTATTAAAATTTAATAAATTTAATAATTTAAATAAGATGACATAACAAATTATCTAATAGATACAAATAGATTCTCACATAACAACATAATAAATTCTCTCTTAACATTATTATATATAATATAATTGGCACCCCTACGACTCTCTCCGTTAATTCCGTCTATCTTATCAAAATTGGGAGAGAGTTTTCTCATGGACTTTAGAAACAGAAAAAGTAAAAAACAAATCAAAATTCTTATTGAAAACTAAAAAAAAAGAAAGAGTTTTGGGAATTTAGTTTTATATATATAAGTATAGATGATATGTGATATATGATGTTGTATACGCAAAATTGAGATGCACGTGGCTACAAATGATTCCTCGACGTTTGTGTTTTGTGTTCTGTTCCAATTGAACATTTTTGGTAAATTTTATTTGAAAATAATATATTGGCGTAATTTTATTTATTGTATATATAAATAAATTAAAAATATATAAAAATTATTAAAATAATAAAAATTTATAAATCTAAAAATGTACGTACAACAACACCCATCTTATCCTTCCTACGCACCAGTGACGTGAATCACCTTGAACTGCATCCTTCTATCATTATTTGTTGCATAAGCCAAAAAATAAATAATTTATAACTTATTTTTGATAATATAATAAGTGAATAAATATAATAATATTATGAATTAAAAAATACATATTTTATATATTTATTTTGTATCATGACAATGAAATATATAACATATAAAGACAGTTGATGTTAAACTTTTTCATTTTTTTATAGTGCTGGATGTTAAAATTTTCAATTACATAAATAGCACCAAATTTTTTTGAATTACATATAGTCTTATATTTATTATATATCTTTACAGCAAAATAAGATTTGTTTCGTGTTCTGTCTCAATTGAACATTTTTGGTAAATCTTATCCTCCCCCAATGGTGTGACGTGAATTACCCTGAGCTGCGTCCTTCTATTATTTCTATATATATGCCCGTTAAATGTAATCCATCTACACGCACTCTACGACCCATATCCATGGAAGCCAGAAAATTGCTGCGCTTCTTCTTCCTTTCCTTCACTGTAGCACTAGCTCTGCTTATCACTTGGCTCCACCTTCCTGCCCTCCCCAACAATGTTAACCTTCTTGACTGCAACGTTTACTCCGGCTGCACCTTCAAGAACCGCTTCCAAATCAAAAAAACCACCCTCCTCAGGAAACCTCCATCCCCCACGCTCCGCCGTCAACATGAATCCGATGTTCCTCGCCACCCTCTAGACCCTCTAACCTTTCAAGAATTCAGAAAGGTACGAGCCATCCTTGCAACCCACTTCAAGTCCTCACCCACATACTTCCTCAACTCCATAGTCCTTCAAGAGCCCGACAAACAGCTCGTGCGAGCGTGGAAATATGGTGACCCACTCCCACCCAGAAAGGCTTCCGTCATCGCGCGTGTCAACGGTGCATCACACGTGCTAACTGTGGACTTGGCCGGTGGCCAAGTGACCCAGGATGAAACCAGTTCGGTTTCCGGGTACCCGATTATGACGGTTGAGGAAATGGTGGCGGCAGCCGCGGTTCCACTGAATAACGCTGCGATTAACCGCACAATAACCCAGCGCGGGGTGAACCTGGCGGATGTTGCGTGCTTGCCGATTTCGTCGGGTTGGTATGGCAAACTCGTGGAAGAGAATAGAAGGTTGATTAAGGTGCAGTGCTACTCCAAGCAAGGCACAGTAAATTTCTACATGAGGCCCATTGAAGGGCTCACTGTCCTTGTAGACCTGGATAAACTTGAAGTGGTAGCGATTTCCGATACCACCCGGGATATTCCGGTGGCGAACGGTATCAACACTGATTATCGTTACTCCTTTCAGAAGCTCAACGGAGAGTTGAGTTTGTTGAATCCAATTTCCCTGGAGCAACCCAAGGGTCCGAGTTTTACAGTTGATGGTCATTTGGTCAAATGGGCAAACTGGGAATTTCACTTGAAACCCGACCCGAGGGCTGGGACAGTTATTTCACAGGCCATGGTCAGAGACCCAGAAACATCAGAGCTGAGAAGTGTTATGTACAAAGGGTTCACTTCTGAGCTATTTGTGCCTTACATGGATCCCACCGATGGGTGGTACTTTAAGACATACATGGATGCGGGTGAATACGGGTTCGGGTTACAGGCCATGTCACTTGACCCGCTAAACGATTGCCCCAGAAACGCATATTTCATGGACGGCGTGTTTGCAGCCGCCGACGGAACACCGTATGTCCGGCCGAATATGATCTGTATTTTTGAGAGCTATGCCGGTGACATCGCGTGGCGGCATGTGGAGTGTCCGATCACTGGCATGGAGGTAAAGATATCACATCACTCGGTTTAACTTGAAGAAAAAAATAACTATTTATACATTATTTTTTATTTATTATATGAAACATATAAATAATAAATGATAATCCAAGATTCGAGATTCGAGATTCTAGATTCCAGATTCCGGGTTTCGATTATTTGTATGCAAAAAATTTTTGGATTATTATGTTATTTCTTTTGCACTATTTTATATCTATTCAGTCATATCTTTTAAATAAAAATGGATGAAATAACTAATCATCTTTTTTTTATATTGTGATTCAAAACATATTTTTTAAGTATTGTTTTCAAAATTTTTATGCTTTTTAATTGACACTTTCTCAAAATTAAAATACTACTAATTGTTTTTTTAAATGCTTAACTAAATTCCTTTCTTTTCCTTGTTTTAAATTTATTCATGAAAATTAATTTAAAAAGATAATAGAATATTAAAAATTATTTAATAACTTTTTTAGTTCTAATGTATTTTCTTTAAATAACAGTTATTTTAAAATAAAAAAATAATTAAATAAAAGTAACATAACAAGATCAATAATTTTCTAATTAAATAATCAGGTTATCAGATTTAGGTTTATAATTAATATTGGCTAATGCGTAAGGGATTTAAATTTTGGAACACCATCTTTATATTTGAGTTCTCTCCAAATTCATATCTATCAAACTTAGGTGCTTATCATTTTTTCTTGGTTGAAATTTAGGTGCTTATCTTTTTAGCGATAGAAGTGACTTAATATAAGGGAAAATCAGTTCTCACTTATTTAAAAATATAACAATTCTTAAAATTAACATGAATTATTAAATCTATTGAATTTAATAAATTAAATTTTATATTATAAATATGAAATAAAAATAGGACACCATTAATTAATAAGCCAAGTCATTAACTTTGTTTTGGTATATTGATATTTTGGTGTGCTGACGTCAGTTAAGTTGGAATTGTGCTATTTTGGTAGGTGACTGAAGTGAGGCCGAAGGTGACACTTGTGGTTAGAGTGGCAGCCACTGTTGCAAACTACGATTACATTGTCGATTGGGAGTTTCAAACGGATGGTCTTATCAGAACCAAGGTTGGTGGAAATCCACTGTGCTTATGCAATGCAGTTTGAATTATATGATGCCGTTTTCATTTTTTCAGGTCATGTTTGTCGCATTAGGGGAAAAACTAATGCCCACTTGATAAGTGGACTATTTTATCTGTCGTTTTCATGCTTTGAAGTCATTGTTTGTCGTACTAAGGGAAAAAAATAGTGCCCACTTGAAAATTGGACTATTTTATCAGATAAATGGCGCTAAAATGAAAGAGTGGTTATGGCAGGTTGGACTAAGTGGCATCTTGATGGTCAAGGGAACAACGTACGAGAACATGAACCAAGTTTCCAACCAGGAGAATCTCTATGGCACCCTTTTGACAGAAAATATAATCGGTGTTATTCATGACCATTATATAACTTTCCATCTTGACATGGACGTCGATGGCTCTGATAATTCCTTCATCAAGGTAAATTTGAAGAAACAAGAGACTTCCCCAGGAGAATCACCAAGGAAAAGTTACCTGAAAGCTGTGAGGAATGTGGCCAAGACAGAGAAAGATGCCCAGATCAGACTTCAGCTTTATAACCCACATGAATTCCATGTGGTTAATCCGTCCAAGAAGACACGGGTGGGGAACCCCGTCGGGTACAAGTTGGTGCCGGGGGCGACGGCGGCCTCTCTGCTGGACCCGGAGGATCCTCCGCAGAAGAGGGCTGCTTTTACCAATAACCAAATATGGGTTACACCCTACAACCAGAGCGAGCAATGGGCTGGAGGGTTGTTTGTTTACCAGAGCAGGGGAGATGATACCCTAGAAGTGTGGTCCAACAGGGATCGTCCGATTGAGAATAAGGACATAGTGTTGTGGTACACAATAGGGTTCCATCACATTCCATGTCAAGAGGACTACCCAATCATGCCTACGGTGTGGTCAAGCTTTGATCTGAAGCCTGTCAATTTCTTCGACAGAAATCCAATTCTGAGAATGCCTCCTAATTTTGAAGCTGATTTACCTGTCTGCAAGGCTCGTGATTCAGCTCCAGATCATTAAATGGAAATTTTGGTTCCCACTTAGTACAAATGCTTGCATGCCTCGTAAAATTGTAGATCATGCTTAGGTGTGTGATGGAGTAATTTGAATAAGTATTACGTGTTTGTGAATTGTTCATTCAACTTTATTTGAGCTCATGTATCTATTGAGTTCAAACCAAACACTCATTGTGATGTTTGAACTTCGTTTTATTAGTTTTGTCTTGTTAGATTGGTTGATGAAGACATGCATGCTTTGTAAAATTGTAAATCATCCCGAAGACTTTTCTCTGCACAGTCTTGGCAGAGAAACGAATAAATTTTGATGTTGTTAGAAAGTTGTTGTGTTCATTTTAGATGTTATTAAATACTCACATAAAGTTCATTGTAAGAAATTGTATTGTAATAAAAAAATTATAAGAAAATTAAAAAAAATTAACAAAAATAAAGAGCACTATTTATCTTCTGTTTTCTCTTTAAAAATATCAAAATTAGAAAATTCTCAAATTCAGATATAACTTATATATAAACACGAAAATACAAAAAAAAAAAAAATGAATGGTATTCGATGTCATCCATACATATATATATATATATATATATACACACACACACACAATTGGGTTGCCTTGTCTTACACGACAAAAAATTGAGGTGATCTAATGTGTCTTGTTGGGTTCTGATACCAAGATCCAAGTGGAATCTGAGTGGTCCATCACCATGTAAATGGTATCTGATTCCGAGTGGTCCTTCGTGTGAATGGAATCTGAATCTGAGTGATCCATTTGCATTTCCCTTTCAATGAACTGTAATCTCAGTCACAGCCAAAAAGGGTTCGGGTCTTTACACCTCACACAAGTGCAGCTCTTTGTTTTTTACTGCAGAAGAAATGGAATCTAACTTGGCCATCATTCCGGATCCATATGACTCGACACCCAACTCTCTGCAATTTCTTTTGCTGCTAAGGATGACAATACAACCGTGTCATTTGTTTATTGGAAGGCAACTAGGGAGAGATCTACCCATGTAGATTCAAGTGGGAGCAATTGTTGCCCCCACTAACTCAAAATATTTGTGTCGTTTACTATAACATTTTTTCTTTCTCTTTTTTTAAATTATTTTGGAGATAAAATTGCTTTCCACGTCATATTTCTAATCTGGGTTGTGTGCTTTTTGTTGTTTTGATTAAATGGAAATGGTAAAATACTTTTGTCTGTTCATAAAAGTATCTGGTTTCATCTTTTATTGGCTAAGTTCAGTATTTTCTTGGGACCAGATCTTTGTCAGACTGGGGTAATATTGTAATTTTTGTTGAAAAAAATAATCGGAGAGTTTTAGGCGAGATTAATTATGTCTTTGATGACGAAGATTGTTTTACTTTTAGGTTAAATTATTCTGTCGATTCTTCCGTATGGCAAAAAGTTTGAAAGAGCAAGGAGAGAAAGTTCCAGAGTCCCTCTACTCGCAGTTGGGCCTCCTTCGTGGAATTCTCTTCTAGGTTTGGTGCCAACTCTAGCCTTATAACAATATGTATATCGGGTGATGGTGGACGAAGGAGGAGATTTTCTTGTTGCTGGAGATTTTGGTGATCGAGACAGGGGATGGAGACGGGAATAGAGAGTGTAGACGTCTCCTATGGACAAAGATTCTTCTAGCTGACTTGTCGTTTTTTGTGGCATGTTAGCAAGGAAGTGAATATCCCACGTATGAGATTTATTAGCCACTTAAGCTAATCATTAACAAAATTACAATATTTTACAACATCAGGAGCCTGATTACTTGACGAAAGTAAATATAAAGATTTATTTATATAATTTTAAATTATAAATACCTATTTAAAAATTCAGTCAAATATAATGATCAATGAGATAATTTAACCTTTTCTTATGATTAGCTTCTCTTTTTGTCTTAAATGACCTTTTAAAATTACAGGAAATCTTTTCACATATTTATTTGAGTCTTTGGATTTGCTAACTATGAGATTTAGTAATAATAAATTTGATGGTATAAATTTTGTGAATGTTATATGAAAATAAAAATATAAAAATAATAAAACTGTAAAAATTAAAACACCTAAATCTTAGGCATGGTTTCAGCTACAAAAGGTTACTCGATTCTTAACATTAAAATTTGCTTGGCAGGTCGTTAGTGTTAGTAGAAGATTTTTAAACATACCGATCAATTTTATAATTGGTTTTTCGATTTTTGGGAGATTACTTTTTGTAAACACTTTAAATAAATATCTTTGAATGCTGGAATTTCTAAAATAAACGAAGATGGACAATTCACTCTGACAATTTTGGCTTTCTGGCATATTCGCCCATCACAAAATCCTTTTGATTCTTCTGATATTGTTGGGAGTGAGCTTCAAAAAGATTATTGCTCTAGTTTGCTTAACCTTTGAACAGACAAATGAGTTCCTATGCACCCAAAAAGAGAAGTGAGTTCCAGCATTGTTTAATTACTATGTAATATGCATATATTCTTAGCGGTGGGGGCCATCATATTAATTAGAAGAGGCCTCAGGCTGTTCTTATCCTGTATGACATGAAATTTGGTTGTCTTGAATGATCAAATAGTTTCTCATTATTGCACCCATAAAAATAGAGTTCCTCATTAAATGAATTTGACAATCTATAGACATAAGTCAAGGGAACATTATCTACATATGACATGAGATTTGGTTGTCTTGAATGATCAAATAGCTCCTCATTTAATGGAATGATAATCTATAATCAAACGTGAAGGGAACTTTATTCAATCTAATTAATAATATTGTAAGGTCCTTCCAAGATGCAGATCTTTGCAGTTAGGAATAACTGACTTTCGTAACTTAGATTAAAATTTATAAATTAGGTACGGTTGTTATTGGTAAAACTTATTATTTTCTCTCATCAACTTTTGAGTTTCCAAAAAGATGTACCTCCCTTTCACCTGTTACACCCAAACTGCAGAGGATCTAGATGCGGTACTTCCACACTTTCTCACATAAAGCATTTGAATGGGACGAAATGAAAATTTGAGACCGGGATCAGAGGCTCCAAGTATGAATCATCCCAAAGCTTCTTGGTTCACCACTCACTTATTGCAGAAAATAGAAATCTAATTCTAATAAAGATATCACTTTCACAAGGTTCCACCATACAAGACTTGATGCGTAAATCTAGCAATCTTATAGCTATATCTCTATTTCTTTTTCTTTTTTTTTTTTCCTCCTTCTCTCTACTTGCTTGTAGTTGTAAACAATTTGAAATTTGCACACAATTGCTACGAAGTTGAAGCAGTTTGTTGAACTTGGAGCACACCCTGGCTCTAGAAACGTCATGCTTTTTGTATGAAAGTGACTTACTCATACAAGGCTCAAAGAAGCTCCACAACAAGGGCAGATGCACCACCTCCTCCATTGCAAACACCACCAACTCCATATTTCCCATTTTTCTGCCTCAGTACCTATATGATGCGACACTTAGGATAACAGAAAAGAACATTCTTAATCGCAATATGTTTGAAGTGACTGACAGAAACATACCCCCAAAAGAGTGACTACGATACGGGCACCACTGCAACCAAGAGGATGGCCTAAGGATACAGCTCCACCATGCACGTTTACTTTTTCCTGCAAATTGAGAGTATAACCTCAGTAAAAGGAATAGAACAAAAATTCAGCGCCAAAGGGGTATGATGAACTGTGGACAGATTTTATTTTCTTAGGCCATACCAAAGATGGATCTAATTCATTCCAGAATGTGAGCACATTCTATTGAAGGAGGGGGGAGGGGAAAGGGAAGGTTTGCAAGGACGGATAAGCACGAAGATGCCATACAACTGTATATAATTTTTGTGACTCACTCGATAACAAATAGAGACGAGAACAGATATATCAATAGTTACAAGTTTCACATAAACAAACAACAAAACTCACTGCATCAAGTCCAAGAAGTTTCTGATTTGCCAGAGCCACAACCTACAGACAGCAATATAAAAAATTAAAATAGCATAGCCAAAGATTCACAAGCTACTGAAATTAAGAGATTGGCATATAATCCTACCGAGAAGGCTTCATTAATTTCATAAAAATCAATTTTGGAAGCCTCTAATCCAGCATTGGAAATAGCTTTTGGAATGGCAAGGGCTGGAGCTGTTGTAAAGAACTCTGGCGCCTGTATAAGTAAATGTTACATGAGCATCACATAGTATAGCTGCTGCACAAAACACTTGAATTAATGTGAATAAACAATATGTTTATTCAGTTTCTGATTCTTCCATGGCCTAAACGTCCAGTTCATAAAAATCTATATTCATACCTGAGCAGCATCAGCGTATCCAGTGATTTTTGCAATAACTTGAAGCCCAAGCTTCAGTGCCTTCTCTCCACTCACCAAAACTAATGCAGCAGCACCATCACTGTTAGCAAAAGCAATTTCATTTAAGTAACAACTGATGTTCAAGCCAAACTAAAACTGCTAGAAGCAGAAACTTAAGACAGTTACTTTTGATTTTGAACTCTGACTAAAATCAAAAAGCAAAATTACCCCAATCACTTGTAGCTCAAAGATGATACAGAAAGAAAAAGTGTTCTTCCTGATTTATACATTCTTTCACCTACTTGCTTGTGTAGCAAATTAAGTAGTATCAGAGCCCATTACTAACTTCTGCCAGATGTCGCTTTTAATATTTCTTGTTACTCAATCTCACCATTTTTTCCTGTCCATATCAGTTTCCCATTCCTTTCCTTTCCCCTCCCTCTCACTCAAGTCGTTATGGTAACTGGTAGGTCAATATTGATTTACTGATTTACTGCCACATTTCATTTTGAAAACTATGAATTTTCCGTACAAAATTTAAATAAACATGATGAAATCTTTCAAATAAAATAAATTGAAAAAGACAAACAGTTGAAACTAAAGAAAAAATTAGTAACCTTATACTGGAAGCATTTCCAGCAGTAACAGATCCTCCATTTTCTTTAAAACTTGGCCGGAGCTTTCGTAACTTGGCAGCATCAAACTGGTGTAATTTTGCAAAATTTAAAGATATCAGCAGGGAACATGCTAAAATATTTAGATTCAAATGCATGTGTGAACAACCTTTGTGAGTATAACAACTAAACAAATTTGCAACCAGAAGTATGATAGGCCATCAGTTATCAAGATGCAAGATGTATACTAGGAGGCCTAAAAAATAAATGGAAATAAATAAGGACATGTGGCAGAATTCTGACTTAGGTAGTTCTCAGTAGTTATATGTTATTGTGGTTGGTTATGTGGTAGTTATTGAGATGTCAATAACTATCAGTAGGTCTTAGGACAAAAATTGGTAGGATTAGGGAATGTGTGGAGGTTCACTGGTCCTCGAAACCAAACTTGGGGCCATCCAAATATGGGGTAGATTTGCTGTTCTTCATGTGCTGTATGTGTATGTTTCGGACACCGTATACTCTATAATCTGTGTATTTGTGTTAACATCAATAATAAGATCCTATTAAAGTATCATATATACAACTGTCCTTAATAGGGAGGAAAAAAAGATTATGAACTCCAATTCCCAGTCCTTCTGTAAGTTGTTTATATAAAGACACACAGAAGAATTATTTATAAAGAACACTATCTAACATCCACATTCCCACATCTCAAATATCCACATTTTCCTAAGAAAAGTTTAATGATCAGGAGCAGCTAAACGATATTACACAATGCTTATAGCAAGGCTACAGAAATGTATCTATGTATGTATACCAAAATGATAGAAATGAATATTCACAACCCATACAAGTTTAATTTGGATTATAGTTGTTAATTGTGAATTGCGCATTTATTGTAGTTGGGATCATTGCAACACTACGCATTACATACTGCAATTTGAACAATTGCGCAATTATATAATATATATAAAATTATATTTTTATATAAGTAATATAACCCCAAATAATAAGAATATATAAAAAAATATTAAGCAATCAAGATGCAATGTTATAAATAACAAACACTAAGCAACTTAATAACAAAAGCATAAACCCATCAAAAGTCTAACTGTCTAAGGCAAAAGCCTCCAAGCATCACATAAAAACACCAAGCATAAGAAGTTTAAAATTCATCCTTATCATCAAAAGCACCATTCTCATAACAAAATGGAGCATCACAACATTAAAATGTAAAGTATATGCCCAAATTAGACTTGAAACACAACCATCAAATGTCATATTTAGAGAAACAATGGCAAGCATGTTTTGTTTATGGTGAATTAACTAAAATAGAAACAACACATATTAAGAGAAACACAATCATCAAGAGGCCATATGCTCTCCCTACCAAATCCTATGATTTTCCCTATCCCAACCCATATAAAGGACGCTTTTTTTACTGTTGTGTACTTATTGAGCAAATTGCGCACCATTGAGCATGCAATTTTGTGCAATTTGGATCTTGCAACACAATTGCAATTTTATTGCGCAAAGGCCCATTGCGATTGCAACCACAATTGTGTACAATTGATAACTATGATTTGGATGGTTACCTTTCCAAGACCTTCATCCCTATCAACAACAGTTGATGGTTTTCCCCTTCCACCAGAAACTTCAACTGGGACAATTTCCCATGCAAATGCACCACCATCTTGGGCAGCAATTCCACGCTCGAAGCTCTGAATTGCATAGTTATCCTATGGGAATGATGGAAAGATCAATGAATATAAATTAGGAAGATCCTGCTGAAACTTTTGTGAACCAAAATTATCCCTAAAATACCTGGTCTTCCCTTGTTATTGCATGTTTGTCAGCACACAATTCAGCACACATTCCCATGCCAAAGTCGTTGTAGACATCCCACAAACCATCTTTCAACATTCCATCAACAAGTGAATCATGTCCAAGGCGAGATCCTTTCCTGAACTTTCAGATTTTCAGTATTGAATCAGAATATTTCAACGCAAGAACTAGTCTCAGACAACTATAAGAGAGAAGGCAATATTAACCTTGCTTCTGCCAGGTACTTAGGTACATTAGACATGCTTTCCATACCACCAGCCACAACAACATCATTGATGCCTAATTGAATGCTTTGTGCTGCAAGCACAGTAGCTGGAATAATCCAGAATAATTTTGTTACTCTTGTTCTTAAAATAGGACCAAGAAAAACAAAACTTTTATCATAATGAGTTACACACCTTTCATCCCTGAAGCACAAACTTTGTTAATAGTGGTGCATATCACTGAATCTGGTATTCCTGCCCCTAGAGCAGCTTGTCTGGCAGGAGCTTGCCCCAAATTAGCACTAAGAACATTCCCGAAATATACCTCTTGTACAAGTGATGGATCAACATTGGCCCTTTTAAGAGCAGCTACATATCAACAAAACAACATGGAATTATAGAAAATCTTCAGAGATTCCCAAACGTCACAGACACAGGTTTCTAAACTTACCTTCAATAGCTATAGATCCTAGCTTGGTGGCAGGTAGAGATGAAAAAGTACCAAGAAACCCGCCTATGGGTGTACGTGCAACACCAACAATGCAAACATCTATAGAAAAAAAAAAAAAAAAAAACTGATAAGATCAACTAAACCATCAAGCTTCCAGAGTTTGAGTATTTATAGGATAGAGTTTGAGGACTTATAGGATAATGAAAGTTATGTTTCCTTTTCTCTTTACTATTATGCTTCATTAATGAAATAAAAAATTTTATTGGATGACTGTCAAAAAGGTAAAAATAAATCAAACAAAGATTTCATAAACACAGCAATATAACATGAGTGTACTTTATACGCATATATTTATTCATGTGCACATAATGGAAAGACCTCTAGGCTTTATAGAATCTGTAGATGCTGTTGCTGCTGGAACCATCGATAGATATATTTGGAATCTGCAAACTGAGACAGATATACAGACGTTATAATTATCATATTTTAAGACCTAAACTTCATATACGATCCATTATGCTAAACACCCATAGTTATCATAAACTTTACAATTCAGATCTTAAGAATACATCTAAATTTATGTACTCTTGTCTTCTTTGTATTTAAAATTTTAACTATTCCAAATCTTAAAGATATTTACATGAACAATATGAGAAGGTAATTACATAATTTCTTGGAATGTTGACCAATCCGGCCTAACCTTTTTATTTTTCATTTTTGTCTCCTGTCTTTCGTTCCTCTGTGTGTATCTTATGCTTGTTGAACAAACATCATAAATAACTATAGTTAAGAAAGTTCACAGAGTATACCAGAAACAATAATGCAGATTTGGGGAGCACGGAGAACAAGAGAACCCATTGCAATAGTGAAATTTAACAGCTTTGGTGGAGGTGAGACATATACTCTTCTTATTCCTTCCTTCTATTTGACTTAATTTTAAATTATCATAAATACCACTTAAAATTGTAGTTTTTAATGTTGACCTCCAGCATTTTTCTAAGGAAACCAAACAAGAAGCAGCTACTAAAGTAAAAACCCCAATTGAAGAGTGAACATGCAAAAATTAGATCAACATAGATGTCATCGAACAAATAATCATTCAAACATCAGGCATCATGCCCCTCTCGTATTCCTCTCCTCTTCTTCGAAAACACAAATCTAATTCAATTTCAGCCATGCACATAACAATAAATGCGAGTAAAACAGGTTCAAGAGAATATGGGTTGCAGTAAAATGCCGAGAAAAACAGTGGGAAAATGCTCAAAACAGAAGATACAAAATAGGAAAATTTTAGAGTGAAGATTAAAGTCGAATCCAGAAATGAGATCAGAGAGAGCTGTTCACCTCTGTTGCTGGGAAGGCCAGGTGAGGAGCAGAGAGATAAAGAGAACGAGACACAGGGAGGAGCAGAAGATGGCAAGCTATGACGAATTCCTAGTCCGTATTAGTAGGAAGAATGGCAGCACTGAAAGCACGAGCGGCACGCCGCTGTGTTGAAATTACTGAAAAGCCCACACACGCACTCGATATAATAATAATATTAATAATAATAACAATATTATTATTATTATTAACAATGATTTACTTCTTACTCCTTACTACTTTCATATAAATTTTTTTTTATAAATTTAAATATTATTTTTATTATTTTTTAATTTTAATAATTTTTATTTAATTTTTTAATATATATTTAAATATATTCTATATATCTTATTTTTTTAATTATTTTTTTAATTATACATATATTTTTTTATTATACTTTTACTTTTAAATCTACATCTTAAAAGATAAAAGATTCGAATTTCTTTGGAGATATATATTTTTAACTTCTTTTTAATTTTCTGTTTACTTTTATTTAAATTTTTTCTTGAGATTTTAATCACTGGATAGTTTTAAATAAAAATATGAGTGGACCTTGCATTTGCCAATATACCTGTCAACTTGTACCTGAAAATTGAAAACAATACAAAATGTGCACATCATATTCAGTCATGAAGTGCGTCACTTATTGAATTCAAAACTGACCGATTCAGCAAAAGTCATCGAAAAGGTTGTTGTGATATGAATGAAGTATCCATACTCCATCATAAATATTTGTACATATGTTAGCTGCTTTCAACTTGTATATTTCTTTGGGACAAAATTATTTCATTGAATATTAATTCTAAAATTCATTGTGACTTGTTTTTTTTTATATAGTCTAGCGTAACAAGTGCCATGAAATTGAAATAAGTGTTTTTCTTGGAGACTAGCAAAGTTTATATGGGAAAAGTTTTTGTTATGTAAAGTGTACTACTAATAGCTCGTGAAAAATGAGCACTTAGATTTAATAATTTAATTTGCTAAATTTTTTAATTTAAATTTTTTAATTAAAATCTTTATGAATTTTGATTATAAAATAAAAATACTAAATTTATAATAGTTTTCAATTAACTATATAATTTTTTATATTCTAAACAAATTTATATCATATAATAATGACTATTTATTTAATTTTACTATTATTATAATTTTATTTTAATTTAATTCTCACAATATAAAATTTTAAAATATTAAATTTTCTTGATTATGCAAATTAAACTTCAAGATTTAAAAAAAATCAATAACTCACCTCAACAATTATAAGGATTAAGTAAATTGAATGTTGTGGGTCTTTTGTGCTATTCATTTTATACATCTTATTGATCAATACTACCCAAAAAAATTTGGAAAAAATTGTATCGAAGTATCATTTCAGCAGTGTATTTCGGTTGGGTGAATTAATCAACTTCGCCATAGGCAGGACAGCAAGTGGCTTGAGTGCCCAAGTTGACAACGACGAAATTAAATATGTCGTTTTCATCATTCCATGCGATTCACACTAATTTACACTAATTATTGTCAAGGAAAAAGTAAACAACCCCCACGTGGTCGCACGTGCTTACGACCCCAAATCTGAAGCTGTCTGAAATGCCAACGGACACCATCCAAAGCGGCAGTGCACACATGCCCATTGAGCTGTAATTCCAGATAACTTCAACAACTTTGAATACAGTAATCTAATAAAAATGAGTATTAAGGTAAAAACAGAACATGATGTTTTGATAATTAAGGAATCCCTGTTTTGTTTATAGTAACCCCAGTGGACGATCATTTGAAAGAACAGCGTTATGTTTCGTTCAATAATCGATTAGTAGTAATTTAATAATAACGACATCAACAAATTAAAATTAAAGAACTTATACAAATCAGTTTATGCCTAACATCTTTCCTTCAAACTACTTATAGTCTTAAACTTACAAATTCGTCAAGTGTTTACATATTTAGTTGGCACTTTTAATGGGACTTTCCTTCTTCAATTTTTTAAGTTTTGAACATAAAATATTAAATGTATTTTGAATGATTTATGAAAAAATAATTGACATAATAATAATTGACTGTATTAAGTTCAAGTTAGATTGAGGTAAAAATTAAATTAAATTAGATAAATTTACGTTTGAAATTTTTATTTAAATTTAATTAATTATATATATAAATTAAATTTAAATTCAATTAAGTTAATAAATTTTATATATATTTTGAATGATCAGGTCATAAATTAGGTTTGAGCTGATGCGCGTGGATCAAGTTTAAAATTTTTGTACTCCCCTACTCAGGACTATCCAAGATCTCTTTGACAGCCCCGAAATCTCTCTCTCTCTCTCTCTCTCTCTCTCTCTCTCTCTCTCTCCATTCCAAGCTCACTTCGTATCTTCAACTCCTCCGCTGGAACAGGGGGAAGAGTGGGATTCTCCTCCCCCCGACGATCCCGTTTGCGGTTTTCAATGGCATTCACCTGCGGGGAAAATAATAAACTTGTTAACCGAAGCCAATTCTATGCTCTAATTAATCCAAATTCTGCTGCTATTGAAACAATTAGAAAGAAACTACAATTTGATTTGAATCTACGATCTGGATTCTGCTCTGATAAATCTACAAATACCCACTAAAAAATTCTTCTGAAAAGCAATAAGGAAATAAAAAAAAAACCAAAGATTCAATTTGATTTGAATAGAATCTAATGCACCTAGAATCTCTGCCTTGGTGTATTTTCCTTGCTGGTCAATGAACCTAAAATAGGATGTCATTTTGAGTTTCTATGAACAAATAAAAATTAATACTATTAATTTGATTTTTAAAAAATTTTGATAAAAATAATTTCTTTCTTAAATTATTAATTCAGTTAATTTAATTTGAAATAAGTAAAATTTATTTTATTTTAACTTTTAAATATACTTAATAAAAAGATTAAAATAGAATCAGTTTTGTCAATTTAAAAATTAAATTAATTTAGTTAATAATTTAAACATTAAATTATTTTTATTAAAAGATTAAATTAATAGTTTCCTAAAAAAAAATTAGGTAAATTTTTAGTGAATCATCATGTTAAAAGGAATGTGAATTTATTAGAAACTAAAATCAAAAGATTATTTAGGAGGCATCGAAATAAAAATTTATTCACTTTGACTATAAAGGATTTATTTGTAACTCCCTTTTGTGACTTATTTATATCCATCCCTAAAAATTCAAAAAAAAAAAAAAAGAACTAATCGCTTGGTGAATGTTAAAGGGAAAAGGTTTTGCAGGTTTTCGTGAGCGGGGAGTGGCAACAGGGAAACACTCTCAACCTGCTCATTTCCGTTTCCCCTGATGCACTCTTGAACAGTGCAGTGAATCTCTGGTTTTTCTCAATTCATTCATACAATTAGAAAAACAAGATGTGGAGACTTCTATGCCCAAACCGGAATCTCCTCGCAGGACACGAAGGTGTTCATCACAGAGCAGTATTCTATGGCACTGCACAGAACCAAGACGCTTCAGTGCAGGAAATCACCAACATTCTTCGCCGCAAGAACTGGTTCCTTCAACTAGACTCCCCTCGTATTCTTAGCAGCCTAAACCCAGATGTAATCCGATCCGTTATACACCAAAATCGCAACGGTGACCCCCGGCGCCTCCTTGATTTCTTCCTCTGGTCCGAACAAAAAATGGGTACCCTTCAAGATTTAGATACGTTCTCTGTTCTTGTTGTCAATCTCTGTAATTCTAGGTTCTATGGGCCTGCTGCCGGGATTATTGAGCGTATGACACGAAGTTTTAAGTCCCCGCTCCAAATTTTGAGTTCTATTGGTAGCTACCGTGAAGCAAGTGAGGGGTCTAATTCAGTGATTTTTGATATGTTAATTGATCGTTACAGGAAATTGGGTATGTTAAATGAAGCTGTTAATGTGCTATTGGAATCCGAAAGGATGAAATTTGTGCCCAGTTTGGTGGCTGCTAATTCATTACTGAGTGACTTGGTGAAAGCCGATAAAGTAGACTTATTTTGGGTAGTTCTTGAAAGAATTTCAGCTATGAATATAACTTTTGATGCTTACACTTACACAAATATAATTAAGGCTCACTTTAAGTCGGGTAATGTAAATGAGGTGAAAGGGGTCCTTAAAGAAATGTGGGAAAAGGGTTGCAGACCAACTGTAGTTACTTATAATGTGATTATTGATGGTTTGTGTAAAGCAAAGCTTCTTGATGAAGCAATGGAAATGAAAAAATATATGGTAGAGAATGGCTTGGTGCCTGATATTTATACTTATCTCCCTCTTATTAATGGCTGTTGCAAAAAAAATCATATGGAAGAAGCAAAACTACTTTTTTCAGAAATGACTGATGCTGGATTGAAGCTGGATCTGGTTGCCTACAATTCTCTCATTGATGGGTTTGTGAAACATGGTTATATGGAAGAGGCGTTCAGAGTGAAGGATGAAATGCTTGCGAGTGGTTTTGGTGCAGATTTAGTCATATATAACACGCTTCTTAACGGGTTGTGTAAGGCTGGCAGAATGGAGAAGGCAAGGGAAGTAATTGATGAGATAAAAAGTTCAGGAATCAAGATGAACTCCAGAACTTATAATTTATTGATTGAGGGATACTGCCGGAAGGGAGACATAAATATTGCTTTTGAGTTACTTGATGAGTTGAAGAAGCAAAACTTGTCGCCCACACTGGTAACATACAGTGTAATTATTAACGGGCTGTGTCATTGTGGTGATCTCCCTCAAGCTGATGCTTTATTGGAAGAAATGGTTAGAGCGGGTTTGAAACCAAATGTTATTATTTTCACAACTCTTGTTTCAGCTAATGCGAAGGAAGGTAGAGTTGAAGAAGTTAGAAGGATATTGGATAGGATGAGAGAACAAGGGATCACACCAGATGCATTTTGCTACAATTCTCTTATAATGGGACTATGTAAGGCCCAGAAGATGGAAGAGGCATGGGCTTATAGAGGTGAAATGTTGCAAAGAGGATTTAAGCCTAATGAATATACATATGGAGCTTTTATCCATGCTTTTAGTAAGTCAGGGAACATGCTGATGGCTCACAGGATTTTTGAAGAGATGATAGATCATGGTGTCATGCCTAATGATGTAATTTATACACTTATGATTGATGGTCACTGCAAAGTTGGTAATACAACAGAAGCCTTCTCAGCATTTAGATGCATGCTTGCAAGAGGTGTCTTACCAAGTGTTCAAACATACAGCGTGCTCATTAATGGTCTCTCAAGGAATGGAAAAATGCAAGAAGCAACGACTGTCTTTTCAGAACTCTGTGAGAAGGGTTTGGCCCCAGATGTATTCACTTACAATTCCCTCATCAATGGTTTCTGTAAACTTGGTGAAATGGGGAAAGCTTTTCAACTTCATGAAGAGATGTGTGCAAAAGGCATAGACCCAAACATTGTTACTTACAATGTGTTAATTGATGGGCTGAGCAAGGCAGGTGAACTAGAGAAAGCTAAGAATTTGTTTGACGGCCTTTGGGAAAAAGGTTTGGTCCCTAACAATGTGACATATGCAACTATTATAGATGCATACTGCAAATCTAGGAATTTGGCTGAGGCTTTCCAGTTGGTGGAAGAAATGCCTCAAAAGGGTGTCCGCATTGATAGTTATGTCTACAATGCCCTTCTAAGTGGATGCTGCATAGAAAGCCAATTGGAAAAGGCACAAAATCTACTTAAAGATATGCTGCACAAGGGATTTGCCTCTACCCTTTCTTTCAATACATTAATTGATGGTTTCTGCAGAAGTAAAAAGCTGCAAGATGCCAATTGTCTGTTGGAAGAGATGTTGGAAAAGCGTATCTCACCTAATCACGTCACTTACACAACTCTGATTGATCAACATTGTAAGGATCAGGATATGGAGAGAGCTAAACAGCTCTTCATTGAGATGCAGACCAAAAATCTGAGACCAACTGCCATAACCTACACATCATTAATGCATGGCTACAACATGACAGGAAATAGATCTGAAGTCTTTGCTCTGTTTGAAGAGATGATGGCTAAGGGGATTGAGCCGGACAAAGTTACTTATCATTTGATGATTGATGCTAATTGTAAGGACAGGAAACTGACAGAATCCCTGCGTTTGAAGGATGAGATGTTGAAGCAGGGTATGCCTGTGAGTATGGCTGCATATAGTAATCTTATAGTTGCCTTATGCGAAAATGAACAATTGTCTGAGGCTCTGAAATTGCTTAATGAGGTGGAAAATTGTGGTTATCAGCTGAGTTTTGGTACCTGTAGCACTATAGCTCGTGCTTTACAAAGAGAAGGAGCTGTGGACAAACTGGCACAAATATATGACCGAATGTTGTGCTCTGGATGGGTATCAAATTCCACAAGCTTGAGAGACTTAATAAATGGAAATGAGAATGACAAGTATACACATGACTCTAACAATCTGAAAGAAATGACGTAGGTACTGCTTTCTCTGTTAATAACGTATTCTTTTGCTTGATCACTGCTATAAATTATTACTCACGGCTATGCAAGGGCCTCAGAACCATTCCTATATGTGTGCTATGTGTGTAGCAGCTGATGACATGTTTTTAATCTTAATAAGTAACTACATTTTTTGGGCCATCAGTTCTCGGTTTTAAGAATGTGACCATTACAAAAACTGCAATGAGACAAATTTAAAGCCAATTTTTATGTTACAATCTGCCGAGATTAGTGATCATCAAATTTCTACCTGCCAGTACAGACTTCAAGTTAAGTAAGTTCATCCGAAGCCTATACTCCTGCTAACATGGTCTATTGGTCTTTTGGTGAACTGGAAACTTGGGGCTTGTTTGAAAGTTGTTTTTACAAAGTTTTTTGTTTTTAAAAATATAAAATAATAGAAGTTGTTTGGAGGTGTTTTTGTTAGTAGTTTTTAAAAACTGTTTTATAAAAGATTGTTTTTAGAATAATAAAACAAGAACAAGTTATACTTGTTTTTGTTTTCAAGTGTATTGGCGGACCTTATTTAAATGGAATAAAAAAACTTGACCCTTGAATGCGGCAAGACTTCTTCAGAAAATCTGGAGTCCGAGGTCTTGCATCCACCATAAACATTTCTTTTAAGTGTAAAAATTCAGATTGTTGAGGAGCGTTCTGATTGGAATGTTTGGGTCGTGTTTCTCTCTATTGTTTCAGTCAGTAAATATGCAGAAAATGAAGGAACTGAGAGAAAAAAACAATAAAAATAAGTACCACTATCTTCTTAATCAGGTTTTTTTTTTTAATTATTTTCTGTTTTAAAATCTTTTAAAACACTTCATTCGAACATATTTTATTCACACTTTATTTTCAAAATTTATTTCTAATTTTATTTTAAAAAACCAAAAGAAAACAGTTTTCAATCAGACACATTATCTCACCAAGAGTTGTTGGTTCCGTTTGCTCAACGCTACGAGAGGGTAGAGGTTCAGTATTTGGCAATGTTTAGATTCTTCGGAGAATGCAGCGCGTTCATGTCATCTTTTTTTTACTAAGAAAAATGATAAATCACTTGACACACATACAAAGCCCTGTATTCGAGTCTAAGATTTTGAAAAGAGAAAATTCAATAACAATAGGTGTTATTGTATCATTAAAAATGATAGCACATTCATCCATTACTTACTTGGAAAAAAAAGATTGTCTTTCCTTTTTCTTGAACGTATACAGTATAGTATCTCATAGTTTCCTTACCCACCTAGCTACCTATCCTGTTGCTGTTGAATATCAATTACTTGGTGTGCTTCTTTAGCAATTTATATGTTAAAAGTGGGAAAGAAATAATGAATATGGCTAAACATATACTTGAGAGAATAGGATATTTGGGCAGGAATTATATCATTTTCTCAAATTTATCAAGCATCTTCACCCGTTGCATAGACCTGAAAAATAACGTGATGAAAACACCTGCACATTGACAAGCTCATAGCTGTAAGCCTAAAAGCAAAGCGTCTGCGAAATTCACCATGATAAAGCACTATTTTGAGAAAGAAAAGAAAAAGATTCTTGGTATACAAGCAAAGTCACCTGCACCAATGAATGATCCATTTGCAATGACTATATTGCCTTGGCTGCTCCAAGTGACACCAAGATTTAGCAGCGTTCCTCCTACTACGCTATACATAGTTGCCATTTGTAATACTGTCGCTTTTTGAGCTGCTCTTTCAGACTGGCAGATCATGTTTGTTATTTCAAAGTTAGATAATGGACTGCAGAAACTTTACTTGAACTACCTCTTCTCCATGAAAAACAATTTTATCCTCAGAAAAATGCTAGATCAGTCAGCCATTCCATGGATTTAAAATGTTTAGGCATACATAGACCTACAGCATATATCAAAAGAAAAAAATGTTATGTTACCTCAAGCACCCGGACTCGAAGTTTCAGATCTCCCTCATCAAGTTGCTTTACAAACTCCTCTATTCTTTGAACTCTGTATGGCATTGACATGGTGTGGCTTCTTGCCTGAAAATTTTCCATATTAGGACATGCAAATATTATTGGGTGCAGAGTATATACAAGTATTCTATGACGATCACATGAGAAACTCCTTTTATGAAAAAATGTCTCCGCAATTTGAAACATAAAATGAGTTCCAGGTAAGATGTAATACATCATCCGCTTGCTTCCTTATCTCCTCTACAATTTGTTGCCCTGTGCGCCCCTTTTGCCTTATATCTAACAATTCCTGTATGTAGTACAAAAGTATTAGAGCTATTACTTAATTTATTCTGAGGATAATATTCTGTTGCAGAAAATAGGGACCTGAGCATAAGGTGCAGCAATCTTCGCAAAGGAGAAATCCGGAGTGAGAATGTAACCTATGCCTGTCAGAAAGAAAATGGCAATCAGAAAAGGAGAAGAATCAAAGTACTTGCACTGATCAAATGACATCCTGTTCTTGTCCTTTTGCTATTGGCTTTCCTAGGGAAGGGACGGAAAACCATCTAATGGAGCACAATCTACTGCCAAACTGATATATGGTAGCTTTAAAGTATGTTTAAAGACAGTGATAGAGACACAGAAGAGAGAAGAGAGGAAAAAGGAGCCACACCTTCAAGGGTTGAAAAAGCTCTAAGAACAAAGGTGAAGGTGGCTGGAAAACGGAATGGCTGATCTTGTGCTATTGCAAATAAATCCTGCCATAACATGCCATCGTTTGTAAATTTTAGAGCATTAAAGAGATCCTAGATAATTTGAAAGAGCCAAGGAATACAGTGATTCTTAATCTTAAGCTTGTTCCTGTTAACCGGAAAATCCAGAAAAGTGATGAGAACAACCAAGACAAGATCTATTCGTCCCATTGAAATAAATATTCACATACCTCCCCAATTGCGGAAAAAGTCTGCTGCTGATCTGGTCTCTGGTTTAACAGATTGTTCAGGAAAAACTGTACAGATCTCCTAACCTAGAAATTGAATGGAGACATTTATGATTGTGGAAATGGATTATAAATTAAACCTTACAACTGGCCATATGCTTATACATAATGATAGGTAGTTAAAATCCTTACTGATGATAGATCTCCAGTGGGTTGCAGTGCTCCAAGGTCTATAAGGCATTGCATAACCTGCAGTATTGCCGCTTGTTAAAAAAAATGCAGAAAGGCCCCAGAGTTGATAAAATAAAATGCTTAACAGCTTCAGTTTCTTGTCAGAGTTTTATTCCTGTTTATACACTTTAACTGGCTAGAGACATGTGATTGTATAATTACAAGCTAAAGGATGTTGAATATGCTTTAGTTTGGTTCAGGGCAACTATAAACTTTATTTATTACACTTTGACACTCATCAGTGCAAAATAATATATGATAGTGAATTAATACACATAGGGGAACGAATATTTATATTATAACATGCTTTACAAATTTTGACCATTGTGCACACCTGGTCATGCCACTCTTAGTCCCTGTATATGACCTGATGGCAGAATTCAATCCATGTTATTATCATGAGCACTATGTTCATGTAATTTACACCCACATCTTTGTTACTCACAACAAAAAAAGGTTGATATCTATTTGTTATTGTGAAAAATAACAGACAGAGACCAATTTCTATTTATTATGCATAACAAAGTTGTGGATGTAAAAAACTAGGGAGTCTGCTTATCCATATTATTAGAGTTAAGAATGTATGTAACTCGTTGGTCCATATGCTTGGTCTTCAAACATATCTTTAAGTACTTAGCATTTGTTTCCTTTCCCCAGTATATCAAAACAACACCGAGCTGGACTCATATCCTACATCTTCCACTTAAGTTTTAGTCAGTACTAGGCTGTGATGGCAAAACTTAATAATTTCATATTATTAAGCTCTACATGGTTTCAAACTTTCAGACCATCCTAAGCATCTTTTCTTTACGGAAAGACACAAACAGGTTGAGAAAAACAAAGAACATGTATCCAAAATAGCATATCAAGGTATCAAATTGTAACAACGTGTTTCTAGTGAGATAACTTTCAGAATTTTGAACAATCCAACACATAGCAGAAAAACAGACCTTTTTGGCATCCTTCTCATAAACAGCATAAAAAAGTTCAAGCAGTCTCTCTCGGGTGAAAGCTTTGATCTCCCCCATCATGCCAAAGTCATAATAAATAAGTGTTTCATCAACATCAACAGCAAGATTTCCAGGGTGAGGATCAGCATGGAAGAAACCAGTTTTCAATATCTGTAAGACAAGCAGAATTTAATAAATGATTCACTCATAAGATTGATTTTATCTATGCTTATCATTAAATGAAATTCTGAAAATATAAAAATGGCATACAATTATTTGAGAATAGAAATGCTGACATTCATTAAGCATGGCCAGTCATATAGATCAACTTTCAGAAAGAATAAAAGGTTGTGGACCTGAATTAGGTATGCTTCAATAGCACGTGATGAAATCCGTATTCGATCATGACCACGTGAACTTAGAGTATCCACCTGATTTATTTTGATGCCTATCCAGAAGTAAAATTAAAGCAAGAGCCATTGTTAAATTTACTGCTATGGCACAACGAACAAAAGATATCACTTTGAGGACAGGTGCAGTAGTAGGATTAAAACCTGGTACATATTCCAAGGTCAGCACCTTTGATGCAGTGTAATCCCAATAAACCAGCTACAATGAAGAAAATGAATAAGATAAGGTCAAAAACTTGGTGCCAGATATGAAGGATGTGTGTAGTAGGGATGAAAGTGGGAGGAGTGACGATGACTCTTTGCTTGCTTGGTACAACATTAAAAGGATAAAATGTAAATGGAGAGGACACATTTGCGATTAATCCTTGACAAATAGTTTCATCTCCAGTTTGTTATGAAAATAAGGTAAAAATGGAATATAAAGAGTTTAAACAAAATAATTTTTCATCTCACATTTCCTGCTTTCTCTACCAAGCACCAACCAGTGAAAATCACAATCTTTCAATTTGTTCTCCACATTCAAACTCATTCTTATTTTTGACTTTCCCACCCAGCTCTCCTACCAAGCACACCCTAATGAGTAATACAGGTTAAATTCAACAAGCTTGTAACATATTTTTGAGGGGACAGGGGAATTGGAAGCCTATATTTGAGAAAGCTGAAATTGTTTAAACGTTGTATAATTTTGTAGTGCTGCAGCAAGAACACATACAGGTACTCGGACCCACTTTATATTTCGAAAATCTCGGCGAAACCTATCAGCATTCTTCCCTTCATTTATATAATCAATTTCTTGATACAGTATCCTGCAAAGTAAAATGGGCAAGACAATCTGGAGTCACAGACTGCATTAGACCAAGAAATCTTGGAGCTCAAGTTAGAGACAGTGGAAAAATTAAGAGAACTTTAAAATGTAATGAGGGAAACGTGAATTACTCCAAACATCAAGTAATTTATACTAGTTTGTTTCATGAAATGCCATTAATGATTAACGTAGATGATAAAAACTTACGTTGCACATTCTTCATATATACCGATCCAATCCCTAGTACCTAGAGTTTCATTTCTTTGAAAATATTCTGCGATCAGCTTTAAATTTCCTGGACAAAAGAAGAAAACTTTTAGAGTAACAAGCAAAACTTTTGCCCTTCAATTAGTAATTTTAAAGCTCTATGCAGTAACATAAAAGCAACCACCCAGCCTGACCCATAAGCGGATTATATTTCTTGAAAGTAACTAATTTGTAAAACAATCATTTTTAGGCTTCATACAGCAGTGAACATAAACGATGAGCTTGGTTTCCGTAAAATCCAAAACCAGTTTTGAAAGAACGTATACGGGAATCCATATTGAAACTGTTGTATAAAACTTAGTAAAGTTCTTCCCTCTCTACCGGCTCTAACCTAGCTCTTCTGGTTTGGCACATAAGCACAGGAAACAATTAAGTCAAAAGGAAAGCTGGCAAATTATGTCACAATAATCTAACATTAACTCTACCGAAAATGTGATAAACTTACACGATAGAGCAAAAAAAGGTTGGATAGCAACATCTACTCAGTCAAAATCACAAGCTAGAACTGACTAGTGGTACAAAGAAATTAAGCACAACTTACGCAAGTCAATGTCAAAAAGCTTCTTTAGACCAGGCCTTTGAACTTTGACTACTACTTTTTCTCCATTATGAAGGATAGCTCGATGAACCTACAGGGTCCGCAATTCATATGAAACAATTCTGCCCTATTCACAGTGAATGTATTAAATGCAAGGAATATACAGTAAAAACATATTCCAAAAATCACTACAGTTGATCACTGTTAATTTAGCAACAAGAGTACAATTGAGAAAAGATCAAATTAATCATCAGTAATTTTCATTTGGCTCCTAACCACGAAAAAAAAAAAAAAAAGCAGTTACGTTTATGCTATATCATGTTCTCTATCATAATCATCCCAATTTTGCATAATGCTATGTATTAAATAATAAAATGCTGCATCATAAAATCTCCCCAAGCTTCCAAAAATGAAATGACCGAGAAAGTGGCAAAGATTGGATCTAGTAAAATTTGATGGAATTATTATACATAGGCATGACTCAAACACCTGACCAAGACTAGCAGCAGCAATTG
This sequence comes from Dicorynia guianensis, assembly GCA_037013595.1. NCBI lineage: Eukaryota > Viridiplantae > Streptophyta > Magnoliopsida > Fabales > Fabaceae > Dicorynia > Dicorynia guianensis. The sequence continues at coordinate 32,761,910 of JASUAB010000005.1, forward strand.
GCCAATCTTCAAACTCCTTAAACAATACAGCAACGGGGGCTCCTAATTCACTCTCAACAAAACCTCTTGCTTTCTTTGGCGAGAAGGCAGGGACCTTATCCTGAAGTATGTTAAATTAAAATTACTTCAATTAGTATACAGAAATTGACACTAAAATTCGGGAGCTTATGCTAAAGATTTATTTCTGAAATGATAAGATTTCAGTAACCTATAATAATTATGGTAAGATATATTCATTGTTAAGACTTAAGATGCGAGAAAAGAATAATCTGTGAGATTACCTGCAATTTTACGAGTTCATCCACAAATTCACGAGGAAATAGATCTGACCTTGTTGATGATAACTGTCCAAGTTTGATGAAAGTTGGGCCAAGCTGTAGTACACTCTCCCGCAGCCAAGAGGCAGTTTTCTGTCTTCTGCTTTTCTGAAGGGAAATGTCAAGCCACTTCAGGTCATAAAAATACACACACAAACTGAAACTAAATCAATTAAAAAAATTTAAAGAAAAAGAAATGCTTGCTGAAAACTAGATCAATAGTTTGTCAAGAAGGTTTCTTTCAGAAAATTGTAGAGTCAACATGGAAGAGCAGATTTCCAACAGATAACTTTCAGAGCCTACCTGCTTGTCCTCAGAGAAGCCTCCCAGATATGCCCATTTTGCATTATCCAACAGAACACGGATACGTAAAGAAATAACAAAGGACCAAACATCAACAGACCTTTGCCAGGCATTGTAATTTTCATTGGCCCAACTGAAGCCTTCATCTGAAGGCAAAACTTTTAGGTCCTCCAATGGTGGAAGTTCTTTAGAGCTTTTAGGCTTCATTGTCTTTGTTAAGGGTGGTGCAATGTCTCTTCTTACCAAACTTGCTCCATTACCAGCTTGCTTTGCACCATTTACTGTCTTATGCTTATTATTTGTTGACGTTGTCCTTCTTTCCAGTACTTCATTTGCCGGTACCATTCTCACAGGTCTACCGTTGGTACCATACTTTGACGCTGGCAATTCAGTCTGTCGCATTTCCACCAGTAACCTTGTTAATTTATCATTGCTTGGCAGATTACATGTTGACCTTTTGATTTTTGACAATTTATTAACTGAAACTGAGCTTGAAAAACCAAGATTGTCTAGTGTTCTTCCTTGATTTGTCAACTCTACATGGTGACAATAACAACCATGCAAAGCCATTATCACTGCCATCTAAGAAGATAACTGCAACATACATGATTGGGAGAAAAAAAGTAAGTAAACAGAATGAGAGACCTGAAGTTAGTTCTTAAGTTTACGGAGAAAACCAGAAAGCATAATTTAGAAGCTCAAAGGAACAAGGCTGATAAGAAGGGGGTAGGGGAGATAGGATGATCAACAGGGAAAACCAATGTAAAAATCAGCAATTGGTAAAACAAGAAAGAACTAAAACCTAATCAATTTGGAAATATTCCCATTGGAATGCCATATCTTAATCTCAGTAAGGTTTGACAGAATCACTGAGGGAATGTGCTCATCATATTATATGGACGAACTAAACTAACATTTTTGGGTTGAAGGAGGGCTCATAATGGGGAATATACATCACAGCAAACTAACCTATCAAACTTAGTGAAGTGAAATAAAATCCAAAAGTCGCCATGATTGACTGTACAAAAATTATAACTAAGAAGTCCAGACACCACAATATACTGTAAAATCAGTAAGATAACTGATATTCACAGACTTACTCAAACTTATTGAGCAATTTGAAGCAACTGATATCAAAATACTGTACCTGAACTCAATGCGATATCCAATCCAATCTTAGAGGAAGATGGCTCAGGGTATCTGACTTATGCGCAATGAGTTGACTTTACTTTCCTGGACTGAAAATTCAGATATTTCCAGTCTGCAATTGATTTTCATGAAATTCACAAGCGAAAGGACAGACCTAATTCATATTACTTACTGAAAAAGATTTATATGAACCAAATTTCCCAGCTCCTTCAATAAATGACAAAACCCACGTACAACAATTTGAAGAATGAAGATACGTAAGGGGTTATATTCCCAGCACCAGGAACAAGAAGACAACTCAAAGACGTACTGGGATGCTCTTTTTTTCTTCAAAGTTTCAACTTTCATCAATCAATCAACTGAAATTGGCGCACCCGACTTCTATTTTCCATGTTCATAATTCTGAGTTTATGCGTTAACGACAAAATTGACTGTGGGACAACAGGATATTCAACAACTGCCATTCGGTTTGCTTGGTGCGTGTACAACTCATAAACCCATATGAGACAAATAAAATTGTGGGAAATTATTTTTTTGATAAAATAAAATAGAGGGAATTATTATTTTGTTTCTTATTGTTAAAACTGTTCATAATTTTCTTTAACTGTATTGATTTGAAAAATTTTTCAGTATCTTTGAATTAACCCGTTACAATAATTAAAAGAGAAAATATGATTATTGTTGACGAAAATAATTATTTACATAAATAATTACTTTGTAATTTGGTAATTATACTTTATAATATCATTATTCTACTATAACATTTTAGTTTATTGTTTAAAGAATAATTTTTAGAAAAGCAATTTAAATCTTCCCATATCAAAATACTTTCATAGAGTCTTGTGTATTTTATAGCTAAAAATTAGTTCTTTCAATAATATATGATAATTTTCTAAATTGCTATGTTTATATTATTCTAAAAAAATTATGAAAATTGAAAACTCATTTTCCAGATACGAAAATTAAAGTCTCGGTTTTGTTACAAAAAGTAAAACGCAATCAAAGACCTATCAATAGCTAGAAAAGTCTGGAAACCACCTCTAAGATTTCTTCAATGGCGTTGAAATCCCATAATCATACTTTGAAAAAAAAATAATTATGTATAGTTTTGTTATTTATTTAAATTAAAAAAAGGAAGTCTTCAAGTGTGGGTAATTAGTAATTTAAAATATATAATTAATATATTTAAATTTCTTTGTGATCAATTAATTTGTGCAAAAAAATTAAATATCATCATATAAAAAATATACAGTTGAGTGACTAAAACTTAAAAGAAAAATAGTACTCACAAATTTTAACTAATTTCTTCATGGTGTGAAAACTATTTTATTAAATTTTTTTCTAAAATTTTTAAATTTATATTTTATATCATAAAAGTTAATAATTACGCATTTAATGTGACCATATTTTCCCAAACTTTTGTTACTCAAAATGCCGTCTTTCCTGACTTTGTTGACATGAAGGCATGCCTCAAGTTTAGGTCAAAGAAAATGGGAGTTGAACTTAAAAAAAAGACTGCATCTCATTTATCTCGTGACTATGATTCGTCAAAGATTGAGTAAAGTGTGTTTAATTTTTTTACGTTTTAAATTATGTGTAAAAGATTTTTTGTAATATTAATTAGAATAAATTATTTTTTATATTTTAAAAATTATATAAATTATTTCATATTTCTTAAATTATTCTCAAATCAACTTTAAATCTCTCTCAATTATTCTAAATTATTTTTACATATCTTAAATTATTTTCACATATTTAAAATTACTTTTAAATTATTTTTAATTTAAAATATATAAAAATAATTTATATAATTGTTAAAATATTAAAAATAATTTATTTTAATTAATTATCACAAATTTTTTTTTTTTTACATATGACCTAAATTACATCAGATTTAATACATTTTATCTTAAAAAATTTTGATCAAAATAATTTAGTCTCTAAATTATTCATTCAGTCAATTTGATATCTAAATTAGCAAAACTTGTTTTAATTTAATTTTTTTGTTAAATATATTTAAAGATTAAAATAAAATAGGTTTCATTAATTCAAAGATGAAATTGACTAATTAAAAAAATTTAGAAACTAAACTGTTTTTTACAAAATCTTTCGAAGATCAAATTTGTAATTTTCTTGAGAAGTTTTGCTCTCTGGGGCTGTTTGGCCCTCGAAACAATGCTTAAGATATTCTTTCACGCTTCTCTAGTATCATAGGTGTCTAGGACCCCCAAAAAAACGAGTTCTGGAGAATTTTCTAGCCAAAGAAAGTTGTTGGGCAACTTTGCGGTAACCGTGGCCAGATGTGAATCAGCTAAATTAAACAAGAAATAGGAAAAAGAGAGAAAGAAAAGAAAATTTGAAGTACTGAAGTTACAAACGGTGCATCAATCCCAGCCACATCATATAAAAATTCCAGACGTGGATGCCGATGCACAACCATGCTGAAGATAGTTGGTGGCGTAGAATTCAGAGAATTACAGGCGCCGTGTGGGAATCTTGTTCAGAAACTTGCAACCAAAATATCTAATACAAATCTTCTCATGGATGGATTTTATTTTTTAAGTTTAAGAAAAGAAAGATTATCTATTGGTTTTTTATGCTCATATTATAAAATACATACAAAATCTTTATATTATTACGTTTTTTTGGACTCTTTTTAGGTAAAGTCCATATTATACGATGTGAGCCTATCTAAGAAAAGATAAAAAATGATGTAACAATGTTGTGTCTTTTTATAATATGAAAAAAATAATTTTTATAGATTTCACCAAAGATTTATAGATTTTACTGAAAATTTATTATAATATTTATAAATTATCTATTAAAAATGTAATCAATAAAAAATTTAAAACTAAGTCTTATAGTAAAATATTTTAAATTTTATTAGCTGAACTAATTCATTGGGTGATAAATTTTTTTTGTTTTTTTGTTTTCATGTTCTTGTAAGGCATTTAAAGAATAAATATTGTTACATATAATAAGCATATACTTTTTAATGGTTAGAATTATATATTAAAGTTAATTTTATTTGTAGATTTAATTCCTGTAACATATGTTAAATTCTAAGTAATAGAATGCAATATACTTAATTAAAGTATAAAAAGAATTTTATCAAATTCACATAACACATAGCCCAAATATTATTTTAAGAGTCCAAAATTAAAAAAAAAAAAGGATATAGTTGGGATAAGAAAATGCTAGGAAATTTGGGTTCAATTTTGTGTAAACTTCAGATAAATTGTTGGACCCCATCATAGTTTTGAATTTTACAAAACTTACAAGGATGCTGCATAATGCATGTGTAAGAATCTGATATTTAAAACATTAGATGGCTGCTTAATGAATTTGTCAGAAATTTCCAAAATGAAATATCCATTCTTGTGCACCCCAAATGAAGCCCCGTACTTGTAATTGAATTTTGGAAGCATTTATCGGGTTACCATTCTTGTCAGCTGTATCATTTAATTAGCCCAATAAAAAATTTCATATAATATTCAAGAAAAATTAATAAATAATGGAAAAAAGTAGGTAGCATTTTAATTAATTTTGTGTAACATTTTTATAGTACATAACGATAGAGAAAACTGTTGTTTTATTTTGATGCCCAACAAGGCAACAACACGGGAATATAAAACTCAAAGAGATAAGTAATAAATTATTGATTTAATGGAAATTGCTTGTGTCTCAAAAAATTTAATATTAATGTGTATAAATTTTAATTATGGAAAAATTTTTATTGAAAGAAAAATATCATTTATAATTTATTTTTAAATGAAAATTAATTTTATATTTAATAAAAGTGTAAGAATATTTTATAAAAAAATTGCAAAAGCTAGTTTTATTTAGGAAAAGTAGCAAATACTTCACAAAATTAGCCCTCATACATAGCTGTAAGAAGCAGGACAAAGCCCAATGGCAAAATAGAATTCCTACTGGAACCCAGGCCAATGGCAAATAGAATTCCTACTGGAACCCCTGCACTGATTGGAAGGGTGAAAGGATATTAAATTCAAAATTTGGAGAATTCTCTGCTGGGTTAGAGGGAGTTCATCCCAGAAGCTTTGCAGGCAGAATTAGATATCGATTTAGATAGGACAGAAAGTTTTAGGATATCTTCAATAACTGTGTCATTGATATCTTCAATAATTACATATGATGCCTCCATATTCTATTAATCTTTACTATTCTTTTGATTATTTGATGTAGTTGTGTTGCTTTCGATTATCTTCTTTTTAAAAAGGCAATCTTGAGTAAAGTGACACTTTTTTTCACAATTATAACATTTGAATCTGTGAAACTGGCCTTGTCTTTTACCAAGGCATCAATTTTTATTACCTTTACCTGCCTGATAGCTTTTATGCTGACCTTTTTTTCAGTTGCTATTTTTGTCAGTATTTTGACCGTTTGGTCGACTTTACTTTTTGTCGTTGAAAAGTATCTCGTCCTTATTTTTCAAAGGTATATTAGCTACCTGTCTCAAAAGAGTCTTTCGGTTAATCAAAGAGATTTTCAAAACTTTTTAGGGATAATTTAACTGGCCATCCTTAATCTGTAGTGACAAAACTTTTGTATTCAAGCTTTAAACCATGAATAATAATTATTCTTATCCTATCATCATTAATTTTTGATATAGCATTTAGAAATTTTTTGACATATAAACTTTAATTTTGTAAAATAATGATTTATTATCATATTATGTTGTGTAACTAACATTAGTTCATTTTCTAAAAGTTGAAGTCACATATCATTGTTTTTAGGAAAAAGTAAGACAAGTCTCAAGCCTCCTTTGCAGTGGCAGTACGCCAAATATGTTCCAGTGTTTCCTCCTCAATAGTTATCTTTATCACAAACATCGCTTTACCAGTTTTGATTTGCCATTTCTTCAAAGCTTCTGCATCTGTTGTTGTGTGGTCTTATTTCCACTAACTGCCTCCAACAAATCTTGATCCTGCAAAAATCATTCTATGCAGGTCTGCCATGTCTTGTAATTTTGATTATTGAATTTCTTGATGCTCACAACAGTACTAAAGTTTGTCATTGTAATGACTTGTTATAACTTTCTCATGTATTAATAAGAAAGTTTAATTTCAGACCAACAAATTTTTCAATTCCTGACTGCATATGAGTAGTACCTCCTATTCGGCACCTCTATTAATAGTCCTTGACTATTAGATATTTATTTAGCAGCACCATAATTTCATAGCATCTCTATTGGTACCAAACTGTGTGACTCTGATATTAAGTTTGTTGAATCAAAATTGAATAATAGGTTAGAAACACACTCCAAGGTTTACTCATTTTTTTTAAGTAAGAAACAAAAATAATGAGACACCACTCCAAAACTCACTCAAGTAAAATTTTACAAATTCATTTATTGGGGATACTTAAAAACACAAGAGACAACCTATACTTATAGTGAGATATGGGAGATCTTGCACAAGTTTGTGGCACACAAAATTTAATGCTATTTTACAACTACTTTTGCTTCTAGTTTCAAGTTTAAAAGATTGCTCACTTGTAGAGGGGTGGCATACCACAGAAGGTGGATCCTTGCTGTCTTTAAAGACAAACTATTATAACTCTCTATATGTCAAGACTAGATGGGGTTTCATCACTTTGGACTTGTCCATATTTGCTACATATGACTACTTCAAGAGAGAGGAGGAAGGTCTTACACACTCTTTTGCTCTATGACTTGCACCTTATGGTTGGCAAAGCGAAAGGAGCGCTTGCATTCATTAAGTACATTATTTATAAACAGAAAAAGTTAAGTGTACAAGAAATCTATATATAAAGTGTACATAATATATTATTATTTTAAGTCTTATAACTTCATTTATAATATTTAATAAAATAATACATTATGTATATTTTATACACTTGCAGTATACGTAAATAGAATCACTCTTTGTAAACTAACGAATCTAGATATAATAATGATCTTACATCATAAAGTTACTATTGTATATTACAATACAACTCATTCTCTTCTTCACTTACTTCTGGTTTCTAACTTGGTATCAGAGCTGCTCCAATGGCCGATCCAAGCTCAAAAACTCCAATTGCCTTCAATCATCAGGTTTCGGTCAAACTAGATGCCGACAACCATTTACTGTGGAAACAACAAGTCCTCTCTGCCATTAAAGGCCATCAGTTGCACCAATACATCTCTGCAACAACGAATGTACAAGTTAATTTTCTTACAGAGCAAGATCAATTAGAAGGAACGGTTAATCCTGATTTTTTGGAATAAGAGCAACAAGACCTGCTGCTGATGTCTGTGGGTTCAGATCAAATTTTTTAAACTCAATTTTATCCAATCTTATCAACTTTTTCCTCAAACTCAACCCAAGCCAATGCATTCCCTTATTCCTAGGAGGCCTTACATTGAGGTAGGTGGTTTATTAAAACTAACAACTCAATAAAAATGTGTAATTTTAAACTTAAAAAATTTGTTTGTATTTTATAAAATATAAATTATAATGTTATTGTCAATAATGGTTTATTAATATAAGACTTAATATACATACCTACATCATCAATAACTTTTCATAAATCGGAAACGCACCAATTGCATCAATTTAATTGGTGAATTTCAAGTACCTATTATGTGGAAGTAATGTTCAGATTATATAAAAATTTTAATTCAACTGTAAATTTTGAAAAATTTTATTCCTTCGTAAGTTATTTATTGGTGTCGTTTTAATTTTAATTGATACTATGACAAAATGGTGTCAACAGATCCTAAGCTATATAAGATCTATTTTTGAATTAATTTAAAATTTACATCATACATATCATGTTCTTAAATTTGATTTTCATATTAATCCAAGATCAATTACTATTCTACCGATTTATCTCAAAATTACTATAGATATATACTTTTAAAACAATACAAAATAGGAACAATTTGATCATGAAATTATAGTTGTTTGAATTCCATGAAATTTGACATGCTACATGAATATGAAATTACTTAAAATAATTGTTAAATTTTAATGATATTTTATATAAATTATTGTGTGATATTATATATATTGTAGTACCTAGTGAATTTTGTGGCTAACAAAATCTTTTGACTTGGAATAAGTTACAATGACACTAATAGTAATAAAGGAAAATGTTATAGGTATGTACGTTTTCCAATGTTAAAAGACAATATTTGTTAGAAGAGAGACAAAAAAAAAAAAAGAATATAAGAGTTTGTGTAGAATTTATATATATATATATATATATCATTACTTATAATACAAGTCTCATAACCTATCAAAAAATAAATAAATTTTCTATCAATTTTCTTTGATAAAATCTTCATAAAATTAATATAAAATATAAAATTTATTAAATTTTATAATTTAACACGCAAAAATTAAGAGATCAAATGACTTATTACCCATTCAAATACTTCTTGTTGAAATTTTTTGTTGACGATGGGACTTTTCTTTTGATATATTCTTTGTGAACACCTTTTGGCCTAAATTGGCAGCTCCACACGTTTGCCATCTATATTGGCTGATAATTGATTTTCCTTCCCTATGATTTTCTTTGACATTGTTGCATGAATCCACGTACACGTTGGGTAAGGGTTTTCATGCTGTTTTCATTCCGCGAAATATCAAGTCATTTTGTTGGAAACTTCCAATAAACATCTACGCTTGAGAGCACCCATTTGCTGAATAATAAATTGGTTGAATGACCTCGTTTTTTCATCTTGTGTAAGTGAGAGTAATGGACTTTGGCGTAATTACAGAAGAGAGAATAGTTAAGATTAAATCTTTTATTTATATCACATTTTCTTTCTTATCTTAAAATATATTATTCTTACCTTTATTTTCTTTTTGTTACACAAATTTCTCTTCTATCTTATACTTATTTTTAATGTAAGTCCAAATCATAATATCAAGTTACCAAATATTTTTTTATTAAAATAGATGGAGATCAAGGTGATTTTTGTTTTTTTCCTTATGAAGTTCTCATTTAGTCATAAGATCCTTTAACAGTCTAATTGTGAGATCAAAGTCTTTGTACTACTAAGTAATTAGTGTAATAGTAGCTAATTTTGTCTCAAATTATTTTAAAATGGATTATATACCTAATGTCACTCTTATTAAAAAAATTTACTGTTCAAGTATTAACTTGAACCATATTAATTTTATCCAAAAGGTAAAAATATCTTATAAAAATAAAAGAAGCTATAGCTAAAATCTCTCTTCTTGACTTCAGCTTCGCTAAAAATGAGTATGGAATCAAGTTACATTATACAATTACAAAAGATTATTATATATATATATATATATATATATATATATATATATATATATATATATAGTTAAAGTTGGCCTTTCAGGCTGCCCTTGTTGCCGGTTTTTCCAGCTTAGTCCTTGAGAGGTGAGAGTGACGCGAAGGGGGTAGTTGATCCCCTTTTTGCAGGCAGAAGTCTCTTGTCAAACCGTGGCATTCTTCTCAAGGATTGTTTGATGTGCTCAAGACTCCTCTCCAATATTTCCTTTTCTTTTACTCATAGTTGACGATGCTCTGTCTAGGCTTGAGATCCCTCCTTCTTGTATTGATCAACTTTTGGTTGCTGTGACATTTCTCTTTTATTTCATACAATTTTGATATTCTTACGACAAATACTAATACTCAATTGTTATAATTGAAAATTGTTAATTTATATAAATCTTATAATTTTATATAAAAATAATAAACTTAATAATTAAAAATTTATATTTATAAAAATAAAATTATAAAAATAACAAAATTTTAATTCATATCTCCTCATTTAAAATAAAAAAGTTAAAATATATAAAACTTTTCTACAATTTTACCTTGTTGCGAAAACTTTCTTACATTTTTAATTATAACAATAAATAAACTACATTTTAAAATTATAACAATTTTATCTATTTTTTTTGAAGAATTATTCAAATTTTAACAAAGTATATAACTTTATGTTAAAAATTAGAATCTCTACCATCTATTTTTATTAATAAAATAAAATTTTAAATGATCACTTATCAAATTTGTAATCAAGTAAAGATTTTTTATAATAAAATTTTATCTATAACTGTAAAGTTTAAATACTTACAACCTTTAAAGAAATTATTTTTTAAGACTAATATATCTAATTTTATTTTATAGGAAAAAAATTTCATGAGAGGGATTTTAATTATAAAAAAAAATCATGTATTTTATTAAAATTTAGATGATTCTTTAATAGAAGAGATAAATTGTTATAATTTTAAAGTGTAATATATTTATTATTGCAATTAAAAGTATAAAAAATTTTTAAATAAGGTAAAAATGTAAAAAGTTTCATATATTTTAATCAAATAAAAAAAATTGAAACATTTAAATCAAGTTTAAAGGCCATACAATACATGTTTTGAATTATTAGATTAGAATATTCATTAAATGGTCGTTATTTAACTTGTGCTTTGGAAATATTTAAATTGATCAATTTTTGTAGACAATGATTAATTGGATCTCTTTAAGATTGCTTTGTACTTTTCTAATATAGACATACTAGTGATTAAAGGATTTTTTTTATCACAAAAAATAGAAATTTTTTTAACTTTTAAGGCTCAAAGGTCTCACACATTTAGATACCGATTTTTTATCGTAACAGTACAAATAATGTAAGAGGAAAAAATAATAAAAAATAGGATCAACATAATAAAATAAAAAGAAATCATTAAAATTAAAAAAAATCCAAATCCTACCCATTTTCTTTATTTTTTTTCTATCCTTGATCAAGAGCCTACTTGTCAGAACATTCCGCCGTTCCCCGTCACCACCACCCCCCCCCCCCCCACCCACAAAACAAAAACCCAACTGGTACTCGGGCTGTTTCGTGCATTTTTCTCACGAAATTTTTCAGAAAAAACGTGGAGGAGCCCAGGAGGTTTTCTCCATTGATTTTGAAAAGCTTAAAACGTAACTCTGCTCGCTTTCCTTTTTGCTTGTTATGCTCTATATTTTCTTGCTAATTTCCTTGTTCCCATTGTCGTCAAGAAAAGGAACGGAAAAGAAGTCTAATGTACGCATTCAAAGTCCCAGCCTCATGTCACGAAATTCTTCCTATATCGTCAAGCTGACCCATCTATATATAAATCTCAAAGTTTTTGTGCTTCCCCACAACTGGGTCTCAGAGAAATTCATCAAATATTTTCCTGTGCTCCCTAAGCTTTAGATTTCATGCTCAGGGCAAGAGCCTGCAACTTTCACTCTTACCTTCTGGCAAATTATAAATTGTTTCTCACATCTTCGGTAGTCCCTCCACTTCCAAAGAGGGCTTTGCAGAACCTTGCCTTGCCATCCTGCTCTGTCTCCCCTGAAGGTTTGGTTTATGATTCAATTTTTAAATAAGATTAGGTGCCAATTTTACTAGTTTTTCTTGATGTTTTAACATTAGTTTTTCTTTTGGGTAAATGGGCGCTAGATTGATTGATGTTTTAAAGTGGATTTTAAAGTGAACTTTTTTAGTTTTGTAATTCCTTCAGGTGAAAAGAGTAGCTTTTTGTTCCCCAGAACATACGTGTCTACTTCCAGTGCTTTGTTGGCAAAGGAGCAAATGGGAGATGAAGGCGTTGAAGTGCTTGATGCTGTTGAGGATAAACATGGAGGAGTTATTGTAAACATAGAGGAGCCTATGGACTGCGTGATTTTTGCTTCTTTGTTGAAAGCCTCAATATCACACTGGAGGGAACAGGTAGAGTTTCGCACTAGAAATACATTTTTTCATATTGCATACTAGTTGGTCATTACTCTGCTACAAACCTAGCACCGCAAGCTTATCAATTATTTTTAATGTGTTTTGCAGGGAAAGAAAGGAGCGTGGATCAAGTTGCCCATAGAACATTCAAATCTTGTTGAGGCTGCGGTTAAGGTATATGCATTTCCTACAGCATGGCTCAGAAATTGGCTAAATCCTAAGGAGCTGACTTATAAAAATGGAATTAGTCATTGTATACTAATAGAAACAAATTATATTACCCTTTTGTCATGACACATGGTTGATTATTTTATTTTGCTCTTTTTGTAGGCCGGGTTCAGATACCACCATGCTGAGCCAGATTACTTAATGCTTGTACAGTGGATTCCCAATACTGCTGATAACATTCCTGCAAATGCTTCACATCGAGTGGGTATTGGTGCTTTTGTCATGAATACCAATAGAGAGGTAATCCTTTTGTGTTTTCCAGTTTCTACTGGTTCAACATATTTTCCTGCATGAAACTTATGATAATTACAAAAATCTTGAAAGCTGGGCTTTGCTTTTGTATATCTTGAAAGTTACAAAAATCTTTGAATTGTCAAATGACTACCTGCATGAAACTTATTTTCTTGCAAATAAGTAAACTGCTGTTTGAAAACCATATTCCATGCTGAGGAGCTATTTTTTTTTTTTTTTCTCTTTTAATGTCCATCTTAGCCTTCAGTCTGTGGTTATCAGCGATTTTTAAGGTAATGCAGTGACCATTTGAGTTCCTTGGTATAAATTGCTAAAATAATACTCTTGTTTCATTTGTTAGGTGCTTGTGGTCCAGGAGGGCAATGGCAAATTTAGAGGCACAGGTGTATGGAAGTTGCCTACTGGGGCTGTTAATGAAGTAAGTATCTTAAAATGATTATTAATTAACATCATAATATTTGAAGATATATCTTTTTCATGCCTTTGAATTCCATACGCAGGGTGAGGATATCTGTGCTGCGGCAATTAGAGAAGTTAAAGAAGAAACTGGAGTAAGCAAAATCAATATATTGCTTTTCTACTAACTTTTTACTATTTTTTAGTTTTTCTTTAATTTGTTGAGAATTTTTAGTAACTAAGACTTTTGTTTTTGTTTTTGTCTTTTTTTTTTTTTCGTTTTTTCAGATAGAGACTGAATTTGTTGAAGTTTTAGCATTCAGGTAAGAGTGAGACACTTATCTCATTAAGTAGTATGCTGTGTGGTTTCTAGCTCTAATGTTGTTGGTCTGTGTTGGGTGTTCTGTGTGAAATTCAATTTTTGGATTGTCTTCTTAAACATACCATCTGCATCAACACACATAAGAACCATAAGATTGCTGTGTATATAATTTGAAATATTTTGCTTTTTAAACTTAATCTTATATATGGCCTTCACATTATATGTCTTTTTTACTTCAGGCAAAGCCATGCGTCCTTCTTCCAGAAGTCAGATTTGTTCTTTGTTTGCTTGTTGCAACCACATTCCTTCGACATCCAGAGGCAGGCTTCAGAAATTGAAGCAGCTCAGGTATGTTTTGGTGCAAATTTAACTCCTATCAAACTGCCTTTAACTTCTGAAAGTGCTATTAAACATGTGCACTCTGAGTAATTGACATTCAATTATTCCTACATGTGACTCATTTTCAGTGAGCGGCATCTACCTTCTTGATTTCGTACGTTATCTAAACCTTAGGAAGTCAATAAAGTCTGCATGCTGCTAAATTCATTGAATCACAGCTTATTCCTATCCTCACATCAGCATCAGAAAACTAAAAACTTGACACAAACAGAATCTTAACCAGTGCATGCTGATAAATTCATTGAATTACACCTGATTCCGATCCTTATATCAGCATCAGAAGACTAAGAACTGCACACAGACAGAATCTTAACCAGCAGAAATCATCCTAACGTGGCTTTGTTTTTTATTCAGTGGATGCCAATTGAAGATTATGCAGCCCAATCTTTTGTGCGAGAAAACGAGCTCTTTGACTATATTACAAAAATATGCTTATCAAAGTTGGATGGGAACTACGCAGGTTTTTCTCCCTTACTTACTGAAACATCTTCCGGCAAGAAAACCTTTCTCTACTTCAATTATCGGGATGCTGAGCACTTGTCGGCTTCCAAACATTAGCAAGCTTGGCATACACGGCTTCCATGGACTATTGGGTACTTACCTAAGGGCTGCAGCATCGTACAGCAAGCTCTAACATACAGTTAGAAATATAAAACCATTTTTATCCAATAGCTTAAGTTTTTGAGATAAGTGATTCTTTAACATAGTTAATCATAAATGCTCTAATACTATGTTGGGGAATCATTAATTTTAAAAACTTAAACTATTAGGTATATTTCTAAAAATAATTTTATATCTCTAACATATACATGCATGGTTGCCATTGTCATTTTTCTTTCTAAAGATGTCATATACATATACTGTATTGTATTTCATTCTAGTATAGAGTACTGCTAATTTCCTAGTTCACATTTGTAATACATTAAAAGTAAAGTCTCAATCATAGTTGTTCAACTTAATTTGGTTGCAATAATTGCCGTATTACAACAGGCTATTAGTAAATTGAAGTAATAAGCATCATATTACTTGTTTACTCCTTTTCTGATCCATTGTTAGTGTTATAGAAGCATAAAGGGCTTATGAGAAGTGAGTTATTATTTTCATTAGAAAGCATTGAAATTTCTCAGGAATCTAAAATATGGCAGGCTGAAAATGTGATCCAATCATGTGAACTTTGTGAGATTTATTACCTATTCTTGGTTCCAAAATGCAATTCCCAAGGTTTAAACTGGGTTGAGTAATTAAACATTTTCAATACGAAGTCGAACGTTTAAAAATTTCCCCCCTTCTGCAACTAAGAAATGGAATGTACGAAATGTGAAAAAATAATTCAAACAAGGAATTCTGTAAAAATGATTTTGTATTTTAGTGCAGCTGTGGTAACATTGAATTCCACACAGAATTTAAAACGAAATTAATTCAGTACTACAACGCATGATAGTGATACTATGTTCAAAATGATTCACTCAGCATTTAATTCAAATATTGACAGAAAAATTTGTAGTGTACATAATTTAATTCAAATATTCACGGAAGAAAAAAATCTCTAGTGGGTGATTTTGTCGTCTCCGTCCGTTGTAGCCATC
Organism: Dicorynia guianensis; assembly: GCA_037013595.1. Lineage (NCBI taxonomy): Eukaryota > Viridiplantae > Streptophyta > Magnoliopsida > Fabales > Fabaceae > Dicorynia > Dicorynia guianensis. Next base: position 32,777,576 of record JASUAB010000005.1, read on the forward strand.
ACGGTTGAGGTAGGAGTGTGCTGGCAGTATCCTTCCTTAGCTCTAACTTTTTTCATCCCATGTGATTCATCCTCACCAAGATTCGTTGCCCTGTCCAACTGTGAATTTATCGTCTGCAATCAGCATAGTAGTTAGTTACCCAAATCATAGTTTCCATTTTCGTACACCTTTGTTTTATCTTTGATTGGGCTTTAGTTCTGGTACGTACGTAGTGTATTCTTGGACGCCATTTTTCTTTATTTTGTGCATTGTGTTTACTGTTGAAATTTATCTCCATTGTAAAACTTCATTTTTTCCTCGCGGGCTGCAGCAAGTATGTGTACTGCATTTGGGTGATCAAAAAGAGAGTGGGCGTTTACTAGAGGAAATTTGGTCTTACAGATTTTAGTGAAATATAGCTATTTGAGTCACAATTATGTATTAACAGTACTAGATTTCTGTACACAGGACCTTACTTAGATATATATTGAAGCAAGAAAGAAGCAGTGAACAAAAACCGATTTAGACTTCATCAATTAGCTTTATAGATATAAACTAGATTTATACATTTAGAGGTAAAAATATAACAACTCAGAATATCAGCTTCATCCATGGCCGCTGCAATTGGCTTCGACATTGCATTGGTTATTCTACTTTTGTTCTCTTTTCGAAATCCATACTTTCCACTACTCGCATGATTCTAGCACCAATCACACTTACAATTAATTGTATTAAGCACACTGTTAATGTAACAGTACTTTTGAAGTTCCAATGCAATGTTTGTCTTTTTTTTTTTAATTTTATTTTATGTGATAGTGTCTCAAAGTCGCCATAACAGCCTCTTTATATGGAAACCTGAAATCAACGCATAAAATTATGTATAACATCTTAATTGCTCCTTAACATATCTAGTGTAGGTTTAAGCACATGGACAGTTTTCTAATTAATCGCTGTAATCAGCTAGTGTATGTTCAAATAAAGGGGTCCAAAAATGGTGTCTACGATGTTATCATTCAAATTGTCATCATCATGGAGGTCCTCCTCACTATATCATTTTGGGTCATATTCATTGGTGTACTCTAGATTGAATTTGTGATTGAAACGAATACAAGTGTTCATATTGTCCACCGTCATAGTGAACTCACTATTGTGACAACTTATGTTCATATCTAAAGCGTTAACAAAAACATTGGCCTCAAGAGGTAGTTGATGAAATGTAAAATAAGACATTGACATTAAATTGATGTCCAATGTCAATTGCATCTGGGATCTATCTTTCATATCAAAATGAGTCATTAGCAACTGTGTGTAATAATGCCCTTTGATAGTAGTGGCCTCTACAATAGGACCTACTTCCTACCTAAGATTGCACTTGGTTAACCGCATAAACGTTCTCCTAGTATCTTGTCTCTACATACAACTCAATAACTTGTAATTCCTTCACACTGCAATAAGTTTGAAATATATGTTGTATGTGTTTGTCGTTTCTTAGAGGCATAGCTTTCTACTACTCATGACCAAATGATATTTAAATTTAATCATTCTCACTTTATAGTTACTTCAAAGCTCTAATTCTGAGTGTACAATTTTCTTCGATTGTTATAAAATAATATCAAGTGAAATGATAGCCATATGAGATTCTAATCCTTCAAAGATATCACCATCAACACCCTGTTACGATATTTCTATTTACATAAAATGCAGTTAGCAGATTATTACTCATTTTTCTACTTTAATTTAAAAAAAAAGTATAGCTTACTTACGAAATTGGTTTGCAACATCACCCATTATTGCTAAACAATTACAAACATTAGCAGGTTCAAGTGATTACATACATTATTGTTCAAAATTCCAAATACACCAATATTTCAACCGAATATTCAAAGCTAGATATTACTATGTTTTACCAATGTTTTTGCACCAAATTTCAAGCTACTTCAATTTGTGTGTTCATTCTCAAAATTATAACACCAATATACCACTAAATTACTAATACTGTACTCAAAATTTGCACCAAATATATGTTTTCAAATTCTAGATAGAGAAATAATATTACGGTTTCTAATTACAATATTTTAAATCAAAATTCAATGTGCAACAATTTTTGTACTCCTACTCAATTTTGGAACATCACAACACCATTACATTATTACATTTCATCTAAACTTTGTGTTTCTCCATGATAGAGAGAGAAACTATTTCAAGGGTTCCCATATATGAATTATAAGACAAAATATTTCCACAATACCTTTGTTATTTAATTTTTACATTTGTGTGCCTTTGTTACTTAATCTTTATAATTGGGTGCTTAGATGTAATGATTTATTAGTTTTACAATTTAATTTGTAATGCTTAATAAATTTAATTATATAAATTTTATATCATAAGAATTAAATAAGAATAAAGTTATCAAAATAGCATGTAAACATGGGACACATACACAAACAAGAATTACACTGCATAACTAACTTTTGGAAGTGATTTTAAGACAAAACTACGTAAAAAGTGGGCAAATGGGGTGAAACCCTAACTCCATTCACACTCTTGGTGAGTTGCTGCCTCAAGTCTTCAAGTTTCCATCTTCAATTCGCGAAGAAAAAGCTATTGGTTTGGGTATTTATTAGGCAGAAATCATGCCTTGAAGTCACGATTTATGCCAAGCTAAAATCGTGACTTCAACTGTTTAAGACAAGATTTAAACACGTAATGTAGAGCTACTACTTCAACATGGCAAGATTTCTGCTAACCTAAACTTGTGTGTTGAGGACACCGTTTTCTCATAAAGGCCACCTTTACATTAAGGGTGCAGAAATCGGGTCTTGTCTTTCAAGGCACTCTTTTAACGCAGTTTCCCTATACTAACGAATGTTAGGCTCAGATAGTAAGAGAGTGGGTCGCTTGTTGTATGAATGAGTGATTATTATTATTTTTTTTTTTGCTGATACGAGAATAGTGTTGATAAGTAATTTATAAAAATTTTTGTAAATACGTTTAAAACCCAAAAACATGTCCTAACCCTGATGATAGCCTAAAGCTAAAGTCACCTAAACTTTAATCTATCCAAAATAAATTAACACAGTTCCACCATTTCATGCTACTTATTGAAAAAAAAAAAAAAAAAAAAGTGCACAAACGTGGCACTCAGCCAGCATAACTTGACCCTAAAATAAATAGTTCAAAGTGCGAACAATTTTTTGTTTTAATTCGTTTTACAGAAGTAAAAAGACCCATTTTCTATGTTGTGCATAACCATATTAAGTAGCTTGGTGAATATCAATTTGCAAGTCACTAGAGTGTTAATTGTTTAATAACTTGTTTTGGTTTTTTTTAAAGTATTCTTCTTCTAATAAGTAAAGATTAATTTTTTTAAAGTATTGATAATATTAAAGTGAATAGACCTTTTTCAAGAAAACTTTTTGTTATATATAAGACTTAAATTGAATTTAAGATTATTTGCTTAAAGTGTTTAAATTTCTGCTACTTAAGTCAGCTCACATTGATAATTATTTAATAACTTTGTTTAATAACTAAGGTACCTGATTCATTGAATTTATTCCTTGTATTGATTTATTAATGTTGTCATTATCAGCTACCTAAGATTAATTAATTAAATTATCCTTTTTTTTTCTTCTCCAACTAGACATGACACACTAATCTGAAATGTAATATGCCAATGACATTTTAATATAATATATTTTGGCGCATTAGAACCTGGCAGGTGCGTGGCCCATTGGATTGCAGTAAGTCTTTTTCTTTCTTTCTTTCTCAGAAGTGAAAAGGTGACACTTCAAAACAGAAGCAATTAGTGGATTTTGAGTTTGTGATAATTTCTTAGATTAGTTTTTTTGGCCATTGGAGCATATTAAATTAGAATTAGATAAGCAAGGCATGAACTAGGAGTAGGTATTGGGTGAGGCGGTTTGAGTTGGAACAAAATTTTCTCAACCCAGTTGAACCCAATCTCTTATTAAGTTAGTCCAACCCCAGCCAAAAAATTCTTCAAACTAACATTCTTGAGTTGAAATGGTTTGGTTTCACTTGGATGGATTAGTTTGGGTTAGGATGGGGATGAATAAATGTGAGACGAACGGTGGAGCGAGGATGAGGTTCGATCGACTATTGAGGACCCAAAGTGTCGAAGTGTGATGATTAGACAAGAAATAAGCCAAAATGAGGAGAGGTGAGTCAAAACAAGATAGGAGGAGGTAAAGCATTACGTTAACTATTGGAAACGACGAGATAATAAACAAGACTTATAGCTCGTGAGAGAGGGAGTCGAGGGACCGAGGGTTCGAGACGAGGGAGGGAAGAGCGGTGTTGGTTTGCTAAAGTTGAGCTGTCTCTTGCCTACTTGTACTTGCAAAAGTTTTAGGAGAAGCTAGAAAATGATATCATTTTGCAAAACGATGTTGTTTTATAATATCAGAATTCAAAATATATATATATATATATATATATAGCATAAGAATTGAAAATATATATGTAAATTTTGTTGTGTTCCCGCGGTAACCCAATAGAGAGAGAATAAAAATTTAGCCCTACCCAATTTATCTCATCTTAAGCTAAAATATTATATAATATTTATTTTACCCCATTTTAACTTAGTCCAATTTTTTTTTTTTTACGGTTTGGGGTGGGTTGAAGCGGTTTGACTTGATCCAATGCCCACCCCTAGCATGAACTAGGCCTTTCAATGGAATCAAACTTCATTTATATAATTAAAGAATCATATTTGAAAATCCAAATCATCCTACCCACCCAGATCACACCCTCATCATATAGAACTATTTTATATATGTTTTATCTATCTATTTTCTTATTTATTGACTTTTTGAGATTTAATACAATTGCATGACAAAAGATGGGACCACTCTGCAGCACATTTAGGCATGTTGTTGTAGTAAATTTAAGCTACTTCAATTTTTGTGCTCATAGTCAAAATTATTGCATCACTGTTTCACTAAATTATCAATACTCTACTCAAGTTGTGTATCAACTCTATGTTTTAAAATTCTAGAGAGAGAAATAATATATAGGGTTTGTAACTACACCAACATTTTAAATTAAAATTCAATGTACTAAAAGTTTTGTATTCATGCTGATCAATTTTGGAATATAACAACACCATTACGTTATTACATTTCATCTAAACTGAGTTTCACCATGATAGAGAGAAATTATTTCAAGGGTTTCCATGTATAAATTCTAAGAGAAAAATATTTCCACAACACTCTTGTTATTGAATCTTTACAATTGGGTGCCTTTGTTATTTTAATCCTTACAGATGGGTATTTAGATGTGTTGATTTGTTAGGTTTAATAGTTTATTTTGTGAAGCTCATTATAAATTTAATAATATAAATTTAATATTATAAAGATTAAATGAAAATAAAGTTGTAAAAATAGTAAAATACAAATTATAAACATGGCATAGTACATAAACAAAAATAAGAATATCACAACATAAGTATCTTTTGAGAGTGATTTTGAGACAAAACTATGCAAAAAGTGAATAAATGGGGGTGAAACCCTAACTCCAGTCGCACTCCTGGTGAGTTGTTGCCTCAAGTCTTCAAGTTTTTGTTTGCAATTTGCCAAGGGAAAGCTATTGGTTTGAGTATTTATCAAGTAAAAGTCTCATCTTAAAGCCAAACTTTATGCCAAGCTAAAATCGTGACTGATGTAATGCAAAACTACTACTTCAACTTCCTGCCAACCCAAAATTGTGTGTTTAGGACACAATTTTGGCACGAAGTCGACGTTTATATATGAAAAATATTTCTTTTATGTCATACACTTATCCATAGAGAGAGACTGAACAGTGTCTCTCTTTATGCCTAGGTATATGAAATCTCTAAAAATATAAATATAACAACGCTGTTATATATTAAGAGTGTAGAAATCAAAACTTAACGTCTCGATTTCAATGTGGCAGAAATCGGGTCTCATCTTCAAGGCAGGATTTTAACACAGGTTCCACCGCAACACTTACATGTTGAAATCGTGCCTTGAGGTCACAATTCTTATTTGGCATATATCTATAGTCACAATTTCATGCCACCCCTTGGGTAAAAAAAAAGGGTGCACAGACGTGGTACAGAAGTAAAAAAGCCCATGATCTATCTTGGGCACGGCCCTATTAAGTAGCACGGTGAATGAACTTAAATTCGCAAGCTAAATTCTATTCTATGTTGGGCAAACACCATGGTACTCTGCGTTTTCTTTGATAATTTTGAAGCTTCCAGTCATATGCCACCTTTGTCCCTTCAGGGACATCCGCATAAAATTGGAACGATGCAAAATTTACCCCTTTTTTTCCTCCTCTTCTTCAAATGCACGAACCCAAAATGACTTATTTTCCTCTTCTTCTTCTGGGTTTTCGTTGTTTTTTTTTTAGTTCTTTAAGTTTTTCCATTGCTCCTAGACTAGCCAATTTCGTTGCAGACAATTCAGCTCCTTTTGCTTTTGAACTTTCGGGGGATTGGACCGTGGATCCCCCTTCTTGTATTGCTTAGCTTATTGCTGAGTATCTTTCTTCTTAAGGTTCAGTATTTCATGTTTGAGATTAAAAAAAAAATGGAAATTGAGATAATTTATCTTTATATATTTTAATTTATTCTATAAAATGTATAAAGTCCCAAAATTTTAGACTAACAAATTCAACCGTCCAACAAAAATATAAACAAGTCAACTTCTAAACCTTTTGGTTTTGTCAATAAGGAGTGGGCATAACAAAAAATTTCCCTATATACACATTGACTTTTATATAAGGTATGCATGTTGTATAATTAGTTTTTGAAGTGTTAATCGTGTAAAATAATTTGCACAATTAGTATTTCAAAAACTAATTACACTACATACATACCTCGTATAATTAGATCATGTGTAATTAATATTTTCCAAATAAAAATATTTTTTTATAACAATTAAGTGATTTTATTCTTTTTCGTAAATATGAAAAAAATTCCAAGCAGCAAAAAGGTAAAAAGCCTATTAGACGCGGATAATGCAAGAAATTCCTCAAAGGTGGTTTCCTGTTTCGCTGAATTTAGTCCTTGTATTGATTTATTTACGTTGTCATTATCAGCTACGTAAGACTAATTAATTATATTATCCTTATTTTGCTTCCCCAACTAGACATAACACTCTGACATCAAATGTAATATATTTTGGCGCATAGCACCTGGCAGGCGGTGCTGCGTGGCCCACTGAATTGCAGTAAGCCTTTTTCTTTGTTTTTCTCAGAAGTGAAAGGGTGACGTTTCAAAACAAAAGCAATTCGTGGGTCTGGAGTCTGACAATTTTTTGAATTAGTTTTTATGGCCATTGTAGCATATTAAATTAGAATCAGATCAACAAGGCATGATTTAGGCCTTTCAATGGAATCAAACTTCATTTATATAATTAAAGCATCATATTTGAAAATGCAAATCATCCTACCCACCCAGGTCAGTCCCTTACCACAAAGAACTAGTTTATTTAGTTTTTTATCTGTCTATTAATTTATTTTTTTTGAAATCTTTTTAACATATTTTTTTAAATAAAAAATTAATATTTTTAAAATAAAAGTTGCTTAATAATAAATTATTTTATTAAAAATAATTTTATATTTAAATTTATATTAATAAATTATTTTAAAATTTATTAAAATATAATTAATTTTTATTATATCAATACTTTATTTGAATTGCTGTCAGTGACAAAAGATGGGACCACCCTGCAGCACATTTGAACATTGTTTTTTTTCTTGAATATATTGAAGAATCGAACTGGGGGATGTCGGGGTGGAGGAAAAACCTAACTCAACTGGCAGATTTGGGCATTTTGTACTCGTCCTTTTATATGATAAAAAGATAAAAATAAAAAATAATTGACCTGACCAATCTCAGGTACCATAAAAGACCTACACCCTTTAGAAACCTACTATCAGTTCCACAACTGAATCATTTTGGGCATTCCCTTGAGGAGACTTTCCGGCTATGGCTGTGGTTCAAGGCAAATGGGTCAAGGTCTGTTCCCTTTCTCCATTTCTCTCTAACATCTATAGGATTATGCATCCACAAATTTCAACAACTTACTCTTCTCTTTTCTCAGTTGTTTTCCTTCTCAAAATTCTCTTCTTGCTGAATTCTTTTCCTGTCAGTGTGACTTCTGAATTTCACATATGATAGGTTCTTGGTTGACATGAAATTAAAATTATACAGAGGGTGCTTTGTGTATCTATTTATCCTATACTGCGATTTTCCGTGGTTTGGTGTCTCCAGTTGCATCCTCTATCTCTCAGCAAAAGTTTGTGCAATTATATGGGTTTGGTTCATCTTCTTTTTCCTAGACTCAGATTGTTCAGAGCATAATGTGGAAGCCAGTGAGTCTGATGAATTGAGGAAGATCTAGGTCAAATTTTATATTAAAGAAGAAATTGATAGTCAAATTTAGGGCTCCTTTGTACTTTTCCTCTACTATTAGGAGCATATGAGTCCCTCTATTCCTACTCAACGTTTGGATTGTAAAACTCATGAGATCTAAAAATTCACACGTAATTTCATGTCAAAATCAGGTTTCTATGAAAAGCCTAAGATTGAAAGAATCATCCTCAAATTTTGATCTTCCACTGATTTTCCCAATACTGTTATTTGTGTCAATCACCAATAAATATATCCAGTAGCTTGTTGCTTTTGGGCTATGCATAGTATCTATGTCTTTAGAGGAGTTATGGGCATGAAAAGCTTGAACAGAAAACAAAAAAAAATTGTTGAGTTAATTTAGATAATCTTGATCTCTTGTACCAGCTTCTTCAGAAAGGCACTGGACCAGGAGCAAGAAGTTCACATGCTATTGCCATAGTGCGAGACAAGGTCTATGCATTTGGAGGTGAATTCACTCCACGTGTCCCAGTAGACAACAAGCTCCACGTGTTCAACCTCGAGACACTGACATGGACTGTAGCTGACGTGTCGGGGGACATCCCGCCTCCACGTGTTGGTGTCACAATGGCTGCTGTTGAACATACTATTTACGTGTTTGGTGGTAGGGACGGTGAGCACAAAGAGCTCAATGAGCTATATTCTTTTGACACCAAGACCAACAAGTGGACCTTAATATCAAGCGGGGATGCCGGACCGGCTCACCGGAGTTACCACTCAACGGCGGCCGATGACAGGCACGTTTACATCTTTGGTGGCTGTGGTGTTGCTGGCAGGCTAAATGAGCTATGGGCATTTGATGTTGTTGACAATAAGTGGGAGCAATTTCCTTCTCCAGGTGAAAATTGCAAAGGGAGAGGGGGGCCTGGGCTAGCAGCGGTCCAAGGAAAAATATGGGTTGTGTATGGTTTCGCGGGAAAAGAAGTGGATGATGTCCATTGCTTTGATCTGGTCCACAAAACCTGGGCCCAGGTGGAAACAATTGGTGAAAAACCAACAGCCCGTAGTGTATTCTCTACCTTTGCCCTTGGAAAATACATAGTAATCTATGGTGGGGAAATAGATCCTAGTGACCAAGGTCACTTGGGTGCTGGTCAGTTTTCCGGTGAGGTTTATGCACTGAACACAGAGACATTGGCATGGAAGCGGCTGGAAGATTCGCCCGATTCTGGTGCTCATCCGGGGCCTCGTGGGTGGTGTGCATTTGCTGGTGGTCGGCATGGTGGGCAAGAGGGGTTGATGGTGTTTGGTGGCAATTCCCCAAGTAATGATCGGCTTGATGACATTTTCTTTTATACTCCTTTGTTAGAATAAGATGCATTTTGAATAGCAGCTGTGATTGTCATATATGATGGGATGAATTTATAAATATAATGTGGGATCATGATAATAGCATTATGTTATGTGATTTTAGGAATGGTTGGCATGTAACATGATTCCACTTTGAAATGTACTAGTGTTTTGGAATGAGCTTGCTAGTTAGGCTGTAAATGATATCTACCTGTCCAAACAAATTCTAACTTATCTATCTTGATATATTTGAGAAATGTTGTTACATTATGAAATATTTATAAAATTTAATATAAGGTGTTAGGTTTATTGAGTTATAATTAATATTCAAAATGTTTTAAATAAAATTTTATAAAATTTAATTTGTAAAAATAATATAACATTATATGTTTATTTTATAAAAGCTATTGGGGACTCTCCCACCCTTGCCTACTCTCTAAATCTTCATTTCAGTTTTATTTTCTGTATAAATTAAATTTGATTAAATTTATTATTTTTATAAATTATTATTAAATAATTATATAAAACATTTAGACTATTGAATTTGTTATAATTATAATACCTAAATATCTAATAATTCTTACATTAGTAATCTCTATTTTGTTATTTATAAATTTTCATAATTCTTATTTATTTTTAAATTGTATTTAAATATTTTTTTATAATTTTTTATTTTAATTTAAATTGAAATAGGGATCCCATAAAATTAGTAACTTTAGCTAATTTTATTATGCATGTCACAATATTTATTTTCAATTACTTTACATTTTTAAATTTTTTTTCTATCTCTTACTCAATTCACTCTCTATTTCTACACGAGATCTCAAGCCTAACAGTATTTGTAGAGACATTTTAGCTGGAGTTTTAGAAGTTTTACTTGGTTTTGACTTTGATTTTTAATTTTATTTTTTATTAATTTTTTATAATATAATATATATAATTTTTTTTTTACAATTTTTTATTTTTACGTCAAAGAATTCATATCCTAATTTAACGTTTAGAAAATCAAATCTTTTAATAAAAACAATAAGAGAAATATATAAAAAAATTGATTAAAAATTAAATTTATAAAATATATTTTAATATAAATTAAAAAAATAAATAACACTAAAATTAAAACAAAAAATAAAACAAGAGAATCCAAATGCCAGTTCCACCATCCTGCAGAGGCCACCACTTATGTGCGGTTTCAACGTTTAATATCACCTGAAAGTCATTGCTCCCCTTGAAAACTCAATCAAAGAAGGAAGTTAGTTTAGCACCTGGGTTTTATTCTACTAAAAAGTCAAGGAAAAGATGTTTACTTTGAAGCACTGCACAATGGCTCAGTTACTTCATGGTTTCTTTGAGACTTACAAAAAGTATAGACATTTATTTTTATTCATATCTCTCTTTGGCCACCTTCTCATTCAAATTTTATCAGAAAGCTTGTGAAGACAAATCTTCTGCCCCTGCAATATTGAATGGCTATAAGGTTTAGGCTCGGTTCTTGGGTTCCGGACGGCCGCTGGAGAACTCGTTCAAGCAAGCATTTTCAGCTAAAAGCTATGAAAATGCATTCTTTGGGTGCTGTTCCTTTGCAGAATGGTGGGGTTATGTCTGCGTTTGTTGATGGTTTACCTGGCGGCGTTTGAGACTTGACGTTATTTTTACTTTTCTGTATGAATACCATGTGTTCTGGAGAATGTTTCTTCAAGGGATAATTGGAATGAACAAGTTCTGTTTTCTTTTAAGCAAAATCTTCGGTAAGTTCTTGTTGAAAGTGAAATGCGGACGCACTTTTTCGTTTTAACAATCTAGCATAGCTCTGATTCTTGTTGGTCATTGCTTTGTTTTAATTTTGCAGCTTCATCGAGTATCAGGACAGCTTCTGGGGTCATAAATTGTATTGGGGTGGTGGAAAGAAATTTTCCCCATCTATGAAATGTTTGACTGTTTACTATATTGGAGCTTAATTCCTTTGCTTTGAGTGAAAACTATAATTGCTTAAATGTTCTTCGTGGAAATGATGTGATGAATTGGTGAAATACTTTGGCATAGGTGAATTGGCTACTTTATTATTAGTTTCATATCGCTTGACTAATAATACAAGTTTATTGTAGGTACATCAGCTATCAGTGTCCTAGACACGGAACATAAGAGGAATCCAGCCAAAGAAAGTTACAGAAAATCTTTGGAATCTACACTAACCATTATTGTTGTAGGGCCTACTGGGAACCTTGCAAGGAAAAGGATCTTCCCTGCTTTATTTGCTCTCTTCTGTAACAGTTACTTGCCCCGTGTAATATTCCTTGTTTATTATTTTCTAAATTAATTTTTAAAAATTTCTTCTGATCATTAGTGGTCACTGCAAATTATGTTTTGTGAATTGCAGAATTGTATAATCTTTGGCTATGCACGCAGTAGAATGACTGACCAGGAGCTAAGAAATATGATCAGTGAAGCTCTTACCTGCGGAGTTTATGTTAAGAAGTACTTTCTATCTCCCTTTTCTCCATACATAAAGTATTTCAGTTAATTGCTTGGTGACTTTTACTCATTAATCTTATGACAATTGCAGGGACAAATGTGATGAGCAAATGTCTAAGTTTCTAAAATGCTGCTTTTACCATTCGGGACAGTATAGTTCCGAGGAGCATTTTTTGGAATTGAACAACAAACTGGAAGATAAAGAGGTATAATATGTACACTTAGACATTATAGTCTCATTCTGTATGCCTTTAAACCGTGGGAAAATTGAGGGTGGGGACCAGCTAGGAATTATTTTTACTTTCAAGGACCTGTTGGTTGGTTTAACTCATACATGGTTGACTAAATTATCTAATTGAGTAGTTAATGGGTCCTCGAGCATAATATCCCCTTCAGCAGGTTCTTACCCTTAATTTTCCTCTAATTTTAGTGCTGTCTTTGAATAGACACATAGAAAGCACTGATTGAAACCATTAATGCTTTTGGTTATGACATGATCACCTCATATACTACAATACTAACCGGCACTGAACAGTTGTTGCATGTGGTTGCAGTTCACTTTTGCCAAAAAAATTACTAAATATTTTTAGCAGTGGTGAAGTTATACTTTGTGCAAGTATGCAACACTGCAAGGATAGATAAACATTTGCCAAAAGTTACTAACTAAATCAGTTTCAATTGATTTATAGATCTTTAAACATCTATCATAATGCATGACCATTGGATTGAAGATACCCAGAACTCTGTTGGTCTTCATGGCTATTTATCAGACACATATGTCTCAGTAATTTGCTTCGTTTTACTTGTATCTAGCGATTCAGTCTATTCTAGATAATGTATGAAGTATACTTGAAATTTATGCTCATTCATTGAAGTAATAGATATCAGAGTAGTGAAGAAGTCAACAGATTTGCATGACAATGTAAAGAAGAAAAGAAAGATCATGAATGGATAAACTTTATTAAATAAGGATACTAGAATACAAAAAAAGAAGAATTATCATGGTGATAATATGGCCCAGAACATGAATATCATTTATATTCTTGGATAAGAATAATTCAGGCTGGACGGATCTCGAATCAGTTATTCTACTTAGCAATACCATCAAACTTGTGCGCGGATGTTGTAAGATGCATCAAACATTGTGCATCTTCAAAATATGGGTGGACTAGGCTTATAGTTGAGAAGCCATTCGGTCATGATATACTGTCATCCAGGGAGCAGACTAGGAATTTTAAACAATACCTAACTGAGGACCAAATATTCGGGTATGCTTCTCTAAAATTTGATTGAGCAACGCAAATTTTACATTTTTTAGCACATATGGAAATCCTTTCAAATTGTCTTTCTTCAAGTTGACCACCTCTTGGGCAAGGAGCTTGTGGAAAATCTTTTAGTACTTTGCTTCTCAAATCTAGTTTTTAAGCCATTGTGGTCCAGGAATTATATTCGCAATATGCAAGTAGTTTGTTCAAAAGCGCTGATAAACAAGGCAGGTCAGTGCAGCATAACTGATATTTAAGTTTTAAAAAAAATACAATTTGATACACTCTTTCCCTATAGGTCATTCCTTTAGATTTGAGAGTTGACTCAGTGTCTGGTCATTTTGTTTTCTTCCGGATCTTTTGACAATGATAGTATCATCTGTGACATAATGCAAAAATCATCTCCTGCAGATGACTGCACTATTTGCTATGGAAACACCTGTCACCTTATGTTCTGAGGACGTTAGAAATGAAAAGGTATCAGTGTTTTGATAATACACAACTCATTTCAAACAAAATCCAAACCATTTTATGATTTTTTCCTGTTGATTAATTTCACAAGCATGGCATCAATTCAGGTTAAGCTCTTGCATTCCATGACACCCATCAAGCTCAAAGATGTGGTAGTTGGCCAATATAAGAGTAAAAGCAACGACGGTGTGGCATATCCTGCTTATACTGATGCGTCAGCTGTCTCAAATTACAATCTCAGTCCCACTTTTGTCGCAGTTACTCATTTTGTCAATAATGCACGATGGGAAGGAGCTCCATTCCTGATAGTAGCTAGCAAGGCTCTTCATTCACATCCGTAAGTGGATTTTTGTGATTAATATGGACAATATTTCTCTATAAGGCCTCAGTAGATGGCTGAAACAAACAAGAAATTACCAAATAATATTTGGGCGTGAAATTTCAGAGCAGAAATCAGAGAGCAATTTACACATGTTCCTGGCAACATCTGCAATCAAAGACTAGGAACTGACTTAGATTTAGCAACAAACGAGCTTGTGCTTCGTGATCAACCTGATCAAGCTATATATCTGAAGATCAATAACAAGGTTTACAGTCTTGGGATGAAATTTGATTGTAGTGACGTTAATTTGCTTTACAAATCCAGGTCAAAATCGAAGGAAACACTATTAGCATATACTTCCCAGAATTTTAGTCTGCCGTCTATATTTTATAAAGTTTGACTAAAATAGAATAAGAACTCTGCTTTTGCTCATTATGCTCACATCATGATTGGTAGAGGTGTAAATTAATATATAGCAAGAAAAAGTAGCCCTTCTCTTTCTTGAAGTTTCTGAACAGGAAAACAATTTGTGCCCTATTTTTGTTTGCTTTTACCTCTAGCAAACATTGCCTTAATTTGGCTTGTATAAAGCTGTCTTTGGGATATTATTTTGGTTTTGTTCTCTTTCTTTCCTAGAAACGATGAAATTACTTATTCAAAGAGAAAAAATCACAAGCTAGACTGTTTCCAAAACTTTCTTAGCTTGGATATAACGTTTGTAAGGAGGAATTAGGGGAAAGGATATAAAAGAAATTAATGAAAGCATAAAACAAAAACTAAACTACCACTAGATGTCGTTCTCTTTTTATTTGTGATATAGCCTTCATCTGGATGAAACAGATTCCACTGTTAGACTAGAGTCCTGAACAGGTCATTCATGATTTTAAAGTTTACAGAAGTTGCCATTTGTTATATGGAGATATATATGTATGTATTTCTTTACTCATACACTGATAAAATTGTGGCTCTACTGTGTTATAGAAGGCACCCAAATGTGACTCCAGATTCATATGAAAGGATGCTTTTAGATGCCATAGAAGGAAAGCAGCGTTTCTTCATCAGAAGTGATGAGCTCGTTGCTGATTGGGCAGTATTTACGCCTTTAATGAAGGAACTGGAAGAGGAGAAAATTGTGCCTGAGCTATACATATATGTTAGTGGAGGACCAGCCGGATTCCTCTGTCTTGCTACAGAGCACAATATCCGTTGGGGAGATTTTGGATATGAAGACTAATCAGTGGTTGATAGAATCATGGAATCATTGTTAATGAGTCTATAAGAGGTCATCTTCCATCAATTCTGGTATGCTCCTTTATTCCAAGCTCTCTCATGACCACCTACAGTATTTTCCCTTGAAATTTTATAGCCAAGTTACTCCTAAACTTTCATTATGCGTAGGTGTTTTACTAAACTTTGATGTACCCATATGATACATGGTTCTGTCGATATAATGAGGTGTAAGTAATGAGTATTTATATTATTTTTTGAAAAACTTCTAATGTTCTTGTTAAATACTATATAGAAGTTGGAATTAGAATTCTCATTATCCTGGTTTGTTTACAAATCATTCTCTTTCACAAATCAGATTGTATGCCATCAATCTAATTAAACATGAAACATCATATATAAACTTAGAATTTAGTTTTATCTATTTGGAAATGTCTATTTATGCTATGCCTTAAGCAAAATTGTTCCTAATTTATTTATAAAGTTTTGACTCTTTTTTAGATGGTTTTTAAATTGAGATATATTCGAATCAACCTCTACTTTGTGCTTAGCCATCAACACAAAGATCTTATGCAAAGTGAATAAGATGATATATGGCCTCAAACCTAGTCTGTTAGTCCGTTTAGTAGAAGCACGGTTTATACTTAGGTTGAATAATGGCTGTGTTATGCAAACTCCATACCATGTTGGATCTTGATCACTTGTAGTTGGTCATCCAACTGTAGGAATGTAGTAGGTGTGAGAGGTTCATTTTTTAGAGAACTAAAAGTTAGTGAAAGAAAATAGTGGATCGTACCATTAGAAACTGCTCCCTAATCTATGAAATTCAATTAATATTAAGAAAGTCAGAGATCCCTACCTGTAGAGGATGCTTTACAGATGATTTTTTATTTTTTTGGTTGAAACTTTACATGTGATTTTAAAACTAAAACTTACATACCAAAGCTAAAGAAAAGCATTGGTAACAAGCTCTCCGTGAAGGACATGAGCTGAAAGTACTAAAATTGCTTATGGGTACTGTAACCATATTCGGATACACATGAACATATGTAATTTGCTTCAGTTTTTATCTGTAATACATTGACTGTAAAATATAACATTTGCACAAGCTGCCATATCTTTACAGTAAATAAAAATTTCATATCTTCTTTTAATAGTCATCAAGTTCTGTAGTTGAAGCCACTTAAACTAGCAATTTTGAACACTAGTCAGAATTGGCGACAGAATGAAAGTTTAAATACTATACTTGTAGGAGTATTGGTATCAAGGCGGTGACCTCATTGTATACTTTTATCATGCTCACGGGTAATAGAAAAGGACGTTAACTACCTGCCGACATAGTATATGCCTATACGGATGCATTCCAGCTAGCACAACCTGTATACCATCCATACAAAAATGACAAATCAAAAAAATTGGACACGTGTAAATTAATAAGTATAAAACTTAAATACAAAAAAGGAAAATAAAATGAGTGGCCCAAACATGTGGGTCTCACTGTTTTATTTCCTTCCAATTAAAATCAAAGAAAAGAAAAGAATGTCTCACATGACCACATAGCTGTATGCCGACACACAGTTGCGTCTCCTTTTCAAGATATGCAATTATAGAACCAAAACTCCCATTAACAAACTAAACAACACCATAATGAGTCTAACCCTGCCATTTAATTCAGTTGCCCCATTATCATCAGCAGCCTTCTGATCATCTGCTTCTGCTGGTGAATCAGCAGCCTTCTTGCTTTTGCTTGGCTTCGGTGACTCTGCAGGTGCTGGAGTTGCCTTGAACAGTTCCCTGGGCAACAAAACCTTGTTAATCTTGTAAACTACAAAAGGATCTTGATCTATCAATGTTCCCACTATATTTGCTGTCACAACTTTGGTTTCTATTTTCACGTCTTCCCCAGCATTCTGCACTGTAAAATCATACTTGTTGGCTCCTCCAGTGGCCAACGTGTTCATAATCCCATTATTGGATTTCAACATTTGTAAGGACTCATACACAGGAATGCCATGATACAACAGCAATGCCACTTTGTCACCCTCTGTTAGATTCTTGTACTTCGGTAGGAAACCGTTGACAACATTGTCAATTGGGCAGAACACTGTTAACCCACCATCAAGGTTTTCCTCAAAAGTATTGAGAGCTTTTGAACCTCTCAACAACTCGGCAAAAGCTTTGCAACCTTGTTTGGCCATGATTGAGGTCAAGTTGATTAGGCTTGGCCCAGGAGTTGGGGCTTCAGCCTCAGCTGAAGTGAGGACTTGACTGATTTGTAGAACAGAGATGTTGTATGGAATTTCATCAACAGATTTCACATAAAATGAATGGAGCTGTCCACCATTGTCTTCCGCTCCAAACCCGACTTTCCCGCCTTTAAGGTTGGTGATGTTAACGTAACCTGAAGTTCCAGCAGCTGCTCCTGTTGCCTGAAACATAGAGGAAGCTAAAGTAGTGCCATTGGTAATCTGGTGAAGCTTTTTGGTGCCGAAGTAATCTACTAACACATGAAGGGATAGCACATTTTTGAGGGTGTAGATAGAAAGATGTTTGTCCAGTAAAGATGACATGGCGGCATTGTCAATGGCAAGGACAGTGATGGTCTGGCGGCGGTTGATCTCGGCTGCGAGGTGGGTGGCGGTGAGATAGTGGTTGAAGCTGGAGAATTCAGGGTGCTTGGCAAGAATGCGAGTGATATTGTGGCCATAAGCAGTGGAGGAAAATAACAGAATGAGAGATAGCACAAGAGTGCTAGTAAGTAGTGGTGCTTGCTTCATTTTAGAGAAATAGGGAGAAATCAATTTTAGAATGGCAAGATGGGAGAGAAGATTGCCCTGTTTATAAGTGTGGCACTATCTGAGAGTCTTGCTGTACGCCGTTTACTGACAAATAATGCCAGCTTGGTATTAGGTGGGACGTGGGTGGGACATGGGCCCATACCAGATTGGATTATTGCAATTAGGGTCAAGAGTCATATAATTTTTAAAGAAACTTAAAGCTTGCACTTCCAGTCATTCCACCGACGGTCTTAGTTACCACAAGCGTTTCCAAGTTGATTTCTCCGCAGAAGAATATGCGTGTGCGTTTTTGGAAAGACAACCAAGGAAAAGTGACCTAGAAAACAAGATTTGGTTTTCTTCAGTAAACTTGTTTTGATTGATTCTTTAAAGTGTTTGTCTATTTAATGCAGTTATTCAGCTGTTACGAATTGATTATTGTATTATGAAAGGTGCTTTGCAACTATACTATAATATCATTTCATTATAAAATTGAACTGAATTTGTTCACGCAAAAAATAATTTTCTTTGTAATATTTTTTTTCCAAGAATATACATATTATATACGCACCAGTTTAGAAAAATTATTGTTAATACCTTAAGCATAATGTTCAGTGTATATACTGAGAGCCGTGTTGTGAGATTAGTAATTAGGAGATGAGAGAGAATAATGAATGAAAATATGAGAATGTGTGATGAATTTATTTACACATACATTATTACTCATATCTTAATTATGTCTCTCTTGAAAAATATTATATGTGATATTACTTGAGTTCAAATCTCTTAAAAATACATTAACGTTTTAATTTCTGACAATTGTTTTAAGTATGATCAAAATTTTATGTTTTTTTATATATAATAGTTTTCCTTGAAGGGGATCTCAACAAAACTGAAAAGTTTGATTATTCAATTTTGTCCGTTGTAGGTGGGCATCAATTATAAATATTGAAAGATAGCCAAACTAAGCTTTCAATTGGTTGGTATGTAGTTCTCACCCTGGCATTTCCAATAATCAAAGAACTAATAGGAATAAGCCACCAAATTTGGAATAAAGAACATCAAATCACAGATAAGATTGGGCCCACGCATGTGTGTGGGGGCATCAATAATTGGACCTGCTTCAATAAACTATGCTCAGGTGGTTGATCTGACGAAACTGTATCAGGCATTGTCTTGCTTAAAGCATGCTATTGGAGTTAGAGAAAGAGTGTTTGGTTCTTTTCTTCTTACTTGTTTTTAGGATAAATGACCAAAGTTAAATGCAGCTGCAACAATGGCAGCCAAAAGAGATAAGGTGGTTTTCATTTAATAAAGTTTAAAGATTGAAACAAGGCAACTAACTCTGCAATAGATGCAAGTGAAACTTGTATGCTAAAGTTAGCTCCATTTGGTGGACTTAGACAAAAGTGCAGGCCTTGTTAGCTCTATTATGTTTTGCATTAAGCACACAACATAATAATAAGTCTAAATAACTATGATCATGATTGTGAAGGGAAATTAGGGGTGTGCAATAAACCTGAATCCAACAGACTTGTGTATATTTTGCTTGACTTGGGACCTGCTCACGTAAGTGATGGATTATATTATTTGTCAAACCCAACACGATTTCACAAAATACACATGTAATGATTTGCCAACCCAACTAAAGCCGGTCCGTGCGTATAATCAATCAGGTTGAGTCAGAATTTTTAAGTCCGATTTTTCTCGATCCAGCTTACTTTTTATCTCAAACTTGACCCAAATTTGACCTTGCACACTCCTAATTCATGAAACCTCTAATGACGGGTTGCTCTTTTAGATAATTCTTCTGAACAAATGGAGTCCAAAGATGGTTTTGATTGTTAAACACTCCCAGGCAAGTTTAGCATGCCAAGAAGAATTCATGATTCAGATATCCATTATAGTCTTTCTATACCTAAACCTCCAAATCAGCAGGTTTAATGATTTGCTTCCAAGCAACTGGTATCCCTTTATGGCGTGAACCATTACTCCACAGGAATTTATTTATAATCTGGTGTAATATATTAACTATAGACGAAGGCACTTTAAAAGCACAGATGGTATAAATAGGAATGCTAGAAAGAACAGATTTTATTAGAGTGAGCCTACCTCCCATCATTTTGAAGCAGTCCAAAGAGGTTCATATTTTCCTGAGCTTGTAATCTGCAGAAACTTTTTAGTCCCAGATGGCCTTAAGTTGTAACAGACCATAAGTAGCCTAACTGGTTAAAGACAACCTGAGGATATGCTGTTCCTCATGGTTCACGAAGAGGACCTTAAATTACATACTTCATCATAATCTTCCCATATAATATAGCTATGGACTATGGAGTTCCACTTAGCTTAAGAGGAACTCAGTCTCTTGTAGTGCAAATGTCTAATCACTTTTAAGTTGCTTAAAACACTACAACACCATATTGGGATATTTTTATGAAAATATTTATTTGTTAAAGTGGAAATGTTCAAAAATAATATTTTATGAAGTGCATTAAATGATCACAGTTATGTGTATGAATGTATAACTCTATGCACTAATAGCTGTGCTTTATTACCAAATTAATGTTCTTCAAGCGGATGTTTATGGGTTGGCTGGTTAGCCGAAGTTTCAATATTATATGCATGGAAATAGGGGTGATGATCTATCACTCCATTATGATCCGCCGGATCTCTTATTTTTGAATTTAAGATAAAAAAATATAATAAAAGAGAGATAAATATAAAATTAAAAAAAATAATTAAAAAAAAGATATAAAATATATTTTAATATAAATGAAAGATAGATAAAAAGTTATTAAAATAAGAGAACAATAAAAATAAGGAATCTGAATCTCTTTATTAATCATACCAAATATGAGAATAACGTGTTTCTGAGTGTATATTGTGCACATAATATATACTCGAAAAGAGAAAGGGTGCGGATGATGAGAGGAGTTTGGATTTCTTGATTATAATAATTTTTTTTAAAATCACTATTTTAGAATTAAACTCATATTATAAGTGAGAATTAAAGGATTACAAAATAACAAGAAATAAAGGGAAATTTTACTGAAATCAATGAAAAATAAAGTCAATAAATCTCAAATCCGTGGGGGGAGTCATGTCTTCCGCTTACGGCAGAAGTAAGAGACAAACAACAAGGTTTGTTGAGCTGTTGTATTCCTAAACGCAACAAGCTAAAAGGACATTACACCTACATACGATTAGGGTTTCCATGAGTGCATGAATTATTGTAAAGAGAACAAATTACTCATTTTTTAGTCCAGTGCCATGCTACCCTTCCAATTATTATTATTATTATTTCTGATTGTTTATGGAGAATTATACATCAACCTTGTCAAGCCATGTGGACAATTTCTATGCTTTATCATGTTTCCACATTTCACAGTTTCTTCATCTAACATGCTTGAATATTATATTGATATTTTATCTATTAACTTTAATCCAGGAAGCAACAATTGTTGGCATACTTTATTTGTTGATTGGGATGTCAAACGGTCTTACTTTAATATAAGGCTAATGAAAAAGAGATGAGATAGGCTTATTTCTCCTCTAAAACTCTTGAACTAATTGCACGTCAAATTGGCTGTTAACAATGGCAACCACACATCTATACGCTTCTCTAGCTAGTCTCAAAAATATCAATATTCTGAAGATTTGACTTTCAATAGAATTTAATAATATTATTTAATTTATAAAATTAATTTTATTCAATAAAATAAAACTGTATTTATTGTTATTATTATTGTTATAAAAAAAAATGTATGTATAGTTTATAATGTAGCTTGTACATTAAATCAATTACAATTAGTAATTGTCATATAATGTTTAGCATTGGATCTTGTTGTGTTATGTGAACAGGATAGATATACATAATATATACACAACCTCACTTTGATTTATTTTGATTTCCTAAGTTTTACTGTTTTTTAAAAAATAATTTTAGCAACTTACTTTCTAATAAAAACTTGAAACTATCTTATCAGAAGATAATGTTTTATATAATATCAAATTTAAATTAAACAATTTTGTATATTTAAATATTTTTGCTAAGATACATTCAAATAGTTATTATTTAATAATTAGGAAAAGAAAAAAGTTTGTCACATTAAACTCACACTAAATTATTTAATTAATAATTCTTAAAGTTTAATCTATTCAAAGTTCAAACCTCCCTTAACGAACAAAAGTACATAGATAACACCAGGTCCCCTTAAAAAACAAAAACAAACATAGCATCATGGAACAAGCATTGACAGCCTTAGTTGTGAGGCTATTTTGAAATAAAAAACTTTTTAACTTTTATTTAAAAGAATTTATAATATTAAATTTTATAAATTAAATTATAAATTTACTTTAAATTTATGATAATTTAATAAAAATTTATATTAAAATTTAGCCACTACAGCAAAACATAGATGACAAAAACAGACAGCCTTCCCATATGTGCACTATTTCCAAAGTCAAGCTTCGAACACTTCCTGACTACCCCAATTCTCAGTTCCAATTTGTTCAGAGGACGAGGAATACTCCAGTCTTCGGCAAATGAGTTACTGAAATGTAGCTGCCTGGCGTAATGGCATTCAAGTCAAAATGACTTCAAACTAAAACAACACCCTCTGCAACATCGTATTCCCCACAAAATTCCAAGTGACTGAGAAACCTTGCCCCAAAATATGGAAACAAATGGCTCAGCCATGCAAGTACTTTCCCTTCCCCAAAAGGACACATCATTCATTCATTCATCCCAACAGCCACTCCTTCCCCAAAAGTAACTGCCAAATCCTCAGAAAAACCTCTTTTACCTTAAATGCCTACCTTAACTTTCCCAACATCCACATAATAATGCCATTAAAGCATAGAAAATAACCTAGATTTCTCCTATGTTTCTATCCAAATTCTTCAGAACCTTCCCAGACTTAGATCCCACTCTAATCTACTTATACATTCTTTTAATGATACATAGAAAATTTTACAATTTAATAATAGATGATCATATAGATGGCCACCTACCTAGCTCTCACGTTAGAAGCTCCACCTCCACTGATCCCACCAGATTGATGAAACCCACCAGAGCCGTACACCTGTCCTTGATGATGCCCCATCATTACCCCACCATTAAACCCTCCAACCCCACTTCCACCGACGCCGCCAGACCCACCGCCGAAACCACCGTCCTTCTCAGTACCCTGCCTCCCCATTGAAGTCTTCTCTCCCTCCATCTCCCTATACTTCTGCAGGTAAATCTTCAAGGGCTCTACGTATTCCTCGAACCCCAAAGTGGTCATGGCCCATAGCAAATCGTCGCCGTTGATCGTCTTCCTCTTCTCCCTTTGGCACTTATCCGATGCCTCCCCTGTGATGAAGCTTATGAACTCCGACACGCACTCCTGCACTGTCTCCTTCGCGTCCTTCGAGATCTTTGCGTTCGCCGGCAACGCCTTCTTCATTATTCTGCTCACGTTCGCTATCGGCAAGAAACGGTCCTGCTCCTTCGCCGATAATTCGCTGGTCGCATCTCCGCTGTAGTTGTTCGTGTTCCCACCCGATTCGTTATCGGAATCCGCCATCGGACCCGAATTCACCCAATCCGGATCGCGCCTTGCTCCAGAACAAGGTAGAGAGTAGGGATAGCGAGGGATTTAGGGATACGATTTGGGGTAGAACTGGGATTTCGGGAGAGAGGCCGGTAAAGTTGAAACGGCGGGCAAACGGACGGTGTTGCAGAGAGAGAGGGGAATGGAGGAGGTGTTGGGTCCGTTGGATCGTTGGGGTAGTTAAGCATCGAAAGCGCCACGTGGTACATTTTGGACCGTTTGTTCATTGATTAATTGGGTTTGCGTGGTGGATTTTGAAAGGTTGGATGATGGTGGGACTCGTTGGATCTAATGGCTGGAAGTAAGACACGTAGTGGGTACTATGGGGTTTAAGCTTTTGTCGGCATCGGCATCTGTGTCTGGATTCGGTTTTAAGATTCTTCTGTCGGCTGTTGTGGGATTTGCTGTAGCCTGTACTTTGTAAGGTAGACAAGAAAAAACCCCTTTTGTACGTATAGTATATGTGTAAATAAAAAAATATATAAAATTATATACATGTATCATTTCTTTGTAAATAAGTCATAGGTGTATAAAGATATTAAAATAAATCAAATTTATTGGATCCACCTATCTTGTCTTCATTTGAAGAGATGGGTTTTATAATTCTTCTATTTATAAAAATTTAGGTGGATCTATGTTATTTAATTTTATTTAATTTTATAGGTTAAAATAAGATAAACATATGTATTGATATATAAAATTTTATTAATTCAAATTAATTAATTGATATTTTTTAACTTATCAAAATTATAAATCAACTTATCCAATTTAATTGAATTGCAAGTTACAAGAGATTAAGTTGACCAAGTGAACTCAACCAACTTGCAAAAATTATGTAAAATAAAGCCATTAAAAAATAAAAATAAGAAAAAGTAAAAGATTATATAAATTTTAAATAAAAATAAATAACTTGTTGAGCCTAATTATTCAATTTCTCAAAAAATAATTAAAGTAATTACAATAAAATGACCAATATTATAATCAGATTAAAATTTTAAACTGAATATTTGGTATTGGGGTCACTACTATATAAAAAAAATTACTTAATTTTAATTCGACTATATAAAATTTTTAATTTCAATTAATTAGATCTCTTTTTTATATATTTATTTCAAATTGTGCCATTTTTTATAAATATAAAATGAATTTAAAACTACAGATCACTCCATTCATGCTATGTGACTTATTCATTCATTTATTTATCTTAGAATTCATTCAAAACTTTAAAAACAAGAAAAAGAGAATATGAAAATGAGCCATAACAAACAATAAAGATTATTAGGGCAATTTTCAAGACAAGAAGAAAGTGTTGGAGTGTGCTAAAATTTAAAATATGAGAAGTATTTGTAGTATAAAAAACAAGAACGAGGGAGGATATGTTATGCCAAAGTTTAAACGAGTAAAACTTAAAAGCTTTTGGAATGAGAAGAATAAAGTTTCTCGACATGGACAAGCTTCAGAGATAGTCCTTGTAAGTTGTAATATACTTTTGAGCATTACGAAAGGGAGTGCAGCATGCTATGACCTTAAATAGAAGCACAGATGCTGTAGGTTCAAGGTCATTGGAGGGAGGATGCTAGAGGATTTATGCTATTCCGAAGCTATATCAGCTTATGAAAAAGCAGGCAAAGCCTAAAATCTATTTACTACATATGCTATATGCCACCTTGATTCACACTGCTATCTCCAGTACGGGTCATTTTCTCACCTGTCAACACAAAACAAAGATTAAGAAGGACGCAAGAAAATGGAAAAACAATTAGGGTATCGAGGTGGGACATCTATTTTAGGTTGTTCTTTTGTTAAAGTTAATTGCGCTTGTCTTAAATGAATGTCCCACCACAAGGTTAGATTCTTGTTTTTTGATATTTGAAAAGACTAATTTGAAACATGGAAATTCCATTTATTCGTTACGTAGGGTAAATTTGGTCTGAAGAACATATTTTAATGGTAAATATACTATGGTGCAGCAGATAGAAAGATTGATGATAGGAGTATACAGAAATTGTATGTTAGCTAAGTACAATATCAGAGGCAAAATATGTGAAACACATCATTTTTTTTTATTTTATCTCTCATATTATACTTAGTAATAGTTTCTAGGTATTTATATTAACTCTCGATAAAAATGCCATTTATTTTATTCATTCGCAATTGACTTATCAAGGGAACTGTAAAAATGTTTTAAAATGATGTTAATAACTGAAATTAGAAAGCTTGTATCATTATTTTAGTCAAAAATTATGTCAGATGACTTGCAAAGTTTATCATTACATTGAAGATTATACAAGCCATTAATTTGTTCCTCTTTCTTTTCTCATTCCACACACTTTCTAGAAACTAGTGCATGGCTTTTTAGTACTAGACACTAATTACTTGGACCCACCACACAATTTCATTGTACATTTATCTTCTGCATTTGGCGGTACTTGGAATGAATCATTCATGTGCACTTCTCTGTATCATTTTTCTCTTAATGCCCCTATATTTATCGAATAATGATAAAATTATTCCTTATTTTTATATTTTTTTATAACAGCCTACTTGAAATTCGTTTCAAATAAATTATAAATTTTACACAATAAAAAATTAATCTTAAATCATCAATTATATCAAAAATATAAAAATTAAAAAAAAAAAACTCTATCACTACCCATTTCTACCTCCTTTCCGTTATTCTTATAAATAAAAGTTTATAAAATTTTTATTTAAAATATTTAAATAATTTAATTTATTAAATTTTACTAGCTAAACCGAATGAACACAAAGTATTTACCTACAAGCTAACTTATTTCGTCTCCTTTAGTCAAATAACTGCAACATGAAGTCTTTGCAGTAGCATTGACTTAAGATCTGCTAGCAAAGTGTTCTAATGCGATTCAAATTGATAAAAAGGGTTACATTAACAGATGTACATTAACATAAACTCTGTAGAAGCTATATATATGAGCAGCATGAACGACATTTCAATTACAAAGACATATATAGCAATATACAAACAAATGAGAAAGATCAACTAGTTAATCTGGCTGCTGCTGCTGCTTCATTTTTCTGCTGATTAAATAACAAATTCTATTGTATTTAAATATCTGAAGTATGATAGTGGTGCACTTAGACTGGTGCACCATAAATTCAAGGAAGACTGATGCTATTTATATGTGACTTTTTTAGATAACGTCTGCACAAATTCTATTAGAATCCACTTCCTAATAGTACATACTTTATATAAAGAACTCATATGAAACGGGCATTTTTATTCAAGGAAATAGATTTTTCAAGCCGCAAATGAATACAATCAAAAGAGATTATAGCAAAGAAAGTGACTCAACATTTGGTATATGAGAATTGTCTACTGATCCGAGAAGCATGGGCTAAAACTTTACTTACAGAATGTGAGATGCAACTAATGAAAATGAAAATCCGGTCTAAAAGAGAGTGCTAGTAGTGGAATTTCCACAAACTGAATACTGCCTTTTTCAACTTTTATTTCTTTAATGTGCGATAAGAAGTCAAAAAGAAGGGTATCACTCAGCTCATAACACAATCACTTTAGTAGGTATCCAAGGTTCGTGAGGAGCAAAAGCTTCATACTACACAACACTCTATAACACAACATGAAATAAGCATAGTAAGTATTACATTCTATATCCAACCAGATAGAGGCAGGTTGAAAAAACTTACTAACAGTTATTAAACTTCTATTATAGTAGCAGTCCTAACTCATGCTTCTATTTCAAACCTTGAGTACTTGATGGAACCCATGGATATGTCAATCTCTATCAAGTTTTCTTCCTCATTAATGTCATTGAATTCTGCTAAGAACTCCCGCAGACTCTGATGACTTAAAAGGGACTCCACTGTTAACTCCTGCTTCTTCTGCTGCAAACTGCAGTTTAACTTTGTCTCTTCCTTCAGTTGACCCAGGTAGTGTCCACTTGGAAGTGAGATTTCTATGAGGCTGTCCTCATCAGAAATTGACCCATCTGAGCAATCAGGGCTTTGATCCAATTTGTCTCTAAATGGCCAATCCATTTCTGAGTCCTCGGAAGTTGATAAGCGGTCTTGGCATTCACTTTCTGATAGCAAATCTGGGGCTGTGGTTGAGTAGTTAACGGCACCATCTTTATCCTCTCCTTCTTGGGATTCTTCTGCCACAGTTTCAGTCTTGGGCATTGGAAATGACGCGATGTTTTCTTCCCTTTGATCTGATTGTTCCTCTTCAGAACCCTGAATTTCTTCCACTGATTTATCAACTGGCACTGCTTTGTGATTTAATAGAGTGTAGAGAATAGTAGACAAAACCACTGCTAGAGATGTGTATAGGACAGATAAAACCCCAAATCTCACCAGCAAGTAACTGGAAAAAAGCAGCAAGAAAGCAAGAGGAGCCATCCATGAGGGTGGATTCTTGAATAAACACAGACAAGAAAGCATTTGATTATGGACTTTGCTTTCCCACTTCATGGATTGCCAAAAAGCCTATTAGTTTGTGACCTAGGCTAAAAGTTTTTTCCAAGAAAAAAATTAAACAAATAAAAGAAGGACTTTTTACTTGGATTAGATGAAAAAAGAACAGTGTGGGTGAGTGAAAATATTAGCTCCAATGGGGGTTTGGGAAAATATACTAGAACGTTGGTTTAGGGTCTATCAATGAACAAAACACAATGAAGTAAGATACAGTGTTTTCTCCTCTCTAAGGGATAGAATCAAAGGAGTTCCCAGCAGCATAACAAATTCCCATAGGCACTGGTTGATCCTTTGTAGTTTGGAGAGGCAGAAAGCAGCTAAGGTTTAAGGGTTTTCCAAGCTAGGCCTTTTCTTCTCCATCAATCTTATGCTATTTTCTTGCTCAAACATAGATACATATATAGTTCTGCTGAATTTTGGAGCTGAACTAGCTGTTGATATCTTTATGCAAGGAGCAAGAAGAGGCAAGTTGAACCTGTATTCAGAAAAAATGAGGAACAGGTGAATGAAACTGCAGTGGTCTGCAAGGGAAGCAGAATAGGAAATAGCTTTTGTTTTATTCACTAGGTCTGGTAGTAAATTACTGGGTAGTTTCCATCATAACAGACTCACAGTTCCCAAGTACTCCATTGGCCTTTTAACAACTGGGTTTCTTTATTCTAACACCAATTGGTGGTTTCCTCTCTGCAACTGATTCTCTTGAGTAACCCACGAAAACCCCTGGTTTTTGTTTACCATCTAGGAGTTTGGAATGAGAGAAGCCATGTGCAAACATCTGAGCTTACCACATGGCACTTTCTTTCCAACTTCCATGCCTGAATTAAAAATAAAGAAGAGCCCTTTGCAATAATTTTCCCATTCTGCCATTTTCTCTGCAAACCAAGAAACAGAATCATACCTGAAAGGTCAAAACACAAGAAGAGGGATCCGCTAAATTTATTAAACACTCATTTTTTGGTTACCTTGATTTTTCTTGAAAGCATTCAAACCCATTGTCAATTTGCTCTTTCCATTAAAGGGTTTGTCTGAGAATGACCTCCAACAAGTTAGTAAACAACCCAAACTGCTTGCATGCTTGCTGGCTTCTCAGACTTTGCCACTGGAATTAAAATCAAATATTGGTTTATATTTTGTATCTTTGAATTCCTTTTGTTTCTTGACAAAATATATAGTTTCTTATAAGTCAAATATGAAATCAGATTTTCGGTAGTACGTAAATCTAATTTTTAGTATGCTTTTGACAAAAGTATTATTAAAGATAGTGATTATCATGTGGGATGGAGAAAAATATTATCACCACTATATTTTGGAAAGAGGGAATATTTTCTCACTTTCTCTTTCCAAAAGTTAAACTTGCTCATTCAAAATAATAATAATAATATTTACAATGATAATGATAATAAACCCAAAAACCACATAATCGCAATAAAAAAAATTAATGAAAAGATTATATAGATCAAATTAAAAGTTCTTTTATGGTGCAATGACATCATTAGCGCTAGCTTTAGATTATATAAGCTTCTTAATTAAGAGCTATAACTAGGGTTGTAAAGCCCAAAAGGTTTTTTATTTTTTTTAAAAGTAAAAAATGTCAGACTCTAGGGATGTGATAAGCTGTAAGCTTGATGCTTTAGGCTCCAAAATGGCCCCTAATGATGGCCTTAAGCGTGCTTTAGACAATTGGTCATCATATCAAAGTGTTTCTCACCGGCCAGTCGGCCACCATCTACTCAGTTTCAAGTCCCAACCATGAATAAGCAATGGGACGTGCAGTACTGCACTGCATGGTGCTAACTAGGCTGAGTGGGGGAGTGAAGTGGTTTGGATGTAAGGGTTTCAGTTTTACTCATTTCGTGCTTATTAGTAAATTATAAGGAGAATGTTAGTCACACATAAGAAGAGTAATGAACAATTCACAAAATACAGCAGTCGATTAATTAGTTGAAACTCATAAAATTGTAGAAATTAATAAATTTAATAATTTAAATTATTTTAATAAAAATTTTTTAATTTTAAGTTTGTGAGAAAAGAATGACTGAAATTATAAATATCATCAATATAAAAATGTTAAAATGGGGTTGGCCCTCCTTGCCTAAGAAATTATCTGAGTTTGTATTTTTTTAACTCATAAAAATTGTAAATCAGTTTATCCCGTTATATTTAATTTGTGAATCATGACGAGTGTGCATCAATATATTTATATATAAAATATATTAACTCACCATAGCAGTTCTGCTCATCTTTTTCTAAGAGAGGGGTTGAATTAATGTTTTTTTAACCTGTCATAATTATAAGCCAATTCACCTAACCCCCATTTAATTGTGAATCATCTTGAATTAAGGTGAATAGACCCGCTTTGACATCATATGTGAAATTAAGTTTTTCTTTTAAAAAACTTATGTTATTAGATGATATGAATTCTTTGCCTATTGATATTAAATAATTTTTTTAAAAAGAACTTCATGTTATGGAACTCATTCTAGTAGACCAAACAAAAAGTAAATCATTATTATGGTTACTTTTTATATTTAATCTCTCTAATTACTTTTTTTCTTCTTCAGGTCCCCATGTATCCCTCATAAATTAATCTCATAAAATAAGATATAAATTATTCAACTAGTTGAATCTTATAGAATTGTAGAATTTAATTAATTTAATAATTTAACTTTTTTTAAAACAAAATTTTTATATGATTCAATTTATTAAAATAAAAGCTGAAATTATATTAAATGTCATAAGCCTATAGATGAAAAAATATGTTAGGCTCATAGCACTTCCCCTAAAAAGCGAGGTGGATTTGTACTTTTTTTACTAATGAAAAATGTAGAATGACTCATCTCATCTTATTTAATTTGTAGGTGATGAAGTAGTTCTGGACGATATATTTATATATAAAAATATACTGACTCATAAGGTCGTCCCACTCCCATTCTATTTATAAAGTGAGTTACATTAATATTTTTTTTAACTCATTAAAATTATGAATAAGCCTATCCTATCTCATTTAATCACAGATCATTTCAAGTCAAAACAAGAATAGCATGCTTTAATACATGTGTAATTAAGTTATTCTTTCCCAAAACTTATGTTATTAGATAATATGAATTCTTTGCCTGTTCGTATTAAATGATTTTTTGCTTTGGACAAAATGACTTCATGTTATGTAACTCGTTCTACTGGACCAAACAGAAAGTAAATCATTACAGTGGTTGCTTATTACATTGAATCTCTCTAATTACCCTATTTCTTTCGTTGGGTAATGTCACCAAGTGTGTCCATTATTAAACTAATCTCACACTTAATAATATAAGTTTAATGAAAATGGAGGTTATAAAACTACGAATTTATGAACATGAAAAGCAACAACCAAATTAACGATGCCACTTGTCAGTCATTTGCGTGTGATGATGGCATAATCAAAATCGAAAATCTGAAATCCCAAAGTAGATGCGTGACATGTGTTACACATCTGGACTACAAGTTTGTACAACAAATTGTGAAAATCGTTGCAAATAAAACTCTGATGAATGAATTTTAAAGGGGAGGGAAATATTTTCGAGTCGTGAGCAGGTCGCTTTATCTTTAAACCAAGAAAAATTTAGATATAAATCCGACCACCATTGCCGGATTGCAGGGATGCAAGGAATGTTTGGCCATTGATCGTGAATTTCAAGCACAGCAAGTGGGGAGGGGACCATACTAATGTTGTTGAATGTTTCTTCCTAAGTGTAGCACTTACATAAGATCTTGTTTTTTTAAATCCAGAGCTGTCACACTTGCATGTTCAATCTGTAAACATATTATATCTATATATATATATATATATATGCTTTATTTGAAGTTATAATCACCCCCTTCTTTCCCCACTCCCAAAAAAAAAATTAGTTTATACAATTTTTTTCATAAAGAAATTTACATTTATTAATGTGTGTAATTAAATTTATAAAATTTAATAAATTTAATAATTTAAATTATGAATTATAAAAATTAAATAAAAATAAAATTATAAAAATAATAAGATAAAAAAATTATTATAATAAAAAAAAACGGTTAGACATGAGCCATGTTAGTGTTAGTCCTATACTAGCTAGTTTCACATTTTTATTTTTATATAATTTTTATAGTATTAAATGTAAGTTTTTAAATTTATTAAGCCATATAGTTTAGTTAAATTTAATAAATTTAATGATATAAATTCTATATTATAAAAACTAAATAAAAATATAGTATAAAACTTACCTGCCGACAGCCAAACCAACTTTCCATGGATTGGTATAATATAAACATATGCATGTTCACTCCAAGGATATATTGTTTATAAGTTTTTCCAATCCTAAACAACTCGAAGAGTTGGAAGTACACAAAATGTTAATAATCTCTTCACTTGTATAAATTAAATTTTATAAAAAATTTATTTAAAAATTTAAATTATATAATTTATTAAATTTTATAATTTAATTGATATGATAGCTGACAATAATAATTATAAAATTTTTATTAACCTTGTAAAATAAGAGCAACATTTTTAAAGTGGCACAGGCATGACAAAGAAATAGCTAGCTATAATGGTGAAACGGGAATTGAGAAGCGGTGCCACCTTGGGGCGCCAATCGAAGTCCCATAGATATAAGAATCAAATCGTTCGTCCTTGCAATAGTCGTGTGACTCATTTAACATAAGAGATCTACTTTCATTAGGCAGAGGTAGGTTCGATTTTGATGAATAGATTTTTCCTATCCTTTTATTTCTACTTGTATAAGCTTCGGCCTTCTTTATAATAAAAAAAAAAATAATTCATCTTTTTTTATATTAAGGTTAATTTGAAAATTTATACGAATTTTTCTTAAAATCCTTTAAATTTTATTTTATTTGAACCTTTAATTTGAAAAGTAAGACTATTTGACTATGAAGAATTGAGTGAGTTTTAGAGAAGTAGTAAATGTAAAGTGATAGTAAATAAAAAATATATTTAAAAAGAGAAGTATCAATTCAAGTTGGATTGAGTTGAAGGAATTTGAGTGAGTTATAGAGAAGTAGTAAATGTGAAGTGATAGCAGAGAAAAAGTACATCTAAGAAAATAAATATCAATTTGAGTTAGATCAAGTAAAAAGAATTTAGATATTTTTAATAAGTTATTTTAAGTTTAATTTAGATTTTATGTATAAAAAAAATTTGTTTAACATAAGTTCTTACTTAGATGTTAAATTATAATTTTAAAAAATTAATTTTTATCTATTAAATAAAAAAGACTCTAAAAAAAATACAAATTCTTGTGTGGTCTTGAAAAAGCTTGAACGAAAAATCCATATAGTAAAAGGTGATTGCACATTCCCATAACTCTATTACGCCCCGCACATAGAAGCCCACAAGAATCGGTCTATGGAAAATTATTGTAATAGGCCCAGAAACACCTTCACTAGGTCACGCTAGAATGACTTAATTTAGTATATCATAGGGTTCATAAAAGGAAAACCCTACCCTTATAGGTAATCTTGAAACTTGGGCAGCAACTAGCAAGCACCCACGCTTGTCAAGTAGAGAAAAACCCTTCAATCTTTCTCCCCATTTTCGTAACATACATACCAAGAAGAAGCCCCACTACTATGGAGACACTCTTAATCTTGAAATTATCAAAATTTTATTTTGAGTAATATATTTGTACTAAGCACATATCCGTGTTTATTTTCAATACAAAATTTTAAAAAATTATAATAACATTTTATTATGAAGTTGAGATCATTATATATCTGTTTTTATATTAGATACATACTCGTATCGTGCAACATAGCTCTCAGTCGAAACTGTTTTTGACAACTTTTCACGAGTGCCTGTGAAGTCCCGACTCCCTTCTGCGTTCCAAGCGTGTCTCTAAATTCTGGTGCAACATCATGGATGGCCCGCGTCTTGCTAACATGCACCCAAATCAAGAGGAGTCTGTGTTTTTACTGCTTGCAAACTTTGATCAGAACCCAAGGGAATTGAGTGTGTATAGTTTAGAAGATGACGGTCTCAATGTTTGTTGGGTGACTTTTAAATTTTTTTCATTTCAAAAGGTAGTTCAAGAATGATATTTTCTCCATACTCATACAATGTTTAGCCTTTTTCATAATTGATGTAGATACAATTCAACAATCTCTCCTTTCATACATCAGGAGTAGGTTGAATTATACTCTTTATCAACCTAATTTTTGTTTAGTTTTTTTC
Organism: Dicorynia guianensis; assembly: GCA_037013595.1. Lineage (NCBI taxonomy): Eukaryota > Viridiplantae > Streptophyta > Magnoliopsida > Fabales > Fabaceae > Dicorynia > Dicorynia guianensis. The sequence continues at coordinate 32,812,067 of JASUAB010000005.1, forward strand.
ATAATCAATATAGATACAGTTCAATAATCTCTCCTTTCATACATCAGACAAGTTGAATTATACTTTTTATTAACTTAATTTTCGAACATTTATCGGATCCATCGCAAGACTCAACACATATCAAATTCTTAATAAGAAATTATTACAATTAGATTCTAACCCCTTCTATAATTGATGTAAGATAACTTTTGCAATTTAGACTCTAATACTAATGTTGGATGCTTTTTATGTCTTCTCACTCCAAAAATTAGCTTATAAGTTAAGATTTTCCTTCGTACTTATAAATTAACACGTAACTTCATCTTCAATCAATATGAAATGACCCAACGATGGTATAAGTGCTGATGGATCAGTTTGGCGCATGCAGTTTATTCACTTGCTACTATTTTGTCATTAAATGCGATTCTAGTACTCATTATATTGTGTGTGAACTGTTTTTCAATTTTTTTTTTTTGGGGTACAAAGGATGGTAGTCGGCAAGGCACTAATGGCATGTCTGGAATCTCAAAAAGGGACAAATAGAGACCCACCCAAAAGATTATCTTTCAGGACCTACTATAGTGGTATCCCTTAAGAAAAGTTATTTAACTAACTCTTGGGTGTTCGGTGACCTACCTTAGGAAGATTGCCTACCAAAGCATGGGTTCTTCAAATTTTAATAAATATTTATGTTGAGCAAAATTTTTGCTACTTTACTTTATTCTTTTATTTATTTATTTTGCTTTGCATGCTTTTTATGCCATATAAACTTTTATTCATATTATTTTTATAAATTTAAATTTATTAATTATTCTTTTTAAAATTTTAAATTAACAAATTTATTAAATTTTATAAGCTAAATTATAAGACTTATAAAATTTTATAATTTTCACTAATTAAATGAACATTAAGAAGGAGGACATTTTTACAAAAATGTTTGGGTTTCGGGTTAACACTGGATTATCGGCCCAAAAGATGCAAACCAAGGCCAAACTATTTGGTACCAGATGGGTTTTGTCAAACCACTCAAAGCCACTCCTGGTTGTTTTACTGAGTCATCTAAGTCAATTCTGGACTGACTGGGTCTATTTTGGTTAGCTCCTAGTTGTCTCTGTGGGTGATAATTCAACAAGATTGTTCGGGTCGGGTCGAGTGAATTTTTTTAGCGATGTCCACCTAATAATTCTTTTTTAGGTAGGAGTAGGTTACTTGTATAAGTAGCATAAATAAGAAACATTGAAATACAAAATAAAAATGAAAGTACTAAATTAAAGCACCTATCAAACTACATGATATGATAATTTAATATCATGCAATATAATAAAGGAAATTCTATACTCGTGTAAGTTTATTAATGGTTTGTAAAATTTAATATATGTCATTAGATCTTGTATTTTATAAATTAAATTATAAAAATTAATAAATTTTAAATTATTTTAAATGAGATTCTTATATATTTTAACTTATAAGAATATAATTTGATAAAATAAAGCTTGGGGTATGCAAGTTGCTTGGGCAGTACTTGGCCACCCCTTAATTTTCTTGGACATCGCTATCAGGGTGATTCTTTTATTTGACCCACCTTATAGTGCAAAACCATATTTTAATTTATGTCACATTCATGGCATTTTTCTTTACAAGATGATCAGCTTACTTCCAAGACGATGTGAAATAAACCCTAAAAACTATAATTACATTGATGACTTTGTCAAGAAACTGACAGCTATATGAGGTTCTCCTTAAGCGAGATGGTGATGGTATTGGCATTTCCCCCCCACCCCCCCCCCCCCTCCTTTATTCCCTCTCTTGAAATGCATCATCAACCAATTAATTAAATGGAAACAGTGGGATACAAGACTTCTCTGATTCCTTTGGATGCATGGTTTCATGAGGCACTTCCTGGTAGCAGAAACTGTGATGATCCTCTCTCTCTCTCTCTCTCTCTCTCTCTCTCTCTCTCTCTCTCTCTCTCTCTCTCTCTCTCTCTCTCTCTCTCTCTCTCTCTCTCTCTCTCTCTCTCTCTCTCTCTCTCTCTATATATATATATATATATATATATATATACACATTGTTAATATAAGACAAAGGGGCTCCACTCTCTTGTCCATATTTTTTTTTATATAGTCTCTTTATTATCATAAATTAAATATAATAAAATTAGATTATTAATTTTATAATTTTATTATTTTTATATATTTATTCTTACAAAGTTTTCAGTATATAAAACAAATTTGTAGCTCATATTTAATTCACATTCAATGAATGTGAGCATTAATTGAAAAACAACATATAAAAATAATTTTTTTTTAATTTTATTAGGTCTTATAGTCTGAATTATAATATTTAACAAATATAATATATATATAGTCACTTTTAATTTTGTAAACAACTGATATTGGAAGTTTCAATTTTCTTTCCTATATGCACTTCTAGAAAAAGTGAAATGTAAAAAATTAAATGTGTCAAAGCATTTATCCATATTAGACATCCCAAACTTAATTGTATCAACAAATGCATTTTAAATTTTGTGGCATTCCAATCAGTAATTACACATCATCAATTGAATTGAGAATTTTATACATGAGTATTAAGAAAAAATTATCATATTATTTGTAAGATACTTCCTAATTTAAGATTTAAGATGTCTAGTATTACTTATTAAAAGATGGTTAAAAGTTATTCCTAAGTCGGACGTGAGAATAAATTATGTATATGTAGTGCGTGAATTATTAAATTAGTTGAGTCTCATAATTTAATTTATAAAATTTAATAAAATTGATGGTATAAATGTTGTAAAATAAAAATTGTGGAGGGATACAAAAAATGAGTATATTTACCCATTGATTTTTCACTAATTGTCAAATGTGTAAGAAATGAATAAATATCTAATTAGTTTAGCTTTCTTTAGGAACTGGGCCTGAAGGCAAAGCAAAGAGCAGATTCTTGTATTGTCCCCTATTTACAAATATATATATATATATATGTTAATATTTTATTAAAAAGATTGCATTTTATAAAGTATCAACATATAAAAACTTTCTTAATGGGCCTTTCTTCTATATTGATCTTCAATTCTTTTATTATCTTAGTTTTTGCATTCTTGAAGAGAAAAATAAAATAAAATCTTTTAGTATTAATGCATAATTGACTCCAAGCAGGGGACTATAAGCCTAGCATTGGCCACCATCCATCATACTTTTGGCTTGTTATCACTGACTGGATGTACAAAAAGAGATGCCCACTTCCTCCATAATTTGCTCTCAGAAACTTTATTGGACTTAGACATGCATTCTCAGCTAGCACATATTATGGTCACTCCCTTTAGAATTATAGAAAACAAACCACATGGGAAGATTGATACTTTAGGGACTTTGCCTGTAAGAGAGGCCCTAGTAAAGTTAAGGTGGAATTGATGAAGGGGCTGGTGCTAGTTGTTTAGCTTCAAAAGGCATGAGTAGGAATCTCTGGATGCTTTAAAGAAAACTTTTCACATGGTTGCTTCACCTATGAAAACTTAGCATAATGGTATTGCATCTTAAATTTGCAAAAAGCATACAGCAATGCTGGGAACAGATCCTCAATTATCTGCTTTCAAATGTTGGAGAATTTAAAGGGATTTGGCATTCCAGTCTTTATGCACATAGTGGATGACCATGATATATCATTGTTGACTGATTAGTTTTATTATTTTCATAAATTAAATTTTATTAATAATTTATTTAAAAAAATTTAAACAATTAAATTTATAAACTTTCAAAGACTAAACAGTAAAATTACAAAATTTAATGACCCATAAGCTATTTTATAATAATTTTATAATTCTTACAACTTATTTCTTAATTGACACTAACTATGGGAGAAGAGGGAGAAAAGACAGAGAGTCAAGTTTTTTGGGGTTTTATTATATTAAAAGTGTCAATAAGTAGTATGAATTAAACTACCCTTTGATCCATTAATTTCTGAGACAAATTTGAAAAAGCTTTGACCATACAATTGGGTATAGGTGTAAATTCTTCGAGGGGAAAATTGGGCCCAATTATTTTTCACGCATAAATTATTTTGACCCTTGGGTTTCTCGAAGGTTACTCTAATCTGAGGCACTAATCCCCCACAAGGGATTTTGTCACCACCTGATGGCGCGACTTCTGGTTGGTTTCAAGGGAGCACATATGAGAAAAGGATAAAAAATCATCGTTAAATTCAATAACATCAGCATTGTGAACTGTATTATAAAGAATAAAGCGTTTGCGCATTGCTTATATGATATGATGCACTTTATAAAATAAAATAGCTAATTTAATGCTAAAGAACAGATAAATAGCAGCGTACCACAATAGGTTTTAGTTGATGGTTGAACATTATTTCTTTTAAAGTAAGTATCTATTTAATTATTTTAATTAGGAGCTGTATATTTAGATACCAATTTTTTTTTATATATCCAAATGAATGCAAAAACTATCAAAGGTATAAGCCTGTAATTAAAAATAGTAATTTTTTTAATGATTTAGTAATGGTATGATTTGATGCATGATATACAAAAATTTAAGCATGATTGAATTTTCAAACCTATCTAATTGTGCAAATTATGTAAAAATATACATAAAATTTGTTAATTCAATTACACAGTATATATAATTAATTGAGTTGAAAATAAAATTTTGAAATTTAATTTTAATTTAATTAATTTTTAATCTTAAATCTGGCTCAATTGCACACCCCTAAGTTTAGATCCAAATGAAATATTTAAATATTTGCAACCTCTTTTTTTTTTTCTCTTTCATTCTCTTTCTTCTCTTATTCTTTACTTTCAAGTTTCCATTGGGGTTCTTCACTGATACAAGAAGTTGCACTTCTCTTGGTATTGGCAAAGCATTTTTTAAAAAAGAAACTGTTGCACCGCCATTGAAATTATTTTCCTTTCAACATGTAAGGACAACAAAACAAAAGACAAGGCAGAAAAGGACAAAGTGAACATGTCAAATCCAATTAACAACTCATGCCCTCCTGTATGGGCTGTAAGCACAATGTTATTTCTCTGAATTTAAGTTGCATGGAGCAATTTTTATATCTTTTCCTTACAACATATTCTTTTATTTTTAATCAACCCCACATCAATTCAAAACAATGAAGAACAAGCTCAATTTGCTGGTGTACTACATGATGGTACCTAACCAATGTTTTCATTTTTGATTTGATTGCAAACAGGAATCAGAGCTCAACAGAACAGACCAACAATTTAGTAATAGGATTGTGGAAAAAGTCTGTGCAGAGGGATGGACAGTGTTTGGTTGTTCCTGATAGCAGGGAAACATTCCCTTTTAAACCAGAGCCATAATAAGTAGTCCTCCACAGAATCTTCCAAACTCATTGGAGAATAAAAGCCCTGTACATTGTTCAGTTGCTTTTGGGGAGAGAAAAGTGGCCCCTTGAGAGAGAGAGAGGGACATTAAACATCTCCAAAAAAAAAAAATTAAAGAAAAAGATAAAATTCTATATCAACTATGCCACTCTGCTGCCTTCAGTCGAATTCTCGTTGGCTTTCAAGGGTTTGTTCTATTTATGTACAGAAATGGGTATGCCATATTGCTTTTCAATTTTCACTTATTTATCTAATGGGTTCGTACTGTTTTGCAGCTTCTCCACATGAGCACCGAGGATATCTACCCCACTCTCTTGTTGTGCTGGAATTTTCTGATGGTGTTTGGACTCTCTGGGTAATAGTGATTGCTATTAAATTTTGGGTTTCTTCCATTTTCAGTAATGGAAAGTAATAGTAGAGGAAAAGATGCTGAAGGCACTTCTGGAGTCAAGAAGCTTAACGAGAAGTATGAACAAGAATTGGATTTTCTACAGGGTGGATCGCTTCTTCAGAATCGCAATAACGTGATTAATGGGTATCCAGGTCCCCTGGATCAGCTACCTCCACATGGCCCTAGGTCATACGAGACACCCCCTCCTATAGTCACCCAACAGGTCAGATGATTCGTTTTCAGTTTCTTGTTTGGAAGAAAAATGATAGGTTTATATTATTTGTTAATCATGTGTCCAAGAACACATACAAGGAACTTCCTTGAAGACGACCCTTAATTGGGCATGTTTGAGTACTGCTATATATTGTATAACTAAAGTAGGAGATTCAACTTTGAAAGGAATAATGATTTATAAGATAGTGAAACTGAAGTCTTTTTTAGAATTATATAAAGAAAAGATCAAAGAAATATTACAATTATTTCAAATATAAGGTGAGTTTTAACGACTTAGGATACTCTTTGTGTTTATGATTTGAAAGGTAAAAACTGAATGTACTATATCAGAGGCTTGTTAAACGATTTGCTCCTCTTCTTTTTTTGGTTGGAGTTCAGGTTATACATTAACCAAAGCAATTGATTCGCTGGAGATTTCTACATGCTCTATTTACATGCATTGTGCTGTGTTTCTATTATTGTCTTGATAAGATCGTAAAATTGTCCATCCTCATTCAATATAAATAAAATTTAAGCAATTATGTTGAGCTTTAAAATTTTCCAATCTGAAGGAAAACATGTAAGTTGAGAGTCAGTGTCTATGCACAAAGCTACTGTCATATTAATATTTCTTGAAAAATTAGTTTTTGGTCATGTGGTTAATATGTGCTTATGAAGGACACGATGAACTTTTACTTTTATGTCAAAACACTAAATATCATATATCTGTTTCAAGGTTCCTACGGTTCCCTTGCAAAGACCTGGAGTGGTAGCACAACCCCAGCCACATGCAATACTGCAAAATGGATATGTAGACTATGTAGTTCATGAAAAATTGAAACAAGTTAAGATCTCATGGAATCATTCTGGTAACAATGTAGCTATTGCAGGATCATGGGACAACTGGCAGACCACGTAATCATCTACATTGAATATTAGCTTTTGATTTCCAACGAGAGTTCTTGCTTTTATGCTGAAATTTTGTATAAGAAACTTTTATCTTTTCCTATCAGGGAGCCCTTGGAGAATGTGGGTCAGACTTTTTTCATTTTAAAAACACTCCCGGTATGTATCTATCATTACCGTTTCATTGTAGATGGCTATTTCACATATGCTCCAGAATTTCCATGGGCTTGTGATGGTTCAGGGCATCCCTACAATATATTGGATTTGCAGGTAAATTTATGACTTCTTATTGTTATTTTTCATGAACCGTCAATAAGCTCATCAATTACTTCTTCACAAGTATTAGCCTTTTAACTGTTAACATACTCATCAATTCAGTTTGGCTTTGTTTGGTTCTCATTCTGAGATCATCTTTTGCTTAAGGTGAATAAAACAGTTCTACTTCAAATTGATCAATGCATAATAACCTCATTTCATCTCATGTTTAATTATTACAGTTATATTTGTCACTGTTTGAGGGGGAAACTATTGCAGCATAGCTGAGCAAATACATTAAACTGGGTTGCCACATTATAAACTTTAAACTAAGTCTGCCCTAAAGACATATAAGTAGAATTTTAAATAAATTTCTGTAATGCAGAAAGTCTCCTTGCAACTGGCCTAAACCGTCCAATGGTCGCTCTGCTTGCACAAAGCTTTTGGCAATGCCTATGTTTTCAAACTTTCCCTAGTAGAATTTCTCACTCTGTCTTCTCTTCTGAAGTTATGATTGTGAGAGATAACAAAAGTAGATGCTGATAACAGAATCAGTTGATGTAATATGTGTAACTCTTAAGCAGGCATATATAAGCCTTTTTTGTTTTCATTGAGACAGCGTATATATAAGCCCTTGATTTTGCAGATGGAAGGCTTTTCAATGTATCTGCACTCAGTTTCACAAAATGTTGTTTAGCATTGTTTTTAATATACACCCATTAACCCACATGTATACGTTAAATGAGAAAAATTGGCACGTGGTTAAACCTTGAAGCACATTTGAGCCTTAAAATGATTATCTTGTCTTGTTGATGTCAATATAGCTCCTCCTCACTATAATTTTCCCTCTCTCCAACAATGGTGTATTCCATGTAGAAGTATATTTTCAGCCACAGAGGAGGGCCTGAAGGGTGATTAATTCAATTATACTTGTATTCCTGTCTGTTGGAACTTGGAATTTATGAAATCAAAGATTCACATTTTCAGTATGAACTCGAATGCTTTTACAAATATAGTAAAAAGAAATTACCGTGGTTAAAGTGAAAGGCTGCTAACTTGAGTTTGAGATTATTAATACTAACTATCTGATTGCTAGAAAAAAATAATTATAAACCTCAAAAGTTTTCACTTTCTGTGTTGCTTGATAAAGGGCCATATGTCGGTAAACTTAATTCTTAGTTCTGTCTTACAATTGTACTTCAAATTGTAAATGAAATATGCAATTTTAATGAGATTGCTTTAACGTATTGTTATTATAGTTTATTGCTGGATGTACTTACAATTTCCTCACCAGCATTATTTCCTTTCTTGCATGATACTGTCCGAAGCCAGTGTCCTTCAACAGATGCTTTACTAATGAATTTAATTCAGATTGTGGAATTTAACGGGATCACTTCTTATAAATGAATAAAATGGTCAAGTTGTATGTATGGAGTAGTCCATCCATGTCGTTGATGATGTATCTTGCATTTGTTTGCTTTAGTAATAAACTGTGTTCATGTAGACTTGCAGTTTTTGACAGCATACCAAATATAACTTTTTCAACTTTCTTTTACAATTGGATTGGGCTGTTCTATACTAAGGAACTATAAGGATATTATTTTGTTTTTATGTCTGGTCCAGCTTCATTTAAAATTCCTTCAGAATTCTAGGGAAATATCAAGGGTTAGGCTGGGGAACATATTATATGGAAGCCACATGAAAAGTAAAATTTGCTGTTGAGACCTTTGTTCTGGGATATTCTAAATATTTTGATAGCTCTAGTTAAGATTGGTTTGAGTGAATGAACATCCCAAATTATACTTATAACTACTTGAAAACTTTCAGTTCAAATAAAAACGTTATTAACCCTGTTCTCAGCCCCCAGGCTTTCGGTTCGGTTTTTGTGTACATGTTATTCAGTGGGCAGTAATGTCTTTGAAATCTGTCTTAAAACAGCTCAAGTTTTATTGTTGCGATACCCTCTCTGAAGCATTTGAATACCATCCTTTTTCCTTTGCTTCACTCACTTAGCTTCTTGTTTACAGGATTATATTCCAGAAACACTTACAAGGTTATCTGATTATGAATGTCCTCCATCCCCACCATCAAGCTATGATAACATATTCTTAGATGAAGACGAGTTTAGTAAACCTCCACCAGAATTGCCGTCACAATTACCGTTGACAATGAGAGATGAGCCTTCATCTTCAAACGACAGTCATCAGGAGTTCCCTAAGCCCAATCATCTGGAGCTGAATCATCTCTACATACACAAAAATGATAGGGAACCATTTGTGGCACTTCGTTCAATTTCTAGGTTCCAACACAAATATGTTACTATGGTACTTTACAGGTCCCTACGTAGAGAAAGATGAAGGAAAATGTTGATTTATATCATTTAGTGGACTTATTGATTAAAGTGGTATTGATGAGAAAAATTGTGAAGCTTTTGAATCTAATTTATTATGTAGAAGGATAGATTCGATTTGTTACATATAGGATTGCTTGCCATGTAAACAACTAAGGTAAACTTGCACATGCTTTTAGTGTCTGGTGTTTTGAAATTTGAGTATACTGAAATTGTACATGCTGCTGTGGAACAGATTCACTAATTAGTCTCTATAAGGATTTTAATCTTTTGACTTTTTTCTTTTTTGATTTTAATAATTTTTTATTTCTTTTTAAAATTTAATAAATATGATCCATTTGTTTCATTCATTACTTTTTCTCTTTCTTAAAGTTGCTAACGATGGTAATTTTTTTTTCTTACTTTTTTTCTCTCATGTAGGAGGGGAGTAATATCAGTTTTTCTTTTTTTCTTTTTTATATGGGGACACTGGTTTCCGCCTTTGATCTCAAGGGGCCTCTACAAATGTTGAACATAAAGTAAATTTAGAACTCCAATTGAACGAGGTTGGAAAAACCCTCCTCTTACTTTTCTTTCTTTCCTCTTTTTCCTTCTTCTGGTAAATTTCAAAAGGCTGCTCTTGAAATTGATTGAAACTCCAGGCAAGGATTTGGATATTGAAACGTAATCTTTAAGGATTACCGTAGTTCCATTACTTATCTGAACAGTTCTAAAATACCAAATTCATCTTGAAGTCGTAAAACATGAAGAAAACTGAATGCTTTATTCTATCTTCATACAAATGTTCTAAAGCTCTCATTTGAAATCTTTCTTTGTGTTTGTTCATCAAGAGAGTAAAAGGAATAAACATTTCTGGCTACAAAGGCTCCTGCTACTCTGAAATAATAGTCATATCAAGCCAACATTAAAAGTAGGATTCAAGCTTTAATCAAAATGATTTTAAGCCATAACATCCGTACAAATATGAGAATGTAATAAAATCATATGCTCGTTATCATAATTAGAATGTTCAAAAATTTTTGAGAAATACATTTAAGAAAAGCATACTCTCATGTAATTACACATTCACAAAATTCTCATATACAATAAACTGAGACAAGTCATTATTCACAATAATATAGATCAACTTTATATTATTGTGCATCATAGCTTTGTAAATGTAAGTTACGTAGAAACAACGAGATTCTTACATTTGAATAAGACTAGAAAATATTGTATTGAGTCTGCTCTCATCGAACGGGCACCTTTATCCAACCATTAGCAAAAGCAATGGCCAAGATTACAAATGGAGTTGACATACCAAAGATGATAATGTAAGGAAGAGGGGTCTTCATGGGATTTTCTCCTTCTCTCTCTCCTGCTGTCTGCCAATACCTGCACTTAACAAAAACCAAATAGTGGTGTTTGGGAATTTTGAGTCATCTCTATTGAAAAAGTATGTGTTGAAGTGTTATTGTCAACTGCTAAGCAAAATGTTATAAAAGCTTAGGTGACAGAACATTAACAAATGAGCAAGATTTAAGAAAAAGAAAACTGGGATTCTCACTGCTGTGGTTCTTCATCTCTGGTTATAAATTTCTTCTTTCCTCCCTTCTTGATATCCCCATCTCCACCACCTTAGCACAGAAACCATAATCAAGACACAGAATGAGAAACAGGAGAAGTAGGAATTGAAATATGGAAGGTTTGTGATTGTATCTTACCCAGTTTAGCATGAAGTTTGAAAGGAACACCCTTTGTTTTGGGAGAGCTAAAGGGAGAAGAGACTGGGGAAAGTACTGGTGGTTTGGGTAGAAATGAAGTTTTGAAGTGAAGGGAAGAAGAGAGAGTCAGTTTGGCTGCCATTTCTTCAAGACTTGTGTCCTGCTCCGAGCCATCCCCTGTCTCACATATCACCTCTTGGTAGATTAGATTTGGATGCGGCGGTTGCTTGTAGCCAGTTATATTTCTGCGAATCCCACCCTTATCTAACGTGCTAGTGACTCTTACGCCCATCTGGCAACTTCCCTTCTAAATAGTCGAGCTACGTGGTATTTACTATTTAGTACCCTTTTACACAAAATATATTCAACAAGATTTTGTTTATCTCTCATTACTTAAAAGACATAATTAAGATAATTTTTCCCTTAAAAAAGATAGGTAAATCAACTTTTTAAAAATGCAATATAAATAAACATGTTTTAAGTGAAAAAAACAAATTATTTAATATTTTAATAAATAACATCAAATAAATTATATGATATATTTAATTATTTATATTTAATTTTTAAAATACATATTACACTCTAAAAAATCGAACTCTTAAAAAAGAAATAAATACAAAATTTATTAACCATAATAATATTTATGAAAAAACTTATAAAAATAATTATATGCATGATTAGTTTTATTACTATTTTTATGAGATTGGGATATCTACATGGTATTATGTATGGTGTAATTCACATCATTCAAAACAAAAAACAACGGATAATAGGGACAAAAAAAAAAAAAAAGAGGGTACACAGTAGAATTTGCAACGATGCGTTTCGACAGGTAGAAGATGGGGCTTTTTCAATCTTGCTTTTGCTTCCTCTATCGTCTTCTTCCTGCATCCTGTTAGGGATTGCACACCTGCACCAGTTTGCCTTTGTTTCTTTCCGCTCATAGTTCACTCCAGCAGTCATAATTCAACCTCGAATCAATACTGAACTGTTTAAACAGATTTTTTGAATACCGTATTCAACTATACAAATAAATATCGCAACTCCTCCTTAGTTTCCTTTCGGTAGCTCGCGAAATCCGAATTTGGCAGACCGGATCAGCAACAGTATTTGTTCAGTCGTCAACAAAAGGGAAATATTCGATCAGATTTGATCCCACTTACCCAGATATGGTAATTGCACTTCCTTTTAAATAGTGGATTCAATTTCTTCTTATCGCAATGTGATTCATTGAATCTCATTTGGGTATTGACCCATTTACGTTTTTTCTGTGTTTATTTTTGGATGCAGTCTGCTCTTTTTAATTTCCATTCGTTTCTGACGGTGGTACTGTTGGTGATTTGCACCTGCACATTTCTGAAGATGCAGTTCCCCGCCATCCTCGAGCAGAAAACCGGGTAAGTTTCCCATTTCATCTGTTCTAATGTTTTATTGAACAATTTCCTCTTGAACATTACCGGAGATATAGAACAGATTGCACGTAATTGTGCAAATTTAGTTTAATATAATCACCGTCTTCTTAACTTTCTGATCTTAATGTAATGTGAATGAGATGGAATGATTGTTTCTTTGCTTCATTAGTTATTAAAAACATCAAAGGATAATTTCTGGGATCAAGGTATGTTTCTCATATATATGCTAAAATTACCAGTGTATGTACTCCAAACTTCTGTCTGAACCGGCATTTGACAGTGGAAACTTTTGGTTCTAGTTCACTCCTATTGTCCCGGAATTGTTTGGTCTTTGTGCTTTTCTTTTTGTTGTTATGCTTGGAGAACCTTGACTGATGAATATTTACATGGGTTTCCACCTGTAGACTAGACTACAGTTATATTTATATTATTATTATTATTATCATCATTGATATGAATTCTATCGATTACAAGGACATTATATGGCAATGGCGTGACACTACAGTGAATATGCTTGATTCTCTTTAAAGGAGAGGACTCATTACCTGTCTGTATTGGGACATAGTTTTTTATATTTAGACCAATCAGACAAGTGATATCTAATCACTTCATATTAGAATAGAAAACGATCTGCTTGAAAAATTCAAAATGATACTTTATTTTTTTGAATTTTTTTCAGCTTTTTTCAGATGCACCCATAGCTTTCTTTTGGGAGATTTGAAATGACTGTAAATGTGCAGCGTAGAAAGATTGTATCCTGTCTCTGTTCATGCACATATTTACACTTCTTAACTCACAAATTTAGCATTGATTGCAACATCAAATTTCCAATGGACTTAAGAACTTATGGGAAAATGGTGAACACATAGTCAATGATCCGTCTATTTGACAATCCAGAGGTAAATTAACAAAGCAGCAGCTCCCAGTATGGGTTGGTGTTGTTGCATTGGGCAAGGGAATGAATACGATATGAAGTTGATCCCTTTCCTCATATTATCTTTATAGATTTGAAGTATTGATGTAGTAAGACTCTCAGAATAGGCCAACAAAAAAAAACTGTGTGATCATCATGTCACATAAAGAATTTAAGAAGTAGCCTCTTCTATATGACCAGTCTCTCGTCCTGGTTTTGTCCTGTAAAGGATGTTGTATTTATGATTATGCTTATGCCTGCTCACTAAACTTGCAAAATGGTAAATAATTTTGACCTTCGATATTTGTTTCCCTTGGTTTCTTGCTTCTTGTGACTTTGGTTGTTTAATTATGCGGCCATCTTATCTTTTTGCTTTAATTTAAATCAATTAGTAGGGCTGCTTGTATAAGATTGTCTGACATTCGTAATTCTGTTTTGGTATTAATTCATCGCAGGTTTCGAGGATTTTTTTGGAAGGCAGCTAGAATAGGTAAGTTCATTTTATATGTTTCTTATAACATCTATTAGAATAGGCAATTACAGTCCATTTCATTTGCACCTTGTATCAACATATGTTTACAGTATATTTTTTTCTGCTTTGTTCTATTAGAGATGGAACATCATCACAAGTGTCTTGGTTACACTAAAGTTCTAATGTACATGTTACCTTGGGTGTTAGTAGACCTTGAAAGATCAAGGTTTAGTTTCAGATTTTTTTTTGTTTAAGTTTTGTTTTATTTTATTCTAGTTTTTTGTGGGAAATGTTGTCAATTATTTGGAGAAAGAGTTTTGCTGATTTTGTCATTCGCTTTATGACTCTTAGGTCAGCCAAAATGGGGATTCTATACTGCATTACATCTCAAGCAATAATAACTTGTTCTTTTTTTGCCATTCTCAAGCTGTATTGACTTAAGAAAGCAGTTCTTTCTAGTAATTTTTTTCTCCTTCACCCACTTTCCCCATGCCCCTTTCTTGCTTTCCTTTGGATGAAAGGGTTGCATAGCAGCTTTAAGATTTTACTGATTCAAAGTTAATGGACTGCTTTGATGATATGATATGCAGGAGAACGTTTGAGTCCTTGGGTGGCTGCTGGATGTTTTACAATGGGTGTATCAATCCTATTCTTCTGAAGAGGATTTTGTTTGAAAAAATTGAAGCAGTCCTGCTTCTATTTTCTGGCATATTCTATTTTGCGTGATTTATTACTTTTGCTTAGGTTAAAGGATGAGGATGAAGGGACACGGAGTTCAATGGTTTCAATTTTAGTTGCTGTTTTTTTTAATGTGTCATGTAGCTCAATCGCATTGCTTTTGCATATTTATATATATGTCCATTTTCCTTTTGAGCATGGGAAGTATATGTTGTTATTATTAAACTTACTACTTTTATTGAGCCTTGATTTAGTTTCCTGGTAGTTGCACATTTTATTTGTGGATAGCTCCCCTAAGTAGGTTTAGGGGGTGATTGGGCTTGTACAAATTTGGAATTTTCTCCAGCATTATGTTCTTACACATCCTATCTTATTGAGATAATTAATTATCTCCAAAATGTTCATTCAAGTTGGTTGTTCATGCTTGAATTAACCATGTTTATGAACCTTTTGATTCTGTTAACTTCAGAAATACAACCATCTGAATACGAACAACTTGCAATACTTGATTTATTTATTGGGTGACCTAGTTCTGGTAGATGCTTCAGTCTTGTTGCCGTTCATTATTGTTTATAGACCGAGTTACATCTTGTTCATTCTATTCCTGGTTGATGTTATACTCTTAAAATATATTTCCTCCTAATGGATGGGCATTTTTTTTCCCTTCAAGTGGTATATGTATGTAAAGAATACATGTTAAGGAAAAAGTTACTGCACTTAATATGTTATTGTTAAGTCAAACTAGCTGCACTACAACAGTACAGTACAGCTGCTGTCCAGCTAGTTCCAACCCCAATCATTTGGATGATTGATTATGGATGATGACATTGATTTGTGATTCATTGGCGTATAAATATATCCTCGAAATTGATTGTCCAGTAGTGGGGCCACAGTCCAAAGATTAAGGAAAAAATTACTCCAACAAGAGTCCTCCATCTTTAAATGTTTTTTTAGTTTTATAGTTAAATTTGTAAAATTTAATAAATAATAATTTAAATTATGTAAAATAAGCAGTTTGAGTATTTGTTTTACGTTATCTTGGATGGGTTTGTTGCGCTATCCACTTGGCAATTAAAACATGGAAAAATTCTCAGAGATAATGAAAAGAAAATTAAACTGTGAGAACTATTTATTTATGAAGTTAATTTTCATTTTATTTGTAAATTGAGTGATTTTAATTTTTTAAATAAATATGTAATTAAATTTAATTTATTAGAATTATTAAAACATTATAAAACAATTTAATTATTAAAGTGATGCAAGTGCGAATTTAATTGAAAATCAACCATCGCGGCAAAGTAATGGAATTGATAGAAAGAAAGGCCTAAATACTGTAAGTGTGCTAGTCCAACTCCTGTTAACTAATGTGTCTAAATTATAAGTATAATAATTTGTCAGTTACTTAACTCAAAAAGTTTAGATTATAATTAACAAAACATCTTGGCATAAATGAAGTTGTGACTATATTTTTACATCCAACAAGTTTTATAACTTAAAATTATTTTTGCAATTTTTGTATTTAATGATTAAAAAAATTTCAAATAACAAAAGTCATTTTCAAAATTTTATGCATATGCACAGTATAAATCTATTGTGCGTACATATATAGATAAAAAAAAATTTGAATAAAATGATGCATTCCACACCTTCATTTAAAAAATTTGTGTATTGACATACGCACAACATATTGATGTTGTGCATACACTTATCAATTCTCTTTATAAAAAGTTACACCTAAAAGAAAGCGCATTGATTAAATCAAGGGCGATTTTTGTATTTTATTCAAATACATACTCTAAGACCACTGTACAATAGTTTCTCACTAAAATTTCACTAAAAAAGCCTCTTTACAGAAACTTAAAAATATATATGAAAAAAATATTGATAAATAATAATAAAAAATTAATTATTGTCTTTTTTGACACAATTATTAGTTTTGAAAACTGTTAGGAAAAATAATCATCCCAAATGAATTTTATCGTTTTCTTATTTTTAAAAACAAAAAGTTTTTTCACAAAACAGAAATTAGACAAGCCCATTGTCTTGATAGGAATGCAATACAAAAAGGCCTCGATCGGTTGAGGTCCAACGTTTCAGGGTTTCAATCCCTTCATTTCTGTTTGTCAAGTCAATTTGCCCTACTTCATCTCAGAAGTGGGATGAATTTATAATTTTTCAACCTACAAAAATATAAGTCAACTTATTCTGATCCATCCCATTTAATATGAGAGTCAAGGTAGATAAAGCAAATGGATAGATTTATGTATAAAAATATATTAATTTATTATATTAACCTATTATCACATTTAAGAGGCAAATTAAGTTAGTATTTTCTTAACCTATTAATATTACAGGCCAACTAATTTTAACCTAAGAAACACGAATACGATATACGATATTAATATGAAGATACGTCAAAATATCAATAATAAAAAATATCCATACAACATATATGTATGTGTATATGTATTTGTGCTTGTGTGTGTGTGAGTATATATATATATCAAAAAAATAGTGTAAAGAACCTTGTTTAGATCAAAATAAAGCATAAGAGAGCTAAATCATAGGAATTTAATATCTTTTCACTAATTCAAACAAATATATTTATGACAAAAAGTTATTAAACAAATTCTCATTAAGAATTTGTCATTATATAACTATCGTAAAGTGTTGTTAAATTATTGATATCAAATACATATCTAATATGATTTGACAACTTATGAAGTATCGAAGCTTCCTAGGTTGCTTTGACACTTGACTCCTCTCAATGACGAATCTTCCTTGTAGCGAAATTTTTTATCTCATTGTATTGTATAATTATTTAGTCGGCATCCTCAATTTTGGGAAAAGCACCAAGTAACTACACTAAGCTATCAGCAATGATGGACTAAACTGAGAAGAAAGTGATATGACCCATGGATCAAAAGAAAGGTTCATAGAAAAGGCCAAAGGATAAATGTAGAGAGTGGGAGCCTAGGAGAAAAAACCAATAATGGAGTGCTCTGCACCTTCTTTTTTATTTGAGGTGGAAACCATTTGATTAGTAGTGGAGTATAACAACCCCAAAAAATAGAGTTTGTTCTGATTGAAGATTGAGAATATAAATATTTCCATTGTCATACTTTGGTCAATCTTGAGATTGAAAAGCTTAAACAACTTAATTGAAATTTATAGCCGTTTATCCAATAAGTATTACTTAAAGTTTTCTTATTTGTTTCAAACATGCTTGATAATTTTTTTAAAATTGTCTTTGCAAACAAAATGTGTTATCTTACATTTTATCATCATTAAATGATTTAAATGTTGGCTAATTATGTTTTAAGGGAAGAATTATTAATTCATGATAGTTAGTTTAAGAGTGAGCTATTTGTTAAAATGTTTGAGAGAAAATATGCTTCTTTATCAAAATTATTTGTTGCCAATTGAATATCAACAAAAGGGACTTTTGAAATCAAAACATCAATGTTCTTATGCATGAAATTAACTATTCATTATTTGTTATTTTAGTAACATAATGAGACTAGATTCCTATTATTCTAGAAACAATTTCAAGAGCTAGATAATTAGCTCATTGTTCTAGAACTTGATAATTAACTCATTCACCTTGCTCTAATTATATAATGTGCTTTTGTTTTATTAATCATCAAACCTTAAATTAATAGTGAGTTAGTACTTGACTATTAGGACAATGAAGATTGGTATCTTATACTATTTTAGTTAACTTTTGTATCACTTATTTTATTTAATTAATTTTTTTGTTAAAAGTAATATTGTTGAAATATATATATATATATATATATTTGAATAAATCTGTTATGATCTATCATATCGCTTCTTCAATTAAATAATTTTAAAATATATTTTTTAAAATTTTAATATGCTTTATATATATATATAGTTACAATTTTAAGTGTATGACCTAATATCTTTAGCCCCTCAAAATTTTTAACCAAGATGCGCCGCCCACTGCTCTGGTGTAGTCGATTTTCAACTTCTTTTTTGCGCTACAGACTAAAGACGACAAAATTAAACCGAAGTTACACGAAAGAAAACAACACCAAAAATATCTGCAAAAGTGAACGTAAACCAACTGCAGGCACCGAAAGACCATGCAGACCAATGAAGAAGGCCGCGGCATGAGAGGCCATCAAGTCAGCCACCTGATTTTCAACTTGAATCTGTGCTTCATTCTAAATATCTTTTAAACACTTTTATTATAAATAAGTGCTTTATGAAACTAATCCAAACCAAACGTCGCCTTAGTCCGTCTTCTACCTCAAGCTTCAAATATGGAGTTTGAGTTTAGGTTCTGAGACTCGCACCAGTATCTGAACCCGCTTGTTACCTTGTTATGGTCCTAACGAAGGATAGTCATGAGAACCCAATAAAACATTGCCCTTGAAGAGATTCTAGTGACGCTTTCAAATTTCAGGACCCTTTCAAATTAATGGCGGCGGGTAATTTCCCTCTAATTGTCTCTGTTTTTAGCAGCATTTATAAAAGTTTCGCGAGAGTTTTTTTTTTTGTTGGGGTGTTTGAATTTAATTTTGCTGAACTCAAGCCATAACACTTTATTAGAAATTTGATTGCTTTAGGCAGGTGGATTATCTTGTTACCTTTTCTTTTTCTTCTTATTATTTTGTTGGGTTTTGTTTTCACATGGAAATTACATCTTCATGATGTTTAGATAAAGGAGTCAATCAGCCTGATACCAGCTATAATCATGATGAGTTACTTCAACAATTATCGTGGCTTTACCCTAATGTGTCTTCTCACCTGCAATGACACATTCTTTTTTCACGGATTGCGGCCAATACTGTCTTATGCTGCGAGTTAAATTATGAAGATGATACATGAGCCAAGGCTCGTGTAACCATGTTATGTTCTGCTGTTCCCTCATACTGCTACAGGCGACTCTACTATAGTTCAAGACATGCTCTGAATACATATGCTGTATCACCAGTCCCGCCACAATACAATCCTCCCCTCTTCAAACCTCAAGACGCAAGTCTCCAGCCTATTAATTCAGCTCCTCAATTAGTCTTGTCTGAGGATTGGGTTCATCAGTACAATACATCTCAGCAACAGCTTGAATTTCCACCCACCTCGTCATATGACTCTCCATTGAATTTGGAAAACTATGAATCATTTATTAGTCGTTTCAGGAGTTCTTGTTGCTTGAAAGATGCCCATCAACTTCATTTACAGATCTGTAAAACTGGGCTTTCCAATGACGCTTTCTTGTGTAATACTCTTATGAACATTTATGTTAGAATTGGTTACTTGGTTTCGGCGCAGAAATTGTTTGATGAAATGCCACAAAAGAACCCTGTTTCTTGGGCTTGCTTAATATCAGGCTATACCCAGAATGGCATGGCTGATCAAGCTTGTATGCTATTCAAAGAAATGATCCATGCCGGCTTCCTACCAAACCGCTCTGCTGTTGGTAGTGTTCTTCAAGCATGCCAAAAGCAAGTTCCATCTAGTCTTGAATTTGGGATGCAGATTCATGGGCTAATCTCCAAGTCTCAATATGCATCAGACGTGGTGTTGTCTACTGTGCTGATGTCCATGTATGCAAATTGCTTAGGATCAATTGATTATGCTGGTCGTATTTTTGATGAAATGAAAATTAAAAATTTGGTATCTTGGAACTCGATCATTTCTGTTTATTGTCATAGGGGTTATGCAAGATCTGCTTTTGAGCTATTTACAAGCATGCAAACAGAAACTATGGGTTTCGCCTTGAGGCCTAATGAATATACCTTTGGTAGCTTAATAACTGCTGCGTGCTCTCTGGTTGACTGTGGACTCAATTTGCTTGAGCAGATACTAACCAGAATTGTGAAATCTGGGTTCTTACAAGATTTGTATGTTGGTAGTGCATTGGTTAGTGGATTTGCCAGGTTTGGTTTAATTGATTGTGCAAAAATGATTTTTGAGCAGATGATTTATAGGAACGTAGTGTCCATGAATGGGTTAATGGTTGGGTTGATCAGGTGGCACCGAGGTGAAGAAGCAGCTGAGATATTTAATGAGACGAAAGATTTGGTCAAAACAAATGTTGATTCTTATGTGATTCTTTTAAGTGCTTTCCATGAATTTTCAAATTTGAAGGTAGGGAAAAGAAAGGGTCAGGAGGTTCATGCTTACCTGATTCGAAGTGCGTTAGTTGATGCATGGGTTTCAGTTGGAAATGCACTTGTCATTATGTACGCGAAATGTGGTGCTATTGGTTGTGCTTGCTCAGTTTTTCAACTCATGGCCGATAAAGATCCTGTCTCGTGGAACTCTATGATCGCTGGCCTTGACCATAATGAGCAATTTGAAGAAGCAGTTTCCAGTTTCCGCACAATGAGGAGAAGTGGATTCATGCCCTCAAATTTCTCAGTTATAAGTTCTTTGAGTTCATGTACAAGCTTGGGTTGGATCATGTTAGGACAACAAATACATGGTGAAGGGCTGAAATGGGGTGTCGGTTTGGATGTTTCAGTTTCAAATGCTCTTCTTGCATTATATGCTGAAACTGGCTATCTCAGTGAATGTCAGAAACTTTTCTTTTTGATGCCAGAGTACGACCAAGTTTCTTGGAATTCAATAATTGGAGCTCTAGCAGCTTCAGAGGAATCAGTTCCACAAGCCGTAAAATATTTCCAGGACATGATGCAAGCTGGGTGGAGGCTTGATAGAGTGACATTCATAAATATTCTAGCAGGAGTTTCTTCTCATTCACTTTATGAACTGGGCCATCAAATTCATGCTTTGGTCTTAAAATATTCTCTTACTAATGACATTGCCATTGAGAATGCACTTTTAGCTTGCTACGGAAAGTATGCACAAATGAATGACTGTGAGAAGATCTTTTCTAGAATGTCTGAGAGAAGAGATGAAGTTAGTTGGAATTCCATGATTTCTGGATATATACACAATGACCTCCTGCACAAGGCCATGGATTTGGTATGGTTTATGATGCAGAGGGGTCAAAGATTTGATGGTGTCACTCTAGCCTCTGTTTTTAGTGCTTGTGCGTCAGTTGCAACATTAGAGCGTGGTATGGAAATTCATGCATGTGCGATAAGAGCTTGTTTAGAATCTGATGTTGTTGTGGGTAGTGCATTAGTTGACATGTATGCCAAATGTGGAAAGATAGATTGTGCTTCAAGATTCTTTGAATTGATGCCTGTGAGGAGCATATATTCTTGGAATTCAATGATATCAGGCTATGCACGGCATGGACAAGGAAGAAAAGCTTTAGAACTTTTTATTGAAATGAAATATCACGGCCAATTGCCAGATCATGTTACCTTTGTTGGGGTCCTATCAGCGTGTAGTCATGTAGGTTTAATTGAGGTAGGATTTGAGCATTTCAAATCCATGAGCAATGTATATGGACTAGCTCCTCAAATGGTGCACTACTCTTGTATGATAGATCTTCTTGGGCGGGCAGGCAAAGTTACTAAGATAGAAGAGTTCATAAAAACGATGCCAATGGATCCTAATGTCCTTATTTGGAGAACAGTTTTAGGGGCATGTTGTCGAGCTAATGGTTGTAATACAGAGCTAGGTCAGAGGGCAGCCAAAATGCTTATTGAGTTGGAGCCACAGAATGCAGTGAGCTATGTACTTCTTTCTAACATGTATGCTGCTGGTGGCAGGTGGGACGATGTCACTGGGGCTAGGTTGGCTATGAGGCAAGCGGCAGTGAAGAAGAAAGCTGGGTGTAGTTGGGTCACCATGAAGGATGGTGTTCATGTCTTTGTGGCTGGAGATCGATCGCACCCAGAGAAAGAAAAAATATATGAGCAACTTAAAGAGTTAAATAGGAAAATGAGGAATGCTGGATATGTCCCTGAAACAAAATTTGCACTCCATGATCTTGAGCTTGAAAGCAAAGAAGAACTTCTGAGCTATCACAGTGAGAAACTAGCAATTGCTTTTGTTCTCACCCGCAAATCTGGATTACCAATTAGGATAATGAAGAACCTTCGTGTTTGTGGTGATTGCCACACTGCTTTCAAGTACATTTCAAAGATTGTTAATCAGCTGATTGTTTTGCGAGATTCTAACAGATTTCACCATTTTGATGGTGGCATCTGTTCTTGTGGGGATTACTGGTAACGTGCTATATAAAATATAGACTTCCTTTGTTGTTAGAGTATGGAAATGTTATCTAGAATTCTTCTCTCCAATGGTACCAAGGAAGCTTGATCATCATGCTCAAGTGTTGCTGGTAAGTGATGTTAACTTTCTTAGACAATGAGAGAGAGAGAGAGAGGTATGAAGTAAGAAAGTGAGAAATGCAGAGAGAAGAGTGGCTGTATATTAGGGAGACTTATGGCCATAGGAACTGATAATCAGTTATTCAGTTTTAGAGTCATCCAACTCTGATACAAATACTTTGCTGTGCACTATGCCTAATTTGACATTGCAACAGTTAAACTACTTTGCTTATATCACTATTGTAATGTTGTCTCACTTAATTTGGGCTATTTAAAAGATTATGGTTGATATTGATATCAGTATAGTGGGTCTGGTTTCTATCAAGTTTGAAGGAAATCTTGTTCTGGCAGTTCTCTTTCTCACTCTAAAATGGAGTATTCCCCGCCTGTTAGACTCACTGCATTTTAGAGTTGGGAAAAAAATAAAAGTTGCATGGGTGGGGGAACTTAAGCTGATCCCAGTCCCAGGATATTTTTTATTGTTTAGTAAAACATGACATTGTAATGCAGCATGGTTTGAACATGTTGTCTTTCAAGGCTCAAAATTATTGCTGATCTTTCTACTCAAACATGTAGAAGATTTTTGTCACTCGAGTATTTGTCTAATATTGCAATGTTCCAAAGAAGTATCAAAATTTCCCCTTTCTCCTTCATAAGGAGAATTTTTTCTTTAGATGAGAATTTATACTATAGACGGTAATTTAAGTTCAGAAAATGAATAAGTTGCCAGAGTATTTCCATATTCTAATTCCAATGTCTACATGTGTATTCTAGCTCTTCCTAAATCATGGCAGGCTACATCATTGACTTTTATTTTTTCCCCACCTTTTCTCAAATTTTCTTCCTCTTTCTTCCTATTCCTTGTTTTCATTAGCCCTATTTGCTTTTTCTGTCTTGGTGTTTTTGGGGTAGGGGCCTTATTCTATGATAGGATCCATCTGTGCTGAGTGACTGCGCTCTCTAAAGCTTTTATTTGTATTTTGATGTGAGTGTGTCATTAACATAAGTATTTTTATGTAACGATTTAATTGTGGACCTCTGTTAGTGTCACATGTAAATGTGGCACTTTCAATACTCGATCTAATAAACTTTATGAAAAAGTTTTGCTTTTATCATTTTTTGGGCTGAACCTAGAGGGCTAACAAAGAGAACATGAAGTTGATACATTTTTCTTTTCTTCTCTAACTTTCTTAAAGAAAAGGAATTTGAATATTATTTTTAGTGCTTAAATAAGTTTTTCTTTTATGGCTTTGCATAATGGGTTTCCTTTCTTGGTGTGGGAGGTGGAAATTTTTAATGCTTATCCTTACCTTAAGAATCTTGTTTTCTGGTCAGGTTGATAAATTGTACAAATTGCTTTTGAAGTGTTTCAGCCTCTGCTTATGGTTTGTTGATATGCAGCATTTGGCTCTAGGCATACAATACCTGAAATTTGAGTTGTGTCCTTCTTGTAGTATTGAATGTGCATAACGTGGCATGTTTTAGTAAATATTCGTCCAACCCATTGATGCTAGTGTAACAGTGATCGACCCGATTTTGCTGATGGTAGAATGCTAAAAACACAATAGAGAGATGACAGAGATTTTGGGTTTACTAACTTTTGAGCAGTTTTTTTTTCCTGGTATACAACATCTTTTCTCTTCTAGTCTATGTTTGTTTAGCTTTACATCACTTATTTCAAACGGAATTCTTAATTTTCCATTGGTTAGTTTTTTGATTTCCAGCTGTCTCACTACCGATAATTCCTATCAAGCTGGACATCTGATATTTGCTTGTTATAAACAAATTGCTTTTTTTTTTATTTTTCTTTATGGCTTTTATCCTTTTTGGGGGTTGGGGGTTGAATAAGCACTAGTCTACTTTTTATGTTTCCTTCATCTTTGCCTTTATTTGAAGTTTTGCCCTTGCTGCTTGGTGGGTCTGTTGTTTTATTTAAGCCTTCTTTTTGGGGACCTTATATCCTGATGTTGAGGCATGGAATAAATCCAGGACCCATTTTTTTTGTTTTGTTTTTTGGGTTTTATTTAATTTCCCCCTATATGAGGTTTCCTGTGCAGAGAACTGGAGGTGATGAGTTAGAGCATTTTCTTATTTCCCAGAAAATGACAATGAAACCATCAAATCACATCTGGATTCGATGCAAGCTATTCCCATGTTCCAGATGGGAAGTATTTTATTAAGTATGGTGGAGATGATCATATATCAGTGAGTTCTCAGCCCATAAAAATTAAGACAATGCCTTCATCAGCATCAGATGCCGTATTCACTCCTTATATGGGTCAAATATTCAAAAGCAATGATGATGCTTTTGAATACTATAGTAGTTTTGCTCAAAAAAATGGATTTTCAATCAGAAAAGCATGCTCAACAGAAAGTCAAAATTTAGGGATATATAGACAAGATTTTGGCTTTTGCAGGTCAGGATTCAATCAACCAAGAGAAAAGGGATGTTAATGTGGTGTAAAACGTACTTGACAAATGAAATTGTTGATGGTGTTATGCAATGGTATGCCTAACAATTCAGTAGTGTCCATAACCATCAGTTCTTGAAAGATGACCAAGTTTGTCTCCTTCCTGCTTATCAAAAAACACAAGAGGCTGATCAAGAACAACTTCTAATCTACGAGGGTTGGTTTCCTTTGAATCGTATTGAAAAGGTGTTATGGCTGGAAAAAGGGGTTCAGCATGGAAGGCTGCCTTTGATAGATAAGGATGTCAGAAATTTTGTTCAGAATTGCAAGAAGGCAGTTCAAGAAAACGATGCTTTGCTTGCCAAAAACAATGATAATGATATGCAGGAATTTGTGGAGTCTTGTAAGGCAATGGCAGACAAGGATCCCAATTTTATATTTGATTACACTGCAGATGAAAATGGTGAAGTTGAAAATATAGCATAGTCATACAGTGAATCTGTTAGCACATATATTGTTTTTGGCGATGCTGTTACTTTTTACACAACATGCTTATCTTTCACTTACGGATTGCTTCGCGGAGTGTGGTTTGGTATAGACAATAACGTCACTGCAGTATTATTTGGGTGCATTTTGTTACAGGATGTAAGTTCTACTTCATTGGCATGGGCTTTCAGGTATGTGCTATCAATGCAGTATGCAATAACAAAACCGGCCAATGGATCTTGTTCAAAACTATAAGAAAATGTATGAAGAACGTCTTGTGATTTGGGTGCCAGATTATGAGCAAATTCACTGTTCCTGTATGGAACACTTTCTCTTTGAAGCCTCCGTCTTTTGCTCTACTTTTCTCCAAAAGGGTCACTTTCTTTCTTCTTCTTGAAGGATTCCGTGAAAGTGCCCAAGGAAGCTGTCTCCGAAGGTTTTTGGGTCAATCTTATCCCACAGTGATTCAGGTTTGGTGGAATCATTGGGGTTGCGAGGGTCAGTGTTTGTGATTTTGAATAGGAAAGGCAACCCAGAACAAATAATTATTGGAAGATACTTGTTGCAAATCAAGTTCCAATAGCAACCCAGAACAAACAACTATTTGAAGGAGTAACTTGCACGTTTAAAGGGTGTACATTAAGCTCTCATGCTGTATTGATTAATAACATTTATGAAATTATAATTTAATCACGGGGCAAAAACTTGCTGCGTTGGGGTGTGTATATGTACAGTATACTTTGTACACTTTTTTTTTTTTATTACATAACGAACTTAACGGCTGTGAGGAGAAAAAGAAAATGTAAGATTAAATCAAAAGATCTAAAAATAAAAGTATCAATGATGACCACACAAGTTAGATGCTCGGGTCTACTTTGTACACTTTTTAAACATGCTATAATCATTACTAATTTAGAGTTAAGAAGAAGGACAATAAGGGAAGTATTCATTTAGTGTTTTAATGAAAATATTGTAAGAATGGCTACATTACTCAATTTTAAGAGTATTGGGGTTCATAGCAAAAATTAAAGGTAAAATAGTTTTTTTTTTTAAAGACTTACGGGAAAAAAATTATTTGCATTTTAACCAACAATTTAATTACCAAAACTGATGCAAGTACAAATTTAATTGCACTTCAACCATGGCAACAAAGTAATGGAATTGGTAGGGAAAAAATACCGAAGTGATGCAAGTGCAACTTAATATAATCATCAGAGCAAAGAGGAGGATTTGAAAGACACCTCAATCTAGCAACGCTATTGCCAAAACTATTCTTTAATGTGTCTAAACTAAGAAATCACAATAAGTGTAAAAATTTGTGAGTGACTTAAATCAGAAGTTTAGATTGTAACTAACGAAACATGTTGGCATAAATGAACTTGTCACTAATTTTTTTTACATCCAAACAAGTTTTATAACTTAAAATTGTTTTCGTCACTTTTGTATCTAATAGTAAAAATAGCTTCAAATAATGAAAACCATTTTGAGAAAAGCTACACCTAAAAGAGAGCGCACTGATTAAATCAAGGGGGATTTTTGTATCTTATTCAAATTAGCCTTTATTCATGTGAATTTGAAAAATGAATAATGAAATAATATAATTCTTTTTTTGAAAACTTAATTATTATATCAAATAATTAATAAAATAAATATTAAAAATTATAAAATAGAGTAAAAATAAAAAGAAGAAAGTAAACTTTTTTAAAAAATACTTGTTATAATTTTTAATTAAGATAATTAATATTATATTTAATAGTTATAAGAAAATATTAAATGTTAAACATTTATCAGTAAAATTCATTTTTTGATAGCACACATCATAAAGGCAACAAATTAATGTGAATTTATAATAAATTAGTGTTTTAATAAATAATATTTTTTAAAAAATTAGTTTTCAATTTTATTATTTTTTATTTTTATATATAATATAGATATAAATATATAGTCAAAGACTACTGAACAATAATTTCTCACTCCTTACAGAAAATTAAAAAATTATATATGAAAAAAAAAGAGTACTGATAAATAATAACAGTAAATTTAATTATTGTCTAGTTAGGAATGCAATACAAAAACCGTATTTTGGGCCTTGATCTGGTTCAGGTCCAACCCTTTTTTTCCCGTTGCCGGCTTTCAGCCTCTTCCTTCCGTTTTTTTTTCTTTTTAGTACAGAGCCTTTTCCTTCCCTTTTTTTTTTTTTTTTTTTTTCTGGTGACTGAGCCTCTTCCTACCTTCATTGATAAAAAATGACAACGGTTTCTCCCTGTGCTGGCTGCTTTGTTGTTCTCGATTTTCAGCTTGAATCAGTTTATTTAGTCCGTCTTCTACCTTCAAGTCTCTCTTTGCACACGCCCTCTGCCTTCACTTTCCATTTCTTATTTGAAGACAAACGACCCTGCATTTTTTAATCTCCCCCTTCAGCTTCAAATATGGAGTTTGAGTTTGGGCTCTGAGCCTCTCACCAGTATCTGAACCCACTTGTTACCTTGTTCTGGTTCTGACGAACGATAGTTGTGAGAACCCATTTGCTTTCCAGCGTTTTGTTTTGGCTTGTTCTAATGAACCAATCTCTTCATGGACGCTTTGAGCAAATAGAACGCAATAAAATATCGCCCCTGAAGAGATTCTAGTGACGCTTTTATATTTCAAGACCCTTTTAAATTAATGGCGGTGGGTAATATCCCTCTAATTGTCTGTGTTTTTTGCCACATTTTTTCGCGTGTGTATTTTTTATTTTTGTTATGGCGTTTGAATTTAATTTTCTTGAACTCAAGCCATAACGCTTTCTTCAGGTTCTGTGCAATACGACATTATGTGGACAGGAAACAGAACTCTATGTGGGATTTATGGCGATTTCTGTTCTGAACCTCTGGTACTTACCATGTCGCCATTGCATTTTTTTTTTCTTTTCCTTTCATTGATATCATTGGGAAATTCTAACCGTAGTCTTGCTAAATTTAAGAGTCAACTTGCCATTGTCCACCCTACCACAGGTGGAGGTGGTGGTGCTTTCTTTTTTTCTCCCCTCCTGTTATTTAGTTTGTACTTTATTTCATGCGAACACCCTCTGTGGACTGGTAAAATGGATATTGGATAGCGTAACCTCGTTATTGTCCAACTTCTCACCTTCTCTTTTCTGTTGCGGCCTGTTAAAATGGATAGTAGAGCTTCTGCGTTTGGTCTACTTATCAATTTGTCTTTAAGTTTTTCTATTAACTGTTTCTAGAAGTTGGAATTTGGAGAAAGTTGAATTCTTATTGCTGTTTCTGAATGGTGTTTGTGTATATAAATAGTTTCATTAGTTTTCCTGCTTTCATGTAAAGGATAGACATTAGATCATATCACTTTTCCCAGAGCAATATCCAATTATGAACATTCAATAGTATTGGTTGATATGTAGACCATTCGTTGTCTTATAAAGTTCTCTTCTTGTTCTATCATGTTAATCTATATGCTCAAGTGGTGGTTCATTCTTATACTTTTGTTTGATTCCACTTTCAGATATATTTATGATGCAATAATTACATATTTTGATAGAATTTCCTTCATCTTTTGTAAGTTTGGTTACTTGCTGGGTTAATTAGGCTAATATTTGTTGCATTTCCAAATTTCCCTAGACGGGGAAATTAGAACTTTGATTCCTTTAGGCGGGCAGATTATCTTGTTATCTTTTCTTTCTCTTCTTATTATTTTGTTGGGTTTTGTTTTCATATGAAAGTTACATTTTCATGCTGCTTAGATGAAGTAGATAATCAGCCTGATACAAGCTATGCTCATGATGACTACTTCAACAACTACTATAGCTTTGCCATAATGTGTCTTCTCATTGGCAATGGCACATTCTTTTTCACAGATACAGTCATACAGTGGCCAATACTGTTCTTCTGGTGCTAGTTAAATTATGAAGATGATCATGCCTTGTTAGAGTTTCAAAAGGCATGAGCCAAGGCTCATGTAATCATGTTATGTTTTGCTGTTCCCTCATACTGCTACAGGCTACTCTTATATAGCTCAAGACATGCTCTGAGTACATATGCTGTATCACCAGTCCTCCCACAATACAACCCCCCTCTCTTCAAACCTCAGGACGCAAGTCTCCTCCCTATTGAATCAGCTCCTCAAGTAGTCTTGTCTGAGGAATGGGTTGACCAGTACAATATATCTCAGCACCAGCTTGAATTTCCTCCCACCTTGTCATATAATTCTCCATTGAATTTGGAAAATTATGAATCATTTATTAGCCGTTTCCAAAGTTCTTGTTGCTTGAAAGATGCCCATCAACTTCATTTACAGATCTGCAAATCTGGGTTTTCCAATGACGCTTTCTTGTGTAATACTCTCATTAACATTTATGTTAGAATTGGTTACTTGGTTTCTGCACAAAAATTGTTTGATGAAATGCCACAAAAGAACCCTGTTTCTTGGGCTTGCTTAATATCAGGCTATGCCCAGAATGGCATGGCTGATCAAGCTTGTATGCTATTCAAAGAAATGATTCATGCTGGCCTCCTACCAAACCACTATGCTGCTGGTAGTGTTCTTCAAGCTTGCCAAAAGCAAGGTCCATCTTGTCTTAAATTTGGGATGCAGATTCATGGGCTAATCTCCAAGTCTCAATATGCATCAGACATAGTGTTGTCAAATGTACTGATGTCCATGTATGCAAATTGCTTAGGTTCCATCAATGATGCTCGTCGTATTTTTGATGAAATGAAAATTAAAAATTCTGTATCTTGGAACTCGATCATTTCTGTTTATTGTCGTAGGGGATATGCAATATCAGCTTTTAAGCTATTTACAAGCATGCAAACAGAAGCTATGGGTTTTGCCTTGAGGCCTAATGAATATACCTTTGGTAGCTTAATAACTACTGCATGCTCTCTGTTTGACTGTGGACCAAGTTTGCTTCAGCAGATGCTAACCAGAATTGCGAAATCTGGGTTCTTACAAGATTTGTATGTTGGTAGTGCATTAGTCAGTGGATTTGCGAGGTTTGGTTTAATCGATTGTGCTAAAATGATTTTTGAACAGATGAGTTATAGGAATGTAGTGTCCATGAATGGGTTAATGGTTGGGTTGGTCAGACAGCACCAAGGTGAAGAAGCAGCTGAGATATTTAAGGAGATGAAAGACCTGGTCAAAATAAATGTTGATTCTTATGTGGTTCTTTTAAGTACTTTCCCTGAATTTTCAAGTTTGAAGGTAGGGAAAAAAAAGGGTCAGGAGGTTCATGCTTACCTGATTCGAAGCGCCTTAGTTGATTTCTGTGTTTCAGTTGGAAATGCACTTGTCAATATGTATGCAAAATGTGGTGCTATTGGTTGTGCTCGCTCCGTTTTTCAACTCATGGCTGATAAAGATCTTGTCTCATGGAACTCTATGATCGCTGGCCTTGACCAGAATGAGCAATTTGAAGAAGCAGTTTCCAGTTTCCGCACAATGAAGAGAAGTGGACTGATGCCCTCAAATTTCTCGGTTATTAGTTCTTTGAGTTCTTGTGCAAGCTTGGGTTGGATCATGTTAGGACAACAAATACATGGTGAAGGGCTGAAATGGGGGCTTGTTTTGGATGTTTCAGTTTCAAATGCTCTTCTTGCATTATATGCTGAAACTGGTTATCTCAATGAATGTCAGAAACTTTTCTTTTTGATGCCAGAGTATGATCGAGTTTCTTGGAATTCATTAATTGGAGCACTAGCAGCTTCAGAGGAATCAGTTCTACAAGCCGTAAAATATTTCCAGGAGATGATGCAAGCTGGGTGGGGGCTTAATAGAGTGACATTCATAAATATTCTAGCGGGAGTTTCTTCTCATTCACTTTATGAACTGGGCTGTCAAATTCATGCTTTGGTCTTAAAATATTCTCTTACTAATGACATTGC
Organism: Dicorynia guianensis; assembly: GCA_037013595.1. Classification (NCBI taxonomy): domain Eukaryota; kingdom Viridiplantae; phylum Streptophyta; class Magnoliopsida; order Fabales; family Fabaceae; genus Dicorynia; species Dicorynia guianensis. Next base: position 32,843,696 of record JASUAB010000005.1, read on the forward strand.
CATTGAGAATGCACTTCTAGCTTGCTATGGAAAGTGTGCAAAAATGGATGACTGTGAGAAGATCTTTTCAAGAATGTCTGAGAGAAGAGATGAAGTTAGTTGGAATTCCATGATTTCTGGATATATACACAATGACCTCCTGCACAAGGCCATGGATATGGTATGGTTTATGATGCAGAGGGGTCAAAGATTGGATGGTTTCACTCTGGCCTCTGTTCTTAGTGCTTGTGCATCGGTTGCAACATTAGAGCGTGGTATGGAAGTTCATGCATGTGCGATAAGAGCTTGTTTAGAATCTGATGTTGTTGTTGGTAGTGCACTAGTTGACATGTACGCCAAATGTGGAAAGATAGATTATGCTTCAAGATTCTTTGAATTGATGCCTGTGAGGAACATATATTCTTGGAATTCAATGATATCAGGCTATGCACGTCATGGACAAGGAAGAAAAGCTTTAGAACTTTTTACAGAAATGAAATATCACGGCCAATTGCCAGATCATGTTTCCTTTGTTGGGGTCCTATCAGCTTGCAGTCATGTTGGTTTAGTTGAGGTAGGATTTGAACATTTCAATTCAATGAGCAAAGTATATGGACTAGCTCCTCAAATAGTGCACTACTCTTGTATGATAGATCTTCTTGGGCGGGCAGGTCAAGTTAATAAGATAGAAGAGTTCATAAAAACAATGCCAATGGATCCTAATGTCCTTATTTGGAGAACAGTTTTAGGGGCATGTTGTCGATCTAATGGTCGTAATACAGAGCTAGGTCAGAGGGCAGCCAAAATGCTTATTGAGTTGGAGCCACAGAATGCAGTGAACTATGTGCTTCTTTCTAACATGTACGCTGCTGGTGGCAAGTGGGACAATGTGGCTGAGGCTAGGTTGGCTATGAGGAAAGCGGCAGTGAAGAAGGAGGCTGGATGTAGTTGGGTCACCATGAAGGATGGTGTTCATGTCTTTGTGGCTGGAGATCAATCACACCCAGAGAAAGAGAAAATATATGAGAAACTTAAAGAGTTAAATAGGAAAATGAGGGATATTGGATATGTCCCTGAAACAAAATTTGCACTCTATGATCTTGAGCTTGAAAACAGAGAAGAACTTCTGAGCTATCATAGCGAGAAACTTGCAATTGCTTTTGTTCTCACCCGCAAATCTGGATTACCAATTAGGATAATGAAGAACCTTCGTGTTTGTGGTGATTGCCACACTGCTTTCAAATACATTTCAAAGATTGTTAGTCGGCAGGTTGTTTTGCGAGATTCTAACAGATTTCACCATTTTGATGGTGGCATCTGTTCTTGTGGGGATTATTGGTAACATATGCTATACAAATTCTAGACTTCCTTTGTTGTTGGAATATGGAAATATCATCTAGAATTCTTCTCTCCAATGGCACCAACGAAGCTTGATCAAGATGCTCAAGTGTTGCTGGTGAGTGATGTTAACCTTCTTAGACTATGAGAAAGAGGGTGAGAAATAGAGAGAGAAGAGTAGCTGTATATTTAAGAGACTTGTGGGCATATGAACAGGTTATCAGTTATTCAGTTTTTGATTCATCCAACAGTGATACGAATGCTTTGCTCTGCACTATGCCTCATTTGACATTGCAGCTGTTAAACTACTTTGGCTTATATTACTATTGTAATGTTGTCTTGGGCTATTAAAAGGATTGTGGTTGATATTGATATCAGGATAGTGGGTCTGGCTTCAGTCAAGTTTGGAGGAAAACTTGTTGCCACAGTTCTCTCTTTCTCACCCAAAATGGAGTATTCCTCACCTGTTAGACTCTGCTTTTTAATGTGAAAAAAAAAAAAAGAAAAAAGAAACCTGCATGGGTGGGGGAACGTAAAAAGATCCCAGTCCAAGGATATTATTTTTTACTGTTTATTAAAACATGACATTGTAATGCAACATGGTTTGAACATGTTGTCTTTCAGGGCTCTAAATCATTGCTGATCTTTCTACTAAAACATGAAGATTTTTGTTACTCAACTATTAGTATAATCTTGCAATGTTCCAGAGAAGTATAAAAAACTCCCCCTTCTCCCTCAAAAGGGGAATTTTTTCTTGAGATGAGAATTTATTCTTAAAACAGTAATCTAAGTTCAGCAAATGAATCAGCTGCCAGAGTATTTCCATTTTCTAATTCCAATGTCTACATGTGCATTCTAGCTCTCCTAAATCATGGCTGGCTTCATCATTGACTTTTATTTTTTTTCCTTTTTCTAAAATTGTCTTTCTCTTTTATCTTATGAAGCACCAAAACTTCATTTTGGACAATTTACCCCTACCAACTATAAAACTGATATGAGAGTTATGTGAAAATTCATACCTGTACCAATGCAACATAACTAGCTTCCTATTTGGTGTTTTCATTAGCCCTATTTTCTTTTTTTGTGGCAGTGTTTGTTGGTTTTTTGGGAGGGGGTTTTATTCTATGATAGGATCTGTCTGTGCTTTGTGATGGGCGATTGCACTCTCTAAAGCTTTTATTTGTAATTTGATGTCAGTTAACATAAGTATTTTTATGTCTGGACCTATGTTACTGTTACATGGAATTGTGGCACTTTTAATAGTTGATCTAATCAACTTTTTAAAAAATTTTGCTTCAATCATTTTTTGTGCTGAACCATGAGGGCTAACACAGAGAACATGAAGTTGATATATTTCTCTTTTCTTTTCTACTTTTTTTAAAGAAAAGGAACTTGAATATTATTACTAGTACTTATTTAAGTTTTTCTTTTATGGCTTTGCATAATGGGTTTCTTTTCTTGGTGTGGGAGGTGGAGGTTTTTTAATGCAGATTATCCTTACGTGATGAATCTTGTTTTCTGGTCAGGTTGATAAATTGTACAAATTACTTTTGTAGTGTTTCAGCCTGCTTATGATTTGTTGACATGTGGCATCTGGCTCTAGTATATAATACCTGAAATTTGAGTTGTGTAATTCTTGTAGTATTGAATGTGCATAACGTGGCATGTTTTAGTAAATATTCCTCCAACCCATTGATGCTAGTGTAACTGTGTAACAGTTGTCTACCCAATTTTGCAGATGGCAGAATGCAAAAAACACAGAAGAGAGATGACAAAGGGATTTAGGGTTTACTAACCTTTGAGCAGTTTTTTTCCTGGTATGCAATATCTTTTCTCGTCTAGTCTATGTATGTTAGCTTTACATCACTTATTTCAAAATGGAATTCTTAATTTTCCATTGGTTGGTTGTTTTGATTTCCAGCTGTCTCACTGCTGATAATTCCAATCAAGCCGGAGATCTGACATTTGCTTGTAGTAAAAAAAATGCATTTTTATTTTTCTTTTTGGGGGTTGGGGGTAGAATAAGCACTTGTCTACATTTTATGTTCCCTACATCTTTGCCCTTATTTGAAGTTTCAAGCCCTTGCTGCTTGGTGAGTCCCTTGCTTTATATATAAGCCTGTTCTTTTGGGACCTTATATCCTGCTGTTGAGGAGTTGAGTGTACTTGTGTGGTCATATCATACTCCCCCAGTATTTCGGCACAAAGAAGTGGTTTGTTTCAATCAGGGGGTATTATTGACTAAAGTGACTAGCATTCTACTGTCCCGACTAAATCCAGGACCCTTTTTTATCTTTTTTTTTTGGGTTTTATTTACTTTCCCCCTGTATCAGGTTTCTTGTGCAGAGAACTGGAGGTGATGAGTTAGAGCATTTTTTTATTTCCCAGAAAATGGCAATGAAACCATGAAATCACATTTGAATTCGATGCCAGCAATGCCCATGTTCCAGATTGGAAGTATTTTATCAAGTATGATGGAGACTATCAGATATTAGTGAGTTCTCAGCCCATAATGATCGAGACAATGCCTTCATCAGCATCAGAGCTGTATTCACTCCTTGCGTAGGTCAAATATTCAAAAGCCATGATGATGCTTTTGAATAATATAGTTGTTTTGCTCAAAAAATGGAGTTTCAATCAGAAAAGCATGCTCAACAGAAAGCCAAATTTTTGGGGTATATAGATGAGATTTTGTTGTACATTACAGGTCAGGATTCAATCAACCAAGAAAAAAGGCTAATGTGGAGCATCACAGGGAGTGGAAATCTGTATGATGTGGATGTGATGCAAAATTGTACTTGACAAAGGAAATTGTTGATGATGTTACTCAATGGTATGCCTAACAATTCAGTAATGTCCATAACCATGAGTTCTTGGAAGATGACCACATACATCTACTTCGGTGTATCAAAATATACAAGAGGCTGATCAAGAACACATTCTTCGAGACTCTGAAGCTTGGGTTCATGTGAATCGGTAATGTAAAGGTGTGAGAGCCGGAAAAAGGGGTTCAGCCTGGATGGCTGCCTTTGATAGAGAAGGATGTCAGTAATTTTGTCTGGAATTGCAAGAAGGCAGCTCAAGAAAACGATGCTTCACTTGCCGAAAAAAGTGAGAATGAAAATGGTAAAGTTGTAGTTGAAAATATAGCTTAGTCATACCGTGAATCTGTCAGCACGTACATAGTTTTTGGTGATGCAGTTACTTTTGACATAACACACTTACCTTTCACTTAAGGATTGCTTCGCGGAGCGTGGTTTGTATAGATAATAACGTCACTGCAGTATTATTTGGGTGCATTTTGTTAAAAGATGAAAGTTCTACTTCATTTGCATGGGCTTTACAAGGTTGTGCTTTCAATGCAGTATGCAACAACAAAAACAGGCTAATTGATTATATCTTGTTCAGCATTATAAGAAAATGGATGAAGAACGTCTTGTGATTTGGGTGCCAGATGATGAGCATATTCACTGTTCCTGTATGGAATTTGAACATTCAAGAATATTGTGCAGGCATTATTAAATTTGTGTACTGGTGTTGAACAACTATTCTCAACTGCCTCTGTAATAGTTACTTCGCAACAAGGAAGTTTGATGGTTCCTATTGATGATCAAAATACTCGAGGCAGTGATAGGTGTGCGCAAGCCTTTCATTCTGTTGCGGCAACTTGGCAAACAGAATCATTGATTTCCAAGGATCGATTTTATTAAGTTCATAAAGAACTTATGGGTATTCTTTTTTGATCATGTTATGAGTATGCCAGATATTGATGAAATTGCTTTGAATGCGGCAGCTAACAATGTCTGTAAATATGAGTAGCCAAAGGTTTCTCATATGTTGTGAGACTTGTAGTTCATTTTATCAAAGATTTAGGAATACAAGAAGATACAACTAGAAATGATGCCTTAGGGCATAAAATGTAATGAGTTATTGATGTTAATTTGCACTTTGTCTATACACAAATAGAAGCAAAATGGTTATCCATTTAGAGGATTAGGTCATATAATTGCATAAAAGTTTTCCTTCTCCCTGATGCATAAAATATTGTTGCATATCCATCACATCTTCCTTCTTCCCTTAAAATCTTTACATTCATAGTTCATGAACAGGGATTTTTGTGGCTATGCAGAGAAAGATGGGATCATTTTATTCTTTCTTAACATGTTCAAAAAATGCATATATTAATGAGATTGACAGTGGTTTGCATTGCATGAAGGTTATGGTCCTTCATTGATCAAATTGGCGAAAGAGAATGTAAGACGAATAAAAATTGTAAAATGTGATCTTATTATTACCCAAAATCCAATGTGAACGAGTAGCTTGTCAATCACATCAGTCCACAAAGGTAATATCGATGTCTTTAGGGGCCACAGCATTTGTTCACTATTTACTGAAACTGAAAGTGCACCACATAATGCCAGAGTTGAGAGTTCCCTGAGGGGCGGGTCAATTAATGCTTCAATCTGTTTGTGGTGTCGTTAGGAGTGCAGGTCCCACATGGCTAATTTCCTGTCTGCCAATCTGTGGCCCTCTTGATTTTGATGTCTGAGTGCCCCGTTTTACCCGAGTGTCAAGTCAAATTTCAAGCCACTTCGTTTTCTATTCTCCAATGGTTATGTATGGTTGGCATAGACCGCAGAGAACACTTTGCTTTTAAAGAATTAAATGAACGGAAACATGGCAACAGTGGGACCTACAGATGAATATGATGGTATCATAAATCTGCTTTTGTTGGATGGAACTGTGTCCCAAGGTGTCTGGAAAAGTATTAATTGCAAATAGAATAAGTACGAGGGCGATTTGCCCTGTTGCCCACGGTTCTGCTTACAATATTTGATCGAAATATTTATGTTGTGCCACAAGGTAAGGGTGGGTCTAAGGTACCTGGGGCGGTGGGGTAGCGTTGCCCCTTCCTTTTTGTCTCTCTCTCTCTCTCCCTCTATATATATATATATATATATATATGGGTCTAAGGTACCTGGGGTGGTGGGGTAGCGTTGCCCCTTCCTCTCTCTCTCTCTCTCTCTCTCTCTCTCTCTCTCTCTCTATATATATATATATATTTATTTATAATACTGAAGCCATATTAACTTATGAGAGAAAAGCAATATGAGGGGATCAAATCTATAATGAAATCTAAAGAAAAAACATCAGATGCCATATAAACTACAGCTCATTGGCCTTTTTTACATATATTTGATATTAATGTATTTTGCAAGTCACAGCTCTCCTCATTTGTTTATGGTGAAAATCTTCTTTGGCATTAAATATATGTGATGCTATATACATACATATGATTTTCACAAACTCATTGCATTTATATTCATAAAACCATTAAATAAAAGTTGAGCTTTATCCAAAAAAAAAAACAGTTTAAATTATATATAAAAAAATATTTATTTATATTCTATTATCTATCAATTTATTGTTAATAGTAATCCCATTAAATAAATTTACAAAATTCTTATAAAATTTAATATGAAATATTAATTCTGTAAGTTTTATGAATTTAGATAAGAGATAAATTGAATTGAAATTTTTTCTAAAAGAAAATTAAAATTTATAAAAAGAGAATAATATACACAAATTTTAAAAAATAAAACTTATACATTAAATTATAAAAAAAATTAAAAAATTGAGAATTTATTTTTGGTACAATTAAGGGGCAAAAACACAGAACAAAACTACAAAATTGGGAAATTCAAATCCGGATAAATCTGCTATTGTTGGAATTGTGTCACCAGAGGTCTGGAAAAGTATTAATTGCAAACAAGTGGGCAATTCCTTGTTTCCCACGGCTCTGGCTACAATATTTGATCAAATATTATGTCAACGATCAATAAGGAACTAGTATACCACAAGAGCCACAGCTTCTCAAAAATCATCATTGCATTAATTAAGGTTGGTTCTAAGGTCAACGTTGGCTAAGATCAAGGTCGGTTCTAAGGTAGGGTAGCGTGGGACAGGGCTCATTTCTTTTATTTTTATAAATAAAAATGTTATTTAAAAATTTAAATAATTATGTTTATTAATTCATCTAAATTAAATCATAAAAAATAATAAATTTAACGAATCAATTAACATTTTATAAATATTTAATAATTTATATTTAATATAATAATATGATAACGTTACCCATTCCTTTTTATCAACTTTTTTTACTACTTTCAGGGTATAATAGCTAAAAGATTAATTTTTCAAAAAATAAAAATCATCTAAACGGATATGCAAGTCACGTCTCTCCTTATTTTTGTTTATAGCAAACATTTTCTTGGGTATTAAATGCATATGACATGTAAGTGATGTTATTAAAATACATAAAGATTTTATAAACTCATAGCATTTTCATTTATGAAACCATTAAATAACAATTGAACTTTATTAAAAATTTAACAGATCACATGATATATAGAGCAAATAATTTATTTATACTTTATTTATCTATCAACTTATTGTATTTTCAATAAATGCAAAAATTTTGAGGTTTTATATTCTTTGAAACATAACTTTTTTATTTTTTAATTTAGTAATTCTTTCTCTATTTCACTATAATTTAATGTATCAATTCTATTTTTTTTCTCTTAATTTTATATCTTTCTCTCTTATATCTCTTAACCGTAATGACAGAAAATCCTTATCTATGTCAAGTAAAATCTCTCTCTTATTCTAGAGGAACACAAGTTTTCTATCCTTATAAAAAAATTTTATAAAATTTTATTAATAAAAATAATAATACAAGTTTTCTATCCTTATAAAACTTGTATTATTATTTTTATTAATAAAATTTTATAAAATTTTTATTTAAATTATTAAATTTACAAAAATTTTACATGCTAAATTATAAATTTAATTTATCTATCAGTCTACATCGTTTTTAGGTTTCATTTAATTGTCCGTTGATTGTTCCTTTCATATCAAATTTATGTCTAACTCGAAGACTTTGACTCAGGTCAACTTGGAAATTGCTTGGTATACTCTTAGAAGATGCCAGTCACATACAATGCTACGGCAACATAAAGCTTTAAAATTGCAAAGGGGTAAGATAAAGGAACCTACTCCAGCTGCTTCCACACGGTTGGCTAGGTCAATATCAAACAATTCACGCCATTATATATTTGTATGCAATTTTTAATATAATTTTTATACATAAACTAACCCATAACAAAGTTTAAATTTAATTGACTCTACTTGAAATTAATTTTAGTAGAATCGATTAAATTTAAATACTAGTGTATCACAGTTTGTGTGCAAATTATATGAAAAAAAAAAGATTATTCACATATTAATAATTATTGTATATAATCTTCTTTATTTCTTTAAATATTCTTTATTAAATATGAAAATTGTTTACGTTAGAACAAAATACTTTGTCCTTAAATAATAAAGAAAGGTAAATCAAATGAGTTGTTTGATTTTGTATCCACAAAAGAGCATAAGCAAAAAGTGTTTATCAAAGGCGTAAAGCTTTTCTTTAATTGTTTTGTAAAGGCAATAAGCTCTTTCCTTGACTTGGTCTAAAACGCAGTTTCCACTTTCAAATGTTTAGAAATGCAAAAGATGAAAGATGAACAACTTTCCTTTTACTTTTTGTACAACTTTTTGAGTCCTGTACATTTCTCGGATCTTCAGTCATGATCCTCTAAAACTTGATCGAAACCCATTTCAACAGCTCATCTCTAGCCATGTTTGGATGGCAGATAGGGGCAGAGAGAAGAAAAGAGAATGGGTAGAAGCAAAACAAGTTCTCTTACTGTAGGGTTTTAACAAGTTTTAGAAAGGGAAAGCTATGGAGATTTCTTTTCAACCAATAACAAAATATTCCTGCCATTCATTCTTGCATAACTCCTGAACAAGAAAGAGAATTATCTTTCATTTCCCATATGAGTCTTTCAAAAAGGGAAAATGTGATTCCATTCTCTGTTCTGTCTTCCCCTTCTATTCCATCTTTTCTTACTCCGTTCCATTTCATTTTTGTGTATCTCCTATATATGGGGAAGGGAACTCTTCTGTTCCCTTATAATCTTCCAAACAAGGGGAAAGGTACTTCTATTTCCTCCCCTCCCTTTTCCTTTCATTCTATCTCTTTCTTATAATTTTATTAGTAAAAAAGCTTTCAAATATAGCACATAAAAACAACTGTTGACATAACCAAATAAACAGTTTCTCAATAAAAGTACAATTTAGCTCTACCTAAGAAAGCTCTTTGCATAAAAGCTGAAACTTCAATCAAATGGACCCCAAGTCATTGATTCATGGTTCAAGTGTACTTTTTGACCTGTCCTTTAATTTCATTAAAAGGCTCATTTCTGGGTTTAAGAAAATTGCATTCAGCAAAGTAATACCGCATACAAATTGAATGCAGAAATAAAAAGACACAAGGAAATATTAAAGACAGTAACAGCATTCTTTATTTCACAACTGTGAGCTTGATCGTCCCATTAGAACACATTGTGCAAAAACTTATCAGAACAAAGCATACTGCAACAGAATCTTGAAGGCCAGGATTAACATCCTACAAGCAAAAAACTGGGTGGCCTCAAGTGAACAAAATTTCTACTATTCAGAACGGCTGATAAAAAAGAAAGGCTTAAAAAAGTAATAATTTCCAGCTACTTAATGGCCACCAGCGCTGTCTGAAAATCAAAATCAGAACAGTAATCATGTCTTGGCTCTGAGCAGAATGCTGCTTTCATTTTTCTAATAAAATCCTCACATTTCTTGTTTAACTCCTCTGTGTCTTCTTCATCATGCTCATCTTCCTCAATGATCATAATGGCATTTCCTTCTTCTTCACCTGCAGCTTCTTCTTTTGTAACTGAAATCTCATTTTGTACGACCAGTACCAAACTCTTTTCTTCTTCTTGTCGGGATTCAATTTCTACATCATTTTCGCCATTAATTGGTGCTGTGTGCTCCGATTCCATGAATTCAGAGTGGTCAGTTTCTTCTTGTCTATCTGAAAACCCATCTTCTTGTCCTCCTATTACCAAATTCTTCTCTTCTTGCCGTTCTTCAATTTCATCATCATTTTCGCCACCAATTGGAGCTGTGCCCTCTAATTCCTTGAATGCCGAATGGTCAGTTTCTGGGTTATCAACGGTAAATTCCTCGGTTTGGTCAGTGCTTGGTGAAGAGCCATTAATCAGACCAGAGTTCTTGGCCAAACAAAACAGAAGGCCATTGCAGAGAAGGAAGATGTAACTTTTGCCAAAGGAATAGTTAAAGAGTTGCATGAAGTATGCCTTGAAGGATTGGAGAAGGAAGGGAAGTAATATAAAGGAAACAGAGAAGAGAGAAACAGAAACCAAAAATTTGATTATTCTGTGGAAATTGTGGGAAAGGCTCAAATGGTTGTGAACATTGGTGCTTGGATGCTTGAAAGAATCCATGCCTTCTATCAGAACCTTGTGTTTGAAGTTGCAAGTTTGACGAGAATTGCTCGCCATATTGGGAGTGAAGGCGTTGCAGAGTTAGAAGGCGTGAGGATAGCAATTGTGAGAGTGATCTATCACAAGCTCAGAAGGGGAATTTATATAGGGGGACATGGTGGGTACACCCATGGATTCTGGACCCCAGTGAAGAATGCTGGTCTGAATTGAAATTACTGTACTATCCATTTTGTATTTATTTGAATATTTAAAATAAAATTATTATACTTATATCTTTATATTTATAATTTTTATCTCTTTTATTTTTTTTAATTTTTATATATTTTTAATAAATTTTACTTAATAATATAACTCAAACATAAGACTCCCGACGTAACCTCCCATTGCCCTATTTAAAATTTGGGGGCATCTTTAGGTTGGATACCCAAGTCAGTCAACTAAAATGTTAATACTAAGAAAATACCAAGGACAGAAACCGTGTAATGTATCAAGTACGAGGAAAGAGACAATTGAGGGTATTAAAAAATAATAAAAAAATAGTGAGATTAATAATTAGATATCACTTTCATGTTAAGATATCTTACATCAATTTGAAAGAGATTAAATGTCAACTTATAAGTGTGAAAGAATGCTTCATTTCTTAAATTAGCTTTTGAAGTGAGCATGTCTATAAAATGCCTAATATTAGTATTAGATATAAGGTTGTTAAGGTTGAGGTTATCTCATATTAATTATAAAAAAAATCCAGACCCATATTATAATAATTCCTTATCAGAATTGCCAAGGGCTCAATGAATGTTGAAAAATTTTTAAAAAAAAAAAGAAAAGGAAACTATAGGTTATCCCATGTAAATATATTTTAATATCTAAATTTTATCTAAAATAACTGAAGTTAAAAAATTCTTAACGTGAGATGATCTACTTTTCAACCATTGGTAGGTTCAAGTAGTACTGTTAGATAATATAAAGAACTAGAATGTGCTTGTTGATAGAAATATAAGAATTAAAAGGAAGAAATTCAAGCAATTTCAGAATCAGGGATCCATAAACTAAGAGGCAGCCAGAAGTTGTTTCAACAAAATGTTAAATTTTTAACAACCAAAGTGATATTATAAAAACCAGAGCAGGGCAGGCATGGGGTGGTGCTAGAATTTTCAATTCAAGAATATCCCTTTTTAAAATACTGTGAGGGTGGAATTGGTCTTTGGTGGCCGAATTATGTACCCATCTCACGCGTGTTTTCTGGGTTCCACGAACTATGCCTTGCGCGTAGAAATACCGGTTCGCGCATGCATGCCAATGTAAACCAATATAAAGGTCTCAAATTCCACGGTCTCAATTCTCCAGTCCATTAATTAGGGTTTTGAAAACTCAATTCACTAATTTTGGTTTGTCTTTGATGTTTATTCCTTGAGCTTTCTAAGTTAACCTCATGGATTTGGCTTCTAGATTTATTATTCAGAGGTTAATAATAATACTAGTCAGGTAATAGTATTAATTATATTTATCAAAAATAGAAATATCAATTTTTTTATATTTTTTTATTAATAACTATTTATTGTAGACAGTGCAATTGTTACCAGTCTTATATTAATTGTACAAATAATTATGAAATAACATGATTCAAAAGTTTTTTTTATCTATTAAATTAATCTTATACATTGAATTCTCTTCTTAAATTTAAATTATAACATCAAAATTATTGTTAAAAATTGATATGACATAAAAAAAAGTTACATAATATCGAGAAAAGTCTAGAAAGAAATGCCTATATAACAATTAAGGAGTTAAAAAAATTAATGCAATAGTTAATTTTTTTTATTATTTTTGAAATCGAAGGAGTTAAACGTTGGGTGGTTTGAAATTATTAAAAAAGAATGACCGAGGTAAACCTGCTTACAAGACGTTAAGCCCCAAGTCAAGGCTCTAATTATTTATTCCTCTGAGAAGTGTTGAACGAAATTCATCACTCCCTTCCATGCTTTCTTTTTCTTTCAATGATTTAAACAGACAATAAAAAATTGTTGAATCTAAAAGGAAAAACTAATAATATTTAAATTTGTTTATTATAATATTGAGTTTATTAAACTATGTTGACTTTCAACTTCAAAAATCCACCTAATAAATAACATGCTAAAAGGGATTATTCAAATATCTGTCATGTGGGTGGAAGCTTCTAAACAGGCCAAGCCACCATAGAAGCCATCGATAGACTTTCAAATTATACTATTCAGTCGAATTTGTGTTAAGTGAGATGAAAGAGGGTGACATTTTCTTGGTGTATTCCTTACTATTTCTTCTAATTTCGAAGGTATATTACTTTATGTATATATGTTGTCATACCCACATTATGAATTTGTCTATGTTGATTATTCTAATATGCAGTCATTGGCAGGATTTACGAACACAATATCAATATAATAGATTAACATAAGATTTAAAAAACACTATGCATAATATAAACTTCTAAATCAACTGGTAAATTTTGTAAAATTTTCATATTATATTTACTCATTCTATTCCTCAGTTTTACCATATGTTACGCCTGCACTTTTTGTGGATGAGATCCGAAGCTCAGGAAACTCTCCCACAAACCATTTACATCAAATTCAAAAAGCCACAAGTCATATTAAAAGCAAGCACCCAAGAATCACTTTGCTTCAGCAATGCAATTGCTAACCCTTTGTTCATGCTATTTACTTTAATATCCGAAATCTTTAGCTGGCTGCAACCCGTTACCAGCCCTTTCAATTGCAAGTCTCCACACACTCATCTAACTCATCTATGTTTGGTTCTGTGTTCAACGTGCAAATGACACCAGCGCCTTTCCTCCGCTTGTATGCTTGCTGGTTTAAATCACTATCGTTGATTTCCTCCAGAACTCTGTCACTTGAATCAGAAGCTTTTGCATCTTCTGTCCCATCATCCAGACTCTCAATATTGTCATCAGTTTTGTCACTAGACTCTTCAGCATTTTCCTCCATCTGTTCAACCTGGCGCTGGAGTGATTCTATCACACCCATCAGTTCTCTGTTAACCTGTCAAGTGAACCAGAAATCAGTGGGACGGACATTACAAACCCTTTTGTACTCGTAGATGTTACACAATACACACTCTAGGTAGACTCACTATAGCTTTTGCCAGAATGTGCTAACATTTTACAACATACATGAGAAAATGGTTGATAAAGTAACCTTTGCCTAAACTTTTGTGTAAAACTTGATAACTTAGCACTAGAATTGTGCTAGAAAGACAAACCCTTTGTACATGTTCATGCAAAGGGACAAAAGAAATACATATACAAAAAGTACTAGTTCCGTTTAATAAGAAATGCATGCGAGTAATCTTCCACCATGTCTCACGCATAGACACACTCTACCCTTAAACAGACTTGCAACAACTCATACGCATTTAAAAGTAACTCAAAGCAACATACTACAAATTATTTTCTACCATTTTAAACTTTTTCAAGACCAACTTATGGCAGGTAAACCATTGCTAAGATTGTATTTTGGATAGTAACTGTCGAGGATCTCCCATCAATATATTAAACTTTTAAAACCATACCAGTAGATTTTCTGATTCTAAATTATAGTCGCATTCATTTTCTTCCTAAGTACTGAATCCCCTTTTTCAAACGCTAAATCATTTGATAGTAAATTAAGAATAAAATCTAAATCGCCAAACAAGGTACATTCTAATAACAAAAATATGATAGTATACATTCCTAATTAAAAATCACCTTTTAAATTGAGCAATATCAACCAAAACAAAAAATATTCCTGGATGACCTATTTACATCCACCATCACCAGTGTTATTAATGCTTAGGCAGTTCTTTTCTCAAAAACATGATAGAAAAATATTAGTTGTAGTACCTGTGGGTTTTGAAGAAAGTCAGCTATGTCATTTGAACATGATGGGCATTTCATAATGTTCTTTTGTGCTCGCAAAGAGCGTCCACCTTCAGAGGTCCTCTTTCTAAAGAAACTTTGACCCGAAAAGGCACCCTCCAGACAAGCTTTGCAGAAGTTGTGAGCACAAGGTGTAGTAAGAGGGAAAGCCAACACCTTCCTACAGAGGTAGCAGCTAAACTCTACACAAGCAATGAAGCCAAAGACAAAATGGTAATAGTTGAGTTTTAACTCTAGTGCTACTATAGTAATAGCCATTCAGGCATCAGTTAACAAGGCCTTCATTAAAAGGGAAAACAGTTAGAAGTTATTTATAATTTTATGGAGGACAGGATGAGGAGCATAAACCTTTCAAAAGCTTTTCTTTCACAGACACATTTTTCACTAGTCGTCTGACTCTTGTCACTGTTGTCCCATCCTCAGGGTTTACACTGTCCATCAGTTTCCTGCTAGGTGGCGGAGGCCTCTTCCATGACCACTTCTTTTCTTCCTGCTGAAAACATATTTGAATGAACAGCCAAAATAGAACTACTTTGCATGCAACAGAGAAGTTCTAGACAAGCTAGGACAAAATTACAATTATCTTGTCTAACCAAATACAAAATTAATCAGCAAGAGAAATGTACAAATATCAAAATCCCAAAAGAAATGAATAAAGATAATCAGCATGTGTGAAAATAGATGTAACATGAACAACACTGCTTACATCATAATCCCATGATGGAGCTCCCTTTCTTTCAGTTATATCAATTGCATCCTTCAACTCTCCAATGACAGGCAAGTGACGCGGAAGATCTCCACAATCATCACTGCAAATTAACAAAAAGAAAGTACAGTTCTCAAGCTCAAACACACACTCACACACGCAGATATAAAAAAACCAACCTTGTCCATGGGGCTGGCTCATTATCACATCTAACGAACAAATATCTACAAACCTTGTAACCCTATCACAGAAAGGCTCTCCCAATAAGATTAGAAAAAGGCTATCTGACAAGAAGCATATTCCTTTTGGTTACATAAAACCTATTAATTTGGAAGATTACAAGTATCTTACTTGCATTCCAGCTTTACGCCAGCACTTTTCTATTCTGTAAATTCCATCATAACGCAACCCTATTTCTGGAGCATAAGAAGAGCGTTTCTCCTTGTGGGACCTGACCCGGAAAAAGTGAAACATTTTATACACATCCACACAAATCAAACAGAAGGATTATGAATGTCTAGTAGCTTCATATGTACTTAATACCACCAATATACACCAATTTTCATAATGTGGAAGCTTGACATAAAAGATTACTTACTGAAGCAAACTAAGTACATCTAAAACAACCATCTAAATCATTAAAGAACTGACAATGAACTTTATATCATAGCTACACAAAATGTTACTAAATCCTGATAATATACACTTAAAAAGCAGGTGAGAGAACAGTTTCAACCAACTAGAGACAACACTACAGACTACAAAATCCAATAGGTACTTTCACATTTATATGTTCAAACTTTTTGGAGACACATGGATCATATATGCAAAGGCAAAGTAACTGAAATGCCATAACTCATGCACTTGTAAAAGTCTATCGTTCTAGTTTTTTAAAATTGGAAACCGAAAATATATGCAACTTCTATAATTAGCGTCCAAGGCGATGAGCTTCTCAATCTTGAATGTTTCTTGCTCATCGCGTAAAGTTAATGAAATTTATTAATTTATCAATTTAATATAGGTCCATAGGACAGTTTACACATGAGGCGAAGGGTTATATAGGAATGGCAAGCATCCATATATGATTATTCAATCATATTTTTCATGGTACAGAATGATAATAAAATTCATTAACGAAACTTACCTAACTACCCGAACAGGATAGCCTTTCCGGCAACTTACTCTCAATGCCTCATTTAACTTCTCAAACTTCTGGTCAAAAGATTGTTCCTTGCTTGTGCGCTTGTTACCACTGAGGTCTCTTCCACCGCTGTTGCAAAATATGAGATCACCAATCATGTATAACAAAAAAAATTTATGCATATATAATCCTGACACTTACCATGTAATTTGCATGGTCAACAGTTTTTAATGTCTGAGACCAATAGGCACTAGACAAATAACGTTCTGAATGTGATAAAATGACTAGGGCAAAGGTTAAAAGGGGAATACCTGCCAGTGTAAAGGAACCACTCACCGTGGTCCTCGTCATCTTCATAGCCTCCAGAAAGAACAATTGACTGCGCACCATAAGCACTCTGGCCGGCAATGCCAGCAACCATAGGAAGATGAACACCCCATTGTCTACATTCCATCCTATCCTCCCAAGTTTCTCCCACCAGAACACCCTGACTTCTTTTTGGGTCATTCTCTGCAGTAATTGGTCCAAAATGATCCGAAGGAACTGTGACAAAGATCTTCCCACTACAAGCATTGGCCTTTCCAGCTTTCTTAGCTCGCTCTGTGGTGAATGCTTTGTCAGGACGGTTTTGATTATGTATAAAATGATAATCTCTTGGTGGGCCTCCTGCTCCTGCACTATATGATTTTGCTACTTTTGCCTTTCTGATCGCAATAGCAAGTTGAGAGTTGATTCGAGGCTGGCTTGCCATCTTGGATGGGATCCCATTGCGGCAATTAGCACAAGTACGCTTCCCCTGTCCAATCCATTTCTGAAAGCACTTCAAGCAAAAGTTGTGCCCGCAAGGTGTCTGAAACAAAAAGAAAAACCCCCAATGAGCGAACCCCAGTTGTGTTTCACTTAAAGTGTTCATGAGAACTCATAAATCAGAATCAAGTTTGAAAATTTTTATGTGATACTACTACTTCTGATTCAAGTCAAACGAAAGCAAAAAACATTTCTACTTTATCGTCTCTAACAAAAACCAGAAATTTATTCAACGAATAAACAAGAAATTCAACAACCGTCACGGGTCTCTCCGGTAGCTGCATGCAAAAGGAACAGTTCAAACTGCCGTCAAAGATATCCAGCACGTCGTTGTTGTTCACAGTCACGGCATCGGGTAACTTCGCGGACCCACCCACAAGCTCTTGGCGTCTCTTCGCCTTCTCTTGCTCCGTGAGCGAAGCATCCGACTCGATCGCCCGAATCGCCGCGACGAGGCTCCCGGCGTCCTCCTGCCGCCGAGAAACCAGCTCCGTGCCGGAATCGTCGACCGGAGAGCAATCGGGGCAGTCCCATTGGAGAGCGTCCGCCAGACTTTTGGGAGCAGCGTCGCCGGCGGGGAGGCAGGGAAGGTGCCAGGGCGTAGCACATGTCTTGCAGGTGAGGGTGTCCTCAGACGGTGGCTTGTTCTTGCACACCATGCAAATGCCATCCCCATCACAGGGAAGCTGGGCAACCTGCGCCATTGATGATATGCAGAGCTGGAAAATGGGTCCGAGAAATTGAGAAAGGATGTCAGAATGAAGGTTTGAGGAACCTAGGAATTTATAGTGGAGAATCTAATTTGGAGGCATTGACGAGGGAAGAAGGATTTGAATTTTTACCCTTTTTCCCTCTCCTTTTCTTCGCTCCAAGAAGGAAGACGGATTTTCGACCATGAATTTAGTAAAGTCTTGCTGTATTAATTTATTGTTTACTTCTTCTGCCTTGTCTCCGTTGGGGGTAAATAAATGTGGTAGACTCCAATTGTTCAATGCACTTTCTTTTTTTTCTTTTGAAAAGTTCATTGCATTTTCTATCTTATAAAAAGATATAATCATTATGACATTGTAATTTTTTTGGAAAAAAAATTGATAAGTGTTGGAAATTATTCATTAATAGAGAATTTTTAAGGGGCATGAATTATGTTAGAAAAGATTGGGGTTTTAATTATAATTATTAGTTATTATGTATGACACCATTTAAGAAAAAATGGACACGGGGAATGTGAACATGAATATTAAAATTTATAATTTATTTTGGTATGAGAAATCAGAAAAATTATATATATTTATATTCATTTAAAATAAAGAAAAATATTATAACTCACCAAAATTAATGATTTATGGTGAACTGGCAGCTCTCAAACATGGAAAGCAGTATTTTATAATATATGGTTTCATTGACACGTATGTTTTTATTATTGGGCAAGGACAGTTTGGCAGCTTAATAAATATTTTCTATACCAATAAGGCTCAAAGTAGATTGTTGATTTTTTAAATATATTATTTTAAATTTAATTTAAATTTTATATATAAACTAATATTTATTTTAATACTTTTTTATTTTAAAAAGAATTGATATTTAATTATCAATTAAAAATATCTTAAATTTTACTTCAAAGATATTCTTTAATTTTTTTACGCTCACTTCTCATTTGTCTGTCTATCCTTTTTTCCTTAAATCACATTGGAAACTAATTTTTTTTCCTCTTAAACCCTTGCTGTGTAATTCCTCTCAAAATAAGAGATGTTAAAATTGAATTCGTAAGTCTCTAGATACAAGTTACTCTTTAAGGCTTGAACCATTCGTATTTCTTTTTCACACACACACACACAAGGCTTGAACCATTCGTATTCCTTTTTCACACACACACACACACACACACACACACACACACACACACACACACACACACACACATATATATTGAGTAATGGTATGTAAACTTTTACATAACATGTTTCAACAATTGGACCAACAGTAAACCATTTTGAATCATGGGTTATGGTCAATCCGATCTAATTGGTTGAACTAGTTTATATTATGAATGTAATTTTTATATAAATAATATTTATTTATTGATAAAAAATTTTAAAAATATTATAAATTTATTTATTCATTTAATCTTATTAATTTAATATAAATCTTAATTCAACAAAATATATGGTTCATCAAAATTAAAAATTTTATGATCATTCTAAAAATTATTATTTCATTTTTACCACTTTAAAGGTTGCATGATATTAGGACAACAAAATTTGTAATTATAAATAATTTATAAAATTTTCACCAATTCGACCAATTTGGCCGGTTCATATGTTTTGGCCAGTTCTTGATTGCATTTGACTAGTATCAGTTATAGATAGTGAACCATACTAGTTTACTAGGCAATTATTAGTCTGTTGCGGTTTTTGAAACATGTGATCTTTATAAAACACAAAAATAGAATATTTAGTATTTAGTCTTGTATAATTATTATGCAGCATCTTGACATATATCTAGCATCACTCCTATATATTATAAGTTTACTAGAATTGGATCATATCTTAATATCATAAATCAAAAGGCAGTTGTGCAAAGGTTTCAAAGGTACTTAATTGATTCACACACCCAACAAAAAAAAAAGATACTTAATTGATTCAAATACACATATATAGACTTTATCATGTCAAAGCTTGTGCACTTCGTACATTTCATAAACACAAGCTTAAGTGAAACATAAATCATGCATGGATCTCATAAAAGCAAGAAAGATGAAGGTGCTTGCTTATGCAAGTCTGTGTTGGGTTGCTTGCTAGTGATTTAAGGTATGAACCTACTTCTTTGTGTGATTTTAAGCATGAAACCTACTTCCTTGCGTAATTTTAATATAAAACCTACTTTCTCGTGTGAGTTTAAGTATTAACCTACTTCCTTAAGTTTTACTTTTATTTTAAATTTAATAACCAATCTTTCCATTTTTATAAATTAAAACTTACAGAAACTTCAATTGAAAAATTTAAACAACTAATTTATTTGATCTTGCATTCTAAATTAAATGTCTAGAAAATTATATATGTTTCCCTTGTAGTGTTCTAATGAGAACATTATGCTTTGGTAACCCGTTATAAAGGTTCCAACCCAAACTCGAGTTTATTGAAAAATCAAAGGAAATGAGCGTAGAGTAAATATATAACCTCAAAATAGGACACAAGCATAAAAAAAACCTCCCCTAGTACTTCGAGGATGGGTTTTATTATAAACTCATAGTCGAACTCCTCACGTAAGGGCTCTTATGAGAGCTTGCAAGAAGAAGATATCTGGGAGCTATTTAGACTCTAATCACACCCATCCCTGGAGAATTCAAGGAGCTCTCTCTGGCACCTAATGTTACAGATAAAAGTAGTTAGTAATTAGTTAAAAATAATTATTAGCTAGTAGAAATTCTTGTCCAATTATCAATTGTAACGTATTTCTAATATTAGAAATAAGTGACAATAAGATAAGAAAGACATGGACTGATATTTGACTTGTAAACACTTTGAGTTCCTTTAGTTCTTGTGTGATAGTTTAAGTGTCGATCCTAACACCAAATTCTTGTTAGAGAACGAGAGAGAGAGAGAGAGAGTTGCGTAAAATGAAGGGAATAGGAATAGTATGCATGGCACGGTTGACGACCACCAGTGCAATCTGCACTTTGTATGACAGTGTCACAAGTACCTCTAACAAAACTAAACTTAATGAAGAAGAGGGTACTGTGTTTCTATTTCCTTGTGGGGTCTCAGACAAGGAACCCCGTATCTCCCTTCTTTCATTATTTGTATTAGCTGCTGAAGCTGTAGTTTACATGTTCAACCGAGCTCTCCAAAATGGAACCAACTTTGGTATTTCTCTTGCTCCTAAAGCCTCTTTAATCTCCCATCTGCTATTTATAGTTGATGCAATATTTTTTGTCTAGTCCTTAACCCAGGTTGTTGTAACAATTCTACATGTTCTTAATATTAGCGGCGCCTGAAACCAAATTCTGAATTTTTGAAAATTTTGTTTACACCTTATAAAAATTTTTAAATAAACTCCTAAATATTTCAAAATCTTTTACCAATTTTCAAATCATGTACTTTATTTCTCGTTAGAATTTTTTAAGTTTTTATATAAACTTTTAAACATTTTTAAATGAAAAGAAACGTCGGCGGGCACGAGCAATCTCATATAAAATGTAGGGCACATGCAAAATATTTGTTTATTTAATCTCAATAAATGCAAAATTTAAGTTATTAAATTTATTATATTTTATAAATTAAATTATAAAATTCACATAATCTAATAATTCAATAATTCACAAAGTATTATTATTCTCCAAAACAGTATTACTTTGCTTAATCCCAATAAATTGAGGAGGCTCTAAAGATAGTTTAGTTTGTCTTTTACAAAAGGGAAATGGACGTCCTCTCACACTGCAAAAATGAGAAAGAAGGTATAAGAGAAAGAAAAGAAAAAACGTATTCTCGGTGTACACAACAATGCGTATCCCCATTGCTGCTCTTTAACAAAAGCCAAGAAGAACTTCTCAGTGCAGCACTGCATGAGCTGTGTCAGTGACTTATGGTGTTAAACCTAGGTTGACTTTCAAAGAACTGTGTCGCTGACTGATGATTTATTAAAAGCTCAGCAGGAAGTTGCTCCTCAAAGAGTCAAAAGCCTTCAAATCCCAGTACAGGAGGAGCTCGAGACCCGCTCTGTAGGTTCAATTTCATTCAAAATTGATCCTGCATTTTCAGGAGGGAGAGGCACAGGAAATACTGTTGTGGTTATTTGAGCTTGTAAAGGAACTTTCTTGTCAGGCATCACCAAGAGAATTGTAGGTTCTTAGCTCTGGTTATAAAGCTCTTGCCTTTGGTGAAACTCCTGTAATTGCCCATAATTTGCAGCTTCACAGAGTTTCAAATTGCTTGCGCACATTACCCACAAACGATTTTTACAATAAAAAATGGGTAAGTCTATCATTTTTTAAAAAATTTCAATCATTTATTACACTGAGTATATTTATTTATTTTATATATAAAATTTTTAATAATTCTATCTAAAATCAATTTTACACTTAACTAATTCAGGTTTGCCTAAAACTTATAGCTTACAAAGTGAAGCAATGGATGGCAACTTTAGCTTATTATTAGGAAAAATTAAACAAAATTATATTAAGGCCGTGTTACGAAAGAGGAAAGGCTCTCAGACGTTCGGCAAAATTAAATAAAATAAAAATATAAGAAAAACTATGACCTCAGGATGAAGATATTTGTCTGCCATTCAAAAAGATGGCAATCCTCTCGTGGGCTTTTCAAGAACCGCAGTAATGGTAGGGTGTCAAAATCATTCATAGATACACAGAAACTTGTAGGAGAATAAAAAAACATGTAATTCATATAAAAATATTATTAAAGAGAAAAAAAGGGGGAAAAGAAAAGTGTAAACAAAAAGAACTAACATTATCAGATCATGGATTAAGATTATACATTTCTTCGACGATATTAACTAAAAAGTACACAATACTGGTACATCTACCCTGAACCATCCCCACCAATAGTTAGTATTTTAGCTCAAAAAGTTGAGCTCCAACTCTTCTGACAGAATTGCATGGCCTCTAATCTGGGTTCTTATTCAACTATCGTTACTTCCTATGCATTCCGGAATAAACCGTGCCTAACCAGTAAATTCATGGTTGTTTCTGAAAAACTACACTCCCATGAATGGGTTTCTCCCATTCGCTCTGGAATCCGTGATCGAAAGCATTTTCAGCTCAAATCCTCAAATGGGCATCCACTAAATGCTGTTTCTTCTCATGACGGTGAGTTTTTTATTTTGATTATACGTACAATTCTCACCCATATTCTGCTTTCTTGCTGATTTCTTCTTTGGGTGATTTCTTTGCCTATTCTACGGTTCTTGAGTTCCTTAATTCTGAAACAAATGGTTTACACTACGAATAAACCAGTTGCATATACTTATGTAATTATGTTGCGCTGCTCTGCAAATAGATCATGTTGTGGTTTGGGCACGGCTAAAATGTCTTTAAGTTGATTCAACCGTGTATGTATTACCTGATATGCTTCCCGAATCCAGAAAGCATATGTTTGAATTTTGTTGTCTCTTTATTCTGAGTTTGCCAGCAACAATTTAATCTTCCTAAATAGACAATTTTATATGACGGGTGATATACCCTTATGAACCACAAATACATGTTCTTAGTAAGTCCTGCTAAAGTCACATTGACAGTAGTCATACTTGTTTCGACTAACAATAACAGAATATGCTTCCTTGTTATAATCTTGTCTTTCACTGGAATTAGTTCCTTAAATTGTTATTCTCTTCCTTTCTATCTAGAACTACAAGTTTAGTACTTATCTTCGTGCCATATGCTTCCCTGCTAAAATGTTGTCTTTTGCTCTTCTCCCTTGATTCTCATACTTTACTGTCTTGCGTAATGCTAAAATTAAATGCTGTTATAGTTGTAGCTGAAGTTGGGCCCTCTTTCACACAAAAGCAAATACGTTGGCTTCTTTTCTTTGAATTATCATTATCCTTTTTCTCACGAAAACCCATTTCCTATTGCTGTTGTTTTCATGTAAAATGCCTTATTTTTTCTTCTGGCTTCAGTTTGAGATTGCTTTGTTGCTAGAGCACTCAATATCATAAATTAGCATCAATCGAAGAAGCATATTGAAATGAGGTTCACCTGATTGTTCTATTAGTTGTGCTTCCTCTATGGTCCTAAAAATATTAACAATTGATATTTGAAATTGGGAATCAAATTCTTAGAAGTTTGGAAGTTAAGAATTGTCATGGAGTCATGTTTCACAGAACTAACATCTTATGTTGGAGTTCCATGTACTTGTTTGTAGTAAGTGATTCCATGACTGTTTACTAGTTGTGGATTGCTGTCTAATTGAATTTTTTAGGTAATATCATGTAATCACATACATTAATTAGGTTTAGCAGGAAGTCCACTGGCCAGAGAACATATGCCTCAACCATTGGAAGGATCATTTCTGTTGTCAGAGTCAAAATGTGTGGAATCCAACCTTAGCATAACCGTTGTTGGAGCTTCTGGAGACCTTGCCAAAAAGAAGATTTTTCCAGCTCTCTTTGCACTTTATTATGAAGATTGTCTGCCTGAGGTCCTAGTTTTTATAGTAATTAGTTTCATTTGGTAGTAATGCTTATGTACTGGCAGATTGAGATGTCCCGGAAATATTATAAAACATCAAATTCGAGGTTTTATATTGGCAATCTTTTTGCAGAATTTCATTGTGTTTGGGTATGCTCGGACCAAATTGACCACTGAAGAGTTAAGGAACATGATTAGCAAAACTTTGACATGCAGAATTGATAAGAGGTATTTCTGTGTATGTAACTGTTGTTACATGATATCACACTTCACTTTTTTCCTTTTCCCCATACCATATTTAATTTTGTACATATTAATATGAGGCTAAAACTTACAGGGAAAATTGTGAAGATAAAATGGATCAGTTTTTGAGAAGATGCTTTTACCATTCTGGTCAGTATGATTCTGAGGAGAACTTTTCAGAACTGGATTGCATGCTAAGAGAGAAAGAGGTGACATATCTACTCTCTCTTTTATTTTCAATCCCCTGATGCAATTAGTGATGCAGGGGTTGAATAGGGGAGTAAAAGACGAGTTTGAGGGCTGCTATCTTATTTTGTTCTCCATATTAAGATTGCCAAAAGAAGAACAGTCATCTAAAGAATGTTACAAGATTTGGCAGTGATTGCATTATCTCATTGTCAAGTTGCCAGTGGACCAATTTTTTAGAGTAGTTCTGGTTGGCGCTGGGACCACTAAACGTATTGTAATACTAAAGCAAATGCAACAAAAGTCATATGGCATGTAATTTCATGTTGATTGGGTTTTCTAAATGTATGTAAAACATAGATGACCCTAATCCTGAATCTATTCTTCTACTAGGCTGTCTCACCATCGTCTGTGTTAGAGATATAAACAAATCTTGGTCCTGCACCTCAACTTTAAGCTTTTTGCTCTTTGGGATATTTTTTTTTTCCAACATTTCATTTCCTCAAAGTAGTCGCTGGTTGTTGAACTGGCCTCAGAAGGAAGAACTGTGGTAATTTCTTGATAAACTTCAATATTACTTCAAAACTAAGTGCAGGGTTTATATTAGCTCTTTCTTCTTTTGACACATGGGTGCGGAAGTCTAGTGCTGATGACAATATGAAAATCAGAATCTTGGTGGTCCAAAGAGGTTTTATCACCAATTATAAAGTTTACAGCATTTTCTTTTGGTTTTTACATAATAAGTGCCTGCCTAATTATTGCATTTGATACTCTTCTATGTTCCGATACTAATTAAGAATGACATCTTCCAGGGTGGAAAACTCTCAAATAGGTTGTTTTACTTGTCAATACCTCCGAACATATTTGTAGATGTGGTGCGATGTGCTAGCCTTAAAGCTTCTTCAAAAAATGGATGGACAAGGGTTATTGTCGAAAAGCCATTTGGTCGTGACTCAGAATCATCTAGTGAACTAACAAGATGTTTGAAGCAGTACCTCAATGAAGACCAAATATTCAGGTGCATTTCGTTCTTTTTATTTTGAGAAACTAGTGAGAAAAGTTTGGACTAACTGAAATTTGTTTAGGATTGATCATTACTTGGGTAAGGAGCTCGTGGAGAACCTATCTGTGCTTCGCTTTTCAAATCTTGTTTTTGAGCCTCTATGGTCTCGGAACTACATTCGGAATGTGCAGCTAATATTTTCTGAAGATTTTGGAACGGAAGGAAGAGGGGGGTGAGTCATATAAAATACTTGGTGGTATTATAATTTGCATAACCAATCTGACTGGTATTTGTGCTTTGCTTAGCTATTTTGATCACTATGGAATAATACGTGATATCATGCAAAATCATCTTCTGCAAATACTAGCGCTATTTACAATGGAAACGCCTGTCAGCTTGGATGCTGAGGACATCAGAAATGAAAAGGTAACTGCTCTTTGAAAATTTTTGCTCCTGTGTTTTGATATGACTAAGTAGATCATGGCATAATTATACCTTTCTGATAATCTGTTATTATTTCTTCCATTCTGTCCCTCCAGAATCCCCTAGAATCTTATGGAAAGACTTCATCCAATTCTAATAAAATGAGCGTAAGGTTACTTAGATTAGTCTAAACTGTTAACTCAGGTGAAGGTTTTGAGATCAATGAGACCACTTGAACTTGAAAATGTAGTTGTTGGTCAATATAAGGGCCACAGTAAGGGTGGTAAATCATATCCTGGTTATACGGATGACCCAACTGTTCCAAATGGCAGTCTTACTCCGACATTTGCAGCAGCTGCTCTTTTTATTGACAATGCCAGATGGGATGGGGTTCCATTCCTGATGAAAGCTGGCAAGGCTCTCTATAGTAAACGGTACGACATATTTCTTCTTTTTTTAGTTGGTCTACTAAGCCTGAGATTTTCCATTTACAATTTATTCTATTGAGGTATAATTACAAAAATCAGAACAATGTATCCAGTGCAGAAATCAGAGTACAGTTCCGTCATGTCCCAGGCAACTTATACAAGAGAAATTTTGGAACTGATCTGGACAAGGCTACGAATGAGCTTGTCCTTCGTGTACAGCCTGATGAAGCTATATACTTAAAGATCAACAACAAAGTTCCTGGCCTGGGAATGAGATTAGACAGAAGTGACCTAAATTTGCTTTACCGAGCAAGGTATAAGAACATCTAAGTATAAACTGCATATAATTTACTGATTTGATGTCAAGTGTAAGAGTTGTAGATTAATAATAGTTACTAATTTGGTAGGATTCAAATTTAAATTATATGTGAACATTAAATATAAACTGTTTCGAGCTAAGCTTATTGAGTTACATTATATTATGATACTAATAAAAATTGTTTTAGCATTTGCTCCCGAAGCTAATGCCACGTGACTTGGCAATATCTAATGTAGTTGACATGAGTATAATCTAGACAAAGATAATTTCCTTATTTTCTGAAAATTTAATTGAACACTGAATGATTTTATGATTATTCTTTGAAGTAGTTATAAATGCTGAGATTCTTGTTGGTCCTTCTGATATGGAAGCAAAGTATCATTCCTAGAAGTCCCTGTCTTCACCCGTAAGTTTTCAAGCTTGTATGGAGTGATTAAGTATAAGATGCATTTCGTATTACAATTGGCTGCAAGATGTCGGAGTAAAGGCTGTTCCTTAGTATTCATTATTAAGGACCATTGTTTTAAGTTGCCTCTTTTTCTGGGGATTTCTTTCTTCAATATCAGTATTGGACAAAAGCTCTTGCTAATAAATTCAGCTTAAAAAGCAGACAGAAATGCCATGAGCTAATGACCAAAATGTTGAAAGTTACAAAGATGTTTGCATAAGGAGTACTCTGAATTATGCCTACTTTGAAGCTTCCTAATAGGGAATTAACTTTAGACTTCTGATTTATGTGAAGGTATACAAGAGAAATACCAGATGCATATGAGAGGTTACTCTTAGATGCGATAGAGGGGGAGCGAAGGTTGTTTATTAGAAGTGATGAGCTAGATGCAGCTTGGGCATTATTTACTCCATTGCTAAAAGAACTGGAAAACAAGAGGGTTGCCCCAGAGCTCTATCCTTATGGCAGTAGAGGACCAGTTGGAGCACATTATCTTGCTGCAAGGCACAATGTACGATGGGGAGATGTTGGCACTGATGATTGATGAGTGGCAGTGGCCTCTATGTTATGGTATTGCATTTTCATTATCAGACCCATTTTTATTCCTAGAATGCTTCTTCTAACTCCCTCCCTGTGTGTGTGTGTGTGTGCATGCACTCAATTTTTAAAGTGTACCGCGCAATACGATGTTTTATTATGTAGGACAGCTAGTGCTTGCCTCAATATTGGTCAGAATAAGAAAGGTTTGATACAGATATATAAAATCTTGTTTAGAAAATAATGGTTCAAGAAATTGGAGCACACTATCTCAAAACATGCTTTATCTTTTATTGGGTTTTTGATGGAAGTGTTGAGAACTCTTGACTTTGCTGTTACGAGCCTTTTCTATTTGAGTAGTGATATTTAGACAGACATTTCAGTACAAACCGCCAATTGAAAGAAGAATTAGAAGTGAGCACTTGAGAACAAAGTTGAAGAGGTGAGAGACATAAGCCAAAGCATTAAGTGAAGTAGAGCTCAAAAAATGCAGCACACTTTCATGAAGTGATGTAGAATTAGAAAAATAAAAAATAATTTAATAGCTATATGAGTTGTGATATTGGATTCTCTCTTAACAAAGAATTTTCTCTTCAAGTGAAAGATTAAAAAAAAAAAAAAAACCAAAAAGAAAACCTCGTGGGCTTCAAGGTTCAAAGCAAAAAGATAAGTCAATGGTATCAAATGGCCATAGTAACTCGATGGCTTCAATGGGCAGCCACTGTGCAATAAGTGGCTGGAAGCAGGGCTGGCTCAAAATGCATTCATTGGTCAAATTTTTTAAAATTCCCATATTTTCTGTAACTTCTAGAACATCATCGATTTAATATATGCATTTTGTTATGACAAAAATGAAATTTATTTTCTCTTAAAAGGCCATTTAATATTTTTATTCTGCCCTTTAAATTATTTTGATTCTAGCTCCCCAATATAAATGGTCGAAGGGTTTAATATCAAATTTTTTAATATTAGCCGGCATAAATAAATAATTAAAATATTATATTTCAACTCGTCAAAAACACTTCAAATTATATTATAAAAGTTATTGTTTTAAAAAACTGTCATCTGCAAATTTCATAATACATTTTGTTTTTGTCATGATAGTAACAATTTATTGTGTTCTGTAATGTACATAAAGAGTCGGTCTTTTTATGACAATTTTATTATTTTTATGAGTTAAATTTTATTAAATTTTTTAAAAAATTTTAAATTATTAAATTTATAAAATTTTACATACTAAATTTACAATTATATATATATATATATATATATATATTGGTAGGGTACAATTCTCTATGTAATTAGTGACAATTTTGTTTACCTGTTTTTGAGATAGTACTTTGTCTCCTTATAAATTAAAATGTATAAAAAATTTTGATTAAAAATATACATATAATTAAATTTTATAATAAATCGAATAGTTTGAACTTATTTTTGTGAATATTTAATAATTACTCATTTGTGAGATTTTTTTTTCTTTTAGTGTTGGAGTAATGTATTGAGATATTCTCGCAACACATTGGGAATTTCTTTTAGAAGAAACTAAGCATTGCTGCTTCTTTGTTTATCTAAAGGAATAATTCCTCGAGAAATGAATAATATCACAACAGTAGTGTGAAGAGGAATTACTTAGATTTTGTCATGCTTATATTTTTAAATATATAAAATTTATATATTTTTTCATATTTTTTATATATTCATTTTTTTTAATTTATTTTTTACATGCACATATAATATTTAAAATTATATACACATATTATTTTTTCTAGCAACGGAGAGGTTAAAATAGATAATTTCTCAAAAGCATTGTTGATAAAATACTGCAGCCTAACAAATTAAAATAGATACGCTAAATTTTACCAATACATTAGAATAGAACCTCTAATGTCTTCTCATGTTAAGAGAACAAAGTTCAAGGTGAATTTTACTGGCTTGATCAACAATGATACAAGGTTTTAAATTCTGAGCAGAAAATAGAAGGCTATTTCAAGCCTTCCTCGCTTACCACATAATACAAGTAGGTAGTCCGATCTTTTCTTTGCCATTCTCTAAAAGACTGAAGATCGAGAACAGGGGCTCTCCACTAATCTAAACAGAAACTAAGCATTGCTTGTATTTGAAAAGTGAGGGTATAAAATCTCCCTTAGGTTAGGCCCTTAGATTATTTCACTGCTGGTGGGAACCGCAAACAACAAATGGGTGGCCCTAAAAATTTGGCGTTACTTACTCTGTTAGTGTTGGCATCTCTCTTGTATTGTTGTGACACCAACACTGATAACTGGCCATTTGTTAAGGGATAACGTCAAAAACCTCATCCTCCAACTGTTGCTCCTAAATACCAGATTTTGATTTCTTTCTTCTGGTGCTTGAATGGCCAAATTCCTATTGCAGAGGCCTAAACATTGAATGCCACCCACCTGTGCCAGTGCAAAATTTTACTATTCATGGGTTGTGGCCAGCAAAGAACGGTGGCAAACGGGAAAAATTTTGTACAACAACGCAGAAAACCACAGATTTGTGGGTAAGCCTTTTTCTAATCATTTTGTTATATAAGCAAGTGTTCCCTAAGAAGTGACAATTTTGTAGGGATACCATGTCTTTCTACGTAAGAGGAGCATTTTTTATGGAGTTTCGCTGCTTCCACTCTTGCTAATTGTCACGGTTTTTTAAGGAATTTATTAAGATTTTTTTTGGATTTCTATCCTTTGAATAAGAGTTTAACTTCTTTTAAAACAGAAGTTATAAATAAAATTTTTTTTATAAGGATGATTCTAATTTTATATTTGCATCAATAAATTATTTCAAAATTTTATAGGACACAATTATTTATTACTACGTCAATACTTTATTGATATAATAAGATTAAAATAAAATTTATGTTTCTCTTGTATTTTGATTGTGTAAGATAGACTTATCTTCTTTAAAGTATAAAATATATTTTATTAAGTAAAATATAAATTAGAGTTTGGTAATTAAAAAACCAAGCAAGTCAATTATCTTAAGTTTAGAATTTGTTATCTAATTATTTGTATTTTTTAAAAAAATTAATATCATTAATTTTTTATTAACTATAATTCACTTTAAATTTTATCTTATAACAAAGTATAAACAAGTTGATCATAGATTTAATAGTTGTTTAAATTTCATAAAATTTGACATGCTATATATATATATATACATATATATATATATATCTCCCTGCTGGTTATTTAAAATCTGACCATTAGCTTGATACAATTCATATTCTAGAAAAATAAAATAAAAATTGAAGTGCTATAAGTGTGGCAAATCTTACCATGGCTTGTGGAACAATAGACAGTATGCAGGGGGCGGCTTTTCCTGTATTAATGGGTCAAATCATATAATTTTGTGTCATATTTTCTTTCACATTGAATATAATATACACATTTGGCCTCAAGAAAAAATATTTATCTTCTGTTATTCAATATTTATATCTACCAATGTTTGTATTGTTTTTGAGCAATTCTTCTTGCAAAACAAAACAAACCACTACAAAATAAATGCCATGCTTTGTATGTAAACCGCTTCATGGATGATCACAGGGTCATTGGCTAGCTGCATGTTCTTATGTGTTTCTAGCTAACATGAAACTCCAAGAAAAATATTTTTTTTTCTTAGTGATAAGAGAAGCGGCAAACTATGAATCCAATCTCCCAAGAAAGAAAAGTTCCAAAATAACAAAGAATCCAATCCAGTTGAACTGTTTCTAAAAAATTGAGTTCTTTTATGTTTAATACACTTTATTATCGTAAATTCTCTTTGTATAGAGCAACATCACTTCATAGTCCAATTTCATAGTAAGATTGTAAGATATGCTATTTTGGTGATATGCTTCTAATTGTTAATGTGACAATTTTGATTGATTTTTTAGGTCACAGGTAACACTTTGAATAATAAAAATAAAAAATATTGTTCTTATGATTAAATTTATTGAGTTTTATATTTTAAATTTTGAGACTCAATAAATTTGATAATCTAAATTTTTTAAATGAAATTTTGGTAAAACTTAATTTATGATAATAGATAAACTCAATAGAAATAGAATAGATTGAGCTCAATTTATGTAAGTTAGGTGTACCTCATTCATTTTATCTTTTTATTTTCCCATGTTGGCTCCATCATTTGTAAGTTTCTTGAGCCATTTGTTCATTTTTTATCTTTTTAGTTTTGCAATTGAGCAACATATCTATCATCATAACAGCAGAAGAAATCGAAAGATAGTCTGATGAAATAAAACATCTCAAGAAATAAAGAGACGAGAGCTAGTTGTCTAGTATTATTAATTAGATTATAAAACAAAGTAAATGAATAATATATGTAACAAAAAAGTAAATGAATGAAATTATATGAAGCTCAATTTGCATTTGAGTTGGATCAACCAGCAATTATTTGCAACCAAGAAGGCCAAACACTTAATAGTAAATTCCCACTTAACTAATGAACCGAAGGAGTTGTATTTCAAAATAAACTGAGCTTGTCTCTCATTTTTCATTGATTTGGTGTGCATAGTTACATAGGCAAATAAATAACCTGAAAAAAATGCTTACAAAGATAGTGGTCAGGCTGCATAACATTTCAAAAAAACATGTGATTCTAATACGAAGAAAATTGCATAGGAATATCATAACTCCACATAGGCTAATATAAGAGAATTTGACATATTTTTCTCACGGGCATAGCGGCCTACTAAGTCTGTGTCTCTTAACATTCTTAGGGTTCGAAGGAAATTTCTTGCCGGTCCTCATTCTTCAGTAAAGTTTTTAAATCATAATGGTTTAGGAGGAAAGATATTTTTTATTCTTTTGTTTTAATGTAATTTGATTCTTTAATTCTTATATTGAATAATTTCATTTTTCTACTTGTACAATTAAAGTAAAATTATTCTTAAATAATCAGATTCCTATTTTCTGCTTTGGCATAATTCACTTATGGTTACATGTACTTCATTTTTTATTATAATCTGATGTAATATTTTTTTATTATAAAATGATGTCATGCCTTTATAGTGGTTCAATCTCTAGCACAGTTTTAAAATTTGACCTTCTCAACTCTTCACCATAATCCCATAACTTGGCAAACCAATTATACATAATAAGAACAATGAATTACATGTAACTATTAATGAATTATATGAGCCATAAATAAATTTGATGACTCAAATGATTTTATGTCAATTGGACAAATAGAGAGGTCAAATTGTGCTACTTAAAATTAAAGAATTAAATTACTCTTTAAAATAAATATACAAACCAAAATCACCCTTACTCCTAATGGTTTATATACTTTGGTCTTTTGTCTTCTAGAACTTTTTACCGATTGAATATCCGTTTCTATTATTCGTTTCAGAAAGAGAAGGAAAAAAAAAAAAATAATATCGAGAAGATGCAGAAGTATTATGTACAAATAAATAAATCATTAGGAAATTTCTTCATGCTTGAGCAATCCCCTTCTTGACAAGCATATCATAAACTCTATCAACCTTGCTCGGTTCTACATTGAAGAAGATATAGGCGTCAGACTTCTTTGTCAAACTGCCCTTTGAAATTTCTGATGACATGATCTGCAACATGTTGAGATAATGCGAAGGTAGTATTCTGATCTCATTACAAAGCTTCTTTTCCTGTCCATTAGTCAGAAATGACCAATCAGATAAAAGAATCCCCTCCCACCCCCTAATTAGCCAGTAAAAGAAGAAAAATATAGAAAGTCTGACCATGAAAGAAAAATAACTACTTGGAAGTTCTTGAAGAAGCCAATTATATTAAACTTAATAACAACTGATTGGCTATCTTCCTCATGGTAGAAACTTTTACTTGGAGAACAGTTTTATGGATTGTACCCCCAAAAAGGAAAAAAATGAAACAGTGTGAACATTGAGAATTAATGATAATTGCACATCATTTGGAGTCACACCATTTACACCTGCGCAATGAGACAGTTTGATTCATCTACGGGCCAACAGCACAAAACTACAATATGCCACACTGCACAGATGTGAATGGTGCGACTCTAAATGCCATGCATCTATCATTGGTCAATATAATAGGGAGCATCTTACAGAATCTGATAGTAACTTAGCCCCTGTAAATGGAGTGCACACTATTTGGAATCACAACAGTCACACCTATCCAGTAAGGTGGAGTTTGAAATAACTGGACAAATTAAAATATGCCACACTGCAAATGTGAATGGTGTGTCTATATGTGTGCACCTGTCACTATTAACATAGAGGAGAGCATTCTTACAGATTCTGATAGTAACTCAGCCCCTGTAAATCCAGCGACATCCCAATCATCTAGAGACAATGATATAGGCTGTATTGCTGTAGGTACATCCTTGTCACCAGGAAACAGAGTTGTGTCCCCTGTACAATGTCCCCGTGGACTGCCATCATGTTCTCCTTTGAGGAAATTAGGCCTCTGTAAGGTTTTGCCAGTTATACCAGCCTGACTACTTTCTTTATAGGCATTTTGTTCAGCTTCCTTCGTCCTCTTATCTTCAATAAATCTATATGCTTCCGCAGCTGTTCTACAACCAGCAGATCGAGCTTCCTGCATAATATTTATAATGCAAGAGGCATTGTATCAGCACACTGTAGGACATGTAGCTATAACTAGTGCAGTTTAATTGTGAATCTGTACTGAACACAAGAAGACTAATTATCTTCATGAATTTTGTTGCCAGAGATTAACACAAACTCCTGCAGTGAAGTTACTATAAGTTAGCAATCTTTCTTTTTGACAAATACTATAATTTAGCAATCTTAATTAGCCAGATAGGTAACTTACTTGAATGTCAATTTTCATGTTAGCGGCACCAAAACTTAAAAATGGGGCTAATATCACCAAATACCATTCCCAAATTAATACAATTATAATTATAGATTGATAGAAGCCTGGTAAATGAAATCGGCGAGGAATGGGGGATCAAGCTGAGCCCACTTTAGATCCAAGGCCACGTCCCTGGAGGGTCTATGTTAGGAGAAAGCATCAGCAGCAGCCTAAGGAAAAGAAAGAGGAGTTAGTTATCGGTAGGCATGCTGATAGCATGGCCTAGGACATGTGGCAGAGGTAGTGGAAGCACCTAATAAATGGTTAGAGCATAGGAGGGTAATAGTCAGTTAGTTATGCTTGCTAATTTTGGGCTGGAAAGGTCGGAGAAATCCTGAGTATTTTCTCAGGGAGTCAGGGGACCTATTTTCCTCAGAATTGGGGTCCATCCTTTGTGTTGATTCTACTGAGTATTAATAGAAGAGAAGCATTTACCCTCTTTTCCATCATAAATCTTCATATATTTGATCATTTTCAAATTTTTCCCAGTTATTTGATTGTTTTTTGAGTCAAAAATAGCAAAGTTAAGATCCATGAATAGGTCCACAGAAATTTCGTTCATCCAAAATTTCTGACTTCTTTTGCAGTAGAAGTAATGTCCTATCACATTAATCTGAGCACAAAGGGTAAGAGCATTATAACTGGGGTCAATAAAATCTTCACAGTAAAAAACAGGTCCATTGATTGGCTAGTGATTCAGTAAGCCAAGTTTTCATTCAATATCATTCTATTAGGGAAGCAATGTTGCTCACAGTCTGGAGACCCTAACTGCAATATCTACAAATAGCTAGATAAAACATGTTGAAAATGCCAAAAATGAGGGTTAAAATGCAATACCTGTAGATCTTGTATTCGTTTGACAATACGATGTTCCTCAATAATACTCTTGAGCAATTCCTCATGCTCTTCTTTTGAGTGAAACCGCATGAAAACCTTGTAGCGCTGACATATTTCCAGCTCTTGACGGGAGAGAGAGTTCTCAAAAGGGTCAGGATAAAGTAAATTTCTTTCAAGTATAAAATTCTTTCGGCATTTTCGCTCATCTAACCTGGCAAAAAATTTCCCAGCTTAACTAATAGATATAGTAAGAACTTGATCAAACTTCAAAATCCTAATACATGACTATTTAAATTAATGCTATGTTTTAGAACAAACATAGAACAATAATTCCTAGTAAAAAAATTAATATATAACAACAATAAACAAAGTTTTATCCCACTAAGTGAAGTCAGTTATATGAATTAAACAACACCATTGCATTTTATCTGAAATTAAGTTTTCAAAAATATTATTTAACAAGGAATCTATTTTAATAACCTCTCCAAGTGTCTTTTTTAGTTTTTCTCTATCTCTCATAATTGGGCTAAAAACCATTTAGTCAGTATTTAAATTATCTTGAAATATAAATAAGCAGAAAACTGTAAGCATTTAATAAGAATGTCCTCCCAGAAAACAATTCCTGAATGGTTACTCTAGTTCTTTTCCACATTTTTCTGCACAAAGAAGAAGCTTCATTTCATTGAGTAGATGGCTCAGGACAAATGCCTTTTTGAGTAGATACGGAGCACTTGTAGTTTCAGTTCACGTTCAGCTTCAGCATCAGTGTCCTTAAATTCCATATCTGCCAGTACTTGTTCTGCATCATTGTCATATTCAATTTCAAATTCTTCTCTCTTAAAATTGTATCCACTCAACTCTGTCATAGAAGGTCCATCTTCCCCAGATAATTTGGGTTTCTTCTCTCCAATGCTCCTATCTGCTTGAGATTCTTCCATAAACATGTCATTAAGCAATATGCGTAAAGTGAGAATACTATTTGATACCGCCTTCATCAACAGAATTAAGTACACGCTCTTAAGGTTTTTCTAGTTGGAGTAAGCACCCGAATGTAATTTAATAACATCACAAACTACTTTTCTTTTCGAAACAAAATATGCACATATGATATGACAAAAGCATCTCAATTACATGGAAAACGCACTGTTGGATCAAGTCCTCCTTACAAAAGAGTAATGCTATTCACTCATCCAGATTTTGTAAAACAAGTCTCACCTCAATCTGCATGCCAATAGCCGGCTTACTTTTATACCAAACCAATGGCAAGGGTGAGGCGACTTTCAGTGGGGAATTTAGGTGTGAATATCAATTACTTATTACCCTATAATCCAGTCAATAATGCCATTAATTATTACTATAGACAAGGTACCTAATGTTTACGAATGACATAAAATCAAGGCAAAAAATAAAAAAAGAAAAAAGAAAAAGGAAATAAAGCACAATTGTTGAGGAATAAATAGTTAAGATATTTATTTATCCTATAATTGATGTTACAACTTATATACCAGGCATGCATGCTATGTGCAAGAAGAGTTTGCATTTACTAGGCTGTATACCCATCAGTGGTAAAGGGAAATACCCATATCATCGAAGGATTGGCAATCTGAAAAACAAAATGCATGGGCAATAACTCTCAACAGCATACTACAGAAACCATAAACCATACTTTCTACTCTAACTCCATCATTAATTTGGGTCATGTTAGAAGCCTTCTTAATTGTGCATGAGAATGTTTTGCTGCAAACTGTATTCATATCAGCACCTACAAGTAGTCATGCGCATTATGTCAGCCTTGTAAATTTATACCCCCTAACACGAATTGTAAGAAAAACCTGTTTGTGATAGGCTTTCTCAAACTATATGAATTTGTACCTGAAGTTAAGCTAGACAACATTTGGTCTTCCATTTTAGATTCTTCAGAGCTGAGATTACATAGAAGAATTAGCCAAGATATAACTGATTAATTATAAAATCAGTACGAAGTAGCAAACTGTACTTTATTCCTGCAGAGAAGGAAGGCTCTTTCAGTGTAAGCTCTGCAGTTGGAGGTAATTCTGCAGAAATAACGTGAAATAACACTTATATCAGCTTGACATTGCAAAATACAACCAATAAACCTGGGAATGCACATGCATGTATTAGTCCCCAGAAACAAGAGAAAAATGGATTATAAGCATCGCAAGGGTTTTTTTCCTTTGCGCAGCTCAAACACAAAAGTGACTAGCAAGAATAAACACTAATTAGAAAATTATGCTCACAGACTGTCTAAACAACATCCATGCAAAACTAATACTTTTCAAAATTGGGAAGTTTACTAAAGCGGAAGACTATCAAATTGAATGGAACTATAAATTTCAACATCCTCAAACTGTAAATCAGGTGGTGCTCTGCTCTAAAACATTTAATTAAAAAAAAAAAAAAAAAACTCCTTCTACCATGCATTACACAATAGATGTATGCCTTCCACATCAACAATTTATAGCAGCAGATAAAGAATATCCTAGGGTATTATTGATAAGCAATTACACATAACAAGCTCCAGGTTTCATCTTTCAATTTTTTTTGCTAGGTAACTTCTTTCATCAGATTTATTCCAAATTCAGTTTGTAAAGCCGCATCAGAGAACAAATTGTCCCTATCTTCCTTTATGTGGTATAAAGCAGATAAGTCTCCACTTCAAAACTCATAACTGTATCCAAAGTGGCCATACAAGCAATGGTCATAATGACATCAATCCAACTGACACTAAATTACTTCAACACACCATTGCTCAATAGCATTCAAACCATGAGAGCAATATACATTTTTGATTTAGAGCTGAACAACTTGTATGGAATATCAGCATTTACTTCAATACTGGCACATTTCAATTGGATAGGTGCCATCTTGTTTTATAGCAGTACAAGACCATCCATTCGTAAAGATATAGCTGCTGAGTTTGGCTGTGGTATTATTAAAAGATTCGCATATCAATTAAAGGACCATCTCTGTGCCAATAATCAAAGCTTAGCAATATATTTCTTCCACTACTCTTTTTAATTTGCAAGAATGATTTTGTTTAACTCTGAAACCCATATCCTTTTCCAGTCTCATAAGCATTGTTTCCAGAGTCACACATCACAGGTGATTTCCTTCATATATATAGCCATACCATAATGAGTCTGTCTTTGTTCAGAGATCACATATAAACCTGATGATAGAGACCTTGTTCCAGACATTTGACTTTACTATTCTAAACCACCAACATTATGCTGGTCCCATGGTCACCCCATCTCATCCAACATTCAAGCAGAAGATTAAACAACTTACGGAAAATAAACATCATCCTTTAACTACTGCTTTACAGCTCAAACTTTCAAGTATAGTGGGTGCTTAACAAAGTATCAGGACCATTGGTCTAGAATTTAATACTGGCTGCCTTATTCTTACAAATAAACTTCAGTACATTTTAGTTTTCAAAACAACGCACTGGATTTCTACTTTGTCCATCTTTCCACTGAACAAAAGCCTTTCACTATAGGGGCTGTATTAGAGATGTAAAAACTAATTTCAGATCCTTACTAAACAGCTTGAGCCTGGAGGCATTAAAGCCAAGTGGTTCTTTTATACAAATAACCCACAAAAATTATGTCAGCATTCTAATTTCTTTTGATAGCAGAGAATATAGATAAACACAAGTCTCCAAAACTCACAACAGCAAGATGAGACACCAAATCTCAGACCTGGCCAAGCATCAAGACAACTAGTCTGCTTTGGGCCAAACCGAAATCCTCACGATTTTGTCATTTTGAGATGTTACTCCCAAAATGCGCATCTTAACCAAAATTACTCAAGTCCACACTTATATGGCCTTCACCAAGTACTCCCCTTTTTGATGCGAGACTTGAATTCCCCCACTTCCACTAAGGGCACTATGACCTTGTTTTCCCCAGGAGCTGGTCTCCTAATAGTGCCAAATAAGGGTCATCATAGGCCCACCAGCTTTATCCTCAAACCCAACATCCACTAAAGGGAACTGGCTTTGATACCACGTGTAAGACTTGGCCTAGCCTTGAGACAACTTGTTTGCTTTCGGCCAAAGCCCTCACAGTTTTATTGCTTTGAGATGTTACTAAAAAAATGCGTGTCTTGATCAAAGCTACTTAAGTCCACACTTATATGGCCTTCACCAAATGCTCCCCTTTTGATGTGGGACTTGCATTCCCCCACTTCCAATAGGGGCACTATGAACTTATTTTCCCTAAGAACTGGTCTCTTAATGAAGCCAGATAGTCATCACACCAAATCACTCATGCATTGAAAATTTTTGAATCATAGTTCCTAGTTCCAATTATAGCACTTAAATATATACACAGACAACCTCAAACTGAATAAACATATTAATCTTAATGCAGGTAAAAATACAAAGAGATGATGAAAAAGAAAAATTTTACTGAAAATTTCTGTACTTCTACTCCCATTGATCATAACAAGAATATATCAACTGGAAATAACAACTTGAGCAAAAGAATGTTTGTCAAAAACAGAATAGTGCTGGAGAAGGTTGCTTAGGAATGACTGTTTCAGCCGCTCAATGATAATCCTATGTCACTTGAAAAAATAATCTATTTAACATGTCTGTCAAATCACCAAAAGTTACAACCTTGATCATTTATAAAACTAACCTTTGTTAATTTCATGGACCTTGACCATATCAAGGAGATCTTCTCTGCTCTTTCCCAAAATATGAGATAAATCCTGGGTTCATTTGATCAATTACTCCAGAATGCACTATCTGGCTGCATCTATACTTATAAATCAAAGATTTCTTGAGTCGTCTTACAGGCAGAGGAAAACAAGGTGAATTCATATATACAGCATTATAGTGGTCAATGCACTGAGATTTGCTCTTTGTTGCAACACATTCTGCAACTTCAGTCCAATTTCCCAACCCATACATTTCAATGCCCTGAAACGAGACAACTTTCTTCAGATAATACAAAAAATTGAATAACAAGCAGCAAATTAAGACAACAGACATAATTAAAAAACACATGAATTCAAAATAAGGAACAAAAAAAAAAGGGAGAGCAAGTTTCACATAGTCACAGGGCATACCCCTAGAAGTAACATCTCTTCATCTGCATTCCAGTCTGGACATAAGAGTGGAAAAGAAAGATTATCCTGTGTGAAAGACATCCAATTAAATTTAAATTCATCGCAAATAGATCTTTATCCATACACACAAGCCTTTAAACAGACACTTCATTTCACAATCAAATTGGCAAAAATTATTAGTTTCAGCACAGTGAGTTATACATATGATGATGAATGTAAAGACTAAATTCCTTTTTTCTTTTTTTCGTTTTTGAGCCTGTTTTTCATTATAAAAAGAAGAAAGAAAGATCATATGGATTTTCAGGACAAAGCTAAAAAATGCTCCCTTCATGGGAAAGTATATGATCAACTCAGGCCACAAACAACAACACAGCAATCTCTTCAGGCTTAGTATGTCTGAAAAAATTGAATTCCCATTGTCATTATTTTTCAAGTTATGAATTTCCAAATTTGTCAAGCAAAGTTGTATTGCCATCTAGGTAATTAATATGAAGAATTCAATTTGGTTATTGCAGTCTCCAGCTTTTAGTGCCTACATTCCTTCCATATTTGTTTACTAGTGATTCCTTGGAAACAAGTTTTTCAGCATCTCAATCTTAGTGAAGCTAGACTACAACTAATCTCATGTTAGAAATTTTAAACACATTTGTTATCAATTGTATATTAGAAACAGTAACATGACTTCATTTAGATTTATATTCAACAATCATATATTAATGTTCATGTAAATGATGACTTAGAAGCTCTATCGCACCAATACAGAGGCAAAAAGCAGACAGGTAAGGTTGTTGAAAACCAAACCAAAAGACCTCTGTGAAGACGACAAGATAAAGAAAACTAGAAGCAACATGAAGAAGGTTACAAACCATAACCCTGTATGGATGATTGCTTTTGTGAGGTGTCACCTCAGCTCCAACAGAGAAGCATTCTATGCAAAGATCAAAATCTAGGCACATCACACACTTGACGCGAATCTTCCCTGAAAGATCTTTATTGCAGTAATTACAGTGGTATAGAGATACTTTCCCTTCATTTATTCCTTCGCCTACCACATTTAAAAGATAGTGTCACTGAAACTGATAACTGACTTTGCAAGCATACTTGAAAACGCAGGTGGTATGGAATTGTGTTATGACGGATCACCTTTACATGAAGGTTCCAAATTCTCTGCACTCAAAGCCACCCACTTTCTCTTTGATCTAGTGAAAATAAAAACAAATTACCACTCAGAGCAGAAAATGAGGTAGCAACATGAGCCAAGAGTAATTAAAAGTAATATGATGTAGGTGGCATTCACGAATCCAAGTGCATATTCCCCTCATATAATATGTCTAAAAAATTAGTTGCAAGAATTAAGAAATTGGATAATTTTCAGTATCAAGATGTCTTATTTCCTTTTTCTTCATATTTGGGAAAATAATTGAAAGTTGAAGATGGAAAGGGTACAACGGTTTCTTGCTATTAGTTCAGTCATAGTGGGATTTCACCTGTTTAGTGAAGAGCCTAACTTATCAAGTTGTGGTTGAAATAGAGAAATGCTGCAGAAGTCATTTGTGATCGCAAAGTATTTATCAAGCTTAATGGAAAGTTTTATTGAACTGCTATAAGATCAGTTATACTTTATTGTAGTGAGTGTTGAGCATTGAAGGGCCAACGAGAGCAAAAAATGGGAGTAGCAAATATAAGAATGTCGAGATGAATTAGTAAACATACAAGAAAAGATAAGATTCAAGAATAATTGTATTTAGAAGAAAATTAATGTTGCGTCTATTGAGTAGAAAATTATAAAAACTTAGTTAAGGTGGCTTAAGTATGTGCAAAGTAGATTGTTAGAGACTCTAGTGAGAAAAGTCAATCAAATGGTATTTAGCCCAATGAAAAGGAAAAAAGGAAAATCAAAGAGTACACTTGAAGGGATCATTAAAAGGAATCTTCTGCTGAATAACATTGCTAAATATTTAGTTTCTAATAAAAATCAATTATGTCATTTGATTTATGTAACCAATCCTACATAGTGGGATAAGACTTTATTTGTTGTATTGAAGAACCTAACCTGACTTCCTCATAAGGTTTCATTGACAAAGAATTTTGGGAACTTGAAGTTCTCTTGTTCAAGTGCATGTCTTCACACTCATGTTTGGATTGCTTTTATTACTGACTTTTGTTATTTTTTTGCATAAAAAAGCTTTTATTGGAAGGTTAAAGTACTATTATTGTTTCTCCAGGAGTAAACCTTATTATTCTCAACATCTTCATCTTCCTTCTTACAAATTCAAATTTTAGCAATGCTTAGATCACTTTCCAATGTTTACTACATCATAGAACCTGTACAAGTTCACTAATATTATTCACAGAAAAATTCAAGGGAAAAAAAGTACTATGCATAAACACTGTTCTTGTGTAACTATTCACAGGCACCCTTTCAGATAGTCCAATTTCCAATATTCTCTTATTTGTAGTTTCTTCAAGCCTATAAAAGTTAACTAGGACTTACCGCACATCTAAAATACAGACCCAAGTCACCCAACTAAGCCATTACCCCTCACAGCTGCTACACAGAAAATCCTGATAACCCAACTTTTCATTTCAAAGCATCCACCTTATCAAAGCTTATAACAACCATTGTTTGGAAAATACTTTATTCCGCAGAAACTTACAAGATGAAGAAAATCCAAAATGCCTTTGTATGTTCTTACATAAGTACTAGCAGCCTACTGGATAGTTCCCTACTCTTTGTTTTTTCCACCTTCTATAACCCAAGTAATGCAAGTACACACCCATATTTGTAAAACTTTTTAACCTCACTTATTTCATGGAATTTCACTCACATGTAAAACTCTTAGCCAAGGCTCAAATTTCCCTCATCTAAGGGATAGAAACAATCCATACAATCAAATTTACTAATTTTAACTAAAAGTGCTTGATATGTTACAATGCCCCAATTGACAATTTGCCATCCATCTAGTTGATTGTAGGAATTTACTTTAGCATATATACATCAGATCTCTATTGACCCTTCTAATATTTCAATTGAAATACAGAAACTTGACAATTTTATTAAGAACGGCGCATTTTTATTAAGAATTGTGCATTATACACAGACAGACAGCTACCTACAATAGAATTTTGAACTGCTATAGGTTCTATCAAGGTTTAATGCTTTTCCATGTCTATACTTCCACAAATAACAACTTTGCAAACAGACTTTACGTTCTTACTTGGGTTTCACTCACGTGACAACGTTCCCTTTTTT
The DNA here is from genome assembly GCA_037013595.1 of Dicorynia guianensis. Classification (NCBI taxonomy): domain Eukaryota; kingdom Viridiplantae; phylum Streptophyta; class Magnoliopsida; order Fabales; family Fabaceae; genus Dicorynia; species Dicorynia guianensis. The sequence continues at coordinate 32,887,735 of JASUAB010000005.1, forward strand.
CACTAAGCTCCATCACACATAAAAGGTTGAAAAAGGCTATCATATAATCAACTTCCCATATAATTTTCTTTTTCCAAAATCTGGGAGTGTCTATTTTTCCCCTTGCATGGTAAACAGGATTTAAACTTTTCACCATAAAGAGAAATGTCACACATCTGCAAGAAATAATCATGTCGCATTTCTCCCCAGTTTCCATAATATACTTCTGGAGTGGGCTGCTTTCATAACATCAACAAAGAATCATAAGAAGTAGTCCCTTTACGGTCTACCCATCAATGAGCCGGTATAGAACATCGCTCACTTTCACTACAGAAATGAGGCCTATGTCCACTCGCCACTGACTTACCAGAACCGACTTGGACTTCAGTAACCCCACATAACATTAATAGAAAGAATGAAAATTTTGCTCGGGCTTGTTGAACTTATTTCAATTTTATGTAATGTTAGCCATGAAAACGGTTGATTCAGTTTGTGCATGGTTAACACATTAACCACCCGTGGAACATTGTTAACCTTTTTTTCGTTAACGCACCTAAACTGGAAATAAGTTTAACAACCCCGAATTTTCAAAATACAAAAAGAAAATTTCTTACCACAAAATTCATATTGGAAACCCATTAACCCCCCACAACACAGCTAATAGAAAAAATTGAGTTAACTTATCTGGGTTTCATAGCCCCAAAGGTACGAAAATTATTTAAAGATAAAAACTAGAATGAATTTCGCTTCTCACAAATTCAATAGAAACCAAACAGAATTCCAAAAGGTTAAAGAAACAAGGCGTGAATGACAAACGTACCTTTGGTTGGGGTCGTCATCAGCTGGGCGCGGCGTCGCACGTGAGCGGCCCATTTGTTCCCCGTGAACTTATTTCTCAAATACGAAGAGGTGGAACTCGGAGTCAGAAGTCAGAACCGCCCACAGAGCTTCCCAGTCGCTCTGCGGCTCTGCGCGCTATAGTTCAAGAACTAAGCAGAAGAAGAAGAAGGTGACCGCTTCAATTTTTCTTTTTCCGTCATAAAGCTTCCATTGTTTTTTACGTTTAAATTGTGGCACTAATTTGATTGTGCTACAAAATTTTGGATTGAATCAAAAATCAGAACTTTTGTGCATTTAAATTATGTAGTTTTTTATTTTTTAATTTTAATAAATTTTTTTATAATTTAATATATAAATTTCATATTTTATTTATTAATTTTTTTCTTTTACTTCTATGCCATTTTTCTTACTCAGTATTCTTTACCAACCTTAAAAAAAAATCTGTTACATGAAGACATTAGAGTTGTACGAAAAATGTTTTATACTTTTATTCTTATAAATGTTTTATATTTCTCTTTTAACTAATTTTATAATTTAATTTATAAATTATATATTAAGTATAAATTATAAATTTAAATAAAAATAAATTCATAATAATAACTGGACCATACTGTTTGATTCATTTTCTGGCTGTCGCTTTCAAAGTTTTAATTTGATTGTAATTTCTTGAAGGAAACTAGACGCCAGTCTGCATTTTTATATCTAAAGAATGGAATTAAAATTAATTTGTTAAAAATTTTAAAGCAGTTTTATCTTTTTTATAAAAATTTAAAAAAATAGACAAAGTACTTTATTATTCAAACAGTGTCTGCCATAACGAATAATAAATGAATTGATAATAAAATTGGCATGTTGATTGTGGAGTGATATGATTACAAACTTGTTAGTGTGATGGTTAATTAATTATATCATTGCTTTATTTTTGTGATCAACAAATTGCAAAGACATAATTAACCCATTGTTACTGAAAGTAGATCAAGTCAGAATTTTTAAAGATCTAATGGAGTCAACTTAATTAAGGTATATATGCCAAATCAGAGGTTCAACACTTTGTATTTGTCTTTTAACTTAAAATTGTTTTTTTAAAATTGTGTTCTTTTTCATTAAATTCAAGTGGAACTACTTAAACTAGAAGAGATACATTAGTAGTATGTGCATAATTTATTGCTAGAATGAGCAAGGTCTTGTATTAAATTTTTAATGATTTATATGATTTAGTCCACCATGGAGTCTAAGGTTTGAATTTAAAGTTTTCTTGTTATTACTGTTAAATAGAAATTAATGAGGAATAGTCTGAAAAAAAATTAAAAAATATTTTAATAATTTACAGCATGAAGCAGCTAAGCACCAATGAAATTATCAAAGTCTTATTTATGAATTGTGAGTATAAAAAGACTTGACTCAAATTATACAAATTTATTATAAGAGTAATGATATAGGTATAAATAAATTTTATATTCTAACAATACAATTTCTTACTTCTTAATTTTTTTATTTTTCATTTCTAAAATTTTAGATAATCTTTTAAAATAAAAAATGTACTTTATTCTATAAAATATAAATAAATAATTATTAATAAAAAATCAATAATAAAAATTATCTTAAATATATAAACTATTATTTATTTATATTTTATAATATTTAACATTATTAATTTTTTAATTAATAATTATTTATTTATATTTTATAAAATAAAATGTACTCCTCGTTTTAAAGTATTTAAATCCCAACATTTGTATCTCACATTACGTGCGGGGACAATATCCAACCCCACATGCTACGATCATTTCCCTTATTAAGATATGCAGCTTTGTGGACTCTTGGACTTAGAATGGTATCAATTATTGCTTATATTAAGTGAATTATATACCTCTTTTAACTAATCTTAGGGCCATACATTTTTTAATTTTCAACTTATAAATAAAAGGGGGTCTAATATTTTGCAGATGGAGACATTGTTAAACTATTAATCATCAAGTGAAAAGACGAAAGAAAACAGCCAAATTTTCAGTTCCATCATTTGATTTGCAATATTACAAGTCAATTTCATTTCCTTTTTCCTATCTCCATTTTTCATACAAATGGAACAAAGATGAAGACAACAGAGCCAACTGTATCAAAACAGTCCATCAGCGGCGGAAAGAAAATTTGACAGAATAAATTGCGGAGGTAATGAAGATGGCCTTAGTTGTAGGCAAAAACCCTGAAACAGACCTATGTTCGTTTTTGGAACTGGAGACCGCAGAGAGTGGCAGGTAGAGTGAGGCTGAAACTCAAACCCAAAATGCACGACAGTGCCTGAATTTCTAACACAGACACTCATCTTCACGAGAAAAGATTTTTTTTTGTTTGTTTATTGTTATTTTTTTGTTTTCTTTATAAGAAATAATACATAATTTGTGCAAAATTTAATCACAATCATTCAATTAATGAGACCCATAGTTAACTGCTATGATCAAATTTTATACAATCTGTGGCGTGTTATCTCGTCTTAAAAGCATTTCTGTAATTTCTGGAATTAAATATCAATCGACAAATCAAATAGATGAAAGAAAATAGCCAAACTTTCATTTCATCATTTCATTTCCACTATTACGACAACGTTAGCCGCGCTTCTCTGTTTGTAGTTTGTCAGTCAATTTCATTTTCCATTTCCTCATTTTTCACACAAACAGACAAAAGATGATTTGCGGACGTAGTGAAGAAAGCCTCATTTGCAGGCAAAGTCCCGAAACAGACCTATGGTCGTTTTTGCCACGGAATTGGAGAGAGATGCAGAGAGTCACGCTGAAACTCACCCCAAATGCACGACAGTGCCTAAATGTCTAATACAGACAGTTTTTCACCTTCACTAGAAAAGATTTTTTGTTTGTTCAGCCTGTTAAAAGTCATTGCATGTGCTTTGACGTGTCTGCACAAGCCTTCAGTATAAAACTTGACTTTGGCCTGCTTCACTCTACAACATAATTTTGAGCTTAATTTATCTGATATACTATGGGGCTATTGTGGTTTCTTGCTTTATCAATGCAGTGTCTCTTGCTTAGTTCACTCTTCACTTTCACTGTTACTAATTGTTTTTCTTATGTGCAGCATGCACAATGTCATGAAGGTGAAAGTGATGCCTTGTTGCAATTTAAGGAAAGCTTTGTCATTAGTAAGTCCGCTTCTTCTAATCCTTTCAGTTATCCTAAAGTAGCATCTTGGATGCAAAACACTAGCTGCTGCTTGTGGGATGGCGTTGAATGTGACGAGTTTACAGGTTATGTGATTGGCCTTGATCTTAGTAGTAGCCAACTCTATGGTCATATGAACTCCAATAGCAGTCTTTCTCACCTTCCTTACCTTGAAAAGCTAAATCTTGCTGATAATGACTTCAATTACTCTCAAATCCCATTCCGGTTTGGTGATCTTTCAAGGCTAAAATATCTGAACCTCTCATCATCCAAATTTTCGGGTGAAATTCCAACTGAAATTTCACAACTGTCCAAACTGTTGGCTCTTGATCTAACCTGTCATCATGCAGTTCCATGTCCTCAAACCAATTTCTTGCATTTTAAGAATCACAACTTCAGAAGCTTAATTCAAAACTTAACTAACCTTGAGATACTCTCTCTTGGTTATGTTAGGATTTCATCTCCAATTCCTGAAACGCTTGCAAATTTATCTTCTTTGAAAATTCTAAGTCTCTTCAGTAGTGAAGTATATGGTGAATTTCCCATTAGAATATTTCATCTCCCAAACTTGGGAGTACTAGATGTGGCATATAACCAGGATCTCACTGGTTATTTGCCTGAGTTTCACTCTACTTCACCTCTCTATCGTTTAACACTTGAAAAGACAAGCTTCCGTGGGAATCTACCGGCATCCATTGGAAACCTTAATGCTTTGAACATGTTATCAGTGGGGCAATGCAAATTTTCTGGGTCCATTCCTTCTTCGGTTAGCAACCTCACCCAACTTGTGTATTTAGACCTAGGATATAACAAATTTAAGGGCAACCTTACTTCATCCCTGTCAAACCTTACTCAATTAATTAGCCTGTCTGTTGGTGGCAATGAACTTACTAGTGTGACCATTTCATGGATTGGGAAGCTAACAAGACTCCAACAATTGGATCTAAGCGCAATGAATATAAGCAACCAGATCCCAAACTCTCTTGCGAATCTCACCCAAATGGTTGCATTGGACATGGCAAACAGTAATCTGCTTGGCCAAATTCCATCTTGGATAGTGAACCTAACCAACTTAGGTTATCTGAACCTTTCAGGCAACAAGCTTCTAGGCCAAATTCCACATTCTATCTTCACACTGAAGAATGTTAGTGTTCTTGGTCTATGTGGAAATCTCCTGACAGGACAATTGGAGCTTGATATGTTTTTGAATTTCAAAAGGTTACGTGCTCTTTGTTTATCTGATAACAATTTCTCAGTACTTATCAGAGCTAGTTCGTACAACTCAACTCTTTCAAAGAATATTCAAGATTTACAATTGGGTTCTTGCAACATAAATGAATTTCCAAATGTTCTAAAAGACCAAGATGAGTTGGAAGTTCTTGATCTATCCCACAATAGTATACATGATGCAATACCCAGTTGGATGTGGAGCAAGAAAGATCTCTGGTTGTTTGATGTTTCCCACAATTTGTTGACAGGGGAAATTTCTCCATTGATTTGCACTCTGAGATCACTTCAAATACTTGATTTGTCTTTTAACAACTTAACTGGCATCATTCCACCATGTTTGGGAAGCTTTCTCCAAAATCTAATGTCTCTAAAGCTCCGAAGTAACAAACTGTTTGGCGTCATTCCTCAAACATATATGGAAGGAAATGCTCTTAAGATGATTGATTTAGGCCAAAACAATTTGGAGGGCCAGCTACCCAAAGCATTGGTCAATTGCAGAATGCTAGAATATCTTGATGTCAGCAATAACCAGATCAATGATTCTTTCCCATTTTGGTTGGGAACTCTACCTGAGGTGAAAGTTCTTGTGTTGCGTTCTAATAAATTTTCAGGATTTATAAGGAGCCCAAGGATATGTACATTTCCCAAGTTGCACATCATTGATCTTTCTCAAAATAATTTCTCAGGAAGCATCCCTTCAGAAATCATTCAGAATTGGGTATCAATGAGAGCTTCTAGCATGAATCAGCTGAAGTATGAGCAATGGTATCACTATTCACTTTCAATTAGTAACAAGGGCATGCTCATGGTTTATCAGAGTCTCCAACAAATTTACTTCTTCATAGCCATCGATCTCTCAAATAACAAATTTGATGGTGAAATTCCATATGTCATTGGAGACTTGAAGGGGCTTGTTTTGCTTAACTTGTCCCATAACATGTTTACTGGTGGCATTCCATCTTCCTTAGGAAGGCTTTGCCAGCTTGAAGCATTGGACCTTTCTCACAACAATCTGTCTGGTAGGATCCCTCAACAACTAACAGAACTCACCTTTCTTGAATTCTTTTATGTGTCGTTTAATCGCCTCTCAGGGCCAATACCACAAGTTAAGCAATTTGGCACCTTCCAAAGCAGTTCATTTGAGGGAAACCAAGGACTATGTGGGAATCCATTGTTGAAGAAATGTGAGGATCATACAAAGGCCTTATCAGTACCAGTATCACCCTCTGATGATGAGCAAGACTCAGGATCTCTGTTTGACTTTGGCTGGAAGGTAGTTCTGATAGGTTACGGGTGTGGATTCATTGTGGGACTGGTAATTGGAAGCACTTTGAGTTTGGAGAAGCATCTTAAGAGGAGATAAAAAACAAGAGATCAAGGATTTGATGGTCAACATGACATGATCCCTATTTCTTTCTCCCCATTTGTGACCTTGTATCTGTTTGGTTTCATTGTTATCATATTTTTCTTTTTAATTGATTGTTGAATACTGCGTAGATGGTTTTGTTTCCCCTGAATACTGCTATCTAGTAGGCCTGTTTCCTAGCTTTAAATTATAGAAATTGGATGTTTATCAATCAATGTTCACAAACTGCTACTACATTGCCTCGGTTTTTGCCTTTTACTTTGTTTCGATATATTCTCATTTTTCTTTAGGATTGACAGATTTTGAAGTACATATATTTTTGTCAAGCTGATAAAAATGAAAATTTTCCATTTCTTAATAATTTAAGTAATAATTGAAACTGATATGAGAATAATTGATGCTTTATTTCAATATGGTGGACTAAGGTATTACTTATAACTTTTTTGACACCCTAAAATTCCTTATTAGAAAATAGATTCAAATATACAAGTAAGAATTACTTTTAAATGCATGAGAGATTGTAAATGTGAGAAATCAGTGGACAAGTAGGTGTGGTCAGAAGTGGACTTAGGTCTCTGAAGAAAAAATTTATCAATGATTCGAAGTTCTAACTTAAAAACAGAAAAAAAAAAGAAAAGAAAATTATGGGTAGTATGTGCCTTCATAGATATGGGCTGGTTGATGAAATGAGTTGGTTTGAAGAAAATATTCTCATATATTTTTATTTAAATAAAACATATTTGTGTTAGTATTTATCTTCATTTTTGTATTAGAAAGTGTTTTTAATTGAAATTTTGGATAAAAAGGTAACTAATTTTTAGTATTATTGTAATACACACATTTTTCATTCAAACAAAGAAATTTATAATGTTGTTCATATTTATCTTTTTGTTTTGAATAAATTACATTAACTTCCGTTAAAATATTTGATTATGATACTCTACCATATTTTTACTCAAATATTACACTGTACCTCATTGACTTAAATATTAATTAAAAAAAATATGCTTAATTTAATAGAATATTCATAAAAAGAATATTAAATTAATATTTTACTCTAATTTATTTAAAAATTATATTTTAATTTAGTTAACTATTTTAAATAACTAATATTTTGATAAATTATGTATTTTTAATCAAACAATTACATTTATTATAAAGTATAAATTTAACAATATGTATAATTATAAAAAAAAAATTAATACAAACATAAAGACATATTGAGAATAAGTTTAGTTAGTAAAAATAAGACTAAGCTCTGCATTTTTTTCCTAACTAAACTCACCCCATTATTAAAATATTAAAATGTTGATATAATATTCTTTTTGTAAATATTTTATTAACATTTAGGCATATTCTTTTAAATAATATTTGAGTTAAAATAAGATGAAATATCATAATCAAATACCTCAATAGTGATTAATATAATTTACTCTTTTGTTTTTGTATTGGAAAAAGTTTCACAATTCAAATTTTAAATTAAAGAGACACCTAATCTTTAATACTTTTATTGTATTACAAATTATTTTAAATATAAAAATATGAAAGAGTATACAGAGTATATAAAGTGTGCTTAGAGATTTTGTTTGCAAATATCTAAAGATTACCACAATCACATGCTGCCCCTGGTTCTTTTATTTCTGGATGCAGTTATTCTTGTGGTTAACTATTTCACGTTTGGGCTTAAATTTCGCATTGAAAGGGATCAATAAACCATCTAATTATCATATAATGTACATTATAATTAACTTCGAATGTTTATTTGGTTCAAATTAAAAAAAAAAAAGTGCCAAGTTGTGGGTAAATGTAAAATTAATGATAAAATGTGTGTGGTTAACAAAGTTTAATTTTGGATCACAGTCAGTGACTTGTTCCCTTCTGCTCCTTATTACTTGTTCCCATCCTCTCAGCCACATAGTCACTTGTTTTTATGCTTAAATATCTCCATCCAAAGATGCCCTTGTCAGAGCTTTTTCTTCAGAAATTTCTTGCAGCAGGCTACAAGTTAGGGACTGAACTTGTGCCCAGATTGAGGAAGTTTCTTCCCCATGAAACAAGGAATAATGAGCAAAAAAGCCCTCACACCCATGCAATGCAAAAGCAAATTAAAGACACACAGAAGAATATACAACCAATTGGCCAAAATTTTCAAAAATAAAAAATGTCAAATTCCTTCCTTGCCCACTTTTAGCTAAGATAGTGGTTAGGGGAAAGATGTGATGATCTACAGGGTTGATTTAGAACCTTGGCTGTCATTATTGTTTGCTTTTACAGTTGTATCTTCTGTTTACCTTTTACCTGCTTGTATTTTTCTTAGTTGGATGTTGTTTTCAAGTTTCTTTCTGAATATGTACAATTGATCCTTGTAGCTAGAGATGTATGTACGATCATTGTGTTGTATCTTTCAAGACTTTGATCATACGCTAGTTCATATTTTTCCTCCTCCTGGTTACTGAATATAGCTTTCTATATATTAAAAAAAATATTTATGAAAATCATTTCTATTAAAGAAAAAGTTGAGATTTCTCTTTTGTCTGAATATAATGGTCTGGAATCAAACATGTGCATTCATTGTAAAGTAATATGGTACATTTACAATCATTTATTTATATATAATGCATTAACAACTGTACTTAAATAAATTTATTTTGCTTAATCTAATCTCACTTTTTCGCTTTTTTGAATTAATTAGCCTCTGTGATTTCTATTTTAAATAAGGTTGCATACACATTGTATATATTTTTAGAGTTAGTAGAAAAATTGTAATATCTTTTCTTTTTTATACAAAAAAATTCTCACAAACTAATTTAAAAAATGCTTCATAAATTGATATGTAAGATATTAAATTTGTTAGGTTAATAAATTTATTAGTTTAAATTCTTTTAAGTAAAATTTTGTAAATTTTAGTTTGTGAGTACAAAGAAACTGCTTTTTATAATTGAATCAATATTCTCTTAACATTGAAAATTTTTTAATTTGATGATTCTAGGTAAAATGGAGAAAATACTGGGTGCTTTGCAGGGGAAACAGGATTCAAACTTTTGACCATAAAAGAGAAATGTTACACATCTGCAAGAACTAATCATGTTGCATTTCTCTCCAGTTTCCATAATATACTTCTGGAGTGGGCTGCTTTCATAACATCAACGAAGAATCATAAGTAGTCCCTTTACGGTCTAACAATCAATGAGCCGGTATAGAACATCGCTCACTTTCACTACAGAAACGAAGCCTATGTCTACTCCCCACTGACTTACCAGACCCGCCTTGGAATTCAGTAACCCTACATAAAATTAATAGGAAGAATGAAAATTTTGCTCGGGCTGGTTGAACTTATTTCAATTGTATGTAATGTTAGCCATGAAAACGGTTGATTCAGTTTGCGTATGGCTAACACAGTAACCACCCGTGGAACATTGTTAACGTTTTTTTCGTTAACGCACCTAGACTGGAAATAAGTTTAACAAGCCCGAATTTCAAAGTACAAAAAGAAAAATTCTTAGCACAAAAATCATATTGGAAACCCATTAACCCCCCACAACACAGCTAATAGAAAAAATTGAGTTAGCTTATCTGGGTTTCATAACCCCAAAGGTACGAAAATTATATAAAGATAAAAACTTGAATGAATTTCGCTTCTCACAAATTCAATAGAAACCAAACAGAATTCCAAAAGGTTAAAGATTTGCTGCCAAATAGAAACTTGGCGTGAATGACCAACGTACCCTTGTTTGAGGTCGTCATCAGCTGGGCGCGACGCCGCACGTGAGCGGCCCATTTGTTCCCTGTGAACTTATTTCTCAAATACGAAGAGGTGGAACTCAGAGTCAGAAGTCAGAACCGTCCGCAGAGCTTCCCAGTCCCTCTGCGGCTCTGCGCGCTATTGTTCAAGAACTACGCAGAAGGGGAGGAAGGTGACCACTTCAATTTTTCTTTTTCCGTTATAAAGCTTCTATTGTTTTTTACGTTTTAAATTATGGCACTAATTTGATTGTTTACAAAATTTTGGATTGAATTAAAAATCAGAACTTTTGTGTATTTATATTTTTTAGCATTTTTATTTTTTAATTTTTATAAAATTTTTATTTTATAATTTAATATACAAATTTTACATTTTATTTATTATTTTTCTCTCTTAATTTTATTTCTTTTTCTTATTCATTATTCTTTACCTACCTTAAAAAAAAGTCTTTGTTACATAAAGACATTAGAGTTGTACGAAAAATGTTTTATACTTTTATTCTTATAAATGTTTTATATTTTTCTTTTAATTAAATTTTATAATTTAATTTATAAATTATATATTAGTTATAAATTATAAATATTAAATAAACATAAATTCATAATAATAACTGGACCATACTGTTTGATTCATTTTCTGGCCGTGGCTTTCAAAATTTTAATTTGATTGTAATTTCTTGTAGGAACTAGACGCCAGTCTGCATTTTTATATCTAAAGAATGGAATTAAAATTAATTTGTTAAAAATTTTAAAACAGTTTTATCTTTTTCATAAAAATTTAGAAAAATAGACAAAATACTTTATCATTAAAACAGTGTCTGCCATCACGAGTAATAAATGAATTGATAATAAAATTGGCATGTTGATTGTGGAGTGATATGATTACAAACTTGTTAGTGTGATGGTTAATTAATTATATCACTGCTTTATTTTTGTGTTCAACAAATTGCAAAGACATAATTAATTCATTGTTACTTAAAGTAGATCAAGTCAGAATTTTTAAAGATCTAATTGAGTCAACTTAATTAAGGTATATATGCCAAATTAGAGACTCAACACTTTGTATTTGTCTTTTAACTTAAAATTGTTTTTTTTTTTTTTCATTAAATTCAAGTGGAACTACTTAAACTAGAAGAGATACATTAGTAGTGTGTGCATAATTTATTGCAAGAATGAGCAAGGTCTTGTATTAACCTTTTAATGATTTATATGATTTAGTCCACCATGGAGTCTAAGGTTTGAATTTAAAGTTTTCTTGTTATTACTGCTAAATAGAAATTACTGAGGAATAGTCTGAAAAAAAATTAAAAAATATTTTAATAATTTACAAGGTCAAGCAACTAAGCACCAATGAAATGATCAAAGTCTTATTTATGAATTGTGAGTATAAATAGACTTGACTCCAATTATACAAATTTATTATAAGAGTAATGATATAGGTATAAATAAATTTTATATTCTAACAATACAATTTCTTACATTCTTAATTTTTTTTTATTTCGTACTTTTAAAATGTTAGACTATTCTTTAAAATAAAGAGAATATTTTATTTTATAAAATATAAATAAATAATTATTAATAAAAATAATTACTAATATAAATTATCTTAAATTTATAAATTATTATTTATTTATTTATTTATATTTTATAAAATAAAATATATTCCTTATTTTAAAGTATTTAAATCCCAACATTTTTATCTCACAATACGTGCGGGGACAATATCCAACCCCACATGCTACGATCATTTCCCTTATTACGATATGCAGCTTTGTGGACTCTTAGATTTAGAGTAGTGTCAATTATTGCTTATATTAAGTGAATTATATACCTCTTTTAACTAATCTTAGGGCCATACATTTTTTTATTTTTAACTTATAAATAAAAGGGGGTCTAATATTTTGCAGATGGAGACATTGTTAAACTATTAATCACCAAGTGAAAAGACGAAAGAAAACAGCCAAATTTTCAGTTCCATCATTCATTTGCAATATTACAAGTCAATTTCATTTCCTTTTCCCTTTCCCCATTTTTCATACAAATGGAACAAAGATGAAGACAACAGAGCCAACTGTATCAAAACAGTCCATCAGCGGCGGAAAGAAAATTTGACAGAATAAATTGCGGAGGTAAAGAAGATGTCCTTAGTTGTAGGCAAAAACCCTGAAACAGACGTATGTTCGTTTTTGAAACTGGAGACAGGAGAGACGGGCAGATAGAGTGAGGCTGAAACTCAAAACCAAAATGCACGACAGTGCCTTAATTTCTAATACGGACACTCATCTTCACTAGAAAACATTTTTTTCTGTTTGTTATTGTTGTTTTTTTGTTTATTTATACGAAATAATGCATAATTTATACAAAATTTAATCACAATCATTCAATTAATGAGACTCACAGTTAACTGCTATGATCAAATTTTATACAATCTGTGGCGTGTTATCTCGTCTTAAAAGAATTTCTGTAATTTCTTGAATTAAATATCAATCGACAAATCAAATAGATGAAAGAAAATGAGTAATGATCTGACGGATTCGGGTCCGTGCTATTTTGCACGGAACCCATAGGTGGCAAGATTTAACACACTTTGCTATCTATTGCTCCTATCTAGCGTGTAAACGAATTGCTCTCACATTATCAAAATGCATCTAGATCAAATCTTGAATATTTATTAAATATTTAAATTTAAGGATTTTACATAATCTTATTTCTTAATAACATATACATACAAAAGTATCTGTAAAAATAAATTATATAATATTATAAAACTATGCATTTTTATATTTTGTATTTAATTTATTATTTTATGAAAAATTTTTATAATAGCACAGGCCAATTGGTACACTAAATTTTATATTCTAATTCACATTAAGTCTCTTTTTTGTTTTTATTTTTATTTTTTTAAAGAAAATGTAAATTGTGAAAATAAATTTAAGATGTTATTTCTTTTAAGATTCTATTTTATAAATGGTAAATTAAATAAAACAGAAATATAGAAATGTATATTTGTACAACATTATATAATTCATTTTTATAATAATTTTAAATTACATATATATATATACAAATATAATTGTATGTATATATATATATATATTTATATGTATATATTAAGAAATCAGATAAGGCCAAATACTTAAATTTAAATATTTAATATCTGGCTTAAAAAAAATTCGGAAGCTTAGCTTCCATAACTTCTGTAACTGGATAGCATGACTGTAATCTGTTCATGCGATAAGAGTAATAGACCGTAAATGATTGTGTTATGTTTTGCCACCTATGGGGTCCGTGTCATTTAGCACGGACCCGGATCCGTTAGATCATTACTCAAAGAAAATAGCCAAATTTTCATTTCATCATTTCATTTGCACTATTACGACAACGCTAGCCGCGCTTCTCTGTTTGTAGTTTGTCAGTCAATTTCATTTCATTTTCGATTTCCTCATTTTTCACACAAATAGACAAAAGATGATTTGGGGACGTCGTGAAGAAAGCCTCATTTGCAGGCAAAGTCCCGAAACAGACCTATGGTCGTTTTTGGCACGGAATTGGAGAGAGATGCAGAGAGTCAGGCTGAAACTCACCCCAAATGCACGACAGTGCCTAAATGTCTAATACAGACAGTTTTTCATCTTCACTAGAAAAGATTTTTTGTTTGTTCAGCCTGTTAAAAGTCATTGCATGTGCTTTGACGTGTCTGCACAGGCCTTCAGTATAAAACTTGACTTTGGCCTGCTTCACTCTACAACCTAATTTTGAGCTCAAATTACCTGATATACTATGGGGCTAATGTGGTTTCTTGCTTTATCAATGCAGTGTCTCTTGCTTTGTTCACTCTTCACTTTCACTGTTACTAATTGTTTTCCTTATGCGCAGCATGCACAATGTCATGAAGGTGAAAGTGATGCCTTGTTGCAATTTAAGGAAAGCTTTGTCATTAGTAAGTCCGCTTCTTCTAATCCCTTCAGTTATCCTAAAGTTGCATCTTGGATGCAAAACACTAGCTGCTGCTTGTGGGATGGCGTTGAATGTGATGACTTCATAGGTTATGTGATTGGCCTTGATCTTAGTAGTAGCCAACTCTATGGTCATATGAACTCCAATAGCAGCCTTTCTCACCTTCCTTACCTTGAAAACCTAAATCTTGCTGATAATGACTTCAATTACTCTCAAATCCCATTCCAGTTTGGTGATCTTTCAAGGCTAAAATATCTGAACCTCTCATCATCCAAATTTTCGGGTGAAATCCCAGCTGAAATTTCACAACTGTCCAAATTGTTGCTTCTTGATCTAACCTATCATTATGGAGCTCATTGTCCTCAAACCAATTTCTTGCATTTTAAGAATCACAATTTCAGAAGCGTAATTCAAAACTTAACTAATCTTGAAGTACTCTCTCTTGCTTGTGTTGCTATTTCATCTGCAGTTCCTGAAATGCTGGCAAATTTATCTTCTTTGAAATTTCTAAGTTCTTTGGTAGTGAAGTGTATGGTGAATTTCCCATTAGAATATTTCATCTCCCAAACTTGGCATCTCTGAATATGGGATTTAACCAGGATCTCACTGGTTATTTGCCTGAGTTTCACTCTAGTACACCTCTCCATCGTTTAATACTTGACAAGACAAGCTTCCGTGGGAATCTACCGGCATCCATTGGAAACCTTAATGCTTTGAATGTGCTATCAGTGATGCAATGCAAATTTTCTGGGTTCATTCCTTCTTCAGTTAGCAACCTCACCCAACTCGTGTATTTAGACCTAGGAGATAACAAATTTAGGGGCAACCTTACTTCGTCCCTATCAAACCTTACCCAATCAATTAGCCTGTCTGTTGGTGGCAATGAACTTACTAGTGTGACCATTTCATGGATCGGGAAGCTAACAAGACTCCAACATTTGGATCTAAGCGCAATAAATATAAGCAACCAGATCCCAAACTCTCTTGCGAATCTCACCCAAATGGTTGCATTGGACATGGAATACAGTAATCTGCTTGGCCAAATTCCATCTTGGATAATGAACCTAACCAACTTAGATTATCTGGACCTTTCAGCCAATAAGCTTCTAGGCCAAATTCCACATTCTATCTTCACACTGAAGAATGTTAGTATTCTTGGTCTATGTGGAAATCTCCTGACAGGACAATTGGAGCTTGATATGTTTTTGAATTTCAAAAGGTTACGTGCTCTTTGTTTATCTGGTAACAATTTCACAGTACTTATCAGAGCTAGTTCGTACAACTCAACTCTTTCAAAGAATATTTAAGATTTAGAATTGGGTTCTTGCAACATAAATGAATTTCCAAATGTTCTAAAAGACCAAGATGAGTTGGAAGTTCTTGATCTATCCCACAATAGTATACATGATGCAATACCCAGTTGGATGTGGAGTAAGAAAGATCTTTGGGCGTTTGATGTTTCGCACAATTTGTTGACAGGGGAAATTTCTCCATTGATTTGCACTCTGAGATCACTTCAAATACTTGATTTGTCTTTTAACAACTTAACTGGCATCATTCCACCATGTTTGGGAAGCTTTCTCCAAAATCTAATGTTTCTAGATCTTCAAAGTAACAAACTATTTGGCACCATTCCTCAAACATATATGGAAGGAAATGCTCTTAAGATGATTAATTTAGGCCAAAACAGTTTGCAGGGCCAGTTACCCAAAGCATTGGTCAATTGCAGAATGCTAGAATATCTTGATGTCAGCAATAACCAAATCAATGATTCTTTCCCATTTTGGTTGGGAACTCTACCTGAGTTCAAAGTTCTTATGTTGCGTTCCAATAAATTTTCAGGAGTCATAAGGAGCCCAAGGACATGTACATTTCCCAAGTTGCATATTGTAGAAAGATAGAAGAAAAATAGTATATTTTCCATTCAATCAGAATAGGTTATATACAATTACAAGAAGATTAGTTAGGGAAATAAATCAGAAAAAATTCCTACAAATCAGCCCCTATAATCCCTACAAATCAGGATCACTAATCCCTACAAATCAGCCCCTATAATCATGCTAGTTAATTTAGGAAGGTTAGCTATACAATGATACAGATTCTGTAACACTCCCCCTCAAGTTGGAGCATAAATATTGATCATGCCCAACTTGTTACAAAGATAATCAACTCGGGTCCCATTTAAAGCTTTTGTGAATAAATCAGCTAATTGTTCTCCAGTCTTCACGTATCCAGTGGAGATCAAGTTCTCTTGAATTTTTTCACGAACAAAGTGACAGTCAACCTCGATGTGTTTAGTTCTCTCATGATACACTGGATTTGAGGCAATGTGAAGAGCAGCTTGATTATCACACCACAGTTTTGCTGGCATCGAGTGCTTCATTCCAACTTCAGTCAAAAGGTGATGAATCCATATGATTTCACACGTAGACTGTGCCATTGCTCTATACTCAGATTCTGCACTCGATCGAGATACAACATTTTGTTTCTTACTTTTCCATGATACTAAGTTCCCTCCTACAAAGACACAGTAGCCAATAGTGAATTTTCTATCAGTCTTGGATCCAGCCCAATCTGCATCTGCAAAACACTCGATACTAGTATGCCCATGATTGCTATACAATATTCCCTGTCCAGGTGCTCCTTTCAAGTAACATAAGATTTGCTCCAAAGCTTCCCAATGCTTAACTGTAGGTGCAGACATGAACTGACTAACAATGCTTACTGCAAAAGCAATGTCTGGTCGAGTCATCACAGTGAGATAATTTAATTTTCCCACTAGCCTCCTATATCTTTCTGGATCATCAAAAGGATCACCATCATCTTTTGTCAGTTGTAAATTGGGAATCATTGGAGTACTATAAGGTTTAGCTGCCAATTTTCCAGTTTCTGCAAGCAGATCAAGTACATATTTTCTCTGAGATAGAAAAATACCCTTCTTGCTTCTTGTTACTTCCACTCCCAAGAAGTATTTCAACTGGCCTAAGTCTTTCGTATGAAATCTGGAATGCAAGAAAGACTTGAGAGAAGAAATCCCTGCATCATCACTGCCTGTAATGACAATGTCATCTACATACACTACAAGGAGAATAATGCCAGTTGCCGATTGCCTGTAAAAAATTGAATGATCACATTTGCACTTTTTTAGTCCAAACTCTTGAACTACCTCACTGAACTTGCCAAACCAAGCACGGGGACTTTGTTTCAAACCATACAAAGATTTTTTTAGAAGACAGACCTTCCCATACTCCCCCTGAGCAACAAAACCAGGTGGTTGCTTCATATACACTTCTTCTTGGAGATCTCCATGCAAAAATGCATTCTTGATATCCAATTGGTGTAGAGGCCAATTCTGAGAAGTAGCCATAGAAATGAATAAGCGAATAGAAGTTAGCTTGGCAACCGGGGAGAAAGTATCAAAGTAATTTACTCCATAAGTTTGTGCATAGCCTTTAGCCACTAATCTGGCTTTAAGTCGAGCTACTGAGCCATCTGCATTATATTTAACTGCAAAGATCCATTTGCATCCTACAGCCTTTTTTCTTGTGGGTAAATCCACCACATCCCATGTGTGATTGTCATCTAGAGCTTTTATTTCCTCAATCATAGCATCGTACCAACCAGGATGAGATAAGGCCTCTTTCACTGTCTTAGGAATTGAAACAGAATCTAGAGAGGTAATCAAAGATCTAGATGAAGGAGATAAGTGATCATAGGAAACAAAATTAGCAATGGAATAGTTAGGGCGAGAAAGGGTGCATTGACGTGTACCTTTACGAAGACCAATAGGTCTATCAAGATCATTTGGTGAAGGATCAGATGACGAAGGAGCTGGTGCAGGACATGTATCATTGGCCTTTTGCCTCCTGGAATAGACTTGTACAATTGGTGGTCTTGCTGGAGCTGGAGGTTCAGCATTAGAAAGCACTTCAACAGTTGACTGCTCAGCTGGAGGTGCCTCCTCTGATTGCTTATTTGGTGATGTAATTGTGTAAACTAGCCATTCTTCTTCCTCCCCTTGGCTTGGAGGCATTGCTAGTGTGGAGAAGAATGGTGTTGTCTCAGAAAAGGCCACATTAGTTGAGATCAAGTATTTGTTAAGTTCTGGAGAATAGCACCGATAACCTTTTTGCAGACGAGAGTATCCAAGGAATACACACTTTAATGCTTTAGGATCCAATTTAGTAATGTGTGGTCGTACATCACGAACATAGCATGTGCTTCCAAATACCCGTGGTTCAACTGGAAACAATGTTTTGTTAGGAAACAGAACATTGTAAGGAATATCTCCACCCAGAACAGTAGAAGGCATACGATTAACCAGAAAGCTGGCTGTAGAAATCGCATCCGCCCAGAATTGCTTCGGAACTTTCATCTGGAATAGCAAAGCACGAGCAGTCTCTAAAAGGTGCCTGTTCTTCCTCTCTGCCACCCCATTTTGTGCCGGTGTGTCAACACAAGAAGATTGATGAAGAATCCCTTGTTGAGTCATGAAATTCTGAAATGTTTCTGACATATATTCTTTAGCATTATCACTTCTTAATACATGTATAGAAACATTGAACTGTGTCTTAATTTCAGCACAGAAAGCAGAGAAATGAGAAAACACCTCTGAACGATTCTTCATAAAATAAATCCAAGTCATTCTAGAAAAATCATCTACAAAAGTAACAAAATATTTAAATCCAGTTTTGGACAAGACTGGACATGGACCCCAAACATCTGAATGAACTAATTTAAAGGCAAATTCAGCCCGTTTATTTATTCTAGGACTCAATGTACTACGATGATGTTTGGCAAAATGACAAGATTCACACTCCACTGAAGTTACATCATGAAACTGGGGGCACAACTTCTTCAAAACAGGGAGAGAAGGATGTCCCAATCTACAGTGTGCTTCAAATGGAGAGACGACACTAGAGCATGCAACGGACTTAGGCACCCATGCATCAAGAACATAGAGACCATTTGATACATGTCCCTTACCAATAATCTGCTTCGTCATAAGATCCTGAAAAAGACAATGGTCAGGGAAAAATGAGATATAGCACTTTAAGTCTTTTGTAAGTTTGCTCACAGAAATTAAATTGAAGGCAAGATTGGGTAAACTTAGTACAGAGGATAAGGTAATAGATGAAGTGGGTTTAACAGTTCAAGACCCCTCAATATTATAGTTCGAGCCATCGGCTATAGTGACATGAGATGGTACTTTGTGAGACCGAAAGCTAGAAAAGAGTGTATCATTACCTGTCATATGATCCGTGGCACCAGAATCAATGACCCATTTGGTTGAGGAGGAAATAAGACATTTTTTACCTGACTCAGTAACTGATGAGGATTCTTTCATTGATTCCTGATACTGGGAGAATTTAGCGTACTCATCAGCTGAGATAGTGACGGTCTTTTCGGAAGATGAGCTAGAAGCAACAGCAGCTACGGTAGCTGTCGGAGTCCTCTGATTGCGATTCTGTAATTTCTTACAGTACCGCTTTGTGTGACCCAATTCCTTGCAGTAATAACAAATAATATCACTGGTTCCCCTTCTATTATTATTCTTTTTTTCAGCATCATTTCTACCTCCTCCTTTAACAGCAAAGGCACTGGATTGTTGATTAGATGGAGTATTTTCTGTGCGCAGTACTCGACTAAAGACCTCTTGGAGAGAAGTGATCTCAGAACTAGAAAGAATCTGGGATTTGGCAGTGTCGAATTCAGATGGAAGACCAGCCAAGAAACTCATTATTGCCATTTGTTCCCTCTGAGTTTGCTGCACCTTGATATCAGTACTAAATGGCAAGAGCATATTCAGTTCTTCATAAGTCTTTTTGAATTCCATAAAGTATGCTGTGAGTGACTTAGTTTCTTTTTCAGCACGATAGAAAGCCTTGCATACATCATAAATTCTAGACACATTTCCTTTACCGGAATATAAAAATTCCAAATATTCCATCAACTCCTTAACGAATTCACAATGATTAACCAGACCAACAACTTCAGTTTCAATAGAATTTATAATTTGCAAGAAAAGTTTAGCATCATCTCTAAGCCAAGTTTGTCTAGCATAATCATTTGGAGGATCTTGGAACAAATGATCATCTTTTTCAACACTCCGTAGATAAATTCTAATAGTTCTACTCCATTCCAAATAATTATTACCATTTAATTTATGCTCGGTAATTTTAGACATAGTAGGAACCAATTCAGCTTTAATATCACCCATATTAAAAAATGTAATATTCTGAGTACTTCACGCAATGCAATAATTACCAAAAGCAAACAGTAAATAATACCCGGACTGTTGAAGCAAAAAACATAGCCCAAAAATCGCAGACCAACGTCAGCCCAAAACGCAGCCTAAAATGGCAGTCCAAAAATTGCAGCACCCAAAGTCAGCCTGTGGCCCAAAAATCGCAGCCCAAAATGCAGCCCAAAATGGCAGTCCCAAAAAGTGCAGCACCCAAAGTCAGCCCGTGGAAAATAGCAGCCCAAAATGGCAGTCCAAAAATTGCAACACCCAAAGTCAGCCTGTGGCCCAAAAATCGCAGTCCAAAACGCAGCCCAAAATGCAGTCCAAAAAGTGCAGCACCCAAAGTCAGCCTGTGGAAAATAGCAGCCCAAAGTTAGACTATGGACCTACCCTGGCCGTGAAACATTTCTGGAAGACTCTCCTTTCAGATTTCCACCCCTGAAGATGCAGCCTGGCTCCTCTCGGAATTCCACACCCAAAAAGACAGCCTGCCGACACTCCTCCAAACTTCAACCTTCAAATCTCACACAGCCATTACCAGCCCAAACTTTGCCCTCAAGCTGCACACACAGTCGCCGAATTTCATCACCCAAGCACTTCACAGTGAGCGCTCTGATACCATGTAGAAAGATAGAAGAAAAATAGTATATTTTCCATTCAATCAGAATAGGTTATATACAATTACAAGAAGATTAGTTAGGGAAATAAATCAGAAAAAATTCCTACAAATCAGCCCCTATAATCCCTACAAATCAGGATCACTAATCCCTACAAATCAGCCCCTATAATCATGCTAGTTAATTTAGGAAGGTTAGCTATACAATGATACAGATTCTGTAACACATATCATTGATCTTTCTCAAAATAATTTCTCAGGAAGCATCCCTTCAAAAATCATTCAGAATTGGGTATCAATGAGAGTTTCTAGCATGAATCAGCTAAAGTATGAGCAGTGGTATCACTACTTCAAGCAGATTGGAGACTATCGGGGTTTAAATGCTCATTATTCACTTTCAATTAGTAACAAAGGCATGCTCATGGTTTATCAGAGTCTCCAACAAATTTACTTCTTCATAGCCATCGATCTCTCAAATAACAAATTTGATGGTGAAATTCCATATGTCATTGGAGACTTGAAGGGGCTTGTTTTGCTTAACTTGTCCCATAACATGTTTACTGGTGGCATTCCATCTTCCTTAGGAAGGCTTTGCCAACTTGAAGCATTGGACCTTTCTCACAACAATCTGTCTGGTAGGATCCCTCAGCAACTAACAGAACTCACCTTTCTTGAATTCTTTGATGTGTCGTTTAATCGCCTCTCAGGCCCAATACCGCAAGTTAAGCAATTTGGCACCTTCCAAAGCAGTTCATTTGAGGGAAACCAAGGACTATGTGGGAATCCATTGTTGAAGAAATGTGAGGATCATACAAAGGCCTTATCAGTACCAGTATCACCCTCTGATGATGAGCAAGACTCAGGATCTCTGTTTGACTTTGGCTGGCAGGTAGTTCTGATAGGTTACGGGTGTGGATTCATTGTAGGACTGGTAATTGGAAGCACTTTGAGTTTGGAGAAGCATCTTAAGAGGAGATAAAAAACAAGAGATCAAGGATTTGATGGTCAACATGACATGATCCCTATTTCTTTCTCCCCATTTGTGACCTTGTATCTGTTTGGTTTCCATTGTTATCATATTTTTCTTTTTAATTGATTGTTGAATACTGCGTAGATGGTTTTGTTTCCCCTGAATACTGCTATCTAGTTTCCTAGCTTTAAATTATAGAAATTGGATGTTTATCAATCAATGTTCACAAACTACTACTACATTGCCTAGGTTTTTGCCTTTTACTTTGTTTCTATGTATTCTCATTTTTCTTTAGGATTGACAGATTTTGAAGTACATATATTTTTGTCAAGCTGAAAAAAATGAAAATTTTCCATTTCTTAATAATTTAAGTAATAATTGAAACTGATATGAGAATATAATTGATGCTTTATTTCAATATGGTGGACTAAGGTATTACTTATAACTTTTTTGGCATCCTAAAATTCCTTATTAGAAAATAGATTCAAATATACAAGTAAGAATTACTTTTAAATGCATGAGAGATTGTAAATGTGAGAAATCAGTGGACGAGTAGGTGTGGTCAGAAGTGGACTTAGGTCTCTGAAGAAAAAATTTATCAATGATTCGAAGTTCTAACTTAAAAACAGAAAAAAAAAAAGAAAATTATGGGTAATATGTGCCTTCATAGATATGGGCTGGTTGATGAAATGACTTGGTTTGAAGAAAATATTCTCATATATTTTTATTTAAATAAAGACATATTTGTGTTAGTATTTATCTTCATTTTTGTATTAGAAAGTGTTTTTAATTGAAATTTTGAATAAAAAGGTAACTAATTTTTAGTATTATTGTAATACACACATTTTTCATTCAAACAAAGAAATTTATAATGTTGTTCATATTTATCTTTTTGTTTTGAGTAAATTACATTAACCCCCATTAAGATATTTGATTATGATACTTTATCATATTTTTATTCAAATATTACACTTTATCCCATTGACTTAAATATTAATTAAAAAAATGCTTAATGTTAATAGAATATTTATAAAAAGAATATTAAATCAATATTTTTCTCTAATTTTACATAAAAATTATATTTTAATTTAGTTAATCATCTTAAATAACTAATATTTTGATAAATTGTGTATTTTTAATTAAACAATTACATTTAATACAAAGTGTAAATTTAACAATATGTGTAATTATAAAAAAAAAATTAGTACAAACATAAAGGCATATTAAGAATAAGTTTAGTTAACAAAAAATAAGACTAAGCTCTTCATTTTTTTCTTAACTAAACTCACCCTATTGTTAAAATATTAAAATGTTGATATAATATTCTTTTTGTAAATATTTTATTAATATTTAGGCATATTCTTTTAATTAATATTTGAATAAATGGAGTAGAGTGTCATATTTGAGTTAAAATGAGATGAAGTATCATAATAAAATACCTTAAGGGTGATTAATATAATTTACTCTTTTGTTTTTGTATTGAAAAAAGTTTCACAATTTAAATTTTAAATTAAAGAGACACCTAATCTTTAATACTTTTATTGTATTACAAATTATTTTAAATATAAAAATATGAAAGAGTATACAGAGTATATAAAGTGTGCTTAGAGATTTTGTTTGCAAATATCTAAAGATTACTACAATCACATGCTGCGCCTGGTTCTTTTATTTCTGGATGCAGTTATTCTTGTGGTTAACTATTTCACGTTTGGGCTTAAATTTCGCATTGAAAGGGATCAATAAACCATCTAATTATCATATAATGTACATTATAATTAACTTCGAATGTTTATTTGGTTCAAATTAAAAACAAAAAAAGTGCCAAGTTGTGGGTAAATGTAAAATTAATGATAAAATGTGTGTGGTTAACAAAGTTTAATTTTGGATCACAGTCAGTGACTTGTTCCCATCCTCTTAGCCACATAGTCACTTGTTTTTATGCTTAAATATCTCCATCCAAAGATGCCCTTGTCAGAGCTTTTTCTTCAGAAATTTCTTGCAGCAGGCTACAAGTTAGGGACTGAACTTGTGCCCGGATTGAGGAAGTTTCTTCCCCATGAAACAAGGATAATGAGCAACAAAGCCCTCACACCCATGCAATGCAAAAGCAAATTAAAGACACACAGAAGAATATACAACCAATTGGCCAAAAGTTTCAAAAATAAAAAAAGTCAGATTCCTTCCTTGCCCACTTTTAGCTAAGATAGTGGTTAGGGGAAAGATGTCATGATCTATAGGGTTGATTTAGAACCTTGGCTGTCATTATTGTTTGCTTTTACAGTTGCATCTTCTGTTTACCTTTTACCTGCTTGTTTTTTTCTTAGTTGGATATTGTTTTTAAGTTTCTTTCTGAATATGTACAATTGATCCTTGTAGCTAGAGATGTATATACGATCATTGTGTTGTATCTTTCAAGACTTTGATCATACGCTAGTTCATATTTTTTCCTCCTCCTGGTTAGTGAATATAGCTTTCTATATATTAAAAAAAATATTTATGAAAATTATTTCTATTAAAGAAAAAGTTGAGATTTCTCTGTTGTCTGAATATAATGGTCTGGAATCAAACATGTGCATTCATTGTAAAGTAATATGGTACATTTACAATCATTTATCTATATATAATGCATAAATAACTGTACTTAAATAAATTTATTTTGCTTAATCTAATCTCACTTTTTTGCTTTCTTGAATCAATTAGCCTTTGTGATCTTCTATTTTAAATAAGATTGCGTACACATTGTATATATTTTTAGAGTTAGTAGAAAAATTATAATATCTTTTCTTTTTTAGACAAAAAAAATTCTCACAAACTAATTTATAAAATGCTCCACAAATTGATATGTAAGGTATTAAATTTGTTAGGCTAGTAAATTTACTAGTTTAAATTTTTTTAAGTAAAATTTTATAAATTTTAGTTTGTGAGTACAAAGAAACTATTTTTATAATTGAATCAATTATATATGAAAATAGATTCTCTTAACATTGAAAATTTTTTAATTTGATGATTTTAGGTAAAATGGAGAAAATACAGGGTGCTTTGCAGGGGAAACAGGATTCAAACTTTTGACCATAAAAGAGAAATGTTACACATCTGCAAGAACTAATCATGTAGCATTTCTCTCAAGTTTCCATAATATACTTCTGGAGTGGGCTGCTTTCATAACATCAACAAAGAATCATAAGAAGTAGTCCCTTTACGGTCTAACAATCAATGAGTCGGTATAGAACATCGCTCACTTTCACTACAGAAACGAGGCCTATGTCCCCTCCCCCACTGACTTACCAGACCCGCCTTGGAATTCAGTAACCCTACATAAAATTAATAGGAAGAATGAAAATTTTGCTCGGGCTGGTTGAACTTATTTCAATTGTACGTAATGTTAGCCATGAAAACGGTTGATTCAGTTTGTGTATGGCTAACACATTAACCACCCGTGGAACATTGTTAACCTTTTTTTCGTTAACGCACCTAGACTGGAAATAAGTTTAACAAGACTGAATTTTCAAAGTACAAAAAGAAAAATTCTTAGCACAAAAATCATATTGGAAACCCATTAACCCCCCACAACACAGCTAATAGAAAAAATTGAGTTAGCTTACCTGGGTTTCATAACCCCAAAGGTACGAAAATTTTATAAAGATAAAAACTTGAATGAATTTCGCTTCTCACAAATTCAATAGAAACCAAACAGAATTCCAAAAGGTTAAAGACTTGCCACGAATTAGAAACTTGGCGTGGATGACCAACGTACCTTCGGTTGAGGTCGTCATCAGCTGGGCGCGACGCCGCACGTGAGCGGCCTATTTGTTCCCTGTGAACTTATTTCTCAAATACGAAGAGGTGGAACTCAGAGCCAGAAGTCAGAACCGTCCGCAGAGCTTCCCAGTCCCTCTGCGGCTCTGCGCGCTATTGTTCAAGAACTAAGCAGAAGGAGAGGAAGGTGACCACTTCAATTTTTCTCTTTCCGTTATCTATTGTTTTTAACGTTTTAAATTATGGCACCAATTTACAAAATTTTGGATTTGAATTAAAAATCAGACCTTTTGTTGTATTTAGATTTTTTAGCATTTTTATTTTTTAATTTTTATAAAATTTTAATTTTATAATTTAATATATAAATTTCACATTTTATTTATTATTTTTTTCTCTTAATTTTATATCCTTTTCTTATTCATTATTCTTTACCGACCTTAAAAAAAAGTCTTTGTTACATGAAGATATTAGAGTTGTACGAAAAATGTTTTATATTTTTATTTTTATAAATGTTTTATATTTTTCTCTTAATTAAATTTTATAATTTAATTTATAAATTATATTAGTTATAAATTATAAATATTAAATAAAAATAAATTTATAATAATAACTGGACCATACTGTTTGATTAATATTCTGGCTGTGACTTTCAAAGTTTTTATTTGATTGTCATTTCTTGTAGGAAATTAGACGCTAGTCTGCATTTTTATATCTAAAGAATGGAATTAAAATTAATTTGTTAAAAATTTTAAAGCAGTTTTATCTTTTTTGTAAAAATTTAGAAAAATAGACAAAGTACTTTATTATTAAAACAGTGTCTGCCATAACGAATAATAAATGAATTGATAATAAAATTGGCATGTTGATTGTGGAGTGATATGATTACAAACTTGTTAGTGTGATGATTAATTAATTATATCACTGCTTTATTTTTGTGTTCAACAAATTGCAAAGATATAATTAACTCATTGTTACTTAAAGTAGATCATGTCAGAATTTTTAAAGATCTAATTGAGTCAACTTAATTAAGGTATATATGCCAAATTAGAGGTTCAACACTTTGTATTTGTCTTTTAACTTAATTTTTTTTTTTCATTAAATCCAAGTGGAACTACTTAAATTAGAAGAGATGCATTAGTAGTGTGTGCATAATTTATTGCTAGAATGAGCAAGGTCTTGTATTAAATTTTTAATGATTTATATGATTTAGACCACCATGGAGTCTAAGGTTTGAATTTAAAGTTTTCTTGTTATTACTGCTAAATAGAAATTACTGAGGAATAGTATGAAAAAAAATTAAAAAATATTTTAATAATTTACAAGGTCAAGCAACTAAGCACCAATGAAATGATCAAAGTCTTATTTATGAATTGTGAGTATAAATAGAATTGACTCCAATTATACAAATTTATTATAAGAGTAATGATATAGGTATAAATAAATTTTATATTCTAACAATACCATTTTTTACATTCTTAATTTTTTTTATTTCGTACTTTTAAAATGTTAGACTATTATTTAAAATAAAGAGAATATTTTATTTTATAAAATATAAATAAATAATTATTAATAAAAATAATTACTAAAATAAATTATCTTAAATTTATAAGTTATTATTTATTTATATTTTATAAAATAAAATATATTCCTTATTTTAAAGTATTTAAATCCCAACATTTTTATCTCACAATACGTGCGGGGACAATATCCAACCCCACATACTACGATCATTTCCCTTATTACGATATGCAGCTTTGTGGACTCTTAGATTTAAAGTAGTGTCAATTATTGCTTATATTAAGTGAATTATATACCTCTTTTAACTAATCTTAGGGCCATACATTTTTTAATATTTAACTTATAAATATAAGGGGTTCAAAATATTTTGCTGATGGAGACATTGTTAAAATATTAATCACCAAAGTGAAAAGACGAAAGAAAATAGCCAAATTTTCATTTGCAATGTTACAAGTCAATTTCATTTCCTTTTCCCTTTTCCCATTTTTCATACAAATGGAACAGAGATGAAAGCAACAGAGCCAACTGTATCAAAACAGTCCATCAGCTGCGGAAATAAAATTTGACAGAATAAATTGCGGAGGTAATGAAGATGGCCTTAGTTCTAGGCAAAAACCCTGAGCCAGACATATGTTCGTTTTCGGAACTGGAGACAGGAGAGACGGGCAGGTAGAATAAGGTTAAAACTCAAACCCAAAATGCACGGCAGTGCCTCAACTTCTAATACAGACACTCATCTTCACTAGAAAAGATTTTTTTTTTGTTTGTTTATTGTTGTTTTTTTTGTTTATTTCCACGAAATAATACATAATTTGTACAAAATTTAATCACAATCATTCAATTAATGAGACCCACAGTTAACTGCTATGATCAAATTTTATACAATCTGTGGCGTGTTATCTCGTCTTAAAAGCATTTCTGTAATTTCTGGAATTAAATATCAATCGACAAATCAAATAGATGAAAGAAAATAGACAAATTTTCATTTCATCATTTCATTTCCACTATTACGACAACGTTAGCCGCGCTTCTCTGTTTGTAGTTTGTCAGTCAATTTCATTTTATTTTCCATTTCCTCATTTTTCACACAAATAGACAAAAGATGATTTGGGGACGTAGTGAAGAAAGCCTCATTTGCAGGCAAAGTCCCGAAACAAACCTATGGTCGTTTTTGCCACGGAATTGGAGAGAGATGCAGAGAGTCAGGCTGAAACTCACCCCAAATGCACGACAGTGCCTAAATGTCTAATACAGACAGTTTTTCATCTTCACTAGAAAAGATTTTTCGTTTGTTCAGCCTGTTAAAAGTCATTGCATGTGCTTTGACGGGTCTGTACAAGCCTTCAGTATAAAACTTGACTTTGGCCTGCTTCACTCTACAACATAATTTTGAGCTTAATTTATCTGATATACTATGGGGCTATTGTGGTTTCTTGCTTTATCAATGCAGTGTCTCTTGCTTTGTTCACTCTTCACTTTCACTCTTACTAATTGTTTTTCTTATGTGCAGCATGCACAATGTCATGAAGGTGAAAGTGATGCCTTGTTGCAATTTAAGGAAAGCTTTGTCATTAGTAAGTCCGCTTCTTCTAATCCTTTCAGTTATCCTAAAGTAGCATCTTGGATGCAAAACACTAGCTGCTGCTTGCGGGATGGCGTTGAATGTGACGAGTTTACAGGTTATGTGATTGGCCTTGATCTTAGTAGTAGCCAACTCTATGGTCATATGAACTCCAATAGCAGTCTTTCTCACCTTCCTTACCTTGAAAAGCTAAATCTTGCTGATAATGACTTCAATTACTCTCAAATCCCATTCCGGTTTGGTGATCTTTCAATGCTAAAATATCTGAATCTCTCATCATCCAAAATTTCAGGTGAAATCCCAGCTGAAATTTCACAACTGTCCAAACTGTTGCATCTTGATCTAACCTGTGATTATTTTGTTCCATGTCCTCAAACCAATTTCTTGCATTTTAAGAATCACAATTTCAGAAGCTTAACTCAAAACTTAACTAACCTTGAGATACTCTCTCTTGGTTATGTTAGGATTTCATCTTCAATTCCTGAAACACTTGCAAATTTATTTTCTTTGAAATATCTAGATCTCTTCAGTAGTGAAGTGTATGGTGAATTTCCCATTAGAATATTTCATCTCCCAAACTTGGGATTTCTAAATGTGGGATATAACCAGGATCTCACTGGTTATTTGCCTGAGTTTCACTCTACTATACCTCTCCATTATTTAATGCTTGACAAGACAAGCTTTCGTGGGAATCTACCGGCATCCATTGGAAACCTTAATGCTTTGAACATGTTATCAGTGAGGCAATGCAAATTTTCTGGGTCCATTCCTTCTTCGATGAGCAACCTAACCCAACTCATGTATTTAGACCTAGGATATAACAAATTTAAGGGCAACCTTACCTCATCCCTGTCAAACCTTACCCAATTAATTAGACTGTCTGTTGGCGGCAATGAACTTACTAGTGTGACCGTTTCATGGATTGGTAAGCTAACAAGACTCCAATATTTGGGACTACGCACAGTGAATATAGGCAGCCAAATCCCAACCTCTTTTGCAAATCTCACCCTAATGGTTGCATTGGACATGGGATACAGTAATCTGCTTGGCCAAATTCCATCTTGGATAATGAACCTAACCAACTTATATTATCTGAACCTTGCAGGCAACAAGCTTCTGGGCCAAATTCCATATTCTCTCTTCGCACTAGAGAATGTTAGTGTTCTTTATCTATGCGAAAATCTCTTGACAGGACAATTAGAGCTTGACATCTTTTTGAATCTAAAAAGGTTAAGCATTCTTTGTTTATCAGATAACAATTTCTCGGTACTCACCAGAGCGAGTTCATACAACTCAACTCTTTCAAAGAATATTCAAGACTTAGAATTGGGTTATTGCAACATAACTGAGTTTCCAAATGTTCTAAAAGACCAAGATGAGTTGGAAATTCTTGACTTGTCCTACAATAGTATACATGATGCAATACCTAGTTGGATGTGGAGTAAGAAAGATCTTTGGTGGTTTGATGTTTCCAACAATTTGTTGATAGGGGAAATTTCTCCATTGATTTGCAATCTGAGATCACTTCAAGTACTTGATTTGTCCTTTAACAACTTAACTGGTATCATCCCACCATGTTTGGGAAGCTTTCTCCAAAATCTAATGTCTCTAAAGCTCCGAAGTAACAAACTATTTGGCATTATTCCTCCAACATATATGGAAGGAAGTACTCTTAAGATGATTGATTTAGGCCAAAACAATTTGCAAGGCCAGTTGCCCAAAGCGTTGGTCAATTGTACAATGCTAGAATATCTTGATGTCAGTAATAACCAGATCAATGATTCTTTCCCATTTTGGTTGGGAACTCTACCTGAGTTCAAAGTTCTTGTGTTGCGTTCTAATAAATTTTCAGGATTTATAAGGAGCCTAAGGACACGTACATTTCCCAAGTTGCACATCATTGATCTTTCTCGAAATAATTTCTCAGGAAGCATCCCTTCAGAAATCATTCAGAATTGGGCATCAATGAGAGCTTCTAGCATGAATCAACTGAAGTATGAGCATTGGTATCACTACTACAAGCAGATTGGAGACTATTGGGGTGTAAATCATCCTTATTCATTTTCAATTAATAACAAAGGTATGCTGATGGTTTATGAGAGGCTCCAACAATTTTACTTCTTCATAGCTATTGATCTCTCAAATAACAAATTGGATGGAGAAATTCCAGATGTCATTGGAGACTTGAAGGGGCTTATTTTGCTTAACTTGTCCCATAACATGTTTACTGGTGGCATTCCATCTTCCTTAGGAAGGCTTTGCCAACTTGAAGCATTGGACGTTTCTCACAACAATCTATCTGGTAGGATCCCCCAACAACTAACAGAACTCACCTTTCTTGAATTCTTTGATGTGTCCTTTAATCGTCTCTCAGGCCCTATACCACAAGGTATGCAATTTGGCACCTTCCAAAGCAGTTCATTTGAGGGAAACCAAGGACTATGTGGGAATCCATTGTTGAAGAAATGTAAGGATCAGACGAAGTCCTCATCCGCACCAATATCAGTCTCTGATGATAAGCAAGACTCAGGATCTCTCATTGATTTTGGCTGGAAGGTAGTTTTGATTGGTTATGGGTGTGGTCTTGTTCTAGGACTAGTGATTGGAAGCACTGTGAGTTTGGAGAAGCATCTTAAGAGAAGATGAAAAATAAAATATCAGGGATTTGATGGGCGACATGATATAATCCTTATGTCTCTCTCCACATTTGTGACCTTGTATCTGTTTGGTTTCCATTGTTATCATATTTTTCTTTTTGATTGATTGTTGAATAGTGTGTAGATGGTTTTGTTTCCCCTAAATACTACTATCTTGTATGCCTATTTGCCAGCTTTAAATTATAGAAATTGGATGTTTATCAATCAATGTTCACAAGCTGCTACAACACTGACTTGGTTTTTGCCTTTTACTTTGTTTCATATATGTCCTCATTTTCCTAAAGGATTGACAGATTTTGAAGTGCATATAAATGTGTGTCAAGTTGATAAAAATGAAAATTTCCATTTCATAATAATTTAAGTAATATTTGAAACTGATATGAGAATACAATTGATGCTTATTACTTATAACTTTTTTGGCATCATAAAACATCTTATTAAAAAATAGATTCAAATATACAAGTAAAATTACTTTTAAATGCATGAGAGATTGTAAATGTGAGAAATGAGAGGAAGAATAGGTGTGGTCAGAAGTGGACTTAGGTCACTGAAGTGATAATTTATCAATGAAATTTATACTATAAATCCTAAGTTCTAACTTCAAAATAAAAGAAAAAAAAAGAAGAAAATTATGGGTGTTACGTGCCTTCATAGTTTGTCAGTCAATTTCATTTCATTTTCCATGTCCTCATTTTTCACACAAATAGACCAAAGATGATTGGGATACGTAATGAAGAAAGTCTCATTTGTAAGCAAAAGTCCCGAAACAGACCTATGGTCGTTTTCGCCACGGAATTGGAGAGAGATGCAGAGAGTGAAGCTAAAACTCACCCAAAATGCAGGACGGTGCCTCAATTTCTAACACAGGCAGTTTTATTTTTTATTTTTTAGTAACCCAGAAACTAATTGTATCCTCAATTAATTTCCCAATCACTTTTAGTAAATGTGAATTCGGTACAAAATAATTCTAAGTATAAGAAGAGTTATACTCACTTAAGATATTTTTTTCCAAGACATCCACTATTATTATAGAGAGAATACCAAAATGACGTAGGAGACGAGGTAAGAAAAGAGTCTGGTAAGTCAAATATAAGGATGGGTAAGAGCGAAAGATTTCAAAATTCGAAACCCTTCCACATAGTTATCAATTGATACTCCTTATGAATTAACAGTTTAAATGGACTTCACAATATGTACGAATTGGACTCCAATAGTGAAAACATATTATGAATATTATGATAAACTAGTTAAAAATTTAGAATATCAATTATTGCTTGTATCAAGAGTGTTACATAATTTTTTTAATAATTTTAGGACCATATTTTTTTTAATTAATATCAGTGGCCAACCCAAATAGAGGAAAGAAAATAGCCAAATTTTCATTTCATCATTTCATTTGTATTACGACAACGTTGGCAGCGCTTCTCTGTTCGTAGTTATAAATTATAAATATTAAATAAAAATAAATTTATAAGAATAACTGGACCATACTATTTGATTAATATTCTGGCTGTGCCTTTCAAAGTTTTAATTTCATTGTAATTTCTCGTAGAAAATTAGACGCTAGTTTGCATTTTTATATCTAAAGAATGGAATTAAAATTAATTTGTTAAAAAATTTAAAGCAGTTTTATCTTTTTTATAAAAATTTAGAAAAATAAACAAAGTACTTTATTATTAAAACAGTGTCTGCCATAACGAATAATAAATGAATTGATAATAAAATTGGCATGTTGATGTGGAGTGATATGATTACAAACTTGTTAGTGTGATGGTTAATTAATTATATCACTGCTTTATTTTTGTGTTCAACAAATTGCAAAGACAT
Organism: Dicorynia guianensis; assembly: GCA_037013595.1. NCBI lineage: Eukaryota > Viridiplantae > Streptophyta > Magnoliopsida > Fabales > Fabaceae > Dicorynia > Dicorynia guianensis. The sequence goes on from JASUAB010000005.1 coordinate 32,921,194, forward strand.
AATTAACTCATTGTTACTTAAAGTAGATCAAGTCAGAATTTTTAAAGATCTAGTTGAGTCAACTTAATTAAGGTATGTATGCCAAATTAGAGGTTCAACACTTTGTATTTGTCTTTTAACTTAACATTGTTTTTTTTTTTTCATTAAATCCAAGTGGAACTTCTTAAACTAGAAGAGATAAATTAGTAGTTTGTGCATAATTTATTGCTAGAATGAGCAAGCTCTTGCATTAAATTTTTAATGATTTATATGACTTAGTCCACCATGGAGTCTAAGGTTTGAATTCAAAGTTTTCTTGTTGTTACTGCTAAATAGAAATTAATGAGGAATAGTCTGAAAAAAATTAAAAAATATTTTAATAATTTACAAGCTCAAGCAACTAAGCACCAATGAAATGATCAAAGTCTTATTTATGAATTGTGAGTACAAATAGACTTGACTCCAATTATACAAATTTATTATAAGAGTAATGATATAGATATAAACAAATTTTATATTCTAACAATACAATTTTTTATATTCTTAATTTTTTTTATTTTGTACTTTTAAAATTTTAGACTATCTTTTAAAATAAAGACTATATTTTATTTTATAAAATATAAATAAATAATCATTAATAAAAATAATTAATAATATAAATTATCTTAAATTTATAAGTTATTATTTATTTATTTATATTTTATAAAATAAAATATATTCCTTATTTTAAAATATTTAAATCCCAACATTTTTATCTCACAATACGTGCGGGGACAATATCCAACCCCACATGCTACGATCATTTCCCTTATTACGATATGCAGCTTTGTGGACTCTCAGATTTAGGGTAGTATCAATTATTGCTTATATTAAGTGAATTATATACCTCTTTTAACTAATCTTAGGGCCATACATTTTTTAATATTTAACTTATAAATATAAGGGGTTCAAAATATTTTGCTGATGGAGACATTGTTAAAATATTAATCACCAAAGTGAAAAGACGAAAGAAAATAGCCAAATTTTCATTTGCAATGTAACAAGTCAATTTCATTTCCTTTTCCCTTGCCCCATTTTTCATACAAATGGAACAAAGATGAAAGCAACAGAGCCAACTGTATCAAAACAGTCCATCAGCTGCGGAAATAAAATTTGACAGAATAAATTGCGGAGGTAATGAAGATGGCCTTAGTTGTAGGCAAAAACCCTGAACCAGACATATGATCGTTTTCGGAACTGGAGACAGGAGAGACGGGCAGGTAGAATAAGGCTAAAACTCAAACCCAAAATGCACGGCAGTGCCTCAACTTCTAATACAGACACTCATCTTCACTAGAAAAGATTTTTTTTTGTTTGTTTTTTTTGTTTATTTACACGAAATAATACATAATTTGTACAAAATTTAATCACAATCATTCAATTAATGAGACCCACAGTTAACTGCTATGATCAAATTTTATACAATCTGTGGCGTGTTATCTCGTCTTAAAAGCATTTCTGTAATTTCTGGAATTAAATATCAATCGACAAATCAAATAGATGAAAGAAAATAGCCAAATTTTCATTTCATCATTTCATTTGCACTATTACGACAACGCTAGCCGCGCTTCTCTGTTTGTAGTTTGTCAGTCAATTGCATTTCATTTTCCATTTCCTCACTTTTCACACAAATAGACAAAAGATGATTTGGGGACGTCGTGAAGAAAGCCTCATTTGCAGGCAAAGTCCCGAAACAGACCTATGGTCGTTTTTGCCACGGAATTGGAGAGAGATGCAGAGAGTCACGCTGAAACTCACCCCAAATGCACGACAGTGCCTAAATGTCTAATACAGACAGTTTTTCATCGTCACTAGAAAAGATTTTTGTTTATTCAGCCTGTTAAAAGTCATTGCATGTGCTTTGACGGGTCTGCACAAGCCTTCAGTATAAAACTTGACTTTGGCCTGCTTCACTCTACAACATAATTTTGAGCTTAATTTATCTGATATACTATGGGGCTATTGTGGTTTCTTGCTTTATCAATGCAGTGTCTCTTGCTTTGTTCACTCTTCACTTTCACTCTTACTAATTGTTTTTCTTATGTGCAGCATGCACAATGTCATGAAGGTGAAAGTGATGCCTTGTTGCAATTTAAGGAAAGCTTTGTCATTAGTAAGTCCGCTTCTTCTAATCCTTTCAGTTATCCTAAAGTAGCATCTTGGATGCAAAACACTAGCTGCTGCTTGTGGGATGGCGTTGAATGTGACGAGTTTACAGGTTATGTGATTGGCCTTGATCTTAGTAGTAGCCAACTCTATGGTCATATGAACTCCAATAGCAGTCTTTCTCACCTTCCTTACCTTGAAAAGCTAAATCTTGCTGATAATGACTTCAATTACTCTCAAATCCCATTCCGGTTTGGTGATCTTTCAGGGCTAAAATATCTGAATCTCTCATCATCCAAAATTTCAGGTGAAATCCCAGCTGAAATTTCACAACTGTCCAAACTGCTGCATCTTGATCTAACCTGTGATTATTTAGTTCCATGTCCTCAAACCAATTTCTTGCATTTTAAGAATCACAATTTCAGAAGCTTAACTCAAAACTTAACTAACCTTGAGATACTCTCTCTTGGTTATGTTAGGATTTCATCTCCAATTCCTGAAACACTTGCAAATTTATCTTCTTTGAAATATCTAGATCTCTTCAGTAGTGAAGTGTATGGTGAATTTCCCATTAGAATATTTCATCTCCCAAACTTGGGATTTCTAAATGTGGGATATAACCAGGATCTCACTGGTTATTTGCCTGAGTTTCACTCTACTATACCTCTCCATTATTTAATGCTTGACAAGACAAGCTTTCGTGGGAATCTACCGGCATCCATTGGAAACCATAATGCTTTGAACATGTTATCAGTGAGGCAATGCAAATTTTCTGGGTCCATTCCTTCTTCGATTAGCAACCTAACCCAACTCATGTATTTAGACCTAGGATATAACAAATTTAAGGGCAACCTTACCTCATCCCTGTCAAACCTTACCCAATTAATTAGACTGTCTGTTGGCGGCAATGAACTTACTAGTGTGACCGTTTCATGGATTGGTAAGCTAACAAGACTCCAATATTTGGGACTACGCACAGTGAATATAGGCAGCCAAATCCCAACCTCTTTTGCAAATCTCACCCTAATGGTTGCATTGGACATGGGATACAGTAATCTGCTTGGCCAAATTCCATCTTGGATAATGAACCTAACCAACTTATATTATCTGAACCTTGCAGGCAACAATCTTCTGGGCCAAATTCCATATTCTCTCTTCGCACTAGAGAATGTTAGTGTTCTTTATCTATGCGAAAATCTCTTGACAGGACAATTAGAGCTTGACATCTTTTTGAATCTAAAAAGGTTAAGCATTCTTTGTTTATCAGATAACAATTTCTCGGTACTCACCAGAGCGAGTTCATACAACTCAACTCTTTCAAAGAATATTCAAGACTTAGAATTGGGTTATTGCAACATAACTGAGTTTCCAAATGTTCTAAAAGACCAAGATGAGTTGGAAATTCTTGACTTGTCCTACAATAGTATACATGATGCAATACCTAGTTGGATGTGGAGTAAGAAAGATCTTTGGTGGTTTGATGTTTCCAACAATTTGTTGATAGGGGAAATTTCTCCATTGATTTGCAATCTGAGATCACTTCAAGTACTTGATTTGTCCTTTAACAACTTAACTGGTATCATCCCACCATGTTTGGGAAGCTTTCTCCAAAATCTAATGTCTCTAAAGCTCCGAAGTAACAAACTATTTGGCATTATTCCTCCAACATATATGGAAGGAAGTACTCTTAAGATGATTGATTTAGGCCAAAACAATTTGCAAGGCCAGTTGCCCAAAGCGTTGGTCAATTGTACAATGCTAGAATATCTTGATGTCAGTAATAACCAGATCAATGATTCTTTCCCATTTTGGTTGGGAACTCTACCTGAGTTCAAAGTTCTTGTGTTGCGTTCTAATAAATTTTCAGGATTTATAAGGAGCCTAAGGACACGTACATTTCCCAAGTTGCACATCATTGATCTTTCTCGAAATAATTTCTCAGGAAGCATCCCTTCAGAAATCATTCAGAATTGGGCATCAATGAGAGCTTCTAGCATGAATCAACTGAAGTATGAGCATTGGTATCACTACTACAAGCAGATTGGAGACTATTGGGGTGTAAATCATCCTTATTCATTTTCAATTAATAACAAAGGTATGCTGATGGTTTATGAGAGGCTCCAACAATTTTACTTCTTCATAGCTATTGATCTCTCAAATAACAAATTGGATGGAGAAATTCCAGATGTCATTGGAGACTTGAAGGGGCTTATTTTGCTTAACTTGTCCCATAACATGTTTACTGGTGGCATTCCATCTTCCTTAGGAAGGCTTTGCCAACTTGAAGCATTGGACGTTTCTCACAACAATCTATCTGGTAGGATCCCCCAACAACTAACAGAACTCACCTTTCTTGAATTCTTTGATGTGTCCTTTAATCGTCTCTCAGGCCCTATACCACAAGGTATGCAATTTGGCACCTTCCAAAGCAGTTCATTTGAGGGAAACCAAGGACTATGTGGGAATCCATTGTTGAAGAAATGTAAGGATCAGACGAAGTCCTCATCCGCACCAATATCAGTCTCTGATGATAAGCAAGACTCAGGATCTCTCATTGATTTTGGCTGGAAGGTAGTTTTGATTGGTTATGGGTGTGGTCTTGTTCTAGGACTAGTGATTGGAAGCACTGTGAGTTTGGAGAAGCATCTTAAGAGAAGATGAAAAATAAAATATCAGGGATTTGATGGGCGACATGATATAATCCTTATGTCTCTCTCCACATTTGTGACCTTGTATCTGTTTGGTTTCCATTGTTATCATATTTTTCTTTTTGATTGATTGTTGAATAGTGTGTAGATGGTTTTGTTTCCCCTAAATACTACTATCTTGTATGCCTATTTGCCAGCTTTAAATTATAGAAATTGGATGTTTATCAATCAATGTTCACAAGCTGCTACAACACTGACTTGGTTTTTGCCTTTTACTTTGTTTCATATATGTCCTCATTTTCCTAAAGGATTGACAGATTTTGAAGTGCATATAAATGTGTGTCAAGTTGATAAAAATGAAAATTTCCATTTCATAATAATTTAAGTAATATTTGAAACTGATATGAGAATACAATTGATGCTTATTACTTATAACTTTTTTGGCATCATAAAACATCTTATTAAAAAATAGATTCAAATATACAAGTAAAATTACTTTTAAATGCATGAGAGATTGTAAATGTGAGAAATGAGAGGAAGAATAGGTGTGGTCAGAAGTGGACTTAGGTCACTGAAGTGATAATTTATCAATGAAATTTATACTATAAATCCTAAGTTCTAACTTCAAAATAAAAGAAAAAAAAAGAAGAAAATTATGGGTGTTACGTGCCTTCATAGTTTGTCAGTCAATTTCATTTCATTTTCCATGTCCTCATTTTTCACACAAATAGACCAAAGATGATTGGGATACGTAATGAAGAAAGTCTCATTTGTAAGCAAAAGTCCCGAAACAGACCTATGGTCGTTTTCGCCACGGAATTGGAGAGAGATGCAGAGAGTGAAGCTAAAACTCACCCAAAATGCAGGACGGTGCCTCAATTTCTAACACAGGCAGTTTTATTTTTTATTTTTTAGTAACCCAGAAACTAATTGTATCCTCAATTAATTTCCCAATCACTTTTAGTAAATGTGAATTCGGTACAAAATAATTCTAAGTATAAGAAGAGTTATACTCACTTAAGATATTTTTTTCCAAGACATCCACTATTATTATAGAGAGAATACCAAAATGACGTAGGAGACGAGGTAAGAAAAGAGTCTGGTAAGTCAAATATAAGGATGGGTAAGAGCGAAAGATTTCAAAATTCGAAACCCTTCCACATAGTTATCAATTGATACTCCTTATGAATTAACAGTTTAAATGGACTTCACAATATGTACGAATTGGACTCCAATAGTGAAAACATATTATGAATATTATGATAAACTAGTTAAAAATTTAGAATATCAATTATTGCTTGTATCAAGAGTGTTACATAATTTTTTTAATAATTTTAGGACCATATTTTTTTTAATTAATATCAGTGGCCAACCCAAATAGAGGAAAAAAAAAATAGCCAAATTTTCATTTCATCATTTCATTTGCATTACGACAACGTTAGCAGCGCTTCTCTGTTCGTAGTTTCTAAGTCAATTTCATTTTCTTTTCCCTTTCCCCATTTTTTCATACAAAAATACCTGAGATGATACCACAGAGCCAAGTGTCCCTATTAGGAGCATGAGGGTCAAGACTCAAAAGAGATGTTAATGAGGTTCAAAACCCATAGGTCCTCAGGTCAGCCTAAGTCAGCAAGTAGATAGCTGGCAGTAGTTAATTACAAACCTGGTAATTGGGATCACGTTGAAAGGAAGCAGAACTGTATTTAGGAAGAAGTGGAAAGTGACGTGAGAGAGGGGGCATATGAGGATTTAGTTGCCATCTTGCTTAGGTAGCAAGTGCTCTGGGCACAGGGAGTGATTATTCTCGGAGAGACGGAGAGATTCTTGAGAGGTAGCTTTGCTGTCCTCTGTCGTGTGTATAGATTCTTATCATTTATTTTTCTGCCTTCTGTTATCCACAGGAATTGCCATTCCTCTACTAGGAACAGGCTCTGTCTTTCTTTTGTATTTGCCTTCTAATACAGCCAGAATTGTTGTAAGTACTTGAGTCCTATCAATATGAAATCAGTCCATCAACTTCGTCAAAAATTGCGGAGGCAATTTAGATAGTCTCGTTTGCAGGAAAAAGTCAAAAATTGCGGAGGTAATGAAGATAGTCTCGTTTGCGGGAAAAAGTCAACAATTGCGGAGGTAAAGAAGATAGTCTCGTTTGCAGGAAAAAGTCCTGAAACAGAACTATGGTCGTTTTTGCCACGGAATTGGAGAGAGACGCAGAGAGTCAGGCTGAAACTCACCCAAAATGCACGACGGTGCCTAAATGTCTAATACAGGCAGTTTTTCATCTTCACTAGAAAAGATTTTTTGTTTGTTCAGCCTGATAAAAGTCATTGCATGTCCTTTGACGTGTCTGCACAAGCCTTCAGTATAAAACTAGACTTTGGCCTGCTTCACTCTACAACATAATTTTGAGCTCAAATTATCTGATATACTATGGGGCTATTGTGGTTTCTTGCTTTATCAATGCAGTGTCTCTTGCTTTGTTCACTCTTCACTTTCACTGTTACTAATTGTTTTCCTTACGTGCAGCAAGCACAATGTCATGAAGGTGAAAGTGATGCCTTGCTGCAATTTAAGGAAAGCTTTGTCATTAGTAAGTCCGCTTCTTCTAATCCTTTCAGTTATCCTAAGGTAGCATCTTGGATGCAAAACACTAGCTGCTGCTTGTGGGATGGCGTTGAATGTGACGAGTTTACAGGTTATGTGATTGGCCTTGATCTTAGTAGTAGCCAACTCTATGGTCATATGAACTCCAATAGCAGTCTTTCTCACCTTCCTTACCTTGAAAAGCTAAATCTTGCTGATAATGACTTTAATTACTCTCAAATCCCATTCCGGTTTGGTGATCTTTCAAGGCTAAAATATCTGAACCTCTCATCATCCAAAATTTCAGGTGAAATCCCAGCTGAAATTTCACAACTGTCCAAACTGTTGCATCTTGACCTAACCTGTGATTATTTAGTTCCATGTCCTCAAACCAATTTCTTGCATTTTAAGAATCACAATTTCAGAAGCTTAACTCAAAACTTAACTAACCTTGAGATACTCTCTCTTCGCTACGTTAGGATTTCATCTTCAATTCCTGAAACACTTGCAAATTTGTCTTCTTTGAAATATCTAGATCTCTTCAGTAGTGAAGTGTATGGTGAATTTCCCATTAGAATATTTCATCTCCCAAACTTGGAATTTCTAAATGTGGGATATAACCAGGATCTCACTGGTTATTTGCCTGAGTTTCCCTCTACTATACCTCTCCATTATTTAAGGCTTGAAAAGACAAGTTTGCATGGGAATCTACCGGCATCCATTGGAAACCTTAATGCTTTGAACGTGTTATCAGTGAGGCAATGCAAATTTTCTGGGTCCATTCCTTCTTCAGTTAGCAACCTCACCCAGCTCGTGTATTTAGACCTAGGATATAACAAATTTAGGGGCAACCTTACTTCATCCTTGTCAAACCTTACCCAATTAATTGGCTTGTTTGTTGGTGGCAATGAACTTTCTAGTGTGACCATTTCATGGATTGGTAAGCTAACAAGACTCCAATATTTGGATCTACGCACATTGAATACAGGCAGCCAGATCCCAAACTCTTTTGCAAATCTCACTCAAATAGCTGCATTGGACATGGAATATAGTAATCTGCATGGCCAAATTCCATCTTGGATAATGAACTTAACAAACTTATATTATCTGAACCTTTTAGGCAACAAGCTTCTGGGCCAAATTCCACATTCTATCTTTGCACTGAAGAATCTCAGTGTTCTTGGTCTCAACGAAAATCTCTTGACAGGACAATTAGAGCTCGACATGTTTTTGAATCTCAAAAGGTTAAGCAGTCTTGATTTATCAGATAATAATTTCTCAGTATTCACCAGACCTAGTTCGTACAACTCAACACTTTCAAAGAATATTCAAGAGTTAGAATTGGGTTCTTGCAACATAAATGAGTTTCCAAATGTTCTAAAAGACCAAGATGAGCTGGAAATTCTTGACTTGTCCTACAATAGAATACATGATGCAATACCCAGTTGGATGTGGAGTAAGAACGATCTTTGGTATTTCGATGTTTCCCACAATTCGTTGACAGGGGAAATTTCTCCATTGATTTGCAATCTGAGATCACTTCAATTACTTGATTTGTCTTTTAACAACTTAACTGGCATCATCCCACCATGTTTGGGAAGCCTTCTCCAAAATCTAACGTCTCTAAAGCTCCGAAGTAACAAACTGTTTGGCATCATTCCTCCAACATATATGGAAAGAAATGCTCTTAAGATGATTGATTTAGGCCAAAACAATTTGGAGGGCCAGTTGCCCAAAGCATTGGTCAATTGCAGCATGCTAGAATATATTGATGTCAGCAATAACCAGATAAATGATTCTTTCCCATTTTGGTTGGGAACTCTACCTGAGTTCAAAGTTCTTGTGTTGCGTTCTAATAAATTTTCGGGAGTCATAAGGAGCCCAAGGACATGTACATTTCCCAAGTTGCACATCATTGATCTTTCTCGAAATAATTTCTCAGGAAGCATCCCTTCAGAAATCATTCAGAATTGGGCATCAATGAGAGCTTCTAGCATGAATCAGCTGAAGTATGAGCATTGGTATCACTACTACAAGCAGATTGGAGACTATTGGGGTGTAAATCATCCTTATTCGTTTTCAATTAATAACAAAGGTATGTTGATGGTTTATGAGAGGCTCCAACAATTTTACTTCTTCATAGCCATTGATCTCTCAAATAACAAATTTGATGGAGAAATTCCAGATGTCATTGGAGACTTGAAGGGGCTTGTTTTAATTAACTTGTCCCATAACATGTTTACTGGTGGCATTCCATCTTCCTTAGGAACACTTTGGCAACTTGAAGCATTGGACGTTTCTCACAACAATCTGTCTGGTAGGATCCCTCAACAACTAACAGAACTCACCTTTCTTGAATTCTTTGATGTGTCCTTTAATCGTCTCTCAGGGCCTATACCACAAGGTACACAATTTGGCACCTTCCAAAGTAGTTCGTTTGAGGGAAACCAAGGACTATGTGTGAAAAAATTGTTGAAGAAATGTGAGGATCAGACGAGGTCCTCATCAGCACTAGTATCCACCTCTGATGCTGAGCAAGACTCAGGATCTCTCTTTGACTTTGGCTGGAAGGTAGTTCTGATCGGTTATGGGTGTGGACTTGTTGTAGGGTTGGTGATTGGAAGCATTGTGAGTTTGGAGAAGCATTTTAAGAGAAGATGAAAAATAAAAGATCAAGGATTTAATGGGCGACATGATATAATCCTTTTGTCTTTCCACGTTTGTGACCTTGTATCTGTGTGGTTTCCACTGTTATCATATTTTTCTTTTTAATTGATTGTTGAATAGTGTGTAGATGGTTTTGTTTCCCCTAAATACTGCTATCTTGTATGCCTATTTGCCAGCTTTAAATTATAGAAATCGGATGTTTATCAATCAATGTTCACAAGCTGCTATAATACTTAGTTTTTGCCTTTTACTTTGTTTCATATATGTCCTCATTTTCCTAAAGGATTGACAGATTTTGAAGTGCATATAAATGTGTGTCAACCTGATAAAAATGAAAATTTCCATTTCGTAATAATTTAAGTAATAATTGAAACTGATATGAGAATACAATTGATGCTTATTACTTATAACTTTTTTGGCATCATAAAATATCTTATTATAAAATAGATTCAAATGTACAAGTAAGAATTACTTTTAAATGCATGAGATATTGTAAATGTGAGAAATCATTGGAAGAATAGGTGCGGTCAAAAGTGAACTTGGGTCACTGAAGTAATAATGTATCAATGAAATTTATACTATAAATTCTAAGTTCTAACTTCAAAATAAAAAAAAAAAGAAAAAGAAAATTATGAGTGTTATGTGCCTTCACAGATATGGGCTGGTTGATGAAATGAGCTGGTCTGGATAAGGTAGCGGGTTAAGCCCAAATATTATGGGTATAATAGTTGGTTTCAAGAAAAAATTCTCACGTGCCATATATATTTTTTATTTAAATATATATATATATGGGGTGAACTGAAACTCATATGGTTGGCTTGAGTTTTTCACTCCTCTCCCCACCTATATATATACCTTTATAAGTATTTATCTCTACTTTTATATTAGAAAGTGTTTCTAATTCAAATTTTGAATTAAAGAGATATTCAATCTTTAGCACTTTTGTTGTACTGTAAATTTTTTTGTGAGGAACAAAATTTTTAATATTATTTTAATACACATATTTTCTATTCAAATAGAGATATATATATATATATATATAATTTTATTTATATATATTTCTATTTTTATATTTGGACAATATTTCTAATTCAAATTTTAAACTAAAAAAGTATCTATTTTTTAATACTTCTATTGTACTATAAATTCCAATATGAGAATGTGAAATTTTGAACTAAGGGGGTATTCAATCTTTAATACTTTTTTGGTACTATAAATTCGAAGATGAGAATGTGAGAGACTGTAAAGAAAGTGTGCTAAGATTTTGAGTACAAAATATCAATAGTAAAAGATTACCACAATTACACACTGCCCTGATTGTTTTATTCTTGGATGCAGTTATTTGTGCGGTTAGCTAATTCACATTTGGGCTTAAAATGCACATTGAAATGTATTAATAAAGCATCCAATTATCATATAATGTACATTATAATTAAGGTGGAATATTTATTTGGTTCAAATTAAAAAAAAAAAAGGTGCCAAGTTGTGGTTAAATGTAAAATTAATGATAAAATGTGCATGGTTAACAAAGTTTAATTTTGGATCACAGTCAGTGACTTGTTCCCTTCTGCTCCATATTACTTGTTCCCATCCTCTTAGCCACATAGTAACTTGTTTTTATGCTTTAATATCTCCATCCAAAGATGCCCTTGTCAGAGCTTTTTCTTCAGAAATTTCTTGCAGCGGGCTACAAGTTAGGGACTGAACTTGTGCCCAGATTGAGGAAGTTTCTTCCCCATGAAACAAGGAATAATGAGCTACAAAGCCCTCAGACCCATGCAACGCAAAAGCAAATTAAAGATACACAGAAGAATATACAACCAATTGGCCAAAATTTTCAAAAATAAAAAAAGTCAGATTCCTTCCTTGCCCACTTCTAGCTAAGAGAGTGGTTAGGGGAAAGATTTGATTTAGAACCTTGGCTGTCATTATTGTTTGCTTTTAGAGCTCTATCTTCTGTTTACCTTTTACCTGCTTGTTTTTTTCTTAGATGGATGTTGTTTTTAAGTTTCTTCCTGTATATGTACAATTGAGCCTTCTAGCTAGAGATGTATGTACGTATCATTGTGTTGTATTTTTCAAGACTTGGATCATACACCAGTTCATATTTTTCCTCATCCTGGTTAGTGAATATAGCTTTCTATATATATAAAAAAAATATTTATGAAATTATTTCTATTAAAAAAAAAGGTGAGATTTCTCTTTTGTCTGAATATAATGGTCTGAGAATCAAAATTGTGCATTCATTATAAAGTAATATGGTACATTTACAATCATTTATCTATATATAACGTATAAGTAACTTAAATAAGTTTATTTTGCTTAAGTCTAATCTCACTTCTTCTCTTTCTTGAATCAATTAGCCTCTGCGGTCTTCTATTTTAAGTAAGGTTGTGTATACATTGTAAATATTTTTAAAGTTAGTACAAAAATTGTAATGTCTTTTCTTTTTTAAACAAAAAAAATTCCCACAAACTAATTTTAAAAAAGTCTCACAAATTGATATATAAGATATTAAATCTGTTAAGTCTCATAGGTTAATAAATTTAATAATTTAAATTTTCTTGAGTAAAATTTTATAAATTTTAATTTGTGAGCATAAAAAAATTATTTTCTATAATTGAATCAATTATATATGGAAATAGATTCTCTTGACATTGAAAATTTTCTAATTTAATGATTCTAGGTAAAATTGAGAAAATAAAAGTGATATTTAATTGTAAGTCTTATTTTTTTTTTACTATTTTTTGAAATCTCTTATTTTTTTCTCTTTCTTACATTAACTATCTCCCGGCTTTGGATTTCCAAAGTCTAAGAGAACTATGTCTATTGACTATCCTTTCTCTTTTTTATTTTAAGTAAAATTGTGTACATATTACATATATTTTTAGAGTTAGTGCCTAAACCATAGTATCTTCCCTTTTTAAAAATTATTTTGGAGGATTGAATTTCAAAACATTTAACCTCTAATTCTAGTTTTCATCACAAATTTACCGCTTAAGTCATATGCTCAAGAATATATATAGACCCTAAAGTTGGAGGGGAAAAAAACAAATTTATACAAAATATACGCAGCAATTTAGGGAAACCAATCCCAAAAGAAAAAAAGATGAGATATATCATTTCAGTGAATGATTACTGTAATGGATCCCAGATGGTTTGCTCTATAATTGAACTCCGCTCTGGATTAATATGTTGACGTATGGTTATGACAATGGTGAAAGCTCTGATATACAGATAGATACAAGCTAGTTGACCAATTAGTGTTTGGGCACAACTTTACAACAACAAAGTACAATTATAGTTGTTGGGAGAGAAAAGAAGTGAAACCAAAAATTGGTGAAATTTTTGTTTGCAAACATTAAGGGTATCTCCTTGTAGTGTTGCCCTTATCCAGTTGCTCTCAGCAACAATAGGGAATAGTGCTTCCCCCAAATGTGTCCAAAGAACAAGTCCAACCCAATAAAAACAGTACCTTATGACACACTCTTTAAATTGCAAAGTGGGGTCTGCTCCTCTCTCTTCACAGGTAAAAGCCTAATATCAATGAATCAAATGTCAATTTCAAACCCCATATCTAATTTGATATTATATTATATGCTTTCTGTCTCAAAGGACTTGGGAGTTTTCCTTTATGGGCCAGAATCCAACCCCTTAAGACAACAGAATAGGAACTGCTTGACCATGATCTTGAAAAGTCTTTTCCTTGTGTTTTGTTGGTATTCAAATGCACATCTGTCTTTCCAGTGGGAGCATAAATTGCTCTATTATGGCTTTTCTTGGTGTGCCTAGGCAAGGAAAAAGCTCAAAAATTACTACAATTACAGCATTATTTCTCTTCACTTTTTTCCCCTTCGGTTGAAAGGTTTCTAACCAGTGATTCTAGTCGCCATCGATGGCGCATGCTTTTCTTGGAGCTGAATGGCAATGCTTATGCCGAATTGGCAACTTGATTTGAACTGAGATGAAACTCATCTTATTGTCTTTTAGCAAAGAAAGTGGGCCTGCATATTCTTCTTCTCAGAGAATCTATGTTGCATTCTACAATATGCAATAGTCTCAACTAGCTACTGACCAAACCATAATTTTGTTCAAACCTTTCTTTTCACAAAGATTTTGAAAGTAAATTCAACATCATCTAAAATTTTAATTTTACAAGAGCAATGAAAATAAATATACATGATAACAATAGCATCACCTTTTCAAAAGTTTTTACTTAATTTTTTTTTAAAAATATGAATTTCCTCGATGAGAATAACATAACAATCAGTAAAAATAATTTTAATAGAAATAAATGAAAATATAACTTTACTTTTAAAATTCTTGGACTTTAATAATTTTAGGCAAAACTAAAAAACTGAGTAATCCTTATCGGTGAGTTTAATTTGTTTCACTTTGGATCCCATCAGAGGCCTTAGAAGATATATGTGGTCCATTGCGATCCCAATTCTCACTGTTGATACATACATATATATATATATATATATATATATATATATATATATATATATATATTTCTTATCATTTTTCCCTCCCAAAGGTCAAGAGGTACAATTTTTTAATATTTAAAAAAATCACAAATTGGAAGGAACAGTACCTTAAGGTACGTTAGAGTCAAATGTTAGGTAGAGAACTTAACCAACAAAGATTTAAACTGATGGAATCCAAAGCTCTGCTAGGAGTAAGAATGGAAAACAAACAAGATGTGCGTCATAGAGGGGACGATCATGTTTGCTGAGGGACACATCCAACTTTAGACTTTTAGAGCCAATAAGGTAATTTTGGTGATCGTCCAGACATACCCCAGTAGAAAGACAGAAACCTCAAATTTCACACCCACCATGGCCTTTTAATTACCTCTCAAAGTTTTGCCAAAGACTATGCATGGTCATAGACCGGAACACTATACTGCACAATGAATATATAAAATTAAATAATAAATACTTATTATTTATATTTTGTAATTATAGTATGCAATTTTATTGAGTATAATCACGTAAAAGAATCAGTTTTGCATAAAAATTACATTTAACTTATGAGTGTCTCATAAATAAGATGTTAGTGTTGTGATATACTAATTTTACCTTAATTTAGAACCAAATATTTGAGTTTAAAATTCCTTTTATTAAGAAAATTGTGTACCAAGATTAACCTCTTGCCAAGTAATAATAAAAATACCCTAAAAAAATTTAAAAAAAAAACGCATGACAATCTCTCTCTCAACGGTCCTCAACCAAACCAAGGTATTGAAATGAATGCCAACAACAACAAAAAAAACAAACACCAAATCTGCTCAGCCCGAATACTATATCTAAAAGCAACAACTGGAAAAAAGCATAGCATTGGTTCCAGTTCTATGCTTTGGACCTTTTCTTTTGGCCTCTTCTTCTCTTCCCTCGATACTCACACGCCAAACACTTCTTCCCCTCCCCAAAACACACACAACCCAAAGTCAATATTTCTCGCAGCCTTAAAGCCCCACACCCAACTTCATCTCCACATGCCATTTCTTCTTAAACCCACCACTTGAAAATGGTGCAACACCATGAAAACATGCAGGAAAGCACTAGAGAAGAGCAGGAGAAGCGACACAAGTTTTTCATAAACGACCACATCGACATTCTCATAGAAATCCTTAAACGACTCGACGGTCCTTCGCTGGGTGTCGCCGCATGCGTTTGCCGCCTCTGGTGTACCCTCACCCGCAACGACGACTCCCTCTGGGAGCACCTCTGCTTCCGCCACGCCTCCACTCCCCCACCACCCTCGGTGCGGCCCGTGGTGGTGGCTCTCGGAGGGTACAAGAAGCTCTACATGGTATGCGTGAGACCGGTGCTGAGTCGACTCGGAGACTCGGAGCGGGCCCGCAAGCGAGTCTGGACTGGGGACGAGGTGCAGCTCTCGCTCTCCTTGTTTTGCATCGACAGCTACGAGAGGCTTGGTGGGGGTGGTAGAGTGGGCGGTGAGGCGTCCGCATCATCGCTGATGTTTCTGTGCAAGCCAGTCAACGTCTGATTCATTGACCATCTCATAGATTCGTAGTAAACGGTTAGCAAAGCTTGAAGCAACGGCTGGGTAGTAGTCTAGAATATTACACATTCAATTAAAAACCTTTCAAATTTTTTTTTGTGTTTATATTATTTATATTTTTATTAATTTAGATTAAATATATAATGGAAGCTTTGGAGAAGTTTCATTTTCTTTTGCTTTTCTGGTTTTGCCCTGCCACTAGCCTTCAATGCATAATCTTCTTTTTTTTTTTTATTTAATTCAGAGAGCAGGAATGTGGGTATTTTTTTCCTTGAAAGTAACAATAATAATAAAGAAATAAAAGCTTTTATTTATTTCTTAGATTAAGTCTCGGTCAAAATTAGTTAAATGATTCAAAATTATATATGGAATAACTTTTTTATATTTTTAATGATATTTTTTATCTTTTTAGTAGCAGGTTAATTTTTTTTAAAATAAGAGTTGAGTAATAATTTTTTTAAATAAAAATAATTTTAAATTTAAATTTGTATTGATAAATTATTTTTAAGTTTTTTCAAATATAATTATTTTTTATTATATTAATATCTTATTAATACATATAATAATTTTAGTAAGTAATAATGGGAGAGTTATCCCTTTGCTTTACTTCAACAACATGTGTCGAGCCATTTTCCCCTCCCTTGGTTGCGTTGTGTAGCATACAAAAAACAAAGGCGTCCTTGTCCAGTTGTACCGATTGAGACCCAGCAAACAAACACCAGCTCAGTGATCCAATGAGCATGTGATCTTTGACTCCAAGCATTAACTCCAATTACCTTTTTTAATTTTGGCATTATAGCATTTCAAGTTTTGCCTTCCATTTTTATTTTGGACTTACTGTTGCCTGTGATGCTAGTAAGAAAATTCTCTCTCTCTTTATTTTTGGTCCAAACTAGTAACATTGCATATCAACCAACTAACTGCGAGAGAGATCAAGAAAAGTTTCAACTGGTTTCATTTAACCTTTTTAGAGGTAATATATTATAAATATAATACATAATGTGGCAAGTAAAGGCCAACCAAGTTACCAAAATGCATAGTATGGCTCAAAGTGTCTCCAATTTTTCTTGTTTGAAACAGCCAGCAATATATCTTTTTCAGTAAACAATTTATAACTATTACTATAAATTTTTGTGAAAACTTATAACATATTCTAGCTTTAGAATAAAATAGTCTTCTTTCTCTTTACACTTTACTTTTCCAAAATTTAGTAACTTGTATAGTATACAAGAAGATGTCTATATGGGCACTAGTCAAATCTTAATTAAGAGGGTTAAGGCAATAGATACTTTGTTTAAGCTGCATGCATCTAATTTGAAAGCCAATTTCCATTACACGGCAGAGAAATTAGATGAGCAAGCTAACTCTTTTTTTTTTTTCTTTTTTTTTTTGGGACCTGGTGAGCAAGCTAACTCTGGCTTATTCTCTTGGCATGGGAAAATGTGGGCAGCTACAGAGAACGAAACGTGGGAGATTCTTGGCAGCCAGCCATCACTTAAAAGCACTCGCAAACAAATCATCTGCTACCAATTGCCAATCAAACTGTTATGAATTTCACATCAATTTCATTAATAAATGTGGAATGCCACTTAAATTTAATAGATTTTTTTACCTTGAAAATTGGTTTTGTCAAGTTAAACTCTTTCTCATAACGTTGAGACTTATCACATGTCTCTTCATAATTTTTCTTTTGTACTAAGAGGAAAAATGCTCTGTGCATATGCTCTTTATACACAAAAAATGCACAAGATTTAGGTGTCAACATTATAACTTTGCTTGAGATTGAGTATCAATAACAAGAAAAATTCCCTTAAATCTTGTATGTACCTTGTGTATATCTAAAAAGTGCATATAACACTGCTATATCACCTTTTCATTTTTTGTTCAACAACACCAAAATTTCTATGTATCCTTGTCTAGCTCTCCAGCATGGCCAACTTCATGAAAACTTGAACCTCTTTAAACTCAACTCCACCTCACCTTTAGGTTACACATCTCCTTGGGGGATTGCTCTTACTATCACAACATGAAGCTACTACTTATATATATATATATATATTCTAATAGTGAAAAGGATATTTTTAATTCAATACTATTGTGATAAAAAACAAAAAAAAAATTACATAGCCAAAAAGTTTGATCTAGGAATAAATAACTATATATGTTTTATCCATATAAAAATATAAAACAGTAATTGTAAAATGTAAAGAATTTTAATTTATGGGTCCAACAAGGAAGAAGATATTATTTTTGGAAGAAATTTCCCATTGAAAGTTCTCCTAACCATTATCCAACAATTGACCAACTACAAAATGCTGCCGAACTTCTAACCTGTACCAGAATTATAAAATACTATGAAATAATTATTTTTATGCAAGAAATAGAGAGAGGAAGGAAGCTACAAAAATGGGTATTAATAAAAATAAATATTAATAAATAAAAAGCAAAAAGTAAATAGGCTATAATGCCATCAGCCACCTGCGGTGCACGTTAGCTTGTTCCAACCTTCTAGTGTAGTACTATTAGTAATAACAGGTTTTATTTGCTTTGGAAATTATCATTTTCATTTTATATTAATAATTCCTATTTTCTATCTTCCATTCTGATCGGCGATGGACGGAAGCTCCTATTCATCGCCGCCCCTCGTCTGAATCGGACCCGAATCCGAACCCGAATCGGTGAAGCCTTCAAATCCTGCTTCCCCAGTATTTTTCTATAGCAAAGCCTTCAACTTTACCATTTAGTAGACTCCACTTTGTCTGTCAAAATTGGTTTCTGTGTTTCTCTGTTTTTAGTGCTGTGAGATTCGCAGTTTGCTCAACTAAATTTTCCTCGAGCTCCCAAGTACACGTGGCGATCTGGGTCTTCTTGAACCCCCATTACCAGCTCCAATTTCAGTAAGTATTCTTGTATCTTTAATTTCTGTGCTAATTGTTACTGTGTCCTTCAATTTTTATTCCATATAGGGACTTTTTGAATAAATTATGATTGTAAATTTTGGGGCTTTTAGCTGCAGAATTTCGATCTGTGTGCAAAAGTTTTCGAATTTATCAAATTTTGCTGAATTTCGTGGCTGATTAGATGTTTGGCCGATTACCCCCTCTTTTCGAGTGGTTTTAAGGGATTTGATGAGTTTTAGATTTTGACGTTGAGAGTCTTTGGTTTCTGAGAAAAATTAGCAAAGAGAAGGAAAGTAAAGTTGCGAGTTTTGCATTAATTATTTTTTGATGAATTTTGAGAAAAGGAGGAAAGAATGGCTGCGTTTCTGTTCGTAATTGTAGTGTGATCAACTCAGCTACATGATCTGTTTGGTTTTGAACTTAATAATTTGAGCATTTTAGGTTCACCTGGTTCTTAGCAACCGTACAGCGCGTATATTCTTAGAAGTTGACGTTGAATTTTTGTTTTCAAAAATTGTCAATTTACGTTGGCATTAGATTTGTTCGTTTCAATGTAGATATACATGAATTAGCATACATAGATCTCCCATAAAAATCTTGTGGGCCATAAATCTAAATTACTTTTTCTTTTTCCCTCGATATTATTAGCAGCATGGAAACGAGGTTGAATTTGAAAATGGGGGTTTTGTAACGGATAACCATGTGGGGCTGGTCATAGCTTCTGTTTCAAGAGTTCAGTGGTGAAGTGGTCTGGAATCCTACATGGATGCAAACAAAGAGGAGGCACTTAAAGCAATAGAAACTGCTGAGAAGAGATTTGCTCAGAGAGACTTTGCCGGTGCAAAAAATTATGCGTTGAAGGCTAAAACACTTTGTCCTGGATTGGAGGGTATATCTCAAATGGTGGCTACATTTGAGGTTTATATTGCATCTGAGGTTAAATATAACGGTGAACTAGATTATTATTCAATTCTTGGATTAAAACCTTCGGCAGACAAAGAGACCGTCAAGAAACAGTACAGGAAAATGGCTGTGTTGCTTCACCCAGATAAGAACAAATGTGTGGGAGCTGATGGGGCATTTAAGCTTGTATCTGAGGCATGGACTTGGCTGTCAGATAGTGCTATGCGAAATTCTTACGATCTCAAGAGAAATGCACAATTGGCTGCCAGCAATAATCAGACTAATTTGTCTTCAGTCCATGCTACTGGTGCTACAGGTTATAACAAATGTTCCAATTTGTCAACCTCTCATGGCAGGCTTGACACTTTCTGGACCATTTGCACTTCTTGTAAAGTTCAGTATGAGTATCTGCGCAAATATGTGAATAAGAGACTTTCATGTAAGAACTGCCGGGGAACTTTCATTGCTGTTGAAACTGGTGCAGCCCCAGCAAATGGTTCATTCCCATACTGTCCTTGGCCATATGTGCCTAGCAATGGGTATGGAAGCCACTCATTTGATGGAGTTTCATATGTTCCAAATAGTGCTACGTATTTGAATGGCAATGGGGTCACAGGATACCATTCTGGATATGGATATGAGTATGTTTCAAATGTTTCATTTCAATGGAGTTCTGCTGGAGTTGTCAGTCAAAATGCATCAGCTACCCTATCTGCTGATGCTGTTTATAAGGCCAATGGAAATGTGAAGAGAGGAAGACCCAAAGTCAAATCAGGTGTTGATTGGAGGCATAACGCGGGAGAGAGTGCGCCCAATATACACACAGATGTATCGTTATCCTGTAATGAACCACAGGAAATTAAGCCCCCAAGACCTGATAAGAAAAGGAAAGTTGTTGTAGGAGCCAGTTTCAGAAATGGCTATGAAGAAAAGGGGTCAAAGTCTGCTTCAGAATCAAGATTGGCTAATGAAAATGAAAGCAATGGACATGGCCAGAAGCTTTCTTGTGCAAGTGAAGTTCAAACTAAACAGTGTTCCATGGCACCGGCATTTGATGCTAGAAAATTATTGATTGAGAAGGCGAGAACAGAAATTAGGAAGAAACTGGAAGAGATGAAGGTCGCAACTGAAACCGCCGCTGCTGTTAAGGAGAAAGAAAAAGCACATGCTGAAGTTGGCAAACTCAAAATAGAGACATTTAGAAGAGCAGGTCTGAATGTATCTGGCCATCAACTAGAACATAGGAAGACTGGTCCAATCTCAATAACTGTTCCAGATCCTGACTTTCATGACTTTGATAAGGATAGGTCAGAGGAATGCTTCAAGCCGAAGCAAATATGGGCCTTATATGATGAGGAGGATGGCATGCCTCGTTTGTATTGTCTGATCCGTGAGGTTATCTCTGTCAATCCTTTTAAGATTCATATTAGTTACTTGAGCTCCAAAACTGATAGTGAGTTTGGCTCAGTGAACTGGCTTGATTCAGGTTTTACCAAATCTTGTGGAAATTTTAGGGCCTCTAGCTCTGATGTTATTGACCAAGTTAACATTTTTTCTCATGTTCTAAGTCGAGAGAAAGCTGGTCGAGGTGGTGGCATTCGCATCTATCCTAGAAGTGGAGATATCTGGGCTGTTTATCGAAATTGGTCTCCAGACTGGAACAGATCAACTCCCAATGAAGTGAGGCACCAATATGAAATGGTGGAGGTTCTTGATGATTACTCTGAGGAGCTTGGTGTTTGTGTTACTCCCCTTATTAAGTTGGCTGGATTCAAAACAGTTTATCAAAAGACTACAGACAAAAGTGCCATTACATGGATACCAAGAAAAGAAATGTTGCGTTTTTCGCACCAGGTGCCGTCTTGGTTGCTGAAGGGAGAGGCAAGCAATTTGCCTGAAAGGTGTTGGGACCTTGACCCAGCTGCTACACCAGATGAGCTTCTTCATGCTGCTACAGAAGCAAACGCTTCGTAGGCATTGGCGAAACTATTATTTGGTTTACAATTTAGCATTCTTCAGACGATATTTTAGACTTAACTGTACACTATGTCACACTTGGTTAGAGACCAGACCAATGAGACATTGACCACGGATGTTTTTAGGGATGAGAATTTACTTTGTAACACTTGTCTAGACTTTCAGATCTAGTGATTGCTTGTTCACTAAAGTTTCTTCTAGCAACAGAAGCTGTAACTCTTGTAAGAGGTCAGGACAGATTGAATCTGCCTGCTTGTAACCGTAGTTCTGGCCAGGATTTACTGGTAAAGAATTTAAAGTTGTAATCATTGCTGAATTGCTGGCAGCTATTAATGGCTGCTTCTTCCAAATCATTACTCTAATGGATTTTCTTCACGCAGAATTATACAATTTGGTGGCGCGTTTACCATGTCCTGTACCATGTTACATTCATAAACCTTTCTTGAACTTCCTTGACAAAGAAAGGTAGATTTGTATATTTTTTTTGGCCGTTAGGTTACTACATTCAACAGTCCCATTTTTGCCATAAACTTGATGCTGTTGTGATAGAATCAGCGAAGATATATTTATTACTGTATTTTGGATGTAACAATATTTAATTAACTTGTACCCACAAAAAAAAAAATCAACGTTTGAGCTTGTTTTGATTTAATTTTGACTAATGCTGCAATGGAGGACACTATATAGTTTACCCAGAAATTCAGCTCGCAGATTTTTGGACTTCGTGTAGAGTATTGTTTTTGAACTAGCTCTTGTGCAACCTTAACACACCTTGCCTGTCTTCATTAACACGACTATGTTTCTTGCTTACCCAAAACCTTTGTTTTACAATCAACAACGAAGATAAACCTTCAAGTTCTTTTCCTATTACCCGTATGTCCCCCCTATCCTGCTTTAAATTATTTACTTAATTTCCTTTTATTTTCCTTTTCCCTTAATTTAGTTCACTAAATTTACTTTTGTGTCAAAGATAGTTCCATTGTTATTTTTCTGTTTTTAAGTATTATTTACCATATGCCCACTTGGTTAATCCAAGATTGGCGACTTTTTTCTATGGTACACACAGAATTTTATGACTGGGCGTGAGTGAGTAATAATATATACACATATATACTATACATATAATTTTATATTCTTTCATATTCTTATTCTCTCTTCTATTTTTTTTTTTATCTACACATACAAATATTATTTTTAGTGTGAACATAAAAGCTCTTTCTATCAGAGATTGACAACTATAATTCTTGATGCATGGACGTTACCACTTTTAGTACTTGCTTTCGAACTTCAGGGTGCCAATCGCCGATTGCACATTATGATCAAAATAAGGAACTTCAATTCTATATCGATATATAACCTTTTTTGGTCAGACCTCCATACACAATGAAGATACATGAAAATAAAAGCTCCTTGCGTTATGGCTTTATGAAACTTGAGTTAAAATTTTGGGACTATCTTATGAACCAGTAACTAAACATTAGCATACTTCATGCAAAATACCACTCCTATTGCTTGTCAAAAAATTTACGATCAAGCACCAGAAAAACGCACGATGATCAAAGTGAGGAAGCCTAGTTTTTCCGGCATCAATCTGAATTTCATCTAAAGAATCATGCTCATTCCTGCTTTCCTACAAAATAGGTTAACGAGATTCTTAACCCAGAAATGATTCTCAGTACTAACTTTCTTATAATTTGAGACAATGGCAAGCAAAAGTAATAAATAACAAAAACACTAATCATAAAGCAAACTGCAAACATGAATGAACATGAAGGTTAAAAAGAGATTACCTGCATGGCGCAATAGAATATAATAGCGGTATAACATATTGAACAACTGAATTCAGCCCAAAGGAGTTAATCTTAAAATTTCAACGCTCACTGTCAATGATGGAATTGTTGTCAACTTTCTATATATAAAAGAAGGATGCAAATGGCCACAAAGGAAACGGCTTCCAGCTGAATCAGAAAACAATTGATTCAGCATATAATGTATGGAGAAAACAGCAAGGATCCATGAAACTCTTTAAAACTAAAAATAAAATATTTGAAACACTGGAATGGGGCTAGCTTGGCAATACTATTAATAACTAGCAAATCAATCAGCATAAGGAATTGATATATAAAAAATTATAGGGTGTGGTGGTGGGAGTAGGGGTTTTGGCATGGGGGTGAACAGTGGAGAAACACTAACCAGTTTACCTGTCAAACTATAGGTAGACAGAAGAGGAGAAAAATAATTCAGCCATATATCACGCTTAGCATGTTACACCAGCATACAATTTCTTTTCTACATCCAATACGATCTGTAGAACTAACAAGATAATATCTTAAAAAGAAACAACATCAATTAGATCTTATCATTTGAAGCCTTAAATAATGAACAATATTAGCAAAAAGAAATATTTCTTTGACATGACATTCTGGGAATAATTTAGTTCTGGTCTGTAATAAAATAAATTTCTGATCTGCCGTTAATATATAAGCCAAGATTTTGAAAACAGAACTATGCTAGGTAAACTTCTTTAACGTAGGAAAGAGCACATATTTCCCTGAAGAAAGACAAAAAGAAAAAAAAAAGAATGTTGATACTTTTCTGAATGCCAAGAACACTTCCGTCATATAACTGCCACTAATTTGTGCTTCCCAATATTTTGTTTATTGAGATATAAGATTCTATATGATCCAGGCACCCTCTTCCCCCGCGCCAAAACAAAAAAAAAAAAAGGAAAACCGCAGAAAGAAAAAATAATGTTTATACCTTTCTGAATGCTAAGAACACTTCCATAATATAACAGCCACTAATTAGCACTTCCCAATGTTTTGTTTATTGAGATATTAGATCCTCTACGATCCAGGAACGCCCTCCTCCCCCGCGAACAAAAAAAAAAAGGAAGGAAAACCACAAGAAACTGATTCCAAAAGAGTGTGTCATACAGGAGCTAATCAAAGTTGTCATCATCACCACCCTTCTTCTTGGGCTTGCGGTATTGTGCCTCGATGTGCTTGGCCATCAACAGAGCAGTGTCAGCTAGCTTCATGATGTTAGGGATTTGATAGTTCTGGGCCAAGTAAACCCCACAGACTGTCCCTGCTATGAAAGAGAAGCAGCTCCTGATTATACCCATCAGGATTGCTTTATGTGCTTATTTGCCCAAGCTTTGAAATTTCAGCTGCTGCCCAAGTTACTGTCAAACATAACAAATGAGCATTGGCCAGATTTGACAGAATAATCAGGAAATTAATTTAGTGTTATCATGTAATGTTCGCCATTAATTAAAAAGGGTGCTTTTAATCGTCAGAAATAACATACAGGACATTAACAACATTGCTTTTGCGACTAATACTGTTTGGACACACAAATGTTTTTCATATTTTATAAGATTAATGTTTTAAAAATATAAGAAATTACTAATATTTGCACTGAAGTTGTCAATTGAATATTAAAGCAATTGATATTGTAGTTGAAAAAACCTAAAATGTGAAATTGAATTTAAACACTGTAAAAGAGACTTGTTTGTTAATAGAAAAGTAACCGAAAATTATAATATCTCACAATTATAGCATACAATATTAAAATTCAGCAGTGTTGAATTAAACATCCCCATAAAATTGAAGTGATATATGATTTCTAAATTATACAAGGATTTTGCAAGATATATGAAACAATTTGAGTAAGGGAAACTAAATTTCTAAACTATCATTCACAAAAAGAAAGAAGGTAGAATAAACTAAATGCAGTGTCAATATGGCAGAGAGGAGCAATAGAAGAGAAAACCAGCATATTTAAATATCTTTTTCACTTCCATAAGCAAATCTGTAGCCATTGCTTTCGAAGAACATGCAAACCCAATATAAATCCTTTGCCTTGACACTTACAACATGATCAAACCTAAATCTATCAAGTATCAGAGCAGGCAGGAATAATAAAAAATTACAAAATCAGAAAGAACATTTAATTAGATACCAACAATCAACATCAGATCCTTATAACTGCATGTATTTACCAGCAATCACCCGTCTTCAGTCTAACATAAGTTATATTAGCATAATCACATGATCATAACTACAGTAATTTCACAGACCAAAATTTGCACAAACAGGACCTATTTTAATAAATTGAAGGACTTGTTGGGGTAGGAAAATGCATATAAATGTAGACAGAGAAGGAATCAGCAAAGAAAATCCAAAAAAAAAAAAAAAAAAATGCACTATTAACCGCTTGTCCCACCCCTGGATATCTGCCTGGATACAAAGGTGATGCAGCAGAAGAAAAGACGTGCCGTGACTGGATATGGTCCAATAGCCTACTTATCTATCACATACAACAATTTGATCAAGTTTCTGTTCGATAAGGCATCAAATGAAGCACCATGTTCATCACAATTTGATGATTCAATGATGGCTCCTTAAGGAATTGAGAAATGTATCCAGAAAAATGAAGTCACTTTATATTCAGAATGAGAACAACCGACTCGTTTGCTTATCCATTCACTTCGTACTATGAAAATAAAAAAGATTCAAATAGAAAGCTCAACCCCAAAGATCATAGAAAAGGGCAAATCATGTGAAACCCTTAGCATCATTGAGGGTTCAAAACAACTGATAACACAATTCACCGCGATTATAGCAATCTAGAAAGTACCACAAAGCACGCAACCTGTTTCCCCGTCATGAAATCCATATGAAGCAAACATTAGAAAACATGGACTCATAATATAACCCACTGCTCAAATCAGATTGTCAACTCAGAGGAAATCCGCAAACAATTTCATCATGCAGAACCCAAACTATCAATTAGGTTTCCCAAGTGCGGAAAAACAGAATTGATAAAGGTTAGAGTTGAAAATACCTAGCTTTAAAAGAGTCGATGCCAAATTTCAGATGATCTGAACTAGTGGCGCTAGAAAAACTAGAAAAATACTTGATCAATCTCTGTCCCAACCTTGTATGGCTCGACCCAATCTCAGCTTGGAATTTATTTTATTTTATTTTATTTTGAACTGGGGAAGGAATTGATAATAACTACGGGTGGAACTGTCAGGAGATAAAGAGCAATCGTTACTGCCACTTCCACTGTAACGACAGAGCAAGGGTATGGGAAGTTGGGAAGTGAGGGTCATGGGCTCATGGGTGTGGAATTCTGGGGAAGGCTCTGGAATTTGGGAAATTAGGTGTACACGGAATAAGAGAGAACAAACTGAGGTGTGGACTGGGCCAAGCCCTAGATTTGGGCCAGGTGAGAGATAAACTCCCTGTTAGTAGCCCAATCCACCCTTCATTTCCTAGTTCTTTAATTTTTTTTTATTATATTTTATTTACTTGTTTCACTATGTTTTTTTTATTTTCTCATTTCTTTATTTCCTTATTATTTTCTTACTTTAAACCATCCATATCATTTCCTGGTTGCTTCTTTCCTTTCTTAGAATGCCCCCCACCAAATCATGAAATCACCTTTTTGCTCTAAACACATCCAAATCATTCCATGCCATATGTTACGCGTCATGATTAAATTATATAATTTATAAAAAAGAGTTTAGCTTGTAAAGTTTAATTTCTAACAAATTTTTTATAAAATTACTTTCTAATAAAGATAATTAATATTATATTAAATACTTAATATAATAATGAATATAAAATTTAAAATAAATTTAATTTTTTAGTTGGACATTTAGGAAAATTAAGTTTAAATTATGGTCATAGATTTATGATTTTTCTATATTAATATAAGTTCCTTCCCAACTATATTCATTATTGTACATTACAATATTGAAATAAAAGTATGCATATTGCTATTTCTTTATGTTGTGATTGTTTATCATTGATGGTCATACAACCAATGAAAGAAGGGAATCTATATGATGGGTCAACAATGACACAATCCCTTGAACAAAATTATAAATGAATTTGCAAGTTAATTTAAATTATTTGTGCCATGCAGAATTTTAAAGAAACCGTGGAACTAATTGTTGTTGAGAGGTTTAAACACATAAAAACATTATAACAACTCTGTCAACAATTTATTCAAAGACAAGCAACCCATCAGTAGGACCATTGGCTATCCTCCAACAAAGTGAACCACTTTCTTCTTGAGTGTTAATATATGTACATATTCACTTCACATAATTTTTCACATTCTCATTTCTTTTTCTCTCTCATCTCAAATTTTTTTTGGTACTTGCAGAATGGCATGTACTACTCATACGTACATCTACGTTTTTCCTCTTCTATGGAGCAAGAAGTCATTGGAAAGAACAAAAATAAGTAGTTGATACTTCTCAAAAAGTTGATAAACCATCTGATTTCACCTAAAATGCTAAAGATTCTAAAGCAGAAATAAATAAAACTTGGCCAGCAATCTGACCAACGATTTCAGAATTGAAGGATTCCATACATACTAGTTAGTTTTTGAGTTCCTTTGTTTTTTCCCACAAACTTAGCAATCTCTTTGGACGGTATTGTCTCTAGCTCCTTCACCATTGCATCCAACAACAATATCACGCATTACCAAAATCGCTGTTGAAGACCGTTGATTTTCATAGGCTATTCAAGATTGATGCTGGATTGGAATTCCTTGGCTTTGATAGAGGATTGTTAGCATCCATCTATCGCAAAGTTACAGATGCAGAGGCACAGAATGAGAAGTTAAAGGAGCTCCATGAATGTCTAGAGAACAGCTGAATGATGTGAGACACAAGATGATTGGAATCAATTGACTCTTATCACATGATTATATCTAAATCTATTAAGCAGCAGAGTCGGCAGCGATAAACAAAAAAAATTAGAATATCAGAATATTTAATTTAATTTGAACATCAGATCCTTAGCACTGCATATATGGACAAGCACTCAGCAGCCTCTTGTCTAACATCACTTAATTATATGACCATAATTGCATCATAGACCAAAAATTGCACAAACAGAGCCCCAACTCCCAATTAGGTTTTCCCAAATGCTCAAAAATTGAATTGATTAAGGTTGGCATTCATATTAACTAGCTTCAAAGGAGTCGATGATCTGACTTACTGGCTCCAGTGCAATACTTAGTCAATCTTTTCCCAAATTGGATCACTTTGCTAGCGTATGAAATTTTGGGTGTGGAAATCTAGGGAAGGCAATGTTGGGTATGGAATTTGGAGACAACAAACTGAGGTGTGTGGACTTGATTTGGAGTGGGTCCGGTCACAAGGTTGGGACAGCTGACGGATGCAATTCATTTGTGTAGCCTCATCCATTCCTCATCTCCAATTTCTTTCTTACTTTATTTCTTTGCTATTCATCTAAAATATGGAAACGGGACCATGCCACTGGCATTAACTGAAAAAGACCAGCACTTTACATCATTTACATGGAGGAGAAGCAGCACTTCCAAAGAGCATCGATGTCTGGTGCAGTGGAGAGTGCGTAAACGATCATATTCGATATATTATCTGGTATGAAAGTTGTCACAATATTACTCATTTTAAGGAGTTTTTCAAGTTTTGTGGCACTTCTGCGCATTTAATTTTTAAATGTTCTAATCTAACCCATCTGAAAATAGCGAGAGGGGTCATTGATTGTATCCACTGAGATTAACTTGCCAAATTTAATATCATTCCATTTGGAGTATAATGCTAGTTTCTGTGTCAATTCAAATGGTGTCTCAGATCCATTTAGAAATTGTCACAGACTGAAAATGATTGCCATAACGAATTATCTTATATTTGTTCTCATGGTGGCAGCCTTTTAATATTAAATGATTCAATAAAAGAGGTTAGACTTGGAAGAAGGGTAGTAAAAGATGGAGCAAAAACTCAATTGAATACTCCTATCCTGAAAAAACTTCTATCGATATATGCAAATTACTCCTGTAATCAGTTCATCCACTTTCTTTATACATTTTTAAGTTTATTTTTGGTATAGTTATTTTATTTTTAAATATTATTCTGGTTTTCGTAGTTGTAGTATAATGATGATTTTTATAGTTGTTTACTCAAATAAGATATTAAAGTATATAGAATGGTGAAGAAGAATATATGTTAACTTATTGAATTTATCTATTGTCACACAAGTTTCTTATCCATGATTCTCATAAATTTTATTGGCAAAGACTTGAACATATTATGTAAATGTACGTTGTTCACCACATTCTAAGATTTGGAAAAAGGTTCTATGACAAATCTATTGATGGAATTATGTAGAAATAGTGTCACTTTAACTTATTTTCAATATGAATTTGCTTAGGCGATATCCATTTACATGTAAGAAAATAATATAATAATCTTATATATTATTACTGTTGTGCTTTAGTAAATTTGATCTCTCTATCAAGCATTCGTTGATGGGTTTGAAATTTTGGACAAGCCAAGAATTTATAGTGTTACGCAATTGATGATCTAGTTATTCGAAATAGGTTGTATGATTTGGGTTTCACAAGTGTATTGGAATGTAAGCATATGGATTAGAGAATAAGATACCCTAATTAACATATATAAAATCTAATTTTTCTAAAGGTGCCATGATTGATATTTAATAAGAAAAGTTTATAGTATTTAACTTTTTAATAATATACAACTAAGAAAAAAAAAACTAAATTACCCTATAAAAAAAGTATGGATCACATATATCATAAGTTTATGTTTAAAATTATTCATAATGTTTATGAAAATAATAACGAATATTTATGAAGTTTTTGGGTGAAAATAAAATAATTATTAAACTTATTTATACTTTACTAATTTCGTCAAACCTTTTCTGTTTATATGATATTAATAATTAATTGATTGATAAAATTATGTTGTCACCTGGAGTACGTCAGTGGCCCTTTTATTTTTTAATTTTAATAATTTTTATTTTTAAAATTTAATATATAAAATTTAATTTTTTTATTATTTTTAATTTTTTTCTTTCTCTTTTCACTTTTCTTCCGGATTCCTTTACGATCCGTGCAAAGCACGGGTCAAGTCTAATTAAATGAAAAAGCTGGCCCTTTACTTCCTTTTTTTTTGGTGAAAGATGGGAGCAAAAGCCCAAGCCGGCCCTTTACTTCATTTACCTACAGCTATGAAGTGTATTTGAAAAGGCAACCTAAACCTTTTTTTTCTCTCTTTATTTTTATTGCGAGTTGAACAGTTTGACTTCAGATTGACTTAATTGAGCTTCTCCTTCTTACTGGATGGGAGTCATCCACATCGATCAAACTGCTTCCCTTTCCATTCTCGTCTTCTTTCTTCTTCATTCTGTCTGTCACTGCAATTCTTTGTTGCTTGCTATTTCTACGATCGCTGTGCTACTGCGTCCCCTAATCTGCTTCCTATTTCCTAATCCTTCATCAAATATTCTTTTCAAACTTCTTTCCGTCTTCTCTGTCTCCATTCTGTCTTAGAGTAGGCTTTAAAAAACCAAAAACAAAAGGGACAAATCCTGCGCCTGTGTGATTGCAATTCTTCCTACTTCTACTTCTTGGGGTTGTGTGATCGTGCTTCTTCTCTTTTGGTGTCTGATTTTAAATCTTTCTTCATTAACGACCCAAAAAAGAGAAAGGAAAGACTGCGCTCGGCTTTGAAGAGGTATGGCTCTCTCAAATATTTTGGCTCTTCTTTTTCAGTTTTAGAATTTTACTTTATGAATTATCTGATTCAAAATAAACTTTATATTTCAATTGTCATATTTACTAATCTTCAGTTTTGGTATGTAGATGAATTAGTTTTGTAATTTAATATCAGGTTTATTTTTTTAACCAAGCCAGAAAAAGAGCAAGACAAGAAGAGAAGAGAACCACAATTCACCATTCAGTCTGAAGAAATTTCATTTTCGACTGTTTTCGAAGGAAGTATTCATTTTCGACTGTTGCTTTGAAAGGTAAGTATCAGTAACATATTAACGTATTAGAAACGCAGAATTTTATAATACGAGATTTGAGAAGAAAAATTATATATGTTTTTATCTTGAATTTATAAGGTAGATATCTATAATAAATATCAATTCATTATAGCCTGATTCCTTGTGATTTGAATGTTCCTTTTGTTCTAACGGATAATTTTATTTGTAAGAAAAATAGTGAATAATTGATGTACAAATAGGAGAATAGATTCCCAGAAATTCCTAGGCAGAGATCCAATCAGATATAAAATTAAAAAAATTAAAAAAAGATTTATAAAATATATTTTAGAGTAAAATTTTATTTTAATTTTTTATTGTTAAAAATTTTTAATTAAATCTTTTAAAAATTAAAATTAATACCAATTAAAATTTTTAATTAATTAATTTTTAATGTTATTAAGATAGTTACTAACGTAATATTGACATGAAACAAAGTTTGTTATGTTACCAATTATTTTAACGACATTAGAAGTTAATTAATTGAGAGATTTGATTAATATTAATTTTAATTTTTAAAAGATTTAATTAAAAATTTTTTATAAATTAAAATAAAAGTTAATTAATATTTTAAAATTAAAATAATTTTTTTATATTTTAATATAAATTAAAAATAAAAAAGTATTAAAATTAAAAAATATTTAAAACAGAGGTTTTAAATTAGTATAAATAGAGAGACTAAATTAGTATAAATAGAAACATGAATTTAGAGGAGAGAGAAATAAAAAAGAGAGACTACAATCCTCTTAGAAAATATGTTGATATCTGCATGTAATAATGTCTGCAAATATCATCGCATGACTTGAGGAGTTTTGGTGGTTGACTTGAGGAATATCCAGCTCCCTCGATATGATTATTCTGTCCTGAGTCTTTGGGAAGGCAATAGTAGTTGAGTGACTTGAGTCCATAGCTGCAGAAAGCTTCCCTCGATTATGTTTGCTCACCACGAGTTATCAACAACTGGTCACGTGTCCATCTTTATTTCCCTTGTCTAATGAATTCTTTTAGTGAAACTCTCTCTCTCCACAGGACTCTTGACACCGAATATTTGCCCCTTGTATCAGACAATCATTTGATTGGTTACGTGAGACCCACATAATTAATCAAGTGGTCGTGTTGATACATAGTGTAGATATTTTGTGTTTAAAAATTTCATGACATTAGCACGATATTTTCTTTTATATGTACTTTTTATTTAGGAAAAAAAACTCCCAAAAAAAGTCTTCTATTAATTGATTACTAAATTTAAAATAAATTATTAGATTTATTGGGTTGGCAATAAGATTTAACAAGTACAATTATATATTTTTTAAATAAATATTTAATAAAATTAGGTTTGTGAGAATCTGAATAGCAAATTTGCTTTATTTATGATTCGAACCTTCTTTGTGTTATGGTATATGCTTTTATTGTTTTTGCTTTGGCAGAGGAAACTCAAAGTGTAGTCGACATTACGGTGACTAAAAATAAAAAACAATGTTAGAAATGAGTTTTGAAAAAGAATTTTAAAAATTATAAAAAAATTAGAGTTATTACTAATTTATATTGAAATAGTAAGGTTAGAAACCAGAAAGCATGATATATATCATAGAATTCAGATTTGGGAGTTGATTAAATATAAAAAAAAATTAACACTCTTATAGTATTCTTTTGATACCACCACAATTCAATTTCTAATCTTTTTCCTTCAATATTGAAAAACTTTTTAATTTAAATTAAGATGTTTTTCTTTTCAACAAAAGACATTTCCAGAAATTTTCATGACTTTCCAGAATTTTCACATTTAACATAATACAAAAATTTAGCAAACTAACAATCAAAAGAATTAATTAAGGTAAAAGTGATGCAAGCAAGTGTTAACACCAATCTCAGCTCAAAGTATTTAACCCAAACACAAATATAGAAAAAGATTCTCAAATTTTTTTCCTTTCTTTCTTTTAGAAATGCCCCATGCGTAGATAAAATAGAAAATTTTGGTAGGGCCACTGTCCGTGGCCTCAACCCTTTAAAACTAAAAAATTCTTTTATATAATATATCCCATGTTCAAAAAATTGAAGGGGGCTTCGGTTTGGCCTTGAGCCCCGCAAATTTAAAAAAATTTCTTTTTTTCTCTCATAAAAAAATAAAGTTACCTCTTAAAACATACCCTTATTTTTTTTTTCACTTTTATCAATTTTACTTCAAAAACTTTAACTCCAAAAAAATTCCAAATTAAGTAGGAGAGATTTTGAATCAATCCATGGATTGATTTTTTATTTTTGACTTTATATGTCTTTTCAAAAAATTTGAAAATCCTATGATATGAAAAATACTGTTAAGTTGTCCTATGTATACCATTTTCAACGCCAAAACATTATGTAGGAAAAATTTTGAATCTATGGATCGACTTTTAT
Organism: Dicorynia guianensis; assembly: GCA_037013595.1. Lineage (NCBI taxonomy): Eukaryota > Viridiplantae > Streptophyta > Magnoliopsida > Fabales > Fabaceae > Dicorynia > Dicorynia guianensis. The sequence goes on from JASUAB010000005.1 coordinate 32,955,277, forward strand.
TTTTTGTAAAAAAATTTCTTTTTATTTAATTAAACAGGGGATTAAGATTATGGGGGGTACGATGCGCCCTTCCCCTTTCTTCACGCCTCAGCTCAGCATGGGATGGAACCAAATCGCGTCTTGGTTCCAGCTCTGGCGATCGAAGCCACGAGGCCAGCGGCCCCCACTGGAGCCGCCCCTACCAGTGGCGCCGTTCCTTTGGTTGAACAGAGCGCGGCGTGTCTGAAATTGCATGACACAAACCAAACAAAACAACCTAAAAATGTCCAAGCAAGGGAGTGCATACTGTTCACAGAAACAACAACTCCAAAGCATATCAGAGGCTAAGCTGCCATAGACCCGTACAGTCATAGCTCCAAGGAAAAAGAAGTGCACCAAATGAAGAGGATTCCAGTGAGTGTTCTCTAACCCTGTGTGTGCGCTTCATCTCCCGTGAGCATGCGTTTTCATTGTGAGTGTGCTTGGGTTTGCCCTCTCAGTGAGCTCCTCCATTTTTTCCAGGATAGGCGCTCTCTCATTGCTCTCTGTGTTCTTCCTTTTGGCTTCCCTCTCAGTATGTGAGTTCTTAGAATCCCCCACCGTGTTCTCTTCGTTTCTATGAATGTTTTTTCTCCATCCTTTTTTCCTGTGTCTCTACTCTTCTTTTCGTCAAAACCAACCTTCCTTTGTAATCCTGCTCAATTCATCTCTGTACGACTGCTTCTCTCTACGGTTCCTTTTGTTGTTCTCTTCCCTTTCTAGTGTGCTGCCTACACTTTGCGCATTGCAATGCTGAATTTCAATTAATGGCGGGGCACTGCACACTCAATCATCAGTTGCCACCATAATCCCTTGATTTGATTTGATTATTTATTTTGATGTGTTATTAATTTTAATAAAAATAAAATGAAATTAATATTTGGACTCAAAATATTCTAAAATCTATATATATTGGCCAATTTTGACCCCAAAAATTTTTTGAATTAAGTAAAAAAATTCTCGACCATGAATTTACTTTTATTTTAAGGGTTCAATGTGATCTACTATGTTTTTTTTTTTTTTTTTAAATTTTGGACTAACATAGGGTTTAAAATATTGCCCTTCTAATTCTTTTCCTTTTCAATTGTAAAAATTTTTAAGAATCAAGAAAAAGATTAAACTTTATTATGGATTCAATTTTATTTTTAAATCCAAATAAAATGATGTGTCTACAAGTATTACGATAAAGTTCAATTATTATTTCATAATTAACAATTATACATGAATTTTGTCTACTTGAGCTAACAGGCTATAAATAAATATTATCGAGCCATCAATGCATAAACCAAAAAATAATGATTGCAAAATTCTACTTTGAACATTATATGAATATATTGTTTTAATTACTATGAGAATAAGAAAGAACTCACCAAACAAAAGAACAATTAGCTTATTATAAGATTTAAATTTATATACCGATTTTATCAACAATTTCTAAGACTTCGACCTTTTTTTTACCCCATTCTTTCCCTCCCTCTAGCCTTAAACTTATGTTCTATGTCTTGCTTTTCAGGCTAAGTTGCTACAATGGCCTTTGTCTCGGGGACCATGAACACAGTCTATTCCATCGTGAAGGACTTGGTGCCTCCAATAGTGCGTGAAGTTCGTTACTTCTTTTGTTTCAATGATGTTATGGGAGAGCTTTATGATGAAAAGAATACATTGATATGTGGAGATAACTGGTGGATTGAAGAAGCCGAGAAGGTACTAGACGAAGCAGAGCAAAATAAGGCTCGTCTCCATGGATGTTGTCCCAATTGCAAATTAAGATATCGTTTAAGCAGGAGAGTGGCAAAGCTGTTCAACAGAATCTCTGGAATCGTTGCGACTGGCAGCTTGCACAACTTTCTTCCAGGCATGAATTCTTATTCTTCTGGAAACTTTGTGTCTTTCGAGTGTACAAAGAAAGCTTATGATGAAATTCTGGAGGCACTGAACAATGTTGATGTGTTCAAGATAGGACTGCATGGCATGGGGGGTTGTGGGAAAACGTCACTGGTAGAACAATTGGGTATAGAGGCAGAGAAGCTTGGCATGAAAGTTGCCTTCGTTGTTGTGTCCAATCGTTATAAGCTTGACATAGAAAGCGTTCAAAACCAAATGGCAGAGTCATTAAACTTTCCATTGACAGAAAATAGCGCAACAGTAAGAGCACAAAAGCTATTGGGGAGATTAAGTGCTGGCAAAAAAACACTTATAATCTTGGATGATGTATGGGCAGCCCTTGATTTCAAAACGATTGGTATTCCTGAAGGTTGCAAAGTACTCATAACAACAAGAAGTCTAAATGTATGTTATGCAATAAAATGCCAAAGAAATATTGCTTTAGGGCTCTTGACTGATGAAGAGGCATTGACTCTATTTGGAAAGCACGCTGCCACAACTGATGATGACACTCGTGATCTGGCACAAAAGATTGTAGTAGAATGCAAGGGATTACCAGTTGCGATTGTGGCGATAGCTAGTATTTTGAATGGAAATCATCCAGATGATTGGCGTCTAGCATTGAAAAATATGCAAAATCATGAACCAATAAATATTCCAGAAGGTTTGAAAGATCATTATACATGTCTGCGAACAAGCTACGAGCTCCTGAAAGATGAAGAAGCCAAGAAAGTTTTCATGTTATGTGCTCTATTCCCGGATGATTCCGAAATATCTATGTCAATTTTGACCAGAGTTGCTTTTGGCTTGGACCTTTATGGAGATAGTTTATATGATTCGTGTAGAATGAAAGTGGGTTCTGCCATTCGGAAACTTGTAAACTCATCATTGCTTCAAGATGCGAAAGGACAGTGTCAGTATGTGAAATTGCATGACATGGTCCACGATGTGGCCTTGTTAATAGCGAAGGAAGAGGCTCAAGAGACTATAGTGACTGGGAAGGATTTGAACGAGCTGGAAAAGGATACACCCAAAAAAGATATCAGGAGATTATATTGCCATAAAATAAATGCATTTCCAAATTGGTTTGATTGTCCTAAACTTGAGATTCTGTTTGTGGATTGGGATGCTTATGACTCTCCAACAGTGGCAGATGGCTTTTTTGAAAAGACCAAAATGCTACGAGTTTTAAGTGTGACAGATAGATCTAAATCTTCTTGGTACACGTCATCTCTACTGTGGAGCCACTTAAGAAATCTCCGAACTCTACGCCTGGAGGGATGCATATTAGATGACGTCTCCTTTCTAGGAAACCTAAGCAGTCTTGGGACACTTGAATTCCGAAATTGCATAATTACTAATGAATTGCCAAAATTGTTGGAGCTACAGTATTTAAAATCGTTGGATGTGTCAAACTGTAGAGTACAAGCGGAATGGAATCCCTATGAAGTTGTAGGAGGCTGTTTACAACTAGAAGATCTGCATTTTTTGGAAAATCATATTTCAAAATCGGTGTTAGAGGCTCACAATAATCTTACGGGATTTCTTCAGAACGACAAACTAGAAACGTATCATCTACAAATTGGAAGTCGCATAAAGTTATCTGATGATCCGATTCTAACAACAACGTTCTTATCAATATGTCAAAAATGTTTAGATGCCTCCACTTTAAATGCAATGATTAAGAAGCTAGTGCAAGGTGCACAGGTTCTTCTTCTAAGCAAAATTGAGCAAGGTTGTAAAACCATTATACCTGACATGGTTCAAGATGAAGAAGGTATGAATGGGTTGACTGAGCTTGTTCTTCTTGATGTTGGAACGATAGAGTGTCTCATTGACTCAACCTCAACCAAGCGTGCCTTCTCCAAATTGGCTAGGATTAGAATTGAAGACATGCAGCATTTGGAAGCTCTAAATCGTGGTCAACTTCCTAGTGGGTTTCTTGAAAAATTAGAGAAGTTGTTGATAAGGAAATGTAGTCAACTGCAGAACATGTTATTTCCCCCAAATCTAAATTTATGCAATATGAAGGTTTTAATAATGGAGAATTGTCCAAAGTTGATATGTCTCTTCACACCCTCCGTTGCTCAAAGTCTCGTTCATTTGGAAGAACTGAAAATAACCGAGTGCGATGGATTGAATCAGATAATAACAATTGACGAGCAGGAGACTCTTGTAGAAGACAAAGATCAGAATAGATATTTCAAACAATTAAGAGAACTTGTCATCACAAGGTGCAAGCAGATGAAATGGTTGATCCCGGTCTCTTTTGCTGTCAATTTGTTACAGTTGGAACGCTTGGAAATAATTGATGTCCCTAAGCTGACTTATGTTTTCGGCCCAGACAATCAGATCAAGCCCCAAAGGCTTGCCACAAAGAAAGAAAACAAGCCTCATATAATCGAGCTTCCTCTTTTAAAAGTACTCCAGCTTATAAAGTTGCCCATTGCCACAGGCATTTGCCCAGAGAAATATCATCCGAAGTGGCCCACCCTCGTTAAAGTTGATCCTATAGAGTGTCCAAATTTGAAAATTCCTTGCTTAGATTTGGCTCACAAACAGGTACAACTCTTTCTCATGTATTTAGTTTTACATACATATTTATGCGTTTAGCATCCATGGTTAAATCTACTCAAATTATGGCTATTTTTTATTGGAAAATCTTATGGCTAGAACAAATAATTTGTAGTCCTTCTTATTTTCTGAAGGGAGGAGGGTATAAGGGTATGTGCCTCTTAAAAGAGAAAAATATTCTCTTGAAATTAGGAGTTATTGTTGATAGGTTATTTGAATTTTACTTTTTTTCATTCAACCCTTTTCTAACATAATAATATAAAACGTTAATTCATCAGGCACATGCATCCTTAACTTCGCACCTTGCATTTTGGAATATCTTTTTTCACCTTATAGTGATCAGTTGAAGGCATATTGGGACCAAAGGCAACTTTTGGCAATATTTATGTTGGACAAAAGAATCAACAAGACTAAAATTCTCTTTGAAAAATAGTTGTTATTAAATATTTAAAGTTAATAGTTTTTAGATATTTCTTCTTTTCGTATACAATATATCACTAATAACATGTTACTATGCTCCAACAGAAACGCACACTCGATTGCCGCTGTCGTTGGCACGGCTTTGATTGGATGGTACCATATCATATTCTTCATAGGCGGGCGACCATGCGGGAAAAACATGAAATTAGTCATTTGAAACACGTTGATTCACTTTCAGGCATGGATATACATTCTTCTGGCAATTTTATATTTTTCAACAGTAGAAAATCGGCTTATGATAAGCTTTTGGAGAAGTTGCAAGATGATGAGGTTTCCATGATTGCATTGTCAGGGCTGGGGGGTTGTGGTAAAACAACCCTAGCAAAGAAAGTAGCCAAGGACGCAGAGCTTCTTTTTAACAAAGTTGTCTTTGTTGTTGTTTCTCATAATCCCGATGTTCGAAAAATCCAAGGCAGAATTGCAAGCGCTTTAGATTTGGAATTAGACGAAGAAGAAGAAATAGAGAGAACCAAACGCTTGCATGCAAGGTTAATAGGTAGAGAAAGGATTCTTATAATTTTAGATGATGTATGGGAAAAGCTTGATTTAGAAACCATCGGAATTCCCTCAAGGTACGATCACAAAGGCTGCGTTGTTCTCTTAACTACACGAGATGTACAAGTTTGTAGTTTGATGAATTGTGAAATAATGATTCACCTTATGTGGTTAGATATGGAGGATGCATGGGTTCTGTTTCGAAAGCATGTAGATGACATCTCTGATCCCTTGAGACCTCTGGCACATAAAATTTCGCTACATTGTCTAGGACTACCTCTACTAATCGCAGCAATGGCTAGCACTTTGAAGGGCAAACCTGAGCCACTATGGGTGAAGACATGGGAAACAATGCGATCAAGTGGATCTGAATATAAGCTGATTTTGCGATTGTGTTATGATAATTTGGAAGATAAAGAAGCTAAGGAACTTCTTTTATTATGTTGTCTCTATGAAGAAGATTCAGAAATCCCCATGGAAACATTGTTCAGACATGGGATTGCATTGGGTCTATTTGGGGAAGATGGGTCATATGAAAGTGCAAGAGTCAGAGCCCTTGCAACCATTAAGAAACTCATAGACTCTACTTTATTGCTTCAAGGTGAAGAAGAAGAATGGTTTGTGACAATGCATGATTTAATTCGTCACCTTGTGAAAGAGATAAACAAAGAGATTGAAGAAATTGACAGGTCTCGAATGGATCTAATGCGGTCGTTGCAGGATACAAGATTCTTATGTTGCTCAACAGACGTTGAATTTCCCACACAGTTGGACTGTCCAAGGCTTGAGATTTTGATTGTGAGCGGACAAGGTGTTGGTTCAATGGATAAATTACCAGATCCATTTTTTGCACAAATGGAGGAGCTCAGAGTATTAGTTCTTGTCAATAAAGGTTTGCGTTTACATCAAATGCCAATTCAAGCATGGCCAAAGTCAATCATATGTTTAACAAAGCTTCGTTGTCTACACCTAGAGGGATGGGAATTTACTGAAATGTCTATTATCAGCAACCTAGAGAGTCTTGATTCTCTTGCATTGTGGAGTTGTTCATTCCATGAATTACCGAATGGAATCGCTTTCAAACAGAAAAAATTGAGATTGTTGGATTTGAGCAGATGTGAAATTGAAATGAATCCTTGGGAAGTAATTGGAAATTGCTCAGAGTTAGAGGAACTATACTTCATTAAAAATAGTGGAGAATGGGAATCTGACCATCAAAAGGACATTGCTAAATTCTTTGAACTAAGAGGTGGATTGAAGAGATATCATATAGATACAAGGGTGTTAAGAGTATCTGAGTCAACTGATCATTACTACTTACCAACAGAGTTGCATGTTCCGGACTTAGATCATGCTTTGACCTCAAATAGAGCAATTAAGGAAGTAATGGGAAGAGCAAAAGTTGTGTCTCTTGGGAGAATTCATCGAGTTGGTAAAAGATTCATTCCTGATATAGCTGAGACGGTGAATGAGTTGATTGAGCTTCAGCTTTTCGAATCTGAAGAGATAGAGTGCCTGATTGACAATACCAATCAATTGAATCACGGAGCAGCAGTCCTTAACAAATTGACTAAGCTAACTTTTGAAAGGATGGCGGGTCTGAAAGTTATATACTACGGTCCATCTTCTCCTGGCCTTTTTGAAAGATTAGAGGAGCTGCATATAACGAACTGCTTGCAACTACAAGGCAAACTATTTGTAGGGAAGCTAAATTTATGCCGTCTAAGTTTGTTGAAATTGGATAGTTGTCCAAAGTTAACGTCTCTTTTTGAAGAGGGTGAGGCAAATCAAAATGTTTCAAGCCTCCATTCTCATCAGGTATGCTTCCCGGAGCTAAATGCACTTGTGGTCAGAGATTGCGACCAATTGAAACTTGTCTTCTCGTTCTGCTCATCCCAAGAGTTTCCAAAATTAGAGCACCTAATCATAAAAAATGCCTCTCAATTAGAGGAAGTCTTTGGTGTTAAAAGGGGAGAGATAACAGAGGAGGATGTGGTACGGGTACCAAATCTAAAATACGTTGTACTCGTGGGAATGCCAAGACTATTATTAAGTGCTATTGATTTCCATGTTTTGAAGAGTTCGTTATATCTTTTTGTATACCGTTGCCCATACCTCTGGTTGGATTCAACTATTTCTCCCGAAGACTTGCAGCAACAATACCACAACCAAGGTACGCAAATATCCTTTGTGTCATATTGTTATGGAAAATGCAACATCCACTTTAAGTTAATGAATAAAAGTGGCCATTGAATATAATTTCAGTTTTTAGAGCTCAATAAATTTGTTGGTTTAAGTTATTTTAATTAAGGGAAAATTTAGTCAAATATTATTTCTGTGGGAATGAATATATTGTAATGTTATTTTATTCCCCATATTGATCATACATGCATTAGATTTAGTGTGGTTGTTAATATTCAAAAAGATGAAAGCAAAGAGCTATCCAACAAACTAAGAAATGGGCTGGATTGCGTTTCCTCTTCTCAATTAATTCAGTGAAATTGTTTTGGGAGCAAATTTTAAAAGTAGAAATAATTATGAAAAAATTATTTGAGTTATTCACAAAAATAGCACCGAAGAGTGAACTTGAGAACAAAAACAAGAAAAATATATTAAACAAGTTTGTTGGTAGTAGCGTTCTTTCATTTTTTTTTCCTTCTTAATTTTTTGGTATTTTGGCCTCCTAACTTCTAATACATTTGCTATACTTGTAATTTTTTTATTTTAGTGAAAGGTGCTAAATGGCATTCAGTTTTGCGCGCTACTATTCAAACTATTCTCGATGAGCTCAACAAAGAGAGCAAATTCCAATATAGGACGTTTTCTTCTGTGGTAAGTCACTGCTTTTACCCAAAGAGGCGCTCACCATGAGAGAATCTAATATACCATCTGATGCCATATGCTAATTCATATTCTTATAGGCTCTGGGGGCCAAAGCTTCAACGAGTAGACAAACAAGAACCAATGGACATGCCTCTGACTCACCAAAGGTTATTAACCAACAAACCATTTAATTTATTTTTTGAAAATGAGCATCAAAGCAAATTCCAACTCACTTATCTTGGGGTTTCATGCAGAGTGTTGAAAGAAGCGTTCAAGAAACTATTACATCAGAGGAAGATGTCGTAGAAAGTTCTTCATCCGCACATATAGAACAAGGGAGCTCTCCGCAAGTAGGTTTTTTGCATTCAATTTCACTTCCCAATATATCACTGCCAAAATATCATTGTCATCATGCTTCCCCATTATTACTTTCCATAGGATTTGATGGAAAAAGATACAATGAGCAAATCAATTTCATTGGAAGAACCTTCACATGAAGAAAATAGAAGCACCAATCAAACTCCTCATAGAAATAAGAATCCTTCCAATGTTGCAGACAGGGTGCCGATTGAAACCGTTTCTAAAGCAGCACTCACTCTTGAAATTTCTTCCTCGGATATACCCTCTCACCTGGTAAGTTCTGCTATGTTTTGCCTATCCTTTATGAGGATTGCTACTAGTATTGGAAGCTAACATCTCTGTTTTGCTTGCTTTAGGTCTTTTCAATCTCTGAAATCACTGAACAAGGTTCTACGTCAATGTCAGAGCAGAAAACTGTTTCACCTTCTTCACAAGCCAATAGCTATCAATCTATGCCCCAAGACAAAGTTGAATGGCAACAAGACCCACATATACAAGATCAGACAATTAGTTTGTCGCACTTGACAGAGGTATGCAACAAAAGACTGACCCTCTCTGTCTTGTCGCCTCCAGTTATTTCAAATTTTGATAGAAGTTGAACAAATCTGTGAATCAATCTCCGTACACCAAGTCTCAGCGTGAAAATTGTGCTTGTTCGTCAGTCATTGATGGTCATACAAACAATCAAAGAACTGTATACGATGGACCAACAATCATATAGTCTCATAAAAGATAAATTATAATTAACAAATCTGAAATTTGATTTAAATTATTTATGCCATGCAGAGTTTTGAAAAAACTTCAGAACAAACAGATATTGAGGGTTCTAAATTACATAAAGACATTATAACTATTATGACAACTCATTCAGAGGCAAGCAACCTATCACCAAGACCAATGGCTATCCTCCAACAAATTGGTTCTCCAGTGGTACGTTCATTTAGTTTGGTTTAAAATTGCCTTTGACTTTACTTTAAATCTAGTTGCTTATTAATTACTTGCCATGGGAATTGATTGAAAAGGAATCAATAAGTGAACCACTTTCTATGGAGCAAGAAGCACTTGGACAAAATAAAAATGGGTATCATACTCCTCAAAGTAGGGGTGGGCATCAGTTGGCTCGGTTTAGGTTGGGAAAAATTTTGTCCAAATCGAGTCAAATCGACAGATACATCTGCTAGACCAATTTTGGCCAAATAAGGATCTCAAATTGAGTCTTTCAGCTTGAAGCGAGGCAGCTTCAATCGGTTGGGTGGTTGAGTTGCCTTCGACCTTCGAAGGCGACGGTTCTTCTTTTACTTTCTGTTTTTGCCAGGAAAAAATCTAGAATCCAAAATTAGACCCAAACCTACAAAACTAGAACTTCAATAATATTTCTCTCCAAGTAATTGAACCTTGTCATGCATTACCAGCATAGGTTGATTACACAGATAGGTAGGTCTGAGCATTGGTTTAGGTCGATCAGGTTTAGGTGTGATTCACCTCAACCGAATTAACACAACAAACATGACGTCAGCAACCGATGCCGACCAACATAAAGAACCACCCGAGATACAATGGGTTTGATGGGTTGTCACTTTTCAGTTAGGTTACAACGAATTCCATCTTCCTTAGCAGCAGCGCCATCTCCTTCGTGCTTCCCAGCTGCAGCGCCATCTCCTTTGCTGCATATCTTTGTGGCAGCAACTAAAAAGATGCGAATTTAATCTTGGTAGCAGGAACCAAAGATCCTTGCTGCAGCAACCAGACAAAAGAGAGTAGTGTAAGTAAGAGAGAAGACTGAATTGAGAGATGTGAGAGGCAAACTCAATCGAGAGAGACACAAGAGCCAAACTTTGGTCTGCACTAGGAAAGAGACGAGATGACTGTAGAAGAAAGAGTGGAGGGAGAAGGAGACAAAAGAGGAAGAAAGAGGTAAGATTACGGAGAAGAAAGGAGAAAGAGATAAAGGAGAAAAATCAGGAATTAGTTGTCAGAAGAAAGGGGTAAGGAGAAAAGTAAGGAGAAGTCACATGGGAAAGTTGGTGAGACCCTCGGCCGGGGTGGGGGGGGAGGGTGTTTGACTTCCGTTTAAACTTTTAGACAAGGGCCAGGTTGCCATGATAAACTGTGGGTTGAAATGTCTAAACCCAGGGCCAATCGAATAAACTCATCAGAAGTCAAATTGCTACAATATTTTTACATTCACCCTACCCGAACCTCACCGCTATCTTTTTTTTTCTAGGTTAGGTCTGGTTTATTTGGTTTTACTAGGGTTACTCGGGATTTGCCCACCCTTACCTCAAAGGGTTGCTAAACCATATGATCTCACCTTGAGTGCTAAAGAAGTTGTTAATGAAAGTGGTTCTACAGCAAAAATAAGCATAAATGCACCAACAATCTCACATACCATTTCAGCATTGAAGGACTCGATAGACACTCAATCTACTTTTCAGAAAAAACCTCTACCATGGTAATTAAGTTTAGCTATATCTGTTTTCCCATTATTTGCACTAATAACACTTCTGCAAATGTTTAATTTTCAATAAGGATTAACCTCTTTATATTATTTGTCCTAGATATGTTCAATCCCTACATCATATAGGAAGTTCACAAAGTAACGTCACCCTTAGATGTCGTAAGACATTTCCTTTGGAATCTTTGTTGAATTCAACTGGAGATTAAGATTTGAAATCACATGCTATAACTCTTAGGAAATAAGTATATGAAGATAATAAAGTTATGGTTGTGAGGCACTAAATTATACTATCTTGAATATAATATTATTTCTGTATCAAAAGTAAGTTATCCTAAGATATCCTTAAAACTTTTTTTGAAGAAAGTAAATGTGTATTTCGAAGGTAATTTAAAATTCTTAATTTATAGACATATGAAAATATATTTAAAAAGTTGTATTTGTTAAATTTTTCACAATTATAACTATTTATTCATAACAAACATGATTATCTACATTCAATAAATATAACTGTTTGTTTCTAACTATCAATTTTTAACACACATAATTGTCTATTACAACAGTTATTTTTTCAAATAATGACAATAAAATTAAAATTATTTTTATTTTTTTAACTTAAGAACTCAATATGCCCAAATGTCTATTAAAAATTTTTTAAATATATTTGATTTAGCAATTTAATTTAAATTTTTTTATAATTGAGACTCATATATCATAATTTAACCTTAGTCATTAATTAACATTTATATAGTTTTTAATATTTTTAATCCTATCCAATGTGAAACTTTACTTATTTTACAAACTATTTAACAATTACTCATACACTTAAATGATTGCTTTACCCCGCCCACCAGTCATATGCTATTAAAGATATGCTAATAGGATCATTCGTGACAGACAGCCGTACATTTGGAGAAAAAACTGATAAATATGCTAATGATTTCACACATTCTGTAAAAGAATTGAACCAATGATTTACTAGGATCAACGAAGACTACAACTTACGTTTGCTTTTTGCGATTCTCTGCAGAGGCTAAATGAAAATGTTCAAGAAGGCCCCCAACCAATGGATGCTGAATCCAAAACTGTTATTCTACATAAGACATCTACAAAAGTAAGTTTATAACTGGATTCCCTCTAAAGTCAGAATTTTTACTCTAAACGTACATTTCCACCTGCTATGTAAAGGTACCTTCAAACATTGCCCTTGTTCTTATTCCAATTTTCTATTGCAGTTGGCTAACAAAGGAGCAATGCTAGAAATAACAAATGATAGTCCATCTGAAGCTTCAGCATTACAAAAGTTGCAGCTTTCTCATCCCATTGAGGTGCCTCCTTCAAATATTTCTCCTCGCGCACCAGCATATGAATTCCCTTCTTCCACAGTTGAGGCATCAGGAATAACTGTGGAAGTTCCTCCTTCTGCAGGTACGTAACGGCTAAGTCTTATACTTGTCAGCTTTTCAGTTCCTTTGTTTTTCCCACCAACTAGCAATCTCTTTTGACAGTACTATCTCTTGCTCCTTTGCCATCTCATCCAACAACAGATGTTGAAGACTTGGTTGATTTTCATGGGCTATTTAAGATTGATGCAAGACGTGCTTTGTTACTTGAGGAGGCATTTGACAAATATCCTTACTTGTGGGAGTGGAGAAAGGGCTTCCGTGGTCCCAAGTACTGCAAATTGGGTTACGAGTGTTTGGCTGACATGTTGGTGTTTCTAAAGTCAAAGACAACAAAGGGTATGGACGAAGCAAGGAAGGAAGAATTTGAAAAACTATGTGCCGAATTGGAATCTTTTGGCTTTGACAGGGGATGGTTAGCATCCATCAATCGCAGAGTTACAGATGCACAAGCTCAGAATGAGAAGTTAAAGGAGCTCCATGAGTCTCTGGAGAACAGCATAGAAGTGCTGAATGATGTGAGAGACAAAATGATTAGAATCAAGGATAATCTATCTAAAGGTGATACTGTGTTTGAGTTCTAAAGGTTTGTACCTGAAAGATTACCTTATTTCCCAAAACTTGGGCTTGATTATTGATTGATCTTGAATTGTAAGATCTCCTCTGAATAAACAAGGTGCTTTCTGCTCATGTTAACAGCCACAATTACTTTGAAGTCCAAGATATGAATAGTTTTACGCATTTGTTACGGGTGCCAAGAATACTACTTACTTTTGCTAAAGAAGCTTTAAGCACTTCTGCTAAAAACTTAGTAAATGATTTTCAGCGTGTAGCCTCCTCAGCCATAGCACCACTAATTGAATTTTTTCTTTTTTAGAAAGGTTTTTCTTCTACTGGCGACAAGGGTTACCACATGTTTAAACTAGCTGAAACTTGAAAGTGCACAATCTTCTAGTTAAAAGTTTTATATTTATTAGAAGTATAAATAATAGTAAATCACGTTTCATCTCACCAAATAAAATTAATTATACAAATCAAACAACCCTATTAAATTTTTACATTGACCTATATTGAGAGAAAATGTTTCGAAAAAGTGAGATATTTAAATAAAAAATCTTATCACCAAAACTAATATAAAAAAACTTAAAATTTGACAGATAGTTATGATTTTAAAAGAATTTCAAGAATTCTAAAATATTCGTGTGCATCAAACCGGTTGACAGGGGCAAATACAGTGTCAATAAAGGGAAACAAAATTTCTAAACTATTATTCACAAAAAAAAAAAAATTGGAATGTCAGAGAAGGCGAGAATATTTAATTTGATTATATCTAACTCTATTAAGTATCAGAGAAGGCAAGAATAAACAAAAAATTGGAATGTCAGAACATTTAATTCGATTTGGACATCAGATTCACAGCACTGCATACGCATATACAAGAACTCAGCAGCCTCTAGTCAAACATCACTTAATTATATGACCATAATTGCATCATAGACCAAAAATTGCACAAACAAAGCCCCAACTCCGAATTAGGTTTCCCAAATGCGCAAAAATTGAATTTGTTAGGGTTAGAGTTCATATTACCTCGTCGATGCCAAATTTCCTATTATCTGAACTAAGTGCAACACTTAGTCAATCTTTTGCCCCAACCTTGGATCGCTGTGCAACCTAAGGCTCGAGCCCAGAGCCAATCTGAGCCAGGAAGTTTGGGTGTGAAAATCTGGGGAAAGCTATGGAATTTGGGAAATTAGGTGTAGGTGGATGAAGAGAGAGCGAACTGAGGCGTGGACTGGATTGGAGTGGGTCAAGTCGCAAGGTTGGGCTACGTGACGGATCAACTTCATATGTGTAGCCTCATCCATCCCTCATTTCCTATTCCTTTGATTTTGTTTTTTTTGCTATCATTTACTTCGCAAGTTTCTTTTACATTCTCATTTATTCTTTTTCCTTATTATTTTCTCTTTAAATCTTTCATTTTATTTTATGTGCTAGCTGCTTCTTTCCTGTGCCATCAGGAACATCGGAAAGTGGATTAGAGATAAAAACAAGTGGCTTTGCAACAGAGCTAAACAAAGTAGGTAAGAGATGTAAGAGAATGCCCGATTGATTGAGTGTGTTCGAGAACTTATGGAAAGAATTTAAAGATGGAGTTGGCAATCATGAAATCACCATTTCGCTCTAAATTCTCAGCTCATTATCATTAATTACTAGTCAATAAACCACACAACTAAGAGGGTAATAAGAATGGTGCCCACATCCAAAAGCAAGCAAGCCGTCACCAGGACCGCTGGATATCCACCAACAAAGTCATTCTCCCCTGATAAGTTCATTGTACATTTCAATAGTGGAATAGAATTAGTCCAACGCGGGTTGCTTATTCACTTTATCACACATAGGAATTGATGGGCAAAGAAGCAAGCAGTGAAAAACAATGGAAAGAAACAAGATTGGAATTACATTCTACATATCCACAACAAGTAAAACATTCCAACTGTCTAAAGGTATGATTTTGGTGAGATGTAAATTAGTCAAGGAAGTGTTCAAGAAAACCCTTTTTCTAAGAAAGTTAATAATATAACTTTATCCATATATTTAGAACTAGGGACCTCAGTTCTAAACCGATTTCTTAATTCTACATAATAGATAGGTTAACGGCATGTTTTAATTTTGGTTTAAAATTATCTATAGCTTTACTTTCAATCTGGTTGCTTGCCATGGGATTGAGTTGATTGAAAAGGAATCAGTAAGTGAATCACTTTCTATCGAGCAAGAAGCACTTGGAAAGAACAAAAACAAGTATCATACTAAAGCAAAAAACAAACAACATTTTCAGACTTTCTCCTCAGACCTTTTTTTTTTTTCTTTTTCCTGAAGAAAGAAAGAGAAAAGAAAAGCAAAGAAAACACAAAATAAAACTAATTTTTAGGAGGTATTTTTATATCATTATTAAATACAAAATAAAAATTGCAAGTTGCTATATGAGGTCAAAATAATTTTTATTTTTAGTCTTTATTTTTTCTTTTAAATCTTTTATTTTTATTTTTTAAAGACTTTGTCTTGGGTTTGGGTCATGTTAAAGACGTGACCCAAAACAAACGTATCTCCATTATTATCTTATTTATATTATTTTTATCATAAAAATTTATATTTAATGACTTACATTTATAGAATTTAATAAATTTTATTATTTAAATTATCAATCAAAATAATTAGATAAAAATAAAATCATAAAAATATTATTTCTAAGGGAAAGGAAACATATAAGTTCGTGCTTTTCTTTGTGGCTAAAACCCTAATTTAAATAATTAAAACACGGCTGAATTTTAATAATGTTTTTTGCTTGTGGGAAGGAACCCATTACTTCAGTAAGATGGGGGGGCTGTGCACGAAAATATTATTTTAAGAATAGTTTTAGATATTACGAGAGGGATTTAGGTGGAGTGCACCAAAAGTTATAAGACCTAGGAGTATTGATTTTCTAAAATCATTGTCTCTAACCTTGACTTTCATTGGTCGGCAAGGAGTAACCAATCTACAGCTGTGGTTGCACTTAATAAAATCCTTGCTTGGTAAGCCCATAGCTCACATGGCAGGGAATATATCAATGAACGAGATCATGCGCAGGAGACCATTAAATTAGAAAGTTTACCGAGACCAGCAACTCGGGACTGTTTTCATGGTATGACTGCATAATATAATATAAATATAATAATAATGCTCAGTGACCAGTGACAAATATATAGGTTACTTTTATTGTGTGTATATATATTTTTTTACATTTCATATATTAGGCAAAAAAAATTATAAAATATGAATTACAATTCTTTTATATATATATGTATATATTAGATTATAATTTTTATAAATAAATGATTATAGTATTTTGATCTTTAACAAATAAAATAGGCATTTCAAGCACATTCTAGTTTTTGATACAACAAGTAAAAATCAATTATTTTATGTAAGCATAGTAAGTATCAAACTAATTCTTAAATATATGTAAGCAAAAGTAACATGTTTGTCTTTTTCTATGTGTATTATCAATTTAAATAACAAAGCTGGATTTTAATAATGCAAGCTGGATTTTAATAATGCCTTTTCAAAATAAGCATCAATTATTGGCCTCAATTATTTGTAATTAAGTGGGAGGGTTATTTCACGGATTAGTTTCAAGGGTATAATATAGTTACAAAGCTTATTAAAAATAAATTAATTATTATTATGATAGAGAAGCTAGAATATTTTTAATGAAAAAGTGAACTTATCCATATTGATGCCATTATGCCATGGTTTTGCCCCTTGCGTAGACTACTATGTTAAAACTAAATTAGGATCCTCAATGTAAACACCATATCAGCATGTTAATGTTGATTCTTGAATATTACAAAATTATTTTATTATTATAGATTATTCAATGGATATTAATTTGGTTAAACATTTCAATATGAAAGAAAAATTAATGCTATATGTTTGAGAAAATGTTTTATCTAAATAGAGTTAAATTATTATTAATTAGTAAGAGAATTAAAGATGAATTTCTTTTGTAAAAATAATATAAACCATAGAATACTAAAATTATTAAAATTACATAATTACAATAGTTTTATAAAAAACAAAAGAAGTGTATTCTAGACAAAATAAATATTTTCAATTTACACACTAAATTCTTCAGCCATTGAGGCTATGGTTAGTTTGAGCTGGGTCAACCCATATTACAGGATACTTGTGGTTGCAACTCTTTTTAGAAGAACGAAAGGTTTTAACAAAGAAAGTAAAAAAAAAGAAAAATTATTGAACATACTTAGAGAAACAATATTTTTTTTTAAAAAAAACGAAATTAAGCGTTGAACACAAAGAGTTATAGCCACACCATATATATGAAGTCTGCTATTACAAAGTCAATTACAATCCAATGAATTTAAGATTAACAAAAAGCACAAAGATCTTAAAATGAATAGGTTTGGTGTCTTGTTTGCAACATCCTTATCTAATAGTGTGTATATTGTTGAATAAGTGAGATTTTATAAATTTAATTATTTAGATTATAAATTATGAAAATTAAATAAAAAATATTTAAAAAATAACAAAATTTTATACAAATATCTTATTTAAGGAAAAGGGAAGACATATGTGGGTGTTTTTCTATGTATACTTAATTTTGATAAAACACAGTTAGATTTGTTTAATAATGTTTTTTGCATGTGGGAAGGAATTCATTTATCACGGTTAGACGGGAGGTCGTGTACAAAAATATGATTATAAGAATAGTTTTGTGTATCACGAGAGGCCATCAGGTGGGGTGCACCGAAAGTTATAATGCCTAGGGGTGCTGATTTTCTCAAATCATGTCTCTAACCTCGGCTTTCATTAGTCATGAAGGAGCAACCAATCTAAAGCTGTGGTTGCACTAAATAAAAGTCTTGTTTGGTGAGCTCGTAGGCCATAGCTCACATAGTCACATGGAAGGGAATCAATGAATGAGATCATGCGCAGGAGACCATTAAATTAAAAAGTTTACCCAGACTTTTATATTGCCAATACTTGGATTGTTTTCATGCTATAATATAATAATGCTCAGTGGCAAGTGACAAATGCAATTCCACTATGATCTTATCAATTGGAAAACAATGAAATAAAAAAAATTCACATAAAGAGTTATGAAAATGATGAAAGCAAGCCAAACCGCTGCAATTACAGAAAAGGAAAACCTAGACTTTACATTTGAATTGGCTATCACCTGCTTTACTGCAACTTGCTGTTTGATAATTGATTAGATGACAGTACAAAACATAAAATAAAACTTTCGGTGGCTACAAAACATAAGAAAAAACAAATTAAGCGTCAAAGGTGTCCACTATTTTCAATTAAATGAGTTATTAATTTCAATTGATAAAGGTTGCATATTTAGCCAAAGATCAAGTTTTGGTACTTGCGCTTCTGCTTTCTTAGTGCTTTTGTGTGAACAGCGTCCAACTGCTTCCCATTCATTTCTCTTCCGTTTTCTCTTCATTCCGTCCGTTATTCCACTTCTTCGTTGCTTCCCACTTCGATCTACCTCTTCATGTGATTGTGCTGCTGCTTCATCTGTTCTGATCTATATTTCCAAATATTTCTTCAGTTATTATTTTCAAACTTGCCTGCGTCTTCTCTTCATTCTGTCTCATAGCTAGTTCAAGAACCAAAAAAAAAAAAAAATCCTGGGTGTGGTGTTATTGCAGGTTGTTATTATCTCTCAAATTTCAGAAGTTGCAGCTTTTGCTTCATAGTGTATTCCTCCTTTGTAGAAAGATGGTGCTTGTTGTATTCTGAGTCTAATTTTGAAGTCTTTCCATTTGAAAAATAATAAAAAAAAGAGAGCAATTCAGTGTGTCCTATATGTTATTACAATTCCTCCTCTTTCAAATTTAAAAAATTGCAGCTTTCACTTCTTAGTCTTGGTTGTGGATGATTGTGCTTCTCGTATTTTATGTCTAATTTTGAAGTCTCTCTTCATTAGAAAAAAAAAAAAAAACCAATTCGGTCAGAGAAATTTCATATTCAAAACATGTTGCTTTCAAAGGTATGATGCCTAAACTTGCAACATGTTAATTATAGTCTTTCTCCTTGAGTTTGTGTGATTTTTATTCCTTTTTCTTCTTGACAAGGAAAGAAAATACTCAAAACCAAAAAAGGAGCAAGAGTAAAAAAGAACCGTGATTCGCTTGGGAAGAGAAATTTTATCTTTGGAGTCGTTATTGCCTTGAAAAATTAAGTAAGTCCCATTTACTTTTTTTTTTTTGGTCTATGCATGCTTTCCTTGTTTTTTTAAATTAGTTTTTAGTGTATATCACGCATATAATTTTATTTTATTATTTTATAACTACAATTTTTGAATAAATCAAAATATTTAAAACATTTATCATTACAAAATAAGGTAAAAATTATTAGCATCAAGATATTAAAAATATTATTACCGATTCTATGAATAATTATTTAGAAAAGTGACATGAAAAATTTACATTACGAATTAATATATTATGATTAAGGATTCTGCTATGACTTATTTTTGTCTCTTTTGATATTTATACATTGTTGTAAAAGCTTTAATCATCATGTTTGTTGTTTGTTAAAATTAATAGTTATCACATATCAAATTCTTTCACTCTATTATATCTTTATTTTATTTGTCTATCAATATAATCAGGAAATATTGCTAACTTAAACAGAATAAGAAAAATGATACTAATAAAATTATGAAACCAAATATAATTAGTAAACAAATTTTATTAAAATTAAAAAGCAAAAAAATTTATGAATTATAGAAGTTCTTCTTTTAGAAATAAAAAAATAATTACACTATTGTAATTAAAAATATTGTTTAAGATTTTGCAATAAAAAAAGTGGCATTAAAATCAGAAAACTTATTACAAGAAAAAAACTACATTAAAATTATGTTACTAAACTTGCTTCTTGTACTAAAAAATTATATCCATGTTTATTAATAAAAAATCTTCCTGTATTTAAATATCAGAGAAAAATAACTTTGTGAAATCATTTGTATTTAAAAAATTGATTCTATTAAAATTTAGAAGTCAATTATAGTTAATTAGCAAAAGTAATTCTCTCTAAATGGAGAAAGTAATAGATATTATAATTAAGAAAAATAATATATAACTAAAAACTAGATTCAATAGAATTATAAACTATATTGAAAAAAAATGTAATCTTAAAATTAAAAATATTTGTATGAAGTCCTTTATTATGATAAGTAATTCTATTAGAATTAAAAACAACTTAATTATAAGAATCAAAACTAATTTTTATAATGATTAGGAAACTAAAGCAAAAAAATTTCATTAGTTGAAAATTCTAATCACAAATGTGAAATTTAAAAACTTGAACAGGATATAATAGTCAGAAAAATGTTTCTTACTTGTACACTTTTATATACAGCATATATATATATATTGTGTGTGAGAGAGAGAGAGAGAGAGATCTACAATATATCAAAATGTTAAAAACAGAATCATTTTTGAATTAAAATATTCTATTAAAAAGCTCATTTACCAAAATACTATTTATCATAAATTTGCATTGTCATAAAATTAAACAATATTTTATTAAAATAAATTTAAAATTATTATATTTATCCCCAGTATAAATAATATGTTCTATTAGAAAATTACACTTTGTTTTATAATTTTTTATATTTACTCTTTTTGTAAACTATTTAACATAACATTAAATAGTTTTTCAAAAGAAGAATCAGTGTTGTTTTATGATTAGTATATAAAAGCCAGAAACATTTAATAAACTATTAAATCTTTATAAAGTTTTTAAATATAAAGTTAAATAAAATCATGTTATTTACATAACATGTGTATTTTAAATTTTATCTTTGTTATTATGTTAAATATATGAAGTTATAATTGGACAAGAAAACTTAAAGGAAAAATATAGCACAAGAAGAAACTATACTAAAAAAATTCTAAAACTATAGAACAAATCCTGATCTGTGTCTTATTCTATAGTCTTTCTTCATCAACCTTAAACAATATACACACACACTCACACACACACTTGGCTCTTGGCTTTGAAGAAGTATGACTCTCTAAGTATTTTTGATTCTTCTTTTCCACTTTTTAGAAGCTTTCTTTATTAATTATTTGATCCACAATAACCTTTATATTCCAATTTTTTATATCTGTTAAACTTTGATTTTGATATAGAGATGAATTAATTTTGTGGTTTAATATTAGGTTATTGTTTTTCGACAAGTCAGAAAAAAGAAAAGAAAAAGGAGAGAGCCGCAATTCGGTTTGGTGAAATTTCATATTGAAGACACAGTTGTTTTGAAAGGTAAGTATCAGTAATAGGTTACAATCTTCAAAACGCAGAATTTTTAGTACACAAGAGATTTGAGAAGTGAAAATTAAAATATAGAGTAAATTACGTTCTATCTCTTTAAAATTGTTTGAATAATATTAAATTTTTTTAATATAAAGGTTATACTCTATTCTAATTTAATTATATTAACTAACTTTCATCTAAGATTAATCTTGTTAGAATATTTTTATTTCAAGTAATTTGATATTATTTTTACATATATTAATAAAAAGTAAACTTTAAAAATTAAGAAAATTAATTATAAGAATATCATATCAATATTTATGTTAAAAAATCTTTAAAAGTTTTTTATTATATAAGATCAATTAAATAATCATTCATTTGATATATTTAATTTATGTAAGGTTAAATTTCATAAATTTTAAATATAAAACTGTAAACATTAAAACTTAAAATCATAAATACAATATCTTAAAACCTAAAAGACTATATCCTAAATACTATATATTAAAACTTTGATTTTTTAAGCCCTAAAATGTTACATTTGAAATCATTATAAAAATTCTAAACTCCTAAACTCTAAAATAAGCACTTTTAAATCTTTTATCTAAAACCTTAAATATTATACTTTAAAACTCAAAGTTCTAAATCCTTAATTGTAAATATTATAATAAATGTTAAACACTAAAATCTAAAATTCTAAACCATATAAAGTTTAAGTATTAAGATTTATAATTTTATAATTTAAGTTTTACGATTTAAATTTTGTTTCAAGTTTTTTATTTTGAATTTATAATTTAAGATTAACAATTTTCAATAAAGGTTAATGTTATATTATATTTAAGGTTTTGAATTTTATATATTAGGATTTTAAGGTTTTCTATCTAAAGTTTACTATTTAGAATTTTAAAATTTAGTATTTAATAGGATATCAAGTTTAAACTATTAAAGATTTAAGGTTTTCAGCATAAAATTTTAGATCTTAGTATTTAATATTTTAGATTTTAGAGTTTAATTGTAAACTTTATTCATAACTAAAATTAAACATACTAAATTGATAATTATTTAATCAGTGCTTCATAATAAAAAATTTGGTGATATTTTGTTATAAATATTAGTTACATGAGATTTTTAAAAATATTTTTTTATTTTTTAAGTTTAATTTTTAAAAATATAAGTAAAAATTATATCACATAATTTAAAAAAGAATATTTTTTTAATATTCTTAAATGAAAGTTAATTAACATAGTTAAATTGAGATAAAATGTAAGTTTTGAATAAATAAAATTTAGCATCATTTAAATAAATCTCAAGTGAAATGTAATTTACTCTAAAGAGAATAGGAAGAAAAAAATATATAAACATGCATTCAAAACTTCATCTTCTAGAGAAACGAGTGACTACTGAAGACGGATCTAATAGGTTTCTTGGTATCTTCTCTATCTCCATTCTGTCTCAGAAAGTAGGCTTAAGAAAATCCAAAAACACAATACAAGAAGAGAACAAATTCTTCGGGTGTGTGATTGCAATTCTTCCTATTTCTACTTCTATGTGTGCTGGTGTATCATTGTCCAAGGTCGTGCTTCACCGATTCTGTGTCTTATTTTAAAGTTTTTCTTCGTCAACCATTAAATTCCTGTTAATCTTGTCTTTTTCACTTTTAGATTTTAACTTCATTTATAGTCTGATTCACAATAAACTCTATATTTCAATTTTCATGTTTACTAAATATTTTTAATATAGAGATGAATTAGTATTGTGGTATAATATTAGTTTTTTTTTTTGACAAGCAGAAGAAAAAAGAAGAAAAAAGAACTGCAATTTGGTAACTTATGTAAATTTAATCTTGAGTAAAATCCTATTTTGGTCTCTTAAAGATGAGCAAACTTCTATTTTAATTACTTACTATTAAGTTTCTCTATTTTAATCCTTTAAATATCAATTAATTATTATTTTAGTCTCTCATTATCAAAAGTTTCTAATTAAATCCTCTAAAGATTGAAATTGATATCAATCAAATCTCTCAATCAAGATGATTGCTGACATAGCAAAAATTAACTGACGTGATAGAATTTGGTTGACATGTCATGCTGATATCAGCATGACACGTCAGCCAATACGCTGCCACGTCAGTAAATTTTGCCTTGTCATCATGTCACGTAATCAAAATTCTATCACATCAGCATGATACGTCAGTAATTTCTGTCACATCATCACGACACATCAGCAAATTTAACCTTGTTAGCAGTCATTTTAATTGAGGGACTTGATTGATATTAATTTTAATCTTTGGAGAACTTAATTAGAAATTTTAATAATGAAAAATTAAAATAGAAGTTAATTGATCTTTGGAGAACTAAAATAAAAAGATTTAACAGTGAAAGATTAAAATAGAAGTTTGTTCATCTTTGAGGAATCAAAATAGGATTTTACTCTTTAATCTTCGAAGCCACTATTGTTTTGTAGTGTAAAGTGTTAGGAAAATCTTGTAGTTTTAGAAATGCAGAATTTTTAGTGCACAAGAGATTTGATAAGAGAAGAAATATATATTAGCAGAAGGATATATATATATATATATATATATTTGAAAATAAGAGAAAGAGAGTACGAAGAAATGAATATATTAGCACAGGCCTAACCGAACGAGCCAAAGAAATGAATATATATCAGCAAAGCAAGGGTCAAGTCTAATTAAATGACAAGGGAGATTGTAAAATTATGTTGGTAACGCTATGTGAGACGTAGTTTAATCCATATATTTATTAAAAATAAAAATTAAAAATAAATAAATAATATAGTAATTATAAATAAAATTATATATGTAAAAATAAAAATATTAAAATATTAAAATAAAAAAAAACCAACCCTTTACTTTATTTACGTACAGCTATGAAACGTATTTTAAGAATTGTGTTATTTTTACACTTTTTAAAATTTTTATATTTTATATGATAAATTTAGTATTAATACTATATAATTATACAAGAAAATAATTTAATAATATAACAAATTTAAAAAACGTAACGGCACGTAAATGTAAAAACGTGGGTCGTCATTACTCTATTTGAAAAGGAAACCTAAACGCTTCTTTTTTCTTTTCATTTTTATTGCGAGTTGGACAGTTTGACTTCAGATTGAAAAGGCAACCTAAACGCTTCCCTTTCCGTTCTCGTCTTCTTTCTTCTTCATTCTGTCTGCCACTGCAATTCTTTGTTGCTTGTTATTTCTATGATCGTTGTGCTGCTGCGTCCCCTAATCTGCTTCCTATTTCCTAATCCTTCTTCAAATATTCTTTTCTGTCTTCTCTGTCTCCATTCTGTCTCAGAGTAGGCTTTAAAAAACCAAAAACAGAAGGGACAAATCCTGCGCCTGTGTGATTGCAATTCTTCCTACTTCTACTTCTTGGTGTTGTGTTATCGTGCTTCTCCTCTTTTGGTGTCTTATTTTAAAATCTTTCTTCATCAACCACAAAAAAAACCAACAAAATAGGAAAGACTGCGCTCGGCTTTGAAGAGGTATGGCTCTCTCAAATATTTTGGCTCTTCTTTTTCAGTTTTAGAATTTTACTTTATGAATTATCTGATTCAAAATAAACTTTATATTTCAATTTTCATATTTACTAAACTTTTAGTTTTAGTACATAGATGAATTAGTTTCGTAATTTAATATTAGTTTTTTTTAAGCCAGTAAAAGAAAGAAAAAGAGCAAGAAAAGAAGAGAAGAGAACCCCATTTCAGTCTGAAGAAATCTCATTTTCGACTCTTTTCGAAGGAAGTGTTCCTTTTCGACTGTCGCTTTGAAAGGTAAGTATCAGTAACATATTAACGTATTAGAAACGCAGAATTTTTATTATAAGAGATTTGAGAAGAAAAAAATTAAATATATATATGTATTTATCTTGAATTTATAAGGTAGATATCTATAATAAATGTCAATTCATTATAGCCTGATTTCTTTTGATTTGAATGTTCCTTTTGTTCTAACGGATAATTCTTTTTGTAAAAAAAATAGTGTATCATAGGTGTACAAATAAGAGAATGGATCTTCGAGGAATTCAAAGGCAGGGGAACTGAGATAGATAAATATAAAATTAAGAAAAAAAAGTTAATAAAAAAAAAATATGGAAAGTATATTTTAATATAAATTAAAATTCATTAAAATTAAAAAATATTTAAAAAGAGGATCTAAATTAGTACAAATAGAAACATGAATTTAGAGGAGAGAGAAATAAAAAAGAGAGATTATACTGCTTCAATTTATACCAATATTTATCCTATTCTTACAAGCCTTTTAGAAAATATGTTGATATCTGCATGTAATTATGTCTGCAAATATCATTGCATGATTTTAGGAGTTTTGGTGGTTCACTTGACGATTCTCCGGCTCCCTCAATATGATTCTTCTGTCTTGAGTCTTTGGGAAGGCAGTAGTAGTTGAGTGACTTGAGTCCATAGCAAAAGAAAGCTTCCCTCAGCTATGTTTGCTCACCACGAGTTATCAACAACTGGTCACGTGTCCATCCTTATTTCCCTTGTCTAATGAATTCTTTTAGTGAAACTCTCTCTCCATAGAACTTTTAACACAGAATATTTACACCTTATATCAGACAATCATTTGATTGGTTATATGAGACCCACATAATTAATCAAATGGCCGTGTTGATACAGAGTGTAAACATTGTGTGTTAAAAATTTCATGACATTAGCACGATTTTTTTCTTTTATATGTACTTTTTATTTAGGAAAAAAACTCCCAAAAGAAGTCTACTTGAGCTCATAAGCTATAAATAAATATTATCGAGCCATCAATGCGTAAACCAAAAAATAAGGATTGCAAAATTCTACTTTGAACATGATATGAATACATTGTTTTAATTACTACGAGAATAAGAAAGAACTCCCCAAACAAAAAAACAGTTAGCTTATTATAAGATTTAAATTTATATACCGATTTTATTAACAATTCCTAAGACTTCGACCTTTTTTGTACCCCATTCTTTCCCTCCCTCTAACCTTAAACTTATGTTGTATGTCTTGCTTTTCAGGCTAAGTTGCTGCAATGGCCTTAGTCTCAGGGACCGTGAATTTAGTCTGTTCCATCGTGAAGGTCTTGGTGCCTCCAATAGCACATGAAGCTCGTTACTTCTTTTGTTTCAATGATGTTATGGGAGAGCTTTATAATGAAAAGAATACATTGATATGTGGAGATAACTGGTGGATTGAAGAAGCCGAGAAGGTACTAGACGAAGCAGAGCAAAATAAGGCTCGTCTCCATGGATGTTGTCCCAATTGCAAATTAAGATATCGTTTAAGCAGGAGAGTGGCAAAGCTGTTCAACAGAATCTCTGAAATCGTTGCGACTGGTAGCTTGCACAACTTTCTTCCAGGCATGAATTCTTATTCTTCTGGAAACTTTGTGTCTTTCAAGTGTACAAAGAAGGCTTATGATGAAATTCTGGAGGCACTGAACAATGTTGATGTTTTCAAGATAGGACTGCATGGGATGGGGGGTTGTGGGAAAACGTCACTGGTAGAACACTTGGGTATAGAAGCAGAGAAGCTTGGCATGAAAGTTGTCTTCGTCGTTGTGTCCAATCGTTATAAGCTTGACATAGAAAGCGTTCAAAACCAAATGGCAGAGTCATTAAACTTTCCATTGACAGAAAATAGCACAACAGTAAGAGCACAAAAGCTGTTAGGGAGATTAAGTGCTGGCAAAAAAACACTTCTAATCTTGGATGATGTATGGGCAGCCCTTGATTTCAAAACGATTGGTATTCCTGAAAGTTGCAAAGTTCTCATAACAACAAGAAGTCTAAATGTATGTTATGCAATAAAATGCCAAAGAAATATTTCTTTAGGGCTCTTGACTGCTGAAGAGGCATTGACTCTATTTGGAAAGCATGCTGCCACAACTGATGATGACACTCGTGATCTGGCACGAAAGATTGTAATAGAATGCAAAGGATTACCAGTTGCGATTGTGACGATAGCTAGTATTTTGAATGGAAATCATCCAGATGATTGGCGTCTAGCATTGAAAAATATGCAAAATCATGAACCAATAAATATTCCAGAAGGTTTGAAAGATTATTATTCATGTCTGCAAACAAGCTACGAGCTCCTGAAAGATGAAGAAGCCAAGAAAGTTTTCATGTTATGTGCTCTATTCCCGGATGATTCCGAAATATCTTTGTGAATTTTGACCAGACTTGCTTTTGGCTTGGACCTTTATGGAGATAGTTTATATGATTCGTGTAGAATGAAAGTGGGTTCTGCCATTCGGAAACTTGTAAACTCTTCATTGCTTCAAGATGCGAAAGGACAGTGTCGGTATGTGAAATTGCATGACATGGTCCACGATGTGGCCTTGTTAATAGCAAAGGAAGAGGCTCAAGAGACTATAGTGACTGGGAAGGATTTGAACGAGTTGGAAAAGGATACATCCAAAAAAGATATCAGGAGATTATATTGCCATAAAATAAAAGCATTTCCAAATTGGTTGGATTGTCCTAAACTTGAAATTCTGTTTGTGGATTGGGATGCTTATGATTCCCCAACAGTAGCAGATGCCTTTTTTGAAAGGACCAAAATGCTAAAAGTTTTGAGCGTGACAGATAGATCTAAATTTTCTTGGCACACCTCAACTCTACTGTCGAGCCGCTTAAGAAATCTCCGAACTCTACGCCTGGAGGGATGCATATTAGACGACGTCTCCTTTCTAGGAAACCTAAGCAGTCTTGGGACACTTGAATTCCGAAATTGCATAATTACTAATGAATTGCCAAAATTGTTGAAGCTACAATACTTAAAATCGTTGGATGTGTCAAACTGTATAGTACAAGCGGAATGGAATCCCTATGAAGTTGTAGGAGGCTGTTTACAACTAGAAGATCTGCATTTTTTGGAAAATCGTATTTCAAAATCGGTGTTAGAGGCTCACAATAATCTTACTGGATTTCTTCAGAACGACAAACTAGAAACGTATCATCTACAAATTGGAAGTCGCATAAAGTTATCGGATGATCCGATTCTAGCAGCAACGTTCTTATCAATATGTCAAAAATGTTTAGATGCCTCCACTTTAAATTCAACGATTAAGAAGCTAGTGCAAGGTGCACAGGTTCTTCTTCTAAGCAAAATTGAGCAAGGTTGTAAAACCATCATCCCTGACATGGTTCAAGGTGAAGAAGGTATGAATGCGCTGACTGAGCTTGTTCTTCTTGATGTTGGAACGATGGAGTGTCTCATTGACTCAACCTCAACCAACCGTGCCTTCTCCAAATTGGCTAAGATTAGAATTGCGGACATGCAGCGTTTGGAGGCTCTAAATCGTGGTCAACTTCCTACTGGGTTTCTTGAAAAATTAGAGGAGTTGTTGATAAGGAAATGTAGCCAACTGCAGAACATGTTATTTCCCCCAAATCTAAATTTATGCACTATGAAGGTTTTAATACTGGATAATTGTCCAAAGTTGACATGTCTCTTCGCACCCTCTGTTGCTCAAAGTCTCGTTCATTTGGAAGAACTGAAAATAACCGAGTGCGAAGGATTGAATCAGATAATAATAACCGGCGAGCAGGAGACTCCTGTAGAAGACAAAGGTCAGAATATATATTTCAAACAATTAAGAGAACTTGTCATCACAAGGTGCAAGCAAATGAAATGGTTGATCCCGGTCTCCTTTGCTGTCAATTTGTTACAGTTGGAACGCTTGGAAATAATTGATGCCGCTAAGCTGACTTATGTTTTCGGCCCAGACAATCAGTTCGAGCCCCAAAAGCTTGCCAAAAAGAAAGAAAACAAGCCCCATATCATCGAGCTTCCTCTTTTAAAAGTACTACAGCTTATAAAGTTGCCCATTGCCACTGGCATTTGCCCAGGGAAGTATCATCCGAAGTGGCCCACCCTCGTTAAAGTTGATCCTATAGAGTGTCCAAATTTGAAAATACGTTGCTCGGATTTGGCTCACAAACAGGTACAGCTCTTTCTCATGTATTTAGTTTTACATACATATTTATGCGTTTAGCATCCATAGTTAAACCTACTCAAATTATGGCTATTTTTAATTGAAAAATCTATGGCTAAAACACATAATTTGTAGTCCTTGTTATTTTCTAAAGGGAGGAGGGGATAAGGGTATGTGCTTCTTAAAAGAAACAAATATATTCTCTTGAAATTAGGAGTTATTATTAATAGGTTATTTTAATTTTACTTTTTTTTATTCAACCCTTTTCTAACATAATAATATAAAACGTTAATTCATCAAGCACATGCATCCTTAACTTCGCACCTTGCATTTTGGAATATCTTTTTTCACCTTATAGTGATCAGTTGAAGGCATATTGGGACCAAAGGCAACTTTTGGCAATATTTATGTTGGAGAAAAGAATTCAACAAGACTAAAATTCTCTTTGAAAAATAATTGTTATTAAATATTTAAAGTTAGTGGGTTTTAGATATTTCTTCTTTTCTTATACAATATATCACTAATAACATGTTACTATGCTACAACAGAAACACACACTCGACTGCCGCTGTCGTTGGCACGGCTTTGATTGGATGGTACCATATCATATTCTTCATAGGCGGGCGACCATGCGGGAAAAACATGAAATTAGTCATTTGAAACACGTTGATTCACTTTCAGGCATGGATATACAATCTTCTGGCAATTTTATATTTTTCAACAGTAGAAAATCGGCTTATGATACGCTTTTGGAGAAGTTGCAATATGATGAGGTTTCCATGATTGCATTGTCAGGGCTGGGGGGTTGTGGTAAAACAACCCTAGCAAAGAAAGTAGCCAAGGACGCAGAGCTTCTTTTTAACAAAGTTGTCTTTGTTGTTGTTTCCCGAAATCCAAATGTTCGAAAAATCCAAGGCAGAATTGCAAGCGCTTTAGATTTGGAATTAGACGAAGAAGAAGAAATAGAGAGAACCAAACGCTTGCATGCAAGGTTAATAGGTAGAGAAAGGATTCTTATAATTTTAGATGATGTATGGGAAGAGCTTGATTTAGAAACCATCGGAATTCCCTCAAGGTACGATCACAAAGGCTGCATTGTTCTCTTAACTACACGAGTTGCAGACGTTTGTGGTGTGCTGAGCCATCGAAGAATTTACCTTATGGGGTTAGATGCGGAGGATGCATGGGTTCTGTTTCGAAAGCAAGTAGATGACATCTCTGATCCCTTGAGACCTCTGGCACATACAATTTTGCAACATTGTCAAGGAGTACCTCTACTAATCGCAGCAATGGCAGGCACTTTGAAGGGCAAACCTGAGCCACTATGGGTGAAGACATGGAAAACATTGCGATCCTTAAGTGGATATGAATTTGGGCCGATTTTACGATTGTGTTACGATAATTTGGAAGATAAAGAAGCTAAGGAACTTCTTTCATTATGTTGTCTCTATGAAGAAGATTCAGAAATCCCTGTGGAAACATTGATCAGATATGGGATTGCATTGGGTCTATTTGGGGAAGGTGGGTCATATGAAAGTGCAAGAGCCAGAGCCCTTGCAACCATTAAGAAACTCATAGACTCTACTTTATTGCTCAAAGGTGAAGAAGAAGAATGGTTTGTGACAATGCATGATATAATTCGTGAATCTGTGAAACGGATAAACAAAATTGAAGAGATTAGCAGAATGGATCTAATGCAGTCGTTGCAGGATACAAGATTCTTATGTTGCTCAAAAGACGTTGAATTTCCCGCCCAGTTGGACAGTCCAAGGCTTGAGATTTTGATTGTGAGCGGACAAGGTGTTGGTTCAATGGATAAATTACCAGATCCATTTTTTGCACAAATGGAGGAGCTCAGAGTATTAGTTCTTGTCAATAAAGGCTTGCGTTTACATCAAATGCCAATTCAAGCATGGCCAAAGTCAATCATATGTTTAACAAAGCTTCATTGTCTACACCTAGAGGGATGGGTATTTGGTGAAATGTCTATTATCAGCAACCTAGAGAGCCTTGATTCTCTTGCACTGTGGAGTTGTTCATTCCATGAATTACCGAATGGAATCGCATTCAAACGGAAAAAATTGAGATTGTTGGATTTGAGCAGATGCGAAATTGAAATGAATCCTTGGGAAGTAATTGGAAATTGCTCAGAGTTAGAGGAACTATACTTCATTAAAAATAGTGGAGAATGGGAATCTGACCATCAGAAGTACATTGCTAAATTCTTTGAACTAAGAAGCGGATTGAAGAGATATCATATAGATACAAGGGTGTTAAGAGTATCTGAGTCAACTGATCATTACTACTTACCAACAGAGTTGCATATTCCAGAGTTAGATCATGATTTGACCTCAAATGCAGCAATTAAGGAAGTAAT
This sequence comes from Dicorynia guianensis, assembly GCA_037013595.1. Lineage (NCBI taxonomy): Eukaryota > Viridiplantae > Streptophyta > Magnoliopsida > Fabales > Fabaceae > Dicorynia > Dicorynia guianensis. The sequence continues at coordinate 32,986,943 of JASUAB010000005.1, forward strand.
GGGAAGAGCAAAAGTTGTGTCTCTTGGGAGAATTCATCGAGTTGGTAAAAGATTCATTCCTGATATAGCTGAGACGGTGAATGAGTTGATTGAGCTTCAGCTTTTCGAATCTGAAGAGATAGAGTGCCTGATTGACAATACCAATCAATTGAATCACGGAGCAGCAGTCCTTAACAAATTGACTAAGCTAACTTTTGAAAGGATGGCGGGTCTGAAAGTTATATACTACGGTCCATCTGCTCCTGGCCTTTTTGAAAGATTAGAGGAGCTGCATATAACGAACTGCTTGCAACTACAAGGCAAACTATTTGTAGGGAAGCTAAACTTATGCCGTCTAAGTTTGTTGAAATTGGATGGTTGTCCAAACTTGACGTCTCTTTTTGAAGAGGGTGAGGCAAATCAAAATGTTTCAAGCCCCCATTCTCATCAGGTATGCTTCCCGGAGCTAAATGCACTTGTGGTCAAAGATTGCGACCAATTAATACATGTCTTCTCGTTCTGCTCATCCCAAGAGTTTCCAAAATTAGAGCACCTTATCATAAAAAATGCCTCTCAATTAGAGGAAGTCTTTGGTGTTAAAAGAGGAGAGATAACAAAGGAGGATGTGGTACGGGTACCAAATCTAAAATACATTATTCTCGTGGGAATGCCAAGACTATTATTAAGTGCTATTGATTTCCATGTTTTGAAGAGTTCGTTATATCTTTTTGTATACCGTTGCCCATACCTCTGGTTGGATTCAACTATTTCTCCTGAAGACTTGCAGCAACAATACCATAACCAAGGTACGCAAATATCCTTTGTATCATATTGTTATGGAAAATGCAACACCCACTTATATTAATGAATAAAAGTGGCCATTGAATATAATTTCAGTTTTTAGGTCTGAATAAATTTGTTACTTTAAGTTATTTTAATTAGGGGAGAATTTAGTCAAATATTATTTTTGTGGGAATGGATATATTGTATTGTTATTTTATTCCCCATATTGATCATACATGCATTAGATTTAGTATGGTTATTAATATTTACAAAGACAAAAGCAAAGAGTTATCCAACAAACTAAGAAATGGGCTGGATTGGTTTTTCTCTTCTTAATTAATTCAGTAAATTTGTTTTGGGAGCAAATTTTAAAAGAAGAAATAATTATAAAAAAAATTATTTGATTTATTCATAAAAATAGCACTTACGAGTGAATTTGAGAACACAACAAAACAACATATTAAACAAATTTGTTTGAAGTAATGTTCTTTCATTTTTTTTTTCTTCTTAATTTTTTGATATTTTGGCCTCCTAAGTTCTAATACATTTGCTATACTTGTAATTTTTTATTGTAGTAAAAGGTGCTAAATGGCATTCAGTTTTGCGCGCTACTATTCAAACTATTCTTGATGAGCTCAACAAAGAGAACAAATTCCAATACAGGACATTTTCTTCTGTGGTAAGTCACTGCTTTTACCCAAAGAGGCGGTCACCATGAGAGAATCTAATATACCATCTGACGCCATATGCTAATTCATATTCTTTTAGGCTCTGGGGGGCAAAGCTTCAACGAGTAGACAAGCAAGAACCAATGGACATGCCTCTGACTCACCAAAGGTTATTAACCTACAAACCATTTAATTTATTTTCTGAAAATGAGCATCAAAGCAAATTCCAACTCACTTATCTTGGGCTTTCATGCAGAGTGTTGAAAGAAGCGTTCAAGAAACTATTACGTCAGAGGAAGATGTGGTAGCAAGTTCTTCATCCGCTCATATAGAACAAGGGAGCTCTCCACAAGTAGATTTTTTGCATTCAATTTCACTTCCCAATATATCACTGCCAAAATATCATTGACATCATGCTTCCCCATTATTACTTTCCATAGGATTTGATGGAAAAAGATACAATGAGCAAATCAATTTCATTGCAAGAACCTTCACATGAAGAAAATAGAAGCACCTATCAAAGTCATCGTAGAAATGAGAATCCTTCCAATGTTGCAGAAAGGGTGCCGATTGAAACCGTTTCTAAAGCAGCACTCACTCCTGAAAATTCTTCCTCGGATGTACCCTCTTCCCTGGTAAGTTCTGCTATGTTTTGCCTATTCTTTATGAGGACTGCTACTAGTATTGGAAGCTAACATCTCTGTTTTGCTTGCTTTAGGTCTTTTCAATTTCTGAAATCACTGAACAAGGTTCTACATCAATGTCAGAGCAGAAAACTTTTTCACCTTCTTCACAAGCCAATAACTATCAATCTATGCCCCAAGAAAAAGTTGAATGGCAACAAGACTCACATATACAAGATCAGACAACTAGTTCGCCGAACTTGACAGAGGTATACAACAAAAGACTGACCCTCTCTGTCTTGTCACCTCCAGTTTTTTTAAATTTTGATGGAAGTTTAACTAATCTGTGAAACAATCTCCGTACACCAAATCTCAGCATGAACATTGCTATTTCTTTAAATTGTGCTTGTTCGTCAGTCATTGATGGTCATACAAACAATCAAAGAACTGTATATGATGGACCAACAATCATATAGTCTCATAAAAGATAAATTATAATTAACAAATCTGAAATTTAATTTAAATTATTTATGCCTTGCAGAATTTTGATAAAACTTCAGAACAAACAGTTATTGAGGGTTCAAAATTACATAAAGACATTATAACTATTATGTCAACTCATTCAGAGGCAAGCAACCTATCGCCAAGACCAATGGCTATGCACCAACAAATTGGTTCTCCAGTGGTACGCTCATTTAGTTTGGTTTAAAATTATCTTTGACGTTACTTTGAGTCTACTTGCTTATTAATTACTTGCCATGGGAGTTGATTGAAAAGGAATCCACAAGTGAACCATTTTCTATGGAGCAAGAAGCACTTGGACAAAATAAAAACGGGGATCATACTCCTCAAAGTGTTGCTAAACCATATGATCTCACCCCGAGTGCTAAAGAAATTGTTAATGAAAGTGGTTCTACGGCAAAAATAAGCAAAAATGCACCAGCAATCTTACAAACCATTTTAGCCTTGAAGGACTCCGTGGACACTCAATCTGCTTTTTCAGAAAAAGCCTCTCTCATGGTAATTAAGTTTAGCTATATCTGTTTTCTCATTATTTGCACTGATAACACTCTTGCAAATGTTTAATTTTCAATGGGGATTAACCTCTTTATATTATTTGTCTTAGATATGTTCAATCCCTGCATCATATAGGAAGTTCACAAAGTAACTTCACCCTCAGTTGTCATAATATATTTCCTCCGGAATCTTTGTCGAATTCAATTGGAGATTAAGATTTGAAATCGCATGCTATAATTCTTAGGAAATAAGTATATGAAGACAATGAATTTATGGCTTTGAGATGCAAAATTATATTATTTTGAGTATAATATTATTTTTGTATCAAAAACAAGTTATTTCAAGATATAACAAAATTCTTAAAATTTTTTGTGAAGAAAGTAAATGCACATTTAGAAAGTAATTCAAAATTTGATATAAAAAAATATTTTTAAAAAGTTATATTTATTAAATTTTTAATAGACATGACTATTTATTTATAATAAACATAATTCTTTGTTTTCAATAAATATAATTATTTATTTTCAACTGTCAATTTTTAATAAATATGATTATCTATTTTAATAGTTATTTTTTCAAATAATGGCAACACAATTAAAAATTAATTTTATTTTTTTAAATTCAAGACTTTTGATGTCTAAGTGTTTGTTAAAGATTTTTTAAATATTTTTAATTTAATAATTTAATTTAGACTTTTGCATGAATTGAAATTTATATATCATAATTTAATCTTAGTCCTTAATCAGCACTTATACAGCTTTTAATAATTTTAATTCTGTCCGATGTGAAACTTTACTTTTTTTTGGCTTTATCTTACAAACTACTTAACAATTACTCATACACATAAATGATTGCTTTACCCCGCCCACCAGTCATATGCTATTAAAGATATTCTAATAGGATCATTCGTGACAGACAGCCTGTAAAAAAATTGAACCTTTATTTAACGATTTACTAGGATCAACGAAGACTACAACTTATGCTTGCTTTTTGCGATTCTTTGCAGAGGCTAACGAAAAATGTTCAAGAAGGCCCCCAACCAATGGAAGCTGAATCCAAAACTGTTATTTTACGTAAGACATCTACAAAAGTAAGTTCATAACTGGAGTCCCTCTAAAGTCAGAATTTTTACTCTAAACGTACATTTCCACCTACTATGTGAAGGTACCTCCAAACATTGCCCTTGATCTTATTCCAATTTTCTATTGCAGTTGGCTAACAAAGAAGCAATGCTAGAAATAAATAATGATAGTCCATCTGAAGCTTCAGCGTTACAAAAGCTGCAGCTTTCTCATTCCATTGAGGTGCCTCCTTCAAATATTTCTCCTCGCGCACGAGCATATGAATTCCCTTCTTCCACAGTTGAGGCATCAGGAATAACAGTGGAAGTTCCTCCTTCTGCAGGTACGTAACGGCTAAGTCTTATACTTGTCAGCTTTTCAGTTCCTTTGTTTTTCCCACCAACTAGCAATCTCTTTTGACAGTACTATCTCTTGCTCCTTTGCCATCTCATCCAACAACAGATGTTGAAGACTTGGTTGATTTTCATGGGCTATTTAAGATTGATGCAAGACGTGCTTTGTTACTTGCGGAGGCATTTGACAAATATCCTTACTTGTGGGAGTGGAGAAAGGGCTTCCGTGGTCCCAAGTACTGCAAATTGGGTTACGAGTGTTTGGCTGACATGTTGGTGTTTCTAAAGTCAAGGACAACAAAGGCTATGGATGAAGCAAGGAAGGAAGAATTTGAAAAACTATATGCCGAATTGGAATCTTTTGGCTTTGACAGAGGATGGTTAGCATCCATCAATCGCAGAGTTACAGATGCACAAGCACAGAATGAAAAGTTAAAGGAGCTCCATGAGTCTCTGGAGAACAGCATAGAAGTGCTGAATGATGTGAGAGACAAAATGATTAGAATCAAGGATAATCTATCTAAAGATGATACTGTGTTTGAATTCTAAAGGTTTGTACCTGAAAGATTACCTTACTTCCCAACACTTGGGGTTGATTATTGATTGATCTTGAATTGTAAGACCTCCTCTGTATAAACAAGGCGCTTTCTTCTCATGTCAACATCCACAATTACTTTGAAGTCCAAGATATGAATCGTTTTACGCAATTGTTACGGCTTGCCAAGAATACCTACTTACTTTTGCTAAAGAAGGTTTAAGCACTTCTGTTAAAAACTCAGTAAATGATTTTCAGCGTGTAGCCTCTTCAGCCACAGCACCACTAACTGAATTTTTTCTTTTTTAGAAAAATTTTTCTTCTACTGGTGACAAGGGTTGCCACATGCTTAAACTAGCTGAAAGTTGAAAGTGCACAATCCACTAGTTAGAAGTTTTATATTTTTAGAAAAATAAATAATAGTAAATCACGTTTTATCTTACTAAATAAAATTAATTATATAAATCAAATAACACTATTAAATTTTTACAATGACCTATATTGAGAGAAAATGTTTTGAAAAAGTGGTATATTTAAATAAAAAAAGCTTATCACCAAAACCAATAAAAAAAAACGTAAAATTTGACATATAGCTACTTGATTTTTCAAAAAAAAAAAATCAAGAATTCTAAAATATTCGTGTGTATAAAACCGGTTCACGGGGGCAAATACAGTGCCAATAAAGGGAAACAAAATTTCTAAACTATTATTCAAAAAAAAGAAAAAAGGAAGAAAGTAGACTAAACTAGATGCAGTTTATGAAGGAAAAACCAGCATATTTAAATATCTTTTTCACTTGCATAAGCAAATCTATAGCCATCGCTTTTGAAGAACATGCATGCAAACCTAATTTAAATCCTTGCTTTGGTACTTAAAACATGATCATATCTAACTCTATTAAGTATCAGAGAAGGCAAGAATAAACAAAAGATTGGAATGTCAGAACATTTAATTTGATTTGGACATCAGATGCACAGCACTGCATATGCATATACAAGAACTCAGCAACCTCTAGTCAAACATCACTTAGTTATGTGACCATAATTGCATCATAGACCAAAATTGCACAAAGAAAGCCCCAACTACCAATTAGGTTTCGCAAATGCGCAAAAATTGAATTCGTTAAGGTTAGAGTTCATATCACCTCGTCGATGGCAAATTTCCTATTATCTGAACTAGGTGCGACACATAGTCAATCTTTGCCCCAACATTGGGTCGCTGTGCAATCTAAGGCTCGAGCCCAGAGCCAATCTGAGCTAGGAAGTTTGGGTGCGGAAATCTGGGGAAGGCTATGGAATTTGGGAAATTAGGTGTAGGTGGAGGAAGAAAGAGCGAACTGAGGTGTGGAATGGGTTGAATGGGGTCAAGTCACAAGGTTGGGCCACGTGACGGATCAACTTCATATGTATAGCTTCATCCATCCCTCATTTCCTATTCCCAATTTTTGTTTTTTTTGCTATCATTTACTTCACAAGTTCTTTTACATTCTTATTTATTCCTTTTCCTTATTACTTTCTGTTTAAATCTTTCATTTCATTTGAAGTGCTAGCTGCTTCTTTCCTGTGCCATCAGGAACACCAGAAAGTGGATTAGAGATAAAAACAAGTGGTTTGCAAGAGAACTAAACAATGTTGGTAAGGGATGCAAGAGATTGCCCGATTCATTGATTGTGTTTAAGAACATATGGAAAGAATTTAAAGGTGTTGGCAATCATGAAATCACCATTTCGCTCTAAATTCTCAGCTCATTATCATTAATTACTAGTCAATAAACCTTATACGGCTTGCCAAGAATACCTACCTGCTTTTGCTAAAGAGGCTTTTCAACACTTCCGCTAAAACCTTTGAGTAAATAATTTTCAGCATGTAGCCTCCTAAGCCAGAGCACCATTAATTGAATTTTTTCTCTTTTAGAGAAGTTTTTCTTCTACTAGTAACAAGGGTTGCCATATATTTAAACTAGTTGAAACTTGAAAGTGCAAAAACCCACCACTTGTTAAAAGATTTATTTTTTAGAAAAATAAATAATAGTAAATCATGTTTTTTCTCACCAAATAAAATTGACTCTACCAATTAAATAACACTATTAGGATCTATTAATTGTTTTTTAAAAAAAAAGAGCATACATATAATTATATTTTAAACATTGACCTATAGTGAGAGATAATGTTTTGAAAAAGTGATATATTTAAATAAAAGGACTTATCACCAAAAAAAAAAACTTGAAATTTGACAGACAGTTATTTGGTTTAAAAAAATTTAAAGAATACTAAAATATTCCTATCTATCAAACCGGTTCACAACGGCAAATACAGTGTCAATAAAGGGAAACTAAATTTGTAAACTATTATTCATAAAAAAATGGAAAAAAAATGGTAGATTAAACTAAATGCAGTTTCGATATGCCACACGGGTAAATGAAGGGAAAACCGGCATATTTAAATATCTTTTTCACTTGCATAAGCAAATCTATTAGCCATTGCTTTTGAAGAACATGCATGCAAACCTAATTTAAATCCTTGCTTTAATAGATTTAGATATAATCATGTAATAAGTATTAGAATATTAGAACCTTTAATTTGGTTTGCACATCAGATCCTTAAAAGCACTCAGCAGCCTCTTGTCTAACATCACTTAATTATATGACCATAATTGCATCACAGACCTAAAATTGCACAAACAGAGCCCAAACTCCCAATTAGGTTACCCAAATGCGCAAAAATAAAATTTAAGTATAGAGTTCACATTACCTTGTCGACGCCAAATTTCCTATAGTCTGAACTAAGTGCAACGCTTAGTCAATCAATGTTTGCCCCAACCTAATCACTGTGCAACCTAAGGGTCGAGCCCAGAGCCAATCTCAGCTCGGATGTTTGGGTGTGGAAATCTTGGGAAGGCAATGGAATTTGGGAAATTAGGTGTAGGTGTGTGGACTTGATTTGCTATCATTTACTTCACTATTTTCTTTTACATTCTCATTTAATCTGTTTTCCTTATTATTTTCTCTTTAAATCTTTCATTTCATTTTAAGTAAGGTAGAAAGCCAAGAGAATGCCAGATTGAGTGTGTTAGAGAGCCTTTGGGAAGTTTTTGAAGGCGGATTTGAATATATATATATATATATATATTTTGGTATTAGTGATTTTTTACCTATTTTTCATTTATATTTAAATATAATTTATAAATCTTACTCTTTTCTATTACTATTTTTTCTTATGATTTTTTTACTGTCTTTTTGTTAATGTATTCTCGACTTTATATTCCAAAATCGTGTACAGATCATACGGACCATATCCATTGAAGGTTGCGACTTGCTTAGAGGATCGTAATTCTATCAATTTATGGCAAGCAGTGGGACGGCCAGGCAGTGGCAGCAGAGTGACACCAAGCGGTGGTCACATTTCAGTCTTTTAAGTGAGCTTTTCACAGCCCAATTGCACTATTTTATTTATCCAAAAAAATAACAGTTTACCAAAATTTATTCAATTACACTTCTTTTCACAACAACTCTAATATATCATTCTTATGCACTCATATCGTTGCAAGCCGCTCACTTACTGTTGACAAAATTTCCAATCCATCTTAACTTGATTCCACCCTTTATTATTTACGACTTTCACAGAGGGTAATAAGAACGGCACTCACAGCCAAGAAGGGGGTTAAATTTAATAACCTTGACAATAATATAAAATGTTACCGATCAATAAACGCAAGTAAATATCAAGATAATTCAAATTAAGTGTCCAAATATGTAAATAGAGAAAAGATAATTAAAAGAATACAAATATAAATTTATTCTAATTCAACTATAACTCTTAAATTATATATGTCTAGTGATTCTAGGTTGTCCTTTAAAATTTTCACCGAAACAGTGGGCTTATATTGGGTGCTTCATCATTGCTTACAGCCAAAATATGCTCTTCTTTAGCTTTCTTTGAGCAAATCCTTCCAACATTAGGACAACTAAAAATTTTTAAAATGTAAGAGGGATTAAATTAAAAATATTTTAAAGTATATATAGCATTTTTTAAAGTTGACGGGGCTAAGAGTCTTGTGACATTCTTTCCATCCGCTTCTCTTGAAACCCATAATCAAGAGGGAAAGAAAAAGAAAAAAAAGGAGGTTGGGGCGGGGGGTTGGGAGGGGGTGAATTCAGAAAGAGAGAAAAAGAAAGATAAAGAGGGAACAAAAGGGAAAAGAAAGTGAGAGAGGGAAATAGCCAGGAAAGAGGGTGTGGGAAAAGGGGGAGAAAAAAAAAGCACAAGATAGAAGAATGGGAAGGGAAGGTAGCATTATGAGTTGAGGTGGGGGTGTGGAGAGAGAAAAAGAAAAGAAAAAAAGAGAATGAGAAATTAAGAAGATTAGAATGGGAGAACAAGGAGGAAGCGTGTTTTTTAGATTGTTTTTTTATAATATTTTGTAAGTAGGTTCGCTTTTCTTTGAAGGATCCAATATATAATGTAAAGATGCTATTGTATTATATTATTGTAACAGGACATAGTGCATGTTAATTCATAGTTACTTATCAATTTTAAGTAACAATATAGAAGGAATGATTATAAGATTTCCAAATCAGGAAAAGAAAAAACACAATTTTACAAATTTAGATTTACATTGTATTTTATATTAAGATTTAAAGATTTGGACTATCATACCTGAACAAATTACTCATAGGAATTGTCTTTACGAATTTCTAGTGTGCTTGACAGTTGTGAGCACAGCAGGGTACTGAAAAGTAATAAGGGATGAATTCTGGCACTTGGGGTATCAGACATTATTCTTAGAAAATTAGAATATATTTTTGTATTTTTTGAAATGGAGTGTTTACGTATGTATAAATACTTTTTTATATATAATTTATATATTTTTATTTCTTTATTTTATAAATTTTTTTATCTCAACGTATGGAGAGTTTATCGGATGTGAATATTATTTCCGTTGAAACCAAAAATCAATCAAGAGAGAGAGAGAGAGAGAGAGAGGAAAGAAAGGAACAAAAAGAGTGGGGCGGAGGGGAAGACCGAAGAGGGAAAAAGAAAGAATAGAAAAAGAAAAGTAGAGAGGGAAGAGAGCGGGGAAAAGAACAGAGGGAAGAAGGGAAAGACCGAAAAGTCTGGTAAGTGGGGCCGTAAGAAAAGAAGGAAAAAAACACAAGATGAAAGAGAGGGGGAGTAGGTGGTACTCTGGGGTGGGGTGGGGACATGGAGAGGGAAAAAGAAAAGAAAAAAGAGATTGAGAAAGAACAAAAAAAATGGGAGAAAAAAAGGGAGCATATTTTTCAAATTGTTCTTTATAATATTAATTTTATATTGAATTTTATTCCTATTGTATATCTATTTAAAAAATATATTTGATAAATATATGTTTTATTTTAATTTAAAATTAAATATTTAGATATATATTTATAAAATAAATATATATTATTTAATGTTTGTACGGTTGAAACTCAATTAACAATTCATCAGTTGAATTAATAATTTAATAATTTCACCAATTAAATGACTGATCTGATTTTAAAAATACTAGTAATAGCTAATTAAGTCCCAACTTCTTATTCTCATTTCTCTCTAAATCCCCTTTTATTCTTATCCTCCGATAAGGTTTTCTCTAACCTCCAAGCAATTTGGGGGATTGCTGCCTATCTCAAATGGAACTTAATCTCTTTTAGTGACCTTGTTTCTGAATGAATGATTAGATATATCATTCTTTATGCTAGTTATAGTGGAAGTTTATACTCCTCAGTTAAAGATTATATATTTCGCTAAGTCAAATTAAGTTTATGATTTCTTTCTGTGCATCTCTTCTTAATCAGAATTTTTGTTAGTAGTATCGCTTTTCTTTGAAGGATCCAACATATCAAGCAAACAGATGGCAATTGTATAATATTATTATAACAGTTCCTGTGATTACGATCTTCAATTGAAAATAGGTGCACAATTTGAGTTTCCAGAATGTAGCCTACAAGGATATAAAACATTACAATATGACTATGTTTGCTGTCGATATCAGTCATTAAACAAAGTGCAGGGCCGACCGCAGGGGTCCAAAATAGTTCACATTGAGGGACACCAATTAGTTAAAATATGGAAAGAAAGGCTCGCGCTTTACATCATTCACATGGCTATTGGGTGCAGCTGTCAAGCATACTTGAAAGAGCTATCTGGACTATTTAACCTATACAAATAGTGAATTGTTTTAATGCATCTCCTAATCTAATTTATGAAAATTAATAAAATAAAATTTTATATAATTTTTTAAATTTTTATAAAATATTTTTATTTTTTAAATAAAATTCATCCTTATTTAAGATAAAAATTAAATAATAATTTTTTTAATAATTATAATTTTAAAATTAAAAATATATAATCTACTTCAAAATAATTTAAAATATAATTAATTATTATTATATCAACTACTTATAAATAATTTAACACAATTCTTTTTTAAGAATAAATATTACGTATTTAAAAAGGCAACTTACACAACTTTTTTTTTTATTGAGTTGAACAGTATGTATGACTTCACATGATGGATTTGATAAAGGGTGCATAGGCAAAGATCAATTGTTTGCTATTAAATTATGGTTTCTACTTCTTAGTCGTTGAGAGTCATCGACATCGATCAGACCGCTTCCCTTTCAATTCTCGTCTTCTTTCTTCATTCCGTGTTACTGCAATTCTTCGCTGCTTGCTACTTCTAGTATCACTGTTCTGCTTCTTCCCCTGTTCTGGTTCCTATTTGCAAATCGTTCTTCAAATTTTATTCTCAAACTTCTGTCTTCCGCATATCCATTCTGTCGGTCTTGGAGTAGGCTTTAAAAAAAAAAAAAAGAAGAAAGAAAAAGAGAGGGAACAAATCCTGCGGGTGTGTGATTGCGATTCTTCCTGCTGCTACTTTCTGGGGTGGTGGTGTACCATTGTCCATCATCGTGCTTCTCCTGATGTGTGTCTTATTTTAAAGTCTTTCTTCATCAATCATTTGACAAAAAAAAACTGCACTGGGCTTTGAAGAGGTACGTATGGCTCTCTAAGATATTTTTGACGCTGTTACAGTTGTCTTCTTTTTCACTTTTTGAATTTTACTTTATTAATTTCTGATTCACAATAACCTTTATATTTCAATTTTCATATTCACTAAACTTTATTTTTAGTATACAGATGAATTAGTTTGGTGGTTTTATATCAGGTAATTGTTTTTTGACAAGTCTGAAAAAAGAAAAAGAAAAGAGCAAAAAGAGAGGATAACTGAAATTCGGTCTGAAGAAACTGATGTCATCTTCAAAGACACTGTTGCTCTGAAAGGTAATGTACCATTAACATGTTACTGTCTTAGAAACACAGAACTTTCGGTAGATAAGAATTTTTCTTTTTTTGGATTTGAGAACAGAAAAAAATATATTTCAGCAGAATTGAAGCAAATGAAAACAAGAGAAAGAGAATAGGAAGAAATGAATATATAAGCATGCATTCAAAATTTAAGTGCCATTTGTTTTACTCGTTTTTTGTTTTTATTTTCTCTAAAAATAAAAAAAATTAATAAAAATGTATTTATTTGTAAAAAGCAAAAATATTTTCTAAAAAGTATTTTTTTAAATAAGTTAAATTTTAAAATAATAAAAAGATGTTTTTAATATTTCTTACAAAAATTTTGGAAAATAAAAAATATAAATTAAAACATAGAGACAAATTTAAAATTATTAGGTAAATTTTAAATATTAAATTTTAAAATTTTAAATTTTAAATTATAAATTTTTAAAACTTAAAATCCAAAATCCAAAATTTCAAATTTTCAAACCCTCAATTTTAAGCTAAAATCTTAAAACTCTAAATCTTAAATTCTAAACTCAAAAATCCCAAATCATAACCCTAAAATTATAAATCCCAAATCTTAAATCTTAAAGTCTCAAATTCCTAAACTCCAAAACTTTAAATTTAAAATATTCAAAATTTAAATTCTAAATTTTAAAATTTAAAATCTTAAATCTCAAACGACAAAATCCTTAATTTTAAATCTTAAACCTTAAAACTCAAACTCCAAATCCTAAACTCTCAACCTTTCCCAAACTTTAAATTCTAAATATTAAACTAAATGATTTTTGCTATTTTTATTTTTTAGAAATAAAATTTGATTTATGCAAATTAAATATATTTTTATTTCCAAAAAAAATTATTTTCAATAAAAATAAATTCAAATAAAAATAAAACATTTTCGCAAACCAAATATAATCTTTCAATCATACAAGTGACTATCGAAGACGGATCTAATAGGGGCCAGGAGAGGCCTAGCCCCATGACTTAAAGATATAAGTTTATAAAAGTGTACGTAAATTCAATAATTTTTCCTTCACTCTGTATGCTTTTTCTATCATTGTTTTCTTTTTATTTAACCAGAAACAAAAATTTATCTTGAACCACGCATGATTATTTTGCCAGAGAAATTTTATCTTCAAAAGCCAATATTATTTTGTCAAGTTACTTTGGAAAAGCAAGAGCCTATTTGGATGAGTTTCTTTTAGTAGAAGAAGCCTCTTCGTATAAGAAAACACTTTTAAAGAAGTAGTACAGCCGAACCCATAGTCCCACACTCAAGTGGTAGATACGGATTTCATGTGAATCTGTGTCATCTTGACTTGGCTCAAGCGTGACTCATAATAATAAAGTATTTGAATTGACTTTCATTTAAAGAAAAAAAAAAAAAGAGAAGCAAGATAAAAAATACAAACTAGTATTTTTTTTTTCTTTTTAAAAGTTAAGAATCTTAGCTTCAAGAAAAAGGCACTATGACAGATAAGTGAAATTGTGACTTTGGGATGTTTAACATAAATTTTGTGAAAAAAAATATCTTTTTCAATGTTTGTTGATAATTTATAGAGTGCTTCTATGTCTACACTTAAAAAACACATCAAATTTTTACAAAATATTGTATGTATCATTGAATGGGGTGAACCTTACACCAAACGAAGTACACAAATTTCCGTGGGAGGTTGAATGTCGAACAAACATTACCATAATTCATATTTTTAACCTCATATTATCTCCCTTTGAGTCTTTTTGTGAACCTTTCTCTATATGCTTTATTCCTTTGCAGCTCTTTGTTTGTGAGCTGTTTGGTTCTTCGACTTTGCCACCTTCCCGGACAAAAATCTCGGCTAGGGTTTTATTCTGAACTGGTGGAATTTGCAACTCTTTGTTTGAGTAGGTGGTTTCTTTGCAACCCTTCCTCTAAAACTGAACCGGATTTACCATTTTTACCAATTAAATCAATGACTGGCCAATGAATCATTCCGGTTTGATACTTAAAATCGTTGAACTAGTCAACACCTATAAACCAGTCACATTAGTCATGTTCACCCAAACTTAGATCAGAAAATAGAGCAAAATTTTTGAGTTTATATAAGATAAATTTCTACAATCAAAGGAAGAGCCTGCTTCTTAGAACGCCAACTGATTGGGCTCTTGCCTAGGAAAGTCGCAAAGCCAGTAATAGATCTTCTTGAAGTTGGCATGCACTCGAATCTACATCACATCAGCCTTTAGGATGCATGCTTATTGCAAGATAGAAAATGCCCTCATCGATCTAATGGGGAATTTATGTAATAAACAACTCTCATTGCCATGCTCAAATGAGGATGTCTCAGTGTGTTTAAAAAAATTGGCTTAGAGGTTCACTGCAAGCGCCAAATCTGGCCTTGTAAGTGTCAAATATAACAATCATCCAACCGGATGTCTGTTCGTTGAGGCATCAATAAGTGGTTCCCTAATTATTGCTGTAAGACTCTGTTTGAGTATTGGTGTCGCTGTTGTTTTGGCTTTTACAAGATATGACTCATTGATTATGTCTAGGATATATTTGCTGGCTTCAATAGATGACCTTTGATGTTCGTTCTACTTCCAATCCTAGAAAGTAGTGGAGAGGCCCTAGGTCCTTGATTTGGAAATGAGTTTGAAGGTATCTTTTGTGAGGGGTTAGTAGTGTAAATACAAGCAAGTTGGTTTGCAAGTTAGTTAGTTACCAGAAGCTATTATATAAGGAGCATTGCACCCGTTGTTAAAGGTGTCTTTAAATGTTAATACAAGAGTTCTAGAGTTCATATTCAGTAACTTGTGTCCATTAGCGCCATTTTCCATTGGAGCCGTAGTTCATTCACGCAGCTCTTAGACAATATTATCAGAGCCAACCATGTAAGAAAAGCAGCGTTTCCTTCCCTTCGCGAACAAATGGAGAAATTGAGCTTTGGTCATGTGAAAGTGTTGAAGCCCAGTTGTTGTAGTCCAAAGAAAAGAGCCAATCCCAATCGGGCCATCTCCAAGAAACCATCAAGATGTGTAAAGTGATCTTCACGTCCAAGAAGGCCAATGCAGGAACCGAATAAAGGCCAAATTCCAAGAGGTGATTTGCGATGAGCACGGCATTGATCCTTTGGCATGACGGGGATGGTAGTTTAAATCTTGAATCAGAGAGATCAATGCCTATGATGACAATGAGGATTCGAGTGGAATATATGGTTCGGGATTGTGCACATGGATCTTGAACTTGATACCATGGGCAGCAGTAGATTAGGTTTCGCGCAAAGATTCGGTCGGATAACTTTGTCCTGGAACAAAACGAAGTCGAAAACAATTGGGCTAAGGGTCATTATACAGAAGGAGCAAGGTTGATTGATGTAGTTCATGACGTTGTTTAAAAATAAGTTGAGAATTGGGATTGGTTACAAGGTTTCCAAGTTTATCAAAGAGCATCGCTGATATCAAAAATTAAGGATGAATACAAAAACAGAATGGCACTCAAAATTTCTGCTCCAAGCTTTGGAGATCTAAAAATATTCGACCTGGAGGTGTGACATGCTGTCTTCAATTCCTTATTTTCCCTACCGCTAGACTAAACTAGTATCATGGTTTATTGGTTAGAAAATACTCAAGAGATATAGGATTGTTAAAATTCGGAGACATGAAGATTAATGAGTTAGATGAGCTGCTGGTGAAGTCTTCTATCTTAGCTAAATTACAATGCCAAGTACTTAAAGCTGAAGCTGCCCTGAGATGGAAAAAGGAGGAAAAAGATATTGAAGTCGATGTTTAAAGCTTAGAATGGGGCAAGACTGCTTGAAACAAGTGATTTTGCATCAGCTTGGAAGTGACAGTATAGTAGACAAAATGAGCAGCAAAGATTTCCCAAGTTTTTCTTTTTCTTTCTTTTCATCCTTGAGGACAAAGATGATTTTGGGAGGAGTAATGTCAGGGATCAGTGATGTAAATACAGACAAGTTGGTTATCAAGATAATTAGTAGCATTATTTACTTAATTACCAGAAGCTATTATAAAGGAGCGTTGCACCACTTGTAAAAGACATCTTTGAATGTTAATACAAAAATTCTAGAGTTCATCTTCAATAATTTGAGTCTGTTAAAGCCATTTTTCATAGGAGCCATAGCTCATTCTCACAGGTCTCTAGCATCTCTTAATCTGATTTTAGCCTTCTCTGTCATTACCTATCACAATTAAATCATCCACATAGCTTAGGACAAGTATTTTGCTTTCCCCTCTTGACAAGGTGACGAGTGAGTTGCCATGGAAGCGTAGGTGGAAACCACAATTTAATAATTCTTCTGAAAATTTGGCAAACCATTGCTTGGATGGTTATTTGAGTTCATACAAGAATTTGTGGAGCTTACTGACCATCCTCTTGCCATGACTATGGAGAGCTCTTGTGCTAGCTTATGAACGAGTCTTCCTCTAAGTCTCCGTTAAGGAAGGCATTGTTATTATCTAGTTGATATAAATACCAACCTTTACTTGTTGCTATTGTAGTGAGATATTTAACATAGACAAATTTGCCACGAGCACAAAAGTCTCATTATAGTCATGAAACCGTTACCTAATTGTAGCTGTTAGTCACTAGCCATGTTTTGTACCTTTCTATGGTACCATAAAAAACCAAGATGATAAGACACGATTCTTGATATTTTGTTTACGAGGAATACAAGACATATATATACCTTTGTAGGGTACCTCAGGAAACAAAAAGACAAAACTAACCATTCATCAACTTAGCAAAGGACACACCCGCCAAGTCTTTCAAAATAATGGACTATAGAACAAGAAGGTGTTATTAAACTTAGGGAGACCGGTAACTAGGCTATGGCCAAAAGCCACAATTTTGTCCGAAGCTGGGCTCCCTTTATGCAAGGGGTTATTAAACTTATGGAGACCAGTACCTGCTTAGCGCATTTTTGATATCAGTCCTAGTTGCCTCAGGTGTAACTTTTCTTGAGCCTTCCCTTGGACAAGGGAGATAGCCGTGAGGAATTCTGACTCAAGCATGGAATAGATTAAAATTTTAGATTTCTTTTTTGGTAACACGAACTTATATCTGGTTTTATTAACAATTTTCAAAGACTTCGACTTTCCTTTTTATACCATTCTAGCTTTGACCTAACACTTATGTTTTATATGGTGCTTTTTAGGCTTCAATGGCCTTAGAGATCGTGAATACAGTCAATGGCATTGCGGATGTATTGGTGCCCCCAATAACACGTAAAGCTCATTACTTCTTCTGTTTCAATGATGCTGTGGAAGAGCTTCGTGATAAAAGGAATACATTGATATGTGGAGATAGTCGGTGGATCGAAGAAGTCGATGAGGTACTAGCCCAAGTAGATGAAAATAAGGCTAGTGTCCATGGATGGCGTCTCAATTGCAAATTAAGATATCGTTTAAGCAAGAGAGTGGCAAAGCTGATCAGTAGAATTTCAAAAATCATTGCCACCGGTGACATGCACAATTATGTTCCAGGCATGAATTCTTATTCTTCTGAAAACTTTGTGCCTTTTGAGTGTACAAAGAAAGCTTTTAATGAAATTTTGGAGGCACTGAACAATGTTGAAGTTTTCAGGATTGGACTGTGTGGGATGGGGGGTTGTGGGAAAACACTAT
Source organism: Dicorynia guianensis (assembly GCA_037013595.1). Taxonomy (NCBI): domain Eukaryota; kingdom Viridiplantae; phylum Streptophyta; class Magnoliopsida; order Fabales; family Fabaceae; genus Dicorynia; species Dicorynia guianensis. The sequence goes on from JASUAB010000005.1 coordinate 33,004,893, forward strand.
TGGTAAAACAAGTGGGTATAGAAGCAGAGAAACTTGGCATGAAAGTTGTCTTCGTTGTTGTGTCCAATCGTTATAAGCTGGACAAAGAAAGCGTTCAAAACCAAATGGCAGAGTCATTGAACTTTCCTTTGACAGAAAATTGCACAACAGTAAGAGCACAAAAGCTATTGGGGAGATTAAGTGCTGGCAAAAAAACTCTTCTAATTTTGGATGATGTATGGGCAGCCCTTGATTTCGACATAATTGGTATTCCCGAAGGTTGCAAAGTTCTCATAACAACAAGAAGTCTAGATGTATCTAATGCAATGAAATGCCAAAGAAATATTTCTTTAGGGCTATTGACTGATGAAGAGGCATTGACTCTGTTTGGAAAGCATGCTGCCACTACTGATGATGACACCCATGATCTGGCACAGAAGATAGTAATAGAATGCAAAGGATTACCAATTGCGATTGTGGCAATAGCTAGTATTTTGAATGAAAAGCATCCAGATGATTGGCGTCTAGCATTGAAAAATTTGCAAAATCATGAACCAATAAATATTCCAGAAGGCTTGAAAGATCATTTTACATGTCTACGAATAAGCTACGAGCTCTTGAACGATGAACAAGCCAAGAATGTTTTCATGTTATGTGCTCTATACCCGGATGATTCCGAAATTTCTTTGACAATTTTGACTAGATTTGCTTTTGGCTTGGATCTATGTGGAGATAATTTATATGATTTGTGTAGAATGAAAGTAGGTTCAGCCATTCGAAAGCTAATAAACTCATCCTTGCTACAAGATGCAAAAGGACAGTATGTGAAATTGCATGACATGGTCCATGATGTGGCCTTGTTAATAGCAAAGGAAGAGGCTCAAGAGACTGTAGTGACTGGGAAGGATTTGAACGAGTTGCAGAAGGACGTTCCTACAAAAAACGTCAGGAGACTATATTTCCATAAAATAAATGAATTTCCAGATTGGTTGGATTGTCCTGAGCTTGAGATTCTGTTTGTGGATTGGGATGGTAATAATTCCCCAGAAGTGGCAGATGCGTTTTTTGAAAGGACTAAAAAGCTTAAAGTTTTTAGTGTCATAGATAGATCTAAATCTTTATGGCATACTTCAACTCTATTGCGGAGCCAGTCAACCCACTTAAACAATCTCCGAACTCTACGCCTTGAGGGATGCATATTAGACAACGTTTCCTTTCTAGCAAGCCTGAGCAGTCTTGCCACACTTGAACTGCGAGATTGTAGAATTACTGAATTGCCAAATGAGATATCTGAGCTACGATACTTAAGATCGCTGGATGTGTCGCACTGTAGAATAGAAGGGGAAAGGAATCCTTATGAAGTTGTAGGAGGCTGTTCACTACTAGAAGAGCTGCATTTTTTGGCAAACGATATTTCAAAATCGGTGCTAGAGGACAATCTGATTGGATATCTTCAGAACCTCCAACTAGAAATGTATCATCTGCAAATTGGAAGTTGCATAGAGCACTTAGTAGATGATCTAAATCTGACAACAACTTTCTTATCGATATGTCAAAAAGTTCTAGATGCCTCCACCTTAAATGCAAGGATTAAGAAGCTAGTGCAAGATGCACAGGTTTTTCTTCTAAACCAAATTCAGCAAGGCTGTAAGACCATCATCCCTGACATGGTTCAAGATGAAGAAGGCATGAATCGACTGATTGTGCTTGTTCTTCTTGACTCTGGAGCAATAGAGTGTCTCATTGACTCAACCTCAATCAGCCGTGCCTTCTCCAAACTGGCTAAGATAAGAATCGAAAACATGAAGGATTTGATGGCTCTAATTCGTGGTCACCCTCCTACTGGGTTTCTTGAAAAATTGGAGGAGTTGTTGATAAGGAACTGTAGCCAACTACAGAACATGTTGTTTCCCCCAAATCTAAATTTGTGCACCATGAAGATTTTAATGCTGGAGAATTGTCCAAAGTTGACATCTCTCTTCACACCTTCCGTTGCTCAAAGTCTCATTCTTTTGGCAGAACTGAAAATAACCGAGTGCGATGAATTAACTCAAATAATATCTGACGAGCAGGAGACTCGTCTAGAAGATAAAGAGCAGAAGAGTTATTTTAAACAATTGAAAGCACTTGTGATCACAAGGTGCAAACAACTGAAATGGTTGATCCCGGTCTCTTTCGCTGTCAACTTGTTGAAGTTGGAACGTTTAGAAATAATTGATGCCCCCCAGTTGACTTATGCTTTTGGCCCAGACAATGAGAGCAGGTCCCACAAACGTATCACAAAGAAAGAAAACAAGCCCCAAATCATCGAGCTTCCTCTTTTAAAGGTACTCCAGCTTGTGAAATTGCCAGTAGCTACTGGCATTTACCCAGAAAAATATCATCCAAGGTGGGCAACCTCCGCTGAAGTGTTTGCTAGCGAATGTCCACGTTTGAGCATATCTTGCTTGGATCATGCCCACAAACAGGTACAGCTCTTTCTCCTGTACTTTTACGTTCATATTTATGTGTTTAGTGTCAAAGGTTGAATTGGCTTAAATTATGGCCACTTTTAATTGAAAATATCTAATGGCTAACACACATCATTTGTGGTCCTTGTTAATTAAAACAAAAACAAGTAAGAGCAACCATTTGTTGAATTTATGAAGTAAGAGAATTGTAAAATTACTTAAGTAAAACATATTGCAAACTCAAACTAAAAACTTAAACGATTTGTATAGGTCATGAGAATTTTATATTCAAACATTATTGGGATGGTCATCAAATGTAATTTTTCTTGCTGTCCTTTGTTCTTACCTCCTCTTCTTTAATGTATCAATCTTATATTAATTATGATGATAAAGTTTTTCTTTAATGTTTTTAATGTCTTTAAAATATAAAATCTTTAGAAAATATATAGAAATTATTGGTAACAGGTTATTTGAAATTTCATTTTTTTTATTCTATCCTTTTTTAACTTAAGAAAGAAAATATATAAGTTGACACATTACTATGGGATTGTAACTAAGCTTCCTCATCATTATTCAACTTCACATATTACCTATTTGAACTTTTTTTTCAAGAGAAATAGATGAGGAATAATTAAAAAATGATTATTTAATCGTCTTTGATAAAAATCGAACTACGACTTCCTCTTATCAAGAATCAGTTTTACAATAAGAGTGTTGTGTACGCTATATATGTTTACTAGCTATTTGAATGCTCGAACTGTTCAAGACATAATGTTATAGAGATAATCACTTACCAAATAATGATAAAGTTATATCTATACTATAAATAAAAATATGATATTTAATACAATTAGTTATAGATTTAAATTGTTGCAAAAGTTATCAAATTTCTTACTATTAAGATCTAATCTCTTGTTTCCTAAATTATGTTTTAGAAATTTTTTGACTAAACTATTATTTAATCAAAAATTGTCTTAAACTTTATCAATTAATGTCTTATAAGAAATTGATTTCTATTTTTATAAAATAATATTTTCATTTAACTAGATAGTCAATTACTTCGTTATCAAGATAGTTAATGCTACAGATAAGACATGTTTGTAAATATAATAAATCTAAAATTTAAAATAGAATTATCTATTACAAATGCAGCAGAAAGGATTTATTTTCATTAATAATATACACTCTACACTTTACACCTCACATGCACTTTCGAATATATATATATATATATTCCTAGTATAGTAGATTTAAATGGTGGGATCAAAAGCAAGTTTTTGTAATAGGCTATAATCCTATTTTGGTCCCTCATTTGAGGTTCAAATAATTTAATCCTAGTACATCAATTTTTTTAGTAGTCGCCTGGAGAATATGATTCCCTCCAAGTAATTCTTTCCATCAAAGTATTGTTAACTAGCTGAGATGGCCCATTAAGTATAGTGAGTCATCGTTAACCAGTGACATGGCATGTCTTTAGCCCTTTGACATGGTGAATTTTTTTATTTGCTCATGTGACAAAAATAATAATATTTAAATTATAAATACAATACCTAAACTCTAAATTTCAAGCCCTATATACAAAACTTTAAAGTTAGAAACCCTAAATCTCAAACTAAAAATTTCAAACCCTATAATTCTAAGTTGAAGATCTCAAATCCTAAATTCTAAACCTGCAAACCTTAAATCTTAAATCTTAAATCCGAAATCCAAATTTCTAATTGCTATAAACTTTAAATTTTAAACCCTAAATTCCAAACTTTACAATTTTAAATACTAAACCCTAAACCTTAAACCTCAAATCCTACATTCCAAATCCTGAAACACTAAATTTTAAACTCTAAACCCTAAACTATAAATCTTAAAAACAAAACCTCAAAACTAAACCTTAATATCTAAACCTTAAACCCTAAAACTCTAAACCATAAACCATAAATCCTAGATCCTAAACCCTAAGTTTTAGGGCTTAAGGTTAGAATTTTAGGGTTTAAAGTTAAAGATTTTCAGGTTTAAGATTTATGGTTTATAATTTAAGGTTTAGAATTTGAATTTAAAGTTTAGGGTTTATGATTTTAAGATTTGAAATTTAAAGTTAGATGTTTAAGGCTTTAGAATTCAATATTAGAGCGCTTAGAGCTTTAGATTTTGACTATAAGGTTTAAGGCTTACAGTTTTAAGATTTGATGTTTAGAATTTTCAGCATTAGGGTTTGGTATTTAAGGTTTTAAGGTTTATGGCATGGGACTTAAGATTTAAGGCTAAGGGTATAAGAATCTAAGGCCTTGGATTAGGGTTTAGGATATTAAATTTGGATATGATGTTTGGGTATTGTATTTTATAATTTAAATATTATTATTTGTTACCAAGTTATCATATAAAATTTTCTTTTGTGAAGTCAGCAAGCTAAAGACATGCCACGTCACCAATAAATGGTGGCATGTATTCCATAACGGCCCCGTCAACCCATTTATTAACAGCTTCAACGACATAATCATAAAAGGACTTGATTGGAGAGAATCAAATTCTTTGAAGGACCATTTTCCAAAAGTTGATCCATCCAAAATAGGGATTTTGTCCTTCGCAATATTATTTTCCAAGAATAAAATTTTTCAAGACTAAAACTCTCTTTGTAAAATCTAAAAATAATGGTTTTAAGGTATTTCTTTTTTTTCTTATGGGATATATTACTAAACACACGTTATGCTATTACAGAAACACACTCCCAACTACCGTTGTCTTTGGCGTGGCTTTGATTGGATTGTACCATATCACATTCGTAGGCAGGCTGCCAAGCGAGAAAAAGATGAAATTAGTCATTGCAAACAAATGGCACGCCAGGATTCACTTCCCGGCACCAATCAACATCCTTGTGGCAATTTTATATATTTCAATAGTAGAATATCAATTTATGAAACGCTTTTGGAGAATCTGCAAGATGAGGATGTTTCCAAGATTGGATTATATGGGATGGGGGGTTGTGGTAAAACAACACTAGCAAAGAAAGTAGCCAAGGATGTAGAGTTTCTTTTTAACAAAGTTGTCTTTGTTGCTGTTCCCAAGGATTTGAATGTTCGAAAAATCCAAGGCAGGATAGCAAGCGCTTTGGATTTGAAATTAAAGGAAGAGGAAGAGGAAGAGGAAAGTGCGAGAGCCCAACGCTTGCATAAGAGGTTGATGGTTAGAGAAAGGATTCTTCTAGTTTTAGATGATGTATGGGGAAAGCTTGATTTGAAAACCATAGGAATTCCCTCAAGGTACGATCACAAGGGCTGCGTTGTTCTCTTAACTGCCCGAACTCGAGATGTATGTACTTTGATGAATTGCGAAACAACGATTCACCTTGACTTGTTAGCTGAGGTGGAAGCATGGGTTCTATTCCAGAACCACGTAGGATTTACAGATGACATCTCTGATACCTTGAAACGTCTGGCACGTGAAAGTTTGCATAAATTTGCTGGACTACCCCTTTTAATTGTAGCAACGGCAAGCACTTTGAAGGGCAGGCCCAAATCATTATGGGCGAAGACATTGAAAAGAATGCATGGTGTAATTGAAGAAGACTTAGGACGCAGAATTTATAGGATTTTGCGTTTAAGTTTTGATAATTTGGAAGATGAAGAATCTAGGGAACTTCTTTTCTTATGTTGTCTATTTGATGAAGATTCAGAAATTCCCGTGGAAAGTTTGATCAGATATGGGATTGCATTGGGTCTATTTGGGGATGAAGGGTCATATGAAAGGGCGAGGGTCAGAGCCCTTGCAACCATTAAGAAACTCATAGACTCTACTTTATTGTTCCAAGGAGAAGAAGAATGCTTTGTGACTATGCATGATTTAACCCGTGATAACTTGATGAAAATGGCAAACAAAGAAATTCTATTGGCTGACATGTCTCAAATGCATCAAATGCAACTGCAAGATACAAGATTCTTACGTTGCTCAAACAACATTGAATTTCCCGCACAGTTGGACTGTCCAAGGCTTGAGATTATGATTGTGAGGGGAGAAGTTGAAAATTCAGTGGATGAATTACCAGATCCATTTGTTGCAGGAAGGAAAGAACCAAGAGTATTAGTTCTTGTCAATGAAGGCTTGTCTTTACGTCAAATGCCCTTGTCAATCAAATGTTTAACACATCTTCGTTGTCTACACCTAGAGGGATGGGTATTTGGTGAAATATCTATTATCTGCAACCTGGAGAACCTTGATTCTCTTACATTGTGGAATTGTTCATTCCATAGATTACCGAATGAAATCCCATTCAAACAGAAAAAACTGAGATTGTTGGATTTGAGCAGATGTAAGATCAAAAAGAATCCTTGGCAAGTAATTGGAAATTATTCAGAGTTAGAGGAACTATACTTCTTTAGAAATTGTGGAGAATGGGAATCTGACCATCATCAAAACACTGCTAATTTATTTGGTGTAACAAGCCGATTGAAGAGATATCATATAGATACAGGGGTGTTCAGAGTATCTGAGTCAGCTGATCAATGCTTACCAACAGGGTTACATATTCCAAACTTTAACGCTGCTTTGATCTTAACTAGTGCAATTAAGAAAGTAATGGGAAGAGTAAAAGTTGCCTCTCTTGGGAGAATTTGGAGAGTTGGTAAAAGTTTCATTCCCGACATAGCTCAAACAGTGAATGAGTTGAACGAGCTTCAGCTTTCTGAATCTGAAGGGATGGAGTGCCTGATTGACAGTACCAATCCAGTAAGTCACGGAGCAACAGTCCTCAACAAATTGATTAAGCTATCATTGGAAAGGATGTGGGATATGAAAGTTATTTACTACGGTCCACTAGCTCCTGGCCTTTTCGAAAGATTAGAGGAGCTATATATAACGGACTGCTTGAAACTGCAAGGCATACTATTTGTTGGGAAGCTAAACCTACGTAGTCTAAAGTTGTTGACATTGGATAATTGTCCAGAGTTGACGTCTCTTTTTGAAGAGGATGAGGAAAATCAAAATGTTTCAAGCCCCCATTCTCCTCAGGTATGCTTCCCAGAGCTAACCGCACTCGTGCTAAGAAATTGCCACCAATTGAAACATCTCTTCTGCTTCTGCTCATGCCATGAATTTCCACAATTAGAGCACCTATTCATTAAAGCTGCCCCTCAATTAGAGGAAGTCTTTGGTGTTAGAAGAGGAGAGATAACAGAGGACGCTGATGTTCGGGTACCAAATCTAAAATACGTTGTGCTTTGGGGAATGCCAAAATGCGCCAGTGTTTGCAGAGGATTTGATTCCCATGTTATGAATAGTTCAGCATATCTCACTGTATGCTATTGCCTAGACCCCTCTTTGGATTCAACTATTTCTCCGGAAGGCTTGCAGCGACTATACCGCGACGAAGGTACGCACAAATAATATCATATTGTTATTTTGTTCCACATATTGATCATACGGTTATGGTTATTAATATTAAAAGACGAAAGCAAATTATACCAAAAATAGTATGAGTTATCCCACAAGCTAAGAAATGTGCACGATTGGTTTTTCTCTTTTTAATTTAGTAAAGTTTTTTTGGGGGAAATTTTAAAAACAAATAATTATGAAATGAAGAAATATTATTTTAGTTACTAACAAAAATAGCACTTACGGGTGAATTTGAGAATAAAACAAGAAAAATAAATTAAAAGTATCCTTGCTTTCTTATTCTAAAAACACATATTTAAATAGTAATTTTTAAAACCAAAATTAAAAAACTCACATAACTTTTTTTTTGTTGGTGTGTGTAAAATAAAAAATTAGTTTTAAAAACGGAAATCAAACAGAGTCATATCTAGTTGTCACAAATTAATGATGGTAACAAAATTTAAAATCAAGTAACATTTCAAATCACAGTGATCATGTGTATATTTTAGCACAAAAATTGCAGAAGATGTATGTTTCCATTTAGGAATGGGTTTTGGTATTAGCCTCATTCAAACTAGTTGCAATAGGAGCCTTTTCTTTTTAATTTTTTTAGTTCTTGATTTTGGGCTATTTAGACCTCCTAAGTTTTAATACGTTTAGTATACTTGTAATTTTTTCTATTTTAGTGAAAGGTGCTAGTTGGGATTCAGTCTTGCCCGCCGCAACTATTCAAACTATTCTTGAAGAGCTCGAGATCTTGAAACAGCCTTGGCGTTTTGAGGTAAGTCACTCATTTACCCGAAGTATTCCCTTTGGTAAGTTCGTTCTTCTCAATAGAGGTTGGTAACAAAAATGTTCTTCTCACAAACTCACACCATGGAGACATGGAATTCTGTAGGGATTCCATGTCCCCATGGTATGAGCATAACAATGTTCAGTTAGTTAACCCCCACCGACACTTTTCAAAATTACAGATTTGTTGCTCTTCTAAGTTATATGTAGTCCATTATTTGTATTATACTGTGAATAAGAGTTGGATGTCAAAATTTCAACGAGTCATCTAACTGTGATTGAAAAAAGAGGGACTCAATGTGAGAGAAACTGATGTACCATCTGATTATATAGTTAACGTTGTAGAATTTAGCCTATAACAAGTAGTTTTTTTTTTAAGATACAACATTTGAGAAACTGCAACCTTTTCTTTTCTTTTTTTTTTCTAATATGAACTGACAAAGTCTTATAGACTATCCAGAATCAGAGAAAACGACTAACTCAGAATCAAAGAATCCAACATCGGGACAAATAGTTTCCTCTACAAAATGCATCTCCAATAGTGATTGTCCTTTAGTTTTTTAAATTTTGATTTGAATTGAACTGATGCCTTATGCTTATTCACATTCTTATAGCCTCAGTGGAGGGAACAATTAAGGAATGAACAAACAAGAACCAAGGGACGTGCCCCTGACTCACCAGAGGTTGGTTAACCCACAAACCATTCAATTTTTTGAAAATTAGCATCCAAGCAAATTCCAACTTACTCGTCTTAGGCTGTTGTGCAGATTGTTGAAAGCTAACATCTCCGTTTTACTTGGTTTAGGTCATTTCAATATCTGAGATCACTGAGCATGTTTCTACCTCAATGCCAGAGCAGAAGACTGCTTCACCTTCTTCACAAGCCAATACTGATCAATCTAAGCCACAAGACAAAGTTGAATGGAAACAAGACTCGAATATACAAGATCAGACAATTGTCTCATCGAACTTGACAGAGGTATACATAATTGACTTACCAATACAACAAAAGACTGACCCTCTGATGTCCTGTCACCTCCAACTGTTCCCAATCTTGATAGACAATGAATAAATCTGTGAATCGATCCCAGTAAACCAACAAAATTGTTTCCATTAATTAACTTTGATACATTAGCAACATGGGTTTGTTATCTAGCATATTATTTAGTGTAGTTGGACAGAGTAATACAAGAACGAATCAAATCAGTTAGGAAAAGTGTCAATTTATATGCATAATGCATAATTTTCACAATTATGTTTGTTGCATAAACTTATGCAGTACCGAAATAACCGATTTTTCTCTATTAATATAAGCCTCTCCCCTTTAAATTGTGCTTTTTTTTATCACCAATGCTCATGCAAACAACGAAATAACAGAGTTAATTACATGGAACAACAGTCAGACACTCCCAAAAACAAAAATATAAATGAATTTACAATTGAATTTAAATTATCTTTATGCCATGCAGAATTTTCAAGAAACTATGGAACCAATTATTGTTGAGGGTTCTAAACCACATAAAGACATTATAAGAACTCTGTCAACTCATTCAGAGGCAGCCATCCCATCGCCTGGACTATTGACTATCCACCCCCAAAGTGATTCTCCCCAAGTAAGTTTGTTGTATTTTCTAATACTAGAACAGAAGTTGGCCTCGACGGCTTGAACTTGCACTTTTTGGTTATTTGCTATTAATGATATGTAGGAATTGGTAACCAAAGAAGAAAGTAATCAAATAATTACAAATGGATCAAGAGGCACCAGAAGAAACGAGATTTGAATTACATTTTACATATCCACAAAATGTAAAACAGGCTAATTGTCTAGAGCTTTAATTGGTATTAAAGAAAATTTAACTTGCATGTGATTTTGGTGTTATGCAGATTATTCAAGAAAGTATTCATGAAAGCCCTTCTTCTGAGAAAATTAACAATATGACTTCATCAATATATTTAGAACCAAGGACCTCATTATCAAGCTCATCAGTTAATTCTATGCAAGTAAGTTAGCCGCATTTATTTTGGTTTAAATTCATCTCTGGTTTTACTTTAAATCTAGCTGCTTAATTATTACTCGCCATGAGAGTTGATTGAAAAGGAATCAATAAGTGAACCACTTTCTACTAAGCAAGAAGCATTTGGAGAGAATATTCAATATTCCTCAAAGAGTTGATAAAACGCCTGATCTCACCCAAACTGCCAAAGAAACTATTAATGAAAATGATTATAATGCAGAAATAAACAAAATTGCACTTGCAATCCCATCAACCACTTTAGAATTGAAAGATTCCGCTGACACTCCATCATTATTTGTTTTAGGTATACATCATAGAAAGTTCCCAAAGTAACTTCACCCTCGTATGTAACCATTCATAAGACATTTCGACAGGAATATTTGTTGGATTGAAATAAAGATTAAGACAGACATTTTTAAGGAAGCTAAGGTCAACCCAATAAGCCTTCAAGACCTAAAGGATGACGTTTTTAGTTTGTATAAATTTATTTAGTATATACATGTGAAAGGGTTAGAATCTAATGCCTTTGTGCTTTACTGAATATTTCACATAGGAGTTGGAGGATCAAAAATCAGTCAACGAAACGAAGTTGCAGCAGCATCAAGCAACTGGGGACCCAATAACAGCTATTGAAGTTCCTCAGAAATCAAATATACCATACGATGATGTACATGTTATGTTATACGAGATTAGTGCTCTTGAAGCTATATATGGCATGAAAGCAACCAGAACTCATTATTGTGGACCAACATGAGAGAAACTGCAACTTATTTATTTATTTTTGTGAATTGTCAAAACAAAAGTTTTACAGACTACTCTGAATTAGAGAAATCAACCAACTCAGAAATATAGAATAGCTAACACCAGGACATTTAGTTTAATTTTGAATTGAATTGATGCCTTATGCTTATTCATATTCTATAGGTTCTGGGCAGCAAAGCATCAATGAATGAACAAACACCATCTAATGGACATGCCCCTGACTCACAAATGGTTAATTTACCTACAAGCCATTCAATTTTTTGAAAATTAGCATCAAGGCAAATTCCAGTTTACTTATCTTAGAGTGTTGTGCAGAGTGTTGAAGAAAGCACTACATCAGAGGAAGATGTGAAAGAAATTTCATCAACTCATATAGAACAAGGGAGCTCGCCTCCAGTCTCGTTAGTTACTTCTTTCGAGAAGATGTCTCCACAAGTAGGTTCTTTGCATTCAATTTTGCTTCCCAATATATTCACTGCCAAAATATCATTGTCATGATGCTTATTCATTACTTTCCACAGGATTTTATGGAAAAAGATAAAGTGAGCGAATTCATTTCATTGGAAGAGCACACACATGAAGAAAATAGATGCACCAATGAAACTCCTCAAAGAAATGAGGATGCTTCCGACCTTGCAAAAAGTGTTAAAAACTTGCCAATTGAAACTGCCTCTAAAGCAGCTGTCACCGTAGAAGTTTCTTCCTTGGATAAACCGTCTCCCCTGGTATGTTCTGCTATGTTTCCTCCATTCTCTTCACTATGAGGACTGCTACTAGAATGGAAGTTAACATCCCTTGTTTTACTTTGGTTTAGATCTTTTCAGAACCTGTTCCATCTTCTTCACAGGCCAATAATGATCAATCTATGCCGCAAGACAAAGTTGGATTGAAACAAGACTCACATATACAGTATCAGACAATTGGCTCACCCAACTTGACAGAGGTATGCATAAAAGACTTAATAATACAACAAAAGATGGACCCTCTCATGTCTTGTCACCTCCAATTGTTCCAAATCTTAAATAGAAAATAATTTAATCTGTGAATCATTCTTTGTTAACCAGCAAAATCTTTTTCATTAACTTTGATACGTTTATCAACAACATTGGCTTATTAAGCAACATATATATTCAGTGTTGTTGGACAGAGTATTTCTGGAGCGAATAAATTTGGTCATGAAAAAAGTTCCAATTTATAGGCATAATGCATCTTTTCCACACAGGTAAGTTTGTTGCATAAACTTTTGCAGTATGAAAGTAAAATATTTGTTCTAGTTTTCTTTATTAATATAAGTTCCCCCTAGCTAAATCCATCATACTTTTCAAAATGGGAACGAAAGTAAAAATACTGGAACGAAGTATGATGAACCAACTATCAGACGCTTTTAGAAAAGAAAATCTGAAACTTAATTTAACTTATTTGTGCCATGCAAAATTTTGAAGAAACTGCAGAACAAACAATTCTTGAGTGCTGTAAACCACATAAAGCATGATAACAATTCTGTCAACTCATTCAGAGGCAACCAACCTCTCATCAGGACCATTGGCTAATGTTTCATTTTCAATAGGGATTAACCACGTTATATTATTTGTCTTAGATATGTTCAATCCCTACATCATGGGAAGTTTACAAAGTAACATCACCCTCGGATGTAGGCATTTATAAGACTTTTCCTTAGGAATCTTTGTCGAATTCAATTGAGGATTAAGATTTGAAATCACGTGCTATGACTCATTCTCATAAATGATTGCTTTACCCAGCCCACCAGCATTTGCTATTAGGATCAATCGTGACAGACAGCCAGGCACTTGGAGAAAAATCTAACAGACATCCTAATGATTCTGCACATTCTGTTAAAAAATTGAACCTTTTTTCAATGATCTACTAGGATCAACGAACAAAGAAAACAACAACTTACCTTTGCTTTTTGCGGTTCTATGCAGAGGCTAATTGAAAGTGTTCAAGAAGGCCTTCAACCATTGGAAGCTGAACCCAAAACTGTTATTTTACCTATGACATCTGCAAAGGTAAGTTTATAATTGGATTCCCTCTAAAGTCAGAATTGTTACTCTAAACGTACATTTCCACCTAATATATAAAGGTACCTTCAAACATTGCCCTTGTCCTTATTCCAATTTTCTATTGCAGTTGGTTAACAAAGAAGCAATGCTAGAACTAACAAATGATGGTCCATCTGAAGCTTCGGCATCACAAACGTTGCAGCTTGCTCATTCCATTGAGGTGCCTCCTTCAGATATTTCTCCTCCCTCGCCAGCAACTCAATTCCCCACTTCCACAGTTGAGGCATCAGGAATAACTGTTGAAGCTCCTCTTTCTGCAGGTACTTAGCGGCTTAAGTCTTATACTTGTCAGCTTTTCAGTTCCTTTGTTTTTCCCACTAAGTAGCATTCTCTTTTGACAGTACTTTCTCTTGCTCCTTTGCCATCTCATCCAACAACAGATGTTGTCGACTTGGTTGATTTTCACGGGCTATTCGAGATTGATTCAAGACGTGCTCTGTTACTTGACGAGGCATTTGCAAAATATCCACGGTTGTGGGAGTGGAGAAAGGGATTCCGCGGTCCCAAGTACTGCAAATTGGGTTACGAGTGTTTGGGTGACATGTTAGTGTTTCTAAAGTCAAAGACACTAAAGGCTATGGATGAAGCAAGTAAGGAAGAATTTGAAAAGCTATATGCTGAATTGGAATCTTTTGGCTTTGACAGAGGATGGTTAGCATCCATCAATCGCAAAGTTACAGATGCACAAGCACAGAATGAGAAGTTAAAGGAGCTCTTTGGGCGTCTAGAGAACAGCATAGAAGTGCTGAATGATGTGAGAAACAATATGATTAGAATCAAGGAGAATCTAGTCGAAGATGATACTGTGTTTGAATTCTAAATGCATGTACCTCAAAACAACTTTATTTTCCAAAACTTATGCTCGATTATTGATTGATCTTGATTTGTAAGAACTCCTCCGTATGAGCAAGGCGCTTTTGCTGATATCGACAATCACAATTAATTGAAGTCCAAGATATGAATAGTTGTACAATTTTGTTACAGCCTGCCATGAATACCCATCTGCTTTTGCTAAAGAGGCTTTTCAACACTTACGCTAAAACCTTTAAATAATTTTCAGCATGTAGCCTCCTAAGCCAGAGCACCGTTAATTGAATTTTTTCTCTTTTAGAAAAGCTTTTCTTCTACTGGTAACAAGGGTTGCCATATGTTTAAACTAGTTGAAACTTGAAAGTGCAAAAGCCACCACTTCTTAAAAGAGCATGCATATAATTATATTTTAAATATTGACATATAGTGAGAGATAATGTTTTGAAAAAGTGACATATTTATATAAAACGGCAAATACAGTTTCAATAAAGGGAAACTAAATTTTGTAAACTATTATTCATAAAAAAGAAAAAGAAAAGTGAGGTAGATTAAACTAAATGCAGTTTCGATATGCCACACAGGGGAAAATGAAGGGAAAACCGGCATATTTAAATATCTTTTTCACTTGCATAAGCAAATCTATAGCCATTGCTTTTGAAGAACATGCATGCAAACCTAATTTAAATCCTTGCTTTAATACTTATTACATGATTATATCTAAATCTATTAATTAATCATCAGAGCAGGCAACAATAAACAATAAAAAATTAGAATATTAGAACATTTAATTTGATTTGGAATCAGATCCTTAAAAGCACTCAGCAACCTCTTGTCTAACATCACTTAATTATATGACCATAATTGCATCATAGACCTAAAATTGCACAAACAGAGCCCAAACTCCCAATTAGGTTACCCAAATGCACAAAAATAAAATTTATTAAGGTTAGAGTTCACATTAGCTTGTCGATGCCAAATTTCCTATAATCTGAACTAAGTGCAACACTTAGTCAGTCTTTGCCCGAACCTGATCACTGTGCAACCTAAGGGTCGAGCTCAGAGCCAAACTTAGCTTGGATGTTTGGGTGTGGAAATCTGGGGAAGGCAATGAAATTTGGGAAGCTAGCCAGCTAGGTGTAGGTGTGTGGACTTGATTTGCTGTCATTTACTTCACTATTTTCTTTTACATTCTCATTTAATCTTTTTCCTTATTATTTTCTCTTTAAGTAAGGTAGAAAGCCAAGTGAATGCCAGATTTGACAAAATTCGCAATCCATTTTAACTCGATTCCACCCTTTATTACTTACGACTTTTACAGAGGGTAATAAGAATGGCACTCACAGCCAAGAAAGGGGTTGAATTTAATAACCTTGACAATAATATATAATATTACCGACCAATAAACACAATTAAATATCAAGATAATTCAAATTATGTGTCCAAATATGTAAATAGAGTAAAGAATATTAAAGAGAATACAAATATTAATTTATCCTAATTCAACTATAACTCTTAAATTATATATGTCTAGTGATTCTAGGTTGTCATTTAAAATTTTCACTAAAACAATAGGCTTATATTGGGTGCTTCATCATTGCTTACAACCAAAATATGCTCTTCTTTAGCTTTCCTTCCCTATAAGGGAGCAAATCCTTCCAACATAAGTACAAATAAAAATTTTTAAAATGTAAGAGGGATCCAATTAAAAATTTTTTAAAGTATATATAGCATTTTTTAAAGTTGACGAGGCCAAGACTCTTGCGGCATTCTTTCCATCCGCTTCTCTTGAAACCCATAATCAAGACAGACAGAAAAGAAAGAAAAAGAAAGAAAAAAAAGAAGGGTGGGGCGGGGGGTTGGGATGAGGTGAATTCAGAAAGAGAGAAAAGGAAAGACAAAGAGGGAACAAAGGGGAAAAAGAAAGTGATAGAGCGAAAGACCCAAGAAAGGGGGTGTGGGAAAAGGAAAAAAACACAAGATAGAAGAAAGGGGAGAGAAGTGGCATTATGAATTGGGGTGGGGATGTGGAGAGAGAAAAAGAAAAGAAAAAAAGAGAATGAGAAATTAAGAAGATTAGAATGGAAGAACAAAGAGGAAGCAGTGTTTTTTAGATTGTTTTTATAATATTTTGTAAGTAGGTTCGCTTTTCTTTGAAGGATCCAATATATAAAGTAAAGATGCTATTGTATTATATTATTATAACAGGAAATAGTGCACGTTAATTGATAATTATTTATCAATTTTAAGTAACAATATAGAAGGAATGATTATAAGATTTCCAAATCATGAAAAGAAAAAACACAATTTTACAAATTCAGATTTACATTGTATTTTATATTAAAATTAAAAGAATTGGACAATCATACATGAACAAATTACTCCTAGGAATTGTTTTTACGAATTTCTAGCGTGCTTGATAGTTGTGAGCACAGCAGAGTACTGAAAAGTAATATGGGATGAATTCTGACACTTGGGTATCAAGACATTATTCTTAGAAAATTAGAATATATTTATATTTGTTTCGAAATAGAGTGTTTACGTATGCAAAAATATATTTTATATATAATTTATATTTTTATTTCTTTGTCTTATAAATTTTTGTATCTTAACGTATGGAGAGTATCGGATGTGAATATTATTTCCGTTAAAACCAATAATCAATCAAGAGAGAGAGAGAGAGAGAGAGAGAAAGAAGAAAGAAAGGAACAAAAAGAGTGGGGCGGAGGGGAAGACCGAAGAGGGAAAGAGAAAGAATAGAAAAAGAAAGGTAGAGATGGAAGAGAGGGGGGAAAAGAACAGAGGGAAGAAGGGGAAGACCGAAAAGTCTGGTAAGTGGGGGTGTGAGAAAAGAAGGAAAAAAAAAACACAAGATAAAAGAGAGGGAGAGTAGGTGGTATTCTGGGTCGGGGTGGGGTGGGGTGTGGAAAGAGAAAAAGAAAAGAAAAAAAGAGACTGAGAAAGAAGATAAGAATGGGAGAAAAAGAGGAAGCATGTTTTTCAAATTGTTTTTTATAATATTATTTTTATATTGAATTTTATTCTTATTGTAGATCTATTTCAAAAATATATTTCATAAATATATGTTTTGTTTTAATTTAAATTTTAATATATAGATATATATTTATAAAATAAATATATATTATTTAATTTTTGTAGGGTTGAAACTCAACTAATAATTCATCAGTTGAATTAATAATTTAATAATTTCACCAATTGATCTAATTTTAAAAATACTAGTAATGATTAATTAAGTCACAGCTTCTCATTCTCATTTCTCTCTAAAGCTTCTTTTATTCTTATCCTCCGATAAGGTTTTCTCTAACCTCCAAGCAATTTTGGGGATTGCTGCCTATCTCAAATGGACCTCAATCTCTTTTAGTGATCATGTTTTCCTTGTTTCTGAATGAATGATTAGATATACCATTCTTTATGTTAGTTATAGTGAAGGTTTATACTCAGTTAAAGATTATAGTGTTCGCTAAGTCAAATTAAGTTTATGATTTCTTTCTGTGTATCTCTTCTTAATCAGAATTTTTGTTATTAGTTTCGCTTTTCTTTGAAGGATCCAACGTCTCAAGCAAACAGATGGCAATTGTATAATATTATTATAACAGTACCTGTGATTACGATCTTCAATTGAAAAGAGGTGCACAATTTGAGTTTCCGGAGTGTAGCCTACAAGGATATAAAACATTACAATATGACTATGTTTGCTGTCGAAATCTGTCATTAAACAAAGTGCAGGGCCACCGGAGAGGTCCAAAATAATTCACATTGAGGGACACCAATTAGTTAAAATATGGAAAGGGGAACATGTCACTGCCACAATCATATGAGCAAGACTCGCACTTTACATCAATCACATGGCTATTGGGTGCAGCTGTCAAGCATATTTGAAAGAGTAATCTGGACTATTTAACCTATACAAATAGTAAATTGTTTTAATATATCTCTTATTTTAATTTGTAAAAATTAATAAAAAAATTTTATGTAATTTTTTTAATTTTACAAGATATTTTTATTTTTTAGATAAAATTAATTTTTGTTTAAGGTAAAAATTAAATGATGAATTTTTTTTTATTAACAAAAATTTTAAAATTAAAATCATATAACTTATTTTAAAATAACTTAAAATTAATTAATTATCACTGTATTAATTATTTATTAATAATTTAATACAATTCTTTTTGTAAGTATAAATATTACGTACATAAAAAAGGCAACTTAAACAGCTTTGTTTTTTTTTTAATTGCAAGTTGAACAGTACGTATGACTTCATGTGATGGACTTGATAAAGGGTGCATAGGCAAAGATCAATTGTTTGCTATTTAATTATGCTTCTACTTAGTCGTTGAGAGTCATCAACAGCGATCAAACTGCTTCCCTTTCAATTCTCGTCTTCTCTCTTCATTCCGTGTTACTGCAATTCTTTGCTGCTTGCTGCTTCTAGTATCAGTGTTCTGCTGCTTCCCCCATTCTGGTTCCTATTTGCAAATCTTTCTTCAAATATTATTTTCAAACTTCTGTGTCTTCTCTATATCCATTCTGTCGGTCTTGGAGTAGGCTTTAAAAATATTAAAAAAAACAAAAAGAGTGAGAACAAATCCTGCGGGTGTGTGATTGCGATTCTTCCTACTGCTACTTTTTGGTGTGGTGGTGTATCATTGTCCATCATCGTGCTTCTCCTGATGTGTGTCTTTTTTTAAAGTCTTTCTTCATCAACCATTAAAAAAAAAAAAATAAACTGCACTGGGCTTTGAAGAGGTTCGTATGGCTCTCTCAAACATTTTTGACTCTGTTACTGTTGTCTTCTTTTTCACTTTCAGAATTTTACGTTATTAATTATCTGATTCACGATAAACTTTATATTTCAATTTTCGTATTTACTAAACTTTATTTGTAGTATACAGCTAATTTTGTTTTGTGGTTTAATATCAGGTAATTGCTTTTTGACAAGTCTTAAAAAAAAAAAAAAACAGAGCAAGAAGAGAAGAGAACTGCAATTCGGTCTGAAGAAACTAGTGTCATCTTCAAAGACACTGTTGCTCTGAAAGGTGAAGTATCATTAACATGTTACAGTCTTAGAAACATAAAATTTTCCGTAGATAAGAACCTTTTTTTGGATTTGAGAACAGAAAAAAAAAATATATTTCAGCAGAATTGAAGGAAATGAAAACAAGAGAAAGGCAGTAGGAAGAAATGAATATATGAGCATGCATTCAAAATTTAGGTACCATTTGTTTTTCTCCATTTTTTATTTTCAGTGAAAATATAAAATATTAGTAAAAATATGTTTGCTTGTAAAAACAGTAAAAAAAATTTTTGAAAAAAAAATTTAAAAATAATTAAAGATATTTTTAGTATTTTTTGTGTAAAATTTTAAAAATAAAAAATATAAATTAAAAATACAATGATAAATTTAAAATTATTACGTAAATTCTAAATTTTAAATTTTAAAATCTTAAGCTTATATATTAAGTTTCTAAACCCTAAATTTTAAATTTTAAATTTTTAAACCCTAAATCTTAAATTTTAAATTCAAAATCCTAAATCCTAAACCTTCAAAACTCTAAACCATATTCCTAAAATTCTAATCGTTAAACTTTCAACCCCAAATTCTAAATCTTAAAACCCTAAACTCCTAAATCTAAAATCTTAAATCCAAAACTACAAATCTAAAACTCTTAATCCAAAACCTTCAAAATTTAAACTTTAAACCTCAAATCCAAAACCTTCAAAATTCAAACCCCAAAATCTTCAATTCCAAACCCTAAAATTACAAATCTTAAATTCTAAACCCTAAGCCCTCAACTCTTAACTCAAATTTTAAACCCTAAAAGTTAAATCTTAAATCTTAAATTAAATTTATTTTTTATTTTTATATTTTAGAAATAGAATTTAATTTGTATAAATTAAATATACTTTTATTTTCAAAAGAAAATTTATATTTAATAAAAATAAATTCAAATAAAAACAAAGTACTTTTACAAATCAAAGGTGATCTTTCAGTCATACGAGTGACTACCAACCATGGATCTAAGAGGGGGCCAGCAGAGGCCTAGACCCATGACCTAAAGATTTAACTTTATGAAAGTGTATGTAAATTCAATATTTTTTTTCTTCACTCTGTATGCTTTTTGTATAATTGTTTTCGTTTTACTTAACAAGTAACGAAATTTTATCTTGAACCACGCGTGATTATTTTGCTAGAGAAATTTTATCTTCAAAAGCCTATATTACTTTGAAAAGTTACTTTGGAAAAGCAAGAGCCTATTTGGATGTGTTTGTTTGAAAAGAAAAGCCTCTTCGTATAAAATCCACTTTTAAAGTAGTAAAGCAGAAACCATAGTCCCTCACTCAAGTATTGGATACGGAAATCATGAAATCTATGTCATCATGACTTGGCTCAAGCTAGACTCACAATAAAGTGTTTGAATTGGCTTTTATTTAAAAAAAAAAAAAAAGAGAATCACCATCAAAAATAGAAAATAGTGTTTCTTTTTGCTTTTTAAAAGTTAGGAATCTTAGCTTCAAGAAAAAGGACCTACGACAGATGAGTGAGACTGTGACTCTAAGATGTTAAATATAAATTTTGTTGACAAAAATATCATTGTCAATGTTTGCTGATAATTTATAGAGTGCTTCTATATCCATACTTAAAAAACATACCAAATTTTCACAAAATATTGCATGTATCATTTGAATTGGATGAACCTTATACGAAATGACGCACACAAATTTCCGTGGGAGGTCGAATGTGGGACAAACATTACCGTAATTCATATTTTTAACCTCATATTATTTCTCTTTGAGTCTTTTTGTGAACCCTTCTCTCTATGCTTTATTCCTTTGCAACTCTTTGTTTGTGGGCTGTGTGGCTCTTCGACTTTGCCATCTTCCCGGGTAAAAATTCTCGACTGGGGTTTTCTGCTGAACAGGCGGAATTTGCAACTCTTTGTTTGAGTAGGTGGTTTCTTTGCAACCCTTCCTCTACCCTTATTAGCCATGTTTTAAAACTTAACCGGATTTACTATTTTGACCTATTGAATCAGTGACTGGCCAATGAATCATTTCGGTTTCATACTTAAAATCGTTGAACTAGTCAAAACCTATAAACCAGTCACACTAGTCATGTCCACTCAAACTTAACGTACAAGGCTTATGTATTATATATATATATATATAGACACACACACAGTATACACCTTGGTCTGCTATACAACTTCGATCAGAAAATAGAGCAAAATTTTTGAGTTTGTACAAGATAAATTTCTACAATAAAAGGAAGAGCCTGCTTATTAGAACGCCAACTAATAGGGGTCTCGCCCAGGAAAGTCGCGAAGCCAGTAATAGATCTTCTTGAAGTTGGCATGCACTCGAATCAACATCAGCCTTTAGGATGCATGCTTATTGCAAGATAGAAAATGCCCTCATCGATCTAATGGGGAATTTATGTAATAAACAACTTTCATTGCCATGCTCAAATGAGGATGTCTCAGTGTGTTTAAAAAATTGGCTTAGAGGTGCACTGCAAACGCCAAGTCTGGCCTTATAAGTGTCAAGTATAACAATCTTCCAACCGGATGTCTGTTCGTTGAGGCATCAATAAGTGGTTCCCTACTTAATGCTGTAAGACTCTGTTTGAGTAGTGGTGTCGCAGTTGTTTTGGCTTTTACAAGACATGACTCAGTGATTATGTCTTGGATATATTTGCTGGCTTCAATAGATGACCTTTGATGTTCGTTCTACTTCTAATCCTAGAAAGTAGTGGAGAGGCCCTAGCTCCTTGATTTGGAAACAAGTTTGAAGCCATCTCTTGTGAGGGGTTAGTAATGTAAATACAAGCAAGTTAGTTACCAGAAGCTATTATAAAAGGAGCATTGCACCACTTGTAAAAAGGTGTCTTTGAATGTTAATACAAGAGTTCTAGAGTTCATATTCACTAACTTCAGTCTATTGGCGCCATTTCCCATTGGAGCCATAGTTCATTCACGCAGCTCTTAAGACAATATTATGAGCCAACCATGTTAGAAAAGCAGCATTTCCTTCGCTTCGAATACAATTGGAGATATTGAGCTTTGGTCATGTGAAAGTGTTGAAGCAATTGACCGAGGTCTCCCAGTTGTTGTAGTCCAAAGAAAAGAGCCAATCCCAATCGGGGCAGCTCCAAGAAACCATCAAGATGTGTGAAGTGATCTTCACGTCCAAGAAGGCCAATGCAGTACCAAATCAAGGCCAAATTCCAAGAAGTGGTTTGCGATGAGCACGGCATTGATCCCTCTGGCATGACGGGGATGGTAGTTTAAATCTTGAATCAGAGAGATCGATGCCTATGATGACGATGAGGATTTGAGTGGAAAGTATGGTTCGGGATTGTGCACATGGATCTTGAACTTGATACCATGGGTAGCAGTAGAGGGTTTCTACGGCAAGATTCGTTCAGATAACTTCGTCCTGGAACAAAACGACGTCGAAAACAATTGGGCTATGGGTCATTATGCCGAAGGAGGAAGGTTGATTGACGTAGTTCATGAAGTTGTTTAAAAATAAGTTGAGAATTGGGATTGCTTACAAGGTTTCCAAGTTTACCAATGGGCATCGCTGATATCAATAATTAAGGAAGAACCCCAAAACATAATGGCACTCAAAATCTCTGCTCCAAGCTTTGGAGATCTAAAAATATTCGACCTGGAGGTGTGACATGCTGTCTTTAATTCCCTATTTTCCCTACCGCTAGACGAAAACAGTATCATGGTTGATTGGTTAGAAAATACTCGAGATATAGGATTGTCAAAATTCGGAGACATGAAGATTAATGAGTAAGATGAGGTGCTGGTAAAGTCTTCTATCTTAGCTAAATTATAATGCCAAGTACTTAAAGCTGAAGCTGCCCTGAGATGAAAAAAGGAGGAAAAAGATATTGAAGCAGATGTTTAAAGGTTGGAATGGGGCAAGACTGCTTGAAACAAGTGATTTTGGATTAGCTTGGAAGTGACAATATAGTTGACAAAATGAACAGCAAAGATTTCCCAAGTTTTTCTTTTTTTTCTGTTTTTTCATCCTTGAGGACAAAGATGATTTTGGGAAGGGGGAGTAATGTCAGGGATCAGTAATGTAAATACAGGCAAGTTGGTTAGCCAGGTAATTAGTAGCATTAGTTGCTTAATTACCAGAAGGTATTATATAAGGAGCGTTGCACCACTTGTAAAAGACATCTTTGATGTTAATACAAAAATTCTATGTTCATCTTCAACAATTTGAGTCTGTTAATGCCATTTTTCATTGGAGCCATAGCTCATTCTCGCAGGTCTCTAGCATCTCTTGAACTGATTATAGCCTTCTCAGTCATTACCCATCACAATTAAATCATCCACATAACTTAGGACAAGTATTTTGCTTTCACCTTTGACAAGGTGACGAGTGAGTTGTCACTGAAGCGTTGTTGGAAACCATAGTTTAATAATTCTTCTGAAAATCTCCCAAACCATTGCTTGGATGGTTATTTGAGTTCATACAAGAATTTGTGGAGCTTACTGACCATCCTCTTGCCATGACTATGGAGAGTTTTTGTGCTAGATTATGAACAAGTCTTCCTCTAAGTCTCTGTTAAGGAAGGCATTGTTAATATCTAGTTGATATAATTACCAACCTTTACTTGTTGCTATTTTAGTGACATGTTTAACATCGAAAAATTTGCCACAAGCACAAAAGTCTTATTATAGTCATGAACCCGTTACCTAATTGTAGCCGTTAGACACTAGTACCTTTCTATGGTACCATAAAAAACCAAAATGATAAGACATAATTCTTGATATTTTGTTTGCGAAGAATACAAGACATATATTTACCTTTTTTGGGTATGTCAGGAAACAAGAAGACAAAACTAACCATTCATCAACTTGGCAAAGGACACCCGCCTTGTCTTTCAAAATAATGGAGTACAGAACAAGAGGGGGTTATTAAACTTAGGGAGACCGGTAACTAGGCTATGGCCAAAAGCCTCAATTTTGTCCAAAGCTGGGTTCCCTTTATGCAGGGGGTTATTAAACTCGTGGAGACCAGTACCTGCTCAGCGCATTTTTGATATCAGTCCTAGTTGCCTAAGGGGTAAGTTTTCTTGAGCCTTCCCTTGGACAAGGGAGATAGCTGTGAGGAATTCTGACTCAAGCACGGAATAGATTAATATTTTAGATTTCTTTTTTGGTAACAGGAACTTATATCTGGTTTTATTAACAATTTTTAAAGACTTCGACTTTCCTTTTTACTCCATTCCAGCTTTCACCTAAAACTTATGTTCTATGTGATGCTTTTTAGGCTTCAATGGCCTTAGAGATCGTGAATACAGTCAATGGCATTGCGAATGTATTGGTGCCTCCAATAACACGTAAAGCTCATTACTTCTTCTGTTTCAATGATGCTGTGGAAGAGCTTCGTGATAAAAGAAATACATTGATATGTGGAGATAGTCGGTGGATCGAAGAAGTCGATCAGGTTCTAGCCGAAGTAGATGAAAATAAGGCTAGTCTCCATGGATGGCGTCTCAATTGCAAATTAAGATATTGTTTAAGCAAGAGAGTGGTAAAGCTGATCAACAGAATTTCTAAAATCATTGCCACCGGTGACATGCACAATTATGTTCCAGGCATGAATTCTTATTCTTCTGAAAACTTTGTGCATTTTGAGTGTACAAAGAAAGCTTATAATGAAATTTTGGAGGCACTGAACAATGTTGAAGTTTTCAGGATTGGACTGTGTGGGATGGGGGGTTGTGGGAAAACACTATTGGTAAAACAAGTGGGCATAGAAGCAGAGAAACTTGGCATGAAAGTTGTCTTCGTTGTTGTGTCCAATCGTTATAAGCTGGACAAAGAAAGCGTTCAAAACCAAATGGCAGAGTCATTGAACTTTCCATTGACAGAAAATTGCACAACAGTAAGAGCACAAAAGCTGTTGGGGAGATTAAGTGCTGGGAGAAAAACTCTTCTAATATTGGATGATGTATGGGCAGCCCTTGATTTCGACATGATTGGTATTCCTGAAGGTTGCAAAGTTCTCATAACAACAAGAAGTCTAGATGTATCTAGTGCAATGAAATGCCAAAGAAATATTTCTTTAGGGCTCTTGACTGATGAAGAGGCATTGATTCTGTTTGAAAAGCATGTTGCCACTACTGATGATGACACCCATGATCTGGCACAAAAGATTGTAATAGAATGCAAAGGATTACCAATTGCGATTGTGGCAATAGCTAGTATTTTAAATGAAAAGCATCCAGATGATTGGCGTCTAGCATTGAAAAATTTGCAAAATCATGAACCAATAAATATTCCAGAAGGCTTGAAAGATCATTATACATGTCTACGAACAAGCTACGAGCTCCTGAACGATGAACAAGCCAAGAATGTTTTCATGTTATGTGCTCTTTACCCAGATGATTCCGAAATTTCTTTGACAGTTTTGACTAGATTTGCTTTTGGGTTGGATCTCTATGGAGATAATTTATATGATTTGTGTAGAATGAAAGTAGGTTCAGCCATTCGGAAACTAATAAACTCATCCTTGCTACAAGATGCAAAAGGACAGTATGTGAAATTGCATGACATGGTCCATGATATGGCCTTGTTAATAGCAAAGGAAGAGGCTCAAGAGACTATAGTGACTGGGAAGGATTTCAACGAGTTGCTAAAGGACACACCTAAAAAAAACATCAGGAGACTATATTTCCATAAAATAAATGAATTTCCAGATTGGTTGGATTGTCCTGAGCTTGAGATTCTGTCTGTGGATTGGGATGGTAATAATTCTCCAGATGTAGCGGATGCGTTTTTTGAAAGGACCAAAAAGCTCAGAGTTTTTAGTGTCATAGATAGATCTAAATCTTTGTGGCACACTTCAACTCTACTGCGGAGCCAGTCAACCCACTTGAGCAATCTCCGAACTCTACGCCTTGAGGGATGCATATTAGACAACGTTTCCTTTCTAGCAAGCCTGAGCAGTCTTGCCACACTTGAACTGCGAGATTGTAGAATTACTGAATTGCCAAATGAGATATCTGAGCTACGATGCTTAAGATCGCTGGATGTGTCACACTGTAGAATAGAAGGGGAAAGGAATCCTTATGAAGTTGTAGGAGGCTGTTCACTACTAGAAGAGCTGCATTTTTTGGCAAACGATGTTTCAAAATCGGTGCTCGTGGCTGACAATCTGATTGGATATCTTCAGAATCTCCAACTAGAAATGTATCATCTGCAAATTGGAAGTTGCATAGAGCACTTAGTAGATGATCTAACTCTGACAACAACTTTCTTATCGATATGTCAAAAATTTCTAGATGCCTCCACTTTAAATGAAAGGATCAAGAAGCTAGTGCAAGATGCACAGGTTTTTCTTCTAAAGCAAATTCAGCAAGGCTGTAAAACCATCATCCCTGACATGGTTCAAGATGAAGAAGGTATGAATCGACTGATTGAGCTTGTTCTTCTTGACTCTGGATCAATAGAGTGTCTCATTGACTCAACCTCAATTAGCCGTGCCTTCTCCAATCTGGCTAAGATAAGAATCGAAAACATGAAGGATTTGATGGCTCTAAATCGTGGTCCCCCTCCTACTGGGTTTCTTGAAAAATTAGAGGAGTTGTTGATAAGGAACTGTAGCCAACTGCAGAACATGTTATTTCCCCCAAATCTAAATTTGTGCACTATGAAGATTTTAACGCTGGAGAATTGTCCAAAGTTGACATCTCTCTTCACACCTTCCGTTGCTCGAAGTCTCATTCTTTTGGCAGAACTGAAAATAACCGAGTGCGATGAATTGA
The DNA here is from genome assembly GCA_037013595.1 of Dicorynia guianensis. Taxonomy (NCBI): domain Eukaryota; kingdom Viridiplantae; phylum Streptophyta; class Magnoliopsida; order Fabales; family Fabaceae; genus Dicorynia; species Dicorynia guianensis. The sequence goes on from JASUAB010000005.1 coordinate 33,031,954, forward strand.
CTCAAATAATATCTGACGACCCGGAGACTCGTGTAGAAGACAAAGAGCAGAAGAGTTATTTCAAACAATTGAAAGCACTTGTGATCACAAGGTGCAAACAACTGAAATGGTTGATCCCGGTCTCTTTCGCTGTCAATTTGTTGAAGTTGGAACGTTTAGAAATAATTGATGCCCCCGAGTTGACTTATGCTTTTGGCCCAGACAATGAGAGCAAGTCCCACAAACTTATCAAAAAGAAAGAAAACAAGCCCCAAATCATCGAGCTTCCTCTTTTAAAGGTACTCCAGCTTGTGAAATTGCCAGTAGCTACTGGCATTTGCCTAGAAAAATATCATCCAAGGTGGCCAAACTCCGCTGAAGTGTTTGCTAGCGAATGTCCACGTTTGAGCATATCTTGCTTGGATCATGCCCACAAACAGGTACCGCTCTTTCTCCTATATTTTTATGTTCATATTTATGTGTTGAGTGTCAAAGGTTGAATTGGCTTAAATTATGGCCACTTTTAATTGAAAATATCTAATGGCCAAAACACACAATTTGTAGTCCTTGTTAATAAAAAAAAAAAAAAACCAAGTAAGAGCAACTATTTGTTGAATCTATGAAGTAAGAGAATTGTAAAATTACTTAAGAAAAACATTTTGCAAATTCAACTTAAACTAAAAATTTAAACGACTTGTATAGGTCATGAGAATTTTATTTTCAAACATTATCATGATATCAGAGGTGTAATATTATATATAATAGCCTCTTGACAATCGTAAGTTCTTAAAAAGAAATAGTCAAATTTTTTGTCAAATATTAGTAAATCACGTAACTTTCATCTTTAAGATAATTGTTACTTTTGATGCTAATAGCGCAAGTTATAAATTTATGTATGGTCAAAAATATAGAAAAAAAATTTTTTTTGGTAATTTTTAAAAGTTATAGTCACTTTAAAAGAGGGTCGCTTTTAATATAATTCTTAAAAAGAATAAATTCTTAAAATATCTTCAAGTTCTCATAAATTTTAGCAAAAATTTTATGATGGAAACCTATGCTAATTTTATCAACCAAAAGAAAAAAACTGTGTTTATTTGATTGATTTATATATGGATTAATAATTATTCATAACCAGGATACTTTTCCAATAGATGTTTCCACTGTTTTACTGATCAATTTGCAATTTACAGCATCTTTAATGAGAAGTTTGCCAATGAATAAAACAGGGTTGGTCATCAAATGTAATTTTTCTTGCTGGCCTTTGTTCTTATCTCCTCTTGTTTAATGCATCAAAATGATGATAAAGTTTTTCTTTAATGTTTTTAATATCTTTAAAATATAAAATATTCTTTAGAAAATATATAGAAATTATTGGTAACAGGTTATTTAAAATTGCATTTTTTTTATTCTATCCTTTTTTTAACTTAAGAAAGAAAATATATAAATTGACACATTACTATAGGTTGTAACTAAGTTTCCTCATCATTATTCAACTTCAAATATTACCTATTTGAACTTTTTTTTTGTCAAGAGATATAGATGAGGAATGATTAAAAATGATTATTTAATTGTCTTTTATAAAAATTGAACTACGACTTCCTCTTATAAAGAATAAGTTTTACACTAAGTGTGTTGTGTATGCTATATATGTTTATCAGCTATTTGAATGCTCAAACTCTTCAGGACATAATGTTATAGAGATTTGGCTTCTCTAGAATTAAGACTTGTAAAGTGTAAGGGATAATACTTACCAAATAATAATAAAGTAAATTATTATTTATATCTATACTATAAATAAAAATATGATATTTAATAACATTAGCTATAGATTTAAATTATAGCAAAAGTTATCAAATTTCTTACTATTAAGATCTAATCTCTTGTTTCCTAAATTATTTTTTACAAATTTTTTTACTAAACTATTATTTAATAAATTTAAAATTGTCTTAAACTTTATCAATTAATGTCTTATAAGAAATTGATTTCTATTTTTATAAAATATTATCTTTATTTAACTTAATAGTTGATTACTTCGTTATCAAGATGGTTAATGCTACACATAAGACATGTGTGTAAATATAATAAATCTAAATTTTAAAATAAAATTATTTATTACAAATGCAGCAGAAAGGATTTACTTTTCATTAATATTATACACTCTAGACTTTACAACTCACATGCACTTTGGGATATATATATATATATATATATATATATATATATATATATATAATATAATCTCTAATAAATCAATTTTTTTAGTAGTCCCCCAAAGAATATGATTCTCTCCAAATAACTCTTTCCATCAAAGTATCGTTAACTAGCTGACTTGGCTCATTAAATATAGCGTGTCTTCGTTAACCAATGACATGGCATATCTTTAGCCTTTGGACATGGTGAATTTTTTTATATGCTAATGTGATAGAAAATAATAATATTTAAATTATAAAATATAATATCTAAACTCTAAATTTCAAGCTTTATACATAAAACTCTAAAGCTAGAAACCCTAAACTCCAAAGCCAAAATTTCAAACCCTATAATCCTAAATTGAAAACCTCAAATCCTAAATCCTACACCCCCAAATCTTAAATCTCAAACCTCAAATCCAAAATTCAAAATCCTAATTGTTAGAAACTTTAAATTTCAAATCCTAAATTCCAAACTTTACAATTCTAAATACTAAACCCAAAGCCTTAAATCTCAAATCTTACATTCCAAATCCTAGAACACTAAATCATAAACTCTAAACCCTAAACCGTAAATCCTAAATGTTAAACCTCAAAGCTAATTCCTAAATTCCAAACCCTTATCCCTAAACCTTAAACCCTAAAATTCAAAACCATAAACCATAAATTTTAGATCCTAAACCCTAAGTTGTAGGGCTTAAGATTAGAGTTTTAGAGTTTAAGGTTAAAGGTTTTAAGGTTTAACATTTATGGTTTATAGTTTGAGTTTAGGGTTTAGAATTTGAATTTAAGGTCTAAGGTTTATGATTTTAGGGTTTGAGAGTTAAGGTTAGAGGTTTAGGGTTTTATGATTAAATATTAGAGAGTTTAAAATTTTAGAACTTGAGTTTAAGGTTTAGGACTTATGATTTTAAGATTTGACATTTAGAGTTTTAAGGATTAGGATATAGTATTTAAAGTTTTAAAATTTATAGTTTAATACTTAGGATTTAAAGCTAAGGGTATAGGGCTCTAGGACCTTGCATTGGGGTTTAGGATATTAAATTTAGGATACAGTGTTTGGGTATTGTATTTTATAATTTAAATATTATTATTTGTTACCAAGTTATCAAATAAAAAAAAAAATTTGTTAAGTCAGCAAGCTAAACAATAAATGCTAGCACGTAACCCTTAACGGCCCCGTCAACCCATTTATTAACAGCTTCAACGACATAATCATAAAAGGATTTGATTGGAGAGAATCAAATTCTTTGAAGGACCATTTTCCAAAAATTGATCCATCCAAAATAGGGATTTTGTCTTTCGTAATATTATTTTCCAAGAATAAAATTTTCCAAGACTAAGACTCTCTTTGCAAAATCAAAAAATAATGGTTTTAAGGTATTTCTTTTTTTTTTTTTTTCCTCTTATGGGATATATTACTAAACACACGTGATGCTATTACAGAAACACACTCCCAACTCCCGTTGTCTTTGGCGTAGCTTTGATTGGATTGTACTATATCACATTCGTAGGCAAGCTGCCAAGCGAGAAAAAGATGAAATTAGTCATTGCAAACAAATGGAACGCCAGGATTCACTTCCCGGCACCAATCAACATCCTTGTGGTAATTTTATATCTTTCAATAGTAGAATATCAGTTTATGAAACGCTTTTGGAGAATCTACAAGATGAGGATGTTTCCAAGATTGGATTATATGGGATGGGCGGTTGTGGTAAAACAACACTTACAAAGAAAGTAGCCAAGGATGTAGAGTTTCTTTTTAACAAAGTTGTCTTTGCTGCTGTTCCCAAGGATTTGAATGTTCGAAAAATCCAAGGCAAGATAGCAAGCGCTTTGAATTTGAAATTAAAGGAAGAGGAAGAGGAAAGTGCGAGAGCCCAACGCTTGCATAACAGGTTGATGGTTAGAGAAAGGATTCTTCTAGTTTTAGATGATGTATGGGGAAAGCTTGATTTGAAAAACATAGGAATTCCCTCAAGGTACGATCACAAGGGCTGCGTTGTTCTCTTAACTACCCGAACTAGAGATGTATGTACTTTGATGAATTGCGAAACAACGATTCACCTTGACTTGTTAGCTGAGGAGGATGCATGGGTTCTGTTCCAAAACCACGTAGGATTTACAGATGACATCTCTGATACCTTGAAACGTCTGGCACGTGAAAGTTTGCATAAATTTGCAGGACTACCCCTTTTAATTGTAGCAACGGCAAGCACTTTGAAGGGCAAACCTAAATCATTATGGGCGAAGACATTGAAAAGAATGCATGGTGTAATTGAAGAAGACTTAGGACGCAGAATTTATAGGATTTTGCGTTTAAGTTTTGATAATTTGGAAGATGAAGAAGCTAGGGAACTTCTTTTCTTATGTTGTCTATTTGATGAAGATTCAGAAATTCCCGTGGAAAGTTTGATCAGATATGGGATTGCATTGGGTTTATTTGGGGATGAAGGGTCATATGAAAGGGAGAGGGTCAGAGCCCTTGCAACCATTAAGAAACTCATAGACTCTACTTTATTGTTCCAAGGAGAAGAAGAATGGTCTGTGACGATGCATGATTTAACCCGTGATAACTTGATGAAAATGGCCAACAAAGACATTCTATTGGCTGACATGTCTCAAATGCATCAAATGCAGCTGCAAGATACAAGATTCTTACGTTGCTCAAACAACATTAAATTTCCCGCACAGTTGGACTGTCCAAGGCTTGAGATTATGATTGTGAGGGGAGAAGGTGAAAATCCAATGGATGAATTACCAGATCCATTTGTTGCTGGAAGGAAAGAACCAAGAGTATTAGTTCTTGTCAATGAAGGCTTGTCTTTACATCAAATGCCATTGTCAATCAAATGCTTAACGCATCTTCGTTGTCTACACCTGGAGGGATGGGTATTTGGTGAAATATCCATTGTCTGCAACCTGGAGAACCTTGATTCTCTTACATTGTGGAATTGTTCATTCCATAGATTACCGAATGAAATCCCATTCAAACAGAAAAAACTGAGATTGTTGGATTTGAGCAGATGTAAAATCAAAAAGAATCCTTGGCAAGTAATTGGAAATTATTCAGAGTTAGAGGAACTATATTTCTTTAGAAATTGTGGAGAATGGGAATCTGACCATCATCAAAACACTGCTAATTTATTTGGTTTAACAAGCCGATTGAAGAGATATCATATAGATACAGGGGTGTTCAGAGTATCTGAGTCAGCTGATCAATGCTTACCAACAGGGTTACATATTCCAAACTTTAACGCTGCTTTGACCTTAACTAGTGCAATGAAGGAAGTAATGGGAAGCGTAAAAGTTGCCTCTCTTGGGATGATTTGGAGAGTTGGTAAAAGTTTCATTCCCGACATAGCTCAAACAGTGAATCAGTTGAATGAGCTTCAGCTTTCTGAATCTGAAGGGATGGAGTGCCTGGTTGACAGTACCAATCCACTAAGTCACGGAGCAACGGTCCTCAACAAATTGATTAAGCTATCATTGGAAAGGATGTGGGATATGAAAGTTATTTACTACGGTCCACTTGCTCCTGGCCTTTTCGAAAGATTAGAGCAGCTATATATAACGGACTGCTTGCAACTGCAAGGCATACTATTTGTTGGGAAGCTAAACCTACGTAGTCTAAAGTTGTTGACATTGGATTATTGTCCAGAGTTGACGTCTCTTTTTGAAGAGGATGAAGAAAATCAAAATGTTTCAAGCCCCCATTCTCCTCAGGTATGCTTCCCAGAGCTAACCGCACTCGTGCTAAGAAATTGCCACCAATTGAAAAATCTCTTCTGCTTCTGCTCATCCCATGAGTTTCCAAAATTAGAGCACCTATTCATTAAAGCTGCCCCTAAATTAGAGGAAGTCTTTGGTGTTAGAAGAGGAGAGATAACAGAGGAGGCTGAGGTTCGGGTACCAAATCTAAAATACATTGTGCTTTGGGGAATGCAAAAACTCGCAAGTGTTTGCAGAGGATTTGATTCCCATGTTAAGAAGAGTTCAGTATATCTTACTCTATGCCATTGCCTACGCCCCTCTTCGGATTCAACTATTTCTCCTGAAGGATTGCAGCGACTATACCGCGACGAAGGTACGCACAAAATATCTGTCATATCATATTGTTATTTTACTCCACATATTGATCATACCGTTATGGTTATTAATATTAAAGGAGGAAAGCAAATTATACCAAAAATAGTATGAGTTATCCCACAGATTAAGAAATGTGCACGATTGGTTTTACTCTTTTTAAATTAGTAAAGGTTTTTTGGGGGGAATTTTAAAAAGAGAAATAATTATGAAATAAATATTATTTGAGTTACTCACAAAAATAGCACTTATGGGTGAATTTCAGAGCAAAACAAGAAAAATAAATTAAAACTATCCTTGTTTTCTTATTCTAAAAACCCGTATTTAAATAGTAATTTTTAAAACAAAAATTGAAAAGCTCACATAACTTTTTTTGTTGGTATGTATAAAATAAAAAATTCGTTTTAAAAATGAAAATCAAATGGAGTCATATCTAGTTATCACAAATTAATGATGGCAACAAAATTTAAAATTAAGTAACAATTCAAATCACAGTGACCATGTGTATATTTTAGTACAAAAATTGCAAAAGATGTATATTTCCATTTAGGAATGGGTTTTGGTATTAGTTTTCTCCTCATGCAAACTAGTTGCAATAGGAGCCTTATCTTTTTAATTTTTTTGCTTCTTGATTTTTGGCTATTTAGACCTCCTAAGTTTTAATACCTTTAGTAAACTTGTAATTTTCTATTTTAGTGAAAGGTGCTAGTTGGGATTCAGTCTTGCCCGCCGCAACTATTCAAACTATTCTTGAAGAGCTGGAGAGCATGAAACAGCCTTGGCGTTTGGAGGTAAGTCACTATTTTACCCGAAGTATTTCCTTAGGTAAGTTTGTTCTTCTCAATAGAGGTTAAAGTGGCAACAAAAATGTTCTTCTCACAAACTCACACCATGGAGACACGGAATTCTGTAGGGATTCCACGTCTCCCCATGGCATGAGCATGACAATGTTCAGTTAGTAACCCCACCGACACTTTCAAAATTACAGATTTGCTGCTCTTCTTAGTTATACGAGTCCATTATTTGCACTATACTGTGAATAAGAGTTGGATGTCAAAATTTCAACGAGTCATCTGACTGTGATTGAACAAAGAGGGACTCAACGTGAGAGAAGCTGATGTACCATCTGATTATGTACTTAACGTTGTAAAATTTAGCCTATAAAAAGTAGTTTTTTTAAGATACAACATTTGAGAAACTGTAACCTTTTTATTTTCCCTAACATGGACCGACAAAGTCTTCTAAACTATCCAGAATCAGAGAAAACGACTAACTCAATCAAAGAATCCAACACCGGGACAAATAGTTTCCTCTACAAAACGCATCTCCAATACTGATTGTCCTTTAGTTTTTTAAATTTTGATTTGAATTGAACTGATGCCTTATGCTTATTCACATTCTTATAGGCTCAGTGGTGGGAAAAATTAAGGAATGAACAAACAAGAACCAAGGGACATGCCCCCGACTCACCAGAGGTTGGTTAACCCACAAACCATTCAACTTTTTGAAAATTAGCGTCCAAGCAAATTCCAGCTTACTCGTCTTGGGCTGTTGCGCAGAGTGTTGAAAGCTAACATCTCCGTTTTACTGGGTTTACGTCATTTCAATATCTGAGATCACTGAGCATGGTTCTACCTCAATGCCGGAGCAGAAGACTGCTTCACCTTCTTCACAAGCCAATAATGATCAATCTAAGCCACAAGACAAAGTTGAATGGAAACAAGACTCCAACATACAGAATCAGACAATTGGTTCATCCAACTTGACAGAGGTATACATAGTTGACTTACCAATGCAACAAAAGACTGACCCTCTGATGTCTTGTCACCTCCAATTGTTCCCAATCTTGATAGACAGTGAACTAATCTGTGAATCGATCGTTTATTAGCAACATGGGCTTGTTATGTACCATATTATTTAGTGTTGTTGGACAGAGTAATACAGGATGGAATAAAATCAGTTATGAAAAAGTGTCAATTTATAGGCATAATGCATCATTTTCACAATTATGTTTGTTGCATAAACTTATGCAGTAACGAAATAACCGATTTTTCTCTATTAATATAAGCCCCTCCCATTTAAATTTATTGTACTTTTCAATATTAGAACAGAAGCATTATTTCTTTAAATTGTGCTTGTTATCACCAATGCTCATACAAACAATGAAATAACAGTTAATTACATGGACCAACAGTCAGATACTCCCAAAAACAAAATTATAAATGAATTTTACAATTGAATTTAAATTATCTTGATGCCATGCAGAATTTTCAAGAAACTATGGAACCAATTATTGTTGAGGGTTCTAAACCACATAAAGACATTATAACAACTCTGTCAACTCATTCAGAGGCAACCATCCTATCGCCTGGACTATTGACTATCCACCAACAAAGTGATTCTCCCCAAGTAAGTCTGTTGCAATTTCTAATACTAGAACAGAAGTTGGCCACGATGGCTTGAACTTACACTTTTTGGTTATTTGCTATTAAGTATATGTAGCAATTGGTAACCAAAGAAGAAAGTAATCAAATACTTACAAATGGAGTATCCACAAAATGTAAAACAGCCTAATTGTCTAAAGCTTTAATTGGTATTAAAGAAAATTCAACTTACATATGATTTTGGTGTTATGCAGATTATTCAAGGAAGTATTCAGGAAAGTCCTTCTTCTGAGAAAGTTAACAATGTAGCTTCATCAATATATTTAGAACCAGCGACCTCATTATCAAGCTCATCAGTTAATTCTATGCAAGTAAGTTAAACGCATTTGTTTTGGTTTAAATTTATCTCTGATTTTACTTTAAATCTAGCTGCTTAATTATTACTCTACATGAGAGTTGATTGAAAAGAAATAAATAAGTGAACCACTTTCTACTAAGCAAGAAGCTTTTGGAGAGAATATTCCTCAAAGAGTTGATAAAACGTCTGATCTCACCCAAACTGCTAAAGAAACTATTAATGAAAATGATCATAAAGCAGAAATAAACAAAACTGCACCAGCAATCTCATCAACCATTTTGGAATTGAAAGATTCCGATGACACTCCATCATTATTTGTTTTAGATACACATCATAGAAAGTTCTCAAAGTAACTTCACCCTCGTATGTAATCATTCATAAGACATTTCCACAGGAATGTTTGTTGGATTGAATTAAAGATTAAGACAGACATTGATAAAGAAGCTAAGGTCGACCCAATAAGCCATCAAGACCTAAAGGATGATATTTCTAGTTTATATAAATTTATTTAGTATATACATGTGAAAGGGTTAAAATCTAATGCCTTTTGCTTTATGGAATATTTCACATAGGAGTTGGAGGATCAAAAATTAGTCAACGAAACGAAGTTGTTGGAGCAGCATCAAGCGACTGGGGACCCAATAACAGCTATTGAAATTCCTCAGAAAACGAATATACTATACGATGATGTACATGTTATGTTATACGAGATTACTGCTCTTGAAGTTATATATGGCATGAAAGCAACCAGAACTCATTATTGTGGACCGGCATGAGAGAAACTGCAACTTATTTATCTATTTATTTTTGTGAATTGTCAAAACAAAAGTTTTACAGACTATCCTGAATTAGAGAAATCAACCAACTCAGAATTATAGAATATCTAACACCAGGACATTAAGTTTAATTTTGAATTGAATTGATGCATTATGCTTATTCATATTCTATAGGTTCTGGGCAGCAAAGCATCAACGAATGAACAAACACCATCCAATGGACATGCCCCTGACTCACAAATGGTTAATTTACCTACAAACCATTCAATTTTTGGAAAATTAGCATCAAGGCAAATTCCAGCTTACTTATCTTGGAGTGTTGTGCAGAGTGTTGAAGAAAGCACTACGTCAGATGAAGATGTGATAGAAATTTCATCAACTCATATAGAACAAGGGAGCTCGCCTCCAGTCTCGTTAGTTACTTCGTTCGAGAAGATGTCTCCACAAGTAGGTTCTTTGCATTCAATTTTGCTTCCCAATATATTCACTGCCAAAATATCATTGTCACGATGCTTATTCATTACTTTCCACAGGATTTTATGGAAAAAGATAAAGTGAGCGAATTCATTTCATTGGAAGAACACACACATGAAGAAAATAGAAGCACCAATGAAACTCCTCAAAGAAATGAGGATGCTTCCAACCTTGCCAAAAGTGTTAAAATCTTGCCAATTGAAACTGCCTCTAAAGCAGCTGTCACTGCAGAAGTTTCTTCCTTGGATAAACCGTCTCCCCTGGTATGTTCTGCTATGTTTCCTCCATTCTCTTCACTATGACGACTACTACTATGATGGAAGCTAACATCTCTTGTTTTACTTTGGTTAGATCTTTTCAAAACCTGTTCCACCTTCTTCACAAGCCAACAATGATCAATCTATGCCACAAGACAAAGTTGGATTGAAACAAGACTCACATATGCAGTATCAGACAATTGGCTCACCCAACTTGACAGAGGTATACATAAAAGATTCACCAATACAACAAAAAATGGACCCTCTTTTATGTCTTGTCACCTCCAATTGTTCCAAATCTTAAATAGAAAATAATTTAATCTGTGAATCAATCTTCGTGGACCAACAAAATCTTTTTCATTAACTTTGATACATTTACCAACAACATTGGCTTATTAAGCAACATATATATTTAGTGTTGTTGGACAGAGTATTTCTGGAGCGAATAAATTTGGTTATGAAAAAAGTTCCAATTTATAGGCATAATGCATCTTTTCCACACAGGTAAGTTTGTTGCATAAACTTTTGCAGTATCAAACTAAAATATATGTTCTGGTTTTCTTTATTAATATAAGTTCCCCTATAGCTGAATTCATCATACTTTTCAATATGGGAACGAAAGTAAAGATACTGGAACGAAGTATTGTGGACCAACCATCAGACGCTTTTAGAAAAGAAAATCTGAAACTTAATTTAACTTATTTGTGCCATGCAGAATTTTGAAGAAACTGCAGAACAAACAATTGTTGAGTGCTCTAAACCACATAAAGACATGATAAAAATTCTGTCAACTCATTCAGAGGCAAGCAACCTATTATCAGGACCATTGACTATCCACCAACAAAGCAGTTTTGGACAGGTAAGTTCATTTCAAAATTGGAACAGAAATAGGCCTAAATGGCTCAAACTTGCCCTTTTTGCTTATTTACTTTATCATATATAGGAATTGATGGACAAAGAAGAAAGCAATGCAACAATTTCAATCGATCAAGAGGCACGGGAAGAAATAAGATCTGAATTATATTCTATACATTCACAAAATGTAAAACAGCTTGACTATCCAAAGCTATAATGAAAATTCAACTTACATATGATTTTGGTGATATGTAGATTATTCAAGGAAGTGTTCAAGACAGCCCTTCTTCTTCTTCTGAGAAAGTTAAAAGAATAAGTTCGTCAGTATGTTTTGAACCAAGGACCTCATTGCCAAGCCCCTCAGTTGATTCTATGCAGGTAGGTTTATTGTTGCATTTATTTGGTTATAAAATGATCTTTGGCTTTATTTTGAATCTAGTTGCTTATTTATTATTTGCCATGGGAGTTGATTGAAAAGGAATCAATAAGTGAACCACTTTCTATGGAGCAAGAAGCACTGGGAGTGAATAAACACATGTATCATACTCCTCAAAGAGTTGATAAACAATCTGATCTCACCCAAAGTGTTAAAGAAGCTATGAGTGAAGGCGATTCTAAAGCAGAAATAAACAAAACTGCACCAGAAATCTCACTGACCAATTCAAAATCGAAGGATCCTGCACATACTTCATCATTTACTTCTTCAGAAGAAGCCTCTCCCATGGTAATTAAGTTTAGCTATGTCGGTTTTCTTATTATTTGCACTAATAACACTATTGCTGATGGTTTTAATGGGGACTAACCTCTCTGTATTATTTGTTTTAGATATCTTCGATCCTTACATCAAAGGAAGTTCACTTGGAACCAAGCAGCTCACCATCATGCACCTCGGACGTAACCATTCAGAAGACATTTCCAAAGGTTAAGTTTGTAGGATTCAATTGAAGGTTCATATTCGAGATGACAAGCTATAACTCATATACGTATATCATTGCATTACCCGAACCACTATTCATGTACTATAAAAGATTGTGGAATTAAAAGCAAAACTAAAAAGATCTACCTTTACTATGACTAATTAATATTTGTTATCACAATGTACAAACATCATTTGTTTAAATCCTATTGCTTGCAGATCATAGTCGGCCAAGCTACGACAGACATTGGTAAAGAAGCCATGGTCGACCCAATCAGCCTTCAAGACCTAAAGGATAATATCTTTAGCTTATTTGAATTTATGGAGGAAGATGGCGATGTCCAAGTGCCAATATTGCATTCTGTCTCCAAAATTCCTACAAATCATCCTGTTCTTCAAGATAAGGAGGTTGTTAAGGCTCTTGCTGACTTGGAAGCTTCTCTGAAGATGCCTCTGAAAGATATAGCTAGCTCGATGGCCGACAACCATTGCCTGCAGCAAGCTCTTAACATCTTGTCACGTTGTTCATCTGAAAATGGAACTCTGTTGGAGGGACTTAAAACTACCATAGACTCTCTATGCCAAAAGATCCCAAGTATTATATCCTCCTTCAAGCAAGCTTGTACAACCATCAACAAAATTATGGAGTTTGAAGAAAAAGAGAAATCTATCAAGGAAGAACTCCCTCAACGAAAAACGGTGATCAGCGCCCTTTTTTCTGAAATTGACAAGACCGAGAACTTTATGATTGTTACTCAACAGAGAGAAGAATATTTGAAGGAACAGATTGCTAAGATGCAAGCTGAACTGGAGAATGCACAGAAAGAATTCAGAGGTCACGAGGCCAACCTATCTTCTCTTACGGAGCAAGTGAAGAAGTTCCATGCAGATGCCAAAGAGTCCAAAGAACACCTTGTGAGTGCGAAGAAAGACAAGTTTCAAATGATGGAAGAACAAATGCAAGCTCAAATAGAATTATCAAAAGCGAATTGTGAATGGTGGGCCCTTCGTACTAAATTCCAGCAAAACTTTGAACCTACTATGGATTTGCCGTCTATTTAGTTTGGTAGGCTTGATTTGTTCAAATTTAAGTCTCAATTTGTCTTAAATATTCTAAATTAAAAAAAATGTGAAATAGTGTGATGAGTACTGAGAGCCTACTTTTGTCTTAATTCTAGTGCATATTGTAATCAGCGTGAGTTGAGACATATTACATGGTAGATTCAGGTTCGTCTTTCTCGCACATCCTTTGACAACCCAAACCCCAAACTGATATTTTTTTTTTTTCTAATTTGGGTTGAGAATTAAATTATATTTATATTTATTATTAATTTAATAGTTATTTTAAAAAATTATCTTTAAACAGAGGAAATAACTTACTCTTTTAATTTAGTTTTTCTCAATTTTAATGTTGTATATTAGTCCTTTATCATTAAGAAAAGGGTAAATTTGTCCTTTTAACATTCAGCCTATCCGACTCTTAGGGTGCATTTGTTTTGGGATATCTAAGATTATCATTTCAAACTACATTACCAAAAATAAAATTTCAAAGATTCTATTATCTTTCTGTTTCTTTTGTCTTGGAAATATCAATAAATATTTCCATAAATCTAAGATTCTCTTGTTTGATTGAACAATAATATTTTCAAGAATATTTAAACATTTTTCAAAAAAGTTTAGAAATGCTGGTCCTATGTGATTGTCTTGAAGCTAAACTGTATTGTGTTGGGTAAAATTTAGTGTTTAGAACTCTCCTTTCTTCCTTGTAGAGCAATGTTCTCATGCTATTGGACAATTGTGAGGTTAGGTATAGTTGTTTGGCCATGTTTTCATTGCCCTTTTTTAACCCATTTGTACATGTATGCACGTTGTATGCTTGATGAATTTCCAAAAGGAATGCCCTTTACTGGGATATTGCTTGTGGTCATGGGGTATTGAGGATTTATGAAAGCAATTTTGTGCTTTAGAAATTTTGGGGAGGGCTCTGTTTGTTCGAATGTTGATTGGAGAATGTGAAAGTGAAAGGGTCTCTCTTTTTCTGTTACTTGGAAAGGAAGCTGGTTCAAATCAATTCATGTATCAAATTTGTTGCTGTCTATCTATCTGGGTTCAGTCCAAAAGACGTTAGGTAGTTTAGCAGCGCACCATATTTTTCATTGCCAGGAAGTTTATGATGTTTCTGCTTTTATTAGCAACGCGGTATGATTGTAGTTGGAATTGGATGTTTTGTAAATGACATTGCTTGCCTCTATTTTTATTTGGTTTTATTGTAATTGTACTATTGACTATGCTATTCTTAATGTGATTTGGAGAAATTTAGCTAATAAAATGCAATGAGTTCATTTTCATGTCTAATATTTCTGCACAGAGGTTTCAGTTTACTGGTGGAAATGAGAATTGAAAGTAGTTTAAGTGTGTTGAAGCCTTGTTTAACTAAAAGCTGTTTAGATTATTGCTGTTGTGTGAGGCATTGAATATTTTGTTCTTCTCTATGTTTGCATGGAGTTCTGACCAATTTGTTTGTGAAATCAATGGTATAGTTTGATTATGGCATTGGCTAATTTTCTTAACAGGTCTAGTAATAGTTTTATTATCATTCATCCTGTGCACAGAAGCTACTTTGTTCTCAAATATGGGGTGTTTTACTCTTTCTTTGCAAACAACTTGACTGCTTTCCTCCTAAATTTATCACTTGGGATCTTTTTTATTTATAATTTCTTTTTTCCCTCTCGTAATGGTACCGTTTACTGAAAAATAAGCTAAAATTGTTCTCTTGAAGTATCAGTGTCTTAGAACTCTGCTTCAGTTTAAATGGTACTAATATTTCCATTTTTACTGGATATTACTCTCAAAAGTACAAATCTAGAGTTAGATGGTTTAGCATGATGCTCTGTCTCAATCCTAGATGGTTTAATAGAATCTAAGAATTTTCAGCAGTTTTTTTCCTATTGCATTTTGTTTCAGTAACACTGAATTTTTCCTTATTGCATATTTTAGGATGGTGTGCCTTTTTACACTTCATTCTTGAATGGTTCTTTCATTTTGGGTGGACTACAATGACTATAGTTTATGTGCTATTCACTCCAGTTCTTTTGAAGGACTTATGCTATTTTGTTAGGGAGGGAGAGATCATTACATGTCTCAGTTTACACCTCTGCAGCCAGTTGGCACTTAAATGGATATAATGATGAAAATTTTTAAATCTAGATTTTTGTTTCTAATAAGTGAATGGATTTTCAAGTTTTTTTCACGGAAAATGGAATTGTAATTGGAAATGGAAAGTAAAAATTGAAGATAGAAAATTGTTTCCTTCTAAATAGGGATATGAGAATTGGTGGAAGTGTGTTATGAGAGTGGCCTCTCACAGCTACTATTTATTATAAATGTATAATAATTAGAGTTAATTACATGCTAATTATCAGCTAATTCAAAGCCTGACAGTCAACTACACATGATACACATGTTCCATTGCGTCACTTTCTTCTTTACTCTTTCTGCTTCGTTCTATTTTTCTTGTTCGTTACTGATTTCATGCAGAAAATGTTTGCTTACTGATTTAAGGTGGAAGCTGATTATAGGATGTTCTATTATAACCTATGAAGCACGGATACGAGATACGATACTAATATGATACGACACAGATAGTGCGATACGATAAAATTTAAAAAAATTAGGATACCGACACGGCATGCATATATATATAATTTAATTTAAATAAAAAATATTAACATATATTTAAAATTAAATTATTTATTATTATTGATTAATAAAAAATATCACAATTAAACATCAAAATAATTATAATTAAGTCATAATATATTATAAATATAAAAATATTCTATTGTCAATAAATATTAATTATAGTGATCTCATTTTTTTTTTATCATTATTTATATAAATAATAACTTTTAATTATGATTCATCAAAAGATAAATTCATCACTTTAAGTATATCAGTACCATCCAATATCAAATATAAAACTCTGTTGCTTTTATCTAATATAAAATTAGTTAGATATTATTATAATATAATAATATTCTATCTATTTTAATTGTAACAGGAATCTAATACTAGAGGCAACAGTTCTCTCTAATAGCGTTGTTGCTATTATGCTTAATAAATAACTATATTCTAGGATGGCTCTTACCCAGAGAGTGCAGTTACTTTCTCTCAGTATTTTTTTTTTCAGCAAACTAAAAAGAGAGGACCAAGACTATTCTCTCAACTGTATCGATGGGCACACTACCCAAATATTAGAAAAAGAATTTCATATGCTGCAGCTTTTTAATATTTTAAATTTTAATAATTATATTATAAATAATAAAAATACATTAACTTTTAATTATTTAAAAAAATTGTTTGTAGATACGGCTGGAGGACGTTTCCAGCCGTATCTGCAATGCATCGGTGTCGGATTCGTATCCGACACCGTATCCGGCACCGACACTCTATAGAAATGGAAGTGTCCGTGCTTCATAGATTATAACCTCAACCTTTTAGAGGTTAATGGAATGGCACTTGCCATTTCATCAAGTTGTCCTGTTTGTCTGTTGATATTGATTTGCAAATTAGTGAATTTGGATACTTTTTTTTTTTTTTTTTGAGAACAGCCATCCGTATAGAGGAATGAGTGCAGTTCTCTAATCAGCCTTATTTGTTTAAATTCCCTATATCGGGGAGCCTACTGTACATCTCCCTACATAGACCTTTTAAAGTATCTTTCTTGAAATTCTCCTTAATCTGTTGGAAAATGCTGAAGATTCCAGCTCATCAAGTTGCTGGTCATCATGCCATAAATGGTCTCCTAGGCCCTCTAATAGATGATTCTGGTCACTTCTACAAGCTTCTTCAAAATAATGAACGCGGTTCCAATGAGGTGGCATTCTATACGTCTTTCTCTTCTGATGCCAGAATTCCCGATCACATTCGCAAATACTTCCCTATCTATTATGGAACTAAGTTTATAAATGCCTCAGATGGATCTGGCTTACATCCCCACCTTGTCTTGGAAGATCTTGTCTCAAGCTATATAAATCCGTCCATTATAGATATTAAGATTGGTTCTGCAACATGGTATCCACAGGCTTTTGAGGACTACATCCAGAAGTGCTTTAGAAAAGACAGAGAAACCTCCAGCTTGTCTTTGGGCTTTAGAATATCTTGTTTAAAGCTTTTTGGCTCCAATGACTCTGGATACTGGCAGCCTGAGATGTCAAATTGGTTTTGAGGAAATTTGTTTCTTCTAATATACTTGCAAATCACAGTGTGTTCCCAGATAGTGCTTTTGCATCAAGTGTTTTCGGTGGTGCTTCTGGTATTTTGTCACAGCTACTGGAGCTTAAGGAATGGATTGAGGCTCAAACCATTTCCCAATTCTATTCTTGTTCAGGTCTTATGGTACACGAAAAGGAGTCTTTGCTGATAGGAAAGAGTTCA
This sequence comes from Dicorynia guianensis, assembly GCA_037013595.1. Lineage (NCBI taxonomy): Eukaryota > Viridiplantae > Streptophyta > Magnoliopsida > Fabales > Fabaceae > Dicorynia > Dicorynia guianensis. Next base: position 33,049,664 of record JASUAB010000005.1, read on the forward strand.
GGTGCTGCAGTTAAACTTGTTGATTTTGCTCATGTTGCGGAAGGAAGGGGTTTTACTGATCATAACTTCTTGGGTGGGCTTTGCACTTTACTAAAGTTCATTTCAGATACTTTAGCCAGTCCAAATGAGAACTGCATTTCCATTGTTAATGATCCTAAAAATTAACAGAATTCGGATGCATCTCTGCCGTGCGTGTAAAACTTTGACTTCGTTGCTTGGAGTCGGCCCCAGGAAAGATTTTGGAATTAGAGCTAATATAGTGATTTTTTTCCAACTGTATCAACATCCAAGTTCCGAATTTGAATTGATTTGTGTCTCTTTTATGCATTGCTACATTCCTCCATGTTTATATTTTGCTGGTATGCCTAGTCTAAAGTTTGTGGCATGTAAATTTAGACCCTCTCCTTTTTTTTGTTGTCAAGTTCGAAGAAAGACACAAATTCTGTTTTAGGGACCTAGTGTATCTTGTGCACGGGTCCACAGATCCAGCATAGAAGTTTTTTCAGTCTCTCTCTGAACAATTACTGTCATGTTACTTAAGAAGAAAAGAGGATCCAAATTAATAGTGGTTTTTTACGCTTTCTGATTGTATAGATCCGGAGCAATATAAAATTCCCATTTACCTCGAGGTGTGTTGGAAATAATCCAAAGTGGTAATATCAGGCCTATGAGTTGTGATTTCAGGTGGAAGTGCAACTTGCCCTTTTCCTTGCAGAGCATAATTATGACAGACCAAATGTTCTGTTTTCTAGCAGATTGGATTCTGTTTTTTTACTTGTTCGAAGGCCATAAGAAATTGATGAGAAATTCTATCTGCCTTGGTGGTTTATCATAGTCTTATCATTTTTGTTTAGGATTTGATATATAGCCACGTATAAATTAAAAAAATAATTTGCCGGTGTATGGTGTCTCTCCTTGAACCTGTGTGTACAGATTCGATGCCGCTTTTCCCTCATATAAGCCTACTTACTTAAGGCTCACTAGTTATCAAAAAAATAATAATAATAATTCCGTTAATGTGCTTGCTTTTGCCAAAGAATTGGTGTCTTTCTACTCTTAATCAAACACAGCATGATTGATTTCAGCCCAACTGACTTCCTATTTGGTTTATGTCCCAATTTGAGATTAATAGTTCTTTAGTATCAATTCAGGTACTGTACTTCTATTCTTCCATCTATTTTCTAGAACCAAGCTTCCACTGATTTATTAATTTGGTAGAACTACCTCTGTCAAAAATGTAATTTACTTCATGAAATCTACTTTCTTCCCCCTATTGTGATGAAGGAAGTGATATTAAAAAATAAAGTTGATCATACATGTTTTAATGATCCGAATAGAGTATAAAAAATAGTTATTCTATTCTCAGATTTTTATTTTTATATAATTTTTACAGACTAAATTATGATATTAAATTGATTAAAAAATTCGTATAAAGTATGAGCTGTTGATTTCTACAATGATATAATAACATCTTTTTCATGTAAGGAATTGGCATGAGTATATGGCAAATATGATCAAGAATTAATGTGATTTTCTAAAGGTCTTATTAACATCCAAAACCCAAAAGATATAAAGAGTAAAAACAAAAGCAATAAAGGTGAAGCTAAAGCAAGTTTGAGCAAACAACAGCTGCTAAAGATTGAAGGTTTCTTTCTGCTATGATTGTTTATAATGTGGCCCTACAAATTAAGTGTCTCCTAAGCTTTTCACCTGCTCTAGTTGTATTTATTTTCTTGTCAACATATTATCCATTGGGAAAACACAGTCACTTGAAGTGGACATATATCAGCTCTTCCTTGAGTACTTGATTTATGCAGATGGTTGGACTCCAATAATTATGATAATATTGGGAAACCAGGTTCTATGATTATGTTGGGTCCTCGTAAGTGCAAACATATCAGGTTCTTTGTCAATGCGTTGCATGGTTTTTAATTTATCTTTTTCTCTATCTTTTTTTTTTTTTTTTTTTTGCTGCGTTTGGTACACCTTCATTTTCCAAGAGGAGCAGACCACATTTTAATCTCTGATTATCCACGAAATGTTTGTTGTAAGATGAAAGGGAAAAAAAAACTGTTAGAAACAGAAGTAAACAAAGCACATTTTATTGTTAATTTTGTTGCTGTTTCCAAAAATTGGAGGCTTTATGTGATTCGCTAAAACTATTTTTTTTCTTATGTTTTGAGTAAAATTAATCAAAATGTTACTTTTAATAAAAAAAAATTAGATATCGTATTAAAAATACTCGTTTTCTAATAATAATATAGATATTTTTGAACTACTCTACTGCAAGTCACAAATTTATATCTTGATTTGGTGTCTAAACAGATTATAAGTGGAAGGGTACTCATAATATTTGTATAAATTAAAAATAACATAAATATTTTATAATTTTTTATATTTTCTTTTTAACTTTTCTCTCTCTTAAAATTTTTTTTATCTATACATAACCAGAGCGTAACACATACTGGTAACATTTATTCTAAGTGGAATGGAACCTGTATATTTGTCAAATCAACAATGAAAATAAAAAGAAAGAAAGAAAAGTGTGATGGAATGAGGAGATGCATGAAGGTCAACAATCCCAAGGTGGTCCCAAGATGATGAGATTATGGATGCAACTGATTGCACGCTACGATAGTGTGCACGTGCTGCACATGCACATCATAAGTTGAAGAGCTATCGCAATAAAACTGTATAAAAAAAACGACAGAAAAAACATTAGAGATTATCACTACAGAAAGCTGGAGAAGCTTCTTAAATAACGGATCCCTCCAGACCTCATCAACTGTTTTCTGGTTAAGCGTCCTATGCAACGTCAAGAAGCCTTGCCTCAGCAAATGACTTTTTTACCGCCTCCCATGGATGCCTTGTTTGAACCTTTTTAGTGGTACAGATGTTCTGAAGCAACTCATCCATGTTCATCTGACCCCAAGTCCAAACCTGAACTTTCCAATGGTACTTCTGAACTCGTCCAATGTCTGAGAGTACACGGACGACTGTCGCGCCAGGGAATAGTTTGCTGGTGCTCTTCCGCCGCCGCCACAGCCACCAGAGAGTATTGTATCACAAACTTCACTTTCTCTTCTTCAACCAGATTTCTGGATTTCTTCTACATCCAAGCATCCTTACTCTGACATCATGCAACCTCCCTACTACTAAGATGCTTGAAAATTCCAGTCAACCATGAGCACAATTCTAAAAGCTATTTTTTCAGAAGACAAATTGATAGGCATGCTATTGCCACCATACTCCTAACAACAAGAATTGCGATTTTTCCTCTGTTGGCACTTCTTTATTTGCCCCCATATGAATTCCTATTTTCTGACGTAGGGGGTAGAATACTTATATGCATATGAATTGAAAGCAAACTGAGTTTCAAATGCATGCATCTTTTACCCTGGAGGCAATGTTTTTGCACCTTGATCCTGAGGCCCAAGTGATCCACTGCATGTTTGAATTCTGCAGGAAAACTTTAAGGCATCATAAATGCTTAGTAGTAGTAGATCAAAATGCAAGGTAAATATATTACTACCCAGCATCAGCATATAATCTTAACTTCAAACCTTTGCTATCAACATTATCAGCTAGTGCCCTGATTTCTTATGGAAAAGAGGCATTGGCAACGAAATTTTTCCATATTAGTAGATGAGTGAACTTAGCTCTAACTCACCGTTAACAATATGTTCTAGAAAGCCAAACAACACCAGAAGCAGACAGTAGCAATGAAATTTTCACTAAATCCACGCAAGTTATCAAATATATGATTTTATAATCTTACATTGGAAAGAAATTTGCACTACTGTGAACTTATGCTTTCCTGGCAGCAATTATAGATCCAGCATAGGCACCACCTGGTTTGACAAAAATAGTATGTATGTATGTATATATCAGAAGTGCAGAGATGTGTTACTTCAAGGCTTTGCCATTTCCTGATTGAACAAAATGAAAAATCAATTAACTTTTTTTACCATCAACAAAACTAAAAAATATAAATAACAGTATAATACAGCATGTTAGACATGCACGAGTTACCAAGAAGAATACCTGACCTAGATGACGAACTGAATGGCAGGAGACATCACGCATAAGACATACAAAAGAGGATAGTGTAAAAGTTTTATAACAATGGAGAATCCTTGGATAGGAAAGAACTATGTTTCAGTGGTTTTACATTTTTGAGGGATTAATCTCTTGATTTTCGATTAAAAGGATACTAGTGCAAACCAAAAAAGAATTTTTATAATAATGAATTCCGAATATCTCAGAAAACTTTAAACATAGTGACAGGAGAAAAAAAAAAAAGCGTATATATGCAGCATTCATTGGAGGACGATGACTGACCTGAGAATATTTCTTGTTAAATGTTACCATAATCATATTTAATAATTAATATAGTGCAAATCAGACAATGACTGACAAAATTATCATAAACTAGAACATGACCAAGGCCAAACCAAAAAAGCCAGGCAGACAAAGTTGCTGAAGCTTTTGTTTAATAAAGCACCAACCAAGAAGTGAATAGAAATTTGGACACAACTGCCGCTATAAATGTAATGCCACCATGATTCACCATCGCCAAGAATTGGATTCAAAGGCTTCCATGTTTGCTGCTAGGCATAGTAAAGAGATATAAAGAATGATGCTGCAAAAAGCAACAGTAGGTCACATGCTGTGATTGCAAGCACAAAGAAATAGGGAGAGAGAGAGAGAGAGAGTATAACAAACATATACTAATCACATGTATGGATCCTCACATTCATTCACCAAATCTAACAGGTAGGAGTACTCTATCAGTTGTGAAATTATAATACAGAAAACCTACTAAATTAGTTGATTAGCGTAATAGTAAATGCACCTAAGTTGCAAAAAACACAAACCTTGGCCATTCTTTGCAGCACTGCCGCTAGCTCAAAAATTATAACTGAAAGGGTTACCATTAATGTTATATTAAAACCTATATATATTTACAAAAAAAATCTATATATATATATATATATATTTGTATCATTCTCCAATAACTATCTCAATCATATAAAAGCTCGGATTTAGATCATGTAATTTTTATATTTTTTTCTTATTTTTTTATTTCCTCTTTATCTTTATACATTTAAATTATACGGGTAAGATTTTTTATTTTTTAATTAATTTTAATAATTTATTATCTCCTTTTTTTAATTTAATTTATGTATTCTTTTTATTTTTTTAATTATATATTTATTTTTATATCCAATACCTTTTAAAAATAATTAAAAATTTTAAATTTAAATCTCTAAATTTTGTATTTTTCTTTCACGAAATTTTTTAATTTTATTTTTATTTTTATCCTGCTTTACTATGTAACTTTGTGAATGAAAGTCATCAAATACCGCACAAAAATACATGACACGTGGATGAACTGTGATTGCTGTATGGACGACTTTTTAACTGCTAGAAGTACCGATTAGAAAGCTTCGCGCGTCGGGGAGCGTACACATAGGATGCAGTGGAGTCGCCCGGTTAGAGCAAACACGGTAACGCAAAGCATGCGATTCTGAGCTCTAAAGTAGGGGGGCATTAAGACACACCAAAATGGCCATTAGTCTCTCTCTCTCGCTCTCTCTCTCCCCACTCCCATTGCTCTCTCTATTTTTTCTCTTCTTCAGTCTCTCTCCTTCTGCTCCCTGTCTTCTTCCTAGTCTCAATCTCAAATGTGGAAATATTATCGTATTTTAACTGAATTTTAACTTGCCAACGGTAAGCATATTCAGTCTTTGATTTTCCCTCCTCTACTTTAATTTTTGTTTGGTTTCCGGGAAAATGGTTACCTGAGATCTTGCAATTATAACTTCAGCTCGAGTGGCTTATCTAATTTTTCCAGTTTCCGTCCTCTCTCTTTTTTGTTCGCCTATCTCAGGAAAATTTGTTATGAATTATATAGGTATGTTTTTAATTCTGATGTGCTGTTTATTCTCTGTTTAGGTATATTTGGGGAAATTTGATTTGGGAAATGAGCAAAGGACGGCCACCGGAGCCTCTTGATTTCTTCATCTGGACTGTCGAGGTTACTCATTTCTTTCCCTTTTTCCTTAATCCTTCGTTCAGTTGCCTTGTTTTGCTTTATTGTCATTCTTTGCAAAGTGGATGTTTAATTATATAATTAGATCTTGTTTAGATAATTAATGGAATTGGTTCTTTGGCAAGATAAATTAGACTTGCATTAATGGCAATCTGGTTGTGATACTCATCAACTTCGCAGATTTGCTGACACAGTGATATATTTGATCCTCTATAATTGTTTGCTCCTCATGTTTTATTGTATGCTGGAATTTCATAGCTATAGTTTTATAATGCCTGTCTTGGTTTTATTTGAAAAACATCTAGTATGTTCTATGTTCCCTTTTCAAGGCTTAGTCAATTTAAACAATGTTCAAGGTTTTGTTATTTATGAAGTTCAATGATTTTGACTGAACCATTAAAAGCATAGAAAAAGGTAGTTCTTGGTAGTTGCAAAGTTAAATCTCATTATGTCGCACTAGTGAGTCAATTGGGCAGAAGAAGCCTGAATCCTTTTAAACTGGGGGAAGCTACTTGCTAATCAATGTTATGCAGGGACTCACTTATGAATCATCATCTTGATAGGGCCATAGCTCATATTATAGTCACAATTATATGGCTTTGGTTCCAAGTTCTCTATTAATATGGGATGGTTTAGTTCAGTTTGACACAGATAAACACTAATATCATAGAAGTGATGGATTTGGATTTTTTTTTTTTACCTTATAGGGAATCAAAGTGCTGTTCTATCCTCAAAGCCAAATGCACTGTTTTCTTCTGGATTTGCTTGCACCTTTGTACATATACAGATTTGTGAATCTTCAACTTGATGGGTTCATCTCTGTGATGCATTTTTTGTTAGAATCAAGTTCTGTTCATTGTTTCTTGTACTCTAGGCCCTAATTCTCTCCCTCTATTTTCTTCATATGGACACACAACAAAGCCAGTCCTCCCTTCATTTGCTTGTTATATATTTTTATTTATTGTTGAGATCTTGGATTTTTTAACTGTATGATTCTTTCACTTATATAAAGTCATAATCCTATTTGTCTCCATTATGATTATTGGCCCTCTACCAATAACATGGACAGATTTGACTTGTCACCAGTTGCTAGGTTATGTAGGCGGCTAGGGCTAGGGCATCAATCTCTAGTGCATATTTAAAGGAAGGGATGGATCATCTTGTTGATTTATATTGATGCTGCATTATGAGTGTTAGGATTTTGGGGATGGGTACCAAGTGATCCTACATAAGAACGTAACTTTCTTCAGAGATTTGAATTCATAGTTTCAGGCTATTTATAAAAATCTGGTAGTTTTTGCTGGAGTTTGAAATTATTGGTCGAATTGTTAAGCACTCAGCAAAGGGATGTCATTGGTTTTGCACAACAACCGAGGAATGAGTATGTGTAGCCAACCAGTTAGCACCTTGACTAGCTTCCCTATAAATGTCTTGTACTTCCACAACCCAGTCTCGAGTCAGCAAGCTACTTCTAATTACCAAAAGAAGCACGCTAGAAAAGAAATCAGTTCTCCCTCAATTCAGCATCCAATGAATGGCAACTTCCGAGTTATCCTCCAACACGACACATCTAGAACTACAGCCCAACAAAGAACCAGCCTGTCATGCATCCCAGAGCCCTGCTTTTGGATGATAATCGAATTGTTTGAATCATGAAACATACCAACCATGGAAGACCATAGGGTTTATGACCAACAAATTTTGTGCTGGTGTAGTTTGATCCTAGCTTTCTTGTTATTTTATTGATGGTAATAGTGTTATGAGAACTGGTATGGGAGCTAGAAATTGTTGATTGATGCAGATTAAGTGAGTTAAGACTTAAGGGAATGAATGGATCACACTGAAGTTTCTTTATAACTAACAGGTGCTAGTTATCAAAATGAAACAATTGGTATCAAAATTTACTGAAATTATTAATTAGGGTTTATTGACAAGCTGGTAGCCAGTTTGTTATTGTTGCTAGGTTGAACCTGTCTGAAAGCGAGCATGGCAATGATGAGATTGACATATGGTTCTGCTTGTGTGTTGCAGTGCCTTGCTGGAGATTTGTTCTCTCCAAAGCAGTTGTTGCACTGTGGCCAATCATTGATGATAATAATAATAATAATAATAATAGCATATTAAGCTTTAGGACACTTTGTTCATTCTCCTAATGCATCTATGTGACCAATTGTTTTGTAAATGGTGCAAGCTACATGAAGATGTGACAAGAGAATTTAATTTTGATGAATATAAGGTTTGTTCATTTTCTTTTATTGTGTGCTGGTGTGAGACCTATGATGCATCACCTTGGCTGTCAGAAAATAACAAGGATATATAAATTAATAATAGGTCTTCTGGTACATGTTTGTTGTTTTTCCAGGATGTCGGGTTGTGGTTGGAAGGGATAAATCTTGGTAATTACCGCCAAACTTTTAAAGAAAATGGTGTAAATGGAGAGTACCTGGAAGGAATGTCTATGTTCACAACTGAACAGATCCTTCGCTTCATAAGACGGTGCCACATGAAGTGGGGAGACTTCATCACTTTGTGCAAGGAATTAAGACGGATAAAAGGTCTCTCTCTCTCTCTCTCTCTCTCTCTCTCTCTCACAAAAGCAGAAAACACACACAGACACATACAAAGACTTATTGTGTTCTTTCTATCTCAAGAATGTATTTGGAGAAAGGGGAGTAAACAGGATTGAGGATACTGTTCTTTTGCCCATTTGCTAGGTAAACATAGGTAAAATAGGTTTTTCTTTTTTATAATAAATGAATAATTAAGCATTAGAGTGAGATTGTTAGAACTTTGAACTATCAAGAAATTGTTCTACTCCTTCTTACTGTATAATTGTAAATTCATTATATGTCCAGCAACCTTTAAGAGCATCTCATAACATATAGATTTTTTTACACGATGTGGCAAAGACAATCTGTAAATCACATCTTTTAGGAAATACTCCTTCGTAGGCTTGTCTCTAGGTTGAGACTTGTTGACAGAAGTCTGATTTTCTGAAACGCAGTTGTTAAAATGCAGTCTATTTATACAGTGGGCATGTGCTTCTAATTCTGTTGTCTTGTGATTTTCTAACAAGATGACTTTGTCCCTACAACATTTAAAATTAATATCAAATAAAGAAAACAAGGGTTTACTTCCAACAAGTTCTAATTGTAATTTGAAACTAGTGTCCATTTCTTATGCGACCCTGATTTCTGGGTGTTCCTTCTGTCCTAGTGGCTTGTCTGAAAGGGGAACAGAAGGTCCGTCGGCCATGGTGGGCCCCGTCTTGCCTCTCTGTAGTGTTTGTAAAGGTTTCAAAGCGCAATAGACAATCACGAGTTGTTTCCTTGAAGCTGGAACCATGATATGTACTTATAGCAATTTTCTTTTGCTTAGAAAACAGAAGGTAGGAAATGAACTTACTTTTTCAGCCTTTTTCTTTAGTCTTACAATGGTGTTCTTCGCGTTTTATATACAAGGTCCTTTTTGTGCACTAATTCTGGTGCTGTGTAATTATGTATTTTCTCCTTCTGGATGAACCAAAGTACCATCTATGTCATTTCTGATTTAATGAAAATATCTCTGTTGTAATTGTGTGAGCAACAGACTGGATTCTCCTGATTAGGAAGTGGAGTCAGCTGCTGCTTTATATGCATCGAGCACTAATTTTTGGCCAAAAAAAATGTGAGTGTTTGTAAACTTATTATCGTTCATTCATTTTGGACAATGTTCTCTGAGGTGCAGAATGAACATTATCGGAGTTAGATCCACAAGTCCCAATGAGAAATAGTCTAGTCTTTATAGATATGCTTGATCATCAAAAGGTGGAGTCAAAAGATGGGGACGAATGTGGAGCAATAGTGCAAAATTCTTTGTAAAATGTGTTGCCAATAGCAATTTTTTTTTTTTTTTGATATTACGTAAATCCACTGTAGTTTTAACCTCTCAACTCTTGCGATTATTTTTTTAAACACATTTTATAATTATATAACATAGCAATTTTACGTGTATCCATTATAATTTACTGTAACCTTTCGTATGGCTTGACTTTGGTCGTGTGCAGAATCGAACTAAAGATATTTCTACGCAATTAAAAAAAAAAAAAAAAACCCTTGTAGGCGTTACTCGAAATGAGACATGGGAGAAGGAAAGGACAGAAAATTTTAATTTTGCTAACATGGAAATCAGTTTGTGAGATTTTTCCGAATAAACTTACATGAAAATACCTTAATTTTAAGCAAAATGTTGTGTTACTAGATAATGATTTTAGAAGTATGAAATACAAACATAAAATGCAGACAAATGAAAGCCCCTTAATACCATAGAATTTGGGGAATAAGTACTTAAATTTTTTATAAAAAAAATTTGATACCTGAACTGAACTGATGCAACTTAACCCAAACCATTTGGATATCATAATTAAATCAGTTGGCCGTGGGTTGACTGTTCACTCATGTGACGTTTTGGGTGGGGTGGGAATTTTTCAGCCCCACCATGTCCGACGGGTGCTCACATATGCTAAATGTGAAACGTGTGGCTTCACAGTATATTATTGGACAAGAAGGAGACATACTTTTGTCCAAACGAACAATAAGTCCTAAATTCCAGCATAATATCATAAATGGGGAGGAATGATATATTTACATTAATAATAATATATTTTTTTTAATTATTTTTTAAAATATATAATATTTATTTTTAAATTTTAATAAAATTATAAAATTATCAATAAAATTTATTTATTTTTTAATATACATAATCTAATATATAATTTTTGCAGAATTTTAAATTGGTTGCCCAACAAGAAAAGTCCAACATGTATGTGTACTTGTTGTTTATTTAAGTTGTTCTAATTTGGGGAAAACTTAGGTAATAACATTTGCTATCAAACTCTTCAACATTTTAATCTAAATCTAGAAAGATAAGATTTGTTTTGAACCAAGCTTGCCCCTTAATCATGATTGATGATGGCTAATGTAATAATCCAGATATGATCTGATCCAAACTCTTCAACATTTTAATCCAAATCTAGAAAGAGTGCCACACCTTTCCTTCTCAAAAAACTGATCTGATCCAAATTGACTACTTAATCATCTCAGGTCAGGATTCACCGCTGCCAGTACATTAACCATCAATGAATAGTCCAACCAATTAAAATTGAACAATAATAACAATTCATTTTCAGGTATTCTTTATTATTATGCTTAAGAAAAAATAAAAATAAATATTATTTACTCTCTCTCAAATATACTATTAGAATACTTTTAAAAGCATACATTTAACAATGTCATTAAAATTTTATTCTAAAATTAATGATCAAATGAATAGTCCCATCCAATCATCAAAGTAATTAAAATTTTATTTTAAAATTTAGATAAAATTATATAAAAATTATTATTTCAAAAGGGTGTACACATTTTATACTTCCTCTCGATGTATACTATCATTTCTCTAGTTGAAGACCACATATGTCAACAACCAGTTCGATCAATCACAACATCACTAGATGATGATTATGTCAGTATTCTAGAAGACTAAATCTAAACTAACCAGCTAACGCGTATTAGGTGTTGAATTTTGAAGCAACACTGCGTCTACATTTACACAACTCAAATGTCCTCTCTTTTGTTTGCGAACGTTTCTAAATTTGTTTGCCTGCAAGAATTGTGTTCTCTATTTTTTTTATTTTATATAAGTATTTTAGTTATAAATTTTTTATGTTAATTTTACGTAAATATCTTATTTAGTTTATCTTTAATTTTTAATATAAATATTGACTTTTTATTCATTTTAATAATTTTTTATAATTTAATGTATGAATTTTATTTTTTATTCTGATTTTTATATTTTTTTCTTATATAAACCTTAATTTCTTTAAATAAAAGCTAGGAGATGCCGTGTAAAGTTAAAAGATCTTAAGTCATTTCTCCAAATTTACATTTATTTAAAAATAAAGGAGATTAACGGTTAGTTTATCTAGTAAGATTAAAATATTTTATTTATAAAATTTTTATTCAAATACTTACCTTTACAACAAGAATACTTTTAACTAAAATTTTTTTAAAAAATTATTAACAGAAATTAATTTAACTAATAAAAGTTAAAATATTTTATTTATAAATTTTATATTCAAAATCCTCTTTCAATAATTTTCTTAATAAATATTCTGTAAGATTTTTTAAAATTTATTTAAAATATTCTTTATTTAATATGTAGGGAAATAATAGAAGCATACTTTATTAAAATTAAATTTTAAATTTGATCAGCACTTGCTTTATTGATCCTATCAAATATTCAAATAATCACAATCAAAGGAGTCACGATATCAACGTTGCAATCACGTCACAATTTAGCACATTCAGAATTACAAGCACGAGACTTACTTGTAATTAAAGAATAATTACTAAAACTATTCATGTCGTATACACGTTTCAAATTTCAAAAGTATGATAATGCATTAGAAAGAACTAAGTGAGAGTGAATATTGTTAGGGAGAGAATACACGTTGAACGCATATAAAATTTTAATTAATTAAATTATTTACAAATGTAGAGTTTGTTTTTATTTAATGGAAAATTATTTAAATTTTGTAAGAATTATAACTAACTGATATCTTATTAATTATAAGATAATTTGCTATACTAAATAATTAATAATAAGATAATTAATTGAGAACTTATCTATTAAATTTAATTAATTAATTATTCATAATTAATTATTTTTAATTATTAAAATTAATTTAATAATAAATAAAATTTAATTAATTACAAAAATTAATTATTTTATATTACATATTGCATGTAGAATGCATCATCATGCAAGATAATAAATCAAAATTAATTTTGTAAAATGTTGATAATATTTAAATGAATAAATGTCTTTTAAATGAATTATATTATTTATAAAATTTAAATTAAATTTAAAAATAATTTATTTAAAATATTTAAATTTTAATTGATCAAATCAACTCACGCTTTAAACACTGACGTCTCTGTCCTAAAGTTTTATTAAAAACACGAAAAGTCAGAAAGCAAGTGGTGCTGTGGTACTTACCATCCAACATCAGAACACAACGGCAGCCAGGGCCGCTTGTGTTTTTATAGTGTCGTCATTCCCTTTTATCTGTAGGAGCCGTGCAGAATTAGAGACAAGGAGAGGATGTTCAGTTTTCCACAACTGCCGCGTCTTAACCTTGGACACCTGGCGGATTTTTAAAGAGTAGAAGGATAAAATAAAGAGTTCGCGCTCATGAAAGATTTGGAAGTAACATTTGTCTTATTTATCTATACCCTCGAGTTTTAAGAATATTGCCTGATGCCCCCAAAAAATTTTATAAATAGCGACCTTTCCCGCCTTCTTCCTCACCCTCAAATTCACCTCCACAAAGAAAAATGGGTGTCTGAGAATCCATTTTAAAATTACTTGAGCTAAGCACGCATTCTAATCACTTGAGCCAAGGTTACCATACCAATCCTAGCACAAAGCCACAAAGCTTTTGAAGTTGTTTCTCCAAGGCTCTGAGCAATGAAAAGGTTGCCTTTTGGGAACCTTTCGTGTAGAAGTGCGTGAACTTCTGGAGCTTCTTCAATCGCTATACACTTTCAACATTCTGGTTTTACAGCAAAATGGGTGTCTGAACAAAAATCCATTTTTCGAGAAAGTCCTTGTTTTAAAGAATACGCAGACCTTTTTGCACAGCGCTTTCTGGTTCTGATTGTCGTCCTTCTGATCTTGCCCATCTTTTAAACTTAATATTAACCCTCTTTCACTTCAACTTGACACCCACAAAAACATGTTCCAAGCAAACAGTTCCTCAGCTCTTCACAGTGATGATGATGCCACCATTGCTCTTGGTGCTAGCTTACTCCTCCCCGACAACAAGTACGCCCGGCTATGGCGTCGAAGCTTATACGTTGGGATATTCATCTCTCTCAAGAGATCTGACTCTGCCTCAGCACCTCCCAACCATGATTCGCCAGCATCATCACCGTCTTCCGTACTCTACACGCCATTGCTCCCATCATCACCATCGGCTGTATCTGTCCCACCCAATAGAACCTCCTCTTCTAAATCTGTTGTCATTGAGATTGTCTCAGATAATGAAGGGGACAAGAGAGTTGTTGCTGAGGAACAGCGGATTAAGAACGATATTGCTCGAATTGTTAAGGAAAATGACTTGAATTCGCTACTTGAGCTCGGTGGACTTGACCGCGTTGCATCCGTTCTTGCACCTTGTCACGCACAGGTACCAAATCAACCAACTGGGTCATTCAATGACTATGTTTTCTCACTTTTTATTTAAGTGATTACCCCCTACCCAGATCCGTGAAAATAGTATGGTCACAATTAATATGCCATAATTATCCATAGATCCATGTGTGGGTCTTACTCATTGTGGTATTTTTCAGGTTTTTCTGGGTTTTGGTGTCCCTGATTCATAGTGATATTTGAATGGTTTCGTTGCCTCGAGTAAAAGCAGGGAACTACCTCCTTTTATTTGTTTTCTCTCTTCTCCCTATTCAACAATTGATACAATGTTTGGCTGTGCATAGTGGCATACTGCATATATGCACATGTGGCCGCATCTAAGAAACGGGAAAATTTTTTTATTATGAAATAAAACTGATCACTTAAGTTGGTTATTATGTTTCATAAGAGACTTAAAAATTACACTGAGTGATTAGTTTTCTTTCTTGGTAGTAAGTATTTGTTTGAAAAGTTTCTTTTTTGAAATTCTCCAAAAAAATTTTGAGAAAGTCACTCATGCAACTGTTACATATATCCATGCAATTTTGAACTGTTGTGTCTATCTGGTGTCATTTGATTATTGTTAGTTCATTGTGTATTAATAAGCATATTATTATTGAACGGAAAATAATAAGTACGCAATCATAGTGAAAGTTGTGTGCAATTCGAACTGTTCAAAAATAAATAAATAAATAACGTGGGATCCAATGGCTTAGGCTCACATATGATGATGGTAAAAAGTTGTGGCAAAAAATTTGTGGATATACTATTACTTTTATAAATTCGCCAATATTTTCTGCTGCTCGAGAAAGATGTCATTTGTTGATGAATTTTGTTTTCATATAACCAGGGGATTATTGATAACGAGAACCATCAGATATTGGAGACCGCTAGACCAGTTCATGAAAAGAGCTTCTCGTACTTTTTCTTGAATTGTTGCAAACGCAATAGTTACACGATTTTCATGCTCTTGATCTCAGCTGGTTTGTCCTTTGCCATAGAGATCAAGCAAGAAGGACCTAGATATGGTTGGCATGATGGAGTTGCTATAGTTGTAGCTGTTGTCCTGCTAATTGCTTTCTCTTCAGTTGCAAACTTTTGGCGTGAAAGAAAGATGCTGAAGCTATCCAAGAAGGACAAGTTGGAATTCACCATTCTAAGAGGCAAGAAGCCCCAACTTGTTGCTATATCTGATATTACAGTGGGTGATATAGTGCGTCTGAAGACAGGTGATAAGGTTCCAGCTGACGGTTTGTTTATAAGTGATGGCAACTTCGTGTTGGATGAACCACGGGATCCCGAAATTGATCGCCAGACAAACCCGTTCCTCTCGTTGGGTTCCAAGGTGTTGAAGGGTCATGGTTGGATGCTTGTAACATCAGTCAGAGACAAAACAAATTTGGTTGAGATGCAGAGCTCAATGGCTTATAAGTCTGAAAAGAAAATGCTGTTGGAGAGTCGAATTGAAAAGCCAATTTCTTACGTTGACAATCTTGCCCTTTTCATCTCTAGCCTGGTTGCACTTGTGATACTCATTCGTCTAATTTTCAAACTAGATGGGGGTGATAATGGGTTGCCAGAAATAAAGGGGAAGGTTTCAGTTGGCTTCCTGATGAAATTCCTTCACAGAATTTTCTTGAGACCACAAGGAAAAGTTTCTTCTTTAACAAACATTATCCCTGTCGCAATACTATGTATGCAACATGGAATGCCACTTGTTGTTACAATTTCTCTCAAATACCAGATGGATAAGGTGGTGTCAAGTCAGGTTGCAGAGCTTCATGATTTATCAGCTTGTCCGACAATGGGCCTGACTACTGTCATCTGCATTGATGCATCTGGCGGGCTATTGTGTAAGCTAATTGAGGTTAGCAGAATCTGGATGGGGGAGAAAGATATTAGCAAGGATGAAAAATTAGCAACTGATCTAAGTGTACATAAATTGCTTCAGCAAGGAGTTGGTGTATCAGTTCTGGCACCAGAGCTTTCTCTTTCTCTATTGTCTAATTCGCTTGTTTCTTGGGCAGAAACAACATGGGAAATGGACATAGATGCTTTTAAACGAAATTTTACCATTCTTCAGCACAGCAAACTGGATTCTGTGACTGAAGGCAGTGGAGTTTTAGTGAGAAAAGTTGGAGACAATGATCAAGTTCTGCATTTACACTGGATTGGTTCTGCATCCACAATATTGAACATGTGTTCACAATACTATGATAGGAAGGGAGAATGTCATGCTATGGAAAATCAGAAAATAGAATTTGAAAAGGTGATTAAAGAAATGGAGGACAGTGGCCTTAAACCAATAGCATTTGCTTATAGACAAACAGAGGAGCAAGAAGTTAGACACAATGGATTGATCTTGGTAGCATTGATAGGTCTCAAAGTAGCCTTGGAAGATCTGAAAAAATCTGGAATAAAGATTAAATTGGTGTCAGAGGATGACATCATGGCTGTCAGAGCCAAAGCTTGTGAACTAGGAATGCCGGTGGAAGATTGTATCATGCTTGAAGGAAAAGAAATTCAAGATTTGAATGACACTGCAAGATTAGAGAAGGTGGATCTAGCCCTTGTAATGGGAGGTTTTCTTCCTGAACACAAACTTCTAATGGTGCAGTGCCTGAAAGAGAAGGGCCATGTGGTTGCATTCTTTGGAGGTTTGACAACTAGTGATACTGGAGTTCTGAACCTAGCTGATGTAGGGATAGTTGAAAATTCTTCGAGCACAACAGTGGTTGGAGAAAGTTTTGGTATATCAATAAAATGTTCCAGTGCACTGTCTTCAATTGTAAGGGCTGGTAGAAGTCAATATCATAATATTCAAAAGTTCATTCAACTTCAGCTCACAGCTAGCTTATCTGGTTTACTCATTACCTTGATTACAACCATGTCTACTGGAGAATCCCCCCTGACAGCGGTCCAATTGATTTGGGTGAATATGCAAATGTTCCTATTGGGTGGCCTAATGATGAAAATGCAATTAATTAGTGAGGAACAGCTCACCTGTCAACCATCTGACAAGAAGCAGTCACTTATCACCAAAGAAATCTGGAAAGACATAGTTATTCAGGTTTTGTATCAGGCTTCTGTATCCATGATATTTCGATTCGGGGGGAATGTCACAGACAGTTCAAAAGAAGTTAGGACAACTTTAATCTTCAACACATTCATGTTATGCCAGCTTTTCAATCAGCTCAATGCCATGCATCTGTTGAAGAAAGGATTCAAGGTTGTCCTTCAGAGTTACTGTTTCTTGGTAACTTTAGGGTTTTGTTTGCTTATGCAGGTGCTGGTGATTCAGTATGCAAAAGGCTTAGCAGATTGTATGCGGCTGAATACTACTCAATGGGCAATCTGTATCCTAGTTGCTGCTCTTTCATGGGGATTTGGTTGGGCCTTGAAGTTCCTTCCAGTTTTTCTCAAGACCAAATTTGCATCAGAATCAGTTGACTCTTCCTTTTTTTTCACCAGCAGACGGAGTTGGTTCTATCTTTATTATTTGGGGATTCCATTTCTCATATTCCTTTTCTTCCATGTGCCTTATTATATTGACCAAAGGGGCCAGACATATCGCTAGTGGTGGATTAACTTGAAAATGGACATCATCCTGATAATCCATTAGTCTTTTTTTTTTTTTTTTGGTGACATACCTTTGTCTATAGTCATCTTGTAACCTTTGAATATAGTCCATGTAACCTTTGTATATAGTCATTGTTTAATGATTTTCTGAATAGTTTGATTGTAGCTACAACATTGGTTAGACCTGCTATGGAAGTCACCGTCTGTTATATGTAATTGTAGCTACGAACACTTTTTGATTCATTATATCCTGAATATATCATAAAGCTCCATGATAGATTACATTGTGTCTTTCCTGTGGTGAGTTTGTAGTGCTGTGAAATATAGTTTGGTGCTGCATTCATCATCCTAGTGTAGCATGTTTTTGCGTATGTTAACCATCGTGCAGCTGTAGTTTTCTTAGAGGGTATTGGATGTTTACCCTTTTTTGTGAATTCTTATTTGTAATGTTTGAATTGTATTGTCTACCAATATAGTTGGCAACTGCTGCAGCATCTGATGCATCCAGTTCCCCACCAGCTTAGAGATATGAATACCAAGTAGAAGTATGGTTAATTTTCATATATGAAGCCACTATTGCTCATAAAATAACATCACATTGGACTAATATTATCTATTAATGCCTCATGGGTAGGTCAGTCGTCTTTTGGGCCTCATTGTTAACAGCTTATACAATAACAAGGAAGGGTTTCCAAGGGAGCTTATCAGGTATTTTATTGCTGATATTTATGTTTGAGTTATATTTGCTTTCTGTTTTTGTCTTGGAGCTTTTTCCCCCTCCTTTTTTACATTCGTTTTGCTATATTCTAAATCAAGTCCAGAAGCTGCTGGTGGCACAGTTGAAGCTTACACTAATGACTTGTCTCTTCATCGTTGGTCTTGTTATATTGAAGTGAAATTTAATCATCATCATATAGGGAAGAAAAGAAAATAAATCTGCTCAACTTTCAATGTCAAAGGTAACTCGCAAGACTCATTTCAAATAATAAGTGTGACTGTTTTGTGCTTGATGCTTATATTTGGCATCATTTACGTAGTGGGGTCTACATTTCATAGTTTGATAGTCATTAGACTATCAGACTTTCAGTGGGCTAATGGTAAGTACAATTTGATTTAAGTTGTTATTTAACTAGCAACTATTGAAGTAAGGTGCTGCAAAATCATTAACTATTGAGCAAATACCTTTTATCACTTATCAAGTTTTCCCTTTGCTTGTATTTCTTATCTTCCATTTGAAAGTATCTTTCATGATTTCAACGGCTTTGTTTTACTTGGTCTAATTAAGTTATAAATTGAGTTTATGATCATATACCTATTTTGAAATCTCATTTTAGCAAACAATAAATCATGATACCCTTTTGAATTGTATCAAAAAACCATTAACTTGTTTTATCTACAACAACAACGAACAAGTCTTATCCCATAGGTGGAGTTGGCTACAAGAAAAATTTAATATCATTAAGTTTTATCAAAAACCAAATTTTTCAAAATGTGATTTAGCATAAGATCCCTTTTGATAATTTCTCTAAATGTTCTCCTTGATCTTTCTCTTCCCATTTTCATTAGGTTAAATATCATTTGATCGGCTTTTCTTACTAGGCCTCTAACAATCTTTTTTCACATATGTCCAAACTACCTTAACTGAGTTTTTGGCATTTTCTCCTTAATAGGCATAGTACCAACTATTTTCTGGATACAATTATTCCAAATTTTATTATTCCTTATGTGTCCACTCATGCATCCTAATATTCTCATCTCATTAACTTGTTTTATTGCTGATGCTCTTGATTAATCCATATGTGGGTTCTGTTCATGACGAGAGGGCCTTTCAATCTATCTATAATTTATTATATCAATTGTGCCGTTGTTGTTGATACTGGTTTCAGGATTGGCATCAACCTATTTTGAGGAGATGAGCTAACATGGTATATTTATGGCTACAGCAATCATTTAAGGCTTCAAAGAAGTTTTAAAACAGTACCCTGGATACTACCTTCAAGCATGCTACAGGTTTAATTATTTTAAAATTAAATCAATTTTGATATCTGCCTTGGTAGGTAGTTCTCATCTGGGGCCAAAATCAGCTTTCTTTTGTTATGAATGTGTTTTAAGCTCATGATTTGCTAGCCTTGGTCTCTATTATGATTTGACTCTTGTATGATATGTATAACTATACACTTTCAGTTGTTTTTTTGTGGGAAAATGCTGGTTTTGGATCTGTGGTTTGCCTTCAGAGCCACAATAGGAAGTTTCAGAGCCTATATGCTCCCTGTTCTGAAAGTAGTTTTGTGTCTCAATATCCTAGAATTTTGGAAATATGAAGCAATAGACCACATTCCGTTTAGTCTATGTATAGAAGGAAACAAGCAACTAAAGTAAGGGATTTTGAACACATGCAGTTGGCTTACAGTTTCCAGAATAGATAATGGAAAACATGCATTCAAGTTTCTCTTGTGCTTTCTGAGACTGTGTCTGGAAAGAGTGTTTACAAAATGCACTAAGCAAGCCTATATGTATCTTTGATTGTATTATACAAACTACTGCATTTTTATTATGCTAATCTATGAAATTTTTTCAAAGCAATGCAAGTGATGCCTTAGATAAGTAGCGGTTTTTAAATTTTACAGGACTTGACCTTCTGCAGGATGCAGTTGATGTTGATATTTGAATTCAAGCTGATAAAGATAATGGGAGTATCACTATTACGTAAGTTGAATTACTATCATTACTGTCTGATTAATAATGTTTCTTTCAGTTCATGCTACAATCTTTGCTTTATGTTATACAGGCATAGATATGGCCAGGCAAGAACTTGTTGATTGTCTAGGAACTATTGCACAAAGTGGAACTGCAAAGTTTTTTAAGGCTCTTAAGGTCTAAGCTCTTCAGTGGGATGCTTTATAAATTTATTGCCTTTGTTTCTTTTGCAGTTTTCTTTCTTATTTGGGGATTCCATTTCTCATTGTCCTTCTCTTCCATTTACCTTATTATATTTACCAAAGAGGCCAGACATATTGCTAGCGACGGATTAACTTGAATTTGCACATTATCTGGATAATCAATTAGTCGTTTTTTTAAAACATACCTTCGTCTATAGTCGTCATGTAACCTTTGTATATAGTCATCAGTCCACCAATTAGCTGCATATGAAGATAAGCACACCCCAATTGGTATGTGCGCTGTTTTATTAGTGAATAATTTGGTCAAACTTCATCTTGTTTATGCTGATTTGCTCCTTATATTTTAGCTTGCTTATTCTAACGAATGGAGGGTGGACTCTTCACGAATGGGACAAAGAAGTCTTGAAAGCGAAAGTTTCTTTTAGTTTTCCTACCACAAAGAATTTAAAAAGTAAAAAACAGAAATCATGGATGGCTAAAGAGATATGACCCGACAAAAAAACCACAGGACTTAAGATGATACGCTTAGCCTTACAGAAATTAATTCTAATGGGCGACCAACATTCACTCTGATCAATACTTTGATACCCACTAAAGTGCTACATGTGTACTCAAAGGATACATTATTAAGTCAATTTTATGTACACTTTTAATATCTTAGAGATTTCGAGACTGTTTATCATGATTTATGTGGATTTATTTTATGATTTAATACACTAACTATGTACCCAAAAGAAAAAAATACGCTAACTAGTATACTTGTGCTTGTAGGTAAAATTATAGAGGGATTGATGCGTTTTATGACAAATAACTAAGACTTCAGTATGTCTTGAAGTTGAACTTTTGGGGGATGTCATTTAAGCAGCTGCCATGTTATTAAGTATGTTGCCAAGTCATGCACTTGAAAATTGGAAAGAGGTGGCGAGAATTTAAATCGGAATATGACATTAAGGATTGAAAGAAATTGGCCTTAATCACTTTTGTGGAGAGGGTTTAGATATACTTTAGGACAATTAGATTGATAACACGTAATTTAATTGGTTGACAAGGGTAAATGCATTGTTATTTCTTCTAACCATTTTATTATCATCAACTTGTTCTTGCTAATGATTTATGCATTTTTTTTCTTAGCTTAGAAATTTAATTTGCCTTTCCAGTTCATTTGTTTAAGGCTTTCAAATCGTAACCATATTTTTTTCAAATAAAACTAAAAACAAGACAATGTCAATACTTCAAAGCAAAACACAATTTTCTATAAGTTCAACATGGGTAGAATTCTATCAATATATTCATTTTTTTTTAATGCATATAATTATGCACTAAAATTTTAATAGAATTTCATCAAATCAATTATAGACCTCGTAGATCCCGACACTTCATCTATAATCAATATTATTACCATTACTACTACTCTCAACTGCAAAGCCTTTTCAATTTTTAATTTTTTTTGACATAGTCTACTTGCCCCGTTGCTCATGATATAATAAGAAGGCCAAGAAAAAAAAAAATCATAGCACGGAAAAAAAATAGAAATAATAATAGATACTTAGGCTATGCTATACTTTCCCTTCTTTTGGTGGTTTTTCCTTTACTTTGCTAGACATTGAATTCTGTGGATTACATTCTCCCACTCTAAAACGTCTCATCAGGTAGATCTTTACATCCACATGGCAGAAGGAGAGCCACTTTGCCCCAACATAAAATCAAGTATGGGACCCTATGATCAATAGGATGCTGTTGACTTGTACATGTCCTCATCCGTAGTATGACATGATTTTAGCTGGACCTCGATCTTGCCCAAGTTGCCTGCTATAAGCCTTTGTGATCTTCCCAGTGCACTATACAATACTAGCATCAAAGAGAATAGCAAAGTGAAAGAAGCTTCGGAGTATCATGGCAACCTCAGCTATCCAAAGATCGGCATTCGCAGTGCACTATACAATACACCTTGTGCTCCAGATTTTCACTTGTATTCCTACTAAACAACTGCAATATGTGACAGATGAGTTATTTCAAATAGTAATTCACCTTGTTAGACAAATGGAAACCGTTAGCATTTCAATCTTTTTCTTTCATTATGGTCATGTAGGTTTAGAATACTTCAATCTACTACATTCTGCATTAACTTGTTAGCCAGTACCCAGTACAATAATTTGTTTCAGAATCTGACTTATATGGCCTGTTATCAATTGAAAAGTAGGCACGGCCCTGACCGTCCCAAGTACTTGGGTCCCTTCTCTGACCAATCCCATCATACCTGACTGGTGAATTTCCTGGTGACTATGGATGGGACACTGCTGGACTTTCAGCAGACCCTGAGACCTTTGCCAGGAACCGTGAGCTGGAGGTCATTCACAGCAGATGGGCCATGCTTGGTGCATTCGGCTGTGTCTTCCCAGAAATCCTCGAAAAGAATGGTGTCAAGTTTGGTGAGGCAGTGTAATTCAAGGCCGGTGCTCAGATCTTCTCTGAGGGTGGCCTTGACTACCTCATTCATGCCCAGAGTATCCTCGCTATCTGGGCTGTTCAGGTTGTGCTCATGGGATTTGTTGAAGGCTACAAGGTTGGTGGATGTTATGACAATTGCTCTAATACCAATTTGTTATGACAATGGCCAACAATAATATAATGAATTGCGGAATATAAATTGGAGAAGGAGAAGAGAAAGCACACAAATGTTTAACGTGGAAAAACCCAATGAGGGAAAAAACCACGGGCAGAAGAAGAGAATTTCACTATGTATAATTCAGTTACAAGGTTGAAATTTGGGCTAAACAATTAACCCCAAACAGCAGCACCCCAAATGACCCAAATAACTGCTGTATCCAAAATACAGAAAATCTGCACTCTTCTGTATTGCTGTTTTGCAGTAACAAAACCCAACAGAACTGTTTACAGTGCACTGTTCATCGGCACTGTTCATGCGGCGGCACTGTTCACGAACTGGGTACTGTTCACGGCACTGATCACGAAGGGTACTATTCACGGGTTGGTGCATCTTCTGCACTGTTCACGCAGCTGCTGTATTCTGATATATATTTTGCAGTTGAAACTGCTGTGTGCTATTTCCTACTAAAACTGCAACTCTATCTGTAACTGTTTTACAGTGACTGCAACTCTTAGTTGCAGCTTCCATCTGAAACTGCAACTCTTTTAATTTTAGAATTTGGGTCACACCCAAAAACATAACAATCTCCACCTTGACACAAATTCTGAAAATAGACATCAACAAAGAAATTCTCCACCTCTTCCACAAAAGCTCCTAAGAGCAAAACTCAACCATGGACACCAATTAAGTCCAAGCAATACTTGAACTTCTTAATAGGCAAAGGCTTAGTGAGCATATCAGCTGGATTGTCTGCAGTATCAATCTTCTTAATGGAAATTTCACCCTTGGCAAAAATATCCCGAACAAAATGATACTTGATGTTAATATGTTTGGATCTTTCATGATACATCTGATCTTTAGCTAAGTGAATTGCACTCTGACTATCACAATGAACAATAATAGAAATAGATTCAGATGTAATTTCACTAACCAAACCTTTTAACCAAATTGACTCCTTAACAGCCTCTGCAATTGCCATGTACAAACTCTCCAATTTCAACCATGCACCCGCTGCAGTGTTCTCAGTGAGAATTTCTTGAAGAACTTCATTACCCAAGCATAACTGAATAGAAGAAAGAGCTCTATCATCCCATTCAGCATCTGTCATAATCTCGGGCTTCTTCGTCTTCCCAAGCAGCGCCCTCTTTGTGCCTTCTCTAGATAGAATTGCCATCATCCTTACTTGCCAAAGAGCAAAACGAGAACCAGGCTCTGATACCAGTTTGTTATGACAATTGCTCTGATACCAATTTGTTATGACAATGGCCAACAATAATATAATGAATTACGGAATATAAATTGGAGAAGGAGAAGAGAAAGCACACAAATGTTTAACGTGAAAAAACCCAATGAGGAAAAAAATCACGGGCAGAAGAAGAGAATTTCACTATGTATAATTCAGTTACAAGGTTGAAATTTGGGCTAAACAATTAACCCCAAACAGCAGCACCCCAAATGACCCAAACAACTGCTGTATCCAAAATACAGAAAATCTGCACTCTTCTGTATTGCTGTTTTGCAGTAGCAAACCCAAATCAAACACTGTGCACTGTTCACCGGTACTGTTCACCGACACTGTTCACACAACTGCACTGTGCGGCACTGTTCACGACTGCAGATGGGCACTGTTCACGAAGGGTACTCTTCACGGGTACTGTTCACGCTGTATATTTTCTGCAGTTAAAACTGCTGTATGCAGTTTCCTACTAAAACTGCAATTCTGTCTGCAACTGTTTTACAGTGTCCCACTAAAACTGTATCTCTTGTATTTTTAGAATTTGGGTCACACCCAAAAATATAACAGTGGAGGACCACTTGGTGAAGGACTAGACCCAATTTACCCTGGCGGTGCCTTTGATCCGCTTGGTCTGGCTGATGATCCCGAAGCATTTGCTGAGCTGAAGGTGAAGGAAATCAAGAACGGCCGATTGGCTATGTTTTCCATGTTCGGATTCTTTGTTCAGGCCATGTTACTGGCAAGGGCCCTGTTCAGAACCTTTTTGACCACGTTGCTGATCCTGTGGCCAACAATGCATGGGCTTACGCGACCAACTTTGTCCCTGGCCAATGAAGACACAAGGATTGCTCTTCAGCTGTAACGTGGTCATTCTTCTGCTCTCATTAGCAGTTCTATTGAGTGTTGAGTTTAACACCATTATCACTTATGTAATTACACAAGCTGAAGAATTTGTATCAGAACGACTATATATCAGAACGATCAGCTTTTACGCGTTAGTTCATGATCCTGATTGAATTGTGCTCAGCATTTAGAAATGTTAATTAATTTTGACATTGCAACCAAGTTCAAGGCCTCTGCCGAAAAGACGACTTCTGGAACTATAACAAGGGAATGATTCGATTAAATGCAGAAATATAAACTTTTTGACATTTCATCATCTGTGTTTATAATCCTGGTTATAACCTCACTTAAAAATGATGAAAAACTCATCCAGATCACGTTGTTTGGTCTCATTTTCATGCTGTCAATGATATTCTTTGCCTATTTTAAGACACACCAGCTCGACATAAAATGCCACAAAGCAGCCAGTGTTCAATTGTGGGCTAACTCAACCAGCACCCATCATTTACCAATCTTGTGTCACGTATTTAACATCCCAATAGAAGTCATAGCATGTGGTTTCATTCAACTCTTTGCAAGCCAAACCATGAATTCCTAAGCCCGTAATTATAGCTTTCCAATGACCGAATTTCTTCTCGGCGATTGCTTTGAAAAGTGCCAGAGCACTCTCTATGCTGCCACATTTGGAGTATCCATGTCTACAGTGATGGACTAAGCACACCATCTAACTCAAATCCATGTTTCCCCATGAATAGATGAATCCATCTTGCACTGCAGAGGACAGCTAATCCTGAAACTGCAGAAAGAGCACTGATTAATGTAGCATGACTAGGCGTGGGGCCATCTATCAATATTGCTTCAAACAAATAATTGCAGAGCTTCCAAGAACTGCGGCTAAGCTCGGATGTCTGATTTTTTTTATCTTTTAATTTTATATTTAAATTTAATTTATAATTTTTTTTTGTTTCGTTAAAATTTTTTATTCTTAATTTTGTTTCCATCTTTTTTATTGTAATTTCTAACTTTGAAACAAATCAAGGGCCAAATTGGATTTACCAGACTTCTATTCTACCCATTGATCTTGGTACTCCAAGAAACCAAATTCTTTCTTGGCATTTGATCAAATATCTCTGCTGCAGTCTCGACCCTGCCGCATTTCGTGAGCCCATCAACCAAAGTAGTCCACGTAAAGTTAAATCTATCTGGACTTTTCGAGCCAAATTCATCTCACCAGGTTTAGAACACATACTAAGCAAACTACTCTGCACAAACTTACCCAAATCAAACCTAATTTTCAAAACCAACCCATGACTCCGTTTTCCTTCTCAATCGCATTCAACCGAGAGCAACCCTTAATTATGCTAGGCAACGTGGGACCATCTGGGAGTTCTTGAACCATTTCCTGAAACAGGAAAATGGCATCGTTTGAACGCTGGTTCTCAACATAGGACTTGATGATTAAGTTCCAAGAAACCAAAGTGGGCTCATGCAATTGCAGACTGAACGAGAATATTCAAGGTTGTTGATTTTGGGGTCTGCGTAGAGAGTTAAAATTTGTGAAGATACTGAAGAATGGTCAAAAGTGCCAGTTTTAAGGGATATAAATGAGAGTTGATCTGCTTCTCGCAGAGTTCTATAGATTTGTGAGCAGTTGTGGTTTGGAGGGAGAAGTGGATAGGCAGAGGAAAAAGGTCAAAGTTTCAGCTTTACAACGGCTCTACATCTGTCATTGATGACAACCTCCACCAGCAGCAGCGTCTGGTTTTGGATTTTTTAGGTAAAAGGCAAGCAGACTTATGCATGCTCCTATTATTTTGCTTACAGTTCTCTTTTTTTTTTTAGTCAAAGCCAAACCATAGATGACCATTTTCCTTCATCTTCCATTCTTTCCCACCCTCGTTGGCTTTTTTAAGTCCACTACGTGATTCTGATATTCAAGTGGGAGTTCAATCATGTTCTCGGAATCTTGTGGGGAAAGTAAGTGCTTATATAACTTTCTCCGTATGATAAAAAAAAAGAAGTTATGGAAGGGGTTTGGGGAAGAACAAAGGACTTAATGAGTTTCAATTCTTCTTTAATGATGACTTGGGAGCTCCAAGGAGAATTGGAGATACATGGGCAAAGGAGAAGAGGACTGCAATTCATGTTGAACCAAGACATGTTTTTTACCATGGGCGTGTTATGTACCTTGCATTTGTATAGCTCATCAGCGTTTTTAAGTTATTTAACTCGCATAGCAGAGTCTTAGCAAAGAAAAATTCACTGGCATGGTAAAGTGAGTTGCTGTTCGTTGTCAATCATGTACACAGTAGTGACTAATCATTGATGCCTGACTCCAAAAATATTCCTTCTCAATTTCTTTTGTCTCTTCTGCACAACACGACCTTCCCCCTCTGAACTCCAAAACAAGAGTAGCACGTTCAACAGTTACAAACCCATTTGAAAAAAGTAGTAATATACCGGCAAGGCCTACCAAAAATGTGCCATCTTCTCCGAAGCAAATAGTGCCTCAAATTGACAAGCCCAGATAAGCATTACCTAATCATTTTATTTATTCCCTTAGAATACTCCCTTCCAAATGCTACTCTGCCTCATCAATTTGGACTCTCTCTCTTGCACTTCTCCTCTTTAAAAAAGTCCTTTTGGCCACACATTTACCGACCCCGCCTTTCCTAGACTAGCTTTCACCCTTTTCTCCTTGGCATTTTGTCAATCACCGGCTGATTCTGATTTCTGCTGCGACCATTCGGAATAAATTTGGAGGACCCAAATGAAAAAAATGCAGAACAGCTCAAACAAGATCTCTTTTGCATACGCAACCTTTGTTTTATATACCACTTCCAAGTCACTACTTGCCAAATCCACCAAAAATATAGCTCCCCTTCTCTCCTTGGCCACGAATAAAGAATAAACCGAGATTGAAATTGAAGTCTCTGCCAAATGAGTAGGCAAGATAATAATCCTACCACGGTGAATTCTTCTATTGCTCTTCTCCAGGAAAGGTTTAGACAATTGGAGAAGGTGAAAGAAAGAAGAGAGGGGAAGGAGCTTCTCAAACTGTTCTCAGATACCCAAAGGAGCAACTCAAGTATGCACTTTCAGTCATCAGAGAACTCTTTACAACCAAGATTGGTGGTTCCACATAAGCCAACTCTGCAGGACTCTCTTTCTCTTGGGCTCAACTTGACAAACAAGCAAGATGATCCCCATCACAACACCATGATAAGGCCACCATACTCAAACTTATGGGCAGAGGGTGCATCCACCTCAAGTACGTCAAGAAATTTTGAGAACTCAGATGTTGATACTTCGCTTCATCTGTAAATATATATTTTTGCTCTTTTTTTTTTTTTTTTTTTTTTTCATTTTCTACTCTGCTACCTTTTTTGACTCGTTTCTACTCTGCTACCCCAATCCCTATCCCTATATATATAATACCCATGTTCTCCATCGTTTTATGCCGGTAAGCAAAGAGGACTTGTTTGGGGTGAGGGATGAGCTTTCTTATCTTCTAGCTAGAAGTATGTTATGACGTAGGTAATTGTATATGTACTCACTCTACTTATCATCAAAAATAATATGGCTTTCTAGAGGAAATTGCTGCCACTGGTTGCTCGTATGAGAACTCAACTGTGTCAATGAAAATATTTTGGAAATTGTTCTTATTGTCACAATAAAAATTATACTCAATTTAAAAAATTTTAAATTATTAAATTTATTAGATATAAAAACTATAAAGCTCATATTATCAAAAGCCTATAAATCATTTATAAATATTTCGTAAAAACTCATTTCGGGAGTTTAGTTTTTCTCTTTGGAAATAACGTGTTATATTTTGGTTAATCTACACAGTTCCATTTGTAATAAGATTTAATTTTCCCATGACTAAATATATAAAAAGGAATAATAAAAGGGATAATTCAACGGCCTCAAATGTAAATTCAAGTTAATTAGAATCTTATGTAAATTATACCTTACATTGTGTAAGATCTCATCCTTTAAAATAATTAAAAATAAATATCAATATACATCATTTTAATAAAAAATAGAGTAAATTACAACCACCACCTTTGAGGTATTTGATTATAACACTCTACTCTATTTTTATTCAAATATTACACTCCACCTCATTTATTCAAATATTAATTAAAAAAATATGCCTAAATATTAATAGAATATTTACAAAAAATATTAAATCAACATTTTATTTTAATTTTACTTAAAAATTATACTTTGACTTAATTAACCATTTTAAATAACTAATATATTAATAAACTATATATTTTTAATCAAATAATTACATTTATTACAAAGTATAAATTTAAGAATGTTTGTGATTATGAGGAAAAAAATTTAGTACAAATATAGAGATATCTTGGAGGTAAGTTTAGTTAGCAAAAAATAAGACCATTTATGCTTTATATTTTTTTTCTAACTAAACTTACCTTCAAGATGCCTCTATGTTTGTAGTAAATTTTTTTTCTCATAATTACACATATTGTTAAATTTATATCTTATAATAAATGTAATTATTTAATTAAAAATACACAATTTATCCAGATATTAGTTATTTAAAATGGTTAACTAAGTCAAAATATAATTTTTAAGTAAAATTAGAATAAAATATTGATTTAATATTTTTTATAAATATTCTATTAATATTTAGGTATATTTTTTTAATTAATATTTGAATAAATGTGATAGAGTGTAATATTTGAGTAAAAATGGGATAGAGTGTAATATTTGAGTAAAAATAGAGTTGAGTGTCATAATCAAATACTTCAAGGGTGGTGATTGTAATTTACTCAAAAAAATATATATCATGCTAGTTTTTTTATAATATTTTAAAAGATTTTGTAGTTTCCTTTCAATTAACATATAGTTTAAACTCTAAGTTGATATGGTGACTTCATTGTTTAAAGTTAGGAATGAGTTGAATGGAAAGATTAAATTGTTTTGCGGATCTTTATAGTTTGTCCCGGTCATGGTCCCGACGTCCTGTTATAATAGTGTTGTCCACTGCCCGTTTCATACGTAAACAGTCTGTATGTCAGAACAAAATTTACAGTAACCAACACAGATGAGGGGATGAAATTAGGATTTTATTTTGGCTCAATTGAAGGAACGTGACGATCCCCTTTTCAGCAGCAATCACATTGAGACTACTAGTGCAACCCAACATGCAAGACACATCGTCGAGCACAGAATCAGAATGGGTTTGGTTCTGGAAACAACTTGACGTCGATGTAGAAGAGGTCTCGCTTGGTGACATGGATGCCCTTGGTGCACAATTGGTGAATAATCTGAAGGATACGAGCTGTAATCGCCGATTTGCCTGAGGGGCTAGTAACCAGTAACCACACAAGGGCTTCCAGTTGACATCCCCACAGTCATCGCCGATATGTAGGAGCGGCAAGTTTGAAGCAGCAACCACTCATGAGCTTCGACTTGATTATCCCCACAGTTTGCAATACCACTCGGAAATGGTTTCTTGATCTACTGGAAGAAGCTTCTTGTGATAAATAGCGGTCAACGCATGAACATATCAAAGATCTTGGCAAGGAAAAAAAAACTTGTCCCTCTGATAATTTTCACATGTACATGCTGGTTGATGTTGCATGATCTATAGCAAAGAGGGCTAGAAACTAGTGCATCGGTAGTGGGCACCACTGTGACCCTGACCCAGTGTAAACTGGGTCAGTGGAAAAGCCACAGTGGTGGCAAGAAGGTTGACATGTGGCCGCTGTTTGTAGGTAGCTTCAAGTGTTGGCAAGGAAAAGATGGCAGCAGCTCTTTTTGAGCTGGTATCCGGGAGGACTGAAAGTAGGAGAGGGAAAGGTCAGTAACTCCTCGGCAGGTGAAGGGGAGAGAGAGATCTTGGAAGGGCATAGCATGATATGCAGCGAAACCGCACCTGTAGACCTGGACAAAGTAACTACCTAATAAAGTGTCGCCACTCTGCCCGTGAGCCTTAGTGGGGGTTAGAATCCCATATTCCACTATCCCCTACAGTAGTTCTTATGTTACTAAAAAAAAAAAAAAGTGTCGCCACTCTCACCTCTAAAATGTAACACTTATGTTTTTGGAAGAATAAAAAAAAAACTATAACACTTTTTACTAACTAAAATTACTTTGAATAGATGAAAAATAAAAAATCCAACCCTTGACAATTTAATATTTTAGTCACATGTATTTAATAATAAAATCAAGAAATAAAATAAAACAAAACTTATTAATTACACTTAACTAATCAATTTTATTAAATATTTATTTAAATTATTAAATTTATTAAATTTTATAAACAAAAATTATAAAAATTTAATAATTTATAACCTAACTGAATTTTATATTTATTTGATATGAAATTCTTGGACCCTTTTTTTATTCTTAAATGAAAATAATGTAGAAAAAGGAAAAAAATAAATAAAACAATTTTCGCCAAACGGGGAAATGTATGGTAATCGGTATCCAGAAGCTTCCCAAACCCCTCATTTTCTGCTCCCTCACAAAACCCTTCTTAAAACCTACTGATTCGCTGCTAAGCTCAGTTTCTCATAGCCCGTCATTCCGTTTTCTCTGTCTTTCTCTGAACTTGGTTCATCAGTATTCCCAATATGCACCGGCTCTCTAGGCGCTCCGTCTCCGCTATACTGCGCTATGGCGGCGCCTGTCACCGGAACGTTGCTGCTGCTGCGCTTTCGTCCTCCTCTACTTACATTGATTTGGTACGCTTTTCTTTGATATCATGCATTTAACGAACCAGGTGATCATGCTGTCTACAAATTAAATTCAACAGCCACAACTAGTCGGTGTTCTTTCGGGGAAACCCAGTGGAGTTTGCTGCTGGATTTTCACTTTTCCTTTATGTTCCTTTGCATTCTTCTGGCAATCATGGATGATCCGTTTTCGTTTCTTTACTCTGCAGTGACTTTGTTTGGTCGTTTGACGATCTTCTGCATAATTTGACTTTAGCTATAGCATGGGTTGGACCTGCTATTGAAGTCACCGTGTGTTATTTATTTGTAATTGTAGCTACAAACATTCTTCGTCCATTTCGTTGACAATATTTTTTCGTGATATCGTCAATATATCATAAAGGTCCATAATGAATTACATTCTATCTTTCCTGTAGTGAGTTTGTAGTGCTGCGACATTTCATTTGAAGCTGCATTCATCACCCTAATGTAGCATTTATTTTTTCTCATGTTAAAAATCTTTCAGCTGTGGTTTTCTCAGTGGATATTGGATGTATCCCCTTTTTCGTGAATTCTTAAATGTAATGTTTAAGTTGTATTGTCTACCATAAAGTTGGCAACTTAGCATTGTATACTCCTAATGCCCTTCCTCCCTCTTAAATTGCTGTGACATAGATTACATACATTTTATTGTGAGCAGGTGGGGGAGAATGACACTAAAGCCAGATGGTATTCGGTTTTAAGTTCAGAGAAATCTACCTCCGTTAAATCCACTAAGAAGCCAAACTGGAAAGGAGATATTTTATTGGGAAAACGATATGAATCAACTAGTGCAGCATCTGATGCATCCAGTTCCCCACCAGCTGAGAGATATGAATACCAGGCAGAAGTAGGGTTAATTTTCATATAAGAAGCCGCTATTGTCCATAATATAACATCACATCGGACTAATATTATTTATTAATGCCTAATTGGCAGGTCAGTCGGCTTATGGACCTCATTGTTAACAGCTTATACAGTAACAAGGAAGTATTTCTTAGGGAGCTTATCAGGTATTTTATTGCTGATATTTATGTTTGAGTAATATTTGCTTCTTTTTCTTTTTTTTTTGTCTTGTAGCATTTTTCCCCCCTCATTTTTTTACTTTTGTTTTGCCATATTCTAAATCAAGTCCAGAAGCTGCTGGTGGCACAGTTGAAGCTTGCACTAATGAAACACTTGTCTCTTGACCACTGGTCTTGTTTGATTGTAGTGAGATTTAATCATCATCATATAGGGAAGAAAAGAAAATAAATTTGGTCAACTTCCAAGTGTCAGTTCAGTTAAATGTAACTCACAAAAGTCAGATGAAATAATAAATGTGACTCTTTTGTGATTGAAGCTTATATTTAGCATCACTTTGGCGGTCGGGTCTCCATTTGATAGTTTGATATGTCTTAGACTATAAGATTTTTAGTAGGCTAAATAGTAATTAGAATTTGATGTAGGTTGTTATTTAACTGGCAAGTATAGAAGTGAGGTGCTGCAAAATCATTGGGCAATACCTTTTATCACTTTTCAAGTTTTCCCTTTGTTTGCATTTGTTATGTTCCTTTAGAAAGTATTTTTCATGATTTCAACGGCTTTATTTTTTTTGTCTTATTAAGTTATAAATTGAGTTTATGATCTTATTCCTGTGTTGAAATCTCATTGTAGCAAACAATACATCATATACCCTTTTGAATTGTATTAAAATACCATTAACTTGTTTTATCTACACAATAACAACAAACAAAGTCTTATCCCACTAGATAGAGTCGGCTACATAAATCAAATGATGTTATTGGATTCTATCAAAAATTAAATTTTCAAGAATGTCATTTAGCATCAGATCCTTTTTAATAATCTCTCCAAGTGTTTTCTTTAATCCTATTCCCTTTTGATTGAACTAAATATCATTTGGTTGACTTTTGTCACTGAAGCCTCTGATGGCCTTTTTTGCATATATCCAACCCACCTTAACAAAGTTTTCATAATTTTCTTTTCAATAGACATAACACCAATTTTTTCCCGATGCAATCATTTTGAATCTTACCTTCTTTTTTTTTTTAATATCCACTCATCATCTCAACATTCTCATCTCATTAACTTGTTTTATTGCTGATGCTCTTGGTTAATTTACATGAGTTTTGTTCATGACTAAAGGACATTTGAATCTAGCCATAATTTATCATATCAACCATGTGGTTGTTGATGCTGGTTTCAGGATTGGCATCAACCTGTTTTGAGAGGTTGAGCTAACATGGTATATTTATGGCTACTGCAATAATTTAAGGCTTCTAAGAAACTATAAACAGTACCCTGGATACTACCCTCTAAGATGCTACAGGTTTAATTATTTTGAAACTAGATCAGTTTTGATATCTGTCTTGGTAGGCTGTTCTCATCTGGGGCCAAAATCAGATTCTTTTTGTTATGAATGTGTTTTAAGCTCATGATTTGCTAGACTTGGTCTCTATTATGATCTCATTCTTGTATGATATGTATAACTATAAACTCTCAGTTGTTTTTCTGTGAGAAAATGCTGATTTTGGAGGCTTGGATTGCCCTCAGGTCTACAATAGGAAGTTTCAGAGCCTATGCGTTCCCTGTTCTGAAAGTAGTTTTCTGTCTCAAAATCCTAGAATTTTGGAAATATGAAGCAATAGACCACATTCCACTTAGACTATGTATAAAAGGAAACAAGCAAGGGAATTTGAACACATGCTGTTTGCTTATAGTTTCCAGAATACATAAATATTGAAAACACTTATTCAAGTTTCTCTTTCGCTTTCTTGAGACTGTCTGGAAAGACTTTACAAAATGCACTAAGCAAGCCTATATGTATCTTTGATTGCATTACACAAACTTCTGCATTTTTATTATGCTAATCTATGAAATTTTTCCACAGCAACGCAAGTGATGCCTTGGATAAGTTGCGGTTTTTAAGTGTTACAGAGCCTGACCTTCTGAAGGATGCAGTTGATTTTGATATTCGAATTCAAGCTGATAAAGATAATGGGATTATCACTATTACGTAAGTTGAATTACTATAATTACTGTCTGATTAATGAATGTTTTTCAGTTGATGCCGCAATCTTTGCTTTATGCAGTGATACAGGCATAGGTATGACTAGGCAAGAACTTGTTGATTGTCTTGGAACTATTGCTCAAAGTGGAACTGCAAAGTTTTTGAAGGCTGTTAAGGTCTTAGGTCTTCTGTGGGATGCCTTATAAATTTATTGCCTGTGTTTCATTTGCAGTTATCTTATGTACTGATGAAGATGCATTGTTTAATAGGATAGCAAGGATGCTGGTGGTGACAACAATCTAATTGGTCAGTTTGGTGTGGGCTTTTATTCTTCCTTTCTTGTTTCTGATCGGGTATGCATTTGCATAGAAGAAAGGATATGGTACTTTTTCTAAACCTTGTATCTGGTATTAATATTGTGATTTGTCATTTGAAGGTAGTTGTCTCATCTAAGAGTCCAAAATCTGATAAACAATACGTTTGGGAAGGCGAGGCAAATGCTAGCTCTTACACCATACATGAGGAGACAGACCCTGAGAAGCTAATTCGTAGAGGAACTCGCCTTACATTGTATCTTAAGGTTTTCTAAATCTTTCTGGACTTCTCAAGTAATTTATATTGATCCCTGAGCTTACAATGTGGTTTGTATTTTGCTCTAAACTTCCAGCGGGATGACAAAGACTTTGCACATCCAGAGCGGATTCAAAAGCTTGTCAAAAACTATTCACAGTTTGTCTCGTTCCCAATATACACCTGGCAGGAGAAGGGGTACACCAAAGAGGTAAAGCCTATACACTACAGAAATTTAGTCTAAATAACAACATGATTATATTTTCACAACTTATTTCTGGCCTCTTCCTAAAATACAAAATAGTGAACATTTCTTGGGAATGTATTGACCCACTCCAGGTGGAGGTTGATGAGGATCCTGCTGAAGCCAAAAAGGATGACCAAGATGAGAAGACTGAGGTACAGCTCTGATTGTTCTGTGTTTAAAATGTATCTAGTATGTACAGTTCACACATTAAGTATAGTTGTTTAGCAGCTGCATATTCACTCATTGAGTTTTGACTTTTTCTTATGGCAGAAGAAGAAGAAAACTAAGACTGTGGTTGACCGATACTGGGATTGGGAGCTAACAAATGAGACCCAACCAATCTGGGTGAATATTATGAATTCCAATTGCGTGGTTTTTACTTCTATCTAAATCTTATTACTTGAAGGAGATTAAGACATTACTCTATTTGTACAGCTTCGTAACCCTAAAGAAGTCACTACGGAGGAGTACAATGAGTTCTACAAGAAAACTTTTAATGAATACCTTGAACCATTAGCATCCTCACACTTCACAACAGAGGTAAGAAATCTTTTATACTGTTGCCAGTGTCATCTTGTGGTGTGTAGTGCAATTTGTGTTCTTCAGCCATCTCAAAACTGAGTTCATCAGCAAAACATACAGCTGGAGGCCCTAAATATAATCATTCCCAATGAGATTAACAATAGCAATCTAGAAACTATTGTTATGATGGCTCGTTATATTCACATATGTTTGGGTAATGTTGGCTATCGCAGGGTGAGGTAGAATTTAGGTCAATACTCTATGTTCCTGCCATTGCTCCCTCTGGGAAGGATGACATAGTCAATCCCAAGACCAAGAATATAAGGCTCTATGTGAAGAGAGTGTTCATTTCTGATGACTTTGATGGAGAACTGGTATAAGGGATTTGTTATTCACTTGATTGAGTAAGAGATGCATGTTGTGCTTGTACTTTTAAGCTATACTTATTTGTTTTTTTGCTTCAACAGTTCCCCCGATACTTAAGCTTTGTCAAAGGTGTTGTTGACTCTAATGACCTGCCACTTAATGTCTCACGTGAAATTCTTCAAGAGAGCCGCATAGTAAGTGGATAGAGTTTATGCATTTGTTTAACCCTCAAATTGTCATTGGCGATGCATGTGTAGAAATGATTACTATTTTTATCTTGCTAAATTTTTGTCTACTCTGTGCTTGAAGGTGCGAATTATGAGGAGGCGTCTAGTTCGCAAGGCTTTTGACATGATTCTAGGGATATCAATGAGTGAGAACAGAGAGGTATGTTCTTAACCTGAAAATTTCTCCGTCCACTAGTTAGTCTTGTTTATTAAATTAGAGAGAAAATAGGACTATTTTATGTGGCTCCATTATTAATTCCTTAACCTTCTATATATCTTGCTCAGAGTTGTTTCAATAGTCCCTAACTCTCCTTTTGATAGAGATATAAAACTATTCTTGAATTTGCATATAACAGTTTGAGCTTTTGAAATAGTTGATTCCTGACATGACATAAACTTGTTAAGCAGAGACTCATAAATGGTGTTTATTTTATATCTCAACTCTTTTCATGTCACTTCTCTTTGTGGTGAGATGGCATGGTTTCGATTTGTATTTCTCCAAATGCCTTTTTCTGTTAATGCAGGACTATGAGAAGTTCTGGGAGAACTTTGGCAAACACTTGAAACTGGGTTGCATTGAAGACCGTGACAACCACAAACGTATTGCTCCATTGCTTCGGTTTTTCTCATCCCAGAGTGAAGAAGAAATGATTAGCTTGGACGAATATGTTGAGAATATGAAACAAGATCAAAAGGATATTTATTACATTGCTGCTGATAGTGTGACCAGTGCAAAGAACACGCCTTTCTTGGAGAGACTTCTCGAGAAGGATCTTGAAGTATATGCCTGCCTTTGACTTAAATTATATCATGCAAATTTATGAGTTTATTCATTAGTGTATATTGATGTTTTTTGTGATATATTTGATAGGTGTTGTTTTTGGTGGATCCAATTGACGAGGTTGCCATCCAAAACCTAAAATCATACAAGGAAAAGAATTTTGTTGACATTAGCAAAGAAGACTTAGATATAGGTTTGTACCTTAAAACCTTTCAAATTGTAATAGGTCTGTTTGTAAGGAGGGTTTGTATATAAAACGCAGCAACACTTCTTTATGCTTCCTTTTGGTAATTCATTCTGCATATATGCTAAATTGAGCATACTTGCTCAGAATTTTTGGTAGTATCTCTTTAAGAGAAAAACTTTCATTGATCACTGTTCAAATTCATAGTTAATTCATTTTAACAGTTCAAACTTTTTCCTCTTTGCTTGGGGATAAATGAGTTTGTTTTCTGCAGGTGACAAGAATGAGGAAAAGGAAAAAGAGATGAAGCAGGAATTTGGCCAAACTTGTGATTGGATCAAAAAACGTTTGGGAGATAAGGTTGCTAATGTACAAATCTCAAATCGACTTAGCTCTTCTCCGTGTGTTCTAGTGTCAGGAAAATTTGGTTGGTCTGCGAACATGGAAAGGTGACTTGCTGTCCTTTCAAGTTTTAAATGATGCGTTTTTAAAATATAATGATAATGTGCAGTATGTAATCAAATTTTCTGCAGGCTGATGAAGGCGCAAACTATTGGTGATACTACCAGCTTCGAGTTCATGAGAAGTAGAAGGGTGTTTGAGATCAATCCCGACCACCCTATTATCCAGAACTTGAATGTATGATGAATGGAGAAACCTCACTTTCTCCTATGGTTTGTCATGATTAGTAATTCTTATAACAGTGGTTGCAAATTGCAAATATGATAACATAATTTATGCTTATTTCCAGGCTGCGTGCAAAACAAATCCTGATGATCAAGATGCCCTTAGGGCTATTGATCTTCTGTATGATGCAGCTTTGGTTTCCAGTGGATTTACGGTGAGCTCATGGCTTGTTAATGTATTCCATAGTTTTTAGATGAAATTAGACCACGTGAAGATGAATTGCCCTATACGCATTGGGCGATACTCATTATCTAATCGTCAGATGAGGCAGATGCCAGTTCCTTTTAGCTGTCATTTACCCAAATTGTTGTGTCTGCAGACTTCTATCTTTTGACTCGATTTCTTGTTTTGTACAGCCTGAGAATCCAGCACAGCTTGGAGGAAAAATATACGAGATGATGGGTATAGCGCTCTCTGGTAAATGGTCAACTTCTGCGGAGATTCAGTACACTGGAGCTCAGCCCCAAGCCCCAGAAACGATAGAAGCTGAGGTGGTTGAACCTGCTGAAGCCGGTCAGAAGTGAGTATTCTCATAAAGATTTTGTTTTTCCACCTTATCCTCCAGCCTCTCTCAATGTTTTTTATAGGCCAAAGTATATTTTTTTCGAACCTCAAGAGTTTATAAAATTTTTAAGGAATCTCAATGTAATTCCATTTCTTGAAGAGTATGCAATCTTTTCTATGTGATATAAGAAGTTACGCTCCCAATAATGCAGGGTTATTGGTTCGGTATTTTTTAGGCTGAATTGATCATTTTGCTTCTTTATATTACTGTACTTGCTAAGTCAATTTAGTTTCTATAAATTTTTAATCAATTCAGTGTAAACGTGTGAACTAAATCACCGTTGGGTGGTACGTGCCTGACTTTAAGAGATTGCGCTATGCAAATTTATGAAGTAATCAACTAGTAGCACCATGTCTGGAGAAAGCCATGACCTTAATATCTGGTCTTCGGTGCGTGAATTGTAATGGCATTACGTTTCAATGAGCTAAGATTTTGAAAGCAACTAGTTCAACACAATCAAAATGAATTGTAGAAAGAAACTGGACGTGCTTTACATAATCTTCGCAGAAGGTATAAGGTATGTACAATTTAAATTTTGAAAAAGAATTGGATTTCAATATAAAATTTATTTGTTCAATGATCATAGCCGTGAAAGGTACACGTAAAAAATGTTTAAATTATCACTTATTTAGCACAACACTTTACGCTACTATAATCAACTCACATAATGCCGTCTTAATCGAATAGATTTTACCGAGGTGTGGCTAAAACCGAGATTTGAGAGTGTACATAAAGTCAAATTATTAACGGCAAAATGTTAAGCCTACCCACTTATTCTTATGCATTATATATATATATATATATATATATATATATATATATATATGTGTAAAATTTTGAAATCCTTAAAATATTGCTATTTTATTATAATTTATATAAAATATAAAAAAATAAATACATAAATATAACAAAACTCTAATTAATATAATGCAAACAAAAAAAAATTGTCATAGGCAGAGAAGCCAAATTGGTCAAACCCACTTTGACTAATTTTACTTCCTTTTTGTACATGTCCGCAAGCAAGACGCCAGAGGGTGTACAGACAGAATTACTCCCAACAAAAAGGGAGCGAGTTTCATATCTCGGACCAAAGACCAAACTTTAGTTCGGAAAACGGCAGACCCATTTACTCGGGTCTATGAAATATTGTGGGTAGTTGATAGATTTATGAATTCTATTGTTTAATTTATGCCATTCAATAATTTAATAGGTTAAAATTTAAATAAATATTCAATAAGATTAAATTTCTAAAATTAGCAGAATTGCTTAAGCACTGCCATATAATTTTGGTATAAATTTGTATCAGCTTTGATCTTCTAACAAAAGATAATAAAGGAATGT
The DNA here is from genome assembly GCA_037013595.1 of Dicorynia guianensis. Classification (NCBI taxonomy): domain Eukaryota; kingdom Viridiplantae; phylum Streptophyta; class Magnoliopsida; order Fabales; family Fabaceae; genus Dicorynia; species Dicorynia guianensis. Next base: position 33,090,349 of record JASUAB010000005.1, read on the forward strand.
ACCCAAAATATTATATTAATAAATGAAAAAGAAGGTACAATACATACTAGCAATTCAAAAATGCACCAAGCACACCTAGCTGCTTTAACATTTTGTTAAGGATCTCAATGAGGAGACCAACCACGGCTGAACTTGCAACCTACGTTGGTACTGCTCTACAAAACTGAGTTGTTTCCTCCACCCCACCCTTTCCGGCTCTTTCCCACAACTCCCATGCAAATGCAAAACTATTAATGAAAATAAATAAGAGAGATGATTATTTCAAATCAATAAATTTGTTATCCAGCTGTTAGTACTTAATGACAATCTAAACCCCGTAATTTTTTTTTAATACTTTCTGAAGAGTACCTGTCAATTTCGAGGACGTTTTTCCCTTGCTCTTTATGTACATTTGAAAATATGAATGATGTGATGGTATGAATAGGCCACATCCCATGTTACTAATCCTTAACAGCCCCGCCAACAGCAAAAAGCAAGCATTCTGTAAGTACCATCATGCCTCAACTTCATCCACAAAAAAATCGGTGTCCTTGGGAGGGCCCCTTTGAAGCATTTGTTGTAGAAGTGGATTCTTAGGCAACACAAGTTCAGTACCCTGACCAGACATGGAGAAATACCTCTCCAGGACCATCTGTTCGAACAAAATGACAGACTTAAATTATCTTAAATTACTCTCTCTAATGGTTCCATTCAAGGTTCTACAACTGAGAAAGCATAAAGTACATAAAAATACATACAGATAAATCTGTGCATGAAAAACACGGGAAACCATAAAGGAACCAAGCACAGTATTCACTTACCACAGCAGCATATGCATCAAGTTTCCGCTGCCGGGAGGACTTACTGAGGCCCCTGAAAGACTTTCTGAGTTAATCATCTAATACCAGGAAAAAAATCGGGCAAGAATTTTCCAACATTTTCAAAAAGGAAACTTAATTTGACTATATGATCCTTTTGTGGCAATATAATAACAGAAAGTACCTTCTCTACATATAATTCAGAAGTTAAATTCATATTAACTCCTATAGAACATGAACCACAACTAGCGTGAGGGTCAACAAAGCATTTTTCACCATGGGCAAGACTTTAAGAAACTAACATGACTTCTAACCATATATGAAGAACTTTTAATAAAATGTAATATTGTCTTGGTGTTTTCTTGAGTAACATTCACATTTTTTAGGGAAAAAAAAATCCTAGGCGTCTTGGTTACTTCTTCATTCCCTTACGTGATAAACACTAAAGAACCAAATAAAAAATGCAAATAAAAAGGACCCAAACCTAAACCTGGCTTGGGTACACTGTTCAGATACAACCCCCCCCCCCCCCCCCCCCCCAAAAAAAAAAAAAACAAAACCCAAGTGCATCCCTAAATCAACACTTTAACACCAAGATTCAACAAGGAAGTTGCACAAGTGCTTCTGCCATCAATTTCCTTTCATGTAGAAAATGAGAAATTGTGTCCCATAAGATAGACTAAATGAATAACTAATACAACCTTTTGTAAGCTTTTCATTATAGCAACCAACTGATGCCAAATTGTTCATGCAACATACTCCTAAGAAATTCATCCTACTTCTAGCAAACTCAAACAAGAAAGAATTCCAATCGGTTAAGAAGAAGTTCAAAAATAATTACAGGTTCAACATTCTATCTATTGCTTCACTCGTGGTCCCATGTTCGTCCTGTAGATACACTCTCCAACCCCTGAAATTTAAAGCTGAGATATAAAATCAACATTTAAAATGGCGATTATCCACAATAATATGAATTCACAGACCTCCAATCAGGAGCCAACTAGAAATATGGTTGGAATATACTAACCAAAGCGATTTACATAAGCTTTAGAATTCATGCTTCTGTTTGTTTGCTTTTGGTATCAAGTCAACGATTTGATAGGATTTAATACATAGTAACTAGAGAATAGCAAGGTTAGTTGATAGTTTTGAAATGCCAGAGCAAACAGTAACAGCTTAGACATGGAAGAATGAGGCCACTGAAAAAGATTACAAAGATCAGGCAGTGAGTGTCAGAGCATGGCCTTAGTCAGTATTCTGGTCATTTAGCTACTTGTGAATGAATACTATAAATCTAAATGGCACTGAAGAAGCATGCATTTCTTATCAGCATAATTTGAAACTGAAAAGAATCAAAATGTCTTACCTTTCAGCAGCTCGAACTGCTAGCCTTCCTGCAATGCTACGAACTTTGTTTGATTGTGGTGTTTCATTCCCATCAAAAGACTTAGGAAGTCCAATTATAAACTCATCAGCCTCCTGCAGTTGTAAAAATGTCATATCCCTAAAATTTGTACCCACACTGATACAGATACTCATGCACCAATTATTGAGCAGCAAGGGAGTGAAAAGAAAGGGCTGTACCTCCTGCTCTGCAATATTCAGAAGTTGTACCTCAAGCTTCTGTCCTCGCAGTTCCAAAACCTAATACAGCTACCAGTTTATAAAGTTAGATGGATATTTGATATTTGATTTTAATTGGTTCTGACAAATCAACCATATTGCATTACTTAACCAATAATATAGTCTTGTCGTAGTAAAACCAAACCTTGTACACCAATTATGTAATATGCGCTGCACCCATAAAACCTATCGTACTAAACTTATGAAGTACATCAATGATCAGCATGAAAATTCTGAGTATAATAACAATAACACCAGTTCTGTCAAATATATTCCAAACAGCAGCCACAACTTGTTCCAATGTGCAACTTGAACATATAGCTAGCTGGATAAACACTGCTTAAGTCAAACAACAACAACAATAATAAACTGAGACTTTTTCCACTAGGTGGGGTCGACTACATGGATCAAACGTTACTATAAACTTCTATCCAAAACTAAATTTTTAAAAATGTCTTTTAATCAAAAGTCTCTTTTAATCATCTCTCCAAGTATCTTGTTTATCTTTTCTTGTATGTCCACTCATCCATCTCAATATTCTCATTTCTGCCACCTTCATTTTTTACTCTTGTTGACCTTTTAGAGTTCAACACTCATTACTATAAAACATAGTGGGTCTAATAGTAGTTTGATAAAACTTCTCTTTAAACTTGATACATATTTTGCGATCATAAATGATCCCGATGCGTTTCTCCATTTCATCCATCCAACTTGAATCTTGTGTGTAACATTCCCATCAATCTCCCTATTACTTTGTAAAATCGATCTAAGATACCGAAACTTAGACACATATGGTATATTTTACTCCCTAATTTTTATTTCTAAATCATTATTTTCTTGTCTCTTATTAAATTTACACTCTATATACTTTATTTTATTCTGACTTAAACAAAACCCTTTTGATTTCAAAGCTTCTCTCCATATTTTCAATTTACAATTAGCCTCCTCTCTTGATTCCCCTGTTAGGACTATGTCATCAGCCAAAAGCACATATTTTGCAACTACATTTTAGATGTGTCCAGCAAGTGTACATCTATCATTAAAGGGAAAAGATATAAACTTAAAGGATGACCCTTTGATGCAAACCAATTCTTACGAAAAAAAAAATCTTTCAACGTAGGATTCAGTGAGTCAAATACGCATTAGGAACCGAATCGCTGACAACATACATATTATAAACGTAAACAATAACACTTTGGCTACACAAGTTCCGTTGTTCTTCAGACCCGTTACATTATAAATAAAAAAAAAAAAGAATTAAAAAAAACCACAGACACATCTCCTAAAAATTTTCAATTTTTTTTTTCATAATGGGCACTGCTGATAAGCGATTTACAATCAAGCCAAAAAATAAAAGTAAATTGTAGCAATCGAAATCAAATTTGCACTAATTTCCATAGAAAGGGAAGAAAGGACCAAATTTGAATGTTATTAGTTAGAATGTTACCGTCAAAGGACGTATAGAGAAGCCTTTACTGAGGGCAAGGCCAGTACGAACCATTCCCAAGTCGACCCCCAGACTGAACCCTCCTCTCCATTGTGGGTCTCTTTTGCGGCAAAGGGCATTGGGGGGAAGTTCTTCCAATTTAATAGCCTTGATTCGAGTCTGAGGACATTTACCTGTTTGGGATGAAGACAGTTTCAGAGAAGAAGGTGTTACAGTGACATTTGGAAGAGCCAGGAGTGAAGAACATTGGAAGGGGTTCTGGGTTGGCAGAGGTCGTAGTTGCTGCGTCCACATCAGAGAGAGAGAGAGAGAGAGAGAGAAACAAAGTTGAAGATACGTTTCGTCCTAAAAAGTGAATGAAATCAGTTCTACTGATGGCGAAAAATAGGAGTCTTCGAAACTATCGTCGTCGTGCTCGCTGGCAGGCGAGGAGAGGGATTGAAATGAAAGGGGTGCGGCTTCTCTGGCTGGCGAAGCCGAGAGCGTTCAGCTCAGCGCGGATGGTGGAGTGCCAGGGTAAGGAGAAATCTTTTATTTTTTTTAAATATTAAAAATTATAATATAAAAATTAAATTCAAAAAAAATAATAGAGTGAAATTTAACTATAAAAAATCTTTAATATCTATGTTTTACAAAAGATTTACTGCCGAAGTACAATAAATTTAAATTAAAAATATTTTATGATATAAAAATAAAAATTAATAAAATTATACATATATCAAAATATGTACTATAACAATATTAAAAAAAGTTGAGAGTAAAAAAATTTATTATTGCTTCAAGTTCTGATGAGAGGAGAGGACGGGGATAAACATCAGGTTTTGATTTGGCTCATGACTCAATTTATATTTAATATGAATTAAGTTTTGTGTCTTAAATTCAGCTCATAGAGAGGTCAGGAGCAGATTTTACTTAATAGCTAACATGTATAAAATAAAATCTAAATGAATAAGTTGTAACTTAATATAAACTTAACTTATTTATATCAATATTAAGTTAATATACCAAAAAACCTGCATAGTTAAATTTAATGTTTAAAATCTCGATAAACAATTAACTAATACAAAAAAAATTCATCATAATCTTAATTAATTTAAACTATAAACAATATAAATCAATAAAAATCTAAAAACAAAAATATCTATTCAAACAATATTAATAAAAATTCAAAAATAATTAGTGAACCAATATCAATAAATAGTTATAATAAATATTAAAATAATTAAATTTTTTATTATTTATATATTTTTAGTTATTAAAAAAATCCGTTGACTTTTGTGAAAACTTATTTTATATATAAATTTAATTTTAAAATAGAATTACAATTTTAATTGTATAAAAATTTTTCAAATATTAAATTATATACATATTAATTAATTTATAATATATAATACATACATCAAGTTGGTCCATCAGTTAAATGAGTTTGCTACTATCTCAATCTTAGTTCATATTTTAAATAAGTAAAACTTTAACTTATATATTGCTTATTTGGCTTATAAACTTATTAATAAGTCGATTTTTGAATAAAATTGTGAGTTAATTATGAATTGGGTCAATTTATTTTCACCTTTGATTTTGATCCCATGTGTGAAGCACGTGACTAACAAAGAGTGGCAACCTTGCCATTTCTTTTTTCTAAACTTTTTTTTGTTGGCTTTTTTTTATTTTTTAATATTTTCCTCTTTTTTTATCTTCACTCTTTTTTTTTTTTTTAAGTTTATGTCAATGAAAAATTCAAATTAACAGAGAGGTCATTAACAAAGGTTTGGAACTCTCACACCAAAAAAAAAGGATTGGAACTCTTCTTTTGAAAAGAGGGGAAATTTGTTTCACTTCTTAATTTTAGGACATTTAACTTTTAGTCTTGGAATTAGTATTTTTCATTTTTGAAATTTAAATCACTAAATAATCATTATATTATTGGGACTTTAAGGAAAAATTGCATTGTGTTTTCTTATTAGTATTTAAAAAAGTTTAAAAAATTTTCAATTGACTCAGTTATATTAAATAAAATTTAATAAAAATAAAATATTTTTGAGGAGACATGTGTGACCCACAACTTAAAGATTCCATCTTCACAATAAAAATTTTTTTAATTATTTTCTATAGAAAAAAGAATTGGACTTGGGACAGTTTTGAAATACTGTGGAAGCTGCTGGGATTTGACTTTTTGCCCTGAGGCTCAGCAATTCATTTGGGGCTCAAAAGACCTTTTTATCCCAGTGGTTTACTATTTTTACAAACAAACAAAAAAACATCCGCCTACGCCCTGATAACCTCGTCTAATGCTTCCGACACCTCTCTTCAAGCTCAAGGGTTGAACTTGCAGACCTTGTTTCTTGCTGGCGAACCGATTTCTCTCTTGATCTTAGCAGCGACAAGACTTCTTTGTAGGTAAGTGACTTTGTAACTGGCACTAATTATTTTCTTTTTTTACGTCTTTACAAAACTTTTGTCAAATCGGTGCGGTTTTTCGCTGTTGCTTCGGTAAATTAAGAATCTTGTATGTTGAATTCAAATTGACGCCAATAATTTCTGGGATATATTCATTTTCGTTTGGATTTTGTTCTTCCTAAAGGGTGGGTCTTCTCTACAGCAACTAAGGAGGCCCAATTTTAGATTTGGCCAATTGAATCAGGTTATCTTAAGTTTTCCCCATATATTAATGATTATGCATCTGGGGTTTACTTCTTTCACCAAAAAGAGGAAGCGTGCATCCACAAACTATTCATATGGATTTTACATGTCCAGCAATGGTAACTTTCTGTCCCATATACTCTTTCTTGTGAAGAAATTAATGATGGTTTGAGCATTTAGATTGTACAACTACAAGGTAAGTAAAACTGCCTATTTGTAAATTGGTTTATTGGAAGAGCTACACAAGTGAATTTAGGTGAAATATGGTTGTTAATTGTTACAATTATTTTTGGATTATTATGCAGCTGAAAGGGGTTTGCAGAGAAAGGAATTGTGGAATTCATTTCTTATAGCTTTCTTTTAAATCGAAAACGAGTTGATCTATCTTCAATATATGAGAAATTACAATTGGTTTTCATGTAATTATATAAATACACAGTATATTGGGGTAGTCTGCCGGTCATTGCTTATCATAATGCCTTTGCTGGTGGCCTGGTAAGTACTATTTGGATTTTCAACAGTTGGACCATCACTGATTGCTATATTGCTACATAAAAAGAAGATTGTCAATTGTTATTGTTTTTTTAAGCTGTGTTGATTTTAATTCAAGCAAAGCTGGATGTTATCACATAGCAGTTTCCTGGCATAGTTAGCTAGTAGCTTTGGATCCATATGCCATTGCTGCTATAGACAAATCATTATTATTTTCATTAAGTACAGATATTTTCTAGTTTTCTCTTCCATGCCCTAGAAACTAATGCTTCAACTCATATCATATTATCTCAGAGACAAAACAACTAGCTTGATGCAAAAGTTTTTAAATGCCTTGCATGCATGTGAATTAATGATTGACTGATCTAATTTGTGCAAAGGAATGCTGAAATTCTTGTGGTCTTTGTTTAAAAATATTGAGGACACCGAGGACTGTGATTTTACTGCACATACCAGACTAAGTAGTGCTTTTCAATAAAAATGCTGTGAAAATGAGAGAATTTGCTCGGGGTTGCCCAAATATTCAGCTTCTTTGTTAAAGGACTAGCTGACTTAGGGATGTGCCTTAATGTCAGCCTGAGACTTATGACTATTCTTGTAGCAGGGACTTAGAATTCTTGATATTACTACATGCTCTGAAATGTAGGTGTAATCTGAATTTGCAGCACCTGCTAAATGCTAGTCAAAATACACTGTCTATTCCTGATCAATTATTTTTCTGATTTGTATTATTGTGAAACTCATCTTAATGATCACAAGTCACAAATTGATTGGATTTATAGACTGATTAAAATTTGTAATCAAATGATTGATTTTGAAGTTCATAGCTTCTCATTTGTTCGGTTCAGATGTCCAAATTATCTTTGTTAGGCTGTCTGTTGAAATTGATGAATGTTTAGCTTTATGAATTTGCATAAGTTCTTTCTGCGTTATGTTTTTTGGTACTGCAGTCAGCCAGCCTTCAACTTATAGATAACAAAGAAAATTTGATAATGATGTATGGTGGTTAATAATGATGTATATAATTGTTTTTGCCACAGTTACTGACAAAGTGAAATTATTGATGGGTACATCATCTGGCTCTAATATCAATCACCAGACTTCATCAAAAATGCTTCCTCCACGTCAGCAGTCACGGGTTGGAGGACTACAAACATCACTATCTCTAGTTCCTTCAGATCCTCATCTCTCTCCTGAGGAACATAGGTCAAACTCCGATAATGCTCATGAATCTCCAACTGAAAGTGCCAGTTCTCGAGAAACTTGGCCTACTGCTGATGCAATTGCTGCTAAGAAGATGGAGAATGGGAAAGCAGAGAATGATTGCCCTGAGCAGTCAGTCATTCGTCGAGTTTCCAGTGCTGATAGAATCACTCTTCAGGACATAGCAAGAGAAAGGGTTGATGTAATTGCTGAAAAGATGCATCATTTGCCTGAAGAATTCTTAGAAGAGCTGAAGAATGGACTTCGAGTTATTCTTGAGGGAGGGAATGGTTCACAGCACAGAGATGAGTTTTTTCTTTTGCAGAAGCTTGTTCAGAGTAGAAGTGATTTAACAGCCAAGACATTGATTAGAGCACACCGTGTGCAGCTTGAAATTCTTGTTGCTATAAATACTGGAATTCAGGGATTTTTGCATCCTAGCATCAGCTTATCACAAACTTCCCTCATTGAGATCTTTGTGTACAAGAGATGCAGGAACATAGCTTGCCAAAACCAGATACCTGCTGATGATTGCACCTGTGAAATATGCACAGGCAGAAATGGTTTCTGCAATCTTTGCATGTGTGTAATCTGTAGCAAGTTTGACTTTGAAGTGAATACATGTCGCTGGATTGGATGTGATTTGTGTTCTCATTGGACTCACACAGACTGTGCCATTCGTGATCAACTTATTTGCATGGGCCCTTCTGTGAAGACTGGAGCAGCACCAAGTGAAATGGTGTTCAGGTGTCAAGCATGCAATAGGACTTCAGAACTGTTGGGTTGGGTTAAAGACGTTTTCCAGCACTGTGCACCATCCTGGGATGGGGAGGCATTAATGAGGGAACTTGATTATGTTAGCAGAATCTTTCATGGGAGTAAAGATCCTCGAGGGAGGAAACTATATTGGAAGTGTGATGAGCTCAAGGATAAAATGAAGAATGGAATAGTGGAATCAAATGCAGCTTGCAGGGCAATACTGATGTTTTTCCAAGGTACTGGCTATGTGAAGCATTATAGTTTTCCCCCGGCTTATGTAATTTGTATAGGCTTTGGTTAGACATAAGACATTGAGAACAAAGTCAAGAATTTGATTGTCGAAAAGCAATAATAATGCATGAGCATGATTACTGGGGATAGTGATGATGAATAATACTTATACACTAAAGCAAGATCTATTTTGTTAAAATAGTTACTTTTTTATTATTTAACATGTGTGTAAACACATTATGTTTTCCTCATTAAAACCCAAGTTCAAACATGTGGAAGAGAATGGGGATGGGGAGTCTGCAGTTAATGAGAAGGCAGACGTCCATCAACAGAATTTGATAAAACAATTACAACTGGAATTTTCTCCTTCGTCTTTTTTTTTTTTTGTGGGGGGGGGGGGGGGGGGGGGGGATGTTGGGTTTGTTTGTGGGTATCTATATTTCAACATGTTCTAACCAATGGTTATACCTGATGAAGAGCTTGAGGTGGACTCGCTGAAGAGCCTGGAAAATGGAGAAGGTGGAAGGCTGATTGCTCCACAGGAGGCATGCAATAGAATTGCTGAAGTGGTGCAGGAGGCTATAGGAAAGATGGAAATGGTAGCGGATGAGAAGTTGAGAATGTATAAGAAGGCTCGCTTGGCTCTTGAGGCTTGTGATCGTGAATTAGCAGACAAGGCAAGGGAAGCAGCAGAACTCAAGATGGACAGGCAAAAAAAGAAATTACAGATAGAAGAACTGGAGAGAATTGTGAGGCTCAAAAATGCAGAGGCTGATATGTTCCAATTTAAGGCAACTGAGGCTAAACGAGAAGCTGAGAGGCTCCAGAGGATTGCACTGGCCAAACCAGATAAATCAGAGGAAGAATATACAAGCAATTACTTGAAACAGCGATTAAATGAGGCTGAGGCTGAGAAGCAATATCTGTATGAGAAGATCAAATTGCAGGAGAGTTCACGTGTCTCACAGAGCAGCACCGGTGCTGACCCCTCTCAGATGCTAATGTATTCTAAATTCCATGATCTGCTGTATAATGTTCCTCCTAAGGTAGACAGTCAGCCAAATGAGCGCCATCCTTTCCGATCAAATCCATGAGTACGGGTTTGGGCAATATGTTTGTCTTTCTGTATATTTAGTAACGTCATTATGTTGTTGTAAAATGAATTGAGAGTCACTGTAATCCCATTTGATTTTAAGACAGTTTAATCAGCCTTTTTACAAGATATGTTAGTAAAGGCTTAAAGCAGTTTGAAACTAGGCTTGTTCTTCCATGCAAAGTATATGTATGGATATGCTAATGTTACATTATTTGTGGCTTGGTTCTGAAATTTTTGGTGCTTATGAGTTGAGTACCGTATTTTTGACAATGACGAGCCATAGTTTGTATCTTAACCGTAGACAAAGTAAACTGATGTTTTATTATTGGTAGAACAACGCAGCAGAACTGCCAAGGAGTATAAATTCTTTGCCCTATTTCGAAAGGGACATTCTCATCTGCTTGACATTTGGAGCTGGATTTGGTACATTGTTCATTTGAATCCTTAGATTTTCCTCTGGAGCCCGGAGAAAAGGACATGAGTTATCAAATGTTAAAGCAGCACTGTTTCCAGGGCACCTTATTAGTGAGCTTAGGCACACATTGGGTGTAACGAACCTTGCATTAACAAACAAGCCTGATCTCCCGCTGTTGGTTATGCTGATCATTCTGCTTGGAATGCTAGAAGGAACCAGAGTGCCATTTGGGAAGTGTAATAGACGATTGAGCACTGGTGGTGTTGGAATTGAATGGCTGAGGGAGAAATCATGAAGATGGTCTGGAGTGATGAAGAATTGAGATAAATCTTCATCATCTGGCATGAGGAAAGTTAGATCGTTGTTTTGCAGTGACTTGGGCAAGCTGCTGAGGATTTTTAGGATGACGGCAAATCCATGCTAAGATTTGCTTCTCATGTCAGCCATGGCTGCTTGCAGGTCGGTTTGGTTGATTGCATTTGTGGACTGAGATTCACCAACTATAAAGAGCGTTAGGAGGAGTACAAATCACAAAGCCATCAGAGAAAATGAGTTTTTTTGGTTAAATGCTTTTGCTTATGTGTAATGGAATGAGATGTACCTTGGTATTTATAGCCCAGTTAATAATTCACGCTAATGTAGCCCCTCATATTTCCTTTTGTAGGTACCAACAAGCGTTGGTCATAGTGGAAGAGATTAAGTGTTATTTAAGTACTTTGTCTTAAGTTTAAGATGATGTATATATAAAAAATATTTTTAGAAGAGCTTCTTTCAATTTAGATACGACAGTAATTTAAATTTAACTTAATTTTGGATTAAGACACTTGAACAAATTTGTATCATGTGAATATCGAGTGATCTAGAATAAAATAAAATTTTCTTTTATAGGTAATTGATTGGCAGGTTCATTTTTATTATTTTATAATTTTGATCTTGAGAGGTGGTCTTATTGAATGTTACTGATCGGTAGTAGATGGACCATATAAGGTGAGAATGTGTTTCCTTTTAGATTTAGATAGCAAAATTTTCAGCCATGGAGGATAAAAAAATTAGCCATTGCTATTCTCCCATTTAGTTTTCAGACAAAATTCTCACAAAATATAACCTACCACCGTTATTAAGTAATGGTAAAACATGTGTAATGGGTCTTATCACCATCTAATAGTGAATTTATTTGTAAGAAATTTGTTTTACAAGAAGAATAATATTAATACGTCATGTCTCTCACTTTTATTTGTAAATAAAATATAATTATTGTTGAAATATAAAAAATTATATTGTGATTGCACAAAAATATTATGTACTAACAAGAATATTCATTTAAAACCAAACAAGAATTTTTGCCAAAAAAAAGTTTTAATTTTTAGTTCAAAATTTTTACCCTTATCATCTCTGATAGTTGGCCTTGGATTTTCAGCTCATGAGTCAAGACGAGTAATACATTATATAATATGTGCATAAGATTAATATTTATTATTATATTATATAAATGATAACAGCGTTTTATGAAACAGGGGCAACTGCTCTGTTTTTAGCCATTTGGTGTAATTTAACCAACAATAATGTAAATTACTTTACACTTTAATTATACAAATCACAAAAAGTAATACAAGGTTAAAAATAAGATGTTTTTTTTTTTTTGTCAATAGATGTTATTGGTTTTTGTTTTCCACACTTTTTAGTAAGTTAAAAGTGAAAATTAAAATGATTTTGTTTCCACTTTTTATTGTTCACCTTTTCTATCTTAAAATGCACATTCAGCTAGAAGAAATAGAAGAAAAGAAAATTTCAAAATCTTCTCTTGTCTGGACTGAGAGAAAACTCAAATGGAGAATAGAATATGTGAAACCAAAAAAAAGGAGAGGGATTTCAAGATTTTTTTCTCCAACTTCTTTTCTATCAAAAACTCCAAATAATAATTTCTTGTGTTTTCATTCCCCACATCCAATACATTGAGTCAAAGTTTCAAAAGATTTATGGACAGTACTTTCTTTCTCTCTCATTCTTGCAGTGGGTCATCTGATTGTGTCCTTCTATTTGAAGCCTTAATTTGAAAGCACTGTGATTTAAGATTGTAAAACATTGCTTCGACAAGTAAACGTTGCTTCCACAGTCTAATTGGAAAAATTAATACATTTAACAATTTAATTTTTTAATAAAAATTTTATAAAATCATATTTGTAAAATGAATTAAACTATGAGAAAATTCATTGATACATTTAAAGGTGTGCTTTGTGTATAACAAAAAAAAAAAAAAAGAAATAGTTGAACGAATCACATCATTCATTAATCTTAGTGTGTTTTATTCAATTTTTTTGTTTTGTTTTATTACATCCAACGCATGTTTTATAATACTTTTCAATATCAATAATCCCAAACTATATAAGAATTTTTGTCACATCACATCTTTATCAAACCAACACAACAAAGCCTTGGATTCGTTCAGCGTTCAAATATTAAAGTTGACTAAGTTGGTAGGGATATAGTCGCAAACTTGAGGACAAGCTTGCGGATTATATTCTTTCATACTCAATATATAAAACACCAATTGCAAAACCACGTCCATTTCCAAACTCATAGTTGGAAATAACCATGTCTCACGATTGGGATTTATGCACCAAACTTCTCTAAATATAATGAAGCCGACCCAGATAATGTTAATGTTCACTTTTGTTTAAGGAAGTGGTTGAGATTTTGGCTTGTGTCCAATTGTTTGGTCCATATTTTATAATTTTCATTTTCTTTTTTGATGTTTAAGTTTTGTTGAATTGATTAGTATTTAACTTGAAAGTTAAATTAGCTTAACTTAGAGATTTAAAAAGGAATATAAGACGATGTCCTGGTGTTAATTAGGTAGTGTGATGTTAGGGTTAATTTTAATCATCATAACACAAAGACAAACAGAGAGGGTTTACATATGCTTATGAGCAAGAATGTAAAAAAAAAAAAAAATTGGAATTGAATTTTAAATGCATTACGTTCCTTTTACTTGCCAAAGAATTGTAGAATAATGAAATACATACACATAAATTTTATATATAGACTATATATATTTTCATATTTTCTTTCATCATTCTTTCTTATTACTCTAAAAAATGTTAGTGGACAAAGGAGAAACATACACTTCCCTGCATACCACTAACATTTTCTGAATTTTATCAAGGCTTGGATTTCAAGTGAATCTTATTCATACCTATCAAAATTTGTTCAACATTAATATATCTCCTAAAAATGGTGCAAGTCCAACATTAATTCCCCACTCTCAATGCCCCAACCAACACATATTATTGGAGTTGATTTCGTTATTTCTGATATTTCTTAGAATTCGATATCGATATTACTTCTTTTTCTTTCACCTTATCACGTTAGCATATGCATTTCATTGTGGTATTTGCCATCTACTTTTTCTTCCGTTGTCAAATGTTAAAATTTAAGTATGAGTTTTTTTAATCAGAGAAGAATAATATGGAATAAAAAATTAATAATTATATTATTATTTTGATTTTATGTTAGCATTTATAATGTATTAATTTTTTGAAATTAGGATCATAATTGAGAAATTAGGATTTAATTATTAATTTAAGCTTAGGTATTTAGTTATTAATTTATCTTATTCTTAATTGAAATACGCATTCTACTTTAGGAGTTTTTGAGTTTTAACTTATTTTTAATTATCATTAATAATTTTAGACATTTGAGTTGCTTATTTTCTAGTGATTAAAGTTAATTATTAAATTTTGACTTACAAAAAGAATAGATCTTAGATGTCTTATTTTTTTTTATCTCATACTACATCATATTGCTTCTAAATTAATGCAACAATGCATCTGTATTCTTTTGGAGGTGTATGGATGTCTATATATGGACAAGGACCCAGCTAAACAATTAAATATAGCTACGTCATTAAAAAACTCACAACATGTTTAAAAAAAGAAAAAAAAATAGTTTAGACCAATATTTTTGTTACAAAAAGCTCATACTTAATAATATGAATTGTTAAATTTGAGTGATTTAGTATATTTAATATTGTAAATTTTAAGTTGTAGGATTAAATAAGAATAAAATTCTTGAAATAATAAGATTCTTAAAAATAAACTATTCACTAAATTTAGCTCTTTTTAAATATAAATATATTTATCTATATCTCAAAAACATTAACTTTGTTTCCAAGACATCTCTAAAAATTAATTTCCATCAAATCTGGACTAGAGAGTCCTTAGTTAATTTCCATGCATTCTTTCTGAGAAAAATTAAAAGAAAAAAAAATGGTATCTTGCAGTAGCAGATTTACAATTTTCCATGTATTTAAATAATTAGTTCACTGATCAAGAAAAAGGCAGGAAATGATGCAGCAGCTAGGTAGAATATTTTGGATGCATATTCCTTGAGAGCAATCTTCCTTGGGTGAATAATGGACATAAGTGGTGGGTCAAGGCCAACTGGACGTTTGTAATTATTGTGCCTACACATTGTTGTTTGATGTGCCCCATATTGTAAAGCACTCCCCACATGAACATAGGACTTGGTTCCAATGGAGAAATAAAAAATTAAATAAACAAACAAATAATGTGCATGGTAGTTTCCATGACTACAAGTGCAAGAAAAGTTGGGAGAGAAAGTAACAAAGCTTCCAATGCCATTATGTCAAAGTGGATTACAATGACGCATGGCCCTACAAGTTTAAACCACATATGAATTACTTTTATGATTGGAATATTTTCTCTACCTAATCACTTTCCTTTTGACACCTATAATAGGAAGGATTTTTTTTTTCTTTATTGACATCAGTTCATCAAGGATTGCTAAGGCTCACTAATGATCCAGAGACTTTTATACAGCTGAATTTTTTTATCACTATTTTTAGTTAAATTGTTTACTACTCTTTTCTTTTAGTATATTTTAAATTTTAGGGTGAGGAGAGATTTTTTCCATTTCTAACTCAAGATAGAATACTAATTTTAATGAGGATTTACAATAAAATTATGAATTATCTGCCAACAGAAATTTTCAGATTCAAACATAAATTAAGCAATTGTCATAAATGAAAAATCAATCAAATAAGCCAATTTCCATTTACAACTACTCTTTTTAACCTCAATATTAAAAAATTTATATATCTCAACAGTATATTATATATACTGTAGTCTTGATGCATATTCATTTCTAATCTTTGGGAATAAATATTTTATTATTTCATTTGCTAAAAATAGGTTTTGGCTTAAGCATATTAATGCTGGTGGCTCACATGAATGGTTTAGCGCATTGTATTCTATTGTCATATTCTAGTTGATAAAAAAAGGAATTTTTCTTTCCTGAGATGGAGAAAGATGAGGTTAAGGTGAAGATGTTTTTGAGTGGAAGGTAAAACATATGAATTTGATTCTTTTATAACTTGAAAAAGACAGACATTAATAATATTCTGTGGTTTGTAAGGAAGAAAACAATGATAAAAACAGCTAACCAGTTGACCATATAAAAAGTAGGCTTTCTGATGACTGCCATGCAACCCACGTAGTAACTAGTAAAGAAAGGTGATTTCATTTGGGGACCAGCCGAAAAACCTGTTTACATATACTGAGTATAATATCAATAATGTTTAAAGTTTATATACCCATCAATTTTTACTTGTTTAATTAACTTATTTCAAAAACAGTTGACCATTAATTACTGTTAATTAAATTGAATTAACTATACTTATTATTAACAAGCTTTTTTAGTTAATTCAAATGTAACATGGATTTAATTTTTACAAGGGTTGTGTTTGTAAGATGAGAATGGCATTAAAAAAAAAAAGCAAATAATATGTACATAGATGGCTACATTTTTATGAACTAATTCTTTTAAGGCTTTGATTGCTTGTAGTATTTACATTTTAGGTTAATTTTATTGACATAAACTGCCACTCAATTTCTAGCCAAGTCCCGCCACTCTCACTAAAATATTTATCACAAATTTCTTACAAAATGCAAGAAAAATAGTGGGAGTGGGAGTCAATTTTTTGTTTCTGGCCAAAGAATACTATCATGTGAAAACTTTTCTTAATTACCAATGCTCAAAGTTTTTGGTATTATAAAAGCATTAAAAATTCTCAATAAAAAATTTGTCATGAATTTCTCATAAAATTCGAGAAAAATAGTGACAGTGGGAGTAAATTTTCTGTTTGTAGCCAAAGAATACTATCATTTGAAAAATTTTACTAATTACCAATGCCCAAAGTTTTTGGCATTATAAAATCATTAAAAATTCCAAAAATTTACAAACTTATTGGCATTCATAATATACATGACACAACTTTTGTTAGAGATAGTTAAATTATTTTTAATTTATTTAAAAGCATAACTTAGTAATATTATTAAAAAAACACATATTTATGTCACAAATTTCAGTATCTCATTAAACAAATATTTTACAAATTCAGCGTAGCCTCAAACCAAGGGTTGGTAGTCTTGCAATAAGTGACAAATTTGATTATCAAGACATAAAACATAATAGTGGTTTCACCTTAAATTTATTGCTAGAAAGATTCTTTCTTCATTAATCATAAATAATCATTAATACCCAAAACCTTAATTAGTCCCCACTCTGTAATTAATGGTGATGATTGATCTTCAATGAAAGATACCAGAAGAAGAGCTACATACAAGGGGTTTTGTGTGCTTGTCCAACCTACGCTTAACTAATATAATATTCACCATGTAATGATAATCAATGTCATTATGCTTTTGATGGAAGTTTTTGATCAAATTGCCACTTTGTTTAGTACTATTTCTTGTTGATTCTCCATTCTTTTAAATTATTGTATATTATATTTGGTGGGTATGATATATAGCCAACATTTTATTTCCCTTGATGTCCTCATCACACCTATGTTTATATATTATCAAATGGATTTGAGGTCACACAAGAATCTTTTAACACCAAGCGCATGATAGCCAATACCCCTCAATTCAATATTGCTTATTCTTTATTTCAGTACATTTGAACAGGTTTCAGATGGATGGAAACTAGAAATATTTTAGGTTCTGTTTACTTTATTCCTTTGTTTTCTGTTTTTATTTTTAGTGAAGATAACAAATATAGTAAAAATGTATTTGTTTATAAAAAAGTAAAAATATTTTTTAAAATAAGGTAAATTTTAAAAATAATAAAAATATTTTCAATATTTTTTGCATAAAATTTTAAAAACACAAAACATAAATTGAAAATACACTTAAAAGTTTGAAATTATTATGTAAACCCCAAACACTTTTTAAAACCTTAAATTCTAAATTCTTAAACCTTAAATTCTAAATCTTAAATTCTTAGATCCTAAACCCAAAATCCAAAATTCTAAAATCTAAACCTCAAATTCTAAACTTCAAAATCTTAGATTATAAATTTTAAACCCCCTAAAAACTAAAACCTAAATCCTAATATCCTAAAATTATAAACCCTAAAATACTAAAAGCTCAAATGCTAAACCTTTAACCCCATACCTTAAATCTTAAAACCTTAAATCTTAAAATTTAAAATCTAAAAATCTTAAACCCTAAAATCTCAATCCTTGCATCCTAAAATAGTAAACTTCTAAATCCAAAAATCTTAAATCTTAAATCTTAAATCATAAATTTTAAATTCAAAACCCTAAATTTAAAACCCTCAAATTCTGAATTCTAAACCTCTAAACCTAAAACTCTAAATCCAATATCCCAAAAACTTCCATTTTAAATCCCAAAACTTCAAGTCTTAAATTTAAAATTTTAAAATCTAAAACTCAAATTTTTAACTTAAATTTTATATCTTAAAATTATATTCTAAATCTTAAATTAAATATATTTTTATTATTTTTTTAAAAATAAAATTTTAACTAATATAAATTAAATATCTATTTATTTAAAAAAATATTTTTAATAAAAATAAATCTAAATAAAAGTAAAAATAATTTTATAAATCAAACACATCTTTTTAAGTTTGTCTCACTGTATTTTCTTGCTGAAAGAGTGTGCTTGATGCATTACCTTTTTTACCCTTCCCTCTCCACGTTTCAAATTCCTATTATTCCCTCTCTGCCTCTGTCACTGACTGCGACTCTCTCTCTCTCTCACGGTTTCGCCAGAACCATCTCTTCTTCCCACTTTTTCTGAGTCTGTCTCTCTCTCTCTCAATCCGTATTCTGCACTATTAGCCAAAAACATTTAAAAATCCGTATTCTGCAGTCTATACAGTAACACAGGACGAGTACCCCGTCTTTAAACACTGACTGGTGCGGTCTTTTTCAACTCCTGCAAAAGCAAAAGAACAACGGCGAAGCAAATGTCAAAATAAACAAATAAAAGACCCGAGCTATTCGCTCCGCATAGTAATCCTGCTTTTTATTATTCTCGAATTTACGATTCTCATCATTTTAATTTTGTAATTAGAAGTTATTAGGTTCCTTTAATAATAAAAAACTAATAAAAACAGCAATACATAAAAATCAATTTTTTATTTGGTGACTTTTTTTTTTTTCTAACTTGAATTTTTGTTTGCTTTTGGTTAACCTTCCCCACAGGAGATAGATGAGATAATCATGAATCCATCCCCTATTAGCTAATGCTGCACACCAAACTGGAGAGAGGGGAAAAGAAACAAGGGACATTTCCTCTCTTTCTATCACTGATTAAGGATTTCAGTTAAATTTCAGAAAAGCAAAAATGGGTTATCTCGGCAATTACAGGATGATGGCTATTCTGTGAGATTGTTCCACTCTCGATACATGTTTCTGTTGTACAGGGCTCTGGGAGGCAGAAACGAACTATTTCAGAAAAATAACAGTTTTTCCCGTCCCATTCATAATACTCTCGGAGAAAATTGCTAAAATGACTGCTGGGATTGATTCAGCTGCTTCTGTGGTGTGATTATGACACCATGGTGCTTCACTTAAAGTTTCACGGATAGCGACAAAAGAAACTTGCTACTGGGCCAAGGAAAACAGAGATAAAAGTGCCTGGACCACTTAGTTGCGGCTAGTTCGATGGATGGCATTTTGATTGGATTATGTCGATGAATATCTCATCAAGCTTCACACTTGATGACTTTGAGAGCTGGGTTGATGCTAGATAAATTGGGTTTTCTTCAATTTTAGTTAGGAGTTGAATACACATGGTGGGGTCCTTGGAGGCTCAAAATTATGAATGTTCTGCTGAAGCTGCGGATTATCTCGAGCCTTCAAGGCGCTTTGTGAAGACAAGTAGGTGAATTGGGCAAAAATGTCCGTGAATCGAAAGTTTTCTGGCTTAAATGGCAAGCTGCCAGCAAATATGGACTCGTTAAAGGCAAATGAATCTTGGCATTGGTCTAATTGTCAGAGGAAATGCAAGAGAAGGCGATTGTTTCTCTGGTTTTTTGGTGTTGTTGCTATAGGAATTATGTGTTCTATCTTGAGTCTCAACTGTAATTCTTTGATGAGCAAGGACACAAGTTGTGATGCTTTTGAAGAGAGAGCTCGAATCTTGCTACAACATTACAATGTCAGTAAGAAGCAGCTTCATGCTTTGGCCACCTTTTTCTCCGGATCGGATCAGGTACTGTGTTATGTATCTTAACCTCCTTTCTCCAATAACGTGCACTTTGGGCTACTGATTCCAATTTCTTGGTTGCTGGCTTGAAATGTGAGCGTTGACTATAATAACTTTTGCTTAGAAACCTAAGCCGGTTTCTTCTATACTAATCGTTCTCTCTGTAGAGTTTCATTTTCACAAATGACTTCGTGGTAGATTATAAATTTTAAGTATAAAATAATGAGAAGAAGGAGGTGGCCTGAAATGCAAGAGTATAACCATACTCTTATGATGTTTTTTCGGCTCGTTTTTTCTAGGATTTGTTTATGTTGCTTTAGAACAGTTCGGTGACTCAATGTGCGGAAAACTCTCTCATATTATCTCTACGGAGATAACAGTGCATGTTACAGATAAGAATGTGGGCAGTATACAAAGTAATGTTCTTTTTCCTCTATCTCACAAGTCTATTATGCAGATTTTCTACCAGTGTATTGATGAAAGAGGACTGCAAATGCTGTTAAGCAGTGGCCTAGTTAGCTCTTCACAGTTGATGTGTCCAGAGAACGAGGAGTTCCGAAAGGAGAATAGAAGTGCTGCAGACGATGTAGAACCTATAGAGCAATGCCCAATTCTTGACAATTATGTCCGGAGAAAGTTGGAATTATCATTGCTAGAGGAAAAATCAGGATCCTTGCCTTCATACTCTGCCCATTCGTCCAATTTAATTAATCATTTTATCTGTGGAAAGGTAAAATCTTCAATATAGCTGAGGAGTTGGATATGCCATGCCTACAAGTTCCGGAGTTTAAAAGTTTAAACTGCTGATTCATTGCAAATTGTTAATGCTTTGAATTATAGTTTAATACTACTCCCATTTCCTCCTCATGAACCCATTGAAGAGGGCATATTTATGGTCATTGAACGTAGATACAAAAGCATAGTGACTGAACTTTTGGTGATTTGCTCATTATTTCCTATAAAACTTCAAATATTATGCAGCCTGGGTGAGAAAAATAATTATTAACAATGCATTATATGGATATACAGCAATTCCATTTTGTATGCACTATGTTGGATGATTTTGTATGTACAATGTCAGATGATCCATAGAATTGACTGACTAGCGACTTAACATCTGTTTTAGCTTTATAAGTGCTATGATAGATTCTTGTCTCAACTAATGAATTGGCAGAATTAGTGGGAGTGGTTACAGTACTATAAAAGCAAGAGCAATTTCAATGGTGATTAGTCATTACTGAGAATCCATTATAATTTAATTTTATTCTAATCTAACCACATTATTATAAAAAGGCATTTCTATGAATTTTAAGTGGTGAGCTTTTGTCACAGTTGCTCCAAATATTGCAATTCCAAGGTTTGCACACTCTGCCTATGATTTATGAAGCTGCGTTCTAACATGCATGCTTGTGCTATGACTGAAATTATGCAGTTAATGCATGGCCATTTGAAGAATATGCATCCATAATATCATTAATTAACTTCTTCACTTTGGCTTGCAGAAGATTGTGAAGTCATGGGTAATAGGGAACTGTGCTTTTCAGAGTTTTGGGAGTTTGTCTATTTTCAATAAAGGATGTTGGTGGGTCCTTGTTGGAATTATGATGTGCTGCAAATTATCTGGCATCTTTTTACTATGGAAGACTCAGAAGCAGAAGGTGGTTCAGCAGCGGACAGTTGATCAGCGGAAGCAACTGCGACATTCTGCCAGGGGTTCTTCAAAGGGTGCTGGGAGATGGAGGAAAAAATTTTTATTTATATATGTGTCACTTGGTATAGTTGGGTCCATCTGGTTATTCTGGCACTTATATAAGGACAGTATGGTGAGAAGACAAGAATTGCTTGCCAATATGTGCGATGAGCGAGCACGTATGCTGCAGGATCAGTTTAACGTGAGCATGAACCATGTTCATGCTCTGGCTGTTCTTGTATCCACCTTTCACCATTGTAAACAGCCATCTGCAATTGACCAGGTAGCATACTCAGACCCACTTTGTTGTGTTCTTGGGGCATATCCACATCTCTGCTTGTGAATTCCTTCCCAATTTTATGCAGACTTATGAACCTTAGATCTGTTACGGTTCTTCTAGCAGTTAGCTTATGCTTAGTGTAACTTACATAGACACCAACTGACAGATTTATGTGGCAATGCTGTCATAATGGAAAAATTACATGATTGCTTGTGTGCCAGGAAGGGCAAAAAGTGATTCCCAATCATCTTGTTGAGAGGCATGGCAGCTCCCTCTCATCTGAAGGCAAATGCATACATATATAATTAAAAAAGAAAGGGAGAGTAACAAGAAGGAAAAAGAGGGCTGAAAAAGGAGAACATGATACTGACATAACTAAACAAAAATGAAAAAGGGAAGAGTTCAGGTTATGCCATTGACCTTATGATGCTCATAAAAGCTTGAGCTAGTTAAAAATGTGAACATCAAGTTAAGCTCTTTATTTTCTTTTTTGCAATCACAAATTTTCCCTCGTAATAATACTTCCTGAGGGAATTGGGATTTTAATGAGCATTTGAATTTTAAACTTGAAATGAGCAAATGAAAATTATTAAACTTGTGAAGGAGTTTGGTTTAAGTTCCAACAAGATGCCTAAAAGAAAATTTTGTAGCCTCTCTCTGTGATTTGTTATCACATTATGGTAATGATGTCGCTGAAAATATTTTTAAAGGCAGATGTTGTATACAGGAGCTGTCAGGTTTATTTCTTTAGGAACTTCAAAGATACTTTATATCATGAATTCTATAAAAAGACTATACTACAAGCTGAGCCTTTAACTATTCCTCTTTCTTTTGGTTTTCTGATTAGGAGTCTAGGGTGTGAGCGTGTGAAGATTGTAATTGTTATTCTTGTATGGTGAAACCTCTCTATTCCATCTGTGTCCATGGACGTAGGTTACAATACCAAACCACTTATATGTCTTCTTTCCTGCAATCTATTTACAGTTGTTATTATATTAACCATCTTAAGGGAAAAAAAATGAAAGCAAAAAACTTGAACCATCTTCTGTTTTTCTGCAGAAAACATTTGGAGAATATACAGAGGAGACAGCATTTGAAAGACCTCTTACTAGTGGTGTTGCATATGCTCTGAAGGTTCTTCGCTCTGATAGGGAGCATTTTGAGAAGCAGCATGGTTGGACAATTAAGAAAATGGAAACTGAGAATGAGACACTAGTTCAAGATTGTATTCCAGAGAAGTTGGATCCTGCACCTATTCAAGAGGAATATGCACCTGTGATATTTGCTCAAGAAACTGTTTCTCATATTGTATCTATCGACATGATGTCGGGGAAGGTATGGCTTGTTGAGCTTATTGTCATCTTAATATATTTCTTTCCTACAGCAACTTTTGGGGTACTGGTTAAAATTGCCACTTTGACATTACTTTAAATATCTTACTGTAAGCATCCCATGCTATAAGGAAAAGGTCGTGCTTAGGTATCATTCAAAAGGACTTACTTTTTTTCTGTAAATTTTCTTAAGCAATCTGGTAGCATTAGAATCTTGAAGCTTTTGTTTGAATATGTGGCTAAGAGGATAAACTAAGAACTATGCATAGTGTTTTACAAAGTTTAAGTTGAATGCTTAAAGTTAAATGTTAAATTAAATTATAATTTATTACATTTAGGGATTCTACTTACTGAAATTAAAAAGACGATTCCAATCACCTCTTTTTGGCTGTATAAATAAGGTCTGATTGGCTCATTTACTGTCATCCCGGTGATGGGTCAAAAAGAGATAGAATTACTAGCAATTAGTTGTAGAGCCTTTCATTAAATTCCTCATTTATCTGGTTATCTATTTAAAAAAAGAAATTATTGCCATTGTATTATAGGAAGACCGTGAGAATATCTTGCGAGCAAGAGCATCTGGAAAGGGAGTGCTGACATCTCCTTTTAAACTACTGAAGTCCAATAACCTAGGTGTTGTACTTACATTTGCTGTCTATAACATTAATCTTTGCTCAGATGCTACACCAGAGCAGCGTATTGAGGCTACTGTGGGGTAATTTCATCTTTTTACAGATTTCCTTACCTGCCAAGATTGACTGTCTACTTAATTGTTATTGTATATATTACATTTCTTCTTATAAACTCTGTGATTTGTGTATTATTACCTATATATTGGAAGATATCTGGGCGCATCATTTGATGTTCCATCACTGGTGGACAAACTTCTGCACCAACTTGCCAGCAAGCAAACCATTGTTGTGAATGTCTATGACACAACTAATGCATCTGCCCCCATCACCATGTATGGTACTGATGTTGCTGATACTGGCCTTCTGCATATTAGTAGCCTAGATTTTGGGGATCCACTACGGAAACATGAGATGCATTGCAGGTTTGCTCTCACCAGAAATTGTGTTAGTTCCAAAGACCTGGAATCTCATATTAACACAATTCCAATATTCTTGTCCTGTTTTATTTTTCAGGTTCAAGCAGAGGCCACCATTACCATGGACCGCAATCAATGCATCAGTGGCAGTACTTGTCATTACCTTGCTTGTTGGTCATATCTTTTATGCAGCAATAAATCGAATAGCAAAAGTGGAGGATGACTATTGTGAAATGAGGGAGCTCAAAGCTCGGGCTGAGGCTGCAGATGTGGCAAAATCTCAGGTAAATTACATTTCTAGGATAATTTTTTTTGCCATCCAATATAGTTGTTAGCGGGATGGCATCTTGGTTTGTGATCTCTTATAGAAGTATTTATTTGAAACTAATGTTTCTGTGATTTCCCCTGTTGTAGTTTCTTGCAACGGTTTCACATGAGATAAGAACCCCAATGAATGGTGTTTTAGGTAATTGAAAGTGTTTGATGTTACATAGATACTTCCTCACTTCTCAGGACTAGGTAACAAATGATTGTTTCTATCATTCTCCAGGTATGCTGCAAATGTTGATGGACACTGACCTAGATGAAAGCCAGATGGATTATGCCCAGACTGCTCATCGGAGTGGTAAAGATCTTATATTGGTGATAAATGAGGTTCTTGATCAGGCTAAGATTGAGGCAGGCAAGCTTGAACTTGAAGCTGTAGCTTTTGACCCACGTGCTGTTCTAGATGAAGTTTTATCCCTTTTCTCAGGAAAATCAAATGAAAAAGGAATCGAGGTGAAATTCATTTTTTCTGCTATGTTATTTTTCATTTCTTCTATGATAGTTGGATGCTAATTTTTAAATCATTCTCTATTCTTTTGGGTGAGTGCAGTTGGCTGTTTACGTATCCAATCAGGTGCCCGAAGTTGTTATTGGTGATCCTAAACGATTCCTACAGATAATTACCAATCTTGTTGGGAATTCACTTAAGGTTGGTTATATTTCTTGCAGAATTTTTGTCTAACGCATTCCATCCTTCCCATAGAATCATGTGATGCTAGAAGTATCTTTTATATCTAGATGACATCATTTTTTTATTTTACCCCCTCAAATGATATTGCTTGTGAAATCTGGCCTACCATGCCACCTACCTACAACATTAATTAATCAATTTGATCTTTAGAACCATGCCTTTTTGAAAGTGTTTGGTTCCCTTTTCTTGTCCTGCTTGAGGCATTAAAGCAATAGCATATGAAATAAAGCTGCTTAAACCATTATCCTGGGCATGCTGTTTTCATCCACTGTTTCTTACATGATATCCCATTTTGAGTTCTCGTAAGTGGCTCTTGCAATGATCTATCCCTCTTTCTCCTTAGACTTTAAAGATAATAGTACATAACTTTATGAAATCGATATATTCTTTATAAACCTTCAAAGTTTAAATAACTATTGTTGTTTCATTATTGTGAATCATTAGTTACTTTTTTAATTTCAGTTCACCAATGATAAAGGACATGTCTTTGTCTCAGTTCATCTGGCAAGTGAAGTTAAAGGCCAACTTCATAATATGGATGCAGTACTGAGACATGGCTTAATCCTGGATCAGGACATGTCAGACGGAACTTATAATACGTTGAGTGGGTTTCCTGTTGTCAAAAGATGGAAAAGCTGGGCAAATTTCGGAAAGTTAAGCATCATAAATCTAATAGATGAGCCTGAGTTGATACAATTATTGGTAACAGTTGAGGATACGGGTATTGGAATTCCTTTGGATGCACAAAGCCGGATATTTACACCTTTTATGCAGGCTGATAGTTCCACATCTCGAACATATGGTGGGACTGGAATAGGGCTAAGCATCAGTAGATGTCTAGTTGACCTCATGGGAGGAGAAATTGGATTTGTAAGTGAACCTGGAATTGGCAGTACTTTTTCATTTACTGGAACTTTCAGGAAAGGAGAAACCACATCTCCGGATGCAAAGTGGCTCCAGAACAATCCTTTTGAGCTCCAAGGATTGAGAGCATTAGTAGTGGATAGAAGAAAAATGCGCGCCGAGGTCACGAGATATTATCTGCAAAGGTTGGGAATGTCTGTGGATGTAACGTTTAGCCTGAAATTGGCACACTCTTGTCTATCTCTATCCAATGCATGCAACACAAGGTAATATTCCATTTTGGCCGCTGAAATTAATCATCCATGTCACCTGTATGCACAACAACCCCATAAAAAGAAGATTATAGAACTACCCAAAGAAATTACAAGATTATTGCTTTAAAGGCACCTTGTAAGGCAGCCATAGGAAATGTATTTGTACTAATCAATTACTAAATAAGCACAATTATGGAATATAGATTATCTGTATCACATGAAAATGGTGAAAGAAGAAAATGGGCTAAAGGCACAATTAGACTAGGAACATTTTGTTCAAACTGGCCCGATCATCAGTGTGTGCATGTTTTATATAAAAAGAAGGAAAATTGCACATTCTTCTCCTAATGGTTAAACTAGGAAATTTATAAACCTATTGTTCATACTTCATAGCATCAACTGGATATTCTGAACCATTTTACTACGTTCTAGGATCATCAAGACAATGTCTGTTTCCTCAATCAATGGCGATAATTGCTTGAGTTAAAAGGTAGTTACTTCAAGATGCACAAGTCAGAGCCTTGCAATGAACATGTGGAAAGAGTGTGGTTAAATTTGTATTACCTCAAAGTATACATGAAAGCTTTTTATTTGAGGAAAACATATAATTGGTCATTTAAAACAATTACACCGGTAAATTGGTTTTTATATTACTCATCATTACTCCTTTTATTTTATTTTCTTTTATTTTTCCAGCGTGTCTACACAGTTGGCCATGATTCTTATTGACAAGGATGTTTGGGATAAGGAAAGTAGTATTTTATATGCGATCAAGAAACAAAGGCAGAAAGGCGTTAAGGGAGACATAGTGAATAATCCGAAGATTTTTCTCTTGGCCACCCACCTGAGCTCCAAAGAACGTGATGAGCTCAAATCTGTTGGTGTTGTAGATGATATATTAATGAAACCTCTTTGGCTTAGTGTTTTGATTAGCTGCTACAGAGAAGCCCTTGGAAGTGAAAAAAGGCAATTTTATAAAAGGAAAGCATCAAATCTTGGAAATCTGTTAAGACAAAAACAAATATTGGTGGTTGACGATAATGCTGTGAACCGAAAAGTTGCAGAAGGTGTTCTGCAGAAATATGAGGCAATAGTTACCTGTGTAGAGAGTGGCAGGGCTGCTCTGAATATGCTTAAGCCACCACATAATTTTGATGCTTGTTTCATGGATCTTCAAATGCCAGAAATGGATGGGTAAGGGATCTACCGATATTAATATTTTCTAGTCAGTTTTTTATTCTTCAAACACATATTGGGGCATTGTAGTTGCCTATCACAGTCGAACCAGGGACAACAATCTGGTCCAGTAAGTTTTTTGTTACTGTAATAATACATGTAACTTACTGAATGATGAATTAAAAATAACATGCAAATAATGAACCTATTACTTATTTGTATTTTCAAATTGGCTACTATCTAGAACACTGAACTATGACTTTCCCACCCAGATCTTATGGCTGCATTATTTACCTGTGAACCTATCTACCTAGTCTTTAACATAGAAGTAAATGCTAAGATGAAAACCTGATGTAATTATGCTCTGCCCTTGTACTGACATATTTATTTAGCCAATTGGTTCAGTGTATAATTATCTGTGTTAATTGTTAAGCTGTGCCAGATGTTGAGTATATTTTCTGTAAGCAACTTAACAATTCTGCATGCTTATCTTGATGGGATCTTGCAGAGCAATATAGTAAAATTATCTCTCTTTGACCTAAACGAGTAATTTGAGCTTGAACTGTTGAAAAGATAATATTTATATTGATAAAAACTTTATTTTTACCTCTGATTGAGAAATTGTGTGAAGATATAATTGGACTTCTGTTGATATTGCATGCATGAAGTGGTCAGTTGGCTTATGTGAGAAATTTAGATTACAAATGCTGTTGTGGATAGATATCTGTAGGCCCTGCTGTGAAGGGAAGTTAGTTAAGAGAGGGTGAGGTCTCAATGGATGGGTGACATGAGAGGACAGAAGAAGTAGGCTCGTGAGGGGAAGGAACGGATCATGGTGTATTCTATTAGTAAGTTGAGAGTAGGAGCTTATGCTCTGGGATAACCTCTACTGCCCAGGGAACAAGCCCTGATCCCAGAGCGTAAGCCCGTGCTCTCAACTTCACTAAAAGAATACATAGTGATCCCCCCTCCCTTCCCCCCCCCCCCCCCCCCCCCCCCCTCTCCCACCACCCAAAACGAAAAAAAAAAAAAAAAATCACCACAAAAGCCTCTCACGTCACCCATCTACTAAGACCTCACCCTCTTATAACTAACTTCCCTAATTTCCTTTTTTACCCCAGGGCCTACCAAAATCATAAAATTTTACAAAGCAAGAGTACTGACAGTTATATTTTACAAATATTGTCCTCATGCTGATTGATACAGATTTGAAGTGACAAGGAAAATACGTAGTCTGGAGAGTGAAGTAAATGAGAAAATTGCATGTGGTGAAGAATCAGGAGAGATGTTTGGTAATGTGGCTCATTGGCACACACCAATATTGGCTATGACAGCTGATGCAACTCAAGCTTCAAATGAAGAGTGCAGCAAGTGTGGAATGGATGACTATGTGTCAAAGCCATTTGAAGAAGAGCAGCTCTATAGGGCAGTGGCACGTTTCTTCAGGTCCTATTCATAGAGTGGAAGTACTATGTTTATAATCTTTGATTTTTAGTGCAGGCAACCTGTGGACTGACCTCTGACATATAGTATGTCTTCCACCCACGACATACTTCAACTATCAATAGCTAGAGCTAGCAGATGGATTCATTTCAGCTAAATTCTCTCAGCATTTGCTAATAGTTGCACACACCCTAACCGATGTATTTCTAGATGGGAAATGCATGCAGCATCAAATTTACGAATTTGGCATCATGGATTTCAGCTACGGCCTTGCTTATTGCTATAGTAAGTGCTGCAGTTCATCATCGCTGTATTTTTATATTAAATGAGCATGCTATAAATTTCAAAATGAGTGAACTACTGTTGGTCCTTGAAAGGTAACATATTTCTCAATTTGGTCCTTCTACTTTTAATTTTCTCTATGAATCGTTTAATGTTCTAATTTCTTTTCTATTTGTTCCTCCAGTACGCCTCCATAGTGCTGAATTTGAAGCATTTAGGGTGTATGGAATCACCGAATTGAATCAAATTACTACATTTTGACTATTTAAGTTAAACTTTTCAAAGTATAAGGATCAAATTGATAGATGGGCTATCATTTCGGTACCCACTGATATGTTTTACCTGTGGCTGCACTAATGTTTCACTCCATACCTATTGATGGAATCTAATTATTTATTGGCCCCCCTTTTCCTATCAGAGATTTAAAAGATTTTATTTATCAATGCTTCCTTGTAATTTATAAATATTTTCTCAGGAAGTTGATCCGAATGCAGTTAATAATCAAGAGCCACGACCAAACGAAAAGCTTGGAGCTTAGTCAGTTTGATATCGTCCACTCTACTTAGTGTTTCACTCAATGAAGGTCAAGGGGAGGTCAACATGGGACTGGTGGCATTTTTTATATGTACATAACACTTTTTGGTTCCCTCTTCTGTATGTCTTTCCTATTACTTTTTTGTATATTATATCATTGGAGCAGTAGGATATGATAAAATGTTATGATGACAACGTTAATTCATTCTTTTGGGGCCAAAACGAAAGAAAATACGAGTACTTTGACCTCAAGAATTTTGTAAGGCACCTGTAAAGCTAAATTGTTACATATATATTGATATAGTCAAATGTATATGAATTTTTTCTTGGGTGTTTATCTTGTAGCTCAAGTGGTAGAATTTTCAGTGCATTTTCAATTGGTTATAGATTTTTAAAGGCTAAAATGTGCGCTTTATTATAGTTGATAACAGAAACACAAGAAGCAAGGCTGCAGATTTCGTTGGATATGGTGCAGCAGAAGTGCAGAACATGAGGACTACTAATGCACTAGGAATTTTATCCATTAAAAAAATGTCCATAAAGAAACAGGGAGGAAAGACACGAAGAGTAGAAGGAAAGGAAATGAGACACATGATCGCATTGTCATCAAGAAGACAAAGTGAATCCTTGTTGAGTTGGAAAGACACTAATCAAAGAAAAAGCTCATAATGGCTTTTTGTTTTCCGGTATTTTTTCTGTTCTGATGTAGCATGTGACCATTGTATGGCTGTAAATGTAAAATTAGGAAGAGTGGCATCAGAGATATAATTCTGTTTTGTTAAAGCTCAATTCGTTTTTTGTAGGCACCAACTGTGGTCACCTGAACCCGTCAATAAGACATCGTGTCTTTTAGCCGACTTTCAATCCGATCCTTCCTAATCCACTTGCAAGGAAATATAAAATTGTTGCAAATGCCAAGAAACCCCTAACTTCGTGGTCCTGAATTTCTTTCATTATATACGTAACGAAATTGCCTGTGTCTAGGCCATACCATAGGAGTTTGTCAGCTAAAACTCTCTGCTTCTCACTCTTTCGAAAATGGCAATATTGCTGCTGAAGTTAATGCTTCCCCTGCTGTTTCTGTCCACGATTTCACCAAAACCTCGGTAAATAGAAGCCGACCTATTACAGAAAATAACAAATAATTTCATTTCAGCTATTTACTACATATGTTATGTTTTGGCAATCCAACCCTCATACAGCAGTAAAACAATTCACTCCAAAAATGTAACGTCATTATGTCAAATGTGCTTAGCTTTTTTGTTCTTCTGAATAACTAACTATTCCAAAAGCTTAACTGGCTTACTTGACAGTTCCTATGTGTGTTTTTGCTGTGTAATGTTGATCTCAATGCATGCAGTGTATGCTGAATTTGAGCACTGGTGTATCGCCGATGAGCAGACTCCAGATGAAGTGCTGCAGGCAGCCCTGGATTGGGCATGTGGGAGGGGAGGAGCAGATTGTAGTAAAATTCAAGAGAACCAACCTTGCTATTTGCCAAATACTGTAAGAGACCATGCTTCTTACGCCTTCAACAGCTGCTTTCAGAAGTTCAAGCACAGTGGTGGATCTTGCTACTACAGAGGTGCGGCCCTGATGACAGAACTAGATCCTAGTGAGTGTTAAACAATTCCTGACAACTACTCTCTGCCTTTTGTGTTTTGTTTCAAGTGATGGTCACATGGCATTGTATGCTAAAGGAAACTTGTCCATGTGCATATAAAAAGGTAACGTAAGCCATGTGAGATTGGAACGAAAAGTTGAAAATATATTAAAATAATAAATTACGCTTGAATTGTGCCAGCAAAAGAGGAAAATGAAATTTTAAAAATAGTAACTTGGAAAACAAGTGCACGAGAAGCAGTCCACGTTGGTAGAAGTTAAGTATTTTATAGTTGTGCTATTCTTCTAAATAAAATTATATTAAATTCTTGTATAAAAAATTTTAAATTATCAAATTTATTATATTGTACAGATTAAATTATAAACTCAAAAAATTCAATAAATTAAGATTGAGTTTATTACAATTTAGTAAACAAGAGTTTGTTAGGCTAAACTTTTTGTATATATCTTACTTTGTAGCTTGTAAGTTATTTGTAGTAAATAATGATAGTTGCACAGATTGTGTAGTACTTTTGCATAATAAAACTACACGAGAAAAAGTTGAGTGAGGTTCAATTTGTTATCCAACACCTTTTAAAAGGTTGGGTGAGTTAATGAAAATATTACCCTCTTTAGACTGTAATCAATCTATGTTGGAGAGTTACTCAAAGTACAAGCAAGCAAGTACTGGACTTTCTATTATATAATAATGACTAGTTTAGGCTTTAATTTAAAAAAAAAAAAAAAAAAGAGGCATTAAGAAACTAACCCATGATTGAATAAAAAGATTTTGATACCATATCGTCAATCAATTAATTCAAAAGTTTAAGTTTACAAGTAGAGATAATTTTTATATTTAACAAATACTAATGATAAAGGGCAATTACGCTACTATTAAGTTAAAGGACCTTAACGTTGAAGGTCAAGTCATCATGTTAAGATTTAATTACAAGTCACTTTTTCTTGTCTGTTTGATCCTGTAAGATCTTTATAATCAGTGACGGCATGATGTTTGCATGTAGGTCATGGTTCTTGCCAATATGACTTCATTTCCTGATGAAAATTGAAGACTTGAAATGCCTCCAGCAGGGCTATTTCTCAACTTCACCTTTTTAAAATTTTTTTATCATTACTATTATCTTTTCTGGTCATCAAAATCCAATCAATTGTAGCTACTCATCCCTTTACATTGAACTGAAGTCTTGCATAGCAGATGATCTTAAGCTGAAGGCTGAGAAAGTCATCAAACTGTGTCCTGTAAACTGGCTTAAAAGCCTACAGAACTAAAGTGATCTCCGTATTCTACATTGATCTATGAGTTTCACCCCAAGATGAAAAATCGTTAGAAACTGTCTTTTCCTTGTTGGATATCAAAGATTGGTTTGGGTAGCGGTAATTATAGTATCTTCCTGGAAATTTGGGGGTTCTGTTTTAAAAATTTTGAAACTGAGAAAGATGAAATGGTATCATTTCTTCACTAAAACCAGTTGGGAACAAATGCTGTTCTCAAGAACTTACTGAATCTAAACACCGAATGATTTATGTCTTATTGGTTGTTTATTTTTTTTTCTTCTTTTCTGGTATGCATATGTAAAATAGTGGAATAAAGATCTGATTGTCATTGTTGTATGTATATGTAAAATGGGCCTCAAATGTCATAGCAGTAAGGCTCAGCAGACACAGAGCAATGGGCTTCTGTATTGGACACAAGGCCATGTAAGTTGACGTTTTCTTTTAAAAAAATTCTACTCCCACTTTATGAGATACACATTAGTGTCACAAACAGTAAATAAAGGGCAATACTTATTAAATAGTGACCATTCTTTATTTATTGTTTTGTAAAATTTTTATAGGTTTCTTTGTGAGGAAATTATCAGGTTGTTTCTTTTTTTTTATAAATTAGGCTCATGAAGGCACGAAACGAATCCCCAAAGTTACTCCAAAAGAAGTAAATATAACGCTAAAATATTGTTGTTAACTTTGAAATTTTGTTTCTCTCTTTGTTGACTTGAAGTGGTTTGTCCAATATTGTAGGAACCACAGATTTAGAAGCTAGCCCTGCAACATGCAAGAGTCAACTTGAATATGATTTGGATGGTTAATTATTCTACGGTCATTGGTTTTGAATAGGAAAGTAACAATGTTTTTCCATGGAAGTCAATTCCTTGGTGGGATTATAATTGAACAAAGCAGACAAGACATTCTGACTGAGACATTATAGAGATTCTAGATGGAAAACAAAATAGCATGCATAATTGAATGTATGTCAAGGTCAAGCATTTTCCTTTGAAAATTTATGTTTGAGAATTATAAGTGGAAGAAATTGACTCAAAAGCAGCTGTGATTACCAAGCTCAAAATCTGTAATCATGGTTGAGAAAATGAGATTGAATTAATCTTCATCTAACACACCAATTGCAGGACTATGAGATTTCACCAGAATTTGGAAGTACAATTAAAGACTTGACAAGCAAAATTCTATTTGGTCTGTTATCAAATTTCTTTAGTTGGTAAATTCCCGGTTTACTATGTGTTGGTGATATACTGATAATTGATTTTTTGGTAAATGAGTTGAATTGGCAAGCTAGCCTGATTTAGCTGCAATGTTTGAGAGGAATTAATGAAGCTAACCTAAGATAACTCGTCCAATTAAAAGATTTTGCAATGGAAGATGGTTGCATCCTAAATTATCTTGAAGCAAGTTAGATACTTAAGATTTAATCCAAAAGTTGTTCTTATTAGAAGAGATTTATCATTTAACTCTCCTTTTAAACAAGAATTAGTTTCATTTGAAGGTTGAGAAAACTTCATAAAAATTCAAAAAAAAAAAAAATTTACTGTCTAGTTGGTATCCTTAATAATGTAGTAGTACTTAGTTGTTGCCTTGAAGCTTTCCTCTTTGAAAATTCTAGGTTCAAACTTAGAATGTTATATATATATATATATATATATATATATATATATATATATATATATATATATATATATATATATTAAGTGATTTGTTACTTTCTTAATCACAAAAAATTACAATGTACCATAAAGTGTCCCTACCAAAATGCTCACAAAACTCAGTTTACTAAATTATAATTAGATTGTTACCTTTTATCAATATTGGATGTCAACTAATTAAGCCTATAATATGTTTCTGTTGAGGGAATAAACAATTAGAGTTGTTGGATGGACGAAAGGAAAAAAGATGGTACTGTCGACAACCTTTCAAAAGAAGCACATGTTTTTACAAGCAGCTTGAAGTGGAGCCACATGCATTAACAACTTGCTACTTTAAAAATATGAACAGAGATTTAGATCAATCTGAAAAGGGCGAAGTTTATCATAAAATCTCAACTGGAAACAACTCAGCTGCTGCACTGCACGCTTGGCAAACTGCATTTGCCGCGCCAGGAACAAATCAAATATTGTGGAGCCCAAAATATTGAAGCAGAGAATTCGAAGAAATTGTTCCAAAACCAAAGATAGACACTTGTGCCAAGAGGGACCCATGTGTGACAAAAAATATGGAACAGAAATTGTTATTGAAGACCCTTTGAAGTCTACGATGACTTCACCTTTGGTAACCGATAAGAAGAGGACAATTTCTGCAGACGAAAGGGCAAGGAAATTAATGAAATCAATCTCCCAAAAGCCCTAACAATTCGGTGTGATGACAAGGAAATTGCATACAAAAGTCAAGCTCTATCATCACGGCTTTCTGTTTTGTCATATGCTTTTGGGACTTCGTAAAATTTTGCACATAAATTTGACCAAGCAAAACTTAGTGTTGCATAGCCGAATGCAATCAGAGAGTGTATGTGTACGAAACATTGGGAAGTCAGCCCTTTTGGAGTTGAAGCCCAATTCTGGGAACTAGGGAGTGGGGGACAAACACCCTTCAGGCACCCCTACATTATGCCTAAAAGGTATGCAATTTACAGGAGTTTGCTTCAGAAAGTGCTACTGCTTGTGCATACTAGGGACAAACTTTTGATCTTTGATTAGAATTTTAGGCAATGACTTATCTTCAAATGCTCGTGATTTTGCTAAGGTTATGCATTTTGGTTAATCATTGAAGGAGTGGACCATAGGCAAGAGTTACCCTACTCACATAAAGTCGGATTTACACAAGTCTAAAAGAATTTCATGACAAAATAAATTTCATGACAAGGACAACGCTGGTACAAAATAAATTTCATGACAAATTTTGTGAGTTGTCACGCATGTTTTTCAAGAGACTTCATTGAATCTAACTTTGTGAGAGTAATATAACTTTTTATTAAAATGTGTAACTGTGCAGTGTATGCATCTATGTTTAAACCTACGAATACGTGAATTTATACCAGAATTAAGAATTGGTCTCGACATCAACTGCTGACATAACCTCAGACGCAAACCGCAAGTCATCTCTAGAATCATATTCTGCCCAATTGAAACTCAAAATTAAATTAATTAAATGAGAGAATAGAGGTCATTTTCGCTTTAGCTAAAAGCTAGATCTCACACAATGGAAGGCACGCACGAGAATAAGCACAAAACTCCAAAGGGGGCAATTGAAGATAAGGGTGTGGGCCATGAGGGACACCCACTTTCAAGGGGACAAAGTAGCACAAAGATTCCTTGTCCTAGTTTAGTTCTTTGCCACATTTGATTCCACAAATATATTTAACGAGGGAGAATCACTTACAAGATTACATCAAATGGATGGATTATTATATGCCAAAGCAAGCAAGCTCTGTCATCTTCAAGAATGCATGTTTACTAAGTTATCATGTCACTTCACATAAAATCTTGTTTTAATCAAATGAAGTCCTCCAACTTTTCATTAATTTAAGATCCTTCTAGAAAAATCGATCTGGTATTTTATTCAGTTCATCTTTTAACATTTCAAGAATAACATCATCTTGGTATCCTATAAGAGCACGCGCATAAAGTGAAATATATGGTGGATCAAAATAAATAATTTTGCTAAGACCAATAGAGGAACAAAAGCAGAGACATGGGTTGCCAATTTGAATTGCTTGATTTTCTTTTATACTGATTTTAGTGATTTTTTTCTACAATTTGATATATAAATTTCACTTTTTTTTTCTATATTAATTCTGTATTTATCTCTCTTTTATTATATACTTTGACTTTCTTTAAAAAAGTTAGGGAATTTGGATCCTATCTCTTTTGTTTGTGTTTTATATTCATTTCCTTCTAAATTATTGATTTTCATTTTAAATGTGTAGCTTAAATAATGTAATAATGTGCATCCGAAGTCAATTAAAGAGAATAAACGACATTTATAAATGAACTTATGCCGTTCAAAAGGTTGAACATGTTTCCTATGTCCCTAACTTGATAGTCAAATTAGTCCCATTCTTCTATAGTTTATAGGACTAGAAAACAAAATTTTTGACAAAACACACCAAAAACCTATTGAAAACATGAATGTTCCCACTAATTTTACATAAACTGCTATAAATTCTTTATGGTTTTTTTTTGGTTTATAATTTATCAATAATTATATTAATATTCAATTTATAAGCCTGCCTTAACCTCATTACATATTAATTGTTTTGATATTTAAAATGAGACAGTTGGCTACGCTACTACTCTTGATGAAAAAATTACAAATCTATTAAGCAAGCCAAGAGGCTTTGGTTGAGAGAGGACTCAAATCCCATCTCAAACAGAGTCGAGTTGCTCTTGATGATCATTTAACCAATCCCTTTAGGGCACCTACCAATTGATTTGGATAATTAGAATATTATATTAGACAACATTAACTTTCTAAGAAGGTGCACTATCCAATAATGTAAATTATAGATAAAATAATGACAATTTAAATCAAGAGGTAAACTATTTAGAGGCCAAGAGATGCCAAATGGATATTTTAGAGATGGATTCAATGGATGATGAAAAAGGGTGAGTGCAATAAGTGCAAGTGTGCAACAAGCAAAATTATATAAAAGACATAAATAAATATAATTAATTATAAAATAAAAATTGGGTTAATAATTGTGTAGTTGAAAAGGTGAAGGGCAGGCACGTTAGCTGAAGTGTAAGGCACTACTTCCAACGTCATTGAAGCCTTTATTCCAAGGTTCTCCCTCATCTTAATGCTGCGCGTGGGTCCCTGTCCCGGGGTAGAACAAGTAGAGCCGGACTTTTATGAAAGAATAAAAGAGAAAAAAAAAATTTAATTTAGTTTAAATAATTTTTTAATTAATTTTATATTTTTAAAATTTATATATATTTTTTACATTTTCATGTGCTACACACTTTATTGTTAGTTATTAACGGTAAAAAATTTGGATCCGTTAGAATGATTATGTAATTCAATATATTTTACATGTAATTATTTATATTTTTTGTTAAAATTATGAAATATTTTGACTTTTTAAATGAAATTAATCTTTATCCAATATAAAATAAAGTAATTTTATTTTAACCTTAACAAATATTTTAAAATTAAATTTTAAATATATGTCATACCTTAAAATAATTTAAAATATAACTCATTTTATTATGTTTGTCCCTTAAAATTTATTTAAATTATTATTGTACAAATTTATCCATTTACAAAATTTAGGTGAGCAAGATATTTTAATACATGGATGATTTCAAACAAGTATTTATAACACATGCTATATGAACTCAGATAATTTAGCTTTAAAAAAGCAAGTGGCACCGAGAGGCCACCATGTTTGAGTGGGCGTGCAAGTGTGATTTTGATTTGTTGACCATGATGATCAATTTAGCTAACCCTTAATCAATTCATTTGCAAACCCAAGCTCAGCTCAACCATTATTGTGCAATAATTGAACATTCACACCAATCTAATTATGATCTTAGTTCAACTTGCTTTTCAATCAGAACAGGTTTTCAATCACTTAAAAATCGATCAGATCAGACAGAATATATGCTAGTTGAGAAGTTTAATAAAACATTTCACTCGTACAATGATTAATTTAGATAAATGATTTTGTGATGTCATTAATGATAACCCTTTGCTTTTTTATCATGTTTGACTAACTTTCAAAATTGATGTCGAAAATATAGAAATGTTATTGATATGTACGCTCTCACATTTAAATATAAATTTTAAAATATAAAAAATAAAAAATATATAATTTGTATATAAAATACATTTATATACATAAAAATTACTTTAGAAAATATTAAACAAAGCAAATTTTGTTAAGGTGGAAGCAGCAACGTATTTGTTTCACACAAATTAGTGCAAAATTTGTTATTATTCTGTCCACAAGAGGAAAATATATTAAAATAAATGGTTATTTTGATATGTCTTCAGCCAGCTACCTCATTTATGTTATCTTAGTTTTAATTAGTGTGGGTGGCAGTTGTGAGATTTGGATGGCAACCTTATCTATAAAATTTAAATACTCACAAACTTATCTAAGTTTTAATAATAAAATAATATTTTTAAATTGTGTAAAGTTTTGTGTAGTTTTAATTTTTATTGTATTTATTAAAAAATTAAAAAATTTATATAAATTATTAATATTATAATTTTTAAATTAAATTTTATTAAATATTTGTTTAAAAAATTTAAAGTTATTAAAATTATTAAATTTTATATATTAAATAGTAAAATTTAAAAAATTTAATCTCACTTATCAAGTGAAAAAAAACTTTTCGATCAATTGTACGTAGTTATGAATTTAAGAATTTTAAAATTTCGTAACAATACAAAAAAAATGATGTAATCATTATTCTGTTTTTTTTTTTGTTTTTGGTATTTCCCAAGTGTTACTCAAATGTCCACGACTACATGCGTGTCAAGGGTACTTTCGTCCTTGCATGTAAGGAAACTTGCCACCAAGCATCGGACCGGATAGACACTTGTTCTCGATGGCTGCTATGTAGTTTCTGAAGTAATGGAAGGGCAAATTCATGGCCACTATTTTATATGCCGCAGGCAGTTTTCCTTCGTCACTGCTAGAGTACTCTCACCTCCCCATCATCCTCCTTCTTCTGTCTCTCCTACGCGCATGCACAGAGGTTCTGATCCGCAGTGATTCTCTAAACCATCAATTTCTCAAAGGAAGGTGAGAAACTGATTAGTTCTCGAGACCCATATTCTTTTCAAACTAAAGCCATTTTTTTTCCCTTCCAATTTGGCCTCTTTTGTTTTCCATGGATGTACAGGTGTGTTTGAGTGGGTGCTTTTCTGGTAAAATTTGAGCACTGGGCCTTATTTCGTTGTGATTCTGATTTTCCTACAAATGGGTGGGTGATTTATATTATATTAATTTATCGTTCTTGTCTGTGAATCCTTTCAGTTCTGGTTTCAGCATTTCTGTTTGTGAGGTGAGAATGAACCTTGAACTACTTTCCCAAAATGGCTTTGGCTGGAATGTCACTTTGCCTTGTTTTATCAGTAATTTATCCTCAATGAACACTTTATGTAATGCGGTGTAAGATTTGATGCCAGTTTCTGTTAATGGGGAGATATGCAGTTACAATTTTGTCTTTATAAACTTGGATTTGAGCTTATGAAGGTAACAAAAGCCAAGAATTTTTGGGTTTCTTCATGAAACTAATAAGAAAACTATTTCCTATATGTTGTTGCTGCTTTTGTGATTTATGCATATATTTCGACTGACACTCGAAGCTTTCTCCTTTTCAGCTTAGCTAACTATGAAATTGAAGAAAAAGAAAAGAAAAAGACTGAATGATGTAGAATTGAAACTTTGTCTATCAGTATTTTACAAATATCGTCTCTCTATATTCGATTTGGTGAAACATTTGGTTCAGAATCTTTCTGTATATGTATTGTCAATTGCATCACAAAATGTGTAAATCCTTCGCTTCTTAAAATCATTTTTGTTCAAATTTAATCCTATAAAATATTATATACAGAACGTTTTGCTATCTTTCCTGTCTCCAAATTCCTAGTAATTTTGCTTCAGGACAGTGCTGTGCTGATACTAGAACTAGATAATACAAAGATATCTGATCTTCCGTATTTGTTTTGTTTCATGGAAATCTGAGTTTTATATTCAGTTGATTTCCAATTTCTAATTATTCTAAAAATTTCTAGAGATTTTTCTTTCTTACACTCACTCACTCTCTGTCTTTCCTTTTTTATTAATTTTTTTTTCTTTTTGTCAAGAAAATCACAATTATGTTGAATTAACCATTTCTGTAGTTTCCTGGAGTTTTCTTTCTGTGAATTTAATTTCTCTTTATTCTTTTGTCCTAATCAAATAAACAGAGAAGGGGCCTTTGACTTGGACTGTGGGTCAAGTTGCTAATTTTACACGGAAGAACGGAAAAATGAGAGGTAGACTAATCGTAACACTAACTTTGAACTGACTCAATCAGAGCGCCTTCTTTTAAGAGATGTGAAAATGCTCTGTCTTCGCATTCAGTTTCCTATTAACAAAAATTTCAGCTTCAGCTTTTTGTCTCTTTCTGTGCACTTCATGAAAATTGAAAGTTGATGATGTGATATTAATGATGCCATGTTTCTTCCATGCAGATGATGTCAGATTCGTGGTGAATGTCCTCTCATCAGAATGAATCCGTAGAAATTCAAAATTGAGATCTGCCAGTTTTTTTGTTGATATCTAAGTAATCCGGATATAACGTATGCATGTCTAGGTAATATTATAGAAGGGAAATTCTGGGCTTCCTCCTGTTTTGTCGCCATGAGCACCAGTTAACAACTGCCTCAGTGCTTCAATTGTCAAATTATTACTTCTAAAAAGAGCCTGCTGGAGGAGACCTCCTCAATTACTACACCCGCCAGATAAGTTGCTTTAGTAGATAAATTTTCAATGCAAGCATCAGAGCACCATAGAGGCTCTAGCATGTACTATCAACCAATGCAGCAAATTGAGGCCTACTGCTTACCGCAGTATCGAGGCTTCAATCATCAGCTATACTACAATGATGGAAACCAAAGAACCCTCTTCTCCACTTCAAGTTCTTCTGAACTTTACTGCACATTGGAGTCATCTTCTGCAACTAACAGTTTCACTGTTTACAACTCTCCTTCAACTGTTAGTTACTCATCTAATGGAAGCCCGATATCTCAGCAAGATTCTCAGTCATACCCACCCGACCACCATCATTCCCCTGACAATACTTATGGTTCTCCACTGAGTGGATCCTGCATAACTGATGATTTAAATACGTTCAAGCACAAGCTCAGAGAGTTGGAAACAGAAATGCTAGGCCCTGATTCAGATATCCTTGACAGCTATGACAGTGCCTTGAAGAATGGAGCAAACATTGTCTCATCTGAGGTGGACAGCTGGAGACAAACATTTGCAGCAATATCTAGTGGGGACCTAAAACAGGTCCTAGTTGCATGCGCAAAAGCTGTTGCAGACAATGATTTGTTAATGGCACAATGGTTGATGGACGAATTACGGATGATGGTGTCAGTTTCTGGTGAGCCAATTCAAAGGTTGGGAGCATACATGTTGGAAGGGCTTGTGGCAAAACTAGCTGCATCTGGTAGCTCAATCTACAAAGCTTTGAGATGCAAGGAACCAGCAAGCGCTGAGCTCCTCTCGTACATGCACATACTTTACGAGGTTTGTCCCTACTTCAAATTCGGATACATGTCTGCAAACGGAGCCATTGCTGAAGCTATGAAAGATGAAAACAGAGTTCATATCATTGATTTTCAAATTGCTCAAGGAAGTCAGTGGATCACTTTAATTCAGGCTTTTGCAGCTAGGCCTGGGGGACCACCCCATATCCGGATCACAGGAATCGATGATTCAACATCAGCTTATGCCCGGGGAGGAGGACTACATATAGTTGGAAAGAGGTTATCTAAGCTTGCTGAAAAGTTTAAGGTGCCATTTGAATTTCATGCTGCGGCTATCTCTGGTTGTGAGGTTCAACTACATAACCTTGGGGTTCGGCCCGGGGAGGCTCTGGCTGTGAATTTTGCATTCATGCTACACCACATGCCTG
Source organism: Dicorynia guianensis (assembly GCA_037013595.1). Classification (NCBI taxonomy): domain Eukaryota; kingdom Viridiplantae; phylum Streptophyta; class Magnoliopsida; order Fabales; family Fabaceae; genus Dicorynia; species Dicorynia guianensis. The sequence goes on from JASUAB010000005.1 coordinate 33,133,050, forward strand.
ATGAGAGTGTGAGCACTCAGAATCACAGGGACAGACTGCTGCGGTTGGTGAAGAGCCTGTCTCCGAAGGTGGTAACACTTGTTGAGCAAGAGTCTAACACGAACACTGCTGCATTCTTTCCGCGTTTCCTTGAAACTCTAGACTACTACACGGCTATGTTTGAGTCAATAGATGTGACTCTACCCAGAGAGCATAAAGAGCGCATCAATGTCGAGCAACATTGCCTAGCAAGAGATGTAGTTAACATTATAGCTTGTGAAGGGGTTGAAAGGGTGGAGCGACATGAGCTACTAGGAAAGTGGAGGTCAAGATTTGCAATGGCTGGTTTCTCTCCTTACCCTTTGAGCTCATTGGTGAATGGTACCATCAAGAAACTACTTGAGAACTACTGTGATAGATATAGACTGGAAGAGAGAGATGGAGCTCTCTATCTTGGTTGGATGAACAGAGATCTGGTTGCTTCTTGTGCATGGAAGTAAAAAGTGGGCATTATGTGACTCTCCGGGAAGTCAGGGAGTCTGAATTTGCTTCCTGTTCTTGTTCTGTTCCCACACTTGCTAGAAGTTAATGTGAAAAGACCCATTAAATCAAATGAGTGTTCATTTTCTTTGTTACAAGAATTTTAACCGGAAATGTAGCTAGCATTTTCTCTGTCACCGATAGTTTTCTCATATTTCATTATTTTTTCTGGCACCTGAATTCTGAGCACAACAATGCTTTCATAATCTGGTTTGGCTGGGAAAAATAATTTCCCGACTTCCTTGAGCGATAAAGAGTATATCATTTGTTATCAAATACTACTGTTCACTCACATTACTCTATCACTCAAATTTATGTCGAAAGAAATCCTTAATGTATTGTTTGTGACACAACTAAAGTAAAAGAAGTGTCCTTCTCTATTTTGGTTTCCTTGGGACTTTTACTGGAGAATTGATTCTACCCTTCCTTGACAGGCAAAGGAGCTTCTTATAACGCAACTGCTATTAAATAATAGTGCTGATGTTCCCATTTGTTTAGTCCCTGCCCGTTTGGCTTAATTGAGTAAAATTGGTTGAGTAAAAGTAATTTTAAGAGAATTGATGTTGAAAAAATTGATCTATGTTTAAATATGTTTTGTTGTAATAAATTTTGAAAGAATAGAATGTATTTGAATGGAAATTACTTTTGAATGAAAAGTAACAAAAATAACATGAATTTAACAAAAATTAATGCAAGTGTCTGTATTATTGTTGACAATTAAAACAAAAAATTACTTTACTTTTAAAATAAAAATGCTTTGTATTTAAAATTATATTGCAAAGATATTTAAATACATATATAATGATATATTTATATGAATAATTATAAATTAAATGTAGAAGACAAGTAATAACTGATCATTAAATAAAGATAAGATAATAAATGCATAATCTTTATACACCGAAATCAATTCTGCAGGAAGTGAAACCTGAAAAAATAACACTTCGCCCAGAAATCACGTTGGATGCCTGCAAATTTGAAGTTGACTTTAGTGAAAAAGAATACTAATATTCATATAAATTAAAATCATATAAATAACGTACAATCATATTCACTTTTCGTATATTTTCTTTATATCACGCGCCGCTCAGAACAAAAAAATTACTCGTCTAAATTCAAGCGGCTTCAATCCAAACACATCGCACCAGACGTACAATTCTAGGCATATGGCCCCATTCCAAATTCTCCCCCGCAACAACAGATAGACCTCTTATTGATAGGTCTTCCTTAGGCGGTCTTCCTCTAGGTAGAAGGGCTTCGGGGGTCCGCCAGGCCAGGTCTTCGACGTCTGTTTGACACTTACGGGTATTCCCCTGTAGTGTAGGAGTAATGATACGGCGACATTACAATTCTGTACACCAAATTTACATATTCTCACATTTTCACTTATTACTTTTGCTTTCATAGCAAAAAATTATCTCAAACACATGAGAAAACTTAAGATACGTTTAATTTGTGAAAATATTTTTTATTTTTATTAAAATTTTTTTAAAAAAAATAAAAATATATTTAATTTACATTCATCAAATTTTATTTTTAAAAAAATTAAAAATAATAAAAATATATTTAGTTTAAAGTTTAAGATTTAAAGTTTGAGTTAAAGGTTATGAATTTAGGGTTTAGAATTTATGATTTAATGTTTGGGATTTTAGGATTTGAAATTGAGGATTGTGGGGTTTGAAATTTAGGGTTTAGGGTTTTGATGTTTAGAGTTTAGATTTTGAGGATTTTGAATTTGAGGTTTAGGATTTAGGGTTTTGGGGTTTAAGAATGTAGAGCTTTAGGGTTTAAGATATAGGATTTGGGATTTTAGGGTTTAAGATTTTTAGATTTTAGGTTTTGGGGTTTAGGGTTTTAGGATTTAAGGTTTGGAGTTAAGGGTTTAGGCTTTTAGGTTTTAGGGTTTATAGTTTTAGAATTATGGTTTGGGGTTTGGGGGGTTTAGGATTTAGAATATAAGATTTTGATATTTAGAATTTAAAGTTTAGAGTTTTAGGGTTTGAGATTATGGGTTTAGGGTTTAAAAATTCAGGATTTAGGGTTTATGAGTTTAGGACTTTATGGTTTAGGATGTAGGACTTAGGATTTTAGGGTTTAGGATTTTTAGATTTTGGGTATTGGGGTTTAAGTTTTTGATTTTGGATTTTAAAAGTTTAGGATTTAAGGTTTAGAATTTTAGAGTTTAAAATTCTGATATTTAGGGTTTTGAATTTAGAGTATAGGATTTGGGTTTCAAAATTTAGAATTTAAAATTTTAGATATTAAAAATTTAAGATTTAAAATTTTAAAAATTAACGTTTAAAATTTATATAATAATTTTAAATTTATCATTATATTTTCAATTTACGTTTTTTGTTTTTAAAACTTTACACTAAAAAATATTGAAAACAAATTTTTATTATTTTTAAAATTTACCTTATTTTAAAAAACATTTTCTAGAAAGCATTTTCACTTCTTTACAAATAAACACATTTTTATTAATATTTTCTGTTTTCATTAAAAATGAAAACAAAAAATATGTAAAGCAAACGGCACCTTACTTTCTCCATAATGTAAGTCTTTTTAAATATATTAAAAAAGGTGCATTTTATGATGCCATAGTTGGAACTTATGTGTACACTGGGGAAGTATATACTTTTCCAATGTAGAGAAAAAAAAATTTAAAAAAATAGATAATGAAGAGTGAGAATGTAAAAGTGTGAAAGCTTATGTTCCTCTAATGGGAAGAAACAAAAATTTTTTTTAAAAAAGAGAGAAGAAAGAGTGAAAATATGAAAAATATGGACAGAATTAATATATATGTATATTATTACTATGTCACAACTTCTGGCAGTCGAATAATTATCATCACCTTGATTAGAACTTTAGAATGAATTCTATAAATATTTTTCAAAAATTATGCTGGCTTTAAAACCAAGAGGGGCATATGAATACTAAGTTTCTTGATGCCTCAAGTGCTCACCATGGAAAACTAGAATTGACACAGAAAATGTATATTAATACTTTCAACTATATATTACAAAAAATTGGAATTATAGTTACATGTATAAGAAAATGTACATTTCCACTTATTTATCCCATCTAAACAATACTATACAAGGTCATGCTATCCAATGTAAATTACTCACAATGCAAATTCAGTAAAACTACCCAAAGACAATAAAGGAGAGAGGTAGAGGGAGGGAGGGAAGGAGAAGAGAAAGTTAGGCAGAGATAATAATTATAATCTCAATACCCATTCCTGTAGAACTATGTTATTGACAACTATTTTAGAGTCTTCACTTCAGCAACTTGCTGCAACTAGAAAGAGTGTTGTGAATTTAGCTTTCGGCAGGTTCTACATCAGACGTTGGTTTCTTATTTATATTACTCTCAAGATCAGGAGTATCACGAACCGCAACCACATCAAGGCAATCATCCTTCCTTCCTTCTGATTCACTTCTGACATTATCTTTTAGCTGTTCCTTTGACTTACATGGAACTTTAGAACTTGTATGGCTGATGACATCAAGGCTGACAGAATTGTTTTCTGTCCCTGAGTTTTTATTTTGTTGTTCGTGCTCAATTGAGTTACTTTCAAGACCCTCACTAGGACTGGTGGTCACACAAAACCCAACCATATCACCGGCCTCTGGTTTGGTACTTGTCTTGCCATTTAATTGCTTATTTAATCTGCCTTCTGAGTCCAAGCAGGCATGTTTGCCTGTATCAATACCAACAGTACCTTCAGATTTGGTTCCTGACTTGCCATTGTCAGCCGCTATGTGACTATCTTCTGCAAAATTATTATCAACAGTCCTTCCAGGGGTCATCTCATGATCATGTAGTCCCTCATAGGTAGTTATTACAATATTTGAATCATGAGAAGCCCTCTCCACATGCTTTTTAGCAGGGCATCCAATATTTGAGCATCGATAATAACTCCTGGAAAAGTTGAGGCAAATGCACACTTACATTAAAAAATAACAAATGAATGGATCTATATATACAAGTAAGCTCTGAACAGGGAGAGAGAGAGAGAGAGAGAGAGAGAGAGAGAGAGAGAGAGAGAGAGAGAGAGAGAGAGAGAGAGAGAGGATAAGCATCTGAAAACAGATGCGATGTGGCCAATAAATAAGTCTTAAATTTAAGAAGTTCATCCTATATTCTTGTTCTTAAAAGCAGGTAGGTTGCAGTTAGACCAAAGGATCACTGGCAGATCCATGTGTAGTATGCATCAATTCTTGTCATAAGACAAGTACATGGAACATCTACAACTTGAAATTAGAGAAGTAAAAAATCAAAATGGAGAGAAAAAAAAAGGAGACAGAGAGACATTAAAAAAAAAAGTTAAATACAAGAAAGTTTGAGATTTATGAAGATTTTGTCTGATACAGGTAGGAATAGAGTGTATTATTCCAAAAATGGTTACAGGGAAAATCATTTTATCCTAACTTCCTGACGTGGGACAACAAGCGGTTAAATAAAGTAGCCTCATAGTTAGGGCTTATTCAGTTAATCAAGGGTAGAAAATAGTGGACTGCAGGTTCATAGGGGTTATGTGAGGACCAGAGTGATTTTAAAACCGTGGATTGGGATATAAGGGATCAACTGATAACTGTTTCGTTACTGCAAACTATAGCTCCGATATCAGCATATGGAGTTGCAATGGTATTAGGTAGACCTAAACAAGAACCAATCACTGTTGTGATGTTCACTGCTGTTTGCCAGAGGATTCAGATGTGGGTAGGGTAGAAATCAAGAAAACACTATGTGAGAGAAATTAAAAAAAAAAAAAGCATTACATCTAGGGTTTGATTGCATCTACCAACAAGAAAGAAATTTGCGGCTGCAATTCATAAAACAGATCATCCATCTAGAGAAAGCATTTGCAACATTTAAATTGACATTCTATCTACTATCACTAGAACCATAAGGAAGGCATGGACATCAAAACAAGACCCAACAACATAAACCCAAGCCCAACAAATACAATAAATAGCCTAAGGATTGAAAGTATAAACTTATAAAGGTAGAAGTTTACTAAGTCTGTTATCCTTAAAAATTACGATATTATAAGGCCTATGGAATATCACAATCAGCTGCCATATCAATTTCTAAAAATATATGTTGAAGTTATTTGATCTATACGGATGTGCGTTACTTGATGGTAGTGCATGCTGATTACAAAAACTGTGGAACAAAAGCATTACGCAGCTATATTAAAGGCATTGATCAAAAGGAATAAAGCAAGGCAAATCAAAAGAACTTTTTTTTTTCCATCGTCCAACTTGCAGGAGGTCAAATTGCCCCACTTACATAGATACTTTGAAGGAAAGCAGATAGTCATGTATTAATCTGACTAACTGTATTAACAGAATAAAAAACATAAGGATCTAATCAAATATATATATATATATATATATATATATATATATATATATATATATATATATATAAGTTGATACAAGGATTTGCCTGTGTGTTATACCCAAGAAAAATAGTAGATTTATATATAATTGTTCACATATACAAAGATGTGGGGAATTGACTTGCTCTTCACAGCCTACATCAGGACTGCTAAGTCAAGATTAAAGCGGGGTAAGTATGGCAGAAATCTCAACAGATTCAACCATATCTTATTATTCTACAAAACTGAAAGTGGTAGTACAGTTTCAATGGGATATAGTAAAAACTAGCTTAATCCTTTCTCCCTGGTTTCAAGAATAAAAAAAATAATTAAAATCATAGTAGAAGCTAGTGCAATCGATTACTGAGGAAAGTTATCAGGTTGGCCAATATGAAGCAGATTGAAATAATTTTGGCCTTCTAGGACAACATTACCATGATGATTATATTCCAATTATTTTCACATTCAGCCAGCACAACCCAGAAACAAAAGTACATGTTAAAGACAAAGATAATAACTAATATATACCTTGGATTGGGATTCCCTTTTACTAGTTTCTGCCCATATTTACGCCAGCGGTACCCATCATTTACAAGATCTACCTCACTTAAAGTCTTAACAACAACACGAGATTCACCAGTTGACTTGTCGATTCCAGTGAAATCAGCATTACAGTTGTCTTTCTTCCTGTTTAGTATATATTTTGGCAGTAAAAGAAAGGTTAGCCATCCATTATATTTGCACACACAGTTTTTGAAAAAGAAAAAAGGTAGTGAAATAACATACAGCCGTTTTGACTCAGGATCTTCATTGTTATGAATTTCATCCTTTACTCTAGTTGATTGTGAATGTGCAGCCTTCACCTCAGCAATCGGAGAAACAGTTGATACTGTACAGGGATCGTGGGGTTTCATCTCTTGAGGCACACATCCTTGCTCAACAAATGCTTTGTCTTCATGTATGACACAATAAAACATATCAAGAACCTTACCATGGAAGGATTAAAACCAAAATACTAACAACAATGACTTCTGAATTCTCACCGTCTGCATTAGCGAAAGAGGGTTTGATTGGCTTTGCTTCAACAGGTGCCACAAAATCAACAGGTAGAGAGGCGTTCAGTTGTGGTCTAGGATGATTATGCTGACCAATGCAAATTGTATCTGTAATCTGCCCATTATTTGACAGTTCCAATTGCTTCTTTGCCTGGCAGTTTACATTTGTACACTTATAATAGCTCCTTATAAATTCGTTCCCCTTGACATGTTTCTGGCCATATTTTCGCCAGTTATACCCATCTTTGGAGACCATCTCACGTATTAAAGAGGGACTGTCAAGACTAGATTGCAATGCACGAGGAACAATCTCAGGGCTTCGCAAAGCGTTCTCTATCGGTAAAGAGCATGAGTTTCCTTCTTGATTCTGTTGCAACGCACATGCAGTAGCATTAGAATTTTCCACTTCTTCGGCAACAACAAAAGGAATGCTGGTTGCTCCCTCTGTTTTAGATGAATGAATTGTATCATCATCTATCTCTTGTGAAACTTCAATACCGCTATGAGAACTCAATCTCTGCTGCAATTTATCAGAAGAAACGCTTTGATCTGCACTATCGCCTGAGGAAACCATGTGATCCTCTATCTTATATCAGAAGCAAAATGATTTAGTTGACCTAAATGCTTCCATTAATGCCTTCGGTGCTGGCCATGGAAAAGTGCAGCATGCTGGAGGTTGTTCAAACCCAAAATATATTTAAAATTCTTATTAGCAACAATACAAATTTGGACTCATCATTATCACAAAGATCATGAATTTAGCAATCATTTATAAAGCAGAAAAGCCCATTAAGATATTATAGATTAATTGGTCAGGTTAAGAAAGCATCTTTTTGACACAAGTTTGGGAACTTCATCACTAACAATTATAGCAAAAGCATCAAAAGTAGTGCTACACATACAAAGACTAATAGAAATTCTATCAACCTAAATAACTTGGTATATCTATGTCTCAATGATAAATTTGGCGCCCTGACCTAGATTGTATAATAATAATAATCAATTGATTTATTATTCAGGAAGAAAAACTTTGTCATGGTACGAATAGCATTTTCTCATCATCAATTCTACTTTATCACCTAGGCTTATAGGCATTAGATATCGTAGGAATTGATGAAAACAAGGGAAGAGGCATATATGCTCTTGAAGAAAAATTTTCACATAGTAGAAGCGATGTTATTTTATTCCCCCTGTTCTTTGTTCTCATAAATGCTACTGAGATTGAAGAGGAAGATACCATTTAGTCAAGGTCCTACTAGACCAAATTAGAGGATGAAGTGCTTAATTATCTGTCACTCCTTTACTAAAATCTTAGTAGTTGCTCTATCCCATCAACTTATAAGTAATGAGATAAAACTAACATGTCAATTCAATGCAAACATGTGAAATATAGCAATCCTGAAAATTGTAAACTAGATTCGTTTTGCCATTCAATCATATAAACATACATAAGGGCATATACGAATTCAAATCGAAAGGAATTCAAATATCAAACCAATATTAAATTCCCAGCTTCTGCGTATTCGACTTTCAGATACCGAATTTTCCCCTTGTGTATGAAATTAACCCAAGCAAATCCAGAAGAGTTTGTTTAAGACAAACAATTTTGCCTTTTTAAACCTCCCCCCACCGCAAGGGAGATATTTTTCATTTCTAAGGTCTCAGACAATAACAATTCAAAAGTCAAAATCCTCAATTCCATCTTGTCACATAATTTCTAAACATCCATCCTCCATATTCTTGATACAACAAGAAATTCTTAAATATGAAAGGAATCAAGGAAAAAAAAACTCAGTCAAATTCTCAAGTAGGGCAAAAGAGATTATTCTAAAAATAACATACAAACAATTGTATAAAAAAAAAAAAACATACAAAGTGCTTGAAAGAGAAGCAAAGCTCCATATCTGAGCTGAAAGTAACCACCAAAGTAAACCCTGAAACATTGGAATCAGTAGCTAAATTTGTACGTGAAAGCATTACCTGGAGGAGTTTAGGTGAGCCGCAAATCAGGAAAGCCTCGAAATTGGAGCAGAGGAGCAAGAGTCAAGAGTTGGTTGAAGTTGCGGTTTGGTGGCCTTTGAAGTATCGAACCAATGGAAGTCCAACACCCTTCAATTCCATATTCAACCACTGAAAAAATTATAAAAAAAACGTAGGAAGCAAAAGGAAAAGTCCACTCTCCAATGCTACTCATTTGATTGGTCGAACGTTTTGATTGGACGTTTGTCGTTTACTGCAAGAAATTAGATCCGGCTTCTGCTTTCGTGAAATCCCAAAATTTTACTTGGGCTTTGTACCTTTGTTTCAAGCCCAGTAGATGTCAAGGCAGTTGGCCCAGTTTAATTTGTAATGATTTGTGATTAAATAAAGTAAAATAAGTTGATTTATAATTTTAATAAATTAAAAAATATTAATTTAATTTATTTTTAAATAAAATAAAATAATTAGATCAATAAATTAATATATTTTTACATAACGAAATGAAATAAGCTAACTATTCCCTATGGAGTCAAGAAGAGTGAGGGATGCTAATACTGTGCTTGAACAATATGAACACCTCTGGAAATTGAATCAGATAGGCTTGATTGGTTCTTCTAAATGGGCTAAAGCAACAAGACCAATGCTAGTCCAGGTTTAAGGTTGAATAAAAAAACCCAAAAGGTATAGGAAGTAGAATAATGATCACCAAGTTGGGACAGTTAAAGTGGTTAAGTTTTTCTTTTTTCATCTTTTCTTTTTTAAGTTTGAACTATATCATGTGTCAAAAAAAAGGATGATGATAATTACATGAATTATGTAAGATTAATATAGTTTAAATTATTTAAAAAAAATAAGCAGAATGCTGTGTTAAATATAGTTGCATATGGAAGAGTTTGTGAAGCAATTGTGAAAGACGTTTTCATAGAGCTGAAGGACTATGATAAAAACATATGGTAAAGCCCTAGAAGATTGAAAGAATACACACCAGTTCTTTATGTATTTATTTGCGAAAGAAAAATTAAGAAAATTACTTTAATTTTGGATGAAAAAATCGATATCAATGTATATGGCTATCTGAAGTTAAATAAAAAAAAAATAGTAATATATACACAATCAAACAGTTCTTTTATTTTTATAAATTAAAATTTTATCCAACAGTGTTATGATTGTTTCAAATAATTATTTAATTAATATTTTATAATAAATAAAATTTGAAAAAAAATTAATATAATATATTGATTTCATCAGACCTTATATCTTTATTTATTCATTTTTTTTTGCGTGTCTTTGGCCGCCGTTGCCACCGGGTAAACAGATTGAAGAGGTTGGGCAATCGTGAATTTGACCGGCCAGTAGCTGTCCCAGCTAGGCCAAACGCAAACCCTAACCCACAACTTCTCCAGAAGCCTCAATCTTCGCCATCCTTTGATATTTAATCATCCAACCCCTTTCGAATTTCAATCTTATAACCCTCTGCTTCGCTAAAGTCCCTTGGTTCCATATTCAATAACGATGCTTCTCTCACCGGGCCACTCTCCTCGCCATCTGCCCTCGCCCTCCCCCTCATTTTCCGATGTTTCTGTGCAAAATCCTAATGATTCCTCCTCCTCTGCAGTTACTTCCAAAATCCCTCTGAAGCACCCAACTGTCCTCGACGAAGACACCTATGTCGGCGCCATCGAGAAGATCATCGAGCGCGATTTCTTCCCCGATATTTCGAAGCTTAGGGACCGCCTCGATTGGCTCGAAGCAATCAAGACAGGCGATCCAGTTCAAATTCGTGATGCCCAGTTGAAGATCATTGAGCGCCGTGGTAGGAAGGTGTATAATTCTAACGCTGATGGTAGAACGCAAACACCCGGTTCCACTTTTACTAGAAATTTTACTCCTTTAGATGAATTTGATGGTAAAACCCCGAAAACACCGGGTGTTTCGGATAGGGATGTGTCAGGGGAGGGAGTGTCTAGCGAGGGAGATGGTTCTGTGGATACTTCACTTGGCTTGGATCAGTTTCTTAGGAGGTATACGAGTGAGGACAATTATAGTTTTTCAAAAATTTTGGAGAAAGTGAATAGGAAGAGGAAGGAGAGATTTGGGTACTTGATTGAAGGTGAAAAGGAAGATGTTAAAGCCATTGAGGATGCAAAGAGGGAAAGGATTACGGACGGATATGGGACCTCTTATCAGCCTCCAAGTACCTTGGAAGGGTGGAAGTATACAGCAAAGAATTTGTTGATGTATCATCCATCTGATCGGGGTGAAGCCCCACTGACTGAAGAGGAAAGGGCAGCTAGAATCAAAGGTTTGACAAAGGAGATTAATCGTGCAAATACAAGATTTCATGGTAAAATGACGGATTCCACGCCAAAAGATGATGGAACTGTAAAGGTGCTATATACCCCTGTTGCTGGTGCGACCCCAGCTCCTATGTTAGATCGGGAAGGTGAGAAATTAAAGAAGTACGATCTGGAAGATTTGAGGAAGACTCCAAATCCTTTTTATGTGGAATCTGGAAAGAAAGCTGACAATGGATATAGCTTTGTTAGGACACCATCTCCTGCACCGGGTGCTGATGAATCGCCATTCATTACTTGGGGTGAAATAGAAGGGACACCACTAAGGTTGGACCCAGAAGACACACCAATTGATATTGGTGGTAGTGCCGATGGGCCTCATTATAATATTCCTTCTGCACCTGCAAGAGATGAGAAAGCACACTTACTTTCTAGAGAGGCCGCACGTAAGCTGAGGGAAAGGTCAAAGATGTTTCATAAGCCCCCCTTGCCATCACCAGTTAGAGGTGGAAGTGCAAGTCCAAATGTGCGGACACTTTCACCTGCAGCACAGAAGTTTGTAAGGAATGCAATGTCGAAGTCCTCGTCTTCTGTTGATGAAACACTTCGTGCAAGTTATCGTGGTTCTACTCCTGCATTGAGTACTCCTAGAGGTGGTAGAAGTGTGTCGAGGTTTGGTAGAGATGGGAGCATGGATTCAGGCTTCAGGTCACCATCTGTTAGAGAAGGTTCCAATCCTCCCTGGTGAATGGTGATTATGTTGTAATCCTCTTTGTAAGTCTTTTGTAACTTTTTACTGGATTAATATACTCACCCAACAACAACCACGTTAATTGAGAGAAAAGAGCGAACTGGACATACGAATAAATTTTCAATATCCAGATTTAAACTTTTGAGGCTATAATGTTAATCTTATTCTTTTATTAATTTTTGGTTGTTTTTGTCATTTGTTGCTGGTGTGGTGTTTGAAATCTTGTGGTGGAAATTCTCCGATTCAATGTACTGCTATGCCGAAGACTTTGTATGTTGAAGACGTAGTAAATTGGATGAACTAAGAAGTACCATACGTCAATGTTTTGTTTTTATGTGGATTTTGTTCTTGCCGCAAGTTTCTTCTTGGTTGGTGCTTAAATAAATTGGTGCTTTTTTGTACCATTCTGTTTTAAAACCACTCCCGCTGTTAAAATCGATTCTATTTATAGGATTTGGGAAGAAATTAAACAAGGATCACTGATGATAAAAAGATGGGGAGGATGCCTCTCTGCAGTAGTTGGTTTCTTGTCCAACATAGGTGCAGTTCAGCTTTTAAATTGTCTTCTAGTAGTTGAGGTAAGGTTGTCACTTAGATGTCCGTTGTTTGCATCTTCTGTATCTGTTATTAGGGACGTGAATGAATCACTTGATCATATGAGGAAGTTCATCTGTCAGTTGTGAATTGTGATTGTGCGTCTCTGTGGTTCTCTCACCCTTGACAATTAGAGTTCTCTGTTAAGTACGCTGTTCTAGCACTGAATCTGTATTTCAGAATTTTAGATTATACTAGTTCTTACCTTAGCCAGAATACAAGGTTTTAGAATGTGATCATTTTTTTCACTTGGATGCTGATACTACAAAGTTTCAATCTAATGAGCTTACTCATAGAGCCTTTGGAGAGTTTTATATTGGAATTAAGTAGGGGTGTTTTTGGTTGGCTTTGGCCGAACCTGAATTCAACCTAACATGAGGTTGAATTCCAACATTCCAACCAATGAGGTTGCATGAGGAGCTTATGTCCGAACCAAATTAAACCCACTACCAATCAGTTTGGTCAGATCGGTGCAAGCCTTGGTCTGCGTTGCTGGTGATGGGGCGGTGCCTAAGAGGAGCCAACAGTAAGGCAAGGACAGTGGCGTTTGCCGCTAGCGTTTTAGTCAATTAGGAGAGGATCAGTTTGAGTCCAAAATCAGAGAACTATCTATTAGAAAGAAGTTGCTAGGCTTTTTCATAGAGAAGTCTTACCCCAAGGTGCACTGTTGAAGTCTGACTGCATTAGCCCCACTATATAAAGAGAACATTGCAGATATAAAAAATAAAAAATAAAAAAAGGAGAACATTGCAAAGAGATCCTTAAAACTTAAATAGTTAAATGGGACCCAATAAGAAATTTAATGACTTACAAAATATGATTGTGGAGAGCTTCTAAAAATGTTTTTGAATAAATCATTACTTCTCTTAAAATTACTGAAAGATATGCCCTTAAAGCAAAATTGCTAATATATTTGACTGACATTATAGTTTTTTTAGATGTAGACAAGCACGTTGCACGTAGAAGGTTGTGCGATCATACAAAGAAAGTTCATAAACTTTTCATAATTTTTAATTTAAGCCATTTCAAAATGATTATGCCATCATGAACCATTTTAAATAATTTAGATTTTATACAAAAATTTCACATATTTTTGCAATTATCAATATTTATATGCAACAGTGGATTCTTTTCATAACACAGGAGAAAGTAATTAGTGGGATCCACAATTGCTAAGTGGAGCAAGCAAAATTCCATTAATCAAATAATATTTTATTTCCAAAAATTATAATTTATAAAAACTTTATTTTAAAAATATAAATTATTAAATTTATTAAATTATAAGATTCAACTAATCTATAATCATGTATACATTTAATGAGATTTTTAAACAAAACTTTCAACAATTTCCTCAACCAAAGCAACCCTTATTTCATCCTGACAAAGGTGCTCCTGCAGAACATTGAATACTTGGGAAACGATGGAAACGTTGAGATTTTAAGAGGTTTTAAGTTTAGTTTATAAAATTTAATAAATTAAATAGTTAAATTCTTTGAATTTAAATATTTAATAAAATTTTATTTATGAAAATTGTAGTAACAGTTTTCATCGCCGTGCTGTCTTGGGCGCTAGCATATGGCTACATGAAGTCACAAAGCTTTGTTTGCACTTCATCTTCCTTCCTTCACAATATTTTAATCAATCTATTTCAGTAGATGTTCTATTCTTCACTCCTTTTCTGTTTCCAATAAACTTAATTCATTTCTCTATGAAATCTAAACCAAATCCACTGTTATTCGTTTCGTAAATTACTTGCTCCTATCATTCCCGAAGGCCTAATCAACGATTAATAATGGCCTAAATATAGCTAAGATAATTGAGTTTGAAAATGATTCCAGCCGTTTGATAAGTTGAATTTTCAAGTTTCAACTCTAAGTTAGAGAGCTCCAGTTCTTGTGTGTTAAATGCTATGGACTTTTAATTTACATACAGAGACCAGAAGTGCAAGATTGACATGTCAGGATTCAAGAAAAGCCACATATTCTATTGCAAGCACAAGAATTCAAGTTCACAACTCTCAAGAACGTTTTTGAAGCCTTAAAATGTGAACTTTGAGTTCCACTAGTGTGCATTTGACTTTGACAACAGGAATGATAAAAACAGAACCCTCCAAGAATGTGTTGAGACAAGCTCATCAAACCCACCTCTTTTCTCTCTTGCACTCTTCATTTCTACTGGCTTTTTGTTATGAATCATTGAGTTCCACATTGGATGACAATGTAATTTGAAGTGGATTTATAAGTTATTAGGCTCTTCTACCTCAATAATTAATTTTTTGAATATGGTTCTTCAATTGACTTATAATAATAGTATCAGAGCCTGTTACCATTCTCTTGACCCTGCCCAAAAAGCCAATGGTGTCTCCAGAAGGTGGTAAAGGAGGTATGTTTAGGCTTTCAGTAAGATCAGCTTCCTTGAATTTGTAAAGTCAGTTACAATAAGTAGTTGTTATACAGCACTTATACAAGATTTGTTCATGGAGGTTGTTAGCCCCAGAACTTACTCTTTGGCCTCAAGTCCTTTGTCTTCACCTAACATTGGGACCATGCTAAAAATTAAGGTCGTTACATGGTAAGATTATGTATCCATGGCTTCTTCTATAT
This sequence comes from Dicorynia guianensis, assembly GCA_037013595.1. Lineage (NCBI taxonomy): Eukaryota > Viridiplantae > Streptophyta > Magnoliopsida > Fabales > Fabaceae > Dicorynia > Dicorynia guianensis. The sequence goes on from JASUAB010000005.1 coordinate 33,148,235, forward strand.
AACAATGACTTGAGCTAGTCTTACAATGTTGATGAACTCTATTGTTTGTTAACTTTTTGTCGCAGGAGCAAGAGACTGGTTTGCCGGTTTCTGTCCAAGTTCGAGTTGAGTTGCAGATAAGATTATCAACCTGCACAAAGTAAAATAAGTCGAAGTTCAATTCAATAATTTTTTACAAAGCCAATTTTTATATAGCTAACTTATTTTGTTGCGTGTTATTTGCAGTTTTCACTGACTTCAAAAGTAGATATTTCAGGAGAAGGTTAAATGATACATCTGAGATTGAGCTGCTAGAAAATTTTCCTGGAGGACCAGATATCTTTGAGATGATCGCATAGTTCATTTAGGGGTCCTCCACATTGATTGATCCTGTTAATGTAGCAGCCCTGAGGTGTGCAGCAGAGTATCTTCAAATGACTGAAGTATACAGTCTAGGCAACCTCTCCGAGCGATTTCATCTTTATTTGAACTAAATTGTCTTGCAAAGCTGGGATGAGAACCTCATTGTTCTTCAGAGGTGCCAGATGCTGCTTCCTTGGTCTGAAAATCTGCTAATTGTCAGCCGGTGCATTAAATTTCTCCCCTTTATGGCATGAGTGGAGATCGTTAACCCAGAAAGAAGGCGAGACACACTAGATTTTACATTAGAAGAATTAGCTTCCCAAGCTTGGAGCTGTGAGATATCGAAGGATACTGCAAGCCAGGACCTCTGGATCAAGGATCTGATTTGATTTCTTCAAAAGGGTTATAGGATCTTTAAGAAGCCAAGGATTGAAAGAAAAGTATGCAAGTCCAATCTTTGCTTTCTATGCAAATAAATGGGTGTCTTTTAAAAGGACATGCCAATTTTGGGAGAACTCTTGTGAGAAATTTGGGGAAGAAGACGTGACGAGCAGAGCTTCAGTAATTCTTCAAGGCATTATTGATATTCTGTCTATGGGTGACAAGGTGTGTAAAGCGATTGCTGTTGGATTTTACTTTGCTTTGCTTTCAAGATCCTTAGTTTCTGTTGAGAAATGACTCTGAGGCAAAGTTGCAAGAACGGATAACAGCAGTATTGCAATTTACCCACCTTAAAGATTTTCTTTTGAGCACGGCTACAATTACGGAATCCGTGACACACCATTGTCACAAAAGTCTGCAACAGCCATTGATCATGTGGAACCCATGTCATTTATGTTTTCTTCCAAAAACTAGAACAAAGTCAATATCCTTTGGCATATAGGAGGCAACTATGTAGAGCATAATTTCACCATACATGGCCTCTAACTCAAATAAATCTTACCCCATCAGCAAGCAACAACGCTGTTGCAGAATTGTGGGAAGATGCATATTTATCCCATGTAGCTGTAGATGCTGACATTGGATCCAAGAGATTCATGGAACTCATTGACAAAATAACGGCATCTTATAGACAGAATCATGACCCACTCTACAGAGCAGTAAACAAATTTCTCAAGGTAAACTTTCTCAAATGTCAGTTTTCCTCAAAAGTAGGATAGACCTGTTGGATAAGTTTAACATCATTATGCACGCCATCTATTTACTCAACAAAAACATTTCAATTAGTTTTCAAGTTTCTAAAATTGTAAGTTAGTTGACATGATTAACATCAATGAAATAATTAAGCTTCATATATTGGAGAAATCATAGAGTGCACAGAAATTGAAGGTATGGCAAATTTGGCTGTTGCTCACTACTACATAAGAAAACATGAATGATTTAATTATCAAGGACCAAGGCAAATATCAATGCAGTTTCAGTCTTTTCTTTTGTTCTGCAGACACACCCGGATATATCCCAAGATGAGAAGGGAGCAGTCTGTAAGTACCTCAACTGCCAAAGATGATAACAAGAGACATGCATTGAGGCTGATCAAAATGAATTGATGCCCCCTACATCTAATTGTCAAAGCACTTTAAGTTCAACAACTTGGTACACGCCAAGCTTTCAAAGGATGCTGAGATCTGTTCGGTATGCACATTAGAGTTGTCAGGAAGCGTATCAACTTCTAGATGTCCATATTCCATTGGTCGGAATCTAGGAGAGCCCATACACTAACGAACCCAAGCTGGGCAGCAAGCCCTTGAGCTTCCTGCTACAGAACGACATTATATGTAAAAATCCAAGTTTGCAACCACAGAATGAGACAAGAAACGTCAGAATCCACAAGATCTGATGTCCTTGAATAGAAGTCTTCAATTGCAAAACATTGTAGCAAAAACAGAACCAAACATGTCCAAAACACAGAAAATGAAACCATATGGCTTGGAAAGTAGGTTACTAATGAAAAAGAGAAACCCAATTGGACAAGTGACCAGTTCCATCAGTTCTGTAAATTTTGCTTCACAAAGAAAGTATGCCAGCCAGCTACTGAAGGACTTTCACTGCATAACCTGGTTTGCAACCAGGAAACTAAAGAGAAAGCCAGGAACTCCTAACCAATGATCCAAGTCAATGAAGCTCAAACTTCAAAAGCTAGGTGTATGAAAATTGAGAACCTAGAGTACAAGTGCGGACTTAACTTTTAACTTTTTCTTTCTAACCTAAATTGAAATTAATGGAGGGAAAGGGGAAAAAGGGAACTTACTGTACTAATAGGCAGTTGATGAGGTTAATATACTGCCAATGCATTTAAAGTTATAAAATTTATGTCCATCACAATTATGTATAGCACAAGAATGATCTCAAACTTCCAAATTTGAGAAAAAGTTTGTAGTTCATAACAGGGGTTCAACTTGTCATAAGTTCAGTAATGAATACACTCTTAATATAACTTGAGGAACAAAATCGTACCAAAAAAAAGGAGAAAATAAAAATGGAAGAAACTCCAATATGTACAATTCATAATCAGAAGAGTGAAAAAAGCAATAAATACACCATAAGGTCTAAAACACCATTGTTTGTTAAAGAACTGATTCAATTGCATAATAGGAACAAGCAAACACGCTACGCTTGTGCCCAACACAAGCCAAGCCATAATCATTACTTAACAGGAGCTGCCTCAAGAAAGCAATCACTCTTAACTTTACAGGATTCCAAGACACTCCTTGTTGCTTCCATGACAACTTGGCCATTGACATAGTGATGGCGGCAGACAGGCATGTACATATCAGCCCCACCAATTAGTTCAGTCTGTGTCTCTTCTGTCTTCCTTAAAGTAAAGAAGGCACGCTTGCCACATAGTTCACAACGAGCAGTCAACTTAGTTACAGTATCAGCAAGTGGTATTATGTGAAGCACTGAGCCAAAGCTTCTCCTGAATAGTAAAACACACATCAAGAACTTACTAGAAGATGAGCGAGTTAGAAAACCAAAGTACTAAAAACCACACAGCAGTTAACTTAATGAATCAGAGCCAGCCAGACACAATATAACAAAAGGAAATTAATTGTTGAACAGTACCTCAAGTAATCACCATCCAGACCAGCAACAATGACAGTTTTACCATCACTATCAGCAGCCTTGCAGCAAAAATCATAGAGGTCCTCAAAAAATTGAGCCTCATCTATACCAATCACATCCAACTGCAACCAAAATAATAATCAAAAGACTTAAAGTAGACATAATATGACCATAAATTTCACTTATACAAAAACAAAACACATTACTTCATAAACCACAAAATTAAAGCACCAAACTCTACGAATAAAATACTTCCTATGATACTTGTGTGTCATTCTAGGGTTCCTTTTCATGAAAAAGGGACAAGTCCTGTCCATTATCTGCATCATACCCAAATTCTACATAAATTCTTCTCCTTTTCTTTATACAATTGAGCAGATAGCATAAACAGTGGCTTCTCAGCTTAATATAACATTAAGTGAATTATTTTTTTCTACTACTCTTGCAAGGCCACAATCTCGAAGTACAGGCACCAAACCAAAACACAAAAGTTAATTATGTGCATCCTTTTCTATATACTGAATGATTCTACAAGTTATCTGCTTTAGGTATAAATACCAAATAATTATTAGAGTACCGAAAAGTAGAGTCTATGAAATTTAAAATACTGCCACTTTTAATTTAAACACTATAATTTATGCTTTTCTTAATCATTAGAAAAAAAATGAAGAACTAGTTCACCTATGGCATGTAATCGGCCAATATCACAAAAATCACCTAATAATATATAAGACATAAATATAGTCAACAATATTGAGGAGATCCTTATCATTTAAATCAAATTAAAATGATATGAGGTCTAGAGCATTAGTATTACCTTTTCATAAGCATCATCACCATATTTTTCTCTGAATGACAACAGATCTGGCAATGCCCAGCATGGAAATTTAACCCCATCATGTGTCACAATAGAATCAATTGCATATCGTGTATCCTTACTTGATTTTATCATCGCCACATTTCTTCACATGATATAAAATACATAAATAAAGTAAGAAAGAGATGTAAAGTAATCAATCCTTCAAATCACCATCATTTCTCCAACAAAATTAAGAGGACCAACTCCTCAGATGAACAGAATAGGAGGATTTTAAAAAAATTGAAAAATTCAACTTTGACTCAGAACTCCAGAATTAAATCCAGTAAGGAAAACCCAAACATAAGACAAAGTAAAAGGACAAAATCCGAGAAATCTATTACCTGCCATTGTCACCCTCAGATTTGATTCGGCGAAGAAGAGCAGTAGTTTTCCCAGCGAACATAGGACCCACAATTACATGGACCTCCCCAGAAGAACGACCAGCCAAATGGGAGCGATCACTGTTGGCGGCAATCGAAATTGAGTGCTTGAAAGATGCCATTGATGAGGTGAGAGGAAGGAATTCGAATCCTTTGGAAGCTGGGTAATGAAAATTTTTGAAAAAGGACGGGACTTTAGTGGGCGGGTAGAGATGCGAAGGAAGCGTGCTCATGCTTGAATTTATATATAATGGTGAGTGGAGAGACTTTGCTTTTGATTTTGGGGGCTTTGATTTCTAATGGGTTTGAAAATGTGGAGGGAAAGAGAGCGTAATTTTAAGAGAAGATAATAGGGTTTTGGAGGGAAGGAGAAAGAAAATGAAAAGAGGCTCCTTTCGGCATAAGGTTAAAAAAGTAAATGTGTTTTTGTGTCTGATATTTCAATTGGGGCACAAGCTTGTTCCGCAAACCAGAAGGAAACCAAAATGGGAAGAGTCATTAAGAAGCTTTAACGTGCTTTCGGCGGAAGATTTCACCGTTTTGACGCTTTGGGGGAGCTAGTCATTAATTAGTGCGTTTTCACAAATTCAAAAATTTAAATATAAACACAATTTCAAAAATCGTGAGGGGTCAGGATATTGAACCAACTCATGTCGTAAAAATTGAAATCATGGACCCTGCCGAAGATGTAGGCTGTAGTTGTTGAAATTGGGCCCAAAGAGTTGTTTGGGCCCAAGGCTCGGCTTTTTTTTTATTCGTACGGATAAAGGGTAGATAAAATTTAATAATTTTAATAATAAGCTCAGTCTTTTTTTACGTCTTTTGAAAAAATCAGTCTTTTTAATTTTATAATTATGATCTGTTTGACTTGTTTTCACCTTTAATGAATAATATTATATATATATATATATTTTAGTAACATGAAAACATGTATAATTGAAATAGAAAAAGAGAAAGATAGAGATCAAACCAAGTATACATATGGGGATAGGAGCATAAGTGCTAGGTGGACTAGCAGCCCACCAACTTATTATATAGAGTAAATTATATTAATTTTTTTTAAAATATTTAATTATGATATTTTATTCTATTTTTATTTAAATATGACACTCTATTTTATTTACTTAAATATTAATTAAAAAATATACTTAATATTAATAAAATATTCATAAAAAAATATTAAATCAATATTTTAGTCTAATTTTACTTAAAAATTATATTTTAATTCAGTTAATCATTTTAAATAACTAATATTTTGATAAATTATATTTTTTTAAGCAAATAATTATATTTATTATAAGGTATAAATTTAATAATGTGTATGATTATGAGAAAAAAAGTTAGTACAAACATAGAGGCATCTTGGGGTGAGTTTAGTTAGCAAAAAATAAGACCAATTATGCTCTACATTTTTTTTCTAACTAAACTCAGTCCCAAGATGCCTTTATGTTTGTACTAACTTTTTTTCTCATAATCATACACATTGTTAAATTTAGATCTTGTAATAAATATAATTATTTGATTAAAAAATATAATTTATTAAAATATTAGTTATTTAAAATGATTAACTGAATTAAAATATAATTTTTAAATAAAATTAGATTAAAATATTGATTTAATATTCTTTTTTTAAATATTTTATTAATATTTAAGTGTATTCTTTTAATTAATATTTGAGTAAATAGGATAAAATGTCATATTTGAATAAAAATGGGATGAAGTATTATAATCAAATATCTAAAGAAAGTTAATATAATTTACTCTATTATATATTATTTACTCCTTGCTCATGTTGCATGCCTGCACATATATATGGAAAATGTCCCTTCATGTAATGGAATGACCAAATTCCATGCCAACTCTATTAACAAGGACTTAGAATTTTAAGTTTTATAGTTTAACTTGTATCAATGATTATAATGAAACTTCATTTCTACAATTAACATACTTGCTGATAGAATTGATTTTACCTGCATCGATAGTTTAATGCTTAAACAAAAATAAAATGTTTGAATTGCATTTGTTAATATAGGATGATCATTTTAAATATATAAAAAGGAAAATCATCAATTACCTACATTAATGCAATATCTAAAACATTTATTTGAAAACAACATTAGTCGTGGCATTTGACATTTTTCCCTCCTCATTAAGACTTATAACTTTTAATCATTGATTAAATCTCACTCTATAAACAACAAAGTAAAGTTGTTCATTACTAAACACCAATTCAAGTAGGTAGGGTCTAACATTGGAGAAAGTTTGACCTTAGTTTTTATTGATGGTCATAACAACGTAAACTAAAAGGGGTTTGTCTTTACTTTCACTTGATAGAGATATTATGATTAGATGGAATCATTGTTATATGAGGGATTAGTACAACTTATCCTATATTGCTCTTTAAAAGTACTTTTGCCTCTATCACATGGCTACTAAGCTGAGCTATATGCAATTTTGTTCTATTGCACAATCTATTAAACTGATCAATGTTTTTGAACAGCATAACAGGAACCATTATTTTGGAACTCAATTGGTGACTTGGTGGTCCAAAACATGTAAGAATATTTTATCTTTTGAAAGAATAAATGTCCAGCTCACTGTCAATATTTGTATCTTCTTTAGAAATGTTATCCGAATTCAAATAAATCTTTTCATCTCTTAGTATCAAGGACATTAAGTGGTTGTTCAACATTTAAACTTGATATGGCCCTCTCCTAGGAAAAAGTTGGATCCACCATATTGCCTAGGAGATTAAGTTACATGAACTCCACAAGTGCTCTACATGGATTCTCTAATTCCCTAATAAGCATTTCATTTGTAATTTGCATATTAGATTCACCATCCTCATCTCCTCTTATTGTCATCACTAATGTTTAATAGTCAATCTAGAAATTCCTTTATTTCTAGAGAGTTTGTGCCAAAAGACCTAATTTCAATTCTTATATTCCTACTTAATGTCAAAATTCTGCAATAGTCTCATAAGTTAGAGGAATTGATTGTAGCATTAATAATTTCTTACTAACTAGAATTTGGGATCACAAACAAATCTTGCCTAAAGTCATATTTGAGAACCATAGTTTTCCCTCCAAATGGCAAATTGCAAAATCTTGGATTATGGAATTTAAGAATATTCTTAATGTCCTATCCAATGCTTCAAAATAGAACCTTCATCTCAAATAATTAGTCTTGTCTAGATCAATAGTTTGGCTTTATCACTATCTTGTTTTATATTGCAAGTTGTATTCTAGTAAACTTGCAATAGTATTGCAAATCTTGAATGAGTTGATCATCCAATAAGAAGTAAGATTAATGTAATTTCACTAGATGTAACATTTAATACAATTTTCCCTACGAGTGAAGTGCTATAGATAGGGTTTTTCAATTGAAAGTTTAGTCGATTCCATCATATCCATACACAAAATAGAACCCTCTAGTGTCTTTTAAAACAGCTGACATTATGGTGTCACAGACCTTCCATTGATCCTCATTTAGAGATGAAAATAACATCTTGTGCCCTTTGACAAATAATGATTTATCATGGACAATTCATCAAAGATTAACTTGTTTTGAATTTGTGAAACCGCTCAACCTATTGGATGGGTCATTATGCCAATCTTTGAGACTTTTGCCAATTGCTTAAAAGATCCAATCCAATGAGGTATTATTTTTTATCTCATCTTTGGTTAATGTTAATCCGGAATACATATGGTATAGAACATAAAGCATTTAAATTGGAGAGTAAGCATAATATTTTGATATTTGAATAATGAAAATCAACTATTACAAGATGAATGTAGCAAGTGAACAAGCTAATACTTGTGTAGTATCTCTTTTTGCTCGATATTAAACATCATCCACTAGTAAAGACCAACATTTATTCCAAACAATTTTTAGCCTATTCATATTGTTGGATGTCAAAAGTATGACAAAAGGGTTTCAAGGTAATGCACATACACCTAAGTGTTAATCTCTTTTAATTTACCAATGTATTTTTTGTCATCATTTAATAAACCCATCAAGCAATAGGCAACTTTATGTGTAAGATATTCCATCCTTCCAATAGTTGTAATATCTACTTTGATCTTATATCCTTTTTAAAAATCTATTAGCATCCTTGATAGTAGTCCTCTTCATTGCCAAGAAGTAAATGATTAATTTCCAATTAAAACACCTTTCTTTCTTAGGACCCATTTTTGCTGGTCTTGCTTGTACTTAAAACTTACTTGGAAATTCAACATATGTCGATTATTTTGCCTTTAGATATTGTTGTTTGCCCTCTAGTTAAGCTTAAAAGATGAATTTCTTATTGTTTACCCTGGCGATGATATCTTCAATTAATTCCTAATCCTTGAATATAATATTCTTTTCTTAAAAAAGATGAAATAGCAATTTCTACACAAATGAATATCTATAGTGTACATCAAACCCAAATATTCTCCACACAACTTCACATACACAAACATACCCATAATCATAATATAGTTTGAATTTATTTACATTATGATTTAGACCATTTGAAGGATTGTGCTACGGAGCAATTATCACTAGCTCATTCTTCTCATGAAGATATTTGAAAAAGTATTTGATAGCACTTGGTTAACATGTGTACTCAACATTATTGTAGTTATGATACTTTAGCAAGAGCTTTGTGGTAAATGAAACCACATACTGGTTGTCAATATCAATGTACTTCTTAGTCACAAGTCCCTATGTTTCCTCCTTCTATAATGTAGAGAGCCCTCATAATCGATTGTTGTATGTCCAGTAAAGACTTTCAAAAATTTTTTTACACACATTCTTAATCATGCTATGAAACCTCAAGTTCGTTTGACTATAAGAACCATGTATCATAATAAGAGCGTCAATTGCTCTACATAAATTTTTAAATAAATATTTAATAAAATTTAATTTATAAAAAAAGTATAATTAAAAATAATAAATTTAATACTTAAAATTTGTTAATTGAATATTTAATAAAATTTAATTTATAAAAATAATAAAATTACACATGTATGCATTAGCAATGATTTAAATTAAATTTAATCTCAATAAATCTAGAGAAGATGAATAAATCTCTCTAATACCATTCTAAGTTCGATTGAAGATTGAAGTCCATAATATGTCTTTAACTTTGAAATAAAATAAACTTCTCTTATTTAAACTTTTTAGGCTAAAATGCACAGAACCTCCCTGAACTTTAGGTCGATTTTAAAAAACCCTTCTAAACTTTAAATTTTTTCAAAGAACCCTCATGAACTATGAAAATTATGCAAAAAACTCCCCTCCGTCAAATTTTCCGTTAAATGTTAGACGTTTCTTGGTTAATTGACAAAAATACCCCTAAAATATATTTAAATTTTCATCATTTGCCACTGTGCATCTTGCTTGAGTTGCCATCCATGTTTGCACGCACATTCAATGCCTCTTAAATACTCCATGGCTCTACCTCAGCAACTTAGCAGTAACCTAAGGTGGCAAAAAACCTCCCAGCCATCCCAGCTGAATGTAGATGGTCACCCAAGGCAGCAAGCAATCTCATTTTTTGCAAGAAGACAGCAAGCTGTATTCTGGAGTGTGATAAGATATAGCGGGGCAAAAACCTTACAAGAGGCTGGTCACCTAAGGCACCATTTACAATGAGAAAAGCCATTACCACAGCACAAACTACCAAAACCAATTAACAAACCAGTGCTATATAATACCGACCAGCCCAAACATTTTTTGCAAGAAGAGAAGCCATTGCCTAAACCACCAAAGCTTGAAAGCCATTACCACAGCACAAACTACCAAAACCAATTAACAAACCAGTGCTATATAATACCGACCGGCCCAAACATTTTTTGCAAGAAGAGAAGCCATTGCCTAAACCACCAAAGCTTGATTACCTTAGACATTGGTTGCAAGAAGAGAAGCCACCAAGTCCGTAGAAGGAAGATGAATTTTGACAGAAGGTCTTTTTTGTCATTTACAGAATTTTCGTACATATTTTAACCGAAATTCTAACATATGTGTCGATTTGCACAATTTTCATAGTTCAGGAGGGTTCTTTGAAAAAATTTAAAGTTTAGGAGGATTTTTTAAAATCGACCTAAAGTTCAGGGGAGTTCTGTGCATTTTAGCCAACTTTTTATCACAAAAAAAAAAGTCAATAGTAAACAATTTACCGTTTTGGATTAAATAGTAATGTCAGCAGAAATGAACCAAACGTTAATCACTGTAACAAAGACCACAAGGGAAAAGGCAAACAAAAAGTCATGAACATCAAAGGCCTTAACTTGATGATCTTCACAGGCGCATGAGTGGGCTTCAATTCCATGCGTCCATGCACACTTCTGTCTACTGTTCAAAAGTTTTAAAATTTGTTAAATTATGTTTAAAAATTTAAATTACAATAAACATTTATTGGGTGAAAAACTTGTCTCCCACGTATGGTGGGAGACAACTTTACATTGGGTATAAATGGAATGAACGGGCAGATTATTCAGCAGAAAAACATCTTCGATTCCCATTTTTTCACTTTTTCTTTTATTTTTTTTCCTGCTTTCCACTTTAATATTAAACTTTTTATAATTTCAAACCTTTTTTTTAATACAAATTTAAACTGCAAGCAGGAGGTGTGAAAAAAAAAAAAATCTTGTTCCATGTTCAGAGTTCCTTATATATTCCTCACACAAGACCTCTCGTAGCTTCTCTCTTGCCTTCCCTTTATAAAGTTTTTTTTCCGTTTCTCTCTCTAGTTTGTATTGTATAATTATTTTTCCAATTGGTTTGGTAACTGAATTTGCATTTGGTAATCTAATTAACACAATTGGAAGGAGAAGAAAGGGTGGGGAGGCATAGGAAGATAATGAACCTGCCCTCTGTTCTTAATCTCATTGTGCCTCCCCTCAGATCTTAGTTTTCTGCAAGATTTCGCATCTGGGTGGTCTTGAATCGGTGGGTTTGGACGCAATCTGGATTGAAGTTTTGATCTTTGTAAAATATTGGTGTGACTTTGGATCTTGGTGAATCTCTCTGATTGAAATATTCATGGGTTTTTCAGGAGAGCTTAATTCTGAGTCGATTTACTGGTCGATGAAGGATCCGATAATTCCTGATTGAATCCGTGTGTATCTGTATCTGCATCGTAAATACAGTTTCCACGTTTTTCATAATTTAAGGTACTGCTTGTAATGTTTTTGCTGGTCATAAATGCATTTGATGTCTTAGCTGGAACTTCTTATAGTTGATGACGAGTAAACAATTTGACAAATGGTGATGCTATTAAGTTTTGGTTTTGTCTTAACTGGATTATTCGCTAATTATACGAGACTAGGCTTGCTTTTGTGGGTCTGAATTTCATGTGTAATGAATTGGATCCACCGTGTACTTGCCTTTTTTTTAATCCTCTGAATTAGGTGCTTGGTTTATCTTTAGCAAGCTTGGTTATTTCATTTCTAACTATGCTGCCACTTGCATTCTTGATATTTGGAATTTAATGGATGAAATGTCTTTTGCTTGTAGATAAAATGCAATCAGATAATGGAAAGCTATTTATTGGTGGAATATCATGGGACACAAATGAAGAGCGGCTCAGGGAGTACTTTGGTTCTTATGGGGAGGTTGTGGAAGCAGTGATTATGAAGGATCGGACTACGGGTAGAGCTCGTGGGTTCGGTTTTGTTGTTTTTGCTGATCCAGCTGTTGCAGAGATAGTCATACAAGAGAAGCACAACATTGATGGAAGGATGGTAATTTATGTTATGTCTCCTTTATCTTCATGCCTTGCATTTTTGTCAATGAGGTTCTTTTCTTGAATTGTATTACGTCTGAATATTCTTTCCCTGATAGCTGTTTAAAATATTAAATCATCCTATGAATTGCAGAATTTGTTCTATTTAGTGGTGTTTTGTTTTAAGTAAATTTCGCAATGAAACAAACTTAAATGACCTTTTGTCTATACAAACATCTTGACAAGCACATTGTGTCAATTGACATTTCTTTTGTGTCCTGCATAACTTAAATATAGCATAATACGTAAAATCATAAAAATAAATTATCAAATAATACTACCTTTGTCTTCAACATTAACTCCGGTAAGTCTCTAGCTTGACAACTTTTGTCTTAGTTGATCATATATGTTGGTCTAAATATAGAAAATTCTTCTTCTAAAAATGTAAGACTTATATACATATCTATTTACATTTAAACATATTTACAAATATGGCATTTACATTTCTCAAGCCGCCAAATTTGATGATATTCAAACATATGGAATCATTATATATTTGCTTTCTAATGCCTTGTCCCACTATCCTAGATGCATAAGTAAAGAGATTCGTAAGGTATTGATATTTTTACTTCATACAAACTATATAAAAAAATTTACAAACAATTGTATCAGTAAACCATTTAATTATATTGCAATGCTCCTTGTACATTTATGCGTTAGTGGTTCCTGCCTCTCAAAGAACTGCACAATAATGATTATGCTATATGATATTGCCATACTCATTTGAATTGAAATAAATGATAATTTAAATGAGAAGGTGATCTCACTTCAAAAATGTGTATTTCTTCTTTAGCATGATTTATCTTCCTTCAAATTTGAATTTGATGAACTTTATTGAGTAGGAAACATGCAAAGAAAAAGTACTTAATTGTTGGGAATGTAACCAAGTTGAAAATAAAGTTGGCTCTCAAGGAGGAAGAGCCCAAAGCCTTATAAGCTCACTCATAGGCCAAAAAACCTTTGGGTACACCAATTCCCGTTTTCCTTGAGTATCTATGTCTATTGAAGATTTTGGTTGAGTATGCCAGTACCTTCTCTTTTTTTTTTAAAGCATTGATCACTGATCAAGCTGGAGAAAGGAAGAAATAAGAAGATAGAAGTATACAGGCAGAAAAGGCAGCAAAAAAAAAAAAAATGATTGGAATGAACCTAATGAGTTCACAAACGTCATCAACAGTAGGACACATAAGAAGGACATGTTAATGGCTAATTGAAAGAGCTTCTTGGTTCTGATATTTATATAACCCAATCTGGTGAAGATGGTGGTCAGATGCGTATATATTTTTACATTATGCAGTAGTTATTTTAAAAAATTTTAATTTTGGATTTGCTAGAAGTCATCAATATTGTTTTATCACACGAAATCATCTCTATGCTTAACTAATTTTCAAACTTAAACGATGAGAAAAAATAAAAAAATAGGAGACAGCCCTATGCCAAGGGTTGTAATGAAGCCAGAGCAGAAAGTGAATATAGCTATTTAAAACCATTCTAGTCGTCATACAAATCTGCATATAAGGATCTTCTTTATCTTACATTTCAATTTGTTTTTTCAAACATTGTTTACTTTATATCAGGTGAGACTTTTGAGGCGCAATACATAGATGAAGCAAAAACATATTGACTAACCAATAACTCATTAATAAAAGCATTTTGTTATTGCTTCAGTGATTCCTCAATTAGTGCCTCTGTTTTGCAACTTAAAATCTTCTATGATGGTTCTGTTGGTTTTTTTTTTGGTTTACTTTGTTATTCTTTCTTTTTGATTGCCACACTAATTTTATATGACTCTTTATTCTGCCTTTGTTTTTCTGTAAGGGAGACAAATCCATAATATTTCCTGATGCTATTAATTGCCCCATCATTGCTGCATCTTGATCTCATAAACATCTTGAAATTGGGATTCCAGTAAACTGGAGAATAGTTATAGGCATAGCCGAAGCCATAGCCATGAAAATAAGCATGTGGAAGAAAATAAACAGTTGTGTACCTTCTTGTTGCTTGCACTTTCTCAGAATCAATGATAGTATGGGATTTTGCCTTTGTCCAAGCTACAATTGTATATTCAGGACCTGTAGGAAGATGCAAAATTTCCCTGCTGAAGAAGATGATTAACGCGTACCTACTATCAGAGTTTGGGGGGGTTACTACTACTGTTCAGTAGTGTGGGGTATGGGAATCCATATAAGAATTTTTTTTAATCATCTTTGGGTAACAGAAAATGGAGGCCACCTTAGGGAATCCCCTTTCTCTGTTGCATAGATTCTAATTAGGTTAACATTGATGCTTTTTCTTCTTTTTATTAGCATCTTCTTTTGTATATATCTGTTGTCAGAAGGATTTGTAGGTCTTTTGCAAGTTTTCTTCATTCTTAATTTTGATACCAATCCTTATCATCAGGTTGAGGCGAAGAAGGCTGTTCCTAGGGATGACCAGCACATACTCAGTAGAAACATTGGTAGCATCCATGGTTCTCCTGGTCCAGCCCGAACAAGAAAGATATTTGTGGGAGGTCTAGCATCGACAGTTACAGAGAGTGATTTCAAGAAGTACTTTGATCAGTTTGGGACAATAACAGATGTTGTAGTGATGTATGATCACAACACTCAAAGGCCAAGAGGCTTTGGATTCATCACTTATGATTCTGAGGATGCTGTTGACAAGGTCTTACTCAAGACTTTTCATGAATTGAATGGTAAAATGGTTGAGGTCAAGAGGGCAGTTCCAAAGGAATTATCAACAGGACCAACCCGCAGCCCACTTGGTGGATATAACTATGGTCTTAGTAGGGTCAATAGTTTCCTAAATGGCTTCACTCAGGGATACACTCCAAGTAGTGTTGGTGGCTATGGACTTAGGATGGATGGTAGATTCAGTCCAGTTGCTAGTGGTAGAATTGCTCCATTTGGATCTGGTTATGGAATGAGTATGAATTTTGAGCCTGGTTTGAGCCCTGGATTTGGGGGGACTGCGAATTTCACTAGTAATCTAAGCTATGGTCGGGGATTAAATCCTTATTATATTGGCAGCTCAAATAGGTTTGGCAGTCCTATTGGGTATGATGGTGGTAATGGAGGAAACAATTCTTTCTTTAGCTCTGTGACTCAGAATTTATGGGGAAATGGTGGTCTTAATTATGGATCAAGCTCTGCAAATTCCAATGCATACATGGGATCAGGTAGTGGGAGTGCTGGAGGAAACACATTTGGCAATACTGGAGTCAACTGGGGTTCTCCAGCAATTTCTGGTCAACGTGGAGGTAACAATGTGTCACAGAGTAGCAGTGGCAACCTGGGCTATGGAGGTGGTGACAACAGTTATGGTTTAGGAACTGAAGGGTATGGAAGGAACAGTGGTTCCAATATTGCCCCTACATCATCATACTCTACGTCAAATGGTGGTTTTGATGGGTCTTTTGCTGATTTTTACAATAGTAGCTCAATTTATGGGGACCCCTCTTGGCGATCTTCAAATTCTGAGAGAGATGGGCCTGGTCCCTTTAACTATGGGCTTGGCAGTGCAGCTTCAGATGTTTCTGCTAAAAGTTCTCCTGGTTATGTTGGTGGCTATACTGTTAATAAGAGACAACCAAATAGGGGTAAGAGCTACCTTAATTGTACTTTATCTCACCTTTACACTCTGTCTATGTTGTTCCCCGCTGAATTATTAGCAAGACTTTAGTGTATAACAGCAGTGTATATATTACTATAAACCTCAAATAATGGTGACTGTGACACAAGTTTAATTGTTATAACATTTGTTTCCTGGTTTGCACAGTAATCCAGATGAATAGGCACACTGTTCTCTAATATTTGTATGACATGATTCTACATGCAATGATCATGTACATGATATATGAGTAAATGTCCTCTGACAACTTGAAGATTTGACTGTAACATGTCTTTCAACAGTATCTCTTTGATATAGTGTCTAGTTGGGTATGTGTTGGAGCATGATCAAATACATATGTGATAAGAAGTAAACAGAAAGTTACAGTACAGTTCCTTTTTACAGTGCATAGTTTCATTCAATGATGTGGCTGGTTGAGTAATTAGTTGCTTGGAGTGAGCCAAGCATAATATTATGAGTTGTTTTTTTTTTAAAAAAAGAATGGAGGTGCAATTCCAAATTAGTTAGAGATATATTAGAAATATATCCAACTTTTGAGGGGGTCAGTTCTACATATCACTAATGTTTTGTCTTGAAATTGAATACAATCTTTTGAATGCTTAAAGTCCTAATTCCAAATGCAGTCCAACCCCTTCTTGATGTTTGCTTTACTTTTGCTCAAATTTAGGGGTCTTCTGAAAGTTCGATATCAAATATAGTTAATTTCTGTCTCAGTGAAATTTAGTAATTCTTTTCAAAAGTGGTCACAAATTTTGGCTTGTCTCTATTGAAACTCTCCTGTGATTTTTATGTTTGATTTGGGGTTTATATTTAGTAGGAAAAAAATAGAAAGCAAGAGTATTTAAACTTCTTATGTATTATGTTGAAATAGAAGGAAATTAATATGTAGATGAAGTCTGTAGAGAATCCAGAGATGTTCGAATGTTGTATAAAGTATGTTTTCTCACTCATATCATATCCCAACTCTTTGTTCTGGTTTCACATTTGGTAGTTCTGATGCTCTTTGTAGTACAAGAAGCCTTTTTTACCCCTTTGTTAAGATTGTTATTGTCATGGAGTGCTTGTACTTGCTTCTTTTTCCTGTGCCCCAGCCCTTGAAAATGTTGCTTTATAAGTGATGGAGAATTCATGGGGCAAGGTCTTACTTATCATTGAATAGTTAGAAGTTGCCTGAATACTTTAATTCTGTTTCACTAGGGACATGTCAATGGGGTTAGTAAAATTTGCTGTTGTGTTCTGAGTTTTGTCTGGTCTCTTTCGTATGATAATACACAAGTCTTTTGAGAAGTCTGTAAAGATGAAGGGATGAAGAAGGAAGTGAAATTGACGATTTTCTATGTATCATTTACTCCATATATTTTCTCTATTTCCAGTGTTCCCACCTCTAGCAATCATGCCCCTTATAGGTGTAACTGGTGTCTCACTTGAAAAAGTGAGCTTCCAGTATAGAAATGTCTTTTCATAGTGACATTATGGGCTTGTTTGGAAGTGTTTTTGTTTTCTTATTCTTTAAAATAATTATGTAAAGTAAATTTGGAAAGAAGTTTTTAAAAACAGTTTAAAAACTTGTTTAGGATATGTGCTCATCAATTCTTGTTTCCTGTATAAGGGAGAACACAACGAAGAGCAACCATGGTACAAGATGATGAGAAAAAGTGAAAATGTTGATAAGCTTTTGTTTGTACATATTTACAAGATTGCCATTAATGAAATTTATTTACAATCATGCCACCTTGAAAATAGTGACAGAATGAGGAAAACATCTTTCAGAAGTTCTGGAATTTTGTTTTTAGAACAGCTTTTGGGGATGTGTTTTCAGAATCAAAGAGCAAAATCAATACCACCAAACAAGTTTTCTTATCTCTTTGGTTTTTAAAACATGAAAACTGTTTTCAAAAATAATAAACAAGCACGCCCTATGTCAGTCAGGTGCTGGAGTTTCAAATACATAACTCTGAATTGTAGTTCTCAAGTATATATAGATTTACCTTTTCAGCTGATACGCATAAATATTTAATTTTTTGGCTTCTGTGTGTTCTCTAACATTTTTCTTTTTGATACTGTAAAAACAATTTAGTTATAATCAATGAAAATTTAGAGGTCACATGGCTGCTTTTAAAGTTCGAAGACAGCAATTATAGATGCCACTAAAAATAACCATCACAGAAAACGGTTTAGGTTGTACCCACAGAACATGCCAGAAAGCTGCCTAATAATTGCCCAGTGATATCTACCTTGCCTTATTTTAAAATGTTTGTGGTCAACTACAAGAATTCTAGGTAGTTTTTGGTGTAATTTCTTAATACACAATCACTGTACACCAAGACCAGGGTCTTTTGTGCTTGGTTTTGCTATTTCCATAAACAAAATTTTACTGAATCCTTACTTAAAAGAATCTGAACTATTAAATTTATTAAATTACACGAACGAAACTATGGGCTCAGTAGATCCAATGGATCTGCTTTGAGGTTGTGATAGTTTAGTAAAAAAGTGGGACTAAACCTTTTGTTTTGTGCCGGATGCCATTGGTCCTTAACCCTCTTTCCTTTAGCCTGGCTTGGGTTGACCACATGGGAGTATAGATGGAGTTTCTGCCGCATGTGACAGTTGATTAAAAAAAAGCTACAGTCCATCACAGCGTTGAGAGTGAAATGATGATGGACAGATCAAGAAATATTGGAAAAAATGGTGGGATAGTGGAACTTCTAAGCTTTCGTAAATTAGGCAATTGGATTGAATGATCTAGACATTTAATACTTGAATTCGTTTTATTGGAATAAGTAGTATTTGAGCTCTTCTAGAGGCAAGGCTATGTCCAGTTCTTGCTTACACATGCTGAGACATAGGTATTGTGATCAATTTAAGTTCTTAAACTGCTCTACAACTTCATTCATGTGAGGAAGTTGTAGCTGATTGAAACTCAAAACAATTTAACAGAAATGTGAGTTGGAATTCCAATATTTAGATGATGGTGATGATTTAGATGAATGTAATGATTATTTTAAATGACACTTCTTCTCCTTCTGACAATAAGGGTCTGAAATGAACTAAAGGATTCAAAACTTACAGAATAGGTGAGTGCATTTGTGTCAGTTATCATTTACCGGATGGAAGAAAGAAAGGAAACAATGAATTTGTAAACATTACAGCCTTGATTTCATGATTTTATTAGAACTTATTTGCTCTCCAATTCTATGTTGAATATTTCTACTGTGAAAGTTTCGTTAACATTTTTTCTTCATTCTTCAATCTGTCATTTATGTGTTGAGACTTTCAACAATGAGGAGAATGAAAAGAAAAATTTTGGCCTGAACGAAGACATGAAATTTAAAAATGGCCTTAGTTCAGATATTAGCCTAAAAGCTGTGATGAAATTCATAGACTTTATCACTGCCTTTATTGTATCATTTTAATTTTTGCCAAACATCTTTAATTTTTGACTTGGACACTAGAATGTGCAATCACAGGTGGTACTGTTCATTTGCATGTAGAGAAATTGTCTTATGTGAGTGAAATGTTTTGGTGTCTGGTGTTCTCCCTGCCCCCTCTGACCCTTGTGCACACTCACACCCAGGGGTTGATATAAGAAACTTCACCACTGTTACAATAGGAACGCAGTGTTTTTCCTTATTTCACTAGCATTTTTGTGACTCTCGTTGAGACAAGAGCCTGAGGCTTTCAATGTTCTATCGAAGTTCTGCAGTATTGAATTTTTTTCACATGTGAAAACTTCTAAGAAATGTGGCATGCCTCCATAGTTACAAAGTTTACTGCATATTAGTTCATGAATTTGTAATGCTGATCTAAAGGATTTTCTTCAGTCTTGTTAAATCTTGATTTTAGTTGGATAGTTTCAGTTGAGGGTTAAATAATTCTTAGGTGATTCCTGGTTTATTATTAGGAGGGCCTGTTGTCTGCTTAGGAAACAGCTATAGGATGTGTCTTGTTAGTTGTTAAACTGTTTTATGTGCAATCCTTGGTTTGATGCTAGAATGACTCTAGTCAGTCTAGAGGACTACTGTAAGTCACAATCTCTTGTTAATAATGCACAATTTGCTTTCTTTTTTATATGACCTGTTGCATTTTGTTGAAGTTTCTCTCTGCAAAGATTATAAAATATAAAATCTCAGTAATTAAGTTGATCAGGAATTAGGGACCAGATGAGAATTATCTGATTACTTTTATATTGTAGTAAAATCTAGTAATAATTTTTTATTAACACTCCGTCTGTAATATGTTCATTCGACTTAATTCTTTTACGGCATGCAACAAATAACTTAGATGAAAATGAAGCGATGCAGTTTATTTGAGATCTATTGATTCTTTACTTGAGTATTCTGTTATCAATTACAAATTACGTAGTCTTGTTTGGCAACACTGACAAATTATTTCTTCTGCTGCAGGAATTGCTACATAGGAAGATTGTTTTGGAGACACGTACTTGTAGGTGAAGATAATCCAGAGAAGCAGGTGAATTGTGAATTTTGCACAACATTGTTGTTTACTTTCGGTTAAGACTTAAGATGTTTGGTTATCTAGAGCTAACTGGAGTGCTTGTTTTGAGGAATCAGATATAGAAATAGAAGTTATGGGAATGTTAAGGCTTCAGCTTTTGAATTACCATTTAGGTTTTGGGTTTTGGAATTTGAGTGAGATGTAAAATCAGATTGCGGGATGTAGCGGAAGGCTATCATGCATGACTTGCGAGGCGACCGTACAAAAAATATCAACAGCATTTTTTTCTTGGTAGATTTTGATCTGTAATGTCTCGCAAAGTTGTGGGTTCAGCTCAGGAATTGTTTGCTTCTTCCTCAATCATTTTGGTTTGTTGTTTAGCAGATTGTATCTCAGGTTTTTTGTTGATTACTAGTGTGAAAAATTGAAGGGATATCCATCTAATGTCCCATGAATAAGTTACAAATATATCCCGATTCTTTTTCTGAAGGGGAATATTTTCGTCTACAAGTTGAGACTTCATGTGTGAGAAATGAAACTTTTCCCCTATTTGGCTATGTTCCAAATACAGTGGACTATTGATACTTTTTTGCTTGTTCATATACTTGGTGTATAGTTGAGTTCACTCATCGCCATTTTTTACATAATTTTCTTATTGAAAGTTTGTACATAAGATATAATGACGCAACGCATTTACAGTATTATTTTGTTAGAAAGTTAAATTGAAATCTAATTTTTGTAATATAACTTTATGACCAAATTGGTTTCAATGTTATAGCAGAAACTTAAATATGCATTGTAGCATTATTGTGTTTACCATTTTTTTGGTTGCTGAAATTCGTTTGTCCTACGTCTAGCTGAAGGAGAGTATACTTCTATGAGGCACAAATAGAGATGTAAGTTATAGCATATAAAGTAATATTGGTAAATCTGTCATGAAGTTTTGATTTACATGGAAGTTTATCAATCCCGTTAGTCTCACATTCTTCCACCGACATCATCTTTACAAAATCCATTAGGAGCTGTTGGCAATATCAATTAGTTTTCACTGAATTCTGGAGGGGTGGTGTGGGTGAAAGAGTATGGGAGGATTATTATTGAAAGATTACAGATAATTTTGAGGAATTAAAAGATGATATAAGACAATTTTGTTTACAAGATAATTTTAAGAGCAACTTAAGAAAGTTAATTATAAATATTATGTCTTTAAATAAAACTACTCTAATGAATATATACCTAACCAAAAGGAAGAAAATTTTCATTTTGGCTCTAAGGAGTATCTAAAAGCATAAAAGTTTAAAAGAGAAGCAAAAGGGTATGGAAGTCAGCCTTTCTACCCATGTCTATGGCAGTGACCATCGAACTATACTTCTTTAAGGTTTTACATGTTCCAACAAACCTTCAAATGCAACCACTGAGTAGGTGGCCAGAAATACTTGGGGAGTAGGCAATAGCCTGGATTCTAAGTTAATGTCAAAACTGGAAGGTCGGATTTCCTTTTGGTTTGTAAAAAAAATTGCACAATATTCAATTAAAGAAAGATAAACAAGCACACGTTTTGCGTTACATACAGGCCATTTGATCATTAGTGTGTTAAGAAATTTCTGTGCTGATTTGTTGTGTCAGCATTGCCATAATCTACATATCATGGCTTGGAATCAAACGGAAAGCATAACATCATCGTCAAGATGGCCGAGTTGGTCTAAGGCGCCAGTTTCAGGTACTGGTCCGAAAGGGCATGGGTTCGAATCCCATTCTTGACAGACATACATCACAGCTCTCACATTTTATTCGTGGGCATGTGGTTCATGCGACGAATGAGTATTAAACATCCAATTCTACAAAAGCAAATGTCTCGGGAGCCTTTTTTCTGCAGGCCAACTTTTATCTTCGAGGAACAATTAAGCAAAAAGAAGAACAATAAAGAGGAAGAAAAGTTCAGCTTTAGTTAGTTTAAAGCAGATGCTTATCTTTTGGGCGAAGAGGAAGAAACCGCAGATATTGTGATGCTCATCTTCAAAATTACACTCTTTTGGACTAAGTGGAAGAAAGACACCCTTTGATCATATGAAATCATTATGCTTACCCACTTTTAGAACATTGCATGCTATAAGGAAACCTTTATTGAACCTTGGGTAGCTCGCCTATGCCTAAATGTATCCAAATCCTCACAAATGGACATGGCCAACCACACATTAATTAATGTTCAACCAGAAATATCATTTAATTAGATGATTAACCATGTCTTGCCTATGCCTGGCTCAACTGTGGACCCCACTTCCTTTCTCAGAACCTCCGATGAGTCCTTCTCTCCTCAGCTTCTCTTCTTTAGATTTCCTACAGAACACCACCCAAGAGTTCACCTCCAAAGCTATAGAAACCCCAATCAAAGTAGAAAGTCCCAAGCAGTAACTCAACTTAGCGTAAGACCTGCTGGCCCCCATTACTGCAAATCCCTGAAACACATTCACAAAACCAAGCACCACACAGCCGTACCCAACAAAATGGTGGTAAGATTTCCAGTACTTCCTAAACTTGTTCGTGGTTTTCGGTCTAAACAGTAACGCCAGAGTCTGCAGCGCCCCCAAGCAGAACACAGCCAACCCAAGCTTCCGGTGCAGGCTGTATTCCACTCCGGGCGACAGTTCCCCGAGGCGAATTCCTATGGCAAACCCGACAGTTCCAAGAGTAAAAGCAAATAGCTGTACTCCTGCATGGGCGTAAAACCATGTCGGCCCTAGTGCTTGAATGTGCCTAAGGTAACGTGCGGTTACTGCTCCAATTGGCAAAAGAAGTCCCCATGAGATTGCATTTATGGTACCATGCACTATTCTCAATGTTTTAATGTTATTGTGTGCAGAGGCGGATGAGCCTGACATGACATCGAAGGTGGCAATGGAGGAGAGGTCATTGGAGGTAGTTGGATGGATGGTGGGAGAGTAGCCTTGAACATAAAGTCCGCGGTTCCAAACAAGGATGATTTTTGTTTTGTTTGGTTTTAGTTTTATTGTTGCACGGATCTGGATGGCGGCGCCGTTGTGTACGGTGGCCATTTTGCCACCGTACATGGCAGCGGAGGAGGAGAGGAGGTGGATGTCAAGAGGTCGAGAGAGTAGCGGGGATTTTTGAAGCTTTACTGTAGGGTCTAAGATATAAGGTAGAAGGACAATTTGGCCGGAGTTTGGATCCGGAAAGGCTATTAAAGCACGGGTTCCGGTCATTTCCGGGGAGGTAGGGTTAATCCCACATCCAACCCAACCAGAAGGTGAAATGAAGGTGCCAAAGAAGACTAGGTCTAAGGTGGAATTGTGCGGGTGGAAAGTCCATGCTATGGAGGCTTGTTGGGTTGGGAGTGTCATGCATTTTTGGAAGGTTTTTGTGGCGGTTTCCGTAGTGCAATGGGATGAGAATGCAAAGTGGGGAAAGGAAGAAAATGGAAAAATCAGGAGGAAGAGAAGTAGAAGAAGCATGGCGGTGTAGGGGAGAGTGGCAAAGGAACAGATGGAAGAGGCCTCAATGGTCTGCTAGCTTTTGTTAACATTTTTTGTGCTTGGTAATGATGTCTTGAGGGGAAAGAGAGTGATGGGACATTATGGATTAAGGGCATTACTTAGGGGGAATGCTTAACTTTGAAGCAAAGGCAGTTAAATGTCGTTTGGTGGACTTAAAAATGGAAGCTCTGTTGGGCTTTTTTGACATTGAGATTGGTTCAAAACTCCTAAGCTAGCAACAGAGCATTGTAGTACTAAAGTTTTACATAAGATATCATGTCTAGAGTGCCTTCTCTTTATGATGGTAGTTTTGTATTTTAATGGGAAATGGAAGATTGGTGATTATTCGCATTGTGCTTGGCTTTGAAGCTTTGGTAGCTATAATCATTTAAGCTGCTTTGTGTACAAAAGAATTTACAATCATTTTCAAAAATTGATGATCATATTTATAGAATTTCAATGTGAATTTCGAGCAACTAAAGATGTAGTGCTTAGAAGAAACTTGCTTTATTAGTTGTACTTAGTAACTGAATTAGGTGGCACAGGAAGGGATTGAGGGGCCAATTGTTGGATGCGACTCATCACCAGCAGCAATTGACCATAAGAATTCTGCAAGCTCATGAAAAAACTAATCCAAAGGTTGATCACTTATTTATTCTATTTAATAACACAGTACCATCTTCAACACTTAAATTTGGAATAAAAATTAGTTTCAAGTTCAATAATAGTACGGAGATTTTCAGTGAAAATATTTTTAAAAAATTATATAATAATAAAATAAAATAATTTTTACATACAGATAACTCTTATGTTACTTACATATTCAAAAAAAAAATATTTGAAAAAAGTGGTAAGAGATGAAAGTGTGAAAAATTGTATAGCGTGTATGCAAAAATTTTGTGTCAATATCAATGCTCCTATATGTATATTTGAAAGTTTTTTAATTCCAAAAAAACATTTTTGTGAGGGGTAAGGGAGGAGTGATAATTCATAATGGAATGGAAATGCCAAGAGATGAGTACGAAGGTAAGACGTGTCCATTTATTGTTTGAGTGTTTAATGACCAACTGAGCTTTATAGTGAAAATTAGGTCAATTTTTTTAATTTTATAAAATAAAATTTATAAAAATAAAATTTATAAATTTTAAATAATTAAATTTATTAAATTTTAAACCGTCTAACAATATAACGGTATACAAAATAATTTAAGTTTTCATATCCCACTTAAATGGGAGCATCTTTTTCCAAATTAGGCTGGCCTGAAAAACTGCCATTGATCAAATGGAGCCAAGAACTAATGGTTGTTCACTCTAAAGTCAGGCCAAAGGATCAGATTTATACAGATTTTCTAGGGGGAAACTTGTTGAACTAGTTTCAGAGTGACCTCCTTAATAAGCAATAATAGACCATAAAAGATGGAACTCTTTGTTATTTTGGCGTAGCAGAAGATGCAAATTCAGTTATTTTCTTTACTAATCCGTTATCCAGAGCCTGGTATGATTCTCCTTGTTTCGTATTACCCATTCGTTATATTACAGTATGGCCTGCTTGTTCTATTTTCAACACATAGATAACTTCTGATTCTCCCACGTCTGCCTACATGTCGTGTCCTACTCGTGGGTCTGAACCACTAGAACAGGAAAATCAAAGTAGTTTAAGGTTTCAAACCAAATGTCGCGATCATTTCCCTGAATTATTCTGAACAAATTGCCAAACAAACGCATGTATTGCTGGGGTTTGAGTGACTCAAGCTGATGCAAGGGGATCTGCCTGATTACTTAAGGCTGAGCTGAGCCCCCAACGTCCTCTTGGTTGCTTTGATAAATGACATTTATGGTTCTATCCCTTGTTATGTTCACGTGGACGACAATTATTTGGAACATTTCTTTTATTTTTATGAATTAAAATTTGTAAAAATTTCACTTAAAAAAATATATAAACTAATAATTATAGTAAATTTTAGTGATCAAATTATAAATACAAATAAATTTAACGCTTAAGTTTTATTAGGAATACTATTTCTCAATCTAGAATGGTGTTAACCATCAAACAAAAATTTAAATTACAAATTTTTATGATTGAAGAAATGTATTAAATTCTAAAATTATCATCCCATTAGCTAATTAGAAATTGTTTTTTTTTTTGGTTGAGTAATGAGAAATTGTTTTAAAATTATATATAATAGCCGTAAAGGTTTTAAAATGAAATTTGGAAAAGATCAGTGTTACTTTCATCGGTGAGCACAAAATTTATACAAAATTCCATGTTTATCATTGAATGATGTTGACCTCATACCAAAGTGCTTACCTTTTCCTTGGATGTAGAATTTTCGTTTGGTAAATAGATATTTTGAAAGCCTAGATAATGAAAAGAAACACTACGAGACACATCAATCTTAATTTAATCATTCAAATAATAAATTGTATAGCCAAAATTTGCTCCAACTTCAATTTTCATGGAAGAATTACATTACTGCAGTCTTAATTCTTCTTGATGGGCATGTCATATGCAGCAAAGTAAAAAGTCACATGTCAGATAGCATAGCAAAACAAAATTGGGACTAGAGGATAAAATCATTGAATGATCTACACTAGGTGTTCAACATCGAACTTCACAATTGTCCCAAGGTGTGCGTGGACGATCCTTGATTTCAAAAGTGGCTATCTCTCTAATGACTTGTTGTCTATCAGCTTGAAATTGCTCATCCGCTGTAAAAGGCAAGGTTCAATCTCAGACAACTGCTTTAACAAAGAAAATATTACACCGTAGATGTGGAACAAAGTCTTCTCTACCTTTGTCAGCATTGAAGTCAGCAAAGAACCGCAGAAGCTTACTTCTGTTCTTAACTAGGATGCTGACAATCTCGGGAGGCTTATTTTGATTTGCAACAAATAACTGTTAACACCAAAATTAAGAATACTTAGGTTCAAACTAAGAACAACCAATTTAGAAGACACTTAAAAACTACGTTCTCCACACAACACTTGAACACATGAAAGGCATCAAACTCAATGGTTTTATTAGAATCCTGCAATTCAAGTAAAGAGAAGTACTATAAGTATATATTTCATCAATTTTCGGTTTTGCTATTTACACAAACAAAATTTTATTACACGCTTAAAAGAATTTGAATTATTAAATTTATTGGATCTCACAAACTGAACCAGAACCTTAACAGATCCAATTAATTACTTTTGAAGTTGGTTAGAGACCATCACAGCATAATTTGAACGATCCAATAACATATCAGCCAATAACTGTAACACATATGGTTACTGTAATCAAGATGGTCCTTGAAATACCTAAATACTGAGTATACCGAAGTAATAATGGCTATGTAAATAATCTACTGTCGCTATCATGATTATTAATTACTAATCAGGTAAACGTGATTGAACAGGTGAACTTCAAAGTGTCTGATTCAGAGGCATAAAAGACATGATTCTGGATTAAACTGGAAGACAATTTAAAGCAGCAAACAATTGATACAGTTTTGTCAAACGAAATCTGTATACCTTGCTAGCATGCCGTCCTGTAATGTAACTGGTAGATTCCAGCAACTGAGAGTTGTATTCTTGAAAAAACTGACAGCCAAAGAAAAAACCTTCAGCTTTGTTATATGTATATAAGTATTCATAAAAAACATAGAAGCTTAAAACAATGCGATTAAGAAGCGTAAACAAACCACTCATGCCTCCATGCATTTGCAGACAGCTGAAAACATGCAAGAAGCAGTAGCGTCAATTATCATATCCTCCAATGTCATCCAGAAACCCTCGAGCTCATAAACAGAAAACTAATTGTGCAGCAAATTCTACTGAGTTAAACAAGTAACACGATAGAAGCTAAAACATTGGTAGGAAAAAAAAATGTCATCCAGCCTTGATTGCTTTCACTTTCACTAAGGCAAGCAAGTAAATCATATAGCAGGTGTATGATATTAAAGTTAGTAATTAGATTATGTATATAACACATTTGTACTTACCCACTCATAATTTTTTGAAAGAAATTCAACAACACTAGATTTATGCCTTGTCAATAACTCCTGTGTACATCAAGAGGATGGATCAGCTTTCATGCTGACAAATTCACTACAAGAGAATACACAATAATGTAATGATGTCACCAACGGCTGCTTATAATGACACAAAATTCAGAATTAGGCAACGAGATGTAGGATAAAATCCTTTCCTTTGTGTCAGCCCAACAAATTTGTTGGCACATGACACAAAGAAAGTATTTTGACAAGGGTACCAGACTACCAGGGATCTCTCCCTAGCCCCAGATGAAAATGGCGTAAAAAAAATGATCTACTTGTGACAACTGACGATGAAGAAACTCAATCAAAATGTCAAGGCAACACTTAATCATAGGATGTTCCTGCCATGCACCTGCAGCTCTTGTCTGTTCAAGTCTTGAAAATTTTTCCTTACTATGTATAAAAGCTATTGTTAACTGCATTAAAATGTTTAAATAAAACAATAGAAAACCAATTCTCATAAAAGACTCGTACCCAATAATCAATCAAGAGTTCTTCACATAAATACATTAAAGTCAATATGCAAGCATGGACAGTTCAATGATATCCTGTCTGATTAGATGTCATCAAACACAATTGCACTATAATTTCGAAACAAAAAGGGTTAATACAACAGATTTAAATCCTTTGTTCTAATATCCCTTTTCACATTTGGAGGTTAGTATGCTTAATGCGCTTCTTATACAGAGTAATAAAAGCACCATATAAAATATACTTGCTCTGAGAAATTACAGAACACTCTGGGCCTTTGTTTGGGTAAAAAAATAAGAATTTAGATGTGAGATGTCAAATAATAAACCGCAAAGATTTATGAAGACAAATAAAAAGAGTTGGTACTTAGGATATACACAACTTTAATGTGGCAACAGCATCTGATGCGATGTTAAAATTTGGTGTTTGACCATAATCAAAAAACTTCTTCAGGTCCTCTGATTCCAAGACATACTTCGGAAACATACATAAAGCATGCAAGAAGTCAGGAAAAAAAAGGAAGAACAGACACGGTCGTAGGTTGGCGTAATGGTGTTGCACATGGATCCAACACTAATACTCCAATGACTCTTCAAAACTCAGTTGACTTTTCTTTCTTCATTATCTTCCACTCTGAAATATAGTCAAACAGAAGGTTGCTTTTCTTCTTCTTCTTCTTCTTTTTTATTGGAAAATTTTCCCAACGGGGTTACTTTGCATATGGCAATTTAGTGGAACTTCAGAATTTGCATTCCGACATTTCTTTCCATGAAAACTTCCTTAGAAACATTCAAGGAGTTTTGGTTGTAAATGCAATTGTTGAGATAGTATATATATGCCATATCTATATTCTAATTTTTATAATTTTCCTTATCACCGTATCTGTATTATGTTGTATCAATATTGTATTTTGTATATGTGCATCAAGAAGTACTCGTCAAAATGTCCAAATGCATGATATGATCAACCTTGTCTATTGCTTGTATGGCGGCTGGTGTTCAAATTTATTCCTTTACCTCCTTTGATCCTGTGAAAAGCAACAAGGATCTAAACTAATCGAAACAAGAATTAAGATCCCCATTTTAAATAGATTCTTCCAAGATCATGCAGATAACCAGACATGCCACAGTATGAAGTTCACAATCTTCATCGAACAAATAAAAAATCAAAGTATTTATCACTAAAAGCTTACCCATGTATAAGAATATCCATAATATTTACGTTCTTTTCCAGAAACTCAGAAGCAATCAGTCGTGAGTTAACCCGCTGCTTTTGCAAATTTGCAATTACATGAGTTGCATCTTGACGGGCCTTCATGGGGATCAGCAATAAGTAGATTATCATGCGACAAAGGTGAGGGTGACAAGTGGATACATTTTCCGTATAGTCCAAGACAAAATGCATATCACAAATATGTGCAGTCTAAATTCAAACCCGTTCCTGCCTCTCTCCCTCCCACGAGACGAGTGTACAAAGAACAGAGCTTACTTTAGCCAGCTTAGACGAAGGCTTTGGGATGAGTTCAATCTTACCCCCAAATTCAGATTTGGAAGAGAGATGATAAGAAGGTGGAATGTGTCATCTTTGAAGAAATCCTAGGTCAGCTGAGCACATGCTTCGAGATTTGGCTCTGATTCCCCATTTCCATAAAGAACAGTTCTTATCTCCAGCATCGTCTTGCTTAAATCTGACAACTGCAAAACATTTGACATCTTAAAACCATATGCAATTTGGCATATAACAGTTATAACTCCGTGAGACACTCATAGATGTTTAGACATTCAAATACGGATGACAAAAAGCTCCTATTATTCATAATTTCTTGAGTTTATAATTTAAGCAGTTTATTTCTCTAATCTCAGTTCGGCGTAGCAAGGATTATATTATGTTCTGAATGGTTAGAGTCGTAAAAGTTGTAACGGAAAAATTTCAAGTCTTTAAGCTCAGGAGCAGATATCTCAATTTTCTTCTCCTCGTTGAAATCTTCCTCATTAAACCAGACACAAGAAACCAGCAGCAAATTCATCAATCTGAGGCAACCTCTGAAAGGATCATAGGTATTTCCTTCATCCCATAGCATGAAGCACTTTATGAGATGCAACGTTGTCAGTGAAACAATATCAAACTGTGTGTTGTTAGGCATTCTCAGACTCTCCAATTTTAGGGCTCTCAAAGAGTTCCAAGCAAAAACTTGGGGTAACAATGGCGGAAGCATTTCTAGGTCACACCGAACAACGACTAGATTTTGCACGCTATGTCCATAGGACACCAAGTAGTTAATGGCTTCTGTCAACATCGACCTATTGAAACTGTATAAATCGAAACAGCAGACGAGTTTAAAGATGCTTTTCGACATATCTTTGTGCATAAGGACATGTTTCACGAAATTCTTGAAAGAAGTCGAGCTATTAAATGAATCAAGCCGGAAATGAAGGAGGGCAAGACCGATCCATATATGCCTCCATCTTTTAGACAACACACAGGTTCGGATTGCAGGATTGGTATCCAGAAATGAAATTATATGATGCAGAACCTGATCGGGTAGTTTGCTCAGTCTATCATTTCATCTTTTAGCTTGCTTGTCTTCTTCTCCGGCTGCTCCATCCTCGAACTGCTTGTGACTTTCAGCTTTTGTAAATCCTTCTTCACTGTCTTTCTCTCCATCGTTCTTCTCTTCCAAATTTTAGCCTTCATAGTTGGTATAAGTGTCGGAATTGAGAATGCTTAGGGTGCATCTAAGAGAGAGCATGTATCTAAAAAGCCATTTCTAAAGGAATTAGCTTGGAAGTTTAGCCCTGTCAGTGAAGCTGGTGGTGTTTGGACCCGAAATTCTATCTTGTCTGGATTCGTTACGCGTTACTCAGCAGCGCGGCACACTAAATGGCACATTGAATTAGCCCATACGAAAAAGGAAAAAACTCCTGCGCCAAAGCTGGCCCCACTAAACTGTCACGGAAATTTTGTATAACGCAGATCACTCTTTATTTCTTTTGTAAATTAAACTGTGAATTTAATTGGATGTGATAAGTTAATATAAAAAAATTAACTTTTAACTGAATATTAAAAAAAATTCATTTTCTGAGAGTAACAAGAGTATAGGAAAAAAAATAAGAAGTAAAGACTTTTAGGAAGATAAATTGTATAAACAAAAAGAGAATTAATCAGCTCAAACGAAATCAGTTTAGGCACGTGTTAGCAAGCTTTAAGCATTTGATTGTATTTTGAAGAGATTAATTTTTATTTATTTAATAAAAAATACTTTAAAGAAATTAAAAAATTAATCTTTTAACAAATTATTATTAACATACCTAAACAATTTCTTGAATTCATGATATAATTATGATTTAGCCAATAGGAAGAAATAGGAAATAAAGGCATGTTGGAAAAGAAGCAATTGTATGAAGAAAAAACGCAATCAATTCTCAAATTATGAGCAAAATACCTAAACTGTTCTTGTAATCATAATCTTAATCAATTAAAAGGAAATCTAGTCAATATGAGGATTTTAGATAATTTAAAGGTATTTTAGATTTAATCTTTTGTAGTGGTGGTGTAAAAAAATTAAGAACAACAAAAAATCATGTGAATAAGTTAGCACAATAATGAATGTATATAATTTTTTTTTATTACATAGAACGTCGTGTGAAGGGGGAATTGAATTTGCGTTACTGCAGGTGAAAACAATACCATATGTTACATGAGCCAAAAGTTTTAAATAATGTATATAATTTGATCATTTTTTTGCCCTTAAAGAACTTCATATTTTAAAAACTGACTTGTATCAAACTTTTGTTAAAAATTATTTGAAATAGAATTAGCTAAAACTGAAAGAGAAATTATGATGGAAATAATTAATTATTTTAATTATTAACTACTTACCGCTCTACTTAGTGTTGAGCTAAATAATAAAGTGGTACATGATATTCATAAATTCGTGTGATTATGCCATTTACTTGATGAGATTGGAAGAGTAAACAATTTATACAGTTATGGGGTGTTATTATTTACATTTGTATCGTTACATAAGGTGTATATGGTGTTAATATACACAAATTCAAAACTTTGAGAAACTTTTAATAAAATAAAATATTATTTATAACTTTTTTAAATAAAAATTAATTTCACAACAATTATAAAGTGACACTGAAATTAAATTATTGATTTACCCAAAAAAGATAATTATGGTAACATTTTTTTTGATTGAATATATTAACAATATTTACCATAGTTATGCGAATGACCCAGTAATCACTCCCCGCCCTGTGTGATTCGAGCATCTGTGCCCATCCTCTCTGCGTCTCAACTCAACTTTCTCTAGCTTGCTCCTCGTCTCTCTCTGCCTCTTCGTGTGTGGCCAGTGTTGCTCTAGTGCCACCACTAAGCCACTCGTCTCTCCGACGACGCCGTTCCGGTATTGCTTTGCTGACAGGTGAGTTCTTTTTCGTAACATGTTTGAGCGTGAGAATAAATCTTGCATCGATTCCATTAGACCGGTGATTGGCTTATGATGATGGATGTTCTGTCGGTGTCGTGTCTTAGTTCGTTTATCATGGAACATTTATTGGTCAATTTTCTGCATTTTGGTAGCATGTACAGTGCCGAGTGTGCTAAATTTTGTTGTCTGCTGATATAAAGAACAATCTATTCTGCTCGTGTATATGTATGGAAATAAAAGGCTACAAACCATAAAAAGAAACTACAATTCTCTGTCTCTCGAGGTCGGATGTTCAATTGATTTTGTTTTGCATTTTTGTTTCCTGCAATGCTTTCATAGGTTCTTCTCTGGAACTACACGTTATTGAATTTCAACAATTTCAAGCTAGTTCCTTGACATAGATGTACGGATCAATTAGACATAAACTTGTTTAAGGTGCTCTGGCTTGACAGTTGGCATCAACTATCAGGTCCGCTTAGGCTCCTTTTTTCTAAATGGAATATACTTCAGCTTGCAATTGGTACCTTTGTGTATTATAACTTGATTTATTGACGCTTAGCAACATGATGCCTAGTGGCCACCATCTTCTAGCAATGTTTCATAATCTGGGTCATCAAACAGAGGTGAGTTTTAGTGTGAGCTAGGTCTTAGAGTAGCTGTTACTGGGTTTGTTCCTTTTGCTTTGGTTTCTTCTACTTAGTGGGTTTCTTTTACTCAGCAGTCAGCAGAGTTGCGTATCAACTGTTTGATTAAAGTTGTCAATGAAAGACTGCATTAAATAAAAAACAGGTTATTTAAATTGTTTGTGTTTTAGTGCATGGCTCTCTTTTCTTTGCTTTGACCTAGATCTGTGAAGATATTTTGAAGAAAAATCACCTATTCATGATGACCAATAATGCATGTTGATCTTGAGGAGCCAAAATTTATCCCACTGTATCTGTGGGCTGTGTTTAGTGAACCAGATTAAATAGTAGATTGGCCTCAATAATCCGAGTTTTATCTTATTCTTGGTGAGTTCTGAAGACTGCCCAACGCACATTTTCATCTACATTTTATACTGCTCTAGTAGGACAACATACTTCTAGTATCCTGAGTTTTGGTTCTATTTGGCACAGCAGATAGAGCTTGTTGGATCATAATTGATTCAGTATGTCTAGTGTTAGGTCAGACACACTATTGGATTTGATTAGAAATTGCTATTTTATTATCGAAAATTTCTAAAACTTCATCTGCCATTTTCTACAGCAGTCATTAGTATTTTTAAAGCTTTTAATTTCTTAGAATTTTCTAGAAAATATAGAACAATATATCTGAAACCTAAAATAAGGTTTTTTTTTTTTTTTTTCAAAATTCCTTATTCCTGATATTTTTGAAAATTGAGTGCCCTTTTTTCTCTTCTTTAGAACTAAGTGCTCTGTTTTTGTCAGTGATTCTCTATCTGATTTTTACGTTGGTGCCTCTTTTTCTGTATGTCCTGGAATGAGTTATCCCACCAATTGGTGTCTAGGGTAAAGAAAAAGAAAAGAAGAGACAGAAAATTATAAGAAGCATCACAGTGTAATCAATATTCTAAAGAAAAGGAAGTGATCAAAAAGTAAAAATAATCAATTTAGTAAAGCATTTTAAGTAAGCAATTTCAAAGTTGAACTGAAATTTGAGAATAAGAATCTATGTTCTTTTGTTTCTCATTTTTCTTCTTCTAGTCACTGTTCTTGAGCATGTCTGTTCTGTTTGGTATAACAATGTTAAAACTTATTGTTTTACATTTTTATGTTTATAACTTTTTTGCCTAATCTTTCTCTTACATTTTCCCTTTTAAAGGCTAACCCTTGTCTTACATATACTTAAATTTGCTGTTGTCTTACATCCTGGCAGCAATATAAAGCAGACATGCTTCGTCTATTTCAGTTCTATTTTACTCATTCATTTCTCTCCCAATATCTCTTGAGTGCTGTGGATTTAATTTTATAAATATTTTTTTTTTCTCTGGGTATTTTATTATTTCCTGTTTTCTAGTTAGGGAAATAACAATTTACTGCTTAGTTGTGGAACAACAATTAGCATTCTGATATTTATCCTTTGAAGTGATTTCAAGCCAGTGTATGACTATGGTTGAGAGCTGGTATAATTTCTGGTTACAGATTGTAAATTTATCATGATTAGGTTGATTTTTCAAGTTGGACCTTTGTGTTATAGTACATGATCTGTTGGTAGTGTTTGAATTGGCGTAGTGTAACTGATGTACTTTGAGGAGCTTCTAAACTTTATCTGAAATGCTGAACATTCGGGATAGCATTGCAAAAATAAATGCTTTTCATTTGTCTTTTCCTTGTTTAGTTTGTTTCATAGTTTTTCATATTATATATATATATATATATATATATATATATATATATATATATATATATTCTATTACTTGGGAAGGTGGCATTCTACTAGCGTTCAACAGTGTAGAACAACTACCCCTCTCTCCCTCCTCAACCCAAAACAGAAAAAGGATTGCAATAAGGAAAAATAAGGAGAATTAATACAGGCATATCATTTGAGGACCATAATGGACAAATTGAACTTAGCCTCAATAGCATGTTTAACTTACTATAAATCATTAAAAAGAGGCAATCTGTCTATCCGACATTTAGCTAATTTTTGGGTTGTTTCAACATTCTCTTATCCAATCTTCTTTCTTGAGGTTGAATCACTGCCTGTTCTGAAGTATAACTCGAATGGATATTTTTACTTTGTAGTTTTAGTTAGTAGCTCCCATCTTGGCCTCTGCATATTTATATGCTGCCATAACTCATAATAGATGGTTCTGAAATATTTTGTATGGATATAGGACAATATATGCATTGCCTATCTAAAAGTTTTGTTCTACGGAACTGTTGATTAACAAGTGACATATAAAACCAAACCATACAAGATTGTTGTGGTTTGGTTTGGTCTATCGGGTTTCATTGAAATCATTAATTGCTAAGCATCTCCAAAATACACTAATTTAAATATCATGAGAGTATTGTTTTATAACAACAACAGAAATAATTCTTCAAATGATATATCAAGCGCAGGTCCTAAAATCTAGTTATTAAGTAATTAAGGTGTAATCCTTACCACATACCTATATGTTTACATAACAAAGTTGTCAGAGCTTTAGTTAGTAAGTGTGGGACAACATTATTGTGGCCTTATAGGATCGTTAAATGTGCTATGTCGTTATCCTATGTAATGGTTACATTGGCATCGGGTCTGGCCTATGTAACTCTGTATCATATAACTTCTGGGTGGACTATTGAACGGATATAATCAATAAGTTTATATGGCCGATAAGTTGAAATTTTTTATGTTCCAGAGAATAAAATAAAAGGAAGTTTTTGTTAACTGTGCTGGTCATTGTAAAGAATGAAGACATTTTTCTCCGATCACCATATGTGCCAATAATATATGACATGTAAATGTGTAACACTTTCAGTATATAATCCTATTTATTAATAATGTTTTCAAAGCAGAGATGGTTATCCCACCTCCAGTCAGGCCTCCAAGAATTACAAAATTTCTCAAACCTTATGTACTGAAGATGCACTTTACCAACAAGTATGTGAGTGCCCAGGTGGTCCACACACCAACTGCTACTGTTGCATCTTCTGCAAGCTCACAGGAGAAAGCTTTAAGATCAAGCTTGGAAACTACTCGCGATGTGGCTGCAGCTGCAAAGATTGGGAAGATACTAGGTGAACGCCTTTTGCTCAAGGACATTCCTGCTGTTTCTGTTCACTTGAAGAGAGAACAGAAATATCATGGTAAGGTTAAAGCTGTAGTTGATTCTCTTAGGGATGCTGGTATTAAGCTGCTTTAAGCTATGCTCAGGAATATTTAGTTGTAGCTGAGAGAGATCATTGTTTTGGACCCTTCTTTTTTCGAGGAAGAAAGAGGTGGAAGGATTTTTATTAATTGTGCTCACATGTTGTTTAATGACGCTTGATTGTTGTAACTAGAAATAAGATGACGCTTGATTGTTGCATGCCTCTAATCATTTGCCTGAGGGACTTGAATCAGCCTGCTGGAAGAGTTGGTTTAAGGTATGAGATTGAAAACGTATGATGCTGAATAAAGTCACTGCAAAAGGTTGGAAACATGGAGGGAAGCATTAGGCTCCTCCAGTGGTCTCTCTCGAGCTCTCACCTTACTTCAACGGGAGGAGAGAAAAGTAGAACTGTGTGAGAGGGAGAAGAAATCAGAAAGATAAGAGGCAGAGGCTGCCATTAAGGGCCTTTACCGGGCAATTGGACCTAGCAAGGCGCTCGATGGGGCCTGCAGTTTACTAAGGCATTTAGCCTTCTTGTTTCGCTTTAATCATTCTAAGTCACTCTAGTGTATTTTATGTTTTTTTAACCAACAAGGGACATGGAGTTCTGTTATGACAATTGCTCTGATACCAATTTGTTATGACAATGGCCAACAATAATAAAATTGCGGAATATAAATTGGAGAAGGGGAAGAGAAAGCACACAAATATTTAACGTGAAAAAACCCAATGAGAGAAAAAACCACGGGCAGAAGAAGAGAGTTTCACTATATAGAATTCTGTTACAAGGCTGAAATTTGGGCTAAACAATTAACCCCAAACAGCAGCACCCTAAAATGACCCAAACAACTGCTGTATCCAAAATACAGAAAATCTGCACTCTTCTGTATTGCTGTTTTGCAGTAACAAACCAAATAGACTGTTCACGGTGCACTGTTCATTGGCACTGTTCATGCGGCGGCACTGTTCACGAACTGGGTACTGTTCATCGGCACTGTTCACGAAGGGTACTATTCACGGGTCACATTCACGGGTTGATGCATCCTCTGCACTGTTCACGCAGCTGCTGTATTCTGTATATATATTTTGCAGTTGAAACTGTTGTGTGCTATTTCTTACTAAAACTGCAACTCTATCTGCAACTGTTTTGCAGTGACTGTAACTCTTAGTTGCAGCTTCCATCTGAAACTGCAACTCTTTTATTTTTAGAATTTGGGTCACACCCAAAAACATAACAAGTTCATTAGGGACTGAGGAACTTATTCAAATGATTTCCAACAATTTAGAGTTAGGCATACTTGAAACCTCAGAATGATTTAAGAAAGCATTAAAATTTTTTGTGGGAGCACAGGGAGGTTTCCAAGGTCTCTAAGAAGGGGTTGGAGGATCGTTCCTATCAGTGGGGCTATGGTCTTCGGAGCAATGTCAACGCTCTAAGAAGCTACCCTGTTGGTCAATTGAATCAACCATGCGTTCCTACTCCCACACACTTCATTCCTGTCTTTTCTCAAAAGGCTTGGAGACAAAATAAGGGATCGGATACTCTACTGTTCTTCATTAATACTATCATAGAATTATAAAAGGAGGTAGTTATAAATTTAAGGATGTGAAAAAAAAAAAGTGAGAGAAAACAGTAAATTTTATCATTAGAGATCAATCTCTAACTTGCAAAATATAACTAACGTCACCAATATTATGAGTAGGATCCAATGACGGGTGAAAGATAATTTTTAATATAGTTAGTTAGGAGGGTGTTGTGTGATAATTTCAGCATTATTCCTACCTTCTGTGCTCTTTTTTTTTTTTTTCAAATTTTTGCAAATTATTATATGTGAAACTCTTACTACGTAGACCACCCTACGCATGACGCGAATCCTGCTTACTAGTTATATGAAAAGAATCAGAGGATTAACTCAGCAGCAACACGAACCATAGGAAGGAGGAAGCTAATGAATTTCGGATTATAGAAGCTCAGATTCAACATAAATCTTTTTTCCAAAAAAATAATATGCTTTTTAAATTCACAAGTATATTGTTTCATTTTAAAACATGTTAAGTGTAAGATAGTGAAAATTTATTTAGTGATGAAATATTTAAATAATATTATAAGATAATTTCGTTCTAAATTTTTTCTGTTACATTTGTATTAAAAAAAGCACAAGATTATAAAATCTATCTTGCTCTGTAATTAAAACAAATATGTAATCTTATTCGAAATTTAATTAATGATTAACTTAAACTATTTACTGTACCAAAAAAGTAACCTATTTATTGAAAGGTTATATTTATATGATAAGATGTTGAACAGTTAATGTTATTCAATGATAGGGCTCTTAATTTTTTTGATTATTTTTAGTTTTTTTTTGTCACAATAAATATTCTAGAAACTTCTAGATTTTCGTGAGTCTGTCATCTCTCTTTATCAACAAGATTCAATTCGTCCAAATAATGGACGAAATTATGATTTAGAAAAAGGCAAAAAGCAGTTATTGTTAATTATGACTATGCATTGAATGTTTGAAAAGAAATGGCAAAAATCTTTAAATCAGCCACAAAAAAGACAAATGAAATGAAGGTTATGTATCGGCCACTCATTACTTTCTTGGGCTACCAAATTGGGGTGAAGGTGCTTTACGCATTGCAATGCAGATTTATTAAATTTCATACATTAAATTAAAATTTAATAAATATAATAATTTATTTTAATTTTTATGAAAATTTTACGTCTTACTTTAATCAAATATATAAGTATTTCCATAAAAATTAATAAAATTTACAAACTTGGACTCTACTTTAAATAATTTACATCCCAATATGTGAAATGTGACATACAAAGCACTGGAAGATTCAAAATGTCGTAATGGAAAGGAAAATTCAAAGAAAGAGAAAAATCATGAGAATTTTTATATATTCCAGTTTTTAGGTTGTTCATTGGTTTTTTTTTAGTTGAATTGGCAAGTGCAATCCAATCTGATTTTATATAATTAACTATCTTTTGTTGGCAAGTGCTGAGTTACTTAAAGTTTACAGATAAATGAAATCAATATTTTTATAAGCCTAACTTATTTTTTCTGCAAACTATTAATGTTATCAAGATCCTCTTATGACCTGCAAGTCTGCAACCAACACATGCCGTAGTTATTTTTATGGTCCAAGGCCTTTGATTCCCAAATCCAGTACGAGAAATCAAGTCCCATATCCATTTACATTGGAAGAACCAATAAAGGCAGTTTTCTAACTGCTTATGGTCCTAAGCACCTCCAAGATATCATTACAAAAAGGCCAATTACTTGAGCCATTGTCTTGTTTTTTGAAGAGGAAGAAAACACCCTTAATTGCTTGTATAAGTCTGAGCATATAACTTCTCCCATGTGATTGGTTAGAACTAAAACGAAGGCATGTTTATTGTGAGTAATAACCATGGACATACTATCAATAGAGAGTTTAATAAACTCCACAGAAACAAATTATCATCCGTTAGCTCGAGTCTATGGATCATTTTTCAAAGATATTAATTTACCTGAAATTAGGTGGATGAATTTGTGGTCTTTAGCTTCTTTGATGAAAACTATAAATGATCCTCTTCAAAATGAACCAGCATCTTGTTAGAAACTCAAAGTTGAAATCCAAAACTGACAGAAAGATCAGAAAGAGTGACAAAGATAAGTACATAGCAAAAAATGCATTTCAGAATAGCCTTTGGAGCTATTAGTTTCTTGTTCTTGTTTGTGTTAGTCACAGGATAGCAAAAAATGCATTTCAGAATAGCCTTTGGAGCTATTAGTTTCTTGTTCTTGTTTGTGTTAGTCACAGGAGAAGAAGCTGTAGATTTTGACGTAAAACAATATGGGGCAAAGGCAGACGGCCAGTCAGACGATAGCCAGGTATGAATTTCACTGTAGTACTTTTTTAATGCAAGTCTAACTGCTACCATTTCTAAATCTCAGTTCTTTTGCGTTTTCTTTAGGCCATTGCAAGTGCTTGGAGCAAAGCATGCACGTCAATGGCTCCTAGCACCCTTTTGATACCGAGTGGGAATTACATGGTTGGCCAAGTGAAGTTTCTAGGACCCTGCAATGCCTCCTCTGTAAGATTCAATCTTCAGGGTAATTTGCAGGCTCCAAGTGAACTGAATCAATTCAGGACACCAGGCGGTTGGCTGAATTTCATTGATATTGATGGGTTGACAGTGTCTGGAGGAGGCACATTGGATGGCCAAGGATCGCTTGCTTGGGCACAAAACGATTGTGCAAAAACTGAACAATGCAATTCCCTGCCTGTTGTATGTCACTTTCACTTCCCATAATATTGACTATCTATAGTCTTTCCATGCTAACTATTAGGTTCAAATCAATTTTTTTCAACCTCCTTATTTTTATAAATTGAAACTCATAAAAAATCTCACTTAAAAGAATCTAAACAATTAAATTTATTAAATTTTACACAACTAGAAAACTCAACAAATCTAATAGTTTCTCCTATGTTATGAGGAATTCATAGCTC
The DNA here is from genome assembly GCA_037013595.1 of Dicorynia guianensis. Classification (NCBI taxonomy): domain Eukaryota; kingdom Viridiplantae; phylum Streptophyta; class Magnoliopsida; order Fabales; family Fabaceae; genus Dicorynia; species Dicorynia guianensis. The sequence continues at coordinate 33,189,473 of JASUAB010000005.1, forward strand.
AATTTATGTGGAACTACTTTTCTTTCCAGAAATTTTATGAATTATTATTCACTCAGTTAAATTTGTGTAACTGCCTATAATTTAAGTGTACAGTGCATTTTATAAGAGCCAAGTCCATAAGCATTATACATTTTAACTTCATGTTATGAATTGACTGCAAACAGAATCTGCAATTTACAAGGATCACAAACTCAAAGATTCAAGACATAGTATCACTCAACAGCAAGTTGTTTCACTTTAGCCTTTTGGGCTCCAAGAACTTGACCCTACAAAATATTACCATAAAGGCACCAGGTGATAGCATGAACACAGATGGGATTCATGTTGGAAGGTCAACTGGGGTCAGCATCATTGGTGCAAACATACAAACTGGGGATGACTGCGTCTCCCTCGGCGATGGCAGCCAACACATAATTGTTGAGAAAGTAAGCTGCGGGCCAGGCCATGGCATTAGTGTTGGGAGCTTAGGCAAGTATCATGATGAAGAGCCTGTCGTGGGTGTCATAGTCAGAAATTGCACCCTAAGTAACACAACCAATGGTGCAAGGATTAAAACATGGCCCGCTTCTCCCAGTGGTGTGGCCTCAGACTTGCATTTTGAGGATATTATTATGAACAATGTTAGCACACCTATTCTTATAGACCAGCAGTATTGCCCATATGGTCAATGCCAACCACAGGTACTTCTAAAAATTCTACAATGCACAAACTAATATGGGTTTGGTTTTGCCTCTCAGTGGATGCTTTTACTGTTTCTTGAAATTCCTTAACAAGTTTCTACAAGTACATATCTCTTCTTCCTATCTTACATAATGAGATTCTATCTTTTCATCAATTCACATGCTTTGAAACATAACCGTTTTCATTACTGTATTAAAAAAGAGTTGTCAGCAATAAATTAGTCACGAAAAACAGAGTGAAACAGAGTTTCGAAGCAGAGGATTGAGTATAACAATGAAACTAAGTAATGAAAATTTTTTGTATTCATCCTAAGGATCGTTGTTGCGACTTCAGGTTCCGTCGCGCATCAAAATCAGCAATGTTAGCTTCAAGAATATTCGGGGCACTTCCGCAACCCAAGTTGCTGTGAAGCTTGCCTGTAGCAAAGGCATACCATGCCAGAATGTGGAGATCAGTGACATTAATTTGACATACAATGGCACTAATGGCACGGCCTTATCTCAATGTTTCAATGTTAAACCCACGGTTTCTGGCCAAATGGTACCTCCTGCTTGCTCCAGTACTTTAAATGGTGACAGAGAATAGGAATTGATCAACAAATTGGTCAATTCAACTCACCCCTCTATGCTCCTGCGGGGGTGAATATGAGTGATGTAGACACAATCACTGACAGAAATTACAGCGGCAACTGTTTACACTGCTAAAGGTAGCAGTATTTGAGTTCCTGACTCTAACTACTTCTTCCAGTTGTGCAAGTTGTAACTCTAATTGATGTCTATCTTGAATCTTATTCCCAAATACGTATAGTTAGTGATAAAGTGGTCATTATTAAATAGAGTTATTAAAATTTCACAAAATTGATATGAATTATTGAATTTGATGGGTTTTATATTTATCTAATAAATTTAATTGTATGAATTCTTTTACTGAAATTTTTATAAAATTCAGTTTATAGAACTAATGTTGGAATTCTTTAAATTGTAATCTATATTTTATAAAAAAAGTATAAGTAAATAATTATTGATAAAAAATTTAATAGCATAGAATATATCACATTTCTAAATTATTATCTATTTACTTATATTTTATAATAATATATATTATTAATTTTCTTATTTATTGTCATCAATTCATTTATACTTAACTTTATAAAATATATGCTACATTTTAAAGGATCAAAATCTATAACGAGATCATTTATCCTTTTGGTTGGTCAAAGATTTTCAAACAGATAAATAATACTTGGCAAAACATTGGTTCCTATTTTTACTAAAGATCAATTAACATGTTTTGACTCTTACAATTTAAGCTTTTAACATAGATCTAAATAATGATACTTAAATCAACGTTTAATATTTTTTGACAAGTTCTTACATCATTGCTTTAATTTGGTCGAACGCTACCATGTTGCTTATCTTTCTCCATGTTCTTAGCGCATCGCACTGCCAAATAAAGGAGTTTGTTAATCTTGTTTGTGGTTATTAAGTTTCGCCTTTCGTTATAAGTAGCCTCCCATCAAATGGGGTTTCATCGAACATTTTCAAACCAACAAGTGAGAGAAGAATTCGAAGAAGAAACGAAAGCAAGATGGGTCGGAAATCCAGCAGTACCATAATCGCTTTCCTCCTGTTGCTAAGTTCCTCTCTGCTAGCTCAATCTGAGGTCTTTGATATAACCAAATATGGTGGTAAGCCCAATGCAGATATAACTCAGGTAAAGATTATATTATAATTAGATTCATATTCAAGTTCGCATCACGCTGCACGTTTCCCTTTTTCATTATATTTTGCTTATCATTTGTTTATGATTTGTTATATTGTTCTTAAGGCTTTAACAAGTGCTTGGAAAGACGCATGCGCATCACCAACTGCAAGTAAAATTGTGGTTCCCAAAGGCACATTCGACATGAATGCAGTTGACCTTAAAGGTCCTTGCCAGGCTCCTATTAAGCTTCAAGTTTCTGGCACAATAAAAGCACCAGTAGACATTCATCAACTGAAAGGAGCTGACCAATGGGTTAAAGTTCAATATGTTAACTCCTTCACCTTATCAGGAAGTGGAACCTTTGATGGTCAAGGTGCAGCTGCTTGGAAGCTAAATGATTGTTCTAAAAACAAGAACTGCAAGATGCTTTGCATGGTAATTTATGATATTCCAGTTTAATTTGTTGCATTATTGAATTTTTACCAAACCCCACTAAAAGAAAGCCATCTTTCTTGTGTAATGTCGACAGAATTTTGGTTTCAATTTCCTTAACAATACGATTGTGAAGGATATAACATCAAAGGACAGCAAGAACTTCCACGTTAATGTTTTGGGTTGCAACAATTTTACGTTTGATGGGTTTCACGTCTCAGCCCCTGAAGAGAGTCTCAACACCGATGGAATCCACATTGGAAGATCATTTGGTGTGACTATTCTTAACACACACATTGCTACTGGAGATGATTGTGTCTCATTGGGTGATGGAAGCAAAAACGTAACTGTCCAGAATGTGGAATGTGGACCTGGCCATGGCATTAGCGTTGGAAGCCTTGGAAAATACCCAAGTGAAGAGCCTGTAACAGGTTTCTACGTCAAAAACTGCACATTGAGAGGAACAATGAATGGTGTGAGAATCAAAACATGGCCAGGTACCCCAGGAACTTCGCCAATAACCGATATGCATTTCGAAGATATTAAGATGGAAAATGTGTCAAATCCTGTGATCATAGATCAAGAGTACTGCCCATGGAACCAATGCACTAAAGGGGTATTTACCTAGTCCAGCCAACGAACTGTTTTTTTATTTTATTGTAAAAATAGTCCAAGCAAGGTTCTTTACATTGTTTTCGTTCTAATTTTGTTTAATTCGTGTGGTTGTAGCTTCCATCAAAAATAAAGATCAGCAAGGTTAGCTTCAAGAACATTAAGGGAACTTCTGCAACTGAAGAAGGAGTCCTTCTGAAGTGTAGTAGTGGCGTACCATGCGAAGAAGTGGAGCTCAATGACATCGATCTAGCATTCAATGGAGCTGCTGCAATTGCTAAATGTGATAATGTGAAGCCCAAAGTTGTCGGAAAAGTGCCAACTTGTCAAGCTGCTTAGAGAGTTAGAGTGATAGATTGCCATATGGCTCTCCATTCTGGAAGTATTATTATTTTTGGTTTCCTTCGAAGAGTGCTCAAGTCATCCTCATACAAAAGAAGTGATGACGTCTTTATGAATTCAATTTTCAATAAATTAGTCTAGATATAAATATTATGAAATAACTTGATATGATATATACTTATTTGCATACGCATGGATTGGGTAAATTTTAAAATAATTTAAATTTATAATTAGAAATTTTTGCTAATTAAATTATTATAAGAATAAGTCAATGCTTGTATAATTCATATTCGTACATATTTAATATAATATATACATATTTTTTTTTAAGTGGACTACATATTGTCCTGGAGTCATACTCTAAGGACTCATTTGCACTTGGATTCAAGTTTTTTACATTGAGAATGTAAATGGGAATATATAGAATAACTTAGAATGACAGGACATTAATTTGTTGCCTAATATTCAGTAGATGGAATAAGTATAGAATAGACTTATAATGAGGACTACTAAAATAGAATATTAAAACAAAATAAGCATTAATTTGTTCCTATAAATGCACAGATTTACCATTTTTTTGAGAATGAAACAGTAATTTTCATCCCAGCATATATAAAGGAGTCAAATGGAATTCAAGTTATCGATATACTCTTCTGTTCAAAGAAAAAAAGTCATCGATATATTCTTTTAATTGTAAAAGAGTTAAAAAATTTTTAATTCACCTATAAAATTCTTTGTTAAAATTTAGAATTTTGGAAGAAAAAACTTAAAAATAACGAGTGCATTGCATTAATTAATAAAGGATGTCGGCTTTATCTCTTATTATTGTATTCAGTTTTTGCTTTAACTATAATTAGTGGCTTGTACACTTTTGGAGAACAAATGTGATACCAATGTCATATATTTTATCCATGATATGACTTCTTATTCATTAGATCAGCAATTTCGCAGATTTAATTTTAAGCTTTAGGCTTTTTAATCATAAGATATTTCTAGTAAGAATATCTAGAAATCAGAGCTTGAAGCTCTTTCACGGCTGTCATTTAAAGAAAATAATTGGTGTGTATATATATGTATATATAAGTCCAATTTGTAGACATGAATTATGTGGCATTGTTAAATCTAACCTTCTTAATTTGTTTGACAAATTCGATTTTTTTTTTGGGAGTGTGCTAAATTAGATTTTAATTACTCTTACAAAATGTTTAAATAACTTAAGTGCTTTTGACTTATTTTCATTAAAAGAATGTAAGAATATTGTGAGCAATCATCCACAATGGTAAAAAGATAATGTACTTTTGTCTACGTTTTTGTAACGTATGACTCCCAAGTCTTATATGAACTAAATAAAAGATGGTCTCCGACCGTTTATTACTTAAGGAAACACTTTTCTAATTTGCTTTATCCTACAGCAAACATCGCAAGGGTCCTTTTCTAATACATGAAACTTATATTTTCCTAAGTTTTGAAATGAAATGTGACCAATCTCCGAGGTATAGATGAAACTTATATTTTTCTTAAGCTTTGAAAAGAAATGTGACCAATCTCCTAATGTAGAATATCAGCAGTTTCTTCCAATCTTGTTGTATTCACTTTAGATATTGGCCCTTTATTCAGGTAATAGAGTCCCCTGTGAGTGTCACCCATCCAATCATTTTCATAGTTGCTAGGTCCTACAAAATACAGCCGTCAGCTTGGAAAATTAATCTACAATTTAAATCTCTAGTTAATTTGCTGATTGAAATTAAATTATAATTAAAATTGGGTACATGCAAAACATTTTTAAAGATATATCTTGGTTTGTTTTGACCGTACCCACTCCTTGGATTTTGGTCTTTTGACCATTTGGTAATTTCACTTCTTTTCATTAGTAGCTTTAAATTTTGATTTAAATAGTGTAGCATCTAATGCGATGTGGTCTGATGCCCCACTATGTAAAATTTAATTTTCTTGAATGGAAGAGTTTGTAGAAAGGGTTTGCTTTTTCTCTCCAAGGAGCTCCATGAGACGCTCATATTGCATGCCTTTGAGAAAGGTTATTCAGTTGGGGACGCTATATTTGTCCTTCCTCCTTTTTTTGATCAAAATGTGAGGATGTTACATCTCCAAACAACTTGTTCTTCTTTGATTTGTTCTACCAACCAGGAGGATATCCTACAAGCTTGAAACATTTTATCTTTGGTGTGTCCTAGCATTTTGCAATGCTCACACCTAGACTTCCTATTTTCTTCTTTACCTTTATAATGATCAATTCTTACCTTTTTTGCAGCAGGTTTGAATGAAGGCTTTCCAATGGCTATCTCTTTGGATGCTAAAAAGGCTAAGCGTTTGAAAGGGAGCAAAGGATCCTTACATAAAAGGTTAGATCTTACCACGCTATGTCTTATTCAATCCCATAAGAAAATGATGAAGTCTTTCTTCCTCTTTCTCTTTCGTTGCAGTTCCACGCGTACAAGCAGCCTTCTGAGCCTTGGTAGAAGTGCCAAGCTACTCCCAGAGGCCTTTCATCTTAGCATGGTACACCAAATATGGTCATGCATGTCGCCTTGTCACGTGTTGGCTATTTCTCTGTTGATCTCTTGTATTCGAGGTCCACTGCCTTATGAGAACCGCACCTCAAACGCCTTCCACATGCCGCATGACGTATTGTGATACACGATACTGTTGTGGAGCTCTTCATTGACCGGATTCAGAATCCATGCCATCACCATAAAATTGCAAGTGCTCCGATACTTTTCGTATGGATCACATGTTGTTGATCTTTCCAGCTTACCATTCACGAACCCCATCTTATGCTTTGAAACCAAAGCATACATGACTGATCGTCTCCATATTGGGTAGTTTGTCCCCTTGAGTGGATGTGAGATGAGCAAATCTCCGGGTCTGTCCGAGGCGCTGAGTTGATAGCACATTGATTTGGGTTTGCCAGCGGGGGTGACAACTTTTTCGGATACCTTCGCAGAATTGACATTGTCATTTGTTGACATGGTATCTTGGCTAATGGGGTGTTTTGAGTGATCTGGGTTCTAGTGTTTGATGCAATGTAAAATATATATATATATATATATATATATATATATATATGTTTGAGAGAAAATTGTTCTCTTCATTCATCAACGCTTATAGTTACACTTATTTAGACAAATGAGTCCTAGTGGTATCAATTATATCTACGTAAAAGGGATGACATTCATCCTTATCTTGCTATGCACGATTCTAACTACATGAGGCAACCTACACATATAGGAGTCTATCACCAAAATCTATAAAGTCAAGAGACTAGAACCCATGTGCATTCAACTCATGTACTATACCATTCTTTTGACATACAATATATTATGAGCGAATTACTTGACAGTTGTTATCAGTTAATCCCCATGCACTATTGCAATACATTTATGTGCACAATTCTAGTTTATCATTGATATTGCCTCTTGAATGTATGTAAGTTTGGTTTAGTGTTATACAAAAAGAGACATGATGAGAAAATATTATTTTTGCTTCAAAGGAGCATAATATTTTGTAGAGGCAATAATATGAAAAGAATTATTTATGGAGATTTGGGAATGTACAAATTAGAGATGCAAATGTTTTGACTTGGACAAGGAAAGAAATTGAGTAGTGAGATAAAAATATGTGTGGGAGAGGATATAGTATAATGTTGTTGCACAAGTTTTGTCATGCATTTGACATACATTATGATTCATGTCCAAAAAAGCATTTGAAAAACATTATATTTACTCAAACAGTGATAGTATGTTTTTTATTTAAAAAATGATGAAATGTTATTGTTTCGAGACACCACAATTCGACTATTATTTAACATATGTACCTTGCAATGATAGCATATGTATTTGCTTTACAGTCCATTTATAATTGGAACTTGACGTTATTGGTAAAGACTCAAGATGTATGACATTTATTCAATATTTCTTTCTTTCTGCATTGTACGTGAAGTCATTAAGGGCATTCTTTCTATCATGTGAACAAGTAAGACTATGTTACTTAGTTTAAAATTTACATATTCCGAAATTTATCGAAATTTTATATAAACTAATATGTTTCTATGAATATTATAAGGTAGCCTTAGTTTATGTCGAAGGTATCAGTACCTATATTATTGTAGCTCATTTTGAGTCATTCAATTTGATAGGTGCAATCCTAATTGTTCAATTATAAAACTAACTATTTGATAAACCGGTTTGGGAAAAAGATAATAATAGTAATCAATGTTTTAGATATTTTCATCTCTTACTTTTCATAAGATTTGTCCCCATACAAAAAGAAGCATTAATCACCAATGAGCTCCACTAATAAATGTTTTAGATAGTTTTGCAAATGAAGTACAAATCACTCCAATATATATTTGAGAATTTATTACTAAAAAATATTATGCTAGACATTTATATATTATAGAATATCATAATTAATGTTTCATTAACTTTTTACGAATTCATAAAGTGCGCGCAATTGCAATAAATGTTAAAAGAATTTTATAGTATTATTTTTTAAAATACATATTATAAATATATTTGAAAAAATTAGATTTCTTATTTTCACATAACAATATATTATATTAAATTTGTATAATTCTTAATTTGAACACATTTTTATATATTCATATACAATATAACAATTTTGCATTCATACAAAAAAGATAATTTTATATGTTTCTTATTTTTATTTTCCTTTATATATTATATTTTATGTGCGCTAAGATGCATATGATATCAAAAAAAAAAAAGAATAAAATAAGATATTGGGATGCCTATTAAAGAGAGAAAATGAAAAGAAATAACATAAAAAGAATTTTTAAATAGAAAAAGAAAAGTGATAAAAATAAGTGCCAAATCAATAATTCAAATTATCAAGTTAATGGATACTACGTAGCAAAGTCTTATTTTCTGACAACATGAATATGGATAGCTTGGTACAGGCTATATTATAATATTTCTTATTCCCAAGTAAGCGTTCTTTCACAGTCTTACCCACTCTTTTTCATGTCTGTTAGAATATTCGTACATCGTTGCTTTAATTTGGTCGAACACAACTATGTTGCCTATCTTTCTCCATGTTCTTAGCGCATCGCACTGCCAAATAAAGGAGTTTGCTAATCTTGTTTGTGGTCATTAAGTTTCGCCTTTCGTTATAAGTAGCCTTCCATCGAATGGGGTTTCATCGAACATTATCAAAACAACAATTGAGAGACGAAGACGAAGAAGAAACAAAAGCAAGATGGGTCAGAAATCCAGCAGTGCCATAATCGCTTTCCTCCTGTTGCTAAGTTCCTCTCTGCTAGCTCAATCTGAGGTTTTTGATATAACCAAATATGGCGGTAAATCCAATGCAGATATAACTCAGGTAAAGATTATATTATAATTAGATTCATATTTAAGTTCGCATCACGCTACATGTTTTTCCTTTCTCATTATATTTTGTTTATCATTTGTTTATGATTTGTTATATTGTTCTTAAGGCTTTAACAAGTGCTTGGAAAGACGCATGCGCATCACCAACTGCAAGTAAAATTGTGGTTCCTAAAGGTTCATTCGACATGAATGCAGTTGACCTTAAAGGTCCTTGCCAGGCTCCTATTGAGCTTCAAGTTTCTGGCACAATAAAAGCGCCAGTAGACATTCATCAACTGAAAGGAGCTGATCAATGGGTTAAAGTTCAATATGTTAACTCCTTCACCTTGTCAGGAAGTGGAACCTTTGATGGTCAAGGTGCAGCTGCTTGGAAGCTAAATGATTGTTCTAAAAACAAGAACTGCAAGATGCTTTGCATGGTAATTTATGATATTCCAGTTTAATTTGTTGCATTATTGAAAATTTACCTAGTCCCACTGACAGAAAGCCATCTTTCTTGTGTAATGCCAACAGAATTTTGGTTTCAATTTCCTTAACAATACGATTGTGAAGGATATAACATCAAAGGACAGCAAGAACTTCCATGTTAATGTTTTGGGTTGCAACAATTTTACGTTTGATGGGTTTCACGTCTCAGCCCCTGAAGAGAGTCTCAACACCGATGGAATCCACATTGGAAGATCATTTGGTGTGACTATTCTTAACACACACATTGCTACTGGAGATGATTGTGTCTCATTGGGTGACGGAAGCAAAAACGTTACTGTCCAGAATGTGGAATGCGGACCTGGTCATGGCATTAGCGTTGGAAGCCTTGGAAAATACCCAAGTGAAGAGCCTGTAACAGGTTTCTACGTCAAAAACTGCACATTGAGAGGAACAATGAATGGTGTGAGAATCAAAACATGGCCAGGTACCCCAGGAACTTCGCCAATAACCGATATGCATTTCGAAGATATTAAGATGGAAAATGTGTCAAATCCTGTGATCATAGATCAAGAGTACTGCCCATGGAACCAATGCACTAAAGGGGTATTTACCTAGTCCAGCCAACGAACTGTTTTTTTATTTTATTGTAAAAATAGTCCAAGCAAGGATCTTTACATTGTTTTGGTTCTAATTTTGTTTAATTCGTATGGTTGTAGCTTCCATCAAAAATAAAGATCAGCAAGGTTAGCTTCAGGAACATTAAGGGAACTTCTGCAACTGAAGAAGGAGTCCTTCTGAAGTGTAGTAGTGGCGTACCATGCGAAGAAGTGGAGCTCAATGACATCGATCTAACATTCAATGGAGCTACTGCAATTGCTAAATGTGATAATGTGAAGCCCAAAGTTGTCGGAAAAGTGCCAACTTGTCAAGCTGCTTAGAGAGTTAGAGTGATAGATTGCCATATGGCTCTCCATTGTGGGAGTATTATTATTTTTGGTTTCCTTTGAAGAGTGCACATGTCATCCTCATACAAAAAAGTGATGACGGCTTTATGAATTCAATTTTCAATAAATTAGATTAGATATAAATATTATGAAATAACTTGGTATGATATATACTTATTTGCATGCGCATGGATTGGGTAAATTTTAAAATAATTTAAATTTATAATTAGAAATTTTTGCTAATTAAATTATTATAAGAATAAGTCAATGCTTTTATAATTGATATTCGTACATATTTAATATAATATATACACATTAGTCTCTTTTTTTTGAAGTGGACTACATATTGTCCTGGAGTCATACTCTAAGGACCCATTTGCACTTAGGACCCATTTGCACTTAGATTCAAGTTTTTACATTGAGAATGTAAATGGCAATATATAGAATAACTTAGAATCACAGGACATTAATTTGTTGCCTAATATTCAGCAGAGGGAATAAGTATAGAATAGAATTGTAATGAGGACTAATTTTCATCCGAGCATATATAAAGGAGTCAAATGGAATTCAAGTTATTGATATATTCTTCTATTCAAAAAAAATAAAAGAAAGTTATTGATATATTCTTTTAATTGTAAAAGAGTTACAAATTTTTTAAATTAAAATGCACAGAATTTCTCTGAATTTTAAGTTGATTTTAAAAAACTCTTCTAAACTTAAAAAGTTTTCAAATGGCCCTCTTAAACTATTAAAAAGTTTTAAAACACACCCTTCTGTCAAGTTTTCCGTCAAGATTTAAATGTTTTTTAGTCAACCTCCAATTTGACTTGATAAAAAGACAAAAATTCCCTTCAAATGCATATAAATTTTTAAAATCTACCATAAATGCAAAAGAAGAAAACCTAGTGTAGATTTGTAATTTAGGGTTTAGGATTTAGGGTTTTAAAATTTAGTATTTAGGATTTAGGGTTTAGAGTTTAGGGTTTAGGGGTTTAGGGTTTAGGATTTAAGGCTTAGGCTTAGGGTTTAGAGTTTAGGGTTTAGAGTTTTAGGATTTTAGGATTTAGGGTTTCGAATTTAGGGTTTATAGTTTAGGGTTTAGGTTTGAGGTTTAATGTTAAAACTTCAAAATTTTACTGTTCACGGCCTTCAATTTCTTAGTTTTACAATAAAGGTCATTTTTGTCATTTTTTTAAATTTTGATAAAAAACTTAACGGAATGGGTTATTTAAAAATTTTTCATAATTCAAGAGAGTTATTTAAAAACTTTTAAAGTTCAGGAAGATTTTTTAAAATCGACCTAAAATTTAAGGAGATTCTGTGCATATACACCTGTAAAATTCTTTGTTAAAATTTAGAATTTTGGAAGAAAAAACTTAAAAATAACGAGTGCATTGCATTAATTAATAAAGAATGTCGGCTTTATCTCTTATTATTATATTCAGTTTTTGCTTTAACTATAATTAGTGATGTAATATATTTTATCCATGATATGACTTCTTATTCATTAGATAAGCAATTTTGCAGATTTAATTATAAGCTTTAGGCTTTTTAATCATAAGATATTTCTAGTAAGAATATCTAGAAATCGGGGCATGAAGTTCTTTCGCGGCTGCCATTTAAAGAAAATAATTGGTGTGTATATATATGTATATATAAGTCCAATTTGTGGACATGAATTATGTGGCATTGTTATATCCAACCATCTTAATTTGTTTGACAAATTCAAATTTTTTTTTTTCAAGTTTGCTAAATCAGATTTTAATTATTCTTACAAAGTGTTCAAATAACTTAGGTAATTTTGACTTATTTTTCATTAAAAGAATTTAAGTATCTTGTTAGCAATCATCCACAATGGTAAAAAGATAATGTACTTTTGTCTACGTTTTTGTAACGTATGACCCGCAAGTCTTATATAAACTAAATCAAAGATGGTCGTCGACCTGTTATTACTTAAGGAAACATTTTTCTAATTTGCTACGGCAAACATAACATGGGTCCTTCTCTAACACATGAAACTTATATTTTCCTAAGCTTTGAAATGAAATGTGACCAATCTCCTATGTGTACATGAAACTTATATTTTCTAAAGCTTTGAAAAGAAATGTGACCAATCTCCTGATGTAGAATATCAGCAGTTTCTTCCAATCTTGTTGTATTCACTTCAGATATTGGCTAGAATCCCCCGTGAGAGTCACCCATCCAATCATTTTCATAGTTGCTAGGTCCTACAAAATACAGCCGTCAGCTTGGAAAATTAATCTACAATTTAAGTCTCTAATTAATTTGCTGATTGAAATTAAATTATAATTAAAATTGGGTACATGCAAAACTTTTTAAAGACATATCTTGTTTTGTTTTGACTGTACCCACTCCTTGGATTTTGGTCTTTTGACCATATGGTAATTTCACTTGCTTTTCATTATTAGCTTTAAATTTTGATTTAAATAGTGTAGCATCTAAAGCGATGTGGTCTGAACCACTATGTAAAATTTAATTTTCTTGAATGGAAGAGTTTGTAGAAAGGGTTTGCTTTTCCTCTCCAAGGAGCTCCATGAGACGCTCATATTGCATGCCTTTGAGAAAGGTTAGTCAGTTGGGGATGCTAAATTTGTCCTTCCTCCTTTTTTTGATGAAAAGGTGAGAATGTTACATTTGCAGACACCTTGTTCTTCTTTGATTTGTTCTACCAGCCAGGAGGATATCCAACAAGCTTGAAACATTTTATCTTTGGTGTGTCCTAGCATTTTGCAATGCTTACACCTAGACTTTCTATTTTCTTCTTTACCTTTATAATGATCAATTCTTACCTTAAATGCAGCAGGTTTGAATGACGGCTTTTCAATGGCTATCTCTTTGGATCTAAAAAGGCTAAGCGTTCGAAAGTGAGCAAAGGATCCCTACATAAATGGTTAGATCTCACCACGCTATGTCTCATTCAAGCCCATAAGAAAATGATGAAGTTTTTCTTCCTCTTTCTCTTTGGTTGCAGTTCCACGCGTGCAAACAGCCTTCTGAGGCTTGGCAGAAGTGCCAAGCTACTCCCAGACGCCTTTCATCTTAGCATGGTACACTAAATATGGTCATGCATCTCGCCATGTCACGTGTTGGCTATTTCTCTGTTGATCTCTTGTATTCGAGGTCCACTGCCTTATGAGAACCGCGCCTCAAACTCCTTCCACATGCCGCGTGACGTATTGTGATACACGATCCTGTTGTGGAGCTCTACATTGACCGAATTCAGAATCCATGCCATCACCATAAAATTGCAAGTGATCCAATACTTTTCGTGTGGATCACCTGCTGTTGGTCTTTCCAGCTTACCATTCACGAACCCCACCTTATGCTTTGAAACCGAAGCACACATGATTGATCGTCTCCATATTGGGTAGTTTCTCCCCTTGAGTGGATGTGAGATGAGCAAATCTCTGGGTCTGTTCGAGACGCTGAGTTGATAGCACATTGATTTCGGTTTGCCAGCGTTGGTGACAACTTTTTCGTTTACCTTCGCGGCATTGACATTGTCATTTGTTGACATGGTATTTTGGCTAATGGGGTATTTTGAGTGATCTGGGTTCTAGTGTTTGATGCAATGTAAAAAATATATATATGTTTGACAGAAAATTGTTCTCTTCATTCATCAACGCATATAGATACACTAATTTAGACAAATGGGTCCTAGTGGTATTAATTATATCTACGTACAAGGGATGACGTTCATCCTTATCCTGCTATGCACGATTCTAACTACATGAGGCAACCTACACATATAGGAGTCTATCTCCAAAATCTCATGGGATAAAGTCAAGAGACTAGAACCCATGTACATTAAACTCATGTACTATACCATTCTTTTCACATGCAATATATTATGAGCGAATTACTTGACAGTTGTTATCAGTTAATCACCTTGTACTATTGCAATACATTTATGTGCACAATTCTCGTTTATCATTGACATTGCCTCTTGAATGTATGTAAGTTTGGTTTAGTGTTATGCAAAAAGAGACATGATGAGAAAATATTATTTTTGCTTCAAAGGAGCATAATATTTTGTAGAGGCAATAGTATGAAAAGAATTATTTATGGAGATTTGGGAATGCGCAAATTAGAGATGCAAATATTTTGACTTGGACAAGGAAAGAAATTGAGTAGTGAGATATAAATATGTGTGGGAGAGGATAAAGTATAATGTTGCATTTGACATACGTTATGATTCATGTCCAGAAAAGCATTTGGAAAACATTATTTTTACTCATAACAGTGATAGTATATTTTTTATTTAAGAAATGACGAAATGTTATTGTTTCGAGACACCACAATTCGACTTTTATTTAAAATATGTACCTTGCAATGATAGCATATGTATTTGCTTTACAGTCCATTTATAATTGGAACTTGACGTTATTGGTAAAGACTCAGGATGTATGACATTTATTCAATATTTCTTTCTTTCTGCAATGTATGTGAAGCCATTAAGGGCATTCTTTCTATCATGTGAACAAGTAAGACTATGTTAATTGGTTTAAAATTTACATATTCCGAAATTTATCGAAATTTTATATAAACTACTATGTTTCTATAAATATTGTAAGTTAGCCTTAGTTTATGTCTAAGGTATCAGTACCTAGATTATTGTAGCTCATTTTGAGTCATTCAATTTGATAGGTGCAATCC
Source organism: Dicorynia guianensis (assembly GCA_037013595.1). NCBI lineage: Eukaryota > Viridiplantae > Streptophyta > Magnoliopsida > Fabales > Fabaceae > Dicorynia > Dicorynia guianensis. The sequence continues at coordinate 33,204,663 of JASUAB010000005.1, forward strand.
TAATTGTTCAATCATAAAACTAACTATTTGATAAACCGGTTTGGGAAAAAGATAATAATAGTAATCAATGTTTCAGATATTTTCATAAGATTTGTCCCCATGCAAAATGAAGCATTAATCCCCAATGAGCTCCACCAATTAATGTTTTAGATATTTTTGCAAATGAAGTAAAAAGCACTCCAATATATGTTTGAGAATTTATTACTAAAAAATATTATGCTAGAAATTTATATATAATAGAATATCATAATTAATGTTCCAATAACATTTTACAAATTCATAAAGTGTGCGCAATTGCAACAAATGTTAAAGAATTTTATAATATTATTTTTTAAAATAAAAATTATAAATATATTTGAAAAATTAGATTTTTTATTTTCACATATCAATATATTATATATTAAATTTGTATAATTCTTAATTTGAACACATTTTTATATATTCATATACAATATAACAATTTTGCATTCATACAAAAAAAGATAATTTTATATGTTTTATATTTTTATTTTCTTTTATATATTATATTTTAGGTGGGCTAAGATGCATATAATATCAAAGGGAAAAAAAAGAATAAAATAAGATATTGGGATGCCTATTAAAGAGAGAAAATTAAAAAAACATAGCATAAAAATGATTTTTAAATAGAGAAAGAAAAGTGATAAAAATAAGACATAAAAATATGTGCCAAATCAATAATTCAAATTATTAAGTTAATGGATACTACGTATCAAAATCTTATTTTGTGACAACATGAATATGGATAGCTTGGTACGGGCGATATTATAATATTTCTTATTCCCAAGTAAGCGTTCTTTTACAGTCTTACCCACTCTTTTTCTTGTCTGTTAGAGTATTCGTACATCGTTGCTTTAATTTGGTCGAACACAACTATGTTGCCTATCTTTCTCCATGTTCTTAGCGCATCGCACTGCCAAATCAAGGAGTTTGCTAATCTTGTTTGTGGTCATTAAGTTTGGCCTTTCGTTATAAGTAGCCTTCCATCAAATGGGGTTTTATCGAACATTTTCAAACCAACAATTGAGAGAAGAAGTCGAGGAAGAAACAAAAGCAAGATGGGTCAGAAATCCAGCAGTACCATATTCGCTTTCCTCCTGTTGCTAAGTTCCTCTCTGCTAGCTCAATCTGAGGTCTTTGATATAACCAAATATGGTGGTAAGCCCAATGCAGATATAACTCAGGTAAAGATTATATTATAATTAGATTCATATTCAAGTTCGCATCACGCTGCATGTTTTCCCTTTCATTATATTTTGCTTATCATTTGTTTATGATTTGTTATATTGCTTTTAAGGCTTTAACAAGTGCTTGGAAAGACGCATGCGCATCACCAACTGCAAGTAAGATTGTGGTTCCTAAAGGCACATTCAACATGAATGCAGTTGACCTTAGAGGTCCTTGCCAGGCTCCTATTCAGCTTCAAGTTTCTGGCACAATAAAAGCGCCAGTAGACATTCATCAACTGAAAGGAGCTGATCAATGGGTTAAAGTTCAATATGTTAACTCCTTCACCTTATCAGGAAGTGGAACCTTTGATGGTCAAGGTTCAGCTGCTTGGAAGCTAAATGATTGTTCTAAAAACAAGAACTGCAAGATGCTTTGCATGGTAATTTATGATATTCCAGTTTAATTTGTTGCATTATTGAAAATTTACCAAACCCCACTGACAGAAAGCCATCTTTCTTGTGTAATGCCAACAGAATTTTGGTTTCAATTTCCTTAACAATACGATTGTGAAGGGCATAACATCAAAGGACAGCAAGAACTTCCATGTTAATGTTTTGGGTTGCAACAATTTTACATTTGATAGTTTTCACGTCTCAGCCCCTAAAGAGAGTCTCAACACCGATGGAATCCACATCGGAAGATCATTTGGTGTGACTATTCTTAACACACACATTGCTACTGGAGATGATTGTGTCTCATTGGGTGATGGAAGCAAAAACGTTACTGTCCAGAACGTGGAATGCGGACCTGGTCACGGCATTAGCGTTGGAAGCCTTGGAAAATACCCAAGTGAAGAGCCTGTAACAGGTTTCTACGTCAAAAACTGCACATTGAGAGGAACAATGAATGGTTTGAGAATCAAAACATGGCCAGGTACCCCAGGAACTTCGCCAATAACCGATATGCATTTCGAAGATATTAAGATGGAAAATGTGTCAAATCCTGTGATCATAGATCAAGAGTACTGCCCATGGAACCAATGCATTAAAGGGGTATTTACCTTGTCCAGCCAACGAACTGTTTTTTATTTTATTGTAAAAATAGTCCAAGCAAGGTTCTTTACATTGTTTTGGTTCTAATTTTGTTTAATTCGTGTGGTTGTAGCATTCATCAAAAATAAAGATCAGCAAGGTTAGCTTCAAGAACGTTAAGGGAACTTCTGCAACTGAAGAAGGAGTCATTCTGAAGTGTAGCAGTGGCGTACCATGCGAAGAAGTGGAGCTCAGTGACATCGATCTAACATTCAATGGAGCTGCTGCAACTGCTAAATGTGATAATGTGAAGCCCAAAGTTACTGGAAAAGTGCCAACTTGTCAAGCTGCTTAGAGAGTTAGAGTGATAGATTGCCATATGGCTATCTATTGTGAGAGTATTATTATTTTTTGTTTCCTCTGAAGAGTGCACAAGTCATCCTCATACAAAAGAAGTGATGAGGGCTTTATGAATTCAATTTTCAATAAATGAGACTATATATAATATTATGAAATAATTTGGTATGATAAGTACTTATTTGCATACGCATGGATTGGGTAAATTTTAAAATAATTTCAATTTATAATAAGAAATTTTTGCTAATTAAATTATTATAAGAATAAGTCAAAGCTTTTATAATTCATATTCGTACATATTTAATATAATATATACATATTAGTCTTTTTTTTTTTTTAAGTGGACTACATATTATCCTGGAGTCATACTCTAAGGACCCATTTGCACTTAGATTCAAGTTTTTACATTGAGAATGGAAATGGGAATATATAGAATAACTTAGAATGACAAGACGTTAATTTTTTGCGTAATATTCAGTAGAGGGAATAAGTATAGAATAGAATTGTAATGAGGACTAATTTTCATTCCAGCATATATAGAGGAGTCAAATAGAATTCAAGTTATTGATATATTCTTCTGTTCAAAAAGAAAAAAAAAGAAAGTTATCGATATATTCTTTTAATTATAAAAGAGTTACAAATTTTTTAATACAACTATAAAATTCTTTGTTAAAATTTAGAATTTTGGAAGAAAAAACTTTAAAATAACGAGTGCATTGCATTAATTAATAAAGGATGTCGGCTTTATCTCTTATTATTATATTCAGTTTTTGCTTTAACTATAATTAGTGGCTTGTACACTTTTCGAGAACAAATGTGATACCAATGTAATATATTTTATCCATGATATGACTTCTTATTCATTGGATAAGCAATTTTGCAGATTTAATTATAAGCTTTAGGCTTTTTAATCATAAGATATTTCTAGTAAGAATATCTAGAAATCGGAGCATGAAGTTCTTTCACAGCTGCCATTTAAAGAAAATAATTGGTGTGTATATATATGTATATATATAAGTCCAATTTGTGGACATGAATTATGGGGCATTGTTAAATCTAACCTTCTTAATTTGTTTGACAAATTCGATTTTTTTTTTCAAGTTTGCTAAATCAGATTTTAATTATTCTTACAAAGTGTTTAAATAACTTTGGTACTTTTGACTTATTTTTCCTTAAAAGAATTTAAGTATCTTGTTAGCAATCATCCACAATGGTAAAAGATAATGTACTTTTGTCTACGTTTTTGTAACGTATGACCCGCAAGTCTTATATGAACTAAATCAAAGATGGTCGTCGACCATTTATTACTTAAGGAAACATTTTTCTAATTTGCTACGGCAAACATAACATGGGTCCTTTTCTAACACATGAAACTTATATTTTCCTAAGCTTTGAAAGGAAATGTGACCAATCTCCTATGTGTACATGAAACTTATATTTTCTTAAGCTTTGAAAAGAAATGTGACCAATCTCCTGATGTAGAATATCAGCAGTTTCTTCCAATTTTGTTGTATTCACTTCAGATATTGGCTAGAATCCCCTGTGAGAGTCACCCATCCAATCATTTTCATAGTTGCTAGGTCCTACAAAATACAGCCGTCAGCTTGGAAAATTAATCTACAATTTAAGTCTCTAATTAATTTGCTGATTGAAATTAAATTATAATTAAAATTGGGTACATGCAAAACTTTTTAAAGATATATCTTGGTTTGTTTTGACTGTACCCACTCCTTGGATTTTGGTCTTTTGACCATATGGTAATTTCACTTGCTTTTCATTATTAGCTTTAAATTTTGATTTAAATAGTGTAGCATCTAAAGCGATGTGGTCTGAACCACTATGTAAAATTTAATTTTCTTGAATGGAAGAGTTTGTAGAAAGGGTTTGCTTTTCCTCTCCAAGGAGCTCCATGAGACGTTCATATTGCATGCCTTTGAGAAAGGTTATTCAGTTGGGGATGCTAAATTTGTCCTTCCTCCTTTTTTTGATGAAAAGGTGAGAATGCTACATTTGCAGACACCTTGTTCTTCTTTGATTTGTTCTGCCAGCCAGGAGGATATCCTACAAGCTTGAAACATTTTATCTTTGGTGTGTCCTAGCATTTTGCAATGCCCACACCTAGACTTTCTATTTTCTTCTTTACCTTTATAATGATTAATTCTTACCTTAAATGCAGCAGGTTTGAATGAAGGCTTTTCAATGGCTATCTCTTTGGATGCTAAAAAGGCTAAGCGTTCGAAAGTGAGCAAAGGATCCTTACATAAAATGTTAGATCTCACCACGCTATGTCTCATTCAAGCCCATAAGAAAATGATGAAGTTTTTCTTCCTCTTTCTCTTTGGTTGCAGTTCCACACGCGCAAGCAGCCTTCTGAGGCTTGGCCGAAGTGCCAAGCTACTCCCAGACGCCTTTCATCTTAGCATGGTACACTAAATATGGTCATGCATCTCGCCATGTCACGTGTTGGCTATTTCTCTGTTGATCTCTTGTATTCGAGGTCCACTGCCTTATGAGAACCGCGCCTCAAACTCCTTCCACATGCCGCGTGACGTATTGTGATACACGATACTGTTGTGCAGCTCTTCATTGACCGAATTCAGAATCCATGCCATCACCATAAAATTGCAAGTGATCCAATACTTTTCGTGTGGATCACCTGCTGTTGGTCTTTCCAGCTTACCATTCACGAACCCCACCTTATGCTTTGAAACCGAAGCACACATGATTGATCATCTCCATATTGGGTAGTTTGTCCCCTTGAGTGGATGTGAGATGAGCAAATCTCTGGGTTTGTTCGAGACGCTGAGTTGATAGCACATTGATTTGGGTTTGCCAGCGTTGGTGACAACTTTTTCGTTTACCTTCGCGGCATTGACATTGTCATTTGTTGACATGGTATTTTGGCTAATGGGGTATTTTGAGTGATCTGGGTTCTAGTGTTTGATGCAATGTAAAAAATATACATATGTTTGACAGAAAATTGTTCTCTTCATTCATCAACGCATTTAGATACACTAATTTAGACAAATGAGTCCTAGTGGTATCAATTATATCTACGTACAAGGGATGACGTTCATCCTTATCTTGCTATGCATGATTCTAACTACTTGAGGCAACCTACACATATAGGAGTCTATCTCCAAAATCTCATGGGATAAAGTCAAGAGACTAGAACCCATGTACATTAAACTCATGTACTATACCATTCTTTTCACATGCAATATATTATGAGCGAATTACTTGACAGTTGTTATCAGTTAATCACCATGTACTATTGCAATACATTTATGTGCACAATTCTAGTTTATCATTGACATTGCCTCTTGAATGTATGTAAGTCGGGTTTAGTGTTATGGAAAAAGAGACATGATGAGAAAATATTATTTTTGCTTCAAAGGACCATAATATTTTGTAGAGGCAATAGTATGAAAAGAATTATTTATGGAGATTTGGGAATGCGCAAATTAGAGATGCAAATATTTTGACTTGGACAAGGAAAGAAATTGAGTAGTGAGATATAAATATGTGTGGGAGAGGATAAAGTATAATGTTGCATTTGACATACATTATGATTCATGTCCCAAAAAGTATTTGAAAAACATTATTTTTATTCATAACAGTGATAGTATATTTTTTATTTAAGAAATGACGAAATGTTATTGTTTCGAGACACCACAATTCGACTTTTATTTAAAATATGTACCTTGCAATGATAGCATATGTATTTGCTTTACAGTCCATTTATAATTGGAACTTGACGTTATTGGTAAAGACTCAGGATGTATGACATTTATTCAATATTTCTTTCTTTCTGCATTGTATGTGAAGTCATTAAGCGCATTCTTTCTACCATGTGAACAAGTAAGACTATGTTATTTGGTTTAAAATTTACAAATTCCCAAATTTATCGAAATTTTATATAAACTACTATGTTTCTATGAATATTGTAAGTTAGCCTTAGTTTATGTCTAAGGTATCAGTACCTAGATTATTGTAGCTCATTTTGAGTCATTCAATTTGATAGGTGCAATCCTAACTGTTCAATTATAAAACTAACTATTTGATAAACCGGTTTGGGAAAAAGATAATAATAGTAATCAATGTTTTAGATATTTTCATAAGATTTGTCCCCATACAAAATGAAGCATTAATCACCAATGAGCTCCACCAATTAATGTTTTAGATATTTTTGCAAATGAAGTAAAAATCACTCCAATATATATTTGAGAATTTTTTACTAAAAAATATTATGCTAGAAATTTATATATAATAGAACATCATAATTAATGTTTCAATAACTTTTTACAAATTCATAAAGTGCGCGCAATTGCAATAAATGTTTAAGAATTTTATAATATTATTTTTTTAAATAAAAATTATAAATATATTTGAAAAATTAGATTTCTTATTTTCACATAACAATATATTATATATTAAATTTGTATAATTCTTAATTTGAACACATTTTTATATATGCATATACAATATAACAATTTTGCATTCATACAAAAAAGATAATTTTATATGTTTTATATTTTTATTTTCTTTTATATATTATATTTTAGGTGGGCTAAGATGCATATAATATCAAATAAAAAAAAAGAATAAAATAAGATATTTGGATGCCTATTAAAGAGAAAAAATTAAAAAAAATAGCATAAAAATGATTTTTAAATAGAGAAAGAAAAGTGATAAAAATAAGACATAAAAACATGTGCCAAATCAATAATTCAAATTATCAAGTTAATGGATACTACGTATCAAAATCTTATTTTGTGACAACATGAATATGGAGAGCTTGGTACGGGCCATATTATAATATTTCTTATTCCCAAGTAAGCGTTCTTTTACAGTCTTACCCACTCTTTTTCATGTCTGTTAGAGTATTCGTGCATCGTTGCTTTAATTTGGTCGAACACAACTATGTTGCCTATCTTTCTCCATGTTCTTAGCGCATCGCACTGCCAAATAAAGGAGTTTGCTAATCTTGTTTGTGGTCATTAAGTTTCGTCTCTCATTATAAGTAGCCTTCCATCAAATGGGGTTTTATCGAACATTTTCAAACCAACAATTGAGAGCAGAAGTCGAACAAGAACCAAAAGCAAGATGGGTCAGAAATCCAGCAGTACCATATTCGCTTTCCTCCTGTTGCTAAGTTCCTCTCTGCTAGCTCAATCTGAGGTCTTTGATATAACCAAATATGGTGGTAAGCCCAATGCAGATATAACTCAGGTAAAGATTATATTATAATTAGATTCATATTCAAGTTCGCATCACGCTGCATGTTTTCCCTTTTTCATTATATTTTGTTTATCATTTGTTTATGATTTGTTATATTGTTCTTAAGGCTTTAACAAGTGCTTGGAAAGACGCATGCGCATCACCAACTGCAAGTAAGATTGTGGTTCCTAAAGGCACATTCAACATGAATGCAGTTGACCTTAGAGGTCCTTGCCAGGCTCCTATTAAGCTTCAAGTTTCTGGCACAATAAAAGCGCCAGTAGACATTCATCAACTGAAAGGAGCTGATCAATGGGTTAAAGTTCAATATGTTAACTCCTTCACCTTATCAGGAAGTGGAACCTTTGATGGTCAAGGTGCAGCTGCTTGGAAGCTAAATGATTGTTCTAAAAACAAGAACTGCAAGATGCTTTGCATGGTAATTTATGATATTCCAGTTTAATTTGTTGCATTATTGAAAATTTACCAAACCCCACTGACAGAAAGCCATCTTTCTTGTGTAATGCCAACAGAATTTTGGTTTCAATTTCCTTAACAATACGATTGTGAAGGGCATAACATCAAAGGACAGCAAGAACTTCCATGTTAATGTTTTGGGTTGCAACAATTTTACATTTGATAGTTTTCACGTCTCAGCTCCTAAAGAGAGTCTCAACACCGATGGAATCCACATCGGAAGATCATTTGGTGTGACTATTCTTAACACACACATTGGTACTGGAGATGATTGTGTCTCATTGGGTGATGGAAGCAAAAACGTTACTGTCCAGAACGTGGAATGCGGACCTGGTCATGGCATTAGCGTTGGAAGCCTTGGAAAATACCCAAGTGAAGAGCCTGTAACAGGTTTCTACGTCAAAAACTGCACATTAAGAGGAACAATGAATGGTTTGAGAATCAAAACATGGCCAGGTACCCCAGGAACTTCGCCAATAACTGATATGCATTTCGAAGATATTAAGATGGAAAATGTGTCAAATCCTGTGATCATAGATCAAGAGTACTGCCCATGGAACCAATGCATTAAAGGGGTATTTACCTTGTCCAGCCAACGAACTGTTTTTTTATTTTATTGTAAAAATAGTCCAAGCAAGGTTCTTTACATTGTTTTGGTTCTAATTTTGTTTAATTCGTATGGTTGTAGCATTCATCAAAAATAAAGATCAGCAAGGTTAGCTTCAAGAACGTTAAGGGAACTTCTGCAACTGAAGAAGGAGTCATTCTGAAGTGTAGCAGTGGCGTACCATGCGAAGAAGTGGAGCTCAGTGACATCGATCTAACATTCAATGGAGCTGCTGCAACTGCTAAATGTGATAATGTGAAGCCCAAAGTTACTGGAAAAGTGCCAACTTGTCAAGCTGCTTAGAGAGTTAGAGTGATAGATTGCCATATGGCTATCTATTGTGGGAGTATTATTATTTTTTGTTTCCTCTGAAGAGTGCACAAGTCATCCTCATACAAAAGAAGTGATGAGGGCTTTATGAATTCAATTTTCAATAAATGAGACTATATATAATATTATGAAATAACTTGGTATGATAAGTACTTATTTGCATACGCATGGATTGGGTAAATTTTAAAATAATTTCAATTTATAATTAATTTTTTTGAAATAAATTATTTTAAGAATAAGTTAATGTTTTTATAATTCATATTTATACAATTTAATATAGATATATACATAATAGACTTTTTCTTTTATAAGTTAATTTTGTTTTTTGAATTTGAAATAAGAGAAATTGAAATTAAAATTGAAGAGAAATTCAAATTCAAATTCAAAGAGAAATTGAAAGAGAAAGAGAAAGAGTAATTGAAATTGAAAATTACTAAAACCCTAAAATCCCTAAATTCTAATTTTTTAATATCCTAAACTCTAAATTTCTTAAACTTAAACCCTAAAAATCTAAACCTTAAATACTAACTTCTTAAACCCTAAAATCTTAAACTCTAATTTCTTAGTATCCTAAATCCTAATCCTCCTTAAAATCCAAAATCCTGATTTTCTAATACTCTAAACCCTAATAGATTAAACCATAATTTCTGATTATCTTAAATCTTAAATTTTAAAATTTTAAAACATAAATCCTAAACCTGATCCTTTTTAAAACCCTAATCTAATATCCTAAATTTTAAAATCATATTTCTCTATTTAAGCAATAAATAATCTTAATTAACTATTATAAGTTTAACTTAATGTTAATTATTGAATTTTTATGCTACACACATGGTCCGGTCTCGTACCAAATTAGTGTGGGACCCATGCATTATATGGCGATAAGAAATAAATAATATATATATTTCTAAGTGTAATTTGAACAGTAATTAATTAAAATAATATTTTTACAACTAATATAATTGGACAAAATTAAAGATGTTTTATGTTTTTTTTTTTTCAATCTTGAGAGTACATTATATAAAATAGTCGGATATCATATGTTGATTTTTGATAGTTACATAAGGAAAAACAAATTGATAAGATTCACAACCCAACACCTAATGGTAATTATATCAAATAATATTTTATAATGTTAGAATGTATAAAAGAATTACTCTCCACTAATCATAATATCATATGTTGATTTTTGATAGTTACATAAGGAAAAACAAATTGATAAGATTGGCAGCCCAACACTTAATATTAATTCTATCAAATAATAGTTTATGATGTTAGAATGTATAAAAGAATTACTCTCAATATTTGACATGAAAGGCTCCCTCTTTATTTCCACGATGTTGAGTAGTCCTTGCTCAGTGGCTGTTTCCATGGTTCTCCATCCATATGTATATAGGCATCTTTCCACTCCCCACCTCTGACTTCCCATCAATTAGCTGCTGCCTGAGAGATACAAACAGAGCTTTATAATTAAAAAACACAAATAGGACTGGTCTTTCATTTAAAGAACACTATCATCGTGCCCAATAGTGGGGATTCAAGCTTCTGTATAGTTTAGACAAATAAAAAGAATAAGTGGCATTCAAATTCACATGGAAGTAGGTTAAAATAAAAAATATGCTAACTTGCATTGACTTGCATTAACCTATTAATTAAATGGAGTGGTGTGGGCTAAGAAAATACAAGTTCATCTCATCTCTTGATCGGACAGGTAATTTCAATTTATTTTAATATGTTTAGATGTGAATAAAGAGACTATAATTATTAAGTTATATCCCAAAATCTAATTGATGGAGCAAATTGTTGTCCTAGGTATCCATACTAAAAAGTTGTGCTAGCTTCAAGCAAATTACATGAATTTCATTTACTATCTATTTAAAAAAACAAATGAAAGAAAATACTAATTATATACTTGTTGTGTATAATTTTAATTTAATGCGTTCTTTTTTTTTTTTTCCTATCTATAAAAGTCACCGACTATTTGTAGTCTATATCCAAATATTATTTTTCTTAGGTGTTCTCTCCAAATATTAACTATTAAAACTGAGCATTTTACTAACAATGGGAATGTAAATTTTCTTTTGATATGATTAATAGTCAATTATAAAAACGGAAATTTTCCATCTTTTAATATAAATACATTTTCTAGTAAGAACAATTACTGAATTACTAGCTAGTAAATTAATTAATTTTATTATCAATTATCTAATAAACTTGTTAAAATTAAGAATTTTATTGGTAACTTAGCTAATAAATTACTAATAAATTTTCCCCTTTCCCATTTTTTGACAAGTTTTGTTGGGCTTATTTTTCACATATTTTTAATTCTCCCTCCGTCCGCGTGCTTCTTCCTCCCTCCCGTTCCCCTTTCCTGCGTACAATACACTGTCAAGTCTCTCTCTCGCCCACACCGCGCACTCAAGTCCCAGGCATACTCATTGAACAAATCGAGCCAGCAAGCCCCCAAATTTCAAGCCCCTTCATGCTCCCTCTGTTTCCCTCTTCCGTTTTTGTTGAGATTTCTGATGTGGGCTCAACGAGAAACTGGCTGCTGGTTGGCATACCTGGATTGCAATCTAATGCTTGTTGTTGTTTGAAGGCTTGAACTCGAAGCTTATGAATCTTCAGCCGTTGTTTTTCAGCGAAATCAGAGTATATTTCTCGTTCAGCATACCTCTATTTAGGCCTCTCGCAGAGTAAAATCTACAGTCCAGAAGGTATGCTGTGTTTATTTGTTATGATGAATCAATAAATTCAAGGATTTTCAGAAAATAATCCAATGGGGAGAATATATGTTGGAAATCATTTTGAAGCATGATAGGTTGAAAAGAGTAAGAACTGTAGGTGAAGCCATGGTGTCTGGAATTGGTTGTGAACAAAAGGTGATGAATAGTGTTCCTAAATCCAGGGAAGTGGAAAAAATTGAAACAAATTCACCATGGAGAGAGAAACGTATCAAGAACTTCAGTTTGTGGAAAGTAATTAAATTTTAAACATTGGTGTTGGAGGTAGATGTAAATTTAAATTATTATGCCCTTCGGTTATAAAGATAATGGTTGCAAGAAACTGCAATTTTAAAAAGGACTTAGATACAAGGTTACGTGAATAGTTCATTAACGACCGATTTTACGACACTGTGCTTCAATTTTGTTATAATTTCTTGAACAAATTGAATATAAATTGTTGAACTAATAATGACATATGGCATTGCATAAGTGGATTAAGTAGGAATTTTCTATTTTTTTTGTAATTTTAACCATGGTTTTATAATTGTTATGTATTTGAATATCTTCATATATTTCAATTTATTAAATTGCATGGTGCTCTTTGTAAAGTGCGGTGGGATAATTATTTATGAAATAATCAATGGTTGAATAATAATTCATAAATTAATGGAAAATAGATAGATGGATAAGCATATTGCATAATTAATTGTATTTCTATCATAAGATTTTAGACTCATAAGATTCTAGAAATTATGAATAGTTCTCACTAAAGAACCAGTGGTTTCTACAGGTCAGCTTTCTTGATTGATGAAGGTTTCATAAGATACAATTTCATGGAAAAAGAGAAAAAGATACAATATTTGTTTGACCTTTTAGGTCATGATTTCAACTAATTGTGAGCATCTTTTAATTTTTAATCATTATATTTTAGCAATTACCTGTCAAGCAGCTGCAGTTAGAGATTACTATCTAATTGAATTCGTGAATCCAATCTGATCTACTTTTCATGTATCAGGGAATTTCGTTGTTCAAGGTGCATTTAGAGAGTTCTGTTCACCGGACTTCATCGTGCAGAAACCAACATGTCGCTTGGAGCTGGTTTTGTGATTAGTTCAAATGCAGGAGCATCTTCTGATTCATGTATTGTTTATAATTGCAAGAAAAGAAGGGTTTCTTATACTGACAAACAAGTTATTTTACCAAGTGTTCTGATTAAAGAAATTGAAGCTTCCTTACCAATCTTGCAAGCACCAGACTACTATTCCAAACCATCTTTAAAGGAGCTAGTCACCCAGGAACTGCTGGATCCTGGTTATTGCAGTAGGGTTCCAGATTTCACTGTTGGAAAATTTGGTTATGGATTTGTTAGGTTTCTTGAGAAAACTGATGTGAGAGGGTTAGATCTAGATGAAATTGTGAGGTTTCATAGGCATGAGATAGTTGTATACAATGATGAAAATGCTAAGCCGGCAGTTGGGCAGGGTCTTAACAAGGCAGCTGAAGTAGTTTTGATACTAGACCATCGATCATTGAAGGCTAAAGAGTGGCAGCTAGATGTTTTAATTAGGAAATTAAGACAAAGTACGGAGAGACAAGGAGCACAGTTTATCTCCTTTGATCCAGCAAATGGTGAATGGAAATTCTTAGTTAAACATTTCAGTAGATTTGGATTTAGTGAGGATGATGAAGATGATATCATGATGGATGCTGCTGCTGCAGTTCAAGATCCTGCTCAGATGGATGATGCTGATATATGTGATGTTGATAGAGAAACTCCAACAAATTCTAGTGAAATTGAGCTTTCTCACTCTCTTCCTGCTCATCTTAGGCTTGACCCTGTAAAGATGAGAGAAATGAGATTATTGATGTTTCCAGATGAAGAAGAGACTGAGAACTTAAGCCAGAAATCATCCTTTGGTAAGGAGTATGTAAGATCTTTTCACAACTCTTCTCAGGCAGTGATCCATAAACCTAGTCCACCAGTTGCAAGAAAAACTCCACTTGCATTACTTGAGTATAAACACGGGAGTTTTGACTCAAACTCTTCTGGAGCCATTTTGATGGTTCAACAAAATAAAAGCACAGCTCAGATGACTGTAAGACCTGATGGTTTTAAGCTAGACCTCAACTATGTAACTCCAATATCTAGAAATTTGGCTAGCAACATAGTAGATGCTGGTTTGTTCATGGGTAGGTCATTTCGAGTAGGGTGGGGACCGAGTGGCATCCTTGTACATACTGGTGCACCTGTAGGAAGTGGTAGCAATGATAAGGTATTATCTTCTGTAATCAATTTGGAGAAAGTTGCTTTTGACAAACTGGTCAGGGATGAAAATAACAAAGTGAGGGGGGAGCTTGTGGACTTTGCTTTTGATACTCCATTAAATCTTCACAAAGCAATGCACCATGCAATGAAAGAAGTTGCAGTTGGCTCTTGCAGGCTGAGGCTTCAAAAGCTCAAAGCTAATCGCACAATGCTGTCGGAGATTTCTCATGGCTATTGTGATATTATTGAAAGGCAATTGGCTGTTCCTGGGTTATCTTCATCTACTCGATTGGGTTTGACACACCAAGTAATGGCCTGGGAATTGATTAGGGTTCTTTTTTCTGATAGGGAACAGAAGGGGCAAGTAGAACCTTTGGGTGCGGACAATGAGGAAGATATGATGCAGGATTTGAGGGAAGTTTGTCAGGATGTTGACCCAGAAGCACTCCCTCTCATGAGAAGGGCTGAGTTCAGTTATTGGTTGCAAGAGAGTGTTGCCTATCATGTTCAAAATCAAATAAGCTCTTTAAATGACTCTGATTATCTACAACATATTTTTGTATTCCTGACAGGGCGTCAACTGGATGCAGCTGTACAACTGGCAGTGTCAAGAGGAGATGTGAGGTTGGCTTGCTTGTTGAGTCAGGCTGGTGGTTCCACTGTGAATCGTTCTGACATTGCGAGGCAACTTGATCTTTGGAGAATTAATGGGATGGATTTTAGTTTCATAGAAAAGGACAGGTTGAAACTTTATGAAATACTGGCAGGAAATATTCATGATGGCTTGCATGATGTTAATGTTGACTGGAGGAGGTGCTTAGGTTTGTTGATATGGTATCAACTACCACCTGACACTTCATTACCCATTATTTTTAAGACTTATAAACGTCTTCTTGATAAGGGAAGGGCTCCATATCCTGTTCCACTTTTTATTGATGAAGGACCATCAAAAGAGGTAATCAATTGGAATTCCGACCACTTTGACCTTTCATTTTATCTCATGCTTCTTCATGCTAACGAAGACACAGAATTTAGCTTTCTAAAGACCATGTTCAGTGCCGTCTCTTCAACCCCTGATCCCCTTGATTATCATATGATCTGGCATCAGCGTGAAGTCTTGGAAGCAGTTGGTGTTATCAATTCAAATGATCTTCATATTCTAGACATGTCTCTCGTGTCTCAGCTGTTGTGCCTAGGGAAATGTCATTGGGCCATATATGTGGTCCTTCACTTGCCCTATTGTGAAGATTATCCATTTCTTCATATAAATCTGATTCGGGAAATATTGTTCCAATACTGTGAAACTTGGAGTTCAGATGAAACTCAACTTCAATTCATTGAGGACTTGGGTGTTCCTGCAGAATGGCTGCATGAGGCTATGGTATGCATTACTTGTTGCAGTTTGTGAACTTAAATTGTTTCAGACTCTTTGAACTCTTTCTTTCTCATTGCAGCACAAGCATATCAAATGCACATTATGCTATTAATCAGTATATATGTAATATTTCCGCTTGGCTTGAGTTTGAAATCCTCATTGTGATTCATATATTCACCATGACCATGATTATTAAACCAGCAAAATTGCTTTTATCTGTTATCCTTGTGTTCTTCACTGATTAATAGGGTTTACTTCTGCTTTAAAGTCATGAAAGTTTTTGCTCATTGACCATCTCTTTCTGTTGGTTGAGTGGTTTTGTTATTGAAATTTGGGCCATTTATTACAATTATAATGGTGATCTCTCAAAAGCCCTTGAACTTTTCCTTGAATGTGCAAACGAGGACTTTCTTGAGTTTGAAAAGTTCTTTGTAATTCAAAGCCACACTTTGATTATTGTTCCAGTACAATTGCTTTAACTTGCCCTGGTGTTCACTAATTAATGGTGGTTTGCTTTTGCTGGCAAGTCTTGGAGTTCTTACTTGTTTACTTAGCATCTCTTTCTGTGGGTTAAATGATTTTGCTTTTGGAATGCAGGCAGTCTATTACAATTATAATGGGGATCTCTCAAAAGCTCTTGAGCACTTCCTTAAATGTGCAAATTGGCAGAAAGCTCATACTGTTTTTATTACTTCAATTGCTCATAGGTTATTCTTGTCTGGTAAGTCATGGACTTGGTAAGCTATATTATGGAATGCTCATTAAAAACCTGTAGCTTGTTATGTTACCTTATGGTAATTGATAAGGGTGCTATTTTATGAGCCAATTGTCATGTGTGGTTGGATTTTCAATTTCTGTTCTGAATGAAAAATGGATTCCCCTGGCGATTTTAAGGTTTTCCTATATTATGTAAATGCCTAACTGTAAAGGAGTTTCAGGAGCCTAGTTTACATTTTTCAACTTAATTTAACTGACAATAACCATCAAATTGTTGCCATGTCAACAATATATTTCAATTTAATGAAAAAGTAAGTTGAACGATGTTGGTTGTCCTGCATACACCTTTCAATTGCCTAACTGCAGAATATGTCCAGCATGCAGTTGGGGTTCCTGGTTAGTTTATATGCTGAGAATTGTTTGTTTACTCAGTAATCTTTCAATAGCAGAAAGAGTTACTTGACTTGTTCTTTTTAGTTTCACACACGTGCATCATTAGTAACTTCTTTATCTTGTGCAGGTAAACGAGATGAGATATTGAGGATTGTAACTTCCATGGAGAGCCACAAGTCTGAAATTGAGAACTGGGAGTTGGGAGCTGGAATTTATATTTCATATTATTTGATTCAAAATTCACTTCAGGGAGACAAAAATTCTATGACTGAATTGGTATGAATACTTAAATATAATTCTATGTATCTTTCATATGATAGTCATGCCTTCTCATCATCATTTATGTTAACAGTAGTTGCTCCTATAATTTAACATTTAATCAAACCTTGAAATGGATAGAATCAGGTTGTGGCCTTGTCAATGGGAGCCTTAAAACATGATCTGTGATTAGGCATACATCACTTCATATAACAATTTTTCTGAGCACGTCTTCTGGGTCACAATGTTAACATTTTGAACGTGCTTCACAACTTTGACAATATTCTTTTCTGGTGGTATTTTGTATTTTGTAGTTTTTGTTCGGTGGAAGTGGACTATAGAAACTAACATTGTTGATTTTGATTTTATTGTATGCAATGACTACTCTCCCTTTCTATTTCATTGTTAATGAGGATTGAATTCCATTTTGTTTTCAGGATTCGCTTCAGAGTAAAAATGCTGCTTGTCGGAATTTTATCAGTCAGCTAAATGAATCCTTGGCTGTATGGGGTTGCAGATTACCTGTTGATGCAAGGTATATGAATATATATTAATTTTCTTTTTCTGTTATAAAAATTAGAAAAAAAAAAAAGTTCAAGTTAGCTGGTTATTAGTCACCTGTTTATGATCTTATAATGGAAATCATTTTCTTGGCACTAGTTTAGAATAAGAGAAAAGAAAAGGATAATGAAAACATGAGAAAAAAATTCTTTCTTAGTACTTACTACTTTTATTGAATCAGTTTTCACATTTTACTTAAATAATTTTCAAATTACGCATCATTACTAGAGTAAGCGCAGCACCTGCGTCTTTTGAAATGATGATTTATTTTCTGCCTCAAATTGGATGCACAATAATGCTGAGTGTTCCACTCTTTCCAAATGCAATTATTAATTTTTCCAACTTTCGATGATTCACAATTTACTGGGCTATCAAAATTAAATGGATAAAAATTATGATTGGTGTTTGGTTTCCATTTCAATATTGGATAAGGACAATCTTAAATTTAGGTCCTGGATTTTTGAGGTTCATAATTCGCTAATGGAAAGGTAAAAATATGTAAAATGAGGAATTTTGATAAACATTACTCTAAACTAATTCGCATTTATTCTTAGATTTTTATCGGGGTTTTAATTTTAACATGAAAGAAAATTGGAATATGAAATTGGGTTAAATAAGATTATTGATCTGATCATTAGCTTATGTACATAATATTCTACAAGAATAACAAGAAAAAGAAATGCTTATACGATTCTGCCCTTGTATTTTAGATCTCAAATGGTGGCTTGAAAGATGTTAATTATTGTTACGGGAAATGCTGATCAATTGGGGGCAGGGTGCAAGTTTGAAATATTGATAATCTTAATCCGTTATATAAAGAAAATGGTTTTGTTGAGATACTCTGTATGCAGGTTCAGTCCAAAGTGAAATGGTGTTAGTAGATTGGCTGTTATGTTCTCTGATTGAAAGAGTTGTGGAGAGTTTTTGTATGTGGCTGGCTTCTGGTGCTTTATTTTTCTCATCTTTTATGGATGATGGTTAATTTTGCATTTAAAATAACATTTGGTGTTTAAGGCTCCAATGTGGTAAATATATCTACTTCCTCTTTTGGAAAGCAATATATCTCACTTGTGAACTGTTTGCGGTGGTCGGTATGTACAGTTAATGGGAATGTTTATCTATAGAAACTCTATAGGATTGGGAGACTAAAAATATGAAAGTCTTTTATGCAAATATTTAGTGGAGGCTGGTAAGGATGGATCTCATGAGATGTGAAAAGTCTCTGCTCAGAATATATATATATATATATATATATATATTAAAGGCTTTCTTTAGAGAAGGAAAATTTTTGGTAGCCTATATTGCATCTATCTTTAGGGTTCCACATTTTAATGTGACTTGCAGCCTTAACCACTTGATGGCAATAATTTGAAGGAAGCAGGTGGTCATTCATGATGCACATGCATCATGAGGGGATTGTTAACTGCCTTTTTCTTTGGCTCGTTACTTTGTTTTATAGTACAGTGTTGGTTGTTTTTCCCCTGACATTAGCTATCAATTTTGTTTTGCTACAGTCGTTATTCGTGTTTGGGATGTAAGACTTGACATAGGAGCGATCCCATCATTTAGAAAGAATAGGAGGATCTATGATTGTTCTTTTTTTTTTTTGGTGGGGGAGAGGAGGAGGAGGGGGATTACTGTGGCAGAGTTGAAGATTTCTTTCTGTTCCTTGATTGCAGCTTACTCATTTCTCTTGTTCTACCACTTACTTTTCTTTGACATGGTTCATATGATACGTGCTTTATCCCTTCCTTCTCTTTTTTGAGTTCGTTTTCTCAGCTTCATATGAGATTACTTTATTTTTAATAGTTTACCCTTCAACATCTTTCAGTAAATTCATCTGTCAATTAATATTGGAGTGATAACCTCTAGTCCCAAAAGTAGTTGGTCCCATGGATTGGTCATTCATCCATAAGAACTATAATTGCTATATTCACGTTAATCACTTATTTTGCAGGGTGGTTTATTCAAAGATGGCAGACGAGATATGTGATTTGTTGCTATCTGCTATTGGCGAGGGTACTACCCGTGATGATCAGTTAAGCTGCTTTGACACTGTTTTCAGTGCTCCAATTCCAGAAGACCTTCGCTCAAGTCGTTTGCAGGACGCAGCGTCTCTATTTACTTGCTTTCTCTCGGGGATGGCTTCATAGTTTCATGCTTGCTTTTTACTATTAATTTTACGCCTGTATTCTACAGTTGAGTTTTGATGCACAAGGTGAATGCATTTGTATTTTTATTTCTGATTGGAATTTGATTGAGATTTTATTCCAGCCAACTAGTAGCATGAGAAAGCTAGATCCTGAAGGGAAAGAAGAAAAGAAACACACTATTGCGTTACTGAGCAAAGCGCTTCAATATTCACTGTATATAGGCTATTCTGGTCTAGAATTGTTCGGTTTGAAGCTCATCTTTAGAACCAATTATACTCGCTAGTTCCGGAGTAGAGTTATAAAAACCTAGTAAAACTGAACCAATCTTAAGGATTTGGTTCGGTTCCAATTTTCATGCTACTGTTTGTTAATTGGTGTTTCAGATTTTAATGTCAACACATTCAAAAAATATTATTTTTAGTAGTATTAATAATGTTCATATAAAAATAATAAATAACTTTTACTTGAGTGCTCCTTGAAAACATTGGCCAAATGGGTGGGCAGATAAAATAAACCCTAGTCACTTAGGTGTCACCTTTCATTTACATTAGTGGCGTCCAAAAATTTTGTACTGAAATGCACTAACATGATTAAAGCAATTGGCAGGTGGGGGCGCGTCTGCTTCCTGCATCTTTTCTCACGACAATATATTATCAAAAAATAATTATTACTTAGATGTAAGAGATTGTATTGTGATCGTGCAAAATTTTATATACTAATAACAGTGCTCAACATAACACGACGTAAATTTGCTTATTTATATATTAGGCAATGATGGAAGAGCAATGTTATGCTTACACCTTTATTTCTACATCTTCATTTATGTTTCAAATTTTTTTCATTCAATTTTTATTTTTAATTTTTTAACATGTATTTTCAATGCTTCAAAATGCGTCACACCAGCAACGTATAAACAACATTTTTCATGATGGAATATGTTGTATCTGTTAAACTCTATCCGTATTCAAATTAGATCTTATAATATGTATAAAAATATATGCATAATTTGTCAATCTAATTGACTTCTATATATATAATTTGTCAGAATAAAGTTAAGTTTTTCAAATTCTATTTTATCCTACTCAGATTGACATTTTACCTCAAATTCAACCTAGTTTAATCCTTAGCCATCCCTAATTCACGTGGAAGCAAAATGAATAAACCCACACTTATCAAAAAAAAAAAAAAAAAGAATAAACCCACAACCACAAGCAATATTACTTTTTCTTCTATTTTATCA
This sequence comes from Dicorynia guianensis, assembly GCA_037013595.1. NCBI lineage: Eukaryota > Viridiplantae > Streptophyta > Magnoliopsida > Fabales > Fabaceae > Dicorynia > Dicorynia guianensis. The sequence continues at coordinate 33,225,562 of JASUAB010000005.1, forward strand.
CTTTTTCATATATTCTATCATACTATTTTATAAAAATAGATGGCAAGAATAACAACCTTTCCTTGTAATATAAATATTCGAAGGTAGATAAGATAAAAAGAAAAATAACAATAGCATAACAATACCCCTTTTCAAAACCATATAATGAGTCAGTAGCCCAAAAAAAAAACATATAATGTGTCGAGCAGTAAAATATTAGAGTGGTGATATACGAATATAAAATATATGTACACTCTATACACATCCTCTCACTCTCTTACTTTTCTGTTTCTCTCTCTTCTAAAATTTTATTTCTGTGCATGCAAGCAGCAGGAATCATTTCTCAAAGTATTATTTATTCTCTTAGTATTCCATTGGTTTGAAAATGCTACCATGTAATAAGGCAAATACAAGCACACGTAGAATGATTGTAATTATAAAACTTATCTTCAGGAAACTAATAGCACATGTTAACCTTGGTAGCCTCTTATTCTATCGTGGGTGGCCACGTCGTTGAAGAAAGCTAGTGCGAATAGAAACAAAATGCTGAGAGGATTGTCTCTCTTTAACCTCTTTAGTCACATGCTACCCAACGGGTACCTAAATAATGATAAACAGAAACATCAGATAAAACCACATCGTCTCTTGAGCAGTGATTCAATATAAGGATTGAAATTTAAATGATATTCAATTTTGAGGATCACAATTGAAAATCTAAGGAAATTAAAACCGGTGTGCTTTACTTTAATTTCAATGAATAGAGTTGCTTCAATCCAAAGAGATGGTGCTTGATTGCCACAAAAACATAAAAGTTCCTTCTTAATGTTAGGAGTTACTATTCAATCTTTTAACCATCACTTAATTTTTTCTTCTTATCAGGAAGACTTCTGCAAAAGCCTCTAGAGTAGTCACAGCGGATGGTTGCTCCGTCATTGGTGGAGCACTACTTACTCGAGTTGCTGCCACGAGTGAAGTGCTACTGACTAGAGTTACCGTCACTGCTGGAGCGCCACTTACTGGAATTTCCACCACTGGTGGAGTGCGACTTATTGGAGTCGACGCCAATAGAAATGGAAAAGACCCATTTGTGGCGGGTTAGAAGTCGAAGAGACAAGAGACGGTGGCTGAGAAGCTACATGAGTTAGGTAGTGTGGAAGACATGGCTTCGCAATTTTCTTGCACTTCATCATCTCAATTCTTCTATTTCCTGCTAGAGTGGTATTCATGATCCTCCTTTTTAAAGCTATAAGCCCGAGATCAACTTCTTGTTCAGAAATTTTCAACTCTATCTAAAAGGCTTAGTATTATCTTCATTATTTGGGTGAGGATTCAACCTCAAGTATCTATTTCCAACCATAATTACACTCCAAGAATATGCAGCAAATTTCTCATTCTGGCTTAAAGGTAACTGCGAGAACATGGGATCTTTTGAAGGTTGGGTATTGAAGGTGGGAGAATCAGGTGGGTTGCCTTCATTCTGGCATAAAGGTAAGTGTGGGAATGTAGGATCCTTTGAAGGCTGGGTTCTCAGAGTGGGAAAATCAGGTGGAGTATCTTCATTCAAGCTTAAAGGTGAGTGTGGGAATGTAGAATCTTCTGAAGGTTAGGTTTGGAGAGCGATAGAACCAGGTGGGGTGTCTCAAGGAGGAATATTTCTTCTCTTCTTTGCTCCCCATGAGAATGGAAGATGACTTCAAACAAGATCGGCGCCTATCAAATCAGGAAGTTGTAACAAGATTTAGGAGACTTTGTACTCATCAAGAGTAACCATGCTTTCCTCCATGGCTGACGGTCAACACAAGTGGGATTGAGTCCAAGAAGAAGAAGTTATATATATAATATCAAGCTATGGCTATGTCCTCATTTAACAAGGAAACATTTTTTTAATTTTGCCACATATTGCAGTCTCCCAGTTAATATCTTATTTGATGCAAACTTTACTCTCTCTCTTCAATGATTACTTCTCCATATTAAATACCATGAAAATTCTTTAAAATATTTTGTTTAAATTGTTATAATTTACGTATTTTATTTGCAAGCATACATATTATAAAAAATGGAATTTTAATAACATAAAACTTATTTCATTTTTCACTATCATATCCAAAATTTTTTGAAGACAACTATAATCACTTTGATTTTTGCTTTAAGATATTTGAGGACTTAGCTCTGGGTTTTGCTATGTGGGCCAAAACAAGGTCCATGGTGAAAGGTTGAGGACTTTATCTATTAGCTTGTTCTTTTTCTTAATAACACGGAATCTATAAGCTTGTTTTTTTCTTAATAACAAGGAATAGAATAATATCATTTTATTACGGAATTAAGTTGGTTTATGAACTAAGATGAGTTGGGAGATAAAGTTTGAGGATAGACAATGCCCAAGCCCTTCAGGCCACAAGGATTGGATCCTTTTGCAACGGGTTGTAGTTTAGGCTTATAAGTGCGTAGAGTAAATCATATAATTTCCACATCACCAAATAAATAAAGAAATTATAAAGGAGGAAAAAATAAAACATATATCTCAAAGAAAAATGATAAATTTATAAAATTTAATGTGAAGTATTATATTTATTGAATTTCATAATTTAAATTATAAAGTTTAATAAATTTAATAATTTAAATTTTTTTTAAATAAAATTTAATTTATAAGGATTCAAATTGTATAACAAAAAGTTGCAAACATTTTAAATTTAGTCTAGACGTGGTTAATTCTCTTAGGCATAAGTTTCAGGACCCATCCAAGGACCAGGGTCGTTCTTTTTTGAAACTAAAAAAAGTCAAAGGGTGTCCATAGAAAGAAGTTTCTTATGGAAATTAAATATGTTCATGTTCATAGGTTTTCTCATATTTTGGAATTCTTCTTTCTTTTCTTTTTTTTTTTTGTAGAGAATTTTGGAATTCATTTTAACCCATGGTTCTTTCAACCATGTTGCTGACCCACGAGCATTTAACCACGTCGTATTGGACGCACTTAGCTTCAAGGTAATGGCTAATCACCCAATACCAACATTTCACTTCAAAATTCATGAAATTTCTCAGAGAATTTATCTTGTGGAAATGATTGTGTCGCTCTAGGAATTAGGATTTTAAGACTTCAAGAAAGAATGGAATACCCTTTTGAAAAAAGGATCCAACAATGCAATGCAAGTTCATATAATAACCCAAGGATATATCATTCTATTTAAGCATTTCGTACGAATGCGATTGCAAATTAATCTATCTTCTCTTGGGTCTTTTTGGTCTACTCTCATGACCTCTACAAGGCTGGATGTACAAATGAGAAAAGCCTCCACAGATTTGGTCAATAGATGAAGATAAACACCTATGCCAAAGGCTTTGCCTTACGGAAATGAAGAAGCTCCTCAACTTCACTTTGTCACTCTTGCTCCCATGCTTGAAGGGCAAGCCTTTAGAAGTGGAATCTTATCACAAATCACGATGCATGTGACCGTATGATCACCAACCTTTCTTCTCATTTATTTCACCTTCTGCACTTTCCTTTTGGACAGACGAAAGCTAGCATAAATTTCCAAGAGATCCTTGTCATTTTCTATATCTAAAAAAGGAGCTTAATGCACTCATGTTGGAAGATGAAGAAGGCTAAATATTTCCCAAAAAAAAAAAAAAAAAAAAGAGAGACAGGGACTAAGGAAACGGGAAAACGCTCCTCTGGATAAAGGAATTCAGAATCCTATCTCCAATTGGACGAGGTTGTACATGGGATTCAGTATCTCAAATAATTCGAGTTTTCAAAAGCTAAGGTTTGTAACAATCTCTTACCGAAAAATTTGATCATAAAATTTTAATATTTCTTTTCATAAAACCATGCATATAGGTTTTGCAAAATAAAATTCATGGTACATTTGTATATGTACACTCCTGAACTGGATAATGTAATTTAGGAGATAAATTGAACACTCGTTGACTGAATTAATCACCCTCATCTGCAGATAAATCTGAGATGATATAATTTTACAAACTTATCAGAGAAGCAGTAAAAAGCACGTGCATAACTGCTGTTTCATCAAGCAGCAGTACAAAGCCAAGTTACAGAAAGTAAAACAAGGAAAGTTTTAAAATGTTGAACAGCGACAAATACTTGTTTGTAGATTTTAACATCGGATTCAACAACATTATCGATGGGGCTTCAAGTTTCCCCATCAAAGAGGCCTTCAATTGCTGTCGCAGTAGGGCCGTTGTTGATGTGGCGCTGCTTGACTTGACTTATCTTCTCGTAGTCACTTTCTGTGAGTGACCAATAAAATATTTCCACGTTTTCCTTCATTCTCTCCTTGTTGTAGCTCTTCACTGCAAAAGTCGCGCCTTGCTCATATATCCATCTCAGACTCACCTATTCAGTCAAAAATAACATAGGGGATGGCTCCTTAACAATATGTAATCAAACAACCCAAACTAGATCTTGCACAAAAATTAATGAAGATCTAAATCAAAAAGATAAGCTTTATATGTCAGTGCGGTGTCAAGTAGACCAAAAGAATACAATTTGCAATCACAATAATTATTATAACCTGAGCAACACTTTTGCCTCGAGCCTCAGCAACCTGTTTCAGAACTTCACTCTCCATAACTTCATTGGTACCCCAACTGGACCCTTTGGCTCCCAGAGGAGAGAATGCAGTTATGGTTATACCTTTTTCTTTGCAAAATTCTCTTAGCTTCTTTTGTTGCCAGGAAGGATTCAACTCTACCTGTATAAAAGTGAAATACCCAGTATAAGGTCATGAATTAATACTTCGTTGAAATTGGCTCTCATAGCCAAGATTAGTAAAGGGGGAGCTTATGGGCTAAATTACTTGATTGATTGCTGGAGGTATGGTGGCAAAAGAGAGTAGATTTTCAAGTTTCTTGCGGGAAAAATTGTTGACTCCAATAGATTTTGCAAGGCCCAACTTTTGAGATTCTTCCATGGCTGCCCACACTCCCTTTACGTCAAAAGGAACGACATCTTCACCGTAAGCAGATAAGAATTCCATCTTTTGAGGCTTCACACTGACTGGGTAGTGAATCAAATACAGGTCAAGATATTCCAATTTAAGAGCCCTGCATCATTTCAAGGCCCTCACACCATGAATTTAATTTTGTTATAGATAGTTTTTGCTTAAAAGAAAAAATTGAAACTATTTACTATATTCCTTTCTGGAAAGCTTTTGTGTGAATAAGCCTAAAATTTCTTTCAGCTTAGTGTATCAATGCCTGATTACAGTAAAACTAAGCAAAATAAGCAACAACTGACCAAGGGTAAATCACCCGAACACATTACCTTGACCTTCGATAACAATAACAAAAAAAAACTAAAGGGTACGGGAAGGTACAAGAAGAAATTATTTCAATATGGTATAATTAATGTAATAAACTATTATTATTGATGTAATCTAATAAATGATAGTCATGGTCAACAAAAACTATCTAAATAACAATTTATTAAGAATTAGGTGCATCACATCATTCATATCACATAGTAGTGGGAGTAAAAAATAATCTCTCAAGCACAAGAAGTAACAAGCATATGAAAAATTATTAGTTTATACATAACAAAATATAAACATGTGTTGAATTAGTTATATGGTCAAAAGTTAATTTATTAGGAGTTTAAATTAGCTCACCGAATTGATCTCCGCAGAGCAGGAAGAACAAGATCAGGATGATTATCTGTGCACCACAGCTTTGAAGTAACAAAGAGCTCATCTCTAGACTGAATGAGGCCAAGTCGAAGTGCTTCAGCTATGGCTTCTCCTAAAGCCTGTTCAGACCCATACACTGCAGCAGTATCACAGTGTCTGTAACCAAGTTTGATGGCCCAATTTTGTGGCGTCACCGCTGTCAGCATCGGAGGCGGTGCCGAACCCGATCACCGGCATGCGCCTGGGACCGGAGGAGGATTGGGTCAACACACAAGGGATTTGGGTAGCAGATATTATCTCACAGTCAGAGTTGGTTAGAATTGATGTTTAGGTTGAGGACAGTTATGAAGGATGAGAAGGATTTGCACGTCTATTTATGGAACAACGGGGGCTGCGATAGGGGGCTGCTGTAAGCTGAGCAATTATTAGAAAGTTCTTTTTTTTTTTTTTTTAAATTTTACAAATGCGACAGGAAAATTTTGATTGTAAGATGTCATATAATATACCCAAATCCTTTTTTAAAACATACCCAATGGTTTAATTATTCGAATGTTTATGAATCGTGGTAAGCGTGGTGCGAGAGACAAGTGACCCATTTCTTGACTTTTCTGTTTCTTTAATGGCACTATAGCTGAAATTATCATATCAACTTCAATCCATCCAGCTGATCGTTATAGGTTGAACTCTGTCTTGTCTCTCAACTTGAGCTAATTAACTATTTAAATATCTAAACAAAGTCATATTTATTGTCAATAATTTAAGACCCAAGTTTTATTTAAGGCCTTTAAGTACTTACATATTTATGTGTATGTGATTTGTTATTCTTTTTGTTAAAAGATATAAAATTACTAATAAAATGAAATATGTAAATAAATATACTTAGGAAGGAATCATTAATGTATTATAATTATCTGTTGACAAAAACTATGATGCTTAGTTTAGCCAGAAAATTAAATACTTTATTGACTGGTTTAAGCCATACATATAGCGACTGATAAAGAAAGAATATATAAAAAATTTTGCGAGATATTGTTATTTATATAAGAACAGAAACATCTACATATGCATTCGTCAGGTATGACTACTGTGGGTCACACGTTCATTAATTGAACGAATCTATCCTAAAATTTTTAAAAACATTGTAATGAACGGATGCATCCCTCCCTTCCATGCTTTGTTTTAATAACAAGATGCCCTTATGCAGGTGACATTAACTAGAATATAAAGCCGGGCCCCATATTCAGACAGAATTGATCAGTATCCAAAACTAATCAACGACAAAGGGAAAAGGGGAATTATAAAATATATGCTTTTAACTCAAAAGTTGAAAATTTTTATTTTACAATTAATTTTTATATAAAATTTTTAGTAATTAATACTATAAAAACAATATAAACAGGGATAAAGAATTCTCTGTTATTTTATGAAATGCATTTGTAACGTATAAAAATGATGAACACTTTTAAAAATTTTAAAAAAAAGTGTTAGATGCAATGATAAAATTAAGGTTAAAATGTAGAGAATCTCTTGAATTTTAGGTCGATTTTAAAAAACTCTCTTAAATTTTAAAAATTTTCAAATGACTCTCTTGAACTATAAAAAAATTTTAAAACAATCCCTTCCATCAAATTTTTCATTAAGATTTGGATATTTTTTAGTCAACTTCCCATTTGACTTGATAAAAAGATAAAAATACCCTTCAAATGCACATAAATTTTCAAAATCTATCATAAATGCAAATGAAGAAAACCTAGTATAGATTTATAATTTAAGATTTAGGGTTTAAGATTTTAGGGTTTAAGATTTAGAAATTGAGGGTTTAGGATTTAGGATTTAGAGTTTAGGGTTTAGAGTTTAGGGCTTAGGGCTTAGGGCTTAGAGTTTAAGGTTTTAGGATTTAGGGTTTAAGATTTAGAGTTTAGGGTTTAGGGCTTAGGGCTTAGGGCTTAAGGTTTAGGGCTTAGGGTTTAGAGTTTAGGGTTTAGGGCTTAGGGTTGAAGTTTAATGCTAAAACTCTAAAATTTTACTATTCATAACCTTCTTCAATTTCTCAACTTTACAATAAAGTTTATTTTCGTTATTCTCTTAAATTTTGACGAAAAAATTGACGGAATGGGTTATTTAAAAATTTTTTATAATTCAATATGATCATTTGAAAACTTTTAAAGTTTAAAAAAAAAATTTTAAATTAACTTAAAAATTTAAGAAAATTCTATATATTTTAACGTAAATTTAATTATGCTTTAAGTTGAGAAATTTTGTACCGTGCATGGGTTTAATCTTAAAACTCTTGTTGTGAGAGAACAAAATCTGCAACAGTTTTATTCTTTAAATAAATATTAATTTGACATTTTATAAAAATATTTCATACCAAAAAAATAATGAAGACTTTTTTTTTTTTAGTACAAGAAGATCTCTTCATATGGAGAGTATCTTATCCAATTTTTTGGTGAGCAGTTGATGTTGGATGTGACAATTCATCTTTCTGTTCCTCCTCAACAAATATCTAATGGTATTTCATTCTTTTATTAGAGATAGAGATACGGCATACCAGGCAGAGATAGAGACACCCACATAAGATAGAGACACCTTTGATGGTGGAATTGATATATCATCCGAAAAATTAATACTAATGGAGTTTTGCTAAAGTTACTTTTTTTTAATGGTATGTAATTTTTACGTTTAGAAATAAGTTAAGCATGAGACGCTGCTAATATCACAAAAAATGGATGGTCGCAAGCGAGGATGCAATTAGAGAAGGACGAGGCACTGATCAGCAAGCAGACGTGAGCGCAGCCCACGAGGATAAATGTGGCGAGTGCCGAAACTATTTGATGGCGATGGCTTCATCCAACGAGTAAATGGCGGTAGCCGATGCCAATCATGACATCATGTCAAGTGGCGCCTTAGAAGAACCCATTATGCTTCACTTAAATTGACAGCGTTGATACGTCTATATCCTTTATAATCAACGTATTTTTTACGCCTTAAAAAAGTAAACGTGAAATATACTGCTTCAATATTTCTTTTTTCTTTGTGAAGTCCATAGAACCTCAAACACTATAGGCATATTATTTTTCTAAATTGATGTGTATATCATCAAAATTAATTAACGCAAATTTTATTTTAAGTTCTTTTATAATAAGTTATATGTTTAAAATTTAATTTTATAATTACTCTTAATAAAAAAAGTTAAACCATTTTATAATTCATTAATTTCACCTTTAAAGTAAAGAGACTCAGCTACCACCAAAAAATAATTTATGTCTACAAAAGATTAGACTACATTATTTTTATTTCAATTTCGGTATTTATAAAATCAATCTATAATAATATATCACCTGACATATATTAATTTAATAACTTAAATTGTTGATTTGACATATTTTAATATTTTATTTATTTATTTTTAAATTTAATATGTATTTTTAATTTTTCTACATATTTTTATGCTTTTTTTATTTCATTTTTTAATTTACACAAATCAATTTAATACATATTTAATTTTTAATTAATAAATATTATTACACATGCCAAATTGAATGAATCAAAATAAGTTATGATAACTTGATATGTACTGTTACCCTTTCTAAGTAATAAAAGTATCTTATTTTTATATATTTTAAATTAAATGATATGTTGTGTTAAATTTATTTATTTTATTTAAATTTATAATTTTATAATTTTTATTTAAATATAATATTTATTTTATATAATTTATTAAATTTAATAAATTTTTAGCTTACATCAATAAAGTATAAATATTTAAGTAAAATTAAGATATAAAAATAATTTTTTCCGTAAATTTAATGATGCGGTTGGTTGAATCTCACGTAATTGATGCACAGCGACAACTTAACTTTTTTAAAAGAAGATTCCAATATGTTTGGATAAGGAAACGAAGAAACTGCTTCTTGAAAAAGAGGTCTGGGGCTAACTTTTAAGTTGGAAATCTTTGTTTTTGTTTTTTTTTTTTTGGTATAAATTCTTTGCTGTTTTAAACTCTTATTCAATAGTCTTTAATTATGGGTATAATTTTTTTAACACTTTTAACTTTTTGATATGTGTATCTCTAGGTTATTTTTGGATAAATATAAATATGAAGTACAGTGCTTGACGTCCACGGTCCATCGCCTTCTTTTGAAAATTCCCAAGATAAGGGACATATAATAAAAAGAAATAAATTTTATCATTTTTATGATTTTAACTTTATTTAATTTTTATAATTAATAATTTAAATTATTAAATTTATTACATCTTATTGATTTAAATAATTTATACTTTTAAATATAAACTGTCTGTAAAAGAAATTATACACATCATTTTCAAAGGAGTTGTAAAGCTCAGTCCCTCTTCATAAAAAAAAAATTTATATTTAAAAGGTAAATTTTAGCATTAAGGATAATAATAGTTTAGAGTTATAAGTATTATTATTCTTACATATTAAGTTTGCTGTATTTCACGAAATTAAATTATAAAATTTAATCATTTAATATATCTTATTTATTAAGTAAGGGTTTAGGGAACCTCTTACAAATTAAAAATGTTTTGAAGAAATTTAATACATTTCTTTTGTCCTTTTAATTCAAGGCTTTGAATTTAAATTTTCTAGCAGCTAGATTACCTATAATCTGTTTAATGACTTGCTTTGTACGGTTTCAAGTTTTATGCTGGATAACTCAAGTTTAGCAGATAATTGAAACACAGTCATTCACTTAACTAAGCACGCGCCTCAGAAAAAATTCTGAGATGAAAATTTATTGACTAAAACCATATTTTAGTCCTCCAGAAATTAATTGACTTCTAATTTAGTCCCTGATAGTTAAGAACTTCTATTTTGGTCCTCCGAAGAATAAAATTGGTATCAATCAAGTCCTCCCGTTAAGTCACTTCTGACGCCGTTACTGTTTGTGCTGACGTGGACTAAAAAGATGACGTGTCAGCCACGTCACTGTGCAACGTGGCAGTGACATGGCATATTTTTTTGCCAACTGTGAAGGCCAAAACGGCGTCGTTTTGGGACGCCTCTTTAGCAATTTCGGGGGACCTCCTTTCGAATCCCTAGCTGCACAATTCCATTTTCGGCTGCCCCTTTCGCTAGCAAATCGGCGCACCTCCGAATCCCTCTGCGCGATTCTCTCCGACAGTGGACGACGAAGGCATTCCAGGTACGTTTCTGAAAGTGGTCGAGTCATCATCCTTACCTGCTGCTTTGTATGGTGTAGCCTTGTTTGGGATTTGTTGCAAGTGCGAAATATGTGACTATTGTCAATGTTTTGTGCACACATATCAGTTACTGTAGGCAAAATTCTGAGGCTGGTGATGGTAGTGAGAACCCCTAGTTGTCGTAGTGTAGTTTGCTGCTCTTGTATATTTGTATGGTGTAGCCTTGTATGGTGTAGCATTCTGGTTATTTGGTGAACATTGGGATAGACACAAGGAATTGAATGGTGTAGCGTTCTGGTTATTTGGTGAACATTGGGACAGACACAGGGAATTGAATGGTGTAGCCTTCTGGTAATTTTGTTTTCAAATGTTATACTCTTGCTTTTTCTGCCATTTGGTGAACATTGGGACAGACAGAGGGAATTGAAGCATCTTGATATGCATTATACGGACACAAGTGGGTTTCAAAAGTTAGGTTTGTTGGTTGGTCCAGTTCCTGTGCAGTTTGTGCAGTCCATTTCATAAACAGTTGAATCCACCGCTTGAAGATGGTTTAATGGTCTTCTAATTCAACTACCTCTTCTGTGAAGCTGTCTTGTAGCAATAGCAAACTGTCTATTGGGGTGAAATTAAAAGATGGGTGGTGGTGGGAAGGATTCATGTGCGTCTACAAGCATGTTATCCACGGATTCATCTTGTTCGTCGTCCATGAGTTGGTTTGAAATCAAATATTGTAACTGTGGCTTGAAGGCTGTATTGCGAACATCTAATACAAGAAGAAATCCTGGAAGAAAGTTTTTTGGGTGTGCAAAGTACAAAAAAGAAGAAATTTATTGTGATTTCTTCGAATGGGCCGATGTACCCACCTGTTCTGATTGTGCCAAGAATAGGTTGCTAGTGAAATTATTCCTATTGCTATTGGTTGTCTCCAATATCATATGGGGAATTTGGTATATTTTCTGTTAAATGTAATTTTAAGTATGAGATCATTAGGAATTGATGATACTGGTTTGACTTAAATTCTATGTTGAGAATGTTAGGATTTATGAATTGTAATCAGAACTTAGTTGACTTGATCCTTACTCATGGTGTTTTTTCCTATTCTTATTTTTTCTTTGTTTTACGTTAAACTTATTTTCCCTGCATTGTGACATAAAGTGTATTTCTATAAAATGATTAACTCCTTTGAATAGTTATTAATCCATAATGAAAACTTTTTACTGAAGTTGATTGTTTTCTTGACAAGTTGAAATAGTGGCATTGAACAAAGTAGAAGCAAGTTTGAAAAATATGGAGATCCAACTTTCAGCATTGTATATTAGGGAATATCATATGTGGTTGCTCCATTTTTTGTGTTCAGCCATCGGAATTCTTGTTTCAGGAACCCTTGACCTTTTTTGTCTCATGTACTGTCAAAAGAAAATAAATAGATGTGTAAAACAATGTCTACCCTTGAATTGGTTCTCCTACCTCGCAAGCATGTATTACATTCCCATCTTGCTTTTAGTAGGTACAATTTTAGGATTCAAATAAGTTGTGCTCATCTCATTTAATTATATTTATTCTTATGGTTTCATGTAATTATTTGCATATTCTCTAATTTATTTTCATTTTAAAAAAAATCTTAAATTTTGAGGTGTTTTGGGTTGCAGGTAAGTTGCAAAGCCAAAGAGGAAAAGAAAAGATAGAAAAGAAGGGGAAAGTGGAGTGTGAGGGGGTGGGAAAAGAAAGAAAAAAGACAATAGAGTACAATTGGGAGAGAAAAGTTGAAAAAAAAAACATCATCAATGAATTAGATAAGACTTCAACTGATCTTCGCGTGGACGTGGAATTAAAGTACATCATCAATGAATTTTCGTAATTTGGATTCAATCTCCTTGTCCATTCCAAATGCCAATAAAAGCACGGGTCATGCACAAAAATTAATTGTTACAGACAAAGCTTGGGAGCCTAGTTGAGATGCCCTAAATAAGTCTACTTAGACAATATAAATTCATGCTTAATCTTTTCCACCTGTTTACTGCCAGCGAAGTGTAACTACCCAAAATGTGTTGTGGCATGAACTTCAATGAGCAAAAGCCAAAGAACAATAAGGTGGGCCGCTATCCTCCCTCAGCAAAACCAGCATGTTCCTCTACAAACTTTTCAAAATAAATGCAGTCAAAGCTTTTTAACTTTTGGCTATTCAAAGTGCAATTCTTTCCAGGCAATGAAGCTTTATATGAAGTACCACTATCATTCCTTTTGCCAGAATTGTCTCGCCAGAAACAGTTTTCTCTACTAAAATAACATTAGGATGGCACATTTCTACAAGGTCCAATAAAGATTTCAGATAACTTTTGTCCTGTTATGAAGTAAATAAATTAATCAGATACAGAAATGTACAATAGAAAGAATTTTAATCAAATTAAGTTACCTACTCCATAGCATCAAATGAGGACAGCCAATTAGAAGAATGACCAAGCATGCCGCTGATCAGTAACAATGTTTATCAGTTATGACTATGAAGTACCGCTGACCAAGAATTTTCTGACATGTAGAATAAAAAAGAGCATAGTACATGAAGAAACAATGTTTATCAATTATGACTAAGCCATAAAAACTGCACGCCAATTCCCTCATAGTACATGAAGAAACAAAGTTTATCAGTTATGACTATACCTTCTGGCATAAATAATGAACATCAAAGATACAACAGATATTGCAATTTGAATTCCGCAAGATATCAAAGTATTTAAGGGGACAAAGACTGCTGCCACCATACAATGCACAGTTCAAGTATCCACCACACATAGAAGGCACAGTTCAAGTACTTTTGAGGGGGCCATTATTGATTTTTTTTTTTGGGTACAGGGGCTATTAATGGTTTTCCCTGGAGGTACACTGATCAAATGTATATTTTCTTAGACGACAGTAGCATTCTATGTTCAGAAGCTTTGAATCTAAAAACAAATTTTGGGTAGGACTATAGGAGCCTATAGGCCCACCACAGTACTCAGTTTCCTCATTTTCAGCATACAATATAATTATGCAGTAACTGCACAAGCTAGATACAGTGGAGTTCATAGGAATCAATTTTTGACTGGTAAGATTTCAGTTTCTAAAGCAAAGTTTTTATGATATTTAAGTTTTACTAATGTCATTTCCAAAGCCATAATTACCTCAGCATTTGTACCTTAAGGCCCATGTCAGAATATCCAGCAAATTGGTTGTAGGCCCACTTCAGAAAAAGAACCTGCATAATAAAAGCAAAAATAAGCTTCAAAACACAGATTCGTGATAATGCAGTTGGAATGACACAGACCTGGAGTTATTCTGGAGTTTGAGACAGTGGCATATGACTGATCTGAGTTATTCTGCACTAATATCATCATAACTGAGATTTAAAGAAGTTAGATTGGCGCAAACTACACTAATATCATCTTAGCCTTTTTTGCTTACTGTTTGCAAACAAATAATTGGTAAACAAAAAATCTACGAGTCATACATATAATACAAATACCAATAGTGTTTAAACAAAGAACTAGCAAACAAATTGTCACTTTGTGCCTTGCACATTGTTCTTTTTCCTTCTTCCACTTCCCTTTGTACAAGTACTAGAACTTGAAGTTGTGTTTGTGCGCACAACAGACTCTTGAGTTGTCGGGAAGTATGCGGCAAATCTTTGTCTTGTGCTTTCACTTGCAGCAACCATTATGTCTTGGGTTGCTATCCTTGTCTCTGTCTGTGGTCTTTGACTACCTTCTACTTGTGTGCTTTGACCTTGGTTCCCCTAGTGAAATTTAATATAGTGGTTACAGATAATTATCTTAAATGAATACATAGAATGGAAAACATGCAAGTTGAGGATACATTACCTTTTGTGTACTTGTTGAAGGAAGACCCTTACAGCTTCTCATATTGTGACCCTTAGTGCCACATTTAGAGCAAGTTGCTATTAGTCGTCTCTTTAGCTTTGAAGGGTCTTGTAGTTCTTTATCAGTTTCAATAACATCCTTTTTCCTTTGCTTCTTGGGTCTTCCTGGCGGTCTCTTGATTTTGGGTGGCTGGATAGGATCAAGTGAGGTTTGGGGCCACAAGTTTGGACCATTCACTGGTTCTATATAAGGTTCATACACCCTTCTAAATGCATCCATCCTAAGATAAGGATGTACATAGTCTTCAGGAGGCAAGTTCTTAAATCCCAAAGCTGCAACTACATGCTTACATGGGATGCCAGTAAGATCCCAAACTCTACATGCACATGTTTGCTCTTTTAGATCAACCACATACTTTTCAGGTTGACAAATCACTTCAAACTTACATCCTTGTGGATCTCCTGCCCAAATGGGAACCCATCCAAAAGCCTCTTTCTTTGCAATATCAAGCCTTCTTTGAACTTTAGGGCATAACGGACCTGTACACTTATTTCCTTTTATTCTCTGAGTATTCATTTTGGCTTGAATATATAGCCTGATGTCCTCAAGCATACTTATGATAGGCTTGCCCCTAAACTTCAAAATCTTGCTATTGAATTGCTCACATTGGTTGTTTGTCAATACTTGACTCTTACAATATGTTGGAAATGCAGCCCTAGACCATTGACTTGGCTCATACTTGGCCAATTCTGCCCATGCTTTATCATTCAATGCTTTCAACTTGTCCATCTTCTGTGCAAATTCTTGCATGGTTGTTGCCCTTGCACAATCCCACAATTTGTTCTTATAATCAAGACCCTTAAACTTTTTGGCATAATTAGTCCATATATGCCTGACACAATATCTCTGATGGGCCCTTGGCACTAATTCTTTAAAAGTTGGCTCAAGACCCTGCGTGTTAATAAACAAACATAACGTCAAATAATTATAAAAAATGTTTCTAAATATATAGTTAAATATGAAAATTGCTAACAAACTTTTACCTTCTGTTTATCACTTATGAAGCACCACCCTCTTTCTTCCACTGGGCCAATATCTTCCAATAACCTTGTTAAAAACCAAGTCCAGGTGTCCTTAGTCTCAGAATCTACCACTGCTACTGCAATTGGATAAAATCCATTGTCCCCATCTTGTCCCACTGCTGCTAGTAATATACCTCCATAATACCCCTTCAAAAAACACCCATCTAGTCCAATCATTGGCCTACAACCGGCTAAGAAACCATCCTTACATGCTTTAAAGCACAGGTAGAGTCTATCAAATTGTGGTAGTAATTCTGGCCCAGGTCTCTCCACTCCCACTTGTATTCTAGCACCTTTTGTCCTTAGTTCTTCAGCATAATCCCTAAGCCTTGCATATTGATCTCGTTCACTACCTTGCATGAGGCTTTTTGCTTTGTCCCATGCCCTGTATGCTAAAGTTTCAGTCACCAATATATTGAAACTGGTTTTTATGAAGTTGATGATATCAGCACCAACAGGAAAAGATGTGACTCTAAGATAAGGGACCAACTTTCTTGCAAGCCAACTTGAACTAGCTTGCTGAACCTTTAACACTCTGCTACATGTATGCTTATTGTGGAATGTCTTTATCTGAAAAGACTGTACATCTTTGGCCCATGAACATAAGATTTTCCATGGACAAGGTTTCTTGCATTCCGCTCGACATCTTAACTTGTCATTTTTACAAAACTTCACTGCCCTCCCACTATGAATTGTATAGTTCCTAACAGCCTCTTTGAACACATCCAACGAACTAAACTCCATTCCCAGTTCAAATTGGATATTACCATACTCTGCATTTTCGTTGAATTGGGGAAAGATCAACTTAGTTTTTTCCCTCTCAACATCTTCATCAGATGAATCATAAACACTGTGTAGATCCTCAGATCCTTCATCATCTTCATCCTCAGATCCTTCATCATGTAATGCACTAGAAGTCCTAAAACTATCTAGCACCTCTGGACCTGGAACCAATTCAGTGAATGGTTCAAACAACTCATCATCATCTTCAGAATTATCAGTAGTGACCATATCATATGACTCATCTAATGCCTCCCTGGACTGAATTGGGACACTATAAAGATTATATTCATCACTCCAGTTATGTTGATCAGCATAAGGATCATCATCCCAATTCACATCAGTGGTTAAACTTATATAGTCTTCTACATTTCCTTGTTCAGTCACCAACTCCTGCTCTTCAAATCTTGACTCCAAATCTTGGTCTTCACATTCAGCCTCCAAAATCTGGTTTTCAAAATCTAATTGCACAATCTGGGGCTGAGTAATAGGATTTACCACAAAAAGTTCAAGCGTGTGCTCACCTTTAACAGCACTCATCATATGCAAACAGTCAGTATTTGACTTTAAAATTCTCAACCCTTCATCCAAATTTTGCCTAGGCATTAGCCACCAACAATCAACTTCTTCTGCGTATCCAATTTCTTTCAACATGTCCCAAATTTCAGTAAGGTACATTTTCTTAAGGTCACAGTCGGGCCACACATGGTGTAAACCACCCACATAAGCTCTATTTGGTGGGTCACTGAAACGTCCTCCATGGTGCATAACTATTGTGACAAATGTTGCCATCTGAGTATACATATGAATATAGTGATGTTGGATAACATGGTTAAAATAATTTTAATGCAAAACCATAAACTAAATCTACTTGTGATTAATCAAATTCAATTGATTAGATGATGTTGTGTGTTTAAAGTAAAAACCAAGCTGGAACCATACTCTATTTTTATTAGTGACAAAAATTTAGTCCCACAAAATTGAGTCATTTCAACACTTACAAGATACATTGTCTCTTATTAGTGGACCTTGACTAACAAAAATTTAACTACTTCATTAACAAAAATGTATACGAGTGTGACATAGAAAACAACATTTCAATATCGTAGGAATAATACAAAGTGTTACAGCACATTAAAAAGTATTACAGCATACTGCAATATGTGTGTGGACCTTGACTCTCTGTCTTCATCTCAGTTTTATCTAGTAATAAAAACAGGTAACACAAATTCTGGTGTCTATCTTTATTGTATGCGTGTCTTTATATGTGGGCCTTCACTGTCTGGAGGACTAAATTTCTGGTAGGACCACAACGAAAAAGACACCAAAGAACAATGGAACAAAACTAAAACTGGGACCACACCAAATCTGTTGCATATTCTATTACTAAACAAGGGAACAAATTCTGGTGGGCCTTCACTGTCTACAGCCACCGACAGTCCATTTCAAATTACTACAAGTCAC
Source organism: Dicorynia guianensis (assembly GCA_037013595.1). Classification (NCBI taxonomy): domain Eukaryota; kingdom Viridiplantae; phylum Streptophyta; class Magnoliopsida; order Fabales; family Fabaceae; genus Dicorynia; species Dicorynia guianensis. Next base: position 33,243,532 of record JASUAB010000005.1, read on the forward strand.
AATCCGTTGCATATTCTGTTACTAAACAAGGGGACAAAACTGAAATTGGAACATAACAAATCTTATTCTACCATAAAAATATAGTGTACCTTTTAAGACAAACGGTGGATTCGAAGCATGAAATGCACAGTAACTCAAGCAACCCACACAACCGACGGTGATTTTGAGAAAACGATGCAGTGGGTAAGGATGATGACTCGATCACTTTGAGAAACGTACCTAGAATGCCTTCGTGGTCCACTGTCGGAGAGAATCGTGCAGAGGGATTCGGAGGTGCGCCGATTTGCTAGGGAAAGGGGCAGCCGAAAATGGAATTGTGCAGCTAGGGATTCGAAAGGAGGTCCACCGAAATTGCTAAAGAGGCGTCCCAAAACGACGCCGTTTTGGCCTTCACAGTTGGCAAAAAAATATGCCATGTCACTGCCACGTTGCACAGTGACGTGGCTGACACGTCATCTTTTTAGTCCACGTCAGCACAAACAGTAACGGCGTCAGAAGTGACTTAACGGGAGGACTTGATTGATACCAATTTTATTCTTCGGAGGACCAAAATAGAAGTTCTTAACTATCAGGGACTAAATTAGAAGTCAATTAATTTCTGGAGGACTAAAATATGGTTTTAGTCAAATTTATTTTACAAATTGATCAGAAAAGAAGTAAAAAGTACAAAAGGTGTTCAGCAAACTGCATTATTGTAGCGGAAAGCGGAGTTTCAGACTAACATCGGACAGCCTTAATCATCCTCATCAAATAAGCCTTGAACTAGTGAGGCAGTTGGGCCGAGGTTGGTGCGTTGCTGCTTCACTTGGCTTATCTTCTCATAGTCACTTTCTGTGAGTGACCAATCAAAGATTTCCAAGTTTTGCTTCATTCTCTCCTTGTTGTAGCTCTTCACTGCGAATGTCACGCCTATCTCGTATAGCCATCGAAGAGAAACCTGTTCAGCATTATAAGAATTAGTTCCTTAGGTGTCTGGCTTGTGCAGTAGAGAACAAAACCAACCATTTGATTGGTAAGTTTAATGTTAACCTGAGCAACAGTTTTGCCTCGAGCCTCTGCAATCTGTTTCAGCAATTCACTGTCCATAACTTGATTGCTGCCCCAACTGGAACCTTTGGCTCCCAAAGGAGAGAATGCAGTTATGATTATACCTTTTTCTTTGCAATATTCTCTTAGCTTCTTCTGTTGCAAGGCAGGATTCAATTCCACCTGCATAGGAATGAAAGTGAAAACAAGCAAGCAGAATTTTGTATCTGGCTTTCATAGCCAAGACAAGAGAGGGGGGAATTCATGCAGAGAAAATTAATAAGCTTTTGGGTTTAATTACTTGATTTACTGATGGAGGAATGGTAGCAAAAGAGAGTAGATTTTCAAGTTTCTCGCAGGAAAAATTGCTGACTCCAATAGATTTTGTAAGGCCCAATTTTTGGCATTCTTCCATGGCTGCCCACACTCCCCTTGCGTCAAATGGAACAATCTCCTCTTCGCCATAAGCAGATAAGAATTCCAAATTTTGAGGCTTGACACTGATTGGCCAGTGGATCAAATACAGATCAAGATATTCCAATTGAAGAGTCCTGCATCATTAATTTTAACGCCCAACGCCATGAGTTTTTAAATAGTAAATCACTTTTTACCATAAGAAGTACATAACCCATTAATACACAATATCAGCAAAATTAAAAAAAAAATTGTTAATTAGCCAACAGAAAAATCAAGCATGCCAAATAATTGTGGTAAAAGTTAGTTTAGATTGTTTGGGGTTTGGGGGGGGGGGGGGGGGGGGGAGTTAATTTATTAGGAGTGGAATTTAGCTCACCGAAGGGATCTCTGCAGAGCAGGAAGAACAAGATCAGGATGATTATCTGTGCACCACAGCTTTGAAGTAACAAAGAGCTCATCTCTAGACTGAATGAGGCCAAGTTTAACTGCTTCAGCTATGGCTTCTCCTAAAGCCTGTTCAGATCCATACACTGCAGCAGTATCGAAGTGTCTGTAACCAAGTTTGATGGCCTCTATCACTGCCGCTTTTGTGGCGTCCCCGCCAGAATCAGCGGCGGTACCCAACCCGATCACCGGCAAGCGCCGTTGATCGGAGGAGGATTGGAGCACCACATGAGGGATTTGAGTAGGAGACATGATCTAGAAGCTGGTTAGAATAGACTGTTTAGTTTGAGGAAATTTGTGTGACGGAAAAGGGCTCGCAGATTTCTTATGAGATATGGGGATAACGGGGCTACCACGGTGAACGACCACCGGTTCGAATGGTTATAAAGTGTCAAAAGTTTGGTCAATGGGACAAGTTGGGTCCACCATAATGAAGAACATTGCCGTAATTTGAAAAAGGTTCATATCAACAAAAATTTAAATTTATTGTAATTTATTTTTTTATTAAAAATTACTTAAATTTTAACAAAATATATAATTCTTTATTAAAAAAAAAATTCCTTCCATCTAATTTTGTTAACAAAATAAAATTTCAATTGATTACTTGTTAAATTATAATTAAGTAAAAATTTTTATCTGTGATTATATAATTTGAACATTTATATTTTTTTTAAAAAAATTATTTTAAAAAATTAATATACTTAATTTTTTTAAATAAAAAAGAATTTTCGTAAAAAAAATTTTAATTTTTAGTAAAAATTATGTTTACGGTTAAGATTTAAATGTTTTTAATAAAAAATATATTATTATAATTTTATAATATAATATATTTATTGTTATAATTTAAATTAAAAATTTTTTAAAATAAGATAAAAATATAAAAATTTAATATATTTTAACCTTATTTTATATAAAGAAGAAGCATCCATATTTCTGCATTCGTCAGTAATGACGTTATAATCTATCAAGATATTTGTTTTATAAAAAAACAGAAGCAACCGATATGTATGCATTCGTCGGTAATGACATAATAGTCCAAAACTGTATAGATAATAACAAATGCATTCCCCTTACCATCTTTTCCCATTTGTACTTTGTACTTCGGTGGTGCATTTAGTGGGGAAGAAAATATGGAAGTAAAAGGCTATTATTACTTAGTTTATTATAACGTTTAAGACCATATAATAATTTTTAAAATATTTATAATTATAAAATATATATTAATTATTTTAAAATATTTAACACTGATAATTTAATTATTATTTCATCTAAATTTTTTATAACTCTTCGCATTTATATAAAAAATATAAAAAATGTGAATCATATTTAATAGTTAAATTAAAGAATCTAACTTATTAGACTACAAAAGGAAAAATAATTTCAAGAAATTAAAGTAAAACAAAAAACTGATAAGCGTAACACCTTGCAATAGAAAGTTTGTGTCTGAGAAGTAAAGACATTCATATTACTACTATATGTAAATTTTCAATTTTTTAGTTTTATATAACATTTTTAAATTTTAAATTAAATATTTTAAATAAATTATATTATTGTAGGTTTATTATTTTAAAAATTTAAGTTTTAATTTGATAATTATTTTTATTAAATTTAAAAGTTTTATATTAATTTTTAACAAAAGTTGAGGAATTTAATATTAAATTTTATCTTATATTAAATTTACAAAAGCAAATTTTTTCAAGAAATTAATTTTGGGGCCATGTCCCCTTATCCTAAAGAAGGGCCGCCTCTAGGGGTATTCTTGGTTGAACATGGCTTTTGCCAAGTAAAAATAGAACAAAATATTTATAAAAACAATATAAATAGTTAAATAAGCATAGCAAGACCCATATTAAAATTGCTGTCCTCTGTTGTGCTCGGTTGTGTCCCTTTGCTTAGGGGCACCGACGGCATGATAACAGCAGGTCCATACGACACGACCACGCAACAAAATAAGGAGAGTGATAATGTTTTCTTGATTTGATCAAAAAGATAATGATAATGTTAACTAGAAGATAATATAATATATATCTGATAATTTAAATATTTATATATCTACAGATCCAAATTGAGAAGGATTTTTTTTCCATACGTTGGGTAATTATATTACTAATATTTAAATCTTTTCTCATTATTGCCATATATCTCTTCATTAAATTTATTTCTTTTATTTAAAAAATATAAAAGATGCTTTCAAATAAGGAAAAAAAAAGTAACTATTTCGTTTGTTTCTCCAAATAAAACATTTATTTTGTTATGAATATTACACAAACAACCACGGCATGTTCTAAAAAACCTATAGACCCTTAATTCATCTGTTTCTTTGGTGAAAAGTTCTTTGATTTTAAGATTACCGATGGGGACCTTGTTTTTCGTGGAAAAGAAAATGGGTAAGGAAGTGTGGCATTCCAACGAATGCATCAATAAGTATTACATTTATACTAAATTTTGCAATGCTAGTCTACCTCAAAGGAGCGTATTTTGTATATAGTCTGTAAACCTAATAAATACATCTTATTAGAAAGACAATGCATATATTTTACTAAGCATATATAAAAATTCATACCCAAACATTGATAAGGAGATATCTAAATACTTCACTGCTAAATCACAATGCCCAAATATAATAATGGGGACTTTTATCCAGTTATTTAGTGAGAGGTTGGTCATTGACATGACATTTAATCTATGTATTCCTTTTCAACTATACAGTTGTATTTTATTTCTTTTAAGAATAAACCAACAATTAAGACATTAGAAGTAAATTAATGATAAAAGATTTAGGTAGTGTTAAAGAAATTTAAATTTAATTTATTTGCAAAAAAGTAACTAATTAATATTTAAAAAATATATATGTTGAGTAAAATAGTCTTTAAATATAATATGAAGTGATTGAATTTTAAATTTTATAGGAACAATATGCTTAGCATTGTGCTGATCAAGGGTAGTTTTTAATCTTTTGTAGGATTCTTTTTGGTCTTTTTCTTTTTGGTACAAGAATTATTTTTGGTCTTTTCAACATAAATTTAAGCTTTTAAATTAATTGATTCTTAACATATATATAATTAATTCTAATCTTATTAAATTATTCTCTCTCTGTGACAATTTATCTTTTTAAATTCTACTGAAACCTGTCAAGCTCTGTTGTTTCTTTTAATATATATATATATATATATATATATATATATATGCTTACATTTATGTATGTATATAGCCATTTATTTAAAGAAATTATTAGTTGTAGTGTTAAAGATGCCTCTTCAGAGAAATGAATCAAGCATCTTAGATTGAATGAAAGCTGATTTAAGCATATGATGAAAATAATTTACTATCATGGTCTGAACCCGTCAATAAAATTTAAGTATGTTATTATTTATTTATTTATTTATTTATTATCATTTTTTGGTAAAAACGGGATCTGTACCTTGCAAGGGTAACAAAAAAGACCCGCCCTTTTGTTAAGCGGCTAATAGAGAAATGGGTAAATCTTAGGGGGCCGCTATATGGATGTTATCACCCACCATTCAATTTACATAATTTCTTCAACTAATTGGCATTATCAAACTTCAATCCAAGCTACTAAATGGATTACAAATACAAACTAATAAGATATTAACTTAATGATAATTGATTCTGCTTTAAGTATAGAGACCAAAAATCAAGATTCGGAGTCTAGGCTAAAATTGTTTTTGCTGGAAAAGGCAAAACTATTTTGCTTTAAATATTAATCTCACATCACATCTAATAATAATATAAAAATAGCTCATATAAAAAAGAAAATTACAAATGCAACCTTTGAAAATATCAAACAATTTATCTTAAAAATAATATTATTTATTATAAAGGTGAAATCTATTAAGGAGCATAAAAGGGTGAAAACTGATTAATAAATTAATATGCATGGACAATGACTTTGCTTTTGCGAAGTATAAATTAGTAAAAGATACTATTTCGTATTTTGTATATCAGTAAATGTTATGTAAATAATATAAATGTAATAAATAAAATTAAAATAATTTCAGTAAAATGTAAATGAATTTTAAAAAAGTCAGATATTATATATGCTTAAAAAATATAATCATGTAGAAAGTAATACAGAGTTTAATAGCATATAAGTTTGGGTGTCCCTAGAAACATGTTTGGTTCTAAACTTACTTTTAGGAACTCTAAGGGGACGTTGGGTTTAGTAGCCAAACATGGTACGTTAAGGCTATAAGCAGGAATTTTTAATTTGTCACTTCCACCGAAAGACATTTTAATGGAAATATAAGGCGAGGATTGCCATGAAGTCAATTAATGGGGGCTGAACAAGGGCGTTTGAGAAACAATAATGGAGAAAAAGAAAGCAAGTTTAACACGAATTCTCTTCTTCATGGTGGCTGCAGCAATAACAGTTCAAGTTAGCCAGGACAGGATCCCTAATCCTCTCCTGTTCCATGCTGATGACTCGTATCTGAAATTTTCAAGAGCTTTCCCAGAATGCATTAAGCATAGTGCAAACATTGCCATCCCATGGCATCTCGAGGGCGACATGTAGCAGAAAATAAATTAGCTCGTTGCGTTTATCGGTTTACCGCAAACTGCATGGAAGGCTATCAAGCCAGGCCCCATCAAATTCAAAAGTCAGGAGCCAACTTCCCAGGGTTACCCATTGAACAACATCCATCCTCTGCTTTAGCTGAGTATCGTAGGTTTATAACCACATTGCATAACTGTGCTCACGTGGCGTCAGGATTTGTCGGGGAAAGCAAAACAGAGAAGTTGCTGACTCCAATTGCTCTGGTAAGGCCAAGTTTCTGGCATTCTTCCATAGCTGTCCATACACCCTTTAAATCCAAAGGCATGAGATCCTCAGCGTCAATGGGAAATGCAGCCTTTCCTGGCTTAGCACATACAGGCCAGTGGATGAGATGCAGGTCCAAATACTCTAGTTGAAGAGTCCTGTACAATATCAAACGAGCAGTTGGATCATGTGAATGGAAGAATTCATAACTAGGAAATCTATGACGAGGTCATCTCATAATGAATAATACCGCTAACTGGGTAAAGTTTTTTTTCTCACCGAAGTGATTTGCGTAGGGCAGGAACAACAAGATGAGGATGATTATCAGTGCACCAGAGCTTAGAAGTGACGAAGAGGTCTTGTCTAGAGACAAGACCAAGTTCAAGTGCTTCCTTTATGGCCACTCCAAGGGCCTACTCCGACCCATAAGCAGCGGCAGTATCAAAATGCCTGTAACCCTGCTTGATGGCCTCAGTGATTGCCTTCTTTGTGTCATTCTTGCATGTAAAGTCAGGGGCGGAGCCCATCCCGATAACTGGTATCGTTCTCCGGTGACCGGAGGAGGAGCCCAGAACCAGGGAAGGGATGTCAGTGGCAGGCATGATGACCTTAGGTCCTAAAGTTTTACCAAGTACTTGCTGAAAGAATATTAACAGATGAGAAATTAATATTGGTAACAACTACGGCAGGCAAGTCACTAAGGTTTGTTGTTGAGCATGACGCAAAGAGTAGAAGGCACAGCCTTTTATAGATGGGATTTACAACATTGAACATTGCCCTTCCCTCAAAATTTCCGTCGCATTTCCGATGGCTAAGTCTTTAATTTCCCTATTACATTTCGTGTGAACTGTGGGCCATCTACTTTTGAATAGTATTCATTCTTTATGTTTTGTGATTGGTCGTTATGTAAATATCTGCATATCTTTCACTCATTTTTTTCCTTATAAGCTTCACTTCTTGGCTGCCATATATTTTATTGTAATTTGATTGATAGTTGTTGACTTGCGGGTCTTGCATTTCGCTATCGCAACAAATTACACTTCAAAAAATTCTGTTAATGTGCTGATAATTTTTTTACATTTTAGAATAGATAAAGTATAAAATAGTGTAAGTAAAGTGTGAAATGTATTATTTTATATTTTATTTATTTCAAAGCATAAGAAAATTATCAGTCTATGAATGTGACTTTATCAAAATTCTATGTTAAATATTCCATATTATAATTAACAAATAAATATGTGTTTCATGTTTCTAAGATACATTCAGTAATTAATAAAATGTAGTGCTGTATATTTTTATAATAAGAATTTAATTTCATTTTATTCCACAAGTTGAGAGGGCGAGATCTGCTTCAGTGGTTGGTGAGCAAAAAGATGAGACAACTATTAAAAAAATATAATTGAAGTACTAAAGATCAAATCTGATGTCGCAGGTAAAAGGGGGCAAGCACTTTTATTCCTTTTCTTGAATAAACCATTCATTTACTTTGTTACTTAATTATGTTTCATCCTTAACTAAAAAAATTATGAATTGTAATTGATCAAAATTATAGACCCCAATTTGACCTGGCTAGAAAATTTATGAACTTGAGAACTTGTAGCAATGCATTAGTTAGAGCACATCCTTGACTATTTTATAAGTTTTATTGGGTGTAGTTTTGAAAGACAGTACAATAGTACATAATATAATTGGTGATAAGTTTCAAGTTTGACGGCTAAACCACCGGTACATTGCACTCATGCCACACCTAATCTGGTTTATTTTCAATCCATCAACTATCTCCGGAGAGTACTACTCAATTCACATGATTCCATTAATATATAAAATCTTATTTTATTAAATTAAATTAATTATATAAATTAAATAATATTATTAAATTATATCATAAATTAAATTTTTTAAAATATTATTATTAAAAAATTTACTTTAACAATGTCTAAATATTTTTTTCAATCTTCTTTTACCTTATTTTTTTTAAGCTACATTCTATTATTTTTTATTAAACTAAAAGTTATTTGATTAATTTTTTTACTAGAATCTCTTATAGTCTTCTTTACACATACTCAAATTATTGTAACTAATTTTTTTTTTTCAAATTCAATCATTCTAATCATCCATTCTTATATATCTACTCATACATGTCAATATTTTCATATTTACTATTGTATAAGGTGCCTAAAATATACAAGAAAAATGTTAGTAAAATCACTTGTTAATTGATCTTATGCCAATTTTATAGTCATATACAAATAATATTTTCCATCTTAGAATGGCATTATAACATCATCACAAGTTTTTATTATTCAATAAATAATTTATTTTTTATAAATTAAAATTCACAAAAATTTTATTTATAAAATTTAACTAATTAAATTTATAAAATGTTATAATTCCACTAAATTTAACCTCACGTACATTTTGATGAATTATTTTAGAATTATTCTTACTCAAATTCTATTCCATGACATGACATGTGTCCATTGGTGTCAAAGTGGGCAATATCGAGTACGTTTGGTTTACCTATTTTCTGTATTCATTTTTAGTACAAATAGAAAATGGTAGTAAAAATGTGTTTGTTTACAAAAAATAAAAATATTTTTTGAAACATATCTTTTAAAATAAGATAAATTTTAAAAATAATAAAAAGATATTTTCTGTGTTTAATATGTAAAATTTTGAAAGCAAAAATATAAATTGAAAACACAGTGACAATTTTATAATTATTACATAAATTTTAAATCTTAAATTTTAAAACTCTAAATCCTAAATTCTTAAACACAAAATCTTAAATCCTAAATTTCTTAAACAAAAGTCTTAAATTTTAAACCCTAAATCTCATAACTCATAACCCAAAACCTAAATTTTAAATTTTAGGATCCTAGATCCTAAACCCTAAACCCTAAATCTTCAAAATCTAAAATCCTAAATCATAACCCTAAAATTATAAACTCTAAAATCTTAAAAGCCTAAATCTTAAACCTTCAATTCTAAAGCCCTAAATTTCTATACCCCAAAACCCTAAATCTTAAATCTCAAAACCCTAAATCCCAAACCCAAAACCCTCAATCCAAGCTTTAGACATTAAAACTTAAATCTTAAACTTTAAATCAAATATATTTTTATTATTTTTATTTTTTAAAAATAAAATTTGATTAATGTAAACTAAACATATTTTTATTTTTAAAAGTAAAATTATTTTCAATAAAAATACAGATAAAAATAAAAAAAATATTTTCACAAATCAAACTCACCCTTCATTTTTCATAGACAAAGAAACTACATTTCCTTCCCCAAAAAAATAGAGACTAAATTCTGTTGCACCTTCCTCAAAGTGGTCATTTCCATTTGAGAAATGATGTTATTACGTAATTTTTGTGTATAAACGTGATATGTGCAGAGAGAGAATCAGCTTTTCACTTTACAATTTTTGCCTGCGCTACTTTACTTATATGCAAAATTTACGTATGAATAATAGTCCCCTTTCCATTCCATTCCATGGCTTGAACTTGTTGCTTACCAATATGTACTTCAAATTCTTAGTGGGTGGTTAGAATGAAGGTAGATTAAACAAAGCAGCAAGCTGAGCTATATACAGTGCTTTACTTGACTTTTTTTTTATTCCAGTAAAATTTCAGAGACAAATAATTAAATTAAATATTTTCAACGGATTTGGAAATGTTAATATAGCTTACATGATGAAAACTAGATGGGCCTTTATAAAAAATAGAGATTAGCCGTGGGTTAGACTCCTTCGAGCAAAGTACAAATGTGGGGACTCAGAAATTCCCCAAATGACTGCTACGAGATCCTCTTCTCCTTTATGGAAAGGGGTGTCGAAAGGTTGGAGACATATACATCAGGGTTTATACCGGAGCATTGGATCGGTGAAGATGTCAGGTTTTGGAAAGATAGATGGGTTCAGGATCTTGAGGCGCTGGAGAAGTATATTACTAAGCCACTGGAAGAAAGTGATGCTAACTTGAGGGCGATTGATCTAGTTTCTCAAGAAGGGAACCGGAATTGGGAGAAAATCAGAGAATATCTTGACAATGATATATGCCAGAGGATTAAAGCTATGCATCCTCCGATGAAGACAGATATTAAAGATGTCTATAGGTGGAAGTTCTCTAAAGATGGTCATATCATAGTTAGAGAGGCCTCTCATTGGTTGAATGGTGATGACGTTATTACGCCTGAGCTATTGTGGAAAATGATATGGAGCCTTAAATGTCCAGAGAGAATGAAGACAACGTTATGGCTTTTCTCTCAACAAAAGCTGCTAACGAATGAGAGAAGGTGCAGATTAAGGTTAACTACTGATTACTTATGTCCCATCTGTAAAGAAGTGGAGGAAACGAATTTACATGCAATAAGGGATTGCCCAGGGGTGGCTCACTTAAGCAGAAGGCTAGTCAGTCCGAAATTTTGGAGTGAGTTTTTTTATAAAGACACCCGGAGTGGGTTATCCATGAATCTTAGCAAGCAGCTGGGAAGGGAAGATGGTTTAAGCTGGAATATTACTTTCGTAGTTGCCATTTACAAAATTTGGCAGCAAAGAAACACAATGCTTTTTAACTCTCAAGATCCAGGATATATTGACATTCTGATGGAAATTTTAACGGTTGCCAAAGAGATAATCATCAATAGAATTACTTTTATTATGCACCGGCAATGTTCGAAGCGAAGGGTGGATAGATCATCCAGATGGAACGCTCCCCACACTAACTGGATTAAAGTTATTGTGGATGGAGCGATGAGACGGAATAGTGTAGCTTGTGGCTGTTTAACGCGGGATGAGATTAGTAACCTTTTTTAAGCAGTATCAGGGGATTTGCTCCATTCTGAAGGCAGAGCTCTCGGCCATTATAAAAGGGCTGCATGCCGCTTGGCATGAAGGAGTGCCAAAACTTCATTTGGAGTCAGATTCTCAAATGGCAGTAGGTCTAGTCAATGGAGACTATAAGCCAAATATCCACGTGCAACAAATGGTAGATGTTATAAAGGGGTGGCTGCACAAGGACTGGGAGGTTAGAATTCAACATGTCAACAGGGAGTCCAACATAGCTGCTAATTGGGTTGCCAAATCATCTCCTGATCTGGACACGTACATGGAGAAGCAGGAGCCCCTGCCAGAAGGGTTTATTGAGATTTTGAAAAAGGACAGAGAAGGATTCATTTGATTCTTTGTGTTCCTTGTTTGTTTTGTTTTGCTTTCTGTAGAATCAATAAAAGTAATTAAATTAATTAAAATTTTTCGTGTTAATGTAGTAGTCTCATCTTATAAATTTAGCCAACTCCTATTGGCGGTTGATTTGACTAATTTCTAAATAACTTGTTCAGTAAAAAATAGAGTGCTTCCTAATCAGTGTTGAAATGTTCTAGACGTGGTTGTTGATTTATAAGTCTATTAATTAATTTATGAAATTTCATCTTTTAAAAATAGAAATAAGATTTGTGCATTCATATGGAAAGATTGTAAGGTATAACTTAACATTTTACAGTGACATTTATTATTATTTTAAATTTATTTTGTATTAAAATTTTAAGTTTGAAATTAAAACTTTGTATGTGTATTAAATAATTAAAACTCTTCTTATTATAAAAACGAAATACAAGGTATAATACATTCACCTGAGGAGTATGAACCATTGGGTTATTTGTTCAGAATAACACTATAGCAAACATGGCATATATTAAGTAGAACATTTTTATAGCATCAAAATATAAATTTACGGCACCTGGACAAAGTTTATTAAGAACTCTTTGACCGTATAACGTAAACATATTACCCCTAAACACAAAAAAAAGCAGGAAAAGAAAAGAAACATAATATTGTAATCAATTTATTTAGCATAGGCAGCAGCTATATATCTTCACTGCGAATAGCATCACTGTTCCTCATCCCAGAGATCATCGAGAAGAGGCTTGGTTGGTCCTTTGATTAGTCTCTCTTGAATGATTTCACTTATTTTCTTGTAATCCTCATCAGTCAATGACCAATCAAAGATTTGCAAATTTTGCTTCATCCTCTCCTTGTCATAGCTCTTAACCACAAAAGTCACCCCTTGCTCATATATCCATCGAAGGCAAATCTGTAAGTTTTACAACGATGGTATCATAACGTGAAGAACCATGTTTTTCTTCCTAATGCTACAAGTTGTATGACAAAGATAGTAAACTAACCTGAGCAACAGTCTTGGAGTGAAGGTGTGCAATCTCTTTGAGCACATCATTGTCCATCACTGCATTGGTTCCCCTACTGGCTCCTTTTCTCAAAGGTGAGAATGCAGTCAAGGTAATTCCATTTGCCTTGCAAAAGTCTCTTAACTTTATCTGTTGCCAGGCAAGGTTCATCTCCACCTATTCATTGCAATAACAATGTATTCAGGCAGTTAGTAAGTAATACATATACATGCAAGTATATATATTGAATGTTAAGTTTAATGGTCCTACCATATATTGTCCCAAACAATTTTATTAAATTTTCACTGAAGACCAAAAGTTTTATTGAATTGATGAACTAAACTGTGAGTCCCACATTTTTAAAGGGCACACAACCATTTGTGAACATTCTGTTTTAGTGTTTCTCTGAATTTAAATTATGAGCTTAATTACTTGATTTACTGCCGGAGGGATGGTAGCAAAGGAGATCAATTTATCAAGCTTTTTGGTAGAAAAATTGCTGACTCCGATGGCTTTGGTGAGGCCTAGTCTTTGGCACTCCTCCATGGCTGCCCACACACCCTTCATGTCAAATGGCACCAGTTCAGATTGTTCAATGGGATATGTCACTTTCCCAGGTTTAGCACTTATGGGCCAATGGATCAGAAAGAGGTCCAAGTATTCTAATTGAAGCATCCTGCAAGCAGCAAGTAGCCACATGTTATTAGTCACCCAAAAATAACATTTCAAAATATGAATCCAGGGGAAAAGCAAAATATTAGTCACCTAAGGGATTTCTGTAGAGCAGGAACAACAAGCGGAGGATGATTGTCAGTGCACCACAGTTTAGAAGTGATAAACAGCTCTTCTCTGGATGCCACTAGCCCGAGTTTAAGTGCTTCTGCTATGGCTTCTCCCAGGGCTTGCTCCACCCCGTATGCTGCTGCAGCATCAAAATGCCTGTAACCCTGTTTGATGGCCTCGATTACTGCCTCTTTTGTGCTGACCGTACTGGCAGCCTCCGGTGCCGTGCCCAGGCCAACTACCGGCATCCTCCGTTGCCCGGAGGAGGAATGGAGAAGAACTTCAGGAATAGCATGGGCACTCATGTTGGTTCAGCTGCTTGATTAAACTCGGAGATAAGTGTGCTTAAGTGCGCTGTTGTTTGTGTTGAAAGTAGAGGTGGGGCTACATCTTTTTATATTAAAATTTCTGAAACGAAGTACTAGTCGTTGTATTTGTTTGACTGACTTTTTTGGTATGGCTAATGAAGTAAATGGCATACACGTTAAAATATTAGGTAAAATGTATGGAATGGTCGTTTGTAAATAATTTTTTTAATTGTTATACATAATTTTATTAGCTTATAAAATATTATAATATATCTTTTTCACCTCCTTTTCCATTCAACAAAAAAAAATTAGTTAAACCTCAAGCTAATCAGAGCAAATAAATTTATTATACTTTATAACCAATTTTATTACACTCTCTTTAACTTTTACATAAGTTACAATAATTTCTTTTGAACTTTTCACATATTACAATGACTTTCTTAGGAATTTTAATTTTTTGATTGGTGTTTTAAGAAATTTTCACTGATTAACATAGATTTAACCACTTTTCTAATATTTTTATCACTATTTAATAGAAAAAATAAATGAGAAAAAGTACCTTACAATATATTCTAAGTTTAAAAAGATTTTGTGTAAAAATTAAAAATAAAAAAAATTATTTATAAAACAACCATAGTACATTTTAACCTAAAATATTTAAATAAACGTTCCATTCCTAATTGAAAAGCTATTCGCTCTGATCAAAATGTTTGATAATCTCATCTGAATGTGGAGGACAATTCATTTGTACCTACCAATAACACTAAAAACTGCTCATTATATGGTGGGAAGGTGTCCACTGGTAGTAATAATTATGAGGAGCATGTTTGTAGTTCGAAATCTCCTATCTCATACCATCTGATATTTAAGTTTTCATCGGATTCATTCTCGGCCTCACTATCATCTTACTTGGACACTTTTCTAATGTTGATGGTGGGTATTTCAACAAAAAGACCCTCCCATAAAAATAAAAATAAAACCCTTAAAGTGAGAATAATTCTGCTAAAATTAGAATTGCTTGGTACATAATTGGCATCCACCAAAATTAATTGAAGAGCCAATCAATTCTCAAGGTACCAAAAAATCAAAAGAATAGCGCATAGATTCTTCACGTTGAGAAAAATACAATTTTATTGTGGTTAACAATGCAGTTTCAGAGATTTCAATTCTTGGTAGGAAAATAACAGATATGTTTACTGGGTCAGAGCAGGTGACGAGGGCTTCGTGTTGTTGGTGTAGAGTGACATTCACTTCAACATGGCGCAATTCAGTGGGTACCCAAACAACTAAGGGAAAAGTAAAACTGGAGAACAATTCTCACTAACACAAACTACTAAATTATAACGACAATGAAATAATACTGTTAGATTCTATATTTTTAATTTGTGAGATATAATATTTTAAGTTTATTGTTTTTAGTAAAAAAATTTATGAGATATAATAAATTTAATAATTTAAATTTTTTAAATAAAATTTTATAAAATTTTATTTATAAAAATATTTAATAAGACCCAAAATAAAAACACATTTATTTATTTTTTATTGTTAATTTTTTAAAGAAAGCTCAAGTAAGCCAAAGAAGACAAACAGCTGCTATATATCATAAAATTGAGTAATGATTTATACAACTATTTTTATCTTCTGAATTATTAAATTTTATTAAATACAACTATTTATATTTTGAGTAGTTGAAATGATATAGTGATCAATGAATTTAACAGTAAAGCAATGTGTTTAATGAATAACATGTTGATACCAAATAGCCATTTTCTTGTGAATTCTGAAATTTTCACAATCTTAATCTAAGCAAATATTTACTTATTAAATTTATGGTTAAAATATGCAAAACCCTTCTTGTACTTAACCGCTTTTTTGGAAAACCTTTATATATTTAAAACTTTATAAAAAAATCTTTATGTACTTCAAAAAATTAACAAAAGACCCTTCTCATTTAAATTCCATTAAAAATTTAAAAGAACAAAAGAAAGCCAAGTGAAGGGGTTACCTTCTTAACACATTCTCCCAATTTTCCCCCAATTCTTTAAACTTAAATTACCTAATCACTGTCCTATCTTCCACATCCTAATTGCTCCTTAAATCTTAAAACATTAAATTCTAAACTTCAAACTTTAAACCCTTAAATTATAAACCCTATAACTTTAAACTCTAAAAGTTTAAATCTTAAATCCCTAAAATTTAAATTGTAAACCTTGGACCCTAAAGCATTAAATCCTAAAAACCCAAAATAGTAAATATTAAAATCCTAAAACCTTAAACTCTAAATCTTAAGTTGCAAAACCCTAAACACTTTGTAAAACTCCAAACCTAATATGTGAAACCCTAAACATTAAACCATGAATCACAAAATCTTAAACCCTAAACCTAAACATGAAATCAGAAAACTTGAATTGTGAAACCCTAAACTCCTAAATTATAAAATCCTAAATCCTAAATCTTAAACTATAAAACCCTAAATCTCATATTTTAAATCCTAAAATCTAAACCACAAAACTACACACCCTAAACCCCAAACTACAAAACCCTAAATCCCAAATTCTAAATGGCAAAACTCCAAAACTTGAACTTTGAAACTCCAAACCTTAAATAGTGAAATCCAAACCACAAAATCCTAAACGCTCAAACATGAAATCCTAAACCTTAAACCCTAAATTGCAAAACCCAAACTCATAACACCAAACTACAAAATCTTGAATCCTAAACCTAAAATCATGAAACCCAAAATCCTAAACCATAAACTATGAAACCTTAAACTCTAAACTGTAAAACTCTAAATCACAAAATTTTAAACCCTCATTTGCATAACCCTAAACTTAAATCATGAAATCTCAAACCTTAACTAAATCATAAAAATCCTAAATCTTTAATCGCAAAACCCTGAATATGAAACCTTAAACAATGGCTTAGGGTTTAAGGTTTGGGTTTTATAGTTTAAGATTTAGGATTTAAGATTTTACAGTTAAGGGTTTACAATTTTGTGTTTTGTGATTTAGGGTTTGGAATTTGTGGTTTAGGATTTGGTGTTTGGAGTTTTTCAATTTAGGGGTTAGGTTCAGTAGTTTAAGGTTTGATAGTTTAAGATTTTGAGTTTTGTGATGTAGGGTTTGGGGATTAGAGTTTTGTAGTTTAGAGTTCAGGATTTGGAGTTTAGAGTTCACATTTTAGGGTTTGGGGTTTTGAAATTTAGTTTTAGTTTTTGGGATGTCATAGTGTGGGGTTTAGATTTTGTAGTTTAGGTTTTAGGATTAGGGTTTCACAATTTAAGATTTAGGATTTGACATTTAACAATTGAGGATTTACGGTTTAGAGTTTCACAATTTAATATTTGAGGTATCATGGTTTAGGGTTTCAAAATTTAGAGTTTAAGATTTATGATTTTATAATTAATGATTTAAGATTTCATAGTTTAAGATTTAGAATTTCACAGCTTACAGTTTAGGATATAAGGTTATGTAGTTTAGAGTTTAAAATTTAGAATTTCATAATTTAAGGTTTAAAGTTTTGTAGTTTAAGATTAAAGGTTTAGGATTTGAGATTTACGATTTCATAATCAAAGCTTTGGGATTTAAGGTTTGGAGTTTCACAGTTGAGCATATGGGTTTTATGGTTATTGGTTTGTGTTTAGAATTTTGGGTTTTGCAATTTGGGGCTTAAAATTTTGGATTTCACAGTTTAAGTTTTAGGACTTGGAGTTTCACATTTTAGAGTTTAGAATTTGAGATTTTATTGTAATTTAGGGTTTGAGTTTTAAGACTTTATGGATTAGGATTTAAGATTTAGATTTTAGTAATTTAAGATTTAAGGTTTGAAGTTTCACATTAGAGTTAAGGTTTTATAATTTAAGATTTGAAGTTTTATGGTTTAAGGTTTAAGATTTTGTAATTTAAGATTTAAAATTTTACAATGTAAGATTTGAAGTTTCATAATTTATGGTTTAATATCTCAAATTCTAGGATTTTTAAATTTAAAATTTTGGAGTTGTTGAATTTTATGGTGTGAGGGAGAGGGTATTGGGATATGTGGTGGGGTTGCATTAGTGAGAGAGGGTTACATGTACTTCAAGTTTCTTCTTTATGAACTTTTACTTTTTTTTTATTAATTTTTACTACATTTTAGATGGCACGAGATCTTTTGTTAACTTTTTTAAATTTTAAAATACATAAGAGTTTTTTAAAAATGTGTTTAAATATAAAAAAAATTTGTATATTTTAACTTAAATTTATTAAATATAGATTAAATTATAAAACCTAATTAATTAACAACTCATAATTTATTATATAAATATTTAATAATATTTTTTCAAAGAAAATTTCTTTTCCCTTCCTTGTACTCCACTGTATATCTCAAATTCTAGTCGAAAATGTTGTGGTTATATCGCTTGAGCGACGAAGCACTCACGCACAAGATGAAATGAAATGAAACACGTTTCACTCTTTGTTTTATCTCAACAATAAAAAAAATATAATCACCGTTCATTCTAATTTACGTACTCTCATGAATCTCTTTTATTTCAAAGCAGACGTCGATGTGGATTTTTCTATTATGCGGTGCCGAATAGTGCAACGTTTTGGTTTGACGTTTCGTCAGACACAAATGCACATTTGAATTGCACGTAACCTTTTTGACAAATTTATAATACAGAAACAAGTAATGATAATTATTCATAATTTTTATGCTCTTTCACTTTTTTACATTTTTTTATACACTCTTTATATAATTTTTTTATATACATCTATCGTTTTCCGTTTTGATGTTAGAGTGGTTAAGGTACCAATCCTGAATACCGTTCAAATGCGTCTTATCGCGTGGAACTTGAATCCTGATTACAGTTTGACTAATCAGCTTTTGTTTCACAAGTCACAACAGAAAGAAACAGCAATTAAATGATTTTCTTTTTTTTTTTGGGTAGGTAAGAGACTAAGAGTCATATCTTAGCTGAGATTTTAAGATATAAGTAAGGAGTAATAGAAAATGGAACTTATCACAGAATTCGAGAATAAGTTACTAAAAAATTATGTGAGTTACGGTTTACTGCTACAAATAAATGATATTTAAATAGCTAAATGTGCGAAATCGCCGTGCGTGCGGGACAAGTCTACTAAAATACAATTTCCATGATTGACAGTCACAAAACTAACGAATGACTGAGAAAAGAGGTTACTTATTTCAAACTTTATAATATATATCACGCTTTAACAAAATTTATAATAATATTTATAAATAATTAATTAAAATTATTAATAACAAAATTTAAATTTAAATTCTATTAATAAAATATTTTAAATGTTATCATCTAAGCCAATTCCTACCGACAACAAATAGTTATGTTTGGTAAATATATTTCTTCTATTTTATTGTTTGTCGTTGACTCGTAATACAATTATTTATTTTTACAAATTAAATTTTATCAAAATTTTTACGCCAAAATTACTTGTGCAACCTTTTACGCCAAAATTTCAAAGTGTCATTATCAACTTTGCTGAGATTTTCTAGTTTCTACACACATTTAGTTTTCCTGGTCAACCTTTTCGGCCAAAACTCCAAAGCGTCTGCAGTTTCTACATAGATTTGACCACTTTTTTTAATATTTTTATCACTATTTAATAGAAAAAATAAATACATTACAATGTATTCTAAATTTTAAAAAATTATGTAAAAATTAAAAGTAAAAAAATTATTCATAAAACAACCATAGTACATTTTAACCTAAAATATTTAAATAAACGTTCCATTTCTAATTGAAAAGCGGTTTGCTCTAATCAAAATGTTTGATAATCTCATTTGAATGTGGAGGACAATTCATTTGTACCTACCAATAACGCTAAAAACTGCTCATTATGAGAACAATGAAATAACACTGTTAGATTCTATATTTTTGGGTTAAGAAATATAATATTTTATTGTGAAATATAATATTTTAAATCTTATTGTTTTAAGTAAAAAAATTTATGAGATATAATAAATTTAATAATTTAAATTTTTTAAATAAAATTTTTATGTAAAAATATTTAATAAGATTTAAAATAAAAATTTATTTATTTATTTATTTATTTTTAATTTTTTAAAGAAAGCTCAAGTTAGCCAAAGAAGGCAACCAGCTGCTATATATCATAAAGTTGAGTAATGATTTATACAACTATTTTTATCTTCTGAATTATTAATTTTATTAAATACAACTATTTATATTTTGAGTAGTTGAAATGATATAGTGATCAATGAATTTAACAGTAAAGCAATGTGTTTATTGAATAACATGTTGATACCAAATAGCCATATTGTTGTGAATTCTGTTATTTTCACAATCTTAATCTTAGCTAATATTTTTTAAAAAAATCCTTATATACTTTAAAATTTTATAAAAAATTCTCATGTATTTTAAAAAAATTAACAAAAGAACCTCCCCATTTAAATTCCATTAAAAATTTAATAGAACAAAAAAGAAAGCCAAGTGGAGGGGTTACCTTCTTAACACATTCCCCTATTCTTCCTCCAATTCTTTAAACTTAAATTACCTAATCACCCTCCCAATCTTCCGAGCCCTAATTACTCATTAAATCTTAAAATATTAAACCTTAAATTTTAAACTCAAAGTCCTTAAACCATAAACCCTATAACTTTAAACCCTAAATACTTAAATCTTAAACTCTTAAAATTTAAACTGTAAACCTTAGATCCTAAAACATTAAATCCTAAAACCCTAAAATAATAAATTTTAAAATTTTAAAACCTTAAACTCTAAATCTTAAATTATAAAATCCTAAACATTTTGTAAAACTCCAAACCTAATATGTGAAACCATAAACGTTAAACCATGAGCCATGAAACCTCAAACCCTAAACCTAAACATGAAATCAAAAAACTTGAACTATGAAACCCTTAAACCTAAACCTTAAATTGTAAAATATCAAATTCTAAATGGCAAACCCTAAAACTTAAACTACAAAATACCAAACCCTAAATTATGAAATCACAAACTTCAGCCCTAAACTACAAAACACCAAATTCCAAATCAAAAACCCCCAAATTCCAAATCAAAAACCCCAAACTCTAAACTACAAAACCTCAAATCCTAAACCATGAAACCTAAACCCTAAATTGCAAAACACTAAACCTTAAACTATTAAACCCCAAACTCCAAATTTTAAATCTCAAAACCTAAACCTTTAATGTGAAACTCTAAACCCTACACTATAAAACTCAAACCTTAAATCTTAAACTGTAAAACCCTAAATCTCATATTTTAAATCCCAAAATCTAAGCCATGAAATCACACACCCTAAACCCTAAATTACGAAACCTAAATTCCAAATTCTAAATTGCAAAACTCCAAACCTTGAACTTTGAAACTCCAAACCTTAAATAGTGAAATCCAAACCATAAAATCCTAAACCCTCAAACATGAAACCCTAAACCTTAAACCCTAAATTGTGAAACCCAAACTCCAAATGCAAAACTACAAAATGTCGAATGCTAAATCTAAAATCATGAAACCCAAAATCTGAAATCATAAACTATGAAACCTTAAACTTTAAACTGTAAAACTCTAAATCACAAAATCCCAAACCCTAAATCTTAAACCCTTAATTATAAAACCCCAAACTTAAATTATGAAATCTTAAACTTTAAACCGTAAATCATAAAAACCCTAAATCTTCAATCATAAAACCCTAAATTTGAAACCTTAAACAATGGTTTAGGGTTTAAGTTTTGGTTTTTATAGTTTAGGATTTATAATTTAGGTTTTATAGTTAAGGGTTTATGATTTTGTGTTTTGTGATTTAGGGTTTAGGTTTTGTAGTTTAGGATTTGGTGTTTGGAGGTTTTAAATTTAGGGCTTAGGTTTGGTAGTTTAGGGTTTAACAGTTTAAGATTTAGAGTTTTGTGCGATAGGATTTAGGAATTAGAGTTTTGTAGCTTAGAGTTTGGAGTTTTACATTTTAGGATTTGCGATTTTGCAATTGAGGTTTAGTTTTTGGGATTTCATAGTGTGAGGTTTACGTTTTGTAGTTTAGGTTTTAGGATTAAGGTTTTACAATTTAAGTTTTGGGTTTGACATTTTAAAAATAAGGATTTAGGGTTTAGAGTTTTGCAATTTAATATTTGAGGTTTCATGGTTTAGGGTTTCAAATTTTAAGATTTAAAATTTATAGTTTTATAGTTAAGGATTTAATGTTTCACAGATTAAGGTTTGGGGTTTCAAAGCTTACAATTTAGGATTTTGGGTTATATAGTTTAGAATTTAAAATTTAAAATTTCATAATTTAAAGTTTGGGGTTTGTAGTTTAGGATTAAAGGTTTAGAGTTTAAAGTTTAGGATTTCATAATCAAAGCTTTGGGATTTAAAGTTTGGGATTTGACAATTAAGCATATGGGTTTTATGGTTATTGGTTTCACAGTTTATGGTTTAGAATTTTGGGTTTTGAAATTTGGATTTCACAGTTTAGGTTTTGAGACTTAGGGTTTCATAGTTTGGAGTTTACAATTTGAGATTTTATAGTTTAAGATTTAGGATTTTATAATTTAGGGTTTAGATTTTGGGGTTTCATAGTTTAAAGTTTAGGTTTAAGGTTTGGTTATTTAAGATTTAGAGTTTTATAGTATAGAATTTGGGGTTTTACAATTTAAGATTTGAGTTTTAAGATTTCATGATTTAGGGTTTGAGATTTAGACTTTAGTAATTTATGGTTTAAAGTTTGAGATTTTACATTAGGGTTAAGATTTTATACTTTAAGGTTTGAAATTTTACGATTTAAGATTTAAGATTTTGTAATTTAAATTTTGAAATTTTATAATTTATAATTTAATATCTTAAAGTTTAAGATTTTTAAATTTAAAATATTAGGATTGTTGGATTTTACGGTGTGAGGGAGAGGGTATTCAGATATGTGGTGGGGTTGCATTAGTGACAGAGGGTTACATGTACTTCAAGTTTCTTCTTAATGAATTTTTGCTTTTTTTATTGTTTTTAATTACATTTTGGATGGCATCAGATATTACTTTTTAAAGTACAAGAAAGTTTTTATAAAATTTTAAAATACATAAGAGTCTTTTAAACATGTATTTAATTATAAAAAATTTTATATATTTTAACTTAAATTTATTAAATTTATAAATTAAATTATAAAATTTAATTAATTAACAACTCAATTTATTATATAAATATTTAATAATATTTTTTTAAAAAAATTTCTTTTCCCTTCCTTGCACTGCCCTGTATATCTGAAATTCTAATTTACGTACTCACATGAATCTCTTCTATTTCAAAGCAGACGTCAATGTGGATTTTTCCATTATGCGGTGCCGGATTGTGTAACGTTTTAGTTTGACGTTTTGTCAGACATTAATGCACATTTGAACTGCACGTAAGCATTTTGACAAATTTATAATACAGAAACGATTAATGATAATTGTTCATAATTTTTATAGTCATTCACATTTTTATATTTTTTTATACACTCTTTATATGTATTTTTTTGTATACATCTATCATTTTCCGTTTTGACGTTACGGTGGTTAAGGTTCCAATCCTGAATAGCGTACTATCATGTGGAAATCTCTATTATAGTTTGACTAATCAGCTTACGTTTCACAAGTCACGACAGAGAGAAACAGCAACTAAATGATATTTAAATAGCTAAATGTGCGAAATGGCCGTGCGTGCGAGACTAGTCCACTTAAATACAATTCCTATGTTTCACAGTTACATAACAATTAACAAATGACTGAGAAAAGAGGCTACTCATTTCAAACTTTATAATATATGTCAGGCTCTGGCGAAATTTTATAATAATATTTATAGATAATTTATTAAAAAATTATTAATAACAAAATTAAATTTAAATTTTACTAATAAAATATTTTAAATATTATCATTTAAAGTAACTCTTATTATTGATAACAAATAGTTATGTGTGGTAAACATATTTCTTCTATTTTGTTGTTTACCATCAACTCATAATATAATTATTTATTTTTATAAATTAAATTTTATAAAATTTTTTACTTAAAATAGTTAAAATTATTAAATTTATTAAATATTATAATTTAAATTATAATTCATAACGAATCTAAAATTTCATATTAATTTTGTAAAAATTTTACCTATAAAGATTAGTGAAAATGCCTTTTTTCCTCATTCTGACACTACAAATTAGGCTATTACGAGGAACGAAAATGATTCATCTGTAACTATTTACCCACACTTTCACCTACGTTAGGTGATGTGAGCACATCTGAAATACAACACAAGAAAAAGAGTGAAAATCAGATTAAAAAAGTAAAAAAAAAAAATAAAGTGTATAAGTGAAAGCGTAAGTTTATCATCATGAGTATCACACTACAGTAAGAGGAATAATCTAAGGCGTCATTTGAATATTAAGCGCTCTTCTTCCGTCTAAAGTTGACGTATTGATACATACTTGACCTCCAGTATTTTCGTGCCAACATCTCACTTTCTAGTCGAGGACCGCAACGTCTAACCTCTTACCACCGGCCACTCACGCGAGACCGTGCTCTGGCTGCTACTAACTGAATAACGCTGAGTTTTCCACACACACGAAAATTACTTGCGCGACCTTTTACGCCAAAATTTCAAAGTGCCATTTTCAACTTTACTGTGATTTTCTAACTTGTACACACATGTAGTTTTCCTGGTCAACCTTTTCGGCCAAAATTCCAAAGTGTATGCAGTACATTACTTTGAACTTTACTAAGATTTTCTACACATACGTAGTTCATCGAGATTTTCATCTCCAATTTTTCAGCACATCGTTTTCCCCGCTGGGTGGCTTGACTTGACCATAGCCTTTGAACTGGTCAGAAAATTTCAGCCTCACATGGATAGAATAAAGAACACTGGAAGTCAAATTTGCATTAAATGATGAAATTTCTACACCGACCATCTAAGCTCCGCCTATGTAATCTACACAACTTTGAATTGTTTTTGTGTGCCAGAATAATTCAACTGTCAAATTCCTATACGAGGATAAAAAGGACTAGAACATGGGCCTAGAGTCAGGCCCTTCACTGTCACATTCTATTGAACAGTAGCGAGTTGTCACACATAGACCAAAATTTTCCATAACCAAATCTTTTAAGGGAAATGCACTTCAAATCATACATAAACAATTTTTATAAAATATTAATTAAAATAAATCACTTCTTATATTTTAAAAATTATATAAATTATTTTTATATAATTTAAATAAAAATAATTTAGAATATAAAAATAATTTAAAATATATAAATATAATTTAAAAATATAAATATAATTTTTAAAATATAAAAAATAATTTATCTCAATTGATATTACAAAAAGAAAATTTTACACATGTGCAAACAGCATGAGTGCATAAGCTAATGCACAATCCATGCAATGTTCCTTTGGGGACATCTGGCAAAATTGGAACGATTACACACAAATCAAGAAATGGTCCAAATTTTTTTCTCCCATAAAAATATCTATCATTATCTACTCTACCAAGTAATTTATCTGCAGTATCCATAACAGCAAATATGTTCATAATGATCTGTCCATCAATACTATGATTATCTGTGACACAATCTAGCAATCATTTCATACATTTAATCTACAAGACACTAGAATGTCCAGGCTTTGTTTGCTTAACACGTTTATACATTAATAGCCACTTTAACTCCATACAAAGTGCACCTTCACATCTCTAAGCAATAAGAAAATGAATACAATGATTTTCTCTCAACTCTATTACTAGCAATAGATATCCACGTTAAAAGAGCAATAGTCAAGCATACTCTGATATCCGATTTTATCTTCTTCAGATGAAAAGCAAATAGAGTAGCAACTTTTAACATGACCAAATTTAATACCTCCTGTTTCTGAAATGGTAGAACTGAAATTTCCAGGCAAAGATATACTTTACACACAATTTTTTAAAACAAAAATCATGAACTTCAATACATTTTTGTCCAATAAATAAAAAGTAATTTCCATATGGTCTAGCAAGTCAACAATTTCCCTCTAACTACCAGCGCTTCTTAAACGCTTGAGCACGTCATTTTCACCGGTGAGATGCTTGACCAAGCCTTTAAATTGTTTCAGAAAAATTTAGTATCACATGGTTAAAATAAATACCAAGGAACTAAAGACCATCTAGAAGTCAAAATTATTTAAGATGATGATAATTGTACGCTGACCATCTAAGCTTCACGTATGTAGTTCATACAATTTTGTAGTGAAAGAAAAGCGTTGTGGCAAAACTGAGTTTTTATCTTAGTTATAAAAAATTCACAGTAATCTAAATATGTAACTAGTTCAGTAACACCAACACAGTATGCTCAGAATCCTGTCTGTAGAAGTACTTAACCAGCATAAAGTACATTAAGGTAAGAAATCGTTACCGTTGGTATAATCTCGACAATCATGAAGACCAACTCTCAAATCTGTTTCCCAATTTCTGTTAAATTCGCTTGCTATGTCCACTGCATCTGCTTTCGAATTTCCAACAAACCAGCATTTGCTTCTTGGCAACGTTCTCAACTTCCTCACAAGAACAGCTCCTTACACCATAAACAAAGTAACAAAGTTCATAATTTGATCAGGAGAAAAATAAGGAAAAGAAAACATATGAATAGCAAAATTGAACATCTGCAAAACCGAAAACCAACTAATCCATTCAACAGTTATAGATATACCTGTCCCTTTTTGCCAAATGTGCAGTAAAATTATTTGACTGTAGAATCTAACCTCAAAAGAACCTAATTTGACACCGATCACAAAATTGTGCATATAATAAATCTTTCATTCATCCAACGGCAACAACAAAGACAATACTTTTCCTTTGTCAAATAATGATAGCTAACGACATGACGACTTTGGACTGATGGTAACAGATGAATATATGGAATTTATACAACAAACATAAAATTCCTCGTTAGGAACTAAACTAATGGACATTCTTGTATAAAATCATTAACATATGATGGCATAACTTTAGAATGGCACAGAACGGAACCCAAAAATCAATATGTTTATATTAGGCAGAAAACAAAGATAAATAACACAAACACATGTGAATAGAAGCAAGTATTGATCACCCATTGAGGAGGAACAAGCAACAAAAGCATTAATACTTCTTGGTGGCAGTTTGTAGTACAGTATAAGAATTTCTGGCATGTCCAACAGGTCCATAGAATAATTACTCTGAATATAGTAAAATAAGTAGAGTGGTTCTTTTTTTTGGTATTTTTTATCCAACAGGTGAAGACTAACCTCCTCAAATTACAAAAGATACCAATACGGATAAACTTCTCCCCGTCAAGTGGTTCTTATATCAACTTTTTGTAGAGGTCAATTCAGTACCAAATTACTGCTATTATTAAATGACCATAGATGATTTAAGAATGTAAGTGCTCACCCGGTACTGCTCTACCAGATAGAACTGCAAGTGCCACATATATGTCTTCAGGATCTTTTGGTTGAAAATCAAAAACCAGGACCTAAAAACACATCTTCATTGTGATTAAAGTTTAGAACAAAAACTTTCATCATTCAAGAACAAGAAATGGAACAAATTGAACTTATAGGGTTCAAGCAATTACTTAAGCAAAATACTTCAGTTCACAGTGACGTGGAACTACACTTTACCTAAACGTTACCAAAATCTTTTTGAGTCAAAAGTTAGTATATGGTAGAATTGCAAGAAGTTCCATATATTACTCTCAACAACTTTATCCTCTATCTCGTATTGGCAAAAGATTTTCAACTTAGGAAATAAAACCCCACAAAAGAGGGAATCTGCGTATTCCCCACCAGAGGTGGAATCGCTTGTTGATAATTTTTAAAATTACAAGAAAACTGTATAAAATTTAGAAAATTTCAGACTACTAAAAAGACAACAAAGTTTTTGCAAATGAAAATGAAGTAGAAACATGTGTCAAACCCATTAAAGGAATCAAAAGAAGAGCATGTAGATATTAAAGAAACAACAAAAAGCAGTTATTTTTCCGTGGGAAACTCAGGGAAAATGCAGCAACTATCGAAATTTCCAACACCTTTTTTCTAAAGAATTAATCCATAAATGGTCACTACCTGAGAATAAAGAGATGATGAAGTGGGTTTGACGATGACCATGAAATGCTGTAAATCCCAGAAACTGAGGTTGTACGCAGCAGACATAACCAATTGGGCTGGTCCCTTTGTGGCCCTTAGAGGCATTGTCGCTACATATACTTCATCTCTGCCCCTTATTGTTGCTGATTTGGAGAAAAGCGAGGCCATTCTTCTATCTGGTAGAGGAACTCAACAGATGGGAAGCCTGAAACAGCCGGAGGCTGCCCGTAACCAAAACGGAAAAATGATAAAATAAAAAAGAAAAATTTAGAAAATTATATCCATCAGTTTTGCTTTCCCCTTAAATCTTTTTTCTTTTTCTCTTAAATCTTTTATCAGCGGGTTTTGTATCATTGAATGGCCGAAAATGCTTGTCGATAATAACAATTGCCTCCACACCTTTTTTATTTTTTTCCTTCAATAAATATTTAAAAGAATTAGGTTTTTTATAAAAAATAATGAAAAATTACTTAACACAATCAAAATATTAAATTTTAATTTAAAATTAAAAAAAAACTAAATACAACTGTTGAGATAGTCTCGCTCTAATTTATTTGTTCACATAACTATTTAGGCTAATAATTTCACGAGTAATACTCTCATCTCTTTCCTGTAAATAATTTTTAAATTAAGTTGTTTTCGAATTATCATCAAAGGCATTCACTTTTTTTTTTAAAGAATATGTTAGCTACCCTATTAATATGTATTTAGTGAAATAAATTAATTTGCAATCTTGAAATAATTTCACATGTTATGATTTAAAATGCCTTTTTCAATATAATATTGCTCCATTGGTGATGAAAAAGTAAGAAAAAGATCATTTCTACCTCTTCCAAGTTATTTCTAGTTAATTTAAAAAAATTTAGATAACTTTTTGACATAATTATTTATTGTGCTTTTTATATTACCTTTTTTTGTTGGGTCGAGTATATGTAAGAATTCCATTTAGATCCATGGGTACAATATTTTCTTTCCCTATTTTATCTAGATTTTTTAGTTTACAATTGAGTGATAACTCAATTTATTTATCTAAACAAAATTTTAAGTGTGATGTAAGAATTTTAGGAGAATTATATATTTAAAAGTCCACACAATTTTACTATTCCAAACTATAGTAGATTTGGTAATTCTAGTAAGTTTATATGATAATACTTCCCTATCCTATTTCAATCCTTCTTTTATTTTTTTATATTTGATTAATTATTCAATGTATTTAAACAGTTATTCATATATAAAATTAATAAGTATTTAATTCAAGTTTTATATAGATGTCAAAAATTATAAAATAATTTTTTTTAGTTCATTTAAATAGCTGTCAAAGCATAATGATTATTTAAATAAATCAAATACTCACTTAATTATAAAAAATAAAATAAAACAAAAAGTAGTAAACTTATTGAACTAATTTGAAATATTAAAATTGAGTTAAACTTGTAAATAATTGTCCCCGTAATTTTCTCATATATACTTTTCTAATGATCAACTTTTGTATTGAAGTTGGATAATAACTAAGCATCCAACAAATGACTATGTAATTAGATATTATAACTCCATTAGTATGTGCATTGTACTCGAGCCATTGATTACCCTCACCCTCCATTAAGAAGGTTGTCAAAGTCCGTTGGTCCTCTAAGGCAATTTGAAATTTGAAAAAAATAATTGCTCCTATTCAACCACTCAGAAGGCTCCGATCCCTCATAATTAAGAAGTTTAATACTAAACAAAGTGTGCTAGGGCATGCACATCGTTACGAGATTGACAATCATCAAATCTTCCAAAACTCATAAGCTTGTGCTTAGAGTAGTTTTTTTTTTTTTTAAAACAAATCACGAGGTATTCTCATTCTTAAGATGAGATTAATCTTTGTCAAATGTAAAGTGAAACAGTTTTGTCTTAACGACAAAAAGTAACTTCAAAAATTAAATCTTAAATTTATGCCCAATGCTGAATCTACTTATAAGGTGGAGTAGGCAAGTGCCTACACAATATTTTAAAATTTTTAATATTATATACATAAAAAATAAAGGCCAGAGTGCCCACATAAAAAAAATTTAAAGTGTCCACATAGCAAAATTTTTTTATTGAGAAAGATGGAACAAAGAATGATTCAAGAGGTTAAGCAACTATTTTGTTGCATTTTGTTAAATCTTTGGAGTTTGTAATCACCTTGCATTTAATAAAAACTACATTAAGAGTT
This sequence comes from Dicorynia guianensis, assembly GCA_037013595.1. Classification (NCBI taxonomy): domain Eukaryota; kingdom Viridiplantae; phylum Streptophyta; class Magnoliopsida; order Fabales; family Fabaceae; genus Dicorynia; species Dicorynia guianensis. The sequence continues at coordinate 33,273,777 of JASUAB010000005.1, forward strand.
ACTAATGAATTGTTTAAAATCCCATAACAAAGTGATCATCAAAACATTACAAATACTATGTCATTAGTTAATGTCTCAAAAAATGATTACAATAAATGAGAGATGAAGGATGGAAAACTTTGCTTGATATAGTTTTATTATTTTGTGATAAAAATAAAATTTTATTTTTAAATATGGATGATTTATTTGTAACACAAGGATAATGAAGACGAATAGTTTAATAAATTTTAAATTTATATTACTTTCTAATTGAGTTATATTATCAAATAATTAATAGGCAATTTCAAGAATTAAATAATCATTTTAATGAGATAAAGGTTAAGCTACTTTTTTGTATGACATAATTAAATTTAAGAAACTTGTTTATTGCTTTCAATAAGAAAATGTTTTTACAATTGCTTAATTTAATCTAAATAACTTTTTTGCAATTGAAATTCTTTAACTTGGTAGTCAATTTAAAAATTATATTTTAAATGTGTAATCAAATAAAAAATTCTTAGAATTAAAAGAAATAGGTAATCTTTTTAAAAAATTAGTTGAGATAGAAATACATATTATATATCTATTAGTGCATTTACTTATCAAATTAGCATTGATCGTATTGATTATAACTACATCAGTTGAAAGAATTTTCTTTGTGAAATGGAATTCACAATCGTGTGGGAGATGAATGGTTGAAAGATTGTGTGGTCACTTATATAAAGAGTGACATCTTTAATAATATAGAGGATGAACAATAACAATTTCAAAATATGAAACCAGATATGTAACAATTATAAATATTATTTATTTATCTTCTTTATTTTATGGGATTCTAATTCAAAACTATATATTACTATGAAGCAATGGAAAAATTTGTTTGGTGATAGTTCTTACTAGTGTTCTTGCCAAAAAAAATATTTTACATTTACCATTACATATAACATACCTCACAGTGACTTTAAACACAGCCTGTTTTTACTAAGCCAACCCCTTAAGGTTTAGAGTAATTTTAATTTGGGTAACTTGCTAAAATTTCTATTGTAGGCCTCTCGCCTCAGCTTTTCATATTTAAGTTTCTGAATCTAGATCCCCTGCTACTAGGAACATCTTAGGAGAGAGATCAAAATGACTCCAGAGAGAAAAATATAGTCTTTAGAGAGTTATAAAATGAGAAAATAATAACTCTTATAACTAGATATCACTTTCTAATTTATAAAATATAATTAAAATAAAAATAAAAATAAAAATTTTAACAGCAAAAGATTAAAATCTAAGTTTATCCTTCTGAGCCATACTACTTCAATATCCATATATATTAATAGTGCTCTATTTATTAAAGCACACTTTTTAATCAATGGTTTAAAGGACTTACATTGTAATTATCAAAGGGTGTAATATGATGGATCTTAGGAAATACACAAAAAAGAAAAGCAAGAACTGATAGCTAGGGGCAAACAAGGCCATCTTGCATACAATAAAATGATGCGTGGTAAAATAAAATAAAGTGGAGTTGGGGAAGACACAATTGCTATATTAAATAAGGTAAGATACTGATAATATAATTATTTATTTGAGCCAACAGCGCTACTCTAAGGTCAAATCACACAAGGACCATAATAGACTTCAACAGGCATCCTACTTTGGACCCACAAAGCAATGCCCCACCCACATAGCTCATGTATGGATACCATGCCATGTGGCCAATTCAAGTGGGTCATTTCCCTTAACCATTTAGCTACCTACTGACTTCTTATTTGTCCATTAAACAAAGACATCTAGCAACATGACATGCAACTAAAATGTACCCCTAAAAGAGGTGCATTTCCTCTATTCACCCCCCTTATTCAGCCTTTTCCTCCTCACTCTTCTCAGCTGGTACTTCTTCTGGGCTTCCTTTTTCCTCACTCTTTTCTTGTGAGGCTTCTGCATCGACCTTCTCCTCACTTTTCTCAGCTTGAGCTTCCGTCACAACTGTCTCCTCGCTCTTTTTCTCGGCTGGGATTTCAGTGGTAGCTTTTTCCGCAACTTCGGCTTCAGCTACTTTCTCTTCTTCTTTCACAACCTCTTCTTTCTCCACCTCAGTCTCTGCAGGTTCTGCTGGTGCCTGAGCCTCAGAAGCACCAGCTTTTTCTTCGGTTTCCTCAGCGACTGGTGGATCAACTGCTTCATTCTTAGTTTCCTCTTCTGTCTTTTCATCCTTTGACTCTTCTTTCACGGGCACAACCTTGGTTTCTTCCTCTATGACCACCTCTTTAGTGCCAACTTCAAGTGAAGGCTCGCCTTCTGGAGCTGCAGTTTCATCTCCCTTTGGCTGCTCAGGGACAGGCTCTGACGCTTTTACTGTTGCAGTCTCAATTACCTCTTCTGTGGTGTTCTCCTGAACCACCAATGATACCTCAGTTGTCTCCTCAGAGAGAGCGGTCTTCGCTGATACAACCTGCTACATCCATTTATTTCAACAGTTATACACACACACACATCAGATGAAGAATCTAATGTGAGAAATTGAGACACTGCTAATTAGAAAGGGCTTTAGATCAAACTGAAATCAATTGAAAGAAGATACTCAGATTCATAGGGTTACCTCAACAGTGGCCATTTGTATCGCAACTTGTATACAACTCACGAAAATGTGGAAAGTTGAGTTAATTAAGAGAGGAGAAGTTTGCAAATATGCTATGGTTGTGATGAAAGCATAAGAGCATGGACAGTGGTTTATATAGACATGTAGAGGCCACAAGTTGATAGGAGGAGGGGGGTGCTGGGACCCAGATGAAGAATCTTGGGATTTGACACCATATTCACTGAATATTAGGGAATGAGCATGTTTGGCAATAATGGAGCAAAAGCATAGAGAAGAGCTTGTATTATTATTTAACAATGGTTTTTTACCTCTTCCAATAGGGAGGCGGAATAATGGAGGCTGATTCTTTTCATCTAAGCAATCATCTTTCGATGGTGTGCTCCTGTGCTTCGTGCAGTCGGAAATGTGTGGGTCATCACTTACCAATTTACCATCATTCAGTCATGTTCCAGTGACATAAATTTTGCATATTATAATGGTAAAAATTAAATTTAAAAACATAAAGTGCTGTCACTACTAATGGTTGCTATCAAATTTCTATCACCCAGCAAACTTTTTCCCTTTTTTTTTTCTTTTTGAAACTATGATGACAGATTAAAAAAATTGTATTCCTATTTAGGCTGTAAATTACAGAATTAAATAACGACTTTAAGTTTCACGCAAGTACTATAATTAATGTTTTTCTATTTTTGAAGTTTGCTCTTCTGCTTTATAATATTCTATTTTTTTTTTCATTTAAACTCTTGGCTTTTTTAGATATGTCATAATAAATCTAACCTAAAATTTGACACATTAAATTGCTTGTATTAATTATTAACCTAATGCATATTTTTCATGAAGATAATTGAAGTGTACTTGTTAAAAATGGACAAAATTGTGCGATGGCACAACCCACACTCTTCTCACATATATATATTTAGAGATAATTAGGTCATACATAACTATCACTCCTCCAAAATAGCACAAGTGTAATCCACTGATTTTTGAATAGCTATGCAAAATTAAGGGATCCGGATCCCCTAAGTGAAAGTTGGATACAACACTAAGAAGCTCAAATTTCTTAATTTTTTTAAAGAAATTAGGGTGTGTAGTAAGAGAGAAAAAGATAGTAAAAAAAAAGTGAGAGCTATATATTAAATTATAAAAAAGATAAAAAATATTAAAATTAGTAAAAAAGAAAGTCAAAAAATCTAAATCTAAAATTAAGATAAAAAAGTTAATGAAAAAACAAAGTATGATCTACAACTTAAATAGTTGTGTAAAATAGAGAGATAAGAAAAAGTCATCAAAATTAAAAAGTAAAAAAGTTAAGAAATTTAATTTTGTAATATTAATACTTAAGCAAATTCAATTCTTCTATTCTTACAAATTAAAATTTATAAAAATTTTACTTAACAAAATTTAAATAATAAATTTATCAAATATCAGAGTTCAAATTATAAAGCTTAATATAGTTAACGTCCTATAATCAAATTTATAAAATGTTTAAGAGTAAAATTTTGTGAGTTTTTTTTCCAAGCCAATAATTATTGTCGAATAAGACACCAATTAATAATTGTGTGCATATTTTTATCCTAAATTCTATAAAAAAAAGTAATTAGTAATCAATTTCTATTTTGTTTCTTTAATTATCTTATTTTATTTATACTTAAAAGGATTTTTTTTAAAAAAGAAAAAGATCACTCCGTCCATCTATCGCTCAACGTATTGCTTCGGCGAATAAATAATGCAGCAATATTTTTCTTGGATCCCAAACAGCGGACAGAAGGCTTCGTACGCTAGCAGGCACCGGATGATGCCTCCAGATCCGAGTTGTGCCATGATGCCTGCTCTGTCTTCGCACGGCCTTTTGAACCCAAACAAAAACAAACCGTCGCTCAGTTTAGCGCTCCACATTCTTAACCCGTTCTCCATCTTACGCTGTAAAGTTGCCCCCAAAAGACGTTTCAGGTGCTGGCCGGCGCTGGAGATGGCCCACGAGAGTGGATCTGACGGAGCCGTCTTGCGCTTCCTTCCAATATAAGGTCGACATGTGGAAAGCATTAGCCGACCACGTGGCCGTTTGTGACCAGACTTTCTTTGATGTGACGAGGTCTGCTTAATTATTATATACACCGACAAATGACAAAATGGATGAATCATCCCACCGTTGAACATGTAGGAGTTGGTGCCTTTTGTATGCTAATGGTAAAAATCAATTTTATAATGATTTCTCAAATGATATTTGCATTTTTTGAATCCGACAAATATCTAATGTAGTGTCGTATGAGTAAGTATTTATTTATCAAATCAGTTATAATGATAATTTTTTGCAGAGTTTAGTTGTTATGACAACTCTTTTTTCTTAGTAGCATATTGGCTATTTTTTCTTTGAAAGATAAAATTAATTTCAATTATGAAACTATAAAATGGTTTATTTTCTTTTATTAAAAATAATTTTAAAATTAAATCTTAAATATATAATTTATTATAAAATAAGTTAAAATACAAACAGTTATTATTGTAACCATTAATGGACAACTATTTTTTTAACTTTTGCATCTATGGGATAAGAACTTTTTTTTTTTTTTTATATGGGAAAATGATAGAGAACAAGAAAAAAAAGAAGTCAGAGAGAATACTTGTTTTTTCTTTTATAAAACTCTTTTTAAATTTGGGATAAAATGGATACAAATTTTTGTTAGAACTCAAATTAACACTTACCATCTCAAACCAAAATGAGCTTGTTGAAGCTCATTTTTCTCTCTGTCGATTCACTTTTGCATGCAAGTCTTTTGAATACCGTTTATTCTGGCAAGCAATTTTTTTTCAGCTTTCTAATATGGCCGAAAACATAACGATTCTTGGCCTTCAGTTTGTCTTTCAATCTGGCCAAGTTGGGCAAAATATGCTCCACGTTACCCCAGTTTTGTTCTAGAGTCGGGAAACTTTGGGTGAAGGAACCATGCGGCCTCAAACCTGAAAGGCCTGCCATACTTGGGACAGGTATTAGAAACAAAATCAATTAAAATTGGGTGGTGGTCTGAATACACTCTGAAAAGAATTCTAAATCAATCAAGGAATAGGATGGAGGCATTACAAAATCAAACAAAATTGTAAAACTGGTGGCATCACAAGACCTTAAGAGTACTGTTCACTGCTACTTTGAAACAGGTCATGGAATGGCCCAACGCACATGTGTTGCGAGACATTCAATCTTTGTGTCATGGTTCCCAGCATGGTACTGCATGTGGCTAAACCCAAGCTTTTAATTTGTTTTTATGACTATAAAACACTTTACAACTTTTGGTGTTAAAGTATAAATATATATCACAATGCAAATGTGCACCATGTTCTTCAAATGTTTTGAGGACAAGACTCCTCAAATAAAAAAAAGGAACAAATAATTAAGTGATTAAATTTAACATTAAATGAATTAATAAGATGTCAGTATAGTGATAATTAATTATATCTTAAAAAATTTTAAAATAATTCATTCATATAAATTAATTTTATAATCATTTTTATTAAAAAAAATTTCTTTTACAGTTCTCATTCCAAAATAAATTAATCTTTTACCCAAAAATCTCAAAAACAATACAATATTGAATGAAGGACAAAAATCATTCCATGTATAAAAGATCACAAGTCATTGGAATCAACTGAGAAACTATACAGAAACAGTCCTAATGATTTATTATCAACAAATATTAAAAGAAATCAATCATGAAGTTTATTTAATCAATTAAAGAAATTGAATGGAATTGAGACAATTTTTTTGGGTGGCACTTGAGGTAATTTTATTTTGATGGATGAGATTAATCTTGTTTGAGACATAAAGTTATATTTCGATATAACCTCTTCTATAAAAAACAAATTCAACATAATCCTAAGTAAAATGAAAACTTTAAATCAAACATGAATTAATTCATCAATAAAGAAATAATCTAGTTACTTGGGAATGTGGAAACCTTTCATGTACCACGTTCTTGAAAAATGGTTGCTTAACTTTTAAATATTGTAATATTTCTCAAGTGTGGCTTCGCGAACCACCTGGGACTATTTCAAACTTGCTGGGCGCGTGCTTGGTCTCTCATTGAATTTCAACTGTCAAATTTGAGAGAAAAATTAAAATATGATAGAATAACAATTCTTTTTGGAAAAAGATCTACTAAAGTTTAGGGTTGATTTTATAGTAAAGTGGGTGATAATCATAACCGTGATCAAATAAATTTCTAAATAATTTGCTCATTTAATTTTTTATTTTATTTATATTTTGTCATGTAAAATGCATCTGCAATTTAAATAAATTAGTTCTTTTTAGAAGAATAATTGATATTACACCAAACATTTATTAAAAAAGTAAATGCAACATATTTATAAAATAAAATTTAATTTTTCATTAAAATTACAATATAATAGCTACAAATATCATAATAATACAAATAAATTTGTATTTTTATATCTTACTTCAAGAATATGTCCATAAATGATATTGATCTCTGAACATTTGACAATGAAATTATATAAAAAATACAATATTAAGAAAATATATGTATAAGAATTAAAGTAATTGAAAGACCAAACTAATTATCTACAATGCTGTCAGTCTGGGCATGCAGAATGCTAACAATGAATTCATTCCGTAATTAAAGCCTCAACTGAAATGGGAAAGGTAATTACTCATTTAACTGTTGCCAAATATGTAACATGCAATGACCGTATTAGAATATTTTTTGTTGGAAAGAATTTATTATTAAATAATTTTTATTTCATAAAAAAATGAGGTTAAACTTGAGATAATATCAATGGATTGAAATTTTTTAAAATAAGTAATATATTGTATAGTATAAACTATAAATAAATAATTACTAATAAAATATTAATGATATAAATTATATTAAATTTATAAATTAATATTTATTTATAATTTATAATAATAATTAGTATTATTTTTTTAATAAATAATTATTCACTCTTATTTTATAGAATAAAATACATCTTTGACCTTAAAATGTCCAAATCTATGACCCACGCCACTAAAGGTGCCCAATACACATCATGCCGGCTTTGACAAAATTGCCAAAAACGCAAAGGGTCTACACATCTAGCTAAACAACTTAAAGCTAAAGCACACCATCTTCACCAAACACAAGAAGAGAACAGCACCAATAATATTGTGCAGCTTCCCTGAGCATCCTTAGAAGCACTCTACTATTCCTTAGAAAAGACAGCTATCAGTTCACAAATGAAAAGATAAACTTTGCTAAGTAATAGTGAGTGTAAAGTTAATGTAGGTTTTCATCAAATTGTGATGTTCATGTTATAAACACTTGGGCTTGCATCTGTATAGAAGAAGAGTCATGCTATTTTGACAAATAGAATTATATAAAATTTTTATTTAAAAATTTTAAACTATTAAATTTATAAAATTTTATATATTAAATTATAAAATTTATAAAATCAAACAATTCACAAGCAAACTGTAGAATTTACAAAATCAAATAATTTACAGGCCATTTATGAAAATTTAGTACTAGGTGGAATATTTTTATGCATAGAGGAATATATATTTACAAATTTTAAATTTTATTGAGGGAAACTAATATAACAGAATTAAATAATAAGGATATATCAGAGGCCCCCACTAGCGTTAAGTCAATGCCAGCGCTTCTTTTTCTCCCTCTTCAGTCTGATAGTAGAACTGTAGAAGGGAGCTTTCATTTCAGCTTTGAGAAAATTGAATTGGGCACTAGGTAGTCCAACCCAAAGCAAACGCCAATGGTTTCCAAAATAGATCCAAATGAAGCTCTTCAATTTCTGTCTCTCGTTTAGTTATGGCTAAAAAAACGAGCTTCTTTCTTTTTCTTTCTTTTATTCTTTTATTATAATTTCCCGAATGTGTACGCCTTTGTCAATGTCAGCACCTTAACAAACATTTCGGATCACCACATGACCTTTTCCCATTCCTCTCAACAACTTCCCTCCAAAATTGCCCATCTTTTTCTCTCTCCTTCCGAGATTTTGAACTACCCACCACAGAAAAGCTAGGAGTCAAATTAACAAATTTTCCTTTGTCTTCTTTTGCTTTTTGCTTGCGGGTATTCGTCTTTCATCTTTGTTGGGTTTTCTCAATCACAGACTGTTATTGCTTTTCCCCTTTTACAAGTCCCTTCAGAAGATTTTCCCCCCCACCCCCATTTCAATTTCGCCTCAATTTGTTTTGTGGGTTTTCCCTGTTTTGGTGCAATAGGTCATTTTTATTCCCTGAGGCTGTTAATGACTTAACCTCTTTCGTTGTTGGAGCTGTTTCAAGTTCCAAGAAGATGGGGTTGGATGGAGAAAAAGAAACTGGAGAAACTAGTGAGGCATTGGAACATGAAGAGCATTCGAAAAGTGAAGGGGAGAACTTGAGCAGACAGGTGAGTGAGTCTTCTATCTATGCGACTGATCATGAGGACGATGATGAAGACGGTGCCAAGTTAGAGCTGGGTCCTCAGTGCACTCTTAAAGAACACCTCGAGAAAGACAAGGTTTTGTACCTCCTGGAATTTAGCATTTAACAATTTTCTTTGCTAATGAACATTGTTTCTTTATACCTTCTTATTCTGTTCTGGTGCTGTCTTTTGAGAATAAAGGATGATGAGAGTCTAAGGAGATGGAAGGAACAACTTCTTGGGAGTGTTGATATTAACAACGTGGGAGGTATTCATTTATCTTGCTTGCTAATTGCATTGTTCACATTTTTTAACAGATCTTTTGTAGTAAAAAAACAAAATAAAAAATTTCTCTGCTATTGCTTTTTTTTCAATATATTACATTGGCGGTCACTTGTACAACTAATGACTCAACTCAAGAAGATAACAATGAAGATCAATGTAATGTACATTGGCGCTTTCCCTTTCTTGTTAGTGTAATATTACATAATACTTTCAAAGTAGCCCATGAAAACTTAAAAAGTTTGTTGTAAATTCTCTAGACCCTGATGTTACTCTACTTTGCCATTCGAAATGTAATTTTGAAAATTCAAATGTTTAGGGTTCATCTGTGTTTTATATAGCAAGGTACTTTGGTGACAACCCTTAGTTACTGGACATTTATATCAGGCGTATTGCATTGGTGGTTGTGTTCTTTCTATCTATCTCTAAAAATTTTATTGATTGGAGGTGGTAGATCTATCGATTCTGTTAGAATTGGTCATTGTTGTACTTAGGCAAAAAAAGAGGGACGACTGATCTTTATTGTAATTTTAATTCTGATTACATAAAGTTAACCTTTTTAGATTTTAACATTGGTATGATGCGTATGTTCTTTGAAAAACATCTCGCTATGCTAATAATAATTATCTTGGAAGCCCCTGCTGTGTGCAGTTTGACAAAATTTACAATTTACTTGAACCGGAAATGTCCACTTCTGATATAAGAATGATGTTATATTTTGGGCTTCGCGTCACTACTTCCTGGACTCTATTTATGAAAGCCCTTTGATGCTTAGTAATACCTATGGTAGAATTTACTAGTACTATCAATAGAAAGGGGGAAGGGGAAACTAAATCAAGCATACTTTTTGTTTTTTCTCCTCATGTTCTAAAAATTGTAGCATGTTATCTAAAACAACCCAATATTTTCTGTGTTTTACTGCAGTAGAATGAAAACCCCTGTGACCATCTAGAAATAGTGTTGCTTTTAAGTTTTTATTTTCTTTCATGTCTTACAGTGGACTGTCTGGTATAGTCTCTGAACTTATGCTAGTTGTTTGCTGCAGCTTGTCTGTTGGTCCCCTTTTTATTAATGAAAATTCATTTATACAAAGAAGTGTCTATTTGTGATGTATTTATTGATTATTCTTATTTCTATCTGTGTTTATTAACTTGGTTCTAATCTGTTAGTACAGAAACTCTTGAACCTGGTGTGAAAATTTTTAGTCTGTCAATTGTCTCTCCTGGTAGAGATGACATTGTACTTCCTATTCCTGAAGATGGAAAGCCAAAAGGGTTATGGTTTACTTTAAAAGAAGGTAGTAATTACCGTTTGAAATTTTCCTTCGAAGTGAGCAATAATATTGTGTCTGGCTTGAAGTACATCAATACCGTCTGGAAGACTGGTGTCAAGGGTGAGTCTTGCCTTTTAATTCTTTCCATGCATATAATATACAAACCCTGAGGCATTCTCTTACAATGACTCATTTCAGTGGACAGCTCAAAAGAGATGCTTGGAACTTTCAGCCCCCAGCAAGAGCCTTACACGCATGAGATGCCAGAAGAAACCACACCTTCTGGGATGTTTGCAAGAGGATCATATAGTGCAAGATCAAAGGTAAAAATACAACTAAACTTTTGAATTTGATTGTAGGATTATAAGTTCCATGTAGGCATGAATGTTTCTTCTAATATGACTGCTAAATTAGTTAGGTAATATTCCTGTTTATGACTTCTAAATCAGTTAGGCAATCACTTGTTGTCCATGGTGTCTGGATTAGTTGTTTAAGGTTACATTGATGGAACTGTGCTTGGTAGAGTGATTAGCTTGTTTTAGATGTTGGCTTAAATTTATACGTTTCTCCCTTGAACTACCTTTGTGTTTGGTGAATTTTAAGAATACCGCTTTCTGGTGCTGTTACTCTTTAATTGAAAGGGATTTGTTTATATCTCAGAAAGGCCTATATTAAATTGAATAATTTCATGATCAATTTGTAAAACACATGCAACTTCTGACTTTAACATTGGATCGTGTAAATTCCCACAAGTTTTTCACCCTCGTTACTGTAGCTGAAGCACCAAGGCTATACTTCTATGGGTTGCCTCCTCCTTTTTCAAATTTCTATATCTTATCCCATGTCTGTCTGATTATCTCTATTTTAAAATTCTGTGGTGAACATTCTAAGCTAACCTTGAAGCTGTGTCATCTAGTCTAGTTGCTTCCAACTAATATTCAATTGGACAGTTGGCACTGTTTCTATAACCTTTTTTATGCGGTCATTGACATTTTGTATAATAATGAATCACACTTTTCAGCTGTTTCAGTTTTGTAATATTTTTCATCAACCTATCATTTCTTGCTAGCATATGTTCTTTACTAGCCAAGTCGTCATTCAGTTATGGAGATATTTTTCTAATTAGATATTCATGCTATATTCCAAATATTCAAGGCACCTATTAATTCTTTCATGTTTAATTTAACTTATCTATTTCAGCACTAGAGAAATGGGATAAAAAGAATTGTTATTATCCTTTATCTAATATATAAATTTGTCTGACTCCTGTCTATAATCTGTTCTTTTGTGAGCTACCTTGTGCAAGGATTATAGCATCTGGTGAAGCGTTTATTTTTAATATGATTGGTACTTATTTGTACTCCGTTCAGCCTTCTGAGTTGTATGAAAGAGATTTGTGAGTTGTAAATTTGAAGTGCTGGTATTTACATGTGAAAAGTTTACACAATATACCATTAGTAGTTACAGTCGCTAATTGATTTAGTTAGTATCTGTAAATGCTAATAGTATCACGGGCATACTTTGTGCATTCACCTTTATCCTAAAATCTGAAGCACTGCAGCCTGACTGACATATTGACCTGCTGCCAAGAATAAAATATTGACAGTTGTCCCTCTATCTCTGTTATTGTTGCATATTACTGATACAGTCGTTAACTATTGTGTTTTTTTCTTTTTCTTTTTTGCAGTTTATTGATGATGATAACCATTGCTACTTGGAGATCAACTATACTTTTGATATTCGGAAGGATTGGGCTTGAACATAGTTGGAGAACTTCCCAATCTGCAATATTAACTCCCCCTCGTTTAATTGTTATTTATTTCGTCTATTTGATTGATTTAAGAAGTTCAGATACCTTAGGTACTAAATTTTGGCTTGTACTCAATTTTCTTGATAATTTTGACTAAGAGAGAGGGGATTCTTTGATAATCGTCTAATAAAAGTGCCTGGCATATCGCTCTATGACTCTTCTAGCTCCACTACCTATTTCAATCTAAACCTGGAGACCTGGTAATCTTTTCTTCTTTCATGCTGCCTTCAGCTGTAATTTGTCAAGCAAGGCGGATGGGGTTTAAGCATAGAAGTGAAATCTAAGATAGATGCCTGACGCCTTTGTTTGAATGAGAATCCTTCTCTTTTCTTTAGATGCTGGTTGCTGTGGTCAGCTGATTGTGGCCTCTTGCCTCTTTTGGTGATCTAATGCCTAATGGCTTTTCTTGTTGCGTCTTCAATTTTCAGGTTCTTTACTATGTTTAATGTATTTGGTGAAGGTTTCAACAGTATTATTCATGATTCTACTATGAGTAGTTAAGCTTCCTTTGTGCTAAGTTACGCTAACCTTGAGATTGGTTAAAACTGCACCGTCCTCCTCTCGTTTCAGAAACTGCACTAATCTCTTATCATTTTGTATCTTCGCGGAAGGCTGTCCAGAGGGTACATGTGTGTTGTAAAACTGAAAAAATATTAGCGCTGATGATGTAAGACTTGATTTTGTTATTTTAATAAATAAAATTTCATTAAATATTCATTTAAAATGTTATATTATTAAATTTATTAAATTTGATAAATTAATTTTGTGAGGCTTAAAATGTTATAAACCCAAATAGTTTTTTATTAAAGTTTAGTTCCTCCAGTAGAACTGTTTACTGTAAGATTTCGTAAGACCTAATTTCAAATTGGATTCTTAAGAAAGGATGTTGATTGACCCTCTTCCAAAAGTTCATTCGGTAATGGTACTTCAACATCCATTTTTTGAACAATCTTGCACCATATTCCCAGAACTTATGTACAAGGAGCCAATCCCTGTGCAGGGACGGCTACTAATACAGATGATGTTGTTGTATATATAAAATGAAAAATATAAAATGATGTCAATTTAGAGTCCAAATAATATAAATGAGAAGGGGAAATTTCCAATGACAACTGCCACTTTTGTCAGAATTAATGGAAGAAAGCAGCCAGTAATTGAGCCGAAATTGAAAGTAGAAGTTTTGAGATGAGGTGATTTACCAACATACCATTGAGAACCCCATTGTTCTTCAAATCAAAACTAAATTTGAAACCCATTTTCGTGTTTGAATTAAATCTTTAAGCTTTTGTTCCCACACCAGTTTGAAAACACATTATGTGTATAGATCATTTGATTTTTATAGTTTAAGTGACTTCACTTAAAATTTATGTGAATTGAATCAAAATTAAATGTGGTCATATATGCAAACCAAGTGTCCTAACAAAGTGTTGGCTTAATATAAACTAATAATATTTGAAAAGAACTTTATGTGGATGTATCTAGTTTTGAGTCTTAAAAAATTATTTGTTAGAAAAAAAAAATTCAGCCCATCACTTTATTTTTTGAAAAAATATTAATTTTATATCTAATAATAATATAAAAATATTTCATAGCCATATTTGCAAAATACAAAAATTAGAATGCTATATTATTACTTCTTTTTAGAAGCACTTTGTTCAGCCAAGCAATATCATATGCATTATTGCAACGCTAATTTGGTGGCCAAACATTAGGAAGTGGTACATTTGGGGCATATTTTAAAGTATTAAAACATTGGGTACATGTAATGAGAAAGCACACACCATATTATTTCTCATATTGCAACTTTAAAAAAGAAAAAACAAATGAAACACAGACAGAAATACTAAAAGATAAGCTGGTTATGAGATTGTGATATGATAAACCAAAAATAGGACGCCTAAAAGAATAGAATATTTTATGAATTTTAAAATTTTATTTTAAATATTTTTGTGGCTTCTTCTCTCCGTCTCCAATGTCAGCATCAAGGTGTCATCTTCTTCAAAGAAAGGACGCGTAAAAGAGTAGAAGACTCGCCAAATCCATTGAAAAATAGAATCAGCTTGAGAGTGCAATTTGAGCTACTACTCACATTGACAACCATCGCCCATCTTCTCGTTCCTTCAAATGCTCACTCCAGCATCTCCCTAGACATGGACACTTGTTGACCACTCCCTTTTTCTTCCTCTTCAATTCAGCAAATGCAAGCCCCCATTTTCAAACCTTCCTTCCCTTTTGTCTTTTCCTTCAGATTTCTGCCTCTCTTTCAATAGAATACCATAACTTTTGCTTTAATTTCACGAAGCAAATTTTACAAGCAGGGAACAGTAAAACCTTGCCACAACAGCTGCGGTGAATATGAAGCTCCTAACAACTCCCCTTTCGTTTGCTACCATTTGGGAACATGTGCATTTTTTTATATTAAATAAAAGTATTGGGTTACTGACATAAGTTAATTTAAGTTATATGAGTTAGATATCTTTCATAATTTATCTTAAATTTAATATATAAAAAAATTTATTTACTTCAATATTCTTATTATCTTAAAGTAATTAATTTTTATCTATTAAATAAAAAATACTCTAAAAGAAAAAAAAAAAACACTAAATTAACCAGGGTCATGTGCTGGACATCTTGGTTTGATCATTAAGGCCGTTGACATTGCCATTGCACCTTGCACCTAGCTTTGCTACCAGACAAATGCCATTTAAGTCGATAGGTGAATATAATTATGTGGTAGTTAATGTCAGCACTTAATTAGTTTGATTAGACTGTTTGTATGACACGAAAATTATAACATCTTTGGTTGATTTGACTCAAGGTACCCATAAACTTCACATGCTTGCCGCTACCTAAACTAACTGTCCTCCATTAACAAAATTTAGGCAGTGTCTTCAACATCACTGATCAAAGCTAAATTGAGATGATTAAATAAATTTGGTGGGTGTTTCTTCGGCAACACAAGAAAAACGGGGTAAAAATAAGAATGTTTCAATAAAAAAATCTACAAATGTGCAAGACAAGACACAAGATGCAGTGTCTTCAAAGTTAAAATCATGGCTTTTAAGCCGAAATAGTGCAATAATATCTAGATATAACCTTTACGATAGAAGTATCAAAATAAAATAGGCTCATTAAATTAATTTATTTAGGTTAGATTTATAATTTTATGACCTCTTTATAAGTCAGTTTTGTATTTTGTTTAGCCTTAATTTGTTAATCAAGATGAGTTGAGGCAAGTGACCGACATAAGTAAATATAAAAATATATTAGTTCAATAAGTTAACTCATCATCATATTCTGTTTAAAAAAATGAGTTTAGTAATATTTTTATGATTATTTAACTAACAATTTATTTTTTTTCACTGTTTTGAAATTTCTTTTGCATGTTTTTTGTTTATAATTAATGGTACACATATAATTAATGTTTATATTTATTCGTTTATATATATAAACCTAGGATATCATTTATTTTTTTGTCATAAGAAACAGGGGACTGAACATATTACACTGCATACAGATATAGTGTCGGCGAATATACACCAAAATGGTGTCGTTCGAGCCCCGAACCAATCTGTGTCATGTCCGCGCATGAAACGACGGAAGATAAGCCCGTAGTTTTGTACGAATGTTGTGGCCATTAATGATTTCACGAATGGCATGAGCTTCTTGTGGGGCCAGCAACTATCGCGACAGCCATCCACCGTCCAAATGCGCGATATTTTGGAACGATTGGGCGTTTCGTACCACGAGTCACGACACAGTAGGACCCACCGCGGAGTTTTGCGCCATTGAAATTATGTTTGCTTTGTTAGGTCATGAACGGATGTACGAGGATAAGTCAAAAAACAGTAATATGAAAATATATATAAAATTAAAAAAAATAAAACAAAAATAAAATTTGTTTATTAAATTACAAAAAAATCAAAATTAAAAAGTAAAAAGTTAAAAAATTTAAATCTATAGATAAGTCTGTGTTACATCTCATGAACAGTAAAACTTTTGATAGCATTAGCCTTACTCATTATCTATATAAGTGTTTACTTAATATAAAAATTGGTGACTTATAATGAATAATTAGTTATATTTTAAATTTATTTTAATGTATATTTATTTTCAAGCAAAATAAAATTAAAAGGTGAACTAATTGGTATCAAAATAAAAAGAAAAGAAAAATAAAAGAACAACAATTTAGCAATGAATATATAATTTATATATTATTTTTCTTTCTTACAATCATTTAATTATCCCTTTGAAGACTCAATTAGGATAATTTACATGCCCATATTGATTTCACTTTATTAATGATTTTTATTTCATGATTGAAGCAAGGTACGCAGGCTCAAAACTTAGCTAATAAGAAAAGAAGAGAAGGCATGAAAAAGTGGACCTGATCATTAATTCAAAAGAAAATGTTAGTTTGAAGATACATTATATATCATCCTAACTTTTTGAGACTTTATAATTGTAAATTTAGAAATATTCCAAATTTAAATGTGTTATTAGACTAAAATTATTTTATCTGCTTATTATATTTGCTAGAAATATTAAGTATTTTTTAATATCATATCAAATATAAGAAATAAAGCAGTGGATGCTATTGCTTGATATATGGGACCGAGCTCGAATGTTGTCAGGGTTGACGTGGAATTCCCTAAGGCTGTTCAAGCGATTCTGACAGAAGGTAGCAGAGGGCTGCGATTTTGAGTAGCAATTAGGTTTTTCTTTTATCCATTGTACCAAAAAAAAAAAAAAGAATTTTACTTATCCTTATATTTTATAGGTGGTTATCCAGATGCCTCTCGATCATATATGACAAACCAAACAATTACATGATATTATGTCAAATTGAATGTTTTTCAAGCTTCGTCATATTATATGTACAGAGAAAAAAAATTGAAGGACAATGAATTAGAAATATAAAAATATAAAAGTATATATAAATTATATATAAATATATCATTATCGTATAAAATATTAATGATAGGGATTAGTATTAGCAACGAGATAATATATTGCCAGAAAAGAAATGAGAGACGATAATGGGTGGGGTAGAGTGCAAGGTTGGCCTCTCAAGGAAGGTAAAGAAGTCTAGCTGAAATTGATATAGAAAGCCCACCATACAGGCTTGCACAGTCTCCTTTTTCTAGAGGAAAGTGTTTCTTTTAATGTATATTTTGTCTCACGGAAGAACCACCCGCAAGAAGTTACGAGGAGCTCAGTGGCATAGGCATCCACCTCCACTTTATATCTCTTCACCTCCAGCCTCCAGCCGGTACCATCCCCTCTACATTACATCCTTTTCCTCCTCTTTACCTCTAATCTAGCTTTATATACACTGGCTGCATTGTGTTCCTTCACCCTTCACATTCTCCATTTCTCTCTGAATTCCTCTTGTTCAGGTCAGTGCCTATCAATTCCCTCATTGCTTGTCATACGTGCCATTTTTGTTTAAATTTCTTTCTTTTTTTTGTGCGTGTGTGTATGTGCTAGAGTTTTTTTTATCAGCATATCTTACCTAGATCTGTCTCTTTTCTGGGGTTGATGTGCATTTTGGAACTGTGTACTTGACTGGCCTTTACTGATTGCTACTGTTGGTTTGACTTGGAAGACCGAGAAACTTTCTGGGAAAATTAACCAGTAATTATTTCTCTCTCTGGATTCGGTTAGGCACGATGGGGATTTGGATTAAATAAGAAAGAATCATTCTTTTTGGCTCCGATCTAAAATTTGGACTTCAGGGGCTTAAGAGAGTGAAGCAAATGGATGACATTTTGACGTGCTTTTAGATTTGTATTGAGTTTTGGCAATGTTTACGTCTTGCTCTGATCTGCAGTTGCATCTCCTTGCTTCGGTTCATTTTGCACTCTCAGATCTGTTAGGCAAATCAATCTAAAAAAAGCTCAGCAGAAAATGAACAAATCCTTCATACGGTCTCTATTTTGTTAATTTCTTAATATTCCCTGTTCTCAGTTAGCTCTTTTAAGATCTGCTTTCAGTCACTTTGTTAGTCTCTTTAGATATGAGTAAAATGGACTACAAATTTCCTGTTTTTAAGTAAAGAATGGCATTAGTAATTTAAAACAATGAGAAGGATTTGCCATGTTTTTGAGGATTTACTCTGAGACTGAGGTGAATTGGGGTTACATGTAGTTAATTCTGGCATTATTGAACATTTTGTTAATTGTATTTTTTTTTTTTTTTGTTTAGATCTTGACATACTTGAGCTCTTTCCTTACAGGAATTTGGAGAGACTGATTGTATTGTAAGGTAGGGTAAACTTGCAGACAGGGAAAATATGGAAGTTTCCAAGGCTTTCATATTTAGCACTACTCTGCTACTTCTGTGTTCGTCAGCGTTGGCCAAAACTGCTAGCCCTCCATCACTGAGCCCAACTCCAGCACCAGCCCCAGCACCGGATTTTGTAAACTTAACTGATTTGTTCACTGTTGCTGGTCCATTCCACACCTTCCTTGGCTACCTTCAATCCACCAAAGTGATTGATACCTTCCAAAACCAAGCCAACAACACTGAAGAAGGAATTACCATCTTTGTACCAAAAGACAGTGCCTTCTCATCTCTAAAGAAGCCTTCTCTAGCCAAACTCACTGATGATCAGCTAAAGCAAGTTATACTTTTCCATGCGCTGCCACATTTCTATGCTCTAGCTGACTTCAAGAATCTGAGCCAAACTAGCTCCACTCCTACATTTGCCGGTGGGGATTACTCTTTAAATTTCACGGATGAGTCTGGCACTGTGCACATTAGTTCAGGATGGTCAAAGACAAAGGTGACCAGTGCTGTCCATGCCACAGATCCTGTTGCAGTATATCAAGTTGATAAGGTCCTGCTTCCTGAGGCAATTTTTGGCACCGATATTCCTCCGACCCCTGCTCCTGCACCAGCTCCTGAAGTAGCCCCAGCTGCTGATTCTCCAACCGAACGAAGTGCAGAGAGCAAGTCTACTTCTCCATCATCTTCACCTGATGGGTCCTCTTCTTACAGGATCACCAGCTTGGGAAATTGGTGCAACTTTGTTTTGGCAATTTCTGGTGTGCTGGTGTTGTTCTTGTGAGAGGGGAACTCACTGAATCTTTAATTTAGACTTATGTTTATATATTTGGGTTTGGTGCGATTTGCGGTGATTTGAATCCATTTTTTTGTGAACGTGTTCGTTATTCAATTAATCTATGTATGAGAATATGATGTCTGTGATCACTGAGACATCGTTCCCGTTTTATATAGGTTCTTATTTTTAAGTTTTCATAGGACATTTGAGAGGAAAAGTCTGTTGTATAATAATTCGCACTTATTTGTTGTAATAATCTTCACAATAGAAGAGAACAAATATTAGATAAGGATTTGTAATTTAATTTATAAGTTTATTAAAATTTATAATTTAAATTTTGTTAAGAAAAAATTATATAAAAATAAATATGTAAAAGTAACATATACTCTTCTTATTACATAAAGCAAAATCAAAATATTTTAAATTTTATGAAATTTTTTAACTTCTTTGTAAATTTTGTAAAATTTTAAAATAAAAAGTAAATATTATAAAATAATAATATATATACATATTATTTTTACAAATTATATATATTCTTATATTTTTATTCATTTTTCTCTCCCCTCATAAAATTTTTTATTTCGGGGAAACGCCCATAGATTCAACATTTTCCAATATGCCTTTTAACCTGTTCACTGTGATCTACAGTGAAATTTGAAATGAAAGAAGTTGGGCTTTAAAAGTGGGCTTGTGGACCCGTAAATTGAGTCCACAATGGGAATGATGGAAGTTGGGCTTTGAAAGTGGGCTTGTCCAATTGTTTGTAAATAATTTTCTTCGTGAAGGTTTAAACATTCGATAAATTTTATTAATGTATTTTGAAAGGATTTAAATTTTTTAAAATGAAGAGTATATTTTATTAAATAATTATTAATTAAAAAATTAATATTAATAATTATTATAAAATATAAATAAATAAATAATAATTTATAAAATTAAGATGATTTATGTTATTAAATTATTTATTAATAATTATTTATTTATATTTTAGACTTTAAAATTTATTGTCTATTTTAAAAAATCTAAATGTTATTTTGAGCCAAAAGTAAGATTTCCATCAGATATTTTTCTTGCTTCGGATCTCTTCGATCTCTAAAATCAATGCGCCAGGTTCCAGCTCAACATCGTCACAAAAAAATGTCAAATAAGTTGTTGGAATCAGAGCTATCCAACAATACTGAAATTGATAACCTTGCACTGAGCACAAAAACCTCAAATTCCAGTCTGATTCTTCGGCCAGAGGTCATTCAAGAGCCTCTTCAAACTAAACTAGCTGAATATCTTAACATGCCATTGGAGTCTATGTGCCTTGAGGCCAACGCTATGGGCAATGTAGAGAGGATTGTTCACTGCTTGTGAAGGGTTACAATTGATGCAATCCAAAAGAATAACCTCAAAGACTTGACGTGCCGATTGGAGGTTTTCAAAAAATGTGCCTCACAAGCCATGAGCACTGTGCAATCAAGCTGGCGGCTCAAATCCAATTATGACAATCAAACTATGGAGGTCAAGCACAAATTTGAGACTTCATAGAATTTGTCTTGCGAACATCATGAATTTAAAGACTTGTTTGCTTCCATTTGATTAGGTGAATGTTCAGGCATCGCTGCCGAAGTTAGAAATCAATTTTTTTTTTTATTATATCTGAAATATCATCTAAAATTGATAAATGATCACAGTAATCAAGGCAAATAGGAAATTTAGCAGCAAAGATATATGGGCACATACAGAAAGAACAGTAGAACCCAATAATCATTATTAAGCCAAATTGCTTTCTGAATGAACTAGTAAGAATTGAAAGATTATTTATGTAGACAGAGTCCAATAATATAATTAATTTGGAATTGTCTATATATCTACCATTTCTTCCTTAATGTCTTCTGTTTCCGATTCATAGCCATATATATTTATTTTTTTGACAGAAAGAATGACAAATTATATAATATACAGAAAGATGATGGCGTATCTTTGGTTAGGGAGCTGGGCACGTATTCGTTTCTTTCTTGAGTGCGTTTCAGTGCTTATGGCGTAACTTTACGCCAACTGAAAAGAGGAGATTACAGCCACTTTTTTTATCTCAGACTCGTTGGCATAGGCATCTTTTAGTTCAAATCTTGTTCTTCCCTCAAAGTATCAAACTTTGTTGCTGCTGAAGGGTGGGTCTATTTGAAGTCATTTGTGGGTGTTTTCTCCTCATTGCTATCTTCTTCTTTTGGCAATTCAAGAAAAGAGCTAAAAGCAATAATAATCCCATTGGTATCTGGAAATGGTGCTAGTCTTGGTTGAATACCTTTTACATATCCCACACTACTGCTTCTGCTTCTAAAAATGACTGTTTGAAGCTTCGTCTAACTTTTTCTGTGTTACTAGCAGTCTTTTTGTTTCATATGACCAAAAAGGAACCCTCTGAAAATCATTGAAGAGGTAAGTCCCGAACAAAATATTGTCTCTGTTTGGTTTCATTTTCTTTGCAATTATTTTATTGTTTTCCCTTTCAGTGGAGAACATTGAGATCTCAACTAAAAAATGGTAGGATACCTCATTTATATATCTATCTATCTAAGTGTATGTGTGTGTGTGTATATATATAGGTCAATTGCCACTAACAAAATTTTAATGTTATCTTGTTATGGTTGGGCTTCTCGTGCTTACGTTGACCCACTGACAATTTTTTTTTTTTTTTCTGAAGAGTGGCACAAATTTAGTTGTCTTTGGAAAGATTAGTTGCTAACCCTTTCTAAACTTGCTCTCTAGATAACTAAGAAGAATATGGTAAATTGTTCTAAAAACGGTTTTAAAACGTCTAAATGCATGTATGATCTTCAACTAAAAACTTGCTGTGCCAATCAAATCTGGAATTTTTGTCTCCACCACATTTAAGGAAAGGCCTTTGTTTATTCCATGCCCTTTAGATATGAGAACAAAACTGGTACAAAATCAAAGAGGTCAACCTACACTTACCAAAAGCCTATCATCCTTCGCAATCTGTTCTCTCTTTCTTCATGGCTTGCTGTCCTTTAATCATTTTCAGGACATTGTAATTGTGGAGAATACTGATGCATGTAACTGTCATAGAACTAACGGAGATGTCAGATAAGCTTGGAGAAGAGGTAACTCTTTACATTTATAAATATGGCTTTATCTTTTTTAATAATTGTTTTGGTTTCTTGTTTTTCATTAGCTAAACGTTGATTGCCAACATTGCTGATGACGTGTCTATAAATATCCATATATTTGTTGCGAATGAAATATACATATCATTAATTTCTAATATATTAGATTATATTGCTTACAAGTTATTTTTTGTGGTGAAATTGCTTACAAGTTTAGTTAGTATGCGTTGTATGCTCAATATAAGGATGCAAATAAAGTATTTTCTCTATTTACTTTTACTTATTTTTTGAATCAAATAAATTTTTATTTCCCTAATTAATTTCTGTGTTGAATTGGTGAATTTGATAGTTTTCAAAGTAATTATTTTTGGTATACCCACAAAAGTAAAAATAAAATAAAATAATAAAAATTGTTTCCCTCTTAACTTTCTCAATTGACTGAAAATAATTGAGGCCTTTAAAAAGAAGAAAATAATTGAGGCCAACTAGTTGATGCCATCTTATCAAGAGTTTTGGACAAGACAGTCGTGGCTGGGTGACAACTGCACATAATTGTCCAACTTTTATTTGAACTCACTCTTCGCGTCTTCTCTGCATTGCCCTCTTTTTGGTTTCCGGTCTTTCAGCGAAAGGAAAGGGTTAAAAGCAAAAGCCCCAACGGAAATGATGGGAGTCTTGGTTCATTACCTCTACCAAATCCCACCTTACTGTTTCTGCTTCTCAGTCTGCTTCTAAATTTACCGTTGAAACTGCGCCGAGCTTTTCCTGCGTTACTTATTCTCTCTTTTATTTTCATATGAGCAAAAAGGAAAAAAATAAAATCCGTGGAGAAGATTGTGTTCTCCATCAGCTGAAAATCATTGAAGAGGCAATTCTAATTCTTAACAAAAGTGTTCGTCTCTCTGGGTTTCTTTTTCTTTTTTCCGTTTCAGCTTCAAACTTCAATTTGTCATCCTCTTTTCTCATAGATTGACCTGTCAGTTCATGATCTCGGATAGGTGGACTGATTGACGTCGGGTTGAACTTGGACCAATTTAAATCTGCTCTTCTGGGGGTCTCATTTGACCTTCAAATAAGTATGCGATTGTTATTTTCATAATTTTATGACTATATAATTTTTATAATATAAACTTTAATTTATTAAGTAAAAATGAATGAAAGTATTTTTTTTCAAAAGTCTAATTTTTAAAAACAGCATTATTATAATTTATATTATTTTAAAATTTAAATAACATTATTATTAAAAATAAACTTAAAATTATTATAACTATTGTTAATTTAGATAATGTATCATATTAAAAAATAAATTTAAATTTTTCTAAATTTTTAATATTTAATGATTTTCATAAATATTAAATTTGGCATCAAGTATCTAAATTAAAAAATTTTACAAGTAACTTTTTAAAAAAACTCTTTACTTTCTTTACATGTTATCTTCACTCTTGTTGTACTCTTTTTTTTTTTTTTGGTGATATAAAGAGGTTATGGCCTTATATAGGAGTCGGGGAATGAGAGATACGTTTCTCAGATTCGAACCCCCGTGCATGCCGCTTGAGCTACAAGGCTTGCGGCACTCTTGCTGTACTTTGAAAACATTTAATAGTTATTTTATTAAATATTTGATGTAACAATAATTATTTTTTTAATTTTAAATGCTGTTTATAGAAGATACAAAGTAAGGAAGCAAAAACTATATCCTAAAATTTCTTCCAATGGCCAATTTTTTTTTTGAGAGGATAATCCCTAATTTACTTTGATACAATGCTTAATTATCTTTTTTTAAACTTATTTCCAAAGGTAGTAATTCTATTAAATTAATTTCTATTATATAAATAATCTTTGTGTATATGTGTGTATTTATATTTACGAGATTAAATTGCTTACAAGTTTAATTATTATCCATGGTATGCAAGGGCATCTAAAATACATTTTCCTTATTTGTTTCATATATAAATATAGAAAGTCTAAATATAATTGTAATGCTAATGCTGTTTTTTTAAATACAATTTGATAATCGATTATTTGCTAGATACAATGATGGTTTTTTTTTTTGTTTATTATTATTACGTTATGCTTGAAAGCATAGGAGTTTAATTTGCGTAATTTAATAGAGAAGATTTTAAATTCTGAGTCCCAAAATTTATGGCTATTTTTTTGGTCTTAATATTTATGGTTTACTTTTGCTGTCAAATCAAGTATCTTGTTATTATTATTAGTGAATTAAAATTATTTTGTTATCATATGTCAAAGACCAAATAAATATTTGCAAGTAACTGATTTCTTGATATCATTTTAGATGGTGGACATTGCCACCAATTTTGGGCAATATATTGCTGAGAAATTGTGGAATTTGACCGTAAATCAAGCTCGTTTACCTATGTTGTTACAAATCTATCGTTAAAGATTTTGAAAATGAAAAGAAAGAGTTTGAATCAAAATTGGAGAGAGTGCAACATGATGTAGAAGAGGCAAAAAGTAGGAATGAGGTTATTTTCGATGATGTTGCGTCTTGGCTGCAGCTAGGCAACAATCTCATCGAAGAAGGCATCCAAAAGAAAAAGACTTGGGTTTCTAAATGGGGTCTTGATTGCATCTGGCAATATCGTCAAGGCAAAGATCTTGCAGGAAAGACAGAGGACATGAAAAACTTCAAGGCAATTAATTTTGATGAAGTTGGATTCCATTGTGAACTTCCAGGTGTGATATCACAAGATTTCATTTCATTTAAGAGCAGAGAATCAGCTTCTCAAGACCTTTTGAAGGCACTAAAAGATAGTAAGAATTATATCGTTGGATTGCAAGGAATGGGGGGAACAGGGAAACTACGCAAGTAAAAAATGTGGGTGAGGAAGTTGAGAAATTAAAGTTGTTTGAAAAGGTGGTATTCATTGTTGTTCTCAATAATCCTGATATCAAGAATATTCAAATTAATATTGCAAGGCTCTTGGGTCTGGAATTTGAGGAAAAAGATGGCTTAGAAATTAGAGCAAAAAAATTGTTAGTGAGATTAACAAATGGACAAAAAATACTCTTAATATTAGATGACGCATGGGTGGAGCCGAGCTTTGAAGTTATTGGAATTCCCTTTGAGGGTAATCACAAGGGCTGTAGAGTTCTATTAACTTCACGCAAATCAAGTACTTTAAAGAATTGCCAAGAAACAATTAAATTAGAGCTCTTATCTAAGGATGATGCAATGATTTTATTCAACATGTGCCCAGGCCTATGGGAGGATTCTTCCAAAGACATAAAAAAGTTGGCATCCCAAATTGCAGATGAATGTCAAAGATTACCCATTGCAATTATAGCTATTGCAAGTAGTTTGAAAAGGAAGCCACTAGAACTTTGGAAAGCAGCATTCAAAAGCTTGAAAGAGCTAAAAAGAATTCACAATGTTGATGAAAAGCACATAATTTACAAAAATCTTCAGTTAAGTTACAACAATTTGACGGATGAGACGGCCAAGAAACTCTTCTTGTTATGTTCTTTGTTTCCAAAAGATTATGAAATTTCCCAAGAATATTTAGCCAGATTTGTTATAGGATTAGCCCTATTTGAAGATGTTGATTCATAAGAAACAGCAAGGAATGATGTTCTTTTTGCTAAAAATAAACTCTTGGATGCTTGTTTGTTACTGGAAGGGGAAGAAGAAGGATCTGTCAAAATGCAGGACTTATTGCACGATGCAGCTCATTGGATTGCACAACATGAGATTCAAGTGATTATGGGACCGAAAACTCCAAAACAAGGCACAATGAAGTATTTGTAGGGCACTATTAGTGGCTTTCTGAAGGGATGGAATTGCACTAAACTTGAGATTCTAATATTATTGGGGAAAGAAGTACCAGAAAAAGAATTTTTCGAAGGAATAAAAGATCTTAAAATTTTGACTCTTGATAGTGAAGAATGGTGCGAAGAAAGGCCAAGTTTAACTTTGCCGGTATCAAATGAATCATCCAAAAATCTTCGAAACCTATGCCTTATAGGTTTCACATTAGGCGACATTTCAATTTTGAGACATCTGCAAGCAGTTCTTGAGACTCTTGAATTGAGTCACTGTTCATTCAAAGAATTGCCCAATGATATTATGGAATTCAAGAAATTAAAATTGTTGAGTCTGATAGGCTGTAAGATTGGAAGGAATCCATCTGAAATTATTGGCAGACTTTCACAAATAGAAGAACTATATGAACAATGGGGGATGGGAAGAAAAGCTTGATAGTGGAGTGGTTGCTAATTTATTTGACTAAGATAGCATTTCCAAAAATCAATTAAAGAGGTATCATACAATTCGGAGAGGGAATGCATTTGTCTAAGTCAGTGAATGGTTCAATATCAAGAGCTATATTTATTGGAAACTTTGATGCTTCCATCTCTAATGCAACAATGAAGGATCTTGTGCAAAAGGCAGAGATTCTCCATTTGTGGGAAATGCAAGGAAACTGTAAAACTATAATCCCAGATTTCTTCACAGCAATAGGAGGAGCCTTGAATGAGCTGACTGAGCTTAAGCTTGGATCTTGTTCTAAAATAGAGTGCATCATCACAACTACCAATCCTCTTTCTTCAAGATTCTCCAACTTGGTTACACTGGAACTCACACGCATGGATCATTTGAAAGAAATATGTCATGGTCCACCTCCTTCCAACTTTTTTGAGAAACTTGAAGAAATAACTGTAAGGGGATGCAAGCAATTAGGTGGCATATTATTTGGAGGGAAGTGGAACCTTCAAAGACTTAAGGTCCTAAATTGTAGTGATTGTCCCACGGTGAAGTCTGTCTTCACAGCTTCTACCGCTCAAAGTCTGAAGCAGCTGAAAGAACTGATAGTATTGGGATGCACGGAACTCAAGCACATAATCGAATATATGAGAGATGATCATTCTGCTCTCCAAAACTACAGCCTGTCTTCGAAAAATTTAAAAAGCTGAATGTTGGAGACTGTACCCAATTGGAATATTTTTTCGGACAATATCAACATGAAGATCATAATCATAATATTGTGACTAAACTTGATCTCCGAGCTCTTCAATAGGTCAGTCTCTACAATCTACCAAATATGATCAGCATTTGTCCCAAAAACTACGATGTAACGTGCGGTTCTAAGTTGAAGGTGCTCAAGTTGGAAGAATGTCCTCAGTTGATTACCAAATCCTTCACTGACTTCATAGCTAGTTTAAATGCAGGACATCGGACAACTAAAAAGGTACCACTCTTTCCAACTTTCCATCCCTTTTTTATTTTATTTTAAAATGAAATGTTTTCATTTGTAGATGTTTTATAAATTCTATTTTGAACCCATTGCAATTAAAAGGCTTTTGTTAACTAACTGGTACCTTTAGTGTACATGTTGAGGAGGATTACTAATTTGTTTGTATGATGAAATGCAAAATTTCAATAGAAAAGTGTACGCAAACATGCATACAAATTTTCGCTTAATGTAGTTTTGTCAAACAAAAGGCTAACCA
The DNA here is from genome assembly GCA_037013595.1 of Dicorynia guianensis. Lineage (NCBI taxonomy): Eukaryota > Viridiplantae > Streptophyta > Magnoliopsida > Fabales > Fabaceae > Dicorynia > Dicorynia guianensis. The sequence goes on from JASUAB010000005.1 coordinate 33,301,772, forward strand.
GTAATTATTTGAAGAAATTTCGACCCTAAGTTGTTGAGAGATCCGCTTTAGGATGAATGGACGCATGCTTTTTACTGGCAATACGTATGGAACATAAATTAGAAATTTCTGTCTGAAGTGGACTGATATTATGCTGTCTACAGGACCTTCAAACGACTGTGAATGTTTTGGATACTTTAGAAGATCTCTCTGTGGAAAATTCCGAAATAGAAAGCATTTTTTGTCTCGAAGGATTTTTAATGACTGTGCAACAAGTGGGGTCAGAGTTAAAATTCTTGAATTTGATCAATCTACCAAAGATGAGGTATCTATGTACAGGTTTCAAAGATGTTTTGTACCTTAAAAATCTTGAGAGATTAATAATTAAAGGATGTGGGGAATTGGAAATCATGTTCACTGACACTGTCTCAAGAAACCTACCACACTTGATGTATTTACAAATTCAAGACTGCGAAAAGTTGAAGCAGATTATTCAAGAGGAAAATCAGAATTTACCATTGCCACAGCCAAATCCTCTTCCCCACCAGCCACAGCCACAGGCATGCTTCCCAAAGTTAAAGGTACTTATAATCAAACGTTGCAACAGTTTGAAAGGTCTTCTCTCTATCTCCACATCCAACGAGTTTCAAGAATTGAATGTATTAATAGTGAAAGAAGCCTCTCAGCTAGAGAAACTATTTTGGACGAAGGCGCCGGTATTGATGCTTTCAAATCTGGAATATCTCATACTTATGCAACTGGGCAGCCTCACTAACTTCTGCCAGGGCACGCAGATTAAATTGCTGAATGTATACCGTTTTGTGAATAATTGTTCTAAACTCATGCCGGACTCAACTCCTACTGATATTCATCAGTTGCGGCACATCTACTCCTTGAATAATGAAGGTACGAACCACTCTTTAAAATATGCACATAATTATAGATACAGGAAATTAATGCATAATTTTCAAATTATAAAATGATATATATGAACAGTTAGTACACATTGGATGATGAAACTATAGATAAGAGACATGTTTTATTTTATGGGATTAATTCTCGCAGTTCAAAAGACCAATAAATTTTTAAAAGTCTTGCTTTCAATCTGCCCTTTTAACTCATTTGTTATTTCTTATGATTTCCTAGAAAACAATGACATTGCTAGCTTGGTGTGGGATGTAATCACCGCTGAAATTGATCAAATGCAAGAAATCACTTCTTCCCACCATGAAGACGAAGGCTCTGAAGAAAGTAAAGCCACTTCTTTACAGGTCAATAAATAGCACAACAGAAATTCTTATCCCTTTTTATTCAATTTTAACATAATACATTAAGAAACTTATTTTGTTCTTTAGCTCTTTCTTATGTTCAGAGTGATCAAGCAGTAAAGATAGAAGTTGCTGGAAAAGTTCCTTTTTTAGAGGCACAAGCAAAGACAACTTCATTAACAACTACTCATTTACAAAATCCAAGTTCAAAGGTAAGTTCAGTCTCCATCCTTATATAGGAAAACATAACAATATGCTAGCAGCCTTTGACCTTTGCTTAATCAATATCTTGTTGTGGTAATTGATATTAATATCAAGGAGAAAATCAATGAACATTCTATTGTATTTATGACATATCGTGGTTAACTTATAAAGCAACATTTTATGTCTTTTGGCATTTCTTATATTTAGATTAACGATGAAATGCAGGAAAAACGTGTTGGTGAAGTTCCTTGTTCAGAGAAAACCAACATTTTCCTTTCCACATGAAAGCATGGTTTATCTGGTTTTGTGTAGGAGAGTTTTTTATATTTTTGTATTGACAAAATTACCCACTGGCCTCCGAAGCTCTTTCCCGTGCATCCCATTTCAGTCATCACTTCCTCTCTCTCGTGCTGTCTTTGTTTCTGTTTGTTGAGATTTGAAAGGTAGATTTGCCCAATTTGTTCCCTATCTATTTATGCATGCTTGTTTTGAACTTTCTATAAGTCGTAATGTTTGTTTGCTGCATTCATTATTTATGCAATTGTTCTATGTATCTCTTACTCACATGATATGGGGAGCAACCATATATTGGATGTAATACTGGTGGAGGCAATGAAGACAGTGATAAACTGGTATAGGACAAGACAGGGCAGTGTATGGGCGAAAATTTTAGAGGTTCTTGTTGGGAAAAATAGATCAGAGGCTTGATAAAAGCGAATGCACCTCAGGATCACTTTTTTTTATTGTACAAATAAATTATACACAATAAAATTTAAGCAAAAAAATAAATACAAGAGGCACAAATATTTAATGTAGAAAACCCTCCAATATTGAGGAAAAAATCACGGGATAAGCTCAGAGAAAATATTCTACTATAATAAGGATAATTATAAATATCCTTACAACACACTTTACTCTCTTTCAAGTGATACTAAAATTATAGTGGCACTCAGTGAGATCCTCTAGAAATGATACCCAATATTTTCTGGTATATACTTAAACCCACATTCTTTTGGGAATTATTCAAACTCTCTTTTATCTCACACTCTCAGAGAAATAAATTATTTCTCTCAAAGGCTTGCCTCTTGCACTTGGCATTAGCCTTATTCTCTCTTGCACTTCACTTGAGCCTTTCTCTCTTTGTTGGCTCTCCTTCTCTTACTTGTTCTCTTTGTGCTGAATGCTCTCTCTATTTATAAGCAAATGTTTAGACTGTAAAAATTTCAGCTGTCCACCAAAATTGAAAAAACTTCTCTGCAGTTGGCTTACTCTTTTCTTGCATTCAAACTTTCCTTTTGTTCTTTTCAAAGTTGGCTGCCATTTGATAATGTTGGGTGCCGACATGGGGTGGACTCCAACAGTTCCAACTATAGGTTGGCTTCTTTATAGAATGCAGGAGGATTTTTGAATAGGTAGAACTAAGAGAAGAGGCCTTATTTCAGCTACTATTGTTTGATAATTGGATGTTACATGTCTTTGAAGGGGTGATTATCGTATTTTTGAAGAAGATGGTTGATATGTATACGCACAGTGGGCAGCGGTGTGGAGAAAATACTGGTTTTTGATGAATTAGCACAACAGAAATTCTTATCCCTTTTTAAAGTGCTAATATACAAAATAATCAATCTATAATACTTATTTAGTTACAACATAATGCTTTAAGCTACTTACTTTGTTCTTTTGCTGTTGTTTATGGCTAGATTGATAAAGCGGTAAAGACAAAAGTTGCTGGAAAAGTTCCTCCTTCAAACGCACAAGCAAAGAGAACTTCATCAATACCAATTCCTTTACAAACTCTAAGTCCTAAGGTAAGTTCAGTCTCCTTCCCCACATTGGAACATATAACTGTATGCTAGCAGTCTGACCTTTGGTTGATCAATCGTTTTGTGGTAATTGGCAACAGAAATTCTTATCCCTTTTTAAAGCGCTAATATAGAAAATAATTAATCTATAATTCTTATTTGGTTATAACATAATGCATTAAGCAACTTATTTTTTGTTATTTTGCTATTTTTTATGGTTAGATTGATAAAGCAGTAGAGACAGAAGTTGCTGGAGAAGTTCCTCCTTCAGAGGCACAAGCAAAGACAACTTTATCAATAGCTATTCCTTTACAAAATCAAAGTCTAAAGGTAAGTGCAGTCTCCATCCTTACATAGAATCATATAAATATATGCTAGCGGTCTTTGACCTTTGCTTAATCAATCTCGTTGTGGTGATTGATATTATTGATATTATTATCAAGGAGACTACCCATGAACATCCTATTACTCTCTCAGTCAACATGATGGTGAAAGTTGTGAGTTCTATTACCATGAGAAAGTGACACACTTTTTCCACAGGTTATTACATATATAGCATAGCATAAGTTGTCACTAATCCCCAATTTTTTCTTTTTTCAATTTGTGACATATCGTACTTAACTTATAAATCCACTTTTTTTTATGTCTTTTGGCATTTCTTATATTTAGAATAATGATGAAATGCAGAAAAAATCTGTTGTTGAAATTCCTCATTCAGAGAAAACCAACATATTTTTCCCACCTAAGAGCATGGTGTTTCTGGTTTTGTATAGGAATGTTTATTATATTTTTGTATTGACAAAATTACCCACCGTCCACAGAAGCTCATTTCCGTGTATCCTCTGTCACTTATCACTGCCTCCCGCTCGTTCTGTCTTTGCTAGAATTTGGATCTCTGAGCTCTCGTTTCCTTATCGATTTTCTCCTTCTTCTTGGCAAATTAAACTCCTTCATCAAGATGTGCTTTCATCTTCAATTTCATTGTCAAATCTATGCTTCCAAGTTTGCCGTTGCTTTTAGTCTTCTTGAAAGTTTTATTGTTCTGGAGTTTTTGCTTTCAATTTTGACTTGATACAAGTATAATTATATTTCTAAATATCATTTTTCATTGGGGGTAGGACTCCACAATTCTTTATCTGGCGCCCAAAATCTAATATTTGTGTGCATTGGTTGATCCTTGAAAGGATCTCTATTTTTTAAATCCCTGATGATCTCTACCTTCATTGTGATTTCAACACTAATTCCATTAATGACTAAAATGTGGACTGTCAGTTATTCTCAGTGACCTTAATTTACTATTAACAATTCTTATTGCTGCTAATCAGGTCAGTTTTACCAAGCTTGAGCCATACCCAAGAAAAATCTTTTGGTAGTGTGTGCTATAACTGTTAGCGGTCACATGCTACATTTCCTTGTTGTTTGGTGCTGCTGTATATTTTAAATGGGGAGGCTCTGGTTGAATTCTATCAGGCATTTTATTTGCTTATGTTTCTCGGAAAACAGATAGACCATTTCTCTAGTGTTCAAGTAGATATTGTGAGATCTAAAATCCTATAATGACAAGAAATGCTAAAGTTGAACTTGTATGGTTATGAATAAGAAAAAGCAACATGTAATTGGGGGACTTTGCAACTGAATCTCTTGAATTTGTATATACACGTAAATACCATGATTATCTTCTTCAATCTTCACCACTCCGAAGAACTGTTGCCTTTTCTTTTTGTTTTCTGGGATCGAGAAGATTTACGGCCAAACTGCACTTGTCGGTTGTGATGCAAAAGCAACTTGCACATCCTCTGCCACTAAGTATTAAAATTTTGACTTGCACCTTTGCTACTTAAACAACAAATAATAAAGTGTTAAACAGAAGGCTACTACTGATATAATATATTTAATTATGAGGCCTAGTTCTCCTACTTTAAAGAGTTTACCCTTGTCTTTTGTAAGGATCAAGTCACTGGAGCTGCTGCTGAAGGTCATACACAACAGTTGGTGGGAACCATCACTAACCTAGTAACTGTGATTGAAAGTGTTGTGGTAAGCATGAACAAGCTTGCTGCTGTTTTTGGATGTGAAGCAGAACGTGCAGACAACATTAGAAAGAGAAGAATATCTGTAATTGATGAAATATTGAAGATTGAATGTTTAAGTGAACATCAAAAACTTAAACTTGGAGAGATCATTTCAGCCGATGACCACAAGATTGACTATCTTTACTCTCTACCGAAAGAGTACAAAATCGCCTACATTATGTCTTTAATTGACACTACCATGTAGTGCAAAGGGTAGTTAACCAAGGGCTTGTTGGGGCTGTTGTGGAAGCTCTTATACCTGCTCCTCACTCTTTAATTTAGATGGTGTATGGATTGATTATATGAAAGATGAAAGAAAGTTGATTTTATTGTATATTATATGAGTCATTTACAACTTAACTACTTTCCTTGTATTTTTCATTGTACTGTGGGCTTCTTCCACCTTCCTCCCTTAATGATTTGTTAGAATTTGCATAAATATAACACAATAGAACAGATAGAAAATTCCTGTTTCGAAAATGATATTCATTTATGTAAGCTAGAGTGATAAGTAGATAGTGTTCAGAAAGTGTCAAACTGAAACAACATTATGTCTTGTTTAACAACAAAGAAACCCTGTGACAGAATGAGTAGAGTTCTCCACCCCTCCCTAAACCAACTGACATGAAGGCTGCACTGAACAAAAGAACACTCTTGCTGTGGTCCACCGGCTTTCCTATTATTATATACACTATGGCATCAGGCTATCAAGGCTTATAAGCCTAAATTGTACGAGTCCAACATACATCTTTCGCTGTTGGCTGCCATGGAGCTGAGATAGCACCCGCCTCACGTGCACCATTGCACGAAGAGCATCATGTCTGTTGGTTTCATCTTTCTTCATGTTGACCGCCTTCCCATATCGGTCTGCAGAAGAGCATATAGAATTGCAGATTTCAGACAGTAAATATTTCGCAACCAGCATGCGTTTGAGTTCTCATGGAAGCAAGCACCAACACTATGCAGATTTCGAAGGAAAGCAAGCAAATTGGGACTACGCAGAGAAGCAAGGAATATTACATGAAGTCACTGAGTCACCAAGAAGAGTTCCACAACCAAATAGACCCCAAAACGAGGCAACTTTAGCATGATACCCGAGAAACTAAATAACTCTTTAACCTGACAATATATTTTAAACTACTTTGAAAAAGAAACCGCAGTTTAGCTTGGTAAATGAAATTAACTACAGATATTGCAGTTACATCATGCAATTTCTATGGGGTGAGGGAGAGAGAATTAACATTTAGATGGACATGATTTTTTTCATTCTCTCAACTATCTTGCATTAATGCAAACATACAAGCATATCATTAATGCAAACAATGAAGGGCAATAATGGATGCTTTTTACGTGAAAAAGATAACTTTTGATTTTTTTGATTGAATACATAGAAAAGCATAAATATATTTACTTTTTTTACAAGACAAATATATTTACTTTTGCTCACATATATTTAAGAATACAAGCATATTTATAGTTTATTTAAACATTTTTAGAATTAAATTAAATGTTAAAATATTCATATATTATCCTTATTTTAAATAAAATAATTTTTTTCTAAAATAGAAATAATTTTTATTTTCGAATATAGATATAAATTAGTTTTAATTCAATTTTTTTAAAACAATTATGTCAAGAGCACTCTTACCAATGGTTTCTGTCGTTGAGAAAATAAGCTGATAGTTCACGTGATGAAAAGACATTAATTATAAGAAAATAAAATGTTCAATTAGTCAAGGCTGCGATAATACTAAAAACACTTTACAAAGTTTTGGTCAATGTTGTATAATTTTTTAAAATTAATTATATAATAATATATTTAAGTGTACAATTTTTATAAAATTAATTTTTAATAATTTTTTAAAATTAATTTTACCTAAAATTAGTTTTATTCATAATTAATCTAAATTGACACGTATCTTCTAATTCAAATCTTGCTCTTCCAAGTTCACCCAAAAAAAAAAAAATGTTGCTCTTCCAAGTATCAAGCTTTTCGGGCTTCCTTAGGAAATCAATGCACATTCATTCAGGAAGGGGCCATAAACAGCGAAAATGCTAACAGCCCGTAGGGTGGCAAGTGTTGAGATAAAAAAAAAAAAAATGGTGAGAGAAAAAATAAAATATATACAAAATTATATAATTAGAATGCAGAATTATTTTATATGATTATCATTATTTGAAAACAATAATCTCATTGGTATTTGGAAATGGTGTGAGGTTTGTTCGAATATTTTTTAAATTTTGACTGTAATTAATTAGTTGAATTTTAGTTTTATAAAATAATTTGAATGCTTAACTTAATTAATTAATATTTAATTTATTAAAATGATCAATAGATTGTTTTATTTTTTGTATTTGGGCTTGATAATAAACATATGTGGTTTTTTAACGAGTGTAGAATTAGTTTTTATATTTTGTTATGGGCAGATTATAAACTGAGTCTTATTTTAATGTTGATTGGCAGATTATAATCTGAGTTCTATTTTAATGTTGATTTTTTTCTTTTATTTTATAAATATTTGTGTATTGGTAACTATCACATACAATCATTAACATAAGTGAGATAAGGAAAAGGAGTAGAAGATTTTGATTTTAATGTGCACACTTGCACGTGTAAGATTTGTATTTATATTTTATTTCTAAGATTATTGTTGTACTTGATACATCTCTTTTTCTCGAGGACTATTCAGTAAGAGTTTGCTGTTGCATTGATTTGTTGCAATAGAATCAAGTAAATAATCTGATCTTAATTTGTGATTAATTATATAATTGTATAGATTTAAGTTGGTATAGATCTAACTAAAATTTTCTTACAAGGTTTTGTATTTATATAAAATTAGGCTTTAATTTAATGAAGTAAAAATAGACAGACTAGTTAAAAAAAAAAAATTCAGATGTCATTTTATTTTTTTTGTTTTTGTTAAAATTTAAGAAAAATAATATATATTTACAAATTTTGTATATAAAAAATATATATAAATGTGTATAAAATTTATGTGCACATATAATATTATTTAAAATTTAATTTATTATAAATAAGCTGACATAAATTATTTCTTTCTTATATATAAATAAAAGTTTGGCTTGAGGGCAAATTATTACCCTATGAAATCAAACGTTGTCAAAGTAATTATTTTTGTATACCCAGAAAAGAAAAAATAAAATAAAATAAGATAATAAAAATAATTTTTCTCTTAGTTTTCTCATTTGATTGCAAATAATTGAGGCCTGTATAAAAAAATAATAATTGAGGCCAACTAATTGATGCCATCTTATCAACAGTTTTGGATATGCCTCTTGTGGCTGGGCGACAACCGCAAATAATTGTCCAACTTTTATTTGAGCTCACTCTTGGCGTCATGTCTACATTGCTCTATTTTTGGTGTTTGCTCTTTCAGCGAAAGGAAAGGTCTAAAAACAAAAAACCCATTGGTATCCAGAAATGATGAGAGTCTTGGTTCATTACCTCTCCCAAATCCCACCTTACTGCTTCTGCTTCTCAGTCTTCTAAATTTACTGCTGAAGCTTCGCCGAGCTTTTCCTGCGTTACTTGTTCTCTTTTTCATTTTCATATAACCAAAGTGGAAAAAATAAGATCGGTGGGGAAGATTGTGGTGTCCATCAGCTGAAAATCATTGAGAAGGCAACTCTCTAAGTCTCAACAAAAATATTCGTCTCTACGGGTTTCTTTTTCTTTCATTTCTTTTTCTTTCATTTCTTTTTCTTTTTTCCCTTTTAGTTTCAAGGTTTAAATTGTCATTCTCTTTTCTCACAGATCGACCTGTCAGTTCATGATCTCACAGAAGTGGACTGGTTCATCGGGTTGAAGTTGGACCATTTTAAATCTGCTCTCCTGGTTAGTAGCTTCGCCCCTCGATCTAGTATCGAAGTGTTGTTTTCATAATTTTATTATTAAATTATTTTATAATATAAAATTTAAATTATTAAATTTGTTAAATTTTAAAAATTAAATTATGAAAAATAAACCTTTTGTTCTTTTACAATGGTGAAAACTCGCAGTCCCAACTTTTCTGCTTATGCCGCTGCTTAGTTTTTTATCTTCTCGAATTTCTTTTTGTACCATGTAAGTTTTCTAAAATTTTTGATTCACCATACATATATATATATATATATATAACAATAATAAAGTCTTATTTTTATTTGATAAGATTAATTATATAGATTAAATTATGTTTTTGTACTGAAATTAAATTTTTAAAAATATTATTTAATAAAATTTTTTTAATAATTTTTTTGATTTTTTTATTAAATTACAAATCATTTGATCCATTATTTTTTATTAGAGCCTTTAGTAATTTCTTTGTACATGTTTGAATCATATTAAATAAGTTTCTATTATTTTTTTTTAAAAGTGTTACATCAACTCTCTTTCGAATGTAATTATTTTAAATTTTATCTTTTTTTATATGTTTACTTATTTATCTTAATATTTTTATTTTACTCATATCTACTTTTTATTTTTATTGACCTTTTAAAGTCTAATATTTACTACTGAAAAGCATAGTTAATGTTATAACAGTTTGATAAATTTTTTTTTTAGTTTGTTAAGTATTTTACAATTACAAATAATTCTTGAGGTATTTTTCTATTTTATTCATTCTGTTAGAATCTTGTGTATGATATCCTCATTAATCTTTTTATCACTTTATAAAATCTATCTAATATATCAAAATTTTAACACTTATGATATAATTTGCTTCCTAATTCTTACTTTCAAGTTATTGTTTGTTCACCTTTTATTGAATTTGCTGTCATATACTTTGTCTTGTTCTGCTTAAATAGAATTGCTTTGATTTCAAGACTTTTTCTACATCTCTAATTTTTAATTAATATTTTTTTTACTCTTTTATTAAGATTATATTATTTGTAAAAAAAATATATTTTATGATTATATTTTAGAGGTATTCAATAAGTACATCCAACTGTCAACATGAATAGCAAATTAAAATTAGAGTTTGTTGAAGATTAAAATAAATTTAGAATTTAGTTAAATTCTAATGGGAAAGCTTCTAATAAATTAATTTTGAATATAACCTCATTTGCATATATATAAAAAGTATTTTAATGAATAAAATTTTTAATATGAAGAATATTATAGTTAAAAAAATGTTTCTTGACTTTTCTATGTAATTAATATTAATATTTTTATATAAAACTTAGAATTTCATTAAGAAGAATCATTGAAAAGTAGATCAACAAAAATAACAAGTATTTATACACCAATCTTACGATTCATAAACATTTATTTTTATATAAATTTTATTCTACACAATTTAATTATTAAATTTACTAATTATCACATATTAAATTATAAAAACCAACAAATATATAATCACACCCAATAAACATTAAGCAAAAAAATGAAGTGTAGAAATAGTCATACCTAATAATCCCGTTTTTAAAGTTGCATTTTATATGTTTTGTTATAAAAGTTGTCTCCCTATAATTTATATTTGGATTGCCTTTATTAACATTTTATTATTGGCTTTATTATTCATCCTTTTCTATTTCAATTTCTAACTGCTGTCTGCCATTCTTCACATTCTCTTCTCTTACAGACTTACATTGCTTGATATATTATATATTGAATATTAATTCATCTCTGCCGTTCCTAACATTTTGTTATGTACAAGGGATCAAAGTTCCTTTTGAAAGAACTTTTAATTTTATGACGGATCCCCCTCATTTTTGTATGAATGACGCGAACACGTCTCCAACATTGATTTTTTTTGTTAAAATATTATGAAGAGATAATAGTTATCTTGGTTTTCTAAGATCTTATTAAATAGTCCTCCATAGAATAAATTTCTTAAATTAAATCAAAATTTCTTAATGTCATTAAGCCGTTAACTTAATTAACTTAAATTAATAAATATTTACACGTGGTAGTTACAGTGTTAAGCAAAGAGTAACGATTTTAAGGTGATCTACTAATATGCCGAGCTATATGTAAATAGGGGAGGGTATGGCTTAGGGCGGGCTCAATTTTGCATAACCAAACGAAATTGATGTGCTAATTTTGCAAATTGATTTTGCCCATATCAATCGTGGCACTGAGAATTTTCTGTTGAAGCAGTTTCGAGTGGGTTTATTTGGGTAGAAAAATGAGGGAAGTTTCTGATTCTGGTTCTGGGTTCAATTGGCTAAGCAAGCACCAATCATTCACAATGAAATTGAAACAGAAATCACATTTTAGAGCTTGAGAAGTTTGGATTGTGGTTCTAGTTCACAATCACACTGCAAAAGCCAGAAGTCATAGAGATAGAAATATATGGTTTGTGGGTTCATACCTCTTCGCTAGGAAGTCTGCACCCAAATCTTTGACTCAAACCCCTGCAACCCACACAAGCTTCTGGTTGAAGAGGTAGGAGAGCTTTGTCGTTGACACTACTTGAATCCGTTTCAGTTTTATCAAACTGGTCTATTCATCACCCTGGAAAAAATGAGAAAATTTAGATTATTACAAATTTTAGTTTTTCAATAATACATATAATTTTTGAGTAGCTGAAAGAACATAAAAAATAATCATTATCAAGATTGTAAAATTCATAATTTTTATAGAAGTTATATAATAAAATTTTTCACACAAAAATACATACATAAAATGAAAATTAGTATCGTTGACTTTACTTTTTTTTTTTCTTTCATTCGGTGCTATTACTTTATAAAAAATTATTAACAAGATAACACTAATTTTAATTTATACTAAGATTAACTTATCATAATATAAAAAATTGTGTTCAATTGATGAATTTGATAGTTGTATATGCTCTACTGATAAAGGTGCATTACTCTCTGTATCAACTTCTCTTTTGAGCTACTCATGTGAAACGTTTTTTTGTAAATCTTATTCACAAATTGTCATACTATGTGCAAATTATTTATCTCTATCAGCATGGCTTAAGAGTAATGTATACAAAAATGATGTTTCCATTTTATATCTCCCACACATTTCTTATAACTAAGGGATGTGATATACTAATGTATTGAATCTCATAATTTAATTTATGGAACTCAAAAAAATTAGTAATTTAAATTTTTTGTTATGAAAATTAAATAATAATAAAATTATGAAAATAACAAAAATTTAATATATAACATATTTTCAAAATTAAAGAATATCAACTATTTGATTATATATCTATTGTTACCCAATTTTTCTTCTGAAAAAACCTGACATTGAAGATGAATAAGATAATAATTTATCTAACAGTTGAATAAAACAAGTCACATAATATAATAAGTTGCATGTATATGGATATGAGATTAGATTAGTTGTGAACTAAATCGTTATTGGTTTTCAATCCAAGGAAGTAAACTATTGTCCTTATCTTCTTTTACTTTTTTCCCACTATAATAAAGTTCTAATCCCATAATTTTTTTTAATGAAAATTTCTGATTGTTAGTTTGCTGTGAATTTGGGAACTTCACTCTGTGATGGTAAATTGCACTCTAATAAAATTCTAATGTTGCTCATATGCTTTATTTATCCAATTCGTATCTCCGCTGGTGACCATATGCCTTGTTACTCACCATTACTTGATTTAATTCTATTGCCTGAAGCCTATATATGCACCCAATACTTTTTGTATACTTTTCTCCTTTAAGAATTTCCCCAAACAATTGCTTTTAGGATTCAATCAATTTTCATGTTTATGTCTAGCTTGTTGAAATGCTATTGAAGGGTAGTTTTTATGTCTATTTTAATTTATCTGTATTTGTATAGCTTAAAGTAATAAATACAATTTTTATTAAATATCAATATTTGGCTTTTGTGATGAAGTTTGATACGTGGTTGATTGTAGTTTCGGAGTTTTGATAAAAAAAAACTCTGATATATTGATTTTAAACATAAAATTTTCGCACGTTTCAATTGAACTTAAGATCAAAGGCATCTTTATTACATATTTTTTTATTCATTATAGAAATATAGAAAGTCTAAATATAATTATAATGCTGTTATTTTTAATTACAATTTGTTGATGGATTATTTGCTGCGTATAATGGTGGTTTTCTTTTGGCTATTACTTAGGAGATCGAATGAAAAAAGTAAGTGTAATTTTAAAAAGATACAAATATCAGATTTTAAGAACGGATGAAAGAGTTGAAATATAATATTTGTAATCTTTTTACAATTACATTCGCATTTTTGAGCTTTCGTCTAAAAAGCACAAAAAAAATTCAATCCAAACAAATCCAAAATACAACATAGTCACATTTTTCATTCAATCTCCTAAGTAATAACCAAGAGGGGCAACTCTCTGATTCTTAACAAAATTGTTCGTCTCTCTGGGTTTCTTGTTCTTTTTTTCCATTTCAGTTTCAAACTTCAATTTGTCATTCTCTTTTCTCACAGATCGACCTGTCAGTTCATGATTTCAAATAGGTGGACTGGTTGACGTCGGGTTAAACTTGGACCAATTTAAATCTGCTCTCCTGGTTAGTCTCATTAGACCCTTCAAATAAGTATGCGATTGTTGTTTTCATAATTTTATTATTACATAATTTTTATAATATAAAATTTAATTTATCAAGTGAAAATGAATGAAAATATTTTTAGATTAAAATTTTTTTTCAAAAGTTTTATATTTTAAAACAGTATTTTTATAATTTATATTGTTTTAAAATTTAAATAATATTATTAAAAATAAACTTGAAATCATTATAATTATTGTTACTATAGATAATGTATCATATTAGAAAATAAATTTAAATTTTTCTAAATTTTTAATATTTAATGTTTTTCATAAATATTAAATTTGGCATCAAGTATCTAAATTAAAAATAAAAATTTCACAAGTAACTTTTTAGAAAAACTCTTTACTTTCTTTACATGTTATCTTCACTCTTACTGTATTTTGTAAATGTTTAATGGTTATTTTATTAAATATTTGATGTAACAACAATTAGTTTTTCAATTTTGAATGCTGTTTATTGAGGATACAAATTAAGAAAGCAAAAACTGTACCTTAAAATTTCTTCCAATCCCTAATTTATTTTTTTTGAGAGGATAATCCCTAATTTTCTTTGATACAATGCGTAATTATCTTTTTTTTGAATTTATTTCCAAAGATAGTAATTCTATTAAATTAATTTGTAATATATAAATGATCTTTGTGTGTATGTGTGCGTATTTATATTTATGAGATTAAATTGCTTTCAATTTTTTTGAGGTAGAATTGCTTGCAGGTTTAATTATTATGCGTGGTATGCTCAATATAAGGCAATCTGCAATACATTTTCCATATTTATTTCATATATAAATATAGAAAGTCTAAATATGAGTATAATGCTTTTTTTAATACAATTTGTTGATCGATTATTTGCTAGATACGGTGATGGTTTTCTTTTGTTTATTACTATTACGTTATGCTTAAAAACACAGGAGTTTAATTTGTGTAGTTTTATATGGAAGATTTTAATCTCTTTAAGTCCGAAAATTTGTGGCTGTTTTTTTTGGTCTTAATATTTATGGTTTGCTTTTACTGTCAAATCAAGTATCTTGTTAAGATTATTAGTGAATTAAAATTATTTTGTTATTATATGTCAAAGACCAAATAAATATTTGCAAGTAACTGATTTCTGGATATCATTTTAGATGGAAGGCATCGCTACTAATTGCGCACAAAATATTGCTGACAAATTGTTGAATTTGACCATAAATCAAGCTCATTACTTATGTTGTTACAAATGTATTGTTGAAGATTTTGAAAATGAAAAGAAAGAATTGGAACCAAAATTGGAGAGAGTGAAACATGATGTTGAAGGGGCAAAAAATAAGAATGAGGATATTTTGGAAGATGTTGCATTTTGGCTGCAGCAAGGCAATAAGCTCATCGAAGATGATACCAAAACGAAAGAAGCGTGCGTTTGTAGATGGTGTCCTAATTGTATTTGGCAATATCGTCGAGGCAAGGATCTTGTAAGAAAGATAGTGAAAATCAAAGAACTCAAAGCAATTAATTTTGACAAAGTTGGACGCCCTTGTGATCTCCCAGGTGTGATATCACAAGATTTCATTCCATTTAAGGGCAGAGATTCAGTTTATCAAGAGCTTTTGAAGGCACTTGAAGATGGCAAGAATTATATGGTTGGATTGCATGGAATGGGGGGAACAGGAAAAACAACGCTAGTGAAAAAAGTGGGTGAGAAAGTTGAAGAATCAAAGTTGTTTGATAAAGTGGTATTCATTGTTGTTTCCAATAATATTGACATCAAGAAGATTCAAAATAACATCGCGAGGCCCTTGGGTCTGGACTTTAAGGAAGAGAATGATTTGGATATTAGGGCCAAAGAATTGTTAGTGAGACTACTAAATGGACAAAAGATACTCCTGATTTTAGATGACGTATGGCAAGAGCTGAAACTTGAAGATATTGGGATTCCGTCTGAGGGCAATCACAAGGGCTGCAAACTTCTATTAACTTCACGCGAATTAAGCACTTTAAAGAATTGCCAAGAAACATTTAAACTAGAGCTCTTATCCAAAGAGGATGCTAGCTTTCTATTTAACAAGCACGCAGGCCTAAGGGAAGATTCTTCCAAAGACATCAAAAAGCTAGCATCCCAAATTGCAGATGAATGTAAAAGACTACCTGTTGCAATTGTAGCTATTGCAAGTAGTTTGAAAATGAAGCCATTAGAAGTTTGGAGGGCAGCATTCAAAAGCTTGAAAGAGCTAAAAAGAATTAACAATGTCGATGAAAAGCAAATAATTTACAAAAGTCTTCAATTAAGTTATGAAAATATGAAGGATGAGAAGGCCAAGAAACTCTTCTTGTTATGTTCTTTGTTCCCAGAAGATTATGAAATTTCCCTAGAACGTTTAACCAGATTTGTTAAAGGATTAGCCCTATTTGAAGGTGTTGATTCATATGAAATAGCAAGGAATGATGTTCTTTTTGCTAAAAGGAAACTCCTGGAAGCTTGTTTGTTGCTGGAAGGGGAAGAAGAAGGATGTGTCAAAATGCATGACTTATTGCGTGATGCTGCTCATTGGATTGCACATCATGAGATTCAAGTGATTATGAGACCAAAAATTGCAAAACAAGGCACAATGAAGTATTTGTATTGCACTAATAGTGGCTTTCTGAAGGAATTGGATTGCACTAAACTTGAGATTCTAATATTATTGGGGAAAGAAGTGCCACCAAAAGAATTTTTCGAAGGAATAAAAGATCTTAGAATTTTGACTCTTCACAGTGAAGAATGGTGGGAAGAAAGACCAAGTTTAGCTTTGCCGGTATCAAATGAATCTTTAAGAAATCTGCGAAACATTTGCCTTACAAGTTTCATATTAGGCGACATTTCAATTCTGGGACATCTGCAAGTGTTTCTTGAGACTCTTGAATTGAATTGCTGTTCATTCAATGAATTGCCCAATCATATTGTGGGATTTAAGAAATTAAAATTGTTGAGTCTGACAAAGTGTGAAATTGGAAGGAATCCATATGAAGTAATTGTCAGACTTTCACAAATAGAAGAACTATATTGTATGCACAATTATGGATGGAAAGAAGATGGTGGAGTGGTTGCTAATTTGTTTGAGAAAGGTAGCATTTCCAAAAATCAATTGAAGAGGTATCATATAGATTTCGGAAAGGGACTGCATTTGTCTAACTCAGTAAATGGTTCAATATCAAGAGTTACATCTATTGACAACTTTGATGCTTCCATCTCTAATGCAACAGTGAAGGATCTTGTGCAAAAGGCAGAGATTCTCCACTTGCTGGAAATGCAAGGAAACTGTAAAACTATAATCCCAGATTTCTTCACAGCAATAGGAGGAGACTTGAATGACTTGATTGTGCTTAAGCTTGAAGTTTGTCCTAAAATAGAGTGCATCATCAAAACTGCCAATCCTCCTTCAGGATTCTCAAACTTGGTTAAGTTGGAACTCGGAAACATGGATGGTTTGAAAGAAATATGTGATAGTGAAATATGTCATAGTTCACCTCCTTCTCACTTCTTTGAGAAACTTGAAGAAATAACTCTGACGGGATGCAAGCAATTGCATGGCATATTATTTGCAGGGAAATGGGACCTTCAAAGACTTAAAGTCTTAATTTGTGTGGATTGTCCCATGTTGACATCTCTCTTCACAGTTTCTACTGCTCAAAGCCCAACCAACTTGGTTAAGCTGGATCTCACGAGAATGGATGGTTTGAAAGAAATATGTTGTGGTCCACCTTCTTCCAACTTTTTTGAGAAACTTGAAGAAATAAATCTGAGGAGATGCAAGCAATTGCATGGCATATTATTTGCACGGAATTGGGACCTTCAAAGACTTAAATTCTTACTTTGTAGCCATTGTCCCACGTTGACATCTCTTTTCACAGTTTCTACTGCTCAAAGCCTAAAACAGCTGGAAGAACTAAGTGTCAGTGAATGCGATAAACTCCAATGCATAATTGAATTTGAGGGCCAGGAGAAAAAACGGGAGGAGATAGTTCCAGATGATGATTATGATCAAAAGAGTTATGGCTCAATGTTCCCAAATTTAAAAACTATGGAAATTATTTCTTGTGATCAGGAGTTAGAATTTATATCCACAGCTTCTTCCAAATCAAGAAAGGAAGTGTTGAGGAATTCCTTGCAGAAAACAGTGGACCAGGCAGCTTCATTGGTACTATTCTCTCTCACACTTTCTTTATTTCATATGATAGGACGACAAAAAAGTTTGGACCTAAGAATTTGGTCATCTAATGTGACACTCTCAGTTATTTTAGTGATGTAATTTGTTTTATATTATTTGAGTTTTATAGAAAATTGGCCATATGAACTAGTTCAGCAAATCTTCTTAGTTTAGTTAGTATTTTTAAGTACAAATTATCGTACGGGTATACCTTTAATAAATTTCTGTAGGTTTTTCAATTTATTAAGAAATTAATTAGACAAGAGAGAACATGTAACGCAAATTGATAATAAACATAAGGGCATCTTCTATCCTGTACGTTTTCTAATTAATATAAGTTAAATGGGTACATATCTTCGGCCTAAAGTAGTCTTAATTAACATTAATTGGGAAGTTACAGTATTAATGAAAAACAAAGAATGGCCGGTGTTCAAAGTGAATATTGTTTGTTATGTATGTGGGAACTTGAAACACTCTAATTGATTGCAACTTCAAAGGCAATTATACTATATAAGTAGGTAAAGCTATGTAAACCCAATATGTTGATTTCTTTTACAACATCTATCTTTGTGGTTCAGGAAAGAAGATAATGATTAATGATTAATTCATTAGGAGATTAGATAACAAAATCACTATTGATCTTTTACAAGCCATTGTTTTGAAAAACCATTAATTAGTTGTCACATGTATGACTTAGTTTTAAAATTTTGAAGGTCAATAATCTTAGCTTAGCAATACTCAAAAATCAGAACAAGAATATTGAAAATGAAAATAGTTAATCTTGAAGTAATGTTATTGAAATCCAAATAAAACTTATTTTGCAAACATCAAACCGCACATATCACGTGTTCAAAACATGCTTTTCTCTCTATACTGATGAGAACAGTGATCAAATGGTTTTGTTTGATTTGAGATCGCATGTGTTTTTGTAGGAATTAGTACGGACGGCAGAATCTAGAAGCCTTCACTCATTTGATACTATTCATTGTTTTTTAAGACAGCCACTCATCCTGCGCAATATCAAAAGCATGGCACTTTATCGTTGTGGAACATTGATGTCATTGTTCACCATGTCTGTTTCTCAAACAATGTTGCTAGAAGAATTGACAATTGTAAAATGTCATGGGCTGAAGTGCATAATAGCAGATATGGTAGATGATCATGATGGCAAGAATTGCCTCTCTCTCTTCCCAAAATTAAAAAATCTGCTACTTGCACGTTGTAGCGAATTGGAATATTTCGTGGGACAATACGACCTTGAAGATCAGAATCATAACATTCAGATTCAAATTGATCTCCCAGCCCTTGAAACGGTGCGACTGGAACTTTTAGAAAATATGATCGGCATTTGCACCCAAAACTATTATGCAACTTGTGGTTCTTTGAAGCGTTTCTGGTTGGTCGAGAGTCCTAAGCTTATTATCAAATCCATCACCGACTTGGTGGCTGGTTTAAATGCAAGACAGGAGGTACCACTCTTCCCATCTTTTTTCATTCTAAAATTAAATGTTTTCATTTCTAGAAGTTTTATGAAGTCTATTTTGAACTCATATATATATATATATATATATATATATCAATTAAAAGGCTTTTCATGAAATAATTGTTTTCTTATTTTATTTATGAGCTTATCCCTTAAGAAATTTAATCAAGTCTGATGGTATATTTAGGAATGCATATTTTCTAATAGAGAAGTTTATGAACAAATAAATGTTTGGCTTAACATGGTGTTATCAAACAGAAAGGGTACGCATAAAAAATGTTTGATCGAACTTTGGCTGTCAACCAAAATAAGTTTTGGCCACAAAGTATTAGAGGAGATAAATGAATTACTGGGGCTAGTATGACAGCAACAATAAGTTTTAGCGCACATGTCTGAACTACGCAACCTCATCGATGCTAGCTTACTCTTAATGCCGAAGATTTCAATATTTAAAAAAAATCTGAAAATTAAGTAATTATATAATGAATTCTTAGTTTAATTAAGAACAAGAATTAATAATGGTTGAAGGAGATGACATTACCTAATTTTATGTAATTAATATCCGAATTTGACTTATACGAAACCAGAATACTAAAATAACAGGTAGATTTTGTATGAGTGATTCCACAATATATAGAATGCAATGAAAAGTTATGTGAGTGGTCCTGCATATATGTGTGTATGATATAGGAAGCAACATATAAATTTAAATTGGTGGAATTGGAATGTGTTTCTTCCAAGTTTGACTAATTTTATATGTGTTTTCTACAGGACTTAACAGCGATGAAGAGTCGTTTGACTAATTTAGAATCCCTGGTTATAAGGGACTCCCAAATAGAGGGCATTTTCTGTTTGAAAGGATTTCCAATGATTGAAGTCATGAGTTCTGGGTTAGAATGCTTGAAATTATACAATGTACGTGAGATGAGATATATATGTACGGGTCCCAAACATATTTTGCACTTCCGAAATCTTCAAAAATTATTTATTAGTGGGTGTGAGAAATTGGAAGTCTTGTTCTCTACCTCTGTCTTGAAAAACCTACCGCAGTTGACACTTCTATCCATCGATGACTGCCAACAATTGAAGCG
Organism: Dicorynia guianensis; assembly: GCA_037013595.1. Taxonomy (NCBI): domain Eukaryota; kingdom Viridiplantae; phylum Streptophyta; class Magnoliopsida; order Fabales; family Fabaceae; genus Dicorynia; species Dicorynia guianensis. Next base: position 33,322,326 of record JASUAB010000005.1, read on the forward strand.
AATTCATGACGAGGAAAATGAGAATGTGTCAAATTCTCTTTCCCCACAAAAAGGGGCATTTAAAGCAAGCTTCCCAAGGCTGAAGGTACTTATTGTCACAGATTGCAACAAGCTTGAATCTCTATTTTGTATCTCTTCATCATCTGATCAGTTCCCAGAATTAATGACACTAATCGTCGGCAAAGCTTCTCAGCTACAAAAAGTATTTAAGAGAGACGCGAAGGAGAAAGTTGAGTTCCCAAAACTGAAATATTTAGCGCTTGTGCAACTGCCCAACCTCTCTGATGTCTGCCATGGGATTGAGTTCCACAATGTGATATACCGTTTTGTGAATAATTGTCCCAAACTCTTGTTGAACTCAACTGCTACTGGTCTACTGGACTTGCGGGACAAGTACAACGAAAATGAAGGTACCAACCACACTTTGGACGAGTACGAGGAAAATGAAGGTACTAACTATGCTTTAGAAACCTAGGATAGATATAGAACATCTCAAAATATTGAAGAGAATATTTAAATTCAAAGTTTTTACTCTATTGAGTTGCTTTCTAGTGCAATAGCATATTCAATGATTAATATTTACCTCTTATATATATATATATATATATATATATATATATATATATATATATATAAAATTAAAACACTATACACTGAAAGAGGATTTTAATCTAAAGTATTTTGATCTTATAAATTATCAATCATTATCAATTTTCAAGTCTTGTCCATTACGAAAGTTTAAACTGTACTAAACTACACGCCGGCCACCTTTCTTTTTCTCAATAAAAAAGAATTTATAGAGAATATACTGCTCTATACTTGATAGTAATTAATCGCTAATTCTTGTAAGTTATTATTATTATATTATTTAAATTACAGAAAAATAAAATAAATAGGGTGCAATTGCATTCTATCTTTTAAATCTGTATTTACATGATTTAATTAGTAGAATTATTAACAATATTTTCAATATAAATTGAAAAGTTTCACATCTTATTGGAGGTTCATTTCAAAATTTTCAGTATGAAGCCACCAAATGTTGCTCTCATCACTCAAGAGTCTGTAATATACTTAGAAGATTGAATGAAAAAAATAATTATGTTGTATTTTGGGTTTGTTTGGATTGAACTTTTTTTGACAAAAGCTTAAAAGTGCTTATGGCATGTAAAATGTAATTTTAAAAAGATTACAAATATCAGATTTTAAAGACAGATGAAAATTAGGTTTTTGTATTTTAATTATTCAAAAGTATAAATTTTTAACTTTTAAAAAGTGTTTTTCTCTCATAAAATATTGTAGGAAAGAAAAAAAAAAAGTCAATCTAAACTGTCTTTTCTTTCTCAAAAAAATAAATTAACCAACAAGGTAGTCGCCCAAAAGTAGTTTTAAATAAAACAATTAGGTAAAATAAATAAAAGGGTATATTGTCATTATAGCTTTAACTTATTTATTAAAAAAAAATCTTTTTTTTTTAAATTTATCACTTTAATTTATTTACTAATTCTTATGATTTTGTATGTCAGATGGCGATTACTATCCGGTGACGTCTATATTGGCATTTCTTGCCTACAATATCAGCGGTGAAAATCAAAAGCAAGAAACCTCTTGTCCACAGCATGAAGATCAAGGCTCTGAAATTTTGAAACCAACCAAAAGTGAAACAGCTTCGTTACAGGTCAACAAATAATATAGTACAACAGATATTCTCACCCTTTTTTAATAATGTTAATAGAAAATAGTCAATCCACAATTTAGTTATAACAGAATGCATCAACCAACTTATTTAGTTCTTTTGTTGTTGGTTATGGTTAGATCAAGAAAGCAATAGAGACAGAAGTTACTGAAGAAGTTCCTCCTTCAGAGACACAACTAAAGACAACTTCATCAGTAGCTATTCCCTTACAAAATCCAAGTCCACAGGCAAGTTCACTCTCCATCGATACTAATATATAAATATGAGAACATTCGAGAAGTATGCTAGCAGTCTTTGACCTTGGCTTATTCATCATGTTATGGGAGTGCTAATTAATAAAACAATCATAAATTTAGTGCTGTGCATGGAAATGTTAAAGAAGTTCCGAAACTATAGAAAAAGCTATGACCATTTAAGCTAACCATGTATATATATATATAGATGTATCAGTCTCATTAATTACTTCTCACGTTAAGTTATTGCAACCATTTAAGCTTTCGAATACAGCTATTGACTTTCAAACCTGCCATATTTTTTTTTTCCTTCGCCACAACGGTTGGTAAAGAAGATTTAGAGAATGGACGAATTCCAGAAGAACAGTCTGCACTTATTGTTGAAATTAAAGGAAACAATGACACTAACAGTTGATAAACCTTCCAATCTTTACAAAATGAAAATCTTATCGAAAGAAATATCGAAGAAAACTGCACTGACAGTCTCATCAAGACATCAACCATCACATATAGCATAGCTGAAACACTGTAACCAATCTCCAATTTAATTGTCTAATGAATCCCAAGAGGTTTCTCAGCCTACACTTATTAAATTCCTAACGAATTGGCATGGAAGCAATTTCAACTTAATTACATATTTATTGTTGGTGTTGCGCAGAGTATCCAAGCTACGTCAGATATAGCAATGACATCGACTTCAATTGACTTTGAATCAGTAGGGAGCTCGGCACTTGTTGGATCAGTTACTTCTCCCTTCCAAACAACTCCGCAAGTAGGTTCATTTTTAGGGTTTTCTTTTTTTTTTTTTCCACAAGCAGGAAACTCTCGGTCAACCCCAATTATTTCAATGCACAAAGTATCTTAATTAAAGTACGTTTAAATTGATAGTTATTCAATTTTGGTTTTATTTTGTATTTTTTACCGCCTAAAGCTATTAAAATAGACTGGTGTAACATCTTAATAAAGTGCATTTATTTTGTATTTTTTAACATCTAGAGCTACTAAAATAGGCCGATTAATTAGTAACTTATATTACTATAAATAAATTAATGATATCATTGCATGTCTTTTAATTTTACTACCTCAATTTAATTGTGTTAAATTTTTTCATATTAATATACACACATGCAAGGACTTGAGTTTAGTTCGAATAGTAAAACTCGACTTTGTTATCCCTCTCTCAGGTTTGAATCCCATATTATAACTTTTTTAGTAGTGTAAAAAAAATTTGTATGCATACATCCATAGGAATGTTTATTTAATTTATTACTTCTAAATTATGACAGAATGAAATGGGGGTCAACCAAATCAAGACCTACATCGATAAAGATAGGGATCAAACAAAAGCAGCTGTAAGGATTCAAGAATGTGCTTCTTCTGAGAGACCAAAGGAGCGAGATTCAGTTCAACTCCCTAAGACTTCCAAGAATAACCAAGAGATTTCTTGTGAGAAACAAGGAATTATTTCCCCTCCCATTTCTTATCCCATAGTACAGGGCAATTTTCCCAGTAATATCCCTGCTGAAAATCCAATGCAAGAAACGACATCTGTATATGAAGATCAAGACTCTAAAACACCAACAGAAAGTGAAGCATGTTCTTTACAGGTCAAGAAATAGCACAATAGAAATTCTCAACCCTTTTTAAAAATGTTAATATAAAAAATAATCAATTCACAATGGTTCTTTAGTTATAACATAAATGCACAATGCACTAACCAACTTATTTTGGTCTTTTGCTGTTGCTTAAAATTAGATTGATAAAGCAGCAGGGACAGAAGTTGCTGGAGAAGTTCCTCCTTCAGAGGCACAAGCAAAGGCAACTTCATCAATAGCTAGTCTTTTACAAAATCCAAGTCCACAGGTAAGTCCTATCTCCATACTAATATATAGTAACATGTATAAGTATGCTAGCAGTCTTTCTATAACCTTTGCTTATTCATCTTGTTATGGCAGTGGTAATTGATATTATCCATATATTATTATTATTATTATTATTAAACAGACTGGCTATGAAGATCTTGTTAATTCTCTGGGTCAACATGCTGGTGAAGACTCTGAAGTTCTATTAGCATTAGAAATTGAACCACTTTTTCTTCAGGTCATTAATTACATAGCATAGCAGAAACTGTCACCAATCTCCATTTTTTTTTTTTCAAATTATGACATATTGTAGTTAACCTATAAAACAACTTGTTTATGTCTTTCGCCATTGCTTCTATTTAGGTTTCTGATGAAATGCAAAAAAAATTTGCTGGAGAAATTCCTCGTTCAAAGGTCCAAACAATGACAACTTCATCAAATATATCACCGGTTACCCCTTTCCATATAGCATTCCCAAAGGCAACAATATTCTCATTGATTCTTAATGAATAAATATATATCGTTATGCTAAATGTCTAAGAGTTGCTTATTTTGTTGTTTGAGTGAAGAGAAAACAAGCATTTTTTATTCTATGCAGATGATAGAAAGTATCGCAGAGGATTCTACATTGGAAAAGACTAAGGTAATAGCTTGTTCAAGTCATTTAAAATTTCAAAATCTCGCTGTAAGTCAGACTACTTACTTTTCTATCAAAAATAATATGTGCATATATCTAAGAATTGTTTCTTTTTTAATTTAATTTAAGAATTAGTATTGGAAATTACTTAAAATAATGCCTTTTAATTGCCTAATCATCTTCTTTCTATAGGAGTTGGGGAGCACAAAATCAAGGAACGAACAAAGAAATGAAGACGCACTTGTTGGAACAAGAACCGATATACATTCTACTGAATCAGAAAAGGTTCCTGAGCCTACAGTAATTAAATTCCTAAAGAATTAGCTTCAAAGCAATTTCAACTTGTATATTTATTTTTGGTTTTGTACAGAGTCTCCAAGCCAAGTTCGATGTAGTGATGAAAACAACTTCAATTGACTTAGAACCAGTTGGGAGCTCGGCGCTTGTTGGATTAGTTACTTCTCCCTACAAAACATCTCCACAAGTAGGTTCATTGCATTTACTTTACTTGTCATTTTTTAACGGTGAGAGGATAGCTAATAATAGTTCGAATCCCATTATGAAGAATCAAGTTGGGGTCAACCAAACCAAGACCTACATTTATAAAGACAATGATCAAACAAAAGCAGCAGCTGAGATTCAAGAATTTGCTCCTTCCAAGGGCCCCAAGGGGCCCGATTCAGTTCAGATCCCTGAGGCACCCATGGAGGTTGATGTGGTGGGGGAGATATCGTTGAATAAGAAGAAGGAGGAGGAGATTTCAAAGGAACTTGCTGACAAAACAATGAGGAATAAGGCCCAAGCTTCTAGTCAGGCATCACAGCCTTCTCCGATGTCTTCCTCTGCCCAGCGTGCTTCAGTCTTAGGATCTGTTAATGCCTCAAGAAGAATAGCCAACTCATATATAGCCAACTCTCCTTATAAAAATAAGTTATTGATGCCACAGCTTTCAGAATTTTACATGACCTTGGCTAATGTACGTACCACTTAGCGCTACGTTGCTACTATTTTTTGTGTGAATGTATTATCTTTTAATTCTCATTTGTGTTTGTGTAGGCCGGATTGATGGCTCAAACTATCTCTAACTCCCACTTTGCCCAGGCATCTGAGGCTGGTGCTCGCGTTAGGGATCTGGAGACCAAGGTAAATGAACTGGAACTTGAATTGGCGAAGTCTAAAGCTGAGTTAGAGACTATTCGATCCAGCGAAGAGGTTAAGATTGCTAGTGCTGTGAACGAAGCTCGTGAAGGTTGGGTGGAGGTTGATACTGTTGAAGGCATGCTGGAAGCTTGGTTTGAAAAAGGGGTAGATATGACCCTAGAAGAATGCGCTGAACGAGATCCAAACTTGAACGTTGGTGAAATTCGTGAAGTAATATTTGCGAAGAGAGCTTGACCTTTCCTTGGCTTTTTGCTTATCTTAAATTTAAATAATAATTGGGATTGTAATTGACTTTATAATAATAGCCTCTATTTGGCTGGAACACATTATAAACCTGCTTGTGCTTAACATTTGTCTTTAAAAATATATGTTTCTCTAAGTTTGCTTAAGAACTTTCTTCTCTTTCTTTGTCAAGTCTATTTTATATTTCTCCAAAAAAAAAAAAATTTCTAACAAGTACACTAACCTTTTCCAAGTAAAGGGAGGAACATTTCCTAAACTTTGTTAACTGAGAATATATAAAGAAGGTCTCACTATTATTATAAATTGAATTTTTATTAAATATTTTTTTGTAAATCTTTTTAAATATTTGTTTTAAAAAATTTATATTACTAATTTTATTAAATTTTTTAGATTATACTTATTGTTAAATTATATTAATTTATGATTATTTATATGAATTAAATTTTTATCAAATATTTATTTAAAAAATTAAATTTATTAAGTGTTCATGGAATATGTTACATAACTATGACTAGTTAGGAGACCTGGGTTTCATAGTCCTACCGTAAACCAAGATTGTTACCATTTACAAAATTAAGTTGATTTCTTTTTTTTTTATAAGATTTTCATAAAATATTTTTATATTTTTAAAATTATAAAATTAATTTTTACACATAAAATTGATCTGTTACATTCTTAAATATTATTTGAACTTAAGAGAATTTAAAACTCTTTTTGATTTCTTTTATGAGCACATACGGACCAAAAGAAAAAGACTAAAGAGAAAAGAATGAGGAAAGAAAAAGCGAAGAACAAGAAAATATAAATAATTGAAAAATGGGCTCAACCCAAACCAAGCATGCCGAACAAAACAAAACGTCCCCGCACTGGAAGGAGGGGATGTTATGCCAATATGTTTAATATTAGACACACACAGCGCAAAGCAATAGCTAATAAGCAAAAGCCTTCTTCCGCTTTCGTTTTGCATTCCCGCAGTCTTCGCGGGTCCTATCATCGCCGCGCCAATGCAATTTTCTCTCCACCCACAATTCGCTTATCTGGCAAAACTACAAGGAAACTCTCTCTCAGCTCTCTTCCCTTTCCTTCTTCTTTCTCTTCCCGGAACAACCAACCTCGCGAAAAATGATGTCAAAACTTTTCAATTTTTGCTTGTGTTTCTGAGTCTGTATGGTATGCGATCTTCATTATCCTTTTGAAAATTTCATTTTCCCATCCGGGTTTCGGTTCTTTGCTCAATTTCTTTCTCGGTTTATTTTTCTTGTCGGTGTTTCCTGTATATGCCCCTCTATGAATCTGCTGTTGGATCGGCCAAAGCAAGCTCGATCAGATATCAAACATAAATCGTAGTTTGTCTTTTCATTGCTGTTTAATTTTCGAGTTTTTCTTTGCCTTGCTCAGACCCCTTATGTATCGATGCAAACATGTGATTATATATTATAGGTCGCTGTTTCTGTAAGTGTTTGGGATATTGCTGCAACCAACTCAAGCATATCTAGTTTTGTGGGAGTCCTCGTTTCTGATCAAGAGCTACAAAGCCAATTTACACGAGTCGAACTTCTAACCCTGAAATCGAAAGTAAGTTTTTTATTTGTTTTCGTCTTTCTTTAATGAATATATGCTTTGCGTGAGTCAAAAATTAAAATGCGTTTCCTTGAAAACGATTGTTTGGCAACATGGGAATCTTGGGCCGCATCCTTTCTAGTTTGTATCGGTAAGGACTCAATCAGGACGTGTCACTGCGAGAGGTTTGCCACCTGTTTTTAAGAACTTGAAGGCTTTTAAGGAATTGTTGGATGAGGATGAGATTCAGACTGTCTTGGTTGAGTCCTATCAGAACATGGATGAAGAAATTGACTTCGAGGCCTTCCTCCGGGTGAGTTTTTCCGGAAAGTTGCAGCTTTAGATTTCTTTTTGCAGATGTTAATGCGTTTATTATGCTTGTAAGGAGAACCGACATTTTTTTTTTTTGTAAGATATTATTAGAAAAATTGACCTTGAATAAAATTCTAATATGATGCTCAAATGTCCTCCTTCATAAATATGCACCTTACATAGAATTGCTCTTTTATAATGTGTATCCATGTATATGTAGTTTACTTATAAATACATGTGTATAAATTTTATTCATATGGGACTAACCAGCAAAATAAGCCATATTGACTAGCAGGCACATTTAAATTTGCAAGCCCGAGCGAGGACAAAAACTGGTGGTTCATCTTCATCCGTTTTGAAAGCAACCACAGCAACTGTTCATCATGCCATCAACAAGTCTGAGAAAGCTTCTTATGTTCAACATATTAATGGCTATTTGGAAGAAGATAAATTCATGCAGCAGTTTCTTCCAATTGATCCTGCAACAAATGCTTTGTTTGATCTTGCAAAAGATGGAGTTCTCCTCTGGTCGATATGCAAGAGTCAACTCAATGAGCTTATGTGTTTTCTTTTAAATATTTTAATATTTGTTGCTGCTGTTATATGTTTATTTGTTAATTTAATTGCTTTTCTGCACCAAGCTTATTAATGTTGCCGTTCCTGGGACCATAGATGAGCGAGCTATTAACACAAAACGGGTTCTTAACCCTTGGGAGAGAAATGAGAACCATACCTTTGCCTCAATTCTGCAAAGGCTATTGGGTGTACAGTGGTTAATATTGGTACCCAGGACTTAGTCGAAGCAAGGGTGAGTTCAACTGTTTCTATCTGTTGAAAGGAATCTTATTCTTCTATCTCCTAGCCCTTCCCTTCTTTTCTCTGTTTGTAGCTTGAAATTAACACAGTTTGTTCCCCCCCCCCCCCCCCCCCGGTTTAATTTTATTCGGTTTTTTTGTAGCCACATCTGGTACTTGGCCTGATTTCCCAAATAATAAAGGTAATTTCCCGAAACTTAGTCCTTTTCTCTTATCATTTAAGGATTAGGATATTAGCACCATTAAAAGTTCATTCATTCACTGAGAAAACTAGAAGTTTTATAATTATTATGCAATTTCTTGTGTTTGCCATTCAATATGGTGTCAACATTAGATTCAACTGTTGGCTGATCTCAATCTGAAGAAAACTCCTCAACTTGTGGAATTAGTGGAAGACGACAAGGTCATAGATCTGTTCTATTTTTTTTCCTCTTATTTTTAATCTACAAATTTGATGACTTTATTCTTTTACAAATGTCTGAAACTACTTTCATTAAACATTTCATGATTCTCCTTATGTCATAAAAACATGGGCAGGATGTGGAGGAGCTTATAGGTTTATCACATGAAAATGTTTTATTGAAATGGATGAATTTCCAATTAAAGAAAGCTGGATATGAGAAACAGGTTACAAACTTCTCCTCTGACTTGAAGGTAAGGAAATTTAAGTGACTTACAACTTAGAAGTAATTACTTTTGGCTGAATCCTGCACCTAGTGACCAAGAAATTTTCTATACAGAATGTTCAATATCAAGTAGAAGCATTTAACCACTACCGATCGATGCCACGCTTTTCTCTTTTTTGGCAGACACGACACGTGCAGACAGCTGCAACATATTCTTCGTTCAGCAATTTTTTTTCTTTCCACTTCGTTTTTTTGACAGAAAAGTCACAAATTATAGAACATACTGAAAGATTACGGCCTACCTTTGGTTAGGCACATATTCGTTTCTTTCTTGTGTGCGTTTCAATGCTTATGGGGTAGCATTACGCCAAATGAAAAGAGAGTAAAACCACATTTTTATCCTTAGAAAAAGTCACTGAGATTCCTTTTGCCTTTAGAATTTGTGTAAAGAATGGGAAATGATTGTTATACATAAAAAAAAAGTATAAAATGAGTATTAATAGGCAGAAAAATAATTTAGAAAAAAATAATTTGATATAAAAAAGGAGTTAAAAATTGGAGAATATGTGTAGAGAATATATACTATCATTACTCCTAAAGAATAAAGCTTCTTAATTCAATCCATGTCGCAGGATTCCTTCTTCAAATTGATCTTACCCATTGTTCTGCATACTTTTTTATAATATTAAATTTAAACATATGCTTTTATATGTAATATCTGACAAAATGTAACTACTTAATTAAATAAGAATATTTTTTAAAATTGGAATTTAATTTTTAATTAATATATATTAAAAAAAGCTAATTTTAAAGTTTAACTTACAAATTTTTATAATATTTACAATAATTTATTTCAACTTCTTTTGTATTTTGCTTCTAATACACAAACTTTCCTTTTATATAAAAATCTACACAAACTTCTTTATTTTTTTAAAAATTATAAAAAAATTACAAAAAATCAAAGACTTTTTTTGGTTAAGCCAAAAATCTAAGATTTTAAACAACAGAGATTCATTTCCACAATTGATGTATAAAGAAACTCTCCCACAGTCTCCCTAAGAGCAAATAATTGGCGAGAAAAGATAATCGACACCAAGAATTGATCCTTTTTGGGTGGAGAAGGCATTATTAAAGATATAACTTTGTTATTTTGATTGAATACATAGGAAAGCACAAATCCATCTACTTTTTTAGACCACATATATTTAAGAAAATGACTATGCTCAGAATTTGTTAAAATATTGTTAAAAGTAAATTAAACATTAACTTATATTCATATGTTAAAATAATTTTTAATTGAAAATTGAAATCAGTTGAGTATCTCAGACTCACTGGCATAGGGCATCTTTTTCTTCATATCCTTATCAAACTTTTTTGAGTAAATTACACTAACCTTCCTTGAGGTATTTGATTATTACACTCCATCCCATTCTTACTCAAATATAACACTCCACCCCATTTACTCAAATATTAATTAAAAAAATATATTTAATATTAATAAAATATTTAAAAAAGAATATTAAATCAATATTTTAGTTTAATTTTATTTAAAAATTATATTTTAATTCAGTTAACCATTTTAAATAATTAATATTTTGATAAATTATATTTTTTTAATTAAATAATTATATTTATTACAAAATATAAATTTAACAATATATATGATTATGAAAAAAAATTTAGTACAAATATAGAGGTATTTTAGGATGAGTTTAGTTAGTAAAAAATAAAATCAATTATGCTTTACATTGTTTTCTTAACTAAACTCATTCCCAAGATGCTTCTATATTTGTACTAATTTTTTTTTCATAATCATACATATTGTTAAATTTATACTTTGTAATAAATATAATTATTTGATTAAAAAATATAATTTATCAAAATATTAATAATTTAAAATGGTTAATTGAATTAAAATATAATTTTTAAATAAAATTAAACTAAAATATTGATTTAATATTCTTTTTTTAAATATTTTATTAATATTAAATATATTTTTTTAATTAATATTTGAGTAAATGGGGTGGAGTGTCATATTTGAATAAGAATGGGGTAGAGTGTAATAATCAAATACCTCAAGGGAAGTTAGTATAATTTACTCAACTTTTTTTTTTTTTGGCTGCTAAAGGGTGCGCCTATTTGCAGTCATTTTGTTGGTGTTTTCTCTTCATTGCTATCTTGTTCTGTTTGCAATTCAAGAAAAGAGCTAAAGGCAATAATAATCCCATTAGTATCTGGAAATTGTGCCAGTCTTGGTTTAATTTAGATTTATGTTTGTATATTTGGGTTTGGGGCGATTTGGGTGATTTGAATCCATTTTTTGTGAACATGTTTGTTATTCAATTAATCTATGTATGAGAATATGATATCTGTGATCACTGAGGCATCTTTCCCATTTTATATGGGTTCTTAATTTTTAAGTTTTCATAGGACATTTTAGAGGAAAAGTCTGTTGTATTATAGTTTTCACTTATTTGTCGCAATAATCTTCACAATAGAAGAGAATAAATATCAGATAAGGTTTTGTAATTTAATTTATAAAATTTATTAAATTTTATAATTTGAATTTTATTAAAAGAAAGTGTATAAAAATAAAGATGTAAAAGTAACATATTACATTTGAAATACTTCCCATTCGGATTCTCTATACGCGAAATACTTGTTGCTCTTCTTATTGCATAAAACAGAATCAAAATATTTTAAATTTTACGAAACTTTTTTAACTTCGCAGTAAATTTTGAAAAATTTTAAAATAAGAAGTAAATATTATAAAATAATATATATTAATTTTAAATAAAAATTATATATATTCTTATATTTTTATTTTTTTTCTCCCTTCATAAAACTTTTTATTTCGGAGAAACGCACATAGATTCAACATATTTCAATATGCCTTTTAACCAGGAGTTATGTTATTGCTACGTTTGTTGTTGATGAGGTGTCCAAGATAAAAAAGAAAGATAGAAGAGTAAAAATAGAAGATTTTTTTTTCTTTTTTAAATTAATCCACGCCAAAAACATGACTCAATTTATATGTGTAACAGCGTGGAAATAAGATTTTCCTTTAACCTGTACGCTGCGACTTGAGTCTACAGTAGAATTGGAAATGAAAGAAGTTGGGCTTTGAAAGTGGGCTTGTTCAATTATTTGCAAATAATTTTCTTATTGGAGGTTTAATCATTCTATAATCCATAAATTTTTTCTATTAACAATTATTTTGACTTTAAAACTCATTGTCTATTGTAAAAAATCTAAATCTTATTTTGAGCGAAAAAGTAAGATTTCCATCAGATTATTTTTCTTGCTTCAGATCTCTTCGATCTCTAAAGTCCATGCACCAGGTTCCAGCTCAACATCGTCACAAAAAATGTCAAATAAGTTGTTGAAATCAGAGCAATCCAACAAAACTGAAGTTCATAACCTTGCGCCGAGCACAGAAACCTCAAATTCCAGTCTGATTCTTCAGCCAGAGGTCATTCAAGAGCTTCTTCAAACTAATCTAGCTGAATATCTCAACATGCCATCGGAGTCTATCTGCCTTGAGGCCAATGCTATGGGCAATGTAGAGAGGATTGTTCCCTGCTTGTGGAGGGTTACTACTGATGCAATCCAAGAGAATAACCTCAGAGTTGGCGTGCTGATTGGAGGTTTTCAAAAATGTGCTTCACAAGCCATGAGCACTGTGCAATCAAGCTGGCGGCTTATATCCAATTATGAGAATCAGATTATGGAGTTGCAAATCAAATTGCATGAAGGTCAAGCACAAATTAGAGACTTCATAGAATTTGTCTTGCGAACATCATGAATTTAAAGACTTGTTTGCTTCCATTTGATTAGGTGAATGATCAGGCATCGCGGCCGAAGTTAGAAATCAATATATTTTATTATATCTGAAATATCATCTAAAATTGATAATTGGGTACATTAATCAAGGCAAATAGGAAATAAACCAACAAAGATATATGGGCGGATGCAGAAAGAACAGTAGAACCCAGTAATCATTATTAAGCCTAATTGATTTCTGAATGAATTAGCAAGAATTGAAAGATTATTTATGTAAACAGAGTCCAATAATATAATTAATTTGGAATTGTCTATATATCGATCATTTCTTCCTTAATGTCTTCTGTTTCCGATTCATAGCCATTTATATTTATTTTTTGACAGAAAGAATGACAAATTATATAATATACAGAAAGATGATGGCATATCTTTGGTTGGGGAGCTGGGCACGTATTCGTTTCTTTGTTGAGTGGGTTTCAGTGCTTATGGCGTAGCTTTACGCCAACTGAAAAGAGGAGAGCACAACCACTTTTTTACCTTGAACACAAATCACTGGGATTCCTTTTGCCTTTCTGAATTTGTGTCTTCTAAGCTGCCCATTAAAGAATAAAGTTTCTTAATTAAACCAAAGTCACGGGATTCCTTCTTCAAATTGATGTTACCTAATTGTTTTCTGTTTTCTACTCTGCATACTTTTTTATAATTAAATTTAAACATATGCTTTATATGTAATATCTAACAAAATGTAACTATTTAATCAAAAAAGAGTATTTTTAAAAATTGGAATTCAATTTTTAATTAATCAGATATTAATTAAAAAAGTTAAGAAAATTTAATTTTAAACTTTAACTTAACATATTTTAAAAAATTTACAACAAATTACTTCAATTTCTCTCGTATTTTACTTCTATTGCGCAAATTCTCTTTCTATTTCTTAAGAAATACTAAAAATTCACACAAATTTCTTTTAATTTTTTTAAAAATTATAAAAAAAAAGTACGAAAATCAAATACTTTAAACAACAGATGTCCATTTTCACAATTGATATATAAAGGAACTCTCCCACAGTCCCCTAAACAGCAAATAATGAGGGTTTCATCCGAGAGAAAATAATAATCGACACCAAGAATTGATCCTTTTTTGATGGAGAAGACATTTTTAAAGATTCAACTTTGTTTTTTTGATTGAATACAAAAAAGCAAAGCACAAATCTATTTACTTTTTTAGGCTACTTATATTTAAGAAAATGATTCAGAGTTTTAAAACATTGTTAAATTTAAATTAAACACGAACTTATATTCATACATATAAAATGATTCTTTAATTCAAAATAAAAATCAATGGAGTATCTCAGACTCGTTGGCATAGGCATCTTTTAGTTCAAATCTTGTTCTTCCCTCTAAGTATCAAACTTTGTTGCTGCTGAAGGGTGGGTCTATTTGAAGTCATTTGTGGGGTTTTCTCTGCATTGCTATCTTGTTCTTTTTGCAGTTCAAGGAAAGAGCTAAAAGCAATAATAATCCCATTGGTATCTGGAAATGGTACTAGTCTTGGTTGAATACCTCTCACACATCCCACACTATTGCTTCTGCTTCTAAAAATGACTGTTTGAAGCTTCGTCTAGCTTTTCCTGTGTTACTTGTAGTCTTTTTGTGTTTCATATGACCAAAAAGGAACCCTTTGAAAATCATTGAAGAGGTAAGTCCCGAACAAAATATTCGTCTCTGTTTGGTTTCATCGTCTTTGCATTTATTTTATCGTTTTCCCTTTCAGTGGAGAACATTGAGGTCTCAACCAGGAAATTATAGGATACCTCATCTATATATCTATCTATCTATTATATATATATATATATATATATATATATATATATATATATTTTAGGTCAATTGCCACTAATAAAATTTTAATGGTATCCTGCGATGGTTGGACTTCTCGTGCTTACATTGCCCCACTGACAATTTTTTTTTTTTCGAAGAATGGCACAAATTTAGTTATCTTTGGAAAGATTAGTTGCTAACCCTTTCGAAACTTGCTCTCTAGATAACTAAGAAGAATATGGTAAATTGTTCTAGAAAAGGTTTTAAAACGTCTAAATGCATGTATGATCATCGTGTAAAACTTGCTATGCCAATTAAATCTGGAATTTTTGTCTCCACCACATTTAAGTAAAGGCCTTTGTTTATTCCATGCCTTTTAGATATGACAGCAAATGTGATACAAAATCAAAGAGCTCAACCTACACTTACCAAAACCCTGTCATCCTTCGCAATCTCTTCTCTCTTTATTCATGGCTTGCTGTCCTTTAATCATTATCAGGACATTGTAAATGTGGAGAACACTGATGGATGTAACTGTCATAGTAGCTATGGGAGAGGTCAGATAATCTTGGAGAAGAGGCAACTCTTCTTTTTGATGACATATATGAGCCATAGATAAGTTGGTTATTGAGGGAGAGGGAAAGAGGAGTAGGATTCGAACCTTGAGAACGGTTCAACTACTGAACGGATATGCCAGTTGGGCTACATGTCCACCAACGAGAAGAGGCAACTCTTTTACATACATAAATATGGCTTTATCTTTTTAATTAATTGTTTTGGTTTCTTTTTTTCATTGGCTCAACTTTGATTGCCAACATTGCTGATGTGTCTATAAATGTGTATATATTTGTTGCGAATGAAATATACATATCATTAATTTCTGATATACTAGATTATATTACTTACAAGTTATTTTTTGTGGTAAAATTGCTTACAAGTTTAATTAGTATATGTGGTATGCTCAATATAAGAACGTAAATAAAGTATTTTTCCTATTCACTTTTACTTATTTTTTGAATCTAATAAATTTCTATTTCCCTAATTAATTTTTGTGTTGAATTGGTGAATTTGATAGTTGTGTATGCTCTACTGACAAAGGTGCATTGCTCTTCTGTATCAACTTTTCTTATGAAACGCTTTTTGTTAGACGCCATCAATTGATTGAATTCTGTTGGCTTACCTAGACACCTAATTGTTTACTATATACTTCTGTCTAATTAGAGTTTGAATTTTTTGGTTAATCAGTAGACACGGCCTATATCAATAAAATATAGCTTAAAATTGGGACTACGCAGAGAAGCAAGGAATATTACATGAAGTCACCAAGAAGAGTTCCACAACCAAATAGACCCCAATAGAAGGAAACTTTAGCATGATACCCGAGAAATAAAAATAATTTTTATTTTAGAATAGAGATATAAAAGTTTTATGTTACAGGCTTCTAAACCAACAAAAAACACAACATATGAAAGAAAATGTGGAACAACTCAATCCAAAAATAATTGAAAATAAGAGGGAAACACAATGTTAAAAGGAGAAGTATGAAAATTAAAAATAGAGAGAAAATCAAACACAAACCAAATAGACACCAGGAGAGAGTGCAGAAAGTTCCTTGCAGGAGCCCAAATTGTCCAAAATTTTGCCGAAGAATGGTTGGAAAGTGGGAAACGCCATTCAATGAGAGAGAGAGAGGGCACAAGAGAGTGCGCAAGCCAAAATGAGGAAGGGAAATGAGTTTTAAAATTTTAGATGGATTACCAATGGATAGATTTGTAGGCAATCATTAGCAAAATGGTACATTTTAATAAAATAAGAATTACTAACAAATAGATTCATCAGTAATTCCTATAAAATTTTAAAAACATTATTGTAATCTTTGCCTGATGTGATTGCATGCATTTATAAAAAATCAACTTTTTAAGAAATTTAAATGAAAAATTTGTCAAAAATATATTCTTCAATAATATTTTTAATTTTAAAATAAAAATAAAAATGATTGAAAGGTATATCTCTCGATTATCTTCTATAAGTAATATTTATTGATGAATAGTCTACTAGTAGTATTGGTGGTAAAATTTTTTTACCAATAGATGGGAATATTTTATTCATTTTACTAATAAAAATTTAATCCATCTGTAATTTTTATCTAAATTCATTGATAATTTTTTTTTGAACGATCACATTATGTTAAAAATTTTCTTTGGTAAACTAAAAATTTCTAGTAGTATACATAAACAATTGCGAGAGTTGAATAGTATGTTTAATGACAAAAGTTTAGAGCTTTTCACATTTAATTCTCATTTGGTTCGTGAGGATGCTTATAAAATTTTTAACACTGACAATATTCACACGTTGCAGCATACTATCCTACGAATTTTATGGAGTAAAAGAAGATAATTTTAAAGTCTCAACACTTCACAATTTTATTATCAATGCTTTTAGTCATTTAGATTGAAAAACTTATCAACTTGAATTATATTACAACTCTGCTTAAATTAATAAAAATAACCAAGATAAGGTTGCCTAATTAGATAGAAAATGAGTTTCTAGCAGATAACATAATAATTAGCATGGAGAGAGAAATAGTTGAAACTTGTCTCATTGATTCAATCATTGAAGTTTTCAAGTTATTGAAAGAGCGAATAACATTACTTTAAGTGAATGTATTTATTTCATTCAGTTTAGTGTTTGATTAATTCTATATTATGAATCATATTGTTAATTTCTAATATTTTATATATACAGTATACTATCTTTTATGGTGCCCTTTTCTCACAATTGATATGACATTCATATAAGAAGTGAAATAAATTGGTGTAGCACGTGTGCAGCCTAAAACATATTAGAATTATAAATATATATTACTTTTTATACATGTACTTTGTAATAATAAATGTTTTAGAAATTATTATATCATCATAACTTTTATATATACTAATTAATGAATACTCCTTTAGTTCCCTAAAAATTTCCTCCAAGACGTCATTGCATATAGATCATCAATAAACTAGATTACAAGAAGACGTACAGGATTAAGAGATTGATTAAATTGATTTCACATTAAAAAATTTGCTCTTTTACTAATATACTTATTGCATAGAAAAACTCAAATATTAGAGGTGCACAATATGAGATGAAGAACTTGTGTTTTACTTAACAAACAGAGGAGAGTTGGTTGAGCGTTCAATGGAAAGAGTGAAATAGGGGTAAAGTAAAAAAAAAAAAAAAGAATTAATAAAGTCTTAGTTTTAAGAAAGTTATAATTAAAAAGAAATAAAAAGCCTTAAAAAAAATTATTTACAAACAAAGGAAGTATATGACGATAAATTATATATTTTATTTTAGTCTTTTTATTTTTATATCTTTATTTTTGTATACTTTTTTAATTAAATTTTAATCATTATATTTATTAAATTTTATCAATTAAATTATATAATTTCATTGATTTAATAATTCTTATATTAAATATAAATATTTTTCTCCTCACATCACTGCCAAGAATAACTTTGCTCATTAAAATTCATGAATAGTTGATAAGCAACATACTAAGTCAGATTTTATTTAGTTTTTTAAATAAAAAATAAATTTATATTTTTTAAGTAAAATTTAAAATATTCTTAGTCAATCATAAGAGTCTCATTTTTAAGTCATAATTGATTTGGACTAGTTTTGCCTTTTTTTGCACATCTTTGGAAAATGTGTGCCTAAATTTGCTTGGAATATGTATATTTTATTTTAATCATTTTATTTTTATATCTTTGTTTATATATAATTTTTTTATTAAATTTTAACATTATATTTTCTAAAATTTATTAATTAAATTATATAATTTAATAATTTTTATACTCAATATAAATTTTTTTTCTTACATTACTATTAAGAATAACTTTTTTCATTAAAATTTATCAATAATTGATAAGTAAATATATTAAGTCAGCTTTTAATTGGTTTTGTAGATATAAAAGAAATTTATATTTTTTAAATAAAATTTAAAATATTCTACAGCCAATAATCAAAGTTTTATTTTTAAGTCATAATTGATTTGGATTCACTGTTGCCCTTTTTGCACATCTTTCAAAATGTGTGCCTGAATGTACCTGAAATATGACACTTAGTGTAAATATTACATAATATATATAAATATATATAGATATAGCTAGATAAGTGGTTACAGAAAAATATTTAAAATATAGATATAGTTAGATAAGTCATAATTAGATATTAATGTAATGCTATTACATTAATATCTAATATATAAAATCTTGCTCTTTCAAGCATCACTTTTTTCGTGCTTTCTCTGAAAAGTGGTGCTTTCTCGTGCTTTCTCTGAAAAGTGGTGCTTTCTTTTTCTTTTTGCACATTCATTCAAGAAAAGGGCTAAAAACATCAATTCCGTTGGTATCTGGAAATGGTGCGAGGTATTGATATAAAATAGGACTTTAATTTAATGAAGTAAGAATGGATACACTTGTTTAAAAAAAATCTTAAAGTGCGAGGTTATTGGCTATTTGATTTCTTTATATTTTAATTAAAATTTAATTTATTATAAGGCTGTCGGTGGTGGGTGACAACTGGAAAGTGCAAATCTATTGTAACTCAGACTCATTGGCATAGCTCTCGGATTCCATTCACCTTTTGTGCGATGTCTTTTTGTCTAACTGTTGATTGAAACTCTTCATTCTTCGTGTTTTCTCTTCAGTGCTCTCTTCTTTGTTTTCGCTCTTGCTGGAAAAGGGCTACAAACAGAAACCCCGTTGGTATCTGGAAATGGTGGGAGTCTTGGTTGAATACCTCTCACATATCCCACCTCAATGCATCTGCTTCTAAATTTACACTTTGAATCTTCGCCGCCGAGGTTTTCCTGCGTTACTTGTTCCTTTTTTTATTTTCATATAACCAAAAAGGAAAAAGTAAGATCGGTGGGGAAAATTGTGGTGTCCATCAGCTGAAAATAATTGAAGAGGCAACTTTCTATCTCTTAACAAAAATATTCGTCTCTACGGGTTTCTTTTTCTTTTATTTCTTTTTTCTTTTTCGTTTCAAGCTTTTAAATTGCCATCCTTTTTTCTCACAGATCGACCTGTCAATTCATGACCTCACGGAAGTGGACTAGCTCATTGGTTGGAGTTGGACCTATTTAAATCTGCTCTCCTGGTTAGTCAAACTTCACCCTTCGATCTAGTATAGTTGTTTTCATAATTTTATTATTAAATTATTTTATAATATAAAATTTAAATTATTAAATTTATTAAATTTTAAAAATTAAATTATGAAAAGTAAACTTTTTCTTCTTTTACAGTGGCAAAAATTGTTCTGCTTATGCTGATGCTTAGTTTTTTCTCTTCTCAAATATCTTTTTGTACAATATAAGTTTTCTAAAATTTAAATTTATGAATCACCGTATATATAAAATAAAGTAAGATAATTGTAATTAACTATATAAATTAAATAATATTATTTTATTTTATTTAAAATTTAATTTTTAAACATATTATTTAATAAGAAATTTTTAACAATTTTTAAAATATTTTTTTATCTTTTTTTATCTCTCTTTATTAAATTAAAAATTATTTAATTTATTTTTTTACTAAAATTTTTAATAATCTCTTTTATACATATTTAAATTATTTTAATAAATTTTTATCATTTTTTAAATATGTCACACTAATTTTTTTAAATTTTTTTTTATATTTATTCATCCATGTCAATGTTATCATTTAAATTTTTTTTATTTTTTATTTTTACTAACTTTTTAAAAATTAATATTTATTATTATAAAATATAATTTATCTTATAATAATAGGATAAAATTTTTCTTTTAACTTGTCATATATTTTATTATTATAAATGATTTTTGAGGTATTTTTTTATATTTTATTCGCTTCAGTTTATTCATTCCGGTTGAATTTTAGATGTAACATTCTTATCAATTTTTTTATCACTAAATAAAATTAATTTAAGATATCAAAAATTAATTCAAAATATCAAAAGTTAGACACTTATGCTATAATTAGTCTTTCAATTTTTATTTTAAATCAATGTTTTCTTATCTCTTACTGAGTTTACTCTCCAAATGTTCTGACTTATTTTGCTTAAATAGAATTTCTTAGATTTCACGGCTTTCTCATAATGAATTTTCAATTAACATCTTCTTTTTAACTCTTTTATTGGGATCATATTATTCACAAAAAATATGTATTTTGCGACTATATCTTTAAAGCATTTAGTAAGGAGATCTAACACTAAACATGAGTAGCAAATTAAAATTAAAATTTAGTGAAATTTAAAATAAATTTAAAATTTAGTTAAATTCTAATGGGAAAGCATCTGGTAAATTAATTTGAATATAACTTCATTTTTATATAAATAAAAAGTATCTTAATAAATGAAAATTTTAATTTAAAGAATATTTTAGTTAAAAAATGTTTCTTGACTTTTCTATGTAATTAATATTAATATTTTGGCTAAAATACACAGAATCTCCCTGAACTTTAGGTCGATTTTAAAAAATCCTCTAAACTTTAAAAATTTTCAAATGACCCTCTTGAACTATGAAACGTTTGCAAATAACCCCTTCCGTCAAGTTTTCTATCAAAATTTAAGAAAATGATGAAAATGACCTTAATTGTAAAGTTAAAAAATTGAAGGCTGAGAACAGTAAAATTTTAGAGTTTTAACATTGAACCTTAACCCTAAATCCTAAAGCCTAAATCCTAAATTCTAAATCCTAACCCTAAAATCGTAAACCCTAAATCCTAAACCCTAAAATCTTAAACCCTAAATCCTAAATCCTAAACCCTAAACCCTAAACCTTAAACCCTAAATCTTAAACTCTAAGTCCTAAACCCTAAATCTTAAATCCTAAACCCTAAACCCTAAACCTAAACTCATAAATCCTAAACCTTAAACCCTAAACTCTAAATCCTAAACCCTAAACCCTAATTCCTAAACCCTAAACTCTAAATTCCTAAACCCTAAACCCTAAATTATAAATCTAAATTAAGTTTTTTTTTTGCATTTATGGCAAATTTGTAAATTTATGTGCATTTGAAGGGTATTTTTGTCTTTTATCGGGTCAAAGTGGAAGTTGACCAAAACACATCCAAATTTTAATGAAAAACTTGACGGAAGGAGGTGTTTTACAAATGTTTCATAGTTCAAGAGGGTCATTTGAAAACTTTTAAAGTTCAGGAGAATTTTTTAAAATCAACCTAAAGTTCAGGGGGATTTTGTGCATTTTAGTCTAATATTTTTATATAAAACTTAGAATCTCATTAAGAAGAATCATTTGAAAGTAGATAAACAAAAATAACAAGTATTTATTCACCTATCTTATTATTCATAAACATTTATTCTTATATAATTTTTATTTTACAAAATTTAATTATTAAATTTATTAATTATCACATATTAAATTGTAAAAATCAACAAATATAATAATCACACCCGATAAACATTAAGTAAAAAAATAAAGTGTGGAAATAGTTATACCTAATTTATATTTGGATTGCCTTTATTAACATTCTATCATTGGCTCTATTATTTATCCTTTTCTATTTCAATTCCTGACTGCTGTCTGTCATTCTCCACATTCTCTTCTCTTACAGACTTACATTGCTTGATATATTATATATTGAATATTAATTCATCTCTGCCGTTCCTAAACATTTTGGTTATGTAAAAGGGATGAAAGTTCCCTTTGAAAGAATTTTTAATTTTATGACGGATCCCCCTCATTTTTGTTTGAATGACGCGAACACGTCTCCAACGTTGATTTTGTTGTTAAAATCTTATGAAGAGATAGTTTTTTTTGTTTTCAAAGATCTTATTAGATAGTCCTCGATAGAATAAATTTCTTAAATTAACTCAAAATTTCTTAATATCATTCAGCCGCTAACTTAATTAACTTGTTAAATATTTACACGTTGTAGTTATAGTGTTAAGCTAACAGTAACGATTTTAAGGTGATCTGCTAACATGCCGAGCTATATGTGAATAGGGGAGGGCATGGCTTAGGGCGGGCTCATGTTTGCGTAACCAAACGAAACTGATGTGCTGATTTTGCAAATTGATTTTGCCCAATAAATTGTAGC
This sequence comes from Dicorynia guianensis, assembly GCA_037013595.1. Taxonomy (NCBI): domain Eukaryota; kingdom Viridiplantae; phylum Streptophyta; class Magnoliopsida; order Fabales; family Fabaceae; genus Dicorynia; species Dicorynia guianensis. Next base: position 33,345,164 of record JASUAB010000005.1, read on the forward strand.
GCTGAGATTTTTCGGTTGAAGCAGTTTTGAGTGGGGTTATTTGGGTAGAAATATGAGGAAAATTTCGGATTCTGGTTCGGGGTTTAATTGGCTAATCGAGCACCCATCATTCACAATGAAATTCAAGCAGATATCACATAATAGGGCTTGAGAAGTTTGGATTGTGGTTCTAGTTCACAATCACACCGCAAAAGCCGCAAGTCATAGCGACAGAAACATACGGGTTGTGGTTTCAGACCCCTTCTCTAGGAAGTCTGAACCCAAATCTTTGACTCAAGCCCCTGCAACCCACACAAGCTTCTGCTTGAAGAGGTGGGAGAGCTTTGTAGTTCCCACTACTTGAATCCGTTTTATCAAGCTGGTCTATTCATCACCCTGGAAAAAAAAAGAAAGAGAAAATTTAGATTATTGCAAATTTTTGTCTTTCAATGATTCATATAATTTTTGAGTATGTGAAAGAAAATAAAAATAATAATCATTATCATGATTGTAAAATTCATATTTTTTATTGAAATTATATAATAAAAATTTTCATACAAAAATACGTGCATAAAATGAAAAGTAGTATCATTGACTTTACTGCTTTTTTATTGTCTTCAATTAGGTGCTATAACATTATAAAAAATTATTAATAAGATAACACTAATTTTAATTTATACTAAGATTAGCATATCATAATATATCTATATTATATAAAAATGAAAATTAGTGAAATTTTTTTTGATTAATATATCCTTTTCAAAAGTCTTTTGCTTAAAATACTATTTTATTATAAATTATATCATCTTAGAATTTAAATAATATTTTTATTAAAAATAAGCTCAAAATTATTGTGCTTACTCTTATTATAAATTATGTATCCTATTAAAAAATAAATTGAGTTTGGCAAACTTTTTAAAAATTCAATATTTTTATAAGTATTAAATATAACATTAGTTATCTAAATTAAAAAATATGACAAATATTTTTAAATTTTTTTTATTTCCGTCACATGTTATCTTGACTCTCATTCTATTTTTTTAAATGTTTAATATTTATTCATTTTATTAAATACATGATATAACGATAAATAATGTTTCTAAAAATTTTATTGTTTTATTATTAGTTTTTTAGATTCACATATAGCACATTTGCAGGCATGGCCGCAAACACAATCTACGCAAAAAGTGCAAGCCTAAATTTTTCTGTAAAATATTAAGAACTCTTACTATTATTCCTTTTTAATGGTCTCAATCTATAGATTTTATTTTATGTGAGGAGTTACTTATTAGGATGAGGTTTTTGACATTCCATTTTAAGTGTTGATTTTAGAAGATACAAATATCCTGAAATTTTTCAATTTATAAAATAATTATTTTGGAGAGGACAATCCCTAGTTTACTTTGATGCAATGCTAAGTTATCCTTTGTAATTGTATTACATTAGTTTCTAATATATAAATAATTTTTGTGTGTGTATTCGTATATATGATATTAAACTGCTTACAATTTTCTTTTTGGTAGAATTGTTTACAAGTTTAATTATTTTGCGTGATATGCCCAATATAATGACTTAAATTAGCCATTTTCCCTGTCCACTTTTACTTATATTTTAAATTCAATAAATTTGTAATTTCCCAAATTTTGTCAACTGGAAATTCAGGCTGCCAAATTGTGTTCGATTGATGAATTTGACGGTTTTATATGCTCTGCTGAAAAAGGTGCATTACTCTGTTTCAAATTCTCTGTATATGTATAGCTTAAGGTAATAAATACATTTTTTTTTTAATATCAATATTTGGCTTTTGTGATGAATTTTGATACGTACTTGATTGTAGTTTCGGAGTTTTGATTAAAAACTTTCATATATTGATTTTAAAGACCAAATCTTCACACGTTTCAATTGAACTTAAGATCAAAGGCATCTTTATTACATTTTTTTATGTACTCTACAAATATAAAAGGTCTAAATATAATTGTAATGTCTTTTTTTATTACAATTTATTGATCGATTATTTGCGAGATATAATGGTGGTTTTCTTTTGGTTATTCCTTAGGAGATTGAATGAACAAAGTAATTATGTTGTACTTTGGGTTTGTTTGGAGTGAACATTTTTTGACAAAAGCTCAAAAGTGTTCATGGCTTTTAAAATTACGTTCTTTATGCCATAAACACTTTCTGAGTTTTTGTTGCAAAAAGTTCAATTCAAACAAATCCAAATTACCATATAATTACCTTTTTCATTCGACGTCCTAAGTAATAACCAAAAGGGGCAACTCTCTAATTCTTAACAAAAAATGTTTGTCTCTCTGGGTTTCTTTTTCTTTTTTTCATTTCAGTTTCAAACATTAATTTGTCGTCGTCTTTTATCACAGATCGACCTCTCAGTTCATGATCTTAGATAGGTGGATTGGTTGACGTCGGGTTGAACTTGGACCAATTTAAATCTGCTCTCCTGGTTAGTTTCACTTGACCCTTCAAATAAGTATGCGATTGTTGTTTTCATAATTTTATTATTATATAATTTTTATGATACAAAATTTAATTTATTTAAATAAATATGAATGAAAATATTTTTAAAATAAAATATTCTTTTCAAAAGGCTTATTTATTAAAACAGCATTTTATTATAATTTATATTGTTTTAAAATTTAAACAATATTATTATTAAAAATAAACTTAACTTTATTATAATCATTGTTACTACAGATAATGTATCATATTAGAAAATGAATTTAAATTTATCTAAATGTTTAATATTTAATTTTTTTAATAAATATTAAATTTGGCATCAAGTATCTAAAGTAAAAAAATTTCACAAGTAACTTTTTAGAAAAACTCTTTACTTTCTTTACATGTTATCTTCACTCTTACTGTATTTTGTAAATGTATAATAGTTATTTTTATTAAATATTTGATGTAACAATAATTAGTTTTTCAATTTTGAATGCTGTTTATAGAAGATACAAATTAAGGAAGCAAAAACTGTATCCTAAAATTTCTTCCAATCCCTAATTTTTTTTTTGAGAGGATAATCCCTAATTTTCTTTGATACAATGCTTAATTATCTTTTTTTTTAACTTATTTCCAAAGGTAGTAATTCTATTAAATTAATTTCTAATATATAAATAATCTTTGTGTGTATGTGTGCGTATATATATTTACGAGATTAAATTGCTTACAATTTTTTTTTTTTGGGAATTGCTTGCAGGTTTAATTATTATGCGTGGTATGCTAAATATAATGCAATCTACAATACATTTTCTTTATTTATTTCATATATAAATATAGAAAGTCTAAATATAATTATAATTTAATTATTTCATATATAAATATAAAAAGTCTAAATATAATTATAATGCTTTTTTTAAATTCAATTTGTTGATCGATTATTTGCTAGATGCAATGATGGTTTTCTTTTGTTTATTACTACTACGTTATGCTTAAAAGCACAGGAGTTTAAATTTGCGTAGTTTTATGGAGAAGGTTTTAATTTCTTTGAGTCCGAAAATTTATGGCTGGTTTTTTGGTCTTAATATTTATGATTTACTTTTACTGTCAAATTAAGTATCTTGTTATTATTACTAGTGAATTCAAATTATTTTGTTATTATTTGTCAAAGGCCAAATAAATATTTGCAAGTAACTGATTTCTTGATATCATTTTAGATGGATGGCATTGCCTCCGGTTGTGCACACATTATTGGTGAGAAATTGTTGAAGTTGACCATAAATGAAGCTCGTTCCCTATGTTGTTACAAGTCTATTGTTGAAGATTTTGAAAATGAAAAGAAAGAGTTTGAAGCAAAATTGGAGAGAGTGGGACATGATGAAGAAGAGGCAGAAAGTAGGAATGAGGTTATTTTCAAAGATGTTGTATGTTGGCGGGAGCAATACAATAACCTCATCGAAGATGACACCAAAAGGAAAGAAACATGGGTCTTTAGATGGTGTCCTAATTGTATTTGGCAATATTGTCGAGGCAAGGATCTTGTAAGAAAGACAGTGAAAATTAAAGAACTCAAAGGAATTAACTTTGACAGAGTTGGACGCCCTGGTGATCTCCCAGGTGTGACATCACAAGGTTTCGTTTCATTTAGCAGCAGAAATTCAGCTTATCAAGACCTTTTGAAGGCACTAAAAGATGGCAAGAAATGTATGATTGGATTGCATGGAGGGGGGGGAACAGGAAAAACAACGCTAGTGAAAAAAGTGGGTAAGGAAGTTGAGAAATTAAAGTTGTTTAAAAAAGTGGTATTCGTTCCTGTTTCAAGTAATCCTGATTCCAAGAATATTCAAATGAACATTGCGAGGCTCTTGGGTTTGGAACTTGGGGAACAAGATGGATTAGAAGCAAGAGCAACAAAATTGTTGTTGAGATTAACAAAAGGAGAAAATATACTCCTAATATTAGATGATGTATGGAAGGAGCTGGACTTCGAAGTTATTGGAATTCCCTTTGAGGGCAATCCCAACGGTTGTAGAATTTTGTTAACTTCACGCTACTCAAGCACTTTAAAGAACTGCCAAGAAACAATTAAATTAGGGCTCTTATCTAAGGATGACGCAAGGTTTCTATTTGATATGTGCGCAGGCCTTACGGAACATTCTTCCAAGGACATCAGAAAGCTGGCATCCCAAATTGCAGATGAATGTAAAAGACTACCCATTGCAATTGTAACTATTGCAATTAGTTTGAAAAGGAAACCACTAGAAGTTTGGAAGGCAGCATGCAAAAGCTTGAAAGAGCTGAAAAAAATTCAAAAGGTTGATCGAGAGCAAAAAATTTACCGAAGGCTTGAGTTAAGTTACAACAATCTGAAGGATGAAAAGGCTAAGAAACTCTTCCTGTTATGTTCTTTGTTCCCAGAACATTATGAAATCTCCCAAGAATATTTAACCAAATTTTTAATAGGATTAGCCCAATTTGAAGATGTTGACTCATATGAAACAGCAAGGAATGATGTTGTTTTTGCTAAGAATGAACTCCTGGAGGCTTGTTTGTTATTGGAAGGGGAAGAAGAAGGATGTGTCAAAATGCATGACTTATTGCGCGCTACAGCTCATTGGATTGCACATCATGAGATTCAAGTGATTATGGGACCGAAAACTACAAAACAAGGCACAATGAAGTATTTGTATTGCACTAATAGTGGCTTTTTGAAGGAATTGGATTGCACTAAACTTGAGATTCTAATATTATTGGGGAAAGAAGTACCAACAAAAGAATTTTTTGAAGGAATAAAAGATCTCAGAATTTTGACTCTTGATAGTGATGAACGGTGGGGGGAAGAAAGGCCAAGTTTAGCTTTGCCGGTACCAAATGAATCTTTAAGAAATCTGCGAAACATTTGCCTTAGAAGTTTCATATTGGGCGACATTTCAATTCTAAGACATCTGCAATCAGCTCTTGAGACTCTTGAATTGGATCACTGTTCATTCAATGAATTGCCCAGTGACATTATGAAATTCAGGAAATTAAAATTGTTGAGTCTGACAAGCTGTAAAATTGAAAGGAATCCATATGAAGTTATAGGCAGACTTTCACAAATAGAAGAACTATATTTTATGAACAATCTTGGATGGCAAGAAAAGCTTGATAGTGGAGTGGTTGCTAATTTGTTTGACAAAGATAGCATTTCCAAAAGTCAATTGAAGAGGTATCATATACAATTCGGACAGGAAAGGTATTTGCATGGCTCAGTAAATCGTTCAATATCAAGAGCTATATTTATTGAAAACTTTGATGCTTCCATCTCTAATGCAACAATGAAGGATCTTGTGCAAAAGGCAGAGATTCTCCACTTGCGGGAAATGCAAGGAAATTGTAAAACTATAATCCCAGATTTCTTCAGAGCAATAGAAGGAGTCTTGAGTGAGTTGACTGAGCTTGAGCTTGAATCTTGTTCTAAAATAGAGTGCATCATCAAAGCTACCAATCCTCTTTCTTCAGGATTCTCCAACTTGGTTCAGCAGGAACTCACACACATGGATGATTTGAAAGAAATATGTCATGGTCCACCTCCTTCTCACATTTTTGAGAAACTTGAAAAAATAACTCTGAGGAAATGCAAGCAATTGCATGGCAAATTATTTGCAGGGAATTGGGACCTTCAAAGACTTAAAGTCTTAATTTGTGAGGAGTGTCCCATGTTGACATCTCTCTTCACAGTTTCTACTGCTCGAAGCCTAAAACAGCTGGAAGAACTGACATTACAGGAATGCAACAAACTCCGGTGCATAATTGAATTTGAGGAAGAGGAGGGAAAACGGGAGGAGATAGTTCCAAATGATTATGATCAAAAGAGTTATGGCTCAATGTTCCCAAATTTAAAAACTGTTGAAATTCGTGATTGTTCTCAGGAATTAGAATTTATATCCACAGCTTCTTCCAAATCAACAGAGGAAGTGTTGAGGAATTCCTTGCAGAGAACACCGGCCCAGGCAGCTTCATTGGTACTATTCTCTCTCACACACTTTCTTTATTTCATATGATAGGACGACAAAACAATAGTTTAGACCTAGGAATTCAATCATCTAATATGACACTCTCAGTTATTTTAGTGACATAATTTGTTTTATTTTATTTCAGTTCTATAGAAAATTGGCTATACGAACTAGTTCAGCAAATCTTCTTAGTTTAGTTAGTGTTTTCAAGTACAAATTATCATAACGGCATACCTTTAATAAATTTCTGCAGGTTTTTTAATTTATTAAGAAATTAATTAGACAAGAGAAAACATATAACACAAATTGATAATAGACATAGGGGCATCTTCTATCCTGCAAATTTCCTAATTAATATTAAGTTAAATGGGTATATTTATCTTCGGCCTAAAGTAGTCTTAATTAACTTTAATTTGGAAGTAACAATATTAATAAAAAACAAAGAATGGCCGGTGATCAAAGTGAACATTGTTTGTTATGTATGTGGGAACTTGAAACACTCTAATTGATTGCAACTTCAAAGGCAATTATACTATATAAGTAGGTAAGCTATGTAAACCCAATATGTTGATTTCTTTTACAACATCTATCTTTGTGGTTCGGGAAAGAAGATAATGAATAATGATAAATTCATGAGGATATTAGATCACAAAAATCATTATTGATCTCTTACAAGCCATTGTTTTGAAAGACTATTAAGTAGTTGTGAGATGTATGACTTAGTTTTAAAATTTTGAAGGTCAATAATCTTAGCTTAGCAATACTAAAAAATCAAAACAAGAATATTGAAAATGAAAATAGTTAATCTTGAAGTAATGTTATTGAAATCCAAATAAAAATTATTTTGCAAACTTCAAACCCGCATATACACACGTTCAAAACATACTTTTCTCTCTATACTGATGAGAACAGTGATCAGATGGTTTTGTTTGATTTGAGATCACATGTATTTTTGTAGGAATTAGTACAGAGGGCAGAATCTAGAAGCCTTCACCCATGTGATACTATTCAATGTTTTTTAAGACAACCACTCATCCTGCGTAATATCAGAAGCATGAGACTTAAAGGTTGTGGAAAATTGATGTCATTGTTCGCTGTGTCTATTTCTCAAACAATGTTGCTAGAAGAATTGGAAATTGAAAGCTGTGATGGGCTAAAGTTCATAATAGTAGATATGGTAGATGATCATGATGGCAGGAATTGCTTCTCTGTCTTCCCAAAATTGAAAAGACTGGATCTTTCACGTTGTAGCCAATTGGAATATTTTGTGGGACAATACAACCGTGAAGATCAGAATCATAGCATTCAGATTCAAATTGATCTCCCAGTCCTTGAAACGGTGCGACTCTTCGGTTTAGAAAATATGATCAGTATGTGCGCACAAAACTATTACGCAACTTGTGGTTCTTTGAAGCATTTCGAGTTGAGATTCAGTCCTCAGTTTACTATCAAATCCATCACGGACTTCAAGGTTGGTTCAAATGCAAGACAGGCAAATTGTACAAGTAAAGAGGTACCACGCTTCCCATCTTTTTTCATTCTAAAATTAAATGTTTTCATTTCTAGAAGTTTTATGAAGTTGAACTCATATATATATATATATATATATATATCAATTAAAAGGCTTTTCATGAAATAATTATTTTTCTTATTTTATTTATGAGCTTATCCCTAAGGAAATTTAATCAAGTCAAACGGTATATATATAGGAATGCAAATTTTCTAATAGAGAAGTATATGAACAAATAATGTTTGGCTTAACATGGTGTTATCAAACAGAAAGGGTTCCCATAAAAAATGTTAGATCGAACTTTGGCTGTCAAACAAAATAAGTTTTAGCCACAAAGTATTAGAGGAGATAAATGAATTCCTGGGGCTAATATGACAGCAACAATAAGTTTTAGCACACATGTCTGAACTACGCAACCTCATCAACACTAGCTCACTCTTAATGCCGAAGATTTCAATATTTAAAATAAAATCTGAAAATTAAGTAAATTATATAATGAATTCTTAGTTTAATTAAGAACAAGAATTAATAATGGTTGAAGGAGATGACATTACCTAATTTTATGTAATTAATATCCAAATTTGACTGATACGAAACCAGAATACTAAAATAACACAGATTTTGTACGAGTGATTCCACAATATATAGAATGCAATGAAAAGTTGTGTGAGTGGTCCTGCATATATGTGTGTATGATATATGAAGCAACATATAAATTTTTCTTGGTGGAATTGGAATGTGTTTCTTCCAACCTTGACTGATTTTATATATGCTTTCTACAGGACTTAAGAGCGGCTAAGAATCATTTGACTAATTTAGAGTACCTGGATATAACAGACTCCCAAGTCGAAGGCATTTTCTGTTTGGAAGGATTTCCAATGATTGAAGTCATGAGTTCTGGGCTATACTTCTTGAATTTGGCACATCTACCTGAGATGAGATATATGTGTATGGGTCCCAAACATATTTTGCACTTCGAAAATCTCCAAACATTCAAGATTGGTTGGTGTCAGAAATTGGAAGTCTTGTTCTCTGCCTCTGTCTTGAAAAACGTACCGCAGTTGACGCTTCTATCCATCGAAGGCTGCCAACAATTGAAGCGAATTCATGAAGAGGAAAATGACAACGTGTCAAATTCTCTTTCCCCACAAAAAGGGGCATTTAAGGCAAGCTTCCCAAGGCTGAAGACACTTATTGTCACGGATTGCAACAAGCTGGAATCTCTATTTTGTATCTCTTCATCATCTGATCAGTTCCCAGAATTAATGACACTAATCGTCGGCAAAGCCTCTCAGCTACAAAAAGTATTTGAGAGAGACGCGCAGGTGAAAGTTGAGTTCCCAAAACTGACATATTTAGCGCTTGTGCAACTGCCCAACTTCTCTGATGTCTGCCATGGGATTGAGTTTCACGATGTGATGTACCGTTTTGTGAATAATTGTCCCAAACTCTTGCTGAACTCAACTGTTACAAGTCTTCAGGACTTGCAGGACAAGTGCGAAGAAAATGAAGGTACCAACTACACTTCAGAAACCTTAAACTTTTAAAGATAGAGTAGGATAGATATAGAATATCTCAAAATATTGAAGAGAATATTTAAATTCAAAGTTTTTACTCTATTGAATTGCTTTCTAGCACAATAGCATATTCAATGATTAATATTAACTTCTTATTATATATATTTATATAAAATTAAAATACTATACTCTGAAAGAGGATTTTAATCTAAAATATTTTTATCTTATAAATTATCACACATCATTAATTTTTAGGTGTTGTCAATTATGAAAATTTAAGTTGCACTAAATTACACACTGACCACTTTTCTTTTTCTCAATAAAAAAGAATTTATAGAGATTATACGACTATATTTGATATTAACTAATTGTCAATTCATGTAAATTATTATTATTATTATATTATTTAAATTAAAGAAAAATGAAATAAATAAGATACAATTGCATTCTACCTTTTAAATCTGTACTTACATGATTTAATTGTTAGAATTATTAACAATATTTTCAATATAATTGAAAAGTTTCTCATCTTATTAGAGGTTCATTTCAAAATTTTCAGTATGAAGCCACCAACCCTCATCACTCAAAAGTCTCTAATATACTTAGGACATCGAATGAAAAAAGTAATTATGTTGTACTTTGCGTTTGTTTGGATTGAACTTTTTTTGACAAAAGCTCAAAAGTGCTTATGGCATGAAGAATGTAATTTTAAAAAGATTAGAAATATCAGATTTTAAAGACATGACAATTATATTTTTTTGAACTCTTTTCAAAAGTATAAATTCTTAACTTTTAAAAAGTGCTTTTGTCTCATTAAATAATCACTTTTTGGTGGGGGAGAAAAAAAAAAGCTAATATAAACTGCCTTTTCTTTCTCAGAAAATAAATTAACCAATAAGGTAGTCATCCAAAAATAATTTTAAATAAAAAATAAGGTAAAATGAATAAAAGGGTATATTGACATTATAGGTTTAACTTATCTGTTTTAAATTTATCACTTTAATTTATTTCCTAATTCTTATGATTTTCTATATCAGATGCTGAGTTTCGGGTGCTGTCTAAATTAGAAGATCTTGCCAAGAATATCAGCGGTGAAAGCCGAGAGCAAGAAACCCCTTGTCTACAGCATGAAGATCAAGGATCTGAAATTTTGAAACCAACCGAAAGTGAAACAACTTTGTTACAGGTCAACAAATAATATAGCACAACAGAAATTCTCACCCTTTTTTAATAATGTTAATAGAAAATAATCAATCCACAATTTAATTATAACAGAATGCATCAACCAACTTATTTAGTTCTTTTGTTGTTGGTTATGGTTAGATCAATGACGCAATAGAGACACAAGTTGCTGAGGAAGTTCCTCCTTCAGAGACACAACTAAAGACAACTTCATCAATAGCTATTCCCTTACAAAATCCAGGTCAACAGGCAAGTTCACTCTCCATCGATACTAACATATAAATATGAGAACATTATAGAAGTATGCTATCAGTCTTTGACCTTCGCTTATTCCTTATGTTATAGGAGTGCTCATTAATAAAACAATCATAAGTTTAGTGCTGTGCATGGAAATGTTAAAGAAGTTCCGAAACTATCGAAAAAGATATGACCATTTAAGCTAACCATGTATACATATATATATATATATATATATATGTATCAGTCTCATTAATTACTTCTCACATTAAGTTATTGCAACCATTTAAGCTTTCGAATACAGCTATTGACTTACAAACCTGTCATATATATATATATATATATATATATATATATTTTTTATTCGCCACAACGGTTGGAAAAGAAGATTTAGAGAATGGACCAATTCCAGAAGAACAATCTCCACTTATTGTTGATATTAAAGGAAAGAATGACACTAACAGTTGATAAACCTTCCAATCTTTGCAAAACGAAAATCTTTCGAAAGAAATATCGAAGAAAACTGCACTGACAGCCTCATCAAGACATCAACCATCACATATAGCATAGCTGAAACACTGTAACCAATCTCCAATTTAATTGTCTAATGAATCTCAAGAGGTTTCTTAGCCTACATTTATTAAATTCTTAACGAATTGGCATCGAATCAATTTCAACTTAATTGCATATTTATTGTTGGTGTTGTGCAGAGTATCCAAGCAAAGTCAGATATAGCAATGGCATCGACTTCAATTGACTTTGAATCAGTGGGGAGCTCGCCACTTGTTGGATCAGTTGCTTCTCCCTACAAAACATCTCCGCAAGTAGGTTCATTATATTGCACTTAATTTAGAGGTTTTTTTTTTTTTTTTCAGTATGAGGATTGTAAAACATGCCACAAGTAGGAAACTCTCCGTCAACCCCATCATCTATTATTTCAATACACAAAGCATCTTCATTAAAGTGCTTTTAAATTGATAGCTACACAATTTTGGTTTTATTTTGTATTTTTTAACACCTAAAGCTATTAAAAAAGACTGGTGTAACATCTTAATAAAGTGCATTTATTTTGTATTTTTTAAAACCTAGAGCTACTAAAATAGGTTGATTAATTAGTAACTTATATTTCTATAAATAAATCAATGATATCATTGCATGTCTTTTAATTTTACTACCTCAATTTGGTTGTGTTAAATTTTTCATATAAATATACATACATACAAGGACTTGAGCTTAGTTCAAGTAGTAAAACTTGACTTTGTTACCCTTTTTTCAGGTTCGATTCTTATATTATAACTTTTTTAGTAGTCTAGAAAAAATATACACATACATCCATAGAAACTTTTATTTAATTTATGACTTCTAAGTTATGACAGAATGAAACGGGGGTCAACCAAATCAAGGCCTACATTGATAAAGACAGGTATCAAACAAAAGCAGTTGTGAGGATTCAAGAATTTGCTCCTTCTGAGGGACCAAAGGAGCCAGATTCAGTTCAACTTCCTGAGGCTTCCAAGAATAACCAAGAGATTTCTTGTAAGAAACGAGGAGATATTTCCCCTCCCATTTCTTGTCCCACAGTACAAGGCAATTTTCCCAATAATATCCCCGCTGAAAATCCAATGCAAGAAACTGCTTCTTCACATGAAGATCAAGACTCTGAAACACCAACAGAAAGTGAAGCATATTCTTTACAGGTCAATAAATAGCACAACAGAAATTCTCAACCCTTTTTAAAAATGCTAATATAGAAAATAATCAATCACAAAAGTTCTTTAATTATAACATAGATGCATAATGCATTAACCAACACATTTTGGTTTTTTGCTGTTGCTTAAAATTAGATTGATAGAGCAGCAGAGACAGAAGTTGCTGGAGTAGTTCCTCCTTCGGAGGCACAAGCAAAGGTAACTTCATCAGTAGCCATTCTTTTACAAAATCCAAGTCCACAGGTAAGTTCTATCTCCATACTAATATATAGGAGCATATATAAGTATGCTAGCGGTCTTCCTGTAACCTTTGCTTATTCATCTTGTTATGGCAGTGGTAATTGATATTATCCATATATTATCATTATTAAACAGACTGGCCATGAAGATCCTGTTAATTCTCTGGGTCAACATGATGGTGAAGATTCTCAAGTTCTATTAGCATTAGAAATTGAACCACTTTTTCCTCAGGTCATTCATTACATAGCATAGCAGAAACTGTCACCAATCTCCATTTTTTCTTTTTTAAAATTATGACATATTGCAGTTAACCTATAAAACAACTTATGTCTTTTGCCATTGCTTCTATTTAGGTTTCCGATAAAATGCAAAAAAAATTTGCTGAAGAAATTCCTCGTTCAATGGTCCACACAATAACAACTTCATCAAATGTATCACCGGTTACCCCTTTCCATATTGCATTCCCAAAAGCAACTATATTCTATATATATATAGTTATGCTAAATGTCTGTGAGGTGCTTATTGTATTGTTTGGGTGAAGAGAAAATATGCATTTTTTGTTCTTTGCAGACAATAGAAAGTGCTGTAGAAGATTCTACATCAAAAAAGACTAAGGTAATATTTAATTAAGAATTTTTTCCTTGTTGATTGGCTAATCTATCATCTTCTTATAGGAGTTGGGGAGCACAGAATCAAGGAATGAACAAATAATGAGAAATGAAGATGCATTTGTTGGAACAAGAGCCAATATAGATTCTAATGAATCACAAAAGGTTCCTTACCCTACAGTTATTAAATTCCTAAAGAATAATTAGCTTCAAAGCAATTTCAACGTGCATATTTATTTTTGGTCTTGTACAGAGTCTCCAAGTGAAGTCAGATGTAGCAATGACAACAACTTCAATCGACTTAGAACCAGTTGGGAGCTCGCCACTTGTTGGATCAGTTACTTTTCCCAGTGAAACATCTCCACAAGTAGGTTCATTGCATTTACTTCAGTTGTCAAATTTTAACAGTGAGAGGATTGCTATTATATAATATTTTGAATCCAACCTCGTCATATATTTTTCTTGTTTCAGATCTATTCGATGTCAAATAAGTTGTTGGAATCAGAGCTATCCAACAATTCTGAAGTTGATAACCTTGCACTGAGCATAGAAGCCTCAAATTTCAGTCTGATTCTTCAGCCAAAGGTCATTCAAGAGCTTCAAACTAAACTAGCTGAATATCTCAACATGTCATTGGAGTCTATCTGCCTTGATGCCAATACTGTGGGCATTGTAGAGAGGATTGTTAACTGCTTCTGGAGGGTTACTACTGATGCAATCCAAAAGAATAACCTCGAAGATTTGAGGAGTCAATTGGAGGTCTTCAAAAAGTGCATTCCAAAAGCCATGAGCACTATGCAATCAAGCTGGCAGTTCATGTCCAATTATGAGAATCAGATTACGGAGTTGAAAATCAAATTGAATGTAGGTCAAGCACAAATTAGAGAGCTGGAATCCAAACTTTCGGAAAGCTTTGCAGAAGAGTATACCAATGTTGAAATGGATAATGAACAATCAACTGCTGGGAAGATTGAAATTCTTGCCCAATTAAGTAAGGCCGTCTCCAAGGATTATGAAAATTGGAAAGTATTAGAAGAGGAACTGAATTTATGTACAAGCAGATGGCTAAAGTCAAAGCGAGTTCTAGCTCATGCAAATGCTAGTTGGAGGATATTGAAGGAGAAATTAGGGTTATAAGACTTCACGAACATCATGAATTTATGTTGGATCGGGAGGAGAGAGTTCCAAATGATGATTCTGATCAAAAGAGTTATGGCTCAATGTTCCCAAATTTAAAAACTGTTGAAATTCGCGATTGTTCTCAGGAATTAGAATTTATATCCACAGCTTCTTCCAAATCAACAGAGGAAGTGTTGAGGAATTCCTTGCAGAGAACACCGGACCAGGCAGCTTCATTGGTACTATTCTCTCTCAAGCACTTTCTTTATTTCATATGATAGGACGACAAAACAAAAGTTTGGACTTAGGAATTCAATCATCTAATGTGACACCCTCAGTTATTTTAGTGACGTAATTTGTTTTATTTTATTTGAGTTTTATGAAAAATTGGCCATACAAACTAATTCAGCAAATCTTCTTATTTTAGTTAGTGTTTTCAAGTACAAATTATCATAAGTGTATACCTTTAATAAATTTCTGCAGGTTTTTTAATTTATTCAGAAATTAATTAGACAAGAAAGAACATTTAACACAAATTGATAATAGACATAGGGGCATCTTCTATCCTGCTTATTTCCTAATTAATATAAGTTAAATGTGTACACATCTTTGGCCTAAAGTAGTCTTAATTAACTTTAATTTGGAAGTTACAATATTAATGAAAAACAAAGAGTGGCCAGTGATCAAAGTCAACATTGTTTGTTATGTATGTGGGAACTTGAAACACTCTAATTGATTGCAACTTCAAAGGCAATTATACTATACAAGTAGGTATAGCTGTGTAAACCCAATATGTTGATTTCTTTTACAACATCTATCTTTGTGGTTCAGGAAAGAAGATAATGAATAATGATAAATTCATGAGGATATTAGATCACAAAAATCACTATTGATCTTTTACAAGTATGACTTAGTTTTAAAAGTTTCAAGGTCAATAATCTTAGCTTAGCAATACTCAAAAATCAAAACAAGAATATTGAAAATGAAAATAGTTAATCTTGAAGTAATGTTATTGAAATCGAAATAAATCTTATTTTGCAAACATCAAACCACATATATCACACGTTCAAAACATACTTTTATCTCTATACTGATGAGAACAGTGATCAAATGGTTTTGTTTGATTTGAGATCACATGTATTTTTGTAGGAATTAGTACAGATGGCAGAATCTAGAAGCCTTCACCCATTTGATACTATTCAATGTCTTTTAAGACAACCACTCATCCTGCGTAATATCAGAAGCATGAAACTTTATGGTTGTGGAAAATTGATGTCATTGTTCATTGTGTCTGTTTCTCAAACAATGTTGCTAGAAGAATTGACAATTGAAAGCTGTGATGGGCTAAAGTGCATAATAGCAAATATGATAGATGATCATGATGGCAAGAATTGCCTCTCTGTCTTCCCAGAATTAAAAACGCTGCGTCTTTTAGTTTGTAGAGAATTGGAATATGTTGTGGGACGATACGACCTTGAAGATCAGAATCATAACCAAAATATGATCTATGATGCAGCTTGTGGTTCTTTGAAACATCTCGAGTTGTTCTGGTGTCCTAAGTTTACTATCAAATCCATCACTGACTTGATGGTTGGTTTAAATGCTAGACAACCAGATTGTACAAGTAAAGAGGTACCACTCTTCCCATCTTTTTTCATTCTAAAATTAAATGTTTTCATTTCTAGAAGTTTTATGAAATTTATTATGAACTCATATAATATAATATATATGTATATATATATATATATATCAATTAGAAGGCTTTTCATGAAATAATTATTTTCTTATTTTATTTATGAGCTTATCCCTTGGGAAATTTAGTCAAGTCAAACGGTATATATAGGAATGCAAATTTTCTAGTAGAGAAGTTCATGAACAAATAATGTTTGGCTTAACATGGTGTTATCAGACAGAAAGGTACGCATAAAAAATGTTGGATCGATCTTTGGCTGCCAACCAAAATAAGTTTTAGTCACAAAGCATTAGAGGAGATAAATGAATTATTGGGGCTAATATGACAGCAATAATAAGTTTTCGCACACGTCTGAACTACGCAACCTCATCAACACTAGCTCACTCTTAATGCCAAAGATTTCAATATTTAAAATAAAATCTGAAAATTAAGTAAATTTTATAATGAATTCTTAGTTTAATTAAGAACAATAATTAATAATGGTTGAAGGAGATGACATTACCTAATTTTATGTAATTAATATCCAAATTTGACTTTTACGAAACCAGAATACTAAAATAACAGAAAGATTTTGTACGAGTGATTCCACAATATATAGAATGCAATGAAAAGTTGTGTGAGTGGTCCTGCATATGTGTGTGTATGATATATGAAGCAACATATAAACATTACTTGGTGGAATTGGAATGTGTTTCTTCCAAGTTTGACTAATTTTATGTACGCTTTCTACAGGACTTAACAGCGGCTAAGAATCATTTGACTAATTTAGAGTACCTGGATATAACAGACTCCCAAGTAGAAGGCATTTTCTGTTTCGAAGGATTTCCAGAGACTGAAGTCATGAGTTCTGGGTTAGAATTCTTGAGTTTAGACAATGTACGTGAGATGAGATATATGTGTACGGGTCCCAAACATATTTTGCACTTCCAAAATCTTCGAACATTACGTATTAGAAGGTGTCAGAAATTGGAAGTCTTGTTCTGTGACTCTGTCTTGAAAAACCTACCGCAGTTGACGCTTCTTTCCATCGAACACTGCCAACAATTGAAGCGAATTCATGAAGAGGAAAATGACAATGTGTCAAATTCTCTTTCCCCACAAAAAGTGGCATTTAAGGCAAGCTTCCCAAGGCTGAAGACACTTATCGTCACAGATTGCAACAAGCTGAAATCTCTATTTTGTATCTCTTCATCATCTGATCAGTTCCCAGAATTAATGACACTAATCGTCGGCAAAGCCTCTCAGCTACAAAAAGTATTTGAGAGAGACGCGCGGGTGAAAGTTGAGTTCCCAACACTGAAATATTTAGCGCTTGTGCAACTGCCCAACCCCTCTGATGTCTGCCATGGGATTGAGTAACGCAATGTAATATACCGTTTTGTGAATAATTGTCCCAAACTCTTGCTGAACTCAACTGCTACTGGTCTTCTCGACTTGGAGAACAAGTACATTGAAAATAAAGGTACCAACTACACTTTAGAAACCTTAAACTTTTAAAGATAGAGTAGGATAGATATAGAACATCTCAAAATATTGAAGAGAATATTTAAATTCAAAGTTTTTACTCTATTGAGTTGCTTTCTAGCACAATAGCATATTCAATTATTAATATTAACCTCTTATTATATATATTTATATAAAATTAAAATACTATACACTGAAAGAGGATTTTAATCTAAAGTTTTTTTATCTTATAAATGATCACACATAATCAATTTTCAGGTGTTGTCAATTATAAAAGTTTAAGCTGCACTAAACTACACACCGGCCACCTTTCTTTTTCTCAATAAACAAGAATGTATAGAGACTATACTGTTCTATACTTGATACTAGTTAATTGTCAATTTTTGTAAGTTATTATTATTATATTATTTAAATTAAAGAAAAATGAAATAAATAGGATACAATTACATTTTACCTTTTAAAAATGTATTTACATGATTTAATTAGTAGAATTATTAACAATATCTTCAATATAAATTGAAAAGTTTCTCATCTTATTAGAGGTTCATTTCAAAATTTTTAGTATGAAGCCACCAAATGTTGCTCTCACCACTCAAAAGTCTCTAATATACTTAGGAGATCAGATGAAAAAAGTAAGAGTAAATTTTATTAACTCCCTTTGAGATATTTGATTATGATACTCCATTATATTTTTACTTAAATATTACACTTCACCCCATTTTTATTCAAATATTACACTCCACTTAATTTTTATTCAAATATTATACTCTATCCCATTTAGTCAAATATTAATTTAAAAAATATACCTAATGTTAGTAGAATATTCACAAAAAGAATATTAAATCAATATTTTATTCTATTTTTACTTTAAAATTATACTTTGACTTAGTTGACCACTTTAAATAACTAATATATTGACAAACTATGTATTTTTAATCAAATAATTAGATTTATTATAAGGTATAAATTTAACAATGCATATAATTATGAGAAAAAAATTTAGTATAAACATAGAGACATCTTAGGGGTGAGTTTAGTTAGCAAAAAATAAGACCAATTATGCTCTACATTTTTTTCCTAACTAAACTCATCCTTAAAATCTTTTATGCTTGTACTAAATTTTTTTCTCATAATCACACACATTGTTAAATTTACATCTTGTAATAAATGTAATTATTTGATTAAAAATACACAATTTATCAATATATTAGTTATTTAAAGTGATTAATTGAGTACAAATATAATTTTAAGTTGAACTAGAGTAAAATATTAATTTAATTTTTTTTGTAAATATTTTATTAATATTTAAACATATTCTTTTAATTAATATTTGAGTAAATTGGGTAGAGTGTCATATTTAAATAAAAATTGGATAGAGTGTTATAATTAAATATCTCAAGGAGGATTAATATAATTTACTGAAAAAGTAATTGTGTTGTACTTTGGGTTTATTTTGATTGAACTTTTTTGGACAAAAGCTAAAAGGTGCTTATGGCATAAAGAATTTAATTTTAAAAAGATTACAAATATTAGATTTTAAAGATAGATGAAAATTATATTTTTTTTAGAACTCTTTTCAAAAGTATAAATTTTTTACTTTTAAAAAATTCTTTTCCCTCATAAAATAATCACTTTTTGTAGGGCCATTTTACCTATATAATGTAATTTTTAAAAAAAATTACTTAAATGACATAGTTTAAAAAGTATTTATCTGTGGAGGACAAATTTGTCACCTCAACTTGCTATCTCAGCTTGCCACCTCATATTTATGGCTACATTATTCGTAACAAAATTCATGGGTTCAACCCACGAATTCTGTCTCAACACATAATTCGTGGGTTCTGTGGAGGACAAATTTGTCACCTCAACTTGCTATCTCAGCTTGCCACCTCATATTTATGGCTACATCATTCGTAACAAAATGTCATTATATAGAATTCGTGGGTTCAACCCACGAATTATGTGTTGACACAGAATTCGTGGGTTCAACCCACGAATTCTGTCTCAACACATAATTCGTGGATTCAACCCATGAATTTTGTGTAATAAATTTAATAAATTTTGTATAATTTATTTAGTGAAAAGTTAAAATCTAATTACTTAAATTTTAAATTTTAATAAATTTAATAATTTATATTATATTTTCATAAAATTTAAATATATATTTCAACCAATAATTAAAAATTAAATTTTTTTAAATAAAAAATAGTCAAACAAGACATAATTTTTTTAATAAAATTTTTTATATTAATTAAATATTTTATAAATTTTTATTTATATCATTACAAGAATAGAGATACATTTATATATATTAGACAATGACCAAAAATCTTCCTAACACCAAGATACATTTATATACGTTAGATAATGACCAAAATACATATATATATATATATATATATATATATATATAGCTTTGAGTGTTAGTTTCAAAGTGATGTGGCAATAATATATTTTATAAAAAAATATTTTATAGTTTGAAACTAATACAAGATTCTCCAATCATCTACAAAACTTGTTTATAATGCAAAAAGTGCATCACAAAATGGAATTGACTTTAGGAATAGTGAAGCGCTCATGAATAAATATGATGAGAAATGGTGAAGCGTTTCAAAATACAGCTATCAACTATAATAGACGTCATGAAGCTCACGGCTATTTTACCTACATAATGCAATTTTTATTTATTTATACTATTTTTTAAGTGCTGGAAAGATTCTTAGTCATTGTCTAACGTATATAAATGTATCTTTATTCTTGTAATAAGATAAATAAAAATTTATAAAATATTTAATTAATATAAAAAATTTTATTAAAAAATATTATGTCTTGTTTGACCATTTTTTATTTAAAAAAATTTAATTTTTAATTATTGGTTGAAATATATATTTAAATTTTATTAAAATATAATATAAATAATTAAATTTATTAAAATTTAAAATTTGAGTAATTAAATTTTAATTTTTCACTAAATAAATTATACAGAATTTATTAAATTTATTAAAATTTATTAAATTTATTACACAGAATTCGTAGGTTCAACCCACGAATTTCGCTGCGAATGATGTGGCCATAAATGTGAGGTGGCAAGCTGACATGGCAAATTTATCCCTCTCAAGTAAATACTTTTTAAACTATACTATTTAAGTAATTTTTTTTAAAAATTGTATTATATAGGTAAAATGGCCCTTTTTGTAGGGGAGAAAAAAATGCCAATTTAAACTGCTTTTTCTTTTTCAGAAAATAAATTAGTCAACAAGGTAGTCATCCAAAAGTAATTTTAAATAAAAAATTAGACAAGACGAATAAAAGGGTATATTGACATTATAGCTTTAACTTATTTATTAAAAAAAATGTTTTAAATTTATCACTTTAATTTATTTACTAATTCTTATGATTTTCTATATCAGAAGACGATGACTATGCTTATATGGTGCCGGATAAATTAGAAGATCTTGCCGACAATATCAGCGATGAAAATCGAAAGAAAGAAACCTCTTGTCTACAGCATGAAGATCAAGGCTCTGAAATTTTGAAACCAACCGAAAGTGAAACAACTTCGTTACAGGTCAACAAATAATATAGCACAACAGAAATTCTCACCCTTTTTTAATAATGTTAATAGAAAATAATCAATCCACAATTTAGTTATAACAGAATGCATCAACCAACTTATTTAGTTCTTTTGTTGTTGCTTATGGTTAGATTAATAGAGCAATAGAGACAGAAGTTACTGAAGAAGTTCCTCCTTCAGAGGCACAACTAAAGACAACTTCATCAATAGCTATTCCCTTACAAAATCCAAGTCGACAGGCAAGTTCACTCTCCATCGATACTAACATATAAATATGAGAACATTATAGAAGTGTGCTAGCAGTCTTTGACCTTCGCTTATTCATCCTGTTATGGGAGTGGTAATTAATAAAACAATAATAAGTTTAGTGCTGTGCATGGAAATGTTAAAGAAGTTCAGAAACTATAGAGAAAGCTTATGACCATTTAAGCTAACCATGTATATATATATATGTATCAGTCTCATAAATTACTTCTCACATTAAGTTATTGCAACCATTTAAGCTTTTGAATACAGCTATTGACTTACAAACCTGTCATTTGTTTTTTCTTCGCCACAACGGTTGGTAAAGAAGATTTAGAGAATGGACCAATTCCAGAAGAACAATCTGCACTTATTGTTGAAATTAAAGGAAACAATGACACTAACAGTTGATAAACCTTCCAATCTTTACAAAATGAAAATCTTTCGAAAGAAATATCGAAGAAAACTGCACTGACAGTCTCATCAAGAAATCAACCATTACATATAGCACAGCTGAAACACTGTAACCAATCTCCAATTTAATTGTCTAATGAATCCCAAGAGGGTTCTTAGCTACATTTATTAAATTCCTAACGAATTGGCATCGAAGCAATTTCAACTTAATTACATATTTATTGTTGGTGTTGTGCAGAGTATCCAAGCTAAGTCAGATATAGCAATGACATCGACTTCAATTAACTTTGAATCAGTGGGGAGCTCGCCACTTGTTGGATCAGTTACTTCTCCCTGCAAAACATTTCCGCAAGTAGGTTCCTTATATTGCACTTAGTTTAGGGGAATTTTTTTTTTTTTTTCAGTATGAGGACTGTAAAACACGCCACAAGTAGGAAACTCTCCGTCAAACCCATCATCTATTATTTCAATGCACAAAGCATCTTCATTAAAGTGTATTTTAATTGATAGCTCTCAATTTTGGTTTTATTTTTGTATTTTTTAACACCTAGAGTTATAAAATAGGCTGATTAATTAGTAACTTATATTTCTATAAATAAATCTGATATCATTGCATGTCTTTTAACTTTACCACCTTAATTTGGTTGTGTTAAAATTTTTCATACGAATATGCATAATGTGAATCTGCATAATGTAATCGACTGGTGTAAATTACCACCTTAATTTGTATTTTTTAACACCTAAAGCTATTAAAATAGACTGGTGTAACATCTTAATAAAGTGCATTCATTTTGTATTTTTTAACACCTAGAGCTACTAAAATAGGCTGATTAATTAGTAACTTATATTTCTATAAATAAAACGATGATATCAGTGCATGCTTTTTTACTTTTACTGCCTCAATTTGGTTGTGTTAAAATTTTTCATAATAATATGCACACATACAAAGACTTGAGCTTAGTTCGAGTGGTAAAACATTGTTATCTCTCCTTCAGGTTTGATTCCTATATTATAATTTTTTTAGTAATTTAAAAAAAATATACATATACATCCATAAAAATGTTTATTTAATTTATTACTTCTGAATTATGACAGAATGAAACGGGGGTCATCCAAATCAAGACCTGCATCGATAGAGACAGGGATCAAACAAAAGTAGTTGTGAGGATTCAAGAATTTGCTACTTCGAGGGACCAAAGGAGCCAGATTCAGTTCAACTCCCTGAGGCTTCCAAGAATAACCAAGAGGTTTCTTGTAAGAAACAAGGAGTTATTTCCCCTCCCGTTTCTTGTCCCACAGCACAAGGCAATTTTCCCGATAATATCCCAGCTGAAAATCCAATGCAAGAAACCACTTCTCTACATGAAGATCAAGACTCTGAAACACAACAGAAAGTGAAGCATCTCCTTTACAGGTCAATAAATAGCACAAAAGAAATTCTCAACCCTTTTAAAAATGCTAATATAGAAAATAATCAATTCACAATAGTTATTTAGTTATAACATAAATGCATAATGCATTAACCAACTTATTTTGGTTTTTTGCTGTTGCTATTAGGTTGATAAAGCAGTAGAGACAGAAGTTGCTGGAGTAGTTCCTCCTTCAGAGGCACAAGCAAAGGTAACTTCATCAATAGCTATTCTTTTACGAAATTCAAGTCCGCAGGTAAGTTCTATCTCCATACTGATATATAGTAACACATATAAGTATGCTAGCAGTCTTTCTATAACCTTTGCTTATTCATCTTGTTATGGCAGTGGTAATTGATATTGTCCATATATTATTATTATTATTAAACAGACTGGTAATGAAGATCCTGTTAATTCTCTGGGTCAACATGATGGTGAAGATTCTGAAGTTCTATTAGCATTAGAAATTGAACCACTTTGTCCTCAGGTCACTAATTACATAGCATAGCAGAAACTGTCACCAATCTCCATTTTTTTTTTCAAATTATGACATATTGTAGTTGACCTATAAAACAACTTATTTATGTCTTTCGCCATTGCTTCTATTTAGGTTTCTGATGAAATGCAAAAAAAATTTGCTGGAGAAATTCCTCGTTCAAAGGCCCAAACAATGAGAACTTCATCAAATATATCACCGGTTACCCCTTTCCATATTGCATTCCCAGAGGCAACTATATTCTCATTAATTCTTAACAAATAAATATATATAGTTATGCTAAATGTCTAAGTGTTGCTTATTTTGTTGTTTGAGTGAAGAGAAAACAAGTTTTTTTTATTCTGTGCAGATGATAGAAAGTATTGCAGGGGATTCTACATCAGAAAAGACTAAGGTAATAACTTTTTTAACTCATTTAAAATCCTAAAATCTCCCTGTAAGTCATACTATTTACTTTTCCATGAAAAATAATATGTGCATATATCTAAGAATTGTTTCTTTTTTAATTTAATTTAAGAATTAGTATGAGAAATTGCTTAAACTAATGACTTTTAATTGCCTAATCATCTTCCTATTATAGGAGTTGGGGAGCACAAAATCAAGGAACGAACAAAGAAACGAAGACGCACTTGTTGGGCCCATATACATTCTACAGAATCGGAAAAGGTTCCTTAGCCTACAGTTATTAAATTCCTAAAGAATTAGCTTCAAAGCAATTTCAATGTAGCGATGAAAACAACTTCAATTGACTTCGAACCACTTGGGAGCTCAGCGCTTGTTGGATCAGTTAGTTCTACCTACAAAACATCTCCACAAGTAGGTTCATTGCATTTACTTTACTTGTCATTTTTTGTTATGACAATGGTCAACAAAAATAAAATTGTAACATATAAATTGAATAAAGAGAAGAGAAAGCACACAAATATTTAACGTGAAAAAATTCAATGAAAGAAAAAATTATGGGTAGAAGAAAAGAATTTTACTATGTAAAATTCAGTTACAAAGCTGAAATTTAGACTAAACAATTGACCCTAAACAGTTACTGTATGCAGTACAAGAAAGGACCTAAAATACAAAAAATCTATACTCTTCTATATTGTTATTTTGCAGTAACAAACCCAAAAGTACTGTTTATGGTGCACTGTTCATCGGCACTGTTCATGATGTACTGTTCACGGGTCACTATTCACTCAGCACTGTTTACGGCACTGTTTACGTGGTGTTCTGTATTTTGTATATTTTTTACAGTTAAAATGTTATATGCACCAATATCAATCCATTTTTTTTCTATTTATTCCAAGGCAAATATTCCGCAATCAATTAGTCGAAATCACGGAACTATTCGTATGTTGTTGAATAGAAATAAGGAATGCCGATCTTTGATAATTTTGTCGTCATCTAATTGTTTTTAAATGGGCCCATTCAACGATGTAAAATATGACAATGTGATAAAAGAATCAATTAAAAGAGATCCTCTAATTCCAATTAGGAATTCGTTAGGCCCTTTAGGAATAGCCCTTCAAGTTGCAAATATTTACTCATTTTACCCCTTAATAACTCATAATCAGATTTCGGTAACTAAATATTTGCAACTTGACAATTTAAAGGAAACTTTTCAAGTATTTAAATATTATTTAATGGACGAAAAAGGGAAAATTTATAAAAGTTTCCTATTAAAATTGCAATTTTATATGTAATTATTTTGTAATTTCTTACTATAAGTTACAGTTACCATATAAAATTGTAACTCTTTTATTTTTAAAATTTGGGTCATACCAAAAAAGATAACATTTTTTAACAGTGAGAGGAGCTAATAATAGTTTGAATCCAATTATGAAGAATCAAGTTGGGGTCAACCAAACCAAGACCGACATTGATAAAGACAATGATCAAACAAAAGCAACAGCTGAGATTCAAGAATTTGCTCCTTCCAAGGGGCCAGATTCAGTTCAGATCCCTGGGGCACCCATAGAGGTTGATGTGGTGGGGAAGATATCGTTGAATAAGAAGAAGGAAGAGGAGACTTCTCGGGAACTTGCTGATAAAACAGTGAGGAATAAGGCCCAAGCTTCTAATCAGGCATCACAGCCTACTCCGATGTCTTCCTCTGCTCAGTGTGCTTCAGTCTTAGGATCTGTTAATGCCTCAAGTAGAATAGCCAAGGCATTTTTAGCCAACTCTCCTTATAAAAATTTATTGACGCCACAGCTTTCAGAATTTTACATGACCTTGGCAAATGTAAGTACCACTTAGCGCTACGTTGCTATTATTTTTTGAGTGAATGTATTATCTTTTAATTCTCATATGTGTTTGTGTAGGCCGGATTGATGGCTCAAAGTATATCTAACTCCCTCTTTGCTGAGGCATCTGAGGCTCGTGCTCGCGCCAGGGATCTGGAGACCAAGGTAAATGAACTAGAACTTGAATTGGCGAAGTCTAAAGCCGAGTTAGAGACTATTCGATCCAGCGAAGAGGTTAGGATTGCTAGTGCTGTGAACGAAGCTCGTGAAGGTTGGGTGAAGGTTGATACTCTTGAACTCATGCGAGAAGCTGGTTTTGATGAAGGGGTAGATGTGACCCTAGAAGAATGGGCTAAACGAGACCCAAACTTGAATGTTGATGAAATTCGTGAAGAAATATCTGGCAAGAGAGCTTGACCTTTCCTTTGCCTTTTGCTTATCTTAAATTTAAATAATAATTGGGATTGTAATTGACTTTATCATGATAGCCTTCATTTGGGTGGAACACATTATAAACCTGCTTGTGCTCAACCTTTATCTTTAAAAATATTTGTTTCTCTCTAAGTTTGCTTAAGAACTATCTTCTTTATCATTGTCAAGTCTATTTTATTTTTCTCCAAAAAAAAAAAAAAAAAACTAACAAGTACACGAACCTTTCCCACATTTTGTTAACTGACAATATATATATATATAGAGGGTCCCACTATGATTATTAATTGAATTTTTATTAAATATGTTTTGTAAAAGTTTTTAAATATTTACTTAAAAAATTTTATATCATTAATTTTATTAAATTTCTTAGATTATATTTATTGTTAAATTATATTAATTTATGATTATTTACATAAATCAAATTTTGGTCAAATATTTATTTAAAAATTAAATTTATTAAGTGTTTCTGAAATATGTTACATAACTATGACTAGTTAGGAGACCTGGGTTTCATAGTACTACCGTAAACCAAGATTGTAACCATTTACAAAATTAAGTTGATTGTAATCTTTTACAAAATTAAGTTGATTTCTTTTTTTTAAGATTTTCATGAAGTATTTTTATATTTTTAAAATTATAAAATTAATTTTTACTCATAAAATTAAATCTATTGCGTCCTTAAATATTATTTGAACTTAGGAGGATTTAAACCTATGTTTTTAATTTCTTTTATGTGCAAATACGGGCCAAAAGAAAAAGGCCAAAGAGAAAAGAATGAAGAAAGAAAAGGCCAAAAACAAAAAAATATAAATAATTGAAAAATGGTCTCAACCCAACCCAAGCATGCCGAACAAAACAAAACGTCCCCGCACCGGAAGGAGGGGATGTTACGGCAATATGTTTAATATTAGACACACAACGCAAAGCAATAGCTAATCAGCAAAAGCCTTCATCCGCTGTCGTTTTGCGTTCCCTCAGCCTTCGCGGGTCCTGTCATCGCCGCGCCAATGCAATTTTCTCTCCACCCACAATTCGCTTATCTGGCAAAACTACAAGGAAACTCTCTCTAAGCTCTTTTCCCTTTCCTTCTTCTTTCTTCCCGGAACAACCAACCTGACGCAAAAATGATGTCAAAACTTTTCAATTTTTACTGGTGTTTCTGAGTCTGTATGGTATGCCATCTTCATTATCCTTTTGAAAATTTCATTTTCCCATCCGGGTTTCGGTTCTTTGCTCAATTTCTTTCTCGGTTTATTTTTCTTGTCGGTGTTTCTTGTATATGCCCCTCTATGAATCTGCTGTTGGATCGGTCAAAGCAAGCCAGATCAGATATCCATTCTCGCTGAATTTAAAATTCCAATGTTGTTTGCCACTTGTTTTATTTGTGTCCGCCTCACACATAAATCGTAGTCTGTCTTTTCATTGCTGTTTAATTTTTGAGTTTTTCTTTGCCTTGCTCAGACCCCTTATGTATCGATGCAAACATGTGATTATATATTATAGGTCACTGTTTCTGTAAGTGTTTGGGATATTGCTGCAGCCAACTCAAGCATGTCTAGTTTTGTGGGAGTCCTCGTTTCTGATCAAGAGCTACAGAGCCAATTTACACGAGTCGAACTTCGAAACCCTGAAATCCAAAGTAAGTTTTTTATTTGTTTTCGTCTTTCTTTAATGAATATATCCTTTGCGTGCGTCAAAAATTAAAATGCGTTTCCTTGAAAACCATTTTTTGGCATGGGAATCTTGGGCCGCATCCTTTCTAGTTTGTATCGGTAAGGACTCAATCAGGACGTGTCACTGCGAGAGGTTTGCCATCTGTTTTTAAGAACTTGAAGGCTTTTAAGGAATTGTTGGATGAGGATGAGATTCAAACTGTCTTGGGTGAGTCCTATCAGAACATGGATGAAGAAATTGACTTCAAGGCCTTCCTCCGGGTGAGTTTTTCCGGAAAATTGCGGCTTTAGATTTCTTTTTGCAGATGTTAATGCGTTTATTATGCTTGTAAGGAGAACCGACATTTTTTTTTTTGTTAAGATATTTTTAGGAAAATTGACCTTGAATAAAATTCTAATATGATGCTCAAATGTCCTCCTTCATAAATATGCACCTGACATAGAATTGCTCTTTTATATATGTGTATCCATGTATATATAGTTTATTTATAATACATGTGTATAAATTTTATTCATATGGGACTAACCAGCAAAATAAGCCATATTGACTGGCAGGCACATTTAAATTTGCAAGCCTGAGCAAGGACAAAAACTGGTGGTTCATCTTCATCCTTTTTGAAAGCAACCACAACAACTGTTCATCATGCTATCAACGAGTCTGAGAAAGCTTCTTATGTTCAACATATTAATGGCTATTTGGCGGAAGATAAATTCATGCAGCAGTTTCTTCCAATTGATCCTGCAACAAATGCTTTGTTTGATCTTGCAAAAGATGGAGTTCTCCTCTGGTAGATATGCAAGAGTCAACTCAATGAGCTTATGTTTTTTCTTTTAAATGTTTTAATATTTGTTGCTGATGTTATGTGTTTCTTTGTTAATTTAATTGCTTTGCTGCAGCAAGCTTCTTAATGTTGCTGTTCCTGGGACCATAGATGAGCGAGCTATTAACACAAAACGGGTTCATAGCCCTTGGGAGAGAAATGAGAACCATACCCTTTGCCTCAATTCTGCAAAGGCTATTGGGTGTACAGTGGGTGATATTGGTACACAGGACTTAGTCGAAGCAAGGGTGAGTTCAACTGTTTCTATCTGTTGAAAGGAATCTTATTCTTCTATCTCCTAGCCCTTCCCTTCTTTTCTCTGTTTGTGGCTTGAATTTAACTCAGTTTGTTTCCCCTCCTGTTTAATTTTGTTCGGTTATTTTGTAGCCACATCTGGTACTTGGCCTGATTTCCCAAATAATAAAGGTAATTTCCCGAAACTTAGTCCTTTTCTTTTTATCATATTAAGGGTTAGGATATTAGCACCATTAAAAGTTCATTTATTCACTGAGAAAACTAGAAGTTTTATAATTATTATGCAATTTCTTGTGTTTGCCATTCAATATGGTGTCAACATTAGATTCAACTGTTGGCTGATCTCAATCTGAAGAAAACTCCTTAACTTGTGGAATTAGTGGAAGACGACAAGGTCATAGATCTGTTTTATTTTTTTCCCCTTATTTTTAATCTACAAATTTGATGACTTTATTCTTTTACAAATTTCTGAAACTACTTTCATTAAACATTTCATGATTCTCCTTATGTCATAAAAACATGGGCAGGATGTGGAGGAGCTTATAGGTTTATCACCTGAAAATGTTTTATTGAAATGGATGAATTTCCAATTAAAGAAAGCTGGATATGAGAAACAGGTTACAAACTTCTCCTCTGACTTGAAGGTAAGGAAATTTAAGTGACTTACAACTTAGAAGTAATTACTTTTGGCTGAATCCTGCACCTAGTGACCAAGAAATTTTCTATACAGAATGTTCAATATCAAGTAGAAGCATTTAACCACTACCGATCGATGCCACGCTTTTCTCTTTTTTGGCAGACACGACACGTGCAGACAGCTGCAACATATTCTTCGTTCAGCAATTTTTTTTCTTTCCACTTCGGTTTTTTGACAGAAAAGTCACAAATTATAGAACATACTGAAAGATTACGGCCTACCTTTGGTTAGGCACATATTCGTTTCTTTCTTGTGTGCGTTTCAATGCTTATGGGGTAGCTTTACACCAAATGAAAAGAGAGTAAAACCACATTTTTATCCTTAGAAAAAGTCACTGAGATTCCTTTTGCCTTTAGAATTTGTGTAAAGAATGGGAAATGATTGTTATACATAAAAAAAAAGAGTATAAAATGAGTATTAATAGGTAGAAAAATAATTTGATATAAAAAAGGAGTTAAAAATTGGAGAATATGTGTAGAGAATATATACTATCATTACTCTTAAAGAATAAAGCTTCTTAATTAAATCCATGTCGCAGGATTCCTTCTTCAAATTGATCTTACCTATTGTTCTGCATACTTTTTTATAATATTAAATTTAAACATATGCTTTTATATGTAATATCTGACAAAATGCAACTACTTAATTAAATAAGAATATTTTTTAAAATTGGAATTTAATTTTCAATTAATATATATTAAAAAAAAGCTAATTTTAAAGTTTAACTTACAAATTTTTATAAAATTTACAATAATTTATTTCAACTTCTTTTGTATTTTGCTTCTATTACACAAATTTTCCTTTTATATAAAAATCTACACAAACTTCTTTATTTTTTAAAAAATTATAAAAAAATTACAAAAAATCAAAGACTTTTTTCGGTTAATCCAAAAATCTAAGATTTTAAACAACAGAGATTCATTTCCACAATTGATGTATAAAGAAACTCTCCCGCAGTCTCCCTAACAGCAAATAATTGGCGAGAAAAGATAATGACACCAAGAATTGATCCTTTTTGGGTGGAGAAGGCATTATTAAAGATATAACTTTGTTATTTTGATTGAATACATAGGAAAGCACAAATCCATTTACTTTTTTAGACCACATATATTTAAGAAAATGACTATGCTCAGAATTTGTTAAAATATTGTTAAAAGTAAATTAAACATTAACTTATATTCATATGTTAAAATGACTTTTAATTGAAAATTGAAATCAGTTGAGCATCTCAGACTCACTGGCATAGGGCATCTTTTTCTTCATATCCTTATCAAACTTTTTTTTTTTTTTGGCTGCTAAAGGGTGCGCCTATTTGCAGTCATTTTGTTGGTGTTTTCTCTTCATTGCTATCTTGTTCTGTTTGCAGTTCAAGAAAAGAGCTAAAGGCAATAATAATCCCATTGGTATCTGGAAATTGTGCCAGTCTTGGTTTAATTTAGACTTTATGTTTGTATATTTGGGTTTGGGGCGATTTGGGTGATTTGAATCCATTTTTTGTGAACATGTTTGCTATTCAATTAATCTATGTATGAGAATATGATATCTGTGATCACTGAGGCATCTGTCCCATTTTATATGGGTTCTTAATTTTTAAGTTTTCATAGGACATTTTAGAGGAAAAGTCTGTTATATTATAGTTTTCACTTATTTGTCGCAATAATCTTCACAATAGAAGAGAATAAATATCAGATAAGGTTTTGTAATTTAATTTATAAAATTTATTAAATTTTATAATTTGAATTTTATTAAAAGAAAGTGTATAAAAATAAAGATGTAAAAGTAACATATTACATTTGAAATACTTCCCATTCGGATTCTCTATACGCGAAATACTTGTTGCTCCTCTTATTGCATAAAACAGAAACAAAATATTTTAAATTTTACGAAACTTTTTTAACTTCGCAGTAAATTTTGTAAAATTTTAAAATAAGAAGTAAATATTATAAAATAATATATATTAATTTTAAATAAAAATTATATATATTCTTATATTTTTATTTTTTTTTCTCCCTTCATAAAACTTTTTATTTCGGAGAAACGCACATAGATTCAACATATTTCAATATGGCTTTTAACCAGGAGTTATGTTATTGCTAGGTTTGTTGTTGATGAGGTGTCCAAAATAAAAAAGAAAGATAGAAGAGTAAAAATATAAGATTTTTTTTTTTTTTTTAAATTAATCCACGCCAAAAACATGACTCAATTTATATGTGTAACAGCGTGGAAATAAGATTTTCCTTTAACCTGTACGCTGCGACTTGAGTCAACAGTAGAATTGGAAAAGAAAGAAGTTCGGCTTTGAAAGTGGGCTTGTTCAATTATTTGCAAATAATTTTCTTATTGGAGGTTTAATCATTCTATAATCCATAAATTTTTTCTATTAACAATTATTTTGACTTTAAAACTCATTGTCTATTGTAAAAAATCTAAATCTTATTTTGAGCGAAAAAGTAAGATTTCCATCAGATTATTTTTCTTGCTTCAGATCTCTTCGATCTCTAAAGTCCATGCACCAGGTTCCAGCTCAACATCGTCACAAAAAATGTCAAATAAGTTGTTGAAATCAGAGCAATCCAACAAAACTGAAGTTCATAACCTTGCGCCGAGCACAGAAACCTCAAATTCCAGTCTGATTCTTCAGCCAGAGGTCATTCAAGAGCTGCTTCAAACTAATCTAGCTGAATATCTCAACATGCCATTGGAGTCTATCTGCCTTGAGGCCAATGCTATAGGCAATGTAGAGAGGATTGTTCCCTGCTTGTGGAGGGTTACTACTGATGCAATCCAAAAGAATAACCTCAGAGTTGGCGTGCCGATTGGAGGTTTTCAAAAAATGTGCTTCACAAGCCATGAGCACTGTGCAATCAAGCTGGCGGCTTATATCCAATTATGAGAATCAGATTATGGAGTTGCAAATCAAATTGCATGAAGGTCAAGCACAAATTAGAGACTTCATAGAATTTGTCTTGCGAACATCATGAATTTAAAGACTTGTTTGCTTCCATTTGATTAGGTGAATGATCAGGCATCGCTGCCGAAGTTAGAAATCAATATATTTTATTATATCTGAAATATCATCTAAAATTGATAAATGGGTACATTAATCAAGGCAAATAGGAAATAAAGCAACAAAGATATATATGGGCGGATGCAGAAAGAACAGTAGAAGCCAGTAATCATTATTAAGCCTAATTGATTTCTGAATGAATTAGTAAGAATTGAAAGATTATTTATGTAAACAGAGTCCAATAATATAATTAATTTGGAATTGTCTATATATCTATCATTTCTTCCTTAGTGTGTCTTCTGTTTCCGATTCATAGCCATTTATATTTATCTTTTTGACAGAGAGAATGACAAATTATATAGTATACAGAAAGATGATGGCGTATCTTTGGTTGGGGAGCTGGGTACGTATTCGTTTCTTTGTTGAGTGGGTTTCAGTGCTTACGGCGTAGCTTTACGCCAACTGAAAAAGAGGAGAGCACAACCACTTTTTTAAATTATCTTTATTTTAAATAAAATAATTCTTTTTTGAAATAAAAATAACTTTTATGTTAGAATATAGATATAAATTAATTTTAATTTTAATTTTTTAAAAATAGTTACATCAAAATCACTCTTACCAATAGTTTTCGTTGCCGAGAAAATAAATTGATAATTCGCGTAATGAAAAGACATTAATTATAAAAAATATAATATCCAACTAATCAAAGCTGCGATAATACTAAAAATACTTTACAAAGTTTTTGTCAATGTTGTATAATTTTTTAAAATTAATTATATAATAATATATTTAAGTATAAATATTTTATAAAATTAATTTTAAATAATTTTTAAAATTAATTTTACCTAAAATTAATTTTATTCATAATTAATCTAAATTAACACGTATCTTCTAATTCAAATCTGGCTCTTACAAGTTCATCAAAAAATGAAATAAAATCTTTCCCTTCCAAGTATTGAACTTTTCGGGTTTTCTCAGGAAATCAATGCACATTCATTCAGGAAGGGGCCATAAACAGCGAAAATGCTAACAGCACGTATTGTGGCAAGTGTTGAGATATTAAAAAAAAAAAATTAGGTTAGAGAAAAAATAAAATATATAAAAAATGATATAATTAGAGTGCAGACTTATTTTATATGATTATCATTACTCAAAAACAATAATCTCATTGGTATTTGGAAAAGGTGAGAGGTTTGTTAGAATTTTTTTAAATTTTGACTGTAATTGATTACTTGGATTTTAATTTTCTAAAATAGTTTGAATGCTTAACTTAATTAATTTTAATTGATTAAAATGATTAATATATTATTTTATTTTTTACGTTTGGGCTTGATAATAAAGATATGTGATTTTTTAATGAGTATAGAGCTAGTTTTTATATTTTATTATCTGTAAATTATAATCAGAGTTTTATTTTGAAGTTGAATTTCTTCCCTTATTTTATAAATATCTGTGTATTAATGACTATTACATACAATCATTAACATATGTGAGATAAAGAAAAAGAGTAAAAGATTTTGATTTTATTGTGTACACTTATGCAGGTAAGGTTTATATTAGTGTTTTATTTTTAGGATTATTGTTGTGCTTGTTACATTTCTTTTTCTTGAGAACTGTTCAATAAGAGTTTGGTATCACATTGATTTGTTGCCATAGAATCAAGAACTCAATCCTCTGATCTTAATTGGTGATTAATTATATAATTGTATAGATTTAAATTGGTATAGATCTGACCAAAATTTTCTTACAAGGTTTTGTATTTATATAAAATTAGGCTTTAATTTAATGAAGTAAAAAATAAATATACTAGTTAAAAAAACTTAAGATGTCTTTTTATTTCTTTGGTTTTATTAAAATTTAAGGAAAATAATATGTACTTACAGATTTTGTATATAAAAATACGTGTAGATATGTATAAAATTTATGTGTACATATTTATTATTCAAAATTTAATTTATTACAAATAAGCTGACATAAATTATTTCTTTCTTATATATAAATAAAAGTTTAACTTGAGGATAAATTATTACCATATGAAATCAAATGTTGTCAAAATAATTATTTTTTGTATAACTAGAAAAGAAAAAATAAAATAAAATAAAATAATGAAAATAATTTCCTCTTAACTTTACCATTTTACTGAAAATAATTGAGGTCTGTATAAAAAAATAATAATAATTGAAGCCAACTTGTTGATGCCATCTTTTCATTTGGAAATTTGGGGTAATAATATCTTTATAAATATTGTGTCCCAAAAACTTGATTTGAGTTTAGAACAATTTTATGTTTTTAGCTAACACTACTCCATTATATTTAATTGCTTTTGAAAAGATATTTAGATATTTGAAATGATGATCTAAAGATTTTGAATAGACCAAAACATTATCTAAATCCACTATTATGAAGTTAGTATAAGAATTAAAATTGTTATTTATTATTCTTTAAAATTGTAAAGGGACATTTTTAAGTTTCATATGCATTATATTCTGTTCATAATGTCTAAAAGAAATTGTAAAAATAGTTTTGTATTTATTTTCTTCTCAAAGTTTAATTTGACAAAATTTTGATTTCATATCAAATTTAGAGAAGATTGTGACTTGATACAATCTTCCTAAAAGATTTTTTTTTTACTAAGAATTAGATATTTTATCCACTTAAGAACTTTATTTAAAGATTTATAATTAATTATCATTCTAAGAATACTTCTTTTTAGCTCAGAAGAGTTTTGTATATAAAAAGTTGCATAGCTGTAGACAGAATTATAAGGTTCTTAAATTTCTCTTTTATAGTATTTTAGAGTTTTTTTATTTATTTGAATGGGTTGGTGTTTTTCTTTTGTAAAAATCAGGTTCACATGGGTCTAGTGTTGTTGATATTTTATATTTTAATTATATGATATGTGTTTTGCAAGTTTTCTTAAACTACAAAATAAAATTGAAAAGTTATAACTCTAAAAATTATTCAAATAAGATCATATTTTAATGTGTTCAACAACAACAAGACATTATTGAGTTTTATCAAAAATTAAAATTTTAAAAATTTTAATTATTTCAAAAATATCTCTTAATAATCTCTTAGAATTTTCAAAAATATTATATTTCAATATTTTAAATCTATAAAATTAATTTTTTCAAATTATGACATGTTTATAAGAAGTTACTCCTAAAGTGAATGTTAGAGATTGTAAATTGAGAAATATAGCATCTAAAAAAGATGATTAAATAATTCAAAATCATCAACAATACTAGACTAATTTCCAATAACTTATATTAAAATTTTGTAGGAGAATTGGTTGAGCATTCAATGGAAAGTGTCAAATAGGGATGAAGTAAAACATAAAATTAATAAAGTCTTAGTTTTAAGAAAGTCATAATTAAGAAGAAACAAAAAAGATCTCAACAAAATAAAATTATTTAAAAACAAATGAAGCATATGAGGATAGATCGTATATTTTATTTTAGTGTTTTTATTTTTATGTCTTTATTCATATATAATCTCTTTTTCACTAAATTTTAATTCTTATATTTATTAAATTTTATTAATTAAATTATATAATTTAATTAATTCAATAATTTTTAAATTAAATATAAATATTTTTCTTCCTACACTACCGCCAAGAATAACTTTTCTCATTAAAATTCACGAATAGTTTATAAGTAAATATATTAAGTCAGCTTTTATTTAGTTTTATAAATATAAAATAATTTATACTTTTTGAATCAAATTTAACATATTTTTTAACCGATAATGAGAGTTTCATTTTTAAGTCATAATTGATTTAGATTCATTTTTGCCTCTTTTTGCACGTCTTTCGAAATGTGTGCCTGAATTTTCTTGAGATATGATACTTAGCGTAAATATTACATAATATATATAGATATAATTAAATAAATAAATAAAAATATTAAAAATATAAAAGCATTTAGAATACTTGTATAATTATTATATGAATATATATATTGTTCATTTTCTTTGGATAACGCATACATTGTGTGACCTTACTATCTTTGTGCTATTTTACGGAATTTTTAGAGTAGTTCAATTTTTGCATATTTGATAGGAATAACATTATTTGTATAAATTAATTCTATATTTTGATTATACGTATTTTCATATTTTTTTTATATTTTTTTAAAATTAATTTTTTATTGATACATTCTACATATCATCACAAAATTTTTAAAAAAAATTTCCAAGTGACAAGTCTAAATCTGTCCTTCAAGGGACATGTCAGAACTCATTATTGTCAGCAAATTAAAAACAAACCATATCTGTTTATTTAAAAAAAAAAAAAAGAAACCATATTCAGATAACCACGGATGTGTGGTGCAAAATCAAGGCGCAATGACTTGTACGGTAAAATTCTGGGTCGCAAAGGACAGTAGTAAATGATCTGGACAAGAGACGTTGAACTAACGTGCTTTCATTTATTATTTGTGGGAAAATTTGGTCCGCAAAGGACGGTAGTAAATGGTGTGGGACAAGCTCACCGAAACCAAATAATTCTTCCTTTTTAAAAGTCTTTTGTTTAAAATGTTATTTTATTATAAATTATATTATTTTAAAATTTAAATAATATTTTTTTAAAAATAAATTCGAAATTATTTTTCTTGTTCTTATTTTAACTGATGTATCTTATTAAAAAATAAATCAAATTTTAAAATTTTTTTAAATTTAATATTTTTATAAGTATTAAATATAACATTAATTATTTAAATTAAAAAATATAATTTAATTTAGATAACTGATGTATTTTACTGTTTACATGATACTATTCATACAGTACTATGTTACTGTTTATATTGCACTGTGCGGCATTGTTCATGAATTATTACCTACAGGTACTATTTATATTATATATTTTTTATAGTTAAAATTATTGTATATATTATTAAAATTATAATTTTGTCTATAATTATTTTATAGTGTCTTATTAAAATTATAATTATGTAATTTTTATCTTAAATTATAATTTTTTATTTTTAAAATTTAGTTTACACTCAAAAATATAATAATCTCTACATTGATACAAATTTTAAAAATAGAACTTCAACAAAAAATTTCTTTACCTCTCCCACCAAAGCTCTTAAGAGCAAAACTCAATAATGGACACCAATTAAGTCCAAGTAATACTTGAACTTTTTAATAGGTAAAGGCTTAGTGAATATATCAACTAGATTATTTACAGTATCAATATTTTTAATGAAAATTTCACCATCGATAAAAATATCACGAACAAAATGATACTTGATGTTAATATGTTTGGATCTTTCATTATATATCTGATCCTTAGCTAAGTGAATTACACTCTGTCAATTTGTTATGACAATGGTCAACAAAAATAAAATTGTAAAATATAAATTGGAGAAGGAGAAGAGAAAGTACACAAATATTTAACGTGAAAAAATTTAATGAGAAAAAAATTACAGGCAGAAGAAAAGAATTTTTATTATGTAAAATTTAGTTACAAAGTTAAAATTTAGGCTAAACAATTGACCCCAAACAGCAGTACCCAAAATAACTCAAACAACTGCTGTATCCAAAATATAAAAAATCTACACTCTTCTGTATTGCTGTTTTGCAGTAGCAAATCATGTTACTGTTCATGCAACTACCGTTCACATGACACTGCTCATGTTACTGTTCATGCAACTACTGTTAGTCATTTAGATTTGAAAAACTTATCAACTTGAATTATATTACAACTCTGCTTAAATTAATAAAAATAACCAAGATATGGCTCCCTAATTAGATAGAAAATGAGTTTCTAGCAGATAATATAATAATTAGTATGGAGAGAGAAATAGTTAAAACTTATGTCATTGATTCAATCATTGAAGTTTTCAAGTTATTGAAAAAATGAATAACATTACTTTAAGAGAATGTATTTATTTCATTCAGTTTAGTGTTTGATTAATTCTATATTATAAATCATATTGTTAATTTCTAATATTTTATATATACAGTATACTATCTTTTATGGTGCCCTTTTCTCATAATTAATATGATATTCATATAAGAAGTGAAATAAATCTATGTAGCGCACGTTCAGCCTAAAATATATTAAAATTATAAATATATATTTTTATATATATGTACTTTATAATAATAAATGTTTTAGAAATTATTATATCATCATAACTTTTATATATGCTAATTAATGAATTCTCCTTTAGTTCCCTAAAAATTTCCTCCAAGATGCCATTGCATATAGATCATTAATAAACTAGATTACAAGAAGACGTACAGGATTAAGAGATTGATTAAATTGATTTCATATTAAAAAATTTGCTCTTTTACTAATATACCTATTGCATAGAAAAACTCAAATATTAGAGGTGCACAAGATGAAGAACTTGTGTTTTACTTAACAAACAGAGGAGAGTTGGCTGAGCGTTCAATGAAAAGAGTGAAATAGGGGTAAAGTAAAAAAAAAAAAAAGAATTAATAAAGTCTTAGTTTTAAGAAAGTTATAATTAAAAAGAAATAAAAAGCCTAAAAAAAATTATTTACAAACAAAGGAAGTATATGAGGATAAATTATATATTTTATTTTAGTCTTTTTATTTTTATATCTTTATTTTTGTATAATTTTTAATTAAATTTTAATCATTATATTATTAAATTTTGTCAATTAAATTATATAATTTAATTGATTTAATAATTCTTATATTAAATATAAATATTTTTCTTCTCACATCACTGCCAAGAATAACTTTGCTCATTAAAATTCATGAATAGTTGATAAGCAACACACTGAGTCAGATTTTATTTAGTTTTATAAATAAAAAATAAATTTATATTTTTTAAGTAAAATTTAAAATATTCTTAGTCAATCATAAGAGTCTCATTTTTAAGTCATAATTGATTTGGACTAGTTTTGCCTTTTTTTGCATATCTTTGGAAAATGTGTGCCTAAATTTGGTTGGAATATGTATATTTTATTTTAATCATTTTATTTTTATATCTTTATTTATATATAATTTTTTTATTAAATTTTAACATTATATTTTCTAAAATTTATTAATTAAATTATATAATTTAATAAGTTTTATACTCAATATAAATTTTTTTTCTTACATTACTATTAAGAATAACTTTTCTCATTAAAATTTATCAATAATTGATAAGTAAATATATTAAGCCAGCTTTTAATTGGTTTTATAAATATAAAAGAAATTTATATTTTTTAAATAAAATTTAAAATATTCTACCACCAATTATCAAAGTTTTATTTTTAAGTCATAATTAATTTAGACTCACTGTTGTCCTTTTTGCACATCTTTCGAAATGTGTGCCTGAATTTACCTGGAATATGACACTTAGCGTAAATATTACATAATATATATAAATATATATAGACATAACTAAATAAGTGGTTACAAAAAAATATTTAAAATATAAAAATATTTAAAATATATGCATAATTATTATACTGTCAAATGGGCAAAGGAAAAATATACTGTCAAATGGGCCAAGCCTGCGATAATACCCAAAATAATCTTCACAGAGTTTTAGTTGTTGTTGAGTAATATTTCAAATTTGTAAAATATTATATTTAAATATAAAATTTCATAAACTATTATTTGATATTATTTTTAAATTAATACTAATCAAAATTAATTTATTCACTAATAATTTAAAGTGACTTGTATCTTTTAGTTCAAATCTTGCTCTTTCAAGCATCACTTTTTTCGTGCTTTCTCTGAAAAGTGGTGCTATCTTTTTCTTTTTGCACATTCATTCAAGAAAAGGGATAAAAACATTAATTCCGTTGGTATCTGGAAATGGTGCGAGGTATTGATATAAAATAGGACTTTAATTTAATGAAGTAAGAATGGATATACTTGTTTAAAAAAAAAAAAAACTTAAAGTGCGAGGTTATTGGCTATTTGATTTCTTTATATTTTAATTAAAATTTAATTTATTATAAGGCTGTCGGTGGTGGGTGACAACTGGAAAGTGCAAATCTATTGTAACTCAGACTCATTGGCATAGCTCTCAGATTCCTTTTACCTTTTGTACGATGTCTTTTTGTCTAACTATTGATTTAAACTCTTCATTCTTCGTGTTTTCTCTTCAGTGCTCTCTTCTTTGTTTTTGCTCTTGCTGGAAAAGGGCTACAAACAGAAACCCCGTTGGTATCTGGAAATGGTGGGAGTCTTGGTTTAATACCTCTCACATATCCCACCTTAATGCATCTGCTTCTAGATTTACACTTTGAATCTTCGCCGCCGAGGTTTTCCTGCGTTACTTGTTCCTTTTTTTATTTTCATATAACCAAAAAGGAAAAAGTAAGATCGGTGGGGAAAATTGTGGTGTCCATCAGCTGAAAATCATTGAAGAGGCAACTTTCTATCTCTTAACAAAAATATTCGTCTCTACGGGTTTCTTTTTCTTTTGTTTCTTTTTTCTTTTTCGCTTCAGTTTCAAGCTTTTAAATTGCCATCCTTTTTTCTCACAGATCGACCTGTCAATTCATGATCTCACGGAAGTGGACTAGCTCATTGGTTGGAGTTGGACCTATTTAAATCTGCTCTCCTGGTTAGTCAAACTTCACCCTTCGATCTAGTATAGTTGTTTTCATAATTTTATTATTAAATTATTTTATAATATAAAATTTAAATTATTAAATTTATTAAATTTTAAAAATTAAATTATGAAAAGTAAACTTTTTCTTCTTTTACAGTGGCAAAAATTGTTCTGCTTATGCTGATGCTTAGTTTTTTCTCTTCTCAAATGTCTTTTTGTACAATATAAGTTTTCTAAAATTTATGAATCACCGTATATATAAAATAAAGTAAGATAATTGTAATTAACTATATAAATTAAATAATATTATTTTATTTTATTTAAAATTTAATTTTTAAACATATTATTTAATAAATAATTTTTAACAATTTTTAAAACATCTTTTATCTTTTTATATCTCTCTTTATTAAATTAAAAATTATTTAATTTATTTTTTTACTAAAATTTTTAATAATCTCTTTTATATATATTTAAATTATTTTAATAAATGTTTATCATTTTTTAAATATGTCACACTAATTTTTTTGAATTTTTTTTATATTTATTCATTCATGTCAATGTTATCATTTAAATTATTTTTATTTTTTATTTTTACTAACTTTTTAAAAATTAATATTTATTATTATAAAATATAATTAATCTTATAATAATAAGATAAAACTTTTCTTTTAACTTATCATATATTTTATTATTATAAATGATTTTTGAGGTATTTTTTTATATTTTATTCGCTTCAGTTTATTCATTCCGGTTGAATTTCAGATGTAACATTTTTATCAATTTTTTTATCACTAAATAAAATTAATTTAAGATATCAAAAATTAATTCAAAATATTAAAAGTTAGACACTTATGCTATAATTAGTCTTTCAATTTTTATTTTCCAATCAATGTTTTCTTATCTCTCACTGAGTTTACTCTCCAAATGTTCTGACTTATTTTGTTTAAATAGAATTTCTTAGATTTCACGGCTTTCTTATAATGAATTTTTAATTAACATCTTCTTTTTGACTCTTTTATTGGGATCATATTATTCACAAAAAATATGTATTTTGCGACTATATCTTTAAAGCATTTAGTAAGGACATCTAACACTAAACATGAGTAGCAAATTAAAATTAAAATTTAGTGAAATTTAAAATAAATTTAAAATTTAGTTAAATTCTAATGGGAAAGCATCTGGTAAATTAATTTGAATATAACTTCATTTTTATATAAATAAAAAGTATCTTAATAAATGAAAATTTTAATTTAAAGAATATTTTAGTTAAAAAATATTTCTTGACTTTTCTATGTAATTAATATTAATATTGTGGCTAAAATGCACAAAACCTCTAAACTTTAGTTTGATTTTAAAAAACCCTCCTGAACTTTAAAAATTTTCAAATGACCCTCTTGAACTATGAAACGTTTGCAAATAATTTCTTCCGTCAAGTTTTCTGTCAAAATTTAAGAAAATAACAAAAATGACCTTCATTGTAAAGTTGAAAATTTGAATGCTGTGAATAGTAAAATTTTAGAGTTTTAACATTGAACCTTAACCATAAACCCTAAATCCTAAAGCCTAAATCTTAAATTCTAAATCCTAATTCTAAAACTCTAAATCTTAAACCCTAAAATCCTAAAACTTTAAACCCTAAGCCCTAAATCCTAAATCTTAAATCCTAAACCCTAAACTCATAAATCTTAAACCTTAAACCCTAAACTCTAAATTCTTAAACCCTAAATTATAAATCTACATTAAGTTTTTTTTTTTACATTTATAGCAAATTTGTAAATTTATGTGCATTTGAAGGGTATTTTTGTCTTTTTATTGGGTCAAAGTGGAAGTTGACTAAAATACATCCAAATTTTAATGAAAAACTTGACGGAATGGGGTATTTTGCAAATGTTTCATAGTTCAAAAGAGTCATTTGAAAATTTTTAAAGTTCAGGAGGGTTTTTTAAAATTTACTTAAAGTTCAGGGGAATTCTGTATATTTTAACTTAATATTTTTATATAAAACTTAGAATCTCATTAAGAAGAATCATTTGAAAGTAGATAAACAAAAATAACAAGTATTTATTCACCTGTCTTATTATTCATAAACATTTATTCTTATATAATTTTTATTTTATAAAATTTAATTATTAAATTTATTAATTATCACATATTAAATTATAAAAATCAACAAATATAATAATCACACCCGGTAAACATTAAGTAAAAAAATAAAGTGTGGAAATAGTTATACCTAATTTATATTTGGATTGCCTTTATTAACATTCTATTATTGGCTCTATTATTCATCCTTTTCTATTTCAATTCCTGACTGCTGTCTGTCATTCTCCACATTCTCTTCTCTTACAGACTTACATTGCTTGATATATTATATATTGAATATTAATTCATCTCTGCCGTTCCTAAACATTTTGGTTATGTAAAAGGGATGAAAGTTCCCTTTGAAAGAATTTTTAATTTTATGACGGATCCCCCTCATTTTTGTTTGAATGACGCGAACACGTCTCCAACGTTGATTTTGTTGTTAAAATGTTATGAAGAGATAATAGTTATTTTTGTTTTCAAAGATCTTAAAAAATTTGCATATAGAAATGACCCGTAATGCTTTTAAGAAGGGATTTTGTCCCTCAATCTGATTTGTTGGTAAATGTAAAACTTTTGTAGTATGCAATTAAAAATATTATAACTCTATATTGATGACCAATTTAAGTTTTGATTTAAATGTTTAATATGAATTTAATATTTCAAAAGAATATAAGTTTCTTTTGATAAAAAAGCTCTAATTCGATATTTTGTGAACTAATTTTTAAAATAAAATAATTAGAGGGCAACTTTAAATTTTACTCTTCATCAAAACTAAGCAAGTATTTTGCTTAGAAAGCAAATTTTTTT
The DNA here is from genome assembly GCA_037013595.1 of Dicorynia guianensis. Taxonomy (NCBI): domain Eukaryota; kingdom Viridiplantae; phylum Streptophyta; class Magnoliopsida; order Fabales; family Fabaceae; genus Dicorynia; species Dicorynia guianensis. Next base: position 33,389,552 of record JASUAB010000005.1, read on the forward strand.
GGAGTGCCACGGTCCAGTTCCTTGAAAGATACGCCATTGTCCATATGATGTGACTGATGAAAGGGGAACAAACATATGTTCCACAATATTCAAAAATCAACAATATCGGCTGGATGAAGTTCTCTACACCACAAACATATAAAGCTAGCGACCTACTAATTAATATAGTTGGCAGATATGATAGCTATAAATACTCATAACGAAATTTGATATACGAAAGAAGAATATTACAATACAAAATGGAGAAGCATCAGACTTCTTTAGGAATAAAATCATCTATTATGCCTAGATACAAAATGGAGAAATCTATTGCCTCAAAAAATTTTATAAGCTACTGCATTTAATTGATCCATATCATATATTATTTTTATTTAAAATTTTAATATAATATTTAATTAATATAATATATTAAGTGAAGATCCTAAATTGAGAAAATATGTCTATTAAATCTCTGAGAATTTAACATATGTCGTTCTACACTCTTCAAAAATTTTTTAATACTATAAGTTGATAAAATTTTAAATTTTAAATAAAAATTTTAATGAAAGTATAAAATATTAAATTTCAAATATAATATATAAAATTCCTCTCTTATATCCATCCTAAAGCTTCATTCCCTTATATAAGCACCTCAGCATTAGGAGTATAAATATATACACAAATAAATTTTGCATAAAATCTTCATATTCTTTTTCTACTTTTCTCTTTTTCCTAAATTTTTTTCTGCACATAGAGAAATTAACAAACTAGATAACATGAAGATGTACATGATTAAGAAAATGATTAAATTGATTTCATATTAAAAAATTTGCTCTTTTACTAAAATACCTATTGCATAGAAAAGGTCAAATATTAGAAGTGCACATGATGAAGAACTTGTATTTTACTTAACAAAGGGAGGAGAGTCGCTTGAGCATTCAATAGAAAGAGTCAAATAGGTGCAAAGTAAAATATAAAATTAACAAAGTCTTAGCTTTAAGAAAGTCATAATTACGAAGAAAAAAATCTCAAAAAAATAAAATTATTTACAATGGAAGTATATGAAGACAGATTGTAAATTTTATTTTTGTCTTTTTATTTTTATTTCTATATTCATGCATAATCTCTTTTTTACTAAATTTTAATTATTATATTTATTAAATTTTATCACTTAAATTATATAATTTAATTAATTTAATAATTCTCATATTAAATGTAAATATTTTTCTTTTTACATCACCATCAAAAATAATTTTTTTCATTAAAATTTATGAATAGTTGATACGTAAATATACTAAGTCAGCTTTTATTTAGTTTTATAAATATAGAATAAATTTATTTTTTAAATAAAATTTAAAATATTGTTCAATCGATAATGAGAGTCTCATTTTTAAGTCATAAATGATTTAGACTATATTTGCCCTTTTTTTTTGCACATCTTTCGAAATGTGTGCCTGAATTTACTTGGAATATGTATCTTTTATTTTAATCTTTTTATTTTTATATTTTTATTCATACATAATCACTTTTTCATTAAATTTTAATTATTATATTTATTAAATTTTATCAATTAAATTATATATTTTAACTAATTTAATAATCTTTATACCAAATATTAATTTTTTTCCTTACACTATTATCAAGAATACTTTTTTTCATTAAAATTCACGAATCGATGATAAGTAAATATATTAAGTCAACTTTTATTTAGTTTTATAAATATAAAATAAATTTATATTTTTTAAATAAATTTAAAATATTCTTCGATAGTCAGAATTTTATTTTTAAGTCTTAATTGATTTAGACTCCTTTTTGCCTCTCTTTGCACATTTTTCGAAATGTGTGCCCGAATTTACTTGAAAAATGATACTTAGTGTAAATATTGCATAATATATATAGATAAAGCTAAATAAATAAATAAAAATATAAAAATAAAAAGATTTTTTGATACATAATCTCTTGATTATTTTTTATTAATAATATTTATTGATAAATAGTCTACTAGTAATACTGGTAATAAAAATTTTTTTCCAATAGGTGAAAATATTTTATTTGTTTTACTAATGAAAATTAGATTCATCTGTAATTTATTTAAATTTATCGATAATTTTTATTTTTTTTAAAGGATCACATTGCGTCAAATTTTTTTTTTTTGAGTATACTAAAAGTTTTTTCAGTGTACATAAACAATTGCAAGAGTTGAATAGTATGTTTAATGACAAAACTTTAGAGCTTTTGACACTTAATTTTTATTTGGTTTATAAGGATGCTTATAAAATTTTCAAAATTGACAATATTCACAAGCTGCAACATACTATCCTAACAATTTTATGGAGTAAAAGAAGATCATTTTAAAGTCTCAACACTTCACAATTTTATTATAGATACTTTTAATCATTTAGATTTAAAGAACCTATCAACTCAAATTATATTACAACTTTGCTTAAATTAATGAAAATAACTAAGATAAGGTTGTGTAACTAGATAGGAAATGAATTTCTAGCAGATAACATAATAATTGATACGAAAAGAGAAATAGTTAAAACTTGTATTATTGATTCAATCATTAATGTTTTCAAGTTATTGAAAGAGCGAATAACATTACTTTAAGTGAATGTATTTATTTCATTCAATGTAGTGTTTGATTAATTCTACATCATAAATCATATTGTTAGTTTCTAATATTTTATATATATAGTATACTATCTTTCATGGTGCCTTTTTCTCCTAATTGATATGACATTCATACAAGAGGTTAAATAAATGTTATCATATGTATTAGAATTGTGAATATATATATATATATATATCTTTTATACATGTACTTTGTAACAATGAATGTTTTAGAAATTATTATATCATCATAACTTATATATATATATATATATTAATGAATACTCCTTTAGTTGCCTAAAAATTTCCTCCAAGATGCCATTGCATATAGATCATTAATAAACTAGATAACAAGAAGATGTACAGGATTAAGAAAATGATTAAATTGATTTCATATTAAAAAATTTGCTCTTTTACTAAAATACCTATTTTTATTAATCTCTCAATATATCTCTCAATAATTTTACTTGGATTATGTATATTTTATTCTAATCTTTTTATTTTTATATTTTTATTCATACATGATTTTTTTATTATATTTATTAAATTTTATCAATTAAATTATATATTTTAACTGATCTAATAATCTTTATATGAAATATTTATTTTTTTCCGTACACTATTATCAAGAATAATTTTTTCCATTAAAATTCACGAATAGATGATAAGTAAATATATTAAGTCAATTTTTATTTAGTTTTATAAATATTAAATAAATTTATATTTTTTAAATAAAATTTAAAATATTCTTCACATAGTCAGAATTTTATTTTTAAGTCTTAATTGATTTAGACTCATTTTTGTCTCTTTTTGCACATTTTTCCAAATGTGTGCCTGAATTTACTTGGAAAATGATACTTAGTGTAAATATTACATAATATATATAGATATAACTAAATAAATAAATAAAAATATAAAAATATAAAAACATTTAGATTATTTGTATAATTATTATATACATATATATTGCTCATTTTCTTTGGATAACGCATACATTGTGTGACCTTACCGTGTTTGTGCTGTTTTACGGAATTTTTAGAGTAGTACAATTTTTGCATATTTGATAAGAATAATATTATTTGTATAAATTAATTTTATATTTTGATTATGCGTATTTTGATAAATTTTTTATTAAAACATTCCACATATCAACACAAAATTTGAAAAATGTTTTCCAAGTGACAAAGTCTAAATCTGCCCTCCAAGGGACATGTCAGAACTCATTATTGTCAGTAAATTAAAAACAAGGAAAATGTTTCGCTACATCATTTAGGATTATGCTTCAGTCAAGCGTAATTTTTTAAAATAAAAATAAAAATAAAAAAGAATTAAAATAAAATTATAAATATAAAATATAAAAATAAAAGTATTAGAAAAACAAATCATACCTTTTTTTTTTTTAAAAAAAAAAAAGAAACCATATTCAGATAAGATGTGTGGTGCAAAATCAAGGCGCAATGACTTGTACGGTCAAATTTTGGTTTTTCGCAAAGGACGGTAGTAAATGGTCTGGGACAAGCTCACCTCAACCATATAATAGTTTAATTCAAAGCATTCGTTAAACTTGAATTTTATTATTCATATAAATTACATTTTAATATTTATTAAAAAATTTAAATTAATAAATTTATTAAATTTTAAAATTAAATTATGAGGCATAAAATATATTTTTTTATTTTAATTATTTCACATAGTCCTATCATTTTTTTTTGTGAGATATAAGTTTCACTTGATAAAAAGACACTGATTAAGGAAATATATACTGTCAAATGGGGCATGGCTGCGAGAATACTAAAAATAATCTTTACAGAGTTTTAGTTGTTGTTGAATAATATTTTAAAATTTTAAAATATTATATTTAAATATAAATTTTTATAAACTATTATTTTATATTAATTTTTAAATTAATTCTAGTCAAAATTAATTTTATTCCCCAATAATCTAAATTGACTTGTATCTTTTAGCTCAAATCTTGCTCTTTTAAGTATCAAATTTTTCATGCTTTCTCTGTAAAGCAGTACTTTCTTTTTCTTTTTTGCACATTCATTCAAGAAAAGGGCTAAAAACATTAATTCCGTTGGTGTCTGGAAATAGTGCGAGGTTCAGGATTGATATAAAATAAGGCTTTAATTTAATGAAATAAAAATAGATATACTTATTTAGAAAAAAAAAAAAAACTTAAGATGCTAGGTTATTGGCTATTTGATTTCTTTATTTTTTAATTAAAATTTAATTTATCATAAGGCTGTCGCTGGTGGGCGACAACTGGAAGGTGCAAAGCTACTGTAACTCAGACTCATCGACATAGCTCTCAGATTCCCTTCACCTTTTGTGCGATGTCTTTTTGTCTAACTGTTGATTTGAACTCATTCAATCTTCGTCTTTTCTCTTCAGTGCTCTCTTGTTTGTTTTTGCTCTTTCAGGAAAAGGGCCACAAACAGTAACCCCGTTGGTATCTGGAAATGGTGGGAGTCTTGGCTGAATACGTCTTACATATCCGACCTTACAGCATCTGCTTCTAAATTTACGCTTTGAATCTTCGCCGCCGAGGTTTCCTGCGTTACTTGTCCTCTTTTTTATTTTTATATAACCAAAAAAGAAAAAATAAGATCGGAGGGGAAGATTGTGGCGTTATCAGCTGAAAATCAATGAAGAGGCGACTGTCCGTCTCGTAACAAATACATAGAAAAGCATCAATATATTTGCTTTTTTTTACAAGACAAATATATTTACTTTTGCCGACATATATTTAAGAATATGAGCATATTTAGAGTTTATTAAAATATTTTTAGAATTAAATTAGATATTAAAATCTTCATATATTATCCTTATTTTAAATAAAATAATTTTTTTAAATAAAAATAATTTTTATTTGAAAATATAGATTTAAATTAATTTTAATTCAAAATTTTCTAAAATTAGTTATGTCAAGAACACTCTTACCAAGGGTTTCCATTGTTGAAAAGATAAGCCGAAAGTTCACCTGATGAAAAGACATTAATTATAAAATAATATAATATCCAATGAGTTAAGGTTGTGATAGTACTAAAAATACTTTACAAAGTTTTAGTCCATAAGTATTTAAAATTAATTATATAATAATATATTTAAGTATAAATTTTTTTATAAAATTAATTTTATTCATAATTAGTCTAAATTGACAGGTATCTTTTAATTCAAATCTTGCTCTTCCAGGTGCACCTAAAAAAAAAAAAAAAATCTTGCCCTTCCAAGTATCGAGCTTTTCGGGTTTTCCTAGGAAATCAATGCACATTCATTCAGGAAGGGGCCATAAAAAATGCGAACAGCACGTATTGTGGCAAGTGTTGTGACATAAAAAAAAAGGTGAAAAAAAATAAAATATATAAAAAATTATATAATTAGAATGCAGAATTATTTTATATGATTATCAGTATTCGAAAACAATAATCTCATTGGTATTTGGAAACGGTGTGAGGTTTGTTAGAATATTTTTTAAATTTTGACTGTAAGTGATTAGCTGGATTTTAGTTTTATAAAATAGTTTGAATGCTTAACTTAATCAATTAATATTTAATTTATTAAAATGACCAATAGATTGTTTTACTTTTTGTGTTTGGGCTTGATAATAAACATATGTAGTTTTTTAACGAGTGTAGAGTTAGTTTTTATATTTTTTTATGGGTAAATTATAATATGAGTTTTATTTTAAGGTTGATTTTCTTCTCTTATTTTATAAATATTTGTGTATTAGTGACTATCACATACAATCATTAATATAAGTGAGATAAGAAAAAGGAGTAGAAGATTTGATTTTAATGTGTACACTTGTACATGTAAGATTTGTATTTGTATTTTAGTTTTAGGATTATTGTTGTGCTTGATACATCTCTTTTTTTTCTTAGGATTATATAGTAAGAGTTTATTGTCGCATTGATTTGTTGCAATAGAATCAAGTAAATACTTTGATCTTAATTTGTGATTAATTATATAATTATATAGATTGAAATTGGTATAGATGTAAGTAAAATTTTCTTACAAGGTTCTGTATTTATATAAAGTTAGGCTTTAATTTAATGAAGTAAAAAATAGATATACTAGTTAAAAAAAAACTTCAGATGTCATTTCAATTTTTTTGTTTTTACTAAAATTTAAGGATAATAATATATACTTATTAATTTTGCATATAAAAATATATATGTAAATATGTATATAATTTATGTATATATATAATATTAATTAAAATTTAATTTATTATAATAAGTTGACATATATTATTTCTTTCTTATATGTAAATAAAAATTTGACTTGAGGGCAAATTATTACCCTATGAAATTAAACATTGTCAAAATAATTATTTTTAGTATACTTCAAAAAATAAAATAAAATAAAATAATAAAAATAATTTCCTCTTAACTTTTGCATTTGACTGAAAATAATTAAGGCCTCTATAAAAAAACAAATAATAATTGAGGCCAACTAATTGATGGCATCTTACCAAGAGTTTTGGATAAGACTGTTGTGGCTGATGACAACCGCAAATAATTGTCCAACTTTTATTTGAACTCGCCCTTTGCCTCTTCTCTACATTGCTCTCTTTTTGGTTTTTGCTCTTTCAGCGAAAGGAAACGGCTAAATACATAAACCCCGTTGGTATCCGGAAATGATGGGAGTCTTGGTTCATTACCTCTCCCTAATCCCACCTTACTGCTTCTGCTTCTCAGTCTACTTCTAAATTTACTGTTGAAGCTTCGCCGAGCTTTTCCTGCGTTACTTGTTCTCTTTTTCATTTTCATATAACCACAGCGGCAAAAATAAGATCGGTGGAGAAGATTGTGGTGTCCATCAGCTGAAAATCATTGAAAAGGCAACTCTCTAAGTCTCAACAAAAACATTCGTCTCTATGTGTTTCTTTTTCTTTCAATTTTTTTTTTCTTTCAGTTTCAAGCTTTAAATTGTCATCCTCTTTTCTCACAGATCGACCTGTCATTTTATGATCTCACAGAAGTGGACTGGTTCATCGGGTTGGAGTTGGACCAATTTAAATCTGCTCTCCTGGTTAGTCTCACTTCGCCCCTCGATCTAGTATCGGAGTGTTGTTTTCATAATTTGATTGTTACATTATTTTATAATAAAAAATTTAAATTATTAAATTTATTAAATTTTAAAAAAATCAAATGATAAAAAATAAACCTTTTGTTCTTTTACAATGGTGAAAACTCGCAGTCCCAACTTTTCTGCTTATGCTGCAGCTTGGTTTTTTATTTTCTCAAATTTCTTTTTGTACAATATAAGTTTTATAAAATTTATGATTCACCATACATATATATATATATATATATAATAATAGTCTTATTTTATTTAATAAAATTAATTATATAAATTAAATAGTATTATTTTATTTTATTTAAAATTAAAATTTTAAAAATAATATATAATAAGAATTTTTTTAACAATTTTTACAAATATTTATTTTATTCCTTTCTACTTTTTATTTAATTATAAATTATTTAATTTATCTTTTTTACTAAAACTAGTAATAATTTTTTTACATACCTTATATTATTTTTTCTTTAATAAATATTATATCAACTTTTTTTAAAATATAATTATTTTAAAATTTATTTTTTTATATTTATTTATCTATCTCAATATTTTTATTTTAATTGTCTTTACTTTTTAGTTTTATTAATCTTTTAAAGTCTAACACTTTCTACCACAAAATATAGTTGATCGTATACTAATTTGATAAAATTTTTCTTTTGATTTATTAAATATTTTATTATCACAAATAATTCTTAAAATATTCTTTTATTTTATTCATCTTATGTGAATTTTGTGCGACGGTCTTATTAATTTTTTCATCATTTTGTTAAATTAATTTAAGATATCAAAATTTTGATACTTCTTACTTTCAAATTATTGTTTGCTCGTCTCTTACTAAATTCACACTTCATGGCTTATTTTGCTTAAACAACTTTCTCCACATCTCATTTTTAATTAACATCTTTTTTTAACTCTTTTATTATGATTATATTATCCACAAAAAATATGCATTTTGTCATTATATCTTAGAGGTATTCAATAAATATATCTAACACTAGCAAATTAAAATTAAAATTAAAATTTAGTAAAGTTTAAAATAAATTTAAAATTTAGTTAAATTCCAATGGAAAAAATTCTGGTAAATTAATTTGAATATAGCTTCATTTGTGTGTGTGTGTGTATATATATATATATATATATATATATATATATATATATATATATATATATAGTATTTCAATAAATAAAATTTTTAATATGAAGAATATTTTAGTTGAAAAAATGTTTCTTGACTTTTCTATGTAATTAATATTAATATTTTTATATAAAACTTAGAATTTCATTAAGAAGAATCATTTCAAAGTAGATCAACAAAAATAACAAGTATTTAAACACCAGTCTTATTATTCATAAATATTTATTTTTATATAAATTTATTTTATAAAATGTAATTATTAAATATATTAATAATCATATATCAAATTATAAAATTCAACAAATATAATAATCACGCCCAATAAACAGTAAGTAAAAAAATAAAGTGTATGAATAGTAATACGTAATAATCCAATGTTTAAAGTATCGTTTTATATGTTTTGTCATAAAAGTTGTCTCCCTATAATTTATATTTGGATTGCCTTTGTTAACATTCTATTATTGGCTTTATTATTCATCCTTTTCTATTTCAATTTCTATCTGCTGTCTGTCGTTCTTCACATTCTCTTCTCTTGCAGACTTACATTTCTTGATATATTATATATTGAATATTAATTCATCTCTGTCGTTCCTAACATTTTGTTATGTACAAGGGATGAAAGTTCCTTTTGAAAGAATTTTTAATTACATGACGGATCCCCCTCATTTTTGTTTGAATGACGCGAACACGTCACCAACATTGATTTGGTTGTTCAAATATTATGAAGAGATAATAGTTATTTTGGTTTTCTAGGATCTTATTAAATAGTCCTCCATAGAATCAATTTCTTAAATTAACTCAAAATTTCTTAATTTCATTCAGCCGTTAACTTAATTAACTTAAATTAACAAATATTTACACGTGGTAGTTATAGTGTTAAGCTAACAGTAACGATTTTAAGGTGATCTGCTAATATGCCGAGCTAGATGTGAATGGAGAGGGCATGGAGGGCGGGCTCAATTTTGCATAACCAAACGAAAGTGATGTGCTAATTTTGCAAATTGATTTTGCCTATATCAATTGTAGTACTGAGATTTTTCGGTTGAAGCAGTTTCGAGTGGGTTTATTTGGATAGAAATATGAGGAAAATTTCTGATTCTGGTTCTGGGTTCATTTGGCTAAGCAAGCACCAATCATTCACAATGAAATTCAAACAGAAATCACATAATAGAGCTTGAGAAGTTTGGATTGTGGTTCTAGTTCACAATCACACCGCAAAAGCCAGAAGTGATAGAACTAGAAACATATGGGTTGTGGTTTCAAACCTCTTCGCTAGAAAGTCAGCACCCAAGTCTCTGACTCAAACCCCTGCAACTCACACAAGCTTCTGCTTGAAGAGGTAGAAGAGCTTTGTCGTTGCCATTGCTTGAATCCGTTTCAGTTTTATCAAACTGGTCTATTCATGACCCCGGAAAAAGAGAAAATTTAGATTATTACAAAGTTTATTCTTTCAATAATACATATAATTATTGAGTAGCTGAAAGATAATAAAAAATAATCATTGTCATGCTTGTGAAATTCATAATTTTAATAGAAGTTATATAATAAAATTTTTTATACAAAAATACATACATAAAATGAAAATTAGTATCATGGACTTTACTTTTTTTTTTTCTTCAATCCGGTGCTACAACTTTATAAGAAATTATTAATAAGATAACACTAATTTTAATTTATACTAAGTTTAACATATTATATCTATATTATATAAAAAGGAAAATGAGTGAAAATTTTTTTGGATTAATATATCCTTTTTAAAAGTCTTTTGCTTAAAATACTAATTTATTATAAATAATATTATCTTAGAATTTAAATAATATTTCTATTAAAAATAAGCTCAAAATTATTGTCCTAATCAAGTTTTGCAAACTTTTTAAAAATTCAATGTTGTTTATAAGTATTAAATATAACATTAGTTATCTAAATAAAAAATATAACATTTTAAAATTTTTTTAACACTCTTCACATGTTATATTGACTCTCATTCTATTTTATAAATGTTTAATATTTATTTATTTTATTAATTACTAAATATAAATAAATACTTTTTTAAAAAATTTTATTGTTTTATTATTAGTTTTTTAAATTCACATATAGCACATACGCAGGCATACGTGCAAACACGATTTACGCAAAAAGTGTTAGCCTAAATTTTTCTGTAAAATATTAAGAACTCTTACTATTATTCCTTTTTAATGGTCTCAATCTATAGACTCTATTTTATGTGAGGAGTTAATTGTTAGGATGAGCCTTTTGACACTCCATTTTGAGTGTTGATTTTAGAAGACACAAATATCCTGAAATTTTTTCAATCTCTAATATAATTATTTTTGAGAGGACAATCCCTAATTTACTTTGATGCAATGCTTAGTTATCCTTTGTAATTCTATTACATGAATTTCTAATATATAAATAATCTTTGTGTGTGTATTCATATATACGATATTAAACTGCTTATAATTTTCTTTTTGGTAGAATTCCTTACAAGTTTAATTATTATGCGTGGTATGCTCAATATAATGACGTAAATTAGTTATTTTCTCTGTCCATTTTTACTTATTTTTTAAATTTAATAAATTTGTAATTTCCTAATTTTTGTCAACTGGAAATTCAGGCTGCCAAATTGTGTTCAAGTGATGAATTTGATAGTTGTATGTATGCTCTACTGAAAAAGGTGCATTACTCTCTGTATCAACTTCTCTTTTAAGCTACTCATTTGAGACGTGTTTTTGTAAATCTTATTCACAAATTGTCATACCATGTACAAATTATTTATCTCTATCAGCATGGCTTAAGAGTAATGTATACAAAATTCATGTTTCCATTTTATATCTCTCACACATTTCTTATAACTAGGGGATGTGATATACTAATACGTTGAATTTCTTATAACTAAGGGATGTGGTATACTACTATGTTGAATTTCATAATTTAGTTTGTGAAACTTAAAAAAAAATTTAATTTATATTTTTATTATGAAAATTAAACAAGAATAAAATTGTGAAAATAATAATATTTTAATATATAATATATTTTCCAAAATTAAAGAATATCAACTATTTGATTATACATCTATTGTTACCCAATTTTTCTTCTAAAAAAACTTGACATTGAAGATGAGTATGATAATAATTTATCTAACAGTTGAATAAAACAAATCACATAATATAATAAATTGCATATATATGGATATGAGATTAGATTGGTTGTGAACTAAATAGTTATTGGTTTTCAATCCAAGGAAGTAAACTATTGTCCTTATCCTCTATTACTTTTTTTTTTCCACTATAATAAAGTTTTAATTCCATAATTTTTTTTAATGAAAATTGCTGATTGTTAATTTGCTGTGAATTTGGGAACATCACTCTGTGATGGTAAATAGCACTCTAATAAAATTCTAATGTTGCTCATATGCTTTATTTATCCAATTCGTATCTCCGCTAGTGACCACATGTCTTGTTACTCACCATTACTTGATTCAATTCTATTGCCTGAAGCCTATATATGCATCCAATACCTTATGTATACTCTTCTCCTTTAAGAATTTCCCCAGACAATTCCTTTTAGGATTCAATCAATTTTCATGTTTATGTCTAGCTTATTGAAATGCTAAGTCTTTATGTCTATTTTAATTTATCTGTACATGTATAGCTTAAAGTAATAAATACAATTTTTATTATATATCAATATTTGGCTTTTGTGATGAAGTTTCATACGTAGTTGATTGTAGTTTCGGAGTTTTGATCAAGAACTCTGATATATGGATTTTAAAGATAAAATCTTCGCACGTTTCAATTGAACTTTAAGATCAAAGGCCTCTTCATTACATATTTTTTTTATTTATTATACAAATATAGAAAGTATAAGTATAATTGTAATGCTTTTTCTAATTACAGTTTGTTAATCGATTATTTGCTAGATATAATGGTGGTTATTACTTAGGAGATCGAATGAGAAAAGTGATTATGTTATATTTGCATTTGTTTGGATTGAACATTTTTTTGGACAAAAGCTCAAAAGTGTTTGTGGCATAAAAAATACAATTTTAAAAAGATTACAAATACCAAATTTTAAAGACAGGTAAAAAGAGTTAAAATATAATATTTGTAATTTTTTCAAAATTACATACCACAAGTACTTTTGAGCTTTTGTCAAAAAAATTCAATCCAATCAAACTCAAAGTACAACATAATTACCTTTTTTTCATTGCATCTCCTAAGTAATAACCAAAAGAGGCAACTCTCTAATTCTTAACAAAAGTGTTCGTCTCTCTGGGTTTCTTTTTCTTTTTTCCATTTTAGTTTCAAACTTCAATTTGTCATCCTCTTTTCTCACAAATCGACCTGTCAGTTCATGATCTTAGATAGGTAGACTGGTTGACGCCGGGTTGAACTTGCACAAATTTAAATCTGCTCTCCTGGTTTGTCTCATTTGACCCTTCAAATAAGTATGCGATTGTTGTTTTCATAATTTTATTATTACATAATTTTTATATAAAATTTAATTTATCAAGTGAAAAATGAAGAAAAATATTTTTAGATTAAAATATTTTTTTTCAAAAGTCTTAATTATAAAACAGTATTTTATTATAATTTAGATTGTTTTAAAATTTGAATAATATTATGATTAAAGATAAACTTAAAATTATTATAATTATTGTTTCTATAGATAATGTATCATATTAGAAAATAAATATAAAATTTTCTAAATTTCTAATATTTAATGTTTTTCATAAATATTAAATTTGGCATTAAGTATCTAAATTAAAAAAAAAATTCACAACTAACTTTTTAGAAAAACTCTTTACTTTCTTTACATGTTATCCTCACTCTTGCTGTATTTTGTAAATGTTTAATAGTTATTTTATTAAATATTTGATATAACAATAATTAGTGTTTCAATGTTGAATGCTGTTTATAGACGATACAATTTAAGAAAGCAAAAACTGCATCCTAAATTTTCTTCCAATCCCTAATTTATATATTTTTGAGAGGATAATCCCTAATTTTCTTTGATACAATACTTAATTATCTTTTTTTTTTAACTTATTTCCAAAGGTAGTAATTTTATTGAATTAAATTCTAATATATAAATAATCTTTGTGTGTATGTATGCGCATTTATATTTACAAGATTAAATTGCTTACAATTTTTTTTTTCGTAGAATTGCCTACAGGTTTAATTATTATGCGTCGTATACTCAATATAAGGCAATCTACGATACATTTTCCTTATTTATTTTATATATAAATATAAAAAGTCTAAATATAATTATAATGCTTTTTTTTTAAATACGACTTGTTGATCGATTATTTGCTAGATACAATGATGGTTTTCTTTTGTTTATTACTATTACGTTATGCTTAAAAGCATAGGAGTTTAATTTGCATAGTTTTATGAAGAAGATTTTAATTTCTGAGTCCAAAATTTATGGCTGCTTTTTTTTTTTTTTTGAATATTTATGGTCTACTTTTACTTTTACTGTCAAATTAGGTATCTTATTATTATTATTATTATTATAAGTGAATTTAAATTATTTTATTATTATATGTCAAAGACCAAATAAATATTTGCAAGTAACTTATTTCTTGATATCATTTTAGATGGAAGGCATTGCTACTAATTGCGCGCAAAATATCGCTGACAAATTGTTGAATTTGACCATAAATCAAGCTTATTACTTATGTTGTTACAAATGTATTGTTGAAGATTTTGAAAATGAAAAGAAAGAATTGGAACCAAAATTGAAGAGAGTGAAACATGATGTTGAAGGGGCAAAAAATAAGAATGAGGATACTTTGGAAGATGTTGCATTTTGGCTGCAGCAAGGCAATAACGTCATCAAAGATGACACCAAAAGGAAAGAAACATGGGCCTTTAGTTGGTGTCCTAATTGTATTTGGCAATATCGTCGAGGCAAGGATCTTGTAGGAAAGACAGTGAAAATTAAAGAACTCAAAGCAATTAGCTTTGACAAAGTTGGACGCCCGCGTGATCTCCCAGGTGTGATATCACAAGATTTTATTCCATTTAAGAGTAGAGATTCAGCTTATCAAGAACTTTTGAAGGCACTTGAAGATGGCAAGAACTACATGGTTGGATTGCATGGAATGGGGGGAACAGGAAAAACAACGTTAGTGAAAAAAGCGGGTGAGAAAGTTGAAGAATCAAAGTTGTTTGATAAAGTGGTATTCGTTGTTGTTTCCAATAATCTTGACATCAAGAAGATTCAAAAGAACATTGCGAGGCCCTTGGGTCTGGACTTTAAGGAAGAGAATGATTTAGATATTAGGGCCAAAGAATTGTTGGTGAGACTAATAAATGGACAAAATATACTCTTGATTTTAGATGACGTATGGCAAGAGTTGAAACTCGAAGATATTGGGATTCCGTCTGAGGGCAATCACAAGGGTTGCAAAGTTCTATTAACTTCACGCGAGTTAAGCACTTTAAAGACTTGCCAAAAAACAATTAAACTAGAGCTCTTATCCAAAGAGGAGGCTAGGTTTCTATTCAACAAGCAGGCAGGCCTAAGGGAAGATCCTTCCAAAGACATCAAAAAGCTAGCATCCCAAATTGCAGATGAATGTAAAAGACTACCCGTTGCAATTGTAGCTATTGCAAGTAGTTTGAAAAAGAAGCCACCAGAAGTTTGGAGGGCAGCATTCAAAAGCTTGAAAGAGCTAAAAAGAATTCACAATGTTGATGAAAAGCAAATAATTTACAAAAGTCTTCAATTAAGTTATGAAAATATGAAGGATGAGAAGGCCAAGAAACTCTTCTTGTTATGTTCTTTGTTCCCAGAAGATTATGAAATTTCTCAAGAATATTTAACCAGGTTTGTTAAAGGGTTAGCCCTATTTGAAGATGTTGATTCATATGAAACAGCAAGGAATGATGTTCTTTTTGCTAAAAGTAAACTCCTGGATGCTTGTTTGTTACTGGAAGGGGAAGAAGAAGGATGTGTAAAAATGCATGACTTATTGCGCGATGCTGCTCATTGGATTGCACATAATGAGATTCAAGTCATTATGGGACCGCAAATGAATGCAACTGCAAAACAAGGCACAATGAAGTATTTATATTGCACTAATAGTGGCTTTCTGAAGGAATTGGATTGCACTAAACTTGAGATTCTTATATTATTGGGGAAAGAAGTACCAACAAAAGAATTTTTCGAAGGAATAAAAGATCTCAGAATTTTGACTCTTGATAATGATGAATGGTTGGAAGAAGAAAGCCTTAGTTTAGCTTTGTTGGTATCAATTGAATCTTTAAGAAATCTCCGAAACCTATGCCTTAGAAGCTTCATATTAGGCGACATTTCAATTCTGAGACATTTGCAAGCAGTTCTTGAGACTCTTGAATTGCATTGTTGCTCATTCAATGAATTGCCCAATGATATTATGGAATTCAAGAAATTAAAATTGTTGAGTCTGACAGCCTGTGAAATTGGAAGGAATCCATATGAAGTTATTGGCAGACTTTCACAAATAGAAGAGCTATATTTTATGAACAATAGTGGATGGAAAGAAAAGCTTGACAGTGGAGTGGTTGCTAATTTATTTGACAAAGATAGCATTTCCAAAAATCAATTGAAGAGGTATCATATAGACTTCGGAAAGGAAATGTATTTGTCTGAGTCAGTAAATAGTTTAATATCAAGAGCTATAGCTATTGAAAACTTTGATGCTTCTCTCTCTAATGCAGCAATGAAGGATCTTGTGCAAAGGGCAGAGATTCTCCACTTGAGGGAAATGCAAGGAAACTGTAAGACTAAAATCCTAGATTTCTTCACAGCAATAGGAGGAGCCTTGAAGGAGTTGATTGTGCTTAAGCTTGAATCTTGTTCTAAAATAGAGTGCATCATCAAGACTGCCAGTCCTCTTTCTTCAGGATTCTCCAACTTGGTTAAGCTGGAACTCACACGCATGGATGATATGAAAGAAATGTGTTATGGTCCACCTCCTTCCAACTTTTTTGAGAAACTTGAAAAAATAACTCTGAGGGAGTGCAAGCAATTGCATGGCATATTATTTGCAGGCAATTGGTACCTTCAAAGACTTAAAGTCTTAATTTGTGTGGATTGTCCCACGTTGTCATCTCTCTTCACAGTTTCTACCGCTCGAAGCCTAAAACGGCTGGAAAGACTGACAGTGTGGGAATGCAACAAACTCCAATGCATAATTGAATTTGAGGGAGAGGAGGGAAAACAGGAGGAGATAGTTCCAAATGATGATTATGAACAAAAGAGTTATGGCTCAATGTTTCCAAATTTAAAAACTATTGAAATTAGCGATTGTTATCAGGAATTAGAATTTATATCCACAACTTCTTCCAAATCAAGAGAGGACGTGTTGACGAATTCCTTGCAGATTACACCGGACCATGCAACCTCATTGGTACTTTTCTCTCTCACACACTTCTTTCTTTATTTAATATGATAGAACGGCAAAACCAAAGTTTGGACTTCGGAATTAAATCATCTAATGTGACACTCAATTATTTTAGGGACATAATTTATTTATTTTATTTGAGTTTTATAGAAAATTGGCCTTACGAACTAGTTCAGCAAATCTTCTTAGTTTAGGTAGTGTTTTCAAGTACAAATTATCATAAGGGTGTACCTTTAATAAAATTCTGTAGGTTTTTAAATTCATTAAGAAATTAATTAGACAAGAGAGAACATATAACACAAATTGATAATAGACATAGGGGCATCTTCTATCCTGCACATTTCCTAATTAATATAAGTTAAATGGGTGCATATCTTCGGCCTAAAGTAGTCTTAATTAACTTTAATTTGGAAGTTACAATATTAATGAAAAACAAAGAATGGCCTGTGATCAAAGTGAACATTGTTTGTTAGGTATATGGGAACTTGAAACACTAATTGATTGCAGCTTCAAAGGCAATTATACTATACAAGTAGGTAAAACTATGTAAACCCAATATGCTGATTTCTTTTACAACATCTGTCTTTGTGGTTCAGGAAAGAAGATAATAAATAATGATAAATTCATGAGGATATTAGATCACAAAAATCACTATTGATCTTTTACAAGCCATTGTTTTGAAAAATTATTAATTAGTTGTGACATGCATGACTTAGTTTTCAAATTTTGAAGGTCAATAATCTTAGCTTAGCAATACTTTAAAATCAAAACAAGAATACTGAAAATGAAAATAGCTAATCTTGAAGTAATGTTATTGAAATCCAAATAAAACTTATTTTGCAAACATCAAACCGCATATATCACATGTTCAAAACATACTTTTCTCTATATACAGATGAGAACAAGGATCAAATGGTTTTGTTTGATTTGAGATCACATGTATTTTGGTAGGAATTAGTGCAGATGGCAGAATCTAGAAGCCTTCACCCATTTGATACTATTCAATGTCTTTTAAGACAACCACTCATCCTGCGTAATATTAGAAGCATGACACTCGATCGTTGTGGAAAATTGATGTCATTGTTCACTGTGTCTGTTTCTCAAACAATGTTGCTAGAAGTATTGAGAATTAGTAACTGTGATGAGCTAAAGTGCATAATAGCAGATATGGTAGATGATCATGATGGCAAGAATTGCCTCTCTGTCTTCCCAAAATTAAAAAGGCTGGATCTTTCACGTTGTAGCCAATTGGAATTTTTGGTGGGACAATATGACCTTAAAGATCAGAATCATAACATTCAGATTCAAATTGATCTCCCATCCCTTGAAACGGTGTCACTCTTCCTGTCACAAAATATGATCAGTATTTGCAACCAAAACTATTATGCAACTTGTGGTTCTTTGAAGCGTTTTGTGTTGTCCGGGTGTCCTGAGTTGACTATCAAATCCTTCACTGACTTGATGGTTGGTTTAAATGCAAGACAGGCAGATTGTACAAGTAAAGAGGTACCACTCTTCCCATCTTTTTTCATTCTAAAATTAAATGTTTTCATTTCTAAAAGTTTTATGAAGTCTACTATGAACTCATATATCAATTAAAAGGCTTTTCATGAAATAATTATTTTCTTATTTTATTTATGAGCTTATCCCTTAGGAAATTTAATCAAAGTCAAATGGTATATATAAGAAGCAAATTTTCTAATAGAGAAGTTTATGAACAAATAATGTTTGGCTTAACATGGTGTTATCAAACAGAAAGGTTACGGACAAAAAATGTTAGATCGAACTTTGGCTGTCAACCAAAATAAGTTAACCACAAAGTATTAGAGGAGATCAATGAATTACTGGGGCTAATATGATAGCAACAGTAAGTTTTAGCTCACATGTCTGAAGTACACAACCTCATCAACACTTGCTCACTCTTAATGCCGTAGATTTCAATATTTAAAAAAAATAATCTGAAAATTAAGTAAATTATATAATGAATTCTTAGTTTAATTAAGAACAAGAATTAATAATGGTTGAAGGAGATGACATTAGCTAATTTTATGTAATTAATATCCAAATTTGATTTATACGAAACCAGAATACTAAAATAACAGAAAGGTTTTGTATGAGTGATTCCACAATATATAGAATACAATGAAAAGTTGTGTTAGTGGTTCTGCATATATGTGTGTATGATCGATGAAGCAAATTATAAATTTTACTTGGTGGAATTGGAATGTGTTTCTTCCAAGTTTGACTAATTTTATATATGCTTTCTACAGGACTTAACAGCGATTAAGAATCATTTGACTAATTTAGAATACCTGAACATATTTGACTCCCAAGTAGAAGGCATTTTCTGTTTGGAAGGATTTCCAATGATTGAAGTCATGAGTTCTGGGTTAGAATTCTTGAGTTTATGCAATGTACGTGAGATGAGATATATGTGTATGGGTCCCAAACATATTTTGCACTTCCCAAATCTTCGAAGATTATCTATTACGGGGTGTCAGAAATTGGAAGTCTTGTTCTCTGTCTCTGTCTTGAAAAACCTACCGCAGTTGACGCTTCTATACATCGATGACTGCCAACAATTGAAGCGGATTCATGAAGAGGAAAATGAGAATGTGTCAAATTCTCTTTCCCCACAAAAAGAGGCATTTAAGGCAACCTTCCCAAGCCTGAAGACACTTATTGTCACAGATTGCAACAAGCTGGAATCTCTATTTTGTATCTCTTCATCATCTGATCAGTTCTCAGAATTAATGACACTAATCGTCGGCAAAGCCTCTCAGCTACAAAAAGTATTTGAGAGAGACGCACGGGTGAAAGTTGAGTTCCCAAAACTGAAATATTTAACGCTTGTGCAACTGCCCAACCTCTCTGATGTCTGCCATGGGATTGAGTTCCACAATGTGATATACCGTTTTGTGAATAATTGTCCCAAACTCTTGCTGAACTCAACTGCTACTCGTCTTCGGGACTTGCGGGACAAGTACAAGGAAAATGAAGGTACCAACTACACTTAAGAAACCTTAAACTTTTAAAAAAGAATTTATAGATACTATACTGCACTATACCTGATAGTAGTTAATTGTCAATTATTGTAAGTTATTGTTATTATGATATTATTTAAATTAAAGAAAAATGAAATAAATAGGATGCAATTGCATTCTACCTTTTAAATATGAATTTACATTTTTAAATTAGTAGAATTATTAACATTATTTTCAATATAAATTGAAAAGTTTCTCATCTTATTAGAGGTTCAGTTCAAAATTTTTAGTATGAAGCCACCAAATGTTGCTCTCATCACTCAAAAGTCAATATACTTAGGAGATTGAATGAAAAAAGTAATTATGTTGTACTTTAGGTTTGTTTGGATTGAATTTTTTTTTTTGACAAAAGCTCAAAAGTGATTATGGCATAAAAAAATCTAATTTTAAAAAGATTACAAATATTAGATTTTAAAGACAGATAAAAATTGTTTTTTTAAACTCTTTTCAAAAGTATAAATTTCTTACTTTTAAAAGTGTTTTTCTCTCATAAAATAATTACTTTTTGTAGGGAGAGAAAAAGTCAATCTAAACTGCCTTTTCTTTTTCAGAAAATAAGTTAACCAACAAGGTAGTCTTCTAAAAATAATTTTAAATAAAAAATTAGGTAAAATGAACAAAAGGGTATATTGACATTATAGCTTTAACTTATTTGTTAAAAAAATCCTGTTTTAAATTTATCACTTTAATTTATTTACTAATTCTTATGATTTTCTATATCAGAAGGCGATGACGTTTTTGATATGGTGCATCTTGGAATAATAAATCTTGCCAACAATATCAGCGGTGAAAATCGAAAGCAAGGAAACTCTTCTCTACAGCATGAAGATCAAGGCTCTGAAATTTTGAAACCAACCGAAAGTGAAACAACTTCGCTACAGGTCAACAAATAATATAGCACAACAGAAATTCTCACCCTTTTTTTTAATAATGCTAATAGAAAATAATCAATCCACAATTTAGTTAAAACAGAATGCATCAACCAACTTATTTAGTTCTTTTGTTGTTGCTTATGGTTAGATCAATAAAGCAATAGAGGCAGAAGTTACTGAAGAAGTTCCTCCTTCAGAGACACAACTGAAGACAACTCCATCAGCAGCTATTCCCTCACAAAATCTAAGTCCACAGGCAAGTTCACTCTCCATCGATACTAATATATAAATATGAGAACAAAATAGAAGTATGCTAGCAGTCTTTGTCCTTCACTTATTCATCATGTTATGGGAGTGGTAATTAATAAAACAATCATAAGTTTAGTGCTGTGCATGGAAATGTTAAAGAAGTTCCGAAACTATAGAAAAAGCTAGGTTAAAATGCATGAAACCCTCCTGAACTTTAGGTCGATTTTAAAAAATCCTTCTAAACTTTAAAAATTTTCAAATGACCCTCTTGAACTATAAAACATTTGCAAAATACCCTCCTCAGTCAAGTTTTCCGTTAAAATTTGGATGTTTTTTGGTCAACTTCCACTTTGACCTGATAAAAAGACAAAAATACCCTTCAAATGCACATAAATTTTCAAATCTACCATAAATGCAAAAAAAAAAAATCTAATGTAAATTTATAATTTAGGGTTTAGGGTTTAGGAATTTAGGGTTTAGAATTTAGGGATTTAAGGTTTAGGGTTTAGAGTTTAGAGTTTAGGATTTAAGATTTATGAGTTAGGGTTTAGGGTTTAGGATTTAAGATTTAGGATTTAGGGCTTAGGGTTTAAGATTTAGGGTTTAGGGCTTAGGGTTTAGGGTTTAGAGTTTAGAGTTTAGGGTTTAAAGTTTTAGGATTTAGGATTTAGGGTTTTAGGGTTTAGGGTTTAGAGTTTTAGGATTTTAGGGTTTAGAATTTAGGATTTTAGGGTTAGGATTTAGAATTTAGGGTTTAGGCTTTAGGGTTTAGGGTTTAGGGTTAAGGTTCAATGTTAAAACTCTAAAATTTTACTATTCATAGCCTTTAATTTCTTAACTTTACAATGAAGGTCATTTTTGTCATTTTCTTAAATTTTGACGAAAAACTTGATGGAAGAGGTTTCTTGCAAATGTTTCATAGTTCAATAGGGTCATTTAAAACTTTTTAAAGTTCAGGAGAGTGTTTTAAAATCGACCTAAAGTTCAGGAGAGTTTTGTGCATTTTAGCCAAAAAGCTATGACCATTTAAGCTAACCATGTATATATACATATATATATATATATGTATATATGTGTGTGTGTGTGTGTATCAGTCTCATTAAATACTTCTCACATTAAGTTATTGTGACCATTGAAGCTTTCGAATACAGCTATTGAACCTGTCAATTTTTTTATTGTTTTCTTCGCCACAACGGTTGGTAAAGAAGATTTAGAGAATGCACCAATTCCAGAAGAACAATCTGCACTTATTGTTGAAATTAAAGGAAACAATAACACTAACAGTTGATAAACCTTCCAATCTTTACAAAATGAAAATCTTTCGAAAGAAATATCGAATAAAACTGCACTGACTGTCTCATCAAGACATCAACCATCACATATCGCGTAGCTGAAACACTGTAACCTCCAATTAAATTGTCTAATGAATCCCAAGAGGTTTCTTAGCCTACATTTATTAAATTCCTAACGAATTGGCATCGAAGCAATTTCAACTTAATTACATATTTATTGTTGGTGTTGTGCAGAGTATCCAAGCAAAGTCAGATATAGCAATGACATCGACTTCAATTGACTTTGAATCAGTGGGGAGCTCGCCACTTGTTGGATTAGTTACTTCTCCCTGCAAAACATCTCCGCAAGTAGGTTCATTATATTGCACTTAATTTAGGGTTTTTTGTTATTTTTTTATTTTTCAGTATGAGGATTGTAAAACATGCCACAAGTAGGAAACTCTCCGTCAACCCCATCATCTATTATTTCAATACACAAAGCATCTTCATTAAAGTGCTTTTAAATTGATAGCTACTCAATTTTGGTTTTATTTTGTATTTTTTAACACCTAAAGCTATTAAAATAGACTGGTGTAACATCTTAATAAAGTGCATTTATTTTGTATCTTTTAACACCTAGAGCTACTAAAATAGGCTGATTAATTAGTAACTTATATTTCTATATATAAAAAACGATGATATCATTTCATGTCTTTTAATTTTACTACCTCAATTTGGGTGTGTTAAAATTTTTCATATTAAGATATATACATAGAATTTGAGCTTGGTTCGAGTGATAAAACTCTAACTTTGTTATCCCTCCTCAATTCTCATATTATAACTTTTTCGGTAGTCTAAAAAAATATACACATATATCCATAGAAACGTTTATTTAATTTATTACTTCTAAATTATGACAGAAGCAAATGGGAGTCAACCAAATCAAGACCTGCATCAATAAAGACAGGGATCAAACAAAAGCAGTTGTGGGGATTCAAGAATTTGCTCCTTCTGAGGGACCGAAGGAGCCAGATTTAATTCAACTCCCTGAGGCTTCCCAGAATAACCAAGAGATTTCTTGTAAGACACAAGGAGTTATTTCCCCTCCCATTTCTTCTCCCACAGTACAAGCCAATTTTCCCAATAATATCCCCGCTAAAAATCCAATGCAAGAAACCACATCTCTACATGAAGATCAAGACTCTGAAACGCCAAAAGAAAGTGAAGCATCTTCTTTACAGGTCATTAAAAAGCACAACAGAAATTCTCAACCCTTTTCAAGAATGCTAATATACAAAATAATCAATTCACAATAGTTATTTAGTTATAACATAAATGCATAATGCATTAACCAACTTATTTTGGTTTTTTGCTGTTGCTTAAAATTAGATTGATGAAGCAGTAGAGACAGAAGTTGCTGGAATAGGTCCTCCTTCAGAAGCACAAGCAAAGGCAACTTCATCAATAGCTATGCCTTTACAAAATCCAAGTCCACAGGTAAGTTCTATCTCCATACTAATATATAGTAACATATATAAGTATGCTAGCAGTCTTTCTATAACCTTTGCTTATTCATCTTGTTATGGCTGTGGTAATTGATATTATCCCTATATTATTATTATTATTATTATTATTACTATTAAACAGACTGGCCATGAAGATCCTGTTAATTCTCTGGGTCAATATGATGGTGAAAATTCTGAAGTTCTAGTAGCATTAGAAATTGAACCATTTTTTCCCCAGGTCATTAATTACATAGCATAGCAGAAACTGTCACTAATCTCCATTTTTTTTTTCAAATTATGACATATTTTACTTAATCTATAAAACAACATATTTATGTCTTTCGCCATTGCTTCTATTTAGGTTTCTGATGAAATACAAATAAAATTTGCTGGAGAAATTCCTCGTTCAATGGTCCAAACAATGACAACATCAAATATATCACCGGTTACCCCTTTTCATGTTGCATTCCCAAAGGCAACTGTATTCTTATTAATTCTTAATAAATAAATATATACAGTTATGCTAAATGTCTAAGAGTTGCTTATGTTGTTGTTTGAGTGAAGAGAAAACAAGCATTTTTTATTCTGTGCAGATGATAGAAAATACTGCAGAGGATTCTGCATCAGAAAAAACTAACATAATAACTTTTTGAACTCATTTAAAATCCCAAAATCTAGCTGTAAGTCACACTATTTACTTTTTCATAAAAAAAAATATATGCATATCTAAGAATTGTTTCTTTTTTAATTTAATTTAAGAATTCATATGAGAAATTGCTTAAACTAATACCTTTTAATTGCCTAATCATCTTCTTATTATAGGAGTTGGGGAGCCCAAAATCAAGGAACGAACAAATAATGAGAAATGAAGACACACTTGTTGGAACAAGAGCCAAGATACATTCTACTGGATCACAGAAGGTTCCTTAGCCTACGGTTATTAAAGAATTAGCTTCAAAGCAATTTCAACTTGTATATTTATTTTTTGTGTTGTACAGGGTCTCCAAGCCAAGTTAGATGTAGCAATGAAAACAACTTCAATTGACTTAGAACCAGTTGGTAGCTCGGCGCTTGTTGGATCAGTTACTTCTCCTTACAAAACATCACAAGTAGGTTCATTGCGTTTACTTATCATTTTTTAACAGTGAGAGGATAGCTAATATTAGTTTGAATCTAATTATGAAGAATCAAGCTGGGGTCAACCAAACCAAGACCTACATTAATAAAGACAATGATCAAACAAAAGCAGCAGCTGAGATTCAAGAATTTGCTCCTTCCAAGGGCCCGAAGGGGCCAGATCCAGTTCAGATCCCTGAGCCTCCCATAGAGGTTGATTTGGTGGGGGAGATATCGTTGAATAAAAAGAAGGAGGAGGAGATTTCTAGGGAACTTGCTGATAAAACAGTGAGGAATAAGGCCCAAGCTTCTAATCAGGCATCACAGCCTACTCCGATGTCTTTCTCTTCTCAGCATGCTTCAGTCTTAGGATCTGTTAATGCCTCAACTAGAATAGCCAAGGCTTTTTTAGCCAACTCTCCTTATAAAAATTTATTGACGCCACAGCTTTCAGAATTGTACATGACCCTGGCTAATGTAAGTACCACTTAGCGCTACGTTGCTACCATCTTTTGTGTGAATGTATTATCTTTTAATTCTCATTTGTGTTTGTGTAGGCCGGATTGATGGCTCAAAGTATCTCTAACTCCCACTTTGCCGAGGCATCTGAGGCTCGTGCTCGCGCCAGAGATCTGGAGACCAAGGTAAATGAACTAGAACTTGAATTGGCGAAGTCTAAAGCTGAGTTAGAGAGTATTCGATTCAGCGATGGGGTCAGGATTGCTAGTGCTGTGAATGAAGCTCGTGAAGGTTGGGTGAAGGTTGATACTCTTGAACTCATGCGAGAGGCTGGTTTTGATGAAGGGGTAGATGTGACCCTAGAAGAATGGGCTAAACGAGATCCAAACTTGAATATTGATGAAATACGTGAAGTAATATTTGGCAAGAGAGCTTGACCTTTCCTTTGCCTTTTGCTTATCTTAAATTTAAATAATAATTGGGATTGTCATTGACTTTATAATAATAGCCTTTATTTGGCTGGAACAAATTATAAACCTGCTTGTGCTCAACATTTGTCTTTAAAAATATTTGTTTTTCTCTAAGTTTGCTTAAGAACTTTCTTCTCTATCTTTGTGAAGTCTATTTTATTTTTCTCCCAAAAAAAAAAAAAATAACTAACAAGTGCACGAACCTTTTCCAAGTGAAGGGAGGAACATTTCCCAAATTTTGTTAACTCCCACTATTATTATTAATTGAATTTTTATTAAGTATTTTTTGTAAATTTTTAAGTATTTATTTAAAAAAAATTATATTATTAAATGTATTAAATTTCTTAAATATTATTTATCGTTAAAATATATTAATTTATGATTATTTATAAATTAAATTTTTATTAAATATTTATTTAAAAAATTAATTTATTAAATTTATTAAGTGTTTAAGAATTATGTTACATAACTACGACTAGTTAGGAGACCTGGCTTCGTATTCGTACTGTAAACCAAGATTGTAACCATTTTCAAAATTACGTTGATTTTTTTAAGATTTTTATAAAATATTTTTATATTTTTAAAATTATAAAATTAATTTTTAACTCATAAAATTATATTTATTATATTTTTAAATATTATTTAAATTTAAAAAAATTTAAACCTACTTTTTTATTTCTTTTATGTGTAAATACGGACTAAAAGAAAAAGGCTAAAAAGAAAAGATTGAGGAAAGAAAAAGCAAAGAACAAGAAAATATAAATAATTAAAAAATGGTCTCAACCCAACCCAAGCATGCCGAACAAAACAAAATGTCCCCGCACAGGAAGGATGCTATGCCATTATGTCTCATATCAGACACACACACAGCAATGCAGTAGCTAATAAGCAAAAGCCTTCCTCCCCTTTCGTTTTGCATTCCCTCAGTCTTCGTGGGTCCTATCATTGCCACGCCAATGCAATTTGCTCTCCACCCACAATTCGTTTATCTGGCAAAACTACAAGGAAACTCTCTCTAAGCTCTCTTCCCCCTCCTTCTTCTTTCTCTTCCCGGAACAACCAACCTCGCGCAAAATTGATGTCAAAACTTTTCAATTTTTGCTTGTGTTTCTGAGTCTGTATGGTATGCCATCTTCATTATCCTTTTGAAAATTTCATTTTCCCATCTGGGTTTCGGTTCTTTGCTCAATTTCTTTCTCGGTTTATTTTCTTGTCGGTGTTTCTTGTATATGCCTCTGTATGAATCTGCTGTTGGATCGGTCAAAGCAAGCTCGATTAGATATCCATACTCACTGAATTTAAAATTCCAATGTTGTTTGCCAGTTGTTTTATTTTTGTCCGCCTCATACATGAATCGTAGTTTGTCTTTTCATTGCCGTTTAATTTTTGAGTTTTTCTTTGCCTTGCCCAGACCCCTTATGTATCGATGCAAACATGTGATTATACATTATAGGTCACTGTTTCTGTAAGTGTTTGGTATATTGCTGCAACCAACTCAAACACGTCTAGTTTTGTGGGAGTCCTCGTTTCTGATCAAGAGCTTCAGAGCACAATTTACGCAAGTCGAACTTCGAACTCTGAAATCAAAAGTAAGTTTTTTATTTGTTTTCGTCTTTCATTAACGAATATCCTTTGTGTGAGTCAAAAATTAAAATACGTTTCCTTGAAAATGATTTTTTGGTAACATGGAAATCTTGGTTCGCCTCCTTTCTAGTTTGTATCGGTAAGGACTCAATCAGGACGTGCCACTGTGAGAGATTTGCCACCTGTTTTTAAGAACTTGAAGGGGATGAGGATGAGATTCAGACTGTCTTGGGCGAGTCCTATCAGAACATGGATGAAGAAATTGACTTCGAGGCCTTCCTCCGGGTGAGTTTTTCTGGAAAGTTGAGGCTTTAGATTTTTTTTTGCAGATGTTAATGTGTTTATTATGTTTGTAAGGAGAACCTACATCTTTTTTATAAGATATTATTAGAAAAATTGACCTTGAATAAAATTCTAATATGATGCTCAAATTACCTCCTTCATAAATATGCACCGGACATAGAATTGCACATTTATATATGTGTATCCCTGTATATGTAGTTTATTTATAAATAGATGTGTATAAATTTTATTCATATCGGACTAACCAGCAAAATAGGCCATATTGAATGGCAGGCACATTTAAATTTGCAAGCCCGAGCAATGACAAAAACTGGCGGTTCATCTTCATCCTTTTTGAAAGCAACCGCAACAACTGTTCATCATGCTATCAACGAATCTGAGAAAGCTTCTTATGTTCAACATATTAATGGCTATTTGGCAGAAGATAAATTCATGCAGCAGTTATTTCCAATTGATCCTGCAACAAATGCTTTGTTTGACCTTGCAAAAGATGGAGTCCTCCTCTGGTAGATATGCAAGAGTCAACTCAATGAGCTTACGTGTTTTCTTTTAAATGTTTTAATATTTGTTGCTGATGTTATATGTTTATTTGTTAATTTAATTGCTTTGCTGCAGCAAGCTTATTAATGTTGCTGTTCCTGAGACCATAGATGAGCGAGCTATTAACACAAAACGGGTTCTTAACCCTTGGGAGAGAAATGAGAACCATACCCTTTGCCTCAATTCTGCCAAGGCTATTGGGTGTACAGTGGTTAATATTGGTACACAGGACTTAGTCGAAGCAAGGGTGAGTTCAACTGTTTCTAACTGTTGAAAGGAATCTTATTCTTCTATCTCCCAGCCCTTCCCTTCTTTTCTCTGTTTGTGGCTTGAATTTAACTCAGTTTGTTTCCCCTCCTGTTTAATTTTATTCGGTTATTTTGTAGCCACATCTGGTACTTGGCCTGATTTCCCAAATAATAAAGGTAATTTCCCGAAACTTAGTCCTTTTCTTTTATCATATTGAGGATTAGGATATTAGCACCATTAAAAGTTCATTTATTCACTGAGAAGAATGGAAGTTTTATAATTATTATGCAATTTCTTGTGTTTGCCTTTCAATATGGTGGCAACATTAGATTCAACTGCTGGCTGATCTCAATCTGAAGAAAACTCCTCAACTTGTGGAATTAATGGAAGACGACAAGGTCATAGATGTGTTTTATTTTTTTTCCTCTTATTTTTAATCTACAAATTTGATGACTTTATTCGTTTACAAATGTCTGAAACTACTTTTATTAAACATTTCATGATTCTCATCATGTCATAAAAACATGGGCAGGATATGGAGGAGCTTATAGGTTTATCACCTGAAAAGATTTTATTGAAATGGACGAATTTCCACTTAAAGAAAGCTGGATATGAGAAACAGGTTACAAACTTCTCCTCTGACTTGAAGGTAAGGAAATTTAAGTGACTTACAACTCAGAAGTAATTACTTTTGGCTGAATCCTGCGCCTAGTGACCAAGAAATTTTCTATACAGAATGTTCAATATTAAGTAGAAGCATTTAACCACTACCGATCGATGCCCACGCTTTTCTCTTTTTTGGCGGACACGACACATGCAGACATCTGCAACATATTCTTCGTTCAGCAATTTTTTACGTTCCGCTTTGTTTTTTTGATAGAAAAGTCACAAATTATAGAACATACTGAAAGATTATGGCCTACCTTTGGTCAGGCACATATTCGTTTCTTTCTTGTGTGCGTTTCAGTGCTTAGGGGTAGCTTTACGCCAACTGAAAAGAGAGTAAAACCACATTTTTATCCTTAGCAAAAGTCACTGGGATTCCTTTTGCCTTTCGAATTCGTGTAAAGAGTGGGAAATGATTGTTATACATAAAAAAAAAGTAAAAAATGAGTATTAATAGGTAGAAAAATAATTTAGAAAAAAATAATTTGATAAAAAAAGAGTTAAAAATTGGAGAATATGTGTAGAGAATATATACTATCATTACTCTTAAAAGAATAAAGATTCTTAATTAAACCCATGTCACAGGATTCCTTCTTCAAATTGATCTTACCTAATTGTTCTCTGTTTTTTACTCTGCATACTTTTTTATAATTATATTTAAACATATGCTTTTATATGTAATATCTGACAAAATGTAACTGCATAATTAAATAAGAATATTTTTTAAAATTGGAATTTAATTTTTAATTAATATATATTAATAAAAAGCTAATTTTAAAGTTTAACTTACAAATTTTTATAAAATTTACAATAATTTATTTCAACTTTTTTTTTTTTTGTATTTTGCTTCTATTACACAAATTTTCCTTTATATGAAAATCTACACAAACTTCTTTTATTTTTTTAAAAATTATAAAATCAAAGACATTTTTTTGGGTAAGCTAAAAATCTAAGATTTTAAACAACAGAGATTCTTTTCCACAGTTGATGTATAAAGAAACTCTCCAACAGTCTCCCTAACAGCAAATAATTGGGGTCCAACCCTAGAAAAGATAATTAACACCAAGAATTTATTTTTTTTGGGTGGAGAAGGCATTATTAAAGATTTAACTTTGTTTTTTTATTGAATATATAGGAAAGCACAAATCCATTTACTTTTTTAGACCACATATATATTTAAGGAAATGACCATGCTCAGAGTTTGTTAAAATATTGTTAAAATTAAATTAAACATGAACTTATATTCATATATTAAAATCAGTTGAGTAACTCGGACTCATTGGCGTAGGCATCTTTTTGTTCATATCTTTATCAAACTTTTTTTGCTGCTAAAGGGTGCGCCTATTTGAAGTCATTTTGTTGGTGTTTTCTCTTCATTGCCATCTTGTTGTTTTTGCAATTCAAGAAAGGAGCTAAAGGCAATAATAATCCCATTAGTATCTGGAAATAGTGCCACTCTTGGTTTAATTTAGATTTGTGTTTATATGTTCGGGTTTGGTGCGATTTGCGGTGATTTGAATCCATTTTTTTGTGAACATGTTTTTTATTCAATTAATCTATGTATGAGAATATGATGTTTGTGATCACTGAGACATCTTTCCCGTTTTATATGGGTTCTTAATTTTAAGTTTTCATAGGACATTTTAGAGGAAAAGTCTGTTGTATTATAATTTTCACTTATTTGTTGTAATAATCTTCACAATAGAAGAGAATAAATATTAGATAAGGTTTTGTAATTTAATTTATAAAATCTATTAAATTTTATAATTAAATTTTGTTAAGAAAAAAGTGCACAAAAATAAAGATGTAAAAGCAACATATTAAATTTGAAATACTTCCCATTCATATTCTCTATACGTGAATTACTTGTTATTCTTCTTATTGCATAAAACAGAATCAAAATATTTTAAATTTAATGAAATTTTTTTAACTTCACAGTAAATTTTGTAAAATTTTAAAATAAGAAGTAAATATTATAAAATAATAATATATATACATATTAATTTTACATACAAATTATATATATATATATATTCTTATATTTTTATTTTTTTCTCTCCTCTCATAAAAATTTTTATTTCGGAGAAACGCACATAGATTCAACATTTTCCAATATGGCTTTTAACCTGTTCGCTGTGACTTGAGTCTACAGTGGAATTGGAAATGAAAGAAGTTGGGCTTTGAAAGTGGGCTTGTTCAATTATTTGCAAATAATTTTCTTATTGGAGGTTTAATCATTCTATAATCCATAAATTTTATTAATGCATTTTGAAAGGATTTAAATTTTTTAAAATAAAGAGTGTATTTTATTTTATAAAATATAAATAAATAATTATTAATTAAAAAATTAATAATTATTATAAAATATAAATAAATAATAATTTATAACTTTAAAATAATATATCTTATTAACTTTTTTTCTATTAACAATTATCTATTTATGTTTTGACTTTAAAACTCATTGTCTATTGTAAAAAATCTAAATGTTATTTTGAGCCAAAAGGTAAGATTTCCATCAGATATTTTTCTTGCTTCAGATCTCTTCGATCTCTAAAGTCCATGCACTAGGTTCCAGCTCAACATCATCACAAAAAATGCCAAATAAGTTGTTGGAATCAGAGCAATCCAACAAAACTGAAGTTCATAACCTTGCGCCGAGCACAGAAACCTCAAATTCCAGTCTGATTCTTCAGCCAGAGGTCATTCAAGAGCTTCTTCAAACTAATCTAGCTGAATATCTCAACATGCCATTGGAGTCTATCTGCCTTGAGGCCAATGCTATGGGCAATGTAGAGAGGATTGTTCCCTGCTTGTGGAGGGTTACTACTGATGCAATCCAAAAGAATAACCTCAAAGACTTGGCGTGCCGATTGGAGGTTTTCAAAAATGTGCTTCACAAGCCATGAGCACTGTGCAATCAAGCTGGCGGGTCATATCCAATTATGAGAATCAGACTATGGAGTTGCAAATCAAATTGCATGAAGGTCAAGCACAAATTAGAGATTTCTTAGAATTTGTCTTGCGAACATCATGAATTTAAAGACTTGTTTGCTTCCATTTGATTAGGTGAATGATCAGGCATCGCTGCCCAAGTTAGAAATCAATATTTTTTTATTTTATCTGAAATAGCATCTAAAATTGATAAATGAGTACAGTAATCAAGGCAAATAGGAAATGAAGCAACAAAGATATATGGGCAGATACAGAAAGGACAGTAGAACTCAAAATCATTATTAAGCTAAATTGCTTTCTGAATAGATTAGTAAGAATTGAAAGATTATTTATGTAAACAGAGTCCAATAATATAATTAATTTGGAATTGTCTATATATCTACCATTTCTTCCTTAATGTCTTCTGTTTCCAATTCATAGCCATTTATATTTATTTTTTTGACAGAAAGAATGACAAATTATATAATACACAGAAAGATGATGGCGTTTCTTTGGTTAGGGAGCTGGGCACGTATTCGTTTCTTTCTTGAGTGCGTTTCAGTTCTTATGGCGTAGCTTTACGCCAACTAAAAAGAGGAGAGTACAGCCACTTTTTTTTATCTTGAAGACAAGTCACTGGGATTCCTTTTGCCTTTTGAATTTGTGCCTTCTAAGCTACCCTTTAAAGAATAAAGTTCTTTCATGAAACCCAAGTTATGGGATTCCTTCTTCAAAATGATGTTATCTAATTGTTTTCTGTTTTCTACTTTGCATGCCTTTTTATAATTAAATTTAAACATATGCTTTATATGTAATATCTAACAAAATGTAACTATTTAATCAAATAAGAATAATTTTAAAAATTGGAATTTAATTTTTAATGAATCAGACATTAAAAAAAAGTAATAAAATTAATTTTAAACTTTAACTTAACATTTTTAAAAATTTTACAATAAATTACTTCAATTTTTCTTATATTTTGCTTCTATTGCGCAAATTCTCTTTTAATTTTTATAAATTTTTTTTAAAAAAAAGTACCAAAATCAAATATTTTTAACAACAGGTGTCCATTTCCACAATTGATATATAAAGGAACTCGCCCACAGTTTCCCTAAATGGCAAATAATGGGGGTCCCACCCGAGAAAAAATAGTAATCGATACCAAAAATTGATCTTTTTTTAGAGGAGAAGACATTATTAAAAATTCAATTTTTTTTTTATTGAATACAAAAAGGCAGAGCACAAATCTATTTACTTTTTTACCATACGTATATTTAAGAAAATGATTCAGAGTTTTAAGACATTGTTAAATTTAAATTAAACATGAACATACATATAAAATGATTCTTTAATTCAAAATAAAAATCAATGGAGTATCTCAGACTCGTTGGCATAGGCATCTTTTAGTTCAAATCTTGTTCTTCCCTCAAAGTATCAAACTTTGTTGCTGCTGAAGGGTGGGTCTATTTGAAGTCATTTGTGGGTGTTTCCTCTTCATTGCTATCTTCTTCTTTTTGCAATTCAAGAAAAGAGCTAAAAGCAATAATAATCCCATTGGTATCTGGAAATGGCGCTAGTCTTGGTTGAATGCCTTTCACATATCCCACACTACTGCTTCTGCTTCTAAAAATGACTGTTTGAAACTTCGTCTAGCTTTTTCTATGTTACTAGCAGTCTTTTTGTTTCATATGACCAAAAAGGAACCCTTTGAAAATCATTGAAGAGGTAAGTGCCGAACAAAATATTGTCCCTGTTTGGTTTCATTTTCTTTGCAGTTATTTTATTGTTTTCCCTTTCAGTGGAGAACATTGAGGTATCAACCAGGAAATTGTAGGATACCTCATCTATATATCTATCTATCTATGTGTATGTGTATGTGTGTATGTGTGTGTGTGTGTGTGTATATAGGTCAATTGCCACTAAGAAAATTTTAATGGTATCCTGCTATGGTTGGGCTTCTCGTGCTTACGTTGACCCACTGACAATTTTTTTTTTTCTGAAGAATGGCACAAATTTAGTTATCTTTGGAAAGATTAGTTGCTAACCCTTTCTAAACTTGCTCTCTAGATAACTAGGAAGAATATGGTAAATTGTTCTAAAAACGGTTTTAAAACGTCTAAATGCATGTATGATCTTCAAGTAAAAACTTGCTGTGCCAGTCAAATCTGGAATTTTTGTCTCCACCACATTTAAGTAAAGGCCTTTGTTTATTCCATGCCTTTTAGATATGAGAGCAAAACTGGTACAAAATCAAAGAGCTCAACCTACACTTACCAAAACCCTGTCATCCTTCGCAATCTATTCTCTCTTTCTTCATGGCTTGCTGTCCTTTAATCATTTTTAGGACATTGTAATTGTGGAGAATACTGATGCATGTAACTGTCATAGAACTATAGGAGATGTCAGATAAGCTTGGAGAAGAGGTAACTCTTTACATTTATAAATATGGCTTTACCTTTTTTAATAATTGTTTTGGTTTCTTGTTTTTCATTAGCTAAACTTTGATTGCCAACATTGCTGATGATGTGTCTATAAATATGCGTATATTTGTTTCGAATGAAATATACACATCAGTAATTTCTAATATATTAGATTATATTGCTTACAAGTTTAGTTAGTATGCGTTGTATGTTCAATATAAGGATGCATATAAAGTACTTTTTCTATTTACTTTTACTTATTTTTTGAATTTAATAAATTTTTATTTCCCTAATTAATTTTTGTGTTGAATTGGTGAATTTGATAGTTGTCAAAGTAATTATTTTTGGTATACCCACAAAAGAAAAAATAAAATAAAATAATAAAAATAGTTTCCCTCTTGACTTTCTCAATTGACTGAAAATAATTGAGGCCTGTATTAAAAAAAAAAAAAAATTGAGGCCAACTAGTTGATGCCATCTTGTCAAGAGTTTTGGACAAGACTGTCGTGGCTGGGTGACAACTGCACATAATTGTCCAACTTTTATTTGAACTCACTCTTCGCGTCTTCTCTACATTGCCCTCTTTTTGGTTTTCGGTCTTTCAGCGAAAGGAAAGGGTTAAAAACAATAACCCCAACGGAAATGATGGGAGTCTTAGTTCATTACCTCTCCCAAATCCCACCTTACTGCTTCTGCTTCTCAGTCTGCTTCTAAATTTACTGTTGAAACTTCGCCGAGCTTTTCCTGCGTTACTTATTCTCTCTTTTATTTTCATATGACCAAAAAGGAAAAAATAAAATCGGTGGGGAAGATTGTGTTCTCCATCAGCTGAAAATCATTGAAGAGGCAACTCTCTAATTCTTAACAAAAGTGTTCGTCTCTCTGGGTTTCTTTTTCTTGTTTCCATTTCAGCTTCAAACTTCAATTTGTCATCTTCTTTTCTCACAGATTGATCTGTCAGTTCATGATCTCGGATAAGTGGACTGGTTGACGTCGGGTTGAACTTGGACCAATTTAAATCTGCTCTTCTGGGGTCTCATTTGACCTTCAAATAAGTATGCGATTGTTATTTTCATAATTTTATTATTATATAATTTTTATGATATAAAATTTAATTTATTAAATAAAAATGAATGAAAATATTTTTTTCAAAAGTCTAATTTTTAAAACAGCATTATTATAATTTATATTATTTTAAAATTTAAATAACATTATTATTAAAAATAAACTTAAAATTATTATAATTATTGTTAATTTAGATAATGTATCATATTAGAAAATATATTTAAAATTTTCTAAATTTTTAATATTTAATGTGTTTCATAAATATTAAATTTGGCATCAAGTATCTAAATTAAAAAAATTTCACAAGTAACTTTTTAGAAAAACTCTTTACTTTCTTTACATGTTATCTTCACTCTTGCTGTACTTTGTAAACGTTTAATAGTTATTTTATTAAATATTTGATGTAACAATAATTATTTTTTCAATTTTGAATGCTGTTTATAGAAGATACAAAGTAAGAAAGCAAAAACTGTATCCTAAAATTTCATCCAATGCCCAATTTATGTTTTTGAGAGGATAATCCCTAATTCACTTTGATACAATGCTTAATTATCTTTTTTTTAACTTATTTCCAAAGGTAGCAATTCTATTAAATTAATTTCTAATATATAAAAAATCTTTGTATATATGTGTGTATTTATATTTACGAGATTAAATTGCTTACAATTTTTTTTTGGTAGAATTGCTTATGAGTTTAATTATTATCCATGGTATGCAAGGGCATCTAAAATACATTTTCCTTATTTGTTTCATATATAAATACAGAAAGTCTAAACATAATTGTAATGCTAATGCTGTTTTTTTAAATACAATTTGTTAATCGATTATTTGCTAGATACAATGATGGTTTTCTTTTGTTTATTATTATTACGTTATGCTTGAAAGCATAGGAGTTTAATTTGCGTAGTTTAACAGAGAAGATTTTAAATTCTGAGTCCCAAAATTTATGGCTGTTTATTTGGTCTTAATATTTATGGTTTACTTTTGCTGTCAAATTAAGTATCTTGTTATTATTATTAGTGAATTAAAATTATTTTGTTATCATATGTCAAAGACCAAATAAATATTTGCAAGTAACTGATTTCTGGATATCATTTTAGATGGTGGACATTGCCACCAATTTTGGGCAATATATTGCTGAGAAATTGTGGAATTTGACCATAAATCAAGCTCGTTACCTATGTTGTTACAAATCTATCGTTAAAGATTTTGAAAATGAAAAGAAAGAGTTTGAATCAAAATTGGAGAGAGTGCAACATGATGTAGAAGAGGCAAAAAGTAGGAATGAGGTTATTTTCGATGATGTTGCGTCTTGGCTGCAGTAAGGCAACAATCTCATCGAAGAAGGCATCCAAAAGAAAAAGACTTGGGTTTCTAAATGGGGTCTTGATTGCATCTGGCAATATCGTCAAGGCAAAGATCTTGCAGGAAAGATAGAGGACATGAAAAACTTCAAGGCAATTAATTTTGATGAAGTTGGATTCCATTGTGAACTTCCAGGTGTGATATCACAAGATTTCATTTCATTTGAGAGCAGAGAATCAGCTTATCAAGACCTTTTGAAGGCACTAAAAGATAGTAAGAATTATATGGTTGGATTGCAAGGAATGGGGGGAACAGGGAAAACTACGCTAGTAAAAAATGTGGGTGAGGAAGTTGAGAAATTAAAGTTGTTTGAAAAGGTGGTATTCATTGTTGTTTCCAATAATCCTGATATCAAGAATATTCAAATTAATATTGCAAGGCTCTTGGGTCTGGAATTTGAGGAAAAAGATGGCTTAGAAATTAGAGCAAAAAAATTGTTGGTGAGATTAACAAATGGACAAAAAATACTCTTAATATTAGATGACGTATGGGTGGAGCCGAGCTTTGAAGTTATTGGAATTCCCTTTGAGGGTAATCACAAGGGCTGTAGAGTTCTATTAACTTCACGCAAATCAAGTACTTTAAAGAATTGCCAAGAAACAATTAAATTAGAGCTCTTATCTAAGGATGATGCAATGATTTTATTCAACATGTGCGCAGGCCTATGGGAGGATTCTTCCAAAGACATAAAAAAGTTGGCATCCCAAATTGCTGATGAATGTAAAAGATTACCCATTGCAATTATAGCTATTGCAAGTAGTTTGAAAAGGAAGCCACTAGAACTTTGGAAAGCAGCATTCAAAAGCTTGAAAGAGCTAAAAAGAATTCACAATGTTGATGAAAAGCACATAATTTACAAAAATCTTCAGTTAAGTTACAACAATTTGACGGATGAGACGGCCAAGAAAGTCTTCTTGTTATGTTCTTTGTTTCCAAAAGATCATGAAATTTCCCAAGAATATTTAGCCAGATTTGTTATAGGATTAGCCCTATTTGAAGATGTTGATTCATATGAAACAGCAAGGATTGATGTTCTTTTTGCTAAAAATAAACTCTTGGATGCTTGTTTGTTACTGGAAGGGGAAGAAGAAGGATCTGTCAAAATGCATGACTTATTGCACGATGCAGCTCATTGGATTGCACAACATGAGATTCAAGTGATTATGGGACCGAAAACTCCAAAACAAGGCACAATGAAGTATTTGTAGGGCACTAATAGTGGCTTTCTGAAGGGATGGAATCGCACTAAACTTGAGATTCTAATATTATTGGGGAAAGAAGTACCAGAAAAAGAATTTTTCGAAGGAATAAAAGATCTTAAAATTTTGACTCTTGATAGTGAAGAATGGTGCGAAGAAAGGCCAAGTTTAACTTTGCCGGTATCAAATGAATCATCCAAAAATCTTCGAAACCTATGCCTTATAGGTTTCACATTAGACGACATTTCAATTTTGAGACATCTGCAAGCAGTTCTTGAGACTCTTGAATTGAGTCACTGTTCATTCAAAGAATTGCCCAATGATATTATGGAATTCAAGAAATTAAAATTGTTGAGTCTGATAGGCTGTAAGATTGGAAGGAATCCATATGAAATTATTGGCAGACTTTCACAAATAGAAGAACTATATGAACAATGGGGGATGGGAAGAAAAGCTTGATAGTGGAGTGGTTGCTAATTTATTTGACAAAGATAGCATTTCCAAAAATCAATTAAAGAGTTATCATACAATTCGGAGAGGGAATGCATTTGTCTAAGTCAGTGAATGGTTCAATATCAAGAGCTATATTTATTGGAAACTTTGATGCTTCCATCTCTAATGCAACAATGAAGGATCTTGTGCAAAAGGCAGAGATTCTCCATTTGTGGGAAATGCAAGGAAACTGTAAAACTATAATCCCAGATTTCTTCGCAGCAATAGGAGGAGCCTTGAATGAGGTGACTGAGCTTAAGCTTGGATCTTGTTCTAAAATAGAGTGCATCATCAAAACTACCAATCCTCTTTCTTCAAGATTCTCCAACTTGGTTACACTGGAACTCATACGCATGGATCATTTGAAAGAAATATGTCATGGTCCACCTCCTTTCAACTTTTTTGGGAAACTTGAAGAAATAACTGTAAGGGGATGCAAGCAATTAGGTGGCATATTATTTGCAGGGAAGTGGAACCTTCAAAGACTTAAGGTCTTAAATTGTAATGATTGTCCCATGGTGAAATCTGTCTTCACAGCTTCTACCGCTCAAAGTCTGAAGCAGCTGAAGGAACTGATAGTATTGGGATGCACGGAACTCAAGTACATAATAGAAGATATGAGAGATGATCATTCTGCTCTCCAAAACTACAGCCCTGTCTTCGAAAAATTAAAAAAGCTGAATGTTGAAGACTGTAGCCAATTGGAATATTTTTTCCGACAATATCAACATGAAGATCATAATCATAATATTGTGACTAAACTTGATCTCCGAACTCTTCAAGAGGTCAGTCTCTACAATCTACCAAATATGATCAGCATTTGTCCCAAAAACTACGATGTAACATGCGGTTCTAAGTTGAAGCTGCTCAAGTTGGAAGGATGTCCTCAGTTGATTACCAAATCCTTCACTGACTTCATAGCTAGTTTAAATGCAGGACATTGGACAACTAAAAAGGTACCACTCTTACCAACTTTCCATCCCTTTTTTTATTTTATTTTAAAATGAAATGTTTTCATTTGTAGATGTTTTATAAATTCTATTTTGAACCCATTCCAATTAAAAGGATTTTGTTAACTAACTGGTACTTTTAGTGTACATGTTGAGGAGGATTAGTAATTTGTTTGTATGATGAAATGCAAAATTTCAATAGAAAAGTGTCCGCAAACATGCATACAAATTTTTGCTTAATGTAGTTTTGTCAAACAAAAGGCTAACCATTAATTATTTGAAGCAAATTCCGACCCTAAGTTGTTGAGAGATCCGCTATAGGATGGATGGACGCATACTTTTTACTGGCAATATGTATGGAACATAAATTAGAAATTTCTGTCTGAAGTGGACTGATATTATGCTGTCTACAGGACCTTCAAACGACTGTGAATGTTTTGGATACTTTAGACGATCTCTCTGTGGAAAATTCCGAAATAGAAAGCATTTTTTGTCTCGAAGGATTTTTAATGACTGTGCAACAAGTGGGGTCAGCGTTAAAATTCTTGAATTTGATCAATCTACCAAAGATGAGGTATCTATGTACAGGTTTCAAAGATGTTTTGTGCCTTAAAAATCTTGAGAGATTAATAATTAAAAGATGTGAGGAATTGGAAATCATGTTCACTGACACTGTCTCAAGAAACCTACCACACTTGATGTATTTACAAATTGAAGACTGCGAAAAGTTGAAGCAGATTATTCAAGAGGAAAATCAGAATTTACCATTGCCACAGCCAAATCCTCTTCCCCACCAGCCACAGCCACAGCCACAGCCAAAGCCAAAGCCACAGGCATGCTTCCCAAAGCTAAAGGTACTTATAATCAAACGTTGCAACAGTTTGAAAGGTCTCCTCTCTATCTCCACATCCAACGAGTTTCAAGAATTGAATGTATTAATAGTGAAAGAAGCCTCTCAGCTGGAGAAACTATTTTGGACGAAGGCGCCGGTATTGATGCTTTCAAATCTGGAAGATCTCATACTTATGCAACTGGGCAGCCTCACTAACTTCTGCCAGGGCACGCAGATTAAATTGCTGAATGTGAGATGCCGTTTTGTAAATAATTGTTCTAAACTCATGCCGGACTCAACTCCTACTTATCTTCATGAGTTGCGGGACATCTACTCCTTGAATAATGAAGGTACGAATCACTCTTTAAAATATGCACATAATTATAGATACAGGAAATTAATGCGTAATTTTCAAATTATAAAATGATATATATGAAAAATTAGTAGACATTGGATGATGAAACTATAGATAAAAGACATGTTTTATTTTATGGGATTAATTCTCGCAGTTCAAAAGACCAATAATTTTTTAATAAGTCTTGCTTTCAATCTGCCCTTTTAACTCATTTGTTATTTCTTATGATTTCCTAGAAAACAATGACATTGCTAGCTTGGTGTGGGATGTAATCACCGCTGAAATTGATCAAATGCAAGAAATCACTTCTTCCCACCATGAAGATGAAGGCTCTGAAGAAAGTGAAGCCACTTCTTTACAGGTCAATAAATAGCACAACAGAAATTCTTGTCCCTTTCTATTTTAACATAATACATTAAGAAACTTATTTTGTTCTTTAGCTCTTTCTTATGGTCAGGGTGATCAAGCAGTAAAGATAGAAGTTGCTGGAAAAGTTCCTTTTTTAGAGGCACAAGCAAAGACAACTTCATCAACAGCTACTCCTTTACAAAATCCAAGTTCAAAGGTAAGTTCAGTCTCCATCCTTATATAGGAAAACATAACAATATGCTAGCAGTCTTTGACCTTTGCTTAATCAATATCTTGTTGTGGTAATTGATATTATTATCAAGGAGAAACCAATGAACATCCTATTGTATTTATGACATATCGTGGTTAACTTATAAAGCAACATTTTATGTCTTTTGGCATTTCTTATATTTAGATTAAGGATGAAATGCAGGAAAAACGTGTTGGTGAAATTCCTCATTCAGAGAAAACCAACATTTTCCTTTCCACATGAAAGCATGGTGTTATGACAATGGCCAATAAATAATAAAATTGCGGAATATAAATTGGAGAAGGAGAAGAGAAAGTACACAAATGTTTAACGTGGAAAAACCCAATGAGGGAAAAAATCACGGGCAGAAGAAGAGAATTTTACTATGTAGAATTCAGTTACAAGGTTGAAATTTGGGCTAAACAATTAACCCCAAACAGCAGCACCCCAAATGACCCAAACAACTGCTGTATCCAAAATACAGAAAATCTACACTCTTCTGTATTGCTGTTTTGCAGTAGCAAACACAAAACAAACACTGTTCACCGACACTGTTCACACACAGTACTGTGCGGCACTGTTCACGTTGCTACTGTTCACAAGCGGCACTGTTCACCGCGGGTCCTGTTCACGGGTTGGTGCATCCTCTGCACTGTTCACGTAGCTGCTGTATTCTGTATATATATTTTACAGTTAAAACTGTTGTGTGCTGTTTCCTACTAAAACTGCAACTCTATCTGCAACTCTTAGTTGCAGCTTCCATCTGAAACTGCAACTCTTTTATTTTTAGAATTTGGGTCACACCCAAAAACATAACAATCTCCACCTTGACACAAATTCTGAAAATAGACTTCAACAAAGAAACTCTCCACCTCTTCCACAAAAGCTCCTAAGAGCAAAACTCAACAATGAGCACCAATTAAGTCCAAGCAATGCTTGAACTTCTTAATAGGCAAAGGCTTAGTGAGCATATCAGCTGGATTATCTGCAGTATCAATCTTCTTAATGGAAATTTCACCATTGGCAAAAACGTCCCAAACAAAATGATACTTGATGTTAATTTGTTTGGATCTTTCATGATACATCTGATCTTTAGCTAAGTGAATTGCACTCTGACTGTCACAATGAATAAAAATAGAAATAGATTCAGATGTAATTTCACCAACCAAACCTTTTAACCAAATTGCCTCCTTAACAGCCTCTGCAATTGCCATGTACAGACTCTCCAATTTCAACCATGCACCCGCTGCAGTGTTCTCAGTGAGAATTTCTTGAAGAACTTCATTACCCAAGCACAACTGAATAGAAGAAAAAGCTCTATCATCCATATCATCCCATTCAGCATTTGTCATAGTCTCGGGCTTCTTTGTCTTCCCAAGCAGCGCTCTCTTTGTGCCTTCTCTTGATAGAATTGCCATCATCCTTACTTGTCAAAGAGCAAAACTAGTTGACCCATCAATTTTCTCAATGTCTGTCTTAGATGTTGTTATTGAAGTAGAAACCATTGAGAGATTGAAAGAACCAGGCTCTGATACCAGTTTGTTATGACAAATGCTCTGATACCAATTTGTTATGACAATGGCCAACAAAAAATAAAATTGCGGAATATAAATTGGAGAAAGAGAAGAGAAAGCACACAAATATTTAACGTGAAAAAACCCAATGAGGGAAAAAATCACAGGCAGAAGAAGAGAATTTCACTATGCAAAATTCAGTTACAAGGTTGAAATTTGGGCTAAACAATTAACCCCAAACAGCAGCACCCAAAATGACCCAAACAATTGCTGTATCCAAAATACAGAAAATCTGCACTTTTCTGTATTGCTGTTTTGCAGTAGCAAACCCAAAACAAGTACTATTCATGTGGCACTGTTCATGATGTACTGTTTATGCTACTGTTCACAAGCGGCACTGTTCACCGAGGGGTCACTGTTCACGGCTTTGGTGCATCCTCTGCACTGTTCATGTAGCTGCTGTATTCTGTATATATATTTTGCAGTTGAAACTGCTGTGTGCTGTTTCCTACTAAAACTGCAACTCTATCTGCAACTGTTTTGCAGTGACTGCAACTCTTAGTTGTAGCTTCCATCTGAAACTGCAACTCTTTTAATTTTAGAATTTGGGTCACACCCAAAAACATAACAATCTCCACCTTGACACAAATTCTAAAAATAGACTTCAACAAAGAAACTCTCCACCTCTTCCACAAAAGCTCCTAAGAGCAAAACTCAACCATGGACACCAATTAAGTCCAAGCAATACTTGAACTTCTTAATA
Source organism: Dicorynia guianensis (assembly GCA_037013595.1). Taxonomy (NCBI): domain Eukaryota; kingdom Viridiplantae; phylum Streptophyta; class Magnoliopsida; order Fabales; family Fabaceae; genus Dicorynia; species Dicorynia guianensis. Next base: position 33,433,571 of record JASUAB010000005.1, read on the forward strand.
GGCAAAGGTTTAGTGAGCATATCAGCTGGATTGTCTGCAGTATCAATCTTCTTAATGGAAATTTCACCCTTGGCAAAAATATCCCGAACAAAATGATACTTGATGTTAATATATTTGGATCTTTCATGATACATCTGATCTTTAGCTAAGTGAATTGCACTCTGACTATCACAATGAACAACAATAGAAATAGATTCAGATGTAATTTTACGAACCAAACCTTTTAACCAAATTGCCTCCTTAACAGCCTCTGCAATTGCCATGTATAGAATCTTCAATTTCAACCATGCACCCGCTGCAGTGTTCTCAGTGAGAATTTCTTGAAGAACTTCATTACCCAAGCATAACTGAATAGAAGAAAGAGCTCTATCATCCATATCATCCCATTTAGCATCTGTCATAATCTCAGGCTTCTTCGTCTTCCCAAGCAGCGCCCTCTTTGTGCCTTCTCTTGACAGAATTGCCATCATCCTTACTTGCCAAAGAGCAAAACTAGCTGATCCATCAAATTTCTCAATGTCTATCTTAGATGTTGTTGCTGAAGTAGAAGCCATTGAGAGATTGAGAGAACCAGGCTCTGATACCAGTTTGTTATGACAATGGCCAATAAATAATAAAATTGCGGAATATAAATTGGAGAAGGAGAAGAGACAGCACACAAATGTTTAACGTGGAAAAACCCAATGAGGGAAAAAACCACGGGCAGAAGAAGAGAATTTCACTATGTAGAATTCAGTTACAAGGTTGAAATTTGGGTTAAACAATTAACCTCAAACAGCAGCACCCCAAATGACCCAAACAACTGCTGTATCCAAAATACAGAAAATTACACTCTTCTGTATTGCTGTTTTGCAGTAGCAAACACAAAACAAACACTGTTTACCGACACTGTTCACACACAGTACTGTGCAGCACTGTTCACGTTGCTACTGTTCACAAGCGGCACTGTTCACCGCGGGTCCTGTTCACGGGTTGGTGCATCCTCTGCACTGTTCACGCAGCTGCTGTATTCTGTATATATATTTTGCAGTTGAAACTGTTGTGTGCTGTTTCCTACTAAAACTGCAACTCTATCTACAACTCTTAGTTGCAGCTTCCATCTGAAACTGCAACTGTTTTATTTTTAGAATTTGGGTCACACCCAAAAACATAACACATGGTTTATCTGGCTTTGTGTAGGAGAGTTTTTTATATTTTTGTATTGACAAAATTACCCACTGGCCCCCGAAGCTCTTTCCCGTGCATCCCATTTCAGTCATCACTTTCTCCCTCTCGTGCTGTCTTTGCTAGAATTTGGATCTCTGAGTTCTCGTTTCCTCATCGATTTTCTCCTTCTTCTTGCCGAATCTGCTTTCGATTTTGCTGTTGATTTTCGTTTTCATGAAAGTTTTATTGTTCTTGAGTTCATTGCTTTAGGAAATTTTATTTGAAATTAAATTCATTTTCTGTTGTGATTTGTGAATTATTTTAGGAAAGATCTCAACTTACGTGAAGTTCCTATCCACTAAACTTACTTTGTTTCTGTTTGTTGAGATTTGAAAGGTAGATTTGCCCAATTTGTTCCCTATCTATTTATGCATGCTTGTTTTGAACTTTCTATAAGTCGTAATGTTTGTTTGCTGCATTCATCATTTATGCAATTGTTCTATGTATCTCTTATTCACATGATATGGGGAGCATCCATATATTGGATGTAATACTGGTGGAGGCAATGAAGACAGTGATAAACTGGTATAGGACAAGACAGGGCAGTGTATGGGCGAAAATTTTAGAGGTTCCAGCTATAGGTTGGCTTCTTTATAGAATGCAGGAGGATTTTTGAACAGGTAGAACTAAGAGAAGAGGCCTTATTTCAGCTACTATTGTTTGATAATTGGATGTTACATGTCTTTGAAAGGGTGATTATCGTATTTCTGAAGAAGATGGTTGATATGTATACGCACAGTGGGCAGCGGTGTGGAGAAAATACTGGTTTTTGATGAATTAGCACAACAGAAATTCTTATCCCTTTTTAAAGTGCTAATATACAAAATAATCAATCTATAATACTTATTTAGTTACAACATAATGCTTTAAGCTACTTACTTTGTTCTTTTGCTGTTGTTTATGGCTAGATTGATAAAGCGGTAAAGACAAAAGTTGCTGGAAAAGTTCCTCCTTCAAACGCACAAGCAAAGAGAACTTCATCAATACCAATTCCTTTACAAACTCTAAGTCCTAAGGTAAGTTCAGTCTCCTTCCCCACATTGGAACATATAACTGTATGCTAGCAGTCTGACCTTTGGTTGATCAATCGTTTTGTGGTAATTGGCAACAGAAATTCTTATCCCTTTTTAAAGCGCTAATATAGAAAATAATTAATCTATAATTCTTATTTGGTTATAACATAATGCATTAAGCAACTTATTTTTTGTTATTTTGCTATTTTTTATGGTTAGATTGATAAAGCAGTAGAGACAGAAGTTGCTGGAGAAGTTCCTCCTTCAGAGGCACAAGCAAAGACAACTTTATCAATAGCTACTCCTTTACAAAATCATAGTCTAAAGGTAAGTGCAGTCTCCATCCTTACATAGAATCATACAAATATATGCTAGCGGTCTTTGACCTTTGCTTAATCAATCTCGTTGTGGTGATTGATATTATTGATATTATCATCAAGGAGACTACCCATGAACATCCTATTACTTCTCTCAGTCAACATGATGGTGAAAGTTGTGAATCCTATTACCATGAGAAAGTGACACACTTTTTCCACAGGTCATTACATATATATAGCATAGCATTAGTTGTCACTAATCCCCAATTTTTTCTTTCTTCAATTTGTGACATATCGTACTTAACTTATAAATCAACTTTTTTTTATGTCTTTTGGCATTTCTTATATTTAGAATAATGATGAAATGCAGAAAAAATCTGTTGTTGAAATTCCTCATTCAGAGAAAACCAACATATTTTTCCCACCTAAGAGCATGGTTTTTCTGGTTTTGTATAGGAATGTTTATTATATTTTTGTATTGACAAAATTACCCACCGTCCACAGAAGCTCATTTCCGTGTATTCTCTCACACTTATCACTGCCTCCCTCTCGTTCTGTCTTTGCTAGAATTTGGATCTATGAGCTCTCGTTTCCTCATCGATTTTCTCCTTCTTCTTGGCAAATTAAACTCCTTCATCAAGATATGCTTTCATCTTCAATTTCATTATTAAATCTATGCTTCCAAGTTTGCCGTTGCTTTTCGTCTTCTTGAAAGTTTTATTGGTCTGGAGTTTTTGCTCTCAATTTTGACTTGATACAAGTATAATTATATTTCTAAATATCATTTTTCATTGGGGGTAGGACTCCACAATTCTTTATCTGGCGCCCAAAATCTAATATTTGTGTGCATTGGTTGATCCTTGAAAGGATCTCTATTTTTTAAATCCCTGATGATCTCTACCTTAATTGTAATTTCAACACTAATTCCATTAATGACTGAAATGTGGACTGTCAGTTTTTCTCAGTGACCTTAATTTACTAGTAACAATTCTTATTGCTGCTAATCAGGTCAGTTTTACCAAGCTTGAGCCATACCCAAGAAAAATCTTTTGGTAGTGTGTACTATGACTGTTTGCGGTCACATGCTACATATCCTTGTTGTTTAGTGCTGCTGTATATTTTAAATGGGGAGGCTCTGGTTGAATTCTATCAGGCATTTATTTGCTTATGTTTCTAGGAAAACAGATAGACCATTTCTCTAGTGTTCAAGTAGATATTGTGAGATCTAAAATCCTATAATGATAAGAAATGCTAAAGTTGAATCTGTATGGTTATGAATAAGAAAAAGCAATCATGTAATTGGGGGACTTTGCAACTGAATCTCTTGAATTTGTATATACACGTAAATACCATGATTATCTTCTTCATTCTTCACCACTACGAAGAACTGTTACCCTTTCTTTTTGCTTTCATGGATCGAGAAGATTTACAGGCAAACTGCACTTGTCGATTGTGATACTAAAGCAACTTGCACATCCTCTGTCACTAAGTATTAAAATTTTGACTTGCACCTTTGCTACTTAAACAACAAATAGTAAAGTGTTAAACAGAAGGCTACTACTGATATAATATATTTAATTATGATGCCTAGTTCTCCTACTTTAAAGAGTTTGCCCTTGTCTTTTGTAAGGATCAAGTCACTGGAGCTGCTGCTGAAGGTCATACACAACAGTTGGTGGGAACCATCACTAACCTAGTAACTGTGATTGAAAGTGTTGTGGTAAGCATGAACAAGCTTGCTGCTGTTTTTGGATGTGAAGCAGAACGTGCAGAAAACATTAGAAAGAGAAGAATATCTGTAATTGATGAAATATTGAAGATTGAAGGTTTAAGTGAACATCAAAAACTTAAACTTGGAGAGATAATTTCAGCCGATGACCAAAAGATTGACTATCTTTACTCTCTACCGAAAGAGTACAAAATCGCATACATTATGTCTTTAATTGACACTGCCATGTATTGCAAAGGGTAGTTAACCAAGGGCTTGTTGGGGCTGTTGTGGAAGCTCTTATACCTGCTCCTTACTCTTTAGTTTAGATAGTGTATGGATTGATTATATGAAAGATGAAAGAAAGTTGATTTTATTGTATATATTATGAGTCATTTACAACTTAACTACTTTCCTTGTATTTTTCATAGTACTGTGGGCTTCTTCCACCTTCCCCCCTTAATGATTTGTTAGAATTTGCATAAATATAACACAATAGAACAGATAGAAAATTCCTGTTTCGAAAATGATATTCATTTATGTAAGCCAGAGTGATAAGTAGATAGTGTTCAGAAAGCGTCAAACTGAAACAACATTATTTCTTGTTTAACAACAAAGAAACCCTGTGACAGAATGAATAGAGTTCTCCACCCCTCCCTAAACCAACTGACATGAAGGCTGCATTGAACAAAAGAAAACTCTTGCTGTGGTCCACCGGCTTTCCTATTATTCCATACACTGTGGCTGTTGGGAAAAATAGATCAGAAGCTTGATAAAAGCGGAAGCACTTCAGTATCACTTTTTTTTACTGTGCAAATAAATTATGCACAACAAAATTTAAGCAAAAAAATAAATACAAGAGGCACAAATATTTAACGTGAAAAACCCTCCAATATTGAGGGAAAAATCATGAAACAAGTTTCGAAAAAATATTCTACTATAATAAGGATAATTACAAATATCCTTACAACACACTTTACTCTCTTTCAAGTGATACTAAAATTATAGTGGCACTCAGTGAGACCCTCTAAAGATGACATCCAATATTTTTCGGTGTATACCCACACCCACACTTTATTAAGAATTACTCAGACTCTCTTTTATCTCACACTCTTAGAGAAATATTTTTCTCTCAAAGACTTACCTCTTACACTTGGCTTTAGCGTTATTCTCTTTACTTGAGACTTTCTTTCTTTTCTCTCTTTGCCTCTTACTTCTCTTGCTTGTTCATTTGATGCTTGGTAAAGCCTTCTATTTATAGGCAAATTTTGAGTTACAAAATGAATAGTGAAGTGGTGCAATGTTGAAAAACTGCACCTCCCTTTCATACTGCAGCTAGCCTCCTTCAATGTTGTCTGCTCCTATTTTCTTTTCAATTTTGGCTGCCATTTGTTGTTGACAATGTTGGGTGCCGACATGGGGTGGACTCCAACAGTGGCATCAGGTTATCAAGGCTTATAAGCCTAAATTGTACAAGTCCAACATATATCTTTCGCTGTTGGCTGCCCTGGAGCTGAGATAGCACCCGCCTCGCGTGCACCATTGCACGAAGAGCATCATGTCTCTTGGCTTCATCTTTCTTCATATTGACCGCCTTACCATATCGGTCTGCGGTAGAGCATACAGAGTTGCAGATTTCAGACAGTAAATATTTTGCAACCAGCATGTGTTTTGAGTTCTAATGGAAGCAAGCACCAACACTATGTAGATTTCGAAGGAAAGCAAGCAAATTGGGACTACGCAGAGAAGCAAGGAATATTACATGAAGTCACCGAGTCACCAAGAAGAGTTCCGCAACCAAATAGACCCCATAACGAGGCAACTTTAGCATGATACCCGAGAAACTACATAATTCTTTAACCTGACAATACTTTTTAAACTACTTTGAAAAGAAACTGCAGTTTAGCTTGGTAAATGAAACTAACTACAGATATTGCAGTTACATCATGCAATTTCTCGGGTATCTTTTGATTTTTTTCATTCTCTCAACTGTCTTGCATTAACGCAAACATACAAGCATATCATTGATGCAAATAATGAAGGACAATAATGGATGCTTCTTACGTGAAAAAGACAACTTTTGATTTTTTTGATTGAATACATAGAAAAGCATAAATATATTTACTTTTTTTTACAAGACAAATATATTTACTTTTGCTCACATATATTTAAGAATATAAGCATATTTAGAGTTTATTAAAACGTTTTTAGAATTAAATTAATATTAAAATATTCATATATTATCCTTGTTTTAAATAAAATAATTTTTTGAAATAGAAATAATTTTTATTTTAGAATATAGATATAAATTAGTTTTAATTCAAATTTTTTAGAAACAGTAATGTCAAGAGCACTCTTACCAATGATTTCTGTCGTTGGAAAAACATGTTTATAATTCACGTGATGACAAGACATTAATTATAAGAAAATATAATTTTCAATGAGTCAAGGCTGGGATAATAATAAAAACACTATGTACCAAAAAAAAAGATAACACTGAAAACACTTATACAAGTTTTGGTCAATGGTGTATAATTTTTTAAAATTAATTATATAATAATATATTTAAGTATAAATTTTTCATAAAATTAATTTGTAATAATTTTTTAAATTAATTTTACCTAAAATTAATTTTATTTATAATTAATCTAAATTGACACGTATCTTCTAATTCAAATCTTGCTCTTCCAAGTATCGAGCTTTTTGGGTTTTCTCAGGAAATCAGTGCACATTCATTCAGGAAGGGACCATAAACAGCGAAAATGCTAGCAGCACGTATTGTGGCAAGTGTTGAGACATTAAAAAAAAAATCAGGTGAGAGAAAAAATAAAATATATAAAAAATTATATAATTAAAATGCAGAATTATTTTATATGATTATCATTATTCGAAAACAATAATCTGATCGGTATTTGGAAATGGTGTGAGGTTTGTTAGAATATTTTTTAAATTTTGAATGTAATTGATTAGTTGAATTTTAGTTTTATAAGATAGTTTGAATGCTTAACTTAATTAATTAATATTTAATTTATTAAAACGATCAATAGATTATTTTATTTTTTGCGTTTGAGCTTGATAATAAACATAGGTGATTTTTGAACGAGTTTTTTTTTTTATTTTATAAATATCTATATGTTGGTAACTATTATATATAATCATTAACATAAGTGAAATAAAGAAAAGGACTAAAAAATTTTAATTTTAATGTGTACACTTGTGTGTATAAGATTTGTATTTGTATTTTATTTTTAGGATTATTGTTGTGCTTGATACATCTTTTTTTCTTGAGGATTGTTCAGTAAGAGTTTGTTATCACATTGATTTGTTGCAATAGAATCAGGTAAATATTTTGATCCTAATTTATGATTAATTATATAATTGTATAGATCTAAATTGGTATAGGTCTAACTAAAATTTTGTTATAAGGTTTTGTATTTATATAAAATTAGGCTTTAATTTAACGAATTAAAAATAGATATACTAGTTTAAAAAAATAGATGTTATTTCATATTTTTTTATTAAAATTTAAGAAAAGTAATATGTATTTACAAATTTTATATATAAAAATATATATGTAAATATGTATAAAATTTGTGTCCTTATAATATTATTCAAAATTTAATTTATTATAAATAAACTGACATAAATTATTTCTTTCTTCTATATAAATAAAAATTTAACTTGAGGGCAAATTATTACCCTATCAAATCAAACATTGTTAAAGTAATTATTTTTTTTATACTTAAAAAAAAAAAAGATAATAAAAATAGTTTACCTCTTGACTTTCCCGTTTGACAGTAAATAATTGAGACCTGTTTTAGAAAGGAAAAATAATTGAGGCCAACTAGTTGATGCCATCTTATCCGGAGTTTTGGATAAGACTGTTGTGGCTGAGTGACAGCCGCAAATGATAGTCCAACTTCTATTTGAAGTCACTCTTCGCGTCTTCTGTACATTGCTGTCTTTTTGGTTTTTGCTCTTTCGGCGAAAGGAAAGGGCTAAAAACAAAAACCCCATTGGTATCCGGAAATGATGGGAGCCTTGGTTCATTACCTCTCCCAAATTCCACCTTACTGCTTCTGCTTATCAGTCTACTTCTAAATTTACTGTTGAAGCTTCGCCGAGCTTTTCCTGCGTTACTTGTTCTCTTTTTCATTTTCATATAACCACAGAGGCAAAAGTAAGATCGGTGGAGAAGATTGTGGTGTACATCAGCTGAAAATCATTGAAGAGGCAACTCTCTAAGTCTCAACAAAAATATTCGTCTCTATGTGTTTCTTTTTCTTTCAAATTTTTTTTTTTCCTTTCAGTTTCAAGCTTTAAATTGTCATCCTCTTTTCTCACAGATCGACCTGTCAGTTCATGATCTCACAGAAGTGGACTGGTTCATCGGGTTGGAGTTGGACCAATTTAAATCTGCTCTCCTGGTTAGTCTCACTTCGTCCCTCGATCTCGTATCGGAGTGCTGTTTTCATAATTTTATTATTGAATTATTTTATAGTATAAATTTTAAATTATTAAAATTATTAAATTTTAAAAATTAAATTATGAAAAATAAATCTTTTGTTCTTTTGCAATGGTGAAAACTCGCAGTCGCAACTTTTCTGCTTGTATGCTGCTTAGTTTTTTATCTCTTCAAATTATCTCTAATTATTTTATTTTAAAAATTAGTTCACAAAATATCGTATTAAAGCTTTTTTTGTCAGAAAAACTTATATTCTATTGAAATATTAAATTCATATTAAACATGTAAATCAAAACTTAAATGGAGCATCAACGTAGAATTAAAATATTTTTAATCGCATACCACAAAAATTTTACATTTACCGATAGATCGATTGAGGGACAAAATTCTTTGGTAAAAATATTATCAGTAATTTTTATGTACAAATTTTTTAATTCATCAATAAAATTAATTTTATTCAATGATTTAATTAAATTATCAAGGAATATATTCCTTGGTTTTTTTTTAAAAATAAAAACTTAAAATTAGCTTTTTAATTATTGAGATATATTTCTCAGTATTTTTTTAAAAAATAAGAAAAAAAATTATATTTCTCAGTATTTTTTAAAAATAAAATTAAGAAAATTATCTTTTTGAGTGGCTAATATTTTTATTTTTAAAATAATATTAATTTAATCTTAACAGTAACTAATTCTAACATAAGGTTAAATTATAACCTCGTACAAATCATAATTTAAACCGAAACTAACTAGTTAACCATAGCTTAATTTAAACCTAAAGTATCTAATTTCAATATTAATTAATTTTATCGGCAACGTCAAAATTTAGCTATGATATCTTAAGTTATTTATTTTAACTTTAACACATATTAATTTATCAAATATAATAATAAATGAGAAGTTTTATGTTACCAGCTTCCAAACCAACAAAAAACACAACATATGAAAGAAAATGTGGAACAACTCAATCCAACAATAATTGAAAATAAGGAGAGAAACACAATGTTAAAAGGAGAAGTACCAAAATTAAAAATAGAGAGAAAATCAAACACAAATCAAAGAGACACCAGGAGAGAGAGGGCAGAAAGTCCCTTGCAGGGGCCCAAATTGTCCTAAATTTTGCCGAAGAATGGTTGGAAAGTGGGAAACGCCATTCAATGTGAGAGAGAGAGAGCACAAGAGAGGGCGCAAGCCAAAATGAGGAAGGGAAATGAGTTTTAAAGTTTTAGATGGATCACCAATGGATAGCTTGTAGGCAATCATTAGCAAAATGGTACATTTTAATAAACTAAGAATTACTAACAAATAGATCCATCAGTAATTCCTATAAAATTTTAAAAACATTATTGTAATCTTTGACTAATGTGATTGCATGCACTTATAAAAAATTAACCTTTTAAGAAATTTAAGTAAAATATTTGTCAAAAATATATTCTTTAATAATATTTTTATTTTTAAAATAAAAATTAAAATTATTGAGAGGTATATCTCTCGATTATCTTCTATTAGTAATATTTATTGATGAATAGTCTACTAGTAATACTGGTAGTAAAATTTTTTTGACAATAGATGGGAATATTTTATTCAATTTACTAATAAAAATTTAATCCATCTGTAATTTTTATCTAAAATCATCGATAATTTTTTTTTTTTGAAGGATCACATTATGTCAAAAATTTTCTTTGGTAAACTAAAAATTTTTAGTAGTATACATAAACAATTGCGAGAGTTGAATAGTATCTTTAATGACAAAAGTTTAGTGCTTTTCACATTTAATTCTCATTTGGTTCGTAAGGATGATTATAAAATTTTTAACACTGACAATATTCACACGTTGCAACATACTATCCTAAAAATTTTATGGAGTAAAAGAAGATAATTTTAAAGTCTCAACACTTCACAATTTATTATCAATGCTTTTAATCATTTAGATTTGAAAACTGATCAACTTGAATTATATTACAACTCTGCTTAAATTAATAAAAATAACTAAGATAAGGTTGCCTAATTAGATAGAAAATAAGTTTCTAGCAGATAACATAATAATTAGTATGGAGAGAGAAATAGTTGAAACTTGTGTCATTGATTCAATCATTGAAGTTTTCAAGTTATTGAAAGAGCGAATAACATTACTTTTAGTGAATGTATTTATTTCATTCAGTGTAGTGTTTGATTAATTCTATATTATAAATCATATTTTTAGTTTCTAATATTTTATATATACAGTATACTATCTTTTATGTACCCTTTTCTCACAATTGATATGACATTCATATCAATTGTGAAATAAATTTGTGTAGCGCGCATGAAGCTTAAAATATATTAGAATTATAGATATATATATATTTTTTCATACATATACTTTGTAATAATAAATGTTTTAGAAATTATTATATCATCATAACTTTTATGTATACTAATTAATGAATACTCCTTTAGTTCCCTAAAAATTTCCTCCAAGACGTCATTGCATATAGATCATCAATAATCTAGATTACAAGAAGACGTACAGGATTAAGAGATTGATTAAATTGATTTCATATTAAAAAATTTGCTCTTTTACTAATATACTTATTGCATAGAAAAACTCAAATATCAGAGGTGCACAATATGAGATGAAGAACTTGTGTTTTACTTAACAAACAGAGGAGAGTTGGTTGAGCGTTCAATGGAAAGAGTGAAATAGGGGTAAAGTAAAAAAAAAAAAAGAATTAATAAAGTCTTAGTTTTAAGAAAGTTATAATTAAAAAGAAATAAAAAGCCTTAAAAAAAATTATTTACAAACAAAGGAAGTATATGACGATAAATTGTATATTTTATTTTAGTCTTTTTATTTTTATATCTTTATTCATATATAATTTTTTTTACTAAATTTTAATCATTATATTTATTAAATTTTATCTATTAAATTATATAATTTAATAATTCTTATATTAAATGTAAATATTTTTCTTCCACATCACTGCCAAGAATAACTTTGCTCGTTAAAATCCATGAATACTTTTATAAACTTATTAAACTAAGTCAGATTTTATTTAGTTTTATAAATAAAAAATAAATTTATATTTTTTAAGTAAAATTTAAAATATGCTTAGTCAATCATAAGTCTCATTTTTAAGTCATAATTGATTTGGACTAGTTTTGCCTTTTTTTGCACATCTTTGGAAAATGTGTGCCTAAATTTGCTTGGAATATGTATATTTTATTTTAATCATTTTATTTTTATATCTTTATTTATATATAATTTTGTTATTAAATTTTAACATTATATTTTCTAAAATTTATTAATTAAATTATATAATTTAATAAGTTTTATACTCAATATAAATTTTTTTTCTTACATTACTATTAAGAATAACTTTTCTCATTAAAATTTATCAATAATTGATAAGTAAATATATTAAGTCAGCTTTTAATTGGTTTTATAAATATAAAAGAAATTTATATTTTTTAAATAAAATTTAAAATATTCTACAGTCAATAATCAAAGTTTTATTTTTAAGTCATAATTAATTTGAACTCACTGTTTGCCTTTTTGCACATCTTTGGAAATGTGTGCCAGAATTTACTTGGAATATGACACTTAGTGTAAATATTACATAATATATATAAATATATATAGATATAGCTAAATTGTGGTGTCCGTCAGCTGAAAATCGTTGAAGAGGCAGCTTTCTATCTCTTAACAAAAATATTCGTCTCTACGGATTTCTTTTTCTTTCATTTCTTTTTTCTTTTTCGGTTCAGTTTCAAGCTTTTAAATTGTCTATCCTCTTTTCTCACAGATCAACCTGTCAATTCATGATCTCACGAAAGTGGACTAGTTCATTGGGTTAGAGTTGGAATTATTTAAATCTGCTCTCCTGGTAAGTCAAACTTCACCCTTCGATCTAGTATCGTTGTTTTCATAATTTTATTATTAAATTAGTTTATAATATAAAATTTATATTATTAAATTTATTAAATTTTGAAAATTAAATTATGAAAAGTAAACCTTTTGTTCTTTTACAATGGCAAAAATTTTTTCTGCTTATGCTGATGCTTAGTTTTTTCTCTTCTCAAATCTCTTTTTGTACAATATAAGTTTTCTAAAATTTATGAATCACCGTATATATAAAACAAAGTAAGATAATTGTAATTAACTATATAAATTAAATAATATTATTTTATTTTATTTAAAATTTAATTCTTTAAACATATTATTTAATAAGAGATTTTTAACAATTTTTTAAATATTTTTTAATCTTTTTATATCTCTTTTTATTAAATTAAAATTATTTAATTTATTTTTTTACTAAAATTTTTAATAATCTCTTTTGTAAATATTCAAACTATTTTAATAAATTTTTATCATTTTTAAAATATGTCACATTAATTTTTTTTAAACCTTATCTTTCTTTTTATATTTATCCATCTACGTCAATGTTATCATTTAAATTATTTTTATTTTTTATTCTTATTAATTTTTTAAAGATTAATATTTACTATCATAAAATATAATTGATGTTATAACAATATGATAAAATTTTTCTTTTAATTTGTCATGTATTTTATTATTACATATGATTCTTGAAGTATCCAATTTATTCATTTCAGTTTATTCATTCTAGTTGAATTTTAGATGTAATATTCTCATCAATTTTTTTATCACTAAGTAAAATTAATTTAAGATATTCAAAGTTAGACACTTTTGCTATAATTAGCCTTTCAATTTTTATTTTCAAATCAATGTTTCCTTATCTCTTACTGAATTTACTCTCCAAATGTTCTGACTTATTTTGCTTAAATAGAATTTCTTTGATTTCAAGACTTTCTCATAATGAATTTTCAATTAACATCTTCTTTTTAACTCTTTTATTGGGATCATATTATTCACAAAAAATATGTATTTTGCGACTATATCTTTAAAGCATTTAGTAAGGACATCTAACACTAAACATGAGTAGCAAATTAAAATTAAAATTTAGTGAAATTTAAAATAAATTTAAAATTTAGTTAAATTTTAATGGGAAAGCGTCTGGTAAATTAATTTGAATATAATTTCATTTTTATATAATAAAAAGTATCTTAATAAATGGAAATTTTAATTTAAAGAATATTTTAGTTAAAAAATGTTTCTTGACTTTTCTATGTAATTAATATTAATATTTTTATATAAAACTTAGAATCTCATTAAGAAGAATGATTTGAAATTAGATAAACAAAAATAACAAGTATTTATTCACCTGTCTTATTATTCATAAACATTTATTCTTATATAATTTTTATTTTACAAAATTTAATTATTAAATTTATTAATTATCACATATTAAATTATAAAACTCAACAAATATAATAATCACACCCAATAAACATTAAGTAAAAAAATGAAGTGTGGAAATAGTTATACCTAATAATCTCATGTTTAAAGTATCATTTTATATGTTTTGTCATGAAAGCTGTCTCCCTCTAATTTATATTTGGATTGCCTTTATTAACATTCTATCATTGGCTTTATTATTCATCCTTATCTGTTTCAATTTCTAACTGTTGTCTGTAATTCTTCACATTCTCTTCGCTGACAGACTTACATTGCTTGATATATTATATATTGAATATTAATTCATCTCTGCCGTTCCTAAACATTTTGGTTATGTACAAGGGATGAAAATTCCTTTTGAAAGAATTTTTAATTTTATGATGGATCCCCCTCATTTTTGTTTGAATGACGCGAACACGTCTCCAACGTTGATTTTGTTGTTAAAATGTTATGAAGAGATAGTTATTTTTGTTTTCAAAGATCTTATTAGATAGTCCTCGATAGAATAAATTTCTTAAATTAACTCAAAATTTCTTAATATCATTCAGCCGCTAACTTAATTAACTTATTAAATATTTACACGTGGTAGTTATAGTGTTAAGCTAACAGTAACGATTTTAAGGTGATCTGCTAACATGCCGAGCTATATGGGAATAGGGGAGGGCATGGCTTAGGACGGGCTCATTTTTGCATAACCAAATGAAACTGATGTGCTGATTTTGCAAATTGATTTTGCCCAATCAATTGTAGCGCGGAGATTTTTCGGTTGAAGCAGTTTCGAGTGGGGCTATTTGGGTAGAAAAATGAGGAAAATTTCGGATTCTGGTTCGGGGTTTAATTGGCTAATCAAGCACCAATCATTCACAATGAAATTCAACCAGAAATCACATAATAGCGCTTAAGAAGTTTGGATTGTGGGTCTAGTTCACAATCACACCGCAAAAGCCGCAAGCCATAGAGACAGAAACATACGGGTTGTGGTTTCATACCCCTTCTCTAGGAAGTCTGAACCCAAATATTTGACCCAAGCCCCTGCAACCCGCACAAGCTTCTGCTTGAAGAGGTAGAAGAGCTTTGTAGTTCCCACTGCTTGAATCCGTTTTATCAAACTAGTCTATTCATCACCCTGGGAAAAAAAAAAAAAAGGGAGAAAATTTAGATTATCACAAATTTTATTCTTTCAATGATACATATAATTTTTGAGTAGGTGAAAGAAAATAAAAATAATAATCATTATCATGATTGTAAAACTCATATTTTTTATTGAAGTTATATAATAAAAATTTTCATACAAAAATACGTGCATAAAATGAAAAGTAGTATCATTGACTTTACTGTTTTTTATTTGTTTGTCTTCAATTCGGTGCTATAACATTATAAAAAATTATTAATAAGATAACACTAATTTTAATTTATACTAAGATTAGCATATCATAATATATCTATATTATATAATTTTTTTTATTAATATATCCTTTTCAAAAGTCTTTTGCTTAAAATACTATTTTGTTGTAAATTATATCATGTTAGAATTTAAATAATATTTTTATAAAAAATAAGCTGAAAATTATTGTGCCTGCTCTTATTATAAATGATGTATCCTATTAAAAAATAAATCAAGTTTGGCAAACTTTTTTAAAATTCAATATTTTTTATAAGTATTAAATATAACATTAGTTATCTAAATTAAAAAATATAACAAATATTTTTAAATTTTTTTATTTCCGTCACATGTTATCTGGACTCTCATTCTAATTTTTTAAATGTTTAATATTTATTCATTTTATTAAATACATAATATAACGATAAATAATGTTTCTAAAAATTTTATTGTTTTATTATTAGTTTTTTAGATTCACATA
The DNA here is from genome assembly GCA_037013595.1 of Dicorynia guianensis. Lineage (NCBI taxonomy): Eukaryota > Viridiplantae > Streptophyta > Magnoliopsida > Fabales > Fabaceae > Dicorynia > Dicorynia guianensis. The sequence goes on from JASUAB010000005.1 coordinate 33,449,440, forward strand.
TAGCACATTTGCAGGCATGCGCGCAAACACAATCTACGCAAAAAGTGTTAGCCTAAATTTTTCTGTACAATATTAAGAACTCTTACTAATATTCCTTTTAGATACAAATATCCTGAAATTTTTCAATCTATAAAATAATTATTTTGGAGAGGACAATCCCTAGTTTACTTTGATGCAATGCTAAGTTATCCTTTGTAATTGTATTACATTAAGTTTCTAATATATAAATAATTTTTGTGTGTGTATTCGTATATATGATATTAAACTGCTTACAATTTTCTTTTTGGTAGAATTGCTTACAAGTTTAATTATTTTGCGCGGTATGCCCAATATAATGACTTAAATTAGCCATTTTCCCTGTCCACTTTTACTTATATTTTAAATTCAATAAATTTGTAATTTCCCAAATTTTCTCAACTGGAAATTCAGGCTGCCACAAATATTCGTCTCTTTCTTTCATTTCTTTTTCCTTTTTCCCCTCAGTTTCAAGCTTTTAAATTGTCATCCTCTTTTCTCACAGATTGACCTGTCAATTCATGATCTCACGGAAGTGGACTAGTTCATTGGGTTGGAGTTGGACCCATTTAAAGCTGCTCTCCTGGTTAGTCAAACTTCACCCTTCGATTTAGTATCGAAGTGTTGTTTTCATAATTTTATTATTAAATTATTTTATAATATAAAATTTATATTATTAAATTTATTAAATTTTAAAAATTAAATTATGAAAAATAAACCTTTTGTTCTTTTACTATGGCAAAAAATTTTCTGCTTATGCTGATGCTTAGTTTTTTCTCTTCTCAAATTTCTTTTTGTACAATATAAGTTTTCTAAAATTTCTGATTCACCGTGTGTGTCTATATATATATATATATATATATATAAAATAAAGTAAGATAAGTGAAATAATTTTTTAAATATCTTTTTTATCTTTTTATATTTTTTGTATTAGATTAAAAATTATTTATTTTATTTTTTTAATTAAAATTTTTATAATTTTTTTATACATATTTAAATCATCTTAATTTATTATAATTTTTTTAATATGTGTCATATTAATTCTTTTTAATTTTAAATTTTTTTTATATCTATCTATCTATTTTAATATTATCATTTTAATTATTTTAATATTTTATTTTTATTAATTTTAAAAATTTAATATTTATTATCATAAAATATGAATGACCTCATAATAATATGATAAAAATTTTCTTTTAGCTGATTAAATTGAATTTTAGATGTGATATTTTTATTAATTTTTTTATCACTTAATAAAATTAATGTAAGATATTTAAGATATTAAAAGTTAGACACCTATGCTCTAATGTGTCTTTCAATTTTTAATTTCAAATTACTGTTTGCTCGTCTTTGACGGAATTTACTCTCTAAATGTTTTCACTTATTTTGCTTAAATAGAATTTCTTTCAAGGCTTTCTCATAATTAATTTTCAATTAACATCTTTTCTTTAACTCTTTTATTGGGATCATATTATTCACAAAAAATATGTATTTTGCGACTATATCTTTAAAGCATTTAGTAAAGACATCTAACACTAAACATAAGTAGCAAATTAAAATTAAAATTTAGTGAAATTTAAAATAAATTTAAAATTTAGTTAAATTCTAAGGGGAAAGCGTCTGGTAAATTAATTTGAATATAACTTCATTTTTATATAAATAAAAAGTATCTTAATAAATGAAAATTTTAATTAAAAAATGTTTCTTGATTTTTCTATGTAATTAGTATTAATATTTTTATATAAAACTTAGAATCTCATTAAGAAGAATCATTTAAAAGTAGATCAACAAAAATAACAAGTATTTATTCACCTGTCTTACTATTCATAAACATTTATTCTTATATAATTTTTATTTTACAAAATTTAATTATTAAATTTATTAATTATCACATGTTAAATTATAAAAATCAACAAATATAATAATCACACCCAATAAACATTAAGTTAAAAAAATTAAGTGTAGAAATAGTTATACCGCATAATCCCATGTTTAAAGTATCATTTTTTATGTTTTGTCGTAAAAGTTGTCTCCCAGTAATTTATATTTGGATTGCGTTTATTAACATTCTATTATTGGCTTTATTATTCATCCTTTTCTATTTCAATTCCTATCTGCCGTCTGTCATTCTTCACATTCTCTTCTCTTACAGACTTACATTGCTTGATATATTATATATTGACTATTAATTCATCTGTGCCTTTCCTAGACATTTTGTTACGTACAAGGGATGAAAGTTCCTTTTGAAAGAATTTTTAATTTTATGTAAAAGGGATCCCCCTCATTTTTGTTTGAATGACGCGAACACGTCTCCAACATTGATTTGGTTGTTAAAATATTATGAAGAGATAATAGTTATTTTGGTTTTCTAAGATCTTATTAAATAGTCCTCCATAGAATCAATTTCTTAAATTAACTCAAAATTTCTTAATTTCATTCAGCCGTTAATTAAATTAATAAATATTTGCACGTGGTAGTTATAGTGTTAAGCTAACAGTAACGATTTTAAGGTGATCTGCTAATATGCCGAGCTAGATGTGAATAGGGGAGGGCATGGTTTAGGGCGGGCTCAAGTTTCGAGTGGGTTTATTTGGATAGAAAAATAAGGAAAATTTATGATTCTGGTTCTGGGTTCAATTGGCTAAGCAAGTGCCAATCATTCACAATGAAATTCAAACAGAAATCACATAATAGAGCTTGAGAAGTTTGGATTGTGGTTCTAGTTCACAATCACACCGCAAAAGCCAGAAGTCATAGAGACAGAAACATATGGGTTGTAGTTGCATACCTCTTCGCTAGAAAGTCTGCACCCAAATCTTTGACTCAAACCCTTGCAACCCACACAAGCATCTGCTTGTAGAGGTAGAAGAGCTTTGTCGTTGCCACTACTTGAATCCGTTTCAGTTTTATCAAACTGGTCTATTCATCACCCTGGAAAAAAAGAGAAAATTTAGATTATTACAAATTTTATTCTTTCAATAATACATATAATTTTTGAGTAGCTGAAAGAAAATAAAAAATAATCATTATCATGATGGTAAAATTCATAATTGAGTAGCCTAAATTTTTCTGCAAAATATTGAGAACTCTTACTATGATTCCTTTTTAATGGTCTCAATCTATAGACTCTATTATATGTGAGGAGTTACTTATTAGGATGAAGCTTTTGACATTTCATTTTGAGTGTGGATTTTAGAAGATACAAATATCCTGAAATTTTTTTCAATCTCTAATATAATATTTTCTGAGAGGACACTCCCTAATAGTATTAAATACTATTACTTTTGCTTTCCTTTTTTCCCCACTATAATAAAGTTATAATTCCATAATTTTTTTAATGAAAATTTCTGATTGTTAATTAGCTGTGAATTTGGGAATTTCACTCTGTGACGGTAAATTGCACTCTAATAAAATTCTAATGTTGCTCATGTGCTTTATTTATCCAATTCGTATCTCCGCTGGTGACCATATGTCTTGTTACTCACCATTACTTGATTCAATTCTATTGCCTGTAGCCTATATATGCACCCGATACTTTTTGTATACTTTTCTCCTTAGAATTTCCCCAGACAATTTCTTTAGGATTCAATCAATTTTCATGTTTACGTCTAGCTTATTGAAATGCTATTGAAGGGTATTCTTTCTGTCTATTTTAATTTATCTGTATATGTATAGCTTAAAGTAATAAATACAATTTTTATTAAATATCAATATTTGGCTTTTGTGATGAAGTTTGATACGTAGTTGATTGTAGTTTCGGAGTTTTGATCAAAAACTCTGATGCATTGAATTTAAAGATCAAATCTTCGAACGTTTCAATTGAACTTAAGGTCAAAGGCATCTTTATTACATATATATTTTTAAATTTATTATACAAATATAGAAGGTCTAAATATAATTATAATGCTGTTTTTAATTACAATTTGTTGATCGATTATTTGCGAGATATAATGGTGGTTTTCTTTTGGTTATTACTATCATATTATGCTTAAAAACACGGGAGTTTAATTTACGTAGTTTTAAGGAGAAGATTTTAATTTCTTTGAGTCCCAAAATTTATGGCTGCTTTTTTTTTTTTTTTTTTTCTTTGGAATATTTATGGTTTGCTTTTACTTTTACTGTCAAATTAGGAATCTTTCTATTATTATTATTAGTGAATTTAAATTATCTTATTATTATAAGTCGAAGACCAGATAAATGTTTGCAAGTAACAGATTTCTTGATATCATTTTAGATGGAGGGCATTGCCACCAGTTGTGCAGAAATAATTGGTGAGAAATTGTTGAATTTGACCATAAATCAAGCTCGTTACCTATGTTGTTACAAGTCTATTGTTGATGATTTTGAAAATGAAAAGACAGAGTTCGATGCAAAATTGGAGAGAGTGAAACGTGATGTTGAAGCAGCAAAAAATAACAATGAGGATATTTTGGAAGATGTTGCATTTTGGCTGCAGCAAGGCAGTAACCTCATCAAAGATGATACCAAAACGAAAGAAACGTGGGTCTGTGGACGGTGTCCTGATTGTATTTGGCAATATCATCGAGGCAAGGATCTTGTAAAAAAGACAGCGAAAATTAAAGAACTCAAAGCAATTAGCTTTGGCAAAGTTGGACGCCCTCGTGATCTCCCAGGTGTGATATCACAAGATTTCATCCCATTTCAGAGCAGAGATTCAGCTTGTCAAGAGCTTTTGAAGGCACTTGAAGATGGCAACAACTATATGGTTGGATTGCATGGAATGGGCGGAACAGGAAAAACAACGCTAGTGAAAGAAGTGGGTGAGAAAGTTAAAGAATCAAAGTTGTTTGATAAAGTGGTATTCATTGTTGTTTCCAATAATCTTGACATCAAGAAGATTCAAGATAACATTGCAAGGCTCTTGGGTTTGGAATTTGAGGAAAAAGATGAATTAGAAATTAGAGCAAACAAATTGTGGGTGAGATTAACAAATAGACAAAATATTCTCCTGATTTTAGATGACGTATGGCAAGAGCTGATACTTGAAGATATTGGGATTCCATCTGAGGGCAATCACAAGGGCTGCAAAGTTCTATTAACTTCACGCGAATTAAGCACTTTAAAGAATTGCCAAAAAACAATTAAACTAGAGCTCTTATCCAAAGAGGAGGCTAGGTTTCTATTCAACAAGCACGCGGGCCTAAGGGAAGATCCTTCCAAAGACATCAAAAAGCTAGCATCCCAAATTGCAGATGAATGTAAAAGACTACCTGTTGCAATTGTAACTATTGCAAGTAGTTTGAAAAGGAAGCCACTAGAAGTTTGGGGCGCAGCATTCAAAAGCTTGAAAGAGCTAAAAAAAATTCATAAAGTTGATGAGAAGCAAAAAATTTACAAAACTCTTCAGTTAAGTTACAACAATCTGGAGGATGAAAAGGCTAAGAAACTCTTCTTGTTATGTTCTTTGTTCCCAGAAGATTATGAGATTTCCCAAGAATATTTAACCAAATTTTTAATAGGATTAGCCCAATTTGAAGATGTTGACTCATATGAAACAGCAAGGAATGATGTTTGTTTTGCTAAAACTAAACTCTTGGATGCTTGTTTGTTACTGAAAGGGGAACGAGAAGGATGTTTCAAAATGCATGACTTATTGCGTGATACTGCTCATTGGATTGCACATAATGAGATTCAAGTCATTATGGGACCGCAAATGAATGCAACTGCAAAACAAGGTACAATGAAGTATTTGTATTGCACTGATAGTGGCCTTCTGAAGGAATTGGATTGCACTAAACTTGAGATTCTAATATTATTGGGGAAAGAAGTACCAACAAAAGAATTTTTTGAAGGAATAAAAGATCTCAGAATTTTGACTCTTGATAGTGGTCAAGGGAGGGGGAAAGAAAGCCCAAGTTTGGCCTTGCCGGTATCAAATGAATCTTTAAGAAATCTGCGAAACATTTGCCTTAAAGGTTTCATATTAGGCAATATTTCAATTCTGAGACATCTGCAAGCAGTTCTTGAGACTTTTGAATTGAGTCACTGTTCATTCAATGAATTGCCCAATGATATTGTGGGATTCAAGAAATTAAAATTGTTCAGTCTGACATTCTGTGAAATTAGGAGGAATCCATATGAAGTTATTGGCAGACTTTCACAAATAGAAGAACTATATTTTAAGAGCAATTTCGGGTGGGAAGAAAAGCTTGATAGTGGAGTGGTTGCTAATTTATTTAACAAAGATAGCATTTCTACAAATCAATTGAAGAGGTATCATATACAATTCCCAGGGGGAATGCATTTGTCTGGGTCAGTAATTGGTTCAACATCAAGAGCTATATCTATTGTATACTTTGATGTTTCTCTCTCTAATGGAACAATGAAGGATCTTGTGCAAAGGGCAGAGTTTCTCCACTTGTGGGAAATGCAAGGAAATTGTAAAACTATAATCCCAGATTTCTGCACATCAATTGGAGGAGTCTTGAATGAGTTGACTGAGCTTAATCTTCAGTCTTGTTCTAAAATAGAGTGCATCATCAAAGCTACCAATCCTCTTTCTTCAGGATTCTCCAACTTGGTTAAGCTGGAACTCACATACATGGATGATTTGAAAGAAATATGTCATGGTCCACCTCCTTCTCACATTTTTGAGAAACTTGAAAAAATAACTCTGAGGAAATGCAAGCAATTGCATGGCAAATTATTTGCAGGGAATTGGGACCTTAAAAGACTTCAAGTCTTAATTTGTGAGGATTGTCCCATGTTGACATCTCTCTTCACAGTTTCTACTGCCCGAAGCCTAAAACAGCTGGAAAAACTGAGAGTAGGGAAATGCAACAAACTCCAGTGCATAATTGAATTTGAGGAAGAGAAGGGAAAATGGGAGGAGATAGTTCCAAATGATGATTATGATCAAAAGAGTTATGGCTCAATGTTCCCAAATTTAAAAACTGTTGAAATTTCTGATTGTTCTCAGGAAATAGAATTTATATCCACAGCTTCTTCCAAATCAACAGAGGAAGTGTTGAGGAATTCCTTGCAGAGAGCACCGGACCAGGCAGCTTCATTGGTACTATTCTCTCTCACGCACTTTCTTTATTTCATATGATAGGACGACAAAACAAAAGTTTGGACTTAGGAATTCAATCATCTAATGTGACACTCTCAGCTATTTTAGTGACGTAATTTGTTTTATTTTATTTGAGTTTTATGAAAAACTGGCTATACGAACTAGTTCAGCAAATCTGCTTAGTTTAGTTAGTGTTTTCAAGTACAAATTATCATAACGGTATACCTTTAATAAATTTCTGCAGGTTTTTTAATTTATTAAAAAATTAATTAGACAAGAGAGAACATATAACACAAATTGATAATAGACATAGGGGCATCTTCTATCCTGCAAATTTCCTAATTAATATTAAGTTAAATGGGTATATATATCTTCGGCCTAAAGTAGTCTTAATTAACTTTAATTTGGAAGTAACAATATTAATAAAAAACAAAGAATGGCCGGTGATCAAAGTGAACATTGTTTGTTATGTATGTGGAAACTTGAAACACTCTAATTGATTGCAACTTCAAAGGCAATTATACTATATAAGTAGGTAAAGCTATGTAAACCCAATATGTTGATTTCTTTTACAACATCTATCTTTGTGGTTCAGGAAAGAAGATAATGAATAATGATAAATTCATGAGGATATTAGATCACAAAAATCATTATTGATCTATTACAAGCCAATGTTTTGAAAGACTATTAATTAGTTGTGACATGTATGACTTAGTTTTAAAATTTTGAAGGTCAATCATCTTAGCTTAGCAAAACTAAAAAATCAAAACAAGAATATTGAAAATGAAAATAGTTAATCTTGAAGTAATGTTATTGAAATCCAAATAAAACTTATTTTGCAAACTTCAAACCCGCATATATCACACGTTCAAAACATACTTTTCTCTCTATACTGATGAGAACAGTGATCAAATGGTTTTGTTTGATTTGAGATCACATGTATTTTTGTAGGAATTAGTACAGAGGGCAGAATCTAGAAGCCTTCACCCATGTGATACTATTCAATGTTTTTTAAGACAACCACTCATCCTGCGTAATATCAGAAGCATGACACTTTATCGTTGTGGAAAATTGATGTCATTGTTCACTGTGTCTGTTTCTCAAACAATTTTGCTAGAAGAATTGGAAATTAGAAGATGTGATGGGCTAAAGTGCATAATAGCAGATATGGTAGATGATCATGATGGCCGGAATTGTTTCTCTGTCTTCCCAAAATTGAAAAGCCTGTATCTTTCAAATTGTAGCCAATTGGAATATTTTGTGGGACAATACGACCGTGAAGGTCAGAATCATAACATTCAGATTCAAATTGATCTCCCAGTCCTTGAAACGGTGGGACTCCACAATTTAGAAAATATGATCAGTATGTGTGCACAAAACTATTATGCAACTTGTAGTTCTTTGAAGCGTTTCGAGTTGAGATCGAGTCCTCAGTTTACTAGCAAATCCATCACGGACTTCAAGGTTGGTTCAAATGCAAGACAGGCAGATTGTACAAGTAAAGAGGTACCACGCTTCCCATCTTTTTTCATTCTAAAATTAAATGTTTTCATTTCTAGAAGTTTTATTAAGTTTGTTATGAACTCATATATATATATATATATCAATTAAAAGGCTTCTCATGAAATAATTATTTTCTTATTTTATTTATGAGCTTATTTTGATTTGAGATCACATGTATTTTTGTAGGAATTAGTACAGAGGGCAGAATGTAGAAGCCTTCACCCATGTGATACTATTCAATGTTTTTTAAGACAACCACTCATCCTGCGTAATATCAGAAGCATGATACTTGATGGTTGTGGAAAATTGATGTCATTGTTCACTGTGTCTGTTTCTCAAACAATTTTGCTAGAAGAATTGGAAATTAGAAGATGTGATGGGCTAAAGTGCATAATAGCAGATATGGTAGATGATCATGATGGCCGGAATTGCTTCTTTGTCTTCCCAAAATTGAAAAGCCTGTATCTTTCAAATTGTAGCCAATTGGAATATTTTGTGGGACAATACGACCGTGAAGGTCAGAATCATAACATTCAGATTCAAATTGATCTCCCAGTCCTTGAAATGGTGGGACTCGTCGATTTAGAAAATATGATCAGTATGTGCGCACAAAACTATTATGCAACTTGTGGTTGTTTGAAGCGTTTCGATTTGAGATCGAGTCCTCAGTTTACTATCAAATCCATCACGGACTTCAAGGTTGGTTCAAATGCAAGACAGGCAGATTGTACAAGTAAAGAGGTACCAGGCTTCCCATCTTTTTTCATTCTAAAATTAAATGTTTTCATCTCTAAAAGTTTTATGAAGTCTGTTATGAACTCATATATATATATATCAATTAAAAGGCTTCTCATGAAATAATTATTTTCTTATTTTATTTATGAGCTTATTTTGATTTGAGATCACATGTATTTTTGTAGGAATTAGTACAGAGGGCAGAATGTAGAAGCCTTCACCCATGTGATACTATTCAATGTTTTTTAAGACAACCACTCATCCTGCGTAATATCAGAAGCATGATACTTGATGGTTGTGGAAAATTGATGTCATTGTTCACTGTGTCTGTTTCTCAAACAATTTTGCTAGAAGAATTGGATATTAGAAGCTGTGATGGGCTAAAGTGCATAATAGTAGATATGGTAGATGATCATGATGGCCGGAATTGCTTCTCTGTCTTCCCAAAATTGAAAAGCCTGTATCTTTCAAATTGTAGCCAATTGGAATATTTTGTGGGACAATACGACCATGAAGGTCAGAATCATAACATTCAGATTCAAATTGATCTCCCAGTCCTTGAAACGGTGGGACTCCACGATTTAGAAAATATGATCAATATGTGCGCACAAAACTATTATGCAACTTGTGGTTGTTTGAAGCGTTTCGATTTGAGATCGAGTCCTCAGTTTACTATCAAATCCATCACGGACTTCAAGGTTGGTTCAAATGCAAGACAGGCAGATTGTACAAGTAAAGAGGTACCAGGCTTCCCATCTTTTTTCATTCTAAAATTAAATGTTTTCATCTCTAAAAGTTTTATGAAGTCTGTTATGAACTCATATATATATATATATATCAATTAAAAGGCTTCTCATGAAATAATTATTTTCTTATTTTATTTATGAGCTTATTTTGATTTGAGATCACATGTATTTTTGTAGGAATTAGTACAGAGGGCAAAATGTAGAAGCCTTCACCCATGTGATACGATTCAATGTTTTTTAAGACAACCACTCATCCTGCGTAATATCAGAAGCATGACACTTTATAGTTGTGGAAAATTGATGTCATTGTTCACTGTGTCTGTTTCTCAAACAATTTTGCTAGAAGAATTGGATATTAGAAGCTGTGATGGGCTAAAGTGCATAATAGTAGATATGGTAGATGATCATGATGGCCAGAATTGCTTCTCTGTCTTCCCAAAATTGAAAAGCCTGTATCTTTCAAATTGTAGCCAATTGGAATATTTTGTGGGACAATACGACCGTGAAGGTCAGAATCATAACATTCAGATTCAAATTGATCTCCCAGTCCTTGAAACGGTGGGACTCCACGATTTAGAAAATATGATCAGTATGTGTGCACAAAACTATTATGCAACTTGTAGTTCTTTGAAGCGTTTCGAGTTGAGATCGAGTCCTCAGTTTACTAGCAAATCCATCACGGACTTCAAGGTTGGTTCAAATGCAAGACAGGCAGATTGTACAAGTAAAGAGGTACCGCGCTTCCCATCTTTTTTCATTCTAAAATTAAATGTTTTCATTTCTAGAAGTTTTATGAAGTCTCTTATGAACTCATATCTATATATATATCAATTAAAAGGCTTCTCATGAAATAATTATTTTCTTATTTTATTTATGAGCTTATTTTGATTTGAGATCACATGTATTTTTGTAGGAATTAGTACAGAGGGCAAAATGTAGAAGCCTTCACCCATGTGATACTATTCAATGTTTTTTAAGACAACCACTCATCCTGCGTAATATCAGAAGTATGATACTTAATGGTTGTGGAAAATTGATGTCATTGTTCACTGTGTCTGTTTCTCAAACAATGCTGCTAGAAGAATTGGAAATTAAAAGCTGTGATGGGCTAAAGTGCATAATAGTAGATATGGTAGATGATCATGATGGCCGGAATTGCTTCTCTGTCTTCCCAAAATTGAAAAGCCTGTATCTTTCAAATTGTAGCCAATTGGAATATTTTGTGGGACAATACGACCGTGAAGGTCAGAATCATAACATTCAGATTCAAATTGATCTCCCAGTCCTTGAAACAGTGGGACTCCACGATTTAGAAAATATGATCAGTATGTGCGCACAAAACTATTATGCAACTTGTGGTTGTTTGAAGCATTTCGAGTTGAGATCGAGTCCTCAGTTTACTAGCAAATCCACCACGGACTTGGTGGTTGGTTCAAATGCAGGACAGGCAGATTGCACAAGTAAAGAGGTACCGCGCTTCCCATCTTTTTTCATTCTAAAATTAAATGTTTTCATTTCTAGAAGTTTTATGAAGTCTGTTATGAACTCATATATATATATATATATATATATATCAATTAAAAGGCTTCTCATGAAATAATTATTTTCTTATTTTATTTATGAGCTTATTTTGATTTGAGATCACATGTATTTTTGTAGGAATTAGTAGAGAGGGCAGAATGTAGAAGCCTTCACCCATGTGATACTATTCAATGTTTTTTAAGACAACCACTCATCCTGCGTAATATCAGAAGCATGACACTTTGTAGTTGTGGAAAATTGATGTCATTGTTCACTGTGTCTGTTTCTCAAACAATTTTGCTAGAAGAATTGGAAATTAGAAGCTGTGATGGGCTAAAGTGCATAATAGTAGATATGGTAGATGATCATGATGGCAGGAATTGCTTCTCTGTCTTCCCAAAATTGAAAAGCCTGTATCTTTCAAGTTGTAGCCAATTGGAATATTTTGTGGGACAATACGACCGTGAAGGTCAGAATCATAACATTCAGATTCAAATTGATCTCCTAGTCCTTGAAACGGTGGGACTCCACAATTTAGAAAATATGATCAGTATGTGTGCACAAAACTATTATGCAACTTGTAGTTCTTTGAAGCGTTTCGAGGTGAGATCGAGTCCTCAGTTTACTAGCAAATCCATCACGGACTTGGTGGTTGGTTCAAATGCAGGACAGGCAGATTGCACAAGTAAAGAGGTACCGCGCTTCCCATCTTTTTTCATTCTAAAATTAAATGTTTTCATTTCTAGAAGTTTTATGAAGTCTGTTATGAACTCATATATATATATATATATATATATATATATATCAATTAAAAGGCTTCTCATGAAATAATTATTTTCTTATTTTATTTATGAGCTTATTTTGATTTGAGATCACATGTATTTTTGTAGGAATTAGTACAGAGGGCAGAATGTAGAAGCCTTCACCCATGTGATACTATTCAATGTTTTTTAAGACAATCACTCATCCTGCGTAATATCAGAAGCATGACACTTTGTAGTTGTGGAAAATTGATGTCATTGTTCACTGTGTCTGTTTCTCAAACAATTTTGCTAGAAGAATTGGAAATTAGAAGCTGTGATGGGCTAAAGTGCATAATAGTAGATATGGTAGATGATCATGATGGCAGGAATTGCTTCTCTGTCTTCCCTAAATTGAAAAGCCTGTATCTTTCAAGTTGTAGCCAATTGGAATATTTTGTGGGACAATACGACCGTGAAGGTCAGAATCATAACATTCAGATTCAAATTGATCTCCCAGTCCTTGAAACGGTGGGACTCCACAATTTAGAAAATATGATCAGTATGTGTGCACAAAACTATTATGCAACTTGTAGTTCTTTGAAGCGTTTCGAGTTGAGATCGAGTCCTCAGTTTACTAGCAAATCCATCACGGACTTGGTGGTTGGTTCAAATGCAGGACAGGCAGATTGCACAAGTAAAGAGGTACCGCGCTTCCCATCTTTTTTCATTCTAAAATTAAATGTTTTCATTTCTAGAAGTTTTATGAAGTTGAACTCATATATATATATATATATATATATATATATATTAAAAGGCTTTTCATGAAATAATTATTTTTCTTATTTTATTTATGAGCTTATCCCAAAGGAAATTTAATCAAGTCAAACGGTATATATATAGGAATGCAAATTTTCTAATAGAGAAGTATATGAACAAATAATGTTTGGCTTAACATGGTGTTATCAAACAGAAAGGATTCCCATAAAAAATGTTAGATCGAACTTTGGCTGTCAAACAAAATAAGTTTTAGCCACAAAGTATTAGAGGAGATAAATGAATTACTGGAGCTGATATGACAGCAACAATAAGTTTTAGCACACATGTCTGAACTACGCAACCTCATCAACACTAGCTCACTCTTAATGCCGAAGATTTCAATATTTAAAATAAAATCTGAAAATTAAGTAAATTATATAATGAATTCTTAGTTTAATTAAGAACAAGAATTAATAATGGTTGAAGGAGATGACATTACCTAATTTTATGTAATTAATATCCAAATTTGACTTATACGAAACCAGAATACTAAAATAACAGAAAGATTTTGTACGAGTGATTCCACAATATATAGAATGCAATGACAAGTTGTGTGAGTGGTCCTGCATATATGTGTGTATGATATATGAAGCAACATATAAATTTTTCTTGATGGAATTGGAATGTGTTTCTTCCAACCTTGACTGATTTTATATATGCTTTCTACAGGACTTAACAGTGGTTAAGAATCATTTGACTAATTTAGAAAACCTGGATATAACAGACTCTCCAGTAGAAGGCATTTTCTGTTTGGAAGGATTTCCAGAGACTGAAGTCATGAGTTCTGGGTTAGAATTCTTGAGTTTAGACAATATGCGTGAGAAGAGACATATGTGTACGGGTCCCAAACATATTTTGCACTTCCAAAATCTTCGAACATTACGTATTACAGGGTGTCAGAAGTTGGAAGTCTTGTTCTCTGCCTCTGTCTTGAAAAACCTACCGCAGTTGACGCTTCTATCCATCGAAGACTGCCAACAATTGAAGCGAATTCATGAAGAGGAAAATGACAATGTGTCAAATTCTCTTTCCCCACAAAAAGGGGCAGTTAAGGCAAGCTTCCCAAGGCTAAAGACACTTATTGTCACAGATTGCAACAAGCTGGAATCTCTATTTTGTATCTCTTCATCATCTGATCAGTTCCCAGAATTAATGACACTAATCGTCAGCAAAGCCTCTCAGCTACAAAATGTATTTGAGAGAGACGCGCGGGTGAAAGTTGAGTTCCCAAAACTGAAATATTTAGCGCTTGTGCAACTGCCCAACCTCTCTGATGTCTGTCATGGGATTGAGTTCCACAATGTAATATACCGTTTTGTGAATAATTGTCCCAAACTCTTGCTGAACTCAACTGTTACTGGTCTTCAGGACTTGCAGGACAAGTACGAAGAAAATGAAGGTACCAACTACATTTTAGAAACCTTAGACTTCTAAAGATAGAGTAGGATAGATATAGAACATCTCAAAATATTGAATACAATATTTAAATTCAAAGTTTTTACTCTATTGAGTTGCTTTCTAGCACAATAGCATATTCAATGATTAATATTAACCTCTTATTATATATATTTATATAAAATTAAAATACTATACTCCAAAAGAGGATTTTAATCTAAAATATTTTTATCTTATAAATTATCATACATCATCAATTTTTAAGTGTTGTCAATTATGAAAATTTAAGCTGCACTAAATTACACACCGACCACCTTTCTTTTTCTCAATAAAAAGAATTTATAGAGATTATACAACTCTATATTTGATATTAACTAATTGTCAATTCATGTAAGTTATTATTATTATTATTATTATATTATTATTTAAATTAAAGAAAAATGAAATAAATAGGATACAATTGCATTCTACCTTTTAAATCTGTATTTACATGATTTAATTAGTAGAATTATTAACAATATTTTCAATATAATTGAAAAGTTTCTCATCTTATTAGGGGTTCATTTCAAAATTTTCAGTATGAAGCCACCAGCTCTCATCACTCAAAAGTCTCTAATATACTTAGGAGATGGAATGAAAAAAGTAATTATGTTGTACTTTGGGTTTGTTTGGATTGAACTTTTTTGGATAAAAGCTCAAAAGTGCTTATGGCATGAAGAATGTAATTTTAAAAAGATTATAAATATCAGATTTTAAAGACAGATGAAAATTTTTTTTTTTTTGAACTCTTTTCAAAAAGTATAAATTTTTAACTTTTAAAAAGTGATTTTCTCTCATCAAAGAATCACTTTTTTGTGGGGGAGGAAAAAAAAAATCAATCTAAATTGCTTTTTCTTTCTCAGAAAATAAATTAGCCAACAAGGTAGTCATGCAAAAGTAATTTTAAATAAAAAATTAGGCCAGATGAATAAAAGGGTATATTGACATTATAGGTTTAACTTATGTGTTTTAAATTTATCACTTTAATTTATTTCCTAATTCTTATGATTTTCTATATCAGATGGCGAGGTTGAGGTGTGGTTTAAATTAGAAGATCTCATGCGTGAAAGTCAAGAGCAAGAAACCCCTTGTCTACAGCATGGAGATCAAGGATCTGAAATTTTGAAACCAACCGAAAGGGAAACAACCTCGTTACAGGTCAACAAAAAATATAGCACAACCGAAATTCTCACCCTTTTTTAATAATGTTTATAGAAAATAATCAATCCACAATTTAGTTACAGCAGAATGCATCAAAAAAACTTATTTAGTTCTTTTGTTGTTGGTTATGGTTAGATCATTAAAGCGATAGAGACAGAAGCTACTGAAGAAGTTCCGCCTCCAGAGACACAACTAAAGACAACTTCATCAATAGCTATTTCCTTACAAAATCCAAGTCTACAGGCAACTTCACTCTCCATCAATACTAATATATAAATATGAGAACATTATAGAAGTATGCTGGCAGGCTTTGACCTTCGCTTATTCATCATGTTATGGGAGTAGTGGTAATTAACAAAACAATCATAAGTTTAGTGCTGTGCTTGGAAATGTTAAAGAAGTTCCGAAACTATAGAAAAAGCTATGACCATTTAAGCTTACCATGTATATCTATATATAGATGTATCAGTCTCATTAATTACTTCTCACATTAAGTTATTTCAACCATTTGAGCTTTTGAATACAGCTATTGACTTACAAACCTGTAATTTAAAATTCGAGTAGTAGAACTCAACTTTTATCCCTTCCTCAAGTTCGATTCTCATATTATAACTTTTTCAGTAGTCTCAAAAAATATACACATACATCCATAGAAATGCTTATTTAATTTATTACTTCTAAATTATGACAGAATGAAATGGGGGTCCGCCAAATCAAGACCTGCATCGATAGAGACAGGGATCAAACAAAAGCAATTGTGGGGATTCAAGAATTTGCTCATTCTGAGGGACCAAAGGAGCCAGATTCAGTTCAACTCCCAGAGGCTTCCAAGAATAACCAAGAGATTTCTTGTAAGAAAGAAGGAGTTATTTCCCCTCCCATTTCTTGTCCCGCAGTACAAGGCAATTTTCCCAATAATATCCCTGCTGAAAATCCAATGCAAGAAACCACTTCTCTACATGAAGATCAAGACTCTAAAACACCAACCGAAAGTGAAGCATCTTCTTTACAGGTCAATAAATAGCACAACAGAAATTCTCAACCCTTTTTTAAAAATGCTAATATAAAAAATAATCAATTCACAATAGTTCTTTAGTTATAACATAAATGCATAATGCATTAACCAACTTATTTTGGTTTTTTGCTGTTGCTTAAAATTAGATTGATAAAGCAGTAGAGACAGAAGTTGCTGGAGTAGTTCCTCCTTCAGAGGCACAAGCAAAGGCAACTTCATCAATAGCTATTCTTTTACAAAATCCAAGTCCACATGTAAGTTCTCTCTCCATACCAATATATAGTAACATATATAAGTATGCTAGCAGTATTTCTATAACCTTTGCTTATTCATCTTGTTATGGCAGTGGTAATTGATATTATCCATATATTATTATTATTATTACTAAATAGACTGGCCATGAAGATCTTGTTAATTCTCTGGGTCAACATGATGGTGAAAATTCTAAAATTCTATTAGCATTAGAAATTGAACCACTTTTTCCTCAGGTCATTAATTACTTAGCATAGCAGAAACTGTCACCAATCTCCATTTTTTTTGTTTTCAAATTATGACATTGTAGTTAACCTATAAAACAACTTATTTATGTCTTTCGCCGTTGCTTCCATTTAGGTTTCTGATGAAATGCAAAATATATTTGCTGGAGAAATTCCTCGCTCAAAGGTCCAAACAATGACAACTTCATCAAATATATCACCGGTTACCCCTTTACATATTGCATTCCCAAAGTCAACAATATTCTCATTAATTCTTAATAAATAAATATATATAGTTATGCTAAATGTCTAAGAGTTGCTTATTTTGTTGTTTGAGTGAAGAGAAAACTAGCATTTTTTATTCTATGCAGATGATAGAAAGTATTGCAGAGGATTCTACATTAGAAAAGATTAAGGCAATAACTTTTTCAAACCATTTTAAATCCCAAAATCTCCCCGTAAGTCACACTATTTACTTTTCTAGGAAAAGTAATATGTGCATATATCTAAGAATGGTTTCTTTTTTAATTTAATTTAAGAATTAGTATTGGAAATTGTTTAAACTAATGCCTTTTAATTGCCTAATCATCTTCTTATTATAGGAGTTGGGGAGCATAAAATCAAGGAACGAACAAAGAAAAGAAGACGCACCTGTTGGAACAAGAGCCAATATACATTCTACTGAATCAGAAAAGGTTCCTTAGCCTACAGTTATTAAATTCCTAAAGAATTAGCTTCAAAGCAATTTCAACTTGTATATTTATTTTTGGTGTTGTGCAGAGTCTTCAAGCCAAGTCAGATGTAGCGATGAAAACAACTTCAATTGACTTAGAACTAGTTGTGAGCTCGGCGCTTGTTGGATCAGTTACTTCTCCCTACAAAACATCTCCACAAGTAGGTTCATTGCATTTACTTGTCATTTTTTAACAGTGAGAGGATAGCTAATAATAGTTCGAATCCAATTATGAAGAATCAAGTTGGGGTCAACCAAACCAAGACCTACATTGATAAAGACAATGATCAAACAAAAGCAGCAGTTGAGATTCAAGAATTTGCACCTTCCAAGGGCCCGAACGGGCCCGATACAGTTCAGATCCCTGAGGCTCCCATAGAGGTTGATGTGGCAGGGGAGATATCGTTGAATAAGAAGAAGGAGGAGGAGATTTCAAGGGAACTTGCTGGTAAAACTATGAGGAATAAGGGCCAAGCTTCTACTCAGGCATCACAGCCTACTCCGATGTCTTCCTCTGCTCAGCATGCTTCAGTCTTAGGATCTGTTAATGCCTCAAGAAGAATAGCCAACTCATATATAGCCAACTCTCCTTATAAAAATAAGCTATTGATGCCACATCTTTCAGAATTTTACATGACCTTGGCTAATGTAAGTACCACTTAGCGCTACGTTGCTACTATTTTTTGTGTGAATGTATTATCTTTTAATTCTCATTTGTGTTTGTGTAGGCCGGATTGATGGCTGAAAGTATCTCTAACTCCCACTTTACTGATTCATCTGAGGCTCGTGCTCGCGCTAGGGATATGGAGAGCAAGGTAAATGAACTGGAACTTGAATTGGCGAAGTCTAAAGCTGAGTTAGAGACTAATCGATCCAGCGAAGAGGTTAGGATTGCTAGTGCTGTGAACGAAGCTCGTGAAGGTTGGGTGAAGGTTGATACCCTTGAACTCATGCGAGAAGCTGGTTTTGATGAAGGGGTAGATGTGACCCTAGAAGAATGGGCTAAACGAGACCCAAACTTGAATGTTGATGAAATTCGTGAAGAAATATCTGGCAAGAGAGCTTGACCTTTCCTTTGCCTTTTGCTTATCTTAAATTTAAATAATAATTGGGATTGTAATTGACTTTATCATGATAGCCTTCATTTGGGTGGAACACATTATAAACCTGCTTGTGCTTAACATTTGTCTTTAAAAATATATGTTTCTCTTAAGTTTGCTTAAGAATTTTCTTCTCTTTCTTTGTCAAGTCTATTTTATTTTTCTCCCAAAAAAAAATTTCTAACAAGCACACTAACCTTTTCCAAGTAAAGGGAGGAAAATTTCCTAAATTTTGTTAACTGAGAATATATATAGAGGGTCCCACTATTATTATAAACTGAATTTTTACTAAATATTTTTTGTAAAAGTTTTTAAATATTTGTTTAAAACATTTATATTGTTAATTTTATTAAATTTCTTAGATTATACTTATTGTTAAATTATATTAATATATGATTATTTATATAAATTAAACTTCTATTAAATTATTTATTTAAAAATTAATTTATTAAATTTATTAAGTGTTTATGGAATATGTTACATAACTATGACTAGTTAGGAGACCCGGGTTTCATAGTCCTACCGTAAACCAAGATTGTAACCATTTACAAAATTAAGTTGATTTCTTTTTTTATAAGATTTTCATAAAGTATTTTTATATTTTTAAGATCGTTAATCTTTGTTTGTGTTATTAGATGTATCGCATTTTTAAATATTATTTGAATTTAAGAGAATTTAAATTTAAATTTTTTATTTCTTTTATGTGCAAATACGAGCCAAAAGAAAAAGGCTAAAGAGAAAAGAACGATTAAAGAAAAAGCCAAGAACGAGAAAATATAACCCAAGCATGCCGAACAAAACAAAGACGTCCCCGCACAGGAAGGAGGGGATGCTACGCCAATATGTTTAATATTAGAGACACCGAGCGGAAAGCAATAGCTACTAAGCAAAAGCCTTCCTCCGCTTTCGTTTTGCATTCCCTCAGTCTTCGCGGGTCCTATCATCGCCACGACAATGCAATTTTCTCTCCACCCACAATTCGCTTATCTGGCAAAACTACAAGGAAACTCTCTCTAAGCTCTCTTCCCTTCCTTCTTCTTTCTCTTCCCGGAACAACCATCCTGGCGTAAAAATAATGTCAAAACTTTTCAATTTTTGCTTGTGTTTCTGAGTCTGTATGGTATGCCATCTTCATTATCCTTTTGAAAATTTCATTTTCCCATCTGGGTTTCGGTTCTTTGCTCAATTTCTTTCTCGGTTTATTTTTCTTGTCGGTGTTTCTTGTATATGCCCCTGTATGAATCTGCTGTTGGATCGGTCAAAGCAAGCTCGATTAGATATCCATACTCGCTGAATTTAAAATTCCATTGTTGTTTGCCAGTTGTTTTATTTTTGTCCGCCTCATACATGAATCGTAGTTTGTCTTTTCATTGCTGTCTAATTTTTGAGTTTTTCTTTGCCTTGCCCAGACCACTTATGTATCGATGCAAACATGTGATTATATATTATAGATCACTGTTTCTTTAAGTGTTTGGTATATTGCTGCAACCAACTCAAACATGTCTAGTTTTGTGGGAGTCCTCGTTTCTGATCAAGAGCTTCAGAGCCAATTTACGCAAGTCGAACTTCGAACCCTGAAATCAAAAGTAAGTTTTTTATTTGTTTTCGTCTTTCTTTAATGAATATATCCTTTGTGTGAGTCAAAAATTAAAATGCGTTTCCTTGAAAATGATTTTTTGGGAAAATGGCAATCTTGGGCCGCCTCCTTTCTAGTTTGTATCGGTAAGGACTCATTCAGGACGTGTCACTGTGAGAGATTTGCCACCTGTTTTTAAGAACTTGAAGGATTTTAAGGAATTGTTGGATGAGGATGAGATTCAGACTGTCTTGTGTGAGTCCTATCAGAACATGGATGAAGAAATTGATTTCGAGGCCTTCCTCCGGGTGAGTTCTTCTGAAAAGTTGAGGCTTTAGATTTCTTTTTGCAGATGTTAATGTGTTTATTATGTTTGTAAGGAGAACCTACATCTTTTTTATAAGATATTATTAGAAAAATTGAGCTTGAATAAAATTCTAATATGATGCTCAAATGACCTCCTTCATAAACATGCACCAGACATAGAATTGCACTCTTATGTATGTGTATCCATGTATATGTAGTTTATTTATAAATACATGTGTATAAATTTTATTCATATCGGACTAACCAGCAAAATAAGCCATATTGACTGGCAGGCACATTTAAATTTGCAAGCCCGAGCAATGACAAAAACTGGCGGTTCATCTTCATCCTTTTTGAAAGCAACCACAACAACTGTTCATCATGCTATCAACGAGTCTGAAAAAGCTTCTTATGTTCAACATATTAATGGCTATTTGGTAGAAGATAAATTCATGCAGCAGTTTCTTCCGATTGATCCTGCAACAAATGCTTTGTTTGACCTTGCAAAAGATGGAGTCCTCCTCTGGTAGATATGCAAGACTCAACTCAATAAGCTTATGTGTTTTCTTTTGAATGTTTTAATATTTGTTGCTGATGTTATATGTTTATTTGTTAATTTAATTGCTTTGCTGCAGCAAGCTTATTAATGTTGCTGTTCCTGGGACCATAGATGAGCGAGCTATTAACACAAAACGGGTTCTCAACCCTTGGGAGAGAAATGAGAACCATACCCTTTGCCTCAATTCTGCAAAGGCTATTGGGTGTACAGTGGTTAATATTGGTACACAGGACTTAGTCGAAGCAAGGGTGAGTTCAGCTGTTTGTAACTGTTGAAAGGAATCTTATTCTTCTATCTCCTAGCCCTTCCCTTCTTTTCTCTGTTTGTGGCTTGAATTTTACTCGGTTTGTTTCCCCTCCTGTTTACTTTTATTTGGTTATTTTGTAGCCACATCTGGTACTTGGCCTGATTTCCCAAATAATAAAGGTAGTTTCCCGAAACTTAGTCCTTTTCTTTTAATATTAAGGATTAGGATATTAGGACCATTAAAAGTTCATTTATTCACTGAGAAAACTAGAAGTTTTATAATTATTATGCAATTTCTTGTGTTTGCCTTTCAATATGGTGGCAACATCAGATTCAACTGTTGGCTGATCTCAATCTGAAGAAAACTCCTCAACTTGTGGAATTAGTGGAAGATGACAAGGTCATAGATCTGTTTTATTTTTCCTCTTATTTTTAATCTACACATTTGATGACTTTATTCTTTTACAAATGTCTGAAACTACTTTATTAAATATTGCATGATTCTCATCGTGTCATAAAAACATGGGCAGGATGTGGAGGAGCTTATAGGTTTATCACCTGAGAAGGTTTTATTGAAATGGATGAATTTCCACTTAAAGAAGGCTGGATATGAGAAACAGGTTACAAACTTCTCCTCTGACTTGAAGGTAAGGAAATTTAAGTGACTTACCACTTAGAAGTAGTTACTTTTGGCTGAATCCTGCACCCAGTGACCAAAAAATATTTGGTGGACCAAACTTTGAGCTAATATTTTTAATTTGTTTCTTTTAACCCACAAAGGCCTGCATTTTTGTACGGTTCCTTGAAATGGTCAAGAAATTGGGGACCTAATCAACATGTTCTCTTGGCCTTGCCAACAGTTTTCTAGTTTTCAAGGAAAAAATTCACTGTAGGATCATACACCTCTGCTAATTTCTGAGTCATTGTGTGGCTGTGCACGTGGTGTGATATACATAAGCAGATTAGATATGGTTTAAAGTTTCACACATCTGTTATGTCTGATGATGTCATGTTTTTGCAGGATGGAGAGGCCTATGCTTACTTGCTGAATGCTCTTGCTCCAGAACACTCAGGCCCAGGTGCCATGGCCACAAATGATCCAACAGAAAGAGCAAACATGGTTCTTGAGCAAGCAGAGAAATTAGAGTGCAAGAGATATCTCACTCCTAAGGACATAGTGGAGGGGTCGCCAAACCTTAATCTTGCATTTGTTGCTCAAATATTTCAGCATAGGTATGGTTAGTTTTAGGACCTAGTAGATGTGCCTGTTATCTCATTTTATCTGGTTACTGTAGGATTGTTTTGGGGTGTCTGTTTTCTGCCTTTTCCTTTGTTGCCTAGGGCTGTTTTTTTTTTGGGGGGGGGGGGGGGGTGTTGAGATGGGGCTGATGGCAGTGCTTTTGCATTTGGAAAGTGACATTGTCACATTAATTTTTGTCTGTTATTATTGGTCTTGATTAACTTGTCATGTTCTCTTGTGTCACTAAGTAACTTCACAGATTTGTTATATCACGTAGCTGTTTAACAATTCAGATTGCCAAATTTATGTTTTGTAAATTAAAAATGTTTTGTACTTTTGTAGGAATGGTCTTACAGTTGACAGCAAGAAAATGTCCTTTGCTGAGATGATGACTGATGATGCACAGACATCTCGTGAAGAAAGATGCTTCAGACTGTGGATTAACAGTCTTGGGATTTCTACTTATGTCAATAATGTCTTTGAGGATGTCAGAAATGGGTATGCATGCCATTCTTCTGTTATTTTTCTCTGCTTCATGTCTCTTTTCCCTTTTTTTGCCATATAGTTCCCCTCTTAATTCTTTTTTGTTTTAATTTTTGGTTTACCCCTCTTCCTCTCTGAACTATCATTTGTGAATTTTTATATCCTTTTTGTGCAGATGGGTTCTACTAGAAGTTCTTGATAAGGTTTCGCCAGGAGCTGTCAATTGGAAGCAGGCAACAAAGCCTCCTATAAAGATGCCATTCCGAAAAGTTGAGAACTGCAACCAAGTTGTAAAAATTGGAAAGGACCTAAACTTGTCCTTAGTGAACGTTGCTGGTAATGATATTGTACAAGGGAATAAGAAGCTTATACTAGGTGAGTTTGGATGTTACTTTCTAGCATTATGATTGTGGGCAAGAAAGAAATTATGGTGCATTAGTGTGCATCAGAATGGTTGGGATTGTTATTATTATGATCAGTGCTGCTCATTCAAGCCTTGGAAGTTCATCTCTAAAGTATAACCCGTTTAACCATTTTTTATTTGGTCCCCTACTTACCATGCTGGTGATACTGTGATAGTTCTCATTTTGGGTTTTGGAGGGACCATTGTTTAGGATTGTCTTTCCAGACTTTCTCCCATCTTTATGGCCATTAAACTTTGCATTTAGGCCCTGAATCTTATTTTTTACAGTTACAACTTACAAGGTTCTTACCCTTGTTGGAATTTTCATTTCTTGACCTTGCTTTGTTATTGGGATGCGATGATAGTTTGCTGGATAGAGATTCTCTTTGGATTTTTCGGCTTTTATACTTTGTAAATTCTTCTTTCAATTTTTTATTTGAAATCCAAATGTTTCAAACTTAAAAGTAACCATTATTAGGATGGTTAAGGCTCCCTTTGGGTTGAAAACTTTTGTTTGGATTGATACTCAATAGATTTAATATATATAATATACTAAAGACTCATGCCTCATAAAGCTTTCTTCCCTGGGGTTTGTGCGTATTTTTTCTGAGTGTTCTGAGACAATCTTTTATTACGCTTAGAGGGCTTGGCAGCCTAAAAATAGACCGTTTGGCATTTTTGAGAAGCAGTGAGTTTGTCTGGCTTCTTTAAACCATTTTTATCTATCCATTTCATATGTTTTGGTAGCAGGGGGGAATCAAGGACGGATCCACATTAAGCAATGTGGGGGCTTACTAAATTTTAATGTTAGTTATATTTATCTTACATTATTGTCCCTATTAAGTATGTATAATTACCCCCACTGTCACTGAGAATGAGGCAAAAATTCATTGGAAATTATTGTGTTACTCCCTATTCACTTTATTCCACCACTCCTTTATGTATTCAGTGACACTCTAGTAAAAGTGAATGATGTGGCTCACATGTTTGTGACTAAATATAAGGAATATTCCATATAAAATAGGTGGTCTCTAACACAGTTTTTTTCTTCTGCCCTTTCTTTTTTAAGCATATTGTATATTTCTTAACCCCACTACACAAAATTTCTGGATTTGCCCCTGGGGGGAATGTAAGATCTTTGAGGGTGACAGGGTGTGCAGTTTGTGTAGGGTGGTGGTGTTTATGGATGGAGTAAAATGCCAAAATTTTTAATCAGAGAGCTCTTCATCCTCAGCTTTTATGGAACAAAGTTGTCTTCTGGCCTCTCCATGGGTTTCAGCTCATGGTTTTTCGAGGGATTTCTCTTGTGGATTTGCAGGACTAGAGAACAATTCTATGCTACTTTTTTATTTTCTCTATGGCTGTGTGTGTTTTTTGGTTATTTTAACAGTATTATTTGTCCTCCTTTTTTATATTCTGCTCCTTTCTTTTGATGACTTCTCGTTTTTAAAAATAAATAAATAAATAACTTAGTAGGCGAGGTATTTTCTTGTGATTTATGGGAAACATTGAAAATTCATTTCAAACAGAGGTAGAATGGGATATTTGGCTTCTTATACACTTACATACCCGACTCATGGAAGGAAATTTCCAAACTAGTTAGTGCTTATTACTTGTTTCAATGCAGTTTGGTTCATCTATACTTAAAATTTGGTTCATGTATACTATCATAGATAGGGGATTCTCCAACTCGGTATTGTTATTTTTACAAGAAGTCCAATATTCTATGTTTACTATAATTGAGAAGAGAGGAGAAAATTGTTCTTACCAGCAACTATATAGGCCACCACATGCACTCACTTCCTTCTTTTAAAGACTTTTCTCTTCTTCTAATTTTTTTAACAAATTAAAATTTAAAAGTTAGTTAGTTACTTTCCATTCAATTTAAAATTTAGAGTACTAGAATAATTATGATATAACACGATTTTAGGTAAAAAAAGGATTCAATCAACAAAATACTGCCTAGCTAAAAAGTTGAAGAGAATTGTCTATTTGAGATAAGCTTTTGACTCAAGTCTCATGTCTACAAAAAATCACACCCTTAGTTCTGCACCTTTGGATTAAAGCTAGGTCTATGCAAAGGTCACATCAACACCTTTCTACGTAGACACATATATGATCTGATGGAGGCGCACATAGAAACACAGTTTTGTGTATAGAATTTCCTTTTTTCCTTTAAACTTGAATTCTTATTTTGTTCTTAATGGGCTAAACTTTAATTTTCTTTATTTTTTATTTTTTTTGCATGGGGGGAGGGGAATAGGAGTTGTAAGTATCATGATCTTGTTTAATATGTTGGGAAATTCATTTCCATCTCTTCATCCTTTCACAGCATATTTGTGGCAGCTTATGAGGTTTACTATGCTCCAACTTCTGAAAAACTTGAGAGCACACTCCCAAGGTAAAGAAGGTCATGAGGGTAAAGAGATAACAGATGCTGATATCCTAAACTGGGCAAACAAGAAAGTGAAGAGAGCAGGAAGAACTTCCCAAATGGAGAGTTTTAAGGTAATAAAGCAAAATTAGCAGTTATTAACCTTTA
Organism: Dicorynia guianensis; assembly: GCA_037013595.1. Lineage (NCBI taxonomy): Eukaryota > Viridiplantae > Streptophyta > Magnoliopsida > Fabales > Fabaceae > Dicorynia > Dicorynia guianensis. The sequence continues at coordinate 33,475,826 of JASUAB010000005.1, forward strand.
GCTAAGGTGTTCTATTTTTCTCCCTGGTGCGATTATATATATATATATATATATATATATATATATATATATATATATATATATATAATGCTCCAGTCCTTGTTGTGTGTCTGTATTTTATATATGTGTTCTCTAAAATGCTGCAGCAAAGCTGGTGTAATTTTATACCATCCACTATCTGGCTGGAATTTGGATTTTTATATCATAATTGTTCTATTAAATTGCTACTCTTAAGTTTTTCATTTTTGTTAAATTTCATGAGCCTTAAATATTTACGCTTTTCCTTTTTGTAAGAGAAAAATGACATGCTATCAAATAGTCTTGAAAGTAATTTTAGACTAGAGAAAAGGAATTGAGTGTTCAATGTGTGGTCAATGAGACTTTACATGCTAGCTGAATTGATTCCAATGAATTACAAGCCTAATTTTGACCCGAGAATCTCTGCTGGTCAAATGTATCCTTTTGCTGGACTGACTTACACTGTGGTTACTTTACTGATGGGATTATAGAGTAGTTATAATATTAACTATCATTGATGATACCGCCTTTAGGTTCTATTGCATATAATTTCTTTTCTCCCCTTCAGGATAAAAATCTTTCTAGTGGAATTTTCTTCCTTGAGCTTCTGACTGCTGTGGAGCCGAGGGTGGTCAATTGGAGTCTTGTTACTAAGGGGGAGACTGGTATGTCAATTTTGTCTTTTCGTCAAGAAATTGAGGCTAGCTAGACTTGAGCTTTCACGGCTTTAGTTTTTTAATTGAACATTAAATTGGAGATTACATGCGCATATATTCTTACAAGAAACGACTGAGGTTTCTTATTATTTGGTTATTTGAATTGCAGAGGAAGACAAGAAGATGAATGCAACATATATAATCAGTGTTGCCCGAAAACTTGGGTGTTCCATTTACCTATTACCTGAGGACATAATAGAGGTAAACTCATCAATGTTCTACTTTAGTTTAATTATCACAATGGCAGTGGTGCTATGGATAATTGATTTACATGTTTTTTTTTCTAGTGTATGCTATAGTATTAAAAACATATCAGGTTCCTGAAAAGTAATTTTTCGAACTGTATGTTCAGTAAGTCATTTTTTGGATTTGACATTTTTTAACTCCAAAAAATTGTATTCTAGTTTGCATTGTGGTAAGAAAGTACTTTTTTGGCTTCTGTTTGTAAATTTTGTGTCCACTGCTTGTTGCCCTAATATTTGACTGGTTTGTGTTCATGATCAAAATGGATCGGGATTCTCTAAAGAGTAAAGTGCATAGTGTATTTTAGAAAGTAAAGTGCAAATAAATAATTATTTATGAGAAATTAATGTTGTAGATTAATTCAAGTTTATAAATTATGATATACTTGCTTATATTTTATAACAATCTATAGTATTGATTTTTTCATTAGTGATAATCTATTTCTGATTTACTGCATTTTAGAGGATTTAAATTCGATCAAAATAAGATCTATATTTGACTTTGACAAGAAAAAGACAATTTATTAAATACCATACTGTTGCTTACCTTTGGAGCTCAATCGGACTTTTATCTACATTCCTCGTTGGGTCTGGCTAATGTTGCATTCTACCTATTCCTCATCAGGTCAACCAGAAGATGATACTTATTTTGACCGCCAGCATCATGTACTGGAGCCTACAGGAAGCAGGAGAAAATATCACTTCAGAAACATCATCACCTGTAGCTTTAGTAGATGGTGAGAATGAAACAGATTTGGCTAGTGAAGTATCCAATTTAGCCATTGATGATGCTGCTTTAGAGACTGAGGCAGCGTCTTAAGAGAAAAGCACCTTACAGAGAATAAGAAAAAATACGATCTTTTCTTTTATAGGTTCCAAGAAAAGGTCCCGATCAACCAATTTTCTTACTGCTCTCAGTGCTAGAGAAATAGTTTAATTTTTATGCTCTGGAAAACCAAGATAAAAGAAGGTTCCTGTAAATTTTCCTTCTTTGATTTTGAGTTTTTGGTTCCCAAGTATATTCTTTAATGAATATCACATGCAATTTTTTTCCCAATAATTAGATGGGGATTAGGAAAAGGCATTTTGTTCCATTTTTGTATGATAGCAGAGTATATACTGTCATGCATGCGGACATGGATGAATAACAAGAGATTATCATTGCACTTTAGCATTCTTATGACTTTTGGAGGCAATTTATGCTTCGTCATTTATATAAGGTGATTCCAGATCTTATTTTTGTGAATTTTGATGCTGCCGCTTTTTCTTACTTCTTTAAGGTTGTGAATGTAAATTACACAGAAGTTGAGTTGCATCTTTCTTGGAATACACTTCGTAATTAAGGTTGGATTTGAGAGCCTCTTAATAACATGAAGAGTCTGCTTAAAACTTTACTGGGCAGGAATTGAAAGTGGATTGTTTTGATTAATTTTTGGAATTTAACCATATTAGGTTTGAACAAACTATTTGGATGAAATATTACAAAAACAGAGACATGTAAGTTAAAAAAAAATGGTTTTTTATTTGTATTTTTATATAAATATTAAATAGAGACCTACTTTTATTTATCTTAATTACAATTTGAGTCTACTATGTTTCGCCTAAATGGCATTATTGATTAGGTTTATAAGAGAACATATTCCTATTGGTAGATTACACAAAAATTATGGGTAGTAAAACATGAACAGACTTTTGACAGTGCATAATATTTGAACTGACATCTTGGCATACATTTGTAGTTTATGGCAATTTACTTTTGTTATTATTATTTGATTTTTATTGAAAAACAAATTAAATATATAGAATAAACGTTCTTGCTGGGCTGTCAAATAAATTGAATCAATTCACTAGGTGAGATTTAGTGGTAAGGGTTTTGATTGTATTTGAGAGTTTCATATTCAATCAGTAATGCTGTCATATACCAAACCAAAACAATGTATGAATAAATCAGAAAAGAATAAAGATGCAAGGGGATGCAGATGGGTAATATAAAAAAGGCTTCAAAACTTTTTTGAGGACGGCCTCGTAATAAATCATGCGAAAATCATGAGCAAAGTTATCTGACACGAAGGACAAAAACTTGGTCAGAGATGAATAACTTATATTTATATATAAGTTTAAATGTATAATTATAATATATTAAATGTTTATATAATTTAAACAAAACAAGTTAATTTATCGGCTAAGCTTTTGCATACATAAGTTTGGCCTATTTAAAAAACCAAGCTTATTTTTAAACAGGTTGATTTGAATTATTAAACACGCATGCAGACCAAGGTAAACCTAATACAGGTGAAGTTAGAGGCTTGTCAGACAACGTGGAATGTGCATTGAGTTTGACATAATTGATGAAAATTTTTGTCTATTAATGTTTTTTAGAAATTACTTTTTCTTTACGTGCTTATATTTACATTTTTTATATAACATACAATTTGACATCAATTTCTTATTATGCATTATATCAAGAATATAAATATAAATATGTAACTCTAATATTATTTATTTTTAACCATCACTTGAGAAACATGGTGGAGCTGTACTAATCACTCAAGAAAGCTTCGTAACAAAATTTCATAAGAACTGATATTGTCTTGTACTCCAACATATATGCAAAATATATTTTCCAAATTTTTAGGAGTAAATATCAGTTTTTTGACTTGATTACATACTTATTGTTCATTCAAAGCTTTTATAAGTCTTTATAGACAATTAATATTATTAATGTTGCATGCTAATTTTATAGAAAAAATTCAAACAATTATAAGTATCTAATCAGTATATAATTCAGAATCATACACTGTAAAAATGAACATAAGGTGCATTTTTTTTTTTTTCGGGGTAAGTGGAGCTGCTTGTGATTTATTTTGATGCTGAGAAAGTCATAAAACTCAACTTGGGCACTCAAAGTGCTTCCAAAGCTGCAAAATTTTTTCTTTTGTAATCTTCCACGTAATTGTATTTTAGTTAGAAAAGTACTCCTTGGAAAAGAATACAGAATGTTGATAAGATAAATCATCTTTTCGTTTATTGTCCTCATGGCATCCTTTGATGCTGCATTCCTCTCAATTACAAGCGTCTTCCTTTCCTTCAAAGAATTGTGACAGAAGCTCTTGGAGTCAGTGAAAGATAGCATGCTAACAAATGATATGTCGAAGGTAGCTGCGATTTGCTGTGTTGCCATTGGAATGAGAACATTTAGCAACTAACAATGATCTAATGATTAAATTTCAACGAATGCACACGAACCTTGGGAAGAACTTTCCATTTTTATATCCATTGGTAATTAATTAATTGGAGAATGAGATAATTTAACTATTTTTGACAAAAACTATACTTAGAGTCGCCTCTTATAGAAAATGGACCTTAGACAAGGTGTATTTTATAACCTTGAAAAGAGCTTTGCACTTTCATTAGAATTGATTTTATTGTGCCGTCTAGTTACACATTTAAACTCGGGTGTGAACTTGAGAATATTCTGGTTTCTTGTACGAGTTTTGCTGGTCATACCATTACCACTTTTAAAAGAAAATCTTATCATTTAGTACATATAAGCAAAACTTTTGCACCATGATAAACGCCCGTTGATTGTCAAAAATTAACTCTTCTAAAAATTTTGATTAAATAAAAGTTTAAAAATGATTTTTTATCAATAAATGCATGTGTTTATAAAATCTTATATTAAAATTTAATTTTAATTTAATAAATAAAAATAATAAAGATCAAACTCTTTACCCATTAGTCACAGAGAATTTAATACCATGTCATAAATCAATATTTTTAAATAATTACAAGATTCAGTGAAAACTAGGAATGATTTTATATTTTAACATTGGTGAACAGCAGCTTCAGCCATATCCCCAAAAAAGCAATTTCCAGATTCATAAGATCCAATGCGAATAGAGTTAAACTCACTCAAATGCTACACTGTATCCAGACATGAAAAAAATTGTACTTAAAAAAAATTTTGTATGCAGAGTGTGCTAATAGCATTCCTCTATGACTCTATATCATTCTTTTTGGTACATATATTCCTCTGTAAGGAATTGAAAGTAGACCTCGTCAATGCTTGTTCTTCTTTTCTCATTCCTTTTTGACTAATCCACTCCTTCCAAAAAGGCTAACTTCGTCAAATAAAAAAATCTGCGTACAAACTCTAATTATATAATTTCATGTCTTATATAACAAAAATTTCAGGTCTAATGATGACGCGGACTAGTTACACTTGCACCTCTCCATGAAGGCACCCACATCCGCTGTGTTACTGTGTATATACATTCACACTGTATTGCTTGAAACAGAGAACATACTAACTTAAAGTATCAACAGATGCTCGAGCAACTGAAGTTTCCAAAAACCCAACTTAAGCACTCCGAGCAAAAAAACTAAAAATCCAGCCAAGAACTAACCACTTTGGACACATAAGCTAAACACTTTATTTATCTCTACTGAAAAAGAAAAATGTTCAGAGATCTATAGTTCCTCCTTTGGTTCAGGTATAACGAGTGGAGTCCCCACAGAAAGCGGGGGTTGTGAGGTCATCAATATCATCTGAATCAGCAGTGCCTGATTTTTCTTGCTGAGCAACAATCATAAGCATCTCAAGGCGGCTGTCAAACTGTAATGCACTCTCATCTCTCTCATCAAGCTCAGCAGCTTCAACTTCAAGCCATTTCTCTCGCAAATCATCAAGTAGATTGCCTTGATCAGAGTTTAGAACAGTTCCAGGAACACTTGGAGCAGTTGTGCGAAGAGAGGAGTCTCCAGATGGAGGAGGCAGTGTCAATAGCATTGCTCGGAATTCCTTAGTATCGGCAAATGTTTCAAAATTACAAGCTATGGTGTCTAAACAATATTCCCTCATCTTCAAAACGCCATACCTAGACAAGGATGAATATTCAAAAAAAATATTATATCTACAGCCAAAATGTGATAAATTGAACTTACTGTTTGCCTATCAAATCTAAATAAAAATTCTGTCCTCAGTATGTGACTAAATTAAGAGAATGATAAAGAAATATCATGTGGCAAATTAAGGAATATATGTAACTCAACCATTATTCAAGAACAGCTGGGAGATACTGATGAGATCTGATCCAGGCCATTTACCCATTTACTAATTAACATCTCAGTAGAGGAGGTGCAGTATTTCTAAGTATGAAACCAGTAAAAATAAGTCTTGAAACAAGCATATATTTTAAATAAGCAAACAAGTAACAGTGAAAAAGTGCTCCTTTCTGTCCAACAGGAAGCATAACAAAGAAATCAGAAATATTGTAGCCATAAATATAAGATAAAGAAGGGAACCCATTCAATAAAGTAACATACATGTCTGCCAATATTAACCATTGGCAAAGTTCTGCTGGTGACACCATTTCTAGGTGCGGCAGCAGTACATCAGCTACTGCACGCTTAAGAGGAAACAGTAAGTATCTAGAAGCAGCATCAAACATTTCCTCAGCCTGTTCAAGAGATATAGCAAGTATTAAACTGCAGAAGTAAAATCCAAATCTAAAGAACATAATGACATTTAAAATACCTGATCTGTGTCTATATACTCTAGACCATCAGTATACCTGATCCAACAATAAGAGCAAAATAAGTTGCATCAAAAGCAGACTTGTATCTTAAAATTGATGCACATCACCCAGAAACTTCAACATGGTGAGGGCAGTATTTTCCGGAAAATAGACATGATAAACACACAAATATGGATATGAAAAGAAGCAAACAACAAAAAATGGCCCAACACAAACACAATATGCATACAAACTGAAGTACCAAATGCATATCATGGACGGATGCATATGAATTATCCTCATTTTGAAGATTTTACTCCCTACTTAACCATATATATGTCTCTATTGTTCTCATTTTGCAGTATTTGACTAAGAATAAGGAAAACCCTAAATTACATGATTATAAAGACACACTAATAAGCTAAATGATGTCAGGCTGCTTTGGCACAAAACATAGACCAAAGCAACAAATGCACCAAAATAAGAAGTTTTAAAAAAGTCTTGACCAGCTTCCCTCCAATATTTTCAATTTCAGGATGTTTTAGTCAAGTGAAGACTTACATATACTCAATCATTTTCTCAAAAGCTTCCATGCTCAAATCATTTTCCTCAAGACACGGAAGGGAATCAACAGGTAACTCATCTTTCCCTTCATGGAAGTCCTTTATATGTGACAGTCTTGCCTTAAAGTATTCTCACCTAGATGCTAAAATAACTTGATGGCAGCGGAAATTTTTTCCAGCAACTCTAACACAAACATCTGCCAGATCATCCATAGAATTAGATATCTGCTTTGAACCCAACCCAGACGCCAATTTATCAATTCCATCATCTTGACCACTTTCCTGAGTGGAATTGGAGATGGCAATCCGAAGAATTCGACACAAAGCTGCAGGGAGCCTGTCTTGATCAGGAAGGGATAGGCCCTGCAAAATATACCGTTTCTGAGAATTGTCTACATCTCTCAATGCTTTATACTCCACATATTTCTGATGAATTAGTTCTTTCTTAAGAATTCTCTGTAGTGATTCGCATTTGCATACTTTGCAGATTCTCACAAGATCTTCCATGTCATCTACTGCAATCTCTAATCTGTCAGAGTAAAAGAAGTGCACAAGGCCATAAAGTGCAGGATATGACAACTTCTCCCTGGAGAATCTGACTTCTCTCCGCTCCTTCCAATCAGTTTCAAATTTTTTCTTGAAAAATGGTGACCTTGCACTTAATATGACTCTGTGAGCTTCTAAAGGTCTTCCTTGTATGAAAAAAACCACATCTGGAGGAAACTGGTAGCAACTGGATCCCTGAGTGGATGAAATACCTACTCAATTATAAAATATATTAAGTCTCAAACTATGTATACATAGTACAGAGTTAAGAAAAACAAAGCAGTTGGCATAAATACCCAATTAGTTTAAGCAACCTCAGTAAAACTTCTTCTACACAGTTGCTTCTGCCACATATATCCAAACATCAACAATAATGTGCCTATCTCACAGCTAAAACAGTAAAGAAGAAAGAGAAGAAAGAAAAGGTAGCATGTTATTGCTGCTTCGCCAATCAATGCGAAAACACACTACATTCCTTGCTCTCTCCTCATTCTTCCAAGTTAAAAGTGACCTCACCATGCAAAGACTGTATACAGGAAATTAACACCAGTAATAATCAACCATGTGAAAACACACTGCATTCCTTGCTCTCTCCTCATTCTTCTTAGTTAAAATTGACCTCCCCATGTAAAGACTGTATACAGGGAATTAACGTCAGCAATTATCAACCATGCAGAAACACACTGCATTCCTTGCTCTCTCCTCATTCTTTTAAGTTGAAAGTGACCTCACCATATAAAGACTGTATACAGGAAATTAACACCAACAATAACCAGCCATGCAAAAGACTCTGCCCCTACTTCTCAGCCTAGTTTCCCAACTCATTTCAATTCCCCAACTCACCAACACACCCCTGAATTTATCTATTGAATATATTATGAAGTATGATTTAAACATAATTTCTATATAAATCTGACAAAAGCTGGACCAACAACTAACTAAACAAAATCATATGTGCTAATTGTAACATTCAGAGATGTCTACTTAATTTGTGAATTAAATTTAGTTGTTTGGAAAGTCAGGTCTTTCTATTTCTTAATTTAGTAGAACTTATACACTTGGTAGATTAGAAATCTGGGGTACTACTCTTTGCAAGGCAATATATTATACCTCTTATTTAAAGATGCACAGTCCTTGGCTCTGCGAGTAATATATCAATTTATATAAGCTACTTTCAATCCACCATACAGTTGTCCACAATCACAACAATTTTATCCTTCTCACACTGGAATGTTCAAATTCCTGAATACTATCTATGGCAATTATCAATTTTCTGCGGCTTGATTATCTTCTATCTAGTTAAGGATGTAGAAAGGTTAGAATGGTATAAAATCAAATGCTGACCAGTCCAACACCAAGTGAGAGCCATTTGGAAGTTCACACAATCATGTGCAATATTCTGATACACATCATCTCAATAATTGGAAAAATCTACAAGTTCATTCTAGTTTAAGAGTTTCATTAATGAAAAACTCAACCTCAGTTATGGTCAAGTCTGCGTTTTTCAATTCAAAATCTTGGTATTTCATTATTAAGTAATATTTATTCGGTTCATTTTTCTCTTTCGTCACACTCTCTTTCACTTTATAGATTCTTGCTCTTCATCCTACGTCACCTACTGCTGCCCTCGATCGAACAAAACAGAAAGCTGGCACTAACACCTAACTTAATGAGAGACTAAACCAACTAAACTCTTTCGTTGTAGCTAAAATAACTTAAGCTTATCTGCTCACACAAAAAAATAATTCATTGCCAATTATCAATCAGTACGAACCAAATAGAACACAAAGATTTCGTCCCTAACCAACAAAAGTTTCCAACTTCAAATCAAAACCACTAGAACCATTCAATTGAATATAGGATATAAGAAATTTAAACCTCCCAGCAATATATCTAACAGAAAGTAAACTAACCCGGGGTTTGAAACTGGGGGTCAGCCAGCTCCAAGTAGGCCCTATTAGCTGCACATCCCAAGAAAGTGTCCCTCAACGCCGCCTGCAACGGACCCAACGGTGGTGGTCTCGCCTCGAACGCTTTCAGCAACTTCCTTACCTTCAAATTGAGAGCGGCGTAATGGCAGCGGTCACCGTCAAATGTGTGCTCGGAGCAGATAGCGCCACTCTCAAGCAACATGCGCGCCGCATCGAGGTGACCCACAAGGCAAGCGTAGTACAGAGCAACTGAATCCCACTGGTCCCTGGCATTAACGTTGACTCCAGACTCAAGCAGGTAGCGAAGCCGGTCAGCGTCGCCCGCTCGGGAGGCCTCAAAAACGTCGCCGTTCGGGACCTTCTTGAGAGGGAGGGAGGAGGCGAAATCGGAGGGCTCGAGATCGATGCCATCAAGGTCGGGGTCGATGGTCAAGGGATGGCGCTTTGGCCGCATTGGCTTTTATTATCAGTTTGGATTTGGAAAAGGAATTTAGAGAAAAAAATAAAATTGGAGTGGTTTAAAGGGTTTTGAATTGGGGGCATGGCGTTTGGGATTGAAGAGCTTTGAAATTGCGGAGTTCCGCGGAGGGAGGAGCATCTCCAATTGTTTTTTCCTGTTCTTTTTCCCGTTCCTGTTTTGTTATATACGGCGGCGCGAAATTGAAGAAAGAGGCGGCGGAAGCTTGGAGGGAGATTTGCCTGTTATACTCGGGATTCAACGGTGCAACCATGGCCTTGTTCCTGTTGTTATTATTATTATTTAATTATTAACATTTTTTCTAGACAAAGTTTCAAATCCAGTAGTGCAATAATTAACAATAAAATAGAGAAATAAATATTTCTTAAATGATATCATGCCATAAGTAACCCAATACATAGATATAGGTATATTATTTTATTATTTTAAAAATATATTTTATTTAAAAATAAAATTACTAATTTAATAAATTTCACAAATTAAAATAATTCTAATTTTACTAATAATAATAATAATTTAATAACCACTTATTTTGAAATTATCAATTTTTCATATATATAAACTTCAAATTATCTTTGACTTTCAAAATTTTTAATTTTAACAATTTTTTTATATTTAAATTTATAAATCTCATTTTTATTTCATTATTTTTTCTTAATTCTATCCCCTCTCACACATTCTGATTATTTGGAGAAAATCATCTATCCAAATAAATGACTGGTAATAGACGAGCGAGGAGACATGATAAGTTGGGTTTGAGATGGGATTGGATGCAGTCTCTGGCGCCGGTGGCAGCACGCAGCAGAGGGTGGCTGGGGCAGCACCCAAAGGCTAAGTAGCGGAGAAAGAAAGAGTAGTCGTAAATGAGTTCTGCAAAGCAACTGAAACAGTGTTATTTGTAGAGCAAGAGGATTAATAGGAAATTGCATCGCCATTCCCACCTTGATCGCCTCCCGATATGCAGCTTGGAGGGACAGCAAAATTGGGGGTTTGAGGGACAAGGAGTGGTCAGGGAGTCTTCTTTACCATTCTATTCATATTTTCTTTCTATAGACTTTCCAAACACAACAATTTTTAACCATGTTAACCATTCCCTCCTTTGCCACCAAACTTATCCAAAAGACTCCAACTTGCTCCCCTTAAGCTCTGCTACGCTCCAGCCATAGGAAGATTTAGTTAGGCAAAATAGATTGCCTTTTTGGCAACTGCAACTCACCATCTGCACCTTCCCCCACACTGATATCCTCTTGCTGTGCAGTGGTAAATGTAGCAACTGCCTGGAAAGTCTCTTTGTACGCTGCTTAATTTCCTTTGCAAGTGAACAATGGCGCTCTCAATTCCTTTTGAAAATGTGTGTTTCTGGTTAATTATTGTGTTGTGCTTGATGGTTGAGTCTTGTTTTGCCTTAGAGTTGGTGCCTGCAATGAAGCTAGAGGGGCTAAAATAGCTGATGCAAGTGGTTTGTGAGGGGGTTGTTTCTTTGACTCTAGGATCTCTTGAATTTTTGGACAAATGGACTACCGAACTAGGATATCTTTGCACCCTTTTCCTTTGAGTAGTTACAAACCAGTTCGTCAAATACAACCTAATTTCCTCTACTAGATTGATGACAGGTTTAATTTAAATATAATTTTTTTGATTATTAATAAATTTAAGTTCAGAGTTATTTTTATTAAAAAAAGTTTATTATTTATAATTTTTATTTTAAAAAAATTAATTTTTTTAAAAAATTTGAAAAAAAGTTAGAGTACTAAACACATTCCTAAAGTGCGTATTTTTTTTATTTACAATATCTTTTTTTGAAAAGAATCCACGATATCTATCATTTAAAAAGATGTAAAAAATAAGAAAATTATTATATAATTTTAAAAATAATAAAATATTTTTATTTTTCAAAGATACACTTTAATAAAAAGAGTCAATTAGCTAGTATTTAATATAAATAAAAATTTTGATAAAAACAAAATTAATAAAAAGTAATTCATATTATTTTAATTTTAAAAATAATAAGTAAAAAACTCAAAAATAAAAGTTATTATAAAAAGAATAAAAAAAAAGAGACAGTTGACCTGTTCAAAATCAATTTCCACACAGAAGGTAAACATGAGTTCCACTAATTTTTAAAATATCTTTTACAAATGAATTTAGCATATTTTATTTATATTTTTAATAATTTTTTAAAATTAATTACGAACATATGCAGTGCACTTTTCCATTATCTGAAATTACTATTAAGCCCTTTCTCAAAATGCACAGGGCGTGACTTATGAACTTACGGTACAACACAAAATTTTCCCTCTAAAAGCACTCACAGTCAACATAACCACAGTGCTGGTTTTCATGAATGGAAAACTGAACGTGATCTCCGCTCTGCCTTCTCTTTCTTCCGTAGTTTCTAGGGTTCACAGCATCTGCGTTTTCATTTGAAATAAGTCCTAAATTTGGGAATTCCTTTCCCATCATTTCAAGCTTCTACTGCACCTACGTAAGTTCAATTTTTTTTTTTTTTTTTTTTTTTGCATTAGATTTTGGTTTGGTCTTTCCCGTGAAACGCATGTTGAAAGAAAGGAAGGAAAAGAGAAACCAAGTAAGAATTTTTTTCTTTTTTCTTTTGAAAGTGTAGGTGGTGCAATTGCTTGTCTGTGTTCTGTTTGCTTGCACATTTGCCGAGAAAGTTTCGGAAAAGGAGTGAACAGTTCGAGTTGAAGAAAAAAAAGTTGAAAAATGAGTTAAAAAAAAAAAAAGTGATACCACAAACAAAATGCAGTCTCCGTTCTGTCAGTTTCAAAGGTAGTGAAAACTGAGAAAAGACAAAATGGCGACTTTTTGAGGTGGAGGTCGTGCGAGTATGTAGGGTAGAGGCAGATTGAGAGCCATTTACTTTGGATGGATTTGTTGAACAAACGCTGCTGATAGTACAGGTTGGGACTTGGGAGGGTTGGTTGACTATGGGGCTTTTTCTTGCATGCGAAAAAACAGGAGCTTGCTCAATATATTCAACGTGCTTTAATTTAACGCAGTCTTTGGTATCTTTGCCATTATTTGGTGAAAGAAAGACAAAGGGAGCGAAAATTTTATTGTTATTTTATTGAGGATCAAACAGAGTAATTTTCTTCGTGACTATTGCAATTTCTTTTGTATTGTTTTTCTGAACTGCTGGAGAAGTATATGAAATTATTTTTATTTTTATTTTTTGGTTTTTGGGAGGTGACATTTTGCTCTAGTTATAGTCATATGCGGATTCTTTAGTTTAGTAGTGATAACATCAAATAACTCGAAAGTAAGTTAGCGAAGAAGAATGTTTTACCGTTATTTTTGTGTGTTTGCCCGTCTATCTTTAATTTATTTTCTAGGTTAATTTTCTGTCTTTTCATAGGTGATAAAGGATTGTTCTTTGGGGACTTAAGTAAGCATATCTGTCATTTCTTATGTGCACTAAAGCATGATACTGTTTTGGTGAATTTAACTTCATAATCTCACATTTGTTCAGCATTAGAATCTTACAGCACATTTATAAATTCACATGATCCTTTCTATAATTTTGTGTAATATATAATTTGGTATACTTCTCTACAGTGCATGTACTACAGAATCTGGACAATTTATACTTCTTGATCAGTTAACTTTGCTTACACGATTGAATGTTTCTGTGGAATTATTTTATCCACCTTTAATTTACCGATGTTGCAAAAAGACAAACATGTGATGCCAAACAACACATATGAAATAGGAATAGTGAGACTTAGGAAAACGTTAAGCTAAAAGATGACACAATGGCGTCAGTAGACTTGGGACAATATATAAGGGTAGTTGAATAAATCTCTTTTCCTTTTCCCTTTCCCCTTTTACCTTTTAAGCGTTTTTCTTGCAGGAATCTCCTCTTTCCGCAAATACTACTGGATACAGCTATACTAAAAATATCACTTATACAAGAACATGTCTACTTATATTATTAATTTTTACAGAAGAGTAGAATGTAACTGATTGAATTCTAAATTGTAATGGCAAGTGCTTAGGGAGGTGTTTTCTCATGTTATATTCTATTTAATTACTTCTCATATATGGTGATATATGACTCTAGAGTTATGTCCTTGCAACACAATTGATTATTGACATTTATATATTTCTTGTTATTCAGATTTTTTTCTGGATAACCAATGGCATCATCAGATGAAGAGGGTGAGATTGTCCCGGGGTGTGTTGATAACTACTGTTTAATTAATGACAAGAATGAACCTGTTTCAGTTTCTAGTTTGCCATTACTGTGGAGCATTGAAGAGATCAATTGTGACTTGGAATCTAATGTATATTTGGATGGCACCTCTGATGATGGCCTCCAGAAAGTTCACAAACAAATTATAGCATGGAGATATGAGCTTTCCTATGTGCAGCCTGAGATTTCAGTGCTTTCAAAGGACAAAAAGTGGATTACGCTCCAAAGGCCCCGAAAGTGTTTTGAAAATACAATTAGGGCAGCCTTGGTCACAGTATATTGGCTGCATTTTGTGAAGAGGAATCCAGAGGATTCCATAATATCTGCTTGGAACTACCTACGAAGGGCCTTTTTGTATGGATTAACTATTGTAATTGATTGCTGGATCTTTGATCTCCTGTCTTCTGTCTTAATTTATTAGTGACCTGTCTAACTTGCAGTTCATATGATCTTAAGCCTGCTGAGAATGATATCCTAAATCATGTGTCATTGATCAGAAGGGCTGCTGAAAAGGACAGAGATTTAGCACAATCTAAGGTTATACTCTCAGTATTCTATTGCAGTCCATTAAAGGGAATACAATCATATGATATATTTGTTTTTGATTGCATTGGAAACTGAGGAACAGATAGAAACAATTTCTTTGCTTTTATCTTTCTTTTCTTCTTTTTAGTTTATTGCTGTCTAAGCTGCTTAAGATTTTATGTTTGATTATTGGAACTTGTCGTAGCTGGTAAAATTTCAAGTATCATACAGCTTCTAGCTACGCTGCTGAATATAATTGCAGCAGAATAAAATTTTTAGGTTTTTAATAGATGCATGATATGAGTTTGATGAGACCAACAAAAGTCAAAATCCATGCACCATGAAGTGACAGACTGACTTGTGAATGAGTTGTAGACTGATCAACATAAAATTGTGGTTGCCATCGGCCTTTCCATCTACCAAGTTAGATATCATGACCCTAAACCTCTATTAAAAACTAGCAGTTGTTTAGCTTGACAAAGGTTGTTTGAGGTATATTGCAGTTAGTTTTGTTCTTTTAATTTTACGAAATCTAGTGTTTGGTTGCAAGCTTTAAACCATTCTCAGCATGAAGATGAAAAATTTATATCTCCTACTTCATCTATTTTTTTTTTCCGGTTACTTGCTGGTTGAGCTATAATCATTATGAAGTACTTTACTTCTAAGTTTAGCACGGGCCATATCTCTGAATTGTTTTAAATGTAAGTTTTTTCAGACATTCTTTTTTATTTAAATGAACAGCATCTGCTTACTTTTATTCAAAAGCCATGGTCAAATGAAGTCTTCCACGAGGTCAGTGTTGTCCTATCATTGGATTGCTGTATAAAATCTTTTAAGCTCTTTCTATCTTAAGATTATTGGTTGGTTTCAGCAGAGTGTTCGAACCACAAAGAAATCAAAGTTTATAGTTGATTCAGAGGAGGAAGCAGACGACTTTGATGGTGAAAAAAACAATACAGATGAAGGGCTTAGCATTGGATTTTTATCTTATGATACTGTTTGCGCAATTTGTGATAATGGTGGTGAAATACTTCCGTATGTCCTTATCATTTCTTTTCTGTGAGCATAAAAACTTGTTTCTTTGGTGTTAACATGCTGTATAGTTTAGTAAACAAGTATCTTTAAGCTTTTAACTGACTGTTTATGTTTGTTTTAATGATACAGTTGTGAAGGGAGATGCCTGAGATCTTTCCATGCAACCAAAGATGCTGGTGTAGATTCTTGTTGTGAATCACTTGGCTACACTACTCCTCAAGTTAATGTAAGCACTACTTCTCCTATCTGTGTTATGCCTTGGTTTTCCTTCTGTCTGATTGTTTGCTGATGAAAGCAAATATTGATTTTTCAGGCCATTCCAAACTTTTTCTGTGAAAATTGTAAATATCAGCAGCATCAGTGCTTTGCTTGTGGTGAATTGGGTTCCTCTGATTTGTCTTCTAATGCAGAGGTATTGGATATTACATGTATGCATTAAGCATCTTCTCTTTCTGAACTTGGGGTAAATTTCACATGATATACATTCAAAGATACATTCTGTTTATTATGCCTTTCTTACATGTATTCTTTTTCTGATAGGTTAGCATCCAGTTCAAAATCAGTTGTAACTTGTAATTTTGTGCACAATGGAGTTTTAAAATTGTTTGGGACTCTTGTTCCATTTGAATAGAGATTGTAAGCTAATAGTTTTTCATATAATTTTGCATAATCTCATTCCAACTGATATTTAGAATGATAATGGTTGTAAGTAGGTTTGAATCACTTACTCTGTTGTGAGAATAGATGGATTGTGGTGAATGGAAATAGACACGGATTATGAATATCAAATATTTCATCCCTTCTAGGACTCAGATGCTCAGTCAAACGATCACCCCACAAATCTGATAAAATGATGCATAAATTCAATCTTAATCATGCAATTTTCTCAACTTCATACTTGTATGACACTGCTTATGTCTGTTCTTTTTCCTTTGCAGTCTTTAGTCTCCTTATTGTAGATGTTGGATAAAATTTATTTGTTTTACTTCTCTATAGTATGATACATATTTGAAGATTTTCTAATAGAAAGAAATGCACTTGATTTCTTTCATATAGGTATTCCCTTGTGTTACTGCAAATTGTGGCCATTACTACCATCCTAAATGTGTTGCAAGGCTACTCTCTCCTGATAATGATACTGATCAAACAGAAATGAGAAAGAGAGTTGCTGCTGGGGAAACATTTGTCTGTCCTCTTCATAAATGTTGTTTGTGTGGAAAAGGTGAAGATAAAAATGATCATGACTTGCAGTTTGCAATGTGTAGACGCTGCCCTAAAGCTTACCACAGGAAATGCTTGCCCAGGTTGGTTTTTTGTATATAATTTTATTCCATTTTACTTTTTTTTTACAATTATTAATTAAAAAATCTAATGATCTGCTGTATAATGCCTCTGTGTGGCTGCTTGCATGTGTCTATTATTTTTCTTCAGGGAGATTGCCTTTGAATCTGTTTATGATAAAAACATTCAACAAAGAGCTTGGGAGGGTCTGCTTGACCATCGAATTTTGATATATTGCATGTAAGTTGCTTGTAAGTAGTATTTCTGTAATAGAATTTTTATGAATGTATGTCTGGATTCTATTTGCATGTACCTTATCCTGTATAGTTTCCACATCATTGTTGAACAGGGATCATGAGATAGATATGGAACTTGGGACTCCTGTTAGAAACCATCTGGTGTTTCCTGATGTGGAAGGAAAAAGAAAGTGCACCTATAACACACTATTAGGCAAGAAGAAGATTACTACATTGTCAAGGAAAAGTTTAGAAGATCTTACTGCTAGAAAATCATCAGTAAGGTTGCCAAACCAGGTTATGAGGCCTAGTAGCAACATTCGAGGTGGTGGTTCTACCAAAATTAATGAGAAAAGATGTTCTGGGCAAGATATAAGTTTCTTCACTAGGTTAACTAAGTTAGATGCGTCTAGAAAGTTTTTGAAGGATGAAAACAGGTCTGTATCCTCTAGGTCCTTTCTTACAGCTGAAAATGAGTCGTCTTGGAGAAATGATAACACATCCAGTAGTTTAAGATTACATACAGCTAGGTCTCAGCAGCAAAAACTCACTCATGGAAGAACTGAGAAAACAATCTTGGAGAAGCCTATGGTGAAAAAGTTCAAAACTTCTCCCAATTTTGTTGATGCTGATATGGAAAAACGGTACTTCAATTGGCTTTTCATTCAAAATGTGATTCTGTGTGCTTCTTTATTGAATTAATTATATAAATGAACTTTTTTCAAGTTCAGCCATTGGGGCATTACTGCTTTGAGCTTTATTAATTTGCTATGCAGAATATTGTCTTTGATGAAAGAATCTACATCTGCCTTTAACGAGGCAGAATTTAAGAAGAGCCACCAAGTCTTGGCGACAACTGCATGTTTCTCAGAAACTGTATTTGATAAGAACCTTACTCAAGGAAAAGTTGAGGGATCTGTTAAGGTATATCTTTTTTTAACCTCTAGCATGCATCTTCTGGCACTGATATCATATAGAATCTGAGCATTGTATGTTGAAGTGGCAATCATTCTTCTAGTAATATAATGGCTTTCTTGCAGGCTATTCAAACAGCCTTGAAGAAGTTAGATGAAGGATATAGTCTTGAGGATGCCAGATCCATTTGTGACCATGACATACTCTCTCAAGTTTTTATTTGGCAGGTTGAAGCAAATTATCCCAAATACTTTTTCTTAGTTCTTAAGCATGAGTTTTTATCTGAGTTTACTTTGATGTGTTACAATTATGGCTATTTGGGTTATGTCACAAACAGATTTCCTTCAGTTAAGCAAATTTTATTTTAATTGGCACCTGACTCTTTGTCCTCTTGAATTAGTTTGTACATTACATGGCGGGAGCTTTTTATTTTCATGCGAGAGGACCTGTTATTGTTCCACAGAGAGGGGAAGGGATAGGAGAGGGAGAGTGTACAAATTATTCTTTTGAACAAAAAGAGCAAAGCGAGCATAGAAAATGTTGCATCCAGCTTCTTTTATGTGGCCTTTTGGAATCATTCATTTTCTCTTAGCTTTGCAGGCCTTGATTCTGTTTAGTTGTATTTGTGTTTTCATTTATCATTTGTCATATATACAGTCTTTCTAAACTTCACACAACCATGTTCAATTGTTATGGCCATGGGTTGTAATTTTTCTTCCCTTAACCCCCCTCCTTCTCTTTTAGCCATGTGGTTGTGTATATCCATTTGATCTTCATCCTATTAGGTTGTATATAAGATTTTTGCATATTAGTTTAGATGGTGGGAGAGAATACGATATTTATAAACTCTTTTGATTAAGATATTCATTTGAGTTGCAAAATGTACCTTTCTCAGTATTATTCATTGGCACCTTTTAGCTGCATTCTGGACTTCTATATTCTAGCAAAATTTTGGTTCACACGGGTTCTTTACAAGTTTAAAATTTTATTTAATGGCAAGGAAGTTTAATCTTACCAGTATTTACCCCTTTCTTTTGTGATTTGTAATTATTTTTAGCAAGTATTAGAGACATGAATGACAATGACTGTATACTTCTTGAAAGTTTTGAAGGATTCTTACATAGATGATACTCATTATAATTCACTTACAGAAGAAGCTTAAGGTCTATCTAGCACCTTTTCTTCACGGCATGCGGTATACTTCTTTTGGCCGCCATTTTACTAAAATAGACAAGCTTACTGAGGTAAAATACTTTATGATTTATTTATGGATAAGAATGTTCTTTTATTTTGTCAATGACATTTGATTGTCAATAAGCTGATTTAGTTGTTTATCCATGTTTTTCACTTCAGGTTCATTTGCTTGACATATGCAGTATGCATAAACAGAAAATTTTATGCGCTTTTGTGTGGATATGAGTCAGCCTTATGCTTGACTTGTCTCCTTTTTTTGTACCTTCTTTTCGTTGCTTTTGTACATTTGGCTTACCATGTTTATGTGAAATGATAAGTTAGTGTTACACATAAGCCAAGACTACGTATTAGTTGTTATATTAGAATGATCTGATCCTCCTAAATTAAAGCAACTTGGATGGATTCATTGTATCAAAACAACTCATATCAAAAAATTGGATATGCCTGATTTTACATGAGGCTTTCTCGCAGGGACGATTGATTTTTGGCACTTTCAATGAAGAGTGCAGATACTATTATATGATGAACTTCAGCTTCCCAGTATTTTAGTGTTGGTTTCTTGCATATTAGTAAAGCTATGAGAATTTGAACTTTGTCTTGCAGATTGTTGATAGGCTCCATTGGTATGTGCAAAATGGTGACATGGTATGTTGTCCTTTATGCTTCTCCATTTTGGCTTCACTTACTCGCTACTCTTTTTGTTTTCACTTGTCAGTATGACATTGCCACATTAGTCTCTGCCATTTTGAATGGTGTTGCTATTGGAGCTCACAAGCTTAAAACTTAAAAATTTGGACTTCTTTTTCAGTTTTCCCTCTTGTATGTATCTAGTCATTTTTCACTCTGTCTCCATGTTTAAACTTAGGTTTAGGACTTACAAGTACATTCACCTTGTTACCAACCTTGTTTTCTTGTTAATTTTAGGAAAGTTGTACAAAGTACATGAAGTTTGTACTAGGTTTAAGGTATACATCATTCTGCAAGATAGATTAGATTCACCTCAACAAATGTTGTTCAAGAGGACAAGCCAATACTAGTGGATTATTAAGATTCTTATGATTTTATGTGGACAATTTGGGACTTTTATCCAAGCGCAGAGTGAGGAAGCAGTGTTATATAACTATTACTACAAGGCCATTGGCTTTTGGTGCTTGAACAAGTTGTACTTTAGAGAGGAAACAGTTTGCTAGGTGGGAACTATGAAGCTGTGGCAACTGGAAAGCTGTTACCCTCAGTTCCTTGAGTTCCTGGATAGATTTCGACAATTCCACAAGTATATGCATGCTCTGCTTGGGCCTTGGTGCATAGTTTGTTTTTTTAGTATTTACTTGAGTACTAGAGATTAAGATTTCTTGATTTTTGGTTATATGGATGCCAGAGTTTGTGGAGAGTGCACATTCTGTATTCTTTCTTCCCAGGGGTAATTTCATATCTTGAGGATACATAATTGTTTCTCATATGTATATACATGGAGAGAGAGATCAACAGCACATAATAAAAAACATGTGAAACGTAATCAGAGTTTTGATTTTTGAAAGACACAAACAAAGGTCTGGTTTTAACTTATGGAGCTAGAGTAGAACTGTTTTGCTTCACATCATTTGAGGAAAGCATGATAATCTATAATTTTAAGCGTGCTCATGAGTCTGGTTTGTACTGGCTTCATCAAGTTATTCAGCGTGTTGTATTGACAGTTTTGCTTGATGAGGTCCAATAATGTAGATTTTTTTAATTGAAGCAGAGCTTTTCTACATGCACATGGATCATAGATAATAAACTTAATATAACAGTGAACTGTGTTTTTTAGCAAACAAAATATAGAGAAGGTATATCTAAATGTGCAACCTGACTTTATCATATCAGACTCTTCATCCATCTTACCCTGGCCCCCTGCTTCCCTCCCAAAAGAAAATACAAAATCAAAATAATAGAAAGTGTATGGAAAAGGTATTTTTGCCTCAAATTTTGGGACAGTGTTGCCATTTGGAGTATGGCAGGGTATGCAATAATGTTCTACATTTCCAAACTATATGAGGATGATGACATTGCTTATATTTGGGGAGCAGTACATGCAAGATTTGTGCTTGAAACATGTATGTTATAATGTTAATGAGATTCCTTACAGTTGATAATTTCACTATGATTTCTTGTAAATTTAAAGCTTATTGGAAGAAAAGTTTGAATTCAAAATCTTGTATTGTAATTGTTGAAGTTTTCTATTTGATAAGGAATTATTCTGAAGAAGACAACTTTTTCATATTCTCTACTGGCAATTATATTATGGATTTCACTGTTGTTCTTACTAACTTGTATGTCTCCCTTTCAATTGTTTGGTATCCTTGCAGATTGTAGACTTCTGCTGTGGTTCTAATGACTTTAGTTGTCTGATGAAATCAAAGCTTGAGCAAATGGGGAAGTTCTGCTCATTTAAAAACTATGATCTCTTCCAAGCTAAGGTATGGCTTCTGTTCTATTGGGCTTTACTAGGCTATCCTCTCTTACTATTAGTAGGAGATACTTACTATGTGGTAGAGGACAGTTTGTTCTGACAATATTGACATTTAGCATGTCAATTGAGTAATGAGATTGCAATGCTCCAATGTCTTTGTGAAGTTAGAAAGCTTAGATAGGTGGAGTGGTGGACTGCCTAGGTTTGTGGCTTCTGTGCATATTTTATGGGCTATATTATCATGGACTAAACATTATAGTGTCTTGATCAGTGGTGAAAATTATCCATTTCATACATCATCTTTACTGTGTTGGGAGGGTGAACCACTGAAGACAAACTAATGTAGTAAATCTCTGTTATGGATCTGTTCCATATATATTGATGAGTGTTTCATAATTTTTAAAATGTTATCTTTGGGGTTAAGATTCCAAAATTATTCTTGGATGGTCGTCTTTTAGAAACGTCATGGTTGTTTGAAATGTCAAATGCTCATATTGCCTTGTCCAAGGGGCAGATTTAAGGCTTTCTTTAGTTCAGCTTAGCATTTACTTTTCCTTTAGGCATAAATTGGACAAAGGGTTTGTTTTATTACACTTTCATCCCTGGAAATGTTCTTTGCTGGCAGCATAGGTAATAGGGATCAAAGTCATAGAACAGCCTAAATAAGCCTTTATTTCTTAAATAAACAGCGTTGACTATTTTGTTTGAATACCCAGCATTTTTCTCTCTCGTAGTCACCATTCTAAAATTTCCATCTATTAAATTGGCTCTTGCAGTGAAAGATAACATGTAATTATGAACATTTTTGGGAATACTGAGAGTCTTGAGGCCTACAGTGAATGCTGTGGTATATAATGATATCCTACTGGGTGTTCAATCTTTGATCTTTGAATGGCTGGGTCAAGACATTCCTAGTACTCGATGTCTTGGCAGGCCATAATTACTAAGATATCCCTTTGGTGTCTGTGTTAACCTTTCCATCAACCTGCAAGATGCTTATACCATGCATTTATTCCTACTGTATATATGTTATCTTTACTTCTGCCCTTTTCCCTTGCCACAAACTTGCTCTGAATTGCTAAGGTCTAAGGAGTCTTTTTGGTTGTAGAATGATTTTAATTTTGAAAAGAGAGACTGGATGAGTGTCAATGTTGAAGAATTACCTGATGGTTCTCAGCTGGTAAGAAAAAGTTTTGTTTAAAAGTTTATACGGAATATGGATTACCTTTATGACCTCTGTCTTAGATAGTTGCTCCTCCTTCTCACTGTTGGTACTTTATTGACTAGATTATGGGATTGAATCCTCCTTTTGGGGTCAACGGTTGTCTTGCTAACAGATTCATTACAAAGGCTTTAAAGTTTAAACCAAAGCTCATTATACTTATTGTGCCAAAAGTAACTAAACGGTTAGTATTTCTTGTTACATTTTATATATCATGGTTTCTAAAATGACAACGACAAAATAATGTTATCAAATTTGAGTCTACTTTCCCAGACTTGACAGAAGGAAAGATGGATATGATTTAATTTGGGAGGATGATAATGTGCTTTCAGGAAAGGTATTTTTAGTGAAATTCCATGATTTTAATACCAAGATGATTACAATTAAGGGCATTTAGAGTAAGTTTCTATTGCATTTGTTCCTTCAGTCATTTTATCTACCTGGATCTGTTGACACACATAACAAGCAATTGGAAGACTGGAACTTGAAGCCCCCGCCTCTCTATCTTTGGAGTCGCCCTGACTGGACTGCTAGGCACATGAAAATAGCTCAAAAGCATGGCCACATCAAGGAGCAGTATGCAATGCATGGGAAAGGAAATTCTGTGACAAATTATCTTATGGAGGAGAATCATGATTGTTATCAGAATTACTCTGGCTTGCATCCACCGAATGATTACTTAAGCATATTTGATGGTGTTCCAGAAGATAATGATATCCTTCCTGAGGAAGGTGCAAGTACTCCGGACAAGCTGATGGAGACGGTGTCTCCTGATTGTAAAATAGACAAGGCCGAGACATTGCCTCCTAGAAATAGGGATGATGGGATACCTTACGAAGCAGAGGAAATGTACATTGATATGGAATTATCATCTCCATAGGTTGCCTACACTGTGCTCAAAGGATTATTAAGGGTAAAGACAATTTCATGAAAGTTGATTTTCTAGTGGAAGTGAATATTAAGTATATATTCTGTGTAGACAAGTATCAACTATCATCTTTTAGTGCTAATACATATATGTAATTACATTACCTACCTTAAATGCACATAACTCCCCTCAACTTTTACTTGTGCATTTAGCCTCCCTATAATATAAAAGGTAGCATGATACCTCTTTAGACTTTTGCTAGCATGTAAGTTCAGTCCTTCTGTTACTCCTACTGTTCGTTTGTTAAATCACATGTCTAATTGGAATCTCAAAATTTATTCACTTGCACACTGATTTCCTCAACCTAAATACCCAACTTCAACAAATGGCATTAGTGATACGGCAACTCCAAAAACACTGTTCATTTGCTGAATAATGAGGCATAAAATCTTACAAAGAAAAAAAAATGACTAAATCAGGCAACTAAAAAGCAATTTATATAATTATGATTGACGGTAAGGTGATAGCACTTTTTAGCATATTTTATAAAAGAAGTCCTCAAAAGATTATAGACATAGATAATAACAGATTCCATCAAAATTTAGCTATATGTATTAAGAAGGTAGTCAGCAACAAATGGATCCAACACATAAAGCCTATAATAGAAAAACTTAAGATTTTCTAAATCAGATGAGACAATAGAAATCTCATCTTGCATCGAAGACATCCTTGCCTCAAGCATTTGAATAAAGCTTCATTTAAGAAAAATTAGCCCTTAAGCTCCTGTTCAACAAGTTCTTTGCAACACTTGGCATCTCTGCTCTCCGCAGATTTGAGATCCTCAATTTGTTTCTTCAGATCAACTACTCTTCACTCTACTTCAAACCTGAAATGCTATCAACCTCTTCTACTTTCCTTCTCATAAATCCAACGTTCTCTGTAAGCAAAGTGTAGGTTTTTAACCTCCCATAGTTTGATCATATACTCTATGCATTGGCTCACTGTTTATCTGCATAATAAAGGAAATGCCCCAAAGATGAGGGGACCATCTTAGAAGTCTAATGCTAAGGTATCTCTCCAATTTGCTCCTTGTCTTTTTGGTTTACGTGTATTCTCTCTACTCTATTTCGGTTCTCTTTTCTCTTTGTTCATGCACCAAAAGTTGAAAACAGCTCTTGGTCACTCTAAAGCAAGCCATTGTTTAATACCAGATTTGAGTTGTAGTTCTTATCAAATACATTTGCTGTCGTTAGGTGCAAATTGGTCAGAGTGGTCCTTGTTCCATTTTGAGGGTATATCTCTTGTAATGCTGCTAAATAATTTGTGTTGATTGTCGAGAGTTGGGTCAGGATTGCATCTGCTGCAATAGTGAGGCTACCATCGCAAGAGATGATGCTTAGCTATGCATACCCAACCTCAATTCCTACCGGTCATGGGAGAGTGCCACACTAATTTCTCATTCTCATTTAAGGAGAAAAGAAATTTAGTAACCAACATTTATCATAGAAAAGAAATTTGAATAGCCAAATTCGAATATAATTATTAGTTCTTGTTCTTTCTTCTAATTAAGTAAAAAATGTTACAATCCTTAATCTCTTTTTTTGTTAGAAAGGAATATGCATTTACTGGTATTTTTCTCATATATAAAGATATGAGTTTTTGCATTAATTAGGTTCAATAATTTACTTAATAAAATTTATTAAATTTAATAATTAAAATTTCATTAAAATAATAATTATGTGACCTTGAAATGTTGTAAATTCTCTTAATTCTAAACCTCCCTTAAAAAAAATGCAAAAATAGAAGACTGTTTACTAATAATCTTATAAAGTATGGGTTTAATAACCTGAAAATATTAATAGTACACAAATTTTATGTAATACCAACTTATGTTTTTAAATAAAAAAAAGTGTAAAATGGTGAATTTTATACTTTTTCATTTTAGAGTGTAGCCAAAAAGTATACTTAATTCGCATGAAAATATCGCTATTCTTTAACATTCTTGTAGGGTTATCTTAGTAAAGGTTTATCAGCTCCAATCATTACCAAAAAAGGGAATAATTTTAGGCTTATATTTTTGTACTTATATATTTTAGATAAATATTTATAAAATATTAATATTAAATGGTACAAAATTTTAAATTGTATAAAATATTAGTGTCAAATAATAATTTATAAAAAATATATAAATATAAATATATATTTCTAATCTTACTTATAAAAAAGTCTATCAACTCTTTCAGGAAGATTGTACCGGCAAATAATTAGAAAAAGGTTGCTCTCATATTTTGTAGAGAATTAACATGATAAAAATGGGTTTAAATGATTTTATAGGTAGATTTTATAATTTAATTTATTAAATTTAATACATTAATATTTTAAATTTTATAAATAAATATTTAATAAAATTTAATTTATAAAAATATCATGATAAAAATTATTACAAGTTTAATTAATTGCCATTTTGGGAGAAAATCAGCTACCCGATTGGCTTCCCGATATATGTGCTGAGGCTGCACTCTCTCCAAGGCCATCAGTAAGTCCCTGCAATCCAATACAAGAGCACAGAGGTCAAGATTTGGCTCTTGTTTATCAGAACTCGGCATCTGTGCTTCTGAGAGGCATCCCTTTCCGGTGTAAAGTTTTGCTGAACAGCAAGCCGTAGTCCATCCCTTATCCCTCAAAATTCAGAAGCAATTCTTACTGTGCATGCTAATTTTCTCTGACATCCCATAACCCAGTTACCAAGCTGGTCCAAAGTACCAAGGGGATATGAAATGCTATATGCACTTGTTTATTAGATATAAACAATACACAAAAAAAGATATGTTAATATTAAAATATTTTTAGTGTTTTAAGTGACTAATATGTTAACGGTTGAAGTAAAGTTCACAGTCATTCTTATATACACAACATGTCTCACTCTTAACATTATGATACACCAGAATCTGGTCCTTACCACTATAGTTCAAAGTAAGCGTTCGTTTGGTATAATATTGAATAAAATTAATTTTGATAAGATTAAGTTCAAAATTTGATTATTTTAGAATTGTTTACTATCAGAATCAACTGTGTTAAAAAATTTCATATAATTCGTTGTTTTATTTCATATAATTCATTCTGCTAATGTGTGCTTAGTAGAGATTAAAAAATGAACAAAACAAAGGAGACATAAGTTGAAACACCCTTCTTGTCCTCACACAATTTCATACACATACTATATACATGATAATCTGTTCTTTTTTTCTTTTTTCTTTAAATCCTTGTCAACAAACGCGTGCTCATCATGATATATAAGCAGAACTAGCAGGGCTGTGAAATACCACATCGCCCTGATGTGATTTGCACCATAAATTAGTAGTATATATGATGTATCCATAGTAAATTTACAGTTATCATCTACAACCATCCCAAAAAAGGGCACATGGACTTCACTCATTTTGGAGGAATTGAGAGGCCTAAAATCAACATTCTGCTCCAGAGGCAGCAGACCCTACTATGACAGTTTTGACATTTCAGATTAAAGACAATTGCTATTTGTCATTGTCACCCATTTTTAAGGGAATTAAGCCGTCTCAACCTCTCATCTAGTTCCTTCAATACTTCAGGTTCCTGTTTCTTCCTTTGCTTTGATATGGTGGTAGTTGTCATGGAACCTATCTTATCAAATGCCACCTGCAAGTACAAGAACAATGAAGAATACTTTTGAAGAGCTTCAGAATAAGAAACAAGCACATGCTTCGCTGAAAGTAAGAAGCAGAGTAGAGGCAACGGTAAAAGTCCACATATGACAAGAAATGGCTCACGTGAAACTAATACATTATCCTCCATTTTGTATTCTTTAAAAAGGCTAAAGAACATTTATAGTAACTTCAAAAGTTCAGCAGCTCCATTTAAACAACTGAGAATAGGGCTTTACTGACAGTAGTAAAGGTAATATTTGTCCATTCCTCAAAATTCATATTTTCTCCACATATGCAAAAATCTAAGGTACAGTTGCAACTAAATCTTGAAGTATTTGAGGTGCGAAATTCCAATGACAAATACTGTCCACCACATTCAGTGAAATACTTGTTGACTTCTTGTTAATATAGTCTCTTATT
The DNA here is from genome assembly GCA_037013595.1 of Dicorynia guianensis. Classification (NCBI taxonomy): domain Eukaryota; kingdom Viridiplantae; phylum Streptophyta; class Magnoliopsida; order Fabales; family Fabaceae; genus Dicorynia; species Dicorynia guianensis. The sequence continues at coordinate 33,503,877 of JASUAB010000005.1, forward strand.
ATAATGTCAATAAGCAATGAAACTAACATCAATGGATGATAATGAGGCAGTCATCATATGCTCTCTTAAAAAATGCTTTTGTGAATCTAATTTTAGACTAATTGGGTACTGCAAAAAATGTCATCAGTACAATAAGAAAAAACCGGTAAATTGGATGGGAAACTATAGAGAGGAAGTAGTGAAAAGAATTGTCTTACTGTCAGTAAATCATCAGGATCAAATAGGTGATGGGTGGTCTTCTGCAGAATATTGATTACCTCACCAACATGATGGGTAAGAAGCAACTCATCTTCCTTCATCTGCAATTGGAGGTTACAACTGTTAAAAATCCCATATGTCACTCACAGCACACTCCGATATATGCTTGTGTGTCAGAATCAACAACCAACAAGAATGTGAAAAACAAAAAGGCTACACTATGGTACCTTAAAGATTGCCAAAGCTACATTAAATATAACCTTCGCCCCCTCATAGAAAAGGACATCCCACACTCGCAGTGTTGTCTAATTAAAAAGTCCCAAGGAAGAAGTATCAATAAGGGAAACACTTGAAGAATTCAATTCATGATTTATTGCAGTAACATTCTAACCTCTGAAGGCAGGCTCTTCGAGAAGAGGCAAAGGAACCACTCAGTGGCAACAAGGGAGACATCAAATTCCAAAGCATCCAAATGAGTGGCAATCCTGCACTTTCCAATCCCCATTATTCAGAAGACACTAAGAAGCAAACAAATGGCAGACAGTCGAGTCATCAAATGAACATACCTTGGGCACTTCTTAAAAAGTAAATCTTTAAAAACTCTTTGTTCAACATGGCACCCCGATAAGTTATTTGTGTAGCAGTCATTGACCAAAACATTTTCCAACAGGACAGCTAGCATCCAAAATGCATCTTCTTCTGTCTTCATGACAAGCAACAATAATGCTGCAACATAGTTTAAACCCTGGACCAATAATAATCGAGAGTCAAAAACTAAGACACAATGATCTCTAGTATGAATTTAACTTTTTGAATTTTGATCTTCCTACAACCACTTTCCACAATCAGCCCGAGAACCGTTGATTTCTATGGATCCTACGTTTGTGAAATCTAATAAATTTAATAGTTTAGATTCTATATTATGAGGATTAAGTGGGAATCAAATTGTGTAAATGGCAAAACTCTTAACTTTTCTATCAAAGAAAATCCAGCATTATTAATTACTAATGGTAATTCTTCATCAAAGATCATTGACATTAAAGGAACTGTATGGTGCTCAATTCTCCAACCTGAAAAAATTTTAAATGGAGGATATAGTAGATAAGAAATTTGATATAAGCAAAATTTGGACACATCAGCTGTTCTATCACTGATATTATTAGTTTAATCAACGATGATAGAACCACGAATGAATACATCTTTTAGTGAAACGATGTGGTTAATCAATGATGAGTGTTAATACATTAGAGATGAAATAGAATAAGAAATGGGATCTTTCTAATATAGGAAAAATTTTAAAACAACCACAAGAGGCGGAAAAGAAATTACTGAATGAGAGAAGACATTAAAACATATTCTGAAATTCTCCAAAAATACCTTAAGTGACATTCAGTTGTATCAAATATGAACTTAACCAAACATTGTTGTCTTTCATAGTTCATACTACAGAACATAGTAACAGAAACAATATTTCAGTTATGAAAAAGTAAGAACAAGGAAGCAAACCCACCTGACAATAACCAACATCAGAATCACGAAAAGAATAGCCAACAAGGACACGCCTAAGAGCAGCATGCCCCTCTGGAGTGTCCAACCATGGGTGACCAGGGAAGGTTCGTGGTAGGTCCTGTATGTAAGTACAAATAATCATTATTATACAAAAATATTAATAAAGATACAAGTACAATTCATTTCAAGCAAATGACATCAACAAGCTATAATCACTTCAGCAGCAAATTGCATCCAGACTCTCTTGAACACGTAATGCCATCCACATGAACAAAGACTAACAAACTCTGTAATGTCAATAATATATAAATAAACAACTTACATATCATATGGATCTTTCTTAACTCTAACTAATGATTGAAAAACAATAAAATTGCTCACTGAGGAAAAAACAAATTGAATATTAGTGCGACTGCGATCCCATCATAACCAGTTGATCCATCATAAAGTCTGGCAAAGTGATTATTTCAGTAAACTGAATGCAATATTCGCCCAGATTAATCTTCAATAATAATACTGCTAAAGAAAAGTAGAATGAAGAGATAGTCAATTTTGCAGACAGATAGGTCCATCAAAATTTTGAGCAGGTTGGGTCTGTAAAGTCTTTAACAAGACAGGTATAAATCTAAATTAAGGCAATGTCATTCTTCCAGCAGACACAATGCGTTCTTCAATCAGACTAAAACGTAATCATTCTAGAAAAATTAAAAAGATCCGCACATCTTTTCATACCAAGCCCAATTCTTTGATTATCACAATGGTCATAATCAGGATGCACTCAGGGCTGAGGTACTCACATGATCTATCTGCCGGGTTGCGGCGGTAACCTTCCCCTCCACCGCCTTTGTTAAATCGTTGTAATAACTCTCAGGCACCGTGGACTTTTTCTTGGCCGCCCCTGACAAGGATAGCCAGACCTTAGGGCGAAGAACTGGCGGAATTCCCTTCCTAATTAACTTCTTGAGAGTGATAGCATTAGCGAGGGCAGAGAATTTCAACGAAGACTTAAGGGTACTGCCTTCGCCTACGGTCGTAAGCAAATACCAATTTGCACCTTTGCTGGCTTCCAATGCCCACCATACTCGACCTTGCTCCCTCACCTTCTCTCTTACCTCATTTAACACATTCACATCATCTACATTCCCTTCTACCGTGAAACCATAAAGGTCTTGGAATTTTACAGTAATATTCGCTCTTCTAGAATGGATGCTGGGCCTCAAAATTGATATGTGGGATTGGTATTCAAGGGCAAGGTCTAGTTTGCCTTGCGTTCCAAACATTTTCTTGGGGCTTTAGTGATAGATCAAGAAAGATGGGCGCAGAGAGGGATTAAGGGATAGAAAGAGAAAGAGAGAAACGGCTCTCAAATTGGAAAGGACCTCGTCAAATTAAGAAAAACCCACCAGTCTAAAACCATGAAATGGTCTAATTGAGGAGCTGAAGCTTGAGATTAGGTGAAGAGAGGCTACAAAACTTTTGCAAGAAAGGTGGGATTCAACATTTATAGACCAAAAAAAATTTACATTTTGTGAAGCCATGAAAGACCCTTTTGCGCCATTAGAAAAAGAGGCTCAAAAATCTGATATATTGAGCTCCAATTTTTTTCTACGAGTGAGCTCGTCCAGTCCCCCTGTAATGTAAGAAGACAAAAAATCAAATATAATAAACAGAAAAAGGGGTTATTGGATATTCAAAGGCAGGAATAAGAGCCACGAAAAACAAAAGTGAAAAAAAAAAAGAAAAGAAAACGAAAAAAAACCCAGAAACCGGATCCTTGCTTTCAATGTAATGTACAGAGTCAGAGAGAAAACGATGAGGAAAGTGAAAAGGTTTCTAATTCAGGAATCAGAATGCTCTAAGAAAAGAATGGATTACTACACAAAGGTTGATAGAGAAAATGAGAGAGGGACAAGAATCAAACTCCGGTTTTAGGATGAAAATGAAGCTCAGAAGAGAACGGAAAAATAGGTGGTGGGCGGGGTTGTCTCCAGTGCGATGCCAAGGAATGGTGAACTGGAAAGCGTGGAACTTTAATGGTTTGATTTTTGTACCGTAATGTAAATTTATCTCTCCCCATAAATCTAAATTAGAACGTTGTAGAGATCAGACAGCAAGAGAGGCTCATGATGTAAACAGGTAATACAGGCCTCTTGTGTGTCAAGCGATTTGGAAATGTGAAATGACTGAAATAACCTTGTTTGAATTTCTGTCATCCAGGTCATAAGATCCTTCACATTATTTTTGTTTGGTGGTCAACCATTTGCCAGCCTCCCGTTCTTTACCTTTTCCACTGCATATTTCAATTTTAGTATAGAAAAATGGTGGATAATATTAATAATCTAAGAATATACAGAATTATTTTGAATGATGCTATATACATACATGTAAAGTTATTATACAAATGGGCCGTGGATAATATTAATAGATTAATATATTATATTTTTTAATTAAAAAATATATATGATAAAAGTGAAGTGGTAATAAATTTGTTTTATCACTAATTTAAGCTTGAATGTTTTTTGCTGTCAAAGGTACGTAATGTGAAATAATCAAAGTCAAGAAAACTATTTTTGTATAATAACAGGTGGAATTAAGGATAACTGTAGGGCCCATTTGGCTGGCTGTTCCGGTCTTCCTCTTCCCTTTCAGTAGCATTCGCAAAGATCCACAAAAGTCAAAAGTGGAAAGTTCCGATTTGGCTCTTTCTTTCTAGTTTCATAAAAATATGGGGTCGTTTTCGTGTTAGCTCCTAAAGTTTGTGAATTTTTATGTGGAAACAATTCAAACAAAGCACCGCGTGCCGCCATGAGGGAGCAACATGGACCGGCCTCGTTACTTGGGTTGGGCCGGCCGGTTGATGTGGGTCGCAATTGGATGTAGAGTCGGGATTATTAAGCCGTCTTAAGCTTTGGATGGGGTCCATAATTTTGATATTAATGGTTAATTAACAAATTAGTGTGACTAATTTCTTTCTTAACATCATTCTTACGATTATTTTTTGGCGGGACGAGGGGACTGAGTCGAAAGAAAAAAAAGAAAAAACAACACAATAATTACTAAAATGGTTGAGACATCACCCAATCATCCCAATACCACATGAAACACACGAGTAGAAAGAAAGCAATACTTTGACATCAATCGATTTTTTACGTCTAGGAGCGTGCATTAAACAAGTTAGGCTAACTTTGTGTAAAAATTACATTCAGTTGAATAAAGTTAAATTAGATTTTTAATACCAATTTGATCAATTATATGTACAAACCGAATTTAGATTAATCGAATTGATAAATTTTATATATTTTTTGATTGATTAATTATTTTTAATCTAAAAAAATTATTATATATGAATATTTAATATACATTTTTTTAATAATTATATTAAAAATTAATTTCAGTCATAGTGGGAATAAATTTTTCTCCAAGTTCAACCGTGAAGAATTAAAGTGGCATACGTGTGGGTTTTCTTTTGCGAAAGAGCCTTTTGGGCTATTAACACCAACACATTTTGCCCACTTTATTAGCTGTAACATGTGAATCCTTAATTGGGGGCTACAATCACGAATTTCATGTCACTTATCTATTTCGAATATGAAATGAGGCTAATTAGTTTGGAAGCAATCAAAGAAGGGAGGAGGCTACACGTGGCATTCAATGAGGCTCATCATCGTCCACTCTTGGGAGTAGATAATAACATTATAGCACACGTGATGACAAATTACTCCTTTCTTTGGTACAAACAAAAACCGCACATGGGTCACCTATGTTTGATATCAAACACTTTTAGAGATAAAGCAAAATCGCTGTATCAAAGAATATCAGAGTAAATTACTAAAATCCCCTCTCTCACTATTACCCACTTGAATGTCACTCACTCTGTCTGTGGTAGCTACATCAGGATTGCCTTGCCTGCAATGGATGATGATCTAACTGCAGATTTGAAGTTGGTGTGAGATATCAATAATTTTAATAAAGTTGTAAAGTTAATAAAAAAATTTATAAATTTTTTTAATTTTATTTTTATACAATTCTTACTTAATAAAATTTAAATAATTAAATAATGTTCAAAATAGCTTCCTTCTTTAGTTAGCCACAGCCACGTCGATTGTGCCTACTGCCGTAGTTTCATGTCTAGCTTTTGGATCAACAGCGAAGTTGACATGGACAATACTTAAGTATGGTCCGAGTTAGGTTTGGACTTGGATCTAGGCCCAAACACCAAAACCCTATACGGGTTTGGGTTATAAATTCTAGAAAAACTCGTGATTCAAAATTTGTTCTAAAATATTGTATAATCAAATATATTACTAACTTTGATCGATGTATTTCTTTAAGTATAGTGATGCATGCATCATAATAATTCTAGGCACACTCTTTAATATTTTTTAATATTGTTATTTTCTTTCTTGTGTTTATATGATGTTTGAATGAATAAATATCCTTTTTTTCCTTTAACTTTATTTTTTTTTTGGGTATTCAACTTTAATGATAATGGGACATGCTTGTCCATTAATAGCATGTTGTCCTTAGCCTACACCTTACTACCTCCCCATACAGCTGTTGTTGTTGTTATTATTATTATTATTATTATTAAAAAATGTGATAAGTCATTAAATAAATGTATAAAATTTTAAATTTAAATTTTAAAATTTAAAGTAAACTTTAAAGATAACAATGATTACGCCATTAAAATACGTTACATACACATCTGCTTTAGCCATGTATTGAAATAAGTTACTGGATGTATGAATGTTTTATTGTAGATTATTAATATTATCATTTTTATATGATGATAAATAAAATTTTATTTTACTTGATAAAATTGGTTATATAAATTAAATGATGTTGTTGGTTTTATTAAAAAAATTCAAATTTATAAAAAATATTATTTAGCATAACCTGTCATATTTGTATATAAACGACAACAAATTATTGTGTCAATATTATAGATTTAAATAGCCATGGAAAGGGCTCGATCTATCAGTTGCTCCTCAACCTATAAACTTTGGTCAATAATGAACACGGGATGCTTCAAGCAAGACGATAAGATGGAATCTAGTGTCCTCGAAAGAGCATTTACATTTAGCAGCACTAGTTGCTTCAAACAACATCAATCTACTCTTCCAACCACAATATATTAATTAAATTAATAAAGAAGTTGTACCCAGCAATGGATGGACAGATCACTCAACACTTACAAAATTGCTAGCACACACAGGTGTCATGCTTTGTCCATTATAAAAAAAGGAAAAAAGGCCTCTATTTAAGCTAATTAATTCTGTCATCCAATCACCTATCAACCATATATCTACAATAATTATGATAATAATAATAATATTGCTTTGAAGTCTTTAATTATTTTTGTTTATACTTTTTGGAGATCTAGATCTTTTGCTGTTATTATTTTTTAATTTTAATAATTTTGTATTTATCTGCCTCTAATTTTATTAAAATATATTTTATAAATTTTATTTTTATTAATTTTTTTTCTTAATTTTATATTTATTTTTTTTAATTTTTCTTTCTGAATCCTTTGCAGATCACCTTTTTGGAGTTACATTGTTCCATAACTAGGCCTAGCTAATAAATTAGGGAGTGGTTGAAAAAAAAGAGAATTAAAGGATATAAAGACTCTACCCAAAAAAAAAAATGGATTAAACGACAATAGTAAATAATTTAATTAGCAATTTTGGTCATGAGAAGAGTCCTGAACTAAAACCATTGACTGCTGTTTGTGGGGAAGACAAAAGAACAGCCCCAACGTGCGAAACAAAAAGGCCTTCTCTAATGGCCCACCGTAAGAAAATTATTACACTCTTGGAAAACAACATCAATGGAAATGCTCGTCATCTTCTTGGGAAGAACCTTCCCCTATTTCTTCTCACCCTCTCTCTCTCTCTCTCTCTCTCTCTCTCTCTCTCTGTTATAAACACCATCAAAGCGATACCCTTTTTACAGTATTCTCTTCCATTGAATCCTAGACAAACCCACTTTGAGATTTTCAGTCTATGGTTCTGGTTTTAGCTCTGCAACCAACTGGGGAACCAGAATGAAGAAGAAGAAGAAGACGACGACGCAGCAGCAGCAGCAGCTACACAGAGATAGAAAAATACCATTTATTTTCATTCACAAGAAGTCGACGATGGTTCATTTTCGCTCATTTGGTGATCTTTCTTGTCATCTTCGGTACAAGATTTGCCTTTGAGGAAGAGGAATGACTCATTTCTGGTGGATAATTCACCAGTGAATATATATTAGCGGCGTACATGGGAAAGCCAGGCATACCTTCACCTTCATCTTCTTTTCCTTAACTGTCTCCTTTTTCTCTATTTAATTATGTTGCAATTATTATCTCTTTAATTAGTTGTTGTTTTCAATATGGGATTAGAGATAGTCAGAATTCAGAAATAGTTACAAGAGATATATGTAAACTGTGTTTAGCACATCAATGGTCACCAAATTAAAGCGATGAAATAAGATCAATTGGCTGGTTTTCCTAGTCTATCTTTCATGTTGACTGCTCTCTCTCTCTCTCTCTCTCTCTCTCTCTCTCACACACACACATAACCCACCTTTCTTGAGTCCCAATCAGATTCTGCGCATTGAATTGAAAATGTTGGCAAATCGTTTGAATTGTTTGTCTTATGGTTAAGGGTTGAATCAATGAACACTAAGAAGTTTCCCTTCGTATTATTGCTCAAGGATTTAAGTTTTTTTTTTTTTATTTCTTTAAGGTATTTTTCTATTCTTTTAATAGAAAACTAATCTTATAAACGAAAAACCTTTCATTGGGAGGGATTCTAAACTTAAACATGCATTGCATTTACACCAAAAGAATGTTATTGCTTAATTTTTTGGTTAAGAAATGAAAATGTTGATGCAATAATAGCAATATTCTCTGACTTCTTATTCGCAAGTCATTTGTGGGGGAAAATCTGAGTAAGAAGTGGTAAAAATTATCCATAAAAGCCTAACCTTCATTTTCATGATGTGCTACTTGGTTTTCCTGCATTAGTTTGTAGGTAACACGGCAAATCATTTGATGTTTTAGTTTACTAATAATATATTGGTAAAACTTCTTTCAACTTAGCTCCATTAATTTTCAAATACCCACCTAACTATTTTGCATGTGTATAAGGAAAAAAAAAATTTTGACTCTCTAATCAATAATTACATGTTCTCCCCTTGATAATCTATCTATGGTTAATCAATGTGCTTATTTATCAATATATATTAGGTATTGTTTTGGACCCGTGAATGTGACATGGGAATCAAAAGCTTATAGTGCAATGAATATTAACTAGTTTAATCGTATCCGTACAGGTTTTTCCTAATTTAAAATATTAATTCTTGAATTTAGTGGGGCTGCATCACCTTTGATATTTGACATCCAAACTACAGTATTCTCAGTTAATCTTAATTTTGTTTTTCTTCCCTTCTCTTTATATAATATAATTTTTTAGAAATAGTGGTTAAGTGGGTATTATTGATTTAAATTAATTAAAGTTATGTGTGTAGATTAGTCTGTGTATAATATCATCAACATAATGCTTATCACATTTCAACTTCACATTTTCATATTTTCTCATACTTTTATTATTTATCCCTATATATTATCAAGTGAAAATATAAAAATGACTTATTGGTATAAAAATATTTCCTAGTCAATTTGTCTCTACAAATGAAAGGATAATTAGAAGGGTTAAAATTCAATTTTTTTCTGTAGGTTTGGCTTGTTTTTTATTTTAATCCTCTGATTTGAACTTTCTCACTTTATCTCTTGAGCATTACTTTATTACCACATAACTGCCTATTATCAAATTTCTAAAATTTGAAGATTCGATTTTAAAAATCAGTAAGAGTTCAATACAATTTCTTATGCTATAGTTTGACCTTCTTTTTTTTTTTAATTTTGGGTGTGGCTTAATGTATGAACTGTCATTTAATCTCGAGCTTTATGCTTCTACCATAGGAAAATTGACGCAAACATTATCAAATGTAATTATATGCTAACAGATTAAAATTCAGGTAGGACAAAATTTCTAAGTTAAAATCATATTATGTGACGTTGAACATCGGTTAAACCATAAAGTAGAAAACTGAATTTGATTCTTATAAAAAACTGAAGATCATACCTAATTAATAGTTTGTTGTCGCCTTCTAGATTAAGAGGTTCTCAAGGAATATTTTCAAATTAAGGATATACTTTTTGTACTCTTAACTTTTTTCAAGCTTCAATTTCGTCTTCTATCTGTCTCTCCTTCTTTGTTTTCGTTCAATTTTGTCCTCAAACATCAAATCTTTACAATGTTCTCCTTTTGACTTACTTGGACGTTAACAAAACAATTACGTGGTATCTAATCTGTCAAACACCTTTGCTAGCTGTAAAGTTAGAATTCCTGAACCAGAAATGACATAACTCCGCTATTTTTGATGGCTCGATGGAATTAAAGTATAACTATTGGGGTTCCATATCTGTTTTTGTCTTCTTTAATTTGGGATTTGAAAGAGGTTGGCGTGGAATCAAAATGGAACTGGGAAAGCTTGATGGCAAGGCTCAGAGAAGAAGAAGACAGTTAAGGAGTCCCAACACTCATTTTAATTTCACTTGGCCATCAAATATGGTGAAATTCTATCGTTTCTGTGTTACAAATCTCAGGTATGCAGCTAGTGTTGGTGCTTGGTACTTCAAACGCCACGTAAGATAGTGCTATTAGCGTCAAAACGAAAATAGTGTTCCATATAGTACTGAAAGAAAGAAATTGAGACTTAAAAAAAAAAAAACTAGTGAATAAAAGGTATACTTTTGCCTCAAATAAAAGTTTTTGACAAAACTATAGTTATTATACTTGCTTCACAAAAAACAAAAAGTTATTATAGCATAGAGTAATATTAAAAATGTAAAAAAAAATGGAAGATAAAAGAAAAATTTATAAATTTGGGAGTGCTAAAGAGATATGAATCATATCTCATAATCTCATTGATTATTTGATATTCCATAAAAGAGGGCATCCATAAACAATGACATCAATTTTGGGTGTTGTTGCATTCTAGCATAATATATAAATGGTGCATTGTGATGATCACAATTAAATTACATGTTGCATTTTCTTTTGTTTGTATGATTGATATTGATGTTGCAGCAGGCTTGAGACGTTGAAAGCATATATAATTACTTATTTCAGTGGAACGCGTGGAAGAGGCAACCCTTTTCAAAATTATACGGCTTGCATTGCGCCCGAGGATGAGTTGTTGACTTTTCATTTCTCTGTTGATAGTTCTTACTATAACTTAACAATCCTGTCGCCTCTCTCATTCAACTTTTCTTCAAATTTACAAAAACTCAGTTTTTTTTCTTGATTGAGAGAAAAATTATTATTTTATAATAAAACATCATTTTTTTTCTAAACGTTTATATAAGAGCAGCTGTAAACTTGAATTAGGATATTTTTTATCCTAAATTTTTTAAAATGCAATTAATTGTTATTGCATTGATATCTTATTAATTTTTTGAACTTATATTTTGTATATAATTGAATATATCACTTATTTTCAAATTTACTGCAGAAACTTTCATCGTGTCTCTGGATTCTTCCTAAACTTATTCTGAAAATGGGAATCGCGTACACATAAGGTGGTTTGGTTCGGTGGGTGTCTTGTCTTCAATTTTATATTCATGAAACTGAAAAAGACGAAATTGCTTTTGGCTTCAATTGAGGCTTATACAAGTATGTATATATGTTTCTCTCTACATGCATGCCATTTATTTAGTTATTGTAATTAATCTAAATGATGTGCTTTGATTAATAATGATGCACTGGGTTTTGTTTTTTTTTTGAAATTATGTTGCACCCTTTCACACATGCATGTATCAACATTTTCCTCCCTCTCTATCTCTCTGTGTTGTTTCTTGAATCCAGAGGTAGTTGACTTGATCATTTCTTGATAAGCAAAAGTTGTTTATCTAATGTGATGGTCTCGTCGGTGCCTATTTGGTCTGCAAACAAGTTTGACTGATTCAAACTAGCTATTATTTGTTGAAGTTAGGGACGACGGAGTCATGATTTGTGTTTAAGGAGGCCAATATTACATGTGTAATTGTATTAAATTGTAGTTATAATGAAGAATTCTATCAAATGATTTTCAAAAATACAATTTCATGGTTGCTAATATGTTAAAAGATATTTAGCAATTAGTTATTTAAAAATTTAAATTGTTAGGTGTAAACTTAAAAATATATTTTTTCATTTTATATCTTTAAAAGGGACAAAAGTTTTATTAGACATAGATGAGTGCAGTTATCATGATAAAATATAATTTGGGCACACGTTAGAGTGGAACCACTCGAGAAATTGTTGACCCATCATGATGGAGCCCTTTCCCTCTTTTCTCTCTATCTGTCGTTTAGGGAACAGTTTCATTCTCTGGTTATTGTAAAAGAGTTTTGCCATGCTATTCCCTGTATATTCTCTTGCCCCACTTTATATTTAGTTAAATATATATTGTTATATCGTTTACTTTAACAAAGAAATATAACTAAATATATAAAAGACTGACCAAAAAAATAAATAAAAGATAACATAGCAAATTCTATCATAATAAATCAATCTGAAAGGGGAAACAGGCCTCCCAATGTATTAGATTAGCAATAGCATGACGGCTGATCTCAAGCTAAGGTGGGGGTTCTCTTTGTAATAATAATTTAAATATAGGGATTACACTCTGTGCTTTATAAAATAAGTAAATGTCTTGATGACCATTTTGATGGACATAATGATTATTGTGTTGGGGAAGGCCATGTGCGAAAATATGCGGACTAATTCAATGATCTAAATCATAAAACACAATAGTCAATTATTAATATTACTTTGTAATCATTTGCATACATCTATTAAGAATTAATAAAAATTAAGCATGTGTCATATGTAACAGCTAAATAAATAAATTGATGCTAAGATTTTAACGTGAAAAACTTTCTTAATATAAAAAAGAAAATATAAGACCTAATCTAAATAAATTTTTTAATATTAATAATAATAATAGATACAAATAACTTTTTTTTTAATAAAACTAAAGGCATATAATCACCAATAGATACAACCATTATTGGCAACAAGGATATAAACAATTCAAGTTTAACGGAAGAAGTTGCCAAAACAGATTAGAAATTTGTAGGTCCAAAATTTGCTCTATAAAACTCGAAATCAAATCCCCACCATTCCAAATGAAGAATTTTGTGTCATAAATATCTCTACAAAATTTTAACCCAATCAAATGGTGAACGACTTCGGAAAAGTAGATTTTAAAAAATTGCCTACAAAGAAAAATTTTGCATTTTGTAGCTTTTTTCTTTGCCTTTTTCTCTTTCTTCTCACTTTCAAATCTTGAAGAGGAAGTGTCATCAACTAATAAGTGAGGTTGAAAAGTCTTTCATTAAATTTGGTAAAATATTAAAATAATTTCTATTCACATTTAATTGAAAGGTCAAAATGGACAAATATTTAATAGGTCATCTTCATATAAGAGGGAAACCCAACACATGAGTCATTAGATATTGTTTTAATGGCCATTGTTATAATCTTGTGAACTTTTGGTATGTGGGACTTGTGTAAGTTACCAATGATGAGTAGATTAATATTTTGGGTTGATACAAAAAAAGAGTTGCTACTCTCTATTTGCTTATATAGTGTTAGCAAGTGCCTCATCGTGCTAACACACACTCCACTTAGACACATAGCAGAGCTAGAGAGGAGCTTTCCCCTTTGTCCTCACCATCAAACCCTAAACTCCATGGAGGTACATCAATGGATTCCAAAGCTCCTCTTCCTAGTAATTTTCTTAACCCACTTAGATAATATGCAGGCTTAAAGTGATCTCCACCGGATCTTGGGTGTTTGGATTTATATACTAGATGTGTTAAATAAATCCTTCAAGTGACGGAGGCTAGAGTGACGGCGGAGGACACAATGGCTACAGCTGGAGAGACAGAGTACACAGTGGTGGCGACTGGGGAGAAGGAAGAAATGGGGGTAGCTGTCGAAAATGTTGTGGCCGTTGTGGTTGTAGGTGTTCTCCCTGACTGAAGCTACGCAGAAAACTAAAGTGAAACCACAGAATTAAGGTCCTTGACAATGTGTATCTAGTTGAAAAGAATGTATTTGCTTGGAATGGGATTTCTATAATAATTACAGTAAAGATGACTTAAAGAGAAAGATAAAAAAGTGATAATAGTGACTATGATAGCTATTTATGATGAGACTAATTTTTTATTAATTTTTTTAATAACCTCAAATTCTCTGTCCCTCCTAAATTACCTGTAATTACAAGAAATATGAATCCTATTTGCTCTCTGCAATAATTAAACTGAAGGAATGAATTAAGCATGAAAACTAACGCCCTTGCATACCATTAACACCGAATGAAATCTTTTCTATTAATATCAATCATGTCTTTTGGATCATACTACAGGACATGAGTACGATCACTTCTTGCTCTGGATCAGGGTAATTCCAGCAGGGATAGGAATCCTACCAATATAATGGTCACTTTTGCCATCCCTACATAGACGAGCTGTAGCACACAAGAAAACATAAAGCCCAGGTCCAACCACACCATCAGTCTAATCATGTTTAAGATAAAACTCTCCATTATAATTACAATTTAATACAATTATGTCATTTATTTTACTTTATTTGTCAAAGAAATGTCAAATGGTGTGATTTGACTTATCTTATCCATTTTCATATTTCAAAATAAAATATTTAAAAATAGATATGTTATTTAAAAAATAAAATAATTAAGTTTCACCAATGATTTAATTATGCTGAAATTATCAATAAAATTGGTCAATTAATAAATTTACGAGATTACTTCAATAATTATATGCATTCCTTAACTGAATCTAATAATCCCAACAAATTAATGCAATCGGTGGACCCAATGATAATATATGTGTAACAAACAATTAAGCTAGCTAAGAAAGTACATAGTGGTGTCCAAAACAAAAAAAAAGGAAGCACATAGTAAATGTATGTCGTACCATGCAAGCTAAAATTTCTAGGCAAAAAATCCCTACGTTTTGAAATGTTTGAGCACTTCATGGGCAATGATATATAAAGCCAAAAACAAAATGGCTACCGGTTTTAGCAATGGATAAACTTGGTAGATACACCTACCAGTGCTTCCACTTTTGCACAGATAGGGATTAAAATAACATACTTATTTTATTTGTAATGAAAGATCGATTATCCAGTGATAGAAACTTGCAAGATAGACACTTCTTCCACTTTCGCTCACTATTTTTATGACGGTTTATTCATACATCCTACACTGTACCATTCAACTTGGGCAACAGCGTAACCCATGGGAATTGGGTTGCCTCAGTTGTGCAGTTTAGTCTCAGTAACTGCGTCAACAGCTTCACCAGCATAAGAGCAACACCTCCTACAGCCTCCCCCATATGCCTCACCGCAACACCCGTGGTGGCAGTACCCTCCTCCATATCCCCCGCGGCCGTGATAGCCACCCCCATAGCCACCATGACCTGGGTACCCACCACCGTAGCCACCACGACCAGGGTACCAACCACCGCCACCTCCACCTCCTGGGTACCCGCCACCGTAGCCTCCACGTCCAGCAGGGTAACCATTACCGTAACCTTCACCACCAGGGTGTCCTCCATATCCACCATATTTTGCATCATCCTCCTCATTTTTCTCTGACGCTACCTCACCTGCAAAATTAGAACCATGAACACATTCAAGTCATTATCTATGTCGTAACATTTGTCACAGTAATACTAATTATAGTTAGTAAATAATATTAACCTAATCACATTAACAAAAGAAACATTGGATATTTAGCGAAGACTCACCCTTTGTGTTTACAGAGGAAGTCTCAGCCAAGTCTCGAGCTGCCACCTCTGAGGTGATCAGCAGAAGAATGGCCCGAAGGCCTAGGATAAGTGCGGCTCCCTTGGAAATCATATTCTTATGCACTGGTTAAGAAAGGTTGAGAAAGAAAGTGGAAAAATGTACTCAATACATAGAAGGAGAAAGAGAGAAAAGACCACAACATTTTCGATGGCAGTTAGGGTTGTAGTGCTGCGCATTAATTCATTCTTATCTAAGAACAAATTATAAGAGTAATTTGCACTTGATTTTTCTTCAATTTTTGTTGTCGTTTCAGTTCAGAGCAACGTCAGCACAATTTGTTTGCTTTTAATGAAATAGGGTCAAACATAACCAACGACTACATCATTTTGCCAGCAATATCGAGGCAGTTTTCAACTGTGACCATAACTCGGTGTAACCAACGACTACATCATTTTGCCAGCAATATCGAAGGCAGTTTTCAACTGTGACCATAACTCGGTGTTTCACATTAAATGCTTTCCTGATATGGATAAGAAGAGATTGAATTTACAGAGCAGGAGAAATACAAAACTGGTAGTCTGGTCCCACTACTTAAAATGAAGGATTAAAATATATGAAAAGATAAATAATAATTGCATAAATTATATAAAGTTTGCTTCATAAATATAAATAAGTACGATTTAGATACCCGATCACTCAGAAAAAATTGTGAAGATTTGTTAAAATGGGCGAATAATTTCAGTGGAACATTAAATGAATGTAATTAAAGTGTCTAAAACGTGGTCGGCTCTCCACTTTTGGTATTCTACGGAACCAACTGTACGTATTAGTTAGTAGTTACATAATGTGGATGTGAATTGTTAATGGCATTAATCATACTCAATTGTATATATATATTTTCTTTATTGACTTAATATATGGATTGGGATACCTTAACTTTTTATTTTGAAAGTTAAAGATGATTTAAATGAAAGATAAAAATAAAAATAATATAAATAAAAAATAAAATTTACAATTTAAATATTTATACCGAAAATAAAAAATAAAAAAAGTCACAAAAGTTAAAATAAAAAAGTCAGGAAATTTGAATTCATGTATTAAGAGGTGGCTGAGCAAAGAAAAACCTCCAAATTTGGCTTGCTTTGATTTGGAGAAGAGCCAGGAGTAAAAGTTAGAGCTATTTCTCGGGTAATAATCGGAGTACTACGTATTCCTATCATATAATCTGACTCATTAACATTTTTAAAAAGAAAAATTATAAGTACTTTACGTTGTAGGATTCGAGTATACAACTACTGTATACTCGTTCATTACTCTATTTCTTAGCCATTGTTAAGAGAAATTAGTAGTTCCAAAAAGCTATTAAATATTTATGAATATTTAGTAAATTTAATAATTTATCAAATTTTGTTAAATAAACATTTAGTAGAACTTATGAAAATAGTACTACTATTATTAAATATGCCACTTGCCAATTGATACTTAATACCCTTCATAGTGTCATACCAACTTGCATACCATTTGCTGAGCCGTGAATAGTAAGAGATGCACCTAAACGCCAATTCAATGGATGTCAGGTCAGGCTTCGAAATTGAAGAAACAACTTGCTTTTTCTGAAGATTTCAACAAACATGGCAACTTGTGTAATTATGGAGTTATGACAAATGAGATCAAATTTATCAACGTCAACTTTAAACCAACCACCAGTGCCAACATGCGCTTAAAGTTTATATAATTTGTTTATCATTTATAATGAAATCAGTTCTAACGATCATATTTGTCCTGAAAATTCAGTTTTTGTTATATTTATATGTGTGCGGCTATGAAAAAAAGAATGTGAAGAATTGGAGATATATATCAAAATAGAATGAAAAAAGTGAAAAAAAATAAATGAGATATGTGCCAAATTAAAGAGGAAAAAGTAAAAAATGATATGGACTTGTGTGTCAAAATTGAAAAAAAAAAAATGAAAGTGAATTTCCAATCAATAATTTAAGTTATAAGGTTAACATATGTCACGTATTATAATGTTATTGACTAATTTCACACGTAACAATTACTTGAAACTAAAACATGGGTACTATAGTGTAACCCTTTTAGTAAATTACTTGAATCTGTCTTGTGTTTTGCCTTCTTAAACTTTACGCTATACTAGTAAAAACAAGTCACCAATGATCTATAACCCACGTACTTGTGTTTAAATGAAATAATTTTTGTTGTACAATTGAAGAAAGTTTTTAGACTCACTTATATTGTACTCAAGATGCTGTCTACAGACTCAAATATGAAAGATCTTTGTTTAATAGGTAAAATTTAAGAAAGTTAAACAAGAATAATTTACTCTAATATATAAGTTATATATATGTGTATATATATATATTGGTGTTTCATTCATTACATTTGTTAGTGAAAGTTGTAATTCCATTACATGCTTTTGATCTATTATATAAATTGATCAATCCCACCATTTTATAAAATTTAATTTGCCGTACCAAACTTCACAATATATAACTTTCTTAATTTACATGATTCCTTCCATAGAAAAGCTTGCTTAGTTTGGCATTTGAATTTTTTTTTTTTGGACAGCGGCATTTGAATATTTGATCATCTCGAATGCCCTCTTGAGGGCTAAGAATCAATTTTAATAAAGTGTCTCAGATAAGTGGTTTGAGCAAGTAGATTTGTTCATAGGAAATTGTTAAGCAAGCGAACAGTTTTATTATATTGAAGCCTCACTCTCAGATGAAGCTTTTATTTAGCAACGATAGAAGTACAACTTGAGCAACATATTTTGGGCTGCCTTAGTTGTGAGCTTTAACGTTGGTTTCTTCAACAGCAGCTTCACCAGCGTAAGAGCAGCACCTCCCGCAACCTCCGCCATATGACCCACCGCAGCAGCCATAGTGACAATGCCCTCCTCCATATCCTCCATGGCCAGGATAGCCACCACCATAACCACCACGACCTGGATACCCCCCACCATAGCCACCACGGCCAGGGTAACCACCACCGTAGCCGCCCCCAGGGTACCCTCCGGATCCACCGTACTTGGCATCGTCCACCGCATTAGTCTCTGCTGCTACCTCACCTATAATTTTTGCCCATTTTGTTGGATTAATTTAAACAGTCACAATTGTCAAACGTTTAACAAGGAAGAACATGACGTAAACCTTAAAATTGGCAAAATTGATTGGAAGAACACACAGCTCCAACTTACCACTTTTCTGTTTAGAGGAAGCCTCTGCCGGGTTCCTTGCCGCCACATTCTCGGAAGAAGAGATGAGAGTAATGGCCAAGACCCCGAAGATAAGTAGTAAGGCTGCCTTGGAGCTCATTCTTTTGTACACAAGAATGAACAATCAAACAAAATGTTTGCTACTGAAGGATGATGAAGTTTGAAGAAATGTTTACCTATATATAGGCCGAGCATTGAGAATGGAGCAGATTGAATAAGAATGGAGACCCTCTCAATTATTAGTTGGATAGGATTGAGTGGAGCCTGCATTAATTGCCTTGTCTAAGGTCTGTCCATTTTGATATTCATAAGATTTTTTTTTTGTCTAATAATAGATTGGGTATTATACAAAAATTTTATCGGTCGAACCAAAACTGATTAGCAAATATAATTTTGGGTCATATATAAATTTCTAGCATAACACTATTACCTCATTTTCTTTTTAATTTTTCACAGTTATTTTGTGCTGCTGTTGTCACAAACCTTTATCAATGTATTATCAATTAATTTCTGTTCATATATTTATTATTTCTGAAATTTTGCTTTCAGAATATCTTTTCTATATATAATTGTAAGACTGAGTAACTTGTAGAAAATTTATTATTGGCGAGGGATTTGAGTAATATTACAAACGAATTTAGACTTAAACATTTTTTGTCACATTTGTTAAAAAAAAAATTTTGGAAAATTTCAAGTCTTACTTTGATACTGCTTTGTCTTAAAAAGACAAAGTCCAACCCTCATGACATTGATATTTAATTTGAAATTCAGATATACATTATAAAATACTTAAATTAAGCTAGAATGAAGAGATAAATTATAAATTCAGATTTGACTAATTTAAAGTGCATTAAACAAAGCAAACTACAAGTGAGTAATTTTAGCAGGAAAATAAAAAGTGGCTGTTTCCTGTCCATGATTTAGCATTTATTGTTTGTGTTATATAATAATTTTGTAAAGTTTTCGTTAGCAATTATCTATTTTAAACATATATTTTAAAGTGCACTGCCGCTAACTTATTATCCTCCTTTATTTTATAGAAAATTCTATTTTTTAATAATAATAGTCTATCATGACTTGCTTGATATTCGTGTCCGGAGTTTCATATGCCATTCTGAAGGTAAAAGAGCAATGCTAGTGGCTTCAAGTTATGAAGGTGTAATTTTATAGGAAACTGGTAAATCAAAATCTGCTCGAACCATCTATCACTGCAAGTGAGGATGCAGAGAGAAAAGCGGAGCTCTAGTTAATGAAGTCTGCCACATTGCCACTGACCTTTAACCCACCGATCAATATCAATGGATAGTGAGAGAAAAGCAGAGAGATATGGAAGCGTCACCGGTGACGCAGAAGATGGAACAGCAGAGGATAGGGCTTCAATTCACATTAACTCTTGTGGGAACTCTCATGCAAACTCACCAGACATGAAAATCCGTGGCAATCAGAGGGACATGTGCTTTTTGTATGGGATCAATAATATTTAACTCTTATTCTCTAAATTGGTCATCCTTTTCTGCTCTATAAATACTACTCATCCCCGAAATGCACCTCCATAGGTTACAGACAAACTCAGAAGAAGAAAAGATATTCAACAATGGCTTCTTTAAAGGTTCCGTTACTCCTTTTTGCCCTCACAGTTCTTGCTCTTGTAGTCACATCCGAGGCCTCAGCTTTGGACGAGCAAACTAGTTAAGTCCACAAAAAATACATTCACTTTATTATTATCATTAGAAATTTACATATTTGTTTGGTCCGTTTGGTCCAGTTGCAGAGGAAGCTCAACAAAACACTGAGGTGGACAACGCAAAGTACTACGAAGGCACAGGATATGGAGGTCCGGGAGATGGCAACCGCTACCCACCAAGAAGGTGTCGATACGGCTGTTGTCATGGATACCGCTACGGACCAGGCTGCAGGAGGTGCTGCTCAGACGCTCATGAGGCTCCCGTTGCTGAATTTGATCAGGACGATAACCAAAACTAGCTTTAGTTGTGTTGTGTGCCTTAAGAAAACCCCAGCTACCAAGTTTTCTAAAATAAATCCAGTATGCTAGTAGAGCATGCTGCATATGTCTGTTAGACTATAATAAGGCCGCTATAAACTTGGCATTTTAATGCCAATCCTTTTCACCTTGCATGTGATATTGCTATCGAGGTAGTTTAACTTAATGAGCTTTTATATATTCTGCCCTTGCAGAATCTGGAGTTTACATAATTGGGGTCTATTTCTTGCTTTAGCTTTCTGGAGAATAAGTAAGGGTAATGTTATCATACGGAGAAAATAGAGAAGAAACAGAACATTGAAATTTCAGAACATTATTCAACGTAGGAATCGTTTTTTATGCAGAAAACATGAAAATTTTCATTCAGATCTTTGCCATCCATTTGTCGTTTGCAGAACAAGTATAAGCAGTAAAAAGCAAAGGAAAATGCACCTCCTACTAAATTTTTGATACTAAATCCCCATAAAATCTATCATAGATGGTTGATTAGTTAATTTTTACAGTTTTGTTAGGTGAGGGAACCATAAACGATATTTTTTTCTTAATAAAAATCTTTTTAACATTTAAACTTATGTATAATAATACTAAATATTCTTAAAGTATAACTAGCTAATAGTAAGCTAACCAACACCTTTTGGTTTCTTTTTCTAATATATATAGATGATGGTGGCGTTGCCTGTTTTAACCATACTTGGCTGAATAATAAGGCAAATTTATATTTTTTATTATTTTTTTGTCACCACTTACTTAACTGAAGCTTTGTTTACTTTGGGCCTATTCTCCTTCTTGTATATTGTTCTTGTAAAAGAAAAATATGAAAATATAACTTGAAGAATAATTTGGAGAAATGATTGGTTGAATTGTCTTCAATTGACGTGGTCCATTATTAGAAATTGATATCAGCATTGTGTCAAGTCTGCGCTATGTGTCTGTGTATATTAGTCTAGCAAAATCATTGTCACGGTAGAGTTGATGATTGATGAGGTTGAAGTGGGTGCAATTTGCAACGCAGCGAGCATAATACTCGTGTAACACTGCCAATTCGGAAAAACCATGTATGTCACATGTATAAAATGAAAATTTTTGAAATGAGAGAGAAGAACAAGAGTGTAAAATATGTACACAATGTTTCTTCCGGGATAGCCCAATGATTCAACACTCCTCATCTCCAGTCCCTTCTGCGGGTTCGAATCATACCATGTATCAAAAAAAAGTATGTACAGAATGAATTTGTGCAGCACTCCTGCAAATTTTCCACTCCCCTTCTGCGGGTTCGAATCATAACATGTACCAACAAAAAATATGTACAGAATGAGTTTGCACAGCACTCCTGCCAATTTTCGAAATGAGAGAGGAGCGCAAGTAAGAGTGTTACAGAATGTCCCTTCGGGAACAGCCCGATGGTTCGACACTCCTCCTTCGTACTTCCCTTCCGTGGGTTTGAATCACACCATGTACTAAAAAAAAGTATGTACAGAATGAGTTTGTATGGCACTCCTGCCCATTTGAGCCGCACATCCATGTTTGAAAGTTGTCTCTGATAAACCAATATATTTGGGCTGCTTCCTATCTCAATCACTCGATTTGTCTGTCTTTTCTTTCTCGTTTTGTCTTTTATCTGTAAACCGCCCAATACACCAAAACATTCCCCTTTACCCCTTTCTCTCTTTTTCCACTTTGTCAGGCCACCACAATTATAAGAATCAGGACACTACTGCAATCGGGGCTCAATAGTTGAAGACCAGTAGAATTACTACATATTTTGTGACAAGTAGATATCTTTATATAGCTTGGACTATTATAGTTTGAAGATGAGTGTATGTAGGATGTTTTGTGGTGTAAAGCGGCTTACCAGGCTATAAATATAAGCCATGGGGAGAGCCATTTGGCAGAGTGCTCTGCTGAGAGAGAAAATAGGTAAGCCAAGGTGTGAAGTAAAAGAGACGAAAGATGGCTCTCCTATTGGCAGATCTGAAGCAATCACTGTACCACCAAGATGCAACATTTTACTTCTTTCTATGTTGCTTGATTAGTATCTTGGTTGCTTTTAAGCTAAAAGCAAGATAAACTGCCAATTATTGGCGATCTTCTTCAGCTAGGCACACAGCCACACCGCTCTTTTCAAGTGCTCTGTCAGAAATATGGCCCTCTAATTTTTCTGCAAATGGGCAGACCCCAACTATTGTTGTTTCATCTTCAGATTTGGCAAGGGAGATTATTAAATCCAGTGACGTGGGCTTCGCGAATCAACCCTAACTCTCGGCTGCAAAAATCTTATTTTATGGATGCACTGACATTGCTTTTGGTTCCTATGGTGAAAACTGGAATTGGTCAACGAGATACGAGAAGTAAGCTCAAGCATCAATGCCTCAGTGAACCTAAGTAAGATGCTGACTGCAACTTCAAACAACATAGTCTGTAAATGTATTCTTGGAAAGAGGTATAATACATTGGATAATAAGAACAAATTTGGACAGCTAGCACAAAAGGTGTTGGTGGGGCTTTCAACTTTCTGTATAAGAGATTTTTTCCCTGCACTGGGTTGGATTGACGTTCTCACAGGCAAAATTCAAGATGCTAACGCCACTTTTGAAGCATTAGATTCTTTCTTTGATCAGGTAATTGCAGAACATAAGGAAATTATTAAGAGGGCCAATTACCTCTACTTCCAAGATAAAGACTCGGGATATTTTGCTCCAACTTCAAGAGGGTGGAGTGGTTGACTTTGAGCTCACCCAAGATGATTTCAAAGGACTCCTGATGGTATGACTCTTCGTCACTTCTATTGACTTACGATTAATGTATACACTTGCACACCCAAATAACATACAATTGAAGGTAAACATTTCTGATGATTTGCGTTATTTTAGAATATGTTTGTGGCTGGAACTGACAAAGTTTCATCTAGAATGGGCAATTGCAGAGCTCATGAGAAATCCAATTATTATGAAGAAATGCCAGAAAGAGGTGAGAAGATATAGTAAATCAAAATTAGATGAGACTGATATACATCACATGATCTACTTGAAATGCGTGATTAAAGAAACTCTTGAGATTACACCCACCCGCTCCTTTTTTGTCTCCTCATGAAACAATAATATAACACTGAGAGGGTACACTATTCCTGCAAGAACAACGGTATACATCAATGCACGGGCAATACAGAGAAGCCTTGAATTATGTGAAATGCCTGACGAGTTCATTCCAGGGAGATTTGAGACGGGCCAGGACTTTAAATATGTCCCATTTGGTTCTGGGAGATGGGCATGTCCTGGAATTGCATTTGGCCTTGCTTCCATTGAATATATGTTAGCTAATCGATCTACTGTATTGGTTCGATTGGAAGCTGCCTGCAACGGTGAAGGATTTGGACATGAGTGAGGAATATGGGACCGTTGTGCCACTTCATCTTGAGCCAATATTATACTCCATTTGAGTCTATATTACCTTGGCAGATCGTAAATGATTGTCTTTATATGTGTGGTTTCACTCTGGTTTTATAGATAGTTGAAAATTCTACTTGATGGAATGTTATTTATCTGTATTTTTGAACCATTATATACGTAAGTACGAATTTTGTCTTGTTTGCAAGTTTCCTTTTACTCCCAAAAGTATTGTAAGTGCTGTGTTTAATCACGGGGTTACAAAATTATGGTGGCAGTTAAGATTGTTTATCAAAGAGCAGCATTGTGTGTATTATAAAAATTTTAATTTAATTTTTTATATAATTCATAAAAACTTTGTAGCTAAGGTGTGCAAATAATTATGACATAATTGAACTTATTAACTTGTGAAATATTATCTCCATCTGTAGCCTGCTTATACATATGATAGCCATGTGATAGATCATATAATTTTACAAAAAAATGTCTTGAAACTCGACCAACTTATCAAAATAATACACATAACTCGTTAACATCAATGAATTCAACCCAACTTGACACATGTATATAATTGGCTAGATTTAGGTCAAGATTTTGAAACTTTTCCAACCTGACTCAAATTTTATCAAAACCTGATTGGTGCATACCCCTACGTTGATTATTGCATTTTTTTAATTTTAAAACAAGAAATGATTCTTTCTTATAGGATGAGTAACAAAAGTCTCAAAAAAAAAAAAAGAGCCTTTAGATATATTAGGTTTTAAAATTTAATTTATAAATTTTAATAAATTTAATAATCTAAACTTTTTTTAAATAAAATCAATATGAATTTCAGTTTATAAAAAAAAAAGAATTGATTTTTAAAAGAGGAATGATCTTTTCAATTAATGCTATACATAAAAAAATTCACAAAAATTAATATAAGGTGTGGATTTGGGATGTAATAAATTTAATTTTTTAAATAAAATTGTTGTAATATTAACTTTATAAAAATAAAGGAACTACTTTAGGAGCTGTACAGGAACGCTTTTAATTCAACCTTTTTTCCAGGGTATAATTTCGTCCCCAGTCGTTTAATTTGTCAAATTCATCCTTGTAAAACTTTAATTGACGGGTAGCAGTCCTTGATTAACTAACATAACTAAAATAGTATTATGTGGAGAAAATTTTTTCGCTTTATTCATCTTGTAATAGCCATATGAATTGCCAAGAATATCGCTACGAGCCAGGCTGTAGGAGGTGCTGCTCACACGCCCATGAGGCTCCTGATGCTGAATTTGACGGGATAACTAAAACTGCCATGCCATCAGTTTTAATTTAATAAAAATTTTGTAATTTCTTTTATTAACCCAGTGTTTGCCGGCTCGCGTTCAACCCCATGAAGAAATTAGCAAATGGTGCGAAGTCTTCATTCTCAAAGCCCCAAACAACCTCTGTTAGATAGAAGATTTGTAAATAAGAACAAATCAAGCATTCAGCAGTACTCACTCGATCGTCCAAAGCCATAGCATTTGGCAATGATGGCGAGAGGTATGTCAGGAAAGAGATTGGAAAGCTTGGTACCCAGAATGACCTCTTGGAACTTGGCAGTTAACGAGCAAATTCCTGAGCAACCCACGTCATATTTTGGACACAAGGATAAGGTCAGACTTCTTGCGCAAAGAGGAAGAGGACATGTGCGAGGTGCGGCCATGCTTCATCTCCTTGCTGAGCCCCTTGAGGTTGCCATTCTCCAAAGCCATGCTTCTCGGTAAGAAGCCAATCTTCTGAAACGCTGAATTAGCCAGCTGCAATCGAAATTGTGCTAAACTAAAAGAAAAAAAAAATAGAATTGCCAAGAAAAATGATAGCTGGGACGAAAGCGACCACGCAGAATATGTGTGTTGTTGTAGTACACTTGGCATGTATAATCGTGGAGAGAGAGAGAGAGAGAGAGAGGGAGGAATGCTCTTAAAAAAAATTGGTCTTTAGCACATGGATTTGAGTCCTTTTCCTCTTTTGGTAAGGGTAGGTATTGGGTGATGCGGTTTAGGTTGGGATAAAATTTTTTTAATTCGGTTAAATCAATCTCTTATTTAATTGATTCAATTCCAATCAAAATAATCCTTCAAACTAAAATTTTTAAGTTGGAATGGCTCAATTTTATTTAGGTGGGTTAGCTCGGGTTAAGATAGGTCAAAGAGCGGAGTCCTGGAGGCGGCTGGACGTAAGACGAACGGGGGCAAGCTGGCAAGATTCAGTCAACTATTGAGGATTTAAAGTCTTGAAGTGTGATAATTACAAGAGAGAGGGACCGAGACGGTTTACATGAGGTAGGGGGAAGTATAGGGGTCGGTGTTGACTGTCGGAGACGATGAGATAACGGATGAGACTCGTCACTTGCAAGAGGGGAAGTCGAGGGATAAGGGAGGACCAGGAGCGATACTAGAGTCGTGGAGTTACCTGAGAAAGATTTAAAACAAGTTACGAAATGACATTATTTTGTAACATCACAAAAGAAACATATATTATCTATAAAATGACATCATTTTGTAGCAGTAGAAAAAATATATCTACATATATATATGTATGTAATTTTTGTTAGATTGCCGCAGCAATCTAATAGAGAAAGGGCAAAAATCTAGTTCCACCTAATATACTCTATTTTAAATTAAAATATTACATTATATTTATTTTAACTCATCTTAATTTGTCAAAATTTTTTTTATAATTTAAGATAAGTTGAAACAATTTGACTCAAGCCAATGTCCACCCCTATATGTTGGCTTTCCTCCCAATTCATGATTTTGGGTTTTAGAAGCTTGAAAGTTAATTTTCATGGTAGGACAAACACCATGTTGTTAAAGAAAATTTCATAATTCTTTTAAAATTAAAACTTAAACTAAATGGCTGGTAATTTTTATTAAATGGAATGAATTAATTTTAGCTTTTAATTAAATTAAAGGATTAACTATAAAAAACAAAAAAACACTTCAAAGAATACAGATAATTGGGGCGCGTTGTTTCTGTGGCATTCTGGGAGCATAAGTTGCAGAAAGAAGAAAAAAAAAATTGCTGTGGTAATATAGTGGACGCCGAACAAAACGGTGTGCAGATAAATTAATCGGTGGGTATCCTAGTTTTGGACTGCCGTCACTTTCGTCCCCTGCTTTCGGCAACTTCCATTTCTTTGTGGTCTATCTTGGTCCTTACGGTTAGACTTCCAAGAACGTACCATCGATTACGCCTAGCCAATTGTTTTCCAGAAGCCCACTGACTCTTAAATATAGTCAAACCAACTAAACAATCTCAGCCGTTGGATTAACATTTGATTTCTGAGATGGACAAAAACAGCCGAATTCAAACTCCAATCAGTGCTTTTACTTTTCATATATTAATAATAACAAATTTTTAAACAAATACTTTTTATAAATTATTCAAACTCACCATCTTAATTATTATTTTTTTTACAATAATAATATATATTAATATGTATAAATAAATTTTATATATATTTTTATTTCATAACATATCAGGAACATAAACTTTCAGTACATAAGTCTATCTTTTTTCATTTTTATATGTATATAATATATAGTTTAATTTGTGTAAAAACTTTTAAATTTTAGGTTGCACTGATCTTATTATGATTTAGTGATAAATAAAGACGCCAGGTCTCTTAGAATATGCTATTGTGTCTTTTTAGTTGATTTACTTGAACACAAATTAAACCTCAAAAAAATATAAAAATCACTTAATTTATGTGATGAAATTATAACAATAAAAATACACTACTAAATAACAAGTGGTTGAATTTTATAAATTATTGTATAATTAAAAATTTAAACATAATACTGAATTTAACTTCTTCTTTTTCATTATAACTTTTCTACCACTAAAATAAATTATTTTATAATTCTTCTACCGTACCTACATTTAAAAACATCATTAATTATGTTAATGGGAACTGCGCATAAAACTTGGTCGGTTTGCCTGAGAATTCAAAAACAACGACCACAAAAAGCTGAGCAACGGTCACAAAGCGTGAGAAGCGGAAAAAAGCAGATTCTAAGAATGTGCTTTTGCCGTGTGGGCTACTATTTAACAGTCGGTGTACTGTGCGGTACTAACCGACTAGCTTTTCGTATATATATCGGTGAAGCACCCTAACACCTTGCATCTAAAACCCACCAAACCAAAAACCTTATTCCCTTAACACAAAAGCAACGTTCTTGGATTATCACCCTAAGTTGCCTAGAACAAGATGAGTGTAGAAATACTAGACAGCGCCACCATCGTCAACTTTGTGGAAGATGAGGAAGCTTTCAGCGTGTCAGTGACTGATCTTTTTGCGAATCTTGACACAGACAAGAACGGGCTTCTGTCCTATGGGGAGATGCTGAAGGAGCTGCAGAGCCTGAGGGTGTTCGAGACCCACTTTGGCATCGATGTGAAGCCTGACCCAGATGAGCTTGCTCGTGTTTACGAGTCTCTGTTCATGCAATTCGATCATGACTTGAATGGCAGAGTTGATCTGGAAGAGTTCAAAGAGGAAACCAAGCAGATGATGCTTGCAATGGCTAATGGAATGGGGTATCTTCCTGTCCAAATGGTGCTTGAACAAGATAGCCTCCTCAAGAAGGCCGTTGAACGAGAGTCCACCAAAGTTGCTGCTTAACCGCACTTTTTGCTTCATCAGAGACACCGGGATTTTAATTGCATCCGCGGCAATATATATGATATTTAACTTCTTGTTTCTGCATCAGCTTTTCATTTTTTTGGTTTCTTGTTTTGATCCATCATTCATGGTAATCTGCATGTTCATTTAAATGCATGTTCGCTTTTGCTAAGACAAAAGCCTAGTGTATTTGGTCTCCGACTTGTTGGAGTAACAAACTCAATTCTCCATATCTAAAATATGACATTACCATTTTATTAATTCTTGTATTCTTCTTCTTCCCTAACTACTAAGTACAAACTTGCTCGACTGCCAAGATTGGCCATTCTATGATGCGGGTGAATGTTGTCTTTTGCATATGTACCATA
Organism: Dicorynia guianensis; assembly: GCA_037013595.1. Classification (NCBI taxonomy): domain Eukaryota; kingdom Viridiplantae; phylum Streptophyta; class Magnoliopsida; order Fabales; family Fabaceae; genus Dicorynia; species Dicorynia guianensis. The sequence goes on from JASUAB010000005.1 coordinate 33,533,100, forward strand.
TCACCATTAGCAATTGATGTTGGGAATAGATGTAGATCTGATGGTGTTTTGCGTTTTAGTTTTTTAGCGCAATGAAGAGCAGAGAGACACCACTGGAGAGAGAAAATAAGAGAGGAGGGAGATATAATTTTAGTCTTTATATTTTTATACTTCTTTTAGGTCTATTCTCATATTTTATTTTATATAATTTTAATTTAATAGAATTTAAATTATTAAATTTATTTAATTGTATAAATTAAATTATAAAACTCAGTAAAATTTTATAAAAATTGTTTCTTGTAATAGATTTTTTAAAAATAAATTCTTATGTAATTTAAGAACAATTCATTTTAAAAATTAATTTTAAAACAATAAATTAAATATATATATTAATTTTTAAATAATTTTTTACAAATTGTTTCTAATTTACTTTTATTTATAATTATACAAGAAAATTATTTAGTACATAATAAGTATTTAAAAATTTAAAAAATACATTTAGACACGGTCGTGCAAGGCATTGGCTAGACAGTTATACAATAAGTTCACATTAGAATGTTGTGCAAAAGGTCAACAATGTGTTGACTTGCAGGCAGGGGCGTTCAAAATTGATTCTAACCACATGGATCCAATTCAATCCGACAAAAACAAACCAAAACCGATTCAGGAATTGAATGGATTGGATTATTTTTAGGAAAACCGACCTTATCAATTCGGTTCTTGGATGGCATACTTAAAATTCAATTAGAATCGAACCGACCAACCATTGTTACAATTATGTAAATCTTATATAATATATACATATTTCGTCAATTTTTCTTACGAAACATTAGTTGTTTACATATTTTGGGAAAACTTGTTTTATTATTTGAGACATGTATTTGGGACTGGTTTATTACTTGGGACAACTTTTCTTTTTTTACAAAAACCAATCTAACCGATTCAAGCCAAATCAATTTAAATTTGGTTTTGGCCAATATAATCAAATAGATTGAATAGATTTTTTCATGTACGGAACAATATAATCAATTGAGATGGTTTAAGATGTCCACAGGAAACTAACCTTGAACATTCTACTTTAGATTGGTGTCTTTTGTCTTAAAAAAAGATGAAATAAAAGAAAGATAAATATAAAATTAAGAAAAAAAATAGTTAAAAAATAATGAAATTTATATATTAAATTATAAAAAAATAATTAAAAATGAAAATAAAAATTCAAATTTCTTATAGATTAGTTAATTGTTTGAAATGGTCCAAGCCCACTCTGGAATGTGCATAGGTTAACCTATTGATGTTTGGTAAGATTGAGGGAGTCAACGTCAACCTTTTGAAATGACAGGCGATATCTAAAAGGAAGGAATGGCGGATTTTAGTTAGTTTCCCTGTTAATGTTGGGTACAAAAGATTAAATTACATAAGAATTACACACGATTATAAAATGAGCACTCATTTTTTATATAACGTAACTGTATTACATAATTTTTATACATACGAGAGTTTTAACTCTAATTTGACGCTGATTACACTCTGAAGGCTGGGTTCTTTTTCATGGTGATTATGGAAAGTGGCATGGAAACTTTCAAACCGGTGGCTCGAGCAAGCAACAAGGACCAGCACACCAACAATAAAAAATGGAGCATTTCGCTTCTGGTAAATTTGCAAAACAGGGTACATAATTACCGAACATTGTATTCTCACCAATCCCATAATTTCTACTTCTTTCATTTTTTAATATTGAGGCAAGGGCAAGGCAAGTGTCTTCTAAATTGGCCTAAACTTAGCACCAATTGAATCCAACACTTGTGGCGCCAATTGATTTACTTTTAGGCCCACTGACTTAGAAAGCCCTTGGATCAATTGAAAACAATATCAACAATCACGAAGCAAAGGGGAAGCATCTAATGAGGACGGTTTGCCTAAGAAGAAACAATCTAAAACAAGAGACGTGAAAGGGGTCATGGGCTTGATACCATTTCCTCTTGGTATCCGGTTTAGTTCGTAAAGAATATATGCTTATTGCTCACGAGACTAGCTACGATTAGAATGGCTATTAGACTATATATATAGTAGGAGGAAACCAACTCCTCTGTTCAAAAAACTCGCATTTGCAAATCCTCTTCCTCAGTGAGTCAATAAAACCTACGATCCAATTACTCTCAGGCTAAAGAGGAAGATGAGTGTAGAAATACTGGATGGCTCCACCATTTTCAGTTTCCTTGAAGATGAAGAAGCATTCAATATCACCGTATGTGACCACTTTTCTCACCTTGACACAGACAATGATGGCCTTCTCTCGTATGCTGAGATGTTGAAGGAGCTCCAAAGCCTGAGGGTGTTGGAGACCCACTTTGGGATTGATGTGAAGCATGACCCAGATGAGTTCGCTCAAGTTTATGATTCGTTGTTCATACAATTCGATCACACTTGAATGGGATGGTTGATCTGGAAGAATTTAAGAAGGAAACCAGGCAGATGATGCTTGCGATGGCAGATGGAATGGGATCTTTGCCAGTTCAGATGGTCTTGGAGGAAGATAGCATTCTCAGGAAAGCTGTTGAAAAGGAATCCAATAAAGTCGCGGCTTAACTCTATTCACGTTTTAAGAGATTTACAAATTATGCATGTATTGCTATATATTATCAGCCTGCTATCTGCGATTATATGAACTCTAACACCATCAAATTAGTTGCTATGCTGTTATTCTTTCCAGTGATACAGCTGCTTCAAGTTCTGTTTGTTTTCAGAAAATCCACGAATCAGCATATAAGGCAATGTCTTCATTCGTAATATTTACTCCTTTCTAATGTAAAAAATGAATTGTCCTATTACTAAGAGGAATAACATAGCTCATGTCTATGACTAGATTTTGTTACCAATTCTATCACCATATCATATAACTGCTCAAATGACATCGAAGAGAGGATCATCAAATCCAACTTCTACAGAAGCTAGTCAAGTTTCAGAAGAACTGCTCTTTCCCATGTACACTATACAGAAGAGAGAAAAAGGATATAAAAGAGTAATATCAGGTCATGAAGGCAATATCATCCTATTGTTATTCCATGTCCCATTCGTAAATGTTAAAAGAGTACATTTTTCCTATATTACAAAAACCGATACATCTCAGGGGTAGGAATGAAGGGATAAATGGCTTCACCAAACATCTCATATAGTGACAACAGGGTACGTCCAGAATTCAGTTCATCCTTCCAAACCTGGGTGAGGGCAGCAGATATCCTTGGTGCTTGATCATAGCCCTTGTTGCCTCTAATAATGCCATCCAAAGTGCTCTCATTAGCCATCTCCCCAGATGATGATGACAGGCCTGTCTCCCCTTGACTATGGGATGGTGAGGAGTTTGTCAGCAACATACCAGCCTCACCATCAGTTGCAATTTTCTTTGACGGTGGCTGCTGTTCCAACTGCTCCAAGCTTGCCTTACGCTTACCTTGATAACCAATAATGGAACTGTGTGACCCTCAAATTATTAACAAAGTAACTTTTTCCTGACAAGTGTTGCTCTAGTTTGGCAAGATACAGAATAGACAGACCAAGCTCGTGAAAGTCTCTAGTGGGCCATTGGATGGCTTTGCAAGCCACCATGACATTAAATCAATGGGAAAATCAGTAACAAACAATTATATCAATTATTAATAGATCCATATCTAGTTCAAGGAGTTATAACTGCAGCAAGATTTTCTGAACAGGAACGGTTTGCGAAATGTGCATCGTTTTGCACTCCAAGACATGTAAACGCAGCTTAGATATGATCCTAGTGAGGAAACTTGGCTACCAACAAAATTAGTTCATCAGCAAGGCCTGGTCAATCTGGTAATTTATTTTATAGATTACAAATCATAATTATGCCATGATTTAGAAAGGTCAGACTTAATTAGAAACTGTGGCCAAAAAAAAAAAATCAAATGAACAACACTTAAATCACAAAAGTGCCAATATTTATCTGAATCACATAAGTACCAATACTAGAAGGAAAGTTTTTTAAGAGCATGTTTATATAAGATGCAGAGCACTTGCAACTCAAACCAAAATCCACTCAAATTTAGATATTTTAAGTAAAAAACTTAACAATTGAAACATGTTACAACAAAGATGATGTATTATTAATGTCAATCAATGTGATATTCAATATAGAAATTTCCTTCAAGGAAAAACATGAAATCATTTTCTGGTTTGTATGACTAATTATCCAGTGAAGGTAAATATGACTATGCTAAACTATGGTTCATGATTAAATGCCTCCTCCCTCATAAGAAAGCAAATAATGTTGACAACTTGACGGGCAGAACTATATCTTCCTCTTTTTTTTTGTTGTTGGGGGGGGGGGGGGGGGGGGGGGGATATGGCGCCACAAAGGGTTGAACCTAAGACTTACAGCAAGATTATCCAAACCTCTCACCACTAAACCACACCTAGTGGTTTTAGAACTATTTCTTGTGTGAGTCTTAATGTCTTTATACATATTTGTTTCAATTAAATGAACTATCCAAATGCCAGCTCAATGCCTGCACTGCCATGAACAGGTTTAAAAATCATCCTATCCTGACATCTTCAATTACCAGGAAAAAAAATAGATACTCACCAGACGAAGCCATAACAACTCTTGCATTGCTCTTCCAAACAGCATGAGGAGAAGGAGATGGAAAAGTAGGGAACATCTTCAGTCGATCATATATACACTGACCTGCAGCCCGCTGAAGAATAGATACTATCATTATACTAACTATATTATAGTAAGCTGATCTTTCAGTCATAAAGCACCCATATTTGTTAATAAATATTTCTACTTAATACAACCCTACCAGCAATGCCCTGTAGACACGCCAAGCTTCATGCCTCTTCATTTCATTTTTTTGCTTCTCAAGAAGCATCTCTGGTTCAAGAAGTCGCATATATGGTTCAAGATTTGGCAGTAAAAGAAGACGAACCTACTTTCAAAGTAAGGATATGCATCACAAACATGTCAAAATCTCAGATATAAGATGCACATGAAACAATTGTTAAGTAACTAAGAATTATAATTTATTAGAAAGAAAATTAAATTTAAAAAGAAAGAAAACTTCAAACAACAGTGCTCTGATGATATACATATTCATGGCGAGGGTGACTTTTCTTGTACAATTATTGTTACATACATTAAAATATGACTTCAAATGGAAGATCAGTCAAGTGGTCCCAAAACTTTGATCCTTTTGTCAATTTAATCCTTATATTTTATAATCAGTCAACTCAACCTCATAAAGTTCGCATTTTAATCAATGTTCACCTCAAATTTGTTGATGTTGGAGTAAAGTTAATAACTTTTGCTATGGGATTATTAAGCATACTGATTTCTTCTTGTCAGTGCGTATTTAGCAAAGAAAAAAGCCATTTGTATGCTAGACAAACATACATAAGCTAAAGGCACTATTCTGCTTCCCCACATTCAGGCTTCAAACAAGATCATTAAAAACTTTTCATATTATGGATTGTAATATTTTTTTAATAAAAAAATCCATACTGTATTGAATGGGAACATAATGGTAAAGATAACAAATAAGCATAAGCAATGGGTACATAGGGAAATTGTCATCTTAACTAACAAAAGTAGATTCACAGACAAAATCTGAGTGGACATTGAAACCTTTTGGTATAATATTGGTCGATTCCAAAATTTAAAGATGAAATTGACAAAAAGATTTTATTTTTATGAATCAAACTTGCAATGTCACAGAATGACAAATTTAAGTTCTCTTCCCTCATCTTTCTTTTTAAATAATGTCCTCTTTTCTCCTGTGCCTCAAACAATCATCATCAGCTGTTTTGGATACTGAGCAGGACAACTTTTTACGACATATAGCAGATTTACTTCCCAAAAGATACATAATTTTTCTTAACAATTTTGCTTGACAGTATTCTTTTTGGTCATCAATTATGTCTAAATATGCCTGGAGAGCGGAGAAGGACATACTACATTGGGTCCCAATGCTGCTAACCCTTGAATTGCACCATAGTGTTGTGTCATTGCCTTCTTAGGATCCAGGAATGCATTCAACAATGTTTTTGTCAACCGGGACTGGAGATTGCTATAAACTTGCCCAAATCTGCATCATAAAAATATTTAAGCAAGAAACATATTTGTAATGGAATATGAAATTTAAAATCTGCCTTTACAAAGAGGAACAACCCCCCCCCCCCCCCCCCAAAAAAAAAAAAAAAAAAAAGTATCCAGACATCCACTTGGATGATAGATAATATGAAGCAAAGCAATCCAGTGGCAAGTTGGTTCAGATCTAGTCTCAAAATAACACTTCATATATATTTGGAACTGGGAAGATAGCTAACGTCATTAAGCATCCGTATAGATTTTCTACTTAACAATCATATAGTTTGACAGACTGCACCGAGCTCATCTTCATCAATATTCAATTCCCAAAGACCAATGATTATACTAGGAAGTTGACTTAGAATACAAAAGAAAGAATTAGATTAGTCATACAAATCCAGCTAATGAACTACCATACATGAAAACTAGTGTGCCTTAGAACCAGAACCCAAAAGCAAAGGACATATTATAATATCAACATATATAAGAAAAGTGCAATTAATTTATAACCCTGGGTTACATAGAATCAAAATAAGATGGAAGTTGAATTACAACAGATACATTGGATGCCAAGAGAAACATCATATAAGATCTCCTTCACTTTGCTCGCTGCACAACCACAATATCACAGAATACTGAACACGCCGAGGATATCTCACCTTTTGCATATTGAAGCAACTAAATTTGCAGTAAAGTCTCTAAGTTCCCAATGGTTGTCTGCTAACCTACTGCCCAACCTTTTGGCAACGAGGCATGTTACAATAGATGGCATCAACTGGTGTAGCTGACACATGGAAAAATGAGGGGAAAGAAAAGGTTATTGCTTCAAATTAACTCATTGCTATGAAATAAAGATTTCAAGCAAAAAGAACCATTAAGATTTGATCCTAATCCTTGCCACAATATGCCCAATGCCAAATGAGCTAGAATCTGTAATTGTGGAATATAAAGTTTGAAAAAAAAAAATAGCAGAAGAAGAATAGTCCAGACCAGACAAAGGTTTATTTTAAATAAGTGGAAAGTGGAAACAATGATTAAAAAAAGATTATTTTAGTACTAATCTAAGTATGGTGAAAACACTAAGCCATTATTATTATTATAAAATAGAATCACAATGATATGAAGGACAAATTTGGTAGTTGAGCATCAGTTGCAATAGATGAAGTTACAATGCTTGAACATTTTATTTGCCATACATAGATGCCTGCTCAAAAGAGGAAATGGTTTTTCAACCCAAGTCTGATAACAGTTTAGACTGCAGTAAATACTAAAATATGGGTATATGAAATATATTTAGGAATAGCGTCTATTATTCTATGAGAGTAGACGTTATAATTCAAATATCTAAGGTGCGTCCGGTCTTTGGTCCAATCATATGTTACTAGTGATGTAACGCTAGCATTGTGCACGTGCATTTCAATACTCTACATGCAAATTTAATAAGAGTTACACATACATCATCTCTGTGTATATAACTTTAGGAAAAACAATAAAAGATAAAACTAATTATTAGAAAATAGAAGTCACTGTCATCCTAATAAAGGACCAAACATTACAAAGGCAATCATAAGATAAATCAATTATAATGCCTTAGCATTCCACTGTCATTGTATAGAGAAACAGAATCTTCATATTGTGAATGGCAAATTAAATTAATATGAAGTTAGATATTTATAAATTAATGTCCTTCTGCATGATCATGTGATAAAGCATATAAAGTATAAAAAAATTACTAAATCAACAAAGGGTCAACTTACATAAGGCTCAATATGAATATGAGGGTTTTGGAGAAGGCTACTAACAACTCGCATCAAGGCAAACAGAAGAGAATAGTCACTCAAACCACGAGAAACCTGAAATGATTAGAGAAGCACACAGTTGGAATGAACACGTACATGAGAAATATTTTCCTTCTTATCCACCAATACTGGTAGTAGCAAAATATTAATACCTCATCAGCTACAAAGCATGTGAAATAAGGAACTAATGGATGAAGTCCTGAATCAGTGGCCAAACTTACTAATGCTTCTTTAAAGAGAACTGAGTCAGACTTCCTCAGAGTGAGCTCAGTCACTTTATCAAAGTACAACTGTACAGAAACAATAAATCTAATGTAAATAAACCATAGGATGAAAAACAAGACAGCTTATCAGTTGCTTATATAAATCTGATACCTGAAGCTCCCTAGATAATATGTGCTTGATGGGTAATTTGATGTCAACTGGAAGACTATCATCTCTTTGTTCATGCTTTTTTTCATAGGAAGGAGCTGAAATTACTACAAATACAAGGAAAATATCCTAGATCTTAGATCAAAACTATGAGTCAAAACTATTCTAAGATGGGCAGGGGACTCCAGGTTAAGTATTGGTAAAATTGGAAGGTATTAGAAGGAATCAAATAATAGACATGTCGCCTTGAGCTGCCAAATCATTACTCTCTCTGCATGAATTTACATTGCTACTAGCATCTACAGGACAAACATGTGTATGTATGTTCAAAATTTATATACTTTATTCAGATCCATACAGTTCTTCATGTCCAATCCATAATCAGTTTTCAAACTGTAGGTCATGTGAAAATGAACATGCTGGTGTTACCTATTTAAAATCACTTCAATATTCCAATTCATGTAAGAATCTTAATATCAAGAAAGTATAAAGAGTAAGCCATGATGGCATGCTAGAAGTAATATCAGGATATTATCTAATTCAAACATTCTTAATTCCCTTAAAGCTAATTATCAGTGCACTTACAATCTAATAATAAAATTTGGTACTATAATATATACATCTGTGAGGTAAAACTTATTAAGATTGCAAGCACTCCTCAGTTCAGAGACAGACCTTCTATAGGAGCATTTTCTGGAATAGCAGGCTGTACTCCTTCAATAGCAAGCCAGTGGCAAGTAACTGCGGTATCAAGGGGTGCTTTTGGTAAAGGAGCTTCAATAACCTATAATTTTTATAATCTGATAATTTTAAGGTGGTGCTGCTCTCCATCAAGTTAAAACCAATTTGAAGGGAAAAAAAAACTATTGAATAATGGCTTACATCTTTTAAGTCTACATCCTTGTCATCAATATAAAACAAATCTTTGTGTCCAACAGCTCTTTTGAATCGTAGAGGACCACCAGAGGCAAATCCATATATCGGCTAATATAAGAAAAAGGTCACAATGAGATTACAGGCACCAAAAAAAAAATAGAAACAAAAAGCTCTATTCACAGCAAAGAAATCTGTAGAAGTTTCCACAAGTTAACTCTACACTTAAAATCTGCATCAATCTATGTAAAAATAGAACATAATCAACTCTGAAAATCATAAAACTTAGTCGTAGTTGTGTACGGATCCTAATATCCACCCTCATGGAGTTCTCAGCCAGCTGACATAATATAACCACCAATATAGATACAGATCTTTCTACATTTATTTTGGAATCCTAGTTGGTCAATGCCAACATTAAAAAGAAACATCTCCTATACCTTCCACATAAGTAGCTCCCAAATGCATCAATCTATTTGAAAATAACAAGGAATCACCCGGACAAACCTGTTAGGACTTTCTAATTGCCTCTCTTGTCAGAACACATGTTTTATATATGTCATGTCATCAGTACTTTCTTACATAATTATTTTTTATTTGGATAAAATTATCTTTTTAATTATTTGCATTTCATAATTCCCTAAGGTCTTGAACATTTTGAAAAGAATTTCCATTATCTTAGGCTGGAAATTTAGCAAATTAACAATGAAGAACATTCCATGCACTTATCTGAATCATCTAGGATTCTACAGGTGAATAATGAAATATTCTATCAAAATTGATAAATCTGTAACCTTGTTATCTTTAGAAACTCATGTCATGTGGCCATCTGGAGTTAAAAACAGTAACTTAACTTAATTGGTTCTTTCCTATTCCTGCATTACATAAGCAAAATAACCTTACAGGATGGACTGTTCAAGCTTAAGGCAGCAAATAGAACTGAAACATAAAGTGAGGAAGCAATGCATCCTTAATTCACAGATTCATTTCCCTACAATAATAACATGTAGAAAGCGCACAGCCACACATATCAACTTTAGATCTGCTCGCGACAATTTTCCCAGAACATTAAAAGCCTCAAGTTCCATTGCCACCCAGCATAAATGTTTGAATTTGAAGAAAGCAATTTACTGAAAATCCTATCAATGTATGAATAGATAAACAACATTTCCCAAGAACTCGTGAAATGATGAAAAAAATATGCTGAAAAGCCAACCAATTAACTACTTAAAATACTTACTTCAACATTTCTCATATTCAATGCACCATCAACATCATCTGCTGTTAGCATGGTTCGTTTTGAATGACGCATGCCTTTGATTGCTTCCTGTGGTTTAAACAAACTCAGTCAGAGATAAGAATCCTGCTTGAATTCAGTTTTTTGTAGAAAACACAGAGAATATCCTCGGCTTTGAAGGATTTGTAGTCAGCATGAGTGAAATTCCCCACCGTCTCACCCCTATGCTACCATAAGAAAAGAAAACGAAAACAAGTTTTTTTTTCCACATCATCTTCTATAGTTGGACACTTGTTTTGTCCAAATTTATTTCCTAATTTGATTATACAATATAGTTGAGATGGATGAGTGGATATACAAGAAAATGCAAGATTCGAAATAACTATATTTGAGAAATAATTAGTGTTGCACCTATTGAGGAGAAAATGACAAAAATTCAGTTACAGTGATTTAGGTATATATAAAGAAAATTGCTAGAACCTCCGGTAAAAAAAGTTGATTAAATGGTTTTTAGTCCAATAAAGAGATGTAGAAGAAGACTAAAAAAGATACTTAAAGAGGTTATTAAAAGTGAACTTTGTTAAATGGTATTTTAAAAAATTTAGTTTTGAATAGAATTTAATAGTATCATTTAATCTATATAGTCAACCCCATCTAGTGGAATAAGCATTTGATTTTTGTTGTTGCTGTTGGTTAAACAATATAGTTTTTTCAAACAAATGCTCTATAAAACATAGTCACAAGATGGACAGCTGTCCACGGATGTTCATCTAAGGCAGGGAAAAACAACCAGTTATGATTTAAAGACTGCCACTGACTCTGTTCAGTGGACACAGATATAGGCAACACAGAGGGATTAGAAAACACTCCAGTACGCAAGCTCCCTTTTGAGTCAATGAAAATGACTGTACCATGCAAAGATTAGCTACAAAGAGGTCAGAACCATTTCTCAGCAAGAATCAATACATAATATCAAGAATAAATTACAGCTTAAAAAATAAGGCAAGGTATGAACAAAGGCAAACCAGCGATTCACTGTAAACTAAAACTCGCCTGCATAATCTCTCGAATACGGTACTCAACATCAGGAGCGACCGCAAGAGCAACATCGGGAGACAAGTTGTTAATCCCAATACTTTGTGCTATTACCTCAATAGTCTCTTTGGGCACAATGCTCATATTTTTCTGCTGGGTGAACGTTAAAATTATGAACCCCAAGTCTCAAAAAAGCCCTTTTGGAGAAAACTAATAACTCCTGAAAAATAAAAAGTAAAAAGAAGGAGACGTATTAAAATACTGTAAAGGAAGTACGCAAGAAAGTCAAGCTTGCCACTTGTTTTTAAGTCAACTAGAAACTTGAGCGTTTTTAACCCAGAAAAATCTCTTTAAATTCCTTAAACAAGTATAAGTATTGAAAGTGAAATAAGTTAGATAGCTTGCACTCATGAATTTTCTGGGCAACCAAACAATATGCCGACGCAATTGGAAACTCGAAACAGCAGGCACATGATCCATACAATTTAAGAAAAGTGAGAAAAAAACAAATCTAAATTGAACCTCACTCTGTTCGCAGAGCAGTCATTAGAAGCTCCCCCAAATGCAGAAGCAAAAATACTAGCTGACGATAGCGCTTCGTCGTCCCAAACGAATTTTATCGAGCACTGTAATTTTGAAATAGTGAACCCGGCTACGAGGAGATTATGTAGTAAGAGGACACAAGTCGGGTCGGGTCAACGGGGCATCTTTTCAGTAAGTTATGAATCATGATAGAGATCTTCTATTTTTATAAATTAAATTTTATAAAAATTTTATTTAAAAAATTAAATTAATAAAATGTATTTAATCTTATAACTCAATAAAATTAAAGTAAAACCGACTTAGGGCATCTCCCATAAGTACCAAGGCCATTAGACTTAACTTTCAAGCTCTTTCATAAATTAATATAATTTATTTGGAATGGAATAATCCAACATAGATAGTATATGCTCATAGTGTTAGATATTTTATGTAATTTATCTCATTTTCATATTACTTTATGTAATGTTTGAAATTTATTTTTAGGGTGGGTGGACTAACATGGACATATTTTTGTAAATTCCAAATTAAATAAATACCAAATATTAAGAGTACTTGTAATATAAAAAGAAAGTCTTATTATTTTTATTAACAAAATTTTATTAAATTCTTACTTAAAAAAATTTATATTATTAAATTTATTGAATTCACAAATTAAATTATAAAATTTAATAAATTCACCAATAATCTTTCTTCTGTGATAGTTCATCCCTCATTGATGAAGTCTTTTTTTAAAAAAAAAAGGGGTAATTGGTGTATCTATTAAGATTTGTGATTATCTATTTATGTTGAGCTTACTGAGCATTTTGATATTTGAATATTATGAATGATGATATATTTCTATCTACATAGAAAAGTTCCTTATTAGCCACATCTATCTAATTATATGGTTGATCTCTTAAGTGATGTATGTTGATGAAAGAAATTAAAGTGCTACCTTTATAATTATTTATTTACTAATTATTTATCTAATCATTGTTTCCCAAAATGAGAGAGTAGAAAAATAAGAATAGCTGACTTGGCAATGGCAACCTTAGAAGGACAAAGGGCTCATGACCCCACGAAAATAATTCTGAGAAAATGTTTTAAAAGTTTTTTATTAGAAAAATTATAACTTTGATTCTTAATACTTTTTAGAATTAATCTGGAGTTTTCGAAACTAGCTCATAAAATTATTAAATTAGAAATTTATATTTTTTAAACATGAAACTCTAAATAATATAATTCATATTATATTTAACTCAAAATTTAAAAGTAATATACAAAACTATAAAATAGAAGAAAATTCATAAATAAAAGCATGGCGGTAATCTACAAAACGATGAAATTATTCATGATTTGACTTTTTGTTAATTTTCTCTTTCATATATAAGGGACATTAGGAAGAAATAAATATTCATCAATGGGCCTTAGATGGCATAATTGATGAATTTCTCTTTTGTTGCTTATATGACATAGTTTATAGTCATATTTTAAACCCGAAGTATGGTTATGTTATTATCTATATATTTACCTAATTACTAAATACATAAAATGTTGATATATTTTTGCATCCTTTTGTATTGGAGAAATAGTAAATGAAAAAAACATATAGTACAATCATAAGTCAGAAAAATAGTGGCATTCTCCCCAACAATTCTCAGAAGGACAGAAAAGCTCAGCATTGGAGGAAGTCTACTATAATAAAAATTAATTATGAGATTTGTTCGGTTCTTATTATTTAGATTTTGTGTATAAAAAAATTTATTTGAGAAAGATTCAAGTTTAGATACTTGACTGTAGTTCAAGAAAATTAATTTTTATTTATCAAATAAAAGATATTTTAAAAAAATTCAAAATTTAATATCTAAATTTTTTTAAAATATTTAATAAATTTAATTGACAAAAATAACAAGACTCAATAAATTATCTACTCAAAAGGAAAAAAATTAAAAGGATAAGGTGCTGGCTTGACAAGCAGCAAAGCAAGGCCTTATTAGACACCTAGATATCTAGAAAAGAACGAGAAAATTTGGTGAAAACTGAAAAGAAAGTGCATACTCTTTAGTGTGTTGCACATGCTCCCCTTGATAATGTTATAATCTATATCCAACCCCACTTTTGGAAGATGGCACAACATTTGCTTCTCCAAATCTCACATGCTGTTTTCAGAAACCATCATTAGAATAACATGGTTCATCAGCAAGTTTGTATGCAAAACTTTGCATACTTTCTTTTTTCACATGAACCTAGAATTTTGATTTAGGGATCATCAGCCTCATAAAATATCATCATATCTTAAGTTTTTAAAAAGGTCGCATCCATCCATACTTATCTTTTCCATAGGACCACCAATACATATATCAATTACATTTGCCAGTTTTTATCAATCTGATTTGCGACTATTCATAGACTCATTAGGACCGCGAGTACGTCAATTATTTAATTTCCTTTTGTCTTTTCAGTGCTTAACAAAACTCTTCAAGCACGACAGATTTGGTACTCAAGATTTTAAAGAAAAATTATACAGTACTCAGGGTTGTTCAAATATATCTTTACTTATACTTTTATCTAGGGTCATTACAAATTATATAAGATATACTTATATAATAAAATATAAGTAAATAGTCAAGATCATAAAAATCAACAACAAAATTATTTAAAATTTATGATTTATTATCTATTTATTTATACTTTATAAAAATATAAATTATTAATTAATTTTTTTAAGTAAAACTCAAGATATTCTATACATAAAGTTTAAATTGAACTCATAGTAATATACTTAAGAGATTTAGTTGTTTGTTAACTATACTCCTTGTTTTATATATCTATGGCATTAGTATTATGCCATTTAATTATCACTTCCTTCCTTTTCACCTCTTTAAATCAAATTCTTACCAAAAATTTCAAAAAGAAAATAAAATTAAAAGTCTTCGAAGGTAGGGGACATTAAATTGTGGACAACCACCAGCGCCCTAATTGGCAAGCAGATCAAATGCGTGCCAATGGCTTGGAATTGACTACAGAGAATCATGGTCAATCTTACCTTGATATTTCATACATTTGTCCAAAACACCAAAGTACATGAGGTTTTATCTCTCAATACCTTCTTTCCACTTCCCTTGCAAAAGCCCACTAAAATGCTCACCAAAAGAGAAAAAAAGCACACTAAAATCTTGACTCGTGACCATTTCTCAAGCAGTACCTTGACCATTATGTAAGTCCTTTCAAAATAGACTAACACCCTTACATTTTGTAAGTTAACGAGAAGAGTGGGTTATTTTCATGCAAATGCGGCGTAAGTAAATCTCACATAAAGTGTTTTTATCGTCAGAGATTAATGAAACCTATAAAAGTGTCCTCCCACCATTATTTTACAAAGAAAGACTTCTAGAACCCTTTATGTGTAGTTTTCTATATTTAAATTTTTTGACTTTTTTTCTTTAATTTTGATGATTTTTTTTTTATAATTTAATATGTAAATTTTATTTCTTTCTCTCATTAAATTTTTTTAAAGGTAGAGAATCTTTATCCATAATTTTCCATCTTCGTCTTTACATAAACAGAGTTGTTTTTCTAACCTGAATTGTTGATGTGGCTACATTTAATATAAAATTTTTTTATTAAATTTCGGTTTTTCTAAGTAGTTTGGGCCTAGTTTAGGAAGAAAGATTGCTTGAGTAGCATTAAACCTTGTAAAAGCATTTCAGTGTTGATAAGGAAGAATTCTTGACATACTTTTTTATGATTTTCTAACCTGTCCCCAAAGCTTCAGGCACTATTAAACTAGAGTGATTTAGAAAAAGAGCCACCCAGCGTCAGAGTAAGCAGTAAGCAGAAAGGAATGGACATAACCCAAGCAGCAAGCAAGCTTTATGAAAGCCTATCAGCTGCAAGCCATGTGCGAAAAGTATATGCAAAAGCAATAAAAACATGCGCTCAAATCCATTGCTTTTACCTTTTTTTAACTTTCCAGCTTCTACTACTTTTCTGATTTAGAGGTACCATTCCAGCTCTGCAAGCCCTGCACTCTAGCTACCATGTTTTTCCCCCTAATAAATAAAATGCTAGTTGTCAGTTATTATTGTTTTAAGAGTATTCATTCCAAATCTTGAGTACAAGTGAGAGTGTCACTTAACTTCTATACACTTACTCCACATTCTCAATAATGTAACGTCCTCCACCAACTGTTAATGTGGCATATTAATATAGATGGGGACTTTCGATTTGAGAATTGGTAAATGAAGTATTCTCTTCTGAACTTTGGCAAGTTGAGATGGGTTTCACTGGGGAATTGGTAAGAAGTGTCTTCTCCAGAAACCGGCCTGTCGGCTCTCATGAAAGCAAAGTGAGTCTGTTAAGTTCACATGCTTCTTTCTTTCTTGCCTTCTATGCTGCAATTGTTGTCCACTACTATGGAGTATGCATGATGCAGTTCTGTTTGCCCAAATTTCTAGTTCGAACACTATGATGTAGTATGCATGATGCAGTTCTGTTTGCCCAAATTTCTAGTTCGAACACTATGATATTATTCATTGTCACTGCCATATATTCCATCAATAAAATTCTTCTGAATTCATCCATTCTAACAGGGGAGAAGCAGCAATTCTGTGGAGAAGAGAAGATGGGTATCTGTTAGATCATACTTGTGTGGAGATGAATTCAATTCAGTCCTTGCCGAGGAGGAATCAACTTCGGTTAAGAGTTCCGAGGCCACAGTTACACAGCCTATGCAGGAGGAGTTGACAGATAAAGGAGAGATCAAAAGTGAACAAACTGTGGAAAATACAACAGAGAATATGCCATGTCCGAACACCAAATCATTGAATGAGGAGGAAGCAGCTATTCTCATTCAATCAGCATACAGAGGTTTTCTGGTTAGTTTTATAAGCACTAATTACATTACTTTGCATCTTTACATCAAAAGATGTATCGCCTCATCTAATTTTCTTAACAAAGGCACAAAAGAGACTAACAATTTGGGAAATTTTGCATCGATTTGGAAAAAAATGTTTGAGAATGTATTCACCTAAATGCCTTTAAATTTGATTGTGCTCACTTACGGGTGTGTTTGGTATGAACTAAAAAGGCGAGTAAAGAGACAAAGATGAAACTTGACAATTCAATTTTCTACCTTTTGCGCTCAAGTCCACCCAATTTTACTTCTTTCAAGCGCGCTCGTAATGATTCTAATGGCAAAATTTACTGACGCCTAGAATTATATCGAATGCTCCGAACAAAAGATAAACTGTCTACTGGAACAATAATTTAAGAACAAACAAGTTCACGTTCTGCAGTCTTCCAAACCCAATATGCTTGATTGCATAAGAAATTCTAGTTCACTAACCTAACCAGTATGCTGCACATTACAGTCTAGGCGTCAAAACAAAGGAATCAGATCGAAAACTGGTAAGAAGGAGCTCAATTTAGTTGCAGAAAGTCCAGAAAGTAAGTCTATGGCCTCATCAATTGACGTCCAAACCGGGAATTCTACAGAAGTTTTCTCAGTTGAAGGAGAAAAGTTGAGTGATTACCACAGAACTCAACACGGAGCTGCCAGAACTCAAGTCATAAAGCGAAAGGTACCGTATAATAGAAGACAATGCTAACTTGTGAACTGGTACATAATTAATATATAAGCAATTACATGGGTCATTTGAAAAACACTATAATAAATAAATTCATAAGTGGAGAAAGAAACTCTATTCTGTCTTCAGCATTGTAACGTTTGATCTGTGTTGCAAGCAATGACAAGAATTTGTTTTTCTTCTCTCTCTTCTGGTTCTTTTTCTTTCTTGGCAAAGCACATCCAATGATTGAGTCTGTTGCTCTGGTGCACAACACTTGAAGGTGCACCAGGTGACCTAAGAATTTTCCTGTACTGACTATTGATAGTTATGGGGACTAAGTATCTGTCTGAGATCTTTACAATTGCAACCAACAACTTCTAGCATGCTTTCAAGGGAAATTTTACATATATAAAAAATTGTTAGAATATATGGCTACTAATTATCATTAATCAAGATTTTTCTAATGACATGATATTTTCAGGAAGACTGGGATGATAGCACTGTGAGCAGCTATGTTTCAAAAATGAGAATGCAGAACAGAATGGAAGCAACAACCAGGAGGGAAAGGGCACTAGCTTATGCATTTTCACAACAGGTAAGCATTGAGAAATGTTTCATACAGGGAAAGTATTGAGCTGATATCAAAACTATCCTGTTTGTTGCAGCTAAGAATATGTTCAAAAAGGAAATCAACCAAATCTAATAACATAGAACCAAACATGAGTTGGAGCTGGCTTGAACGGTGGATGGCAACACGAGTTCCTGATACCTCATCAGTTGAAAGTCATGCTACAGAGCAGCACGATCCTTTTTATAGTAATCAAAAATTTTCAATCAGAAAGAGATTTTTAGACATAGCCCGAGAAGAAAAGGAAAGCTGTGGATCAAATGAAGTGCCCCTTCAATTTGATAACTATTCAGTAGCCTCACCAGAAGAGAAATATGGCGTCAAGCCAACAACAACAAAGAATAACCTTGGAGCTAGGAGATATGTATCAAGGAGGAAAACTGCACCAAGCTATCAATTCAGTGAAGAGCATCCCAAGGTTAGAATCTCTTCAATAGTCCAATAAAGCACACGTCAAAAAATGAAAAACTCAGTTCAAAATTATAAATTTAACAATTTCTGTCTCTTTGAACCAAAAATAGATTATATGATGATTGTAAAAGCTTAGCTTCATTGGCATGTATGTATAGTATTTACTTCACTGATACTGATTGCTGAAAATAATTTTCATGTTGCTACAGGTGGGCAAGAGAGATGGCTCAATCAATGCCAGAAAGGATATTAGGCAAAGGCAGAAGCAAGTAGGAAGGAGGGGAGAAATGAAAATTAACACACCCACAGCTTCTAATGAGTGACTTCAGAAATAAACCTGTTACGTAAAAAATTGACTTTGTCCTATGTATAATGATGCAGCCTAAGATATGTGTTAACAATAAGGATTTCTAGTAGATTCTTAATCCCATCATCCTTGTGTAAACAACTTCCCTTCAGCACGTTATCTGGCATATATGGCGTGTAAAATAATCTGGTAGCTAAAGGTTGCAATTTTCTTAAAGGATATAGGTATTCAAATGGTAAGCTATTCTTTTACCATTGGCACTGAATCTAAAATCTAACTACAAGGAAAAGAAAAACGAAACTCTTGAATGAATATAGAGGTACTCCTTTTAAGATTCTTATGCAACTTTACGACTTAACATGTGATAAAGATCAAACATTGCCGACAGCAACACAACACGGGTTATCAAAGATCAAAGTTTGCATTTTTTTGGCCAATTGGTAAGAAGAGTGTAATGACAACAGAGAAATAGCAACACAAAAAGCATTTTAGGGAATCAGAGGTTAGCAAGTCAGTAGGATCAATGGCTTCCATATCTAAAGAGATAAGTTAATTCAGAGAGAGCACAAATAGGCTAAGGATCTAAATGACTAGAATTGATAATCACATCATGGTTGCAGCCACTGATGATTTCCTCGAGTGTGGAGGCATATTTAGTGGGTTCAGGATGATTTGGTCTTTTATTCTTCTTTCATCTTCTTCCTGTTTCTGGGTTTCTTGCTATAGAGAAAAGTATAAATAAAAATCATAATTAATTTTATCTAATAAATTTAAAATTTTTAAATAATTATTTTTTAATATAATATCAAAACTTTAATTAAAGATTCAATTTGTATCGTTATTTAAAACAAAAAAAAATAGTTCATTCTTGAAGTTAAAAAAAAAAAAAACTTTCTTGGGAAAGAACGTACTGGAGAGAATGGTTCCTTAATACTTCCTATCCTGATCATAACATGAATAGGAAAAATGCAGCTGTGGGACTCTCACATGACAGGGCAAGCAGTTGAGGCTGGGCATGCAGGCCCAAGCATTGTTCGACGAAATGCCTTAACAGATTTTCCAATGACTTTGTTTACTTTGACTTTGATAATAGAAAAAGCCGATTGTGAGCAACTTCTGTGGTCACTAATAAGATATACCATAACATTAAATAAGCCAAATTATTATTACAGAATATTTAGAAAATATTTATAAGAATTATTTTCTTCTGAGATATCTTAATTTCAGTTGAAAAGAATAATTGCACTTGCCTTACCTCACTGCTATGCAATTTTTATTTCATTTAGTGATTCTATTTCGAATCTGAAATCAGGCTTGCGACAAGTAATGATGTAGCGATGAGTTAAGGGTATCAAAACTAGGAATTTGAAGAAAACAATTTGTTTAATCTGCATGTCAAAGAATAATTGAAAAACTCTGTTTGCCCCGGAAAACCATGCTGCGCGCAAAGAATTTATGCCTTTTATCATGCACTAATTTCAATGGGGGCCACAGAAAAGTTAAATTTCTCTCTCATCCTCAAACCCACATAATGTTTGGGTAAAATTACTGTCTCAGTATCACCAATTGTATGAAATAGAAGACTGGTTTAAAAGAATTATTGAATTTATGTATGAATTTTTTCGTTAAAAGTAAATATGCCATTATATCTTAAAATTTAATTATATTTATCCCAAAATATTGCATGCGCCGACACTGCCCTTATAGAATCGAACTTTACCTTGTAGGATTATGTCCTATTTTTTTCTGTCTTCTCATTCACATAAATTAAAGTTTAGAAAAAATTTATAAAAAAAAAATTTAATTATTTATATAATATAAATTAAAAAACTTAATAAATTTATTATCTCAGAATGATACTAGCTTTTCCCATTCCTTTTCCTTTATGTCCTAGAATTTCATAGTCATCAAATTAATGTCCTGGAAATTCATAGGCATGCAGTTCCATTTGACTCGTTTTGCTTTGAATTGCTTTCCTGTAGGCAACAAGTGTGTGGTAGGGCTGATAATCTATTGAACTAATTAAATCTTGTCTGTGAAAAGGGGGAAAAAACAAGGAACAAAATCTCTCATTCGCATGCCTATGCGTCTCTGGTAGGCTGTAGCATGTTGTTGCAGTAGTGTCCAATACTAGAATATCTTAATTATTTTGCATAGAGAAAGGTTACCATTGTAACTTTTTGGTACATCGTAAGGTTTGCCCCTATGATGTACCAAAAAGTACTTACCTGTAGAGCTAATAATAGACTGATCAATTTCACCGAGAAAAAAAAATAGTAGACTGATCAGAGTAAATGTAGCCCTTTAAATGGCAATTTATATACAATGTAAATAGTTACACGATTATAAAATATAATGAAGAATAAATGTGTTGCATAATATCAGCTAGCTGGCCGATCTTGATTATTGGAGGACAAAGACATTCACTTAAACTAATTTAAGTCTGCTATTATAAGAATTCACTGGCTGGAACAAATGAAGGTGGGGGACCGTAACCATCAACACTGAAAAGGAAAACACATTTCAGAGCCAGCAATAATCCAATATGGATCAGTTCAGTCCAGCAGCAGCAACCTCCAACCTGATCTCATCCACAAAAGCCTTGAGATTCTTATCCGAAGAACCCCCTTCCTTCACAGCCTCCCGTGCCAGTTCCTTCCATTTCATCGCATTTCTTCGCATTTCCTCCCCTTTCTCTCCACTCCCCATTACCACTTCCAAACACCTCCTTATCTCCTCGCTTTTCACAATCCCTTCATTACTATCCACCCTCGCCCTCACCCCTGTCTTCCACACATCTTCTATTAGCTTTGCGTTTGTCTGTTGGTCTGCCCACTGAGGAAATGCCAAAACTGGAACCCCTGAAGCTAAACTTTCAATGCTTGAATTCCACCCACAATGTGTCACAAAACAGCCCAATGAATGGTGTGACAAGACCTCCACTTGAGAACACCATTCAACTATCTTACCCTTTTCTTCCAATTCCTTTCTACAACTCAGCTCCACCTCCTCCTCCTCTTCATCTTCTTGATCTTCTTTTTCTTTCTGTTCCCCACCATTTTTCTCTTTTTCTCTAATGACCCACAAGAATGGATGCCCAGAATCTAGCAAGGCACGTGCAATTTCCTCCATTTGTTTCTTGGGTAACACACAAAGACTTCCAAACGACACATATACCACTGATAACTCTGGCTTTGAATCCAGCCATTCCATATAGCTTTGTGAACCATGGAATAAGTCACCACCAAATGAGGTGTCTCGGGGGTCTATTTTGTCCAAGAAGGCAGATGGAATCAACGGCCCGATCGCAACCATGTGGAGCTTATCAGCGACTCTCAATGCATCTGGTTCCAGTTCTTCAAAAGTGTTCACAAACACTTTAGGGTTTATTTCCTTTTCAAGCACTTGAAACTGCTCTTGAAATGATGGAATAGCAAAAGAGTACACATTCGAGGATTGAACGAAAGACGGAAGCTCTTGGGCTGTGAGCGACGGCAATCCTGGTAATTCTATAGAACTTGAGGGATGCTTGGTTTTCTCCTTGATGTAGTCTCCGTAGTCCTTACTGAAGTAATAATAGTAGATATCCAGAACTGTGGCGGGTTGAATCCATAGTAGCGCACTTGGGAGGTGAAGCCCACGCGCCACCTCTGCTGCCCAAGTAAGCAGGATAGTGTAGACTACGCAAGTGAAAGGGTTACCTTCCTCCGATCTAGAGACAATGAGCTCGGTGAGAAACTCAGAACCACACCGCTTGAACTCCGACAAGTAGAACTCGACAGTGCCATCTTTGGCCATGCTGAAACCATCGTCGTGGCCGTCGGAAAAGGTGGCAAAGGACAAGCCGTCGATGGTTGGTTTTTTGGTCATACGACGGTACATGGCGACACTTGTAGCAAGAGTGACATGCACACCCATACGTACGAGTCGCTTAGCAAATTGGAGGGCAGGGTTTATATGCCCTTGTGCCGGGAACGTAACGAGAAGGAAGTGGAGGTCGGCCACCATGGTACAAGGCGGTGCGTGAGGGATGTGAAACTTTGGTGTGAGCAGAAAAAGATTTTAGGCCAACGTAGAAATAAGTTGTCCGGAATTCTAATGGCAAGCGATAAGAATTTTGTGGTTATGGAATGAAAATCTGTAACGTGCATGCAACTTGAGAGTGGAGAGGCTTGTTAGTAAGTATGCTTATATAGAAGAGAAGTGAGGATGGTTGGTGACGTTTGAGATGACGAATATCTGTGGAAAGCATACGTCATAATTATTAGCAGATCTTCATCATTCATTTTCGTTGATTTGAGGATGCCGAAACGAGGCGTGGGTTGGCTGGAGTTAAGTGTGGAGAGGAATTTCGGAATCAAAACTAAATTGTTATCGTTATTTTTATAATTTTATTTTTATTTAATTTTTATAATATAAAATTTAAATTATTAAATTAATGAAAATTTAAAATTAAACTGTTATAAAATTAATAATTAATACGTTGCTGTTAAGTGAAGGATTTAATTTTTTTAAAGTAAGGATAAAATATAAATAGATAACTATTGGTAAAATAATTAATAATAAAAATTATTATAAAATATGAAAATTAGATAATAATTTATATTTATGAATTTAAGATAATTTATATAATTAATTTTTTTATTAAAAATTATTAATGTGTACTTTATTATTTATTTTAAAAAATTTGAATAATTTTTTCATTAATATCTTTTAAAATAATAAATACATTTTATTTTATAAAATACAAACAAAAAATTATTAATAACAAATAATAATATTATAAATGATTTTAAATTCATAATTTATTATTTATATTTTATAATGATTTATATTTTTAATTTTTTATCAATAATTATTTATTTATATTTTATTAAATAAAATATATTTCTTACTTTAACAATCCAAATGATCGGAAAGCATTGATTTCTTAGTAATATATACAATCTCAAACGGACGAGTTTAGCACAATTGTCGGCTTTAAGAAAGGGTATAAATGCAACATAAAGTACATTTGCTTTATTTAATCAGTGGGCAGAAATAATTTTATCTGCCAGCATTGACTCTGCTTTTTTCCAAATGGTAAAAGTCTTTATCATAAATAGCCTCGTTTATTCTCAAAATGTCGCATGCACATTTGCTTTTTTCACTGGTTCCCTTCCCATGGCTGGGTATTTCGAGATCAATACGTATGTAGCGGCTAGAAGCTGAGGCCCTTGCGTTGGCGTAGTCAAATCTAGCCTGATTTGGCAGGTCAGTCTAAAATTGCTTTAAAAAAGTTAAGAGTTAAAGTTTATAAAATTTTTGCCTGAAATAAATTGGACAGTTTTTGACCCGGACTTGAAATCGAATTGGGTTAGCCCAATTAGTTTTGAGTTTACTTTTTTTATAATTTTAAAATTATTTTATTACTTTTAAATTTTATTTATCTTTAAATTATGATTCAATATTTTTGACTATTAATTAATTATAATTCAATTCTTTTTTTTATCAATTTATAAACTATGCTATATAATTAAATTTTTATAAATAATTTAAAAATTATTTAATATTTAAAATTTATATATTAAATTAAATAAATTTAAAAAATTATTTTTTTAAAATATAAATATTTAATAAAATTAAATTTATAAAATATTTTTATTAATTTAAATTTAACTTAAATTAAATTCAAAATCAATCAACAGAATTAATTTATTTAACTGTTAATTTTATAAAATTAAAATAAAATTTATTTTTTTAACCTAAAAAAATTAGGCCATTTTAACCCGATCCCAATCCGAGTTGATCCGTTTAGCAGCTCTGCTTGTGATCTTGGCATCGTGATCCGCAACGAGCACTGCAGAAGTTATGGCTGTGCGTTTTGGTCTCCGTCCAGCTGACCGTAACAGGGTCAGACTCTTGTGAGGCGGTGCAATCCCTCAACAAGCAGTGCCTTTTGCGGTCCTACATAGGGTTCCATTCTGGAGACAGAATTTTACAGTTTAATATTTAAAATTTTATATTATAAAAATTAAATAAAAATAAAATAAACAATAAAAATAATCTCTTTTGAGTCTTGTTTTGTTTTACATTTAATTTAGTTTTAAACATAAAAGTTACGTATAACTAAAAGAGTAGCTCTAGGAAAACTTTTTCTTTTAAGAATTAATATGCATGCTCATCTTACAGCCACACTTTTATTATAATTAATAAAAAATTAAATTCTTTAATTTACTTTTTGTTCTTGTAACTAAAACATAAAATTTATTTTTTCCTTTTTTTTTACCCCATGTGAATGCATGCAATAGGGTGGCACATGGAGTTGCAGCTCTAGCTTCTGAAGACACTGACAGGGTCTGGATTGAGGACGAGATTCCTACTTCTATGGTCAACATGGTTATACCTCTCCTTCATTCAATGAAGCATTCGGTTTCCTTTAAAAAATATAAAATAACATGAAAAAAGTGACATCCATTTAATTTGCATTGTAATGTCATTAATTATATTAGGATTTGAATATTTTAAGATATAAGATATGTTTTAAAGGATAAAATATAAATTATTAATAAAAAATTAATCATAATAATGATCTTAAATTTATAAATTATAATTTATATACTCATATTTAATATTAATTAAAATTATTAATTTTTTCATCAATTATTATTTATTTATATTTTTCTCCCTTAAATACATTTGAATTTTAAAACATCCTAATTCATTATATTACATGTATGCATCTAATGCACACCAAATATATCACGTGCCAAATATATTGGTAATTATTTCTAAAATCACAATTACTACAAGCACTATCATAAAAGCAGTTACTTATACACATATTTTTATATTTTTAATTCTTTTTTCTTTCTTAAATTTAAATTATGTTTTCTTTACCCTTTTTTCCATTTAATAATGTAATGTGCGTGAAAGAGTTGTTAATACAAGTATATTTTCCCTATCATAATGAGCCAGCTCAACTCGGGCCGTTGAATACAAATGTTCTGGTTGAGATCCTCCAAAATGACAAATACATGTTACAAAATAAAGTACAAATATATAATTATTAATAAAAAAATTAACAACATAAATTATTTTATATTTATAAATTATTCTTTACTTATTTATATTTTATAACAATTTCTATCATTAATTTTTTAATTAAATATTATTTACTTACATTTTACAAAATAAAATACTCTAACTCTTTTTAAACATAAATGAATTAAATGTATAAATGCTGTTCAAGCAATGACACGATTTTGGCATAAGCAATGCAGAAAATCTTTGAACTCAGCATAATTGGCAGTGCAGTCTCTCTATTCCCACAAAACTGAATCTCATAAGAATTTTACCAAAATTTTACTCAAAAAATTAAGACTATTATATTTATTATGTCCCATAGTTTAAACTATAAATTACAAGACCTAATAAATTTCATACTCATTAATCCATTTAGTGCCAAGAATCTCGCTTGACAATAAAGGAAACAAAGAATATGAGACATGGCTGGATTGAAAAAAGCACAATGCTGTCTTGAAACAGCATATACAAGTACAAGGTATACAATTTAATAAAAACTGAGCTTCTTGTGCTCCATTTTGTGTCTACGTACGATTTTGATGGTTATAGTATTTAGCGGGCAATCACTCATTAAATTCCCCAGAGATAAGTAATGATAAATAATTTAATGTGACGAATATGAATTTGAACCAGGAGAACAGAGCAGATAACAGGTCAGGAACATCAATCATAAGTTGAAGCAACAGGTTTATCACACACCAAACCACGTATGTCCCTGCTCAGGGACATACCGAGAGGAAATGACCTGTGTACTCTTGTTCTGGACAAGGGGACCTTTTCCACTGGGAAAGTTGAGACCGACTTTCTTTGTGCTTTTAACCGAGTTCCCAACTGTCTCTGTTGCTTCAGCAATGAACTGCAGCCCCTGAAATGTAAGTCTGAATCAAGACCACAGATGTTTGGGAGTTCGAGACTGATACGTTTAAAAAATCCGTGTAAGTGATTTCTCCTCGAGAGTCTTTGTTGAATGCTTTGTAAATTCTGTACCAACTTCCTGCACAATCAACCATAAAGATAGCTCGGTCAATATTTGCACAAGGAAAATTAACCTGTCCATGAAAATATATGGACCCAACGTCATTCAAGATACAGATGAATTTCAATTCGATATTGCCCAGTAATTGCATACAATATATCCTGAATCACCAGAACATTTCTCTCCAGCTTCCCATTTATTGGTTGACTAAGATACTCAACAAGATGATGAATAAAGAAATTAAGCACATATAATATCAGACCTTTAAAGTTTTACTATTTTGCTCATCCTTAAATCCCACAGCAAATTGGCAGACGCCAGAGACCGAAGTTTTGTCATCTCCTGTATGACAGGTCTGAAAAAGTTCAACTTCCCTTCTTTTCAAAGTTAAATGATGGATACAAGTTACAACATGTACTAGGTAATCCATGAAACCTCGCGCACACATGGTGCATAATGCAGTTTGTGTACTGGACCAATCAAAACTGGCAGTTGATTTCACAAATTCAACTTCGGATCTCACCATGCAGTATTTGTCAAACAAACTGTTAATTTATGCTCGCACAGTGCACACTAAATGTGCACCATGAGCGCACAAAAATCTGCTGGTAATCTGGTCCTTCCTTTAAATTATGTAATGCTTAAAAGTCGAAGGAGAGGGAGAGA
The DNA here is from genome assembly GCA_037013595.1 of Dicorynia guianensis. Classification (NCBI taxonomy): domain Eukaryota; kingdom Viridiplantae; phylum Streptophyta; class Magnoliopsida; order Fabales; family Fabaceae; genus Dicorynia; species Dicorynia guianensis. Next base: position 33,560,643 of record JASUAB010000005.1, read on the forward strand.
AAAAGTTCCAGAATTTACCAGCCCAGATATCATTTCATAGATAAGTTCAAAATCACTCCCAATTTGAGGAAGGTTTGACTTCACTCCATTCACCTGTATATAGAGGAATTCAAATGCACATGAGCTTACAGGAAAAGAATGGGTACTCTTTGATCCAATCTATTAGCCCTAATGATTGATCAAGAGGAGAAAATCACATAAAAAGGGACATTGTAAACGACAACTTACATCTGAATGGCATTAATATGCTTACCAAAATTATAAAGAGACTCAGACAACATCTCTTATATCACTTGCGATAAGCTGGCTCTACTGATTATTCTCCTCCACTTGACAGTCTAGACATTCCAGCCACCTTGTTAGATGCCTTTTAGTTGCTGTGAAAATTTATAGAACAGAATTGTTCGTAAATCACAAGATCAGGAAGATGATTAATTTGTGAAAAATAAATGTTAATAGATAATACTTACAGCTAATGTTTCATGTACATTCTCTGATTGCTTTGAAACAGTTGCAACTGCATTAGCCATATTGCGCTTTGTTGCAGAAATTACATCAGAAGATGACAATCCCTGCATGGGAGAGGGAATTAGAAAAAAAGAAAAAGAAGAAGCATTTATCAGCAGCATCGCAGACCAATGGTTCTAATCCACATGCATACATTACACAATAAATATACTAAGAATTGTGATTGGATTATAGATTTACCTTCCGCCACATCTAACAGTATCCCCTAGCTCCAATTGCAGTAGCTGGTAATAAATTCGAAGCAAAACTCCCTAAGTGCAAATGATTCACATCAACATCCTCATACAATTAGACCACCTAATTGATAATTGTGTTTTGTTATACAAAATATCTTAAGATTTAGAAAGATAGCTTTTATCAACTGACAGTACCAGGCTAGTAGATAAAAAATATTCAAAAACATTGGCAACTCCTATGTAACAAATGAATGCATCACCGAATTGTAAAAATTAAAGTGAATTATTTTATGATAGAATGGGTACGGGATTAAGAATTTGCAATTGTTAACATGGGAACCAATCAATTAAATAATCTACTGTAAAATCAATACAGAGGGGAATGCTATTATAAATTTGTAAATCTGAATGCATAATGAATATTTCAGCTTTGGTTCATGTGGTTTCACTGATAAAAGGCATTGTTAAATCTGCGGCCAGACTATAAAACTGTATAACAAGTGTTACCTAGTTAATAAGAGTAACAGATGACATCAGAAAACATGATTGGGAAAGAAGCATTGAATTTGTATACTCTATATAATTTGTTTATGTCAGTGTGATACATTATGGAAATGACTATTATTGAAACATTTACTCACGGTATAAAATACCAAATGACAGAAATATAATAGTCTTGTAATTAAAACTTCGCATATTTTTTCAGGTCCATTTAATGATTTTCAAGCTAACATTGATGACTATATGAAGAGGCTATAATAAAAATGTTTCATACAAATGAATTAGTTGTATGTCACCACAAACAAAAAAGAAACAAATGTTTGCAGATAAAATGGAATCTAACATTATCTTATCAAATTATATAATAGACAGAGTGCTTGTTTTAAACTACAAATCTAATGCAGAGAGATAAGAGTTTACTTTTCCCAATCAAGTGTCAATCTGAGATATAAGGACAACTAATACCAGTGCACAGCTAACCATGACAACACTACAATCTTGAAATTATAATCCACTGTGTCTATGAAAGGAGATTACAATCTAATGAAATTCAGCATATGCATCACATATTTAAATCTAGCTGCAAATGATTTCATCCATTCAAATGAAAATATTCATATTATTGCTTGTCTGAGAAAACAAAATTGAAACCAAAATCCTCCTAATCCTGTGCTTGTGTAACAAATTAATCACTAAATCATTAGGTTTAGGCAGAGGGGAGATGCAAATGGACAGGGGAACAAAAATTCAAAAGCAAGAATTTTAACGGTTAAAGCAATTTGCTTACACCCACTGTAATTCAAGAGAGAAGGTGAGAGAGAGAGAGAGAGACAGACAGACCCCGGGGGGTGGGAATTCTGTGAAAAAGGATTACACCAACTTAAAATCTTAGTTGTGTACTCACTGACTATATATACTGAAGGCTAGGTTGAGTACAATAATAGTAGTGACCCTAACCCAGCCTGCAATACAAAATACATGTAGCTACTCACTAGCACCCTCTTAATTATTCCCCTTCCCCCCCAAAAAATGCTTGTTTATATTACAGAAGTCATATGGTAACTCGAAGCCCAAAACTTATTAGTCAAAGGACATCTAATGCAGATAACAGATTAATAAATGAAAGTTCTAATACACTTCAGTATTATTGAAAAAGGGAAGAATTCCCTTAGAACTACTCAGAAATCAATTAGTAAAGTGGTAATCCTGGTTCTCTGTATTAAGCAAGTCAACAGACAAGAATGAGTTTTGGACAAGTTCTTCTCATAACAAGGGTTCTGCAGAAGTCTATGGCTCAGAGATGTTAATCTCATGTTCAAGGGTATGTGCATGAAAAAGCATCCTAAAACTGATTTATATCATTAGTGAGTGGAGGAATTAAAAGTTTTACTATCATAACTTCTCTGACTTGTTATCAGGAAAATTGATGGGAATTTCCTTCAATCTAAGGCCATATTTCTGGACTATCCAAAATCTGACCAAACAGATGGACACTTGCCATACCTAGCCAACCACTTTTTATGTTATTTGTCCTCTCCTTTAAATATACTAGTGAGTTAAAATCCCAAGATGCATCACTAATCTAACTATTTAGGGAAACCTCTGGCTCCTATTTTGTATGTAAAATGTATCTAAACGATAAAAATCAGCAAAAATGGGTGAAAACGAAACATTGGGTAATGAAAGAGTATAACAGAATATCATGTTTGAACTCTATATTTGAGATCACTGCTAGAGAGAGAAGAAAACAAATATACAAAACTTGTGATTTTTTTATTAGAAATTGCATTAAAGATAGTTACAGGCCTGGATAAGGTCAACTCTCTTATCGCCAGCGCCAGTTGTCGGATCTGAAGTTGAAAATACACAAGTATATTGTGCATTAATTTGATACACTCTGTGTAAAAATACAACTTTACCTTAAAGTATCCTGCAAATTGGAATTCATATTAAAAGTTTATGAATGAATAAAAAATTTCTCCCTTGAATTATTTCACCTCTTCAGCATATATTCTCTTTTCTTGGTTTGTCCTGTTTTGCTTTGTTTTGCATCATTCAGGCAAAAAGTCTTGGTAGGGCTGAGCAACTGAGTTATATCTTGCCAACGCTATAATAATATCAGATATGAAAAAGAAAGGGAAAAAAATTGATAATTATGGGCCAGGCTTCGCAGTTCGCACCTAGCATCTTGTTGTATTAGAGATCCCAGACTCTTCATTATTACTAAGTACTAGTTAACCCTCTGGTACATGTCTTTTGTAATGTAAACAGAAGACCATATTGATCCTGCGGTATTTCCTTATTTAACTGAATTATTTCCATGAAACCAATTTATTAAAGCTCGGTTACTGGCCTCCAATCGAAAATGATCAAAACTATAAGATCCCTTACAGCCCACCAACGGAATTCAGAAATTTGTAATACCTGAGCAGCAATAACAGTAGTGTCATATCGACCGGGTGAAATCTCAGCTTCATTGATCCTTCAGCAATTCCTGCAGCTGTGCAATGAGATCAGACGATCGTCCGCCCCACAAAACAACAGAACCAGTCAAACCTAGATAGAAGCAAACAAAAAGAACAACTTAATGGCTAGAAGTGGTAATTGATAAGTTCATAATCAGCAAAAGGTATACCACATGAAGACACTATCCCATTAATGGAAAAAGTTTAAAACTGCCTCTACCCTGCCAAATGAGCTATATGCCTATGTCCAACAAGATGCCAAGATGGAGCAGTAAATGAATAAAATAGGATTTAAAAGGAATCAAAGTGACATGCTTTTATGCTTTCTTTCAGTCTTTTAACCATAAACTGAATTTCCAGTGCATGCATTTTAATTCCAACAATAAAACAGACTTCTGGCCCTCTGGGCTTATGTTCAATAGTTAACACTAGATAGCTTTCACTAAAATGAAACTGAAAGATTATCAAAATAAGATCGAAAGGCATGGGCTACCAGCCCCAACAAGGATGAGAACCTTGGAGTTTTGAGCTCCAGGCTCCAGCGTGCAATGCCATTTTCTTGAAGCCTAGCTTCCCTCTTCTATAAACCAGAAGATCAAATGGAAATTGACAATGAAGACCCCATTTCGCCTACCCACCATTGCTGAAGGCAAAAGGCTGGAAAAGGACAAGAATGGGCATTTTTGACTTTTCATTTTAACTCGAAGAAGTTTGACTCTATTATTCGTACTTTTTCGCTTCCGTTCCCTCTGTTGTCTTTGTGCCAGAGCAACAGCCCCAGTTTTTGCATACCCACAAATGAAAATGGCACCTTTTATATTTGTGCTTGTATTAGCCTCTTCCTTGACTCATGGATATGCTCAAATTCAACCGAAAAATGACCAAGCTTTCATATCCTTATTGATAACCCAAAATGGTCTTGATTTTGTGAAAGAGTTGCTCGTGAAGAAGGCAATTTCCTCAATAATCCCACTCCGATTGCCCAATATTGAAAAGACTCTGAAGATTCCAGTTGTGGGTAATGTCCACATGGTTCTTTCCAACGTCACCATATATCAAATCGACGTCCTTTCCTCGCACGTCAATCCTGGGGAGGCTGGAATTTCCATCGTAGCTTCGGGTACTACTTGTAACTTAAGTATGAATTGGAATTACTCTTACAGTACGTGGCTAGTTCCCGTTGAGATTTCAGATAAAGGTAGCGCTTCTGTTCAGGTATGACTCTGTTCCTGGAATTGTCAATATCTTAATTTATGTGATCAATACAAAGTTGCAGAATTTTGTTGTTTGTAGAGAAGAGTCGGTTTCTTTGGTTCACTTATTGTTTGATCTTGCGGGGGTTCAAGAGAGTTATTGTCACTATTGGGACAATTAATGATCTGTTCTCTGGTATGCAAGTAGGGTGCTTTCACTATTGTGATTGAAGAAATACTGCGTCATTTTCTGCTTTTACCCCTGGTGTCAAAACTAAATGTCAATTTGCTTATTGATTTATATTGTGTCCAAAGCAAAATGAAGGAGGAACAAAAAAACAGAAAGAAACAATAAATTGGTATCATTCTGATGATAGTATCCTTGACTCCATTGAAGGTTTTACTTGCTTTAATGACATATCTGAAGCTATACAATAGGATAGTGGTGTTTCTTTTCATCATTCTATACAATATGGAGGTTATACAATAGGATAGTGTTTCTTTTAATCATTCTATACAATATGGAGGTTTATGTGGTCTTCTTGTTTCACTTCAATTTTTGGAAGTCAGTTTTTTGGTGCATGGTAGTAATGCTAGCTGAAGATTTGTCTTATATCCATGTTTAGTCTAGTGTCAATGTGGAGGTTTTTGTGGTATTCTTGTTTCACTTCAATTTCTGGAAGTCAGTTTTTTGGTGCATGGTAGTGATACTAGCCGAAGATTTGTCTTATATACATGTTTAGTCTTGTGTGCATAGGCTCCAAATGATGCATATTCATTTTTACTATTATATCTTTCTATCTGGTAGCAAAAGTAGAGAACTTCCTGTTTGTATGTGTTCATCTTCTGCATAACTGTAAACAAAAGGGAATTTGATCTATGCTACTGCTGGAAAGGTTGAAGGCATGGAAGTTGGACTTACACTGGGTTTGGAGAACCAGGAAGGATCTTTGAAGGTGGCCCTTAAGGACTGTGGGTGTTACGTTAAAGATATTTCAATAAATCTGGATGGAGGAGCATCTTGGCTATATCAAGGGTATGACAATATTCATATTAGATGCTAGTTGATTGAGGCACCTGGGGTTCATATATCCTTTTTTCCTTTTCTTTTTTCCTTTTTACCTTTTCAGAAATTATGTTGGCAGTTGTTAATCTTTCCTCGTACTTGATAGGCAGTTTTCCTTCCCAGTGCATATCTTAATGTATAAATGCCATTGACCTAATTTTTAATTGATGCAAAACAAGAGTACAAACTCAAGTGAAAATACCAAACAGCGGAATTTCATTTACAAATTATCAATATCAAAGATGTCTTTTTCTATAACATAGACAATGCCTTATCTAGGCAACATAAAACCTTAATCTATGCTAGAACATGAAAACCCTAAATGCACCAGAACAAGTAACTAAATGACAACCCTGAACCAATATAAGCTTACCTAAGCCATATCCCATAGGGATAGAGTAACCCAAGATCTAAACAAGTAAATATAAATTCTACAATCACAAAACTAAATCCCTAATTACAAACTCTAAATTAATGCAAAATATCTAATAATTAGCATCAACCTATTCTGCGCCAGCAATCTATTTGACATTATATATCAAGGACAAAATCAGATGATTAGTAAAGTATCACTTGTATAGATGAATCCTGGAATTCATTTGGTTGAAAACCATTGGAATCCTCTAAAAATGAGAGACAAAGCAAGATATATTAATCATTACATGACAAAAAAGGCTGTTTGCATTTTCACATATTACAACCTATATATGGATCAATGCATTACAATTAACTTGATGTTATCATTTATCATAACAATCTTTTACCGACCCATATAGTATTCTACTGAAATCATTGTTCTTCCATAATCTTCTTAAAATAAACTATAGTTACTGTACAAGGAAATCAATACATAGAGTGAACAGAGAAAAAACCACCTGAAGAAAAAAAAATCATCCTTTAGATTTTCGATTGAATTGCATTCTTCCATTACAAAGAAAATGATATTTGAAATACTTTTAGGGTTGAAGCCTCTTAAGGTTGCCTTTATGTGTAAGATAGAAATTTATTTTTAACTGATCTTTGGCGCTTATCAAATGCTCTTCAAATTCAAAGTTTACTTGTCAACTGCTATAAGTTTTTCAGAAAATGATGGGATTGATTGGAAAGGCTTTGAGATTTTGGGCTTTTGTCTTTTGTTAATGCATCATCAAAGAAAAATTACCGACTCAAAGGGCCCATTAGCATAGAGATCCAGCAGGTCACCATTCTCATTGTATCCAAATCCATGAATAATATAAGGCTTGCATTGATATTTTTAATATGCCAGGACCTAGAGAAATGATACTAAGTTCCACTATATTACTTGCATTCTGATGAATCAATGCCTTGGAAAGAATTTTAGGCTCTAAAATTTAGGGAGATTATGACAACCAAAGTTAAACACCCAAAAGATATACTTAGGCTACAATTCTGAGACTATATCATTGGCCTTACTTTACCTGCTATAATGGTATTGCCTATCTTGGTATGTGGGCATGCTCTATCTATTGTGATGGTGGGTAGCATCCTATAGTTGGAAGGAAAGGCAGCAGTGGTTGCTTCCAAGATGATGGCGGTAATTTTGAGTGCCTTGTTTGTCTGCATGCCTATAAAATCCATGTGGGAGAAGGTTCTGAGGCAAAGCTTATGAATGTGAGAGATTATAAAACTCTAAGTTCCATATTGAGGAAATTTGGGAATGCTTAATAGCTTATTAGACACAAGTCGTCTATCATGAATACACATAGGAGTTACTTACTAGTCTTATTACTTAAGGCTGTTTGAATCATAATCTTCTATAATTTCTTCAACATCTTTCTGTGTGTGGAATTGAATTTCTTCTTGAGCCATATCAACCACTTGGCATGGGTTTCATGTTCAATTTATTGAAAACAGTTTACCACTTTGTTAAACCCTTTACATTTTAAAGAGATTCCTTTTCTTTTTTACTAAGTCTGAATAATAGGCAAGCTGAAAATTTCTCAGTTCTTTAAGCTTGACCTCTGTGATGTTTTCTCAAGAGCTAATATTTTTTCATGATATATTTTAGGAATCTCTGTATTTTTATGTTGAACATAGATGTTTTCATGTTTATAATCTTTTAACTTGCTTGATCAAAATATGATTAGTTATGAAACCATCAAGATATAATTCAGTAGGTACCATCTTCAGCTTAATAAGGAACTTTAGTTTATTCATGCTAAGTTTAATCCTTTTGTTGTTTCTTCAAGGATCTTCTTGAATAGAATTAATTCTAAAGAACAATCAGCTAATTGATCAAATAATTCTTCAAGGGATTAATGTCAAATGGGTTATGATGTCAAAATGTGAAAATCATATTTGAGTGGTCTGGCTTGACCAACAAATTGCATACGAGATTGAGTTGAGATATGCCATATTCAAACATTTGGTCTTGAAAGAATCTTCTCTTTTGTAATGAACATTTTTGGACAGTTTACTTCTTTCTTGAATAGAAATATTATTCTTGCAGTTATTTTGCAATTACGAATATTTGCCAAAAAGCAAAAAAGTTTTTGCTTTATAGTGTAATATTCAATACAGGATGAAAGTACATGATAGGCTAGATTGTTGTAGCAAATGAAGTCTAGAATTTACAGAGTAAACAATCTCTGTAGTCCACTAGTGTAGTATATTTTGATCATCATCTTTTGACATTTTACTTTGTCTGTTCTGAGGTAAAAAATGTTTTCATTTTTTTTTGTGACTTGTACTTACTCTTCATATTTGACAGGATGATTGATGCTTTTGAGGGGCAGATTGGATCGGCAGTAGAAAAAGCTATCACTAAGAAACTTAAAGAAGGAATTTCAAGACTTGACTCTTTTTTGCAAAATCTTCCTAAGGAGATTCCGGTGGATGATGATGCTTCTTTGAATGTGACTTTTATCAGTGATCCTTTACTAAGTAATTCATCTATTGGATTTGAAATAAATGGGTTATTTGTAGCAAAAAGCATTGCAGCTCATGACTACAGGCACAAAAATCCAAAGCTTTCAGTTGTCTGTCCAAATTCATCAAAAATGCTTGGAATCACATTGGACGAGGCTGTCTTTAACTCTGCATCAGCCTTGTATTATGATGTAAGTTTAGAATTAGACCTTCAATAAAGGCGTTGAGGTTTTTAGATATTTTGGTTTTTTTTGGTTCAGTGAGTGGTGTAATCTTAAATTATAGACCTTTTACAATGCTGTTTTGTTGTGTTTTATCGGTTTGTGTCAAAAATGAGAAATTACTCTCTGTGTCCAGGCGAAATTCATGCACTGGATTGTGGACAAAGTACCAGATCAATCTTTGTTAAATACTGCAGGATGGAGATTTATTGTTCCTCAACTGTACAAGAAATACCCAAATCATGACATGAACCTGAACATATCTTTGGCTTCTCCGCCAATTGTGGAGATTTCAAATCAAAAAGCTGATGCCAAAATATTTGCAGACTTAACAATTGATGTCCTGGAAGAACATGAAGTAATACCAGTGGCATGCATCTCCTTGGTAGGTTCATCAATGTTGAATTAAATTTATACTTATTGTTGTAGTTTGTTCTTCTATATGCTTTTGCCTTTAACATCTTGCATATTACTTGGAAGTTACTGACTTATTGTCTGATTATGTGATTATTTTTGTCTGTGTATGCACTAGGTTAGATTTAAGTGGCTAATTTTTTTTTCTGTGGTCAGAAAATGGATTCTTTACAATGTTCATCATTGCTCTATGATCTATCATATCCTATATGCACAGGTAATTCAAGCTTCAGGTTCAATCACAATCAATGGAAACAACCTCACAGGTGCCATCAGATTGGATGACTTTGCAATGTCATTGAAATGGAGCAACGTTGGTAATCTGAGGATGTACTTGATTCAGGTGCCTTAATGTTACGTATGATGCAAATAGATTTTTAAAATCCTCAAAAGCATTATTTTATTAATGCAAGGTGTTTTATCCTCTTGCCCTGCAGCCAATTGTGTGGACACTCATTCAAACTGTCTTCTTGCCGTATGCTAATGCACATCTCAGTAAAGGGTTCCCTTTGCCTATCATTCATGGTTTCACATTACAAAATGCAGAGATAATCTTGTCAAATTTAAGAGTCACAGTTTGCAGTGACGTAGCATATGCAGAATCTCATAAGTTTATTTTTTCACCCATTTTGAGTAGAGACACATATTTTGTTCATGGCTTGTAAATATTTCAGAACAAAGAGCAAAATTATATTTGTCTACTTGTGTAGTCTTCTGACATTTGAAAGGGAATGTCCAACCAGCACACCAGGATGTACAAAATACAGACTTTGATACAAATACGTGCATCTTATATGCCAGTGTACATAGAGGTTTAATTGCGAAGTGTGCAGCCATACATTTCAATTTCAATAAATTGTGGTTTGTGGATCAATACTGACTGTTTTTAAAATTACAGTAAATTACTTGCATTCTTTTCATGATCATGTTGCAATGATGGTAGACAACTGATAAAGCAATCTCACTGAAAAAATGACAATTAGTAGAATGGAAAAGGAATTTGCTATTAAGATTGAAGGTTGGACATTGTTTAAGCTGTTATATTTGGGCACTTTGCAGAAAAAATAGTGTTCAAATAGAAGTTTTGCAGAGACCTTCTCGCTAAACTAGTTGATTCTGGTGTGTGGAAGGTAAAGTCAGTCCCCGAGGTTTGACCTTTTCTTTTGCTAGCAATGCCAATGCCTTTGAACCCAGATTGAATTCAATTTGAGTGTCCCATGAAGGAAAATATTCGGTGGAGTATATGCTCTTGCGTCAATAAGCACGAGTGGTGTGGTTTGCTTCACCATTATCATGTGGATGACTACTGCAGTTGCACGGTTTTATTCCATCTAGAACCAATGTCTTTGTGATTTTCTTCTTTTATACTCAATACTTTGAGGGAGACATGCAAAAAGGTGAGGCAGTATTTTTGGTTGCCAATCTCAATCCGCTTGGTCCAGCTGTTTTGGCAGCTGATCTTGCAATTTTGTCTTTGCATGCAAAGGAAGTGCATTCTGCAGCTTCCCAAGAGATTTCGTGATTCAATTTGATATTTTCTTCTTGCATTAGTATTAATTAATTACAGCCCATAATATAGATTCTCCATATTTTTTATTGTTTTAAATAGTTCTGTAGTGCGGTATGTTTTGAAGAAAAGCGGGGCCTTATGCATTCGAATCCTAATTCCTTCTTATTACAAGGAAATAAAGTTTATCTAATTAATCATATTATTTTCATAAATTAAATTTTTATTAGATATTTATTTAAAATAAGATAAATTATTAAATTTATTATATCTCATTAACTGAAAAATAAAACTCAACAAATTTTATTATGAAATTATTATTTGTGAAATTTTAATAACCCACTTATCTATAGAAACACATCTTTTTTATTTTTTTTAATCTAACTCGTATGTGTTTTGTAAAAGATTTGTTGATTTTATAAATTGCTACCCCTAACCAATACTTATGATCAAGCTAACATTGACGGAGCTGCCATTTGTCTCTTTCCTAACTCTTTCAAAAGGGACCTCTCTATTTTTGCTCCTGGGGTCAGTTGATTGAGTCAGCACTATATAAGATGCACTATTGAAGTAGGATTTTATTCTCCCTGGCAAGATTGTCAAGGTGTTAGAGAAGAAGCTTGTGGAGTATAATCATCCTAAAGTATTTTGGCGTGGATTTTAAACGATTAAATACTTGCATAAAGCTTTTATCCTAAAACATATTATGAAGCCTTTTGGAAATGCTGGCTCTCTGAGTTGCTTATGTGCAATGTTATCTATTGAAAGGTAAGTGCTTTTGGGCTGTTCACATGCCTCAAGGCTGCTCTTAGAATTGAAGACTGATCCTTAAACTCCATGCAAGTTAAGTGCAATGGGACAACACGTTTTCTTGGTATGATAATTGGTTTCTATTTGACAAATTTGAGAATAGCGTTATTACTGTAGTTAGAAATGCTTGAATGATAAGGTTAGTTGCAATTTTTCCTAATGACCATCCGGATTAACTGTGTTGAATCCTAAAACCGATGATCTTGCGGGTTTGTATGGCCTACTTGCAACACAACTTCCTTCGTTCTGTCAGTTACTTAGGACGCTATTAGGAACATTCGCTTGGTTCCCTTGGTGGAAGCTATCTGAAGAACTCTATCAATTCCTACATTCTGTATGCATTGTCGCTATATCGGACAGGTTAACAACTAAGATTACTTCGGTCTACGGGGCTGCTTCGAGAATCTAATATCGGTATTTTGCTATAGAATCATTGAAGTCCGTGAACTAATGTTTCTGCATTTCATAAGGTTTTGACACATATTCATTCCCTCATTAATTTTTCCCCCCTAAACTATCACATACTGTGCTCATAAGCTCGATAGTAGGGAATCCGCCTCCGCCACAGGTTGGGAGGTTGGTGTGCAGTTTGATTTTCCCATGCCCAAATTACCCCAATTGGCTTAGTAGCACCAACTTCTTCTAGTTAAAGGCAAAAGCAGGGAAACAAAAAATACGTTCTCTTCATCCAGAAGGGTTGCTGTTCTAGGGTTTAGGATTGAATTAGTTTAAGTTTAGAGTTTAGATTTTTAAGGTTTCAAGTTTAAGATTTAAAATTTTTAAATTTTATTATTTAGGGTCAAATTCAATTACTAGAGTTTAAGAATTTATGATTCATATTAAGGTTTTACTTTTAGAATTTAAGGTTTTAGTATGTAAAATTAATGCTATAAATTTAAATTTTTGGGTTAAAGAAAGTTTTGGAGTTATAGCCTCTAAGATATAATGATTTAGGTTTTAAAGTTTTTAGGTTTAGTGTTCATAAGTTAAAAGGTTTGAGATTTTAATTTTAAAGTTTGAAGCTTTCAATTATTATGTTATAGTTTTAGAATTTAAGATTTATTATTTAACGCAATTAAAGTTTTAAGATTTTTGATTATAGTGTCCATTCTTTAATATTTAAAGTTTAAAATAAAAAATTTCTATGTATAGTATTATAAGATTTTATGATTTATATTTTAAAATTTAAGTTTTACATTATTAGTGTTTAAGATTTTAAATTTAGGTCTAGGTTAGTGTTTGAGTTTAAGTTAAGAGTTTTATAATTTAAAATTTTGATATTAGAGATTAAGGTTAGTATTTAAGTTTGGAGTTTGATAGTTTTAACTTTTTGAAAATTCTCTTTCAATCAACAAAAATGTCTTCTCAGTAGGGGTGAACCATGCCTTTTTTTTTTTTTTGTTGGGTGGGGGGGGGGGGGGAGGGTAGACAACAATGCTTTTCAATCAAATGATAAGGAACTTACCAATCTTCTCCAAAAACTCAAGCAAAAAAAAAAAAAAGAAGCGTTATAATGAAATTAGGGGACACAAATTTCGGTTTTCTCCCAGATGAACTCCAGGTGAAAATTTTGCTTCTCATCAGCCTCCAATTGTAATTGGCTTCTCAATAAAATGTAATAAGCTCCCACAAAAAAATGCCACAATTGAGATGCAACCAAACTGATCAGTTCTCACCAGCGGCGGCAAACAGTAGGGACGCATTTGTACCTCCAAAACCAAAAGAATTTGACATAGCTACTCTTATTGGCATCTCCTTCGAAGCAACCAATGGCATGAAACTATCATCGAATACGGGACCTGGCTTAGTTAGATTGACAGTTAATGGAGCAATTCCCTACAATCAAACATCATAAGGAAACTTAGTTGAATGAGCGTACTGGGTCTGGGTTAGATTAAAAACCCGGAAGCAGCAGTACATAACAAAAATGCTTCTCCAAAAATACTATGAAGCAAGTAAACAATCAGCAAAATGTGCTCGCATGTCGTAAAGCCAAAACTGAAAAAATTGCTTCAACAGCCCCTGCAGCACCTAGGAGATGACCAACAGCCCCCTGATATTAGACAAAGTAGAAAAATGTCATGGACCTGTTTCAGTATGCTTTTGAAGAAAAATATGACCAACATTCATCACAGCGGAACCAAAAGTCAGTGCAAACAGGCATCGCAACCCCAATAAATAAGGTTTCATCTGAGAAGGAGCCAGCACTCGTTGGTTAATCAGATAGGCATATAGCCTGGTGGTCAAACAGCCTGCAATTTGTTTTACCTTTGTGGAGGAGAAGGCCAAAGTGCTCGACGATGCATGATCAGAGAATATGGTTTTGATAGCATTGGCTTCTCTTGCATCACCTGTATACTGGATACAGGTGAGATAATTTATGACAAGTACCAATTTCAAGAAATACAAGTTATCCAACACAACAACTATTTCAGATCAAATTGTAGCATTTTGTAGAGGACCACTTCACTTGCCCATAGTTGTAGATGAGGCATGCGCATTTATGTAATCCACTTCAGAAGGATGAAGACCTGACTGAAATTCATCAAAAAGAAAGCTTTAAAATTAAAAATATATTCTAGATTAGTCACAGATGCAACAATACATTCTGGCAGAAGAGTTTAGCTCTTAAACATTTAGAGCTTATTTCTACCACACAAACATCCACAATGCTGCCAAATGATCATTAAATGCCATAAGCATCAATATATTTATTTCTTATTATTATCATTCGAGTTCAAAATTAACATCTATATAACACCAATTCTAGCGATTGTGTAATGTAGAATGGCATTTCCAAAATTAATCTCTCAGAGTGACTATGGAAGAGGAAAAGAGGGTATATCTGTACATTTGTACCAACAACATAACAAGGGAGGGGGCCTCCTCATATAAAAAAGGCTCTATACATATAGTGTCACCAGATACCCCATGTATCCATGAAAAGTTAGCTACTCAGCCAACTGACAACTGACAATCTAGAATGTTGGATAAAATGTTTAAATTACACAATAATGATGAAGAAAACCTGTCTTAAAGCACGTGTCATGGCCAAAATGGCACCTTTCCCATCAGTTGGCGGTTGAGTAATATGATATGCATCACCTAGCAGATATCATCATCAAATGAGGTTATGCCTAATAATTCTTGGGGAAACAAGAAAAAAAAGAGAACAAGAAGAGGAAAAACAACAACAAAAACTACTTGACATCCCATAGCCACAAACTTCTGCATAGACTTTTGCTCCTCGGCTTTTTGCATGCTCAAACTCCTTTTTATTGGGGATCACGAACAAGTCCAACAAACAAAACAAGAAATATCAAATAGATATACATAATAAATGAGAAATAAGAGGAAAAGAGGATCTTTAGGAAATTTCTTAACCAACCTCTAGGACCAAGACACCAGAACCTTCACCTATCCTGAGTAAAAGTATAACATAGATCATGATAAGCAACAAGACAAACAAACGTAGCTGATTCAAAAGTTTGAAAAAAGAATAAACAAATGAATGAATAGGTAAAGATCTAAATGTGTTTATACTTACACAAACCCATCTCGACCACTATCAAAGGGTTGGGAAGCTTCTTGAGGAGTTGAATTATATTTTGTAGTGAGAGCCCGAGATCTAAAGTCTCCAATATTAGAATTATAATTTAGTGGGAGCCAGAACAATAAAAGGAAGAATAACAGCAGTGTAGAAAGGAAAAGAATTAGCAGAGGTAGTTGACAGCACACAAGATATAACTCATAATTTGGTGCCAAGATTACCTGCAGAATCCTGCAATTGATAATGCATCAATGCTGGACTCTGTGCCTCCAGCTACCATAACATCTGCATCCCCAAATTGAATCATCCTCACTGCATCACCAATAGAATGGGCTCCAGTAGCACATGCAGTGACTGAGGCATGATTTGGTCCCTGTATTCAGGATCAAGACACCATGCCTGTCAGCGGATGAGGAATAGGCCAATTCCATGATACAGAAGATGTATCACTACATAATCTGACATGAATAGCATAATGACGTCACACAGACAGAATTACTCAAAACTGCATGCTTGGGGCATAGATAGGTATATACAACTGCATGAGCGGCCCTAAATAAAACATCTTCCACAAAACTAAGATGAAGCCATTCATGCACATATGCAAGTTTGTAACCAGAAGACTCGAGCCCACAATTGAAATGCAGACTAACCCAATAGATTGTTGCCATTTGTTGTTGTGTATTGATGCATCTTGTGTATCATACAATTGGCCAGAGGAATATTAATTATTAATAAGGCTGTAGAATATAACAATATGCTAAAAGCTCAATAACCACAATCAGTTTTACTGCATCATTTTTTCCAGAAGTCTTGTTCATGTATCTTGTATCTTATAACCAGGATCTGCTGAATTAACCCGTCATGTAAGAGAGTTTCATCCTGATTCCAGTAAGGCAACTACTCGTAGTTAGATTATGATAATAGTTTAAGCATTAAAAGAAATAATCATTAAAAAAGTAAAATCTATTCTCCAACAGTGTTCTATTGGAGATCAATTCAGGATGCAATCAACAAGAGAAATCTCTTTTTTATAATCCATCTAGAGAAGAGTAAGCAAAGATGCAGTTGCCTCTCCTACAACCATTAAGAGGTCATTCATATTTGCAATAAAGAATATCATTCAGTCAATTGTGACGCCCACACACCTGGAACCCATATTTCATGCTCACATGACCTGATGCCATGTTGATCTATATCCGTGGGATAAAAAATGGACGAAGCCGACGGAGATGCTGTAGAGAGGAAAGAAAAATAATAATAAGCCACCAAATCATTTCACCCTCGTAACTGAAAGAACTTGAAGAAGGTCTTGAACAAGGTACTGATCTTCAGAGTTTTTAAAACAACAGTTAATTCGTATCAAATTGACCTTCTCACAAATGTGTGCAGCATCCAAGATGTCACTTATACTTCCATTTCCCCCACCAATAGAGACCCCCTGATATTATAAAATGTAAAGAAACAATAATGACCTAACTAGTTCCAAATATAATTTGGAACTAGTAATCCCAATATTCAAGGAATGCTTACTGCTCTTTCCTTCTGTTCCTGCTCAGTTGGAAACCAATTTGAATCTTTAAGAGCTTCATCAGCAGCACATAATGCATAGGCTATAAACCTTGCTATTGACTGATGCTCCTAAGAGAAAAGTACCAATGCTACAATGACATCCATATGCACAATAGAAATTAACCATGACCATCTGTTAAACATTGCATTGTTGTGAGGAGATGCATCGTGACACTGATTTGTAAACATAGGAGCATGAATACATATCCATCTGTGTGTGTACAGATGTACAAGGTTGTTTTCCTATCCTTAGATTTATTATTTAAACTGTAGTACCAGTGGTGGCTTCAGAGTTGTAGAATTACTACACTGCTTATTATGCCCAACCTGATAGGTGTCATCCTTGCCTTTAAGGCCTTATAAGGATTATGCATAGCCTAACTCTGCGCTTTTACAATTTCAAGATTCTATTTACCCATTTCTGACCACTTACCACGACAACATCTAAATCACATAATAGATATCAATATTCAATTTGCATCATAGAAAATCCATACTTAACTACAGAGACCTATAACCTAATAATTATTATACATGCTACATTAAATAGAATATGAAAAGCATAAGAAAATAAAGTGATGGAGGATGGAAAAATTAAATTTAATTACGATTTTGACTAGGATTATCTAGTTCAATTAAGGTATTTGAATTTGGGATTTTATTAAAATTAGGGATTTAGACATTTATCTCTTTATCTTATTTTTCTTATTGTTATTTAGTGATGAGGGGACTAGGGAGTTCTTGTAGAGTTAGGATTTTTAGCTTATATAAGGCATTGCTGTCTTCTTTAAAACAGTTTTTCGATGATTAGTAAAATGCATTCAGTATTTTCAGTTTAAGAGTGCTTATCTATTCCTCTCCTACACCATAAAGTCTGGGTAATAGACGGATGTAGCAAATTATAAAGTGGAGAAGATCAGTTACCTTAGAATTGAGCCACATTTCCTCATTAAATTCACCAGGGTTGGTTCCAGTTGGCACAATTGCAGCAACTTTAGATGTCAACTGATCAAATGCATTCAACTGCATTTCTCTATCAAAAGCGTTCATCTTGAGATCTTCCAAACTTAATGCTTTGATCCCACATTTGCCACCAATTAGGCGCTTCCATGTTGTTTCCACCCCACAACCAAGTGGAGTCACCATGCCCAGACCTAAAAAACCATAAATTTTAGCACTACAGCATAAGATCAATAAACTTAACTAGCTAAATATGGAATTAGGAAGGGAATGGAAATGACTGGATGAGCAAAGGAGGGTATGCAAGTTAGAGAGAGAAAGGCGTAAGTAGCAGAACTAGAACTGTATCTTGAAGATACAAGAATTCCCCATCCCCCAGTGCCAAAATCCCAAAGTGAAACTTGAGCTAATAAATGATGTATATGTACAATGCATATTTTGGAAAGATAGATACAGATGACATGTAAACTCAAGCATTCCCACAAAAATTAAGCTCGACTAATCAATTCAACCAGCAAAACCCTGTATGCGTGAACTGTCTTGATATCTTAAGTAAAAAAATATAGACATGTAGAATAAGAACTGACCTACACATGAGGCAAACCCCGGTTTTTCCCAGATCCATAAGCAGAAAGCATAAGTTCAGTGAAGGATTTCAACTAATGTGTAAATAATAATTCGCTGCAAATTCAGACTAGCCAAATAAGAAATCCTTCTCCTCATAAACATTTTATCAAATAGCTTCCCCTCAAAACAAAGCTAACCTTCTCCTTCCAATTTACCGAGCTAGCACCCTCTTGAGTTTAGTATTCATGTATGCCAGATGAGTTATAAGAAGCATAAACACACAAAATCTTCAACAAACAAACGCCCCCATCGCCACCAAAAAAAAAATGCTCTTGCTGAGCTTTTTATTAACAATAATAATTTTCAAAAATATAGAATAATATATCTACAAAAGAAGGAGACATAAAGAACTTACTAACGCTTAAATCTATCTGCAACCTAAAATGGCATTGACACCATAAATCTTTAAAATAAGCAACCCACAAATAAATGAGAGAAAGATGTCACTTACCAAGTGACACTCAGATTGGTGACTTGAGCCGAATACTCCAAAAGGGATGTGTTGTAATCGTTGAATGCTATGTTCCGGGTTCAGCTGCACAGAACTAAAACCAGCTTAGATAAATTCAGAACTCAGAGGTCAATCAAGGACAATATCCTTCCCAAGACTAGAAAGAGCCTAAAGCTGCTGTCTTTACCGTTTCAAAAAGATGAAATGCTCGCTCCACGTGAAAGCCCAAAGAGAGGAAGCTGTCACGAATTCGTAGAGAAGCAGAAGCGTAGCTATAGATAGCGAGAAGAAGAGGTAAGGTTGAGTGTGTTGGCTTGCGCGGTAGCGCGCCTAACGGTTTGGTACGCTGTTCCCGTGAACTGGGGGCCGAGGGTCCTTGGGGAGTTCCAAAACGGCAGCGCATTGACCTTTTTCTATTACAATATTTTTAAGGGTATAGTATAACTTTATTGTGAGCCCACCAAATATTGCAAGGGCTAAGTCAGACAACGAAATAGCATATTTCCTTGGTCTCGTTCAGTTTGGTTGATCAGATTTTAGTTTTATTCTATAAATTTGCCTTTTACTTGACATTTAAGTAAAACTGGAAGGCGGATTTGTTTGGTCTTAGATTAATATTTTTGGATAAAGAAATATTTAAATTTTTTTCAGGTCAAAAACATATAAATTTAACCCTAACTTTACATATTAGAGATATAAATGGATTAGGCTTTAATCTAACTTTAAATTTAAATTAAAGTATATATTTAATCATCATACTAATTTAATTATTAATAAATAATTGATTAATGATATAATAAAATTATTAATAAAGCATAAAATCATATGTCACAAAATTATATTAATATATATTAATTATTTATAGATTTAAAATATTTTTAAGATATAAATAATTAAAAATAATAAAAATATCTTAATAAAAATATCTATGTAGGTTGGCTCATACTATTTTGAGTCAATCTGATTTGATTTTGACTAAAAAATTCAATTTTTTTGTTATTATTTTATTTTTCAAGATAGTAGATGCTACTTCATTCAAGCATGAGATCAAGAGTTTTTCTCAAGGATAACATAAAAATTGAGTTCTGAGAAATTGAAGGAAACCATTTGAAAATAGTAGCTTCTTAACAATTTATAGCATTACATATAGTGGAATACAGAGGAGCGCACGAGCAGTTAAAGCCCACGTTTTCAGTAAGCATTCAGTAATTGGCACCCCCGCCGCAAGGGAAATAACCCTCTAATTTAAGGACTCTAACACCATTTTTCGGTCATACTTTTTGGACTTTGAGCAGTCTCTTGTGCTAAGGTCCTTGTTCTACAAACTCCACATGATTTGATTTTCCTCTTAATTTTGTATCCACAACCCAACGGCTAGATTTAGATTGTGTATTTGGAAAGAATCTTTCATATCATAATAATACAAAAATATAAAATTTAATATTTGATCTCTTTTCATTAAATAAATATATTCTAAAAATAAGAAACAAGTGATGGTAGATGATTAATAAAATATAATTTCATGATTATGAAATTTATTTTTTAATATAAATACGTGGTTAAAATATAAATTTAAATCTTTTGATTTTTTATTTTTAATTTAATTGATTTTTTTATTTTTATATAATTCAATATATAAATTTTAATTTTTTTCATATTATTTTTTTCTTCTATATCCTTTTTTACTTTTAGACAGAGAATCAGATCCATCAAAACATACATACACGACAAAGTATTAATAATGAAGATGAATGCTACTTTTAAAGGGTAATATTAGTCATATCATATTAATTTTATTAAAATTTTATAAAATTATTGTGAGATATTAAATTAGTTAAATTTTTTAATTTAAATAATAAAATTAAATAATTTAGTTGTATAAACTTTTAAATGAAATTTTTTATAAATTTTAATTTATAAAATTAAAAAAAAACCTTTTAAAATATAATGGGGTGAGTTGTGAATTCATTAAATGTTGAAGGCAGTGTATTTGTCATTAAAAAAAGAAGAAAAAAAAGGAAGAAAGCTGCAGTTATCAACATTGACAAATCATTGATTTATCCACGACGAATGAGTAAAATGGTGCGGTGTGGTGGTATTTGGCAATCTCTATAAGATCTTCGAGAAAAAGAGACATGGATTGTTCACAAATCACGTGCCTATCAATCAAGAATCTCAAAGACATCATCAATCCTTATTTAACAAGCAATATATAGATGGTTAAAACTGGGCTATTTTGGTGGCATCTATTTGATATTGCAAGAAGAGAGTTGATAAATCCAGTAAGAGAGAGGCTTACTGACGCAATTTGATTACAAGAAAGTTGCTTGTAATACACTTTCTTTCAGTTTGTCTTGTCTTTCTCTAGCCCTGTTCGTTGTTGTCATAGTCTTTCTCTTCTCCACTTTGCAAAGCGCCAATCTTTCACTCTTTTTTCTCTCGAACACCTGTAAATCCAGCTTTATTTATTGTTTCTCGATCTGGGTACCTATAAATCCAGCTTTATTTATCGTTTCTCGATCTGGGTGTTTGTTTTCTTTGAATTTGGATTTTTTTTTTCTCATCTGGGTCTAGTGGAAGTCGCTGTGGTAGATGATGAGGAAAAGGGAGAGGGAAAATCCTTGTGGGGTGTGTGGCCACTATCACAAATACGAAGAAGGGGAGGTCTGTTCGATTTGCGGTCACCGGATTCCAGCCGCATCGGAGAAAGCTTCAGTTCAAATTAGCGCCTTCCCTTCTGTGATTTTGCCCGACTTTCTTTACTTGGGCAGTTACGATAACGCATCACGCTCGGAGCTTCTGAAGACTCAGGGAATTTCTCATATCCTCAATGTAAGGGTCTCAATCTATTATTCAATTGACAGTTCTCTGTTGCTTATGTTATATGGGATGGTAAGTTTATCGTTGCAATGAAATAATGTTGCTTGTTTAAGGTAATACTATGCTTGTATTGATTAGTGATGTGTTGAGTGTATTCTATGGTGACTAGGGAGATGTTGAGTGGCTTCTGATCATTTGTATATTTTGATCCTAGCGTGCGAAGTTTGACATATAAGTAGATGATGTTGCGCCCATGTTTAAATTGAGTAATTGTTAGTCTATAACTCTTCATTTTATAGTTTGTTATTCTACAGTGGTGCCATTGGTAAGTGGAAGCAGTTTGAATATGCTTAATATTAAGACATCAAACTTGCATAGTCTAGGACGTAGGGGTATTTGCGAACTGGGACAACCTGATTGGTAAACTTAAGGAAAAGATTTATAGGTGAGGCAATTTGTTTTCAACTAATGTGTGTTGCACCCTTTGTGCAATAGCTCCTTCAAGTTTAATGATACCAAGGGCAAACAGGATGGAACCTCATTCGTTTTTTCTTCTGGAGTGCCTCATCTTATGCTTTCTGGACAGTAGTGCCGCTCAGATTGTTACTTTAGTTGTCTAGCAAAAGAAAATAAAACATTATTATTAGTTGTGTGATGGTGAAATTGCAATGAATAGAATGTAACAATGACTGTGTTAATACTTGAGATTTTCTGGCTGTTAGATAAGTAGTTGAATTTGTAGGGGCTACTGGCTTTCATGGATTTTTGAAGTATATAACTAGACACCCTCTCTGCCTTTAACAGCCCAATATCGAACTTCACAATTTTGTATAGTTTTGTGACTTTCACTTCCTACTATCTGGATCCATTGTTTTGTCCTTGCCTGGTCCAATCTTGGAGAGAACCTCATTGTTATTGCATCCAAGCATGCAGAAATTCATAAAATATACTTCTATTATTACTACACTAGCAACAAATTTAGTTAAATTTGATAAATAATATTTTCTATGGATTTAAAATAGTTGGTTGGTCGTGTTTGGTAACAATTTAAACTACTGTGGTGTGTTGAATTTCGTTGTTCATGATGGCTACAACTGGATTCTCATCTAATTAGAAAAATCTCTAAATTGAGATATGCTTGTCTTGAACTTTAATATGGAAAGATTCTTATACTGCCTTAAAACTTTCTAATTGTGCAGACAGTTCCTTCTTGTCAAAATCTCTACAAAAACTCATTTATCTATCACTGCCTCCCTGATGACAAAAGTTTGCCATTTGATGAGGCAATTCAGTTTCTAGGTACGCTATTTCTTGTCCATTATGAAATTTATATATTTTGTTTGTTTCTCTTATTCCTGGTTTTAGATATAACTCAATGGGCCCATTTGATCCATGTAACCAACCCTACTTATAGGATAAAGTTCTTTTTGTTGTTATTGTTTATTTCTCTTTCAACATGTTTCTTTACACTTCGGTTTATAATTGGCTTACATATGCTTATTAAATTTGGTGCTTACACATCCTTAACAGAACATCAGCTGGGTGCTTTATACTGTGTGTTCTTTGTTTATGTAATCATATATTGTTAAATGTATGCTTAAGCCAGTCATTAATTTTCATGTAGTCAATTTGAGTGCCATCTATGGTTGTCTTGGTTACATTTATCTGAAAGATCTTGCGATCTATATTATGGATCATTTCTTCCTTTTTAGGATATAGAAATTGATTGTCATTGTTGTTTATTTAAGATTGATGTGTGCATTTTGGACATGTTTTCTTTCAGTTTATACCTATGTATTAAAAAGCATAATTGAGGCACACCATGTGGCTTGACTCGCAAGGAGAGCTAAATGATATGCTTTATACGATTATTCTGCCACAATATATCTAATTGGTTCAGTCCCTGCATTTTCTGTTGTGTGAAAAGTGTATTTCTCTGCTTACTTCTCATTGGAGTAATTATTAGTTAATTAAGTGAGTAGGGAGACTGAAAGAACTAAACACATTGAAATTCAATTGTTGTTGAAGATTCAAAAAACAATAATTGAAGTTCCAGGAGGTGCCATAATTATTCAAGGAGCAAAAGTAGTAAAATGAGCATTATTCACATTTGAAAGATTATAAAGTTGGTAAGAAACATTTGAAGATGAAAATCTTCCTTCCTGTAATCCCAATCACATATTAGTAATCAGTATTAAGAGAAGAAGAAGAATAATGGGCTTGCATGTGTAAAACCATTCCAATCTTTGTATTTTGTATATTTTGCTTCAATCTATATTTTCTTTAAATCGTTTTGTGGCCAAATGATTCAGGTTTCTTAGGGAAGAATTTAAATTTTCCCACTATGGCAACGATTTATGCACCAAATTGTGGAGACCCAAGCTTGTCACCCTTTTAAGTACGAAACTGGTGTTCCAACTATGTGATCCTCTTTCTTCCGTTATAGACCAGAGAACTTCTGTCAATGCTGTCTGGCCTCGTTGTTACCTCAAATAGAATCCCAAACAATGATAAAAGGATAGGGTATATGTTGGATAAGGAAGCAACGTTTTGTGGAATCCTACCACTTGAGGGGAAGAATCCTCCTTCTCTTTATCTTGCTACTTGAAGATGTTCTGTGCCATAGGATCCTCATAAGCAATTGAGTGTAGATTACTCCTGAGAGGACTACTTAGAGGAAACCAAAAAATTGCAGCCTGACAATTCCCCATTGGCCTTAATGAAGGTTTGTAAAAAAGAAAGATTGTATGAAATTGAAATTCTATATAACTCTCTACACTAGGGTTAAGCAATGGGGGTATTTAACTGAAAAGCAAATAAGCAAACAGAAGAGGTTATGATGGATCATCTTTTTTTACTCATAGGCCCTCTAAACCAGGCTTATTGTTTTCTATTACACTGATCAAACATACTGCAGATAAGCACAACCATTAATCCAAAATCTCACCCATAACTGTATGACCATGCCATTCTATTAAAAAATTTAAACTAAATGATCCCAATTAAATTTATTATATGCTTTTTTTAGTCTTAAATTATATTTTGAAAACCAAACTACTTTGACCTAGCTTTCTGTTCCAGCGAATATTTTTCCTAAGAACTAAGAAGGACCTTCTTAAAGTTATTCTTAAGGGAAGCTCTTTGGTAGTCTGATTTCTTGGAAGTCACCTCACTACCAACCTATCTATAATATTAATCTCTCGTTAGGCATTACCAGCACATCCTCTAGATCCTTATTATGGATACTTGGTCTTAAGCTTCCCATTGACGAGTTTAGCTTATCTCTGAGGTATAAGCTCTCTCATCCCTTTATAATGCAATCCTGCGACCTCCTAACATTTGAATGGCCAATTTGGAAGAATAGCTTCCAACGCGATATACTTACTATCATATTCTTATGAGACCTTATTTTTGTAAATTGATGCAAAAATTTGCATAATCAATTTCTTATCAGAGGAAAAGAACAGCGTTAAGTTTAACAGCCCTGTAAACTTAAAATTCTTCGTAACGTTTTGCATTCCAAAGTATATCCATCTCCCGTTTTCCATTTCTGCTTTCAGTGGGTTAGAAATCTCTTTGACGTCGGCTAGATATCTTTAGATACTTGATCAAGTACTTAATTCATGAAACTTCATTTTAATTTGCTTTGTTTTTTTATAAAGTATCTTTCTCATTTGGTTCAGCTGGAATAGCTGTCACCCATTATCTCTTCTCACTCTTACAAGTATTCTTTTTTTGTCCTTTTATTATATTTGTCTTCCTTAATGTTATTAGACACAAATATAAAATATAACCAACTCACCATGAAAGTTATTAATCATGTTCTATATTAAGCTACAACATTTGTCTCATAGTTAACTTTTAATTTAATAATTAATATGCACATTTTTCTACTAATAAAGCTGCAATGTTTGTTGTAAATGTCTTTACTTCTAGTCACAGGTTGCAACTTGCAACTTTGCATTGATGCATTCCTTGTTTTCACTCCTTTCTTTTATGGGTATACAATTAAATAAGTATTGTATGACTGCTTTGCAGAGCAGTGCGAGAAAGACAAGGCACGTGTTCTAGTTCATTGCATGTCAGGGAAAAATAGGTGAGTTGTTGCTGGTATGTGCTATGAGCATGGCAGTAGGATATTGAACTAATTTGTTTAAACTGTTGTAGTGATGGCCCGAATTAGAAATAAAAAAGAATTTGTATAGCAGGGTTCCATACTGTGGCGTTGTAAAAGGGATATGGTGACCCTAGGGAGGACGCTAAAAGTTTCAGACATAGATGATAATTTTTAATTTGTTGAATTTACAATTTGCCCTAAAATTTGTGTACCATCTGGCAGGTCTCCAGCTATTGTGATTGCATACCTGATGAAGTCCAAGGCATGGAGACTTGCACAGAGTTACCAGTGGGTAAAAGAGCGGAGACCTTCTGTTGAATTAAGTGAAGGTACGTTTGTTTTCTGATTTTATATTTGTTTCCCATCTGAAGTAAAGTCATAAAGTTTCATAGATAGTTTTTGTTAATGGAAGAATTTTATCTGGCAAGAAAAAGGATTTATTTCTCGGAATATATTTTTGCTAAGGAAGTTATAGCAAGGTACCTTACCAATTATTCAAGTCTTCATGTCAATAATGGCATTGAAAATTGTCACGAAGTATGAGTATTTGTTGTGTCAATTTTTGAAAATTGTCATAAGCATATGTACAAGATATTATGCTCAATTGTGCGGCTGAGTTTCTATTGAAAATTCTGGTTCTACTATTATGCCTTACCTACTGAAAGAGTTTGAAGTTTGAATCCAGTTGGTCTTCTTCAAAAGTATCTTATTTCTCTTAGGTTTTTGTTTTTTGTATATTGACCACATTGTGTGCTGTTATGATTAGATTGTTATGAATATTCCTGGAAATTCAGTTCCTAGCTGTTAGTCATTAATTATTCATTGCAAATCGAATGTTATAACCTAGACAATAGTTAAAATTGAATTATAGAACCGACTATCAGGGATGTTGTCTTCAAATCAAAGATGACCACTTGAGGATGCGGGTCATGAATCCTGACGCCCTGACATCTACTGATTTGGAGAAAGCATCTGCTTGATGTGACATACTTTAGAATGCACAGCCCTCAATACTGAGTTCAATAGTTAATTGACGGTATTGACCTGTTGATAGGTGAAATGACAAACTTGATCCCTGTACATGCCAAAATCATTTCCCAAAACACAATTCAGAGAGGCTGTTCAAATTGAGAACACTACTTTCATGGGGGCAGAAAACTTATGACATTATTTCTGAGGGAATCTGAGCATCAGCCTTTCACAGAGAAGCTACTTTCTGTGGTATCTTACATAAAATGAAGGCTAAATTACACATAACCCTCTTCCTCTTAAGGTCATAGTGTAGAAAACCCTTCTGTGGTTTCAATTGAACCAATTATTGCAATGTGCCACATTTATTATCTTGTCATCCAAATAGTTAATGTTGACCTTAAGCAGTTTGATCCATCATATGATTAACATGTGATCTCAAGTAACACTCAACTCAATTTTCTCTCCTAAATTGGAACCCATCTTCTACTCCAGCACTTTGAAGTCTGAAATTCAATCCAGCACCATCGAAAATGAGTAAGGGATGGAGGAAAGCAGAGAGTTTAGAGTTTAGAGTGTTCCGAAACTCAACATAGCCTGAAATTCAAGACATTCAAGCGCTTTGACATGGATTCTGACGACAGCCTCACCCACCTGGAGCTCGCCACCCTCCTCTGCTCCCTTGGCATCAAGCTGACAAATAGGTACCAAATACACAACCTCTTCTCCAACACGGATGAGACTGGCAATGGTAATATCAAGTTTGATGAGCTTGTCTGTGCCATACTGCCTAACATCAATGAAGAGGTCATTGTCAAGGAGCAATTGTTGATTTTTTCAAATCCTTCAACCATGACATCAACAGCTGCATCACTGTCGCTGAACTCGCTGCCTCTATGGCCAAAATGGGTCACCCCTTAACGTACCAGGAGCTTGGGCATATGATGAATGAGGCTTAATGGTGATGGGGTCATCAGCTTTAATAACACTCATTCATGGTGATTATAGGCAAGCATCTTCGTTTTTTTTTTTCCCCTTTCTTTTTGCTCTTGTTTGCCAAAAATAAATGATGATGACCTGAAGTAACTGCTTCCGTGATTGATCATCTGATCCTTCAATCGTATGTTATGCCACTTGGGCAATCCCTTGTTCAGATCTCTTGCTTTGGAGAAGCTATGGACTTTCGTGTTTGTTTTTCATTTATTCACCAGTTTTAAATGATTGAATTCCTGGTTCAGGCCTGTCTATAGTTAGTTTTGTTTCCTTTGTCATCTCATTCGTGTTGTCCTAAGCTTAAATATTTGCTATCTTTTTGTTTCATGTTGGTCATGGGATCCATGGTGATGTAGGATGGGACAAAAAAATAAGGCACTCAAGGTCTATTCTCTGAATAATTAAAATTCGATATCAAAGTCTGAATATTTGGGACAATAAAGAACAATAACTAAGCTATAAATAGGTAACACAAAACCCTAAAACTATTTAATGATAATTGAAGATAACTTAAAACTCAAGAAACTTTAATCTCAGATATTTATCTCAATTAAGAATAAAAATAAATGTGGTAACCAAACACCTAAACCCGAATTAATAATTAAACCCCAAGTCTCAAATTACTACATTAAATTCCAAATAATTAATACATCATAAATGTGAACATAAAATCTAAATAATAATATAATTATTATCTTCTTATTTTGCATTGTTCTTTCTTAGTTAAAAAAACTGGTCCTCAAGTTTTGTAGTGTGACAATAAGAGGAAAACTGAATGACAAGCCCATAAAGTAACAAAGATGCTAGCAGCAGCAACAATAGTGGTGAAAGAAAGAGAAGCGAAATCAACTTTGAATTCTCAAGAACATTGAGAAGCACAAACTCAATATAGGGTCCCAAAGTTGGTGCAACTTTCATAAGTTTTGTCATATCATCCATAATGTTTTTAATCAGATTAACAACATCAGTATTGTTAACTTCTTTAGCTTGCCCCTCAACAATTTAGTTGGACTGTCATCTATAATTTCAATATTGTGGATCTCAACTAGAATATCTGCTCTTCATTTTAGGCTTCTTCTTTAGGCTCAATTTCATGTTCTTCATCCCAACAGTTGTCCTCTAAATCTGATGGAGGATCACAAGGGTATACAATTTTGACCTCACCAGCTTCATGTTTCCAATAATCTTCATTTTCCACAAGTGAAGTATTTAGGTATTAATCTTATCTCATAAAATACACTAATCAGTTTGCTCCATTTCAGTCTTTTCTCTTCATGCACTCAACTTTCTCTTTCACGAGCATATTCAAGAAAAAAATCATCGATCCTTTTCATTATAGCATCAAGACCTTGTTTAATAACATACAGATCATAAGAGTATAAAACACTGTTATAGTATTTGTAAGTTATTGATCCTAGACAATCACAATAGTCATGATCTCCATAATTGAAAGACAATATGCCATAAGATCAACACAAGTCAATATTCCAAAATTTTATAATGGTAGCAAAGAATAAGCTTTAAATAACTTTTGAAACCCAAAAGATTTATTTGGAGTGCTTAAATCGCAAAATAGAGGTTAAAAACTCGATCAGTAGGTTCAAAAATTTAGGAAGAATGATCTCGATGGTGGTCAATGCCGATCAATGATCAACATCCATGATGACATGGCAAGATAGGATTGGCATGACAGTGACGTGCACTGGATTAGGGCAGATGTGGCGGAGCTTAGTGGCACTGGCAGATCTTCAACTGCAGGTGCATGTCTGCGTGTCACATGCTCCGACTGTTGAAGTAGCATGTGGAAGCATGTGAGACAACAAATTGCAGTGGTGTTTCATTTCCTAGTAGATTGACAAGCTTTGTTTTCGCTGGTGGAGCACGTGTTGGCTGTTGGGGCCCAACTGTTCACTAATCAATGAAGGCAGCATTGTTGGAATTTCAAGCTTTTGCGGCGAAAATGGTGATCTCTAGTGTGAATTTAGACTACAGCGATATGCAAAGGGAAAAACCAAAGCCCTCTTATCTTGCTGGTGAATTTCAATCACGGGAAAAAGTCCAAAAGTGTAGATCAAGGTGGGATGGTTTTGAGAAGAAAGCTGAAGATGGTGGTGATTTAAGTGGAAGGTGTGGTTTGGCTTGTTTTCATGGCAAGAGATCTACGGATTCCAGCGAGAATAGATAGTCTCCGGTGGTGGGCACAGCACAGAATAGGAACGTTGGCAAGTTATGTATAGAACTTATAAGAGTGCAGAAAATAAAGTGAAGAGAGAGAAAATTGAGTTTTGAATACTGAGGTCACATGTTAGTCACATGATGGGTCAAACTACTTAAGAGAGGTCAATGTTAACCATTTGGATGGCAAGATAATAGATGTGGCACATTGCAACAAATTGAAAGTGCATAAGGGTCAATTGATTTATTTGAAACCTTAAGAGGGTTTTCTGCATTTGCTCCTAAGTGCAGTAGAGTTTTATGTAATTTAGCCTAAAATAAAAGGTTTTCAGCAGTAAACGGTGCACCCTGTTTTAGACAGTAGTGTGAAATAATTATGGCAGTTCATGTAGGAGTTTCGAAGTCAATTACGACATGGGTGTGTGTCAAAGTCAATTGCGGTGCATGTAGGTGTTTCTATATCAATTATGTTGATGGTTGCTTTACAGTACTTTCTGATATGTGCATCCTTCCTTTTTAAATGTAGGTGTCTGCCAGCAACTGCAGGAGTATGAGCGCAAGATCTGTGGACCCCTTGATTGTGGCAGCTCTCTGATTTCTGCTTTTCCACCTGCGGGGACTCCTACAATTAGCTTTGGCTTCCCAAAGATTAATGAATCAGTTCCTCTTCCTGCCTTCAGCAACACAGGAGCTGCGTCAATCTTCACCCGATCTCCCCTAGACGTAGTTCCGACAGAGTTTACATTTGGAGCTAGCCAGACTCACAGCGTGACTGGAAGCCAATTTAATGCCAATCCACCTAATCCAAACAACAGTGATATCCAAATGGATGGTTCTTGATTCTGGCTATGGTCTTTGGGGATGACGAGCAGCATCCGTGATAAGCTAGCTGACTTTTGATTAGCTTATTATCTGGAACATGTGAAGTGAGAGTGAATGCTCAGATGTTGCTTGTGAGAATTGGCTGGTGGTAAAGTTTACCGGTGCCGGCCTAACAGTTGCCATATCTCAAGTCAAGGGGCAGTGATCATAAGGGACCTGTATACAAGTTCTTTTTTCTCCAGTTCACTTCCAATCATTTCATAGATATCTGGGTGTTGCTCGTAATTACATCACATTTAACTGGCCTGATGTGCCTCTGCGTCTGTAGATCATCCTGCACTTGCATTTTTCAGTTTGGAACATGTGTCAAGTAAAATTTTACATAGTTAAGAAAAGGGGAAAACAAAAAAAATGCAATCCTATTGTAAAATTGCTGCTGCTAACGTTCTCGAGTCAGTTGTGGGATCACATTCACTTGCTCAATTTTACCTTTCATATAACATTTAAGGTGATGTTGTAGATGAGCGATTTTGTTAAACACCTGCATGCAATAATCCATTGCGAAATAAAATGATGATTATTTAAATAGATAAAAATTTTAAAAAATAAAATTTAAATCTAAGACATTATTTAATTTACCTATAAATAGATATATTATTTGATAACTTAAGATGAATTAAAATTTAGTTGAAAATAATCTAACTTGTAGTTTTTTAGAAGTATAAAATTAAAGTATAATTTTAACAAAAGTAATGAAAATGAAATAATATTATATAATGATAATTATATAATTAATAAAAATATATTATAAATGAACAGAGTAGTTCAATTTAAGCCAATTCAAAATTTGTTTATAACAAATGATCTATTTCTTTTTATCTTAAAAAGATAAATGTTGGCTTAGATGAGACGAAAATTGTATTTTACTTTATTTTTTCACATTCAGTAGCCAAAAAAGCGTACCCTCGTAAATTTGTTTGGTCGTTATTATACATATAATAACACAACAATCTGAAGGAGTCATCCATGAAGGAGTAATGCTACTCTTACTGAATTTGAGACACGAGATTCATCGTGAATTGTGTGTCCCAAATTCTATTAAGTTTCGAATTTCCGCCCATGAAGATAGTAATATCTTTCAAAAAGTAAAATTTATATTATGATGTAACAAAAGAAAAAAAAATAATTCACTTAACATATATATATAATTCTAAATTTAAACCTAAAATTTTGAAAGAAAAAAGTTCCAAACGAACATCAGATATCACTACATCATTAATCTCTTCTTTTAAAGTCAACATTGTATTACAATCCTTTTTAATTACAACTAATATTAATATTAATTTTAAATTAGCATAAAAGTATTGCCAATTCATATTATTGTAATAGCCAACATACAACAGAAGAGACATATCTTACAATGAACATCCACCTCCTTGTACATACCATATCCTAGTTGTGCT
Organism: Dicorynia guianensis; assembly: GCA_037013595.1. NCBI lineage: Eukaryota > Viridiplantae > Streptophyta > Magnoliopsida > Fabales > Fabaceae > Dicorynia > Dicorynia guianensis. Next base: position 33,592,932 of record JASUAB010000005.1, read on the forward strand.
ACTAACATTTATTTACCCTCTAATTTTATGTTCATTTGGTATCTACTTTACATACAAGAATACAAACTGTCAATCTGCCATCACCCAAATACAACACAGTGGACATCAAATATGCATACAACTTTCCACTGCGCTTTTGCTTTGTCTAACAATTGTTTTTAGAGCTAGTGAGTAATAATACATGATTCAAGGGAAGACTTGGCAAGCCACAACAAACCAGGATCATTCCGCTTCAACACAAGGTAAGCTTCTGATTTCCCAGGTTCATCAAACAAAACATCTTCGTTGAAGCCAGCCAAAAAGAGAATTTCCATTGCAGCTGTGTCGTTGAAAATCGGAAAAGAAAATAGCCCAAATTGAGCAAATATATAGTTAGACTTAGCTGTTGCATAACGTTGTTTATTTGATGTGCATGACATTGATATCTTCAGATACAATAAGTCATAGTTTTCTAATTCCGGGTAGAATATGATTACGTGGCTAACATTCAATATTTTTCCAGATTATGTTAGACCTAACATGATCACTTGCATTAGTATGACGTTCTTAAATCAAATGCCCACGGGACCAAATTGAGTAGCCCTATATGTGGTTCTACAAAAAAGACTGCTAATTAAAAACCATTTGTGTAAAGAAACTAACCTTTAATATTTATGATATTCCTCTCAATAACAGGATTAGTCTGTAAACAAAACATGTGTTAACCAGAATTTTTTAGTGTAGATTCAAGGAAAAAGGTCTCGGGAAGTAAGATAAAGGGTAATGCAGATCAAACCTTTCGCAGTCTTCTGTACCTTGTCTCCTCAGGGTGTTCTATCACATTCCTGCCATCAGATAGAAACAGTGACATGTAAGGAACAGGACGCTAAAAGACAGCAACACATAGATTAACTAAGTATCGCCTCGAGCTTCCTAAAACCTTGGAGAACAAGAGCAAGCAATTCAACAAGGTAAAGATGATCACTGGCTTCCCTCACAAGCGTACCTGATTATTTTCAAGAGAGTTTGGAGGACTGAAGCAGATTGCATCGGACTAACTTCAACTCTCAGCATTTCCAGGGCTTTCTGCAGACGATTACAAACAGCAGTCACAGGGTCATTTATTCTCTGTAATTCTTGGTCATCCAAATCTGGATCATCAGTTTGCATTGCAGTTAATTCTGGTGTGTGATCCACAACATCATCGGGATCTGGCTCTTCCAGCACCTCATTTGCAAGAGATGCATGTACAGGTCCTCCAATATTTACAGTCTCTAGGGAACAATGTGAATCAGGCAACATACTTTTACCACATTTTGAATTGTTCTTTTCTGATTCAAAATCATTAATATTACAACTTTCAGCAGGAACATTGGACTTCAAAGAAGTTTCTGAATCATCTGGATCATTCTCTTCAGATATTTCTCTAGCAGCCAAATTTCTGTTATGGTGAGCATCATCGGGATCAGGCTCATGCTTCATTACATTGACCAGGTGATCATCAGGGTCAGGCTCACTACTAAGTCCCTTATCCACAAAGATGGGCATGTCAATGTCTATGACTTCTTTTGATGCAGATTTTATATGATCAGGTTCTTCATTTGTATTAAAACTAGAATCATCTGGGTCTGGCTCTTCCAGTACCTCGGAGAATTCCAACTTCATTACATCGACAAGATGATCATCAGGGTCAGGCTCACTATTAGGTCCCTTATCAACACAGATGGGCACATCAATGTCTATGACTTCTTTTGACGTAGATTTTATAAGATCAGGTTCTTCGTTTGTATTAAAACTGGAATCATCAGGATCTGGCTCTTCAATTACATTAGAAAATTCTGACTTGTTGGCAGAAACATATGCCATCCGACGAGAAGCAGCAGCAACTGAAGATGCACGAGCACTTCCCAGCTGATCTGACCTATTACCTCCAAGCTTCTGAGAAAAATTACTACTGTCTCCAACAAAATTTTCATCTTCATAGAAATCAGAACCTCTGACTCCACTCAGCGTGTGGCTTGCAGATCTAGTCCAATCTAAATGAGCAGCTTCTTGATTTAACTGCCCCATAAACAAACGAAATTAATATAAGGCCACTTCATTGAAGCATAATATATTAATGTTGAACTTAGAGAGTCATTAATCAAACTCATGAATGCACCTGTTTATCCAGAGAATAGAAGTTTGCATCATGTTCAGAGTATACCATGTGAGCCTGAAATAAGACATGTCAGTTCCATAACTCCCATGTGCTAATCAATTAATCAACAATTACACGTGATGATTTTATTTTTTTTTTATATATTACAACAACAAACCGAGCCTTTTTTGTATATTGATTATTTAAAATACTTGAAGATTAAGCAAGAACCATAGTAGTTCTCCAAGAAAGATGTGATAGAAACAAATCATACTTGTGGCCACCTCTCTGTGTGTGTTTATATCTGCACACATATATAAATGAAGATAGTTATTTTATAGCTTACAAGTTCATGCAATAGAGTTTTCTTGATGCTTTCATATTTCCTGAAACCCTTGAGGTCATCAGTTCGAAGTCGCAAAGATATTTCCTCTCCATGATTCTGTAAACAAAAATGAGAAGAACAAGGAGATCAATAATAATCCTGGAGATTTAAAATATCAAGTTTCCTCATCCTGGTGCAGCCATTACCTTGTTAAAACCAAGAATGCATTTTGGGCTCACACCAACATAACCAACAGGGGCCATCTCAGTCATAACTCCTACACGCCAATGATGCTGTAGGACAAAAGTGAAACATTCAACAGAACTTGCAGCAAAATGCAATATTGACACAATCAAACAACTACTACAGGAAAATATGTCATGTCAATTGAAGTGTACCTTGTTCATGACAGCAACAATGCCAGGGTCAGCAGCAAGCATGTGCATTCTTTTTAATGCCTCAGAAGGTGGAGGGTTCAGCTGCAAATAAGGAACAACAATTTTCAACCTTGATGAAATTCAAAAAAGTCCATTATCAATTTACGTCATTAGAGGGGTGGCAAAGAGTGTGAAGAGGAAACATGCACCATCAAAATTAAAAAAGGAAAAAAAAAAAAGCCAAAATGCCATAAGCATATGCCACATTTTCCCCATCTACAAGCACATGTTTGTTGCCCTGTTTCCCTAAACACCATATCACAAGAAGCTAAGCAAATAAAAAACAAAAGGATCAATAAAGGATGCATTTTGAAATGCAAGCACGTAAAAGAACATTAAACAGGTTCAAACTTAATGACACAGACTCACAAGCCCAACTATCAATTATGTATGCATTAGTGTCATCCTTAGCTTGAGCATATACATTAATAGTATTTTAAGTAATACAACAATACCTTTATCCCTGGAATTTCAAGTGTGCGAAATTCAGTAAAGATATACAACCCTTGTGGAAGTTTCAAAGGAAAATGTGGACCATATGAAATTCGCTGTTTCAGTCTCTTTTCCTCATCCTCAAATCCAGCTATTCTTAAATTTGCCTTTGCATTTTGTAGTACATCTTCGACCTCATTTGCTGGCACACCCATCATTTTAATTGACCTTGCCTGAAGAATGAAAATAGACATTTCAGTTAACAATAAACCAAACATTATGTGAACACAAACACCTTTTTAATTGGTAGAAGGAACATTTATAACTTGTAACATAACGAACCACATGCTTCCACTCAAGCCTTTGCTGGTGTCCATTAAACTAATCACATCTCACAGGAGCAGAGGGTTCCTTCCATAAACATTTAAACTTCTATATTAAGAAATAGACTCAACCCATCCTTTAGGTCCATAGGAGACTGGTTATGGAGAACCCTCAAAGTGCTTCGCAAAGGTAAACTATACCTAAATTTAATTAGGTAACACCCAGTAACATGATGCAAAATGCTAAAAGACAATAAAACCTAAATGTGCATGAGCCAAGCTAAGAACAATACTTTCCATGTCCTAACCACTAAACACAAGCTATGGTAAAATCCAAATGATAATACCTCAGTAATGGAAGTTTCTTCCAAACTTAAGAAAGCATGTTCAGTAGAAAAGGGAGACAACAATGTTGAGCTCTTGTTGGAAATAGGTGGAATGATGAATCGCATGGTATCTTCTTGGATATCTGTCAATTTTTGCAATTCCTGCCCTAGCTCCTTGACCGTTGCGCCAAAATTCATCTCTACAACAAACTTCTTTTTCCGCCATGTAACAGAGATTTTGTGCAGGTTTGGTGGGGTTGGCATGTTTGAACTGCAAGAACCAAACATATATGATCATTTATATATAACAACATTTTCAGAGTATAAATAGTGCCCTAAAGGAATATTAGAGACACAAACGTGTATAGGGAGATGGCTTAAGGTGAAGAACATTTTCAAGTGAATTACTCCAGATCAAATCCTTTTTACTCGTTTTTATTTTCCTCTTCCATTTCCTATATTCTATCTTGCTCTTAAAGATTTTAACGCTGGAACATACCCACCACCATTCACTCCCTGTAAGCATATTTGCCAAAGCATACAACAACAACACACAAATCCTCATCCTATGAGGTGGGATTAATTACATGGATCAAACCAGGAAATACCATTCATCACAAGATCTATTCTAACAATCTCTCCAAGTATTCTTTTTAGTCCTCTTCTACCCTTCTTCGCATAAGTACAAATATTTTATTTAGAAAAAATTATTCACATAAACATTTCAACTTGCCCATTTCCAAATTCCTATAACATAGCAAAAATGGATCATATATTCTATAAGAGGTTTCATAAAACACAACTACTCAAATTACTCAACTTCATAATACTATTATTTAAAAAAAATACAGAGGGGAAAACATAGTAACATTTCAACGGAATTCTCTCCCCTGATAAAGTCTCAGAAGAACAACGAAAATCACTTGATGAGAATCTGTGCTTTCTAGTATGAGGTTTCAAACAAAATCAGGTCCAAATTTAAAACCCAAAAACATGAAATCAAACATTTCTAAGAACCGATGAACCAAGTCATAAACAATTCAAAGCTAAAACACCAAATTGCAGCACCGAATAATGAGAAAAAGAACCAGATTACCTTGACGAAAAGAGCAAAACAACCGGTGACAATCGCGAGGAAGAAATGGAAAGCTGAGGAGACCCGAACGCAGAGTCGGGAAAGGAAGAATATTCTGACAAGGTTACAATCGTAAGCAAAGCTTAAGAAAACAAAAATAAAGCCTAAGTACTATTTATATTACTTTAAAAAAATTTAATAAATAAATAATTAAATTATTTTAATTATATTTATAATAAAATTAAATTATTTTAATTATATTTATAATAAAATTAAATTATTTTAATTATAATTATAAATTCACTTAAAAATTAAAAATTAAATTATTCTCTTAAAAAATTAAAAATTCCCAAACTCCCGAATTCTTACAAGCTGCGCAAACTAGCCCGTGCAGCCATATTAAGCGGAGGAAAGCTTTTCTTACGTATGCGCTGGCGCCACCCCTTAGAATCATCCCGAAGATGCTGCTCCTGAATGAATAGTTTATGACTTTTTTTATTGCTACCTATTTAAATTAAAATAATATAAAATATTTCACATTTTATTATTTATTTTTTCTAAATTAAATCTGTTTCACAACTTAAGCAAAGCCTAACAACATTTTTTCTTTTTAGGCTCGCGTTTTAGCAGGTACTCAGACTTTACGTGTAAAAACAAAAGATGAGAGAACGCATCGTCTATTTTAATTTTTCTTTTAAAGATTATGTCTGTTGCAGTGCTTTATGATGTAGAAGTAGAATTTCTCTTCCTTTTTTTTTTTTTATTTTGACAATAGTTTATGTCTTTAAACAGTCTTGTTTCATTTTGTTGAACAATAATGCTAATCGTACGTTAATGCTAATCTTGTTTCATTTTATGCAATAGTTTATGAAATAATATTTTAAAGGTAATAAAATACAAGAGAAAATATAAAAAGTTATATGTTATTTATATTATTTTAATTTATATAAATATTAATATTTATGTATTTATTTTTATATGTGAAAATAATATTAATAAATAAATTATAAGAACTCTGATAAACATTCTTTAGCCCCAAAAAGATGATCTGACCTTAGATCAAAACATAAGTCGCCTAAATTATTTTGATGTCAAATACAAGAAATAATGTATTTCTTGCATATACTTTCTGTATAAACTGCAAAAAATTTTAAAATGCTTAAAATTTGTAAATACAAATATGATATGAGATATTTTTTCAGCATCTAAATAATTATCAGTTTAATTTTTTTAATACTTTTATTCCAAAAATTAAGATTATATTTTTTCAATAATTTTATCCTTATTTAATTTACTTTTTATGTTCAATCAACCTTTATCTTTTTCGTTAAATAAAATACAATTATTACATTTTGTCAATTTTTATTTGAGTGTTTGTATATAAAACATATTTTTAATAAAAAGGTATACTGTGGCCTTTGCATAGGTCCGTGCAGGGTGAGCCCTTGCTGCAGCAGATATACAGGTACTTTTAAAGGGGAAAAAAGAAAAGTAAATTGATAAAAAGTTGTGACACTTAAAATTTTAATATTTAATTTCATATAAATATAAAAGATATAAATTAATAAAAAGGTTTTTTTTATATTATGTGAGTTTTTTTTAGAATTACATTTTTCCTGATACTCATGCACTTTTTCAAGAAAAAGAAATTCTTTATGTTTGTGTTATGAAGTTGCAAATATATAAATCTATATGAAAATTATATCAACACTTTTTCATATATATCCATTTGTAATTCATAAAACCTTCCGTTCATTGCATGCACCCTTTTTTTGTCATTTTACTTTCCTCCTTCTTTTGAGATTATGTTTGTGATTAGGATATATATTGTGATTTTATGTTTGAGATTCATTATATAAAGGTTGCATATAATTTATGAACAAAATAATAATAATAATAATTTGATATATTAGTTTTCTTAGGATACTTATTTATAAGATTTTTTGGTTTAAAATATTTTAACCAAGATCAACAACTATGCATTCCATCTAAGTTTATCAATTTTTATAAAAGAATTGAATAATCATTCATTTAAGTCTTTATTTCATTCATTTGAATGGTTATTCACTTTATTTAAATGATTGTTCAATTTATAAGAAGTTGATAAATTTGATTGAAGTACATAGTTATTGATGAAATTGAAATAAAGTGGCCTTATAAATAAAGAGTAATGATACCTCTACAATTATTTTAGTCATTGCCCACAATTTTAGTTAAACATTTATTTTAGGAGATCAATTGTCCTGCTTTTTTATTTTACTCATTTCTCGTTTCTATTTTAAAAAATTAATTATGTACTAATTATAAATAAATAAATGGTTGTAAAGCTATTATTTTTCAATAATATTTGTTTTGGTAAGTAATGTGATACAAGCATGAAGTTTGTGCAAATAGCGTAAGCCATTAATTGAACATAACTAATTTATATATTTTAAATAGGTTTAAACTTAGGAATTGATTGTGACAAACACAGATTTTGTGCATAGCAATGTTACTTTTCCAGAATAAATTAGTTAAAGAAAGACTACCTTATTATGTCTGAAAAACGTAGGACTTGTAAAAGTGAGTCTCATTTATTTCTTACAAACTGTTTCAAGGTTGTTTGATTTATAAATTTTGTGGGTTATTTTGTAAAATTTAATAATAAATTTAATTATTTAAATTTTTTTAAATAAGAATTTTACGAATTTTGTTAGTGGAAATAGTGAGACCATTATGTATATGTGATTGATTTGATTGATCAAATGGTGATGATATACCTCAATCTCTCATGAATATTATATAGGTTAATGTGTGCATGTTATTCTAATCTTTCAGGAGTATATACATGAGTTATCATTATGTTGTCATCTAAATTAAAAAAATTATGTATGAAATTGAAATTTAATTACTTTTTAAATGTTCATGCAATTGACACTTAATGCATTTGCATGTGATTTAAAATTTATTCATTATTTATCCACCAAATTAGTTCATTTGAATCCACATATAACATTGCTCTAAGATGACAAACTTTGGATAAAATAGCCTGGCTTATGACAGATGAGTAAATAGAGCAAAATTGTGCTGAACTGAGTGACACTTTTTGAGACATAGATGAGCAAAGTAAATAATTCCCAAACCACAAATGAGGATAAGCCTAACTTACCCAATTTCTACACAAATATTTAACTACTCCAATCTTTTGAGCTATGCCTGGGAGGCTAAAGTCTCAATGATCATGTGATCCAATCATAAAGTAACTTTCACACAGGCAAATACAACACATGAACCCTCTATTCTCGTGATTGAAATCTTTGAAAATTTTATTTAAAAAATTTAAATTATTAAATTTTACAACTCAATAAATATAACATTTTGCAGTTAATTATATGTTGTAGTGTTTGTGTGTAAGAGTTAGTGAGAATTACATTTTTTTTTTCTTATATATGGAAAGTGGCCTTAAGTCCATTATATATTTTGATAATTGGAATTCACATTTCTAAAACAATAGAAATATATAAATTTCACATAAAAAGGAACAAAATATATGAAAGTGCAAGGATTGGTTTCTTAGACTAGAATTCAAGGATGACTATATTGTTTGAAAAATAGCTAGTCCATGATCTCTGTCACAAGTGAACTCATATGAATAAAAATGTAAAAGAATAGAAGAAAATAAAAGAGAAATTAAAAAAAAAAAGGCGTAAACATCGAAGAAAGTAAGAGAGAAATTTTTTTTAAAAAAAAAATAGTGGGGTCTACTGTTTGGATCAATACAATTAATTGAGCATCAGCAAAATTAATGTCCCAATACAATCACATTATCGTTGCGTCCTAAGTCAGGGGAATCATTAAAATCAGCAACAGCAGGGGAATCATCATGGCCTTCAGCAAACGAACTCTAATTCCTTTCATGTTTGAAAGTGTCATCAACATCTTCATACAGTCCAAGTTCTTCATCTTGCTCCCTGCATTCTTCCCCTGCGTCTGAAATGGTGCCTCGGCAATCGTCACTGTCGTCACTATTACGCAGTACTGCATGGATACCAGATCCTGCCTTGTCGTCGGTGGCCTCGGCGGCTTTCGTGAAGCACAAGAAGCAAACCAGAAGGATTCCAAGGCCGATGATAACCATTCTTCTAGAAACAGCCATTGCTAGGGTTGTGTTTTTGTTTCTTGAAGAGAAAGAAAGATGCAGAGGGTTGGTCAGCGGAGAGGAGGATGGTAGGGATGAGGGATATATAGTGCAGAAGAAGGGAAGAGAAGGATGTGGAGGCAATGAGTGCTGGTTTACTATTATACGACATGACTTGGTTGTGTGGTTTGGATGTGTTTGCTTAACTTAGCGCTGGTCCTAAGGCAAAAAACTTGAGGTAAGTGCTTCGGCCAGAAGCTGTTTCTTTAGTTAAAAATAGAGGTAACCCGCTTTGTTGGCCTTTTGGAGACTCAAGAATTCGGTTTAGCGTTTAGCATTTATCTTGACCAAGTATGAACCATGGCTATCTAAAAATTGGCTAGTCCTCAAATTGGAACCTAAGCTAAATGTCCGGATTCAAATTTTAAAAACTGGTTTTATTAAAAGAGGTGAAATCATTCCTATTTAAATTTCAATGAGATTAATCTTATCTTGTAATAATGAGAATACCTTGAAGTAGACTTCCCCAATAAAATAAAAAAAAATGAACCATGACCAAATAGTTACCACAAGTTATTAGTCCAAGCATTAACAAATTTTGAGCAAAGCTATTTTCACACAACTGCTTTTATAATTTTCGTCTATATATTGGCATTTGTCATCACAAGAGAGAGTAAAAAGTAGTATGTGAGAAATTCGTAAAAATAATTATGTAAAAATAGCTTTGTTGAAACAAATTTTAACATAGTTAAACAAGGCAATGAATTGTTAAATTAGCATGTCAATCATTGTATTCAAATTTATTAATTTATTTAACTGGTAATTGAAGATTTTAATCTATTTTATATAAATCTATATCTATATATAAAAATCTGAAACCAGAAATATTGGATTTAGTTATAATATTTACTAATTTTTTTGCCAAAATACCTAATAATTTGAAATTAAATTATTTTAAAAGTTATTAAATCTTTTTTCTCTAACATGTAATTTTTCCCTAAACGTTTTTATTTTATTTTTTACTAAATTATCTTATAATTAAAATTTAAAATTGTCTTTAACTATGTCAAATAATGTCATATAAATTAAATCCCACTTTTATAAGCTATTTTTTGATTTATCTAAACGGTTATATTATTGAATTATAAATTATTATATATAGTAACTATTTAATTATAAGATATTATATATTAAATATTACATACAAAGTGTGCGTCTAAATCTAAGTTATTTAAAATTAATAACGGCGATTTTAAATTAATTACAAATATAGATATAATATGCTAACACCACATACATATATACAGCAAGTAAAGATTAGAAAATATTTCTCTTACCCTAAACTTTTCGGTTACTGAAGAAATAGGAAACAACGATTATGTGACAAATAGAGAGGAAGAAGACATTAAAGTCACAAAATTGAGTAGAAAATTTGTCCAAATCAAAGGCGGAGGCACCGGAAAACTTTAATTTATGCCATAAAAAACTTTTAAACTTTTAATTTGACTTCTCGTAAACTTTGAAGATTTTTATTTATATTATAAAAAATTTTAATTTGATCCTTGAGTTTTATAAAATTTTATATAACTTATAATAGTTTTATTAAAACTTTTTAAATAATTCCCTACATATTTCACTTAACAGTTTTTAAAATTTTTATAGTGACCCTGAATATTTTAAAATTACAAAAACACCCCACATCTGAATAATCAACAAGTAACATATAATTACACTGCACTAATTGGTCCCCTAGAAAAATCTTTGCTCCTCTCCTAGTTCAAATATACAATTTTTTATTGGATCAACAGTGCTTTTTGTCCCTCAACTTTTTAAAAGTGCAATTTTATCTATTAGCTTTCATTTTAGGCAAATTTATATCTATAAAAGTTCAATTAATAGATAACAATTATTAGCTCCCCAGAGTTCCCATTTTCTGTTCAATTAAAAGCTAACATAGAGTTCTAGGTGGAAAATAGACACGTGATGAACAGAGCTCCTATATTTTGTTCAATTTTCCCGCCTTACTTATCATATAATAGAGATGTGAGTTGATTTTTCTATCACCTATAAGAAAGTGAACAAAGTAAATAGAAAAACTAAAAAAAAAATTAACCTATATACTTATAACGCAATGAATAACACGGAAAAATTCTTTTGTATAGCACTTCATGTCAACTTTTAATTATAGGGCAAATGGAAGCTTTGGCAAATAGAGTCGAATATTTGTCAATTGAAATTTTATAAAAAATGTATTTACTCAAATTAATAGATAAAAATTAAAATTGCACTTTAAAAAAATTGAGAGACTACCGTTGCTCCATATTATATTATATTATATTATACGCGCGTTAAATTAGGATTAATCCAAATGTGTACAAATTAACTTGAATTTTTTTTTACAAAAAGAAAGCATGTGACATCAGATTGTAATAATAAGTAACTCTAATCCAATTTTGTTTAAGGTCTGGGTTACGACATGCGTCAACATGTTGTCGATTAGCGGAGGTGTTAGGTCCTGTTCCATTTAAGTGCTGTGGACCTGCACAGTTGGCATTGGTGGCCTCCCTACCTCTATCATTCATTTGGGATAGTCCGTGGGGTGGTGCTAATAAACTTGCAAGGCACCCCAGGTTTTAAAGGCATTGGTTTATGGTTGCAGGCAACACCTTTTGCATTGAATTACCTATCAACATTTATACCCAGAATTAAATTGAGAATACCGTTGCGACATTATATGATGATATTGGATACCAGTTTCGAGAGTGACGCCAATATTGATGCATGCCCTCCAATCTTATGGATGATCCATATTTCTCATTATTTTTAATGAAATATATGTACTAAAATAATCAATTTAAAACGCTGAAAAGTTTAGTATGGAATTTTCCTTGTTTTATTTAATAAATGATTTGTAAATATTAATGTAAATTTTTATTGAAATTTGTAACATATTTTATCAGTAAAATAGCATACTAAATGTTTTATAAAAAAAAAAAGTTAAAAAGCTCTTATATAATTTATATTACTGAATAATATTTAAATTCTTAATAAGTTACATCATTGCATACAAACTATTATATAGATGTTGCAACCCTTCGTATATACAAAAGTAATAGAAGTGTGTAACGGTTACATTTGAGCAGTAATGGCCACAATTTGATTGTATCATTATAACAGATTCTTTTATTTTTAAAAAATATGAGAGAAATTTTCTTCAACACCTAATTGTGTGGTGGGTCTAATGCGTTGAATCAGATATAACAAATTAAGAATTTCAAATTAATTGTTTACTTGAGTTGAAAAAGAATTAGATTATAACTTGAAAAATTAAATTTATTATAAAAATCATTAAGCTAATTAAGCTTCACTTAATAGCACTTGATTTGATTTATTAACTTATTCATTAAGCTTAAATAATTAAATTTATGAAAAACTATTATTTCTTGTTGTAATTATACATAATGATAATATATATAACATATTAATTTAATTGACTAGTTAGATTGACACGTTAAGTTTAATATTAATAGGTCAAATTTATCTAAACAAAAAGAATAATATTTTAATTAAGTATAATCTAATTAAATTAATAAATTGAATCAAACCAGATCAAAATAAATTGATCGAGCCACAAACAATTTAACTTATTTTTACTCTACACGTTGCTCGCAATTTCTTTTTTTTTTTTTGAAAAGATTAATCTGCTTAGAGGGCACACACATCCCTCAAAATTAATTTGCCGCAATAAATATGGAAAATAAATGTTATAAAATGTAACGATGTTTTTTTTTTTAATTCCTTGGAATATTTTACCATAAAAAACTTAAATAAAAAGAATAATTGAATTATTACAGGTAGTTGTAACTGAAAACTACTACACATATGTGACACCAGTAATATGACCCTCCACATCAACTGCCTCTAAAAGGACGCATGACTCGATGAATTGGGATCCACTTCCCCGTGAGAATCCCGGCTAAATAGGTCGTCCGTCATGACTCAAAAGGCCACTTCCTTTAGAATTGAGAAAATAGTTTCTAGCGCTGTGTTTTATATGACCTTTGCTATATATAGAATGGCTGTGATTTAAAAGAACTTTTTAGTATGCGCCATTACCCTGCCCGTCCCAATTATCTGAATATTTTCCTGACCAAAAATCATCATTTGATTGGCGATGTAGCCGCAGAAAGGTCTTGCATGTATTAGCTGCATGACGCTTAAATTAATAGTTGCATTGCATGAAGGCCCACAAATTTTGCAGCTTCTCTCATTTTGCTAAAATGATAAAGTTAGATGGACGTAAGCTCTGTCTATGTGTAAAAAGAAAGTTTTTAAAGAAAAAATATAAAGAGAGAATGTAAAAGATTATATGATATTTATATTATTTTAATTTATATAAATATTAATACTATATTAAAAAAACTATAAATTCACTGTTTAGAATGTTACAATAATTAGGTTGTTGGCAGGCGGCAGCACCTGTGCAAGTGTAAGGGATTCCACCACGACAATTGTTGCAATTAGGAGTATGCACGGATTAAATTTGGTTGAGTTAAAAAAAAAATTAAGTTTTGAATTTTTGATTTGAATTTAATGAAAAATATGTGTGAATTAATTGAAGTTGGTTAAACTGATGAATTTTATTGTATTTTGGTCTATCGGTGTAGCTACGGGTTGAGTTTCATTGAAAAAAAAGTATAACCTATTACCAATTAAATATTAATATGTGGGTCATGAGTTAAGTGATTTGCACATTCTCAACTGTGACAATCCAATCATTATTATTTTTTTATGAAAGCAGTTTTAAAAAGATGCTAGTTAAAATTTTCAAGTAATTTTTTCACTAACTTTATTATATATAAAGCTTATATTATATATCTGTGTGGACTTACACTAAGAAACATATCAGAACTGAACTGTACATAATTTCCTAAATTGATCATTTTGATCAATAAAATAAAATGCAAGATATATATAATGGTTGATAAAAACAAAAAATGTACATTGTTGTTAAATATAAACTATTATATTTTACATTTTAAATAATAAATTTGAGATAATATATTTTATTATTTTATAAATAACTATCTATTTGACAAATTTCTCTCCCCATCCGTACCGTAATTATATTTGAAAATGCCTCGTAGACAAAGATAGATCAAGGAAATGCACACAACAAGAAATGACAACTTTAATTAGTGGGCCTGCTTTTTTAGACTGTTGGATTAATTAAATAGATTTAATAATTTGCATTTTGTGTTATAAAATTTGAGTCGAAATAAAATTGAGGAAATAAAAAAAAATTATGATTTTCTATTTCAATACTTACTATTGCCAACTGTCTGTCACTATTATTAAACGGACAAGGCCATGGTTAGCAAATTCATAGACACACAAATTCACGATATTACTCCATGCTACACACCCATGCGGACCAGCTCATTAAAAGCTCCCACCAACCTTTCTCCTCCCATTATTAATCACATTTCTCTGATCTCCCAGCAGCATAAAAGACATGTCATATGCCGTGTTGGATACAGGCATCCCCATAGGAGGCACAAAGGAAACCCAAGAACAATATGGGAAGCATATGCATAGCATGGCTTCTGTTGACCCAAATCCTGGTGGGATTGGTGGTTTCTGGAAACGCCAAAGTCCCAGCCATTATTGTTTTTGGTGACTCCTCCGTGGACTCTGGAAACAACAACCTGATAGCCACCCTCCTCAAGAGCAACTTTAGGCCTTACGGCCGTGACTTCCAAGGCGGCCGCCCCACCGGGCGGTTTTGCGATGGCCGTGTTCCGCCGGACTTCATTTCCGAGGCCTTTGGCCTTAAATCCTCTGTACCCGCCTACTTGGATCCCGCATATACTATCAAAGACTTTGCCACAGGAGTTTGCTTTGCCTCTGCTGGAACTGGCTATGATAATGCTACTGCCGCTGTTCTAGTAAGTAATCAAACTTAAAATTAATTTCTATCGCAATGTCATGTAAAGAGGCCGTGTGCACTGTTGATAAAATATACAGTTACATTTTTATTTCAGAAAATGCTGGATGCACGTAATTATACTGCACAAACATTATACAAGCCGATGAAATTTATTCAGCCCACAAAGTTTGAAATATTTTATTGGTAAAACTT
Organism: Dicorynia guianensis; assembly: GCA_037013595.1. Lineage (NCBI taxonomy): Eukaryota > Viridiplantae > Streptophyta > Magnoliopsida > Fabales > Fabaceae > Dicorynia > Dicorynia guianensis. The sequence goes on from JASUAB010000005.1 coordinate 33,608,228, forward strand.
AGGTTCAAATCTCTAATACACATAATTTTCTTTAATAAGTAATTTAAAAGTGCTATTGTCGGTCCTTATTAAGACCTGTAGTATACTCTGATTTTAAAATAGGATAGCTTCCACTATCTTAAACTCTTTCTATATAAAGAAAAATTACACAACACCAATTAGCGATGTTTCCTATAACTGTTTGTCAAAAACATTGTATAACTTGTATGTAGTGGAAATATCGCTTGCATTCAACATTATTATTATTTTGTCTACTCTAACTTATTAATGTGGATGTGAATATATATGTGACAGAATGTGATACCACTGTGGAAGGAACTGGAATACTACAAAGAGTATCAAGCCAAATTGAGAGCTTATCTTGGTGTAGAAAAGGCAAATGAGATCTTAACAGAGGCACTGTATCTAATGAGCTTGGGAACCAATGATTTCCTTGAGAACTACTATGTGTTCCCCACCAGAAGAACCCAATTCACAGTCACACAATATCAGGATTTTCTGTTGGATATTGCTGAGAATTTCATTAAGGAATTGTACTCGCTTGGAGCTCGCAAATTGTCCTTAACTGGGTTAATTCCCATTGGGTGTCTGCCCTTGGAAAGGACTACCAACATCTTTGGTCACCATGAATGTAATGAAAAATACAACAGAGTGGCGCTAGGGTTCAATAAGAAGTTGGAAAAGTTGGTTCTCAAGCTTCAGAGGGAACTTCCGCGGCTAAGATTGGTGTCCGCAGGTGCATACGACGCCTTCAATGACATTATTAGACGACCTTCCGTCTATGGTAAGAGCTTTTAATTTGCTATAATTATATTTTGTTTATGTAGTTTCTTTTTGGCCTGGTAAACCTTAAACATTAATCAATTGAAAGGTTTTTTTTTTTAAAGGAATTTTTTGTGGAAGGAGATAAATTAAAAGCTTTTAGATTACAGTTAACATTGTGTGTTTGCAAGAAATCTTATTCTACAGAATAAAATGATTAAAATAATGAAATCAAAATTTCTATTATCTTAGAATTGCCTTTAAGTCTTACATACAGCTAGCGAACCACAATCAAGAGTATTCTAGAAATGATATAAGTCTGGTATTTTTCCATTAACCCCGGTTTAAATTGCCAAAAGTCCAGAAAATAGTAAGTTTTGGAGGATTGATAACATTCGATCTTTATCTAGGATTAATTAAACTATCACGTGTTTGTCATTTTCCTCATAACTACATTAGTAGATTCAGATATCCTTTCATTTTCCAAATTTTTTAATTTTTTATTTTATATTTAAATTTAATCTATACATCTTCCTTTTTTTCATTAATATTTTTTTAATTTTATTGTTCTCTCTTATTGTATTATTTAACTTCCTTGTGACTTCCTTTCCAAGAAGTCAGGCCATCGGTATTCCACATTAGTGACTTTGTTTTGTAACAAAATATATTAAACAGTTTTTTTATTTTTATAAAAATTTTATTTAAAAAATTTAAATTATTAAATCTATTAAATATTGTAATTCACATTATAAATTCAATAAATTTAACACTTTACACTAAATTTTATAAAGTATTATTGATATATCTAATTTTATAAATTTATTTTTTATATTAAATTAGAGTTATGAAATAACAATTATAAAACCTAACAAATCTAATATATGACATTAAATTTTATAAAATATTAATAAAATAAAAATTTTGAAATTATAACGAGAGCCCTAAATTAGGTAAAAGCTAAAGAGATTTAGCTATGAAAACAATTTGAATCTAGTTAGCTAGCTATATAAATGAATGATACTAGTGCTGGAAGTCTGTCTTCTTCATCTTTCTTTGTTTTCTCAATATTGCATAGCAGCATAAATTGCTTTCATCTTTCCTTATTTAATATGTGGTCCAAGAACACGCCTTGCTTTGCCTAATGAGTACAACTATCAACTTGAATAATGAATGCTCTCCTTCACTTGATGCATCATTTTAAATTTAAGATCTTACTATTTCTCTAAATAAAAGTTTATAAATTTTTTATTTAGAATAATTTAAATTATTAATTTTATTAAATTGTATATAATTTAAATTCTAAAATTCAATTAATTTAATATTTTATAATTATTTTATGAATATTTAATAAAATTCGTTTGTGAGCATGTTCTCCTCCGAACTTAACCCGTGCTCATCATTGAAACTAGTTTGCTGACCTAATTTACAGTTGGCTGAACTGGACTTAATGCATATAAAATTTTAAAATGGATCTGTTATTAGTATGTACAAATTTTATATAATTACAGTATAATTTTTTATATTTAAATAATAACTATAATTTATATTATAAATTCTTGTAAAAGAATGTCCTTCCACATCATTAGCATTATTCTTTTAAAATTGTTATGGTTTGCTAAAAGTGACTACAACTTAAAATACAGTTTGATTACTATATATATGCTTAGTTTTTCTTGTGATTGGTGATAGTAGTATTCAGAGAGATAGATGAATTAGTATATAAAATTTTATTTTATTAAGTATAGTTAATTATATAAATTAAATATTATTATAAAATTTTATTTAAAATTAAAATTTTAAAAATATCATTCAATTAAGAGTTTTTTTTTTAAAAAACTCTTCAAGTATTCTTTTTAATTTTTCTCTATATCTTCTTATTAGACTAAAAATTATTTAATCAATTTTTTTTACAAAAGTCTTTTATGATCTTCTTTATATATGTGCAAACTATTATAACTAAATTTTCTTTTTTTTTTTCAATAAATGCCACACTAACTCTCTTTTAAATATAATTATTTTAAATTTTATCTTTTTTTTATATATTAATTCATCTATCTTAATATTCTCATATCTACCACTTTTATTTAAACATTCTCATCTCTTTTTATCTATTATAAATATAGTAATTACAATTTGCTTTTGCATTTGCCCCAAAAACTTTTTAGACCCCATTCAATTCAATCCTACAAGTTTTACCTAACTCATAACGAGGGCTGGTACATATGGAATTTAGTTATAATAGTACTACACCAGCTGCTGGCTGGCTGGCTGGCTGGGGTAGTCTTTGATGGTGTTCTTCTGAAGCATTTGCTTCCAGTTTTGTGCCTTCGCGTGTTAAAGGGTCTAGCTGGGAATTTATAACTAGGGCCCACCAGAACTAGTTTTTGCACCTACCGAGCTTTTAGGTCTGTATTTACTTCTTATCATTAATACCAATTTATGAAAGAAGGACCTAACACCTAAGATATAGCGTGCAAAATTGAATGTAAAATTTTGAATAATTTTTTTTAAAATAATAATAAATATCATTTTATTATTAAGAGTATCAGATCAATAATCATATATTTAATAGAACACTATTATTCTTATACAGTTTTCTATGTATTAAAACTATATATTTTAAATTACTACATAACTTTTTAATACAACTACAGAACAAATATTACAACTTTGCAGGCACCTCTGTGTAGCTTATCATTTTTCTATTTGATACCCTATTATTATTGATAGAAACAAATTAGTACCACACTTTAAGGTACTGGGCATGCCATGTTCTGTAATACTAGTAGAGCCAAGCAATAAATAGGAAGGGCTTAAGGAGGGATTTTGTGTATACATAGTGTATATTTATTTTGTATACTAAATAAAATGAATAGTAAATTTAAAATTATTACACTATAGGATATAATAATATTGAAATTATCACGACAATTATTATTTCTGATTTTTTTTAATCTTAAGACTAGATCATATTCCATGTGTAAATAAGAAATTCTTGAGTTGAAGTTGATTAGAAAATAACATTTAAATTGGACTCTGATATAGAACTATAATTTTTGTCCTTATTTATGTAACAGATAAAGTCTAAATGGATTGAGTTTAAACTTTTTGTATATATGTATGTATGCTATTTGTTTTTTTTTTTTTTGACTTTCTTATTTTAAATTCAGTGACATTCTTTTTAATTTATTATATTTTATATTCTATTTAATTTATGCATTGTATTTTTAATTTTTTTTTATTTTTTTAAATTTTATCCATATTTTTTTTATTATATATTCTAGCTTTAAAGGATTGGTATGAATGCGTATAGCTCCTCACACTTTTGTTTTGGTTTGAGGAAGCTAACATTTGTTAGACTAACGAGCTCATTAGCCCATAGTCCAACCGACGACGGCCCAGACCAGTGTAAGATAGGATGCTCTTCACACGAGCTCAAGATACGTAATCCTAACCTGACCAAGTTGAATAGGCTAGCATACCAATAAGTAAGATAGGATTCTCTGCAAACGAGATCACGATACTTACTGTTCCTACGTTCAGAAATAAAAATTGAGGATGAGAGAGAGAAGTGAGTGAGGGAGTGTGTAAAGTATGTATAAAATAAATATGTATTTTTTAAAATTTAAATTTTAAATTGTAAACTTATAATTTAAATTTTAAATTTTAAATTTTATACCTTAAAATTCTTAATTTAAAATTTTAAAATTTTAAATTTTAAATCTTACAACTCAAATCTTAAATTCTAAACTTTATATCTTCGTCATAAATTTTAAACCTTAAAATTTAAATTTTAAATCTTAAACTAAATACATTTTCATTAATTTCAATAGAATTTAATTGATTCAAATCAAACATATTTTTTTTAAAAAAAAAAATTAATTTTAATAAAAAATAAATTTAAATAAAAATAAAAAATACTTTCATAAACCAAATATATTCTAAATGATTTTATAATTCAGATTACGAGATTTAATAAAATTAATAGTTTAAATTTTTTAAATAAATTCTTTGCAAAATCTAATTTGAGTGAATAAAGAGACTAGGATAAAAATTCTACAAATTTAGGCATATATATATGTGGCTGAAGTTGTGGGTCAGCTCATTCTAACCCATATTATATGTCACAGTTTAGATTTATTGTGAATAGAATTAATTCTGACTAGAATTATTAAAAAGTATATGTATAAAATATGTGTGCCTAGTTCATCATATGAAAGCTAGGAATATTTTTAAAATAAATAGTAGGACTCATACCTACATTTTATTGTAAGAATTGATTTTGCAGTAGCAAATAAAACCAAACAAATACTATATAGAGGATCTCTTGAGCCTATGTTCAGATACATACACATATATTTGATGATTGAGAATAGAATTTACTTATTTATGTTATGGAAAATCTGACCACCTTAACATGTGAATTGCAGGATTCGAGGTTACAGAGAGAGCATGTTGTTCCACTGGAACATTTGAGCTAAGCTACCTTTGCAGTGAACATAATCCACTTACATGCACAGATGCCAGCAAATATGTGTTCTGGGATGCCTTCCATCCCACCGAGAAAACAAACCACATTGTGTCAACTTACATAATTCCTAAACTTCTAGCAACATTCCAATGATCCAATGTTTATTATTTTCTATTGTTAGACACTTTGCTTTCAGGCTGCTTCATTTGGATATAATAATCTGTGATCATCATTTATTTTATATGTGTGTGTGTGTCTATATATATATATATGAATATAGATATATAAGGTGGCCAATATTAAAGAAATACGTTTTCCCATATTCAACTGTAATGAAAACAGGGCAACCGATTGTTAAATTAGCATGTCAATCATTGTATTCAAATTAGTCAATTTATTTAACTGATGAAATTAAAAAAATTCTGGAGTAATTGGGAAATTATGAATTTAAGTATGTCATTTTTGCAGAATTAATGTTAATAAATGCATGCTGCATTAATTGATAGATTTTAATTTATTTTATATCTCTGTTTATATATAAAAATCTGAAACCTGAAAAATTAGATTTAGTTATAATATTTACTAAATTTTCTGCCAAAATACCTTTTAATTTGAAATTAAATTATTTTTTAATTTACTAAATCTTTTTCCATTAAAATGTAATATTTTTCCTAAATGCTTTTATATTTAATTTTTCACTAAATGATCTTCTAATTAAAATTTAAAATTGTTTTTAACTTTATCAAATAATGTCATGTAAATTAAATTCCACTTTTATAAGCTATTTTTTGATTTATCTAAATGGTTATATTATTGAATTATAAAATATTATATGTAGTAACTATTTAATTATAAGATATTATATATTAAATATTACACACAAGGTCTGTGTCTAAATCTCAGTTATAAACGATTTTAAATTGATTACATATATAGATATAATATGTTAACACCATAGCAAGTAAAGATTAGAAAACACTTTCTTCACCTTAAACTTTTCGGGTTAGTAAAAAAAAAAAAATTAGATGTCTTCAAATCATAAAAACACCCCACATATTTGATGTGTGCACCCATAAGCAAGCAACGCATGATTACATGGGCACTAATTGATCCCCTTAAAAAATTTTAGCTCCACTCTTAGTCCAAATATCACAAAAACATTATGTAGACTCAAATTTATACGGGATTAACATCACTTTTAGTCTTTCAACTTTTTAAAAGTGCAATTTTGTTTACTACCTTTCAATTTGGGCAAATTTATCTTTATAAAAGTTTAATTGATAAATAACACTCAAAAGAGTCTTTGGGTCCTTAAAGCTCCTATTTTCCGTTCAATTGAAAGCTGACATGGCTAAACAATAATATGTGGAGAAAATTTTCCTATCTTAATTAATTACTCATTATGTGAAAAATACAAGAGTTGATTTTTCTATCGCCCTTTAAGAAAGTGAAGAGAGCAAATAGTAAAAAAAATAAAAAAAAAAAACTAATATGCTTATCACGTGATGAATAAGGTAGAAAATTTCTGTTTGTGTAACACTATTAGCCATGTCAACTTTCAATTATAAGGAAAATAGAAGCTTTGGCAAGTAGAGACCACTATTTGTCAATTGAAGTTTTAAAGAAATGAATTTACTCAAATTAAAAGATAAAAAATAAAATTTCACTTTTAAAAAAATTGAGAGACTAAAAGAGCTATTGCTTTCTTTTACACTACAAAAAAATTTTTTATTTTCAATGACTAATATTTGTCGAAAACATATGAAATTGAGTAGTAAATTGTTTTTTGGCAGAGTTTTTGATAGATTTAGATTAATCAGCATAAATGCCATTGGTAATATTTTGTAGTTGTAGTTGACATTTTTCAGTAATATTACTTAATATGATCAACAAATAGCCACTGGTAAAATAATAAAAGAAGATGGTAAATTGATTAAATTTTTTATAATAATTTTAATTTTACTTATAAAATATAATTAATTTTATTGGCGGATGTATCCTTCTAGTATAACTAATTTTACATTTGTCAATAAAATGAAAAAAATATATTTTTATTAATAAATGTATAAATTTTATCCATAAAAAAAATCTTGGTAAACTGAATAAAACAAAAGTGCAAAAGATAATAACAATTTAACCAGTACCTAAAGTCCTTGGCAAAAATTAAAATATTTTACTGATGGATATATATTTGTTGGAAATAATTATAACCCACAATTTAGAATTACATATTTGATTATATGCTACTTTCATATAGTATAGACTAATGAGAATTTTAAATGTTTTTTATATTATAAATAATTATTACTGTTCTTGAAATAATTATCCTAAAAAGAGCAGATAAATTTAAGAAAAATAATGGACAGAGTATTTTTTAAAAAAAGAAATGATGGGTAGAGATACTTAAATTTAAGGAGAAAAGGCTGAAAATTTAAAAAAAAAAAAAATGGCGAGAAATTTGCGGGGGTGCAAGGTCATGCCATGTTCTTTAATACTTGTCATCAAACATAATTGAGTCGAGCTAAGCACCAAATATGAAGGGTTTAAGGAGGGATTTTTGTGTATATATTTATTTTGTACATAAAATAAAATAAATATTTAATTTTAAATTATTATACAATAGGATATATTATTATTGAAATTATCACGACAGTTATTATTTCTGATTGGTTTAATACACAGACTAGATCATATACCATGTGTAAAAAAGAAATTTTTGAGCTAAAGTTAATTAGAAAATAACATTTAAATTGGATTCTGATATAAAACTATAATTTTTGTCCTTATTTATGAAACAGATACAGTTTAAATGGATTGAGTTTGAACTTACTGGCGTAAAATTTGAGTTGCAAAGTGTTGAATTGGGTATATGGTAAATGTTTTCATTATTATCAATTTCGCCAGCAATATTTTGGTAATCTTCACATTGGGTTATGAACTTATGATGTTATCGATGTTAATACCTTTTTTAATTTTTTTATTTAGGTACGCATGTAGTTTGAAATTTTTAACTTTTTTATTTTGAATTTTTGAGTTGGATGATATTCTCTTTAATTTTTACATTTTATATTTAAAATATAATTTATGTGCCTCATTTTTTCATAAATTTTTATTTTTTAATGTACTTTCTAATTTTGAATAACAAAGTGAGTTAGGTCAATATGTGTACTTAGACTTTGTTAAACATATATTTTCAGATATATAAGTTATGCATATATTTTTATATTTTTAATTTAATTTTATATATAGATATATAATATGAAAAATTACACACACACACACACATATATATATATATATATATATAATATTTTCGCATATACCTTCTCACACCTTATGTTTTGGTTTGAGGAAGCTAGCATTGTTAGTCTGACGAACTCATTGGCGCAAATAGTCCAACCCACTACGGCCATCGGTTGGCCTCAAACAGACCAGTGTAAGATAGGATGTTCTTCAAACGAACTCAAGATACATAATCCTAACCCAACCTGGTTGAATAGGCTAGTATATTAATAAAATTAAATAAAATTTTATAAGATTTAGTTTACAAAAGGTAAAGGAATTGTGATAAAAATTATACAAATTTAAACATAAATAAATGGCTGAAGTTGTGGTTAGCTTATTCTGACTCATATTATATGTGTTTGTTTAGATTTATTGTGAGTATAATTGATTTTAAATAAAAATATTAAAAGATATACATATAAAATATGCATGTCTAATTGATAGAACAAATAACTAGAATATTTTTTAAAGAAATAATGGAACCCAGACTTAATTTTTATTGTAAAAATTGATTTTACAGTGGAAGACATAATACTATATAAATTTCTTTTTTTTTTTAAAAAAATTAGTGCGCTAATGTGCACCATCCCATGTGCAATATGTGTCAAAACGAGTAAGCATACTTCTATGTGGCAAATGGTTCACCCAAGAGTTAGCTTAGACTAGTTTTTTGACAATATGTTATTACTTGATTGAGAGAAGGATTCAATAAGCTGACTTCCTCCACTACATTTATAGGAGAACAGTTGTGCCCAAGTCAGTGGCAAACAGCTCCAGATGAAATGAAAATTTTGATGTTAGCAGCTGCGATGAAAGTGTCATTCCCAAGAGGATTAGTATTTAATTTGTTTTCTTTTTCTTGGGGCTGAATGCCCCCTTCTTTCACAAATAAAAAGAAAAAATTGTTGTGCATGCCACTCTTAGACTATGAATGGTAGAGTTTTCAAAATGAGCTTGGCTCATGGGCCATATCCATTTTTATTTGTATAAGAGGTAGAGTGAGTATATATTTTTTTGACTTGTAAAAAATACAACTCATTCTATTTTATTTAATTTATAAGTTATAGTGAGATAAATTAATTTATATTTTTATGTATAAAAAATATATTAACATATAGGTCAATTCTTTACTTTGCATAAAAAGTAAGATAGATATGTAGACCAACAAAAAACATGGCCTGCCCCATTTAATTACGAGATGAGGTGGGTCAACTTGTTTGGCACTTCTAGTGAATTGCAGTCACCCCCACTCTCCCTTTTTTTTGCATGTGTAGTGGCTATTTTCGGGTATGAGATTGATTCTTTTTTGAAGTGTAAAGTTGCCCAGTTTTGCTTCTCCCAAAAAGGCCCTCTCCCTTTAATTATAAACACACAAAGCATGTTCAGATATATACACATACATTTGATCATTGAGAATAGAAGTTTAGTTATTTATGTTTTGGGACAAATCTCACCAACCCAATTATTAACTGAAGCTCAGCTAGCCATTCTCCCTATCTTTATCTCTCCTCTTCAAATAAATGACACTATGAATATTGTAAATTAATGGTTATCTGCTTAGAAGCTGACCTTAACATGTAAATTGCAGAATTTGAGGTTGCAGAGAAACCATGTTGTTCCACGGGAACATTTGAGATGAGCTACCTTTGCAGTGAACAGAATCCATTTACATGCACAGATGCCAGCAAATACGTGTTTTGGGATGCCTTCCATCCTACCGAGAAAACAAGCCACATTGTGTCAGGTTACGTAATTCCTAAACTTCTAGCAGCTTTCCAATGAGCCAATATTTATTATTTTCTGTTGTTAGACAATTTGCTTTCAGGCTGCCTTCATTTGGATATGATCATCGAATATTATACATATACAAGGTGGCCAATGTCTAAGAAATGGGTTTTTCCATATTCAAATGTTATCAAAACTGTTGAGAAACTAAAGTGCAATTTAATGTTGAATTGAGTTTCTTAAGTTGAAGTGTGAAAATGGATTTCGATCTTCACATGGCAATGATGGAAAGCATCAGGTGCAGGGAATATTGACCATTCAACATCCATGAACTCCTTTACTTCATGATTCTTTCATGCCACAGTGGGAGGAATTAAAACCTGAAGTTTGTCGTTGGAGGATCAATAAAGATTTTGTATTCAACACGTTCCCTCAAATGAAAAAGTATAGAGTTTGGGTTCTTTTAGTTATGAAGGAAAAAAAGATTAAGAAGAAGATGGGGCAATTAGTGATTCTAACCCCACAAACAGACGTTTACAAAATATTTACAAAGAGTAATTACGGATTGTTTGCTATTAAATAGAGAGTGATCACTAATTATTCTTATAAAGATTTCTTGAGTTTCTTAGCCGAACCCAAATGAAAATAGACTAAATTACAGAAGAAGAAATAATAATTTACCAATGTTAATTATATTAACATGACATCTAACCAGCCAAAGATTGATGTATATATGATGACATATATGTGTGTGGCAACCAAAGGTGAAAATAAATAAGGTGCCACAGTCTGATTGAACGCGATGCTTCTGATACCAACTGCTGCAGGAGACTTCATGAGAATGCCTCTGTCCCTTGAATTAGAAGACAAAGTGAGGTGCTATTTATTAGCCTATAAATGGCATCACCTCCTTTTCTGTTGGGGAGTATTTAATTAACGCCTGAGGACCCTTCTGATGAGACTTGGCCCTTTCACATATGACGGTCGCACCACACATGAATCGCTCCATTTAATTCTCCTCCCTGATCTCTCTCTTTTGCAGGTGGTGGTTGCGGAATCAGTCCAGGCTTCAAGTTTGTCTATTTGCCTCCATAAAGTGAGGATGATTATGGACCACACACGAAGGATAATGGTCTCTTGACTTTGGTTTCGTTAGTGCTGATGTGCTCCATGATCTTAAAATGGATTCAAGGTAATCCATATTAGTTGGCGTAACGCTATTTTTAACTGCGACTCAGAAAATCCATATTAATTGGCATAACGGTATTTCCAAGCTGCAATAAATTGGTTGTCGTGTCCCTCCGTTTTTATAAATTAAATTTATAAAAATTTTATTTAAAAAATTAAATTATTGAATTTATTTATGCTTACATTTTAAATTAAAAATTTAATAAATTTAATACCTTACAATCAATTTTATTTAATAATTTGTGAATGAAGTTTAGTAAGACTAATTTTGCTCAATTGTCACATTCAAACATGCATTTCTTTTATGGATACAATTTCTGAGGGTAAGAGAAGGAAAAAAATTAAATTTTATTAAATAGTATTTAAAAAATTTTAAATTATAAAATTTATAAATAAAACTATAAAACCTATTTAACAGTTTATTTAAAGTTAATGAATATTTAATACCTACCTTTTAATGGGAACATATTTTCTTGATAGTTAAGAGATTAATTTTTAATGAATGAAGATTGTCATAGTAGATAATTATATCCTATATAAACTTTATATATATATATATAATTTAAATTAAATTTAATATAATATATTTAAGAAATAATATGTATATTATCTATGCCAACTCGTGTTGGTATCTCTCATCTTAGCTGGAAGCTAGGGTGACACTCTACCAAAGAGCCATACCGTTAATTACCAGGTGATCAGCCAAGGCTCAAAAGCCCCTTAATCACAGTCAAACCAGTGTGCAGCTAGATAGTTCTGGGGGGAAGACGAATCAGTCAGAAAATTTGTGAACATTTTAGAGTATAGGAAAAAAGAATGCAGAAAGTAATTTCTAAGGATGTGATAAAGATTTGCTCTTCTCACTTTCACAATAAATATGTGCTGTCACTAATAAATTATTGCTAAAGCTAGCTTCTCAGTGTATGATCTCAAATGGCAAACGATTTTTGGAGCGTCAGAAACTGTTTCTATCAAAGCTTATTTCATGAAGCCACCTGGGGCTAGTTCAGGTGGTCCCAGATTGTTCTTTATTTCTTTACTTCTCACAATTCAAGTCTTATCTCATATTCTTAATATAATACAGAGCTTTAATCCTCCTTATAATAAAAAAAAAACTTATTTCAGTGAAGAATTAACTAAATATATATAATGTGTGAAGTGTATGAACACAAGTATCTTTTTCAAACCATGTACAGTAATAAAGCAGTTCAGACTGCGTGTGTGAAAAGAAACCTATCTTGAGTTGACGGAATCTACTCCCCATTTAATACTGTTGTACGAATCTGGGTTGAATCATACTCCATGTATACGTAAGATCGTTTCACGCAGAGAAGAGTGGTTAAATTGACTCATGAATCCCAACCCAAAAACAAAAAAAAAATTGACTCGTGAACCTATTAATGGTTTTGATGCGGTAAACTGAGTCATCTTCAACTTTTATGGAGTAGCCATTTAGTGATCGGTGGTGACTCACCTGACAAGGCGAAAAGTATCTTTGTTTCCACCGGCACTGGAAGGTGACGTGGAACAGTGAGAGTCTGTAACCAACTCCTCCTTCAAGAAACATCGTCACTTTTGGTCTTTTGCTATTTCCAATCAATTCATGGTATTATGAATTTCAGCCTTGATGATAAAAGACCGTTAATTTGGTTTTAAACTGTGGTTTTTTTTTAATTTCTTCTTTTTTTTTGAGTAGAAAAATTATGAGTTGTTAACAATAAATTTTTTTAATAAGAACAACTTTATATTTAAATTTATATTAAAAAATTATCTTAAATTCCTTTAAAATTCAATCAACTTTTATTGCATTTACACCTTATTAAGAACTGTGTTCTTTCTTATCATTATTGTGACTAGCTAGGTATTGTGTTTGGGTGCATTACTGGCATTTTTGTTAATCTACATGGACAGTCTAGTAAGAGGCATACATTCATGCTAAGAATAAGAGATTCATAAGACCAGGTATTCTTCTATCAACTTCAATTCACAAAACGCTCATGAAATATTTACGGCATAAAAAATTCTTAAATACTAAACTTTATCGGTACATCACAGTTTTAATTTCACGAAGAGATCAGATTTGTAATCATTTTGTGAATGATAATTTTGTGAGATTAACAACTTTGTAAGAACAATATTTACAATTTATTTTAGGAAATTAGCATAGTTTAAATTTGAACACGTGACTTTGCATTTAACCACATGTCAGTTATTTAACTTTTATATAACATTAAAGCAATTCTTCGGGATTTTAATATCTAAGTATACGTTGAAAATCCTCATTTGACCAAGATTTGACCTTCAGATGGACTAATAAACTGTGAACCGTTCGCCTTTTTCGACAAGTCACTGGTCTGCTCGCTTAACAAACTAAAGGATTGATAACCCAAGTATACATGCAAAGATAGCTAACCCAGATTGTTCACGGAAAAAAAAAAGAAAAGAAAAGAAATGATAGCTAACCCAGAATTCTATACATTAAATAATCTTATAGATCATATATAAAGATAGCTAGCATAATTATTTTAATACACTTCTTTTAATTAAACGACGTTCCACCATGCTAGCTAGATCTAAAATTCGAATGATGTTAAGAGATGGTGCAAAATTACAAATCCATTTGCTCATCTCCTCCCTCCTCTACCCTCTATTCTTCAGACAAGATTTGTTGACCCATTTTTTTTTTTTTTCCTTTTGGGAGTCAGAAAACTAAAAGATAATTAGGAATATCTAATGATTCAACCATCACTTCCTCTTTTTTACAGACTCAATGTTAGTAAAATATTACTTAAAAAAGAATCAAAATTATTAAAATTATTAAATCTCATAATCTATTAATAAAACTAACATCTTGTATTTATTTTTATAAAATTTTAATGTTTTATTTTAATTTGAATATATGCAAAAAAGATAGCTAACTACTCAAATGAAAAAATGATATTTAAAAAAGTTATTATAAGAAATATTTTAATAAATAATATTTTTAAAAACTTAATTTCTAATCAAATTTAATTATACTATTTGATTTATGTAATTGACCAAATCTGATAGAATAAGAATTTATTTATGGTTATTATTGATTAATAAATTCCATTTTGTAAGCTAACATTTTCCTTCAAATTTATAACTAGAGGTTTCTAGAATAACACATAAGTTATTAATATGCTAACTAAATAAGCTACAAGTAATAATATTTTTTGTATATAATTAAGACGAGATTTGATGAATTTAACAATTAACTCTTTCAAAAGGAAGTCCTATCCCTTATGTTTTATAAGTGTTAAAGGTTAAAAGCTAAATGATAAAAGAGCTTTGATTGTGGATTTCATATATTAATTAGCCAGTTTTGTTATGAACTAATATGTTCATATAACTAATTTTTTTCCTTAAAAAATCGAACTAGTTGTGTCGACAAAAGTTAGCCTTTGTATCAACATATGTATTCGCTTTAAAGATTTTCAAAAAAAAAAAAAAAAACTCAACTGCAATTATAATTGAAACTTAATTCTATGTAGACTACGCTTTGTAGCAGTTGACAGTAATTTTGGATCTCATCAATATCTGAGTTTAAAGGGTGACCCTTTCTACTCTCAATTGATCTGTTTTTCAGCTTTGTAAAAAACTGATTGAAGAGGGACATTTTGTGGGACTCTGCTTTGGTGGGAAGAAATTTGTCACTGCTCCTTAATAGCTCTTACCTTAAAAGGAGTCAATCTTTTATTTAAAAGGCAATGGATAGCCTTGAAAAACAAAAAAATTAAGAAGTTTTATGGAATATAGTTCTAAAAAATGAGAAGGAATATTTAGAAATTTAAACTTGGATTCAGGTGGTCGAACTCGATTTTATTATTTCTTTATTTTTAAATTTTATTTTTATATTATAATTTTTGAATATTTTAATAAAAAATATTTAACTATAACCTAGGATGAGTGTTTTTCTATAATACACTTTAAAATATAAACTTAGAATCCGTGTATTTTTTACAACCCACTTTTGTTCCAAAGAACGGATTAATCATCCAAAGCATCAAGGATCTTTTTAAACGAAGTAAATTTACATTCTCCATTCCACCTAAACATTCCAAAGAAAATTCCAAAATATACTTCTATTAGGAGGACATTGATTGTGCTAGTTTCAAGGGTGGTCCACATTGGTGGATCTGATTTTAGCAGATTGATCATCTACTCTCCTGCCCCTCAGTTAAAATCTTATTCACCAAATTAGGCATTGAAGTTAAAATCCTCAAAGTACTCACCATATCCACTGGGCAGTTCAGGCATTGGGTGAGCTATCTTTCAGTCATTCTCACACCATAAAAAGCTAAACTTCCCTATGAATGGCCATCCCCTCACCAGCCACAGTGCTCTTGCCTTAGCAATTATGTTTCCCAACAACTTCTCCACCAAAATCCTTTAAAAATTAAAGTACCATTAATATTCCAGACCAATATTTATTGTATCACAAGCCCCACTCCTTTGAGCTCACTCACAGCTATACACTCAGAACACAATGGATCGGCAAAGAAAGAGAGTGCCATGCTCATCATGCATGCAAATTTTCTGCATCCTTTTGGTCCAGTTGATTTCCATGGTGGCCAAAAGTGGTGCCAAAGTTCCGGCGGTGATCGTGTTCGGTGACTCGTCGGTGGACGCCGGGAACAACAACTATATTCCGACGATCGCCCGGAGCAATTTCCAGCCATATGGTCGTGACTTTGAAGGGGGAAAAGCCACCGGAAGGTTCTGCAATGGGCGTATACCTACAGACTTCATATCTGAGGCTTTAGGAATCAAGCAATATATTCCTGCCTACTTGGATCCCAAGTACAATATTTCCGATTTTGCCACTGGTGTCACTTTTGCTTCTGCTGCTACTGGCTATGACAATGCTACTTCTGATGTGCTGGTAAGTAATTCAAGTCTAATCCATGTAAGTATGTTACTTATATTATTTTTAAGAGCAATACTATGCTGCTCAAAGAGAACACTGAAATACCAACTTCAGTGAAAGTTGTTTGTGTGTCAATACGATTTGGTGTCAAAATACACGGTTTTAGTTTTAGAGAAATATTTGTTAAAAGAAAAATATTATCTATAACTGTCTCCTTGAATGAAAATTAATTTTCAATAGTAATGTTGAAAATATCTCGTGAAGAAATAAAAAAAAAATAGTAAAACTGAATCACATAACTCTTACCTTACCATGTGTTATGAATTTAAAAATACATCATTCAGCTCCAAACTTGTCAAGCCATTATGTGTTTTGAATTTGAATCTTCTAATTTTTTTATTATTTAATTTTAATAACTTTTTTCTAATTTAACATATAAATTCCATTTAGCTCTCACTATTTTTTTTCTCTTACCATCCCTGCATCAGTTCTTATGTTTCATATTTGGTGAAAATAATTATTGCAATACATTTTTATTTGAATTTTTATTATAATAATTCCTCAGTTTTAGGTAAATTTCATCTAAGAATTGCTATGTCAAATTTAATTTATAAACTTTCAATTTTTAATGAATGTTATTCTTGGTTTAAATTTCGTTATTATTGATCTCCCATTTTTTTTTCACTGGAAATATTGAGTTTACGGAAAGCAAATTATTGATATATTTTCCTTTATAGATATATTAAAATTAAAATTGATACTTAATTTTGAGCAATATTAATAGCATAAAATCAAAGATAAATACAATAATTCTTTATTTATTACGTGCAGTTCCATTGGTTTCTTTTTCTTAAATGCGGGCCTGTGCCTGTAAAACATTTGTCACGTATGTCATTTAATGTTCTTATAGTTAGGAAAAGATTAGGTAAAATCTTAAAATAGTAAGATTTAAAATAAATTTAACGGTATATTTATTTTCACACTTTAAAATTTATATAATTTAAGATAAATTTATATAATTATTATTTAATAAAGTTTAAATTATTAAATTTTAAAAATTTATTATAAAGTTAAACAAATAAACATTTCATAATACCTTATTATAAAGAATTAAAAAACTGCAAAATTTAAATTACAAAACATCGTAAAGGATATATAAAAAAAAAAATGCTTGGGTGGACACCAAAATTACTGTGTACGACTGAGATAATGACATTGTTTTTCTCTTTCTTTGTTTCATTAGCTTTTTTATCCTGGGCCAGTTGTTCCCAGAATTTGGAGGTTTCTTTGCTTGAATTGAATTGTCTAAGATCAAGCTTAATTAATACCACTGTTGAATCTTAACCCCATCTCTGCTCTTAAGCTACCCTCCTGCCCCTTCTGTCCTTCCTTAATTAATCCTTCATAACAATTATAAACTTTTTCTTTTTTTTTTCTCTATATTTTTTCTTGTTTGTTGCAGTTACTATAATGCTTCTTTCCCTTTTGCAAGCTGAGATACACAAATTTTAGTAACTTAATCACCATGTTGGTCTGCAGTCTGTGATACCATTATGGAAGCAGTTAGAATACTACAAGGGTTACCAAAAGAAGCTGAGAGCCTACCTCGGAGAAAGTAAGGCAAATGAGATCATAAGCGAGGCATTACACCTGAGCAGTGTGGGAACAAATGACTTCCTTGAGAACTACTACTCCATCCCCGGCCGGTCATCGGAGTACACTCCAGGAGAGTATCAGAACTTTCTCGTTGGCATAGCTGAGAATTTCATTAGGGAACTCTACGGTCTCGGCGCCCGGAAGATATCGCTGGGAGGGTTACCTCCCATGGGGTGCTTGCCATTGGAGAGAACCACCAATGTTGCTGGTGGGAATGACTGTGTGGCCAACTACAATACCATTGCATTGGAGTTCAATGATAAGCTCAAGAAATTGACTACCAGGCTCAGAAATGAGCTCCCAGGGATCAAATTGGTCTTTTCAAATCCATATTACATTTTGTTGCATCTGATAAGAAGACCTTCCCAATATGGTAAGTATCTACTAACAACAATTGATGCAAAAGATTCTCACACTGCTATTTGGTACACACACTTGAATAAAAAAGATAAGTGATTATGTGTCTTTTATTTGTTTTTGCTGAAGTTTATTAAGCATATTATATGAATCTTTCACATTTCAAGTTTACTAATAAGGTGTTTGTGCTCACACTTTGCACAGGGCAGCTTAATTGTGCAATAGTACAGCTCGTGTACAATTGCAAATTAAAAAATTATAAAAACTCATAAAAAAAGGATAAGAAAAAAAAGGCTTATTAGGGAATTTTTACTAGTTTTGTTATATATATAGAATAGATAGATTAGTAGAAATGTAATTGAACAAACTATTGTCTCTACAGGGTTTCAACAGACCTCAGTGGCATGCTGTGCTACCGGAATGTTCGAGATGGGATATGCATGCAACAGGGGTAACATGTTCAGTTGCAAGGATGCTTCCAAATTCGTGTTTTGGGACTCTTTTCATCCAACGGAGAAAACCAATGGCATCATTGCCAATTACGTGGTGAAGAACGTTTTAGCTCGGTTTCTGTAATAAGTTAGTCATGACTGGTTTTTGGCATATAACTATTG
This sequence comes from Dicorynia guianensis, assembly GCA_037013595.1. Lineage (NCBI taxonomy): Eukaryota > Viridiplantae > Streptophyta > Magnoliopsida > Fabales > Fabaceae > Dicorynia > Dicorynia guianensis. The sequence goes on from JASUAB010000005.1 coordinate 33,627,177, forward strand.
TAATGTGAAATCCCCGTACTATGGTTTTCCCTTTCACTTTTTCTTTCCTCTACTTGTTAGCACTGCTGGAATTTGACTGCAGGAACATGAACACACCAGGGACAATATCATGTATGTCTATTAAGAGTGTTGTTGGGTGCATGTGGTTGTGCTATATAAGGTGTATACAATATATAAAGAAAATATTATTAGGATTACCCAATCTTAGTCGATCATGTGAAGGCCTTGGGTAGCTTATTATATACAAGTAAAACGTACGTTTTGTTCTGAGTTGAAATAATATTTGATATATTTTTGGGCGGTTTGATTGTGGGGAACACGCTTTCTATATGTATATTTCCGATTGAGATTTCTGACTTTAGTGCGCTATGAATTTGCTGATTTTCTTCTAAGTTTTCTATTTTACAGTATTTTTTTTTCATTTGTAGTGAATTCCACTGAAAAATGAAGAGAAAAAAAAATATCTCAATTAGAAATTGTATAATAAAGGGCATTGCAACATAACGAGGATGTATCATAAAGAGCATTGCATTTGTAGTGAGTCCGACTGTAATATGTGTATAATCTGAAAACATAAACAGAAGCTTGGCAGGCAGGAAACCAAGCGAGTCAGTAAAATGCGCATAATTAGATATTGTATAATAAAAGAGCATTGCAACCTAATTACAAGGTCCAATGGAAGTCCAATAACGCCTCATCATCTCAATTGATCCAAATTTGAAAAAGCCCAGCATCAAGTCCACCGCTTTGTTATTAACGTCTTAACACTCCCGGCGCACGTTAGCCGTGCCCGATGCACACCTCCGCACTGTGACAGCTCTGCTGCCATATCTCGCTGAGGGAAAAATTTACAGTCCTTATGTAATACTGAATACTCAGTTCCACTTTCATTTAAATATTGCCATGTATATCATATTTCCAAATCACCCATCCTACATGCAACTTCTTTTTTTTTTGTGTGAAAGCCCTTCCATGATTCAACCTATTCCTCTCTCCCTCCAAAATGCTCCGTCTACCCAGCCACCATGGGAGCGCATTCTCTCTACTTCTTTCTTCTGGGCCATTTACCTTCGAAAGCCATTCGAAGAATCTGTTTCAATCTCAGTACAACAGAATTGAGGGTGTGAGGGAAGAATTGAGGAATGGAAGGCTCAAATAGTCAAATTTGCTGCCGAGGAACTGGCGAATTTGAAGATGGCATTGAGGGTTACTGATGATAGTAATAATAATGGGGTTGTTGACAAATAGCCGGTGATGTATGGATTTCTAAGGAAGGAATGGTCTCAGTGCTTTGAGGAGGTACTGAACTTTTCTTTTTTAACCCTCATTTTGTTTAATTGTTGACTCTGACACGATTGTGAAGAATGAAGTTACGTTAAATGTAATTTATGTGAGGTTTGATCGACTGAATTTTACAAGGAAGGTAAAATGTTTCTGTTCTGTATAAATTTATACATGAATTGAAGCCTTCTTGAATATGGAAGTTCAAATAGAATAATGCTACATGCTGGCACTGATAATTATTTTATAAAACAAATATTTCATTACACCATAATAATATATCGATTCCAATTACAATTCTATGAAAAAAATAAATGAACAATATTCATAATTGTTGCATTTGTGATTTCATCTTTTGAAATTATTGCAAAATTTGTTCATCCTCTAACATATTCAAAATGTCATTCTTTATATAGGTAACTAAGCAATCATTTAACCATTCGTCTTTTATATGATTTCAAATTTCACTTTTTATAATATTTATTGAAGAGAAAGTTCTTTTGACGGATACAATTGTAACTAATAAGATTAATTAAGGCTAACTTGATAAGAAAGTATGCTAATAGATAAACAATATGTTTCTTAGTCTTAACCAATTTTTTTGCAAGGTCACTGATTTCTTGCAATTCAAAAAATTTTTCATCCAAGCATACATCTAAGATATAATTTTTAATTTGACCATCAAGTGCAAAAATTTCAATTGTAAAGAAGTCATTTGGATAAAATTAATAATTGTAGAAGCTTTTCTATTAAAAGCAACAAACAAATCCCCTGGATTTAAGCATGTCAAACAAAAAGTAGCTTTGTATTTACTTCATTAAAATAATTATTTAACTCTTGAAGTTATCTATCAATCATTTAATAATATAACTCAACTTGAAAGTGGTATAAATTGAAAATTTATTGAACTTTTTGTCTTGATTTCCCTTGAGTTAGAAATAATCATCCATATTTGGGACCAAAATTTATTTCTATTACAAAATAATGAAACATCATCAAATAAAGACTCTCATCCGGCATCTCTCATCATTTGTAATTATTTTTTTACACATTAACTAATGACTTAGCATTTGCAATATCTTCATCACTTTATTGTAATACTTTGAAGTTTGAATAATTTATTAGTAACTCCTAATACAGTTTCATCAAATGCAAGATGAACACAAGCTCAAAAGATTAAAGAAAATGCAACAAAATTGGAGCCTCATCTCTATATCATTCTTTGTTCCATCTTTCTCAACAAAAAGTTTTTACTATGTGAGCACTTTAAATTTTTTTACGTAGGCACTCGTTTGTTTTTTATAAATGTAATATTAAAGATTTTGAAATATAGGTTGGGCACTTGCCTACCCAAGTGTATGAGTAGATCCGCCTCTGGCTACATGCACTCAAACACTGCACAAAGTTTATGCCTGCCAACACTAGCAGAGAGTGGTTTCTAATTGGTTTATGTAATGTTTATGCAGTGTAATCACGTGCAAGTAGCATTTTTACAAGCATGGTAAAACTGGAAATACATTCCCATAGAAATTATATTTGCCATTTTTGTCTGTTATCTGTTAGAATCTATTAGTCAGGATAAAACTACTACAATTTGAGAAAAATGAGATACTCAAAATTTAAGTACCTTTAATTAAATTAATCAGCCACATGATTTATCAGGGCTAACTACAAAAGCAAAACTATTATTAAGAAAATGTCTTGAACAGTTTAGAGAAATGCCTAGAATTTCATTGGAGAGATGGGAATAGTGGAAGTAAGGTTTGATGAAAGACAGTGTTCAATGAAGGAAAAGAAGATACATGACTTTATTGAATACTTTTGTTCTGTCTTTCTCCTAAACAAGGCTAGATCCCGAGCTATCTGAAACTAAATGCTTCCTGTTACATGCAGTCTCAGAGTGCCATTTCCTACTGTACTTTCTTTTCTTTACTTTTTTTGCATCCCCTATTACGTGCTGTCTCAAAATGCCTTTGAATTCTTTATTAAGCTTGAGTATATTGTGCCTAATATATTAATGAATTTACAAATTGGGTTGGACAATTTAATCCTACATCTTATATTTGCATAACCAATTCATATTCTTCTTAACGATTATGGTTAAGTTATATTAAGAAAGACATTTAATGATTGAAAATACAATTACTATATTATTTGTGCAATAGTACCTATGATTAAATAATTTGTGCTTGTTTTTTTTCAGAGGAACTCAATTTGGATTTGTAGATTCAAGAAATTCTAGTGAAGTTTTTGGAAAAGGCAGTGCGATTTGATGGGGAATCTAATCAAGTTGAAGTCAAATATCAGTTGGAATTTGATATTATTCATGGGATACAGCTGAAAACAGTTCTGGAGGCTATGGATGTAAGTAAAATCATGTCATTGTTATATCTTGTTGTTGACTTACAGAGTTCAGTTCCTATTATGTTCTTGTAAGTATTGAAATTGATGTGCTCAGTTGTATGAGTTCGAGCTATCTCTAATGAAAGGCATTTCATAGTTGGTTGGTTTTCTAGAATACGGGCTTGCTAAAGTTGCTGACTTGATGATCAAGTGTGTTGCTTCTCCATTTGTAAATGGTGGAAAACCTATTTCATTTGTAGAGGATTTGAACAAAGACTCAGCTTCATTAATGATGGTTTCATTGCCAGATAGTATGGTGAATGCTATGTATCTGGCTCTCAGAGTTTTAAAGTTTGTTAGCTTTGCTGATTCATAACAAAAGCAGCGGCAGTAATACGCTATGAGTGCTTTACATGTAAAGGGGAGGGTGTTTGCTTATGTATCTTATATTGGTTTTATGTTTCATTCTAACTCATGTCATTATATATGGATTTTTTCACACAAACTAAAAGCATGTCAATCATCAATATTTGGGCCTCTGAAAAGGTTTATTTGTTTTTCCTTAGCTTCTTTCATTTTTTTTTTTTTTTTTTTATTCTGGGGGGAAAAAAGAAAGGGTTGGGGAAAGGAGGGGGGGGGGGGGGTTGCAAGGGTTGGTAGGGGTGGGTTGTGTGATGCATCTCCTGGCTTTTGAGTATTATCACCTTGTTCATGCTTGCTTTTCAGGGTGAAATGTCTCCTTCAGACCTGAAGGTCAATAGCAAGTTTCCTGTTTCTTCTTCCTTGGACTTCTCTAATTTACTTATGTATCTGCTTCTAAATTTGCAGGAGTGTTTGTATAGGGAGTTTTTATATTCAGGAATTTTGATGATTATTAAATTTATTTATAAAAGCATTTGTTGCCAAAATGCTTCTTGGATCTGATATTTTGGAAGATTGACATGGCCAAAAATATCAGAGGTGATAATATCTAGCTTTCTTTTGAAGGTTTACTCTTAAGCTCTGTATCATCAATCTTTCCGTTGAGCAGCACAGAAACTTAGTTTATAGGAAACTTGATTGAACTTAGACTGCATCCTTGGCATGCTAGGGTATATACAATTTTTCTGCCCTTGATCCTAAAATCACATGTCATTATGTGAGTTGAACGTCATTTGAATCAGTTAGAATGTGAGTGCTTAGTTTGCAGAAAAAAAATTCTAAATTTCTGCTTCTGGGTTGTCCCTGCAGATGCATCAAAACTCCCTGATTTTCAGATGATCATCCAATGTGCATCTGAATTTGAGATGGCTTTAAAAGAAATCATGTATATTTCAGCATCAGATGACTAGGATAATAGGCTGAGCAATTTTGTTGAAAATGTTGAGGTTCATTTTGCATCTGAAAAAAAGACTGAGATCTTGGCTAAGACTAGAAATCTGCTTCTAGAATGTGACTTTGCCATTCCTAAATTAAGTTTTGCAGATTGTATTAATGCTTTTATTGCTATTATGATTTATTAGTTATTTAACGGTGAATGTGGCCCTGGGAGCATACTAGGGATAGTCGCATTTCAAAGAATGATGGAACCTCTATACAGTCATCCAATCATGTTGTCGATTTGCTTTTCTTGTCAGAGAGGTGTTTAATATCCAAGGCAGCCAAACAATGGGTGGAACTACTTCATCAGATGCTGCGGGTATACAAACCTGAATTATAGCATATTATATTGTGTTGTGAGGGTATATGAGTGCCACTATCGCTGTTGCACTACAAATGAACTCATGATCATATGATTCTTTCTGGTTACTTGGGAGGCTTACCATAACCTAGTAAGGAAGAGTGACTGGGTCTGGATAATCTGGTGCCCAAAAGTCAAACCGATAGATAAAATTCTGAATTGAAATCTCCTTTGCTGCTGGGCAATTCTTTTACTTCAGCTTCCAGTTTGGTTAGAAGGATTTTAGCTCTTGATACTCCTGGTGTCTTACTCGTGCAAGTCTTTCTTCCAGTTCCTTACCTACTCTCCAAATGAGAAATATTTCTTCGTGATAAAACTATGTGGAAACTCAAATCTCTCTTGAAGGCCAAATCTTCTGTACGGACTTCGGTACTCAAAAATTATTAATATCAATGATTTGAGGCCGATTTGTAGACTGCACAAAGCTCTTTCTACTGATATTTCCATTAGGCATGGTTCAAGTTCAGAAACAGCTGCCCATTTATATTTGTGTAGCACACAAGGAACCTACATTTGGGGTAAAAGGTATTTGTTTTTTAGTTCTTTTTAATTTATGAATGCTGGGTCTGCCCTCTAACTTTGCAGCAGTTTATTTGGATTAACTTTGGGGCGTGGTAATATTATTTAAGGAAAAGAGCTCTTTTAGCATTATATTTCATAGATTAAAATTCTGAAAGGATGTTGTCTTGGAACTTGGAAGTGGCTTGTAATACTTCAAATGAGAAAGCAGCTCTGAAACTTTAAACATTCGTATCATCGGTACAGTGATGATAATCACTTGTCAGTTGTCAATCTTAGTTTCAGTCTTGGACATACTCTTGATAAAATTAACATTCTCTTAACAATTTTCTGTTGATTACTTTCAGTTACGTCTAGCTATTTATGATGTTGATCTTGATAAAACACATTTAGATGCAGGATGTTTGCCTGTCATCCACCAGAGTTGCTTTGGAATTTTATCGCGCTGCTAGAGATGCCATACTTCTTTATGAAGTTGTTGTACCTGTCAAGGTTAGTACATGTTAGGAAGTGGCGTATTAGAAAAGCCTTATTGCTAATTTTAGTATTTCTATGTGAGGGGTTGATTTTGGATAAATTTAAAAAAAGGACTACAATATTGGAACCAAAATCAATGTTATTTATTCTTGACTGATGCCTTTTACTGCATCATTTATACCTTCCTAAGGCTTTGGCATGGTGTTTTCTACTTTAATTATGTGGAGAACTTGTCAGCTTCTGTGTCTTAAAATGGACTGTGCTGGAGTTATTTAGAGTTTGGAGAGATAAAATGATATGGAAAACATTACAGACTTCACAACCAACTACTTAGAGCTCACTTGGATTCAAACTGAAGCATAAGTGTGCATTGTATACAAGAGATTGTCTCATGATGTTTTGTTCCAAAGCTTTGTTATGAAATTGTCAAGACTACAAGTGCAACTTTGTTCAAGTGTACCAATACATTTGAGTATTTTATTTGTCCATGTATTTTTATGGCACTTACATTAATGACTTCTGTTTTTGGCTTGTGAAGCAAGAGAGGCAGCTTGATGGCATCAACCAAGTGGCTGTTCTGATGCACAATGACTGTCTTTATCTTTCCAAATATATACCTGGGCTCGCATTTGAGGTATACTTGAATAACTATGCAAGAAGTAGATTCAAGATACCCAAATAATTTACTAAGTTTTTGCCAATTGTTTTGGTTGACTGTCATCTTAATCATAAAATAGTTTGATGTATGATTTTACTTGGTAGCATCATTTTGTTTTTGTTGTATGGAAAGACTACACAAATATCCAATGTAAACCTTGTTAGTTGTATTATGCTCTACTTTGCAGTATTTCATTTGATTTTTTTTTTTTTTTTAAATTTTCTCCTGGTTCGTGCCTTTGGTACTCTGTTGTCTCAGTATCGAACAGACTTTCCAAGTTCCATCAAGGATCATGCTGCGTTTGTTGATCTGGCTCCAACATTTCAGCTTATGGCAGAAGAAATACAGCAGAGACAAGTTCACCTTGTTAATTATAACTTGAAGGAGGTACTGTCTTTGTAATGCATGCATCATCATTTGGATATCACATTAAATCACATCACCAAGAAGTTGTGCCTTACTGACCTTACACTAGGCTGTAGACGCTGTGGATGGATTTCAGAATACCCATCAGATGCAACAAATTTGAATCAGCAAAGTTTATAGCTTGGCTGTTATATGTGTACTTGTTCATTTGTTCTCCCTTGGCCGGGAGCCTTGTCATCTTAGTTTACTTAATATTAGGTCATACCTTTTTTATTATACGGATGACATGGAGCTGAATATGCTTGATCAGGTTGTCTTTATTCTGGACAAAGTACATATCATATGGGGGCCAGTTTTATTGCCTTTAACTTATAGGAAAAGCATGTGTACAGTATTAGAGTCAGTTTTCTCTCGAATTATGAGAGATATATTTCTCTTAGATGACCTGGCAGCAGATCAGACATTACAGGTAAGGTCTATTTAATTTGTCGACAAAATTATGCTTGTAAGTTGTAATTATGCGGCTTTTACATTTTAGAGGTCAGTCTAATCCAGTCCACTTATATTTTCAGCTGCAAAGACTTGTTCATTTAATGCTGGAAAACCTATCATCTTAATTTGACTCCCTGGTTGATGTGGAACACTAGTCACATGAGTTTACTTTGGAGTTTCTTGATGAATTTATACCTTTTTTACGTAAAATCTGTAAATTATCACGCATGTTATGTCATATACTTGATTTACTTAAAAATTTGGTATATAGATAGTGATTTGCTCATCTATTTAAAACTAATCTTGTCATCTTTCATATGTCTCAGAATTATTAGATATACCTTTAAAATCCATTACAACAGCTTGGGAGAATAAAGAATTGCTCTCTTGTGGCTTTACACTGACAGAGGTATCATTTTACAGTTGTTGGTGTCATTTCTTTGGACATATATAGTAGTCCTTACATTCACATCCTCTTTTTGTTTTGAAATATGTACAGTGAGGAATGCATATTCTTTGGCGTTGTGTATGTAACTTTTTTAGCAATGCTTTCATAGCCGATGAACTGAATTTTTAGTATCTCTACCATATGAAATGAATCCTGCGGTAGTCTGCAATCTGCCTCTATCTTCCAATTTGTTGTTATGATGTTCTAAATATAGTTATTTTGAACTAACTTTTCAATCTTCTAAGTCCTAGAAGGCGAAGTGAGATTTTGGGCTTGAATCAAAATTTCTAACCTCCAATCTTGTGTATATTTTTCCACTATCCTTTCAATGGGACACGCATCATTTCCCACTTTTTCTTATTCTCTTTAGATTGTATTTATGTTTTCTCGGATTTCCAATTTTTTTCTTCAAAACTGTTTTTGTAGATGCCAATTTGCTAGTACTGCATAAAAATGAATACAGTGCAACTGAAAGACACATATGCATGCAATTTGATTAAAAACTATATTTTCTTCTAATATACAGTATTATAGAGCCAAAACTTGAGGTTTCGTGTCTTGGTCTCTTCACGATCTATACAAACTTTTGCCTAGAAGTCGGTAAATTGTGATTATAGGTAGTTTTCCGGCCCTTAATAAAATTTTGAAACACAATGTCGTTCTTTTCCTGAACAAGAATAAAAGTGAACTGGCATGCACTCTGTACTTGTCAAGACAGTAGTGAAAATTTAAGTTAGATGTCCAGATCTGCCTTACTTTCTTATGTTATCATATTTAAGAGCAGTGACATTTACAAAATTTTTATCACAAACTTAACACTGTTATATGTGGGCTTCGTTTGAAATCAATTCTGGTAGGTCCAGATGAATTCAAATATTGTTACATGGCAAGTTGTGTAAACATTGTGCTAAAAGGATCGTGAAATGGAAATTATTGTGCACTGAAAATATTAGGTTTAAAGAATTTTTTTATTTCCCGTTCTTGTTCACCATATGCTATGCTCTTTACATATCTCCCGGTGACCTATTTGCAGGTGAAAGATTTCATCAAAGCCATATTTACGGACTGGCCTCTAAGAAAAGAATGTTTATGGAGAATAGAAAATACTAGCTTTTAGAATTCATCTAACTTCGTACGAAATTCATGAAGGGGTTTAAAATTTGAAACACAGGCTTAAAGGGTTAGAAATTCGAATGGTGATATTCAAGGCAAAACATGTTGCAGAAAGAAAGTGCAGCTTTGAAGCAGCATTATGAAGACACGATAAATTTCTGATAAAGAAGACACGTTCCTATCAAGATTTTGTTGCTGTAAATCCTCGCCTAGAACGATTTTTTTTTTTCTTTTGTACTTAGAGCAAACATGTAGAGGGTTTCTTGCAGAATTGTACCTTTAGTAGCCTAGTTACCATTGTAGAGCATTAAGTTATTTGGCATAAAAAGCTTTTATGTCAAAAGAGGCATCAGACGACGAAGTGCGCAAAATCTTGATACAGAAAAATTTGCATCGTTTTGAGGTGCCCTGTAGTAATCTTCGGGGATAATGTAAAATCAGACATAAGTTTATTTTGGTAGAAGCTAATATCTTTGAGCATGAATTAGTTTGTTACCTTCGGGCTGGTGTTTATGACAGGAGATTCATATAGTAGGAGGCTTCAACCGGTCGCTGGTGTTCACGTTGTCTCACAACCAGGTTACGTGTGTAGAGGACCCGGCTGTGGCACTTAAATTTGGGGAGAATATATGTTGATGAGAAAGTTATGATTTATTAGCTTATAGATCCCATTCTATCTTAAATTTAGAAGTATGATCATTAAAATTTTTATTTATCATAAATTAAAAATTTTCAAACAAATTATCATCAAAGAAAAATTAGAATTTGATTCTCACAAGTTTATTGCTTTAGACTTGCGTGAAGAGTACCTTATTTTGTATTTTTAAATATAGTTTTTGAATTATAACATGTCAAGCATGTAAACATTAACTAAATCTTTAAACATTTAATTGTGCAAAATTACACATGTTGTGTTTTGAGGAGGAAAAAAAATTTGGTACTTTTGTAATTTTTAAGAGAATTCTAAGATTTTTTCAAATTTAACTTCGACAAAGAAGTTGAAACAATTTTCTTTGTTGGTAGATTGTTTCTGTCATATTGTTTCCTTGTGAAATTAGTGTAAATATAATATAATATAACAAAATTATAGCCAGTATCTTTTTAGTAAGCTTTTGGCAAATTCAACAATACTCGAGAATTTCAATAGCATTCTGTTCACTCACAAAAAAGAAAGGAAATATACCTCAAATAAGTACTATTTAAAAACCTCAAATGTAATTATACATGCACACATAATACACTTAATATTAGGCCCTTGCTCCATTTTTGCCAAAGACAAGTAAAACAAGAAATAGTGAGCTTAAAGTTCATCCTTTCATTTCCAGATTACTCCAAGGCAAGGAACCAAACTGCAAGAAGCCAAATTGCAAGAAATCCAAGGCAGCATAACGCCCGTAAAAACTTACCCGAAGGGCATGACTTCTTTTCATGACCAAACTGGCCACATTTGAAGCAGATTTGATGACAGCCTTCTTCATACTCCACACTATATATCTTTTTCTTCAATTGAAACCTAGATATCAGAGGTTTATTCAAGTCCAGGTCTACACAGATTCTGGCAAACCTGGCCTTTGAAACTATGAAAGAACTGTTATCAACCCCGAGAGTTTTACCCAAAGAATTACCAACCTTCCTTAGAAATCTCGTGTCATAACATTCCAAAGGTAAACCTGTGATACGAATCCACACTGGTACACGCTTCACCTCATCATCAAAGGGGTCAAATCCAGGTCTCCACCTTTGAACAAGTAAGTAATGACCATCCATAAGCCGTGGACCAGAGTGGAGAGCCAAAAAATAGTCTTTTTCTTTTGTAAACTTCACCACAAAATAATCATTCCTTAACTCACTAACAGAAAATTTCCCTTCCATGTCCCACAATTCTTCAAGACGTTGAAGCAGGATATTGCACTCAAGTTTTTTCCCATGCAGCTTCACAATAAGGGAGTATCTCCAACGCTCAAATGACTTTTTTTTTTCTTCCTTAGGGACAGTGATCTCCTGGCAATGCCCAACCTCAAAACTTTCTTCAGTTTCATCATCAGACACTATTATCTCATCCTCTTGATCAATCATCATAATTTGCTTCTGCTCTCCATTCATGCTAGTCGTTGTCTCATCTTCAATTTTCATCTCCCTTTTCCCCCTTTCCATTTGATCCTTTTCCTCTTTTGCCTGAAATTTATGGAGCTTCATTGTTCCCAAAGATTGTAATGGTGACTTTTTGATCAACTTAGTTCTTATGAAAGTGACAAATTCGTCTTTCATGTCGTCTAAAGCATCTTCCCATTCGGATACTCCTCTTCCAAAGAGAAAATGTCCTAGCACTTTAAGTGCTAAGGGATTGCCTCCAGCATATGCAACCGCTCTTTCAGACAACTCCAAATAACCTTCTTTAGGTTGATCTCTTTTAAAGGCATTTTGACAAAAGAGTTTAAAAGAGTCATTAGGATTTAAGATCTCAACCTCATATGTCTCAAATAGTCCTCCCTGTGATATCAACAGGTTGACATCCCTGGTTGTTACAATTACTCTGCTCCCTGGACCAAACCACTCTGGCGTTTCAGCCAAGTTCTCTAGTTGGCTTGTAGTGCTTATGTCATCAAGGACAAGTAGTATCTTTTTCGTATACAGAAGGTTCCTGATTATCTTATTTCCTTCATACAAATCCTCTATTTCGATGCTTCTTACGTCTAGATGAGAAAGAATTTTTCTTTGTAAAGAAACCAAACCATCTGATCTTTCACAAACCTCTCTAACATTTGCAAGAAAGCAACTCATTTCAAATTCATGTCGGAATCTTTCATAAATGATTCGGGCAAGAGTGGTCTTTCCTATGCCATCCATGCCCCATATACCTACAAAGTGAACATCGTCTGAATCCATCCTTAAAAGTGAAACTATTTTTTTTAGCCTTGATTTTCCAACTAGTCCATCGTCAAACGATGGCAATATAGGACTTAATTTTTGCCATACAAACTGAACTACCTCTTTAATGAGCTTTACTTCGTCCCTAAGTGCAAGAAAAGAGTCAAAAACATCAGTCACAAGACGCAATACAAAAAGACACAAAAAGTGAGTGAAAAAATTAATAAGGTAGATTATTACAAAATATAGATAATTAAATGACAATTTATGAATTTAAGAGAGCCCAATCATTAGTTTTTTTCATCACGTTATTCACTAACACTGTGCTCTATATAAATTTAGGGGAGCCAACATCTTTTGATGCATAATTTTAGGCTAGCAAACTTACGAAATCCGAGAGTCCCAGCCAGATAAGTTGGCTACATCTATTAAAGCCTGTCTCCATCTCTGCACCCTCTCTTTGTTTTTTCCAAACCGAATCTTATGTTCATGGAAAGCTTCCGCAAAGCTTCCGCGTTGGTGTCGTACAACAGAGGGATCAATACCATAGAAGATTGGAAAAACAAATCTGCCCGATCCTTTGTGACAATCGAGAGCCTTGACAAGCTCATCCAAACACCAAGTGGAAGAAGCGTAGTTTGAGGAGAGAATGACAATCGTACAGAGAGAATCTTCAATTGCTCGGAGCAGCTCTGGGGCAATATCTTCTCCTTTCCCAAGTCTTTCGTTGTCTATGAAAGCTATAAGACCTTTTCGCTGCAACGCCGCATGGAGGTGGCCTGTAAAACCCTGGCGAGTGTCTGTTCCCCTAAAACTCAAGAAAACATGATACCTCCAACGTGATTTGGAGGAAGATAAGGATATATCAGTTTTCATGGTAATTGGCTACTTACGGAGTTCAGTTTCAACAATATAAGAGAGATGATAAGCGATCAAACTCTAGAACATATGTAGCAACGATAATATGGTTTACCCAGAAGCCAAATTCAGCTGTGAGATACGATTAGAACTCGGACAAAGAAAACATTAACAGCAAAGTCATAGAGAGAGAGAGAGCTCACAGGTTGACTTTGGGTTGTTGAGACTTGAGCTATTGCAACATTGGATCCTTACGACAAACGAAATGAAAACGAGAAATTGTACTTTGACTACGAGGCCTAAGAGATTCGCCTGCGAGGTGAGACTGGGAAAGGTTTTAGTCTCAAAAAATTGTAGGAGATATTAAATTTGGGAAGGTGTAAATCATTTTTTTTCCACTGAAGTGTCTTTTTTTAAAGTTTATTTGTACTTTAAAATTTTGTAAAACATTCTCTTGTATTTGAAAAACTCAGCAAAAAATTTTATCTAAATAAATTTCGTTAAGAAAGTAACAAAATATTCTAAAAAAAGCAAAAATTGAAAAAAAAAACCGAAATATATAATCTGATGTACAGGTAAACTACCACTCAAATACAATCACATATCCTAACGACCTAAACTCAAATTTCTTAACCTATGGAGAGAAGTTAGGATATTTAATAAAATAGAAATTAATATAAAATTTAAAAATAAAATTTAGACATTAAATTATAAAAAAATAAAAACAAAATTATTAAAATTAATATAACAGAAAGTCAGTGATTCAAATCTTCTAACACTCTCATCCTTTCATCTTAAAATTTAAATCTAAACTTCTAAACTCTTAAATATAAGAATCTTATATATTAAAACCTCTTCCTTCTTAACTATATTATTAGTTATTTAAGACTAATATACAAGAATTAAAGAAGTCATTAAACAATCTTAAATGCTTTATTATCTTTCTAAATTACTCTCCTATTAAAAAATTTAAAAAAAAGAGAAAAATAAATGTTGTTGAGCATTTAATAAAGATAGAAGTTTTGATAAGCGTAAAGTTGAAAATAAGTAACTAATGTTGCTTTAATTTTAAAAAGTGACAAATAAAAAGGACTAAAAAAAAGACTACAAAATGACAATTATTTAAGACTAGAGAGAGTAAATGGAAAACTCCCAAACACTAAATTTTAAATTATAAAATTATAAACTTTAAATTATAAAATCTCAAATTCTAAAATACTAAATCTCATGAAATTTCAAATTACAAAACCTAAATCTAAAATTTTAAAATGTGAGGTTCTAAATTTTAAATTATAAAATCACAAAACCCAAAATAAAAATCATAAAATTTCAGATATTAAATTCTAACTACAAAATTTTGATCTAAACTCCAAATCTTATAACAGTATAAGTTGTTGTTATTTAAATTTTTTGGACATGTGATGGCAATAGACATATATCTAATTAGTTTTTGGGTCTTTGGCCATGTCTTGGCAGCTACAATCCAAGTGACATGTGCAGACAATAGCATTGAGTTCTTTTATATGATGAATCGATGCTTTTGAAATGTCATTATCTTACTTTTACTAATATCAATATTTTGCTGTTACAATTCTGAATGTCAATTATTTTTATGAAGTGGCTTTGCTTTTACTAATCTCAATATAACTTATTTGGCCGATGTTAGTTTTGCCACTCATAATCCTCTGAAAATGCCACTCATACAATTCAAGTGACACGTGCAGATAATAGCACTGAGTCCTTTTACATGATGAATGGATACTTTTGTAATGTCATTATCTTGCTTTTGCTAATATCAATATCTTGTAGCTACAATTCTGAATATCAATTATTTTGATGAAGTGGTTTTGCTTTTACTAATCTAATTAGAACTTATTTAGCTAATGTCAGTTTTGCTACTCATATAGTTCTCTGTAATTGCCACTCATTGGGTGTTTCTATTTTACAATATATGACTCAAAATCCTCAAAATCGATTTACACATAATAGAACATTTAAACGGCATGATATACACCCCTAAATTTGTTCAAAATTTAGACATGTGCAACATTCCAATAGACCAAATAATGCCAAAATAGAGACCATAACATTACAACAACATTACAAGATTACGACAACCACTGCTTTGTCAAAAATTCAACATTACAACAGCCATTGACTTGTTTGAAAGCTATCTAGAAAATATGCTAGTGGACAACATTACATTCATGCCCTACAATACTTCAGCATCCCAAAATGCAACTAACTCCACTAACTACAAGTGACAGTGGAGCCAAGTTCTTGTACATTTTTAATTTTGAACTCCATGTTCCTCATTCTTTCTTCACGCTCCAAAAATTGTGTCTGCTACACTCTTGTCAAGCCATCCACAGGTCCAAGGCATCTACAAATAAAAACTCAACTACATTAGTATTAAATAAATGTTAGCCGTATATAAACAACCCATCTAACCTTACCCTGAAATTTGGGCATCTCAAGAACCTCCTTCCAAGATTTGCAGCCGTTTGAGAGGTGAAAAGCATCTATCTTCCACCACAATGACAATGGGTAGGTCGTGCCTCCTCCTCCCACCGGACCTCGACCTAGAGGACCCCACAATGAAGGACTCTTCGCCATACGACACTGAAGTTGAGAATTCGGCCATGGAAGCCTCAGCACCTCAGCCCATTTGAAGAGTGAGTTTCAAATTGGGACAGAATTGGAGATTTGAACGTTGGAGAAGGGTTAGTCATGGAGTTTGAACGTGGATAGGCCAGCAAATAGAGGACTTGGCTACATCATTAATTTCTTGGACACCTCATATGCCATCTCAAACAATGAAAACCAGCTCAACAGGCTTCTAATGGAGTGAGGAGTTTTTGACGATGAGGAGCTTTTTATAAGTTTGTTGTGGTAAAAGGAAGTGTAAAATACTATTTTAAACCACAAACTACAGGGACCCGATCAAAAAAAGTTGTAAACTATAGGTACATTACGAATAATTTAACTAATTAAAAAATATAAAATTACTCATAACCTAATAAAAATTATAACCAAACATTTGCTCAAGTTGCATTACTTGCTAATTGCTATCCTTGCTGCTATTTTATCCAAAAAGTCTAATCAGTGTGCACAGTTTACATGCTCGGTTGCCACCTGGGCATGTCTTAGGTGATGATCGAACCTCCCCAAACCCCAAATACCCCAGGTTCGATTCCCACCCTCCCTCCCCCTCAAGTAATCATTCACGGTTTCACCCAGAAGTTTGTCCTTTCCCTCTCCAAAGGTTCGTATTTGGTTTGCGCTTTTTTGTTTGAACTCCGTGAAACCGGTTGAATCAACGCTAGTGGGTTGCTCTATGCGGCGTCTAAGAAGTTGAGGGAACTCACTTTTTGGTTCGCTGGCAGCGTCCAACGTCGAAAGAAAAGCTTTGAATTCATGGGCTGCTGTTCAGGACACTTAATTTTCGATTAAGCTACTTTCCCTTTTACCTATATTGTCCTTTGGGTTTCTTTAGTTTAATTTGATGAAAGTTGATTAATTTTGCATGACTTTGACATGGGATCATGCTTAGTGTTTACAAGATTTTTGGGTTTTCAATTTGTTATCTTTTGACCATTTTGGGATACATTTGAGAGTCATCGGGTTGTGTATACAGTTGGAAACTCCATAGCATCAGTTGCCCCAGTTTCTTTTGGGATGAGAATTCGGTCGTTGTTTCCAGAAACTGACATTCCCAAGAAATCAATTTAATTATGAGTTTTGCCTTAGGGATTGCGTTAGCTGTTGATAGTTGAAATATGGGGTTCTTAAACTAGGGGATGATTAGGCTTCCTCCTTGCACAATAAGCCTTAGTCTCACGGTGAAGAAAAGCAAGCTAATTTATATATCTCTACTGGAAAATTATTCGAATGTAAATTCTTCAAACTAAAGCTTTAGTCAGCATTGCAAATTCCTAGTGATAATAACTTGGCAAATTTCTTCCTTTAGTTGCCTATCCACCAAAATAGAAGAAAGGAAAATAAATTACCTGAAACATAGAAAATAACACATAAGACATGCATAAATGATAGTCTAAAATCTTCAATTGGTAACTAGAATGAAACCAATATTTTGTTGTTGAAATCATGATATCCACCCTCCTTCCCCTGTCCCCCAAAACAAAATAAATTTGTGTGATTTTTATAATGTAATATAAAACTAGATTCCAACAGGGAAACATGAAACAGCCTATGGTGAGGGGAAGGGAAAATTTCCCCTTGTTTGGAAGTTTTTCATAAGGAGGTCATGGAATTAGGGATTTTTAGTTAAGTTAATGCTTCAAAATCCTCTGGAACCCTCAAACCTAATCCACCCTTATTCCAACTACTGCCCCCAAAAACAAAATAAATTTGCATGGCTGTGAATGTGATATAAAACTAGATTCCAACAACTAAAACTGAAACAACCCTATGGAGAGGGGAAGAGAAGGCTAAGGGAAGCCTTCCCGTTGTTTGGAAGTTTTTCTTTTTTCTTTTGTGTGTGTGTGTACGGGGTTAGGGAAATGAGGAATTTTAGTTCATGCTTCAAAATCCTCCAAAGTCCTCAAACCTTCATTGTCTGGAATTTGGGGGATTTTGGAGAAGAAACTTAGTTAATATTATATCCTTAGCAAGATTTCTAAATTCATATAATTTTACATATGAACTATAGTGTTATCATATATATATTTATGATATAATTCCTCCCAACTTGCAAACATACCCTAAATCTACATCTGCTTCTTCTACTTGAATGAGATTAATAATGTTTAGCATGTCAAATAACATGAGCAAGATGATGCTGTAATAAGAGCTTCCCACAATATAGCTCCAAGAATACTTGATGTGATTGTTGTTTGAGTATCTTCTATACAATTATTAGGAGGTTTCCAAAGCATTGAAAGTAAGATACTGTTGCAAACCTACGTGTAGATCAAAATTGGAAAAGGAGAAAAGAAAGTATTGAAAAAGAAACACAGCCAAAGAAGTAGAGCAGTTTGCTTGACTGAGGCGAAAAAGTTCAGCATTATGGCTGAGTTATTTTCTTGAATTTTTAATACAACAACAACAAACCAAGCCTTTTCCCACTAGGTGGGGTTGGCTACATGGATCAAACGACGCCATAAACTTCTATCCAAACCCAAATTTTCGGATATACCATTTAACCAAAAATCTCTTTTGATCACCTCTCCAAGTGTCCTTTTTGGTCTTCCTCTACATTAATCTTCTCTCATAAATAATTTTCATGTAGTCTTTGGCTAAAGTAATAAAGCTTTTGTATATTATTGATCAGGGTATTCTTGATGTCATTCACACCGAAGCAGAGTTGAAGAAAGACTTGAATCAATAGAAAATGCTGTTGAGTTTCTTGTTGATAATGTCTGCTATTTTATTTGTTTGTGTATGTTTTTGTCTATTGCTTCCAAGTCCTTAACATGTACTCCATGATGCATTGTATGCTTCAACGTGCTGTTGGGTTTGCTATTTTGTTGTGCAAAGTACCTGCCACATGTTTTAAAGTGACAAGATGAAGTTGGGATTCTCTCTGTATAGGCATGCACAAATGCTACTTTCAATGATTCTTCTTTTGGTGAATGACAAATTTATTGAAAGACCTTAATAGGCAAATTTGATATACAGAATTTATGCAAAGAACCCTCTGGAGTGAACTCTCAAAAGGGTGAAGTGAACTTTGTAGATGATATAAACATAAAAAAAATCATTCAGACACTCACTAAGCTGACTTAATAAATATAATAAAGGGTAGAATACAATTCTTCCTCCTTGAACTTTTCATCACATTCAATACTAGTACACAAAGCTTTAAACCGTACACTTTACTCCCCCCATGTTTCACAGACATTAAACTTTACCCCTGAAGGTTTAGAAAACATTGCAACTGTTAATAATTTAGTTAAAACTGACTATTTAAAGGTCACATGCCATACTGGTAATCAATTTCTTCATTGAGAAACACAGTACACAGCTATCCTGAAGGCAGCATTTTCTTTTGTTTACCACCAAAGGACATGATACCTCCTATTGCTAAGTTTCCTTCAGTTGATCAACTAAACACATTCTCTCCCTTTTGTGTCTTTTCTAATTGAGAAGAAAATTTTCCACCCAACTTGGTAGAAAGTTATATGTTTTAGGGCAAAAAATTGATTATGATTATTGTCTTTTAATCTTCCAAGGCTTCCCTTGTTTAAACTATGAAACTTGAAGGGGTAAAATGTAGTATTTTAAATTTAGTACGCTAATATTGAAATCTATGAAAACTTCAAGGGGATAAACTGCATCTTATTTCTAAAATAAAATAAAATGAATTTCAAATTACAAATTGAACACTAATTTTTTCTTTTATTACTTGACAAGCCTGCATGTCTATTCTGGCATCAAACTTCCATTGGCTCTCTTGTTTTTACATGCATCAAATAGTTACTCTTTGTTTTGTTCCTGGCAGCTGAAAAACAATTATAATATTGAACATTCAGAAGTCCCAAAGATTGTTGGTTCTGGAGGTTGCAGCATTCCTGCCTGTGTAGCCACTGCTGGAACCACCTTCATCATCAGGTTTGTTCCTTCTTTTTTTTTTCTTTATGCATAATAATTAACCCTCCTTATACAGTGTTTCTCTCAGATGTAACTATAGTTAATTTGTCGATTTGAATAAGTGTTATAAATTGTTCCTTGGTGTTTTTTAATGATTGTTTCAGATTTAACAATTGCTATATCAATATTGTCAAGTTGTGTTGTATCGTTATCCTTGCATCTTCTTTCTAAATAAAATTTTTAACTAGAACCATGTTGAGATTTAGTTTTTTTTTTTTTTGCTAGTTTTCTCCTGGGGATAATCATAAAATTATTTTTCTTATGTTTTTCTATTTCATACATAATATAGGTCAAATGTTATCGTGAAATTCAATTTCAAGAAATTGAACTTTTTCTATTATCTAGCATTAATGACAAAGCTGCAAACAAAACTACAGAGAGAGCATTACTTGTTAAGTTGTGGGCATAAGGGGAAATCAAGTTAGCATTGATTGAAGAGTCACTGACAATTATTGAGAAAGTTGTGAAGGGACAAGCAGAAAGTTGTTAAGTTGGGGCCTGGGGGAAGAAGATCATGAACCCTGTTGGGTCCAATCTTTTGTTACTTGGCTTTGGTGTTCTAGTCATTGGTCCCACTGGGCTTTGGACCCCAACTGTTGGGGATCCCTAACTTTGGTAACTTAAGTTATATTTTACAAATTAGGGAGTGGTTCCTAATTGTGAGACCCATTATTTTCTCTCGCATTACAACTACCTTAAAATTGTGGGAACCAACAGTAGGGGATCGGGATCTGGTCCCACTGAAATGTACCCAATCAGTTGTAGTTCTTGTGGGGGTGATATGCATGTGGATCTCTTTCCTAGAAAGAATACTAGTGCTTTTTGGAAATTTAATTTTAAGGTAAGTTGGAAACAAAGTGTTTTCTTAGTGTTATTGAAACAATGTTATATTTCATCCAGATTAGCTAATTTTTGGTATGGAATTTTTATCTTACCAAATAATCTTTGGAATAAGCTTATATAAAGAATTTTGAAGATGAAAAAAAAGAAATAAAAGAAAAAGTAAAATTCCTTGGAGTTGTGTGGTACTGCTGTGGTTTAATGAATTTGGTTGGATAAAGATACTAGAATTTATGAAGGCCAATTTGTGTCATTTGTTTGGAATAGAGTTCTCTTTTTGGCTTTAATTTATTTGATTTATGTGTTCTTGGAGAGTTTTTTTAGTAGATAATTAGATATTCAGCTGGACAGCCGGCACTAGAAAGCACTTTAGTATTACGAAACATCAACCAGTAGACTGTCTTTTACCGTATCATTTATACCTTTCTAAGTCTTCGGCTGTGATAAACTGTATAATGGTGTCCTATACTTTAATTATATGGAGAACTTGTCACCTTTTGTGTCTTAAAATGGACATTGCTGGAGCTATTTAGAATTTGGAGAGATAAAATGATAATGGAGAACATTACAGACTTCACAACCAACTACTTAGAGCTCACTTGTTTTCAAACTCAATTATAGATGCACATTGTATACAAGAGATTGTCTCATGATGTTCTGTTTCAGAGCTTTGTGATGATAGATATTAACTTTGCATAAGATTGTCAAGACTACAAGTGAACTTTGTTCACGTGTACTGTACATTTGAGCATTATGTTTGTTTGTATATTTATGGCACTTATATTAATGACTTCTGTTTTTGACTTCTAAAGCTAGACAAGCGGCTTGATGGCATCAATCAAGTGGAAGTTCTGATGCTGATGACTGTCTTTATCTCTCCCAAGAAACACCTGGACTCGCATTTGAGGTATACTTGAGTAAGTATGCAAGAAGTAGTATCATAATATCCAAACAATTTACTCATTTTTTGCCAATATTTTTTGTTGGCTATCATCTTATTTGTAAACAAGTTTGATTTATGATTGTACCTGTTAGCATTATTGTGTTTTAGTCATATGAAAAGACAACACAAATATTCAATGTAAACCTTGTTTAGTTGTATTATGCTCTATTTTGCAGTATTTCATATATATCTTTTCTATTTTCTCCTGATTCGTGCCTTTGTTACTCTGTTGTCTGAGTATCGAACGGGCTTTCTGAGTTCCATCAAGGAGCATGCTGTGTTTGTTGATCTGGCTCCAAGATTTCACCTTATGGCGGAAGAAATACTGCAGAGACAAGTTCACCTTGTTATTTATAACTTGAAGGAGGTACTGTTAATGCATGCATCATTGTTTGTGTATCACATTACAAGATGTAGTGCCTTACTGACCTTGCACTTCTACATGCTTTGCCATTTATTAATTTTAGGCTATAGATGGTGCGGATGGATTTCAGAACACCCATCAGATGTAACAATTTGAATCAGCAGAGTTTAGCATCGACCAAGTAGCTTTCCCGTTATGTGTATGCTTTTTCATTTGTTCTCCCTCAGTTTTTGATCACTTCTTCTTCCTTGTATTCGTCCTTGGAGGTTGAGCAGAGGAAGAGGGGCAGGGGTCATGCCTTGTTTGTTTTACGGATGACATGGTGCTGAATATGCTCGATCAGGTTGTCTTCATTCTGATGAAACTATTGACATGAAAAATCAGACAACTATATTTTTTTAAAATTAGACATCTCCGAATATGAATTAGTTTGTTACTTATGGGCTGGTTTTTATATTAGGATATTTATGACTATTGCTATTTTTATAAATTTAATTTTATTAAATATTTATTTAAAATAATTTAAATTATTAAATTTACTAAATTATATAAACTGAATTATAGCACACAATAAATCTTATTATTTTAATTAATTTGTGGCAGTTTTTTCACTTTCGTTGCGTACGATAAGACAGTTTCAAGATTTATATAACGGGAGGCTTCAACCAGTTCAGTGGTATAGAGGACCCTGTGGCTGTGACTATTGGTGCAATTAGAGTAAACCTGTGGAGGATGTATCTCGATCCAAAAATCGTAATTGGTTAGCTTATATATTCGTAAAATATCCTAGTCTGTTAAATTTAGAAGTATAATAATCAAACTTTTTATCATAAAATAAAGATTTTTAAACAAATTATCATAAAAAATTAGATTTTGATTCTCGCAAGTTTATTGCTTTAGCCTTTTCATTGAGAGCAACTTTTTTGTATTTTTAATATACTTTTTGAATTATAACTTGTCAAGAATGTAAACATTAGCTAAATCTTTAAACATTTACTTGTGCAAAAATATACATATTGTGAGGAAAAAATTAAGGTACTTACGTAATTCCCTAAAGAGAATTTTAAACATTTTCAAATTTAAATTTGACAAAATAAATTAAGAAAATTTCTTCATTGGTAAATTTTTTCTGTCACATTATTTCCTTGTGAAATTATTGCAAATATAATATAATTGAACAAAATTATAGCCAGCATCTTTTAATTAAGCTTTCGGCAAATTCAGCAACAGTTTGAAGTTTTAACATCCATTCACTCACAAAAAAGAAGGGAATATACCCTAAATAAGTACTGCAATTAAACCTCAAATTTAATAATACATGCACACACAATAGACTTAATGTTAGGCCCTTATTCCATTCTTGATAAAGACAAGTGAAACTAGAAATAGTTACATTAAAGTTACATCATTTCAGTTCAAGATTTCTCCCAAAACAAACCAAACTGCAAGAAATCTGAGGCTTTCTTAATTTTGTGGAGTATTTTCTGCCACCATAACGCCCAAGAAGGGCATGACTCCTTCTTGTGACCATACTGACCACATTTGAAGCAGATTTGAGGAAGGCCTTCTTCGTACTCCACACTGTATTTCTTTTTCTTCAATTGAATCCTAGATATCAGACGTTTACTGAAGTCCATCTCTACATAGATTCTGGCAAACTGGGCCCTTGAGACTGTGAAAGAATTGTTATCAACCCCGAGAGTTTTACCCAAACAATTCCCAACCCTCCATAGAAGTCTTATGTTATAATATTCTAAAGGTAACCCTGAGACACGGATCCATACTGGTACACACTTCACCTCATCATCAAAGGGGTCAAATCCGAGTCTCCACCTTTGAACAATTAGGTAATGACCATCTATAAGCCATGGACCAAAGAGGAGAGCAAACCAATAGTCTTTTTCTTTTGTGAACTTCACCGCAAAATAATCATTTCCCAGCTCAAACACAGAAAGCTGTCCTTCCTTTATCCACAATGCTTTCAGATTTTGAAGCAGGATATCGTACTCAAGGGTTTTCCCCTGCAGCTTCACAATAAGGGAGTGTCTCCAAGGCTCATATAACTTGTTCTTTTCTTTCTTAGAGACGGTGATCTTTGGGCAATGTTCAACCTGAAAACTTTCTTCAATTTCATCGTCAGACACTACTATCTCATCCTCATGATCAATTATCATAATTTGCTTCTGCTCTCCATTCATGCTAAGAAGAGTAGCCTCAGTTTCTTTAACAGATTCATCTATTCCATCCCATAGTTGGCCAGTTGTCGTCAGATCTTCAATTTTCATCTCCCTTTTCCCTGTCTTCTTGCTTCGTTCACTTTGATCCTTTTTCTTTTTTGCCCGAAATTCAGGGAGCTTCGTTGTTCCCGAAGGTTGTAATGGTGACTTTTTGATCAACTCAGTTCTTATGAACGTGACAAATTCTTCTTCCATCTCTTTTAAAGCATCTTCCCACTCGGATACTCCTCTTCCAAAGAAGAACTGACCTAGCACTTTAAGTGCTAAAGGATTACCTCCAGCATATTCGGTCGCTTTATTGGACAACTCCAAATAACCTTCTTCAGGTTGATCTCTTTTAAAGGCATTTTGACAAAAGAGTTGAAGGGAGTCATCAGGATTTAAGATCTCAACCTCATATGTCTCAAATAGTCCTCCCTGTGATATCAACAGGTTGACATCCCTGGTTGTTACTATTACTCTGCTCCCTGGACCAAACCACTCTGGCTCTTCAGCCAAGTTCTCTAGTTGACTTGTAGCGCTTATGTCATCAAGGAGAAGTAGTATTTTTTTTCCATACAGAAGGTTCCTAAGTTTCTTCTTTCCATAATACAAATCCTCTATTTCTGTGCCTTTTTCAACTATATGAGAAAGAATTTTTCTTTGTAAGTCAATCAAACCATCTGATCTCTCACAAACCTCTCTAACATTTGCAAGATAGCAACTCACGTCAAATTGATGTTGGATTCTGTCATAAATGATTCGGAGAAGAGTGGTCTTTCCAATCCCGCCCATGCCCCATAAACCTATAAATTGAACATCCTCTGAATCCATCCTCAAAAGTGGATAGATTTCCTCAAGCCTTGAATCAATTGCAACTAGTCCATTGTCATTCGATGGCAATTTAATTTTAAATAGTAAATTTTCACATGCAAACTGAACTACTTTTTCAATGAGCTCTGCTTCGTGCCTGAGCGCAAGAAAACAGTCAAAATTTGATCAGTCACAGGATACACATACAAAAAGACAAAAAAAAAAATGAGTGATGTATTTTAGAATGTACATGTTGAATAAAAAAATTAATACAAAAAAATAAATAATTCACTGAAATTTTATGAATTTAAGAGAACCTAATCTTTTCCTTTTTTTCATTGGCTTATTCATTAACACTTCGCTTTATAAAAACTTGTAGGAGCCAAAATCTTTTGATCAAACCATCGAGATTATTATTTCAGGCTTGCAAAACTTACCCATTCCGAACATCCCAGCCCTTTGTGCTGCCTACCTCCGCTAAAGCCATTCTCCACTTGTGCACCCTCTCCATGTTATCTCTAAAGCGAAGTTCATGTTCATGGAAAGCTTTTCCAAAACTTCCCTCTTGGTTTCGAACATTAGAGGGTTGAACTCCATAGAAGATTGGAATAACAATTCTGCCCAGCCTTTTTCGACAATCAAGAGCCTTGACAAGCTCATCCAAACACCAAGTGGAAGAAGCGTAATTTGAGGAGAGAATGACAATCGTACAGAGAGATTCTTCAATTGCTCGGTATAGTTCTGCTCTAATACTATCTCCTCTCATTAGTGTTTCTTCATCTCTGAAAACTATAAGACCTTTTCGTCCCAATGCAGCATACAGGAACGATACAAAATGGCGGCGAGTGTCTTCTCCTCTAGAACTCAAGAAAACATGGTACCTCCAAGGTGAATCTGAGGAGGATGATGATAGAAGATCAGGTTCCATGGTGATTGGCTACTTTAGGGGTTCAGTTTCTACAATAGAAGAGAGATGAGAGGCGATCAAACTCTAGAAAATATATAGCAACGATAATATGGTTTAAACGGCAGTCAAATTCAACTGTGAAATATGATTAGAACTTGGACAAAGAAAACATGAACAGCAGAGTCATAGCGAGATAGAGAGCTCCCACGTTGACTTTGGGTTGTTGAGATTTGAGCGATTGCAACATTGGATCCTCCGTGAAAATGAATTGAAAACAAGCAATTGTATATTATATTAGAGGAGAAATGCTGGGGCAACGCGTATTGCCCAACGCTCTCCGCGTGGGGTGACGCCGCAGAGTTTAAAATATAAAATAAATTAAAAATAAATGAATAAATAAAAATCATAATAGATGGAAGTTAAAATATAGTTCTTAAAATCCAGAATCTTCAGCTCACGTGTATATGCGATTTTCGTTCACCTGTCATGATATAGGTTTGATTCTTGACCTTTTTCTCTCTTTTCCCCGTCTTCTTGCTTTGTTCACTTTGATCCTTCTTCTTTTCCGCCCGAAATTTAGGGAGCTTCGTTCTTTCCGAAGGTTGTAATGGTGACTTTTTGATCAACTCAGCTCTTATGAACGTGACAAATTCTTCTTCCATCTCTTTCAAAGCATCATCCCATTCAGATACTCCTCTTCCAAAGAAAAACTGACCTAGCACTTTAAGTGCTAAAGGATTGCCCCCAGCATATTCAACCGCTGTTTTGGACAACTCCAAATAACCTTCTTTAGGTTGAAGTCTTTTAAAGGCATTTAGACAAAAGAGTTCAAGAGAGTCATTCAGATTTAAGATCTCAACCTCATATGTCTCAAATAGTCCTCCCTGTGATATCAACAGGTTGACAGCTCTGGTTGTTACTATTACTCTGCTCCCTGGACCAAACCACTCTGGTGTTTCAGCCAAGTTCTCTAGTTGGCTTGTAGTGCTTATGTCATCAAGGACAAGTAGTATCTTTTTTGTATACAGAAGGTTCCTGCTTATCTTATTTCCTTCATACAAATCCTCTATGTCTATGCTTCTTATGTCTAGATGAGAAAGAATTTTTCTTTGTAAAGCAACCAAACCATCTGATCTTTCACAAACCTCTCTAACATTTGCAAGAAAGCAACTCATTTCAAATTCATGTCGGAATCTTTCATAAATAATTCGGGCAAGAGTGGTCTTTCCTATGCCACCTATGCCCCATATACCTATAAAGTGAACATCGTTTGAATCCATCCTTAAAAGTGAAACTATTTCTTCTAGCCTTGATATTCCAACTAGTCCATCGTCAAACGATGGCAATATAGGACTTAATTTTTGCCATACAAACTGAATTACTTCTTCAATGAGCTTTGCTTCGTGCCTAAGTGCAAGAAAAGAGCCAAAAACATTAGTCACAAGACGCAATACAAAAAGACATAAAAAGTGGGTGGTGTAATGTTGAATGAAAAATTAATAAGGTAGATTATTACAAAATATAGATAATTAAATGACAATTTATGAATTTAAGAGAGCCCAATCATTAGTTTTTTTCATCACGTTATTCACTAACACTATGCTCTATATAAATTTAGGGGAGCCAACATCTTTTGATGCATAAGTATAGGCTTGCAAACTTACAAAATCTGAGAGTGCCACCCAGATAAGTTGGCTACATCTGTTAAAGCCTGTCTCCATCGTTGCACCCTCTCTGTGTTTTCTCCAAACCGATCCTCATGCATACAGAAAGCTTTCTAAAAGCTTCCGCGTTGCTTTCCAACATCTGAGGGATCAATACCATAGAAGATTGGAAAAACAAATCTGCCCAATCCTTTTTGACATTCGAGAGCCTTGACAAGCGCTTCTAAACGCCAAGTGGAAGAAGCGTAGTGTGAGGAGAGAATGACAATGGTACAGAGAGAATCTTCAATTGCTCGGAGCAGTTCTGGGGCAATATTTTCTCCTTTCCCAAGTCTTCGTCGTCCATGAAAGCTATAAGACCTTTTCGCTGCAAGGCAGCATACAGGTGGCCTGTAAAACCCTGGCGAGTGTCTTCTCCCCTAAAACTCAAGAAAACATGATAGATTTGGAGGAAGATAAGGATAGATCAGATTTCATGGTAATGGGTTACTTAAGGGGTTCAGTTTCTACAATATAAGAGAGATGATAAGCGATCAAACAATAGAACAAAGCAACGATAATATGGTTTACCCAAAAGGCAAACTCAGCTGTGAAATACAATTAGAACTTGGACAAGGAAAATATGCGCAGAATCATGGCGAGATAGAGGGCTCGCAGGTTGACTTTGGGTAGTGGAGAATCGAGCGATTGCAACATTGGATCCCCCCGGGAAATGAAATGAGAACAAGAATGCTACTTTGACTATCACGCCTAAAAAATTTGTCTGCGAGGCGAGACTGGGAAAGGTTTGGTCTCACAAAAAAGTTGTTAGTGCTAATAATTTTGATTAAAATATAAATAATATTTTTAACTTAAGCATCTTTTTCAAAAATTTATTTGTACTTTAAAATTTTATAAAAGGTCTTCTTCTACCGGAAAGATTCAGTAAAAAAATTTATCCATCTAATTTCCGTTTAGAATTTAACGAAATATTTTGAAAAAGCAAAAATAAAAATAAAAACCCAAAATATATAGGCTGAATTATAGGTAATCTATCATCTCGAATCAATGCAACCCCTGTATCTCAGCGCTCTTGCA
Source organism: Dicorynia guianensis (assembly GCA_037013595.1). Taxonomy (NCBI): domain Eukaryota; kingdom Viridiplantae; phylum Streptophyta; class Magnoliopsida; order Fabales; family Fabaceae; genus Dicorynia; species Dicorynia guianensis. The sequence continues at coordinate 33,655,756 of JASUAB010000005.1, forward strand.
TTCGAAATTGTAAACTTAAAACTTTTCATCTCTAAATATTAAAATTTTAAAATTTTAAAATTTTAAAATTTTAAAATTTTAAAATTTTAAATTTAAATATAAAATCTGAAAAAAAAACTCTAAATTATAAAATTTTAAATTTTAAATTATAAAACTCTAAACTATAAATTTTAAATTATAAAATGATAAATGTTAAATTATAAAACTTTTAATTCTAAATATTATAAAATCTCAAATTTTAAATTAGGCAAATTCAAAATTTAAAATTTTAAAATCTAAATCTTAAAGTATAAAACTTTAAACTTTAAATCTTAAAATATAAAATATAAAATTTTATATATTAAATTATAAAATTTCAAATACTAAATTATATACATTGTAAGCAATTAAATTTTTTGTCTAGGTGATGGCAGTAGACAAATTTGTAATAAAGTTTTGACTCTGGCCATGCCATGGCAACTACAATCCAAGTGACGTGCAGATTGTAGCACTAAAGTGCTTTTTATATGATGAATTCATGCTTTGGAAATGACAATGTCTTTGCTTTTGCTAATATCAGTATTTGGCAACTACAATTCTAAATGTCAATTATGTTGATGAAGTGGTTTTGCTTTTACTAATGTCAATGAAACTTATTTGGCTAATATCAGTTTTGCCACTCATATGGTCCTTTGAAATTGTCATTCATTGAGTGTTTCTATTTTATAATATATAACTCAGAATCTTCAAAATCAATTGACACTTTATAGAATACCGAAGGTTATGATATACCCCCTTAAATTTGTTTAAAATTTAGACACATGTAACATTACTATAGACCAAATAGTGCCAAAATAAAGGTAATAATATTGACAATAAGTTACAACAGTCATTCACTGAGTGTTTTTATTTTACAATATATAACTCAGAATCCTCAAAATCAATTGATACATTATAGAACACTGAAGGGCATGATATACCCTCTTAAATCTGTTCAAAATTTAGACACGTGCAACATTACTATAAACCAAATAGTGCCAAAATAAAGGTAATAATATTGACAGTAAATTACAACAGCCATTTCCTAGTGAAAAATTCAAAATTACATCAGCCATTAACTTGTTTGAAAGCTATCTACAAAATGTGTTCGTGGACATTGGACAACTTGACATTCATGCCCTACAATACTTTAGCAATCCCAAAATACAACCAACCCACTGACTACTAGTGACAGCAGTGGCAAGTTCCTGTACATTTTCAACTTGAACTCGATGTTCCTCCTCCCTTCTTCATGCTCCAACAATGTGTATGCTACACTTTCACTTGCAAGTCATCCACCCACTCAAACCAGCCACATAGCCAAGGCATCTATAAATACAAACTCAACTGCATAAGTATTAAATAGTTGTTGGTGGAATATAAACAACCCATCTAACTTTATTTTGAAATTTGTGCATCTCCAGAATCTCCTTCTAAGATTTGCAACCGTGTGAGAGGTGAAAAGCATCAATCTTTCACCACAATAGCAATGGGTAGGTCATGCCCTCCTCCTCTCACCGGACCTCGACCAAGACGACCCCACAATGAAGGACACTTCGCCACAAGACACTGAAGCTGAGAATTCAGCCACGGAAGCCTCTGTACCTCAACCCGCTTGAAGAGTGAGTTTCGTATTGGGGCAAAATTAGAGATTTGAACGTTGGAGGAGGGTTAGCCATGGAGTTGAACGAGGACAGGTCTGGCAAATGTAGAACTTGGCCACATCATCAATCTCTTGGACACCAGCTCAGACAATGAAAGCCAACTAGGCAGGCTTCTAAAGGAGGGAGGGGAGTTTTTGACGGTAAAGAGCCGTTTATAAGTTTGTCGTAATTATAGGGAGCATAAAATACGATTTTAAATTACAGAAACTCAATTATAAAGAGCCAATTAACAGAATAATTTAATCCATTTAAAAAAATAAAAAGTTACCTGTAAGTTTTTTAAAAATTATAAATTATATAATTTTTTATATTAGTAAAGCATTACAAAGTTATAATGTCTTTCAAAATTTAAAATTAAATAATTTTATCTCTTTTAATAAAAATAATTTATAAAATTCAAACTCAAATATTTAATCTAAATCTCAATTTAAAATGCAACCAAATTCTGCTCTAACAACTTATGCGCCAAACATTTGCGTAAGTGGCATTACTTGCTATGCTTGTGGCTATTCACCCAAAAAGTCTGAACACAGTGTGCACAGTATACTCTTACGGTTTCACCCACCTCATCTTTTGTCGATTTGTTGTTGTTACTGTCGTTTTGTTATTTCGTTGTTTTTTATGCAGAATTCGGCATAAATAGAAGAGCGCTGTTATATTTATGTGTGTAAATTTATATTTTGTGTATAACACACAATTTAATATCAATTTGAAATGATATAAAATTTTATATTCAGTTTGTAATTGCCGCAACTGGGTTTCGAGTAGATGTTCCATGCAGCGTCTAAGAAGTTCAGGAACCCCATCTTTTGGTTCACTGGCAGCGTCCAACGTTGAAAGAGAGCTTTGAATTAATGGGCAGCTGTTCAGGACACTTATTTTTCGACCAAGGTACTTTCCCTTTCCCCTTTATTGTCCTTTGGGTTTCTGTAGTTTAATTTGATGAAAGTTGATCAATTTTGCGTGACTTTGATATGTGATCATGCTTAGTGTTTACAAGATTTTAGGGTTTGTCATCAAAACTTTTATCATCATAAAATAAATATTTTTTAAAAAAATTATCATAAAAAATTAGATATTGATTCTCACAAACTTTTTTTTTTTTTTTTAGTTTTTTGCTTTAGAACTTTTAAATATACTTTTGAATTATAACTTGTCGAGAATGTAACCATTAGCTAAATCTTTAAACATTTACTTGTGAAAACGATGCATATTGTGAGGGAAAATTTTAGGTACATTTCTAAAAAGTTTTCAAATTTAATTTTGACAAAGAAATTGAGAAAATGTCTTCGTCGGTAGATTTTTTCTGTCACATTTTTTCCTTGTGAAATTAGTGTAAATATAATATAATTTAACAAAATTGTAGACAGCATCGTTTTGTTAAGCTTTTGACAAATCCAATAACAGTTTCAAGTTTTAACAACATCCCATTTGCTCACAGAAAAGAAAGGGAATATTCCCCTAATAAACACTGTTGTTATACCTCAAATGTATTACATGCACACACAATACACTTAATATTAGGCCTTATTCCATTCTTGACAAGGACAAGTAAAACAATAAATAGGTACATGAAAGTTCATCATTTCATTTCAAGATCTCTCCCAAATCAAACCAAACTGCAAGAAATCTAAGGCTTTCTTAATTTTGTGGAGTATTTTCTGCCACAATAACGCCCAAGAACGGCACGACTCCTTGTTGTGACCATACTGACCACATTTGAAGCAGATTTGAGGAAGGCCTTCCTCATACTCCATACTGTATGTCTGTTTCTTCAATTGAATCCTAGATATCAGACGTTTACTGGAGTCCAGCTCTACATAGATTCTGGCAAACTTGGCCCGTGAGACTGTGAAAGAATTGTTATCAACCCCGAGAGTTTTACCCAAACAATTCCCACCCGCCATAGCAGCCTTATGTCATAATATTCTAAAGGTAGTCCTGAGACACGGATCCATACTGGTATACGCTTCACCTCATCATCAAAGGGGTCAAATCCGAGTCTCCACCTTTGAACAATTAAGTAATGATCTTCTATAAGCCATGGGCCAAAGAGAAGAGCAAACAAATAGTCATTTTCATATTTGAACTTCACCGCAAAATAATCGTTTCCCAACTCAAACACAGAAAGCTGTCCTTCTTTTTGCCACAATGCTTCCAGATTTTGAAGCAGGATATTGTTCTCAAGGTTTTTCCCATGCAGCTTCACAATAAGGGAGTGACTCCAAGGCTCATATAACTTCTTATTTTCTTTCTTGGAGACAGTGATATTAGGGCAATGTTCAACTTAAAACTTTCTTCAGTTTCATCGTCGGACACTACTATCTCACCCTCTTGATCAATTATCACAATCTGCTTCTGCTCTCCATTCATGCTATTCATGCTAAGAAGGGTAGCCTCAGTTTCTTTAATATATTCTACTTTTCTATCCTTTCAGTTTCCATCTCCCTTTTCCGACTCTTATTGCTTTGTTCCCTCTGATCCTTATTCTTTCTTGCCCGAAATTCAGAGCGCTTCATTGTTCCCGATGGTTGAAATGGTGACTTTTTGATCAATTCACTTCTTATAAACGTGACAAGTTCTTCGTCCATCCCTTTTAAAGCATCTTTCCAATCGGATTCCTCTTTTCCATAGAAAAACTGACCTAGCACTTTAAGTGCTAAAGGATTGGCCCCGGCATATTCAACCGCTTTTTGGGACAACTCCAAATAACCTGTTTTAGGTTGATCTCCTTTAAAGGCATTTTGACAAAAGAGTTTAAGGGAGTCATCAGGATCTAAGATCTTAACCTCATATGTCTTAAATAGTCCTCCCTGTGATAGCAACAAGTTCTCATCCCTGGTGGTTACTAATACTCTGCTCCCTCGACCAAACCACCTTGGTTGAGCCAAGTTCTCTAGTTGGCTTGTAGCGCTTATGTCATCAAGTACAAGTAGTACTCTTTTGTTAAACAGAAGGTTCCCGAGTTTCTTCCTTCCGTAATACAAATCCTCTACTTCCGTGCCTTGTTCGACCATATGACAAAGAATTTTTCTTTGCAAGTCAACCAAACCATCTGATCTTTCACATACCTGTCTAACATTTGCAAGGTAGCACCTCACGTCAAATTGATCTTGGATTCTGTCATAAATACGTTGGGCAAGAGTGGTCTTTCCAATCCCACTCATGCCCCATATACCTATAAAGTGAACACGCCCTGGTTCCATCCTATAAAGTGATTCTATCTGTTCTAGCCTGGGATCCATCCCAACTGTTTCCTCTTCCCAAAAATTCGATGGCAATTTATAACTTAAATTTTTCAATGCATACTGAACTACTTCTTCAATGAGATTTGCTTCGTACCTAAGTACAAGAAAGGTGTCAAATTTTAACCAACAAGATGCACATACAAAAAGACATAAAAAACGAGTGATGCATTTTAAAGCATAAATGTTGAATAAAAAATTAATATAAGAAAAACTTGTAGGAGCCAAAATCTTTTGATCCGTTTTAACCATTGAGATTATTATTTCAGGCCTGCAAAACTTACCCTTTCCGACTTTCCCAGCCAACTAAGTTGGTTACTTCTCTTAAAGCCTGTCTCCATCTTCGCAACCTCTCTTTGTTATCTCCGAACCGAATTTCATGTCTAGCGAAAGTTTCCTCAAAGCTTCCTCTTCGGTGTCGAACATCAGAGGGATTGATACCATAGAAGATAGGAATTACAGTTCTGCCCAACCATTTTCGACAATCGAGAGCCTTGACAAGCTCTTCCAAACACCAAGTGGAAGAAGCGTAGTTTGAAGAGAGAATAACTATCGTACAGAGAGATTCTTCAATTGCTCGGAGCAGTTCTGGGCCAATATCTTGTCCTCTCTCTAGTTCTGCGTCGTCTCTGAAAACTATAAGACCTTTTCGCCCCAGCGCAGCATACAGGTGGTCTACAAAACCGCGGCGAGTATCTTCTCCTCTAAAACTCAAGAAAACATGGTACCTCCAAGGTGAATCTGAGGAAGATGATGATAGATCAGGTTCCATGGGAATTGGCTACTTTAGGGTTCTGTTTCTAAAATATAAGAGAGATGAGAAGCGATCAAACTCTAGAAAATATATAGCAACGATAATATGGCTCAAACAGAAGTCAAATTCAGCTGTGAAATACGATTAGAACTTGGACAAAGAAAACAAGAACAGCAGAGTCGTAGCGAGATTGAGAGCTCAAAGGTAGGCTTTGGGTGGTCGAGACTTGAGCGATTGCCACATTGGGTCCCTTCGGGAAATGAATTTAAAACAAGCAATTATATATATATATATATTATATTATAATATAGAAAAGGCCAGAAAAGGGTGGAATTTTTCCCCATACAATACTCAAGGAACCAGCACGTGGTACTTTTGAATATCTGAAGAGATTTTCGTTTGAAATGCAATAATTAGGGTTTGTTTCTGATCTGAAACCTTCATGGATCTCTTATATGCCATTTTCATAAATTTTTATGTATGGTCTTGCTGTAAATATGTTTAGGATGTTCTGTATCTGTTTTTCCTCTCATCCATATATAGTGGATTTGATGGCCACATGACAGAGTTGATAAACACGAGTGAAGCTCAAATGGACACAGGCGCTCAGTCTGGAAAAAAGGGTACACGTTCAGAGGAAGAGGATGACCTGCTTAGACGTAGTATCAAGAAAGGCAAACGTAAGGCAGGGGACTTTACTGGATCCCAATCTGGTCCTGTTGTATATAGCCATGACGAGATTGGACCTGCTGAGGAAGGGGAAGGTTTACAGCATACCAACTCCTACATTAAGGCTCTGGTAGGTGAGTCGGAGGAAGACGTATCTAGCATGGAGGACTCTGATGAAAACTCTAGTGATGCTGGGGACTCTACTGAAAAGGAGGAGCTTGAAGGAACTGAGTATGGAGGTGGGGATGGAATTTGTTTTGATGATGAGGAAGTAACTCCTGGGTGTTTATGCCCCGTCCTTCGCTTGTCTGAAAGTTTTCATTCCAAAGTTAGCAAACCGTGGAAGAAGACCCTCATTGTGCACCTACTCGGTCGAAGAATCGGTTTCAAGACTCTTGAACGCAGATTGCAGCAACTATGGGCACAAGCAGGAGTCATCAACCTGATCGATATTGGTAATGACTTCTTTTTAGTCAACTTTACTAGTTACAGTGATAATGATTACGCTCTTACAGGAGGCCCTTGGTTATTATTTGATCATTATCTTATTGTGAGGGAATGGGAGTCAACTTTTGACCCATCAAGGACTAAGATAGAGTCTGCTGCAGTTTGGGTGAGGTTTCCTCATATTCCGATGGAATATTATGATCGTCGGATCCTTACTAAAATCAGAGACAGGATTGGAAAGACTATCAAAATTGATTCCACAACAGAGGAAAGGTCTAGAGGGAAATACGCTAGAATGTGCATTGCAGTAGATTTATCTAAGCCTCTGTTATCCCAGTTTGCTATCGCCGGAAAAAATGGTAATCTGATGAGGATTAAAGTGGAATATGAAGGCATCCACTGCATATGCTTCAATTGCGGTACCTATGGCCATACTTTTGAGCAGTGCCCAACAGTCCGACGGGACTCTATTCCTGCTGTTCATCCAAATCAGACAGCTGACGAAGGGGTCATGGCAGTTCAGCAAGCTAATCATCCGGCTCCAGAGTATGGTGATTGGATGGTGGTGCAACGTCAAAAACGTAGCCGTAACAGACGCACTAACAGTGGAGGACCAGAAGGTGACCATAATAAGACAAAAGGACAAAACGGTTCTCGTTTTCATTTGCTGGAGCAATTTGAGGAGGAGGGGGATGGTGTAAAATCAATTGATGACAATGCTGCACAGACTGACATGGTAGGTATTGCAAATGATAAAGGCGAGATAGTGGCGAAAAATAAGGGGAAGTTAGCAGAACGAATGAAGAACGTGGGTGTTAGTGCCAATCAAGGAGCCATGCGGGGGAATAAAAAGCTGTCATCAGAGGGGGGCCACATATTGGAGCACATCACAACTCAGAAGGAAAATCGATTTGCTAAAGGTGTGAACTTGAGAGACGTGGAAATAAATAGAGAGGCAAGCTTATTGTGTTCTCAGAATGTTGACACTTCAATGAGAGAAACAGCACGTGACTTGCAGATTATCCAACAACCTTTGGGCCTACCGCAAAACCAACACAGGCCTAATGTGTCTTCAGCACTCATGGACAATAGTGGGCCGTTTGTTTTGGAGAAGCCAGCAAAGCCTCCAGATAATAGGACAGAGGGTGGTAAGGACAATTACATGGATTGTGGTGTGGATATAGTCCCAGAAACTCAAACCGGCGATATGGCTGAGGCCATGGAAGTGGGTGATAACCTTCATTAGTCTGTTTTCTGGTAACGTTAACTTTTATTAAATCTTAGTTTATGAATTCAATAATCTTGTGGAACTGCAGAGGTGCTGGCAATTCTGAATTTTTAAGACATGCAAGAAATATAGTCCAGAATCATAAGCCAGCTATTTTTGCTCTTCTTGAGACAAAAGTGAATGGGAGTAGAGGTGGAGATATTTTATCTAGAATTGGTTTTAATAACCACTTTGTGGTGGATGGTCGTGGGCTAGCTGGAGGCATTTGGATTGGCTGGAATGAAGGTGACTTGCATGTTATGCCCATTACTCACTCTTCCCAATTTGCCCATTTACAAGTTTCCTGGAAGCATGAAAATCCCTGGTGTCTCACAATTATATACGCCAGTCCAAATTATGGTGAAAGACAATCCCGTCATCAAGAGATAGAGCGAATGGCCCATGACATGCATGATCCATGGTTGATTATAGGGGACTTCAATGATATTAAAGGGACCTATGAAAAAAGAGGAGGTGCCCCTCTTGATTCAGCCAAATTGTCTAAATGCAAAGAGTTTGAAAATTGGATAGATAGATGTGGGTGGATTGATCTTGGTTGGGAAGGAAGTAAATTCACTTGGAGAGGACCAATTAGAAATGAGTATCATCGAGTTTTTGAACGTTTGGATAGAGGGTTGTGCAATGAAGTCTGGAGAACTCGTTATACAGAGGCAATCATTAGAGTTTTACCTCGCACATACTCTGATCACCACCCGCTCAAGCTTGACTTTAGATTATCACCTACTAATAGAGAGGGGAGACCCTTTAGATTTGAAGCTGCTTGGCTTACCCATCCATCCTTTTCGAATTTAATTAGCTTGTGCTGGAAAGATAAAGCTGACATTCATCAAAATCTCCATACTGTCTCTACTAATTGTTTAGCTTGGAACAAAGAGGTTTTTGGACACATCACAATTAAGAAAAGAAGACTTTTGGCCAGACTAAAAGGAGTTCAACTTGCAATTGATAAACAATGGAATCCCTTTCTTGATGATTTGGAAAGAAATCTTCAAAAAGATCTGGAGCAAGTGCTGAAGGAAGAAGAATTATTGTGGCTTCAAAAATCCCGCGATAATTGGATTGTCAGTGGAGATAGAAACACCAGATTTTATCACACAAAAGCTATCACACGCAGACGTGCTAATAGAGTCACTATGATTAGGAATGCTGATGGTATGTGGATAGAAGATGAAGCTGTGACAAAGTGTGCCATTGTTGACTACTTTAAAAATCTGTTTACTGGTGACACAATTCAGGGGAAAGTAATCATTTCAAAGACTCATTTTCCTCCTTTGGGTGAATCTGATATTCAATACATAAATAAGTCAATCACTGACGAGGAAGTTTATGATGTTTTTTTCAGCATGGGGCCTCTTAAGGCTCCAGGAGAGGATGGTTTTCCAGCCATTTTTTATCAGCACAATTGGCAGCATGTGGGACACAAAGTTTGTCAGTATATCAAAGACATTTTCAGTGGTAAGGAGGAGGTAAAGATGATCAACCAGACTCTTATTGCTCTCATTCCCAAGATAGACAAGCCTGAATTTCCTAATCAATTTAGACCGATCTCCCTTTGCAATGTTCTTTACAAGGGAATATCCAAGATTATTGTCAATCGTCTAAAGAGGATCTTACCCTATGTTATTTCTCCCAATCAAGCCAGCTTTATCCATGGGAGGTCTATACATGATAATATTATAATTGCCAGTGAAATCATTCACACCATGAAGAACAGAAGATCTGGTAAGGCTTTAATGACCATCAAAATTGATTTAGACAAAGCATATGACAGAATTAATTGGGATTTCCTTGAAGGAGTTCTATTGGAGGTCGGCATTCCAGGGGATCTTCTTCAACTCATCATGAATTGTGTTAAGACTTCTTCTCTAAATATTCTATGGAATGGTTGTAAAACAGGAACCTTTTCCCCAAATCAAGGAATTAGACAAGGAGATCCTCTCTCACCCTATCTCTTTGTTCTCTGCATGGAAAAATTGAGCCATTTAATTCAAGATGCCGTGAGCGACAAGTCTTGGGAAGTTATAAGGATTGGCCGGTCAGGTCCTGAAATCTCTCACCTCCTTTTTGCAGATGACCTCCTCCTTTTTGCAGAGGCATCCGAGGAGCAGATTACACGAATCATGGACATTCTTAATACCTTTTGTGATGCATCTGGGCAGAAAGTCAATGCTTTCAAGACTAGAATATTTTTTTCTAAAAATGTCTCCCACGAGAAAGCCTTAGCGCTATCATCCAAAGCTAACTTTCAAATCACTGATAACTTGGGCAAGTATTTAGGAATTTTCCTGACTCCTCTTGAGCGTGGTAAGAGGCGTTTTTCCCATGTTATTGATAGAATTCGAAGGAAATTATCGGGTTGGAAAACTAGATGCTTATCCTTTGCTGGCAGAGTAACTTTAGCTAATTCTGTGCTAGCTACAGTCCCTGTCTTCAACATGCATGTTGAAAAGTTTCCCAAGGCTACATGTTTGGAAATTGAAATATTGCAACGCTCCTTTATCTGGGGCCATGAGTTAGAAGAAAGGAAGTTTCACCCATTAGCTTGGAAGCAACTTTGCCAACCAAAATCTCATGGGGGACTCGGTATTAGGAATACTCAATACATGAATGAGGCTTGCCTTCTTAAATTGGGATGGAGATTAATGAATGAAGAAGACCCTTTGTGGATTAAAGTTCTTAAAGGAAAATATGGTAACAGATCCTCATGGCCTAGTAATCCCCAGTCTTCACCTTCTGATTCTACTCTTTGGAAGGCCTTATGTGAGTTGTGGCCTAAGCTTGCTAGCAATTATGGTTGGGAGATCAGAAATGGTAAATCTATTCAGTTTTGGACTGACAACTGGATTGATGGCAAGATTATCTTATTGAATAACGCTCTTATCTCTTTGGAGGATGATCTGGTTCATCAAAGTGTAAATTCTTTTGTTAGGGATGATAATGATTGGGATTGGAACCGTCTCAAACGTTTAATCCCTGAAGAGATGATCCACAAAATTAAAGGAATTTTTTCCCCCCACCAGAGATTAGGCAAAGATCGTTTAAAATGGTGGCCAGATAGTCATGGGAGATTTTCTGTGAAGAGTGCTTATCAAGCTCTAGCTACCCCCACTTGGAATACTCCGTCCCCTGTATGGAAGAAAATATGGAAAATTAAGTGCCCCTTAAGATACTGTACGCTAGTGTGGCAGGCGTGCCATGACAGACTCATCACAAAAAATTTAATTAGAAGATGGAGCCATGAAGATGGCCATTGCACTTGGTGTCCTAATGTTTTGGAAACTACTCTCCATGCTTTAAGGGACTGCAGACTTGCTAGTCGAATTTGGAGGGACTTTGTGCAACCTACTGCTAGAGGTAATTTCTACACTTGGTCCCATGAGGAATGGTTCAATTTCAATACTTCTATGGAATTAGGGGTTAACACAGATATTGGGTGGAATATTATTTGGGCTGTTTCTTGTTGGTGGATATGGAAGTGGCGAAATGAGGCTGATCATGATCCTAATTTTGTGTGGCCTAGAAATGCTAATCATATCATAATGCACAATGTTCAAGAGATTATCAATGCCTCCAAGAGCCTATTTGAAGGACAACAAATCCAAAGGGAACAACGCTATCTTCATTGGCATCCCCCTCCTCTGGGGTGGATCAAGATAAATACAGATGGTGCAAAGAAGATGAATGGAGATAGTGGATGTGGTGGTTTGCTAAGAGATGATGAAGGAAAATGGATAGCGGGGTTTTATAGATCTTGTGGCATGAGTTCGGCTTTCCAGGCTGAATGTTGGGGCATTTACTGGGGCATAAAATTGGCCAAGGACCTCCACTACACCAGGATTATAGTGGAGGCAGACTCACAAACAGCCATTTCTAAAATTCAAACATTCTCTAAGTCTGAAGATCCCATTATAATTGCCATATTGCAGCTTGTTGAGAATGACTGGGAGATCAGGTTCAAGCATAGCTATAGAGAGGAGAATCAATGTGCTGATTGGTTGGCTAATTGTGGTGTTAATGCTTCTCTAGGGAATCACTTGTTACACTCTATTCCCAAGGATCTTGGGTATCTGATGCTGGCTGATGCTTTAGGAGTTTCTACTCTGCGGCAAATTATTGTTTAGTTTTCTTTTTTGGGGCTTGAGCCCCCGTTGATTCACCAAAAAAAAAAAAACACGAGTGAAGCTCAAGCAGCTTGCAGAACTCCCAAAATTCAGATTTCTATTGCCTAAAGCTGCCCATAGTCAAAGCTGAAGCTTGGAGTAATGGAGGATTTCCATTTAAACGAAGCCATTTTCAGTGCAAAAAGAATACGCGCCCGGTTCATCTAAGCTTGTCCGGTTCTACCAATTTATTAAGAATAATGTTTTCACGAAGTAGAGGGAGGCCATTTTTAGGTGAGAGAAGTTAGAGAAAGAATTGAAAGATTGTGTAGACTTTTGAATGGTTTTAATTTGTACGAATATCACTACTGTTTATTAAAAATCCGTCAATTCACATTGGCTTCATCCTTTTTTTTTTTTTAATATATGCAATAAATTGGTTAAACAAAAAAGTTAGGATAATTTTCGTCACTTTATTTTTTTAAAAGAAAAATTTAATCCTTTAATTTATAAATTAAATAATTTAATATCTTTATAAATATAATTAAAATGATTTTATCTTTTATTTACTGAATTATCTTTTTTTAATATGATGTATCTCATTGATGATTACTTGGATTTCATTTAGTCTCTCACCCCAAGCACTAGTTGTATGCATCTTAAAGATTTTTTGATTAAGAAATAAATTATCATAGTAATAGCATCATATTAGAATGAAAAAAATAAAATTTAGTTTAATACTGATAAGTCAAGTCATATTAAAAAGATAATTTAGTTAATAAAAAATAAATTATTATAATTATATTTATAAAAAAATAAATTATTATATTTATATTTTAAAAGATTAAATTATTTTTTAAAAAAATAAAAAAACAAAAATCATTCTCATTCCATTAAACGAAAAGCATAGATAAATGAGGATGTCATTAGTTAAAAAGAAAGGCCAATGTAACATCCTTTCAGTTAACTAATCAAAAAATAATTTACATATTTAAAGCGTAAAAATAGATGTAAAATCAATTAAGCCCGAAGAAAGCCATGACAAGTTCACGTACAACTTGCTTAGCATTGACGTACCCACAACAAAAGAGCACTGATGCTCGTACCTCATTTTTGCGTACGTGTTGGCAGCAAATAGAGATACAAAAGTATAAAAGTATTGTTTTGCTCATTTATTTTTGAGTAATGATAGAAGTGCACAAATTTTGCATCCTCTTATCTCACATTTTCCCCCATTCAATTTATTAAGAAAATGGCCACATTGTTACGTAAGGTGCTCATAAGCAATTACTGCATACGTGGGCCATTACTCTTATTCTTTGAGAGCATGTAAAATGATAGTACATAAAAGTTGCGTACTATTATCGTTCTCTTAACAGAGTCAACATGAGCATAATTTTCACTGAACACTAGTACAAGCTTGTCCTTGTCATGATCTTTGAGAATGTCAAGCAAAACCCGTACTTCTTTCACATCGGATAGCATGTCCTGCCCTCCACAGCCAAGGAATAGTGGAAGATCATTTGGTACGTAGGTCATGTCATAGGGAGGAGGACTGGGTTGTCCATTGTGTTGAATCTTTTGTACTTGATCACCGGAATCATACATTGTTGTTATATTTCCTGTTCTTATCACTGCTCAGAATCCCGATAAAAATACTCAGGGTGACTGAGAAAATCTGTGCGAACTAAATGTTCAAATAGAAAATGCATTTGTTAAAGAATAAAGATGCATTCGAATTATCAATGACGTTCTGTCAAGTGATAAGAAAATTAATTTTTAATAAGATGAATTTAATTTAAATTTTTATTAAAAATAAAATTTGTTTTAAAACATTTGACAATGTTCAAAAAATTACTCTCTTGATTTAAAAGAATAAATGATACGTTAAATTTATTTAAAAATATTTTTATATTTTTTATTCTCATAAAAAATTTACACATAATTAATTAAATTTCAAAATTTAATTATTTAAATTATATATTATAAAAATTAAATTAAATAAAATTATAAAAATAACATATCCTTTTATTGAAGAATAAAGCAAATTTGGATTATTATAACGGTTTAGGCATCTGGCAGTCAACTAGCATAATAAATGACGCCAATTAATAAACTCACTTTGAGATTGGTGGATCTAGTTCTTAGTTGATGTTGACTGAGGTTCCTGATCAAGAAAAGTCTCTATCTTGGTGGAATCAATGCAGCCCTTTGGACCTGAAATTGCAGGCTTACTTTTATCAGAATATTGCCCATGGCGGCAGGAGCCAACAAAATTTGACAAAATGAAACATATTTCCCCTTGATTTGTCACTTATGGAGAATACTGCAAATCTGGAATCTCCAGAATCTCTTTTTGCAAAGGTGGAAGAAGAAAGTGCCCAAGGGCTCAAGAACTCTGACAATCTGACTAAGATGTAATTTCATTCCAATTAAACGTAAATCTGGCAGACAGACTTAGGAAAATATACAATGGAACTTACCCAAAGTTACAATTAATCTAAGAGAGTTGAAAGAAGCTAATAGAAAGTTATTGTTAAACTGCAAAAATATATATACAAAGAAACTCAGAAAGTTATAGGTAAATTGCAAACATAACAAACACGTTGGAGCAAAGTGAAAAAAAAAAAAAAGGGGTAACTTTGTTATAATTGAATTAAATTTATGCATTACAAACAATAACCGTAAAAGTTACATGCAAAAATGACAAAGAAGCTCAACCAAGTTAAAATTGACCTGCAATAACTACAAAAACGCTCATTCATACATCTATCTAGGTAGGGTCAAATTACAATTTTAACATGGACAAATAGTATGCAAAGGGTAAGAAGATGATTGGTGTACATAAAAAGACTGTACAATCAAAGACAGAATTTTAAAAGAGAGAGAAAGAGAGATGTGAGACTGTGTAGACTGTAGTGTGTAAAATTTTTATATACAAGTATCATTACTCTAAAGGGCATGACTCCTGTTTGTGATCAAACTTGCCGCATTTGAAGCAGAATCGATGAGTAATAAGGTTTTCTTCATACTCCACACTGTATATCTTTTTCTTCAATTGAAACCTTAATATTGGACGTTTATTCAAGTCCAGCTCTACACAGATTCTTGCACACTGGGGCCTTGAGACTCTCGAAAGATTGATATCAACCGTGAGAGTTTTACCCAAACAATTCCCAACCCTCCATAGAAGCTTTTTGTCATAATATTCTAAAGGTAAACGTGGGATACGGATCCATACTGGTACATACCTCACCTCATCCTCAAAGGGGTCAAATCCAGGTCTCCAAATTTGAACAAGTATGTAAAGATAAGGCGCAAGCCACCACGAACTAGAGTGGAGAGCAGACAAATAGTCTTCTTCTTTTGTAAACTTCACGACAAAATAGTCATTCTCCAACTCAATAACAGAAAATTTCCCTTCTTTTCCCCACAATGCTTGCAGATGCCGAAGCAAGACTTCGTACTGGGCTTTTCTCCCACACTGCTTCACAATAAGGGAGTGTCTCCAAGGCTCATATAACCTTTTTTCTTCTTCCTTAGAGAGAATGATATCGGGGCAATGCTCAACCACAAAACTTTCTTTGGTTTCATCATCAGACGCTACTATCTCGTCCTCTTGCTCAATCATCATAGTTTGCTTTTGCTCTCCATTCTTACTAATAAGGCTAGCCTCACTTTCTTTTACAGATTCATCTATTCCATCCCATTGCCAGCCAGTTGTTTCATCTTCCTCTTTCATTTCCCTTTTAATCACTTTCTTCTTGCTTCGTTTCAATATTTGATCCTTTGCCTCTTCTGCCCGAAATTTAGGGAGCTTCATTGTTCCCAAAGATTGTAATGGGGACTTTTTGATCAACTTGGCTCTTAAGAAAGTGACTATTTCCTCCTTCACCTCGCCTAAAGCATCTTCCCATTCGGATACTCCTCTTCCGTAGAGAAATTGACCTAGCACTTTAAGTGCTAAAGGATTGCCTCCAGCATATTCAACCGCTATTTTGGACAACTCCAAATAATCTTCTTCAGGTTGATCTCTTTTAAAGGCATTTTGACAAAAGAGTTGAAGGGAGTCATGAGGATTTAAGATCTCAACCTTATATTTTTCAAACAGTCCTCCCTGTGACATTAGCAAGTTCACATCCCTGGTTGTTATTATCACTCTACTCCCTGGACCGAACCACTCTGTCTTTTCAGCCAAGTTTTCTAGTTGGCTTGTAGCGCTTATGTCATCAAGGACAAGTAGTATTCTCTTTCTGCATAGAAGGTTCCTGATTATCTTCTTTCCATCATACACATCCTCTATTTCTGTGCTTCTGACGCCTAGATGAGAAAGAATTTTTCTTTGTAACTCAACCAAACCATCTGATCTTTTACAAGCCTCGCTAACATTCGCTAGAAAGCAACTCATTTCAAATTGGCCTCGGATTCTTTCATAAATAATTCGGGCAATAGCTGACTTTCCTATGCCATCCATGCCCCATATACCTATAAAGTGAACATCATCTGAATCCATCCTTAACAGTGAATTTATTTCTTCTAGTCTTGAATCAATTCCAACTAGTCCATCGTAATAAGATGGCAATTCAAGACTTACTTTTTCCCATACAGATTGAACTACTTCTTTAATGAGCTTTGCTTCAGGCCTAAGTGCAAGAAAAGAGTAAAAATTTACTATCTGTCACAAGACACAGTACAGAAAGACAAAAAAAGTGAGGGGACTATCCACAAAAAAAAGAAAAAGAAAAAGTGAGTGGTGTACTTTACCCCATAAATATGAAATAAAAATTAATAATTTAAATTATGATAAGATTTAAAGATAAAATTAAACAATACGTTATGTGTAATTTATGCTGTTACAGTTCTAATTAAACCAATGGATTCTCCTATACTTTTAGTTTGATGCAATTAATGCATTCTATTAACTCTTCATCCAAATTGATAACTGTTAACTTTTGTTTGTGCATTTTGACCAGTTACATGTCACTCAAATAATTTCAACCAAAATTTTAAATATTAAGTTAAAAAATTTTAAACCCTAAGTTATAAAATCTTAAATATTAAATTTCTAAAACTCTAAAATCTAAAATTATTAGATTACAAAATTTAAATCTTATGATCCTAAAATCTTAAATTTTAATACGTTAAATATTAAATCATAAAATACTAATTTTAAATCCTAAAATTCTAAATTTTAAAGTCCTAAACCATAAATATAAATGGTAGAACTCTTAGAGCTTGAACCCTAAAGGTGGTGAATTGCTTAGAGTATAGGGTTATAGGGTTTAGGATTTATGATTAGGATTTTACAATTTATAGTTTAAGATTTATAAGTTTAGGGTTTATAATTTATGATATAAGATTTTAAGTTTTAGGGTTTATAGTTATAGGGTTAATAGTATAGGATTTTAGAATTTAGGGTTTAATATTTAAGGATTTATAGTTTAAGGTTCTAGAATTTAAAGTTTTAAATGTTCAGGGTTTAGCATTTAAAATTACAATTAGAGTTTTACTATTTAAGATTTTAAGATTTAAGGTTTATAATTTTGTATTTAAAATTTTAAAGTTTAAAGTTAAACTTAAGTCATGTGAGTGACATGTAATTAGTCAAGATATAGGAAAGTGAATAATTATCTATTTAGATGGAGAGTTAAAAGAAGGGGCAGGTTAATTGCAAAAAATTAAAGGTGCAAGAGGGTTGGTTTAATCAAAACTAGAGGAGGATAAATTGCACAAAAAATATAATGCAAGAAAATATTGTGTAATTCAGCCTAATATAAAAAATTAAATGACATTTTATGAAGTTAAGAAAACCTAATCTTTTGCTAGTTTCTATCAGGTTATTCCTTAACACTTTGCTTTATAAAAGCTTTAGAGGAGCCAAAATCTTTTTATGGATTTTAACTATCAAGATGATTATTCTAGTCTTACAAAACTTACAAACTCTGAGAGTATTCCCAGCCAGATAAGTTGGCTACAGCAACCAGAGCCTGTCTCCATCTTTGTACCTTCTCTATGCTCTTTCTAAACTGTTTCTCATGTTCAAGGAAAGCTTTTGCAATGCTTCCGCGCTGGCGTCGAATATCAGAGGGATCAATACCATAGAAGATTGGACAAACAAATCTACCCAAATGTTTTTGACACTCGAGAATCTTGACGAGCTCATCCAAACACCAAGTGGAAGAAGCATAGTTTGGGGAGAGAATAACAATTACGCAGAGAGATTCTTCAATTGCTTGGAGCAGTTCTGGGGTAATGTTTTCTCCTTTCCTAACTCTTTCGTCATCTATGAAAGCTGTAAGACCTTTTCGCTCTAACGCAGCATAAAGGTGGCCTGTGAAACCCTGACGAGTGTCTGGCCCCCTGAAACTCAAGAAAACATGATACCTCCAACATGCGGCTGAGGAAGATGATGATAGATCATGTTCCATGGGAATTCGCTACTTAAGGGGTTTAGCTTCAACAATCTAGGAAGGATGATAAGCATCAAACTGTAGAACAAAGCAATGAAAACAAGTCAAATTCAGCTGTGAAATATATCACACTTGGACAAAGAAACTAGGAGCAGAGTCATATACAGCGAGATAGAGTGCGCTTGCTGCATTGGAACAATCATCCATTCGGGAAATAAAATGCAAACAGGCAATTAATATAATATAAGGCCGGCAAAGGTGTAGAAACCGATACACGATTCAGGGGACCCATACTAGGGATGACGCCAATATGGTTCGTCTGCTAGTGCGAGCTTTACCGTGTTAAAGACTTTAGATTTTCCTTTTTTTTTTTTTTGTTCATTTTACAAATCTACTTTTTCGTGTCATAAATTCTGTTGCAGTTTGACCCACATTCCAAAATCAAAACCAAACAGAATTTCAACAATTTGGAATCTTGCAGAATTTCAGAAATTTGAGATCTTGCAGGTTTTAGCAATTTGGGTTCTTGCAGATTTTCAGTAATTTGAGATCTTGCAGAATTTCAACAATTTGGAATAGCAGTTTAGGAGGTCAATTTTTATTATAAATACACATATAAATTTTAGTTTTATAACAGAATTTTAAATGGTAAAATTTTCTTTCTACTCATAATTTTTTTATTAAATTTTTTATATTAAATATTTATATGTATTTTTTTAAGTTATATTTTATAATTTTTAATTTTTGCTAATCATCGTCATTCTACCATAATAAATTCTGATGGTAGGCTTTCATATGTTTACATTAATTATATAAGTAGTTTAATATCTATTATTTACATTTTATTATATGAAGTTATCCATCAAAATTACTTTATCATTTATTTGAAGTCATTTTTTATTCTATAATTTTGTTTTCGAACTAATATGGAACAAAACATCAACAATACAGATCGGTCAAGCATAAAAAGTACTATTGAAAATTTAGCTTTCTAACTCATTTAAAATAAAAAGCCGTTACTGTATGATTATATTGAAATATTTTTAATATTAATATTTGGAGTAGAGTACTTGTGTAAAATGTTGGCCATTTACAATAAAGTCATGTAATTTTAGAGAATAGCAGAACCACTTTGTTCACGTGATTGTTTCTCTGTGTAACCCAGTAGGCCATAACAAAGGAGGCAAGTTAGACAAGCTTCGTTTTGATGACTATTTTGATGAGGGACCATTGTCTGTATTTAGTGGTGTTTGTTACAAAGATTTTTCAAATTTTCTTGAAAAATTTTATTCTAAAAATTAGATTTTCTATACTTAACATTTTTCTATTTAGCCTCCTAAATTAATTTTCCACAAAATATTAGAAACTCGTTCCCATTTTCTTTAGATTCTCTTCTTGGATCACATTTCGTATAGATATTATAACTTAAATCATAAATCTTATATTCTATAATTATAAAATTTTAAATTTTAAATCTTAAATTTAAAATCAATAAACTCTAAATTTCAAAAATTTAAAATTTAAAATACTAACATTTAAAATTCTAAAACCTTAAACATTAAATTTAAAATCCCAAATAATATATAAATAAATGTACATGATTTATGTGATTTTATATAATATAAAATATAGATTATTAAGAAATACTTTAAATGAGGTTCTGCTGTAGCTTAAACCCATAAGCCCAATTTACATCTACCCACTAGAAAATTTCCCCCGGGGTATGTCCTACGTGGCCAAGAAAAAGGTCTCAGCCAAGAACACCGGAGTGTAATTTAAGCCCGGACAAAGGAAAGAATCTGAAGTCAGTGTGCTAGTTTTTAAAATAAAAAATAATCTTATTTTCCGTAATGTATCAAACATGAGTTAATAGTTTTCAAGGCAATTAATATCTGGATTAAGATTAATTATCTGGCTAATTGATTCAAAATGGAATTTATGAATCTTCGTAACAAAAGTCCCCTATATTTCATTTCTCTAATCCATAGTTTTCTTATACTAAAAGGTAGGCAGAGCGGAGCCACCATGAATTGGCTCACAATCTAAGAGGAAAATGCTCATCCTTTTCCACAGGGATCAGAGACGATGCCTATTATTCCTGCTACTCGTACTCCTGAGCAGCAAACAGATCATGGGCGAGTTTTTTTACCCACACTTCTGCAAACTCAAGGTAAACGGTAAAAGCAATGCATACTCCTCTTGTCTTTTCCGGGGTGTAATTTGTAGTTAGTTAATTTGATGTTACTTCCCGATTCTACTTTATGTGCAAGAAAATGGGTTCTGTTCTCTTGCCTTATCGTAGGCTAACTCTTAATCTTTTTGTCCAGGTCAATGGAGGGGGTTGATGTCCAAAGGGCATAGATTTTGAAGCAGGTGGAGAAAATTGGCTTCAGGGAGACTCAATCAGGTAAGACAGGCGTAATAAATTGACTGAGAATTCAGCACTATGAGGGTGCTTAACAAAAGGCATGGAACAGAAAAGTTTGTCTTTAGTTAATAAGGGAGGCCAATGTAACATCTCTTCAGTTCAACTGCATCTAAAAGACTAAATCAAAAAATAACTTGCATATTTAAAGTATGAAAATAGATGGTATATCAATTGAGCCTGAAGAAAGCCATAATAGGCTTATAAACAACTTGCTTGGCATATACCCCCATAACAAAATCAACATAAGCATAATTTCCACTTTAGTATGTCAGATCATTATATTAGTGGGATGCAATTGAGTCTTTATTTGATGTATTGACCATGTGAAATAAATAAATTTTGATGGCTGTTTTGATGAGTGATCAATATCTACTTTTGTTTCGGTTTCTTTCATCCACAGGTTTCTTTAGGCAGAGCAGGGGCAGGAAGAATTGGCTTACAATTTCAGAGGAACAGGCTTATCCTTTTCCACAGGGAGTAGAGATGTCGCATATGATCATACTTGCTACTGCTAGTCCTAAGAAGCAGAAACAGATCCTTGGCGAGTTTCTTTACCCCCATATCTGCAAACTCAAGGTAAAAACAATGCGTAGTTTTCTTTTGCCTTTTCTGAAGTAAGTTGAAGTTTAATTCAATCCCCAACTATCATTAACGTGACTATTAGTGCATTACATTTACATACAAATATATTGGACAACCTAACCAAGCAGTGAGGCATTGCATATGGACAATGAAATGTTCCTGCCACTCTAGGAATCTCCTAGACCAAATCATCTGGCCAAGATTTACATTAATTCCAATAACCTTTCTGGGGAAGCATTGAGTCAAAGTGCAATCTAAGGTGATACCAAGGTTGGAAGTTAGGTAATAAAGTGGAAAAGGATTCCGAAGATCAATATATGTAACAGAGACATTAGACATTTAGGAGCCTTTCAATATCACTTCTGGATTTACCTTATTTGCAAGAAAATGTGTTCTGTTCTCTTGTCTTATTGTAGGCTAACTCTTAATCTTTCTTTCCAGTTCAATGGAGAAGGTAGGGTTTCAAAGAGCATAGATTTTGAAGTAGGAGAAAAAAATTGACTTCAGAGAGACAATTAGGTGAGACATGCGTATTAAATTGACTGAGAACACAGCACTATGAGGGTGTTTAACAAAAGGCAGAGACCAGAAAACAATGTCTGTAGTTAATAGGAGAGGCCAATGTCACATATTTTCAGTTCAATTGCATCTAAAGATGTAAAATCAATTGTGCCTGAAGAAAGCCATCATAGGCCCATATACAACTTGCTTGGCATTGACACCCATAAAAAAAATCAACATGAGCGTAATTTTCACTGGACGCTTGGATAAGCTTGTCCTTGTCATGATCTTTGAGATTGCCAAACAAAACCTGCACATCTTTTACATCAGATAGCATGTCCTGCCCTCCATAACCAAGGAATAGAGGAAGATCATTTGGTATGTTGGTCATGTCATACGGAGAAGGACTGGGTCGCCCATAGTGTTGCATACTTTGTCCTTGATCACCATAATCATACATTGCTGTATTTCCTGCTTTGATCACTGCGCAAAATCCCAAGAAAAACATAAAAGACTCAGGGTCAATGAGAAAATCTATATAAATTAATGGTCTAAATCAGAAATGCATCTGTTAAAGAATTTCGACTAAATCAGTGCATAAAGCAATTTTGGGTTAGCTTAGCCGTTTAGGCATATGGCAGTCAGCTTGCCACACTAAATGATGCCAATTAATTGACTCAGTTTGAGATAGATGGATCAAGTTCTTAGTTGATGTTGACTGGGTTCATGATCAAGAAAAATATCTATCCTGGTGGAATTAATGCAGCAATTTGGACCTGAAATTGCAGGCTTATATCAGAATATTGCCTATGGCAACAGGAGCAAATAAAATTTGACAAAGTAAAACTTATTTCTCATTGATTTGAATATCAACATGCACTAGAAGAATTACAGAACCTGTGAAAAGAGCCATTACGTTTGAGCAGTTGAACTCTGGAATATGGCAAATGTCATCCAAAAGTTTGGCTGCAGTTGCCTGTTCAATAAAAGAACATATTCTTAGTGTTAACACCCCTTTGATTTTATGGTTTCCAAGAAGTTATTAGACTATCCACTTGAAACAACGAATCAAGAGAACAAGAAAGAAAATAAGAACTTTTTAGCAGTGATTTGTCTTCTGTTAAAGGTTAACCCAAATTCCCTTCTCCTACGATGAGAATCTGAAAACTATTGTCTTTAAATATATCACTCTTCTCAAATATTTCAATAAATGATGGATATATTTACAACATGATAATGAGAAACTCCTAAGGACAGCCTTAAGTCATAGCTACATAATATTTTAGTACCAAATTTCAAGGGTCTAATTTGACCAACATCCTTTACAAACGAACACGTGCACAGTCTTAATGATGGTCTGCATAATTTAAGAAGTACATCACACTAATATCCTTTACACTAGTCACTCATAATCAAACTATCAATCTTGCAAAATTGGTCAAATGACAATAATATTCAGATAAGTTTGACATCTCAACGGTTCTCTATTTCAAGCAATACTATTGAGGAATATGATCCACTTTAAAGAGGAATAGTTACAAAGAAGCTCATGCTTATATCTATCTGACTGGTGCCAAATTACAATTTTAGTGGGGGCCAAATAGTATCCATAGGGCATGACTCTTTTTTGTGACCATGCTTGCCGCATTTGAAGCAGATTCGATAAATAAGGTTTTCTTCATACTCCACACTATATATCTTTTTCTTCAATTGAAACCTTGATATTGGGCGTTTATTCAAGTCCAGCTCCACACAGATTCTAGCACACTTGGGCCTTGAAACTCCAGAAATATCAATATCAACTCCAAGAGTTGTACCCAAACAATTCCCGACCCTCCATAGAAGTCTTGCGTCATAATATTCTAAAGGTAACCCTGGGATATGGATCCAAACGGGTACAAGCTTCACGTCATCATCAAAGGGGTCAAACCCAGGTCTCCACCTTTGAACAAGTATGTAATGATCAGGCATAAGCCTTGAACCATAGTGGAGAGCTAACAAATAGTCTTTTTCTTTGGTGAACTTCACCACCAAATAATCATTCTCCAATTCATTAACAGAAATTTCCCCTTCCTTTTCCCACAATGCTTGCAGATGCCGAACCCGGAATTTGTACTCAACTTTTATCCCATACAGCTTCACAATAAGGGCGTGTCTCCAAGGCTCATATAACCTCTTTTCTTCTTCCTTAGAGACAGTGATCTCGGGGCAATGCTCAACCTCAAAACTTTCTTTAGTTTCATCATCAGACGCTACTATCTCATCCTCTTGATCAATCATCATAGTTTGCTTCTGCTCTCCATTCATGCTAATAAGGGTAGGCTCACTTCCTTTCACAGATTCATCCATTGCTGACCAGTTGTTTCATTTTCCATTTTCATCTCCCTTTTCACTTTTTTCTTGCTTCGTTCCATTTGATTCTTTTCGTCTTTTGCAGGAAATTTAGGGAGCTTCATCGTTCCCAAAGATTGAAATGGTGAATTTTTTATCAACTTAGTTCTTATGAAAGTGACAAATTCCTCTTTCATCTCTTTTAAAGCATCTTCCCACTCGGATACTCCTCTTCCGTAGAGAAATTGACCTCGCACTTTCAGTGCCAGAGGATTGCCTCCAGCATGTTCAACCGCTGTTTTGGACAATGCCAAATAATCTTCTTCAGGTTGCTCTCTTTTAAAGGCTTTTTGACAAAAGAGTTGAAGGGAATCATGAGGATTCAAGATCTCAACCTCATATTTCTCAAACAGTCCTCCCCGTGACATTAACAAGTTCACATCCCTGGTTGTTACTATTACTCAACTCCCTGGACCGAACCACTCTGGCTTTTCAGCCAAGTTTTCTAGTTGGCTTGTAGCGCTTATGTCATCAAGGACAAGTAGTATTCTTTTTCTACTCAGAAGGTTCCTGATTATCTTCTTTCCATCATACACATCCTCTATTTCTGTGCTTCTTACGCCTAGATGAGAAAGAATTTTTCTTTGTAACTCAACCAAACCATCTGATCTTTCACAAATCTAACTTTTGCAAGAAAGCAACTCACTTCAAATTTGCCTCTGCTTCTTTCATAAATAATTCGGGCAAGAGTTGTCTTTCCTATGCCAACCATGCCCCATATACCTATAAAGTAAACATCCTCTAAATCCATCTCTCTATCCATCCTTAAAAGTGAATTTATTTCTTCTAACCTTGAATCAATTCCAACTAGTCCATCGTAATACGATAGCAATTCAAGACTCACTTTTTCCCATACAGATTGAACTACGTCTTCAATGAGCTTTGCTTCGGTCTCAAGCGCAAGAAAAGAGTAAAAATTAAATTGACACTTTATGAATATAAGACACCTAAGATTTTGCTTTTTCTTTCGGTTTATTCATTAACGCTTTGCTTCATAAAAGCTTTAGAGGAGCCAAAATCTTTTGATGCATTTTAACCATCAAGATAAATATTTTAGGCTTGCAGAACTTACCAATTCTCAGAGTTCCAGCCAGATAAGTTGGCTACATCCCGTAAAGCCTGTCTCCATCTTTGCACCCTCTCTTAGTTATATCTAAACCGATTTTCATGTTCAAGGAAAGCTTTCGCAACGCTTATCCGTTGGTGTCGAACATCAGAGGGATCAATACCATAGAAGATTGGAAAAACAAATCTGCCCGACCCCTTTTGACAATCGAGAATCTTGACAAGCTCATCCAAACACCAAGTGGAAAAAGCATAGTTTGGGGAGAGAATGACAATCGTACAGAGAGAATCTTCAATTGCTCGGAGCAGTTCCGGTGCGATATCTTCTCCTTTTCCAAGTCTTTCGTCGTCTATGAAAGCTATAAGACCTTTTCGCCCCAATGCAGCATGCAGGTGGCCTGTAAAACCCTGGCGAGTGTCTATTCCCCTAAAATTCAAGAAAGCATGATACCTCCAACGTGATTTTAAGGAAGGCGATGATAGATCGGTTTTCAGGGAAATTGGCTATATAAGGGGATCAGTTTCCGTAAAAAGGGAGGGATGATTAGCAATCACACTCCAGAACATATATAGCAACGATATTATGTTTTTCTCAGAAGACAAATTCAGCTGTGAAGTACGATCAGAACTTGGTCAAGGAAAATATGAGCAGTTACAGCAAGATAGAGAGCTCACAGGTTGACTTTCGGTTGACCAGCATGCTGTAATTTTTTGACTATCAGGTTAAGAAGAAGGAGTCAACGAGGTTACCAAGGTTTGAATTTTTCTTTTAATTTTTTTTATTTTAGTGAAAAGACAGTATTATGTGTAGGGGTAAGCAACTTATACGAACTCTCGTCCACAAAAATGTGAATAAAGCTCGTTAATTAATTAATTAGAATTCAATTTGTATATATTTTTAATTAAGTTTAAATTAAAAATTAAAATTTTTATTTTTTCAAGCCAACTGACTTTTTTTAATCCAATCCATGCACATGAGAACGTCTAACAAAAGGCAGAGACCAAAAAATATGGAGTAGCCAATGTGATATCTTTTCGGTTCAACTGCATCTAAATAAAAAATTAACTTACATATTCAAAGTATGACAATAGATGTAAAATCAATTGTGACTGAAGAAAGTCATCACAGGTTCATAGACAACTTGGTTAGCATTGGCGCCGAAAATAAAATCAACATGAGCATAATTCTCAGTGAACGATGGGACAAGCTTGTCCTTGTCATGATCTTTGAGATCGTCAAGCAAAACCCGCACATCTTTCACATCAGATAGACGGTCCTGCCCTCCATAGCCAAGGAATAGAGGAAGATCGTTTGGTATGTTGGTCATGTCATAAGGAGGAGGACTGGGTTGTCCATAGTGTTGCATATTTTGTACTGGATCACCATAATCATACATTGCTATATTTCCTGTTTTAATCACTGCTCAAAATCCAAAGAAAAACATAAAAATACTCAGAGTCGATGAGACAAACTATATGAACTAATGGTCTAAGACAGAAATGCTGCTAAAGCATGAAGCAATTTTGGGTTAGCATTGCCGTTTAGGCATCTGGCAGTCAGCTAGCTTAATAGACTCACTTTGGGAAAAATGGATCAAGTTCTTAGTTGATGTTGGCTGAGGTTCATGATCAAGAAGAATATCTATCCTGGTGGAATTGATGCAGCAATTTGGACCTGAAATTGCAGGCTTACTTATATCAGAATATCGCCTATGGCGGCAGGAGCCAATAAAATTCGACAAAAATAAAAGATATTTCTCATTGATTTATATATCATCACGCTAGTAGCAATAGAACCTGTGAAAAGAGTGATTAGGTCAAAGCAGTTGAACTCTGGAATTTGGCAAACGTTATCCAAAAGTTTGGTAGCAGCTTTCCTGTTCAGTAAAGAATATATTGTTAGTGTTAACATTCATTTGAAACGACGAATGAAGAGAACAGAAAAGAAAGTAAGAACTTTTGAGTAGATGATTTGTCTTTTGCTAAAAGTCTTGCCAAATTTCCTTCTCCTACCATTAGAATCTGAAAGGTATTATCTTTAAACATATCACTCTTCTCAAATATTTTAATAAAGAGAAAACTTTCTTCCACAAAAATAAGGGGACAAAAGTCTTATAAGTTAAAGTTTAATTGTAAGATTTAAAATAAATAATTAGCAAAAATTTAATTTACAGAAATAACATAATAGTTTAATAAATGATGGATATATTCAGAACATAATAAGTGATTAAGCATATAAGGATTTGTGCTCAAATATGATACAGAAACAAAAATCAGAATTCCATGATAAAACTTACTCAGTTAGAACGAATTCGCGTATGCCTAACCAGTATATAGCCTATTACATTGAGAAAAAGAAAACAAAAATTTGTCAAATGAGTTAGCTTACAATGATGTTTTACTTTTATATATAAAAAATTTGGTATATGCCTCTTACATTAGCTAGAAAGAGATTAGCAGCAAATTTTGTAGGATGAGAAGTAATCTGATTCATGTGAGCAATTGGGCTAAGTAAAGCAGCTGATCTAAACATGTTCAACAGCTTATGCTGAGAGAAAGCAGCTAAAGCTATTAAAGTTCCCTGAAATTTGAGTTTATTGTCAATATTATATACACTAAACATCAAGCAAGATCTTAAAAAGCGCGCAGAAAGAGACTATAGAAACCCACCATGGAGTGGCCTACATAGTGCAATTTTTGCCCAGTCTGGTCGTACACATACTGGACTGAGGCTGGAAGATCATAAGCAGCTAATTCATCCCATGACCATTCCCAATAGGCCTACAGAATTAGGATAAAGTCAAAGCATCAGTGAAATAAGCTTTCGCTGGGTTACAGTGAGCTAGTTTTGTGTAAAAATTTTAAAACATGAAGAACCTTGTCATTAGGACTCAGTGAAGTATGTCCGCGACTATATTTTGTCCCACGAATATTGGCAAGCCACACATCATAGCCATTGTCTGCTAAGATAAATGCTAATGACTCATCGGGGGAATTGATCAGCCAGGTTATAGCATCCTGAAACCACAAATGTGAACTTATCTTAATTGAATAATTTATGACACTGCTTTTACATGTAGAAAGTTTATTCTAAGACATTTATATAAAATAAAAAATTATTCATGGATCTTCACCAAATAATTTTAAATATTTAAAACAATTAGTTTTTTAACACAATATCAAATCTTTGTAATTAGGTAGTCAAGAGTTAATCCACACGCTTTCATAATAAAAATTGTTCACGCTTAAAGCCTAAATAAAGATTTTGTGTAAAGAGACATATTAAAAATATAAATAAAAGGTCATGATAAGATCTCAACCTAATAGTTTACACTATTAGAATAACCAGTTCCTGATAGAGACAAATGGACTATGCAAGTCCTTCAAGTTTGAGCTTCAAGACAACTTACAATGAAGAGACCATGTTGCAACAGTACAGGTGGCTTGTCTGATGTCCTACCAGATCGGCCGGACGGCATCCTCTGCAGGCTTAGGATGTAACCGTCCTGAGTTGTAACCTGAATACCATCAAAATATGGTGTCACATATTGGCGCAAAGCTAGTGTCATAAAGCAATGAAATGCAGAATGCAATACAAGCTAATTTGTGTACCTTATGCTCTTCACATTTGTAACCTTGTGGCTCCACCATTGATTGGCATATACCATCATCAGCAACTGCAGATAATGCAGGTAATCCATCTCCACCATTAATGGAGTGAAGGGGTTTTCTTCCTAGTGCTGCTGAAATGCAGAGAAAAGGAATTGAAAGCAGAGTGAGTACAGAGTTGGCCATTTAGTAAAATATGGTCATGTCATACTGTCTGAAACTGGAAACTCTTGCATTTTATAGTGTAAGTATTTGACAGACATTTAAGGATCAGGTTTTATGGTGAAGATTCAAACGTTTTTTCAATAAAAATACATAAACTGAAAGTTGAAATAAAGGCATTGGACCTGACGTGGCAGCCAGGTTCTATATGTGTTGGAATATTAATTTGTATGGATATGACTATGAAGTATGAACGCATGCAAATTACTTAAGCTGCGTTCAAGACACGGGACGAGTTACAGAAGCAAAGACCTGTCTAAATCAATGGACTTCTGGAGTTAGGTTGAAGCACACTGAAACAAGCATCCTTGCTCCAAATTGTCCATGTCAACAGTTGTCAAATATGAAATTTTGAGAGTGCTTTTTTACAACATTGCTAACACAAAGCTATATGACAGTTTCTTTTACAGTTATGCTGTTCTCATTTTTATTTGTACAAAAATTTTATAAAATTTAGACAATTAAATTTATTCAACAAATTCAATGACTGCCATACCAAATACAAGTATTTATTCAATTGACCTAACGATAATATGATTGACTTAAAAGATAAATTCAGTCGTGATGCATGAGTTGAACTTGGTCAAGGAAAATATGAGCAGAGTCATAGCAAGATAAAGAGAAGTAAATACTTGCCCAAATCAATGAGCTTCTAGAGTTAGGTTGAAGAACACTAAAACAAGCATTTTTGCTTCAAATTGCCCATGTCAGCAGTTGTCAAATGTAAAATTTTGAGAGTGCATTTTCACAATATTACATGCACAAAGTTATATGAGATTTTCCTTTATAGTTATGCTGTTCTCACTTTTATTTGCACAAAATTTTTATAAAATTTAGACAATTAAATTTATTCAACTATTTCAATGACTACCATACCAAATACAAGTATTTATTCAACTGATCCAACGATAATATGGTTGACTCAAAACACAAATTTAGCCATGACACACGAGTTGAACTTGGTGAAGGAATATATGAGCAGAGTCATGGTACAAGTATTTATTCAACTGACCCAACGATAACATGATTGACTCAGAAGACAAATTCAATCGTGATGCACGAGTTGAACTTGGTCAAGGAAAATATGAGCAAAGTCACACAAGTTGAACTTGGTTAAGGAAAATATGAGCAAAGTCATAGGACAAGTATTTATTCAACTGACATAATAATAACATGATTGACTAAGAAGACAAATTCAATTGTGATGCACGAGTTGATCTTGGTCAAGAAAATTTGAGCAAAGTCATATCAAAATAGAGAGAAGCCAATATCAATGGGCTTCCAGAGCTAAGTTGAAACACAATGAAACAAGCATCTTTGCTCTACATTGTCCATGTCAACAATTATCAAATATAAAATTTTGAGAGTGCGTTTTCACAATATTACTAATACAAAGTGATATGAGATTTTCTTTTATACTTATGCTGTTTTCACTTTTATTTGCACAAAATTTTTATAAAATTTAAATAATTAAATTTATTCAAGTAATTCAATGACTATCATACCAAATATAAGTATTTATTCAACAAATCCAATGATAATATGGTTGCCTCGGAAGACAAATTCAGCTGTGATGCACAAATTGAACTTGGTCAAGGAAAATATGAGTAGAGTCATAGCAAGATACAGAGAAGCAAATACATGTCCAAATCAATGGGCTTATTGAAACAAGCATATTTGCTCTAAATTTCAATGTCAACAATTGTCAAATATAACATTTTGAGAGTGCGTTTTCACAATATTACTAACACTAAGTTATATGAGATTTTCTTTTACAGTTACATTGTTTTCACTTTTATTTGTACAAAATTTTTATAAAATTTAGACAATTAAATGTATTCAACTAATTCAATGAATGCTATACCAAATACAAGTATTTATTCAACTGATCTGACATAATATCATTGACTCAAAAGACAAATTTAGCCATAATGCATGAGTTGAAATTGGTGAAGGAAAATATAAGTAGAGTCATAACAAGATAGAGAGAAGCAAATACGTATCCAAATCAATAGGCTTCTAGAGTTAGGTCGAAGCACACTAAAACAAGCATCTTTGTTCTAAATTGTCCATGTCAACAATCCTCAAATATAAAATTTTGAGAGTCCATTTTCACAATATTACTAACACAAAGTTATATGAGATTTTTTTTATAGTTATGCCATTCTCACTTTTATAAGCACAAAATTTTTATAAAATTTAGAAAATTAAATGTATTCAACTAATTCAATGACTAACATACCAAATACAAGTATTTATTCAGCTAATCCAATGATAATATGGTTGATTTAGAAGGCAAATTTAGTCATGATGCATGAGTTGAACTTGATTAAGGAAACTATGGGCAGCGTTATAACAAAAAAGAAAAAAGCAAATAACTGTCAAATCAATGGGCTTCTGAGTAAGGTCGAAGCACATTGAAATAAGCATCTCTGCTTTAAATTGTCCTTGTCAATAATTTTTAAATATAAAATTTTGAGAGCGAGTTTGTACAATATTATTAACACAAAGTTATATGAGATTTTCTTTGACAGTTATAGTGTGCTCACTTTTATTTGCACAAAACTTTTGTAAATTTTAGACAATGAAATTTATTCAACTAATACAATGACTGTCATACCAAATACAAGTATTTATTTAATTGATCCAACGCTAATATGGTTGACTTGAAAGACAAATTCAGCCATGATGCATGAGTTGAACTTGGTCAAGGAAAATATGAGCAGAGTGAGAGCAAGATAAAGAGAAGCAAATACCTATATAAATGAATGGCCTACTGGCTTAGGTTAAAGCACAATGAAACAAGCATCTTTTCTCTAAATTGCTATGTCAACAAATGTCAAATATAAACTTTTGAGAGTACATTTTAATAGAATTACTAACACAAAGTTACATGAGATTTTCTTTTACAATTATGCTATTCTCACTTTTGTTTGCACAAAAATTTTATAAAATTTAGACAATTAATTTTATTCAACTAATTCAATGGCTACCATACCAAATACAAGTATTTATTTAATTGATCTAACGATAAAATGATTGACTCAGAAAACAAATTCAATCGTGATGCATGAGTTGAACTTGTTCAAGGAAAATATGAGTAGAGTCATAGTGCAAGTATTTATTCAACTGACCCAACAATAACATGACTGACTCAGAAGACAATTTCAGCCGTGATGCACAAGTTGAACTTGGTCAAGGAAAATATGAGCAAAGTCATAGCAAGATAGAGAGAAGCAAATACCTATACAAATCAATGGGCTTCTAGAGTTAGGTTGAGGCACACTAAAAGAATCATCTTTGCTCTAAATTGTCCATGTCAACAATTGTCAAATATAAAATTTTGAGACTGCATTGTCACAATATTACTCACACAAAGTTATATGAGATTTTCTTTTACAATTACGCTATTCTCACTTTTATTTGCATAAAATTTTTACAAAATTTAGATAATTAAATTTATTCAACTAATTCAATGGCTGCCATCCCAAATACAAATATCTGTTCAATTGATCCAATGATAGTATGGTTGACTCAGCAGACAAATTCAACTGTGATGCATGAGTTAAACTTGGTCAAGGAAAATATGAGCAAAGTCATAGCAAGATTGAGAGAAGCAAAAACCTATCCAAAGCAATGGGCTTTTAGAGTTAGGCCGGAGCACATTGAAAGAAGCATCTTTTCTCTAGATTGTCCATGTCAATAGTTGTCAAATATAAAATTTTGAGAGTGCATTTTCACAATATTACTAACACAAAGTTACATGAGATTTTCTTTTACAATTACATTGTTCTCACTTTTATTTGCACAAAATTTTTATAAAATTTAGACAATTAAATTTATTCAACTAATTCAATGACTGCCATCCCAAATACAAGTATTATTCAATTAATCCAACGATAATATGGTTGACTCAGAAGACAAATTCAGCTGTGATGCACGAGTTGACTTGGTCAAGAAAAATATGAACAGAGTCATAGGAAGATAGAGAGCTCATAGGTTGACTTTTAGTTAACCAACATGTGTTAATATTTTCACTATCAGGGCTAAAAGAAGAGCATGCATATAAAGTTATGTATACACATTTTGTATATTTTCTCATATTTTTTATGTCTTCATTTCTTTGTACTTTTTATCTATCTTTACACATGCATGAGTTGAACTTGGTTAAGGAAAATAAGGGCAAAGTCATAACAAGATAAAGAGAAGCAAATAACTGTCAAATCAATGGGCTTCTGGAGCAAGGTCAAAGTACACTGAAACAAGCATCTTTGCTTTAAATTGTCCTTGTTAATAGTTTTTAAATATAAAATTTTGAGAATGGCTTTGCACAATATTATTAACACAAAGTTGTATGAGATTTTCTTTGACAATTACAGTGTTCTCACTTTTATTTGCACAAAATTTTTATAAAGTTTAGACAATGAAATTTATTCAACTAATACAATGACTGTCATACCAAATACAAGCATTTATTTAATTGATCCAACACTAATATGTTTGAATTGAAAGACAAATTCAGCCATGATGCACAATTTGAACTTGGTCAAGGAAAATATGGGCAGAGTGACAGCAAGATAGAGAGAAACAAATACCTGTCTAAATGAATGGCCTTCTGGCATTAGGTCAAAGCACATTGAAACATGCATCTTTGCACTAAATTGTCCATGTCAATAGATGTCAAATATAAACTTTTAAGAGTGCATTTTAATAAAATTACTAACACAAAGTTATATGAGATTTTCTTTTACAATTATGCTATTCTCACTTTTGTTTGCACAAAAATTTTATAAAATTAGATAATTAAATTTTTTCAACTAATTCAATTATTGCCATACCAAATACAAGTATTTGTTCAATTGACCCAGCAATAACATGATTGACTCAGAAAACAAATTCAACTTTGATGCACAAGTTGAACTTGTTCAAGGAAAATATGAGCAGAGTCATAGTGCAATTATTTATTCAATTAACCCAACGATAACATGACTGACTCAGAAGACAAATTTAGCCATAATGCACAAGTTGAACTTGGTCAAGGAAAATATGAGCAGAGTCATAGCAAGATAGAGAGAAGCAAATACCTGTCCAAATTAATGGGCTTCTAGAGTTAGGTCGAGGCGCACTAAAAGAACCATCTTTGCTCTAAATTGTCCATGTCAACAATTGTCAAATATAAAATTTTGAGAGTGCATTTTCACAATATTACTAACACAAAGTTATATGAGATTTTCTTTTACAGTTACGCTATTTTCACTTTTATTTGCACAAAATTTTTATAAAATTTAGACAATTAAATTTATTCAACTAATTCAATAACTTTCATTCCAAATACAAGTATTTATTTAACTAATCCAATAATAATATGGTTGACTTAATAGACAAATTCAGCTGTGATGCACGAGTTAAACTTGGTCAAGAAAAATATGAGTAGAGTCATAGCAAGATTGAGAGAAGCAAATACCTGTCCAAAGCACTGGACTTCTAGAGTTAGGCTGAAGCACATTGAAAGAAGCATCTTTGCTCTAAATTGTCCATGTCAACAGTTGTCAAATATAAAATTTTGAGAGTGCATTTTCACAATATTACTAACACAAAGTCCCAATGTGATATGTTTTCAACTCAACTACATTTGAATCAAAAATTAATTTACATTTTTAAAGTATGAAAATAGATCTAAAATCAATTATGACTGAAGAAAGCCATCATAGGCTCATAAACAACTTGGTTAGCATTGACGCCCATAACAAAATCAACATGAGCATAGTTTTCAGTGAATGCTGGGACAAGCTTGTCCTTGTCATGATCTTTGAGATCGTCAAGCAAAACCTGCACATCTTTCACATCAGATAGCATGTCCTGCCCTCCATAGCCAAGGAATAGAGGAAGATCATTTGGTATGGCGGTCATGTCATAAGAAGGAGGACTGGGTTGTCCATAGTGTTGCAAATTTTGTCCTTGATCACCGTAATCATACATTGCTATATTTCCTGTTCTGATCACTGCTCAAAATCCCAAAAAAACATAAAAGACTCAGTCAATGAGACAATCTATATGAATTAATGGTCTAAATCAG
The DNA here is from genome assembly GCA_037013595.1 of Dicorynia guianensis. Taxonomy (NCBI): domain Eukaryota; kingdom Viridiplantae; phylum Streptophyta; class Magnoliopsida; order Fabales; family Fabaceae; genus Dicorynia; species Dicorynia guianensis. Next base: position 33,691,225 of record JASUAB010000005.1, read on the forward strand.
AAATGCACTTGTTAAAGGATTCTGGCAACCAGCTAGCTTAATAGACTCACTTTGAGAAAAATGGATCAAGTTCTTAGTTGATGTTGGCTGAGGTTCATGATCAAGAAAAATATCTATCCTGGTGGAATTAATGCAGCCATTTGGACCTGAAATTACAGGCTTACTTTCAGAATATCGCCTATGGCTGCAGAAGCCAATAAAATTCGACGAAAATAAAAGATGTTTCTCATTGATTTGAATATCATCATGCTAGTAGCATTACAGAACCTGTGAAAAGAGTCATCAAGTATGAACAGTTAAGCTCTGGGACAAGGCAACTGTTATCCAAAAGTTTGGCTGCAGCATCCCTGTTCAGTAAAAGAACATATTCTTAGTGTTAACATTCCTTTTATTTTATGGTTTCCAAAAGTTCATAGACTGCCATTTGAAACAACGAATCAAGAGAACAGGAAAGAATGTAAGAACTCGAGTAATGATTTGTCTTCTGCTAAAGGTCTTACCAAATTTCCTTCCTACGATCAGATTCTGAAAACGACTATCTTTTCCCATATTACTCTTCCCAAATATTTCAATAACGAGACAACTTTCTCCCTCAAAAATACTAGGATGAAAGTCTTACAAATTGAAATTTAATCTTGAGATTTATTATGTCTCACAATTCAATTTGTGAGCTTAATAAATTTAATAGTTAAAATTATTTTAAATAAGTATTTAATAAAATTCAATTTATAGGAAGACATAATAGTTCAATAATGATGGATATGTTCACAACATATAAGTGATTACATAGTTAAAGGTTTTGTACTCAAACATAACACATAAACAAAAATAAGAAATCCACAATAAAGCTTACTCATTTGGAATGAATTCGCGGAGGCCTAACCAGTATATAGCCTTTTACATTGAGAAAAAGAAAACAAAAATTGTCAAATGGATTGCTTCTAATGATGTTTTAGTTTCATATATTAAAAAATTTGGTATATGCCTCTTACATTAGCTAGAAAGAGATTAGCAGCAAATTTTGTAGGCAGAGAGGTAATCTGATTCATATGAGCAATTGGGCTTAGTAAAGCAGCTGACCTAAACACGTTCAACAGCTTATGCTGAGAGAAAGCAGCTAAAGCAATTAAAGTTCCCTGAAATTTGAAGTTATTATCAAATATCAAGCAAGGTCTTAAAAAACATACAGAAAGAGAATATAGAAACCCACCATGGAGTGGCCTACATAGTGCAATTTTTGCCCAGTCTGGTTGTACACATACTGGACTGAGGCTGGAAGATCATAAGCAGCTAATTCATCCCATGACCACTCCCAATAGGCCTACAGAATTAGGATAAAGTGAAAGCATCAGTCAAACAAGCCACAGATGAGTTACAGAAAGCTGGTTTTGTGTAAAAAATTTAGAACATAAAGAACCATGTCGGTAGGACTCAAGGAGGTATGTTTGAGACTATATTTTGTCCCACGAGTATTGGCAACCCACACATCATAGCCATTGTCTGCTAAGATAAATGCTAATGACTGATCTGGGGAATTGAACAGCCAGGCTACAGCATCCTGAAACCATAAATGTGAACTTATCTTGATTAAATAATTTATGACACTGCTTTTACATATAAAAATTTATTCTAAAACTGTTAGAGATATAAAATAAAAAATATTTATAGAGCTCTACCTAACAATTTAAGCTTTTGAGATAATCTGTTATTTAATTTGATATCAGAGTTTCTGTTTACAATTGGTCAAGAGTTAATTCTTACCACCTTCATAATATAAATTGTTCACACTTTAGCCAAAAAAGGATTTTTTCTAAAGAGAGGTGTCAAAGATATAAATAAAAAATTATTTGTGAACCTTATCCTAACAATTTAAGTTATTGGGATAACTGATTCCTAGTAGAGACAAATGAATTCTGCACGTCCTCCAAGTTTGTGCTCCAAAACAACTTACAATGAAGAGACATTGTTGTAACAGTACAGGTGGCTTGTCAGATGTCCTACCAGATCGCTCGGCCGGCATCCTCGGCATGCTTAGGATGTATCCATCCTGAGTTGTAACCTGAATGCCATAAAAAGTTGATGTCACATACTGGCACAAAGCTAGTGTCATAAAGCACTGAAATGCAGAATGCAATATATGGCACTACTTTGTGTACCTTATGCTCTTCACATTTGTAACCTTGTGGCTCCACCATTGATTTGCATATGCCATCATCAGCAACCGCAGAGAATACAGGTAACCCATCTCCACCATTAATGGAGTGAAGCCGTTTTCCTCCTAGTGCTCTGAAATGCAGAGAAAAAGAATTGAAAGCAGAGTGACTACAAAGTTGGCCATTCAGTACATTATGGTCATGTCCTACCGTCTGAAACTGGAAACTCTTGCATTTTATAGTGTAAGTAGTAGACAAACAATTAAGGATCAGGTTTTATGGTGAAGGTTCAAACGTATTTTCAATAAAAATACATAAACTGAGCGTTGAAATAAAGGCATTGGATTGAGCAACTTCCTATTCTATCCAATCACAAAGACTTGTCCATATATGTTGGCGTTGAAATAAAGGCATAGTATGACACGACGTGGCTGCCAGGTTCCATATGTGTTGGAATATTAATTTGTATGGATATGCACATAGTTCTCACCATGAACGCATGCAAATTACTTAAGCTGCATTCAAGACAAGGGACAAGTTACAGAAGCAAACACTTGTCCGAATCAATGGGCTTATGGAGTCAGGTCATGGCAAACTGAAACAAGCATCTGTCCTCTAAATTGTCCATATCAATAGTTGTCAAATACAAGATTATGAGAGTGCGTTTTCACAATATTACTAATAAAGTTATATAAGATTTTGTTTCACAGATATTCTATTCTTACACTTTTATTTATGCAAAATTTTTACAAAATTAATAATATTAAGTTTATTCAATTGATCCAATGACTCCCACACTAGATAAGAGTATTTATTCAACTGATCCAAAATCAGAAGACAAATTCAGCTGTGAAGTAAGAGTAGAACTTGGTCAAGGAAATACGATTAGATCTTGATCAAGGAAAACATGAGCAGAGTCATGGCAAGATAGAGAGCTCATAGGTTGACTTTCGGTTGACCAGCATGCGGTTATATTTTGATTATCCGGCCTAAAAGAATAGTACTGTTACACACACAAAGTTATCCGAACACATTTTGTATACTCTTTTATATTTTCTTATATTCATATATTTTGTATTTTTTATTTATATTTACACGTGTATATATAATGTACAGTACTTGCATGCATATAACATTTTCTTAAAAGAAAAACTTAGCAAGGTTTATCATGGTTTGAATTCTTTTTTTTATTTTCATATTTTTTATCTCAATAAGATCATAGCACTATGAGTTAAACCCACCCGAATTAGATCCGGATCAATACGAATTTGACCCGTGACCCACCCGGCTCTATTTTGATTAATAATAGATTATGTTATTTTTGTCAAATTTAATCCTAACTCATACCGACAAAAATGTGTATAAAACTTGCAAACTCAATCGATTCAAACCCAAATCATACATAATTTTGGTTGGATTCAGGTTAAAAATTCCAAATTTAATTTTTTTCCAACTCAATTGACTTTTTTTTCCTAACTCAATCGGTGCACAAGCCTAACTATGAGAATGTTAAACAAAAGGAGAGACCAGAAAGTGTTTTAGTCAATAGAAAAAGCCAATGAAATATCTTTTCAGTTCAACTGCATCTAAATCAAAAATTAACTTACATATTTAAGGTATGAAAATAGATGAAAAATCAGTTGTGACTGAAGAAAGCCATCATAGGCTCATAAACAACTTGGTTAGCATTGACGCCCATAACAAAATCAACATGAGCATAGTTTTCAGTGAACGCTGGGACAAGCTTGTATTTGTCATGATCTTTGAGATCGTCAAGCAAAATCTGCACATCTTTCACATCAGATAGCATGTCCTGCCCTCCATAGCCAAGGAATAGAGGAAGATCATTTGGTATGTTGGTCATGTCATAAGGAGGAGGACTGGGTTGTCCATAGTGTTGCATATTTTGTACTAGATCACCGTAATCATACATTGCTATATTTCCTGTTTTAATCACTGCTCAAAATCCAAAGAAAAACATAAAAACACTCACAAACTATATGAACTAATGGTCTAAGTCAGAAATGCTGTCAAAGCATGAAGCAATTTCGGGTTAGCATAGCCGTTTAGGCATCTGGCACTCAGCTAGCTTAATAGACTCACTTTGGGAAAAATGGATCAAGTTCTTAGTTGATGTTGGCTGAGGTTCATGATCAAGAAAAATATCTATCCTTGAAGAATTAACGCAGCAGTTTGGACCTGAAATTGCAGGCTTTCTTGTATCAGAATATCGCCATGGCTACAGAAGCCAATAAAATTAGACGAAAATAAAAGATATTCCTCATTGATTTGAAATTTATCATGCTAGTAGCACTACAGAACCTGTGAAAAGAGTTATTAGGTCTGAACAGTTGAACTCTGGAATATGGCAAATGTTATCCAAAAGTTTGGCTGCAGCTTCCCTGTTCAGTGAAAGAATATATTCTTAGTGTTAACATTCCTTGTGTTTTTTGTGTTCCAATTAGTTGACAGACTGTTCATTTGAAACAACGAATTAAGAGAACAGGAAAGAAAGTGAGAACTTTTGAGTAATGATTTGTCTTCTGCTAAAGGTCTTACCAAATTTACTTTCCCTACCATGAGAATCTGAAAACTATTATCTTTATACATATCACTCTTTTCAAATATTTATCTAAAGATAAAAATTTCACCCCCAAAAATAAATAGACAAAAGTCTTACAAGTTGAAGTTCAACTATAAGATTTATTATGTCATATTGTTCAATTTATAAAATTTAATAAATTCAATGACTAAATTCTGTTAAATGATAAAAATTTCATTTATAAGACTAACATAATAATTCAATAAATTGTGGAAATGTTCACAATATAATAAATGATTACACAGTTAAAGGTTTCGTACTCCAATATAATACAAAAACAAAAAAATCAGAATTTCGTGATAGAACTTACTCATTTGGAACGAATTCGCGTATGCCTAACCAGTATATAGCCTATTACATTGAGAAAAAGAAAAAAGAAATTTGTCAAATGAATTGCTTACAATGATGTTTTACTTCGGTCGATAAAAAAGTTTGGTATATGCCTCTCACATTAGCTAGAAAGAGATTAGCAGCAAATTTTGTAGGCTGAGAAGTAATCTGATTCATGTGAGCAATTGGGCTAAGTAAAGCAGCTGATCTAAACATGTTCAACAGCTTATGCTGAGAGAAAGCAGCTAAAGCAATTAAAGTTCCCTGAAATTTGAAGTTATTGTCAATATTATATACACTAAACATCAAGCGATCTTAAATAGCGTCAGAAAGAGAATATAGAAACCCACCATGGAGTGGCCTACATAGTGCAATTTATGCCCAGTCTGGTTGTACACGTACTGGACTGAAGCTGGAAGATCATAAGCAGCTAATTCATCCCATGTCCACTCCCAATAGGCCTAAAAAATTAGGATAAAGCCAAAGCATCAGTCAAATAAGCTTCAGCTGGGTTACAGAAAGTTAGTTTTGTGTAAAAAATTTAAAAGATGAAGAACCATGTCATTAGGACTCAATGAGGTATGTCCGCGACTATATTTTGTCCCACGAGTATTGGCAAGCCACACATCATAGCCATTGTCTGCTAAGATAAATGCTAATGACTCATTTGGGGAATTGAACAGCCAGGTTATAGCATCCTGAAATGACAAATGTGAACTTACCTTAATTGAATAAATTATGACACTGCTTTTACATTACAAAAAATTTATTTTAAGACATTTAGAGTTATAAAATAAAAAACCATTGATGAACCTCCATAAAACAACTTAAACTTTTGGAATAATTAATTTTTTAACATGATATCAAATTTCTATAATAAGTGTTGATCTTCATGGCTTTCATAATAAAAATTATTCATACTTAAGTCTAAAAGAGACTTTTATGTAAAAAATATATTTAAAATATAAATAAAATGTTATTATTAGACCTCAACCTAACTGTTAAGTTATTGAAATAAGTAGCTCCTAATAAAGACAAATGAATTATGCAAGTCCTTCAAGTTTGTGCCTCAAGACAACTTACAATGAAGAGACCGTGTTGTAACAGTACAGGTGGCTTGTCTGATATCCTGCCAGATCGCCCGGCCGGCATCCTCTGCAGGCTTAGGATGTAACCGTCCTGAGTTGTAACCTGAATACCATCAAAAGATGGTGTCACATATTTGCACAAAAAGCTAGTGTCATAAAACAATGAAACGCAGAATGCAATATAAGATAATTTGTGTACCTTATGCTCTTCACATTTGTAACCTTCTGGCTCCACCATTGATTGGCATATACCATCATCAGCAACTGCAGATAACACAGGTAACCCATCTCCACCATTAATGGAGTGAGGTGGTTTTCTTCCTACTGCTGCTGAAATGCAGAGAAAAAAAATTGAAAGCAGAGTGACTACAAAGTTGGCCATTTAGTACAATATGGTCATGTCCTATTGTCTGAAACTGAAAACTCTTGCATTTTATAGTGTAAGTTGTAGTCAGACAGATAAGGATCAGGTTTTATGGTAAAGGTTCAAACGTATTTTCAATAAATATTACATAAACTGAACGTTGAAATGAAGGCATTGGAGTTGGCAGGTTCCTAATCTATCCAATCACTAATCAGGTATGTGTCATAGTATGACATGACGGGCAATCAGGTTCCATATATGTTGGAGCATTAATTTGTATGGATATGCATAGAGTTCTCACCATGAACGCACGCAAATTACTTAAGCTGCGTTCAAAACAATGGACGAGTCACAGAAACAAACACTTTCAAAGCACGCTGAAACAAGCATCTTTGCTCTAAATTGTCCATATCAATAATTGTCAAATATGAAATTATGAAAGTGCATTTTCAGAATATTACTAAGAAAAGTTAATATGAGATTTTGTTTTCTTGTTACTCTTTTCTCACATTTTTAATTGGACAAAATCTTTAGAAAATTTAGATTACTAAATTTATTAAGTTCTAAAGATTAAACTGTAATTTTCAATTTATCCAACCACTTCCACATTAGATACAAGATTTAGTTCTCTATGTTCACATCTTTTTTTCACGCAATCTTCATTCAAATTATTGAATTCATTGGATATCTCCTATTGGACTGCATTTCCACAAAACAGCTTTTCTCTTTCTTTTATCCCAGGATTGATTTATAGAGAAGCACATAATTAGGTAGTTCAATATAAGATGCAAGATCTGGAAAATGGATGTTAGATAATGCTGACAATATAACAAGTTTAGTGGCTATGGTTTTGACCGTAGAAGGAAAACAAGCTTAAGATGACATCGCTTTCGTAACACAATTGGCTACGTTGTGTATGAGAGAAAAAGATGTATTGATTAATTACATGTTACTATGGATAAGATGAAAATGACAAGGAAAATAAATTTCTTTGGGAAGGCTAAACCAAATTGTTCAAAACACTGATAATTATTTTGTTCACATATAGACAACGACTTTTTTTTTTTCTTTTTTATAGAGGAGTAACAAATTATTTAATACACACAAAGTATTGAATGAATACATAATTCTAAAGAAAAATGCCTTAAAATAATAATTAAGTAAAACTGCACTATAAAATACTACAAAAAATTTTGGAACTACTAAAAGATAAATTTTTACGTAAAATCACATATCTATTGATAAAAGTTTTTGACCAGAAGTTTATCTAAAAAACTATTTTACTGAAGAATTTAATCTTTCAGTAATAACGAAATTTCTTATATCGACGAAAAATACCAACAAATAATAAGTTTTCTTTTTCCTCAATATAGAAATTGAGAATGAATGAGAAATATATCATTATAAAACACACATTCACATTCATATCCATAGGAATATAGAAAGATATATATGTTACAAAATCTCAGAAAATTTTAAAATTCAAACAAGATCCTAACAAGTAAAAATTTGTATATCAACCCGAGGGTTGGTATAGCGAACGTTGATAATGTCTTAGATCATTTTAAGCTAAGTTATATGTTCAGGGATTTGGCATCGGAGTCACTCATTGAGGCTAAAGATCAAATCAATAATCGCTCTTCTCCTTAAACGGGGATTAGTCTTATCCAAAGAATAAGGATATCTTGTAATACAAATCAAAACAAAAAAAAGAATTAAATATAACTAGCAAGCATAAAATTAATTTAAAAGTATATCACTAGAAAATATGTTTATATTATAATGGGAAATGCTAAGTTTATATAATTTTTTTTATAAAAAGTTTACATTTAATAGTGTGTACTATTGAATTTATATAAAATTTAATAAATCTAATAATTTAAAATTTAAATTATTCCATTGAATTGAAATATCATTTGCTAAGTCAGCATCAAAGTAATGTGGGGACGAATAGCATCCATATATTATATATATAAAAATAATAATTTAAACCTCCTCTAAACATTTGTTGTTACTATAAATTTTGTCATGTGTTGCTATTACAAAAAGATTAGACTTTTGAAAAATTTAAATAAATGAAAAATTATAAATACATAAAATATAATTCTATAAACGTGAAATAAAATATAAAAGTCATAAATAATTTTAATTGCAATTCTTAAAATTACTTCAAATAATAAAAATAATAAAATAAATGTAAGCAAAATTAAAAATGATAAATGCCTCTAATTTTAATTCTTAAAATTTACTAAAAGTTCCAATAAGGGAATGAGAAAATTTAAGAAATTGATATTAAGAAATATTCCCACAAACCCTATTATTTTGAATTCACTTAAATCAAATAATTTTACAATAAACTTAGATAAAATCAGAAAACAATAATATTTTGCAAATTTTAAAGATTTTCTTTAAAAATGAAATACTTTTATAATCAATAAATATATTGCAAAATTTAAGGTTTATCATCTTTGAATTTTGATTTAAAAGTTTGACTTTTACAAAATTTATGATATATAAAAACAATAACTTGCGCATTCACTGAGTAGTTAATGCGGTATTAAATTCATTTCATGTGTTATTAACACCAAAAACTATATTTTAAAAAATTAATTTTAAAGAAATGAAAAAAATTTAAATACATAAAATAAAATTATAGAAAAGTGAACTAAATTAATAGTTATAAATATATAATTACAATTCCTAAAATCTATTTAAAATAATAAAATACAATAACATAAATGTGAGCAAAATTAAAAGTCTAAATATATTTAACTACGATTTCTAAAATTATTTAATATATAACAAAGGAATGAAAAAGTTAAGGGATAGAAATCAAAAGATATTCTTACAAAGTCTATTATTTTAAATTTAACTAAAGTAAACAATTTCACAATAAACTTAAATAAATTGAGAATACATATTACTTTACCAAATTTCATTTTTTTGATTTAAAAGTTAAATAAATAAACAATCAAAAAATATACTGCAAAATTTAAAGGTTATCATTCATTTAAATTTTATTTTGAAATTTGACTTTTACAAAAATCTATTATATATATAATAACATGAACCTCTTCTATGCATTTAATGATGCATTAAATTTTTCCATGTGTGACCACCATAAAAAAATCAGATTTATAAACAAAATCTGAATTAATGGAAAACAAACTTTAAATACGTAATTTACAATTACAAAAATGTGAAACAAAACTAAAACTCATAAATATCTATAAATACAATTTCTAAAATCTTCTTAAAATAATCAAAATAATGAAAAAATGTGGGCAATAAAAGTCATAAGTACTTCTTATTACAATTCATAAAATTAACTTAAATAATAAGTGAATAAAAAAATTTAAGAAATTAAAATTAAAAGATATTCTCCGAAAGTATGCTATTATAAATTCACTTAAAATACAATTATTTTGAATGTTTTGTTTGATTCAACAACATTTTTTGAGTTTTGATATTTAACTTTTCATAGTCTTTATATTTTTTTTTGAAATTTCAATAATTTATAAACTTTTAAATAGTTGTGTTATTTATTTTATTTTAATTTTATACGAATATTATTATCATTCGTGTAATACACGGAATAAAGAGTAAGAAGTAAGCTACATGTTCCAAAATTTGTATTAAAAAATTATATCTTAAATGACGTAGCAAACTAATCAATATTATCATATCGACAATCAAATTACAAAAAATCTCATCCATAGATGGAAAGAGAATAAATTATAATTAATGGTGGGTCGATCTATTATAAATTTTTATTATTTATATTGTCAATAACTATACATTTTAAGTTGACGATATGACAATATTATTTAGATTATTATGTCATTCAAAAGCCCTTTTTTTCTTTTATACATCTCGCAAAAAGTATTTAAATTCAAATAATTCTGTAAAACTATCTAGGGTTTGGATTCTATAAAATAAGGAGTATATTTTACAAAATAAATGATCATGAATAAAAGAAAATTAGTGGTAAAAGTTATTATAAAATATAAATAAATAAATGATAATTTATAAATTTAAGTTTATTTATACCATTAGTTTTTTATTAATAATTATCTATTTATATTTTAATTTATAAAATATATCCCTTAGATAAAAAATAGGCTAAAATATATGAAACTTTTTATACTTTTGCATTGCTTTAAAAAATTTCTTACACTTTCCATTACAATAATAAACACATCATACTCTAAAATTATAACAATTTACTCATTCTATAAAAGAATCATCTAAATCTTAATGGACTACATGATTCTTCGTTAAAAATTGGAAGCCCCTTCCTATTAGACAAAACAAGATATATTGGTCTTCAAAAATAATTTCTCTAAAAGTTGTAAGTGTCTAAATTGTGTAGTTGTAGATAAAATTTCATTTTCAAAAATTTTCACTTGATTATGATTTTGGCAAGTGATTGCTTAAAATTTTATTTCATCAACAAAAATAGTTGGAAGGGATTATAATCTTAAGTAATGAGTTACATACTCTGTTAAGATTTGAATAATTCTTTAATAGTAGAGGTAAATTGCTATAATTTTAAAGTATAGTGTATTTATTGTTACAATTGAAAATGCAGAAATTTTTTTTGCAACTAGATGAAAGTATAAGGGATTTCATATATTTTAGCCAAAAAAAATGTCAATCCTTACTGTTTAAATCCCTCATTATTAAATCATTCTTAGGGGTGGGTATAACTTGGTTTGGGACAAGTTGGGGCTTTAAATCTTGAAATTGAATGAACCCACAGTTGGAAATACTAGCCCTACTCTCGGCCAAAGTGCAAGAACAACCAATCTACAATGGGTTGCTCGAGTTGTTTTATCTTTGGTTCAGTTTGCTTTAGTTACTTCATCTTCTGATTTCTCTCAACTTCAGGCTTCACCATAGGATAGTGCTTTAACTTATTCCAATTAAATTAGAGTCCCTTACAAAACTACATTAACCACACCCACCAGAGGAAGAAGAAAATAGAATAGGGGGAAGAAAGGAGCATGATTTCATATATGATTCCAAAGGAAGTGTTGCAAACAAGAAAACAAAACGGGGGTCGTAAGAGAAAGTAACAACAAAAATGGAAAAAGCCTTAATTCTTATGAATCGATTAATTTACCCTTAAAATCTCAATTAAGTTCCTCCCTTGCCAACACAAACTTTGGCCTCCAAATAGGGCATTCAATTGCTGGGGAGATTTTGGAAAAAAACTCCATGCATTGCAACAATAGCTATAGAGTAGGATGTTGGTGAGAGAGTAGAGAGGAGATGAGAAGGGATGAGAATTAGATTGTGGTGAGAGAGCAAGAATGGAAGTGAAAGCTGAAAGGGAAAAGGACTAGTGGTTAGTGATGTGTGTCAAAGAAACTAGAAAGAAGGGAAGTCTTGTGGTTGGGTAGGTTCTAGTTGCTGTGGTTTGTCACATTGCAACTCGAACCTGTTTGAGTAAAGCCATTTGAAACCAAATCTCTACCGTTCCTACTCATGTATCTGACTTGAATTGCCCTGTTTTCTCAAAAGCAATAGGTTGGACTGGGTTTGAATGGGTCGGGGCAAATTTGGCCACCCCTAATCATACTTAATAACTTTTTAAGACATATTTTTTACTAAATCATGGAGACATGTAGCAATACTCAATTAAAATTTGTGGTGGCAACATTATTTACAATCAAAACAAAAGAAAATAATGTTTTTAGAATTAGGAATTAATTTCTTTTTCTTTTGGGTTTTTTAGCCTCATTATCTAACAGAAAGAAAATAGAAAATCAAATATGTAATTTTTTTTTTTGGGTGGTAATCAAAATCAGTCTCATAGCTGTTAAAATATATCTTCTCACAATTCTAGTAACAAAACCACCATTAAAACATAATAGACCAAACATAATGACAAAAGAAAATGGGATTACCAACCAATAACATACTAATCAGCCGCTTGAAAATGGCTACGTAAGTCCAAGAAGAAAACTTCAATTTTGTTGAAAGCAACAATACGACAGCTTTGATCAGTCTTCATGTTCTTATAAATTATTGTCTTATTAAATATTTACTAGAAAAATTAAATTATTAATTTTATTAAAATTTATAAATTAAATTATGATATTCCCAAATTTGGCTATCTATCTCAAATAGTGACTATTTGCTATGAATATAGATTGATTCACGTTTTCATAAGGAATGCACATCTTCTCATATTTTTCATTCTCTCTCTCTCAAACTTAATCTCTTTTCTCTATTATTTTTCTGGTGCATACGTACTTTAACGAGTAATGATATATTTATATATGATTTCTATAAACATATTATACACTTTCATATAATTTCCCTACTTTTTCTTTTTCCTCAAGAATTCTTCTCTCTCTACATGGGGGAATGTGCGTTCCCATGTACACACAACATTTTCTTGTGTACGCTTTCCCCTTTCATAAGGTATGTACATCTTCTCATACTTTTTAACTCTCTTTAAAACTTAATCTCTTCTCTTTTTGATTTTTCTTTGAGTTCACCTGCACACTTTTCACGTGTACATGGGAATGTAACACTTTTCATTTCCTATCTGTCTGTTTTTCAATCTTACAAGCCGACAAATTGTCATTTTCTTACAATTATCCGGTGGATTTTAGGTTACATAATAGGAATTTGCTATGAAGTAGCTAACACCTTTGGCTTAAGTTATACTTTTCTACAGGTGCTTACTGCTTGCGCTTTACTGGGGAAAACTTACAGAATTATGCTGTCTAACACATTAGCGGAAGGTTTAACTTTATCTTCGCTGACTAGCTCCCTTTAGACAAAAATATAAAAGCGAAAAAGAAATGAACACAACTGCGGTGAGGTGTAAACACCAAAATTATACAATAATCGTATCAGGAATAAAAAAGATATGAAGGAAAGGCTGATATCAGGTTACGAAATGCAACCATCTCTAATAGTAATTTGGCCATAAAAGAGCCATGTTTAATAATAGAAGGAAGACATGGCCAAATAAAACTCAGTACTAGCTAAACTAATGGGATCCTTCGGTTATAGGTGTGATGGATGCATCCTTCATGATTGGTTCAGATGTCTTCACAGCAGGTTCTGGCACTTTGGATCTGGTAAGAGGCCTTCTAAGGAACTGAAATTGCCCCCCTCCAGGTTTAATCTTCCCAAGCAATTTCCATCTTCTAGGTTTAATCTGTCCTAGCATTTTCATCTGCTCCTTTCTCAACCTCTTATTTGCATACCAGATTCCACCTCGCCATCCCAAACCATACCTGTATGCCAGATAAAAAGAGGTGAAAACTTGATTAACTGGTGGAAAACTCTAACTCTTTAAATCTATTATCTGAGAATCAATGTGAGGCCAAAATATTTGCAGAAAATCAGATATAAAAGTCTACATGCAAGATCCCTTTCGTCTCTAGTATGCACACCAACACTCAAAAGGAGACCGGAGATGTAAATGCAATACTCCTACTTCTAGTATCAGAATTATAATTGGAGGATAGAAATTACTACCAATTTTTTTACACTTACACGCATTGTTGCATCTTTAAACAGATGTCAGTTGATAATTTGATCTTGGAAACATTGTCTTCTACTGGTTGATTTTTCGTAATATAAGAATTGCTTTTAGTGATTGTGGGGATGGTAAGGTCATTTTGAAAAGTCTTTTATAAAAATTTGTCATAAAAATTTCGAAATTTATGTTTCCAACTTAGTTTTACTATTTTTCTCCGTTTTAATTTTCTTTGAGCAGTTTTTTTCTCCATGGCAGGCAAACCATGTCCCAGTCTGTCAGGCTATCTCTAGCATCTGGAAGCCTTATGCATATAAACTGTAATGTATCACTTCAAAGTTCGAAGGAAAAAAATGTTTTAAATTGAACTATCTTGACCTTCAATTAATTACATAAATTGAAATATTTTTATTCAATAATTTCTTTTAACTTTAGTCAACCTTATTAAGAACATGTTAATTATAAAATAATAAGCATGCTAGGAATTTTCACCTTTCTGCTTGTGCCTTCACAGCTATCTCTATTGTCAGTGACTGTTCAACCAATGCTAATTTAATTTCCCTTTATGCCCACAACTTAAACAACTAATGCTCACTCTCTCTAGTTCTGTTTGCATCTTTGTCATTAATGCTAGAAAGTAGAAACAAGTTTAATTTCTAGAAATCAAATTTCATGATAACATTTAACCTATATAAAGGATAGAGTGGAGAATGAACAGAGAAATAATTTTATGATTATCCCCAGGTGAAACCCAGCAAAAAAGAAACTAAATCTCAACATGGTTCTAGTTAAACATTTCATTTTGAAAGAAGATGCATGGATGACAATACAACACATCTTGACAAGATTGATATAGCAATTGTTAAATCTGAAACAATCATTTATAAACACCAAGCAAAAACTTAGAACACATGCAAATCAACATATTAACTATAGTTACATCTGAGAGAAACACTATATAAGGAGTGTTAAACACTATAAAAACAAGCAACAAACCCGATAATTAAGGCGGTTCCTGCAGTGGCTACACAAGCTGGAATGCTGCTACCTCCAGAACCAACAATCTTACGGATTTCTGAATGTTCAAGATTATAATTGTCTTTCAGCTGCCAGGAACAAAATAAACATTAAATACTTGATGCATGCAAAAACAAGAGAAAATGGAAGTTTGATGCCAGAATGGACATGCAGGCTTGTTAAAGAATAATAAAAGAAATCAGCTTTCAATTTTTAATTTTAAGTTCTTTCTTATTTTATTTTAGGGTAAATGCAGTTTACGTTTACCCACTTGAAGTTTTCATAGATTTCAATATTAGTGTACTAAATTTTAAATCCTACATTTTACCCCCTTCAAGTTTCATATTTTCAAAAATTTAAGCCTTGAAAGATTAAAAGACAATATTCATAATCAAGTTATTTTTGTCTAAAACATACAAATTTCTACCAAGTTGCACAGAAAATTTTCTTCTCGATTAAAAAAGACATAGAAGTGGGAGAGAATGTGTGTTTCATTAATAAACTGAAGGAAACTTTGTGATAAGAGGTATAGTGTCCTTTGTGGGTAAACCAGAGAAAAAGCTACATTCAGGATAGCTGTGAATGGTGTGTATTCTGCTAGTATTTCCTTGTGAAGAAATTAATCAGCATTATGGCATATGACCTTTCAATAGTCAGTTTTATCTAAATTATTAACAGTCACAGTGTTATTTAAACCTTCAGGGGTAGAGTTTGATGTTTGTGAAAGATAAGGGAGTTAAAGCATCCGGTTTAAAACAGTGTACTAATATTGAAAGTGATGAAACGTTCAAGGGGGAAAATTGTATTTTATCCTTTTGTGAAAGTCAGTCAGAAGATTGTGTAAGGACTTTTTCAAGTTTGTATCATTTACAAAGTTTACTTCACCCTTCGAGAGTTCAACCCAGAGGCTGCTAGGATAACAGCCTAAACTACCACACAAGAACTAAAAAACTAACACAAGTGTTTAGAATCAGAAATTCAATCAGTGCCTTTCTCATTTTATTACCAGTATTAATAATGAGAGTATTCTGTTACAATGGAAAAAATCTATAATAACTAACATAGAACTTCCTAACTACTATCTACTACGTACTAACTATACTTTGGGCCATTGACCTTGGGTCCATAACAGAGGGTTCTTTTTATATATTCTGCTTATCAAATTTGCTGATTTAGGTCTTTCAACAAATATGTCATTTACCAAAAGAAGGATCATTAAAAGCAGCGTTTCTGGATGCCTATACAGAGAAAATCCCAACTTCATCTTGTTACGATTAAAAATGTGGTCAGGTACTTTGCGCAACAAAATAGCAAACCCAACAGCATATTAGAGCAAATGATGCATCATGAAGCATACATTAAGGACTTGGAAGCAACAGACAAAATCATATGCAAAAAAATAAAATGACAGACATTCTCACAAGAAACTCACAGCATTTTCTATTGATTCAAGCCTTTGGTCAACTCTGCTTTGGTGTAAATGACGTAAGGAATACCCTGATCAATAAGACACAAATATTTTTTTAGATCAGCAGAAGAGTACATGAAAATCATTTGAGAGAACATTAACAATTCAAGAAAATAACTCAGCCACAACGCAGAACTTTTTTACCTCAGTCAAGCAAACTGGTCTCAATTTTTCACTGTGTTTCTTTTTCATTAGTTTCTTTTCTCTTGCTAATTTTGATCTAGATGTAGGCTTGCAACAATTTATTACTTTCCATGCTTTAGAAACCTCCTAAAAAATTGTATAGATGATACTTATACAAGAATCACACAATGCATTCTACGGTCTATATTGTGGGAAGTTCATATTAAACTATCATTATGCTTATTTCATTTGACATGCTAAATATTATTAATCTCATTCAAGTGGCTAAGCAGCTGCAGATTTACGGTATGTTCGGAAGTTGGGACGCAAAGAGAAGACATTGGAAGGGTAACTAAACAACAACAACAATTATCTCACTAGATGGGGTTGACTACATAGATTAAACAATATTATTGAGTTTTATCCAAAACCAAATTTTCAGAAATACAATTTAACCAAAGATCCTTTTTAATAAACCCTCAAAGTGTCATTTTTGGTATTCTTCTACCTCTCTTCATTGGATTAAGAACCATTTAATCAATTTTTCTTACTAGAACCTCTAACAGTCTTCTTTGTATATGCCCAAATCATCGTAACCGAGTTTTCATCATTTTCTTCTCAATAGGTGTAACACCAACTCTCTCCCAAACATATTCATTTCGAATCTTGTCTTTTCTTGAATGTCTATTTATCCATATCAACATTTTCATCTTTGCCATTCCCATTTTTTTGCTTTTATTAACCTTTCAAAGTACAACACAAGCATAGCTAATCTTACAATAGTTCGGTAAAACTTTCCTTTTAAACTTACTAAATATTTTGCAATCACAAATGACCCTAAAGCATTGCTCCATTTCATCTAATAGTATGGCATCTTCATCAATTTCTCCATCATTTTGTAAAATCAATTCAAAATACTAAAACCTTGACACATTGGAAGGGTAACTTAAAACAAAAAATCAATTATATATATATATATATATATAACATTTTTAAGTTATATTATAAAAATTAGATGAATTTAGAAATTTTTCAAGGATATAGTAGTAAGTTAGTAACCAAGTTAGTTCCTTCCCCAAAATCCCCAAAAACTCTAGAAAATGAAGGTTTGAGGACTTTGGAGGATTTTGATGCGTAAACTAAAATTCCTCATTTCCCATACTTTCTTATAAAAGAACTTCCGAACAAGGGGAAGGCTTCCTTTCCCCTCACCATAAGCTTGTTTCATATTTACTTGTTGTAATCTAGTTTTATATCACATTCACAGTCACACAAATTTATTTTGTTCTGGGAGGCAGTAGGGGGAAGGAGGAAAGATAAGGTTCGAGGACCTCAGAGGATTTTGATGCATTAACTAAAATTTCCTAATATCTCTTACCTCCATATAAAAATCTTTCAAACAAGGGGAAGCTTTCCCTTAACCTTGCCTTCCCCTCACTAAAGGTTGTTTTGTGTTTCCCTGTTGAAACCTAGTTTTATATCATATTGTCACAGTCGCACAAATTTATTTTGTTTAGGGGGGCAGGGGAAGGAGAGTGCATTTCATAATTTCAACAATAAAATATTGTTTTCATTATATTTACCAATTGAAAATTTCACATTTTTTTATGCATTTCTTATGTATTATCCTAATTTTCAGGTGAATTCTTTGCCTTTCTTCTATTTTGGTAGAGTGGCAGCTAAAAGAAGAAATTTTCCAAGCTATTATCAATAGGAATTCGCAATGATGACTAGGAATCCCATATTTCAACTTTCAACTCACTAAGACAACCTCAAATATAAATTGACTTCCCTGGGAATAACAGTTTCTGAAAACAACTGAATTCTCATCCCAAAAGGCACAAATCTCAAGAAAAACAGAAAAGCAAATGTTGAAGATAACACACCGAACCAAGCTGTGGCAACTGATGCTATGGAAGTTCCAACAGTAAACACAACCCGATGTCTCTCAAATGTATCCTAAATGGTCAAAAGAGACAAAATTCAGAACCCCAAAAACCCTTGTAAACGATAAGCATAATCATATATAAAAAAGATGCAAAATTTATCAACTTTTATCAAATTAAACTACAGAAAGCCAAAGGACAATAAAGGGACAAGGGAAAATACCTTAGTCGAAAAATAAGTGTCCTGAACAGCAGCCCATGAATTCAAAGCTTTTCTTTTGATGTTGGGCGCTGCCAGTGAACCAAAAATTGAGGTCCCTGAACTTCTTAGACGCTGCATAGAACATCTACCTGAAACCCAGTTGGGTATCCAACCGGGTTCACGAGATCAAGTACAAAGGCCCCCGAAAGCGCAAACCAAAGATGATCCTTCGAGAGCAAAAAGGCAAGCTTTTGGCGCTCTCTATAGAATCATTTACTTGGCTAAAAGGCCTCCTCTGAAGAGCGATTCTGTTTATGCCCAAATCTGACGGCATAAAAACCACGCGAGGGGAATTAATGAGGTCGGTGAAACCGCAATGAAAATGAGAAACAGAAAAAGAAAGGGAAGAATCTCCCATTAAACATTTAGGTGGCCGTCCGATACAATGATACTTGGAGATATTTTTAAAACTTTTTTAATATTTTAAATTTAAATTTAAAATTTTATGTATTTTTTTCTTTTGTTATTAAAAAAGAAATATTTGGATAATTTATTTTTTCGGATAAATGGTAATATGTTTGAGTGAAAGAAAATTGTCCATTCTTATATTATGTTTAGTATGGGTAAGAACGAAATGGTGATTAGAAAAGTATATTGTCGCATAAAGTGATTTATGAAATTTTTCTATAAAATAAATAAAAAGTAATATTTAATTATCCTTTTAAAAGTAAACAAAGATAAATTTTTATTTGTTTTATTTGATAATTTCATAAGTCATTTTAGATACAAATAACGAAGATGGGGCTGATTTGATTCCATTGTCATACTTGGAATGATCGAAACAAAAGTTAGGAGAAAAAGAATGCACTTAATTGGTTTTCACAGAAGATAAAAGTTATACTCTCTAAATTTTCATTGCACATACTTATTTTATTCGCATGCAGAAGAGAGGATATATAAAATTAAAATAAAAAATTAATAAAAAAGTAAGATTTATAAAATATATTTAAATATAAATTAAAAAATTCATTTTTTAATTAGAAGAGAGGATATATAAAATTAAAATTAAAAAAGTTAGTAAAAGAGGTAGAACTTATAAAATATATTTAAATATAAATTAAAAATAGATAAAAAATATTTAAATCAAAGAAAAATAAAGGTAGGGTATCTAAATTCATTTTAATGCCGTTAATAATTTTTCAATTGGAGAATGTGCAATTGATTAGCTCAATAAATGTAAAATATAATAAATATACGACATTAAATCCAACTTAATGCACTGAGTAATTTTCCAATTGGGAAATGTGCAATTGATTTATATTGTTTATACTTAAGATTTGTTTATATGATAATTTATTTTAAATTTAAATAAATGTTATATTATTTATCTTTAAGATATGCTTATATGATAATTTATCTCAAATTTAAGTAAATGTTGTCTTTCATCCAATATTAATTAGTTAATTAATATAAATATAAACATATTCTAACATAATATTCTTTATAATTATGATTAAATTATTATATTTATTTATTTGTAATTAAATAATGATAAAATCACATTGTCCTCATGATTTTAAATACTGTTACAAGTTATTTGATAAATTTTTTTGTGAGAAGATTTGAAATTAACTAGTAATTATGCTCTCTTAAGTATATAAATGCCAACATTTTATAACAAAATTATTTATTAGTACAAATTGTATAGATGCTTTAACTCTTAATATATCTCAAAATAATTTAAATTTCTTGAAAAATATATATTGAAAAAATAATAGTCAAAAATTAATCTATTATACATATTATGAATAATTATTATTTATATATATATATATATTTAAATTTGAGGTAAACTATCATATAAATAAATTTTAAGTATAGACAATATAATATTTATTTAAACTTAAGATAATCTGTTATTTAAATAAATCTTTAGAGTGAATAATGTAACATTTATTTAAATTTAAAGTAAATAGTATAATTTACTCAAAAAATAAAGATAAGAAATTCAATCCATCTTAATGCACTTAGTAATTTCCCAATTGGGGGAATGTGCAATTGATCAGTACAAATAAATGTAAAAAATAATAAAGATAGGAGATTAAATCCATCTTAATGCACTTAGTAATTTCCCAATTGGGGGAATGCGCAATTGATTAGCACATTTAAATGTAAAAAATAATAAAATAGGATATTAAATCCGTATTAATGCACTTAGTAAATAGTAATTTCGCAATTGGGGGAAGGTGCAATTGATTAGCACAACTAAGTGTGGATCTGGAGCTTTAAATGGCAAAGGAAAGAAACAGAAAATGCTAAGGAATCCGATTATTTAGGATTGGGAAGTGAATGTTTTCCGTCTGCTTCTTTATTGTGCTTCTTTGTTAATCTCTTCTCCATTAAAATTACAATAACGATTAAACGCAAACATAGATTAAGGTCGCTTTAGTTTCTCTTTTGCCTCTTCCAAACAATCTCCGGCCATGTACTAGAGCAAGACATATGCTTTAGGATACGAATACGATGATTAACTAAGGTAAGGCTGCTTCTCTATTTTTAATCCATTGAACCCTTTTTACTTCTTGATTTGCCATGGTTGAGGATATCAAAGTTCACTTAAATAAGAGATAAAACAAAAATGTTGATGGTGATGATATGCAGGGAAGATATATGCCCATTTGTGTTTCAAGGTTCCTGAGATTTTTTTTTTCTTTTTTTTTACCTTCCTTTGTATGCTTTTTGTTTTAGCAACTGGGCAATGCTTATTATGTCATGATTTTCCGGGTTCTTTTTATTTCTTTGAAAGTTAAAATTATTCAATAGCAAAATGTACCACTAAGAAGTGCTAACCACGTTTTGATTTAAAGATGAGAACTCTTGTCGAATTTCAAATGCCTATCCAATCTATACAGCCTTGAATGTTAGTAATTCAGGTGAGTTTGACCTCTTTTATATTTGGGGTACCATATGGCAAACCCATAACACGGAGGCTTGTGACATTTGCTATGGATCAAGTGCTCAATCCCAAAGCATGATTTCTTTGGTTGGCTAAAGATTCTAGACAGAGTGACCACAACAACGGAGATGCTTTCATGGGGATATACAGGAAACCTTGTTTGTGTTTTCTTGAATAAAGTTACCAAGGACAGGCACCACCTGTCTATATTTTGGATGTAACTTCTCCGGCAGAACGTGTAGTAAATTTATCTGAAAAAATTTTTATGCTTACAGATGTATTCTTTACTACAAACGAGAGATAAATAGGCTGATCAGCAACAAATGTAATTCAAACTAGCCCAACTCTTCTGAACTTGGCATTAAATGCTGTCATTATCATGTGCGATAGATAAGAATAGAATAAATAAAATTCAGCTTTGCGAAAGCAACATCTGTTGTGTAAGATGACTTCTCATGTTAAATTCAAGCTGTTGTCTTCTACTTGCTTTAGATCATGGATGACTTATAGTAACCGTCTTAATCCTTGGGGTGTTGGGAAGAGTATTCTAAAATGACTTGTGTGGTGCTTTTTTCCCTGACCCTTTTCTGTTAGTTCTTGATGCTGTCATTGTGCTGGTATTTCCCTGCTAGTTGATTGATAAGATTCTGATTCATAAAAAGAAAAATCTGAAGTCTCAATGTATAAGAGCTGTTTACGTGATTCTAAGCTCTCAATATGATTTGTATCTCTGATATTCATCCACTGGGACTCCTAAGTGATCCCATGCTTGTATATTTGTTTTCTGACACGCAAAAACTTTGAAAAGCTTGTCAGATTGTAGCTGGAGCAATATCTTGGCTCAACCGTATTCCAAAGTTAAATCTATATAGCCATGGGAAAGCGAATTCAGGAGAAACAATCTAGAGTGTCTTCCGGAAGTAGCGGTCATCAGGATCGAGTTTGGGGAATTCTTCACATTATCAAGTATCATCACTGGAGTCATCTCAAGAAAAGGCTCACACACGGGAGGCATGGTGGTGGAAGAAATGTTGCTAGTAAGAGCACTTGGAGTTGTGGCAATGTTACTTCTCTTTACCTTACTAATCTTAACTAACTATTGTTCCACATTGACAATGCTTCAAACTATGTTTTAGTTGTAGTTCACTTGTTCCTACTGTATTCAATTTTTTATTTTGGGCTATGTACACAAGTTTACATTCTTTTTTGCTGCAGATAATTTGTCAGAAAAATTTTGTTTTAACTTCGTGGATGTGAACATCCTTTCATTTACTTTGTAGGAGGTGGAATTCCAGGGAATGTTGATGCCTCTGAGATTGATAATGAGCAGGAAAATGATGATCCCAGTACAAAATTTGTAAGTGAGGGGTTGTATATTGGTATTGTCTCTTATTTTCTGGGGCCTTTATTCTGCTATTGGCTTCTATTATCTGTATTTTAAATTATCTAGCATCTCAGATCCATGACTTCTGTATCTTCTTTCAACTTTTATATAATATAATATAAAGAACGTAGTATCTAATTTGAAGCTTGCCAGGTTAAAGAAAAGCTAGAACAGTCCACTCCCCCAGGAATGCACTCTGCCAAAGCCCGATTACGAACACCTATTACTGATGAGATTTCCAGAAAGAAGGGTAACCATAAGAGAAGTTCAACCTGCCCTGTAAAATCACAACTAACCCGACTTGATCCCATTCGTCATTTGGAGTCTTCGGATCTTGGTCCCCTTGCTGGATTGTTACTAAATGTTGAGAGTTCTGAATTGTTTTCAGAAAGCAGAGGAAACCAGCACACTGCGGACACAATGGGCGTATTGCCACCAGTATTCTCTGAGGAATCAGCTACAGATAATGAAATGTGTGTGGAGCGTGGCACTATGTTGTCTAGTGATTTCTTGGAGCATAACCAAATTCATGAGCATCAGAAGCGACTGAGAGGAAATCATACCCCTCTGCAGGAAAAATTGAGCCTTTCTAATTCAAGTGTGCCCGAAGAGAGGTTGATACATGCAAAGATACTTGCTGCCGATGCTTCGCCTGATCTGTTTAAAGATTTTCTGGATGCTTTGGATATAATCAACACAAACAAGGACTTGCTATTAAAATATCTACAGGATCAAAGCTTTCCGTTGGCACACCACTCTAATAATCAGCAGGCATTCAATGGCAAAATGAGAGTAGCCAAGTCTACCTCATTTCCTGTACCTGGTTCTTCATCAGGAAGTAAGGATTCTGAGCCTGCTCAACTTATAAACAAAGCGGTAGATTACAGGTTTAATACAAAAGGCGATACGCAGTTACAAAATGAAATTCAGACACAAAATCAAGCATTGGCTGAAGAAGGTTATAATTCTTCACCAATTTCATCCCAGGTTCATAATCAAATGGCAATGAAGCGTTTCAAGGATCTTAAACAGAAAATAAAGCATGTTATTGAAGAAAGCAAAAATGAAAAGCATCGGACTACCATGGATGGCATACTTCACAAAATTCCTTATGGTAAGAAACTTTCCCAAGAATTGAAGAAGATTCTTGCCCAATCCAAAGACCCAGCAATTCCTGGAGATGGAAAAGACAATGCTACAAGCAGTTATGACAATCGTCTTTCTACCTATTCCTTCAGCAAGCGTCAACCGTTTCCCATGAGGACTTCATCAATAAATCAATCAGCTGGCAGATACTCTCAGTTGTATGAGACTTGTTTCAACAAGGAAGTCAATTACCCTAGATCTGAGAGGTTAAGACTGAGGATAGACGAGACAGGTTCAACATTTAGAGCCCCAAAATCCTTGCACAGGTTTCTTTCATTACCTAATCTAATGTCCTTCTCTCAGAGTGAGGAGGCTTTTGCTTCACAGACATCAAAGGAGAGATTTAGTGGGAAACCCACGAGTATTAGTAGTTCCGATGAGTGGGAGAGCTTTGAACTTGATGATTCTTATAATCAAGTTCTTCCAATTACTCATGTAGATAATAAAAATCAAGAAAACATAGCCAAAGTTGACCACAAAGAATATGTTATCAGAAGTGATACAGGATCAGGTGGGAATGATGATGAAAATGCCAAGGAGGGCATAAGAATTGATGATTTTAGAAACTTGAAAGGCAGCTGTACTGCTGCTTGCGTTGAAAAGGTCGCTCAATCAACAAGAGAGTCTATTACTAAAGTGGTAGAAACAAAATCAGCTTCCTCGTCTGACTCCATCTCCTTAGACAATACTTTTGACTTTGAGCAGCTATCAGTAACATCAGGTATCCGTACTCTTTGTATTGCACATATTCATCCCTAAGATAGTATGCTTCTCTCTGTATGTGCCCACATACTTGCACCTGTATAATTATTTGAATTCGTTAAGTTGAAGTATTCGAAGAATGCCATGGATTTTTTAGGTTTACATGCACTTGTTTCATTAAATGGATGAATGCAGAAGTCTTAGTTGAAGCTTGAACGGAATGTTGTTCATCTAATTGTTAGATTTTGTCGTGAGAATTCTGGAGAAAAGCATTTATTTGTGGCGTAAAAAATTGTTAAAAAAAAACTAAAAACTGCAACATTAATTTAGCTTTAATACAATAGTTTTATATAATTTTGTGCTCAATTTTCAAAAATGAATCTATATGCCCTATACATACTTTCAGCTGTAATATAATTGCATTCATAATCTTGGTCTTCTTTTGTCCATGTCCTGATTTTGTTGAATATCAATTATGCAAATAGCCAACTTGTCCTTTTTCTAAAGAAAATGGCTCCTCTTCTCACGATGGCTGTATGAAGCAGATCCAGAATTAAAGTCAGGTCAGGCTGATGGGTTTGACAATAATTCTGACCAACAAGATCCTAAAGCAGACTACACTACAGTGGAAAAGAGTGAAAATTTTGCAGTTCCACGCAAGCACTTGAACTACGACATTCCTCGCCTTGAAGTAAGTGCCAAAAATAAAGGTGATTTTGATTATGTGAGAGATGTATTAAAATTATCTGGGTTTAGTGGTCATCAATCCCTTGGGATATGGTATTCTGATGACCAGCCAGTTGATCCCTTGGTGTATGAAGAATTAGAAGGCTGCTTGCTTGCTGATCCTGATTGTTCTGGTAATTTTAACGAATATGATCTACGTAATCATCTTCTTTTGTTTGATCTTGTCAATGAGGTATTGTTGGAGATTTTCAGAAGATCATATAGCTATTATCCCAAACCCTTGTCTTCTCTCTCCCACATTCATCCAATGCCAACAGGAGACTATGTTCTCCACGAAGTATGGACACTTATAAGCTGGTATTTGAGCTCAAGATCTGAGGATGACCTTTCATTGGATTACTATGTGTGCAAAGATCTTGCAAAAGATGATGGTTGGATGAATCTCCAATTTGATTCCGAATGCGTGGGGCTTGAGCTTTATGACTTGATTTTTGATGATCTTTTGGAGGAAATCGTCTGCACTTAACAGTCATGTATGTGCAGGACATTTTTCTTTAGACTCTCCCAAACTTATTCGATAATTGATTTCGAATGTAAATATTTGGTCAAGTTATCTTGCAGTTAATAGTATGTCACTTTTCTTGTGCACTTCATAAAAAAGGGGGAAGAACTAGAGAATGTAAATCTGTATCTTCATGCATATTGCAGAGAGATGGACAGTGGCTTTGCATTTTTATACAGACTGTAAAACAATAGATTAAAATATTTTCTGGATTGTAAATTAACATCACACAAAGTTTTCGTATATTAATTAAATGTAAATTGCTATCAAGAACCATTTTTTAACTATCTAATAACTACCCTAGTCATTGGTTTTTTCCATCATTTTTTGACTGGTCTTATTTTTTATCACTATTTTACAAAGAGTATTCCAAAACAAAATACAAAATAGTCTTTCAGAAGAATAAAAAATAGTCCCATACTAATTTAGGATAACTATTTTACTCCTTAAGTTAGGAAAGTTAATACTAATCACTTCTTGTGTGTTCTTTATTGTCGTTAGTTAACAAATTCACTAACGTCCCTTAAATGTTGTGTTGGGCTGTTAAATGCCACACACAATTGCAAAGACTGCCTTCTTCGGCAGAGATTGCCCTCTGTTTTTGAAAAAAAAATAAATTCTATTCAAGCTGTATTTGAATGGCTGAGCCAGAAGGTAGCATTATATAGCATTGTTCACTGCGGATTATTAACCCATAATAAAGGGAGCCTGCATGTAATATCTTTATTTAAGAAAAACTAAAGAGGTAGATATGCTATACTATTATTCTGAGTAAGGAATCTTATGCCTTTCACTTCATAGCCTTCTTTATAGGTTAGGTTCACTATGAGATTTAGATTTTTTGATTTTCTTATTCTTTGATTTTAATGATTTTTTTTATCTCTCTTTACAATTTAATGTGCAAATCTTACTTTTTTTATATATAATAAATTTAAAAGAAAGTTTTATCAAACTATTTTTAAACAAGTTATGCTCTATGATAAGAGTATTAGGCTCTAAAAGGTTAACACTAGCAAAAAATAGAGTAGTAGAGATGAGAGATAAATAAACAATCATATAAGAAAAGGTAAAATTTAAAATGATTGTATTTAAAAAAGAGTTAGTTTGACACCTATTGAAGAAAAAATGATAAAAATTTAGTTATAATAATTTGAGCACGTGCAAAGAAAATCATAAGAGACAGAAAGGTTGATCGGATATTTTCAGCCTAATAAAGATATGTAAAAAAAGATTAAAAATGACAATTAGAGAAGTTATTAAAAAGGACCTTTGGTTGAATGATATTTTTAAAAATTTAATTTCGGATAGAACTTTATAACGATATTTAATCTATGTATCCAACCTTATTTAGTAAAAAAATATTCTTTTTTTTGTTATTATTGTTATATTTTTTTCTCTTTCTTAATCATATATCTATCTCTCACACTATCTCAATCCATCAGGAAGCTAAGGTATACCATCAAACTCAAATACAACGATTGAGATTTAATCCCAAACCTGGAATATGAACTCAGAGATATTGATCCAACCACTTGTGGGTAGATATCATATTTCATATTTGGCACTTGACTTCAATTATGTAATCATATTTGTCTAGCATGGTCATGGACATAAACCTTTCCATTTTGTTCTTACGATGAAGAATTAATATGCTGTAACAATGTTCTTATGCGGGAAATTTTTGTGTCATTGAATTATTTTTGCTAAAGTGGCATTGTTATATCAATCGGGAGATGTTCTTATTTTCCTGTCGTCTGGTCTGGAATCTCTGCATTGTATTTAATCCTTTTCCTTCATACTTTGAAGATTATTTCAGTCTACCTGAATTTTTTTTTTTTTTTCATTCAAACACAGTAGTGGAGGTCGTGCACTGTGGGATGACAGACCCGTTGCTGCATTTGGGTGTCCTTATTAAGCTGGATCAGCTGGTGTTCTCTGATTAATGCAGAGAACAATCTGGAAATGGCGCACAATAATATATTTACGTAGCGTCTAACAGTACAACAAAGTATTTAGGGACCACGTCAGCAAATTGATGACAGTATAGAACACAGAAGAAGTAACTGTTAATTTTGTTTTTGAAATAGTGTAAATTTTATAATATGGGAATCAAACTTAAAAGAAAGAGTATAAAATTGAGTTCGATTGCTTAAATCAAGTTCAAATGTAAAAGTAACTGTTAATTGATGACTATATAGAACTTAGGAGGAACAACGATATTTAACGATCCAAGAATTTGTTAATAGATGACCATATAGACCAGAGGAGGAATAATTGGTATTAGGGTAAATGAAGTCCCATTAACAGTGAATTTATCCAACTCATATTAGATTCGAAATTCAGTTATCTATATTCTTAGTTTCACTTAAATTTTGTTTATAGAAATAAAAGGACTGTTTGTGTTAACTTTAATAACTTGGCACAAATTAGTTGGTGACTATTTTAGTTTCACTTGTATTTTTTTTGAAACAAAGTTTTACTTATATTTTTAGAGTAAAAGTGTTCTCATTTACAAAATTATTAATTATTATATATTAAATTTTATAATTTAATTTGTAAAATATAATAAATTTAATAATTTAACTTATTTTAAGTAATAATTTTGTAAAATAATATTTATGGGATAGTAGGATTGATATGTTTAAGGGATTTTTATATGTTTCGTGAAAAAAAAATTCATATTCAGTAACCATACTTTTCTATGTTTTTGGAACAGACTTGTTTATTGAATGCAAAAACACTACATTCAAGTTTTAATGTATAAATATAGATAGCTAGATAGATAAAAAAAAATACGATATACAACATAATCTTATCTGCATAGACGAACATGCTACGATCGATGTAACATCGTCAAAATCAAAATTAAAATCAAAATCGAGAAGCATACCCATAATCTTATTCATCACTTATAATCGTTGTATAAAATTAATGTTGCCACTCAAAAAATATATCTTGGCTGGCAGGTTCCCCCCTCTTTTTGGCTTGCTTGTACCCTGTTATACCTGCATCTGTCACCTCCCAAACACACTGTGTTGGGCACCTTTTAAGATCCCTCTTTGCTTTGTACATGTCGTACACCCCTGATCCACCTGCCCATGATATACCACAAAAGAACAACGTTGTATGCCTGATATTAAGATGGAAGCTCCACTCATAGCAATCATTACTGTTGACCTCGTGAATTCCCAGGTCGTCATCTCCGGATTTGCAATGAATAGTATAACTTGGCTTTGCATCACCCTCGGTTAGACGGTTGAGGACACGTACATGTGCTCTGCGAAACCTTATAACAACGCCGTCTGGTTGGAGTTTGGTCAAGTTTCTGGAACTTGCTTCAGAAGAAACAAGAAGCAACAAAAGAAACAGGGCTCGTTTGCTAATCAAACGTGCCATATGCTGAAGGGGTTTTGGGATAAGTCTTGGTTTATGTGAAGGATTTGATTGCATATAATGGCAAGTTATAATGATGGGGCAAATTGTAGAGCTTGAGAAGTTTTTATATATAGTTGACATGGCCTGGGGTTTTAGAGGAGGGCAAGTGAATTCTCTGACCCTTCCTATATAAATAGTTGTTGATAAAGCCCGCCACCATAGCAGTATGCACAATCTTTATGTTTTGTTAGAGTGATTGATACACGGCATCTGTCAGCATGCAGAGCATGCTTATAACCAACACACTAACGCAAAATAAGGATTCGAATAAGAGAAGACTTAAGAAAGTATAATTTAGAAAACAGGTAGCAATTAGTTGATATGGGAGCAAGATGTTGTCGATTTAATTATTAAATTTTAAGCTGACATCTTTGATGTGCAGTGATATACAGTTCCAAAATAAAATTTGAACACCAAGTGTATCCATATTTGGTGCTTCAGAGATCCATGCCTTCAGATTCTTCATATAAATTTGATAAAATTCTGAATCGAAATCAATAATTGGCTGAAAAAGGTTATAATTCTTCAACAATTTCATCCCAGATTCATAACTAGATGGTAATGAGGCGTTTCAAGGATCTTAAGCAGAAAATAAAGCATGTTATTGAAGAAAGAAAGCAAAAATAATGAAAAGCGTCAGATTACCATGGATGGTCTACTTCACAAAGCCTTTAATTTCAAGGATGTGAATGCATGGGGTTGAGTTTTAATTAAATGTGTGTTATTTAATTAAACTTGTGTAATTTATATGCGTATGCCACATTAATCATATTTATGTAATTTGAAGCAAGTGTGCATAATCTATAATTAATATATAATAACTAATAAAACATTGACATAGGGTAAGTTGGTTTCATCTCATCCTCAAGTCAAAGGTTCGATTCTATAGTCTTTTTTATTGGAAGAGGATTAATCATACAAATTTTGTTTCGAATAAAAATTAGTTTTATATCCATTAATTGTTTGATAACAATATTTTTTAGATTGCAAAATGTGTGTACTTTTTAAGGTTTAGTGAGTGGTAAATTATTGTTAATTATGTAAATTATTAAGCAACTAGATAATAACTTATGAATTTAAAAGTATTTACTCTCATGAATTTTTTATCTTTTGTTATGCACTTTTATTTTATACATAGTGCACCCTACATTTTAAATAAATTAAATCTATTTTTTATTTATATTCTATTCACCATGTCACTTATTAAATTGTTTGTGCGTAGACAAGAAGGGCAAATAACATCTCTCCAAAAACAAAGGGGGAAATAACAGTTACATAATAACTATATTAGCTATATAATACTTTTTACAACTGATTAACTATGTTTTTGTTCCATAATAACTGGCACTATTTTAAAATACATGTGCTGGATAATTTAAATTTGAATCAAACATGCATAATTTAATATGCATGTGCCACATTATTCATATTTACATAATTTGAACTAAGCGTGCATATTCTGAATTAAAGATGATAAAACTAAAAGAAAGTCTTAATAAAGCCCTCTTTTCAATGCAAATTAACATTAAACCAAGTTTTGGCATATCAACATTAGTATAAATAGTTATTGAAAAGCATTTTTAACTATCTAATAACTACCTTAATCTTCAGTTTTTCCCATCGTTGTTTGACTGGCCTTATTTTCTATCACTATTTTGCGAAAAATATATCCAAAAAAAATACAAAATAATCCTTACTAAGACTAAAAAATAGTCCCAAATTAATTTATGTCAACTATTTTAGTCCCTAAAGTTAGAAAAGTTAATACTAATTATTTCTTTTGTGTACTATATTGTCGTCAATTAACAAATTCAATAACGTCACTTGAATGTTGTGTTGGGCTGTTAAATGCCACTGAGACAATTGCAAAGACTGCCTTCGTGGGCAGAGATTGCCCTCTTTTTTGAAAAATTCTATTCAAGATGTTTTTGAACGGGCAAGCCAGAAAGTAGGATTGTTTAGACTTGTTCACTACAGATTATTAACCTGTAATAAAGGAAGCCTGGGTGTCATATGGCTTTTTTTTTTTAATAAAAAATAGGCGGCAGTTAGGCTATGCCACTGTTGAGGACAAGAAGCATTGCGTAGTGGTTCGGTCCTCCGTCTAGAAGCTACTTGAACGTAGATATACCACCACGCCAAAATGTTATGAGTGATATTGAATCTCAAGCTATGAGCGAGGGATATGAACTCAATGAGAGCTGACCCAGCCCTTGTGGGTTGAATCATATTTCATATTTGCCACTTTACTTCAATTGTGTAATCATATTTGTCTAGCATGGTCATGGACATAAACCTTTCCACTTTGTTCTCGCGATGAAGAATTTATATGCTGTAACATTGTTCTTATTCGATAAATGTTCAAAGTGTTATTGAATTATGTTTGCTGAAGTGGCATTGTTATATCAATCGAGAGATGTTCTTATTTTCCAGTCGTCTGGTCTGGAATCTCTGCACTATATTAAATCCTTTTCCTTGATATTTTGAAGATTATTTCAGTCTTACCTGAAGTTATTATTCATTCAAACACAGTAGTGGAGGTTGTGCACTGTGGGATGACAGTATGGGTCTGATTGAACAAACTGTTAGTTGATGATCGCATAGAACACAGGAGGAGTAATTGGTATTAGGGTAAATGAAATAATGTGAGGTTAGATGTGAAATTCAATATTCCTTGAGAATTTTGTAAAATATTTATGGGAATGACATGATTGATATATTTAAGGGACTGTTTTACATTTTATGTAAAAAAAAACATTACATGTTCTGTGACCATAGTTTTCTAGCTATGTTTTGGGAGAAGACTTATCTATTGAAAGAAAAAACACTAAATTCAAGTTTTAATGTACAAATATAGATAGATAGATAAATAAAATAATATGTATGATATACAACTTAATCTTATCTGCTTAGATGAACTTGCTATGATCGATGCAACAACATCATCAAATCGACATCCAGAAGTACACCTATAATCTTATTCATCACATATAGTCATTCTATATAATTAATGTTGCCACTCAAAAAATATATCTTGGTGGGCTGGTTCCCCCCTCTTTTTGGCTTGCTTGTACCCTATTATACCTGCATCTGTCACCTCCCAAACACACTGCCTTGGGCACCTTTTA
This sequence comes from Dicorynia guianensis, assembly GCA_037013595.1. Classification (NCBI taxonomy): domain Eukaryota; kingdom Viridiplantae; phylum Streptophyta; class Magnoliopsida; order Fabales; family Fabaceae; genus Dicorynia; species Dicorynia guianensis. The sequence goes on from JASUAB010000005.1 coordinate 33,723,962, forward strand.
AGATCCCTCTTTGCTTTGTACATGTCATACACTCCTGACCCACCCGCCCATGATAAACCACAAAAGAACAATGTTGTACCCAAGAAATTAACATGGAAGCTCCACTCATAATAGTTATCACTGTTGATCTCGTGAGTTCCCAGGTCGTCATCTTTGGATTTGCAATGAATGGTATAACTTGGCTTTGCATCACCATCACCTAGGCGGTTGAAGACAAGTACATGTGTTCTGTGAAATCTTATAACAATGTCGTCTGGTTGGAGTTTGGTCAAGTTTGTGGAACTAGCTTCTGAAGAAACAAGAAGCAACAAAAGAAGTAGGGATCGTTTAATAATCAAACGTGCCATATGCTGAAGGGTTTCTGGGATAAGTCTTGGTTTATGTGAAGGATTTGATTGCATATAATAGGAAGTTATAATGATGGAGCAAATTTTAGTGCTTGAGAAGTGTGTGTGTGTGTGTGTGTGTGTGTATATATATATATATATTTGACATGATCTGGGGTTTTTGAGGGGCGGGGGAGTGAATTCTCTTGCCCTCCCTGCGTATATGGGTGTCGATAAAGCCCGCCACCATAGCAGCATGCACAACTTTTATGTTCTGTTAAAGCGATTTATACACGGCATCTGCCAGCATGCAAAGCATGTTTATAACCAACACACACAAACGCAAAAATAGGGATTCAAATAAGAGAAGACTTGAGAAAGTATACTTCAGAAAATAGGTAGCAATTAGTTGATATGGGTGTAAGATTATGTCAATTTAATTATTAAATTTTAAGTCAGCATATTTGATGGTGCAGTGATACACAGTTTCAAACTAAAATTCAAATACCATGTGTAGCCATATTTGGTGCTTCAGAATACTTGCACCAATCATTCATGCCTCCAGTTGATAAAATTCTGAATCAAAATCAATCATTGGCCGAAAGAGGTTATAATTTTTCTTCAATTTTATCCCAGGTTCATGATCAAATGGTAATTAAGCGTTTCAAAGATCTTAAACAGAAAATAAAGCATGTCATTGAAGAAAAAAAAATGAAAAGCATTAGATTACCATGTTAAAAAGAATTTCTTTCAAGGTATTTCCCATCACTATTAGATGAGACACTAAATTTTTATTTGAAGTGAAAATTGTGTAATCAAACCTTTCTCAACAAAAACAATTCCAAATTCAAACCTTTGACTTGAGACTGAAATAAAGTTAACTTATTACTACATTAACACTGTATTGATGGATATGAGTTTTAATTAAACGTGTGTAATTTAATATGAATATGCTGCATTTTTCATAATTACGTAACTTGAAACAAACATGTCTAATCTAAAATTAAAAGATGAGAGCTAAAAGAAGGTCTCAGTAACTGCCCAACTTTATTCTTAATCTTATACATCACTTATAATAGTTATATAAGATTTAATGTTGCCACTTAAAATTTTGATCTGGTGGCCCTCCCCTTTGCGCATAGCCTAATACACCAGCATTTGTCACCTCCCAATTACATCGTTTTGAGCACCTCTGTGGATTGTCCCTATCTGCATTGAAGATGTCATACCTTCCTGATCCACCTGACCATGATATGCCACAGAAGAATAATGTTGTGCCCCAAAAATTAACATGGAAGCTCCACTCATAGCAACCGTCACCGTAGATCACGTGAGTTCCTAGGTCGTCATCTTTGGATTGGCAATGGATGGTAAAACTTGGCTTTGGATTACCACTTAGGCGGTTGCAGACACGTACATGTGTTGTGTACAACCGTGTACCCCACCTGTCTGGTTGGGGTTCGGTAGAGTTTGTGGAACTCGCTTCAGAAGAAACAAGAAGCAATAGAAGGCATAGCGCTTGTTTGCCAATTAAATTCGCCATGTAAAATTTGAAGGGGTTTTCCAGCAAGTCTTGGTTTATGTGAAGGGATTGAATCTCCATTATATACTAATTTAAAAAAAAAAAAGTCTTAATAAATTTTGGATCGTTTATTATTGTAATAAATATTAATACATGTAAGTACTAACAAAGGGTACTTAAAAAATGGAAACTAAATTATTATATGCAATTAAAGTAAAAAATTAAAAATAAAGTTTATTGATATTAATGCTTTAAGTAAATGATAATCAAATCAAGAAATAATGCTGGAATTTAAATAATGTTAGATAAATATAAAAATTTAAAATTCACTGATATCTTTATGGAAAAAATTTATTGATCTTTTATGCTTTAAATTTAATGAAAGCTAAACAAGGAAAAGATTAAAATGCTAGCTAAATTTTTGAAATTAAATCTGTATACATATATATTTGAAAAGAAATTTTTATCATTTTTTGAGCATTTATTACTGTAATAAATATTAACAACACAAAAATGTAATTAATTAAAAAACAAGATTATGGCTTATAGGATAAGATTTGTGGATAGAATAGAAGAGCTGAACAATTAAGAGTAAGAAAAAATATATGCCTAATAAACTTACATATAATCTTACATAGGATAATGTTTAACTTCATTGGGAAATTTTTCCGCCAAAATCTATTGACCTACTAGTTGGGCTAATGATTCCTTGATAATTATTGTGTCCTAGAAATTTTATGTTAGTTTAAAACAATTTATTCTTCTAGTGGATACAACTAAACCATATGTTTTACAGCTTTTTAAAAATATACACAATATACAACTTAATCTTCTTTACATAGACGAACAAACTATGATTGATGCAACAATATCATCAAATCGACATCCAGAAGCATACCCGTAATCTTATTCATGATATATAATCGTTGTATATAATTAATGTTGTCACTCAAAAAATATATCTTGGTGAGCTGGTTCCCCCCTCTTTTTGGCTTGCTTATACCCTATTATACCTGCATCTGTCACCTCCCAAACACACTGTCTTGGGCACCTTTTAAGATCCCTCTTTGCTTTGTACATTTCATACACTCCTGACCCACCTGCCCATGATATATCACAAAAGAACAATGTTGTACCCTAGAAATTAACATGTAAGCTCCACTCATAATAGTCATCACTGTTGATCTTGTGAGTTGCCAGGTCGTCATCTTTGGATTTACAATGAATGATATAACTCGGCTTTGCATCACCCTTACCTAGGCGGTTGAAGACACGTACATGTGTACCGTGAAACCTATTAACAATGTCGTCTGGTTGGAGATTGGTCAAGTTTGTGGAACTAGCGTCAGAAGCAACAAAAGAAGTAGGGCACGTTTGCTAATCAAACGTGCCATATGCTGAAGGGTTCTGGGCTAAGTCTTGGTTTATGTGAAGGATTTGATTGCATATAATAGCAAGTTATAATGAAGGGGAAAGTTGTAGTGCTTGTGCAGTTTATATATATATTTGACATGATTTGGAGTTTTTTGGATGGGGAGGGGGGGAGTGAATTCTCTTACCCTCCCTGCGTATATGGTTGTTGACAAAGCCCGCCACCATAGTAGCATGCACAATCTTTATGTCTTGTTAAAGTGATTAATTAATTCACGGCATCTGCCAGAATGCTAAAGCATGTTTATAACCAACACACAGAAACGCAAAAATAAGGATTCAAATAAGAAAAGACTTGAGAAAGTATACTTTAGAAAATAGGTAGCAATTAGTTGATATGGGTGTAAGATTATGTCAATTTAATTATTACATTTTAAGCCAACATCTTTGAAGATGCAGTGATACATAATTGCAAAACAAAATTCCAACACAAGTGTATCCATATCTGGTGCTTCAGAATACTTGCACCATTCAAAATGAAAAGCATTGGATTATCATGATAATTCACAAAGCATTTAATTTCAAGGATCTAAATGTATAGGGGTTGAGTTTTTTTTTTCTTTTAAAATTTCTCTTAAGATATTTCTTAACATTGGACAGAAGACTAATCCTTGATCAAAGTAGGAACTATGCAATTAAATATTTCCTAATAAGGACAATTCTAGATTCAAACCTTAACTTCAGGGTAAAGCCAGTTTATTACTTGATTATAAGTTTTAATTAAATGTGCGTAATTTAATTTGTAAGTACTGCATTATTCATAATTACGTAACTTAAAGCAAGTGTGCGTAATCTAAAATTAAAAGATGAGAGCTAAAAGGTCTCAATAATGCGCAACTTTATTCATAATGTTATACATCACTTATAATTGTTATATAAGATTTAATGTTGCCACTTAAATTTTTGATCTGGTTGCTTTTCCCCTTGCGCATAGCCTATTACACCTGCATTTGTCACCTCCCAATTACAATGTTTTTTGCATCTATATGGACTATCCCTATCTGCATCGAAGATGTCATATGTTCCTAATCCACCTGACCATGATATACCGCAGAAGAACAATGTTGTACCCCCAAAATTAACACGGAAGCTCCACTCATAGCAACCATCACCGTAGATCACGTGAGTTCCAAGGTCGTCATCTTTGGATTTGCAATGGATGGTAAAACTTGGCTTTGGATTACCACTTAGGCGGTTGCAAACACGTACATGTGTTTTGTACCACCTTAAACCCCAGGCGTTTGGTTGGGGTTCGGTAGAGTTTGGGGAACTCGCTTCAGAAGAAACAAGAAGCAATAGAAGGCATAGGGCTTGTTTGCCTATTAAACGCACCATCTATATTTTGAAGGGGTTTTCCAGCAAGTCTTAGTTTTCGCTAAGGATTGAATCTCCATTCTATATATGCTAATTTAAAAAAAAAAAAAGTCTTAATCATTTTTGAAGCATCTGTTATTGTAATAAATATTGATACATGTATACTAACAAAGTGTACTTAAAATTTTGAAACTAAATAATTAAGTACATTTAAAGCAAAAAGTAAAAATAAAATTTATTGACATTAATGCTTTAAATAAATGATAATCAAATCAAGAAACAATGTTTAAATTTAAATAATGTTAGATAAATATAAAATTTTAAAATTTATTGATATTTTTTGTGAGAAAATTTTATTGATATTAAATGCTTTATATTCAATAAAAGCTAAACAAGGAAAAGATTAAAATGTTTGTTAAATTTATGAAATTAACTCTGGATACATATATAAATACATTTAAAAAGAAATCTTAAATCATTTTTTGAGCATTTATTACTATAACAAATATTGACACATGTAATTAGTTAAAAAATAAGATTATGTTTTATAGGATGAGATTTGTCAATATAGAATAGAAGAGCTGGATAATTAAGAGTAAGAAAAAATATAGGCTTAATAAGCTTATATAAAATCTAACATTTGATAGGTACCAGAAAAGATACAAAATATTATTAGGTTATATTATTTGATATTTGAAATTGACCAGATAATATTTAACTTCATTGGAAAATTTTTCTGTAAATTTTATTGATCTACTAATTGGGCTAATGGTTCCTTGATAAATATTGTGTCCGAAAAAGTCTTGTGTTAGTTTAAAATAATTTTATTCTTCTAACAGACACAACTAAACCATTATGTTTTACAGCTTTTAAAAAAATATTTAGATGTTTAAAGTATTGAGTTGGAATAGGCCAAAATGCCATCTAATTATGCAATACTAAAATTTAAATAAGAATTAAATTTATCATTCATTATATGCTGGAATCCAGAGGGAACATCTTTTAGTCTCGTAAGTATGTAATAATGATCAAAAGGGATGGTAAAAGAAGTTTTGTATCTATCCATTTCATGTAGTTTTATTTGATAAAATCTTGACTTCATATTAAATATAGAAAAGATTGTGGCTTCATACAAACTCCTTAAAAGTTCTCTTTAATTTATTAGGAATTGGATATCTTATCTATTTTAAAACTTTGTTAAGAGGGTAATTTATTACTAATCTAGGTGCTACTCTTTCTATTTTAGAAGTATTTTGAACATAAAAAGCAACGTAACTCCAAGATAATTAACTAAGCCTTATTAATTTTTTATCCAAATGTTCTTGGATTTCTTTTACAATTCAAGAATTTCTTTATTCATCTGAATAGGCCTAACTTTAGAAAACTTTTACTTTCATGAAAGTCATCTTCATATAGTAGGATACCATGTTGGTTTTTCTCCAAATGGCATTTGGAATATCAAAACAAATTTCTTTAATTATTTTATCATTTAATTTTTTTTCATGTATTATCTTATCTTGTAAGTGTTCTTCTATTCATTTATAATTTATTTCCTTAGAAAAAAAATTATTTTCCTTGTCTTTTGAGTTAATAGATTAAAACATTAGTTTCCACTAATTTCTCTTTCTATTTTAGGGTGAATGAATTCGAAACAAAGTTCAAAGTTCTTGATCCTCTTTAGAGGTTATTATGCCTTTTTCTGATATCAGTAAGGGATATATTTGTGTTAGGAAAGGAGTTCCTAGTATTATTTCTCCTTTTATAGTTTGTACGAGCATGAAAGTGTTAGGAAAACATATTCCTTAATTACAAATGGAAGCATTATAAAGTTTCTATTAGATATTTAAACTTTGATTATTAGTTGTATATAAATTTTGTAGAGGTTTTCTTATAATAATAGGTAAATATTAACCCTTCTTGTATACAATCTAAGTCTGCTCCAAAATTTATTAATGCTACATAAGTCTTCTAGAAATTATTACTAATTTTTAAAATAACTTTACAACGCCATTTCTATTACATAGCTTTTCGTCTGTTAAAGAATGATTCATTTTGATTTTCATTAATTAATTCTTCTTTAAATTCATTACTAAGATTATCCAAATAATTTTTTGTTTGAAGTATTTTTATCATTTCTTTTAGTTCTGCTACTTCATTTTACTTAAGGTTTTGAGTTCTTTACCTTCATTTATACTTAATATATGAAGTCTTACAAGACAAAAGAAAAGTCATAAAAGATTTATGAGCCTTTCTGTCAAAAGATTAGAACCCTCCCCCCAAAAGAAAAGGAGTCATGAAAGACTAAATAAATTTAATATAAATATTTAATCTCTGTTTTAAGAGATTTTAGGCCTGTCCAATTTAAATATCAAATCCTATAGATAATAGAGACTAATCTACATTATGCTCTTGCTTTCTTAAATAACTTTGTTAATTACACTGTAGCCATAAAACCGCTTGAAAATAATATTCATAATATCAAGTTAGATGTCAAAATTTCAAAGGGTACCTACTTGCCCTTTAGCAATAATATACAAGTTATATTATAAAGCCATGAGATCTAATACAGAACCTTAAATATTTTCTCTAGGGAAGAAACATTAATTCCTACAATTAAATCTTAAGAAATTAAATCACGTAATCTCAAAGATAATATTCTTAATAGTAATAATAACAATATTTGCTTTCAAACTATATATATTTAAAAAATTAAGCCTATAATACTCTGCTATATATATATATATATATATATATTAGAGCTATTAATATTATTATTCACTCTTTAACCTCTAAAGACTAAATATCTTTTCCAATAAAACTAGACAAGATAATGCTTATTAACTATTAAATTAAAATTGTAAAATTTAAGCATGAACGATCGTCACCCCTATATGAAGACATTTTTGTGCAAAAGATAATGTTAATTAATGCACTTATCAAAATCATCGCCCTTAAAGTAATGTGTAAAAGCTGTATAATATAAAAAATAAAATCATATATATATATATATATTTATGTGTGCAAGTTGGAATTGATATTTTTTGATTAAGATCCAACAACGGAACCAATTAGTTTTAAAAAGAAAATCATCCAATTAATAAATTAATTTTGATTTGATCAAAATTTGTTTTGGTTTGATTGAGATGAGTTGAAATTAGAATTGAACACCCCTATAAATAAGTAGCACCATTTTACAATTTAAATGCCTGATAATTTATGTTTAAATTAAACATATGTAATTCAATATGCATGTGTCGCATTATTCATAACTATATAACTTGAAACAAGTGTGCGATATCTAAAATTAAAAAAATGAGAGCTTAAAGAAAGTCTCCATAACTCCCAATTTAATTCATAATCTTGTATATCACTTATAATTGTTATATAAGATTTAATGTTGCCAATCAAAAAATATATTTCGGCAAGCTGGTTGCTCATCTTTGGCTTGCGTAAAGCCTACTACACCTGCACTGAACACCGCCCAGTTACATTGTTTTGGGCACCTTTCTTTTTCATCCCTATCTGCTCTGTAGATGTCATACGTTCCTGATCCACCTGACCATGATATATTACAGAAGAACAATGTTGAACCCCAAAAATCAACACGGAAGCTCCACTCATAGCAACCGTCACCGTTGATCACGTGAGTTCCCAGGTCGTGATCTTTGGATTTGCAATGAATGGTGAAACTCTTACCATCTAGGCGGTTGCAGACACGTACACGTGTTTTTGTCATACCTTACAGCCCATTCGTCTGGTTGGGCTTCAGTAGAGTTTGTGGAACTTGCTTCAGAAGAACAAGAAGCAACAGAAGAAATGGGGCTTGTTTGCCAATTAAACGCGCCATGTATATCTTGAAGGGTTTTCCACCAAATCTTGGTTTATGTGAAGGATGGAATCTCCATTCTATATATACTAATTAAAAAGCAGCCTTAAGCATTCTTTAAGCATTTATTATTGTAGATATACGTAATTACTGACAAAGTGTACTTAAAAAATACAAATTAAATAATTAAATGTAATTAATGTAAAAGTAAAAATAAAATATATTGACATTAATGCTTTAAATAAATATTAATCAAAAAGGAAAACAATGCTCAAATTTAAATAATGTTAGATAAATATAAAAATTTAAAATTTATTTATTTTTTATGCTAAAAATTTTTTGATATTAAATGCTTTAAATTTAATGAAAACTAAAGAAGGAAAATATTAAAATGTTAGTCTAATTTATAAAATTAACTCTACATATATATAGTTAAAAAGAAAATTTTTAATTATATTTAAAGCATCTATTACTGCAATAAATATTGACACATGTTATTGATACAAAAGGTGTAATTAAATAAAAATAAGATTATGTTTAACAGGATAGGATTTGCTAAGATAGGATAGAAGAGTTGGAGAATTAAGAGTAAGAAAAAAATTAGGCCTAATAAGCTTATATTGTGTTTGACAGGTATAGATAGCTAATTTTGGCATAAAAATTGTGTGGATCTGCTAGTAAATCTCAAAAATTTTCTTATCCAATTAAATTTTGTTTAAGAATTAATTTGATGAGGATTGAAATTTTTATAGATATCTTTGGGTTTAAATATAAATAAATTGTTTTTTTAAGTTTTATTCTTAATTTTATTTTAATTTTTATTTTTCAATTATAACTATGAAAGTAACCAAAAATAGGAAAAAAATAAGATAAAATAATCATCAAGAGATAATGGTGGTAAAAGAAAAAGGTTAAAATGTATAGAACCCTCTTGAACTTTAGGTCAATTTTAAAAAATCTTCCTAAACTTTAAAAGTTTTTAAAAAATTCTCTTGAATTATGAAAAATTTTCAAAAAAGTGCATCAGTTAAATTTTTCGTTAGAATATAGACAGCCAAAATAAAATGACAAAAATAACCTCACCCACCCATGACCATTCATTTTGTCGCCATTATGTAAATTCTAATGGCACAAACATTTCAACCAGCGGTGGAGATTGAAAATGGCAATGGCACTAAAATCAAATTTGAAAGAATCGGGATAGGATCTCACTTCCAAACATTTCAGTTTGGAAGGATGGTGTGCTGAAGGGAAAATGAGTGTTTACTTGGTCAGACAAAATCACCTCTACTGGGAATTAGGGGACAGAGTTCAAAAATGAGAACAATTTTCAGATGACGGCAAGGAAGAGATCATCGATGGATGGGTGCAAGAGGGTGAGATTTCTTCTGTTGGGTTATTTTTAATAAAGATACTCTGTTGGTAAGCATGCTTTGACACTGCAAGAGTTTAGGCTGGGAGATTTTGATCCAAAGGAGAGATTTTAGATGAGATTTCCTCCAGAAGGAGATGTTAAGGAAGGTTTCATGGAGATGTTGGGTCACCGACCATCATGCAAATCGAAGATGAGAACCAGAACCTATGCAAAAGCAATTAGATTTTAGTCAATTTCTTGCCATTGTGTTTGTTTACAAGGGAAATGCAATTTATTTCTGGGCTCCTATGTTTATGGTGAAGATTGAAAATTTATATACATTTTAAGGGCATTTTAGTCTTCTTCATTAGTCAAATTATGGTTTCACCAAATAACATTCAAAAATTGACAGAAAACTTGACGGATGTACCTTTTTTAAAAAATTAAATCGGTAGTGATCTTAAAAATTTTCAAAATTTTCACATTTTCCAAACTATCGTGTTTTATATTTTTTTGGATGTTACTACACATCGCGATGGTGACGATTGGCACCAGAAAATGTTTGAAAACAACTAGATAATGTTTAACTTCATTAGAAAATTTTTTTGCACTTTCACTTGACATACTGATTCCGTAATAAATATTGCATCCTAGAAATCTTATGCTAATTTAAAATAATTTTATTTTTCTAGTGGATACAACAAAATCAGTATGTTTTACAGCTTTTAAAATATATTTAGATGCTTAAAGTGTAGATTTATTGAGTTAGAATAAACCAAAACATTATCTAAATATATAATGATAAAATTTAAACAATGATTATTAATTATATGTTATAATTCAGAAGGAGTATTTTTTTTTAATCTCATAAGTATTACATTCCTTTCGTAATGATCAAAAGGGATAGTAAAAGGAGTTTTATATTTATCTATTTCATGGAGTTTTATTTGATAAAATCATGACTTCATATCAAATTTAGAAATGAGTGTGGCATTTACGAAGTGCCTAAAAAATCTGTTTTATTAGAAATTGGATGTCTTATCCATTTTAAAACTTTGTTAAGAAGTTCATAATTTGTCACCAATCTAGGTGCTCCTCTTTCTATTTCTGAAGCATTTTGAACAGAAAAAAAAAAAAAAAAGCAACGCAACTCAAGAATGATTTATTAGGCCTTTTTAACTTTGTAGCCAAATATTCTTGTGTTTCTTTTCTATAATTCAAGCATTTTTTAATTCATCTAAATAGGTTTGGTTTTATTTAAAATCTTACTTTCGTGAAAGTGATCTTCATACGGTTGGGTTGCCATGAGGGTTTTTCTTTCCCAAAAGACATTTGGAAACTATTTTTAAAGACCAATATATCTAATTTTTTTCATGGGAAGGGTTCTAATTTTTAGTAAAGAATTATGTAAATTTAGATAATTTTTTAATAGAAAAGATAAATTGTTATAATTTTAAGTATAGTATGTTTATTATTGCAATTGAAAGATTTTTTGTAACAAAGTAAAAATATAAGAGACCAAGAGCCTCATAGTTCCATGGCACTTACGCCTGCCTCCCAATTATGAGAGGCAGGTTCGATCCTACGTGCCCCCTTCCTTTATTCTATCCCCTTCCTTCCTTTGTAAAAAAGGGCTCTGCCCTCCTATTCTTATAAAAATAAAATAAAAATATAAGAAAATTTCATATATTTTAGTCAAAGCCTTAAATATTTTCTCTAGGGAAGAGACCTTATTATTAATGTAAATCTTAAGAAATTGAATTATATAACCTCAATGGTAATGATTGTAATAATAATGTAATGATAATAATAATATTTGCTTTCAAATCATATATCTAAAAATTAATCTTATAATACTCCGTTATGTATATTAGAGCTACTAATATTATTACTCACTACTTAATTTCGGAAGACTAAATACCTTTTTCAATAAAACTGGACAAGATAATGCCTATTGACTATTAAATTAAAATTGTAAAATTTAAGCACTAACAATTGTCACCCATACATGAAGACATTTTTAAGCAAAAGATAATGTAATAAATGCACTTATCATAATCATCACCATTAAAAAATGTGTAAAAGTTGTATAATATAAAAAATAAAATCATATATATTTATGTGTGTAAGTTGGACTTGATTTATTTGATCAAGATCCAACAACCGAACGAATTAGTTTTTTTTAAAAAAAAAAATCGTGCAATTAACAATTCAATTTTGATCAGTTTGGATTTGGTTTAGTTTGGTAGAGATCAATTGAAATTGGATTTGAACACCCCTATAAATAAGTCGCACAATTTGAAAATTTAAGTGCCTGATAATTTATATTTGGATTAAACGTGCATAATCTAAAATTAAAAGATAAGAGCTAAAAGAAGGTCTCAATAACACCCAACTTTATTCATTATCTTATACATCATTTATAACTGTTATATATAATGTTGCCAGTCAAAACTTAGATCTATCTTAGCTTTTGGCCCTCTCTTTTTGGCTTGCTTATAGCCTATTACAGCTGCGTTTGTCACCTCCCAGTCACATTGTGTTGGGCACCTTTCTTCATCATCCCTACGTGCTTTGTAGATTTCATACGTTCCTGATCCACCTGACCATGATATATCACAGAAGAACAATGTTGTACCCCAAAAATTAACACGGAAGGTCCACTCGTAGCAACCATTACCGTTGATCACGTGAGTTCCTAGGTCGTCATCTTTGGACTTGCAATGAATGGTAAAACTTGGCTTTGGACTACCAATCAGGCGGTTGCAGACACGTACAAGTGTTTTGTGATACCTTATACCCCAGACGTCTGGTTGGGGTTCGGTAGAGTTTGTGGAACTCGCTTCAGAAGAAACAAGAAGCAACAGAAGAAATACGGCTTGTTTGCCAATTAAATGCTTCATGTCTATGTTGAAGGGGTTTTCCACCAAGTCTTGGTTTATGCGAAGGATTGAATCTCCATTCTATATATACTAATTTATTTTTTTAAAAAAAAAAGTCTTAAGCATTCTTTAAGCATTTATTTTTGCAATAGATATTGATACATCTAAGCGCTAACAAAGCGAACTTAAAAAATAGAAACTAAATAATTAAATATAATTAATGTAAAAATCAAAAATAGAATTTATTAACATTAATGCATTAAATAAATGATAATAAAATAAGGAAACAATGATCAAATTTAAATAATGTTAGCTAAATATAAAAATTTAAAATTTAATGATAATATTAGTGGAAAAAAATTATTGACATTAAATGCTTTAAATTTAAATAATACGAAAACAAGGAAAAGATTAAAATGTTAACTAAATTTATGAAATGAAATCTAGACACATATATATATTTAAAAAGAAATCTTTAATCATTCTTTGAGAATATATTATTGTAATAAACATTGACACATGTCACTGACATAAAAAGTGTAATTTCTATTTTTGAGTGGGACATAAAAGTGCAATTAATTGAAAAATAAGATTATGTTTGATAGGATAAGATAGAGCTGGATAATTAAGAGTAAGAAAAAATATAGGCCTAATATACTAATATCCAATCCAATCTTACATTTGATAGGCAAAAGAAATTATACAAAATATTAATAGGTTATATTATCTAATATTTGAAATCAACTAGATAATGTTTAACTTCATTAGAAAATTTTTTCGCAAATTCTATTGACTTACTAATTGGGTAATCGTTCCTCGATAAATATTGTATCATGAAAATCTTATATTAATTTAAAACAATTTTATTCTTCTAGTGGACACAATTAAAGCATTATGTTTTATAGCTTTTAAAAATATACAATGATCAATATTAAATTAGAATAGATCAAAATGTCATCCAAATATACAATGATCAAATTTAAATAAAGATTAAATTTATCATTTATTATATGCTAGAATTTAGAGGGTGCATTTTTCAATCTCATAGGCATTAAATTCCATTCATAATAATGATCAAAAGGGATGGTAAAAGAAGTTTTATATTTATCCATTTCATGGAGTTTTATTTGATAAAATCTTAACTTTATATCAAATTTAGAAAAGATTATGGGTTCATACAAACTTCTTAAAAGATCTCTTTAATTTATTAGAAATTAAATATCTTATCTATTTTAAAACTTTTTTAAAAGGTTTATAATTTATTACTGATCTAGGTGCTCCTCTTTCTATTTTAGAAGCATTCTAAACATAAAAGCCAACGCAACTCTAGGATGATTTACTAGGCCTTTTTAATTTTTTATCCAAATATTCTTGAATTCTTTTAACAAATCAAGCATTTCTATATGTACCTAAATAGGCCTAGCTTTAGTAAAATTTTACTTTTATGAAAGTCATCTTCATACGATAAGGTTATCATGTAGGTTTTTCTCCAAAAGGCATTTGGATTATCAACACAAATTTTTGTAGTTATTTTATCATTTAATTATTTTATATTTTCATGCATTATCTTATCTTTTAGGCGTTCTTTTCTTTTATAATTTATTTCTTTAGAAAGAAAATTTATTTGTCTTGTCTTCTTGAGTTCATAGATTAAGATATTCGTTTCCACTTATTTCTCTTTCAATTTTAGGTGAATGAATTTGAAACAAAGCTCTTCATCATCTTTAGAAGTTATTATGCCTTTTTCTGATACTTGTAAGGGATATATTTATGTTAGGAAAGAAGTTCCTAATATTATTTCTCCTTTCATGTTTTTTTATAATATTGGAGATAAGTATTAATTCTTCTTGAATACAATTTAAGTCTACTCCTGAATTTAAGTCTGTTGCATATGTTTTAGTTTGTGAAGGAATGATTCATTTTGCTTGATTTTCATAAATTAATTCTTTTTTTAATTCATGAGAAAGATTATACAAGTAATTTTTTTTAAGTATTGAAAATATTACAATATAAAAATCAAATTCATAAAAAAGGAAATAACAAAGTCAAGTTCAATCACTTAAAGCAAACTCAAATCCTTAAGTTTTTTTTTAATACTAAAAAAGTTATATTATGAGAATCAAACCTTTAAAAAAAGAGACAAAATAAAGCCAAATTTTACCACCTCGGTAACATTCAAGTCCCTCCCCCAAATAATTTTTGGTTTCTAATATTTTTATCTCTTCTTTTAATTCTGTTACTTCTTTTTAATCAAGATTTTGAGTTGTTTGTCCTCATTTACACTTAATATCCGAAGTCTTACAGGACAAGAAGTCATAAAAGACTTATGAGTCTTCTATCAACAATATGGATTAGAAAGATTAAAAGCCCCCACTAGAGTCCATAAAGACAGAATAAAATTAATATAAAGAACGTAAACATTTAATCTCTGTTTAAGAGATTCTAGGCATGTCCAATTTAAAGATCAAATCCTATAGATAATAGAGACTAATCTAGATGATGCTTCTGCTTTCTTTAATAACTTTGATAATTACACCATAGCCATTAAACCACTTGAAAATAATATTCATAATATCAAGTTGGATGTCAAAATTCCAAAAGGGAAACATATATGTAATTACTAACAAAGTGTAATTAAAATACAAATTAAATAATTAAATGTTATTGATGTAAAAGTAAAAATAAAATATATTGACATTAATGCTTTAAATAAATATTAATCAAAAGGGAAACAATGATCAAATTTAATTAATCTTGATAAGTATCAAAATTTAAAATTTATTTTTTTATGGTAAAAATTTATTGATATTCAATGCTTTAAATTTAATGAAAACTAAAGAAGGAAAATATTAAAATGTTAGTCTAATTTATGAAATTAGATCTAGATATATATATATATATATATATCTGTATACATATTCAAAAAGAAATTTTGTAATCATTCTTTGAGCATTTATTACTGTAATAAATAAATTTTGACACCTGTTATTGATACAAAAGATGTAATTAATTAAAAAATAAATTTATGTTTTATAGGATAAGATTTATCAGGATAGGATAAAAGAGCTGGATAATTAAGAGTAAAAAAATATAGTGGATAATTAAGAGTAAAAAAATATAGGCCAAATAAGCTTATATCAGCAAACCATCACCTTATTTTCGGCACTTGCTAGTGGTCATAAATCCCTCGGGATATTCAAAATATAGGCCTAATAAAATTATTGGGGTTCAGTAGATTGTGTAACTCGCTTCAGAAGAAACAAGAAGCAACAGAAGAAATATGGTTTGTTTGCCAATCAAACGCCTCATGTATATTTTGAATCGCCATTTATATTGGTCTCATATGAGTTTAAATTTAGATCAATATATACATTAATTTTCTTATAATCTATTACTACATTTTTTGGTTAATTATTTTATTCATAAAATTGAAAATGACTATTACTTCCGCATCTAAAGTTTGGATACCTAACCCATACAGTAAAGTACACCTCACGTCTCAAATGAGCCAAATCTATTTTATCTATATATTCCATTTACTATGTCATGTGACAATTATAAATTTGTAATTGAGCATAGCAAATGGCATAGGAAAAATTAGTCTTACCTAATAAATATGATAAATAACTCATGAAATTTAATGTGTGATGTTAAATTTGTTGAATTTTGTAATTTTGGATCATAAAATTTAATAATTTAATAATCATAATTTTTATAAGTAAAGATTTTACAAAATTTTATTTACGAAAATAAAATATTAAAATAACTTAGCATGACAATAAGGAAGAATAACCATTACATAATAACAATATTAGCTATAACATTTTTTTTTTATAATTGCTAACTAAATTTTTTGGAGTATTAAAAAGGCTATAAAATGAAAATTAAATTTAAAAAAAAAAGAATAAAATAAAATTCAACCACTTGAGTTATGCTCAAGTTCCACTAATAACTAAATTCTTATTACACAATTACTGCCTTGCATTAATTACTATGTGTATTAATCAAAATTTTGCAGCACTATTTCAAAATATACACGCCGGCTGTTTTATATTTAAAATAGACTCGCATATATAATTCAACATACATGTGCCACATTATTTATATTTATGTAATTTGAAGCAATTGTATGTAATATGTGAATAAAAAATGATAAAGTAAGCGGCACTATTATTTTTATAATTTTATTTTTATTTAATTTTTATAATATAAAATTTAAATTATTAAATTTATTAAACATTTAAAATATAATACCCAACATATTAATACATTATTTTATCTAAATGTAAGAAAACATAAAAAAAAATTATTATGAGAATAACATCTTTCTGGAGCTAAAAGAAGCCTCAAGCCCAACTTTATTCATAATCTTATTCTGCACTTATAATCATATAATAAAATTTAATGTTGCTATCTTTTTTTTCTTTTTTGGTCTTGAACTATTCGATATTTGTAAGGCACAAATCTATTTAAGTCCTTTAATCTACGATTAACCCAAGACAAGGTACTTAATCAAAATTTAATCCCTTTTGCTAAGACCAACGCTGAGTAGTTAATGCTGCTACTGAAGAACTAAATTTCCGTTCTCAAGGCCCAATCCTGTTAAACCTACTTTTGCCACATCCCAACGACCATCATTAAAACACTTATGATCATCCCTTTGTTCTGAGTAAATGTCATACATTCCTAACCCACCTTCCTATCTTGGTTTATGTGAAGGATTGAATCTCCATTCTATATGTACTAATTAAAAAACAGTCTTAAGCATTCTTTCCACATTTATTATTTTAATAAATATTGATTCATGCAAGCAGTAACAACGTGTACTTAATAAATGGAAATTACATAATTAAATGTAATTAATGTAAAATGTAAAAGTAAAATTTAATGACCTTAATGCTATAGATAAATGATAAATATTGATATATGTAAGTACTAACAAAGTGTTCTTCAAAAATAGAAACTAAATAATTAATTGTAGTTAATGTAAAAATGTAAAATTAAAATTTATTGACATTAATGCTTTTGATAAATGATAATCAAATAAAGAATTAGATAAATATAAAAAATTACGATTTATTGATATTACATTAGAGATAACTCGAAGCAACCCACCTTTACCACCCAATCCGTTTCATACTGAAACTGTCGGTTTCAAGTCATATCTCAAGCTAAATCGGTTTCAACTAGAGAAGAGATTAGTTTCATTCGGTTTTACATATTCCTACCCAATTCTTATTCTTACTTTTGCCCAATGTAAGGAAAATATAAAAAAAAAAAAAATATTGTGAGAATAACATTTTTCTAAAGCGAAAAGAAAGCCTCAATAAATCTTAACTTTATTCATAATCCTGTTCATCACTTACATTATAAACTTTAATGTTGCCACTTAAAAAATATGTCTGCTTTCCCTCTCAGCTCGCCAGTCCCATACCCTGTTATGCCTTCGCTTTTCACATCCCAATCACACTGTTTGTCACACCTTGTCTCATCCCTATCTACTCTGTAGAGGTCATACATTCCTGACCCACCTTGCCATGATACGCTACAAAAGAACAACGTCGTTCTCATCAAATTAGGACGGAAGCTCCACTCATAGTTGCCATTACTGCTAATCACATGAGTTCCAAGGTCGTCTTCTTTGGATTTGCAATGAATGGTATAACTTGGCCCACCTAGGCGATTGAAGACACGTACATGTGTTTTACTAAAAAGGCCATCTGGATGGGGTTTGGTTGAATTTGTGGAACTAGCTGCACAGGAAACATGAAGCAACAAAATAAGTAGGGCTGCTTTGCCAATTAAAGGAGCCATGTATACGTTGAAGGGTTTTTCCACCAAGTCTTGGTTTATCTCAAGGATTTGATGTGTATATATAGTGAAATATTTACAAGATAACCCTTAAATATTCTTCAAGCATTTATTACAGTCATAAATATATACATGCATATAAAAAGTAAAAGTCAAGAAAATAATCAAATAAACTAAATATAAACAATTAAAAATAAAATTTATTTACATTATTGTTTTAAATAAAGGAAAAACAAGATCAAATTTAATAATGTTGATTAAATACAAAATGTTCACTAATTTTCATGATATTAAATGCTTCAAAATTAATGAAAAGTAAACAAGGAAAAAAAATTAAGATATGCATACATGTAAAATGTAAGAGTAAGCCAAATAAATAAATAATACCAATACTGAGTTGGTACAAGTGACAAATATCTGAGTCTCTTAAATATGTTATTCTAAATTCAATTCAAGTCTTTTGTATAAAGAAAGTTCGTTTAGAAGAGGACTAGTCACTTTGGCAATCTTTAATTTTTGAGAGATTATAGTTATTAATCGAGAGAATACTCTAGAATAATTTTTAAAAAAATTAGCTAAATAATTAACTAAATTAAAAATAAAAATTTTAAAATAAATGTATTGACATTATTGCTTTAAATGAATGAAAAAAGTAAACAAAGCTCAAACTTCAATAACATTAGCTAAATATAAAATATTAAAATTTATTGACATTTATTACTATAATAAATATTAATATGTAAAAAAAATGAAATTTAAATAGTTAGATATATTAAATGCAAAAATTAAAAATAACATTTATTGACAATAAATGTTCTAAATAAATTAAAGCAAATAAGAATCAAACCCTTGGAAAACGAGACAATAAAGCCAAATTTTACCTCCCCGTAAAATCCAAGTCCCTCGCCCAAATAATTTTTGGTTTCTAGTATTTTTATCTCTTCTTTTAGTTCTGTTACTTCTTTTTAATTAAGATTTTGAGTTGTTTATCCTCATTTGGACTTAATATCTGAAGTCTTACAAGACAAGAAGTCATAAAAGACTTATGAGCCTTCTATCAACAAAATGGATTAGAAAGATTAAAAGCCCCCACTAGAGTCCATAAAGACAGAATAAAATTAATATGAAGAACATAAACATTTAATCTCTGTTTAAGAGATTCTAGGCATGTCCAATTTAAAAATCAAATCCTATAGATAATAGAGACTAATCTAGATGATGCTTCTGCTTTCTTTAATAATTTTGATAAATACACCATAGCCATTAAACCACTTGAAAATAATATTCATAATATCAGGTTGGATGTCAAAATTCCAAAAGGAACTTAGACACCAAATGCTTGCCCTTTAACAACAATATATGTTATATTATAAAGCCACGAGATCTAATATAAAACCTTAAGTATTTCCTCTAGGGAAGGGACATTATTTACTACAAGTAAATCTTAAGAAGTCAAATTATGCAACTTCAAAGGTAATAATAGCATAATAATAATTATTATAATAATAACAATAATAATTATAACAATAGTAATAATAACAACAATAATAACAATGATAATATTTGTTTTCAAATTATATATATCTAAAAATTAAGCTTATAATGCTCCGTTATATATATATATATATATATATTAGAATTACTAATATTTTTGCTCACTTCTTAACCTCTTAAGACAGAATATCTTTTTCAATAAAATTAAACAAATCAATAAGGCTTGGCACAATTAACAGATAATTAAATTTTTTAAGCATGTCATTCTAAATTTGATTTAGGTCGTGTGTATTAAAAATGTTAAGGAATACCTTAGGTTATTAACAATTAAATTAAAATTGTAAAATTTAAGCATGAACAATTGTCACCCCTATATGAAGACATTTTTGTACAAAAGATAATGTTAATTAATGCACTTATCATAATCATCACCCTTATCCAATTAACAAATTAGTTTTGATTTGATCAATTTGGTTTGGTTTAATTGAGATCAGTTGAAATTGGATAAGAACATGCCCATAAATAAGTAGCACTATTTTAAAATTCAAGTGCTTGATAATTTATATTTGAATTAAACGTGTGTAATTTAATATGTATGTGCTGCACTATTCATAATTACGGAACTTGAAACAAGTGTACGTTATCTAAAATAAATAAATATATATATATATATATATATATATATATATATATGAGAGCTAAAAGAAGGTCTCAATAATGCCCAACTTTATTCATAATCTTATATATCACTTATAATTGCCATATAAGATTTAATGTTTCCAATTAATGTATATATCTGCGAGAGCTCGTTTCCCGTCTTTGGCTTGCGGAAAGCCTACTACACCTACATTGTACACCTCCCAGTCACATTGTCTTGGGCACCTTCCATCTTCATCCCTGTCTGCTCTGTATAAGTCATACGTTGCTGATCCACCTGACCATGATATACTACAGGAGAATAATGTTGTAGCCCAGAAATTACCATGGAAGCTCCACTCGTAGCAACCACCACTCATGATCACGTGAGTTCCCAAGTCGTCTTCTTTGGATTTGCAATGAATGGTAAAACTTGGACTTGGACTTGGACTAGGACTACCATATAGGCGGTTGCAGACACGTACACGTGTTTTGTCTAACCTGACACCCCATCCCTCTGGTTGGGGTTCGCTAGAGTTGGTGGAACTCGCTTCAGAGGCAACAAGAAGCAACAGAAGAAATAGGGCTTGTTTGCCAATTAAACGCGCCATGTATAATTTCAAGGTTTTTCCTCCAAGTCTTGGTTTATGTGAAGGATAGAATCTCCATACTATATATATTAATTAAAAAACAGCCTTAAGTATTCTTTAAGCATTTAGTATTGTGGATATATGTAATTACTAACAAAGTGTAATTAAAAATATAAATTAAATAATTAAATGTTATTGATGTAAAATTAAAAATAAAATATATTGACATTAATGCTTTAAATAAATATTAATCAAAAAGGGAAACAATGATCAAATTTAAATAATGTTGATAAGTATAAAAATTTAAAATTTATTTGTTTATGGTAAAAATTTATTGATATTCAATGCTTTAAATTTAATGAAAACTAAAGAAGGAAAATATTAAAATATTAGTCTAATTTATGAAATTAGATCTAGATATATATATATATATATATATATACATATTCAAAAAGAAATTTTGTAATCATTCTTTGAGCATTTATTACTGTAATAAATAAATATTGACACATGTTATTGATACAAAAGATGTAATTAATTAAAAAATAAATTTATGTTTTATAGGATAAGATTTATCAGGATAGGATAAAAGAGCTGGATAATTAAGAGTAAAAAAAAACCTAATAAGCTTATATCAGCAAACCATCACCTTATTTTCGGCACTTGCAACTGGTCATAAATCCCTTGGGATATTCAAAACATAGGCCTAATAAAATTATTGGGGTTCAGTGGATTATGTAACTCGCTTCAGAAGAAACAAGAAGCAACAGAAGAAATAGGGCTTGTTTGCCAAACAAACGCCCCATGTTTATTTTGAATCGCCATTTATATGAGTTTAAATTTAGATCAATATATACATTAATTTTCTTATAATCTATTATTACATTTTTTGTTTAATTATTTTAATCATGAAATGGAAAATGACTATTACTTCCGCATCTAAAGTTTGGATACCTAACCTATACAGTAAAGTACACCTCACATCTCAAATGAGCCAAATCTATATTATCTATATCTTCCATTTACTGTGTCATGTGGCAATTATAAATTTGCAATGGAGCATAGCAAATGGCATAGGAAAAATAGTCTTACTTAATAAATATGATAAATACCTCATAAAACTTAATGTATGATGTTAAATTTGTTGAATTTTGTAATTTTAGATCATAAAATTTAATAGTTTAATAAACATAATATTTATAAGTAAATATTTTACAAAATTTAATTTATGAAAATAAAATATTAAGATAACTTAGCATGACAACAAGGAAGAATAACCGTTACATAATAACAATATTATCTATAATATTTTTTTTAAATTGATAACAAAATTTTTTTTTAGTATTACAAAATGAGAATTAAATTCAAAGAAGGGATGAATAAGGTTGAATTTAACCACTTATGTCATACTCAAATCTCACTAATAACTAAATTCTTCTTACAAAATTACTGCCTCGCATTAATTACTATGTGTATTAATCACAGTTTAGTAGCACTATTTCAACATATCTACGCCGGATATTTTATATTTAAATTAGACATGCATATATAATTCAGCATACATGTACCACATTATATTTATGTAATTTGAAGCAAGTGTGTGTAATATGTAAATAAAAAATAATAAAGTTAATGGTACTATTATTTTTATAATTTTATTTTTATTTAATTTTTATATATAAAATTTAAATTATTAAGTTTATTTAATTTTTAAAATATAGGACTCAACATATCAACACATTATTTTATCTAATTATAACAAAAATATTTTTAAAAAAATATTATGAGAATAACATCTTTCTAGAGCTAAAAGAAGCCTCAAGCCCAACTTTATTTATAATCTTATTCAGCACTTATAATCATATTATAAAATTTAATGTTGCTACTTGAAAACTACATTTCCACTCTCCAGGCCCTATCCTATTATACCTACTTTTGCCCCATCCCAACGACAATCATTAAAACACCTATGATCATCCCTTTGTTCTGTGTAAATGTCATACATTCCTAGCCCACCTTCCTATCTTGGTTTATGTGAAGGATTGAATCTCCATTCTACATGTACTAATTAAAAAACAGTCTTAAGCATTCTTTACGCATTTATTATTTTAATAAATATTGATTCATGCAAGCACTGACAAAGCGTACTTAACAAATGGAAACTACATAATTAAATGTAATTAATGTAAAATGTAAAAGTAAAATTTAATGACCTTAATGCTTTAGATAAATGATAAATATTGATATATGTAAGTACTAACAAAGTGTTCTTCAAAAATAGAAACTAAATATTTAATTGTAATTAATATAAAAAAGTAAAAATAAAATTTATTGACATTAATGCTTTTGATAAATGATAATCAAATAAAGAAAAAATACTTAGATTTAAATAATATTAGCTAAATATAAAAAATTAAGATTTGTTGATATTAAATGCTTTAACATTATTAATATCTAAACAAGAAAAAAAAAATAAAATTTTAGCTAATTTATGAAATTAAATCTATATACATATCTATTAAAAAGGAAACATTTAATCATTCCTTAACTATTTATTACTGGAATATACATTAACACATGTTACTACGACAAAAAGTGTATTTATTTATTTATTTATAACATATATTAGATTGGATAAGATTTGTCATGATAGGATATAAGAGCAAAATAAGAGTAAGAAAAATATTGCCCTAATAAACTTTTAACCAATCTTATGTTTGATAGGCACCAGAAAATATACCAAATATTATTTGGTTATACTATCTGATTTTTGAAATCGAACAGTTAATATTAGGATTAGATACAAAAATGTACACTTCTAGACATAATTAATTACATCAAGTCTTGGTTTCATGTGAAGGATTTAAAATATATTAAAAATAGGAATGTTTATTATTGTAATAAATGTTAATACATCTCAATACCAGCGAAAATGTAATTAAAAATATAAAAATAGTTAAATATCCTAGCTGTAAAAGATTCAAAATAAAATTTATTGGCATTAAATAATTGAAATAAATGGAAAAAAATAAAACTTAATGTTTAAATTTGAATAATGTTGTATAAAGATATAAAATTAAATTTGATATTGAATACTTTAAAATTAATGAAAAGTAAAATAGAAAAAATTAATGCTAAAATTTATAGAATATCGTGTTTGAAGTGAACCAGATAATATTACACTTATGACAAAATTACATCTAAAAAGTCTTGGTTTATGTTAAGAATTTAATCTACATATATATATATATATGTGTGTGTGTGTGTGTGTGTGTGTGTGTGTGTATTAAAAAGAGGCATTTTTCACTATAATAAATATTGATCATATCAATACCAATAAAAGTGTAATTAAAAATAAAAGTTAAATAATCAAATATAATTATTGTTAAAAACTAAAAAATAAAGTTAATTTACATTATATTTTTCAAATAAATGAAAAAAATAAAGAAATTAACCGTGCTCAAATTTAAACAAAAGTGAACTATATTTATGAAATTAAATCAATAAATACATATATTAAAAAGATAATCATTAAGCATGTATTCGTATTATTGTTGTAATAAATTTTGACATGTGCCACCATCACAAAAAAAAACTAATTAAAAAATAAAAGTTCAATAGTTAAATATACTAGATATAAGAAATTAAAAATAAAATGTTGTGACATTAAATGCCTTAAAATCAATTAAAAGTAATAAGGAAACAATGCTCATGTTTAAATCATATTAGAAAATTTTATGAAAATAAATAAATATATATAGTGAAACCCTGAAGTATTCTTTGAGAATTTATATTACTATAATAAATATTGGCATATGTTACTACTACAGAAATTTGTAATTAAGAAATAAGGTTATTTAATAACTAAATATATTAAAAATAAGAAATTAAAATTTTAAATTTACTAATATTAAATACTTTAAATTAAATAAAAAATAAAATGAGTATTCAACGCTCAAATTTGAATCAGGTTAGCAATTATAAAAACACAAAAATTTATATACAATAAAGGCTTTCAAATTTATGAAAAACAAACAAGCAAATAATGCTTAAATTTTGGATGAAAAAGTTGTCTGCCATCAAATAAATGCTTTAAAAGTAATGAAAAGCAAGGAAAATTAATGCTTAAATTTGCATAATATTAACTAAATTTGTGGATATATAAAATTATCTTCCGTTAGATATTCGTTTATCAATGTATAAAATTATCTATCATTAGAATTGATTATCAAATAAATTCATTGATTGATTACTAAAATGTTCTTATTACTGTAATAAATACTGATGCATATACCTAACACAAAAAATTATGAAAAATTAAAAGTTATATATCTAAAATATACTGAAATCAAACAAAGAAACAAAATTAAAATTTATTGAAAATAAATTTTTTAAAATATATGAAAATGAAAAGAAACAATTTTTCAAATTTGAACAATATTAGCTAAATTTTGAGATCAAAATTATATGTGATTAAATGCTTCATAACAAATATTGTTTTCGCAAACTAAATTTATTAGATTAGAACTTATACTAAAGCAAATCATTGTCTGTAACACAACTCACTTAGTGATTAATTGCAAAAAAAATCATGGTTAGTGTATTTATGCATTCCTAATTTGCTTGCCTTTAGTAAAACACACATGTTATCTTTTTGAATAAATGTTTAGGTTAATTTACCCATAGGTATTTGAATGCATCTTTTAATAAAATTTTAATAATATTATATAGTGTTTGGTATTGTATTGTTATCAAAACACTCCTCTCCTGATGAATATGAAATACTGAAGATAATGATATAGACTTCGTACTGCAGGAGAGTTCAAGTAAAAGATCACCACTGGGATGTCTATAGAAGAGGAGCACACAGGTTCAGAAGGGGAGGCCGAGAAAAAAAGAGTTTTGAGTGAACAAAAGAAAGCAAAGAAAACAGAGAATAGAATGATACGAGAGGCAAAAGCATGCACACAGGCAAGAACTGTGTGGAGTACTATGCCAAATCAAGCATTAACAGTTTCAGTTTTCTATTCATTGAGAACTATGGTGTGGGAAAATTGAAAGCATTATTTTGCTGTTATCATTGGTGTAATGGCGCTTGTATTAGTGAGTATGTTTGTTAAGCAAAACCCAATAGGTCAGATCTTCTCCTTGGTAAGATGTTTATTCCATTAATTTGGACTTGCACTAATATTATTTCATGATTTGTGAATTTTTAGTTGTCCCCTGGCTTCATGTTTGATTTGAAGCCTTACGTTTGAACGTAAATTTATTACCTCCAAAACAACACAGCTGGCTGTTTGAGTTGTGGGTTGCAGTTGCACACTTTTTTTGTTTTTTGTTTTATGTTTTTGAGGTTATCTTATTATTTGGACAAAGATTAATTTTTTTTCAAAATAAAAGTTATAAAATAATAAAAATAATTTTAAACTTAAATATATATTAACAAACCATCTCAAATTTTTCTAATGCACAGCCTACCTCAAGCCGCAATTTCTTGCACTATGCTCTTGCTCAACTAAGACGGACTGACCACGGCAAGAAAGGCCGAATTCACGAAGCTCTACATGATCAATCTACGGTGTCCTTAGCTACCCTTATACCTCCTTTGTCATCATTAATATATAACTAAAATATATAAAATTCTCTTACACTTTATTTTATTATAAAATTTTTTTTATACATTTAATTACAAAAATATATATATTATATTTTAAAATTATAACAATTTACTTATTTTATTAAAAAAATTATCTATATCATAATAAATTACATAATTCTTTGTTAAAAATTAAAATTTCTCTCATAAAAGCCCTTCCTATTGGATAAAACTAAATATATTGATTTATAAAAATAATTTTTTTAAAGATTGTAAACATTCAAACTGTATAGTTGTATATAAAATTTTATTATCAAATACCTTTATTTGATTTCGATTTTGTTAAGTAATTATATAAAATTTTATTTTATTAACAAAAATAAATGAGAGAGATTTCAATTTTTAGCAAATAGTCATATACTTTATTAAAATTTAAATAATTTTTTAATAAAAAAATAAATTAAAATAATTTTAAAATATAATATATTTATTATTATAATTAAAAGTATATAAAAATTTATGCAACAAAATAAAAGTGTCAGAGTTTCATATGCTTTAGCCTTAATATATTTGTCATAACTGTGTTTGCTAAGCGGTTTTATGGCACTCAACTAGCAAATAGCATTGGTCTTGCAAATGTAGATTGTTGCTCTATTACCTCAGGACTCATTAGATGTTCTGAATGAATGGCATAATGTTCTTCAGTTCAAATCCCCTTGGCATTTATGCATTGGAATCTTTTTATATCTCTTGAAGTAATTAGTCACTTTGCAATTATTGAACAGATTCACGTGATTATTATTAAAGGGTGTAATGACACTGATTAAGAGAATTAAGAATGGCAAAAGTTCTGAATTTGTCAAGCATAACGAAGAGGCCGAATCCTTTAATTTTTTTTTTAAAGTTCAAAGATTTTTTAATTAAAATTCTGAATTATCAATTATTATTATTATTATTTTAATAAATTTAAAAATAAAAATTATTAAAATATTTTTAAAAAAACGCACGTTGTACATGTGAAAAAACTAATATTTAATAAAAAAATATTAAAAGTTAAAACGTTCGATTCGTAGGTTTCTATTTTTAATAGCAAAAAGATAGATTTTAATACAATTAATTTACATTATATTAAATAAATAATAAAATAATATATTAAAAATATAAAACTGAGTTTATGATGAGGACAAAAACGATATAAGTTACTTTTTAAACTTTAAAATAATTTAAATTTATAATGAAATTTTATTTTAGTATATAAAACTTGGAAATATATTATTTTAGGCTGAAATTTGATATTGACATATTTTTGTGCAATATATATTAGAATTCAAAAATCTATTATAATTAAGAAAAAATAATTCTATTAGAACTCAAAAACCTGAGCGTAATATTAAAAATTAATTCCATTATAGTTAAAGAAATAAAAATATTAATAATATTGTAATTAAAATTTTTATTTGGTATATCATTTTTTATAACAAATAAATAATTATAGTAATTTAATTAACACTAACTAATTTAGTTATTTTATTTTTAAATTATTATTAAAAATTGAAATTCAATTCAAGAATGTAGATAATAATTAATAATATACTATATGTAAAAAATTGAAAATAAAATATATTCAGTTAAATGCTTGATACAAATGAAAAACAAATAAAAAATAGTGATCACATTTGAATAACGTTATTTAAATATAAGAAATTAAGAAATTAATAAAAAGTCATTATCAAAAAAAATAATGCTAAAATTTAAAAAATGTTAGTTAAATATAAAAAAATATAAAATTTTTATTGATATTAAATGCTTTTAAATTAATGAAAAAATAAACAAGGACATAATATTTATAAAATTAAAATATTCTATCTTTGATATTCCATCATATATATATAATATGTATATGTATATGTGTATATATATATATATATATATATATATATATATATATAAAATTTATTGTCTTTCTTAAGAAAGTAAGCTCTTAAAAGATGAGAATTCTCTTCCCATAACATTTTCGACTAAAACATGCCAATAA
Source organism: Dicorynia guianensis (assembly GCA_037013595.1). NCBI lineage: Eukaryota > Viridiplantae > Streptophyta > Magnoliopsida > Fabales > Fabaceae > Dicorynia > Dicorynia guianensis. Next base: position 33,752,779 of record JASUAB010000005.1, read on the forward strand.
CCGATTAATAGTATTTGTAAATTCATTATAAATTTTCATTGATATTGATGATTTGTCTTAATTTTTGAATAGGGAGAGTCTCTCCTCAACCTCAAATTCTTTAATTCCAAAAAAGAAAAATTCTTATCCAAAATATAGGAGGTATAGCACAAATGGGTATGAATTAATTGTATTTGGGTAAGATTTTATATATTTATTCATTACATTCGAAGTAGCTGTATACTATGTTTATTTAACCTGTTAGATTTATAAAATTTAAACAACTATGATTAAGTTTATAATTATACATTTTTTTTATTTCTTAAAAATATAAGATACGGTTCATTTTAATTTTTAAGATAGTTTAATGAAATAGTAAATAATTTTCGATTGATAGGAAAGATTAGGAGCACGACATTGATGATACAAAATGCCAATCAAATTAGGTATTTTGAATAAATTTCAGCCAACAAAAAGTTATTTGTTGGTGTAACATGAGTTTAAATTTAAATCAATATATACTTTAATTTTCTTATAATCTATTATCACATTTTTTTTTGGTTAATTTCTTTAATCATAAAAAGGAAAATGACAATTATTTCTGCATCTAAAGTTTGGATACCTAACCTATACAGTAAAGTACACCTTACATCTTAAATGAGCTAAATTTATATTATCTATATCTTCTATTTCCTATGTCATGTGACAATTACAAATTTGTAATTGAGCATAGCAAATGACATAGGAAAAATTAGTTTCACTTAATAAAAATAGTAAATATCTCATAAAATTTAATGTGTGATTTTAAATTTATTAAATTTCATAATTTTAAATTATATAATTTAATAAATTTTATTATCATAATTTTTATAAGTAAAATTTTATAAAGTTTATTTTATAAAAATAAAAGATTAAAATGGCATAACTTAACATGACAACAAGGAAGGATATCCATTACATAATAATTATATTAGCTATAACCTTTTTTTTTTTTTACAACTGGTAACTAAATTCTTGTTACATAATTACTGCCTCACATTAATTACTACATGTATTAATCAGAGTTAAGTAGCACTATTTCATGATATTTTATATTTAAATTAGACATGCATAATTCAATATACATGTACCACATTATTTATATCTACGCAATTTGAAGCGAGTGTGCATAATCCCTAATTAGAAAATGATAGAGTTAATGGTACTGTTATTTTAATAAATTTATTTTTGTTTAATTTTTATAATATAAAATTTAAATTATTAAATTTATTAAACTTTTAAATTGTGAGACCTAATATATCAACACACCATTTTATCCAATTGTAACAAAAATATTAAAAAAAATATTCACACAATAACGTCTCTCTAGAGATAAGAGAAAGCCTCAATAAAACCCAACTTTATTCATAATCTTATTCGACACTTATAATCATATTATAAAATTTAATGTTGCCACTTGAAAAATACATTTTGTTTGTCATCGCCAAACCCTGTTATACCCGATTTTGCCACAACCCAACGACAAACATCAAAACACCTCTGATCATCCCTTTTTTCATCGTAGATATCATACGTTCCTGACCCACCTTGCCATGATATGCCACAAAAAAACAATGTTGTATTCCAGATATTAGGAGCAAAGCTCCACTAATAGTAGTTGTTACTGCTGATCACGTGAGTTCCTAGGTCGTCATCTTTGGATTTGCAATGGATGGTAAAATTTGGCCCACCTAGGCTATTGAACACAGTTACATTTGTTTTCCTGAAAATGCCATTTGGTTCGGGCCTGGTTGAGTTTGTGGAAGTAGCTTCAGAAGAAACAAGTAACAAAACAAGTAGGGTTGCTTTGCCAAATAAACAAGCCATCTATATGCTGAAGGGGTTTTCCACCTATTTTTGGTTTATCTGAAGGATATAATGTGCCTGTGTGTGTGTCTATATATATATATATGTGTGTGTGTGTGTGTTGAATGAGGTAAACAGTACAAAGTAAAAGTCAACTAAATAATGAGATAAACTAAATGTAAACATTAAGAATAAAATTTATTTACATTAATGCTTTAAACAAATGAAAAACAAATAAAAATCTATGTTTGAATTTGAATAAGGTTGACGGAATATAAAAAATTAAAATTTCATGATATCAAATGCTTTAGAATTAATAAAAAGTAAACAAGGAAAAAATTAGTCCATGTATGCAGGTAAACAGTAAAAGTCAGCTAAATAATTAAATAAACTAAATATAAACAAATAAAAATAAAAATTATTCACATTAATGCTTTAAATAAATGAAAAACGTATGAAAAATAATGCTCAAACTTGAATAACATTAGTCAAATATAAAATATTAAAATTTGTTGTTATTTATTACTGCAATAAATATTGATACATGCACTAAAAAATAAAAGTTAAATAACATAATATATTTAATGTAAAATATTGAAAATAAATTTCTTTACATTAAATGTTTTAAATAAATGAAAAGTGAATAAGAAACAATACTCACATACGAATACCGTTAGTTAAATACAAAATTTATAATTAAATAAATATACCTTGAGCATTTATCATTGTAATATTTATTAATACATGCATGTAAAACGTAAAAGCCAGTTAAATAATTAAATAAACTAAATTTAAAAAATTAAAAATAAAATTTATTGACATTAATGCTTTAAATAAATGAAAAACAAAACAAGCAAGGTTCAAATAAAGTTCACTAAATATTAAAAATTAATATTTCATGATACTAAATGCTTTAAAATTAATGAAAAATATACAAGGAAAATATTAATACATGCATGCATATAAAAACTAAAAGTCAACTGAACAACTAAGTGAAGCAAAAGTAAAAAAATTAAAAAATAAAATTTATTGACATTAATGTTTCAAATAAATGACAAATAAAAAAAAATTTAAGTTGAATAATGTTGACAAATATAAAGAATTAAACTTTCTCATATTAAATGCTTTAAAACTAATAAAATGTAAACAAGGAAAAAATTAATACAAGGATGCATGTAAAAAATAAAAGTCAGCTAAATAAATAAACTAAATGTAAACAATTAAAATAAAATTTATTGACATTAATGTTTTAAATAAATGAAAAAAAAAAGCAATGGTCAAACTTGAATAATGTTGACTAAATATAAACAATTAAAGTTTTATGATATTAAATGTTTTAAAACTGATGAAAAGTATAAAAGGAAAAAATTAATGCTAAAATGTATGAAATGTGATGTTTGAAGAAGATCAAATAATGTTAAGAGTATTACAGAAAGTGTAGGTTTGATCCCATTCACCCCTTTTTCCTTTGCTTAGCCAATTTTCGCTTTATTGCTTTTCTTTTTTCTTTATTCCTTTTCAGAAAAAGCGAAGTAAAGCAAATTTTAAAAGGCATCGGTTTGGGCTAAGAGAAAGCCCAGATTGAACCTCCACTCTGAAATCCATTATTCCCTTTTTCAAGTTAGAAATATAAAACTTGCACACAAAACAAAATATTCTTTAATTTTTTACTTTTATCATTTAAAATTTCAAAAAAATTCATAGTTATATATCAAAAATTCTGAATTTAGGTATAAATTTATTTTTATTTATTTATTATTACTTTTATTTTTCTATTTTTTTAAATCTTGGGTGGCTGCAATGCACCCATATAGGGCGCCTTCAGCAACTTCCTTACCTTCAAATTGAGAGCGGCGTAATGGCTGCGGTCGCCGTCAAAGGTGTGCTCGGAGCAGATAGTGCCACTCTGGAGCAGCATACGCGCCGCATCGAGGTGACCCGCGAGGCAAGTATAGCACAGAGCAATTGGTCCTTGGCATTAGCGTTCACTTTAGACTCAAGCAGGTAGGGAAGGCTTCTAGCTTTTGGAAAATTCTAAATTTATAGTTAGTAATTTTCATATAATTCACAAAAATGAGTATAAATGGTTAAATTTAATAGACTTTACAATTTAAATTGAGAAGTCAAATAAAATTAATCATCTAAATTTTTCCATTAAAATTTTTATAAATATTAATTTATAAAAGCAGAGTACCCACCCCTTTTTTATGGTGCTAAACTGCAGTGCTTGTTTTATCACGTTATGACCATTTGAAAATGATAGGCGTTTTGCTTCCCACACACAGGATGAGAAATTATAAAAGAAAAAAAAATAAGAATTTTAAAAAATATAAAGACTCTATATAGAATTCATGTATATGTATTATTACTCTAATCATTTATATTTTTTTAAAAAAAAAAGTTTTGATAGGATACCATCATTTTTTTTAAAAGAAAAAAGAAAATTAATGACATCTAACACGATAAAATTTAGTCTAGCATGATAAATTAAATCTGTTGTCTTCGTTTAAATAAATGTTTTCAAATAAAAGACCATTGCAATCAGAAATCCTCGAAACAAATATATATTCTATGGTTGTAGAAGGTAAAGGTTCATTCTTAATAATGGATTTCTGCGTGAAGTTTGAACAATTATTAAATTTAGTTAATTACATAACAATTTATATAATCTAAGGAATTTACCTCTCCTCTCCACTCCCTTGGCACTGCTGCCTTACATAATCCGAATCCTGCTACATTCTTGCCCAAGCCCTTCTCGGTTTTGGAACTGAACCCTCAAAGGCCTTCAAAAGATTGATTTTTATAATTTTATTTTTATTTAATTTTTATAATATAAATTTAAATTATTAAATTAATTAAACTTTACAAATTAAACTATAAAAATTAATAAATCAATATACTATTTTATGTAAGGGCAAGCATGAATTGCCTACTTAATTTGAAACTAAATCAACCCTTTTAAAAAAAAAAAAAATTCAAATCGGTTCGGTGTCAATTTTGAGTTAAAATAGAAATTAAAATGGAAAAAAATGGTACATTTAGGCAGAATCATTTTCCAATAAATAGACCCATTGAAAACCGATTCAACTCAATTTTTTTCACCTCCCATTTTTCTTCCCCTCCTTAATAAAACCTCTTTCCCTACTTTTATCTCTCCAACCTCGTAACTTTATGTCTCTTGATCTATGTATATTTTGTTTTGTCTTTTTTTTTTTTTATTTTCTTCCTTCCTTCTTTTTCTTTTTATATCCCTTAAAGATTCTGGTTTCAATTAACGAGAAAGAGAAACTTCCCAAGATGAGAAACTCCAAGTGAGAAAGAGTGGTATTGGGAATATGAAAGGTGCACAACAATTAAGTTTGCATCCTTCACAAGGTAAACGGTAAAAACCTGTCTATTCACTGTTCCTTATCAAATTCCAATCACATAAGAATGCTGAAATTGCTAATCTTACTTTACCATCTCTTTAAGAATATCACACACTCTCTCAGTCTCAACTTTTTACCATATTCCTAGGGACTCCGTTTTCTTCTGACTTCAATTTTTGAGAGACTTTCGAAGTGGAGATGGAGTTGGACTGTTGGAGAGTCTCCTGTATGCACGGATGATAGGCCCATACAAGCACCCACCGCCACCTAATTACACGGGAGTCTGAGGTAAAAAACATATCTTTAAGAACAAAGCCCGCGAGACTGAGACCTTTAGGAGGATCATCTCCTTCAGCCCTTCCTCCCAATTTTTTCCGTTTCTTCCTTGCATCTCTTTCGCTATTGTGATGGGACTTCACGTTTCTCTTTAGGCATGTTTAAATCGAAACCTTGCATTGCTTCATGTTTTTAGCTCTGTGTTCTTCTCTTGTTTCTGTTGCATCATTACATCACTTCATTGCTTCACGTCTCCAGTGCTCTTGCAAATCACACCTAAGGTGGATGGAAGGTCGGATATGATGCATTAGAGATAAGTCGAAGCAACCCACCTTTACCACACGAGCCGTTTCAAACTGAAACTGTCGGGTTCAAGCCTTATCTCGAGCAAAATCGGTTTCAACTAGAGAAGAGATTAGTTTCATTCGGTTTTACATATTCCCACCCAATGCTCACTCCTAATTTTATCCAATGGAAGGAAAATATAAAAAAATAAAATAAAATTGTGAGAATAATATTTTTCTAAAGCTTAAAAAAAGCCTCAATAAAGTCTAACTTTATTCATAATCCTGTTCATCACTTACATTATAAACTTTAATGTTGCCACTTATAAAATATGTCTGCTTTCCCTCTCAGGTCCCCACTCGCATACCCTGTTATGCCTGCTTTTTTCACATCCCAATCACACTGTTTATCACAGCTTGAATCATCCCTATCTACTCTGTAGAGGTCATACATTCCTGACCCGCCTTGCCATGATATGCTACAAAAGAACAACGTCGATCTCATAAAATTAGGACGGAAGCTCCACTCATAGTTGCCATTACTGCTAATCACGTGAGTTCCAAGGTCGTCTTCTTTGGATTTGCAGTGAATGGTATAACTTGGCCCACCTAAGCGATTGAAGACACGTACATCTGTTTTACTGAAAAAGCCATCTGGATGGGGTTTGGTTGAATTTGTGGAACTAGCTGCACAGGAAACATGAAGCAACAAAACAAGGACGGCTGCTTTGCCAATTAAAGGAGCCATGTATACGTTGAAGAAGTTTTCCACCAAGTCTTGGTTTATCTCAAGGATTTGATGTGTATATATAGGGAAATATTTATAAGATAACCCTTCAATATTCTTCAACCATTTATTACAGTCATAAATATATACATGCATATAAAAAGTAAAAGTCAACAAAATAATTAAATAAACTAAATATAAACAGTTAAAAAAATTTATTGACATTGTTGTTTTAAATAAAGGAAAAACAAATAAAAAGCAATGTTCAAATTTAATAATGTTGACTAAATATAAAATGTTCACTAATTTTCATGATATTAAATGTTTCAAAATTAATGAAAAGTAAACAAGGAAAAAAATTAATATATGCATACATGTAAAATGTAAAAGTCAGCCAGATAAATATATATTACCAATACGAGTTAACACAAGTAACAAATATTTAAGTTTGTTAAACACAATATTTTAAATTCGATTCAAGTCTTATGTATAGAAAAAGTTTATTTAAAAGATGACTGATCGTTTTGGTAATCTTTAATTTTCGAGAGATTATGATTGTTAGTCAAGAGGATACTTTAGAATAATTTAAAAAAAAATTAGCTAAATAATTAACTAAACTAAAAGTAAAAATTTAAAATAAATGTATTGACATTATTGCTTTAAATGAATGAAGAAAATAAACAAAGCTCAAACTTCAATAGCATTAGCTAAATATAAAATATTAAAATTTACTGACATTTACTACTGTAATAAATATTAATATGTAAAAAAATGAAATTTAAATAGTTAGATATATTCAATGTAAAAATTGAAAATAAAATTTATTGACAATAAATGTTCTAAATAAATTAAAGCAAATAAGAAACAATGCTCATTAGCTAAATATAAAAATCATGATTAGAAAACACATTATTTAAACATTTATTATTGTAATACATGCATACATGTATATAGTAAAGAAAAAAGATTAAATTAAATAATTGTAAACAATTAAAAATAAAATTTATTGACATTAGTGCTTTATAAACAATCTCTCCATTTTTGTTTGTTTGCTAGTTTGGGACACGCCAAAGCCAAACTCTTCTTTTTTGTTTTACTTTTAAAAAAATATGAAAATATTTGTTTTTTTATTTTAAAATTTTAAACAAAATTAAATATTTACACTAAACTTATATCCTATCTTATTTGATAAACATTAGATAAGATACCGAATATTATTATATTATAATATCTTATCTTTGAAGTAGACCAAATAATATTATCATATGACTCAGGTTGTACATATGTAGACAAAGTTACCCATAGACAAAAATAGATATAACTTTTTTAAAATTAATTGAGACATGCCAATCACCAATGGCACACTAGGCATGCAAGCAGCACATTGCATGCATACCTAGTACATTGTCTAGCATGTTGATGGTGTCAAGTCACCCCCTGACAACTTCAAGTGAACCACTTGTAGAACAAGCAAGACATGTCATAACATTCAACGGTGACACGCAGGCAGGCATTACATTGTGTGCACAAACAGTGTATCGCATGTGTGAGATTTAGAGAGAGATATAGGTGGAGCGTAATAATTTTTACTATCCCCCGCATGATTAGTTAAATTGTTCTGGATGGAATAAAATGAGTCATCTTGGGCCGAGTCTAGCGTTTAGAATGGGCACATGATGCTTGCACTGTGGGACGCTATTACAAGACCTAGAAACACGGGAGACATAAAAAAATTGATGAGCCAAAGCTCTATATTCCTCAACCGCGCCATGGAAGTAAGGGCATAATTTTCTCTGACCACTGAATGCTTGCACTGCCCCCATGCAGTCCAGCGCCATATATACGGAGTGGAAGAAACCCATTTAATATGATACTATCTTTTTTCTTTAAAAAAAAAAAGCAAAAAGAAAATGAATGACCTCTAACATGATAAATTGAATTTGCTGTCTTTATTTTAATAAATATTTTGAAATAAAAGACCATTGCAATCAGAAAGCCTCGAAACAAAGATATATTCTATGGCCGTAGAAGGTAAAAGTTCAATGGATTTCTGCATGAAGTTTGAATAATTATTAAATTTAGTTAATTATATAATTTAATTTATATAATCTAATACATTTACGTCTCCTCTCCACTCACCTGGCACTGCAACCTCACATGCTGGTACTTTCTTGCCTAAAACCCTTTTCCATAGTTTTGGAATTAAGCCATCAAAGGCCCTCAAAAGATTTATTTTTTCCAGTGAAGGGTCACTGGGTACCAGAACTAAGATTGCACCCAGAACTAGTAATGCTATCCAAGCTTCTTAGCTTGAGACTCCTGTTTCCTGGGCAGGTAGGCTTTGAATTTTTTATGCCATCTAGAAAGCTGGATTGGCTGCATCTGAAACTCACTTGGCTCAGGTTAGCTTTTATACTATGTCTGTTTTCTCCCTAATTTTTGACTATAATTTATTTGCACAATTGGATTGCTTAGAAGAATTTTAATGCGGTTTGTATTTGTTACGATGATTATGTGCTGCAGACTAGGAAATTGGTGGTAGCAATGAATCTGGTAACTGGATCTTCTCTTTCTTTCTTTTTTTTGAGATAAATTTAGAGTATCTTTCGACCGGTAGTTAAAGACTAATTTCTTTCGAAACAGAAAGATCACAGAAATAGGTATGGCTTCTTCTAACAAAGTCTTTTTTATACATACGTCCTGAATCGAACCTAGGATAGCATACTTAAAGGACCCAAAATCTACCACCTGAACTAGATTTTATTAGTGACTGGGGCTTCTCTAAATGGACCTATAAGTCGGTTTCTATTTATATATTATGCAAATATTATGTAATGATTTACTGTATAAACAGTATTTCTAATTCCATTCTAACCCTCATGGCAAGTCCTTTTCATCTTAGGTAGCACGGTTCATGTGTCAAAATGTACTATTGGGATAGATAAAGCTGCAGAAGGATGTAGATTAACAGCAACAACAACAATAGGTGAAGAAAACACGCCTACAGATTACTCCTTACTCAGGAGCAAATCACCAACTATACTTCTCCTTCAAGAGAAGTTCAATTTTAATGAAAAGCAGAGTTTGATGAGAGAATAGAAAATGATATCCCTCCATTAAGACTAGGAAAAAATTACCCCTTTATTTCATTGAAGAATTACTGAAAAGTAAACGCTTAAACTTCATCTCTAAAGAAGCCCACTAACTCGAAAAGATTCCCCTTAGACAACCAAGTTTTATTATCAAGTGCTTGGTAAGATGTCCTCAGCCACATTATGAGGAACCAAAGAGGATAGGGTTTTAATGCTCAAATCATGTCATGAAACCTTGTGATGTGATCTATCTGCCTGGTGACTTGAAAAGATGTTAAGGCAATATGTAGTAATTACCTTCGCTCCTACTATGGAGAGAAAAAGCTCAACTCTCACAAAATAAGATGGTAATAATATTTTCCCGACTTACTACAGAGAAAAGGACATCAGGATTTAAAATTGTTAAAGAGAGAAGAGCACAATTTTGCAGGCTGAGTGTCACTAGGTAGTTGTTTTACACTTTGGATCAGAATCCTGATTTTGAACTCAAAACGAAGGGATATAATAAAAGAAAGGCAGACACAAAAACAAAAGGAAAAAAAGTATTAGTGAGAAAAACATAAGACTTATAATTTTAATTTTAATATAAAATAAAGATAAATAGATAAAAAATTTCCAAAGTCGAATACTAATCAAATCTGGGGATTCAGATCCCTTGTACTTCACTCCCATCCTCCAAATTCAGAACGGTAAGAATAAGAGAGTAAGTGAAAAGCTGAATACACATGTACAAAATACACGAAGTGTGGATATGACACTTAAGTCAATTAACATTTATAGATGCTAATGATATCACGTACAAATTTTTCACGTGTAAATAACTAGCGCTCGAGAATAAGTACCTAAAAGCTGTACATTGCAAAGGTATAGTTAGGACCAAAACCAATGTCGCAGTACGGACGACAATGGATGTATTTAAAGGTGAGCTAAAAGCCTAAAACAAGCTTTCTTCTACACCTTCAATCATCCCCCTTCTTACGATAAGGTAAACTTAGAATTACAAATTGTCTTAACAATCATTTTTATGGACATAGCTTTATACCAATCCAATTAACAGACAGGGGAGGGCTAGGGGAGAAAAGCAATGATCCCAGCAGTTTCCCTTACAGGTATCTAAATCACATGTGCAATAAAGAGCATCTCTCAACAGAAAACATATCCATTAACGCGTGCGCATTGTGACCAAACAAATATAGAAAACTGATCAGCTGTATATTCACTTTACAACTTACATGTCCACCATCTACCTACCTCTATTTCCATATTCATCTATAAAAAAAAATACTCTGCCAACCCGAAGTCACTTAGTGATACCCCAAAAATATGAATAATCCCGAAACCTTAAAGAAGAATTAGGATAGACAAATCGCAATTCAACCGTTTGTCTATCAAATTCCCCCAAAACTCAACTCCCAAACCAATTTCAATTTATCAACAGCAAATGCAATGCAGACTATCTTTACTAGATCAGAAACACAAAATATTAGAGTTAAGAAGAAGCAAGTGGACGGATAATGTCGTTTATTTTTCTTCTGATTAGGATAATTTTGTACACAAGAAATTAAACGAAAAATAAGTAAAGAAAAGTAAGTTCTAACTGCTAAGAAGCAGATCAATAGACAACTCTCAGATCAGATCCAATGCTATGAGATAGGATCCAAATAACTTACAAAAACACAGACTGTATGCAGAGCCCATGGAGTTGAAGAAACCTGCAGAGATGACATGACCGAGATGCTATTCTACAACATAATAATCTAACAAAGAGGAATTTGTTTTCTTTTTTTTCCTTTTCGGCCTCAACAGCGTGGGAATAAAAAATTAAAAATAAAGTAAAACTAAAAACCGATTCTCTTCAACCACCCAGTGACCCCCCACTTCCTGTAGTTATCATTTCCCTGAGAAAATAGGATAGAAAACGCAAATGGTACCGACCCATCATCATCCGGCGTCAGAGGCACAAGGTAGTGGCTTGAAGGTCATCGGCGGTAAAATCGTCGTCGTCGATCGGCGGCGGGCAGTTCAGATCGAAAGGCAGGATTTTGCAGAAGGAAGATGTGAGCACGCAATCTTCATCATCGATCACCGAAGATGAAGAATCGCAATCGCTGTGACAATCATCCGGGGGATCCGGGTTCACGGGTCTCCGCTGGACCCTAGGGATCGATGGAACTGGGTTCGAGACCCTGGGTCCGCTGAAGGATTCGACGGTGCTGCTCATACTGCTCGTGGTAGGTCGATTCACCTGAACCGTATCGAACTTGGAAAACCCATAATGTTCATCTTCGAAATCTCGATGATACAGAGGAATCTGAGACATACCCGATTCAGGGTTCGTCAAGGGAAAATTTGTCTTCGCCTTGGGTCCACGAAACGAACGAGCCGCAGCGTCGTAAGCACGAGCAGCATCCTCCGCCGAATCGAAGGTGCCGAGCCAGACACGTGCCTTCTTCCATGGATCTCTAATCTCGGCAGCGAATCGACCCCATGGCCGCTTTCTAACGCCTCTGAATCTGATTTCCTTCACTGGGCTTCTCGACTCTTGACCAATTGATTTGGGGGTTACTGTTGCCGATGTTGGATCTATGATTCTACCTCGGCGCATGGGTGGAGACGAAGAACAAAGATGGGGAAGAAGATGATGATTGGAGATGGTAGGTGAGAGAAAAGGTTAAGCCTTTGAAATATGACCAACCTCACCAGCCACCACCTCCTTCAATGGAATCGTTAATCTTGGTTATCCATCTCTGCTGCTGCTTTTCTTTTTCCAAAAAAAAAACAAAAAAGCTCTTTCCTTTCTCTCTCCGTGGGTTCACCGATCTCTCTCTAATCTCTCTCTCTCCTCTCCCCGGGAATTCCCTTTGCTTTTCCGGAATGATAGATGGGGTCCGATTGTTTTGCGATTATTTTCCCTAATTTGCTCCAATGGATATCGCGAAGCGGATTTGGATTCTCCGGATTTTTTATTTTCATTTTGAGTTTTAAAAATTGTTTATTTTTTATTATTTTTTAATTTTGTTTATTCTTCTCTTAGGGGATTCGAATCCCTGTAAAGCGTAAATGACGAATATGTACCTAATCTTTGTCAAACGCATCAGTTTCACGAGGGAGAATTTTGGGATTTCACATGGCCCCAATATTATCACTGGCGAGCCACATGAGATGGGGTTTACATGGAAGTGTTAGGCACGAGGCATAAGGGACAAATGCTTGACGTAATGATTATGGCTGTTGTCATTAGGAGCAAAGTACATTACATTCGCTTTACTTTAGATACCATCTATATAAAGTATTTTTGCACATTTTAGCTGTCCACATTGTGTTCTAAGCACTTCCTTGCAAGTTTCAAGTGAGCAAAAATCAGAGGAAAAAATAATTAAATTAAGGTCAACCAATATTTCCAAAAATAAAGAATAATAAAACCATTTTTTAGCTAGGGGAACTATAGGTTCACCCATGGAAAAATTAATCTATGCAGTATTTGCAAGATTATGGTTATCTTGAATATTCCATCAACATAATTATGGTTTTGAATTCTTTTTTCTCTTGTCAGTTTCTTTGATAAAAATATTATCATTCTGTAATTTTTTTTTAACATGAGGAATAATAAGCTATTTAATATATATATATATATAAAATTTTAAGTTTAAATTTAAAATTTTTATTAAAAATTTAAAATAATAACTAAATATTAATATATCTTTAAAAATACAAATTATAAATATATCTTTTGATCTAGATAAAATAACATGTTGTAATGCTTTGGTGAGTACAATTTGAGATGAAAGCCTAAATTTATTGTCATATGAAAATTTGCTTCAACAAGAAGCAGTAAGAAATGATGCTTGATAACTAATAATGGAACACACATTGCTGTAATAAATGATTTCCAATAGGCCTAGGGACCTTATTGCACCAAGATAAAAGGTAAAAATTTAGTGGTAGAATACAAATATATTTTCTATTAATTTGAGTAAAATTTTCATGTATTCAACTACATCATATATATGATAAGAATGAATTTGATCTCACATTTTAAAAATGAGCTTTTGAGTTAGCAATTCTTATATATAGTAGACTTCACTTTATGTAATGAAGCGACTATGGCATTCCTTTCATTCTCTTCTAGCATTTAAAAGCTGATGGATTGATACAAAATTACCATGAACCATGTTTAAAGAAACTTTTTAAAACAATTAATGTAAAATTCACCCTTTTTGTAAGTTTAGAGGTATTATAATGGGCTTGTCTTAATCTTGTTCGTGTCTTGTTGTGACCCACAATTGATTGAGATAAGATGAATTGATTTATAATTTTAGCGAATTAATAAATATTAACTCATTTTATCTCTTAAGTGAAATGAAACATGTCAATGTATTTTTACACATAAATTATTAATTTGTTATAAATTGCTAATTAAATAATATGAAGTGGGTTGACATACAATTTTGGTAGATTAAAAAAATACAAATCCCCTATACCTCTTAAGTATATTAGAGCAAATCTAACACATTCTAACAAATCTAACACATTTTAACATTTCTACGTAAGCTCTATCCTTTTTTATCCTTTCTTGTTCATATTATTTAGGGACAAATTGGGAATGCTATTTAAGTCTCAATATAAAATTTTTCTACTTTCATAAATTTAAACTCCCAAAAATTTTATTTTAAAAAATTTAAATTATTAAATTTATTAAAATTTATAAATAATTATAAAATTCAATAAATTTAACCACATCCTATATTTTGTTGCCCCTCCTTCCATGGAAAAGCATTTCCCCACAATATATATTATCAATTTTGATGGCATACATATATGTGGAAGACATACCTCTGAATACTGAAGAGAGAGATTGAAAAGGAAGAGAAGAGAGGTACACAGAGACACATCATGGCTGTCGGGGAATCTGTTCCAACCTTAAAAGAGCAACCATGCAAGGAGACTTCGACCTGTAAGCAGAACAAGAAGAAGATAGATTAGATTTCTTGGGTTTTCAAGGCAAATTCGTTTACTCAAATTTGACTTGAGAAATAATAGTAAACCTTGTCTTAAATATTCTATATATACAGACAACGTTTTCTATATAGAAAAATTTGTAAATTTTCAAACTATTTTTAATATATATAATTAAAAACTTGACTTACGAGAGGCAAAGAAAAGTTGGCAAGTTCCTTTTTAGCCTCCACTCCTTACATAATATGGAAATATACTGAATGAACTCCGGACGGCAAAGAAGTTGTATTCATCTCATGGATGATAGGGTAAAAGGCAATGTAGTAGTTTACATAGTTCTTATATTTTTGTCCAAATTTAAATGGAGGAAACGCTGACATGCATGTTTCCCTCTCGGTGCTTTCGGTTTAGGGTCAAGAGATTCCTATATAAAAATATTTTCATTAAAAGAATTTAAATTATCATAATTTAATAAATTTTATATACTAAAATATAGAATTCGTTAAATTTGATGATAGTTCAAATTCGACACTAGTTCTTCATTTAAAAAGGGTTTAATATTCAAAGATTTTTACTCTTTGGATTACTCTATTTCAATAAATTTGCTTCTTAAATAAGTAGCATCTATTTAAGCACAAAATGCTATTTGAACGGAATATAATAAATGTAATATATTAGTAAGATAAATAGAGATTAATTTTGCAATAATATAAAAATAAACAAATAAAAATAAATTTATATCTTATAGACTGCTTGAGACTGAGATTTATTAACTTTTTTTTTTAAATTAGGATATGCTATAAGAAAGAGATATATACAAAATTAAGATAAAAAAATTAATAAAAAATTTGCACAATATAAAATTAAAAATAAATAATTATCAAAATTAAGAAAAAAAAATTCAAGCGTTCAAATCCATACTCCTTGCGGATATATGTCTTACAGTATATCAATATCAATATCCAGGTAAGAATGGGACCCACGTCTCTAGTGAGATGCAATATCCTTCTATCACCGCCACTGCTATGGATTATGATTGACAACACACACCTCTCTTCCCTTTATGGGAGGGAAAGAAGAGGAACCTAAAGGAAGTTAAAGGAGAGGTATCAGCCAGTAAAAGCAAACACAATCAAGCAACTTGCAAGCTTCAGAATAGAAACCATCTTTCTTGACCATATCATCAACACATCTGTCTACATACATATATAAAATAATTGAGTGAATTAATATTTTTGTCTTTAAAATATCATGCATGCATTTACAATTTACTCTTAAAATATTTTTTTCTCATTTGTTTAAATCTCACTCCTTAACTTCTTTTTAATTGTATTTTAATTTGGATCCTAAAAATTTTAACAGAAGGACCAAATTAAAATGAGTTAGAAAGAATTAAAGATTAGATTTATAAAAAAAAATTAGAAAACAAACCTTGAGAACTACATATCTTTTCAAATAAAAATATCAAATTTACTCAAGAATAACTATATGTAAGAAAATTTTCCTCGAAAGCTTTGATGGTTCAGCAATATCTTTGAAGTGATTTTGAAACACTCCAGTTTCTTACCATAATTATTGATGAACAAGTAGTTGGAGTCGAAGGATAACAATTAGAAATAAAAAACTTTCATTCAATATTTTGTTTTTAAAAATATTAATTTTATGATGTAATTATGGGCATGTATACGTATAATAAACACTTTAATTAATTTGTACGCGTCTACAGATATACCTTGTATTCAAATTGATCTTTACACTTCAAAAACTTATAATTGGGTCTCTAATTACTTCCCAGAAATAACTGGCTGTAAGATCTCTTATCAAAGCAATGCTATTTGCATAAAAATTTTATACATAAAAATTACACATAATTAATAAATTTAAAAAAATAAAGAATAATTGTTCACTTTAAATTTTATAACTTACTAGTTAGTCAGAAAATTGACTAAAAATTACTAATCAATTTAATGAAAGTCTAAGTTGCATGTATTTTCTGTGTACAAAATTTTTGCAACAGTTGGCATTACTCCGCCTGTAAAATGAGTTTGTATTGGAAAGTGTTACATATTGGTCAAAAACCCGGTTGGTATCTGTACACGTATACCAACTGTACAGCCCAGGTATTTACACCTTACAGCGTCAATCCAGAAGAGTATTTACGAAGAGCTATCAGCACCCAACACCTCAACAGAAGAACATGCTACTCTGGACCTTCTTATGCAACCTTGGGAGTTCTGGGATGGGGGCATTTCCTGCCGAAGTTAAACTTGAAGATGTTTCTGATGAATCATCAAACTTCAAAAATTGCCCCATCTGAGCTGCAGCAAGGTGTGCATAGCATATGGGTGCCACTGCAAGATAAAATACAAAGGTAAACGTATTTAAAGAGCAAGAAACGAGCAACCATGTTTTCCATGAAGGACATAAACGTCTGATATGGTTGTTTTTTCATAAATCTAGTTAAAAGCACTAAAGGTTGAAGTTACCAATTGAGATCGCAGTCGTGCTCCTTTGATACCTGTAAAAAGGAAACTACTAAGCTGAATATCTGGAAAAAGAAGTTTGAGTCAAACATACCAAGCGACTAAGGATAGAATGCATACACATAAGAAAGCGAATGGATTAAATTTTGCAAGTCATCTGCCGAGAAACCAATCTCATCAACCAACACGTGATAATGTGCAGGTCTGGAAGTTCCCTGTCATTGAAAATGAAAAGGACCAAAAATGATTAATAAAAACAGAGTCATAAGGTGGAGGGGGGGGGGGGGGGGGAAGGGGGTTATGGAGACTGAAGTGTGCCAACTTACAAAAATCCCTGCATGGGCACACATGTAGAAATCATAATTTCTAGGGTGCACAATTTTAGTATCAACAACTGTACCTGAAAAGGAAATTTGATTTAGATTGAGATTGTGTGACTACTTATGAACAGAAAATGAGATTTAGTAGTATACCAGGAGGGACATTTTCTGGACCGTTAGCTCGAAACAGCTTCGTATGGTGATTTTTCTGTGCTACAATTATTGTGAACTTGGGAACATCAACCTCCCCAAGATGTTGATAAGCCTATTAATTAGAAAAAGTCATTATGATAGAATTAGAAGTCATCAACAAAGGACCATCTCTATATAAGGAAAAATGTGTACATCACTAATTACATATCATCAGGATTCCAGCATGGTCACATAATCAAATTGAGTGTCAATCTCAATCGCTTATATATCCTCTTTTAGTAAATAAATCAACGAATTGATGAATTTGACAGAAAAAGCAGCACAATGATTATCTTCTTGAAAACAAAAGGAAATGGATTTAAAAATCCTAACACAAATTAACATGAAGATGGAAAACAGATGAAAACAAAAGGGTCGCAGAAGAACCTTTATTATCTGGTCCAGCTCAATAGTCAAAACCTGTTTAAACTGTGATTCACTAACTCCATCCCTAAAAACACAGTTCAAAAAATATATATATGAGCAACTAAAAACATCAAACATGTGATAAAGTAACGATAGAAGATACCAAAAGTGACAGAATATTTAGTAACTTAAAACTCGATTTATTGCAATCACTCAATAAATTCCCAGGCACAAATTTATTTTAAACTTTAGATATATTTTTCCCAGAGGCAGAATTGAAAATAAATAAAATTGAGGACAAGACTGAATGCTTAGCAAAATGCGGTTGTCATATATGCACTCATAACAGTTTACAAACAGTTTAATTACAAGTGCCATACAACATTCTGGTTACGGGTTCAGTCAGCAGCGATTGTACCACAACCAATAATATATAAACAACATCAAGATACAGTAAAATGCTGGTTTCACTAACACTGATTTATGTATGTGGAATCTCATCAGGAAAATATGAACTAGAAACTCAGTTTGTTCTTATAAAGTTCTGCACAGACAAAATGGCAACAGGGAGAGATACAGAAGTAGTTAGTTAAATTAAATATTGTCTTAAACAATTATATGCAGTAGCTCAGCCTTATTAGAATCAAAAAACAATATCGAGTGACTTCAATGATTTGAGGCCACTATAACTTACACTATCAGCACCTACTAGTTTGTGGCATTTGGCCTACAATTGTATACTTTGCTTAACAAACTATAATTAAAAAATTTGTACAAAACATATCAGTGATAGAATGACACCTGAACACAATAATCTGAGTTGGCTTGCGTCCATTACTTGAATGATAGAAATCTAGAAGCAGTTCTCTGCAAGGATAATGTGGTACAAGAAGTCTTCATACAACAAAATTATGAACTAATAACTAAAGAAACAAAAAAAATGCCATATGATTACATTTTATCAAATACATGATTCATTTCTTCCAAAATTTTAAGGGTAGAATTCAACATCTTAAGGGAAGGGATAATAATTGTGTCTAGCAATCAGCCAATCAGACATAGCATGGCATATGTAGCAAGGAAGACTTGAAACAACATATTATATGCTGACTTATGAAGAAGCACTTTCTCTCTAATTACATGCACAAATTCATATTTCATACAAATTTTCATTAAAAAAAAATCAGTTCTTTCTGACATATAGATGGGGAGTAAACTTGAATAGCAAGTAATTTCTTTAACTGGTTACACTAGCATGAATAATGTGCTGAAGGGAAAAGAGCACACATACAAAGACCTTTAATCTTGATATATTTAAGGCAAGCAGTGAGAAACCAGAACATAAGCAACAGGCAGCCATAACTGTAAGAAGATAGTAAGAATAACATAAAATATTAACAGTAGTCTAAGGAGACAGTAAGAATAATATAAAAACAATCTACAGTAATCCAATATACATTTTCACTGTATACCTTATCATACCATCATCATTCCCATCCGCCAAAGGTTTGTATAGTGCATCAATCATCTCCAATTTAGATGATTGTGTTCTCACAGAAGCTCTATACCTCGAAATCAGTGGCCAACATCGAGATCCAACAACCTAGAAATCCAACATCAACACACCACAGTAAAATACTGCAACACAATCCAACAAAATTGGTACACGATGCAAAGATAGCTTTTTCTTTAATTTTCTTCTCTTGATAAAAACAATAGAAAATATACTGCTGCTATCGATGGGATATCTGACTGGCCAGGGGAACCATGAGAAACATCAATCCCTAAAATCAACGTTGGGGTATCTTTAATCAAGGGAAGATTCCGAGAATGCTCTATGGCCAGCAAAGAATTTATCCCCCCAAGCTACAGAAAGGACAGAAATGAAAATTTATTAGAATTACACATAAAGTTTTTGAGGTCAACATAAACTGTGGACAGTTTACAAATATATTAAACTTATAATTATAAACTAATCATTTACCTTAGAATTAATTTTAAGAAGTACATTTGTAAGGTACTGATCATTGATCTTGGTAGGGGAGATACATTGTGTAGCAACACCAAATTCACTTAGACATTTCTTCTTCCAAGGCCCTAAAATTTAACAAAAGAACAAAGGTTCACATTATAAATTCCAATGTAAAGGAAACCCCAGGAAAATTGGTTCAATTACATACCATAAATGTCACAATTTTTCTTCCCTGGCAAGACACAGAGAATTAACTGTGGTTCATCTTTAACCTTTGCTGTAAGCACCTCAAACATCTTTTCAACCCTTGCAACAGGGCCAGATCTTCTCACTTCTGGATCACGATCTTCCTCTACTAAAGTATATGGGCGCTCAATATGCTGTGTAAACATTTTAATGCATGTGAGACAGATGTCGTCAAATAAAGAATAAGATGACAGATTAGTATAGGTGAACATATTAGATTTTTATCTGGTGACATACAATTCCCTTGTTCCTTCCGCATTTGATTAGCTCCCTTGAAAGGTAGCTAGTATCACAACGAGCAGAAAAGTTCACAACAACCCAGTGATCAATGCGAGATGACCGTAGAAGTGTCTGCAAACAAGGAAGTGAGCATAATTGACTGTTAAACAAGCTAACCACTCTTCAGTTAACTCTAACAAAAGGCATGTCTCAGTATTAGCATTCCTTTTGAGTGTGAAATGATCTCGAGATACCTTGTTGTTAAAGTTCCACCTTCCATTATTAGGGAAACAATCATCATTGTTACCAACCTTCAGCTGTGTATCCCAAACAGAATGGTATCAGAGGGTGCATTTAGTACTAAAGCTTTAAAAAAGTCTGAAAGAAATCTACTCCTAAACATCACATTCTCTTCTATCACTCTCCATCTCCCTCTGTCATGGGCAAACACAAAAAGCAGTCACAAATATTCTCTTCGTATTGAGTACCTTCGGAGTCTCAAGAATTCGACCTTCAACCTGTGTCAACTGCTTCTCAATAGAAATGCCACATGCAGCAAGAACAGGGTCCTCATTGTAGTGAGAAGTTCCCACAGCCTATATGTTCTAATAAGATTTATTATTGGATCAACAAGGAGAACAGAAACCAGATATTAATCAATATAAAGCTTACATTTGTCAGAATTCTGATTCTATCTTGAGGCTTCTGCCGTGACTTTTCAACAAAAGATGCCCTCTGTGTCGGAGATAGTGCCTTTGTATAACGCTGAAGGGAAACAAGTGTACAAAGCTACTCCTCTCAAAGAAAAGGAAGACAAAGAAAAATAATCAGATCGAACAGGTCTGAATGATGAGAGCAATATTACACACTAGATAGGAAAAAAGCTCCATCAAGCAGAAAATTTACAAACCTCCAGGGGCAGATAGTTGGGACGTTTTGGCCTCCCAACATCAAGGCAAGGAAAATACACAGAAGAGGTCAACTGTATACCACAATGTTTCGTAAAATAATCATAGACAGTAATATCCACCGTCTGCCCTCCATTACTGCTGTCACCATTTTTTACTTTCATGCTAAATCTGGGGGGAAAATCACACCTATAAGTTCATCTTTTTCTTTTTCATATTTTGGATTTACATAAACATAGAATTAAAACTTCAAATTTAGAAAACAAGCACTTACAGCTGCATATTGCAGGGTTTCTCACTCAAGCCAATAATCTTAAATTCCTGATTCCGATGTATTGCATGCACCCTCAAATTTTTAAGCATTTTCTTGGCCTATATATTACCAGCAAAGAAAACTGTACTGAAACTGAAAGATGCTAACGTTAAAGCAGGAATTGTCTGTACAGAGTAAATGTTTGTCACCTTTGCCCAGTCAATATAACGTGGTTCCCTCGCATTCTGGTTGGATAGGAGAAAATCAATCACAGGTCCAGGCGTTATGATCATCGTTGTGGAAACATCTAGCATGGAAATAATAAGAAGAATGTTAAGTGTAAAAAAACTAACAAGAGAGAGGGGGGAAGGAGGACAAATGTACAACTGTATGATGGTGAAATTTTGAGGTAGATATAAGACACATCATACCCATATTGAGAGACAGTCCACCCTGTGTGGGATGGAAGCTGGAATGAAAACCCCGAACTCCTGTAACTCCACCTCCAACATCATTGAAATTTCTCGAGTCATCATGAAAGAAAGATTGCCTTACCAAGAGACAATCCCTTCACATTCAGCAGAAGTAGTTTGTCCATATTAGAGCTAACAGGAGATTAATTAATACAATTTCAAGACTTCTTAAAAGAAGATATTCCAAGGGTTTACATGTTAGATGCTTGCTGCCTCAGTATAATATCAAGCACTCTCAGTGCATCCTGAGTATTAATATCTGACTCAACTCCTTTAAGAGCAAGAGCTATAGACTGCAGGGGTATTTTGGAAGAATAACTTATCTCTACCTTGAAAGTCTTTGAATGGAAGGAACGTTTTGACCTTTTAGTTTCCCCACAAGGGCTTCCCTCAGTATAAGGACTCCCAGAACCACTAACCAAGTAGAAAGACAGTAACCTTTAAGACAAAGATATGGCAAAATTAAGACTGTCATAACTATGATCATACCGTTTTGCAAATGAATCCTCAAGCACTACTGTGAACTCAAACTTCTTATGTGGCAAAGGACCCACTGTGTACAAAGATCTTTCTCCATCATAAGCAAATCTTTTAACACCAAGTTCAGAAGAGTATGTGGAGTAAAGCCTATCAATTACTTTTCTCCCAACACCCTTGCTTTCAACAGCTCTGTTATCTTCTGAAGTTATAGTCACCTGAAATTGTTTCTATTTTATCAGACAAAGCCTAAAATATAATGGAAATTATATTATATGGAAAAGTACACATACAGTATACTGGAAAAATATTGCATCTGGAAAACCAACTGAAGCTTTGAAGTGATTGGCAAGCAATGGTATGCGTTTCCCTGAACTTCCAACCCCACGCCTACTAATGATAGAATACTTTGCAGGGGCGACCTGTTCTGGCTCCATATTGGGTTGTACATCTGCAGGTGGCGGAGGCAAAGCTGATGTCTGAACAGCTTCTTCAATAACAGTTACTTCCCCCATTTCTTTTCTGGACCAATGACCCTATACAACATCAATTAGGATATAGAATGGACTTAATTTGAGACACAAAAAATACAAATCAACACAGCATTCCAGTTTATAGAAAATTTGAGAAATGGTTGTGTCTTTTGCATCTAAAAGGAAGTGAAATGCCATTGTCTGATCCATAGAAATTTAATCTGAAATAACTGATAGGTGAAAAGCATGTCAAATTGCCAATCAAACATCAATATTTGGCATACGTGAATGAAAATATCATTAAAGATTAAATGGAAATCTTAAATTGAAAAATAACAAGAATAACATCAAAGATTGGAAAACACAATGGCAATGGCCAATCACACATTAAATATATTATTATGTAAAGACAGAAGTTACTGATCCTTTAGATGGGATGGAGGGAGAGAGAGAAAGAGAAAAAAAAATCTCCCTCTACCAGTAAAACATAAGAAGATTAGACACATTCACGCCACAATAAGAATACATGGAAAAATGCATATAGTATCAACACATCAACTTATCAAAATAATTGAGCCACAAGCATAAATGCTTATAAATAGAAAGTATATGCACATGGTATAGTGGAAAACAAAAGGGCACTTAATAAAATCCCAAACAAGAAACGAATCACTGAAGAGGAGCTCAAACATGCATACTATTAAATACCATTACTCCCAAAATGTGAACTTGTACCGATGTAAGTTAGCGTAAGAGACAAATCAAAACGAGTAAGAACCAAAGAACAGAAGAAGCAGAAGAGAAACAGAATACTGAAGACCATCAATATTATTAAAAGCGTGAAACTAGGCTCAAAAAATTGCTTTAGAAGATTGCTACTCTAAGGAGATCCTAGTAAAGCAAAATAATAATAATGAAACAGCAATGCCATACATGAAACTTTGCTGAACAGAAAGGAACAATTAGCAACAGAGCTGCGCGCAGCATTAGAGGAAAGAAAACTCATAGATAAACCCAAAACATCAGTAGTACAAACCCATTAAAGAAAATCAACTTCCAAAGAGCCCCAAATGCTAATTTTGCAAAACACGAAAGTAAAGGAAAAAAAGGGGAAAAGATAAAAACAATGCTGAACAGAACACCTAAAAAATTGTGCCCAATACAACACACGTCAAAACCGCAATCAAGCTAAAACGTAAAACAAACGAATTCCAAAGACACGTGGAAAATCAAGAACAAAGAAGACGAAAAGCTAGCATGAAAATTTTCTAACGCGTAGCACAGCATGTACGAGATTTTCGATCACAGTGGGAAAACAAGCAAGGAAAGCAGAGGGAAAGAAAAGCTAGGCACAATCATACCCTTGAGAATCACGCTCCTCCGCTAGGGTTTCAGTGGGAGGGAGAATAGGAGAATATCGGAACGCCGGTGACACTTTGTTTGCCAATACTGGTATGGAAGCGCAAGACGAGCGAGAGAGGAGGGAAAAGCCTTATTACTGATTTTAATTTAATATTTGATTTATTGCTTGCAGTCATATGTTATTTTATTCGAACAAAAAAATTTCTTTACATTTTTTTACTGGTTTTAAAATTAAAATTATAATAAATAATAAATTATAATAATAGAGAATAATATTGTCTAGCCGCGTACGTACACGATTCCCGCTCTAACTTGGATCATCACCGTTGAAACAAATTTGATGACTACGCGTGAGGAGATGGTACCACTTGCCTACTGATCTGATGCACGTGATGTCACATGAGAGGCTCCCCTTTCATCTACTTGTACTTGGACACAATCCTCTGAGTAATATAAAATGGGAAAAAATTTAATAAAAAAAATGAAAAAGAAAAATAAGTTAATTTTAAAAAGAAATGAAGAAGTTATTAAATTTAAAGAAAAAATCAAAAGATCTAATTTGACTTATACTTATATCTTATGTATATTTAATATTTATATAAAAATTTAATTAATTATTATATAATGAATTGAGTCTGTGTAATTACCTACCCTTAATTTGTCAAGAAAAAGAGTTATACTAGTTTTAATATATTTTTAATAATGTTTGATTTTATCAAGAAATATATGTCTCTAGAGAAAATATTGAAGAAAACCAAGGAACGCACCAAAATATTAGAATAAAATAAATCCGTAGCATCCCAAAAAAATTATTAGAATAGAATAACGTAACATCTTTTTTATAGAAGTGTTAAAATGACTTAAACTTGTTGGGCTGCCCTGTTAGGTTATTTTTTTATATTTTTTAATTTATAAAATATGAATTGATTTATTTTATTTTATTGTAATTTATACTTTTATTTATAAAATTATATTAAACTACAGGCATCCTATCTCTCTATCAAAATTATAATTATAATTTATTTAATCTGTTAAGATTATAAATTATATTTATTTTATTTAATTAATTATGAGTTGATCAATTCACTTTAATATTTTTATTATTTTATATGAAAGATGACAATATTTTAATTGTATTTATTATTTTAATATCAACCCTTTTGTCGGTTGAGAAAATCAATTCCTAACCCTTCCAACAAACGGTGGCCAGTAATAATAAATTAACTTATTTAATTAAAGAGGTTTAATGTAACCATTAAAAGAATGAGGTTTGTTGTGATTTTTTTAAAAAAAAAAATTCTACTAAAAATATTTTATGTGTAACTAATAAATAAATAATAATACAAAAAAATAGCTTACAAGTTAGTTAATTATTTATTTGAATGAATTACTACTAAATTTTAAAAAAATATATATGAGTTCAATTTCGTGTCCTTCTTCCATAAAAATGCCACCGAATTTTTTTTAGTAAATAAAGAAACGGCATTTCGTGGCGTGGCTTCTCGCATCAGGCTGCGAGCGTAGGGATCACGTGGAATTCTCTCACCCTCACAGTGGCACAATCCTGGGCCCCACTCTTTCCCTTCCTCAAATCTCCTCGACCTCGCTCTCTAGTTCAGATGTTCCTTCTTCTTTTCCACTCCAGAGTGCACCACCACCACACCTCGCGATAAATCCATGGAGGAGCTCTCAGCGGGGCCTCTAGTGCCCGCCGTCAAATCCGAGTTTTCGAAACCCTCTGCTGCCACGGATCCCGGGGCCGCTGCCGTCTCCGGAGACACTTACCCGGCTGTGGCGGAGGGGATGACGACGTCTGAACCCGACAAGGACTTCTTGTGCCCGATTTGCATGCAGATCATCAAGGATGCGTTCCTTACAGCTTGCGGTCACAGCTTCTGCTATATGTGCATCATCACTCACCTCCGCAACAAGAACGATTGCCCTTGTTGCGGCCATTACCTCACCAACAACCAGTTGTTCCCTAATTTCTTGCTTGATAAGGTTCGCCTCGGTTCCCAGCTTTTTCTGTGAGATTATTTCGTCTAATAGCATTCTTTGGAGAAAAAATTGTATTGAATTTTTCATCTCAATTGCTACAAGTTGTATTTGCTGCAGAACTAGTCAAGCTTTCACGAATAGTATTCTGCTTGTTTGATTTTTATTATTTGGTTTCTGAAAGTGGGTGTTGAACCAAAAATGCATCGTATGACTGCGTTCAAGAGATGATTTGTAGTTTGTATTCAGTTTAACTGGGAGTATCTCTAGTCAACTTGTGGTTCATCAATTTTAGTAATGGTGAAGCTTGCGGATGAAGGAAGAGATTAAGGCATAGTAACAAAGTTGTGGAGGTTTTGTTTGTTTATCTTCTATTATTATACGTGCAGTGCACTTATTATGTATGTTAATTGGAGTCTCTGGAGCTTCTTATTCCTTATAATTTACTGTATGTAGCTTTCCTGACTGAACACCATCATTATGTTGGTAATTTTAGGTTTGAAAGTTTGATTGTATGATTTGAATATAAATTATATCTTGAAATGATCTACTTCGAAATGCAGCTCATTGTTATACGATTTCTGTACCACCTTTGTAGCTACTAAAGAAGACCTCTGCTCGTCAAATATCAAAAACTACCTCGCCACTGGAACATTTCAGGCAGGCATTACAAAAGGTTGGTTGTAGTCCTGCTCTGCCTTCTCGATTCAAATTTATCTCTAGAATATTTATTTGATGTTGTAACAAACTTTTACATTATGACGTTATAGTTAATTCTTTTTGTTTTGTTTTGGTGATCTGTCTTTGGCTCAATATTTTATTGTCACTTCTTATTCTTCAAAATGGAAATTTTTTAATACGGCATTGTGAATATAAGGCCTCATACCTGGTACAAGAACTTGGAAGTTCTCATCTCTAATGGGACAGAACAAGCTAGAGAAATATTTTCGTTATGAAGCCTGATCATAGTGCTGTTAATTATGCTACTTGTTTAACAATAAGGTTTTTGTTGCAATTCTACTTTTTAAATGTAACTTTGATTTTTCTTCGACCCACTTCTGGTTCTCTAAATAAAATCCTATAAGAATGTTTTCTTAAGTTGCTGAAAGGTTTTCTGATGAGGATGTTGCTAAACCCATACTTTTGGCTCTTTGTGTGTAGACTGGGACAGAATGGGTGAGAGGGTAGGCCGTAGTTCTTGCGGTGCATGTTAGTTGCTTACTGGTTTTGATGCAAGTGCACTTATAGGTGTACATGGTACAACCATTCTCGTTGCTGTCAATCATTTGGTTGTCAGATTCTCTATATTTTCCATATGACCCAACATTGGTGTTTTTGTATTATGAAAATCTAAATCTTATTATTTTTCAAGTATATTAGAACTATTTTTCATTATTTCTGAATTCTACATTCTTTTCTGGAGCCTCAAAGAAAATATCATCAGAAGAAAAAGGACAGCTAGAGCTGATTTTCTATTTTCATTTAGACATGATTTACTTTCTAGAATGTGTCAGAGTTATACATCTCTCCCTCATATTTGTGGTATGTGGCCCAAGACCAAGGTTCTCTATTTTCATTTAGACATGTACTGTTTTTCTGGTTAACTTAACTTCGTGGACGATGTATTAGCTCTAACTATGTTTATATGTTTTGTTTAGTATATGATTCCTTCTCTTAATTCTGGAGCAGGGTTGTGATATGACAATTAAGGAGGTAGACACCCTTTTGTTACTCCTTGCTGAGAAGAAAAGAAAAATGGAACAAGAAGAAGCTGAGAGAAATATGCAGATATTGTTAGACTTCTTGCATTGCCTTAGGAAGCAAAAGGTTGAAGAGCTGAAAGAGGTGTGCTGCTAGCAATCTTTGTCTTTTCATTTGTGAATAAATTATTTCTTAGTAATCTGTCTTTCCTGCTTATCCCCCCATTTGCATTAGTTCGTGTTTGTTATCCCCTTATACTGCTGAGATGGAATTTTCTTTCAGTTACATTTGCTGCTAAATTATTGTGGTCAACTGTGGTTCATTTGTAGGTGCAAACTGATCTCCAGTTCATAAAAGAAGACATAAGTGCTGTTGAGAAACATAGAATGGAGCTGTATTGTGCAAGGGACAGGTACTCTGTGAAATTGCGGATGCTTGATGATTCTGGTGCAAAAAAATCATGGCATTCGTCAATGGATAAGAGCAGCAGTGGCCTTATTTCTAGTCCTCTTAATGTACGAGGGTTTTCATCAGGGAGTCTTCCTAAGAAAATTGATGGAAAGTCCCACCTAAGTTCTCGTGGAGTCCATAGAAAAGAAGCTATTAGTGGATCTGACTCACAATACATAAATCAATCGGGTCTTGCTCTAGTTAGAAAAAAGCGTGTACATGCACAGGTCAGCTTGGTTTCACTTCTGGAACTATACATAATACATTGAATTTGATTATGTTTCAGTAATTACGGCGCCCAGTATCTGTTGATTTCTTAAAGTTTCCTCCACTATGAACTGGTTTTGAAATCTATTGTTATTTAATATCATACTAGACAACACAATACATTGTTTGTAGCTTAGACTATTTTTTGGTTTTTGGTCATCTTTCACAAACTTCACAATTGATGTAGCAGTATGCCAGTATCACACCTTGAGAAAGACTTGGATTTTAACTCTCAAGTTGCTCTCTTGTATAGAATTTTGAATTGCAACTAAGACATTTCCTGATAAAGCCTCAATATGAGTTGAATGCCAGGATCATATAAGGGTAGAATTACATTGGATGATAGGATTCCATGGAATGAAGGATGTATTTTAGGCATAAAAGTAGGACAATATGGCCAGGCTTTTATTAAGGTTTCATTTTAGGATGTTATTTTGCCAGCATATATTTTGTTTCATTGGTTATTTGCTGGGGTCTCTGTGAAAGACCCTTGCTTGAGACTTTAAGATAAGTCCTGAGCTGAATAACATTTATTTATTCCTCCCAAATAGTCTAGCTTTGATATGTATCTGATACAACTTCTTTAAGGTGAAGGTCTCTAATTCCATAAGGTTTTAGAAACTTCTTCCGCTTGAATGAAAATTATGCCCCAACCTTTTTTTTTTTTTTTTTTGTGAGAAAAAGTCTAAACCCAAATATTATGATAAAACCCAAAGAGTCATGAATGTTAACAAAATTGAAGAGCATTTACGTCCTCTTGTTAGTCAAAAGAATTGCTAAGAATATATACACAAATGCACTCAACAACTAAATGAGATTTAGCAGACACCACACACAGATATCAAAGAATTACTGCTAGGCCTGAATTAAATTAGATTGTGTATTTATGTTGTCTTGAACTTGATCTTCTTGTATCTTATGTCATGGTTTATATATGAAAGTATTATCAGTATATGCTGCCTTTTATTGTTTCTATTGTTTCTATTACTAAATTGTAGTCTGAATCCCTGGTTTAATCTTTCCATCTCGGAAGTCAGAATTAGATTTCATTTCCTTCTCTGACTGCAGTTCAATGACCTGCAAGAATGTTACCTACAAAAGCGACGGCATTCAGAAGATAAGCCACATAGCCAACAAGAAAGAGATAAGAGTGTAATAGGCCGAGATGGTTATACAAGTGGTCTTGCAGAGTTTCAATCAGTTTTGACAACTTTCACCCAATACAGGTATTGATGTTAGTCCTCCCTCTCATTTGAAATAACAGATTCAGAAATACTTGTATTGATGCCGATGACTATTTTCTCCACAGCATTATGTACATTTTCCAATCTTACTGTTTCATTTGAAACAGCCGTTTGAGAGTCATTGCTGAACTTAGGCATGGGGATCTATTTCATTCAGCCAACATAGTGTCAAGGTGAGTTGTTCCAGTGAAGTTTCTCATAGAACTCTCACAATGCATCTCTAGCGTTGTGACTTTAAAGAAATTAACTAATAACTAATGGTAGTCCTTTCTCTTATACATGCAAAAGGTTTGCAGCCCTTTACCTCCTGATCTACATAATAGGAGGACTGAGCTAACAAGCTTTTTCTTGAGACTATTAATTTCATGAAGCCACCTGCCATGTTTAATAATGCTCTACGAAGTCCTTTTTCTTCTCACCCTAACTTCAATATCAAATAGTTTGATTGAGGAAATCTTTACCTCGCTTGCCTTTTAGACTGAATTCTCAGACTTCTCTAGCTAATGCTTAGTTACCTTCTGATCCAAATAACAGGAGGACTGAGCCAACAAGCCTTTGCTTGAGACACTATTGATTTCATGAAGCCACTTGCCACGTTTAATAATTGCTTGATGTAGTCTTTTCTTCTGCCATCCTTACTTCTCCAATAGTTTGATTTCAGGAAATCTTTGCCTCCTTTCCCTTTTAAACTGAATTTTCACCCTTCTCTAGGCTCATGTTTAGGGAGATATTTTCTGGCCTTAAAAGGATTCAGCTCTGTTGAGATCCTTTTGTAGCTGATGTTTTTTAAATCCTTAAATCTTCTAAGAAACCTTCAAGAGCAGTACAAAAATATCCCAAGTTACCATTGTACTACTACAATTTATGCTATTGAAGAAGCCTGGTTCAGGGCATAAGTATGTTGAGGAATAGTTGAAAATTAAGCGTTTCCTATTTTCTTGGGCTGCTGGGCAGAAGGAATAAGAAACTTATGAATAATTCTTCTTCATTCTTATTATCTACTTACGTTGCGATCCTTGAATGCAGCTTGCAATCTTTACATGAGGCTTTGTGAATGTTCATCTTGTTCAATTTAGTCTTTGCTTTATGGATAAATATGATATGGTTCAGACTTCAAACAAGATTTAGTCAATTTTGCACTGTTAGCTATTTATTTTCAAGCTATATGATGTAATCTATTTTAAGCATCATTTGTTCATGCCTTCAATTGAATCACCAGCATTTCCTTAGAGGATATTTAATGGAATTTGATGCCTTACCACAGGCCAATACTGCACATAACAAACCTGAATCACCTTATATGTATATCACATGTTCCTCATTGGAAATGTGGAAAAGAGAACGAATAAAGCTTTTTTTTTTTTTAAATTTGTATTCAATATTGGAAGGACAAGTGATTGGCATGGATATTTTCTTTTGGCAATTTTAAGCAATTGTGAGGTTACCTCCCATTATATGAGATGTTCTTTCTTGGGTAGCTTCCGCTTCTTGAGGATATTATGGATTGCTAAAGATTTGTTGGAAGAACTACCTAAGGTGATGCGTTGTCCAGTGTATAATTTTTGCCTTAAATATCTTTTGAGAAAAATTATTATACCTTTTTGAAAAGAAAGACATTTTTTCAATGAGCTTGTTTTGCAGATATTTCTGTTTTATTTCTTCTTGATTCTTTCTTGTCCATCTTTGCAGGGCATAAAATGTTGTAAGAGTATTATGTATGCTGTAGCCTTGTGTGAAAGGAAACTCTAGCTCTATGTACTTATGTAATACTGTTTTCGCTAATTGTCAACTTTTTTCATCATGATCTGCTGGTGTTAGGCCAGAGAGGGTAATATGTGTTTCTTGCTTGTGCCAACCAAACTTTCTCTTTAGTCTTTCAGGTAGATTTTGATGATTTGAAACTGTCAGGAAATATGACAAATCAGGTGTTTTTTAATATTATTTAAAGCTTATGTTCTGACCATGTTCTGGTTATTACCTGAATCTGGGAATTAAACAGAGCTAATGCATTGGTGAAATGAAGGTCATGTTGCATGTGGAGGGTGCTTTACATTTTTTAAGTATTATTAATACTGATGATAAAGAATTTATCATATGTATTGCAGCATTGAGTTTGACCGTGATGATGAGTTGTTTGCCACTGCTGGAGTTTCACGGCGCATAAAAGTTTTTGACTTCTCTACGGTAAGATGGATAGCCATTTACTTTGACTATCAGGTTATATTTTATGGTCATTTGAGTAGTAAGTAACCCTTTGGTTGAAACTTACTGATTTGGATTCCAATAACAGTTAACTGATGCTTTAACTTGTTCTAAGCTGGCAGCGTCTCCCTTCCTCCATACTTCACAAGGCAATGCATATATTATATTCATGAAAAAAAGTTTGACTAGAAACAATGTTCTGACTGGGGTAATTTGAGCTTCACTAAATTCCATGTTTAATTTGTTTATATTTATTACAGTCCACCTATGCATCTATGGGCTGGAGTGATTGTTGAATGGCTATCTATATATAGCAGTGCATATATCATGGTACATGAGGTGTTATATTGCCTAAAACAATTCATAGGACCCCCTAGCTGCAGGATTTTATATTAGTGAAAACAGGTCCTTCTCAGTGGCCATGATACTCTGATCAACAAATTATTTGAATACAAGGATAACCTATTCTTATGTTATTGCTTTCCAGGTTGTGAATGAACCTGCAGATGCCCACTGTCCTGTCGTGGAGATGTCTACACGTTCAAAACTTAGTTGCTTGAGTTGGAATAAATATGAGAAGAACCACATAGCTAGTAGTGATTATGAAGGAATTGTAACTGTTTGGGATGTAACCACTCGGCAGGTAATTATAGCACTCATTATGGTCAGTTTGATCTTTCATTATTTCTTTACATTACTGAGACAGTTTCATTTGCTATTTGCATGTTATAATGTCTTCTAGTTTGCTACTCATGAGTTTCTTTTACCTTTTGGCAGAGTCTAATGGAGTATGAAGAGCATGAAAAGCGTGCATGGAGTGTTGATTTTTCAAGAACTGATCCCTCTATGCTTGTCTCTGGTAGTGATGATTGTAAGGTACGCCAGAACATTTACTCTTGGGTTGGATGGAGTGATTTTGAGAGGAAAGACTCTGAGGGAAAGAATGCCATTTTCCTTAATTTGGTACAAGGAAAGAAAACAAGAGCAAAGATTTTAGAGAAAGTATTTTTTCTTCTCTTTACAAAAATGTTCTTCTTATCTTTAAAACTGGGGAGAAGGTGAAGGGAAAGTCCCTGAGAACTGTATTTGGTGCTATTATCTCAAATTAAACCACATTTATTCTCATTTGCTTTCCTCTCAACTTCTCCATTAAAATTTATCTAAGCAAGAAAGTTACATTCTATCCTCACACTTTCCTTACTTTCATTTTCGTTCCTCACATTTTGTTCCTCCCACAAGTTGTTCCTAAACAAAGGGTTTATTAAAGTGTATACCAGCTTTTCCTGGCGTGTATCAGTAATCTCTGATGTCTTTGCAATGAAAGATTGTATATTTATTATCTTTAAATGCTTTTAATGTGTATTCTTAGTTTTATATTGCTGATTATAGTAATTAATGTAAGAGTTCACAATTCTTTATGCATTGTGCATGATCAAATTTAAATATTCTTGGTATGATTAGTGCCTTCTCACTAGCTTGTGTGTTTGTTGCCATTATTCCATGAGATGCTTATGGCTTTGTTTGTTGTGGGCACTTTACGAGCAACACTTGTATTGTTATGGCTGTTTACCTTTCTGCCAGTACCTTGTGTTGTTATGTCTAACTATAGTTAAGTGATAGCATGAATGTGTGAGTGCTAATCAGGACCTAACAAAGGAAATGTGATCACTTCTGAAGATGTAATGGGATGTTGAGGGCGAGCATGATGAAATATATTCTTCTATTGATTTATATAATTTAATATAAATTGAGATTTCCTGCCACTGGAAATAGAATGGTTATAATAATTGATTATGTGGTAAAATGTATACTTGTTATTTTTTTAAAGGTGAATAACTAACCCTAATGTGTGCCTTCTAAATGAGCAGGTCAAAGTTTGGTGCACAAAGCAGGAGGCCAGCGTCCAAAATATAGACATGAAAGCAAACATATGTTGTGTCAAGTATAATCCTGGATCTGGCAATTATATTGCAGTACGTGCATTTTATTCACTAAGATATCTCATGTCGGTGCATTTATATTTAAATTCCACTTCTGCAGCAACTGCAATTTATCATCAGTAGCCAAGTTGTTACTTTGCTTTTCTCTTGAAAGCAATGTTTTGTTTTTTATTATTACCAAATTTTCCTTTGGTAGAATGTACCTGACATTCATTCTAGTTATCCTACCTGTTGCTCCATGTTACTAGAGCAGAGCTTGCATTATTTGTACAAGAGATAATTGGTTTTGAAAACCTTGTGACTAGATTTGTTGTCTGCCCTTAGATGTATTCTGGACAGTTCAATTTTAGGATGTCATTTTTAGGAGGCATATTGATGTATCAGCTGCATATGTGCAAATTTATAAACATTGATTTTGTGCAGTTGTCTAATTGACAATCACTAATGCTAAACCTCCTTTTGTGTAGTAGTCAATGGGTTTTCTGTTTTCCTTATTTTGAACTAATATAGCTTACGCGATGCAATCTTCACATGGTTCTACAGGTTGGTTCGGCAGATCATCACATCCATTATTATGACTTGAGAAATATTAGCCGTCCACTCCATGTCTTCAGTGGCCACAGGAAGGCTGTTTCATATGTGAAATTCTTGTCTAATAATGAACTTGCATCAGCATCAACTGATAGTACACTGCGGTTATGGGATGTGAAGGAAAACTTGCCAGTAAGTAATTTTATCCACACTAATTTTTTTATATGATGTTGACTGATTATTAAAATTATTTTTCATTCTGCATTTAAAATGTGTATGGCTGTATCATTGTTGAGCTTTATTTGCTGGATATATCTGTAATTTGTGACCAGTCTGAAAGTTCTATACCTACCAAAATAAAGGATTTAGTAAACTCATAGATTAGATATAGTTAAATTTCATTGTATGTCTAGTGCTAGGGGCTAGCTAATATCCTCGACCCTTGATTAAATCATAATTGGATTGTTATGGGACACAATCAGAATGTTGAAAGTCGCAAACATTTACCCAGCAAAGATAAATAACAGGAGGGAGGAGAATGACACCTGCCATCAAATGTATCTTTATGTGCTGTGTTCACTGAGAAACAATGAAACTTCCATGTCCATGGAAGCGAGCTGGAGTTTGGCTCCACTGGGAATGCTGTGGCTTTTGGTGCTGGTGCTTTTGGACAGGAAAAGTGTCAATATAATGTTTCGTAAATTGTTTAAAAGTGCTTCTGCTGGTGCTTTTAAAACACCACAGCTGCTTTTGAGAAGCACCTATGGGATGCTTTAATATGAAATACCTAAAATACCTACACCTTCTATTAAATGCTAACATTATCCTTTCTTGATTCATACTTGTATTTGATTAGCTTTATGGCATCTGATTTTCTAATATTTTATACTCACAGCAACTTTTGCTGTGCTTTAAATAAACAATGTTTTGAAAAGCCACAGAGCTTTTTTCACATCACTCACAGTGCAGCAGCTTTTGAAAATCCGCAACATTTCCAAACTATGCCTTAGTCATCCATGGCTATAAACTAATGTGAAAGAGAAGAGAGGAAGTGGAAGTGAGATAAGTGAATTTGAAATCTGTTAGGCACTAAAATAATGAAGTGGGAGATAGGAGCTGGAAGGTATACGTCAGGAAGAAGTATAAGGGTACTCAAGGGAAAGAAGGACCATGTGAACTTAACAGCACTGCCATGCCGGCTGGGAAGTGAGAGAGCTCTCTAGAAGGTTT
This sequence comes from Dicorynia guianensis, assembly GCA_037013595.1. Taxonomy (NCBI): domain Eukaryota; kingdom Viridiplantae; phylum Streptophyta; class Magnoliopsida; order Fabales; family Fabaceae; genus Dicorynia; species Dicorynia guianensis. The sequence continues at coordinate 33,788,610 of JASUAB010000005.1, forward strand.
GTGAGGTAACTAACCAGAACTAGTTTAAAGGCATGTAATTGGGGGAAGTGAGGTATGTGAGAGAATCTTTATGAGAGTTGAGATAGGAGCTTATGTTCTGGAGGAGGAGTGAGAATTCCTTTTGATAGGGACTCAACCTCTGGGTTACTATTCCTCTTCCTTTTCCTTTTTTATTCTATTTACAGAGACTTACCATACTCTTTCGATACAAATCATTTTCCTATTCTTTGGTCCCTATCAAAATCTGATGTCTAACTGTTAGTGTTACTTGGCCAGAGAAGTTTCAATGGGTATTTAAAACTTTTTTTCCGTTTTTCTATTTTGTTTTTGGTTTTTTTTTTTGGGGGGGGGGGGGGGGGTAAATGAATTGAAAAATGATGGGAGGATAACAGAAATCTATATCTGGTGATTATCTGATTAATATGGGTTGGAGGTTATGTTCTTGTGAGCTTTTAGCACTTGTAGTTGGTTGAGCATCAAGACTTTGTGGAATGGACATCACTAGAATTTTCCATCGTTAGTATAAGTGATCTTGTCTAGTTATATACTGTTCTTTCTATTACTTTAAGGATATATTTCTTTGCCTTTCCCCTGTTGGGAAGCTTTTGCAAGGAGTGGAGGGTAAGAAAGTATTAGTTAACTCTGTAAAATGCTCCAAAGTCCTCAAACCTTAAGCTTACCAATATACCCCAATCTGGGGGATTTTGGTGGAGAAACTTACTACTATAGTATATGAAAACCATTATTTCTAAATTTATCAAAATTTGACTACTTAAATAGAATGTTAATATAATAACTTATTAATTATGGATACATTTACAGAAATATATTATATTCAAACATTTGCTTTATTTAGCCCTCCTATTCTTTCCCTTCTCTTTTTTCTTTGATTCCTTCCCTTACCTTTTCTTCTCAAGATGAAACAATTTTGATGTGTATTCAAAGAAACTTCTACAGGTTCTGATTTGATGATGGATTTAAATTATTGACTTGGAAATATTATCTTTTAACAGAAGGACATCCTTGTGGATTTCAAGTTAGTGTTTGCAATTTATTCAGACCAAGGCTGGTTTTGGAACAGCTTAGACTGAGAATGGTTCTGCAAGAAGTAGTATAGTGTTTGGCTAGCTTTCAACAGTGCAAATTTAGTCTGAGCTGCTTATTTCTGCCACTAATGTAGTTGCTTTGGTGATTTTTCCTTGGTGCTGGAATGATAGCACTCTGTCAGGAAATTTAGTGAAAGACTGCATGGGTTTTGCTTTTTTGTAGCAAAGCATCTGGATCCTCAATTTGTAGATGAGGATCGATTTTTGAAGCTCACAAAGTGAATTTATATAATTGGCCTCCTTGTACTTATTTTATTTACAAATCCTAGAGTGAAGGGCTGATTTGAGGAGTTTCGTGGTCCAGTGCTCCAAAATCTTGGGTTGGTGGGACTGGTATTTCCAGTTTAATGATGTGCTGTAGTTAATTAAATGATTGTTAGTTGGCCCTCCTTGTGATGTTCAGGAGTGTCTTCGGTAGATTAGCAGGAGGGTTGCGGAGCTATTTTCTACTAAAGATTTTGTTAGTGGTTTCTGATATTTACTCTGTAGGATGCTGGTTTTCTTTGTAGCATCTTACGATAGGGCGAGAGTGAGTGAGTGGGAGTGGGGTTTCTAGTTTTGGTTTTCTAATTGGAATGAACTTGTGTATGTGCTTAAATCTGTTAAAGATATCCGTAGCAAAAATAAATTTGTTTAATTGTACATAATGCGTTTTGGTTGTCGTCAATTGAAATGAACTTTTTCATATGCTTTTATCTGTCAAAAGATGAATAGCAACAATAAATTTGTAAACTTCAAATGATGGGTGCAGGTTCGTACTTTCAGAGGCCACGCAAATGAGAAAAACTTTGTTGGTCTCACAGTAAACAGTGAATACATTGCTTGTGGCAGTGAATCAAATGAAGTATTTGTCTACCACAAGGTCGGTAAATTTTGACAATTTTTACCATTTTTCCCCACGTTTACCTTTTACAAAACTGAATTTTCAAATATACCTTTGCAGGAAATCTCCAAGCCTGTGACATGGCATAGATTTGGTTCACCTGATATGGATGACGCAGAAGATGAGGCAGGATCTTTCTTCATCAGTGCTGTATGCTGGAAGAGTGATAGCCCCACCATACTAACTGCAAATAGTCAAGGCACTATTAAAGTTCTGGTGCTTGCAGCTTGAATATGTTGTAAGGAGCAAGGAAAGTTGAATTGGTGTCCCCTTTTTCCCGGCTATTGTTTTATAATTTCTTAATTGTACATAAAAAGTGTATATGGTAGGTTCTACAGATCTTCATTATGTATATTGTAAGCAATTTTACGTTCAATTATTTTGACAAAAGCACAAATTGCTGGCGCTGCTGATTGTAGAATTTTTACATTTAGTAGGCAGTAGTATCTTCAATACAAGTCCCCCTATAGTTGAGAACTGTTGGAATAGCATGCGTAAAGATGTTAATGATTTTAAAATGCCATCATTCATTGTGGAATCCCATGCAAACAACACATGATAGTGAAGTGAGGACATGTGTCATACACTGTACGCATCTGGCGATGGTACTTAGAAGACCCTTATTTATTAAACAAATATTAGTTATAAAGGTTTCGACAATAATATCTGAAATTTTAGGAGAGGACATGCAATTAATTGAGCTCAAATTAAATAAATAGATGTCACCTGATGTGACAGGAATTGAATTCAAAGTTGATATTTTTCAACTGGTATCGTCGTATTCTCGTATGTGATCAGAACTAAGCAAATACATTTCATTTTTTCCGTTATGGGGGGGGGGGGGGGGGGGGCGGCCAGATACATTTCATTTTGTATTGAACTAATTTTTGTCATCTGCATATAGATCTGTGTTCGTGTGCTTTTACGTAGAGTCATCATTTTTTTTTTCCTCTCTTTTTTGGCTGAAACACTATTTAATGTGGTTACATCAAGGTTGTGGTATTTGTCTATCTGAGCGTACTTGGCTGTGTGTTTATGTTTAAGACTCCATTAAATAAGTGAGTAGGGCGGTGATCTACAGTTTGATGTGGTTATCTAAGATTACAGTGAGTGTACGGAGAAAATATAACGCTCTTATAATAATCAAAGGAAAACTCCGGGTGTGAGCATAATTATGACGCAATCTGCCAGTGAATTTGGTTGTTACAAGTTGCTAGTACAGTTGGAAAAACCAAAAGCTGCTTGCTAATGCTCACTACTTTGTATTAAGTTCATTACATGCATGTTTGCCCAATAAATTTAGCTGGTTAACCACTGACATCATTTTTTTTTTTTTTACATCTCTATTATACTGGTCACATCGTAGGAATGGAAAATCAGTTAAAAAGTTGTCAAACAATTAAAAGTTCTTGATCCGTTAAGGTTTTACTAGGCAGATATATATATATATATATATATATATATATATATATATATATAGATTAGCTTCAGAAACCTTGTCTTCTTTGTTCCTTTTTCAGAAATTTCAATAGTTCCTCTGTTTCTTTAATTTTACAAAACGCTCTTACTCAACGTTAATATGAACAAAGAGCAAGAGTCAGACCTTGCAAAATAAAAACATAAAAAAAAAAAAAAAAACAGACAATACTATGAAGTGGAAGTTAACTCTCCCTTAATCATCTCTCTTCTAGAGGGGTTATTAGATAAAGGACAAAACTTAAAATAAAGAACCCCACTTATCTGCGTTCAAGCTGCTACAAAAACAGGCTAAAATAATAGATAACCATTGCATGTAACCTGATTTATTCGAATTTTCAGACAATGAATAGATTTCTTGTGCAAAAGATAGATATAACATCCACAATCTGAGGCTCAGAAGGGATAGTACCGAAAATTCAACACTCAAATAACTCTACAATAATACTTTCATATTAAACTTCTGTAAGATGTTTGGAGTAATCTTGACCTAGCTTATTAAATTCTTGGACTTGCAAGGTCAAGAAAACTCGAACATTCTTCATGAAGTTCAAAAAACCAAAATAAAAATATAAGAAGAATAAGCTCAGGAGAGATATCGCCGCAGCATTCAACACGTTCCTGTGTGTGTTGGAAGGTCAAAGCCTCGACGTGGAGGAGCCATGATAAAGAGGACTGAGGCCATTTCCTTAGGCAGGATGAAAACCCAGACACCCATGGCCGAAGATGAGCTCATCATCGGAAGAAGGGTTTCAGATTTCTGCACAGAGCTTGAACAGTGCCATGAGATGAGCAAGGGAGTTGCAGCTATATATAATGAAAAGTGGGCAGTGTCAGGGACTCGGCACGGCCCCACAAGAAATGGAAAATGAGAAGGAAGAAAACAAGAAATGTAATAAAAGACATGAAAGAGAGGCAGAGGGTATAATGATGATTGCCTGCTTGACGTAAAATAGGGTTGATTAGTCACTTTCTAGTAAGGAAGAGACAGGAAGGATAATTAGAGTTTGTTTTCTTGGGATTCAAAAATAGGAGCATTATACCTGTTTGGGACCCCTTCTTCTTGCAATGCCAAGCTCTTTGAGAGACCCCCTTGTTAACGTTCTTCATGCTGCCAACTACTGTGGAATTTTAATTTTTGTAGCGTGAATTGTCATGAATTATGTACCATCAGTTTCCCTGTTCTTGTACTGTATTCTTTTGCTTCTTAGCTGTACATGCTTGGACCCTATTCCTCGTGAGTCTAATGACAAATATGTTTTATATTTTGAAAATTGAATCTGTTGGCTGCACTGGTTATGCATAAATAATATTTTTTTATTTTCATAATTTTATTTTTATATAATTTTTATTTATAAAAATTTATATTTTTAAATTTTTAAATTAAATTATAAAATTTATTAATTTAAAAATTCATACTATTAAATATAAACATTAAATAAGAATTGGGTATAACAATAACTTTTGTGAAGAGTACTAGTGGTGATATTTATTATTTACACAAATTATTTAATAAAACTTCATACGAATTAGCATTTGGTTATATCCTTATTTCATTGGCTTAAGCTTAATTCAATTATATATTGGGAATGTAAAATACTATTCTCACAAAAAATAGTTGGTAAATACTCACAAAAATAAATTTGAGTTATTAAAAATGTTGAATTTCATTGTTAAATTCAATAATTTAATGTTTTAAATTTTTTAAATAAAATTTTTATAAGTTTTAATTTATGAAAATCATTAAGATTAAATAATGAATTCAATTACACTCACAAGGTAGTATGGAAAAGATTGTTATAAAAAAATTTGTACATTCGACACTGATTTTTCAAAAGTTTATAGCGTTATGCCAGCTACTCATTTCATGAATTATACGTCCTTTACACTCTAAATGGGCATTAGTTTATATGATTTTTAATTTTATTGCGAATAGAGTTCATTAATAAGGAGGTTTAACTTCTAAATCTGAGAGTGCTATCATGACTTTCGAAGGATATATATGACCTGAATCAATATATTATCTTGCATATTAAGTAGTAATAAAATTTAATTTAAATTAATTTTATATTTTAAATTATGAAATTTAATAAATATAATAATTTAAAAGTTTTTAAAATAAATATTTAATAAAATTCAATTTAAAAGAAAAATAGTGAGGGATGCTGTCATTATTCAAGTTATTTAAAGTACCTGCCGATAGTTTTGACCGTATAATTTACTACTCTGCAAAGTGTTTTTCACTATTCGTAACCCAGCAAACCTGTGCTGACCAATCCAAAAGACCATCCACATCTTATATACTTTGTTCTTTCCTCCCTTCCCCACCACTCAGCTGTCTGAAAGAGAAAGAACATAAACAAAAGTTACAAAACCCTATGGACTTAGCTACAAAGGGATCTTCCCCCACCAGCCACAACTTTACTGACTGTTGCTTTTGTCACTCTGCCTCCGCCTGCAACTTCCAAATTAACACAAAGTAGAAACCAAAGCCCCTAATTCCCATGTCTCACGTAATAACCCTACTTTGTAGTCTCACAATTGGGACCTGCATGCTTTGTGAGGTCAACCTCAGATGGGGTTTCCATTAAATGACCCTTAGACCATTTTAGACCATCGTTGGTAATTAATAAAGTGCTTATAAATCTGCACAAGTAATAAACATGTAGCCTAAAATAGAACAGAACTAGGTCAAGTTAAAACAAATAGGTTAAATTTTTTTGTAGGTCGTACGAAAATATTTACATGATTAATTATAAATAAATTTTTATAATTATTATACAAATTTTAGTATTATTATATTAAACTATAAAAATTTTGTTAAATATTGTTTAAAATTATACTTACTTAAATTTTAAGTAAGTTCTTAACGGCAGAAACTTAAAAACTTAAATGACAAAAACTGTTTTGGGCGCCTGCCCCAGATTTTGTTTAACAAGGATTTTACGATCATTAATGTGTTACTTGGGTGATTAGAAACAGCAAAGCTTTGGCAATCGCGAGACTGCTGAGACACTGACCAGTTTTGGATTTCTGGACTCATGTCTGAGACACTGAGGCCGATTTTAATTCCCTACAATTGAGTACTGTAACTGACCAACTGATTCCCCAACCTCGTGAAGTCATCATGAAAATTTAACGTCTTGCAAGGTCAACCCAAATGCTTTTTGGGGTCTACAAACTTATCAACAACTCAATACCCAATCTGGCTATCTTTTTTACCGTGTGATGATAATTACACGTTTAGAAGCGGTATTTGTTTCTTATGTATAGACATACTAAAAAAATTATAGTACAATTTAAAATTTTTTATAGAATGTGAACTGTACAGTGCATGTACTTAGAAAAAACGTGTGTTTACCAATTTCCCTCTCTATTTAAGCATCTTCCCTTGCCTATTTTAATTAGTCAGATCAGATATGACCAATATCAAGACGATTATATAATTAAAGGTTATCTATTAATATTATGGATCTATATTACCCAAACTTTTTGTTTTGTTAGGGTAGGGATTCTATCAATAAGAGGTGTGATATGAATCCCATCTTTGTAGAAAAAGGGGTAAAATCTCAGAGAAGCCAGAGTTTTAAAAAAAATAAAAAAGTTATAAGGGGTGATTTAGTAGGGAGGAGTTTGAATAGTATAATAAAAATATTTAAGTTTTAACTTTTTTGTTATATTTATAAAAAAAAATTTAACCGAATTTCTCTCATAAATATTTCACAAAATTAAATATGAAACATTAAATTTATTAAATCTAGTTTAAATTATTAAATTATAGGTCTCAATAAATTAATTTAATGAATTCAATTTTAAAATAAAATTTTGTAAATTTTAATTTATAAAAATAAAAACTTATTAAAGAAAGCAATTCAGAAGGGTAGAGGGGGATTATTTAAGGACAAGATTTTAGTATTGTAACTGTAAATATATATATATATATATATATGTGGAAAAATCATCATCAGCTTGAAAAGCTCAGCAGTTATAAGCCATCATAACATTAGAGTCTTTTCCAATTTTATAAATAAGATTTTTCATGACAAGATATGATATTGGTTTAAGACTTTAAGTGGACACAGAGAGAGAGAGAGAGAGAGAGAGAGATCTGGTTTGATATCCAGTAATTCACTAGAAAATATGTTAGAAATTTGTAACAAATATTTGTTTGCATAAATCAAATGGAAAGACTCCATCTATACTTAGAATTTTACATAACATGTACATATTTTTTGTGTAATTTTTGAATTTATTAAATTTTATATTATAAAATTTAAATAAAAATAAAATTATAAAAATAGTCAAATAATAAATTAAATGACTCCTAGTATAAATAATGCACTTATATCTGGACCAAACAAAACCCCAGTGTTTTAACCAATCCTAGACTTCAATATGACTGGGCTTTTATAGATTTATGGGCCTATCTCCATCCTGGCCCATCTTCATTGTTTGTTTACAGCCTGGTTGCCGGAATGGACCAAATGGATGTTACCATTCCTTTCATTTTTTCTTCCTGAATGAGGTATTATAAGATTGATTTATTTGGACAAATTGTAGATGAATGGTTAAAAATATATCATTTTTTTTACATCGACCATAAAGATTTCATTACTCAAATTCATATTGCATCTAGGTTTGGCAAAGCACTTATACTAAATTGAGATCTTCTGATTTTTATTTTTTTATTTTGATACTTTTTTATATCTTTTTCTAATTTCTTCAAAGATATGTTTTATTTTTTAAATAAAAGACTAATCTCCTTCAAACCTTTAGAATAGGAGCTGTTTAACAATAATTTCCTTCTAATAAAGGTGACTCCAAACTAGTGTGTATTAGCAAACTACTTCAAAACCTCCTCAAACTCATGTAGTATTTCTTTATTTCTGAAATTGAATTTCTGACATTTTTTAGTCTCTGATTTTATTAACTTTTTCTTTATTTCTTTCTATTTTACATAAATAAATCTCATTTTTTTAATTAATTTTATAAATTTTTAAAAAATATTTCTATCTCTCATTTATTTTTCACCCACCCAACTCTACGGAATCCTCATCCGAAAGTTAAAAGTACAACCCCACAACCTATAACTCAATTATTGGTCAATAATCAAGTCATCAAGGCACGGGATTCTCAAATTACGTATGAGAATTTTTTTAACATGCACGAAAATTTGAGCTTATACTTTTTTACAAGTTACCTAAATTGTTTTACCTCGGAAGTAGCTTCGGCATTGAATTGCTAAACGATTATATATTACACTACGTGATACGTAACCTTGCCAACTTGGTTGGCATTGGCCGTCAATTCGCCAAACGTATCCATCTAAATCAGCAAGTCAGTTCTATTTACCTATGAGGGCACGTTTCGTGTAAAATGATGTGGCCAAAAAGTCATAAATTACAAGGCACGCGTGCGTTTCGTTCCAGGTCAAACTATGCGGCGTTTCGCAACGTACTAAAGGCATGCGTCCATGTGTAAGTGAGAAATAAACAAGAGCCCGATTCTCTGTTATTAGAACATGGCCACCTGCATACATACGTACAGATAAGGATCGACAAACACTTTTGGCACCTTACGTTGTCAAATTCATCATGTTTGCATGTTTACAAGCAACTGCAATCCCTATATTTTATGGATTGTTAATTTGAAGGAGATTCGGTTGCAGCTTGAGAGATTAGGGTGTAATACAAGCTATGCAAATCAAGATAAGTTTTTGTTTTTCTATATTCTAGTTAAACATTATGTAACTTTTTAGACAAAGTACGCTTTTGGGTTTGAAACTAGCTGTCAAGTTGGTGAGATAGACTCAACAAAAATACTTGTGCCTCATGTTTTGAGACATATTATCCACACATGAAATATAATTGTCACAATGTAATGAAAATCAGATCAGTTTTAAAGGTTTGAAATATTTCGCTTGTAAAGTTGATGTTTAATCCTTACTGTCAATAGTCTCTTTTAATAGATAATCTATAAATACTATTATAAATTTTCATTAAAACCTCTGTCATGCACAGCATGGAAATGGAATAGTCTCCAATCCCATTTCCATAAACTTTGTAATCATAAAGAAAGTCAGCATTTTTAATAGTATAATGGCATTCATTATTGTTTTGAATTTTTTTTCCTTTGGTATTTTGAATTCTAACTCTGGGCTTAGCATATATATTAAGTGATTTATCATTTCTTTAGTCACTAAAAAAAAATCCGGTTGCATGCTTGAGAGATTTCGGGTGTGTAATGCAAACTATGCAAATGATATAAGTTTTTTCTTTTCTATGTTCTAGTTGAACATTATATAGTTTTATTGACAAAGTAAGCTTTTGGGCTTGAAACTAGATGACTAGTTGGTGATATAGACTTAACAAAAATAGTTGTACCTGACGTTTTAAAACATATTATCCACATATGAAATATAATTTTTGCACATCAAAAAGAGTTTATTCATTTGATAAGATTTGAAATACTTTTCTTGTAAGATAAAGATTTGAATCTTGTTGTTGTCAGTTTGTTTTGGTAAATAATTTGTCAGTATTATTATAAGTCCTTGTTAAGTCTTGGAATTGGATATTTTCTTTAGACTTTGTAATACCAAAATAGCTAACATCTTTAATAGTGTAATAGAGTTTTACGTATGTATTAAATAATTTATTATATTTCTAAACACAAAAGAAAAGAAAAACAAACAACGTAAGTATTTGACATATTTTGCATAAAAAGTGATATCATGTTGGACTTCTATAAGAACAGTTAAATCAAACATAGAATATTGTGTGCGTGTCTACCTATTCGACATTGAAGTTTGCTAGCAAATTGGAAGAGATTTCAACTCATAATTGAGATGGATATCATTTATTCATGCACGAAACCTATCCAAATCCTTAAATAATTTATGTTGCCTTCGATGGTACGTTTGCTATATATGTCGGTAAACCTACGCATGCGCTTGTGCATTAAGGTCAAAGTGGCATCGAATGCCTCACATACCATACAGCCATTTGCCCAATGTAGAAAACTAAGTCAAATATTTTCAGAATTGGCTCAATTAGTTAAATTTATCTTAAATTTTCAAAAAAATATAATTTGATAAATATAAATTTAAAATATTTTATGTCCAAATATTTAAAAGCCAGCAATAGGCCAAGTTTCATCAGCAAAAATTAACCTTATAACCTTAAAAAAATAAAGATATATCATGAAAATAAAAAAAGAAAAAACTAAGTCAAATGCATGCATCTCAAGATTACAAAATATATTATTATTTTTATAATAAAATATTAATACAGTAATTATTTTTATTTTTTAAATTAAAAAATTTAAAATTTAAAATTTAAATTTAAATTTTTGAATCACACTTAATAAAAAAACTACTAATGATTCATTCATTAATAATATAAAAATATTATATAAAATATTTTAAAAATTATTATTTAATTTTATACAATTCAATAAATTAATAAATTATATTATTTAATTATAAAAAATATATAAATATATAAAATGAAAATACCAATTTTAGCGGCAAACGTACATAACAATTAATAAAGCGCTCTTTATTCTATTATTGAGACATTTGGATAAGGACAAACCTTTCAGTTTACGTGGTCAACTTCCTCTCATTATGGCATCTCTTCTTCTGCAGCAGTTCGTGGCTTCCGTACAACACGCCTCCCTCGAGGAATATCGATTTTATAGAATGATTGTATGTTGAATAATGGAGCTCGGCAGGCTTGGTCAACTTCACAATCATTTGAATACTTAAAAATTTTATTTACAGAAACGTTTTTAAAAATCAATTGCTATTATTGTGTATGAAACATTTCAAAGCATTATTTCTAAAAAAGTTTGTGAAAAAATAATGCAAGACCAAATGCACAGGCAATAGTCAAGTGGAACTTCTCCTCTTCTTAAACCCTAATTGTTTTGCTATCAATGGTGGTCAGGAAGAAGTCTGGAAGGCTGGATTAGAGATTTGTTAGCGTACGTGTAATCATTATTGCTGATTGATTAGTGCATATAACAAAAAAAATAATGTATAAACAAAATATCAACGCAAAAATAATGGGTTTCGTTTTAGCCTCAAAATAAACGATGAAATTTGAAATTGTTTTTATTTAAAAAAAATTTAACTTTACATTTCTTACCTTAATCAGGTCCTAATGATGAGAACATACTCTTTTATAATTTTTAAATATTTGGAAATTAATTTAAAATTTTAAAAAAATTTACTAAAATAAATAAAAATTATTTGAAAATTTTTGAAACTATTATAGATAATATGTAAAATTTTATAAAACATAAAAGATTACATTAAAAATTTTTAAAATTTGATGTGATAGAAACGAAAATTTGTTAAGTTTAGAGAGTCAAATTAAAAGTTCTTTAAATTTTTTGTGGTATATATACTCACAATTTTTAAAAGCTCCCTGGCAGCCTTGCCAGTTTGCTACCGCCCTTGATGGTGGCTACCTACCTACACATAGAGAGGGTTGGTGCTTGGTATAAATTGGGCAAATCCCTTTTTTTATTTTTATTAATGTAACGTATATTATTTTACTAATGTTTCTTGAATTACTTAATGATCAAGTTTAAAGAAATGATTTCTTCCTAAGCAATGATTATGACTTTTTCCTTAAATCATTTGGTTAATAGGAATAGGTCTATGCAAATCGCATTTCCCACTAGGAACGGCAACGGGACAGGGGCAGGGGCGAGGGTGGAGAGAGCTCCCCACTTTCTGACTTCGAAAGAAATATTTTTCTTGCTTTCACCCCGAATTTGACGGTAAAAAAATTATTTTTCAGTTTCAATTTTGGTGAAGAAGTAGATATTTGTGAGAATATAAAATTTTAAATTTTTTAAATAAATTTTACATAAAAAATTAAGATTTAATTATTTATTAATTCTATGAGTAAGTATTAAAATACTTTAATCTAATATATCATTTAACTATTATAAAAAGATATTATAATAAATTTTAATTTTCAAAATTCTTGCAGGATGGTAAATGAGATTACCACTTCCGTCTTTAAAATTGTAACAAATAAAATTTTCTCTTTACATAAAGAAAATTTTCCTGCTAAATTAGGGGACTTATCGCAGATTTCCATCTAAACAGGAGAAATGACATCCCTATTCCCTACGAAGTGCTTACTTAATTCCCTCGTCACTAGATGGCTATGAATTCTCAATCACATGGTAACCGTCCTTCCCTTGTCAACCAAACAACTTGCGCCCCAGCCGATGGGGACCAGCATCAACCAACTTATTGAAGCCACATTCAACCAAAACACACAAGAAGGAAAAATATTTAATAATACTAAGACAATAGAGATTAATTTCAAGAATTATAAATTTATGGTCAAATTGTTACTAATTTCTTATTTTAAAATTAGTTGATTTTTTTTTTTTGTCATAGTGGGGATAATTAAAAAATGTAATGATTCAATTATCTTTAAAAGAAATCAAATATGGGGTGAGCTCCTTTTAAGAATGGGCCAAACATAAAGTTGTGTTGTATTTTTAAAAGTAGTTGATATATATTGATAAGTTACATTTTAAAAAAAATGATTAAGCTATGAACAAGATAAAGTGTTATCCTTCTCTCACATTTTTATTCTCACAAAAATTTTACACTCTATAGTCCTTAATCGCTTTTGATTAATTGTTTAGATAAAATCCACATAATCAATAAAAAATAAAAGATTACGAGATATGGATTTTTTGTAAGGAATGAAATATGAGTGTAGCAAAACTCAATTAAGCATATAAAACACACTTTTATATGTTCATCAATTTTGTTTTGAATATATACGTTTGGCTTCAATTAATGCAGAAGTGTTCGCAATGATGGGAGTATTAGCTAAGTGTTACATGTGCATGGTTGGCACGTATCTTCCTTTGAAATAGAAACCCACATTGAGATTCTATATATTTATCTATTATATAATTGATGACCTTCATGGGTCGTTACTTTGGTGGAGCCAAAAGAGGATGAAAATCACCCACACAAGCAGTTTCCACTTTTGCTTTAACTCCTAATTTAAGAAATGCACTACTTTGGAACTTTGTCATATTAGATAATGTTACATATATAGTTTTCTTTCTTTCTTTTTTTTAATCATAGATTGACTACTGCAAATTTCCATGTCTTGCCTCACTACATTAGATATCGTTGTCGTTATCTCTTTGTGTTTGAGAACTTCTTTTACCAAGATTTTTTTTTAAAAATTATGGTCAACTAGAATCTAGGTGATTCGGCTTGTTTAATTCATTCACCTTGGTTCAGTTAAAAGGCAAATCATGGACCCTGCATTAGAGCTTTCACAAACATAATGTCTTGGCAAAAGCTAAATTCATTAAATTGTGTTTATGAAATATTATATTTATTAAATTCTATTATTTAGACTAATAAATTCAATAATTTAAGTTTTTAATAAAATTTTTATAATAATTTGTACAAATAGATAGACTATAAGTTGATGGTTTTGTCTGGTGAAGATAATTTCTTTTATGGTCTGATTGGCATGATTAGAATTCATTATAATTGATTCCTTTTTGCTATGGTTTTCTTGACCTTTTTAATCTGCTAATGGCTGTTAGAGTGGAAATCCTATTAAACCAAAAGAAATGTCACGGGATGATTACAATACGAGTAAATTATTTTCAAATTTCTTGTATGTTGTTATTATAACATAAATTTTTTTCTTTATTTTAAAAGCATGCACAAATCTCCTTTAAAAATATTTCTAGTTAATTATTCCTAATGTAAATAATTTCTTTGTAATGAATCATATTATTAAGTTATTAAAGATTTTATAATTTTAATATATAACAACATATGTAAATTTTAATTAAATAGTTAAATTATCATAATAAAGTAGGAACACAAAATTTAAGTATATATATTATTTATTCATATATGAACAAAACATATTTCATTTAATTTAAAAGATTTAATTTTGAAATTTAGAATAAAAAATATATTAATTTTTAATAATCAATAATTAATTTGTATGAAGTGCATTTTTTAAATTTTCTGAAAAGTTAAAGAAACTTTATATAGAATTTTAATATTTTTAAGAAAAAACTATGTAAAGTTTTAAATAGGGAATAAGTTTATATAACACAAACAAAATACAATAGATTTTGAAATGATTTACTCTTACAACAAACAAAACAATCTGACTGCTTACTGTGTCAACTGAAACCAAAAGTTAGAAAAGAAAACCTTTGCAATTTCTTTTTTAAAAAAACTAAAAGAAACAATAATATCCATAATATCGTCAAACTTTTTTCCCCTTGAAGAGCAACTGTTGTTTTCTTCATTGGTTGACTTGATTCCACAGACAGAGCTATTGGGCAGGCCAGTGGCACCATGTGAGCTTTTGTGCCGATCTATATACTAATGATCTCAAACAAAAGCATAAAACAGATACAAATAAAGGCCAAAATATAATAAATTTATTGAGTTGGCATCTTCCAAATAAAAAAAATTATGAGATTTTAGCTAAAAATATAATTCATTGCAAACAAAATAATAATTATAAATTTTAGTCTAACTTTACCATTTCTTCCTATGTCTCCATTTCTTAATTTGGGCTTTTTTTTGTCTCTATTAACTAATTAATTCATATATATATTAATTACATTAAACTTTATGTGTAAAAAGAATAAATTGACATGCATGAGATACGTGTATGGATAATAATTAATGGAATATGAATTTTCTTCAATTAATTGGATAGCAACCGTTGAAGTTTAAGATTGTGATGGCACCACCTCCACCAACTCAATGTCAAGACCCAATTTAAAATCACATTCGGTTGTTGATTAATTTAAGTAATTGACAAGGATATATAACATTAATTATACATACTTTTAATTATAACATTATTGCCTCTTAATTACATAAGAAAACTTACCGAGATTATGATTTTTTTTAGTAAAGGTATTTTTAGCCTATATACTTTTTCAAAAGATTAATTTAATCTCTTTATAATTATAATTAAAATAACTTAATTCTTTTAGACGTACAATTAGGATGATTTAATTTTTTTTATAAATATAATCAGGATAATTTAATTTCTCATCTATTAGAATTCTTTTTAGCATGACATAGTTAACCAATAACTTATACTTCATTTTTTTTCTAAAATTTTTAACATCTTTCCTCTAATATAAAGTTATCTTTTTTCTTACCAAACCTAATGTTTTAATTTTATGTATTTTAATGATTCTTTTAATTAAAAGATAAATTTATATAACAATCATATTATATTATAATAAAAAAAAATGAAGTTTAGATGACTATTAATGAGTCTGATCATACTGAAAAAGAAAAATTTTGTAGATGAAGGATTAAATTGTTGCTATTATAATTATAAAGAGGCAAACTTTTTAACTTAAAAGTTGAAAGATTAAATTTTTTTATAAAAGTAAAGGAATCAAGGGTGTCCATACTCCATTTACTTTTATCATTTATTTCTTTTTTTTATTTTTTTGGAACAGCAATTAGACCTATGCATTTAATTTATATAATTACTCAAACTCCTCTGCTTCAACTTTAAGCAGTAACTTGAATGCTTGGTCCTAAATAATTAGAATACCGTAATGTTGTTAGGAAACTTATAATGTAAAGTTAGAGACGAGTCCATTTAATTTGTGCATGAATATTCACAGATTATTTTCATTTTTTTTGGTAATTTAACTATTTTCATATTTGTTTTAACCTTACCTGTAAATTTATTGATGATATTAAAAGAACATTTAGCCAAACACAATTTTTGTAAGAGTTGAATTCTTTAATATGGGAAAAACCTCTAATTACATATTATAAAAATAATAATTTATATTATTACAAAATACAAATAATTACCTAGTAAATTTTAAATTACAAATAATTTATTTATCTAATTTTTGGTTATAAGTATTTTTTTATATCTATTTTATAAAGTCTACTATTTTCAAATTTTTTTTATTTAACATGGCAGTAGAATTAAAGCGATCTCATAAAAATTAATTATAAGTAAGGTCAATTGAATTTAAATATTGTCGGTAGTTTGTGTATGAGATAGAAAATTATATATATTATTATTACTTAATTTAGATGAAAATATAATATATAGATATACTGTCAAAAGTTGGATCAAATCAAATCACCAAAGTTAATCTGATCTAAATATAATTTGATTTATAAAATATAATAAATAAAATATTTTTAATAAATTTTTTATAAATTTTAATTTAAAAAATAAAAAAATTAAACTCTAAATATCAACGTGTAAGGTCTTTTATTTTTTTTTAAAAGAAAAAAACCCATAAAACGAAAAGAGAGAAGCGCAAACCAAACAGGGCCAGAGTATCTTTGGGACATGCTTTGGTGGAACTTTTGGCGGGAGATTCCACAGACGTACGACCACGCTAACAAGGATCAATGATAAAGTGATGGGTTCATATTTATAATTTTATTATAATATATAATTTTAAATAAATTATATAATTTTATAAAATAAAAAATTATTTTTAAATTATATATTATATTAAAATATGCATATAAATATATAATTTTATCATTATTAAAAAAATAAAATCAGCCAAAATAGAATCAAATTTTAAATTAAAAGAAAAGAGGAAATATGTGGCGCAGGGGCCTCGCATTTCCTTCAGACAGCACCATTTCTTATTTGTCGTTATTTTGTAGTACGATAGTACAGTCATAATGATGCCAAGCATATCCTCCGAATGTTCTTTTTTTTTTTTTTCTTCTCTCTTTCCACAGCATTAATTATTCATTTATTATGAAATTAATGATTAAATATATCATTATTTATTTTAAACTTTTGGGATGCACATGAAAATAATTAAATAAAGATTGTTTCAATGAGCCCTCTTCTTTGGGTGTTTATAACCGGAGAATATTTTGGTTTTAGTTGTTGATTATATTTGAAATAATTCGTTATGTATATATATATATATATATATTTTTGATACATTATATATATATTTATATATGTGAAGTTTTCCATAAAATATACACATGATATTATTACTTTTGAAAATATTAATCATGCAAAAATAATTTGTATAATTAATATTCCAGAGACTAATTATATTATATGCATAATTTATATAATAAAAAAATGCTTATAATTGATATTTTTATTTAAAATGTGAATTATTATTTTGTTAATCTCACTAGAAAGTACCACTACAAACACCTACATTACATTTTTATTATGGAGATAGGAGAAGCATATCTCAGGTATGAAATTTTATATGAATATTAAAAAAATGCATATCATGTGATTTTTTTAGTGATTATCTGATTATAAGTAGTCTTTTATGCGTGATAATTCATATAAATAAAAATTTAATAATTTAAACTATTATAATTATTTTAATATAGATTAAAGATTAATTGAAAAATGAGATAGCCCAATTAATTTTATCATGAATCGTCTTAGGGCCACTTTTTATAAAAGATAAACATGAACTATTATGGATTATCATTTCTTTACATCTTATAAAATAAATTATCATTTAAAATATTGATTATTGTTTATTTGCATTTTGTAAAAATAAACTTCATATAATTACAATATCGTTTATTTACATCTTGTAAAATAAATTATCATTTAAATTATGGATTACTGTTTATTTACATTTTATAAAATGAACTTAATATAAACAACTCTATTTTACTAGTTGAGCTAATTCTTATCCATTGTTGTTTATTTACATCTTATAAAATAAATTATTATTTAAATTATAGATTATTGTTTATTTACATTTTATAAAAATAAACTTAATATAAACAACTCTGTTTTACTAGTTGAGCTAATTCTTATCCATTGTCATTTATTTACATCTTATAAAATAAATTATTATTTAAAGTATAGATTATTATTTATTTACATTTTAAAAAATTATATAAATAATTCCCATCATATTAATTGAGCTAATTTTTATTGATTATTGTTTATTTATATTTTATAAAATAAAATATATTTTACACTTTAAAAATCACATTTCTTATCTACAAGACTCTCAACGGTAAAAGAATTTATTAAATATTACAAGATTTATTTTTGGGTGAGATATTTTCAATTAAAAATTAAAGATTAATTTAAAGAGAGTTTTGTTTTTTTAGTAAATTTTTTATATATATAATCTAAATTAAATTCAAAATAACATACTTAAAAAATTTAATTATCTATCAATTATACTAAATTATATTAATAATAAAATTATCATTTAAATTATAGATTATTGTTTATTTATATTTTAAAAAAATTTATATAAATAATTTCACTTTATCAATTAAGATAATTTTTATCGATTATTATTTACTTTTATTTTATAAAATGAAATATATTTTATACTTTAAAAAATCACAATTTTTATGAGTAAAAGAATCTATTAGATATCACAACATTTTAATTTGGTGTGAACGAATAAAAGTAGAATTAAGGGCTACGTTTTCTTTCGGACTTTCAGTCTCCTCAGGGATCAATTTGTTTTTCCACGCGCCCTAATAGCAGGTCATTCATGCAATTGCCGCATTACTCTGATCAGACGAAAACCTCAAAGATGATCATCAGGTCAGGTACGTTTCCTTTCCCCCAAATTTCTTTCCTTTTTTTTTCCCTCAATTTTTCATTAAAAAACTATATATTTAATTCTTCCAATCAAATAATTCCTAAACCAAACACGCCGCTCTCTTTCTCGCTTTGCCACCCTTCTCTGAAAAGCCTTTCCAATGTCTATATATAGGCCGCTCTGCTTGCTTCTTTCTTCATCTTTCATTGCCATGGTCTTCCCCATCCTTTAACGGTCTCACGCACTGTCCACTACCCTCGTTTCTCTCTCTACATTGCTCGCGCCTTTTCAAGCCTTCAACTGTCAAATACAAAGCAATAAAAAGGCACTCGGGGAATTCCCGCAGCAGCCCAAGGAATATCCTCTGCGATCCCAATCTTTCTTTTTTTTTCTCTTTCCTATTTAACACAAGATAAAAAATAAATATTAATACTTGCAGTTGGTCACTCTTTCTCTCTCTGTCTCTTGCTCCCTAAACAAACGCCATTTTTCAATACCAAATTGATATGAAAGTAGAAGAACTTCAGCTCCAGCTCCACCACCAAAGGCGGCAGAGCAAGCAGGATAACCAGATGTGCAGAAAGATTCAACTTGGTATCGCTGACCTCTCTCAGCCAATAGCGGCGGCCGATGATGATGACAAAGTCGATGGCGAGGATCTCTTCGCCCCACCCCTCAATTTCGCTAAGGTGGATAATGGCATTTTCAGGTCCGGCTTTCCTGAGCCCGCCAACTTCCCCTTTCTGCAAAGTCTTGGACTCCGCTCCATCATGTATGTTTCGAACAAGCTTCTTCTTAGGCATTTGAATTTTATAATCCAATTGATTAATTTATTTATAATTTGTATTCGTTTTGGTTATGTAAACAAATGGGTGTTTAGATATCTATGCCCGGAGCCGTACCCGGAGGCTAGCCTCGAGTTCCTGAAGTCAAATGCAATCAAGCTTTATCAATTTGGGATTGAAGGTCATCAGGTATCTCCTTCAGCTCCGTGTTAATTTGTGTTTTAAGTTTTTCCTTGTTGGATGGTCTGTTTTCGGGGTCTGATTTTCTTATGCTGCCTGTATTTGTTGGCTATCTTGGTCAGGTGCCAAAGATTGATAAATATCTAATCTAATTGACCTGTCTTTTCCATCATACCGCCATCATAATCGTTTCTTTTGCTGTTATATCTTCCTCAGCTAGAAGTGGTAACAAGTAACTAGGGAAACAAGACATAAAAGCTATCGTGGCTTGAACTGTTGTCTTGGATGTGAATTTTTGTAAGGGCTTGAGAGGAAGAGAAGGCTGTTCATAAAGCTAGATGTTGTCATTTTATTATTACTACCTTAGTTTAGTTCAAAATTATTCTTCTATTCTTGCTTGATTTGTCCGATATAACTTTAAAATGTCCCAACTTTATTTAGTGGTAAACATTTTTTATTATCATAATTCACATTTTTTAGGTATCATCATTATATTGTCACATGAATTTAGGTGTTATTATTGCTAGTGATTAGATTTTTTTATTTGAGCATATTTCTGTCTGAAACAAATCTCTACATCCAGATGTGGACAACTAAAGTATATCAACTTTAGAATATGAAAATCATGGTAGACGGAATCCAAGCAGAAAGATGCATGTGAAGTCTTTTCCATGGGCATAACAAGTTGTCACAATCACTTGTTCTTGGGAATAATTAACAGCTTGGAGGCTATATATTATACTTGCTGTCTGTGTAATGCGTCCATTAATGGATATGCCATTAAATTATTCTCTTCATGATGCACAGACATTCCCCCCTTAAATGCTATTACAAGGTAGAGAAAGGGGAAAAAAACTAAACAGTAGCAGTATTGAATTCATGACTAACCCTAAAATAAACAAAAATGGAGATAGAAAAGGAAAAAGAGTATGATGAAAGATTGTAAAAGCATACCAATACGACCAAATAAAAGGGTCATAAGTTATCTCTTTGGGATTGAAGATCTATGTACTATCAATGTGGAGAGTACTTCATCCTTAATAAATTTTTGATTTCCTGATGCCATATTCCTTGAACTTGTATTGGTCATTAAGATATGCATAAATCTTTATTTTATATGCCTAGGAAACCCTGACAGTGAAGTAGTTTTTCTAATGCATGCCATCCATGCATTATGACTTTGATTTGCATTTCTTCTTTTTCCATTGATGTCTTTGGGGTGGAAAACCCTTTTTTCCTCTGCCTGCTGATTGAAGGAATTTCTTATTGATAATAATAAGGATAACTACCGTTTCATTTGACTTCTTTTCCTTTTCTTCTGCTGCATCTTGCATGCCACTATTGACGAAGTTCTTCCCTTTTAAACTTGGTACTGATTTGTAGGTTTTCTTAAATATTCCTCATTGCTCTCTTTATTTTCCTTATAATTTTTTTCCTTAGTACATTTGTTTTGGTAAGATTGTAAGGTAGTTCTCATGGGCATGCTTTATCTTGGAGACTCTTGAATTCTGATTTCATATTTTATTAGCGTTAGTTTTATATCTTTGCAGTTCATCTTTTATACGCCCCCTTTTTCTTGAAGATTTATTGAGCCTCTTAATTAAACTCGTCCACACCAAAGTTATATCTTCTTAATATTGGAAATGTAATTGAGTTCTTGGGATAGGCTACAGTCAGTAGTATTTTCTATTACTATAATCAAATACTAGTATTCATAACAAAGATTGTGACCTGAGAATCATATAATTACCTTACATCACCATTAACTAATAATAAATTTCTGTCATTTAATCCTTAATAAGGAATATTTTCTTTGGTAGGTTATGACATTGTGCTCTCAAAAAGTAGGTATTTTGTAGGAAATGTAATAGTCCTTGTGCAACTTCTCATAATGTTGCAAATTAGAGTCTTATATCTAGAACACATGTATCTAAATATTTCTTATGATTCCACCAGTAAAAAAGTTGAAAGTAACTGACTTGGAATGGAGTCAGTTTTCTTGTGCTTGTTCAAATTAAGGTCTGTATAATGTGTAATTAAATTACATTTGCTCGGGATTCTGTCTGATACACTACCATGAAAGAATGGTTGAGCTGTTGGATACTAAAAGAGTTCAATCAATCTGTATCATCAGTTGTGAAATTGCTGTGCGTTATTGTCAAATTATATTGATAACTGGAAATTTTATTTTATGTTGACATGACAAGTATTGGTGATATGAGTTTCTGAAATGATATATAGCCTAATGTACTGACGAAAAAAGTTTTTGCATCCAGGAGCCTTTTGTAAACATCCCAGAGGATACAATCCGTGAAGCACTGACAGTTGTCCTTGGTACTACAAGAATCATTATTTTTACACTTTATTTTTGGCTTAACTGAAGATTCATTGACTCAAATTTCCTACTAACTTTGGCCATCTATAATACAGATGCCAGGAATCACCCAGTTTTAATTCACTGTAAAAGGGGAAAGGTAAAATTATTACTGAATTTTCAATTTATCGTTTAATATCTTCTTTGAACTCATATACTTATATTGACTTTGTAAATTTCTTCCATTCTTTTTATGTGCAGCATCGAACAGGTTGTCTTGTAGGATGCCTAAGAAAATTGCAAAAGTGGTGTTTGTCATCTATCTTTGCTGAGTACCAGCGGTTTGCAGCTGCCAAGGCAAGAGTTTCAGATCAAAGATTTGTGGAGTTGTTTGATATTTCCGGCCTGAAGCATTTGCCCATGTCATTTTCGTGTTCGAAGAGGTAACGAACCCAGTTACCTTAAGTTGGGTCTCCTTTCTTTTGCCTGTAGAAGTGAATCCCGGGTTCTGCTTTAGAATAATTAGGAAAAGATGATGAGTTCCTTCAATGCATTACAGCGGCAAAGGAATAATTCTGCTTCTCCCTTTTCTAGAATAAGAAAAATGCCAGATATAGTAGTGCATTTCCCTATGATTGTTTTAATGCTCCCCTATTTCCCCCCATCCTCTCCATTTGGCCCTTCTATGAGCCCATCGCATTTTAGTTTCTTTCTTCATGGTTTCTTTTCTGCTACCCATTCATCAGCAATGGATGTGGATACGTCATGATTTTTTCTTTAAACCCAGAGAATTTCAAGGAAGGTAGAAAACTCTACTCTATTCCGAAATCTTGATGAATAGTACAGGAGGGAAGCTAAAATAATGCTATTTGCTAGTGATATTTCCTTATATTTTGTGACTTCATAATCTTTAATGAAATTCAAATTCCCTCCCCAAGAAGCAAACAATCTGAGTGCTGTTTTCTGATAATTGCATGCTGGTGGGGAGTTGGATCCCTTACAGTAGTGGATCCCTGACTGGGACTCATTATATTTTCTCATTAAATTTTTAACTTCTTAAAAATCGTGTTTCTTTTACCTACTGCATCCCTGCAGTCGGTCATCCATCTGCAACGAATTGCACGGATCTGGGTATCGTGGAAATTGTTTGGGAATGATTTGTTAAAAACTTCATGAAATTTTGAAGACCATGCATGTTCTACCTACTAAAATGAGAAAGACACTTCTAACTTTGGAAGTTACTGATTTGGGGTAACATTTTAGAGAAGGCAAAAGAGGCTTGATATTCAAGTTAAGGAATTGATCAATAGACAGGTTATAAAGAGCTGTCTTAGGATATGTCATACCCCAAAGTCACAAGGAAAGATGTGAAATTTTAATGGCATAGAATTTAACCATATTGAAGGATGAAGTGGACATATCGAATATCTGCACTACTCATTAATTTTTGCAGATTTTCTTTCTAAATAAGAGTTTATGGCAAGTGCAATGCTGATAAAACAATTATTATTTATCAAAATCATGTGGGAATAAATGTTGCATCGTTATCGACAACTAAGCCTCACTTTTTGAAAGTGAAATTGATGTTAATAATAATAATATAATTGATTAAGTGCCAAATCTGTTGTAACATAACAAAAATACATGCAAAAAAACCTATTTTGGGGCACAAACTCATTTAATGGAAATAGCATAAAAGAAAACCGTAAGAAAAAGAAAATGAATGATTCCGCATATAAGACTACCATTGTGGAAAACGTTCTTCTGCTTTCTTCATTTAACCTAGCTTATTAATTCATACAACATCTTATTTAGGTATAGATGGCAATATATAGTTCTATCTTGTATAAAAAAAATAATAATGAGGATTTCCCTGTGCATAATTACTCTCTTTTATTTCATAATTTTTATCTTTCTCTCTCATAAATTAAACCACTTGCAATTTGTCCATTTTGATTTTGATAATTTTAAATAATTTTATAAAAATAGCAATCGTAATTTCTCTCATAGTCTCTAACATTACCAATTGCAAAATATCCAAATCTCATTTAAACTTTCTCTGAGTAGATTTAATCTAACCATTTTTACTGAATTCTGTGATAATAGTGTGAATAGAAGAGCATGGGAGGATCTTAATTTTTTTTTTTTTTTAACTGACAAAGATGGCTCTAGTTTTCTCTAAGTACATATTCAAGTGCTCCCCTTATTCTCTTTTCTTTTTGGTGACAAGAGTGTAATGTGCTAAGGATATGAAAAATGAAATATACCTAACAGATATAAATCATTAACATTGAAACTACCAGTTCTTCTGATTAGATGAAGGGCTGTTAAGCTCATAAATTATTGGCCCACGTAATCCTCAAAGTGATGTAATTGACCCCTGCTCATAATATCTTCTTGAATTTTCAGTAATATAAGACAAATATTGTGGTTGCTCAAGACGAAAAATATGTTCACATTGAAAAAAAAAAATCAACGATTGAGTGTTTTTTTTCTTTTGTGGACCATAAAAACAATTAATTATTAAGCATCAAACATAGAAATAATTTCTGGTCTCAACTTCCACTCAAATAAAAATATATTTTAAAATTGATAATATTTTTAAATTAAAAATTAATCACTAATTTAATTTTAAACTAAAAAAATATCATACGTCGAGAATACTATAATTTTTTTCCCTGTTCTATAATTTGAGGTCAAGATGGTGACCCAAAACTCATGAACTCGGCTCTTCAAATGGAGGCAATAGCCCAATAAGCTAATCTAGAAAGAAGGGAGCCTATGCCATATGGGTGGCTTCGTAATGGTCCATCCAAAACCACAACAGACTTGTACAACCCAAGAGCCAACAAGAAATCCAATTTGATATGTCAACTTGCAAGTTTGAGTCACTGTAAATGCTAGTTGGGCACATTATGCTGTCATGTCCCCACATCAACTTTTGTGTCCATCTCATTGCAAATTCTTGTAGTATCAAGTATTTTTCAATTTGTAAACACAAATTAATTAATATATCAATAAGGGTACCAATTTAAAAGCGGTCCTTTATTCCAAGAGATACTGTGTTTATAAAAAAAAAAAAAAAATTCACACATAAACTTTATAAAATATACTCATCAGTATTTGATACAAAAAATTTTATGAATAATGATATATACATAAAAATATTTACACACTGTTGTATATTTTCATTTTTTTCATTTTTTTTAATATTTGTATTTGCATGTGAACTATTATAAAAATTGTTCACCTACAAATATCATTCTTTAAATTTTACAATTTTATATATGAAACTTATTTTATTTATTTTTTAAAAAATTTTAATAACATTATTTGATTTATATAATGAACTTTTAATTATAAAATAATAATGTGTTGTAGTATATTTTAAAGAAATAAATTTCAAATAAAAATTATAAAAATAAAATTACTATTATACCAACTCCAGGGCCTTGGCAGTACTCTGAGAAACAATTGTGCAATCAAAACTCAATTACATGACCTGACATGAAAGGTTACCAATTTACCAACAAAAAAAAAAAAAAAACTCAAAAGCACAAAAGATTTGACCCACAGAGAGAGGCTGAGAAACCTCAACTTATGAACCTTCGTGGATCTAAACAACATCACATCTGAAGTAACAAAACAAGCTTCCAGGAAATTCACACCTATTCTTTTTCTCCCCATGTTGTTTTCAATTGTTTGCGGGGGCAGTTAGTCTACGAGGTCAAAGAAGAAGAAAATGTGTGCTTTCTCGCTGGTGAAAATTTTCCAGTCTTCATGTTGACTTGTTTGTATTCTTTTCCCTGTGTTGCCTTCTTTCCAACTAGAGGACCTTGTGTAACTACAAAAGAGACCGCCCAAATTTGTTTCAGTCATTAAACAAATATATCAATTCCATAAATTAATTCTTCTTCGAATGAACTTAAACCTACATAATTTGGTCAAATTAATGCCAAATCTTACTTCACGTCCAATTCTAAAGATTTGAAATCAAACCCCGAAAAGTTTGGTAGTAAAAGTGGGCTGCTTTTCAAATTATCTTTAAATTAGATCATATAGTAAAATTTTAATTTTATAATTATTTTTTGAGATTAAAGACTAAATAGATAATTGTTTTATGTGCAAAAATTAGTTTAACTCAAAGAATGAGAATACATTGTGATGTACACTGAAAAAATTTGAAAATAATGTTATTTATATACTACTTTTTGTAAACAGTACTTACATCCATATGCACATGATAGAATTAAATTATAATTGAAACTTACTTAAATTCCAATTAGATTCATTAATTTAAATTTAAATTTTAGAAATTTAAATTATTTGCAGGCCACCTAATGTGATTTGAAAACATCACCATCCTTTTAAATAATGATCTATACTTTTTTGGGTAACTGGAAAGAGAATTAAGAGGCACTTTAGAACCTCTATTATTTAAGTGGACTTAATTGCACCAACCAAATGTTTGGCTTCATCTGTCATGTATCGGCTGAATCAATGGCCCTATTTGGGAAAGAAAAGCGACGCCTATCAAGAAACAGTAAGAAAAAAAAAAAAAAACGTTTTATGTTTATAACGATAGTGTAAATTGTGCGCTTTGTGCGTTCTGCCTGAAATGGCCAAAGAACGACAGTCATTTCTGATGGCTGTTTTCTTTTTCTCATATGTTAAACGAAGGACTAAAATAGCTAGTAATGATACACACACACACACACACACACACACACATATATATATATATATATAAATAAAATATTTGAACTATAAACTTATTCATATTTTTATTTTTTTCTTTTTTTTATACATTTTGATTTTTAGATTAAGGACCGCATACGCTCTTCTCGTAGGATTATCATTTTTTAAATTAAGTACACGCAAAAATAAAATTTCTGGTAATTTATTTTATATGTGTAGATCATTTAATAACACTATACTATATTTAACAAGGAATGTAAATATTAAAATACATAGCCAGACAACAATACAGTATATATAGTAGCAATCCTTTCTTGTGCAAATTGATTAACCTAACCTGACATAGATTAACATAAATAAGATCTAATCATTAAAAGGATCCGCAATGTCTATTAGTTTATAATATAATGATCACGTCAATTGAATTTTCATTTAAATTTCACATAATTAATTAATATATTAATCTAAATTTTATTAAAATTAATTACTGACATATCTTTTCCACGTAAAATTAATTACAAGCAAAACTCCTCCTTATTTTGGCAATATGAATTTGAATGGATTTCATGAACTAAACCATTTGAAATATGGAGATTACATGTGATATGCGTTGATTAGATGATTTACGTTCTTTCGCTTTTTTGGAGTAAAACCAAAGCCTGTAGTACATCGTAATAGCATGCATGTTTGAACCAAGAGACCACTAATAGAAGACATGCAATGGTTTTGGATGAATAATTGAAATTTGAATACGTGTGTTGTGCAATCTTCCCATGTTTAATATGCATGAATAATAAATTAAGTCTTATATCATTAAGTAAGATTAGTTGTACTGATTAAAACTACATTCAATTCAAAAATTTAAGTTTAAAAAATTGTATTAAAAATATTTTTTAATCATTTTCTCTAATTTTTTATCCACCCTATGTCTAATATAATATTATAAAAACTCTCTGTATAGTTATTGACCAATTTCTAATGAGAACAGAATTTTGCACAGGTGACCAAAAGGTGCACGTTTCTGAGTTGCTTTTAGAATTATGAAACCATGTTAGACAAATAGTTTTTGCAAAAGCTTTCGTGATTGGAATTTGTCTCTGGTCGGTCAGTTTTATCAATAAGTATTTCAGATTGAAATGGTTTTCCCACTAACCAAAATCATTGTTTTAGAAGAAAATATAACTTTGAAGTAGAAATTTAAAAGAGCAGAAGGATGAAAAATTGCTAATCAATAAGATATATATCCATGTGAAACAACCTAATTGCATGCCGATGCTATCATCCTAACATACATGCCAGGATACTTACGGTTTCAGTTCCACATGATATAACAAATGGGGTTTCCAGTCAATGCCAAAAATCAAAATGTCTACCTGTAAGTAAAACTTCACGTGCAATTATGTATTGAAGTTGTCCATCACAACTCATAGTCTAAGTAAACGAAGAAATTCAGTGCCTGCATGTTTGAAACTCATTTCAGATGAATTTTTTTACTTTTCTATTTGTATTTTTTTAATTTCTCTGTATAATATTTCTACACTACTATTAAATATAAAACTAATTTACATTTGGGGTTGATCACTGATAACCTCTCTTAAAAGATATAACTTTAAAATTTGATTCCAGATTTTTTATTTTAGATCCTTAACTTAAATTTAGACAGCAACTACTACAATTACATATCTATTTATATTGTTTTATATATGTAATCTTATTAATAACAATCATAATAAGCAAAACCTATATAAATGACATTATTAATAGTTAAGTAAACCACATAATCTGCAGGTGGTATACCCGAAGTACTGGGTAATCTAATCTCTCCTAAGTAGGTATCATATATAACCCAACTAATTAAAGCAAAGTCAATAGTAACTGGCACTTTTTCTTCCTCTCGTCGGCGCTTCATGCAGTAGAAATGGCTTTTCTCACTCTCTCCATTTCTGCAGCACCTTTTCTTCCTCTTGTCGGTGCCATGTTTTATCACAATCTGATAGTACCTAATAACTTTTCCATTCGAGCAATGTTAAATATACAATATAATTTTGTATTCTCTATGTATAATCTCTTATATTTTCACTCTTTCTATTTCTTTCTCTAGAACTGTATAGTCTCTAATCGCACTGTTCACATATATCTATCTTTTTTCTTTCTATTCATCGTTTGATCATACTAGCTTTGCATCATACTTGGGCAAGCACCAACATGACCTAAAAGTTTAAGCTCGTGAGTTAAAGACTTGTTTCTTTTAGGAAAATGTACTCTCTTTCATAAAATAGAAGGTACTTAATTTTTTTTATAGCGTTTAATTTAAACATTAAAATTTTAAATTTTATAACTTAATTTGTAAAATTTAATAAATTTAATGATTTAAATATTTAATAAAATTTAATTTAAAAAAATAGTATAGATATCTCTTTTGTCATGCATGGATGAAGAGCTGAAGGTTTCTTAATCAGTAACTCAAGCAACACCAAAATTCCCCCAAACAAACCTTCATGTGCATGTGGGTCCAAAATCTAGAAGACAAAGATGTGTTGTAAAATATTGGTAGATCTTGAGGTAGGTTCGTCTCCATGTTTATTAACTCTAATATTGTAATTAAGAATGTTTAAACAGTGCTATGCTTTTGTTTGCTTTCCCCCACTGCCACACATATTTTTGTTGGATGGGAAAGTAGCTTTCTCACTAGATACTTTTACAATTAAAGAAGCAATATTTTAAATCCATCTCGTAAGTGCTTTGCTCATCCATACACATTGAGATTTATATATGATTATGCTACTTCTTGTCCAATACAATGTCACAAGCTGTCTGCCTTCCTTTTCTTTTCTCGTTTTTCCCAAAGAAAAAGGATATGAGTTGTCTGTCTTTGGCAAGGCAATTTCTGGCC
Source organism: Dicorynia guianensis (assembly GCA_037013595.1). Taxonomy (NCBI): domain Eukaryota; kingdom Viridiplantae; phylum Streptophyta; class Magnoliopsida; order Fabales; family Fabaceae; genus Dicorynia; species Dicorynia guianensis. The sequence goes on from JASUAB010000005.1 coordinate 33,818,548, forward strand.
AATATCATGAATATAAGCAAATAAATAATAGCTCTTAGCATATGTGTACACACGCCTTTGGATTTAAATATGATATAAAAGTGAGATCTGCACTCTCCACTTTCTCAAGTTGGATACTTATGTGGATTTCAAGCCGCCATGTCTTTAGAACTCATGCAGCTAGTGCATATTAACATCACCACCACCATTCTGGAGTTAAATACTAACCCATTTTCTTATTGATCTGAAGTTGTTCACTTTATTAATTCTCACAAATTAAAATTTATAAGATCTTATATAAAATAGTTAAAATTATTAAATATTTCATAATTTAAACTATAAAATTAACAAATTTAGTGATTTAATTATTTTGTAAATATTTAGTAACTATTTTTTCATGAAAATAGTGGGTTTTCTAATTAATGTTGTGGCTATCACTCATTGAAGTGGTCAGGCTCTTTATTGATGCAATGTTGGGGCTTACTTTGTTGCATACCTTAAATGTGTTCAAGCAAACTTTGCTCAAAGTTGATAGTAACGACGTTGTTCTTCTTTAAATTTTATTCTTGAGATCAAAGATGGGTCACTTTCTGTCGTTTCTGAACAAATTGACGACGACAGTAGTTATTTTAATTTGGACTTCTATAAGGTAGCATCAGCTGCCCATGTGCTCTTTTGCATTATACATGCCCTCTAACCAATGACACACTCCCTCTGTTTACGTGCTTTGGAAAGTTTATTCAAGCGGTGCTGCAGGTGGAAAGCTAACAGTTCAATACATCTGCATAAGATTCTGTAATGGTACAACGTAGGAGAATAGGAAAATGATAGTGGTATATAGGGACCATATGCTTTCTTTACGCGTTGAAAAAATAATTATAGGGAACAGAGAAAGAAGAGTGAGAACTCGAGAATATAAAAATTATGTGTAAAGTTTATTTATATGTATATCAATACTTAACGAATATTGCTAACCCATAAGATAAATATTTTATATTTCATTCTCAAATTTTTTTATTAGACAATCTCTTTATTCTTAGAAATTAATTCTCATTTAAGAATATAGTTTTAAACTTAATAGAATTAATACTTTACATTAAATTTTGTAAATTCAATTTAACAGATTTAGCTTTTTTAATTTCTTCATTAAAATATTCTGTTATAAAGAAAAACAACCATATTCAAACAAAAATAAATTAATTTAAAACTACTTTGAATATTTATTCTTCTTTCAGAATAATATTTTATAATTTTTATGAAATTCTTTTTTTTTTTTGTTTTATCCTTTCCATCAATGCTTGATGTAGAACTTGTCCTACAGTTTAGACATTCCCCTAATTATTTTTCCTCTACTACAGTTTTTTAAGGTATTACAATTAATGTGAATACCCCATTGCCGTTGTGGCAGTTGCTACCACAACAGTTTGCTTCAATAGTTTGTTCTTCTTCCTAGGATTTTAGGCAGCCATCATAACTGCAGAGCAACTATATCAACCATTTTTTTTTTGTATATATGAAAAGGCTCGAATCGAGAGAAAGGAAATGGGGAGAGAGAGGCTCGAACCATATTAGATTGTAAGACGCAACTATATCAACCATGCTGCAATTAGTGTGTGTTTATAAAATCTTCTTGCAGAGTCAATCTATATGCTATTTTGCATTAAATTCCATTCAAACAAACAAATTTAAATCTCATTTGGAAAATGGGGTGTCCCACAAAAAAAATCTTAAAGCATATGCAATTTGACTTGCTGGGTCAAGACATAAACATTCTAGGCCATTTGAAACCATTATTGGTGGTCCAAAACACAACTTGGCTCTCATATCTACCCAATAAAAGAAAAGGAGAGGAGTAGAAATTAGAAGCAAGAAATACTTATTCAAATATGATCATTTATATTATTATGAACTGACATTTTTGGCTATTTTACACAGTACAAGAATCACTTCACCAAATCACACACTATAGTAAATTTTAATATCCATTTTAGAGACAGTGACATATGCCTCACTTCACTCAAGGCTTTCTTTTTACTCATTTTGTTTACTGTTCCCTTGACAGACACATCTTTCTAGTTATAGTAAAAACTGAACACGTCCTAAGCAGTTGCAATTGGACCAGGATTGACATTTGATCCTTTCAGGGCTTCAAATCTTGGCTCCTTTGCCTGGAACTTCAGCCCAGCATAGAGATTCATGTAGTCTTCAAACACAAATTTTGGGTACACTTGGTTCTTCTCCTCTACCTCTCTCTCCACCAGTGCTGGTGCTGGATAGATAACAGCATCTCTGCCCGGATTGTAAAATGAGGCTATGGACATTCTGTTCCCATCAGTTTGTGCAACCACACGGTGTTCCACGCTCTTGTATTTCCCATTGGTGATTACCTGTTTTTCCAAAAGGTGATTTTTTAATAAGATTCATAATTTTGCATCTAACTTGTTTGTGGAAAGGGTCTATTGGGCATATTAGTCGGTAAATTTACCTCAAGCTGGTCGCCTAGGTTGATGACAATGGAATGGCGCATTGGGGGCACATCCACCCACTGGCCATCTTTGAGAAGCTGCAGGCCACTGACCTTGTCATCCTGGAAGAGAAGGATAATCCCACCAGCATCGGTGTGGGCACGAAGACCCTTCACCAGATCTGGCTTGGGGCAAGGAGGATAGTTTGCAACCTTGGTGCCAAAAGTTGGTCCTCTTGATCCATAGAAAGCCTTCTTGAGGTATCCCTTCTCTAATCCAAGATTCTCACATAATAAGTCAAGCAACTCCTCTGCTAGTTTCTCGATCTTCAAAGCAAATTCCTTCATCACCTTCCTATATAATTTTCTCAAGAAATTTAGAATTTTGGGTAAGAAAACGATTTAGCTGCAGTTGTGATTGTGGAATGAACAGGCATATCCTTTGTTCTTTGAGATATATACACTCACTTCAAAGGAAAAAAGTAAAGAAAATAAATCATACATGGAGGGATATCTAAAGCCGACTTCTACTCTTACTTTTTTATGACACCTCTGCTTTGATCTGTTTTGTTCACTCAAATCAAGTTGCAAATTCTGTGTCAATTACATGCGATTTGAGGGTTATTTGTCCTTATCCTACGGTGTATGTCATGCAGATTCATAAGCTTGCAGATGTTTGATTTGTGTTACCTGTATTCATCACTGAGATCAGGGATCTCAAAAATGTTTGACTCAGGGAGATGACGCAAGAAGAAGGTGCTCTCCCAATCCATGTCTTTGACCTCAGATTGGACAGCCTCTAGGCCTTTGCTTGCCACTAATTCCTTAAACCTTCGTTCCATACATTTCCTGTAGTGTTCTTTGGTCAACCTCTCCACAGTGTCCATCAGGTCATGGGGTATGCCATGATTCATCAACTACAGTTTTGAAACAAACCATAAGAAAAGACACATACATGACAAAAAACAATCAGAATAACTAAAATTAACATAAGCAGGAATTTAGAGGGCAATGCAGATATTAATATGAAGTAAGAAAATCGTTCTTTGGGTTCTTGAGGTACCTCAAAGAATCCCCAGTTCTCACAAGCATCTTTAATTTTCTCCATAGTGTCTCTCCTCTCCTCACCATTGAGCTTCTCCAAGTTAATCACAGGGAAGTTCTCCATCTCTCAAACTCTTTTTTCTGCCTGTCTCTGAGTAGTGTTAGTAGCCCTATGCAGATTATACTTTGGTGGGGGGGTGGTATTTATAGGCCTTTGAAGCATGAGCAAGGCCCTAAATAACCAAAATTTCATTTAAAAAATTGGGCTAAAATTTTTAATTACTGGCCTTCTCCCGCCACGTCATCATAGCTTCAGTGCAAAACACGGCTAACGTTGCTTGGTTGCGTGGTTGAATTGTCTGACGACTTTGGTTGGCATGGACCCACTTTGTGGCTTGTTGCTTTTCTTGAAACTCTGACCAATACCTGAGGGCCTTCCGCCACCGTCTATCAGTCTATGAATTGTCTATTTTTTCGTATTTTTTTCCTTTCATTTTTGTGGTCCTCTGAAAATGATGTCTCGGAAGGAGCTAAGCAGCTGCACATAACCAAATCTATGGCATGCCCATCTTAATTATGAATTTTAAGTTCAATCAGCTGATATATGGTGAAAAGAATAAATTATTTTATAAATTTAAATTATTAAATATAGATTTAAAAAAAAATTATTTTATATTTTTAATATATTTAGATATGTATAAAAAATTATTAGAGATTTTAAAAAAATTTAATTAAATAATTTTTAATATAATTAAAAAAGATTAAAAAAATAAAAAAAATAATTGAGAGGTTAGTAAGAAGGATATTTATATAGATGATCTTTTAAAAATTATTTTTAATAAAATTTGATAATATTATTTAATTAATATAACTGTGTTCACATAATAAGATAAATTTTTATTTGTTATTATTGTATTTCTAATATACCTCTTCACATAAATTATTTTTTTCAGATTTAATATAGAATAATTTTTTAATTTTAAATTTTAGTTAGAATGGAACTCTTAATTTTACTTGATTATAGAAAGTTTAATGTTATATCAAAAATTTAATTATTTTAAAAACTTAAACTATTAATTATAAGTCTATAAATAATTTTGATTTTATATCTCTTAAAGACATATGTGCTGTGTTTGCGCATGATCAACCATATGTTTCCTAGTGAAGAAAGAGTCAGAGCCACCAAAAAATCTGATAAATACAGTACTTGCGGATAGTAAATGCATATTTATCTTTATTTATGTCTCAGGCAGATCTATCACGAACTTCCCTAGCGGTGGAATGGAATTACCACATTTGTATGCTGATTTTGTTGAATATCATTTCCAATTTGGCATCTTTAACTGATATTGATGCAAAGTCAGTCTTTTCCATGTATATGGCTTTGGCTTGTGGCTACAAATTGAGATCCTTCTTCAAGCTTACGTGTCATTCCTTCATTAAAGCTAGTCATTTGTTCAAAAACTTAACTCCTTAGTATTAGAATCTCAATGGAACTTCGTTTCTGTTTATTTCCCCGAAGGCTGATAAAGCATGAGAAGATAGAACAGTATACAGTTAGCATTTTCTTTTCTTCCCATCTGTTTTTTTTTTTTTTTTCTTTAAATACTACAAAAGAGGAAGAGAAATTTATTCTAAAATTCAAGAAAACAACAGCTGGTTTAATTCTTCAACTCATTACATTTGGTTTTTTTTTTTTTCTTAACTTTACTAATATTTGATAAAAAAAAGTGACAAATTACTTAATATACGTTTTGAATTTAAATTTAAAATTTTGTAAGAAAAATTTTAAAATAATAATTAATATTATTGTATCATTAAAAATGTTAAATTAATACAATTAGTTATGGATTGGTTTTATAAAAAAATATTATTTGTATATTTGTATATTTATATTTTACTTATAATATATTATTTAAAATTAATTTTAAATTAAGTATGAAATTTTATATAATTTAAAATTAATTTTAAATTATGCATTATAGGCAAAATATATGTATAAAAGCATAGGAATAATAGAAACCGTTCTATATGTGTGAAGTTAACTATACATTTGCATCGTTATAGCTTTCAATATTTATGATTTTATTTTTTTAAAATAAATGAAAGATTACAATATAATAATTAAATTTGAAAAAAAAAATGAGAAAATAAGGCTAAATTAAATCACCTAAACGAATCACAAGTTCCACATTTATGATTTTATCAAGTACAATCTTAACAATGACCAGGCAAATAGAATACGCCAAGATGTCATGTCCATTTCAAGCCACTCCGAAGCAATAAGAACCACAATTTTATAAAACATTTGAAACCAAGAAAAGTAATGAATGAACATCTATGATTCTCTCATTGCAAGGAGACAATAAAAGGTCATCTATCATGTGTTACTCTGTTTCGTATGAGCATATGCCAAGAGAGATGCAGGGAAGGTGCAATGCACACCATCACAATATTACACGATTTTCTCACCCAACGATAGTAATAGCAAAGGACGACGACACACATTGTCATTAGAGTAGTTGTTTTTTTCCTCGAAAACTCAGTGCTACTGTAAATTGCCAAGACATGGCTGGCACGGAGATTAATCGTCGCTCGGTTTTATCAAAATTAAAAAAGCAAAAAGAATTCTCCGGATCAGACTAATCAGTCCCACATGGCGAGGAACGCGTGTATGTGGTCTCATTTCATTATTATTTATTTTTGAGTTGCCCCAAAAGTTAACGCAAAAAAGATGGAATCTTCAAAACAGTCAAGACTGGACTCTATTGATAATTGAGCCCAATAATGGTCCCTATATCAAGACAACAACTCTTAACGATGCTGAGAAATGCTCGTGTTACACAAATTTGAATATGTTGGTGATACGATGTGAGAGAGGGAAAAAAAAAGGATTAAAATATAGAGAAATGTTTGTATTTCGTGATATTTGGATATGCGGGTTGTATGTTACGAGAGAAAAGAGATGAAATGCATCATTTCATTTTTTCCTTCTCTCACAATAAATACCACCAGCATACTTAAATTCTGCGTATGAATTAGAGGTATTTATGGTCAAGTTTTGAATTGAGTTTAGGCAAAAATTAAATAGAATTACACAATTTTTCACTAAAAAATCCTTACCCAATTTTGGGTTTACGCATATAATTTATATATAATTTTATTCAAATTAATATATTTCACTGGGTTGGCTTCTTCACTCCTCCACTTTACTATTTTTTACTCTCATTTTAGGTAAAATCGTATACAAATAATTTATATTTTTTAAATAAAAGTTTAATTCATAAAAATAAAGAGAGTATTATATATTATGGAGATCGATGGGTAATATTAAGGAAGCTTGGCAACTTGACAAAGAAATGGATTTGGATGATTGAGGATTCTCAGGATAGAGATAGAGAAAAGTAAGATAGGATCAGAGTTGGAGCAGGAGTGGCTTGGACTTTGGATAGTGTTGAGCATTATTTCAAGTTGAATCGCCACAAAGTTGGAGATTCTCTGGCGCAAATAATTCCACGCATGCCTTCCCCCTTTAATGGCGCTCTTTGTCCACTTTGCCAAAGAAGGACCACACGAGAGTCATGCCCACCACTCACGATTATGGCTTGCTACGATGCTGCTCATGCACTAACGAAATTTCAATGATGTTTCCATCTTCAGAAAATGCTTAATATATGGGGCAATTATATGTTTACATTCTTAGACGTCCCATGTCGTTATGTGTTAAAAACAAAAAAATTGGTCAAACATTGAGTTTGATCATGTTTTTTTTCTATGTGTATGTAATACAAAAGTTTAAGAACATAGACGTGACACTATTTTATTATTTTATAAAATAGTATAAGATATTTACAATTTGCATATTAAAATTAATTTTTATTAATGTCTTGTAAAATATTAAAAAAATTTAAATGATGATACAACCACAGAATTTAAAACACTGTTGTCACAATATTTTGTGAAAATTGTTAAATGATGTGGGTCACACTTGAAACTCACATTATCCAATAAATGTTGCAAAATTTTGTGAAAATAGTGTCAAAAATTTTGTGACACTATCATTTTCTAAATAATCTTATTTCTAAGATGTGCTCTTGTATTAAAAATTAAAATACTTTGAGATTTAAAATGTGAAAAAAATACAAACTTACATTTTTATGCTAATTATATTATTATTGAGAATATAAATAATAAAAATTGAATTCTTTACTATTCAGATAATAAAAACTATACCACCATGCTAAAAAATAAGTCATGTTACAAGTTTCACTTATTAAATTTTGATAAATAAACTGATCTCAAATATCAAATCATCCAGTAGGTGAGAGAATGGAATATTCATGTGACTGTTCAAGTCTTTGGAATCTGAAAGTTCCTATCAAGAAATGTGCAATAAAATATTAGTTCCCACTTTGGCAAAAAACAGAAAAGTCATTCTATAAATTTTTTACCACTTTATGAAAAAGTGTATTTATTAAGTCGAGAAAGTTATTCATCTATTAATTATTAAAAAGAAACTTATTTTTATCCTTAATTTTTAATTTAATTTTTCTACCAGTAGATATATTTTTAAAAATATATATTTACTCTATCTAATATATTTTATAATTATTATCAAAAAGATATTTATCTTAAACTAGATAACAATTTTGGAAGAAAAAAATAAAAAAAATCTTATTTTTCACAAATTTATTAAAATTTTCCGTACCATATGGTAGTGACAATTTTTAATACAATTGGGATAAGATCATTAAAAATTTTAATGAAAGGAGATGACAAATTGTGTATGAAAAAATTTATTTGAAAAAATTTACGCGGTTCCAGATTTTTTATATTTTAAAATTAATTTTTATTTATCAAATAAAAATAATTAAAATAAATAAAATTACGCACTTAGACGCAGCGGCGCTTCATGACTATTTTGTTGATGTTTGAGATGGCAAAACATGATTCGTCATTTTGGCGTGGAGGGCAATGCCAGTGCGAAACGCACACAAGTTCTCCGTTTTTAGAACGTTATAAACAGAGTTTAGAAGAAACGCAGCCGTTTAAAGCTTCCTCGAATCTGAAGGTAGAGACTAAAGTCTACTCCGGCGATCCCTATCTCGACTGAGCTCGCTGACCTGAATTCTCTTCCAGGTATCTTTCAATTATTTCTTGGTGATTTTTTGATATCCTTTTTCTTCATGTGAGATTCAGCATACAGATGATAGATCTAGGTTTTTCTCTATAATTCTTCTGGTCCGTTGTGAGATCTGGGTTTTAGAATTGAAGATTTATGTGAACGATCTCTTCCATTTAAATGTGTTTTCTTTTTCTCTAAATCCAGACCCAGTCTGTTGCCGGCGTTCTGATTTCTCTATAGATCACTTCATTGGATGTCAACACTTTTAAACTAGCACTAATGATTGCTCTATTTTTAAGTATTTACTAATTTATGTAACATCGATGCAGTTATCTTTCGATTTGTTTCGATAAGTTAAGAATTTTTAATTCATTTTCGCCTCCAAATTTTCAATTTGGCACGTTAGATCATGCATGTGTCTTTAGTTTTCAACATATAATATTTGATTATGTATCTGGGATTAATTTCTTCACCAAAACGGGGAAGTGGGCATTTTCAAACAATCTCTGTTCACATCGATTTCATATATTTAAATTAGCTAGCTTTGTCCCATTACTATATCTTGAGATGAAGTTAATAATGTTTTGAGCATTTTAATTCCTAGATATGTAACACTATGCCTAAGCGGAAATAAAACACCGCTGATTTTTCATGCTCAAATTGATGGTGGTCCTTTTATAAACTTGTATCAGGGATTATAGACTTTGATGTCATAGTGAGGTACCACAACATGCATGATTGTTTATTAGAAGAGCTACGCAACTTATTCTAGTATTAGGTTCAGTTTTACTCATGATGTGATTTACTGTGACTTGCTCTGGTTGGTAGCATGCACGTTTAACACGAATATTGGGCTTTGCTGGTGCTTGTTTTATTTAGGATTGTTTGTTATATATGTGTGACTCATTGCCTAAGGAGGTTCTCGGCTGGTGTAGTGTAATTGTGTGGTTTCTTTGGTTTATACAAAATTACCAGGCGTGTGGCAAAATCAATGTGCGTTCTGCTCCTGGCAAGAATGGTGATCATCAGGTGCCAATTGTATGCATGGTAGAATTCATGATATAGGCATCCTTCCCTTGGGAGTTTTCTTATAACCCCACCTTTATGGAAGCTTTGGCAATTTTAGATTGGAATGAGATGTTCAGTTGAATTGTGTTTCTCGGACATATGTTTGGAGACTGCACATTAGATTTTTAACAAACGAAGGTTATTATTATTAAATAGATTTCAATTCAATTCATTATACAAATCAGATTAAGTTCTTGCTAGGAATTGGTTCCAAACAGATTCTTAATCTTTTTGTTGTTAAGAATTGCTTGTGTATTTGTAATTTTTCAATTAATTTGGTAGGATGGAAATGGAGCACACAAGCTAGGATAAATATTTTAGCTTGTTTTGTCTTTCACGATGAAGGCTGGTCACAGACCCTGTATCCTGGTTAATTTGGTCTGAAGGGAGTACCAGCTCTCTGCAGATATCTAGTCTTTTGGTTCTGGATTTGTTGTGATTTGTCTAGTGTACTAGTATTGTCATAACAAGAAGTTAAGAACTCAAATTCAATTTTACCAAGTATTTCTTTTCATTCATTTGAGGGTCAAAATTTTCTTATAACATACGCTGTAAAACTTTCTCAATTTGTTTTTCGTGGAAGTAGACCAGTCCACAATGGATCATAGTGCATGGATTATGCAGAGTTAAATATCTATTTGCGTGTTGTGATATTATATATGCATGTATAAGTTTTTCTTTTTTTTTTCCCACATATTTATTCTTTGAATTTCTGTTTCAGAAAATGGCTTTAGGTGGAGCGGCTCCCCCAAGAGGAAGTGCAGCAGCTACTGCAAGCATGCGCAGAAGGAGAACAACAAGTGGTGGCGCCTCTGGAGGGGCTGCGGGGACTATGCTTCAATTTTACACTGATGATGCCCCAGGACTTAAAATCTCCCCAAATGTGGTTCTTGTAATGAGCATTGGCTTCATAGCATTTGTTGCCATCCTTCATGTTGTGGGTAAGCTCTACTTTGTGCGTAGAGAAGCTTAGACGGTAGCGAACCCAGCAAGTTGAATTTAATTTATGTTCTTTGAATTAGAATACAAACACAGTAATGCGATGTGATGGAATTGGATTATCAGTTTATTGACCTACCCTTTTCTTTGTTATCACTTTTATTTTTCTGATGTTTGATTGATACTAGTTGCTGCACGAATAAACATTTGTATGAAATCTTGTGTCCCTGCAGTTCGAGAAAATGGTTGTTTAGTTACTTTTAGTGGATGTATTATTTATACAAGAAAGTGGAAATGATTATTTGAACAGTTTGTCTGGAATGGGTGATTTTGGGTGAAAGAATGCGGGGGAAAAGAAAATGCGATGGCTATTTAATATTTCCTTCTTTGGGATAAGGATAGAAAACAAAGAATAGTATTTTTAAACCTAAGGTAGGGGGAACCTACTAAAATTAAAACTGATGCTACTACACATACTTCAATCAAGATCCAATCCCGATTCATATTTGACTCCTAAAATTATCCAATGCAATGAAAAAAAAAATGGAAAAACTGAAATGAGTAAGAATTTTCGACTCTGCATTGGTTTGATTATGGCTTTCTTGTTCTAAATGTTATTATAGTGAGCGAACTAGTTGGAATACGCCAAAAATGGGTACACCATTGAAAGTTTTCTTTTGAATTTTTTTCAGAAAGTGTATTTTTACTTAATTCTTCTTATAATGTTGTCATTTACAATAAATAAAGATTAATTTTTTATGTGTTATATTTGGTAATATTGTAAAAATAAATTTGTAGGAATAGTGCATTTTTTTTTACCAGAAATAAGATATTTGCTTCATTTAAAAAAGGGAGCGAAGAATACGATAATCCAGGAGAATGAAACAGGGTATATGAACACAAGTACCCCTAGCACATACAAAACCCAAATCACACCGAAGGGACGGTACCATCGAAGACTGAACTTGTCTTTAAACCAAAAGGCGAGGGGAGTCTCTATGTTCCGTCCATTGTACGACAGCGTTGTGAACAATCTGCTGTGGATTCCAATCTGTTTTGGTTTACAATTAAATCATCGGGGGCCTTCCAAACACGCCATAAGATAAATCCAGTTCCAGTAAACCCAAATCTAAGGGCCTTCCATTAAAGTCTGGTGACATAACCCTAGCACGAATTTGCGAGGTAACCCAAACGGTTCAGCGAGATTAACTTTTCTGCCAAAAGGCCATGCAAGTCTCCAAAGGAAAAAACTTGAGCTATTCTGGAGTTCTTAGTTTCCAAATATGTTTCCAGTCTCCATTTCCCCAAGCACGTAGCATTGGCCCTTTGTCATATTGAACTAGAGACAAATAAACTTCATAACCAGATTTTACTGCGTAGTTTCCAGAACGTGAATTATGCGACCCTAGTTTATCATCCCCCTCCTATATTGGTAACTTCATGAAGACTGCGAGCAGGCTAGGAAAAACACTGCGAACCGTCTCAGGTTTCCACTTTCCACATCCTCAATCGTCTATCAAACAGCTCTGCTTCAAGAATTGGTTAAGAAGGGTAATTAACTGGTCCATAACGGAGAATGGCGGGTCCATTGGAAGCCATGGCTGGCCATGATCTTCCATGATTGAACTGCAGCCAAGTACCATTCTAGATCCCATCCTTGAAACTTCTCTGCCTTAATCAAACTTCGCCAACTGATGAAGGATTAGAGCCCACTGAAGCTTCTAAAAACCCACATGAAGGAAATTAGCGACCTTTATATACCTTGTATAGAAGAGAATTTTTTTGGTTTCTGTTTGGCAAGCAAGGCTGAATTCATAGCCTTCGTGTCTCTTAAACCCCAAACCTCCGGCATTTTTTGACCACCACAATTTATTCCGACTGAGCCTGTGAACATCAACCCGATTAGCCTGATTACTACGCCAAACATTCAGTATTAAACAGTGAATAGTATAACAAAGACCATCTGGCAACTTGAAAGCATGACATTGCATAATTTGGAGTTGCTGTAGCTACTGATTTCATGAAAACAGATTTACCAGACTGAGAAAGAAACTTCCTTTTCCAACCCGCCAAACGCTGCCCAACTTTTCTCACTATATAAAATCAAATGTTTCTTACTGGCTCTGATTAGTATCTATAGAATTCATCCCCTTAATAACATGTAGATTGTAGACACTCACTCATTGATAAGAGGCATACATCGTATGGAATTGAATTTATCAAGAAATCAATTTCAGGACTAAAAGTGAGCCAATCAACGGTACATTGTAACAGGTGCCTGGCAGCTACACTGGATGAGAGTAGCAGGACAAAAATCAAGAGCCCGATTGACTTGTCTGCAGAAAATTTTATTAAAAACATGAAGAGACTGAGGAAACAAATTATTTATATTTGAAAATTTTGGTCAATTACTAAAATACAAGTAATGAAACCCACCCACTAAAAGGAATATGCCTGATCAAGGAAATGAAGTTCCTGGCTAAGGTTTTTTTATTTTCTTTCATTCCAAATCAAACTATATTTCCTCCCTAAGCAAAACAGCTCCAATTAAGCTGTTGCAGTTGGAAGCATACTAATATTTGTGTTCACTGCTTTCATGGCTTCAAATCTTGGCTCCTTAGCCTGGAACTTCAGTGCAGCATAGACCTTCATGTAGTCTTCAAAAACAAATTTTGGGTACAGCTGGTTCTTCTCCTCTGCTTCTCTTTCCACCAATGCCTGTGCTGGATGGATAACAGCATCACTGCCTGGATTGTAGAATGAGGCAACGGACATTCTAGTCCCATTAGTTTGTGCAATGACACGGTGTTCCACACTCTTGTATCTCCCATTGGTGATAACCTGTATTTTCAAAAGTGTTCGATAAGAATAATAATCTTGCATCTAACCTGATTGGGTGAAATGCCTGTTGGCATATTAGTGAATGGATTTACCTCAAGCTGGTCACCAAGGTTGACGACAATGGAGTGGCGCATTGGTGGTACATCCACCCACTTGCCATCTTTGAGAAGCTGCAGGCCACTGACCTTGTCATCTTGGAAGAGAAGGATGATCCCACCAGCATCAGTATGGGGACGAAGTCCCTTCACCAAGTCTGGCTTGGGGCATGGAGGGTAGTTAGCAACCTTGGTGCCAAAATTAGGTCCCCTTGATCCATAGAAGGCCTTCTTAAGGTAGCCCTTCTCTAATCCCAGATTCTCACATAACAGGTCTAGTAACTGCTCTGCGAGTTTCTCTAGTTTCTGTGCAAATTCCTTCATCACTTTCCTGCACATTATTTCAAGTAGTTCAGAATATGTGCTTACGTATCTATGAATATGTATGTCAAATCATACCTTCAAATGCAGTTTCTTTATAGCCAATGGCGATATAAAAATTTCTATATAGCAAGTTTCTATATGCCACCAGATATGTCACATGCACATGAATTGCTAATCAACTGTTTAATTTGTGTGACCTGTACTCGTCGCTGAGATCAGGAATTTCAGAAATGTTAGATCTTGGGAGATGGCGCAAGAAGAAGGTGCTTTCCCAATCCATGTCCTTGACTTCAGCTTGAACACCCTCTAAGGCCTTGCTTGCCACTAGTTCTTTGAACCTCTGCTCCATGCATTTTCTGTAATGCTCTTTTGTTAACTTTTCCAGAGTGTCCATAAACTCATGGGATATTCCATGGTTCACCAACTACAATTAAAAAAAGAAAAAGATCAATGAAGTTACAATGACAAACATAAAATCTGTTTTAGATAGCGAAAAGGCTTCATGAGTCAAGTTCGTAGGGTACCTCAAAAAATCCCCAGTTCTCACAAGCATCTTTAATTTTCTCCATGGTAGTCTTCCTCTCATCACCGTTGAGCTTCTCCAAGTTAATTACTGGGAAGTTCTCCATCTCTCCAACTCTCTTTTTCTTCTCTCTGAACAATGTGTGTTTCTTACACAGATTGGTATGCAAGGTGTGTGCTATTTATAGGAATTCAGAGAGGTGGGATAACTGAACTATATGTAGATCATGATAAATATTCTAATTGAGTTTTCTGTTTTCTTCCCCTTGTGATCATGATGTAGCATGCTTAGTTTGTCTGACATTTGTCAAGGTCGCGTTGCGTAGTTGAATTGTCAACTTTGGTACGATATGAACTGATCTGGAGGCTGCCCCAGCATTCCTGGCACCTTCCCATTTGGTTTGTTTCAATGTTCTGAAATTGATTTCTTGGATGGTGCACAAGCTATTGTACTTTTAAAGAATTATCCACCTTATATGATATATTTAATAAAAATACAACAAATAAATTATAGTTATACATCCTAAGTTTGTGTATTTATATTACATGATTACTACCTCATTTTTGTTCCAAAGTTTGAGTTATGGTTTATAAAGTTATGACCCAGTAGTTGTCAAATTCTTTTCCTTCTTTGTTTTTTTTGTGATTTCTACTTTTTATTTCACTTCTCTAGTTCCATATGCATACCCCTACTAATCTTAGTATTATACCTTCTTCATCGTTCCTTTTCTCACGAAAGGCATTTGGTCACTCCAGGAGACATATCTCATTGATAATAAAGGTGTACAAGGCTGGGTGCATGAATGAACAAGATACAGAGCATAAAGATCAATTGAGTTGCTGACAAGCACGTTTTAAATCTTTTTTTTTCCGTATTTGGGAAGCTATTATCTGTATAGGCATTCTAATCAAAGACCCAAATAAGTGTTTGGTAGAACAAAGAATTTGCAGTCGGTAGTCTTTGCTTGTGACACATGAATCATAAGAAATTCATGCCAAAACAGAAAGAGGCACATGAATCGCCCCAAAATCCTAATTACATATGCATGATTAATGACAAACTTGGAGTGTCTTTTCACTGCTTTGGTCAAGTAATCTATTTTGTTCCTAGCAGCCAAAGGTTAGTCCGCATGTAAGACCACATAATCTCAAGCAAGACATCGAGATAATAATTCCCAAACAAGTAATTTTTCATGTACTTATAATTTTTAAAATGAATAAATTTTGGAAATGTTAGTCCATGAGAAGTGAAACACTAAATTTTTATAAAATATATAGTATAGGATGTTAAATCTGTTAAATTTTAAAGTTCAGTATACATAATCTTATAAATTTTATAGTTTAAATTTTTTAAATAATATTTTTATAAGATTCAATTTATAAAAATAAAATAGAGATGTTTGTGGATTGAGTTTAATTAAGTTTAAAGAGATATAAGATCTAACCCCAGCAACCCTTTCTTGGGGTTGTTGGGTTAAGATACTTGGGCTTGGTTAGTTAGGATTTAGGGAATTTTTTTTTTAAAACCTAAAGTGACCAAAACCAAATATTAGTGGGTTTGGTTGGGTTGGGTGGTGGATTATGCAAACAATTTTTTAAAATTAAATTTGCTGATTTAAATTACACGTAATTATTCACCTTTCAAATTATAAATTACATAAACTATAAGTAAAATTGTCAATAACAAATGTGGCACTAGCATGTCATAAGTTTAACACATATCAATAGTCTAATATGTAATATATTCAATGTTCAACACAACCATAAGTGATAAGTTTAACAACATGACTTTAAATCTAAAAACAACTATTAGTCGAACTATTATTGTAGTTTGCACCATCTAACCGTTTCGGTGTGAATCTTAATACTTATACTTTGAAACTAACCATATTGTTAAAATTTTATCATATTTAACATTTCATTACTTATTAACAAAGTTTAAATATTGAGGAACATGAATATATACCAATTGGATTGCATCTCAAGCACAATTGATGCAAGAGAGTACTAGGGAAGAATAAGAGACAAAGAATGAAATTGTAAAACAAAAAAAAAAGAATAAAACTATATGTTGTATAATATTCAACACAACTATGAAAATTAATATAGACAATTTGAATATAATAAAATATAAATAAAATGCTGACAACAATAAATAAAGAGAAGCTTGAGAAAAATAAGTTTGAAAATTACACAACTCAGTAACAATTATTTCAAGGGAGTTAGGAGAATGCTCATTCCCAACTAGTAAATAAGCAAGCAATTAATATACTTTACAGGTATAAGGTTGCTTCATTCACTACTCCTATTCCACTTTCTTTTAACATAACAAAAGTAATAATTTAAAGGATGAGATAGAGATAGAGTAGTATTCAATTAATGCTCCTTTCCTTTACCATGAAAAATTACACTTTTTGTGTAGATTAATACAGGAATATAGATAATTAAAAAACTTGACTTGATTTACACATGAGAGTTTGGGCTTTTTAAACATACATATAGTAAGGCGAAGATGAAGATAAAAAACAGTCAACCAATGAAGTCTTTTTTTTTTTTTTATTTTCAGAAATCTTTTTAATCAAGTTGATTGGGTTGGAATCTACAAACTTGCTATCCAACCTAACCTAATTGGGTTGGTGACTTTTTGAAATGATCCAACCTGATTATCTGACCTTACCTACCAAAATATGCTTGCTTTGGATTGGATTGATCAGGTTTGTAGGTTAATCCAAAACAAATATACCTTTAGAATAAATTTTGTATCACGATGCTAGACTTACTCCAAAAAAGAGAACCCTTAGACAAGCATTAAATGTTAGCTTTCTATTAAATAATTAGTCTTGTTATTCTCATAGATTAAATTTTACTAAATATTCACTTAAATGAATCTTAAATAAGCCTTATATGTTAGCTTTTTATTAGATAACCAGTCTTTTTATTATTATAAATTAAAATTTATTAAGTATTAACTTAATTGAATTTGAACCATTAATTTATTAAATTACATTGATTGAATAATAAAATTTAATAAATTAATATATCATGGAGATGTTTGTAAGTATTTTATATAAAAAAGTTTGTTGAAATTTGATTTTTCTTATATCGTGCTTGTAGTCAATTTTACTAAATATTGATTTAAAATATTATATACTATTAAATTTATTAATCTTTTAATTTAATATATGAAATTCATAAAATCTAAAAATACTCACAATTTTTGTGAGTATTTGAGAGAGAGCATTTTTTCTTAATAGTTATAGAACAAACAACAATCTGTCTCTTTTACATATCTAATGTTGTAAGTTGAGTCTGTAGACTTTATTTTTGTAGGCCCCAAGATCTTTGAGAAATGTTATTTTGATTAAAAAGGATTTACAACAAATTTAAAAAATTTCATATATTCAGTTTATAATTAAATTATAAAATTTAATAAATATAATAATTTAAATTTTTTAAGTAATATTTTAATGAAAAAAAATCTTTACCCAATATATTCAAGACTTATTGTACCTAATATTGCAGATCATACGCTCTACTGAAATAGATTTTACGGAAAACTAGCTTAGGCGCATCTTGTGGTTGCCCCATACGTGGGCTCCGTCCCTATATTTTTGCCACATCCGTGGGCTCGGTCCGCCAAGGCTTGTTAGAGCTCGCTCCATCCTGCTTGTGGCTAAATCGATCGGTTTCGTGTCAAATAGGAAGAACCAAAAGATTTCACCTCTACAAGCCGCTGTTCGCATTCTCGCTGACCCATTATGTGCCAGGATCAAAGCTGAGAGTCCTCCACGCCACGGTAACATTGCTATTCTGGGTCTTGAGCTTTTAGGATCGTAGGTTATTCTTTCTTGGATAAATGGACTATCGACGTTTTGTTTTTTCTTTTTGTTAATACACGTTATTAATACTAGACTCTGTTTACGATTTTAAACCATTAAGAATTTTATTGCGTTTAAACTTTGCATAAACGATTGGGACCCTGTTTCATGATTTAAGAGCAATTTCTTTCATAAACTTGGGTTGACATTATCTGGAAGAGGCGGCTTATCTGGGAAACATGCATTATCGCTAAGAAATGAATATTGGTGTAGCTCCTGACTGAGTGAAAGAGATAACAGTGCCACTATTTCCACACAGGTATTCTCACATTAATCATTTCTTCACAGAATTTATACCATTAGGTTCCATAACTTTATTGGGAACACACAAAAATATTGGCCCTGCCGATGTGGCAATTTTGGTGGAAGCAACTTTTCCGAAGATATAATAATCATATTGGTCTAAGCTTTTGAAAAACAACTATGAGTGATATTATGCTGCAGTCTTTCTTTTGTGTCTGCTCTATGCATTTGCGAAATGGAAATTCTCATTTCTGTAGGCAGGGATCTTAAAGCTGAAAATTAATCTTATCGTACGTACTTTATAGAACCACCCACCCACTGAGAAGAATATGCCCAATCAGGAAATTAAAGTCCCTGGCTAAGGTATTTTTTATTTTCTTTTCTTCCAAACAAACTATATTCCCTCCTTAAGCCAAACAGTTCCAATTAAGCTGTCGCAGTTGGAAGCAAACTAATACTTGTGTTCACTGCTCTCATGGCTTCAAATCTTGGCTCTTTAGCCTGGAACTTCAGTGCGGCATAGACCTTCATGTATTCTTCAAAAACAAATTTTGGGTACACCTGATTCTTCTCCTCTGCTTCTCTTCCCACCAATGCTTGCGCTGGACGGATAACAGCATCACTGCCTGGATTGTAGAATGAGGCAATGGACATTCTAGTCCCATTAGTTTGTGCCATGACACGGTGTTCCACACTCTTGTATCTCCCATTGGTGATAACCTGTAATTTCAAAAGTGTTCGATAAGAATAATAATCCAGCATCTAACCTGATTTGGTGAAAGGTCCGTTGGCAAATTAGTGAATGGATTTACCTCAAGCTGGTCACCAAGGTTGACAACAATGGAGTGGCGCATTGGTGGTACATCCACCCACTTGCCATCTTTGAGAAGCTGAAGACCACTGACCTTGTCATCTTGGAAGAGAAGGATAATCCCACCAGCATCAGTATGGGGACGGAGACCCTTCACCAAGTCCGGCTTGGGGCATGGAGGGTAGTTAGCAACCTTGGTGCCAAAATTTGGTCCCCTTGATCCATAGAAGGCCTTCTTAAGGTAGCCCCTCTCTAATCCCAGATTCTCACATAAAAGGTCTAGTAACTCCTCAGCAAGTTTCTCTAATTTCTGTGCAAATTCCTTCATCACTTTCCTGCACATTACCTTAAGTAGGTCAGAATATGTATTTTTGTATCTACCAATATGTATGCCAAATCTTACATTCAAATGCAGTTTCTTTTTAACCAATGGCGATATAAAATTTTCTATACAGCAAGTTTCTATATATACCACCAGAAATGTCACATGCACATGAATTGCTAATCAATTGTTTAATTGTGACCTGTACTCATCGCTGAGATCAGGAATTTCAGAGATGTTAGATAATGGGAGATGGCGCAAGAAGAAGGTGCTTTCCCAATCCATGTCCTTGACTTCAGCTTGGACACCCTCTAGGGCCTTGCTTGCCACTAGTTCCTTGAACCTCTGCTCCATGCATTTTCTGTAATGCTCTTTTGTTAACCTTTCCACAGTGTCCATAAACTCATGGGGTATTCCATGGTTCACCAACTAGAAGTAAGAAAAGAAAAGGATCAATGAAGTTACAATGACCAACATAAAAACTGTTTTAGGTAGCAAATCTGCAAAGGTGAGAATAGAAAAGCTTCATGAGTCAAGTTCATAGGGGTACCTCAAAAAATCCCCAGTTCTCACAAGCATCTTTGATTTTCTCCATGGTAGCCTTCCTCTCATCACCATTGAGCTTCTCCAAGTTAATTACTGGGAAGTTCTCCATCTCCCCAACTCTCCTTTTCTTCTCTTTCTGGACAATGTGTGTTTCTCACACAGATTGGTATACAGGTGTGTACTACTGAACAATGTGTGTTTCTTACACAGATTGGTATGCAAGGTGTGTGCTATTTATAGGAATTCGAAGAGGAGGGATAACTGAACCATATGCAGATCATGATAAATATTCTAGTTTTCTGTTTGCTCCCGCTCATGATCATGATGTAGCATGCCTAGTTTGGCTGACCTTTGTCAAGGTCGCGTTGCGTAGTTGAATTGTCTACTTTGGTACGATTTGGACTGATCTGGAGGCTGTCCCTGCATTCCTGGCACCTTCCCATTGGTTTGTTTGAATGTTCTGAAATTGATTTCTTTGGATGGTGCATAAGCTACTGTACTTTTACAAAATTTTATCCACCTTATATGATATATTTAATAAAAATAATTATAGTTATACATCCTAAATTTATGTATTTATATTCAATAATCACTACCTCATTTTTGTTCCAAAGTTGAGAGTTATGGTTTATAAAGTTATGACCAAATTGTTGTCAAATTCTTTTCCTTTTTAAACTTTTATCCTGTTTAAGAACATATAATTAATTTTCTACCTTTTTTTTTTTAGTGATTTCTGCATTTTATTTCACTTTTCTTATTTCCACATATATACCCCTACTAATCTACAGAGCATGAAGATCAATTGACTTGTTGACAAGCACATGTTAATTATTTTTTCATATTTGGGAAGCTTTCATGTGTATAGGCATTCAAATCATAGACCAAAATAAGTGTCTGCTAAAACAAAGAATTTGCAGTTGGTGGTCTTTGCTTGTGACGCATGAATTATAAGAAATTCATGCCCAAACCGACAGAGGTACATGAATCGCCCCAAAATCCTAATTACATACATATGCTTGGTTCATGAGAAACTTGGCGTGTTCTTTCACTGCTTTGGTCAAGTAATCTATTCTGTTGCTAGCAGCCAAAGGTTGGTATGCACGTAAGACCACGTAATCTCAAACAAGACATCGAGACAGTAATTCCCAAACAAGTAATTTTTCACGTACTAGTAATTTCTTAAAATGAATAAATTTCGGAAATATTAGTCTCGTAAGAAGTGGGATACAAAATTTTTATAAAATATAGCTCAGAGTGTTAAATCCATTAAATCTTATAATTTAAGATATAAAACTAAATAAATTTTATCGTTTGAATTATTTTAAGTAATACTTTTATGAAATTTAACTTGTGAAAATAGAGTAGAGATGTTTGCAAGTTGGATTGAGTTTAGAGGTATTTAAAACCCAAGTTGACTAATCCTGATTTGGGTTTACCTGGTTCGGATTTGAGGAAAATTTCTTTTCACATATTGACCCGGATCAAATATTAATGGGATAGATTGAGTTGGGTGGTGGATTGTGCAATCAATTTTTTTTTAAAAAAAAACTAAATCTACTAATTTGAATCACACTTAATAATTTATATTTCAAATCATAAATTACATAAGTCATAAGTGAAATAGTCTAACAACAATTTTGACACTAACATGTCATAAGTCTAACACATGTCAATTGTTTAAGGTATGTGTGATAAGTCTAGTGTTCAACAAAACCCTAGTTGATAAGTCTAACAACAATCATAAGTAGAGCTGCTACTATAATCTGTAGCATTTAAAAGTTTGAAGTAAATCCTAAATAATAAGTCTGACACTTATAGTTTTAATTTTGACTATATTGTTAAAATCCAATCATATTCAACATTTTTTTAGTTATTGACAAAGTTTAAGCATTGAGGAACACAAGTATATGCCAATTGTATTGCATCTCAAATGCAATAGACACAAGTGAGTACTAGGAAAGAATAAGAGAGAAAGAAGGAAACTATAAAACCAAAAAAAATGATAAAATTATACATTGTATAGTGTTCAATATTACTATGAAAGCTAATATAGACAAGTTGAATATAACAAAATATAAAACAAAATACTAAAAAAAAAAAAAACAAGACTAGTTTATGAAAAAAGAATTTGAAAATTACACAACTCTTAACAATTATTTCAAAAGAATTAGGAGAATGCTTTTTCCCAATTAGTAAGCAAGCAATTAATATGCTTTATAGGTATAAGGTTGCTTCAATCACTATGACTCTACTTTTTTATTTTTAACATAATAAAAGTAATAACTTAAAGGATGAAAAAGAGATAGGGTAGTATTCAATTAATTTCATTTGATTCCCTTTCTTCCCATGAAAAATTACACTTTTTGTGTGGATTGATAAAGGAATGTAAATAATTAAAAAGCTTGACTTGATTTATAATATAAGGGTTTAAGCTTTTTAAGCATACATAAAATAAGAGGAAGATGAAAAATGGTCAACTAATGAAATTTATTTATTTATTTATTTTAAATAAGGTTGATTGGGTTTTGTAGGGATAGAATCTTTAAACCTATTACCCAATTTAACTTAATCAAGTTGGAGACTTTTTAACCTAACCAAACTTGACTACCCAGACTCAACTTGTCAAAATGTACTTAGTTTGGGTTGAGCTGATAAGGTTCGTAAGTGATCCCGACCCAATAAATAGCCATAGAATAGAGAGATTGAATAAATTGTGTCACAATGCTAGACTTACAAAAGAAAAAAAAAACTTAGACGAGTCTTAAATGTTAGCTTTTTATTTAATAAGTTTTGTTCTTATAAATTAAATTTTATTAAATATTTATTTAAAAAATTTAAAATATTAATTTTATTAAATTTAATAAATTAAACTATAAGACTCATTAACACATCACAAATATATTTGTAAGTATTGAGAATTAAAAAAGTTTTTTAAAATTAGACTTTTCTTATATAATAGTTACAATAAATTTTACTAAAAAATATAAATTATTAAATTTTATAATTTAATTTATGAAATTCAAAATCTAAAAGCATTCACAATTTTTGTGAGCTGTGAGCACTTTTTCTTATTAGTAAAACAAGCAATAATCTGTCTCTTTTACATAACTAATATTGTAAGTTGAGACCGTAGACTTTATTTTCTTAGGTCCAAAATCTTTAAAAAATGTTATTTCCATTAAAAATATAAACTATTAAATTTGATGGATCTCCTTGATGGTTTAAATTATAAAATTAAATAAATTTAATAATTAAAATTTTTAAATAAAATTTTTGTAAAAATAAAAATAAATAAAAATAATCTTTCCCCAATATATTCAAGATTTATGTAGCTGATATTAGAGATCATACAGGGATTTGAGCTAAGCTTTGAACTTAGTTTTATCGTTCCCTTCTTATATTATAATTTTTATAAAATTTATGGTTTAAATAAAATTTTTATAAAATTCTTATATTATATTTTTTTAATATTCTAAAAAGTAAAAAAAATTAGAGATCATTCACTCTACTGAAGTAGATTTTGTGGAAAACTAGCTACGTCCCGACTTGGTTGCCCCGCTAGTCATTCCTGTATTTTTACAACATACGTGGGCTCGGTCCTCCGGGGCTTGTTAGAGATCGCTTCAACCTGGTTATGGCTAAATCGATCAGTTTCGTGTAAAATAGGAAGAACTAGAAGATTTCACCTCTAAAAGATGCCTAAACCTGACCACTTAAGCCGCCGTTCCCATTCTCGCTGACCCATCATGAGCCAGGATCAAAGCTGAGAGTCCTCCACGCCATGGTAACATTGCTATTCTGGGTCTTGAGCTTTTAGGTTCGTGAGTTATTCTTTCTTGGATAAATGGACTATTGACGTTTTGTTTTTTCTTTTTGTTCATAATTAATGTACGGTATTAATACTAGACTGTGCTTATAAATTTTTACTATTAAGAACTCTGTTGTATTTAAACGATTGGGACCCCGTTTCATGATTTGATAACAATTTCTTTCACAAACTGGGGTTGACATTACTTGGAATAGACAGCTTATGTGGGAAACATACATTATCGCTAATGACTATTGGTGTAGCTTCTGGCTTAGTGAAAGAAACAATGGGGCAACATGTTTTTTCACATAATTATTACTTAAGCAATGTTATTTTTATATTTTTATACTTGCTTTTCATCTACTTTTTTTTATTTTTTTTCTTATTTTCTTCTCATTTTATTTTTATCTCTCACTTATACTCTCCTTTCTATTTTACTCATGTCACAAAACGTGAGTGAAACATGAACAAACATAAGTGAAACATTTCTGTTATTATGTTACAGTATACATACTATTAAATTTATTGATTTTAATAACTTTTTTGGGGAACTCACAAGCCTTGCCGTTGTGGCAATTTTTGTGGGAGCAACCTTTCTGAAGATACAATAATCATATTGGTCTATGCTTTTGAAAAACAACTTTAAGAGATATTCTGTTGTAGTCTGTCTTGCGTGTGATCTATGTATTTGTGAAATGGAAATTCTCATTTCTGTAGTAGGGATCGTAAAGCTGAAACTTGATGAATATGCCTAATCAGGAAATTAAAATACAATAAAATTTTGGCCAATTACTAAAATACAGTAATGAAACCCACCTATTAAGAAGAATATGCCTAATCAGGAAAACAAAGTCGCTGGCTAAGGTTTTTTTATTTTCTTTTCTTCCAAATCAAACTATATTCCCTCCTGAAGCAAAACAACTCCAATTAAGCTGTTGCAGTTGGAAGCAAACTAATGCTTGTGTTCACTGCTTTCATGGCTTCAAATCTTGGCTCCTTAGCCTGGAACTTCAATGCAGCATAGACCTTCATATATTCTTCAAAAACAAATTTTGGGTACGCCTGGTTCTTCTCCTCTGCTTCTCTCTCCACCAATGCCTGTGCTGGATGGATAACAG
This sequence comes from Dicorynia guianensis, assembly GCA_037013595.1. NCBI lineage: Eukaryota > Viridiplantae > Streptophyta > Magnoliopsida > Fabales > Fabaceae > Dicorynia > Dicorynia guianensis. Next base: position 33,843,675 of record JASUAB010000005.1, read on the forward strand.
CATCACTGCCTGGATTGTAGAATGAGGCAACGGACATTCTAGTCCCATTAGTTTGTGCAATGACACGGTGTTCCACACTCTTGTATCTCCCATTGGTGATAACCTGTATTTTCAAAAGTGTTCGATAAGAATAATAATCTTGCATCTAACCTGATTGGGTGAAATGCCTGTTGGCATATTAGTGAATGGATTTACCTCAAGCTGGTCACCAAGGTTGACGACAATGGAGTGGCGCATTGGTGGTACATCCACCCACTTGCCATCTTTGAGAAGCTGCAGGCCACTGACCTTGTCATCTTGGAAGAGAAGGATGATCCCACCAGCATCAGTATGGGGACGAAGTCCCTTCACCAAGTCTGGCTTGGGGCATGGAGGGTAGTTAGCAACCTTGGTGCCAAAATTAGGTCCCCTTGATCCATAGAAGGCCTTCTTAAGGTAGCCCTTCTCTAATCCCAGATTCTCACATAACAGGTCTAGTAACTGCTCTGCGAGTTTCTCTAGTTTCTGTGCAAATTCCTTCATCACTTTCCTGCACATTATTTCAAGTAGTTCAGAATATGTGCTTACGTATCTATGAATATGTATGTCAAATCATACCTTCAAATGCAGTTTCTTTATAGCCAATGGCGATATAAAAATTTCTATATAGCAAGTTTCTATATATGCCACCAGACATGACACATGCACATGAATTGCTAATAACTGTTTAATTTGTGTGACCTGTACTCGTCGCTGAGATCAGGAATTTCAGAAATGTTAGATTTTGGGAGATGGCGCAAGAAGAAGGTGCTTTCCCAATCCATGTCCTTGACTTCAGCTTGGACACCCTCTAAGGCCTTGCTTGCCACTAGTTCCTCGAACCTCTGCTCCATGCATTTTCTGTAATGCTCTTTTGTTAACCTTTCCACAGTGTCCATAAACTCATGGGGTATTCCATGGTTCACCAACTACAAGTAAGAAAAGATACACATCAATGAACTTACACTGATCAACATAAAAACTGTTTTAGGTAGCAAATCTGCAAAGATGAGAATAGAAAAGCTTCATGAGTCAAGTTCATATGGTACCTCAAAAAATCCCCAGTTCTCACAGGCATCTTTAATTTTCTGCATGGTAGCCTTCCTCTCTTCGCCACTGAGCTTCTCCAAGTTAATTACTGGGAAGTTCTCCATCTCTTCAACTCTCTTTTTCTTCTCTCTCTGAACAATGTATGTTTCCTACACAGAGTGGTATGCAAGGTTTATGCTATTGAACTCTGTGTGTTTCTTACACAGATTGGTAGGCAAGGTGTGTGCTATTTATAGGAATTCGAAGAGGAGGGATAACTGAACCATATGCAGATCATGATAAATATTCTAGTTTTCTGTTTGCTCCCGCTCATGATCATGATGTAGCATGCCTAGTTTGGCTGACCTTTATCAAGGTCGCGTTGCGTAGTTGAATTGTCTACTTTGGTACGATATGGACTGATCTGGAGGCCACCCCACCCTTCCTGGTACCTTCCCTTTTGGTTTGAAGTTCTGAAATTGATTTCTTGGATGGTGCACAAGCTATTTTACTTTTAAAAAATTAAAGCATTTCCCCTGGGAGCCTCGCAGCCCCTGTGTTGTAGAATTTCCTGACTGGCAAGAAATGTAAAAGTACATTAATAAGGAATGAAAACAGCAAGGATTGGAATATGTTATGCTCATACTTATCAATAATTTATCCGCCTTATCTGAAATATTTAATAAAAATACAACAAATAAATTATAGTTATACATGTTAAATTTGTGTATTTATATTAAATGTCACTACCTCGTTTTTGTTCCAAAGTTGAGAGTTATGGTTTATAATGGTATGATTAAATTGTATTCAAATTCTTTTCTTTTTTAAAATTTTCCTGTTTAAGAACATATATTTGATTTTCTACCTTTTATTTCACTTTTCTTATTTCCATATACCCCTACCAATCTTTCTATTATACCTTCTTCATCATTCCTTTTCTGACTGCAGGTATTTGATCACTTCAAGAAGCAATTCTCATTGGTAGTCAAGGTGAACAAGGTTGAGTACGTGAATGAACAAGATATAGAGCATGAAAATCAATTTAACTTTGTTGACAAGCACATGTTAATTTTTTCCATCATTGGTAAGCTCCAGGGATTGCAATCAAGGCTAAAACAAAGAATTTACAGTTGTTGGTCTTTGCTTGGGACACTTGAATCTTATGCCCAAAACAGGTACATGGATCGTCCCAAAATACTAATGACATATTGACATATGCATAATTCATGATAAACGTGGCTTCTCCTTTCACTGTTTTGGTCAAGTAATCTATTTTGTTATTAGCAGCCCAGGGTTAGTCTGCAAAGAAGACCACAGAATATCAAACAGGACATCCAGACAATAATCGCCAAACAAATGAATTTTCATGTACTTATAGTTTTTTAATGAATAAATTATGTCACAATACTAGACTTACCAAACAAACCCTTGAACCAGCCTTCAAATGTTAGTTATCTATCAGATCAATGGTTGCAGAACAAACTACAATCTTTTTGTTTTCCTTTACAAATCTAATGTTGTAAGCTGTGACGTAGAGATTTTTTTTTGCAGCCCCAAAATCCATATTCATGATTTACTGTAACTTAGACGGCATTAGGTCCGCATTTTCCAGATTGTTTGGTGCGAAGTTTCCTTTTGTAATTTCCATCATCGATTCTTGGAGCTTTTTCTAAGTAGCAAGTGGACCCCAACAATCTAAATCCATCATATGAATCTAAAAAATTTTATGCATTTTTAGATAAACAGTCAACTTACAGTGTGTGAAAAAACCATAGGAATTAGTCAAGATATATGAGAACCGTTTCGTTTCTTTTCGTTTGACCACTTGGCCAAGAGGGGCCACACGTTGCAAAGAAAAAAGTTGTAGAAAAAGGGCCGGAACCGTGTGATTGCTGGACGCTTGTTTTGTTCTTTTGCATCTCCTATTTGGTTTGAGGCCAAAGGTAAGAAAGAGTTCCATCTCAATTATTTTTTCCTTTCTGAAATTTGAGTCAATGAGTCAAATCTCTAATTGCATATTAGTCAGAGTATTCTGCTCGCTCGGGTCTTTTCATTATAACTTTTTGTAGAAATTTGTTGAATCAGGTCTCTGAAATTCTACAACATATATGATTTCCTGATCATCTTTTTTCTGTACTTCATGGAGGCCGGTATGGGTGTACAATTTTCTTTTTAACTGTTGCTGACAAGTGTAAAATTGTTGACTTTTGTATAAAATTTATATCGTTTGTGCATCACCCTTTGCATGACAATGTGTCATTAAATTGCCATTGCATGACAATGTGTCATTAAATTGAAAAACTATCTCATTGGGCTCACAAATTTCTTCGAACATGCTTCAACCTGCACTCGTGTGCTCAGTAGTATTTTTCAATGGAAAAGTTCCACGCACATCTCTTGGAAAGTACTGTGAGTAGTTGAATTTTTGAGTTTGATAATTTAATTTATGAGATTTAATAATTTAATAATTTAATTTTTTAAATAAATATTTAATAAAAATACTTCTTTGAAACTTCAGTAGAGGAACAAGCAGAAAAATCTATCAACCCAGAAAGCAGGTATGTAAAGTTTAACCCCTTCAAATAATGGTTGCACTGAGAGTCACCTCATCAAATGCCTGAGTCATCTCAATGAGCCAGAAAGTTTGATAAAGTCAGTGAACAACCTACGATTAGATAGGCAGGTGGGTGTCAAAGAAGCACCCGGTTACTATACCCAGATATTGAAGGCAACAATGAGAGCAGCAGATACACTTCTATGGGATGGGAAACTACCCTAATCAAAATTATAAACACAGCACAAAAATAGAAGATGGTTTCATAAAAAAACAACAAAAGAATGCAATTGCTTTACAGTCATGCCAAGTATACTACCATCCAAGCACTAAAGGCATTAAAATACATGTATAAAACTGATAGCAGTTATCAGCTGAAATATATTAGATGAGAAAATAGATCCTGTGTCACCACTGGTTATTTATAATCGGAGAAGGAGAAAAATTTCTCAGCTTAATATTATAAATAATGTCTTGGCACAGCTTGCAGTCATCTGCACGGTGTAAAATCTGCAGGGGAGGTAAATTTGTTTCAGTCACATCTGCAAGAAGACAAACAAGAACAGTGTATGAATGACAGTAAGTTACAGTGCAAGATGCTGAGCCATTCATGATCTCTTTGATCATCTGGGATATAAGGAAGCAGAAAGTTTGATGCCAAAAAAAGACTCATGCAAAGCTCTTAGATAAGAATTTGAATATAAACACAAATTAAGAGCATGTATTGTTTGGGCCTCTGCAAATTTCCATCAGTAACTGACCATAGTCAAATTCACTTGCATGTTTCCACAATGAACACGTATAAAAAAGAATGATATATTTTATTAAGATTTAAATAATTTTTAATAAAAAGAATAAATTATTATAATTTTAAAATATAATATATTTATTATTATAATTAAAAATATAACAAAATTTACATCCAAATATAAATATAAAAAAATTTCAAATATTTTAACCAAATTTTGGTTTGGTAGTATATATGAGATAATCTACAGTAATATTTTCCATATAAATGCCAAACTAACACAAATATCCTCAGAATTGGGTGATAATAATAGTTTTGAATGGCCCTTGCCCAAGTTGCATGCAGTTTACTTTGATCATGAAAATTGCTTATACAAAGGTATGAAGCATCCCAACCTTATTTTGTACGTATTCATTGTCTTGGATAATATATTCATATTCGGAGTTATATTCTAAAATATAAAGTATATTTTATTTTATAATAAATAATTATTAATTAAAAAATTTATGATAAATATTATTAAATATAAATTAATGAAATAATTTATAAATTTAAAATAATTTATATAATTAATTTTTCATTAATAATTAAATATTTATATTTTACAAAATAAAATACATATTTTATTTTAATAAATCTCAATTCATTATTTTAAACTAATCTTAAAAATTGTTGCTTTGCGAAATTAAAAAAAAAAAAAAAAATTGTTGCTTCGCTGCCATCAACCCCAACGCCACGCTCCCAACGCTTCCGCAGTTCCACCTTCAGGTCTTTCCCCTCCGGTCTCTGTTCTGATTCTCAACGGCCAGTTTCGCTCGACTTCTTCCTCACACCCTAAGTCTACTTTCTTTCCCCCGAGGGCCATCTTACGGCTGCGACCACCGATCTCAACGGTGGCGTGTCGTCTTACAGCTCCAGCTTCCCTCAGGTTTTCTCTTCTCTATCTGGCTACGATCCTCCCAATTCCCTTTTGCTCTCTCTCTGTTCATCTATATATCTATCTACCTATTGTATAAATTTACTGATTAATTGCTTAATCTCTCATCTGGGTAATTTTTTTCTGCTTCAGCTTGCTGGGGATTGATTTTATTCCCCAATTTTTTTACCAGCCCCTTACCTGTTTTGCATTAGCATCTGGAAAAGGCCGTTGTGTTTTTTCGGTTTATTTCATTAGTTCTCTGTAAAACAGTGGTTGACTTTCGGTATAAGTTAGGCAATGAAAGCCTTGTTTTGAAAAGCATCAGGCTTTAAAGGATACTGAATGCCCGGGATCTTTGATGAGGTTAACGTGGAATATGGTTATTTTAAGAGTATGAATTGTCATATTCCCTATGCGTTTCAATTTCCCGGCTTCCTGGAGAGGACCATAGAAACATTCGTGATCTCACTTTCATTTTCAGCAATTGTCCATCTCCGGTCTGCGCTGGATTTGTTCTTTTCCAAGCTTCTATCTTCTTTGAACTTCTATCTGCTCCCGTGTTCTAATCACCTTGGATAGGTACAGATCTGTGCTCTTTCACTGATGTCTCCCCCGCTTTTTCCAATTTCCATACACTGGCGAAGTAATGATGCTATTCCTGGGTTTCAATTCCGAAATTGTTATTGTCTTCTCCTGCCTGTTATCATTCTTATCCTTAGTATATGCAAGGTGCAACTGCTCCACCCAACTTAAGATGCCACTTCAAGGCTTATTACTCATGTTGGCGTTCATTTGATCGATATACTTTTATCTCTTGCATTAAGTTTTGTTAATTGCATTGCTTAAAAAATGTGACATTGTAGGGAAGTAAAGGACAAGCAACAAACATAAAGCATGATGGGTTTAAATGAAAGGAAGATGGACATGGGAAGAGGCCCTAAAGGACGAGGAATGTGACTAAAACAAGGGAGAAGAAAATTTCAACATTAAGTAGAGACGACACAGAGAGAGAGAGGATAAATTAGAAATTTTCTGCTATGGTTAATTGTTACCTGAAAGATCAATTATGTATCAAATATGCAAAGAAAACATGGTCTTTTGTTCGCATGTTAACAATGGTCTTAAATGAGGAAACTACACGTACATTTGACTTAGATAACTTTTTTGGGTAACTTTTAAATCATCAATTTTATATGCCCGTGATAGCTTTCAGCTATGACAGGCCAATTGGGATACTAATTGATTCCTGAGGGGGATTTAAGAAAGCTGTGGACATAATTTTTGCTTTTATTGTTGTTTTTTTTCCCTCTCTTTCTTAAGGAGATAGTAAATTAACAAACACTTTTATCTGATATTTGTAAATATATTGTATTAGGTTTAGGTATATTCTTTTGGCAGTTAGTCATTGTTTCTATGTTCAAGGGAAATACTTTGTATCTACAGGTCCCCTAACTGGATTTGAGTTTTTGATTGTTGAGGATGGTGTTGGTCTTGGCCCTGGGGGATTTGCACATACCCCACAGAGCACCTGATTTACCTGCGAAGTTCAAATCTATGCTTGTTCCTGGCAAGATCCAGCATATTATTTGCACCGGAAATCTATGCATCAAAGTATGCCTTTCTTGTTGACTTCATCAATTGTGTAGTAATTATTACTGATGCAATTTTACTGTTGTCATGTTCATTTATTCAGAATTAGTTAAAGTCATTGGATCCATCCTATGCTTTCAGAAGTTTATATTATTATACCACAGAAAGGGGGGTGAGTATGAAGGTTCAAGTTTGATTTGCCTAGCGTATTGTCTTCTGTAAATCAACGTGTTTTTTTGTTTTTTTGAAACAGTAAAAAGTTTTAGTTTTTGAGTTCATTACTCCCATTATATTTATTCATTATTTGCAAAGTATGTAATCACATGCCTTAGTCTCCTGCCCCGCATTTTTGTTGCTTTAAGATTTGTGGATTTGATGGGCAGAGAGTAGAAAACTGATGATTGTTGTACAGCTAGTTATTAGGAGATCTTAGACACCTGTATGGAAGGTTTGTAATGGCAATTGTGGTCACAGGAGCACCTTCCATTTAAATGCCATATAGATCTATCATTTTCTGTAGGTTTAAAAATATTCATGCACTGCAGTGGGATGGGCTTTAATTGCACTTGCATGGCCTTGAACTTCTGTTCCCTTTTGATGGACAATCTTGCATGTCTTTATCAACAATGTGGTTGGTTGTAAAATTATTCCATTTATTTCAGTCTAATTTTTAAGAAATTTTAATTGCTTCACCAATTCACCCCTCTTATTGAATATTGGATAATGATGTTCAAATTTCATTATAATATGGGAAAGTTGCTAGCCATGGGTATTTGCCTCTCTGGCTTTAATTTTGCCTGTTGATATAAGTATTTCTATTGTTGAAGTATGTATGGATATTTTGTAAAATTATTCCATTTGCTTTAGTCTATTTTCTAAGAATTTTAATTGCTTCACCAGTACACTCCTTGGATTGGATGTTGGATAATGATGTTCTAGTTTCATTATAATTTGTGAAAGTTGCTAACCATGCGTATTTTCCTGTTTGCCATTTATTTTGCCAGTGGATATAAGTATTTCTATTGTTAAAGTATGCATGGATGTTTTTTAAATTTCTTATCCTTGTCTGATTTAAGTTTTGCCTGTTACTCTGTTTAAATAGGTTATTTAATTATTAGTTAATCATTCACATTACATCTGCATAATTGCTCAGGGTACAATAGCTACAATATGACTGGTAGAAGCATGTCTGGTTCTTTATAACCATAAAAATTTTTATGTCTATTATAGCTAAATGAGAACGATTGAAATTTGAAATTTGATTGACCCTGCCTAAATATGTTAAAAGTAATTGTAATCATTAACATTTTTATGCATTTAAATTTCAAATTTACATTTGGAAAGTTTAAAATACTCACATCTATGTTCATACATCGTATCTGTATATCAAAATTTTGTTGGGCACCCTTCTTCTCTTGGATACCGTGAAGATGACTGATAAACTATTGCTTTCTATCTATTAATGTCATTTATTTACCAAACAGTCGCTATCTTAAGTGTAAAGTCATATGCAGTGGTATGAAACCTATCATCATAAAAGAAAGAGGCTACTTCATGTTATGAAGGATATGTTATTCTCCTCTCTCCTATAACTGTCATATTTTTTCTTTAATAACATTTTTTGTTCTAACTTTAACCCCCGAAAAAAAATTCTTTTAACAAAAAATGAAACACTAATAAAGAGGTTATTGACTCTATCTTTACAATGATGATTTGACTTTACCAATTATTTAAGAATATCTGAGGGTACCTTAACAGATAAATGCAATGCTGAATGAGCTGCATAACTGTAATTTCCATGTACTTCTCAGTTCTTATTTTTGTTAGTTGATATTTTTCCATGGATGTTTGATTTTCGAATGTTGGAATGTCTATAGTCAGGAATGTTCATAGATGATTCTGAAATAAAATGGTTTTAAAGCTCTTTCTTTGACCAAGCAAGCTAGAGGTGACCAAAAATAAAAAAGGCAAGCTTGAGTAGGCTAGAAAGTTGAAACGAGCAAGTTCAAAGCCATTTGTTGTTTGATAAGTATCACATGAGGGATGTTCTTTGATTGTCTGAATAAAAATAGGCTGCCTACTTTTTTTATTTTTTGAAAAGAAAAACCTTATATGCTTTCTTTGTTTCCATCCTAGTTGTTCAGTGCTTTTGTTCATGCTAATTGCAACTGGAGTTTGTCTAACATTTCTATAAATGGTTTCTGCTGTATATTAAAAAGACAATACATGAAATGGGGGATCAAATTTAGGTCAGTCACTAATGTGGCAGAAGCTGCATTATTAACATGTTGGGCTGACTGTGGTGTTGTCATATAACCAAACATGCTAACAAAGTTATGATCAACCCTTTGGGTTGTGGGCATTGGCTTTCAAAGTATGATTTTATGATCTTATTTAGAATTGCATTCTCTCATCAAGTTGTACAGTGAAAAATTAAGATTTTAGAGCACGAATTTTTAAGTTGATTCTTATGTCACTTTTGTTCAGGAAGTTCATGACTACTTGAAGACTCTCTGTCCTGACTTGCATATAGCTCGTGGTGAGTATGATGAGGAGACAAGATATCCAGAGACCAAAACACTTACCATTGGTCAATTTAAGCTGGGACTATGTCATGGTCATCAGGTTTGATTTTTCTTCAACTCTATTGTGGATACCCCCATTCATAGTTAAATATTGTACGCACCAGCATGTCTGCTGTATAGGGTTACCCGGGCATTTCAATGGTTCTGCACTTTGGGTTTCCATGATTGAAGGTTTATACTTTAGGCCAAAAGGGATAAATTTTGATCTAGAACAAAGGGATAAGTTTTATCCCTTTGGGGAGGGAGTTTTTTGGTCATTGTAATTTACCTTGCAACACCATCAGCCTGAGCTGGACCACTGGTCCACTGCTGCTTTATGTTACATGCATACAGGTTCAATGATAATCTCTTTCACATCTTCCTTGGTGGTGCTTTCACATTTTTATTTAAGGTTGCAATTTACATCTGTTTGTTGCACTGGCTGCATTTTTATGAATTACAGAGTTAAAACTGTATCCCACCAGTACTAGAATTTTAATGAACGGTTATTAAGAATCTTGTGCAAGATTATGTTTTGCTGCACGATGATGATATGTCCTCGATGCTTATGCAGGTTATTCCATGGGGGGACCTAGACTCTCTAGCAATGCTTCAGAGGCAGCTTGATGTGGACATCCTGGTCACCGGTCACACCCACCAGTTTACAGCTTACAAACATGAGGGTGGTGTCGTTATAAATCCAGGTTCTGCAACTGGTGCCTACAGCAGCATCACTTATGATGTGAACCCAAGTTTTGTCCTCATGGACATTGACAGTTTGCGTGTTGTGGTCTATGTATATGAACTCATTGATGGAGAGGTTAAGGTTGACAAGATTGATTTTAAGAAAACAACCTCAACCCACTCTGTTCATTAAATACTTTGTATTTTGGTTAATTCCTTGTGGCTTTTTCTTTGCTCTTTTTGGCTGTCTTTAGTATTTTTCTTTTTCAAACTTTCTGAGGGGGTTATGTTTCTAGTTTTGGTTGTTTTGGGCGCTTGTATTTTGGCCTTATCATAGACTCTTAGAATTTTTAAAATTTTATCAATCTGTGACATTGTTTAGCAGTTCTTTGTGTATTTCGTTGACTGAAGGCCTTGTGGCTTTGTGATCAGCAGTAAATTTGAAATTTTGGTGAGTGCGATTTGGATGGTTGTCTTTTTCGACATCCAATACGCTATCAAGTCTTGTCCTCTTCGGATGGTTGTTTTTGCTTGGTAATGAACTTGCTTAAGCATATTGAGTAATCAGAAATTTTATTTGGATGGTTAATTAAATTATCTAAGATTTGAAGATTATTTGGTAATATAAAATATTTAAAATAAATTGAAGCTCATTTATATATGAATAATCTTGTAATTCAATATAAGTAATGATATATGTATATATAAATTTTACATATATTTATATATTTTACTTTTATTTCTGTCTTTCTTAATTCTTCCTCTCTATATGGGGGGAGAGCATGTACTCCTCACACATATATATTTAACATTTCCGTTTAAGATAGGACCGAGACACAATATGAGAGACTGTTGCACCTACTTAAAAATGATGCTATTTGCACTGGTATTTACAATCTAAATCTATGAAATGATTTTCAGTCTCATGACTAGCATGTATTCTTTTTTATCAAATAAATAGATATAATTTTGTTAGCATTTTTTAATTAGTAAGTCTTGGATACTCTGGATGACTGAATTTTTTCCTGAGCATACATATGTTGCTTAATACTGATTGATGCATGCATTCAAGCCATTTAGTCGAAACCCAGCAATTCTACAATTTTTCTCTTGCCCATACATGGTAATGGAACCAGAGAAAAGACCATAGAGAGGTGCAGAACTGCTGGTTGCTGGTTGGGAATTGGCGAAGGAGTGGAAAACCCACGAGTGAAAATACAAATATAATGCCAAATAGAAAATCTAGATCGATGCATATTTATTTATATTATTAAAGTAAATAAATTTGACACGCAATTTCTTTTAACCCGAAGCACCGATCGGTCTCCCGCTCTCAATGATCATTTACTTTTCTTTCTCTCTCTCCACTTTCCTTCCCGTATGCCTCTCATTTTTCTTTATTATATTCTCTCTCCCACATTTCTTTTCTTTTCCTTCTTCCTTCTCCAGTCTCATCCAGTGGCCGAAACGGTGTGGCTTGGTTCCTGCAAATTCAGGCTGCGATCGTTGTTGGCGGAGTTCATGGCGTTAATCTCCAACGAGCCACCTACAGATTCCTACCATACGTACTCATCTTGAATGTTACTGGATTGGATTTTAATTTCTCCCTGTAATATCCTTCCCTAATCTCGCTGCCAGTGCCTCGGTGATTTTCATATTCAAAGTTTCAAAGGTAATCCTTTCTCCTCCTTTACCAGTTTTTGGTTGCTGATTTTCCGAGCAAACAAACAATTTTTATGTTTTTGGTTTTGTTCTTGGATTTATCTGTGGATAATCCAGTTGGTGCCCTCATAGAGGTAGAGGTGATCATAGGTTGGGTTGGGTCCAAATGAGTAAATGGACAAAAATGGAGGTGAGCAGAATATAAGAATACCAGGGTATAGGATACCTGACTTTTGTATTAAATTTCAATTTGACGAATGTGAGAGTGCTCCCACTTCTCTGTTTTTCTTTTTCTTTTCCTCTTCCACTTTCCTCCCCTTTCTTTCTTTCTTTCTTTCATTCTTTCATTTCTTTGTCCCTTCTTGTTAAAAGCAAGAGTACTCGCATTGACTGCAAAGGCTGAAAGATCATGTAATCTACATTAACTAGAATTCGATTCAATACCATATATCAGGCTCATCAATTCTCTTTAGAGATTTAATTTTAAGAAAGAAAACTCTTCGTGAATATTTAAGCAAATTACTTTCCTATCTATTGAGTTATGCCACAATTATACTGGTTCTTCTAGTCTTATTCAAAATCTACACAAAATATTCTTTAAAGTAAAAAACCAACTAATCCAGTTTAAAAAAAATGAAAAATCAAATGTACAATATGTCATATGTTTAGTTTAGGTGACATAAAAACTAAACAATAACATTGGAGTCTTGGGGCACGGTGGACCTCTACAAAAGTTCTATCGGTTTCCACTTTCCACTCTCATTCTTTCTCTTTTATTAAAAGCAATTTAAAGCAATTAAGGAATGTGCCACTCTCTTTACTGTTTACACCCAGTGTTCTTTTGAAGAAACTTGTGAGTTCTCTCGTGATGACTCTCCATATTAGTGAAATTTATTTCCTTTGCTTCTCTACGTTGTATTTCACATCTGAATCCCATTTTGAGTGAACCATACTCTTTTGCTGTTGCAGATCATGGAGAGGGAACCCCAAACCTTTTCCATGGATGTGGAAGAAGCTTCTTCGTCAAAATCCAAATGGAAGTATCATGTTTTTTTGAGTTTTAGAGGAGAAGATACTCGCATAAATTTTACAGATCACTTATATGCTGCTTTGTGGGAAAAGGGGATCATAACATACCGAGATGATGAAGAACTTGAAAGAGGTCAAGTAATTAAGCAAGACCTGCTTGTAGCAATTGAAGAATCTCTTTGTGCAATTGTAATCCTCTCCCAAAATTATGCTTCTTCCACTTGGTGTTTGGATGAGCTCCTCAAGATTCTCGAATCTAAGAAAGAGTTGGGTAGACAAGTTTTTCCCATTTTTTATGGAGTAGATCCATCTGATGTTCGAAATCAAAGAGCAACTTTTGCAGAAGCATTCAGAAAACATGAAAAAAATATCAGTGAAAACAAAGACAAGGTACAAAAATGGAGACATGCCTTAGAAGAAGTTGCCAACTTATCTGGTTGGGATACCAAGAATCGGTAAGTGATGTGTGCCTAGCCTAATAAAAATAATATTGCATTTAAGTTCTTAGGAAGTATTTTTATTTTTAGTTCCTTTATTATATCATAACTATGTTATCTATTGCATATAATTTTATTTTAATAATCTAATCATATTTTATTATAATTTTATTGAATACTGTTGTGCAATATATTGTTTAAAATGTACAATAATGCTATTTATTTTCATATTGAAAATTAGTGGGTAAGATCAACATAATTGATCATTTAATTGCTAAATTACTTGAAAAACATCCTGTTATGACAAGTTGCTTGGTTGATAGATAGCTAGAAGATTAATTTTCATATCAAATGCCACATTGATTTGAACTCAGACATAAAAGTTTATGATATTGATGCTTGCTAGTTGAGGTTAGAAAATCATTTTAAATAATGTATAATTACATACTCTCCCTTATTTGCTACACCTCACAACAAAATTCCTGTGGTATAAGTATTAGTATTTATATTGTAACTAATATTCTTCCTAGACATGCTATAATTTTATTAACCAATACATGCTATAATTTAATGCAATGTTTGTAAAATTGTCAACATTATAATTAGTTTCTTGAAACACATGGAGTGCATATTAATTCACTCTTAAAAATTGAAAAATATGAGAAATTTGATTTTCAATAACAACTTACTATCATAACAAGTCTGACTCTCATTAGCTACTGCTATCCTTGGTTTTTTTTAGGAGAGGCTTTTACAATAAAGAGATCATCAAACTCAAAACTCCTATTCTGGTATTATAATAGTATAAATACCAGTTATAAATCTTTGATTTTTTGGGACGTATTTTGTGAAAATGATTTTTAGCCATCTATGAGCCAATTCATAAGAATATTGAATAACTTAATCTTTTAGCTTTTGATATATTGTTGTTATTTTCTCGTACAGAGACATAAAGTGAAAAAGAAACAATACAAAACATTTTGTGTGTGTGTGTGTATCTATCTATCTATCTGTCTATATGTATATTAATGAAATATTCTTTGTATAATATAAACCTACAATTATTGGGAAAAAAAAAAAAACAGAAATAGAACCAATCTATTATTGAAAGCAATAAACAAATTTTCACTTTCATATTAACTTGTATACTTTTTGTTTCCGTAGTAGATTTTGGATGATTTTTTAAATTGTAACAAGATATAATACTATTTTTTCTTGTGTATATAGGCATGAAGCAAAGCTCATTGAAGAAATTGTTGCAGCAGTATGGACAAAACTGCAACACAAATTGGCGTCTGATAATAAGGAACTAGTTGGAATTGATTCAAAAATGAAATACATTTGTTCATGTTTAAGGCTAAAGTTGGATGATGTTCGATTCATAGGCATATGGGGCATGGGTGGCATAGGAAAGACAACTCTTGCTACAGTTGTCTTCAACAAAATTAAGAGTCAATTTGATATTAGTTGTTTTCTTGCCAATATTAGAGAGGTTTGTGAAACAGGTCATGGACTGGTTCATTTGCAAAGAGAACTTCTTTCTCACCTTAACTTGAAAAGCTTGGAAATTGAAAGTTTGGACCATGGAAAAGACACAATAAGAAACCTTTTATGCTGCAAGAAAGTTTTGCTTGTCCTTGATGATATGAGTGATGAAAGCCAACTAGAGAATTTAGCTGGAAATCTGGATTGTTTTGGTTCAGGGAGTAGAGTAATCTTAACAACTAGAGACATGCACCTCTTGACATCAAATCAAATATTTGAAAGGTATAAGATTAAAATTCTAGAAGAGGACGAATCCCTTCAATTGCTTTGCCAAATTGCATTTGAAAGTAATCAACCTCCGAAACAGTTTTTAGAATTGTCAATACAAGTGGTTCAATATGCTGGTGGTCTTCCTTTGGCACTCAAAGTGCTGGGCTTATTTCTTCTTGGAAGAGATGAGTATCAATGGAAAGAAATTTTGTTTAAAATTAAAGAAGTACCACCGAATAAAAAATTGATGAAGACACTCAAAATAAGTTATGATGGGCTACCAACATATTGTAAGACTATGTTTCTTGACATTGCTTGCTTTTTCAAAGGGTGGCCCAAAGATCGAGTGGCACAAATACTGGAAGTTTGTGACAATTATGCATCAATTGGTATGGATATTCTAGTGGAAAGGTCATTGGTAACTTGTGATAGAGGTAATTTGGAGATGCATGGTTTGCTCCAAGAACTAGGTAGGAGTATTGTTTTTGAAGAAAATCCTATTGAGGCTGGTAAGCGCAGCAAATTATGGTCTCTAGAGGATATTGATCAAGTTCTAAAAAATGATAAGGTAACATTCTTTTAACTAAGAGCTTAATTTTTATGTTACTCCATATTAGAATCTTTTAATATATTTCCCATCAACATAATGTATAGGGGAGTGACTTAATTGAAGGCATATCTTTGGAATTACCATCAAAGCTTTATGATGCACATTGGCATCCGAAAGCCTTCTCAAAGACAAGTAACCTTAAACTTCTCCTCATATCATGTCATTTACAACTACCTCTTGGTTTAAAATGTCTTTCCAGTTCATTAAAAGTTCTTGAATGGAAAGGATACCCTTTAAAGGATCTACCGGTTGGGCAGCTGGACGCAATTGTTGACTTGAAAATGCATCATAGCAAAATTAAAAAGCTTTGGAATGGAACTCATGTAAGAACACTTTGTTAATTGGAGCTTTCTATCACAATCTCTTTAAAAGCTAATATCTTTTCTATGCTTTTTTTTTTTTGCTTTGGTTAGTTCTTTGGAAAGCTGAAGTTCATTGATTTGAGCCATTCTAAAGATCTTGTTGAAACTCCGATTGTATCCGAAGTCCCACATCTTGAAAGATTGGTTCTTGAAGGTTGTATAAAGCTTGTTAAGGTTCACCCATCTATTGGAGAACATAAGAATCTAATCCTACTGAACTTGAAAGATTGTGTCAATTTGAAATCCCTTCCAAGTAAATTAGAAATGAATTGTTTGAAGCATTTTATTCTCTCTGGTTGCTTAGAAATAAAAAAGCTTCCTGAATTTGGGGAGAATATGAAATATTTAGCAGAGATTGATTTAAAAAATTGCAAAAATCTTGTTTGCCTTCCGAAAAGCATTTGCAGTTTGATATCTCTTAGAATTGTCAATATAGCGGGTTGCTTAAAAGTATGTAGGTTGCCATGCCATATGGACCAAAATGTGGCCTTGGAGGAGTTGGATGTGAGTGGAACAGCTATAAAAGAAATTATTTCATCCAACATTAGTTTGGAAAATCTCAAAATTCTCGCCTTTGGTGGATTCAAAGAACCAGCGTCCATCTCATGGGATTTGTCTCTAATTTTTGGGTGGGTCTGGAAGTTTATGAAGCATCAAGTTCCAGTATGCTTGGCAATGCTTCCACTCTCACGTTTATCATCATTAAGGGAATTAAATCTAAGTTACTGTAATTTAAATGATGGATCAATTCCTGATGATCTTGGTTGCCTAAGGTCTTTGTGGTCCTTGGATCTAAGTGGGAACAATTTTTCTATCTTACCTGCCCATTGCATTGCTACTCTTCCTAAGATACTTTGCCTTAGCTTAAATCATTGTGCAAGGCTTGAGTCATTACCTGTACTTCCACCATATTTAAGATTCATGACGGCAAAGGACTGTGATCAAATGGAACAACGAATGTTAGATCTGGAAAAGTTTTGGAAGCTCTTAGTGATGGTATGTTTGTCTTTCTCTCATACACTCATTTTCTTTCTCATATTGCTGTTAAATATTACTTACAAACATATTTTCATTTACAGATGGAAGATTGGTCCAAAATTTTCTTCAAAAGTTTCTTCTTTGTTTGGGGGAGTGAAATTCCATTTTGGTTTGAGAATCAAAATTATGTTCATGATGGGTATTTGAAGTCAATAATAGTAGACATCCCTGATCATTTTCATTCAAGTGAATGGTGTGGAATTGTTGTGTGCCTTGCCTTGGAAACTAGGAATATTTATAATAGATATGCACTTTATCTTTCTTGGACCTATAAACTTCTGAATTATCCCAATGATTGGATGTGTGAGGCTCCCAAATCTTATTACCTCCCTTTTATGCGGTGTTATGATCTTTCCACAATCAGTGAAAATTCTCTGTTCGTAGAGTTTGTGAGAGTTGATAACCAAAGTTTAAGACGTTGCGAGAACCAAATCCAATTTCATTTCTATAGTGTTGGAAGGGCAATAAGAAAGGTTGGGTGCCGGGTGTTATGTAAAGAAAATGAAGAAGAGTGTCGCAAGGCAATGATGACTGAAGTTGAGATGCTTTCCAATTCCAAGCAGTACTTCAACGATGGCAACAAATCATTGGTAACTCTAACTGAAATTATTAATGATAAGCGAGGCCGTGATGAATTTGAAGGATCAGAAAATGAGGCAAATGCAAATACTGCAGATGAAGGGAACACATTACATCTCTCAAAACAGAGAAAACTATACTAAGACATTAATCTTGCAGGTGAGGTAAAGTCACTTATTACATTCCTTACATAGAATTGCTCATTGTGCACTTATTTATTGTTACAACCACCACATATTCATTAAGGATATAATTGGTTTATCTGATTTGCCATGAAGCTCATAATTAAATGCTCATACTGGTTGAAATGCTTGGTTCAGAAGCTGGAGTTTGGTTCTTACTTTGGAGAGTGGCATGCGTGGGATAATTTAATATATATTTGGTCTGAACCTTGGCTTCTTTACGAATTGGTAATACATTGGTAAAATTGTGCATGTTGAGTAACTGATTGATCATGGGAAAGGCGATGGCAAACTGAGTTAATTCATCAACCTTTCAACCAGAGAAGGACTCCTTTTTTCATGAGAGTTGAGTTTTCGTAGGATGATGCTCTGTCTTGTTTATCATGGGCTTAATGGGGAGATTTATGATCTGTATTTCCTTCTATGTTTCAATTCTTAGGGATATTAATTAATTTGTATGTTTCTTTCTTTGATGCTTGGGATTGTTCTCGTATTCCTAGCATTTGTGCCGACCGGATGAATGTGTGCGACGGGCATCGTTGAAGATTAGATCCTTGTAAAGCTTACGCTCTTACAGCCATGTGAGCTACTTCAATGGCTTTGCAAAGACCCATGGACCATTGAACTTACGTCTTTTACGTTCTCCCTTGTTTATATTTACTTCATACACATTTACTATCTGTTTTACTTAAATTAATTTCTAGATACAGTTCACTTCTCCGTGGTTTGTAGTTTCTGGTTGTTTTGAGAACAGTAGCATGCCCTTTTCCTAGAAAGATCCAATGTTCTTTTTACGTAAAACTTAATTTGAGTGCACCTAATTTCAAGTGTTTGATATACAGTAGTTTTTATTATATGATACAGCTAGAAGTTTTTATTTTTGAGTAATGCTCATAGGGATTCGGTTCCATGTATTTTTGTAGGATTTAATACGTGGTATTATAATAATTCACAGTACTAGCAAAACTTACAGTTGCGTTCCATAATTTGTGGAAAAACAATACGTCATAATTTATGTTATCATAGGGTATTGTTACAGGTTGGACTTACCTGGTTTATTGTTTATAGTGCTCTGAATTGGGTTTGTATAACCTATGAGCATTAATTTTTTTTGTTAAATTGATGTATATTATTGACCAATTTCATCTATCCATAGTTCTAATGGATTTTTAACAGAAAATTTGGAAACATTAAAAAATTAAAAATTTTGTCTTAATATTAACAATTAACTTTTAAAAAGTTACCAAATATGTTTCAATAGATTATTAATTTGTTCATACTATTGAACTTTATAATTTTTTTATTAAATTATAATTTTAAAAGTCGTTATTGTTTTTATTTTTATATATCTTTAATAAAAATAATATTATTACGTCTTCAATATTTTTTTATATAATTATTTATTTAAAATTAATTTTAAATATATTACAAAATTTTATACCATTCAAAATTAACCTTAATTTATAAATAATATAAAAAATATTGACCAGCGATTGCAAATTTGGAAGGCTATTAATTGCTAAATTGCAGGGAACCTTATTTGTAACGCCATCGTGCCGTCAGTCGTTGGCGGGAAGATTGGTTCACTTCTTTTTGCATTGACCGCAGAAGTTCAAAGGTCATGTCATTTACAGTAACTTGAATTGGTTTTTTTTTTGGTTACAAAGGGCCATACATTAGGGCTATTACAGGGAAAGGGGAAGTGGGGAATCGAACCAGGTCGTTGGTTCGAGGTTAGGAGCACTGATGCCACTGAGCCGGAGGCTGACGGGCAACTTGATGTGGATTTGAAGTCGGGCATTTGTAATGTGTAGATTTGTAGAAATATAAATTTCATACATTTTATTATTTTTTAATATTTTTTACTTTATATACTAAACTTTTGAAAATATAATTAAACACTTTAAGTAAGAATTTTTTCAAACCAAAAAACTAACTTCTAATTTATTTAAGATATTTAATTTTTTTATTTAAATTAATTCATTTTAATTATTTTTTAATTTATTTAGATATATAATATATAAATTATATACGCATATTGTTTTTATTTGAATAACATACAATGACTTATCAATTATTTTAGAAATTAATTTTGAAAATGAAACCTCTTTCTGAATTATAGTTAAAAACATATTAAATTATATTTGTAACTTCACATTTATAAACGTAGTTCATTATTCAATCATTAAAAAAAGACCAATTAGTCTAGATTAAAAATATTCCAAATGCCATAAGTTTAGTTTAGTTGACGAAGAACTCAACCACTCCCAGTCGACTCTTGAGGTATAGTAGAACTCTCCAGAGGTTCCATCACAGTCTAATCCCTCTCCCATTTTTTGTTTTTTTTAGAAAGCAATTGAGGATAGTGCCACTCTCTTTCCTCTGTACACCCAATGTCCATTTTAGTTGAGGGATAATTACATAGATGAAGGATACGATAAGGATTCTGCAAAAAATTATACCGTCGTGGTAGTTACTCTCCCACTAATTGTTATTGGGTCAAAGACAAATTATTCCTAAAATTATTGTTATCACCCAGAAAATTACAGTTAACAATTTAAAAGTTTTGAAGTTTATAAAAAAAAAAAAAATGGTTCTGTGAAGAAGAAAAACGACAGTCCCTTCGGGGACATCCGCCAAAAGAAGAAAAACGACAAAAGATGCATTGTCTTCCAAGTCCAACCCATTTTACTTGATCTAAATATCCAATTTTAAAGCAACAGTTATAATCTTTTTATTAAATGTAATTATAATATATGTTTAATTAAATAAAATAAAAACAGTTATATTAATTAGATAATACAGACTGTCAGACTCCTCCTCCTCAACTTCTTTAATATTATTGAATTTAATATCAACACATTTTCCCAGGGTACATTTAATAAGTATGAGTTTAATGACATATTCAATTTTTTTATTTTTATATTTATAATTTTATTTATATTTTTTATTTTTTATTTATAATTCTTATTAATTTAAATTTTCTTTTTAATAAATCTACATTTACATAGCCACAAAGACGTGGCCATAGTGTTTTCCGTACCTTTAATGACAGGTTCTGTTTCAATTATTGGTGTCTCACACTTTACCTTTCCAATTACTGTTGTCTTCTCTCTTAGTATCCCCCAAAGTTCCTCTCTTTTAACTCTTGAATTCTGAATCTGATGTGCAGGAAACCATATTGTAACTGTTCAGTGTTCATTTCAACAGAAACTTGTGAGCTCTCTTGACGTTGACTCTGCATACTACTGAAAATTTCTCCCTTCCTTTGTCCAAGTTTTTATTTCACATCTGAATCCCATTTTGAGTGAATAATACTTATTTGTTGTTGCAGATTTTGTACAGAGTCAATCCTAAACCATTTCCATGGATGCGGAAGGCGCTTCTTCTGCAAAATCACCTCGAGAGTATGATGTTTTTTTGAGTTTTAGGGGAGAAGATACTCGCACAAGTTTTACGGACCATTTATATACTACTCTATGGAGAAAAGGAATCATAACGTATCGAGATGATGAAGAACTTGAAAGAGGTCAAGTTATTAAACAGGAACTGCTTGCAGCAATTGAAAACTCTCGTTGTGCGATTGTTATTCTCTCTCAAAATTATGCTTCTTCCACTTGGTGTTTGGATGAGCTCTTAAAGATTCTTGAATCTAGGAAGAAGTTGGGTACACAAGTTTTACCAATCTTCTATGGAGTTGATCCGTCTGATGTTCGAAATCAAAGAGCAAGTTTTGCAGAAGCATTTAGAAAGCATTCAGAAAAATTCAGAGAAAACAAAGACAAAGTACAAAAATGGAGACAAGCCTTAGAAGAAGTTGCCAATTTATCTGGCTGGGATGCGAAGAATCGGTAAGTTTTGTCTGCCTAGTGATATCGTCTTAATAGTTGAGCAATAGTTAAGGTACAATAATTCTTGCTGCAACAGCAAAAACATTATGCCAGCGGTAATTTTAAATTTGAATTCTTGGCGAGGGCTTTCGCTGATAGTTCCTTTGTTATATCAAAACTATACTATATCAAACATGCAAGACATAATATTCATAGTTGCTGAGGTTAGAAAGATCATTTTAAACAACGTATAATTGCATACTATCCTTTGTTTACTATACCAAATTGACAATAAAATTTTTGTGGAATTAGTACGTGTCAGTATTTATATTCTGAATAATGTTATTAATAGACATCCCTTAATTTAGTACAAACGATGTTGGTAAAAAAAAAAAAGAAGTTGACATTATAATTAGTTTCTTGACACACATGAGTGCGTATCAGTTCACTCTTTTTTTCTAAAAGAAAAGAATTAGGAGAGGATGGTACCATAAGGAGATCATTAAACACAAGACTCTTATTCTGGTCTTATAATAGTATAAATACAAGTTATGTACCTAAGATTATTTGGGAAGTATATTGTGAAAATGATTTTTAGCCACCGAACTTTGTAATATATGAGTCAATTCATATAATTGTCAGAGTACTTAAGCTTTTAATTTTTAATATATTGATGATGTCTTTTTCCTCGTACAGATGTAAAATGTGAAAATGAAACAACACCAAAAATTTAGTGTGTGTATATTATTGAAACATTCGTTGTATAACATAAACCTACAATCATTAAAAAAAAAAAAAAAAAAAGGAACCAATCTATTACTGAAAGAAATAAACAGATTTTCACTTTTTCATTTTTAAATGGCATTTACTTTCATATTACGTGGTATGCTCTTTGTTTCCAGAGTTGATTTTGGATTTTTTTTTTTTTTTTTTAAATTGTAACAAGATGTAATCCTATCTTTTCTTGTGTATATAGGCATGAAACAAAGGTCATTGAAGAAATTGTTGCAGCAGTATGGACAAATTTGCAACCTAAATTTCGGTCTTATATTGAGGGACTAGTGGGAATTGGTTCTAAAATACAAGATATTTATTCATGTTTAAGATTAGAGTTGGCTGGTGTTCGATTCATAGGCATATGGGGCATGGGTGGCATAGGAAAGACAACTCTTGCTAGAGTTGTCTTCAAGAAAATGGAGACCCAATTTGATATTAGTTGTTTTCTTGAAAATATTAGAGAGATTTCAGGTGAAAGAGGTCTTGGATTGGTTGATTTGCAAAGAAAACTTCTTTCTCACCTGAACTTGAAAAGTTTGAAAATTGAAAGTTTGGATGATGGAAGAAGCAAAATAGAGAAACTTTTATGCCGCAAGAAAGTTTTGCTTGTCCTTGATGATGTAAGTGATGAGAGCCAACTAGAGAATTTAGTCGGAAAAATGAACTGGTTTGGCTCCGGGAGTAGAGTAATCTTAACAACTAGAGACAACCATCTCTTAACATCAAATAAAATATCTGAAACATATTGCCTTAAAATTTTAGAAGAGGATGAATCTCTTCAATTGCTTTGGCAGAATGCATTTGAAAGTAATCAACCTCCAGAACAGTTTTTGGAATTGTCAAAACAGGTGGTTCAATATGCTGGAGGCCTTCCTTTGGCGCTCGAAGTGTTGGGTTCATTTCTTCGTGGAAGAAATCAGTCTCAATGGGAACAAATTTTGTTTAACATTGAAAAAGTTCCTAAGGACGAAAAAATAATGAAAACACTTAAAATAAGTTATGATGGGCTAGAAAGTAAGTATCAGGCTATATTTCTAGACATTGCTTGCTTTTTTAAAGGGTGGTCCAAACATCGAGTGATAGAAATACTAGAATATTGTGACCGCTACACTCCAATTGGTATTGATATTCTAGTCGAAAGGTCATTGATAACTTGTGATTATAGAGGTAAATTGGGGATGCATGATATGCTCCAAGAACTAGGTAGGAGTGTTGTTTTTGAGCAAAGTCCTATTGATGCTGGCAAACGCAGTAGATTGTGGTCAATAGAAGACATTAATCAAGTTCTAAAACATAACAAGGTAATCTTCTTTTAACTAAGACTTTAATTTATATATACTCTATATCAAAATCTTGTAATATTTTTTCCATCAACATTATGTTTAGGGAAGTGACTTAATTGAAGGCATATCTTTACAGTCACCAACAGAGGTTTATGATGCACATTGGCATCCAGAAGCCTTCTCAAAGATGAGAAACCTTAAATTACTCCTTATAGTATGTGATTTACAATTTCCTCTTGGTTTGAAATGTCTTCCTAGTTCATTACAAGTTCTTGAATGGAAAGGGTATCCTTTAAAGGGGCTACCGCTTGGGCAGCTAGATGCAATTGTTGACTTGAAAACGCATCATAGCAAAATTAAAAAGCTTTGGAATGGAACTCATGTAAGAATGCTTTGTTAATTGGAGTTTTCTTATAAGTTAATGCTATCACAATTTCTTTAAAAGCTAATAACTTTTCTATTGTTTCCTTTGCTTTGGTTAGTTCTTTGGAAAGCTGAAGTGCATTGATTTAAGCCATTCTAAAGATCTTATTGAAACTCCGATTGTATCCGAAGTCCCATATCTTGAAAGATTGATTCTTGAAGGTTGTATAAAGCTTGTTAAAGTTCATCCATCTATTGGACAACATAAGAATCTCATCCTACTGAACTTGAAAGATTGCATTAATTTGAAATCCCTTCCAAGTAAATTAGAAATGAATTGTTTGAAGCATTTTATTCTCTCAGGTTGCTCAAAAATTAAAAAGCTTCCTGAATTTGGGGAGAATATGAAATATTTAGCAGAGATTGATTTAAAGGATTGCGAAAATCTTGTTTGCCTTCCAGAAAGCATTTGCAGTTTGATATCTCTTAGAATTGTCAATATTGTGGGTTGCTTAAAAATTTTTAAGCTACCATGCCATATGGACCAAAATGTGGCTTTGGAGAAGTTGGATGTGAGGGGAACAGCTATAAGAGAAGTAATTTCATCCCACATTTGTTTGGAAAATCTCAGAAGTCTCGCCTTTGGTGGATGGAAAGAACCATCGTCCAGCTCATGGGACTTATCTCTCCCCTTTGGGTGGTTCTGGAAGTTTTGGAAGCAGCCGGTTCCAGTAGGCCTGACAATGCCTCCACTCTCACGTTTATCATCATTGTTGGATTTAAAGCTAACTTACTGTAATCTAGGTGATGGATCAATTCCTGATGATCTTGGCGGCCTAAGGTCTTTGGTGTTGTTAGATCTAAGTGGGAACAATTTTTCTACCTTACCTGCTCACTGCATAGCTACTCTTCCTAAGATATCTTTTCTTTGCTTAGATCATTGCGCAAGACTTAAGTCTTTGCCTGTACTTCCATTACGTTTACGTAGAGTGAGTGCGGAAGATTGTTATCAAATGGAACAACAAATGTTAACTCTACTAAAGTTTTGGGAGCTGTTAATGACGGTATGCTTGTCCTTCTCTCATACACTCATTTTCTTTCTCATATTGTTGGTTAAATATTATTTACAAACATATGTATTTTTATTTGCAGATGGAAGATTGGTCCGATATTTTCTCCAATAATTTTTTCTTAATTCCGGGATGTGAAATTCCACTTTGGTTTGACTGTCAAAAATATTTTTTTTATATGCCAATGAATTCAATAATAATAGACATCCCTGATCATTGTCTTTCAAGTGAATGGTGGGGAATTGTTTTCTGCCTTGCTTTGAAACGTACTAGGAATATTCCAGGACTTAAAGTGACCCTTTCTTGGAGATGTGAGGCTCTCAAATATCCATTCAGCAGTTTTATGCGTCATTACAATATTTCAATATTCAGTGAAAGTCTTCTGTTTATAGAGTTTGTGAGAGTGGATAACCAATGTGTTCAGCAATGTTTTAGACTTTGCCAGAACCAGGTGCAATTTCTTTTCATTACTGCTGGCAATGCAAGAATGGCAAAGGTTGGGTATCGTGTGTTGTGTAAGGAAGATGTAGAAGAGTGTCGCAAGGTAATGATGACTGAAGTTGAGAAGTTTTCCAATTCCAAGCAGTACTTGAAGGGTGTCAACAAATCAACGGTAACTCTAACTGAAATTACTAATGAAAAGCGAGGCCGTGATGAATTTGAAGGATCAGAAGATGAGGCAAACACTAATATTGCAGATGAAGAAGGGAACACTCCACATCTCTCAAAGTACAGAAAACTTAATTAAGACATTATTGGTGAGGTAAGTCACTTATGACATTCCTTACACACATATAATTGCACATTGTGCCATACTCACCAAATCCAATGCACTTATTTAAAGTTATAACCACCAACATTATTCATTCATTAATGAAATAATGAAATGCTATACTAGTTGAGATGCTTGGTTCTCATGCAGGGGTTTGGTTTATTGAGGGACGTAAAGTTTTGGCTATATATGGAGAGATGGTATGCATTGGATAATTTAATGTCTGGTTTGAACCTTGGCTTCTTTTCGGATTGGTAATCCATTGGTGAATGGCTCAATTATTGTGCATGTTGAGCAACTGATTGGTGAGTGCCAACCTGAGTTAATTCAACTACTCTTTCAACCAGGGAAAGATTCCTTCTTGCATGAGAGTTTAGATTTCGATTTGGAGTGTGATGCTCTTTGTGTTTCTAGGGTTCAATTCTTACGGAGATATTAATTAATTTGAACTTTTCTTGCTTAATTTTATGTTTGGGATTGTTCTTGTATTCCTTGGATATGTAATAACCGGATCAATGTGGGCAATGGGCATCGTTGAACATACGATCCTTCAGCCATGAGCTTCTTCTTCAATGGTTCGGCTAGGGCCCATGGACCATGGAACTTATGTCTTTTACATTCACCCTTGATTATATTTTACCTCATAAACAGTAACGGCCTATTCTTATTAAGTTAATTTCTAAAGACAGTTGACTTCTCTAGTTTCCACTTTCTAATTATTTTGCTAATAGTAGCATTCTCTCTTCTGGATAGATTCTTTTCACTAATTATTATTTGATTAAATACAATTTAAAGTGTTTAATTTAGAATAGGTTTTATCATATGATGTCATTACTAATTTTTTTTTAGTTGATAAATATTATATCAACGAGTTTCAGCGATCGGTCTTTCTAACAAAATTTTGACAAAATGAAAAAGAATTGAAAATTTTACATATTGAATATTGTTGATTAATTTATGAAAAATTATTGACAAATTTATCAATAGATTATAATTAATTTGTTGATATTAATAAAATTTTAAAAATTGATATTATTTATTTTTGTTTAAAATATTGTTAAAATTTTATCTTTTGAAAAGTATTGATAAATTACGCGTAGATAACATTAAATTTTAAAATTTAAATATTTTACTAAATGAACTTGTCTTTTTCTAGCAAAACTGAATACCTAACCCACCTCATATGTACACAACATGGTTCCCACTAAATGCTGTAAACTGATTTAAGTTTAAAAAGTAATTGCATGGCAGTGAAAGGATATCACCTTTCGTAACAGAAAGTTGTACTTTTCCTTTTTTTTTTTTTTTTTTGGGGTACAATTCAGAAACCGAACAAAATAGCTACATGAACAAATTCCTTCCACTATTATCTTCAACCAGAACACGAAGAATATCCATGGGTGGTTCCTTCAGCATCAAACAGGTGTTTGTTGCCAAACGGAATCCGGAGGCTAAGCTGTCCGCTACCCTGTTAGCTTCACTGAAAATATGTCTCATCTGGACTGTCCAAGGTAGCTCTAGCCAACTCTTTATTCTTTAAACCAGCATCTGTGTTTGGTTAGTGCTTACAGCCTGCCCTTGAATTAAATTCAATGCTTCCAAAGAGTCAGTTTCCATAATAATTTTTGAACCTCCCAAATCCCAGTCTTGTTGAAATCCATGAATAATTGTCCATAATTCCGCTTCCAAAACATTACATCTGCCAAGGGCCTAAGCAAATCCCCCCATAAATTCTCCATTCTCATTCCTAGCCACTCCACCACAATTTAATATACCTATAGAATTTTTAACTGATCCATCAACGTTAATTTTAATCCAACCAGCAGGCGGGCATTCCCATTTAGACAGATCCATGTTCTGTTCTGTATTGCCATTTTTGTATATGTTCAAATATCTTTGTTATGGTGGTATGACGATGATCAGTAAGAATAAAAATTATAAAATATAATTTTTAAAAAGAAAGAAAAAAAGTATATAAATATTTATATTAAAAATTTAATAAAAAATCATAAACAGAAAGAAAAATCTTTATATGTAGAAATTTTATTACAAAACTAAAATTTGTACAAAAAAATTAACCTTAAAAATTGTTATTTTATGCATTATCCAAAAAATCTCAAATTGCATAAATTCTGTAATCTCATTGTTCTCTATTTTTCGCAATGATTTTTACCCCTGAAAGATATCAGAACTTCTCTTATACAGTATTCATTTATATCTACAATATATTTTTTTTCTGAAATTTTTGAAATTTGGGTCCAACCCAAGACGGGTAAATACCCGAGGCAACAGTCTTTTAGCTGTTTCTATTTCTCTGGCCCTAACCAAAATCTGCACCATGGCTTCCTATGATTGGGGATCTTTACTTTGGAATACCACATCATTCCTCATCTGCCAAATAGTGTGAACCGCCATTGCAAAGGTAGTTCTCCAATCCAACTTCTCTTCTCTTCCCAGCTGTTTGCTCAAGTTAGTTTTCAACCATTCCCCGTGGCTGCATATCAAAAAAGGATTGCCAATGGTTTGGCTTAACGAGGCACCTCCAGAGATTTTCAACTCTGGCACAAACCCTTAATGCATGACAGATTGTTTCCTTGTGTGTTTTACAAACTAGGCAAGTGTCATTTTGAGTTAGCAGCATTCTACATCTCTCATTCGTTAATGGTTTGCCCTTGACACAACCACATTAACGTCTTGTATCTCTCTGGGCCTCTAAATCTCCAAATACACTTCCAAAGAGAACACTTGTCATTAGAAGAGTTCTCAGGTAATGAGGCAAATAATCTCTTGCCCAGGTTCAGGGTGAGGAATTGATACTATTTTTTGACAAACTTTTGGAGGTAAATACTCTGATATTTCTCGAGATCCAGTCCTTATCCTCCATGACCAACTCCACCACCTTGCATCCTTTAATAGCTTTTGGTAAAGCTTGAAAGTGTAAGTTTCGAGGGTCTCCATGTTCACAATCCTATCTGTCGAAAAAGGTGAATATCAAATCCCGAACCTAATGACCATTCCAGCCCTTCAATGAAATGCTGCCACACCTGTGAGATTCCTCTCCATAAATTAGAAGCCTGCCTCTGATTTTTCATTTTAGGCAATCCCCCCTGACCACAGTCACATTTTAGTCTTCCCCTTGTTTTATAAGAGCCCAGCCCGTCTTCAACAAATAAGCTTTCTCTTTTTATTTTGGGTCTACAACTAGTGTAGTTATTATGTGAGTAGGTGGCATATGGGCCTTCTGTGCGGAAACAAAGCACTACTTGAATGGTACCATTTTTTCACAGGTCATACCCACCAGTTTACAGCTTTACAAACATGAGGGTGGTGTTGTCATAGATCCGGGTTCTGCAACAGAGGCCAACAGCAGCATCACTTACGATGTGAACTCAAGTTTGTCCTCATGGACATTGACGGCTTGCGTGTTGCGGTCTACGTACATGAGCATATTGATGGAGAGGTCAAGATAGGACCGAGGCACAACGTGAGAGACAGTTTTACCTGAGTATTAATCACTTAAAAATGATGCTATTTGCACTGGTATTTACAATCTGGTTCTACGAAATAATTCAGTCTTTTTGACTAGAATGTACTTTTTTTTAATCAAATGAAGATAATTTTGTCAACATTTTTGAATTGATTTGTGAGTCTTGGATACTCTTGATGACTGAATTTTTTTCCTGATCATATATATATATATATATATATATATATATTGCTTCATACTAAATAATGCATACATTCAGGCCATTAAGTCGAAACCCAGCAAGCTATTCAACAAATTTTCTCTCAACCATTCTGGCAATGGTACCAAAGATCATAAGACAGTAGAGAGGACCAGAACTGGGCTAAGGAGTTGACAAAAGCAAGAGTCAAAATACAAATATAATGCCAAATAGAAAATCTTTTATCCTCCTCTTGTAAATTATTAAAATAAGTGTGGGTATAATAGATCTTCAAATCCTGTAAAATGCTCAAAGTTTTAGTTAAGATATTAATTTATTGGCTTTTATAATTTAATTTGTAAAGTATAATAAGTTTAATAATAAATAAATATATAATAAAATTTAATTTTTAAAATTAACATAATTATATGCGAACGTTTTGTAAATCTCAATATTAATTGGTAATTAAAATATTTATATTTTCAAAAAATATTACATTACGTTGTTGTTAGTGTAAAAGTATTGTTAGTTTCATGTAAAAACTTCACACATTTTATGTCTCCTCTAATGCTTTGACTTTTTTACTTTAAATTTAATTTTTTTTATCTTAACTCATTATAAATTTAAAATTTTTATCAACTAATTTCTTATTTTTATATTTAAATCTATAAATTATAATTTTTTAAATTTTATTTTTTTATTATACATTATAATTTTTATAAAAAAAATACCCATTTCATATTCTAAAATGTTCGTACCGAGAAATAATATTTTTACCGGCGTGAACGCCATTCGGATTCCTTGTCTCCCAAGGAAGGCGTGGTATAACTCGCACGACTCTCCACTTGCTTTACGTATTCTCTCTGCACTCTCCTTACCAAATGCGTCTCATTTTCTTTACTATATTCTCTCTCGCACTTTCCTTTTCTTTCCCTTCTACACTCACCAAGACTCCAAGTCTCGAACTGTACAACGCCTTCTGACTCTTCTTCTTCTTCATCTTTCTTCTCTTTCTCCCTTCCTTTTTTTCCTCTCTACTCGTTCCACCTAAGCGGCTAAGCCTCGGACCACTCTCTTCTAGTGGCCGAAACAGTGTGGCTTGGGTCCTGCAAATTCAGGCTGCGATCGTCATCGGCGTTATTCTCCAACGAGCCACCTACAGATTCCTCCCATACATACTCATCTTGAAGGTTATTGGAATGGATTTGAATTTCTCCTTGTAATATACTTCCCTAGTCTCCCTACCAGTGCCTGAATGGATTTGAATTTCTCCTTGTAATATACTTCCCTAGTCTCCCTACCAGTGCCTCGGTGTTTTTACAGATTCAAAGTTTCAAAGGTAATCTTTTCTCCTCCTTTACCATTTTTTTGTTGCTGATTTTCCTAGCAAACAAACAATTTATATTTTTTTGGTTTCTTTCTTGGATTTCTGGGTGGATAATCCAGTTGGTGCCCTCATGGAAGTAGAGGTGATCATTAGGTTGGGTTGGGCCCAAATCAGTAGACCCAAATGAGTAAAAGGACAAAAATGGAGGTGAGCAGAATATAAGAATACCAGGGGATAGGATACCTGACTTTTGTATTAAATTTCAATCTGAGGAATGTGAGAGTGCTCCCACTTGTCGGTTTTTCTTTTTCTTTCCCTCTTCCACTTTCCTCCCCTTTCTTTCTGTCATTTCTTTTTCCTTTCTTGTTAAATGCAAGAGTACTCGCATTGACTGCAAAAGCCGAAAGGCTATGTCATCTACAGTTACTAGAATTCGATTTCAGTACCATATATCAGACTCATCAATTATCTTTGGAGATTTAATTATAAGAAAGAAAACTCTCCGTGAATATATAAGCAAATTACTTTCCTATCTATTGAGCTATGCCACAATCATACAAGTTCTTCTAGTCTTTTTCAAAATCAACACAAAATATTCTTGAAATTAGAAAAACCAATTAATCTAGTTTAAAAAATTAGAATGTACAAAATGCCATTTGTTTAGTTTAGGTGACACAAGAACTAAACAATAACATTGTAGTCTTGAGGTAACAGTAGACCTCTACAAAAGTTCTATCGCTTTCCACTTTCTACACTCGTTCTTTTTCTTTTATTAAAAGCAATTTAAAGCAATTAATGAAAGTGCCGCTTTCTTTCCTGTTTACAACCAGAGTTCTTTTAACAGAAACTAGTGAGTTCTCTCGCAATGACTCACCATATTACTGAAATTTTCTTCCTTTGTTAGTCTAAGTTGTATTTCACATCTGAATCCCATTTTGAGTGAACCATACTATTTTGTTGTTGCAGATCATAGAGAGCGAACCCCAAAGCTTTTCCATGGATGTGGAAGAAGCTTCATCTTCAAAATCTCTATGGAAGTATCATGTTTTCTTAAGTTTCAGAGGAGAAGATACTCGCACAAATTTTACAGATCACTTATATGCTGCTTTGTGGAAAAAGGGGATCATAACATATCGAGATGATGAAGAACTTGAAAGAGGTCAAGTAATTAAACAAGAATTGCTTGTGGCAATTGAAGAATCTCTTTGCGCAATTGTAATCCTCTCCCAAAATTATGCTTCTTCCACTTGGTGTTTGGATGAGCTCCTCAAGATTCTTGAATCGGAGAAGGAGTTGGGTAGACAAGTTTTCCCCATTTTTTATGGAGTAGATCCGTCTGATGTTCGAAATCAAAGAGCAAGTTTTGCAGAAGCATTTAGAAAACATGAAGAAAAATTTAGTGCAAACAAAGACAAGGTGCAAAAATGGAGATATGCCTTAGAAGAAGTTGCTAACTTATCTGGATGGGATGCTAAGAATCGGTAAGTTATATGTGCCTAGCCTAATAAAAATAATTTTACATTTAAGTTCTTAGAAAGTATTTTTATTTTTAGTTCCTTTATCATATTAAAACTGCATTATAAATTAAGGTCTATTGTATATAACTTTATTTTAATAAATTTTTTATATGTTATTATAATTTCATTGAATACTATTGTGCAATATAGTCTTTAAAATATACAATAATTCTATTTATTTTCATGTTGAAAATTAGTGGGTAAGATCAGCATAATTGATCATTTAATAGTTAAATTTCTGAAAAAAATTCTATTATGACAAGTTGCTTAAATGATATATAGAAGATTAATTTTCATATTAATGCCATATTAATTCTGAGCTCAAACATTAAAGGCATATAATATTGATGCTTGCTATTTGAGGTTAGAAAGATCATTTTAATAACGTATAATTGCATACTCTCCCCATTTACTATACTAAATTCACAACAAAATTTCTGTGGTAGAATTGTCATTATTGTAAATAATATTCTTCTTAGACATGCCATAAATTTATTACCCGATACATGCTGTAATTTAATGCCATGTTGATAAAAATGTTGACATTATAATTAGTTTCTTGAAACACATGGAGTGATATAAGACATTTGATTTTCAATTACAACTTACTACCATAACTAGTTTGACTGTCGTTAACTACTGCTATCCTTGGCTTTTTTAGAAGAGACTTTTACAATAAAGAGTTCATCAAACACAAACCTCCTGGTATTTCAATAGTATAAATACAAATTATAAATCTATGATTATTTGGGATGTATTTTGTGAAAATGATTTTTAGCCATATATGAGCCAATTCATAGAATTATTAAAGTACTTAATCTTTTAATTTTTCATATATTGATGTCTTTTTCTTGTACAGAGATAATAAGTGAAACGGAAACAATTCAAAACATTTAGTGTATATATTAATGAAACATTCTTTGTTTAATATAAACCTACAATTATTGAAAAAAGGAAAAAGAAAAAGACCTAATTGAAAGCAATAAACAAATTTTCACTTTTATTAACTGGTATGGTCTTTGTTTCCTTAGTTGATTTTGGAAAATTTTTTAAATTCTAACAAGATATAATCCTATATTTTCTTGTGTACATAGACATGAAGCAAAGCTCATTGAAGAAATTGTTGCAGCAGTATGGACAAAAGTACAATCTAAATTGCCGTCTTACAATAAGGGACTAGTCGGAATTGATTCTAAAACACAATACATTTGTTCATGTCTAAGGCTAGAGTTGGATGATGTTCGATTCATAGGCATATGGGGCATGGGTGGCATGGGAAAGACAACTCTTGCTACAGTTGTGTTCAACAAAATCAAGAGTCAATTTGATATTAGTTGTTCTCTTGCCAATATTAAAGAGGTTTGTGAAAGAGGTCATGGACTGATTCATTTGCAAAGAGAACTTCTTTCTCACCTTAAGTTGAAAAGCTTGGAAATTGAAAGTTTGGACCAGGGAAAAGACACAATAAGAAACCTTTTGTGCTGCAAGAAAGTTCTGCTTGTCCTTGATGATATCAGTGATGAAAGCCAACTAGAGAATTTAGCTGGAAATATGGATTGGTTTGGTTCAGGGAGTAGAGTAATCCTAACAACTAGGGACATGCACCTCTTGACATCAAATCAAATATTCAAAAGGTATAAGATTAAAATTTTAGAAGAGGATGAATCCCTTCAACTGCTTTGCCAAAATGCATTTGAAAGTGATCAACCTCCAGAACAGTTTTTGGAATTGTCCAAACAAGTGGTTCAATACGCCGGTGGGCTTCCTTTGGCACTCAAAGTGCTGGGCTTATTTCTTCGTGGAAGAGATGAGTCTCAATGGAAAGAAATTTTGTATAAGATTAAGCAAGTGCCACAAAATGAAAAATTGATGAAGACACTCAAAATAAGTTATGACGGGCTACCAACACGATATAAGGCTATATTTCTAGACATTGCTTGCTTTTTTAAAGGGTGGCCCAAAGATCGAGTGGTACAAATACTAGAAGTTTGTGACCGTTACGCACCAATTGGTATTGATATTCTAGTAGAAAGGTCATTGATAACTTGTGATGGAGATAATTTGGAGATGCATGATTTGCTTCAAGATCTGGGTAGGAGTATTGCTTTTGAAGAAAGTCCTAGCAATGCTGGCAAGCGTAGCAGATTGTTGTCTCTAGAGGATATTGATGAAGTTCTGATAAATAACAAGGTATCATTCTTTCAACTAAGAACTTAATTTATATTTAACTCTGTATATGAATCTTTTAATATATTTCCCATCAACATTATGTTTAGGGAAGTGACTTAATTGAAGGGATATCTTTGGAATTACCAACAAAGCTTTATGATGCACGTTGGCATCCGGAAGCCTTCTCAAAGATAAGTAACATTAAACTACTCCTCATATCATGTCAATTACAACTTCCTCTTGGTTTGAAATGTCTTTCCAGTTCATTAAAAGTTCTTGAATGGAAGGGATATCCTTTAAAGGATCTACCGCTTGGGCAACTACATGCAATTGTTGACTTGAAAATGCGTCATAGCAAAATTAAAAAGCTTTGGAATGGAAGTCATGTAAGAAAGCTTTGTTAATTGGAGCTTTCTCATAAGTTAATGCTATCACAATCTCTTTAAAAGCTAATAACTTTTCTATGTTTTCTTTTGCTTTGGTTAGTTCTTTGGAAAGCTGAAGTGCATTGATTTGAGCCATTCTAAAGATCTTGTTGAAACTCCGATTGTATCCGAAGTCCCACATCTTGAAAGATTGGTTCTTGAAGGTTGTATAAAGCTTGTTAAAGTTCACCCCTCTATTGGACAACATAATAGTCTCATCCTACTGAACTTGAAAGATTGCATAAATTTGAAATCCCTTCCAAGTAAATTAGAAATGAATTGTTTGAAGCATTTTATTCTCTCAGGTTGCTTAAAAATTAAAAAGCTTCCTGAATTTGGGGAGAATATGAAATATTTAGAAAAGATTGATTTAAAGGATTGCGAAAATCTTGTTTGCCTTCCAAAAAGCATTTGCAATTTGATATCTCTTAGAATTGTCAATATTGCGGGTTGCTTAAAAGTTTGTAAGTTGCCATGCAATATGGACCAAAATGTGGTTTTGGAGGAGCTCGATGTGAGTGGGACAGCTATAAGAGAAGTAACCTCATACAACATTTATTTGGAAAATCTGAAAAGCCTCTCCTTTGGCGGAGGCAAAGAACCAATGTCCAATTCATGGGAGTTATCTCTCCCCTTTGGGTGGGTTTGGAAGTTTTGGAAGCATTCAGTTCCAGTAGGCTTGGCAATGCCTCCACTCTCACGTTTATCATCTTTGGTGGAATTAAAGCTAAGCTACTGTAATCTAAGTGATGGATCAATTCCTGATCTTGGTTGCCTAAGGTCTTTATGGTCGTTAGATCTAAGTGGGAACAATTTTTCTACCTTACCTACTCATTGCATCGCTAATCTTCCTATCATCTTTAACCTTCGCTTGGATCATTGTGCAAGGCTTCAGTCATTGCCTGTACTTCCAGCGTATTTAAGTTCCGTGAGTGCAGTAGACTGTGATCAAATGGAACAAATGTTAGATCTACTAAAGTTTTGGAGGCTCTTAGAGACGGTATGTTTGTCTTTCTCTCATGTACTCATTTTCTTTGTCATATTGTTGTTAAATATTATTTACAAGCATTTTTTTTTTTTTTTACAGATGGAAGATTGGTCCAAAATTTTCTTCAAAAGTTTCTTCTTAATTTCGGGGAGTAAAATTCCACTTTGGTT
This sequence comes from Dicorynia guianensis, assembly GCA_037013595.1. Lineage (NCBI taxonomy): Eukaryota > Viridiplantae > Streptophyta > Magnoliopsida > Fabales > Fabaceae > Dicorynia > Dicorynia guianensis. Next base: position 33,879,791 of record JASUAB010000005.1, read on the forward strand.
TAACAATCAAAATTATTTTTCTTGTGCGGATTCGGTGATTGATCTTCCAACTATGTCAATAATAGTTGACATCCCTGATCATTGTCATTCAAGTGAATGGTGGGGAATTGTCATATGCCTTGCCTTGGAAGCTGAGAGTATTTATTATGGATATACAGTGACTCTTTCTTGGACCTGTAGACCTCCAAATTACCCTAATGATTGGATGCGTGAAACTCCTGAACCTGATTACCCCCGTTTTACACGGTTTTATGATCTTTCCACAGTCAGTGGACATTTTCTGTTTATGGAGTTTGTGAGAGTTGATAATGAATTTATTCAGCGGAGTTTAAGATGTTGCCAGAACCAAATCCAATTTCTTTTCTTTAGCACTGGAAGGGTAATAAGAAAGGTTGGGTGCCGGGTGTTATGTAAAGAAAATGAAGAAGACTGTCGCAAGGCATTGATGACTGAAGTTGAGGTGCTTATCAATCCCATGCAGTACTTTAACAGTGTTAACAAATCAACGGTAACTTTAAGTGAAATTACTACTGACAAGCGAGGTCGTGATCAATTTGAAGAATCAGAAGATGAGGCAAATCAAAATACTGCAGATGAAGGGAACACAACGCATATCTCAAAACACAGAAAACTTTACTAAGGCATTGATGTTGCTGGTGAGGCAAGTCCCTTGTTACATTCCTTACATAGAATTGCTCATTGTGCACTTATTTATTGTTGCATCCACCACATAGTCATTAAGGATATAATTGGTTTATCGGGTTTTGCAGTGAAAAATTAAATGCTCACACTGGTTGAAATGCTTGGTTCAGATGCAGGAGTATGGTTCTTGCTTTGGAGAGTTGGTATGCATGGGATAATATAATATGTATTTGGTTTGAACCTTGGCTTCTTTTCGGATTGGTAATACATTGCATGTTGAGCAACTGATTGGTCTTGAGGAAAGGCGTTGGCAAACTGAATTATTTCAGCAACTCTTTCAAGTAGAGAAGGACTCCTATCTGCATGAGAGTTGAGTTTTCGGAGGATAATGCTCTTCGTCTTGTTAATTTCTCAAGGGCTTAATGGGGAGATTCAGGGTCTGTATATCTTTCTGTGTTTCAATTCTTAGGGATATTAATTAATCTGTATGTTTCTTGCTATGATGCTTGGGACTGACCTGATCAATGTGGGCCATGGGCATCCTTGAAGATTTGATCCTTGTAAAGCTCACGCTCCTATAGCCCTATGAGCTTCTTCTTCAATGGTTTTGCTAAGGCCCATGGACCTTGGATCTTTATGTCTTTTACATTCTCCCTTGTATATATTTTACTTCATTAGACCGTAACTACATGTTTTACTAAAGTTAAATTTCTAGATACAGCTAACTTTCCACTTTCCAGTTGTTTTCAGAACAGCAGCATTCCCTTTCTTGGAAAGATACAAGGGTGTTTTTTGTTTTTTTTTTTTAAAAAAAAAACTTAGCTTAATTGGACTGCACATAATTTCAAGTGTTTAATATAAAATAAAATATTAAGACAACAATTTTAACTATAGTTATAAGATGTATGGATTTTCAATTGTAGGGATTCTAATTTGCCGAATAAAAACTAGATAGAGCTGTTTCAAATCCAGATCCTCTATTGTTGGTTTCCACTAGTAAAGAACAACTTTAGAAAAAGAAAGAACAATTTAAATGAATAAACAAATAAATAAAAAAAATTGAATAACATACTAAATAATGTTTAAATTATTATTTTTTAAAAAATATAAAACATATCTAAATTAATAAATTTAAATAATAAAAATTTCATTTTATATGAGATTGTATTATTTTTATAATTTTTTAATTTATATTATTAAATTTGTAAATTAAAGTATAATATAAGATTTAACAAATTTCAAGATTCACACAAAAATATTTTTTACAAAATATATACAACACACTATTATCAATGCAATTATTAATGATATAAAATAATTTACGTAATTCAATCACTAACCGTACATTATACATTTCTAATATAATGCCTCCATGTGTAACAAATAGCACTCAAACAGAAAAGTAATATTTATAAGAATTTAAATGTATATAATTTTACACAAAACCCATATAATAATATAAAATTTATCTCATAATTTATATAAAACTAATATATAAAATTTAGATTATCATAAAATATTTTTACAAATTATATTAATATTACTCGCGGAGTCTTGGGGTCGACGCACAGCGCACGTATCTCTCTTCGGTGGTGCCGACTTTTGGTGTTCTTCAAAATTCGACCACCTTGATTACATTCTGGGAGTCTGTGTGAATCATATTTTCGTGCATTGATTTAGCCGCAAATCAATGGTTACGATTGATACAAGGGACCCTTTTTTTGACGAAATGGGAGAGTGCTCCCACTTCTCACGCTGCTCCGTTTTTTCTTTCTCTTTTTTTCTCTTCCACTTTCCTCCCCCTTTTTCTCTTTCTATCGGTCAATTCCACTTTATTTCCACTCCCATTTTTTAAAAAGCAATTGAGGAAAGTGCCACTCTCTTTCCTCTTTACACCCATTGTTCATTTTTGTTGGGGATAATTACATAGGCGAAGGGTCTTATTAAAATAAGTCAAGGATCATGCAAAAAATTATACTATCTTTCAAGGAGACATTTAAGCCCCACTAATACTATAGAGTTAAAGGTAAATCACTCTTAGAAAACACCCAGCAATGAGATTTCTCCACAACAACTCTTACAAAGTTTGCAAAGAAATTTTTTATGGAGAAAAAGAACAGAAAAGCTATATTGTTTTGAGTCTAAGTCTTTCATAAAAAGGGTTCTGAAATAACATGATCTATCAAAGAGTCGTATATATATATTTTTTTAATCTTAGAGTCAGTATGTTTTAAAGTAACAATTATACTTGGTCTAAATATTCATTTATAACCTATAGGTTTAGGTAGGGGTAAGTCCAATTGTGTATAAGCTTTAGAATTTTCTTTATTTCCACAAAAATGTTGTATTTTTTAAATTATTTTAAAAAGTTTATTTGAATTTAGGACTACCAACATAACTACTATCAACATTCTACACTCTTTTTTTTTTAAAACCCTAACCTCTCCCTAAGCTTCTTCGGTCCTTCTTCGAATCTCTTTCACTTCTTCTTACTCTTGGCTTTAATTCTTTTGATTTTGGCTCTCCTTCTCTCACTTGACACCCATCATTAATTCACCATACTCAACTCACACTAAATTGCAAAGTATTAAGTCCTTCTTCCTTTTCTTTTGTCTTCAATTTCAACTTCAAGAAAAAAAATTTTTTAAGTAAAATTTGGGAAGTTATGCGGTTGTAAACTCTTAGTAAGATTTTAAGGTTTATAAATTAAAGGTATATTTTTGATGCATTTTTGTTAGGATTAAATATATAGCTGAAGATAAGCTCTTGTGGAAGGTTTATAAATTAAAGGTATATTTTTGATGCATTTTTGTTAGGATTAAATATATAGCTGAAAAGGTTTATTGAAGCAAGGCTTCTAAAACATTTAATCAACTTCTGTGGTTTAGCTTTTTTGGAGGGAAAATGCTATTTCTACGCCACACTAGCGACGTTCTCGCATATGTCGCTGATGTGGCGCATTTTGAAGCATTCAAAATGTATGTTAAAAATTTAAAAATAAAAATTGAATGGAAGAGATTTAAAACGTGGATGAAGATATAGAAATAGAGATGTAAGTGTAACATTGCTCCTGAGTTACTCACATCATTTACTTTTTCAAATTTTCTTCAAGATTATGAATGTGTCTAGCGAAATACTTAGCTTTTTGGCTTGATCTGGTAATTGTTTACGAATTTTATGAAAATTTCAATTCTAATGTTGATACAACAGGCCTCTCTATATTGCCTGATAAGGAACTGTCATTTATGCAGGCCTAGCAAGACCCTTCTTTTCATTCCCTAACTAGTACAGGGTTGAGCACACTTGGACCCTTCTGAGTAAGAAGAGAAAACGAAGGTGGGGTAAAAGGAAAAAAGAAAATTAAGATTGGAGTAAAGCAAATACTGCAAACACCACCTTATTATATACAGCGGCTGCTCAATCGACTTATTGGAAGCTGGGTAATCTTGTTGGACTTGTGAATATTCAATGTCTTTTTCTTTATTTTTTATTGTTAATTTTTAGTTTTTCTAGTTTGCCCTGTAAATCAGCTGGGTTATAAATAATATTATGCAATTTCATTTTGGAATCATAATTGTGTATTCTTTTGTTTTAGAATTATCTTCTCAAATATTACAAAATAATTTTATGCTTGCAATTGCAATTTTACAGCCAGAAGGCGCAGCTGTTAGCAATTATGTGCTACAATATGCCCTGGCTTTGGTATGTCCTGAGTGTCTAACCCACTTTTTTCGGAAGTTATTCATTTAGAAAATACTGTAATGAAAAGCTTGTGAGTTATGTAGATAAATATATTTTTAAATTTAATTATTATAAATTTATTATCTATATTCATAATAGTAAATTTTAATTTATTTTAAATTAATTTACTCAAATAAAATCTAATTATTTTAATTAAAAATTTTAATTTAAAAAATTATTCTAATTAAAATTAAATTAATTTAATAAAAAATTAAATTCAACTAAATTAAAATAATTTTATCTCAAACTAAACTGTTTCCCATCCATTACCCACCCCTATTAAAAAGCCTTCTTTCTGAACGTACAGATAACTTTACTGGCTAATAAAGACGCTCAACATCGGCAGCGACTTTTCCAAAAGAAAGATGATGATTAGCGTGCGCCCAACGCCGTGTAACTTCCAAGAAGTTTCGCATGCTTTAGTCTGCAACCTTTTTACCGCGGGAGAGTGCACCCGCTTCGATAGGAGGCAAAGGGGGTGTTTTTCTTTTTCGTCTTTTTTTTAATCTTCCAAATTTTTTCACTTTCTTTTTTATTTTTTTAACCTATTATTTTTATATTTTTTATACGTACTTTCACTTATAATTTTTATTTCTTTTATTTAATTTTCTTTATTTTTTATTAACATAACTTAAACATTAAAACTGACATAAGTCCATCTATTTTCCTTCCTTTTCCCTCCCCGTTTAAAGCAAGACTTGCATTGCATTGTCCGCAAAAGCTAAAAGGCCATGTCATCAACAGTAGCCATAATTGAATTTGAAGGCCATATATCAGGCTCATCAATTATCTTTAGAGATTTAATTTTGAGAAAGATTTAATTTGCCCCCGTTGTTCATAATTTCTGAGAAGTTTAGTCTGCTATCATCCGTCACTCGCGTGAAAATTAGCTTATTAAATTACTTTTGAATGAATGGGAGAGTGCCCTCCCTCACTTCTCACAAAATTTCCTTTCTTTTTTATTTCCCTCCTTCATTCTTTTCTTCTTTATTTCTTTCTTTTTTTAATTTCTTTCTTCTTTTCTCACGGCTATTTCTTTTTCTCCCTTGTTAAAAGCAAGACTTTTATTGATTGCAAAAGCTGAAAGGTCATATCATCTAAAGTGACTTCAATTGGATTTCAAGACCATACGTCGTCAGTTTCAACTTTAATTCCATTCCGATTGGGATGCCTCGAAAAAAAATTCCATTCTCATTCTTCTCCTTTTTTAAGCAACTGAGAAAAGTTCCACTCTCTTTCCCGTTTACTGCCAATGTTCATTTTAACATAAACTTGTGAGCTCTCTTCCCTTGGCTCTCCCTGTTACTGAAATTTTCTTCCTTCCTTTGTCCAATTTTTTATTTCACATCTGAATTCCATTTTGAGTGAATCATACTATTTTGTTGCTACAAACTTACAGATCCTCCCAAGTGAACCCCAAACATTTTCATGGATGTTGAAGGAGCTTCTTTTTTAAGACTCCGATGCAAATATGATGTTCTCTTGAATTTTAAGGAATAAGATATTTATATAAATTTTATATATCACTTATATGTTGTTCTAGGGAGTTAAGAGATCAAAACGTATCGAGATAATGAAAAACTTAAAAAAAATCCAGTTATTAAATAAGAATTGCTTGAAACAATTGAAAGAGATAAGTGAGGGCAGGTTGAAACATGTTTGAAGGAACTTGTGGGCCCAATGAGAAAGTTTTTCAATTTTTTTTTTTTTTTTTGGTTAACTAAGGATTTGAACCCATGACTGGGTGTAAGAAAGGAACCACTATGCCAAATGAGCTACGGCTCATTGGCAAAGTTATTCAATTTAATGACACATTATCATGTAGAGGTGATACACAAACGTTATAAATTTTATACAAAATTCAACCTTTTTACACTTGTCAGCAACAGTAAAAAAGAAAAATTGTACCCTCATGTCGGCCTCCATGAACTGTAAAAATAAATAAATAAATAAATAAATGATGATCTGGAAATTATTATGTTGTAGAATTTTAGAGACCTGATTCAACAAATTTCTGCAAAAGGTTCTTGACTAATGCAATCAGAGATTTGACTCAAATTTCAACAAGGAATAATAATTGAAGATGGAACACTTTCTTACCATTGGTCTCAAATTAAATAGGAGAGATTGATGCGACAGATTCAAAGTTGGTTAAACAAACTGGAAGAATATGTTAAAAGAGTATGTGATTGTAAAATATTTAATAAGTTAAAAGAAAATTTTTATTGAATTATTATAAAATTAATTATATTTTATGATAATAAATATTAAATTTTAAAGGTTAATAAAATAAAAAGGTATGGGTAGTTGAGATAAGTATATTGAGATAGATAAATAGATTAAAAAAATAATATTTGAAATAATTATATTTAAAAGAAAATTAGTTTAAAAATTGATAAAAAATAAATTAAAGTTGTTTGAGTTTGTATAAGAGAAATTTTAGTAAAAGAAGTGAATAAAATAAATTTTAATTTAATAAAAAAATTAAAAAAAGATCACGGAGAATTAATAGAAAATTTGTCTAAACAAATCTTTTATTAAATGATCTTTTTAAAAATTTAATTTTAAATTAAGCATAATAATATTATTTAATTTATATAATTAATTTTATTTAATAAAATAAAATTATTATTATTATTATTATTATTACGTTACGTGACTCTGTTTTCAAAGGAAAAGAAACAAAACAGTTATGATATTTCTTGATTTATTCCTATGGTTTTTTCACAAACAGTAAGTTGACTGTTTATATAAAGATGCATACAATTTTTAAGATTCAAATTGTCATGTGATGGTTGGGGTCCAATTGCTACTTAGAAAAAGCTCGAAGATGGAAATTACAAATGGAATCTTTGTACCAAACAATCTTGAAAATGTGGACCTAATGATTTATAAGTTACAGTAAATCATGAATATGGATTTTGGGACTGAAAAAAAAAAATCTCGACGTCACAGCTGACAACGTTAGATTTGTAAAAAAAAAGATTGTTGTTTGTTCTGCAACTATTGATCTGATAGACAGCTAACATTTGAAGGGCTGGTTTAAGGATTTGTTTTGTAAGTATAGTATTGTGACACAATTTATTCATTCAAAAACTATAAGCACATGAAAATTTACTTGTTTGGGGAATTATTGTCTGGATGTCTAGTTTGATACTCTGTGGTCTTCTTTGCTGACTAACCTTAGGCTGCTATGAACAAAATAGATTACTTGACCCAAAACAGTGAAAGGAGAAGCCAAGTTTCTCATGAATTATGCATATGTCATTAGTATTTTGGGACGATCCTGTACCTGTTTTCTGTTTGGACATGAATTTCATAAGATTTATGTGTCTCGAGCAAAGACCAACAACTGCAAGTTCCTTGTTTTAGCCTTGATTGCAATCCCTGGAGTATACCAATGATGGAAAAAAATAACATGTGCTTGTCAACAAGTTAAATTGATTTTCGTGCTCTATATCTTTTTCATTCACGTACTTAACCTTGTTCACCTTGACTACCAATGAGAATTGCTTCTTGAAGTGATCAAATACCTGTAGTCAGAAAACTTAAGACTTTATTGGTGAGGTAAGTCACTTATGCATTCCTCACATATATATAATTGCTCAGTGTGCCATACTCACCCAATCCAATGCACTTATTTAAGGTTACAACCACCATAGATTCATTGATGATATACTCATGATACTAGTTGAGATGTTTGGTTCAAATGCAGGGGTTTGGTTTATGTATCAAGGGACGCAAAGTTATTGCCATGGAGAGTTGGTATACATGGTTCACATGCTGTTTTTTGGTGAGGGGGCGTAAAGTTCGTGCTTTGGAGAGTTGGTATGGGGAGACCTATTAATGTTTGGTCTCATTCTCGGCTTATTTTCGGATTGGGAATCCACTTGTGAATGACCTGACTATTGGGCATGATGGGCAGCTGATTGATGATGAGCACAGGCGTTGGAAAAGCTGATTTTATTCAAGAACTTTGAACCAGAGATGGACTCCATTTTGCGTGGATAGGGGGATGCTGTTCGTGTCTTTTAAGGGCTTTGTAGGGAGATTGATTATCTATCTTTCTATGGTTCAAGTCTTTGGGGTATTACTATATTAATTTGTTTGTTTCTTGCCCTGCTGTTTGGGATTGTTCTTGCATTCGTAGCATTTGAAATTGAGAGGCAGATGCCTTAGCTCCTTTTGCCTCACAATCTTAAGTATGTATTAAGGATTCAAATGCAATCATTTAGAATTTTTATTATTGTTAGATGTTTTGATTTAATAAATTTTATTTCAAAAAACAACATATAGTAATTTAAATAATAACATTTTCTTTTTATGACTGTGATACTTAATAACATAATTCTATTAAACATTACTATTTAAATAGATAACAAGTATATATTTTATAAAAATATTGATTTCAAATAACATATCATTTAATAAAGTTTAAGATATTCTAAATTTCCATTAAAAATAAATAGGTTATTAATTGTTTTTAAAAGAGAAGAGTATATGAAAGTGGAATACAAAATTAATTAATAAGAAGGGATTTGATATATTTTTAGATATTATAATTAACAGGTATTATTTTAACAAAAGTTTTATTCAAGAGTGTTAAAGGTAAACTAAATAATTTCCTATATGAATAAAAAAATTCAAAAAATTATTTTATATAAGAAACAATTGACGTAAAATTGTCAAATTTATAATTTTTTGACTAAAATGTATAGAAACTCCTGAACTTTAGGTCGATTTTAAAAAACTCTCTTAAATTTTAAAAATTTTCAAATGACCCTCTTAAATTATAAAAAATTTTCAAAACATCCATTCCGTTAAGTTTTTCGTTGAAATTTGGATGTGTTTTGGTCAACTTACACTTTAACTTGATAAAAAGATAAAAATACCCTTCAAATACACATAAATTTTTAAATCTGCCATAAATGTAAAAGAAGAAAACCTAATGTAGATTTGTAATTTAGGATTTAGGGTTTAGGAATTTAGGATTTAGGGTTTAGAAATTTAGAATTTAGGATTTAGGGTTTAGGATTTATGAGTTTAGGGTTTAGGGTTTAGGATTTAAGATTTAGAGTTTAGGTCTTAAGGTTTAAGATTTAAGATTTAGGACTTAGGGTTTAGGGTTTAAGGTTTTAGGGTTCAAGATTTTAGGGTTTAAGGCTTAGAGTTTTAAGATTTTAGGGTTTAGAATTTAGAGTTTAGGGTTAAGATTCAATGTTAAAATTCCAAAATTTTACTATGCATAGCTTTCAATTTCTCAACTTTACAATTAAGATTATTTTCGTCATTTTTTTAAATTTTGATAGAAAACTTGATAGAAGGGGTTATTTAAAAATTTTTCATAATTCAAGAAAGTCATTTGAAAACTTTTAAAGTTTAGGAGAATTTTTTAAAATTCACTTAAAATTTAGAGAAATTTTATGCACTTTAATCTAATTTTTTTTTTGGAAGTCCCACGGCACATCTAAACGGCTATTCAAACTATTCTTCTAATAAATTCTACCAATAGCCTTTTGCCAGCTGAAGGATTAGAACATTTTGTTAAACTGCTTGTAATGAGGTATTAATATTCATATATATATATATATATATTAAAATAATATAAATATTATGTATTTTTTTTTTCTCTCTCACGTAAGGTGCTCGTACTGAAATTGGATGTAAGTCTATTGTCTTTCGTGTGACACTTTATGGAACGATTCCCTTGTTGGATCGACATGTTTGAGTCACAATCTTCCATGCATTTGGGTGCCCCTCTGGAGATGCTACGCTGCCGTTTGGGTTGTCTTCATTCTCCCTTCGATGGATCCCTACCATAATTATGATGAATAGAGACTTTAAGCATCAAACTAATATAATACATCAATTATAAATTGGGGAAGGCGAGTAATGCTGTGGGGTGTAATGATGGACTCAATTTTAAAAATTATGTTTATTTTTGCTTATCTAGAAATAATACTCTCAAAAAACTATAAAACAATTAGATATATTAAATTTTATATTTTAAAAATTTATTTAAATATTTTAAATAAAATTTTTATAAAGTTTAATTTATCATGATAAAATACTATTACCCCTATGATAACTATCTATATTACTATTACCTAAGTTTTAAGAAGTGTAATCTCAAGAATCGGTAACTATGTAACTACGTCTTCGGTATATGGGGTCTAATTTGTGGGCAACTTTTGCACATCTTTTATTTTTTTTTCTTACTTTTATATTTCTTCCTTGAAAATAATATAACTACGTCTTCGGTATATGTTTTTTTATATAACTGTTTATTTAAGATTAATTTTAAATAAATTACAAAATTTTATATAATTTAAATCAATATTTTAAATTATAAATAATATAAAAAATAGAGACCAGCGATTGCAAATTTGAAAGGCTATTAATTGCTAAATTAGAGGTAACCTTACTGTTGTGATATTTACTCCCCCACTAGTTGTTATAGGGTCAAAGACAAATTACTCCAAAAATTATTGTCACCACCCAGAAATTTACAGCCAACAGTTTAAAAATTTTGAATTTTGTAAAAACGAGTTAACAAATATTTTATTTTTTATCCTCCACATATCAATACATTTTTATTTTAATTATTTATTATTAAATTTTTTTAATTAAATTCTTTATAAATCAATAAATTTCTATTTTAATCTTTTATTATTAAATTTTTTAATTAAATTTTTTAAAAATTAAAATTAATATCTATTAAAAATTTTTAAATATGTTAATATTTCATATTATAATTAATAAAAAGATTTAATTAATATTAATTTTAATTTTTAAAAATTTAATATTAAAAATTAAAATAAAAATTTGTTGATTAATTAAAAAATTTAATAATATAAAATTAAAATAAAATTATTAATTTATAAAAAATTAAAATAAAATTTTTGTCAAAAACTTTTCTGTAAAAAGGAAAAACGACAGTCCGTTCAGAGGCATCTGATAAAACAAGAAAAACACAAAAGATGCATTGTTTTCTATATCCAATCCGTTATACTTGATCTAAATATCCATTTTTAAAGTAACAGTTACATATCCTTTTATTAAATATAATTATAAAATATGCTTAATTAAATTAAATAAAAACACGCGCGTATTTTAAAAACTAACAGAGAAACTGATCAATTGATATCATTTCTAATAGTTTAAATTTTTTGAGTATATTTTTTAAATTTAATTTAAATTATTTGTATAAAAATTTTATTTTGATAATTTTTATATTTTAAAAATTAATTTTTAATTATTTATTAAAAATATCATAAGATAATTAAAATTTATATAATAAAATTAAATTTGAGGAGAAAATATATATTTTTATTAAAATAAAGAAGATACGGAACGTTTTAAATTCTTAATATTTGTGAATTTGCTTCATTTAATAATAAATAATTTTATGTTGCTTTGGTGGACTGAATATTACTGTCTTGCATATGAATTGTAGTACGGACTGTCAGACTCCCCTCCCCCTTTTTTAACTTCTTTATTATTTCACTTCTGATGATGAATTTAAGGAAAATGATATTCCAACGCTCCTTTACATATATGCATGTAGCCACGTTCAAAAATGTTACTAAATCTGTACCATTTTTTTATTTTAATTTTATTTAAAATATATTTTGTCGATTGAGATTTAGACGTAAACACATAAAGCGACGTTGCATTACAGCATCCTACATTTAATATCAGCACATCTTTCCAGAATACATCCAATCAGCAAGGAAGTAATGATGTACCCGGCTTCTCACAGTGGACCTTTAATGACAGGTTCTGTTTCAATTATTGGTGTCTCACACTTGCCCTTTCCGATTACTGTTGTCTTCTCTCTTAGCATCCCTCAAAGTTCCTCTCTTTTAACTCTTAAATTCTGAATCTGATGTGCAGGAAACCATATCGTAACTGTTCAGTGTTCATTTCAACAGAAACTTGTGAGCTCTCTTGCCTTAACTCTGCATACTACTGTAAATTTCTCCCTTCCTTTGTCCAAGTTTTTATTTCACATCTGAATCCCATTTTGAGTGAATAAATACTTATTTGTTGTTGCAGATCTTGTACAGAGTCAACCTTAAGCCGTTTCCATGCATGCGGAAGGCGCTTCTTCTTCAAAATCACCACGGGAGTATGATGTTTTTTTGAGTTTTAGGGGAGAAGATACTCGCACAAGTTTTACAGATCATTTATATAATACTCTATGGACAAAAGGTATCATAACGTATCGAGATGATGAAGAACTTGAAAGAGGTCAAGTTATTAAACAGGAACTGCTGGCAGCGATTGAAAACTCTCGTTGTGCGATTGTTATTCTCTCTCAAAATTATGCTTCTTCCACTTGGTGTTTGGATGAGCTCTTAAAGATTCTTGAATCTGGGAAGAAGTTGGGTACACAAGTTTTACCAATCTTCTATGGAATTGATCCGTCTGATGTTCGAAATCAAAGAGCAAGTTTTGCAGAAGCATTTAGAAAGCATTCAGAAAAATTCAGAGAAAACAAAGACAAAGTACAAAAATGGAGACAAGCCTTAGAAGAAGTTGCCAATTTATCTGGCTGGGATGCGAAGAATCGGTAAGTTTTGTCTGCCTAGTGATATCATCTTAATAGTTGAGCAATAGTTAAGGTACAATAATTCTGGCTGCAACAGCAAAAACATTATGCCAGCGGTAATTTTAAATTTGAATTATTGGCGAGGGATTTCGGTGATGGTTCCTTTGTTATATCAAAACTATACTGTATCAAACATGAAAGACATGATATTCATGCTTGCTATCTGAGGTTAGAAAGATCATTTTAAATAACGTATATTGCATACTATCCTTTGTTTACTATACCAAATTGACAATAAAATTTCTGTGGAGCAAGTACGTATCGGTATTTATATTCTAAATAATGTTATTAATAGACATGCCATAATTTAATGAAAACGATGTTGGTAAAAAAAGAGAAAGTTGACATTATAATTAGTTTCTTGACAAACGAGTGCGTATCAATTCACTCTTTTTTTCTTAAAAAAAAAAAATTAGGAGAGGATGGTTCAATAAGGGCATCATTAAGCACAAAGCTCTTATTCTGGTCTATTAATAGCATAAATACAAGTTATGTACCTAAGATTATTTGGACGTATATTGTGAAAATCATCTTTAGCCACTGAACTTTGTAATATATGAGTGAATTCATATAATTGTTAGAGTGCTTAAGCTTTTAATTTTTAATATATTGATGATGTCCTTTTCCTTGTACAGATGTAAAATGTGAAAATGAAACAACACAAAAAATTTGGTGTGTGTATATTATTGAAACATTCTTTGTATAACATAAACCTACGACTAAAAAAAAAAAAAAAGGAACCAATCTATCACTGAAAGAAATGAACAGATTTTCACTTATTCATTTTTAAATGGCATTTACTTTCATATTATCTGGTATGCTCTTTGTTTCCGGAGTTGATTTTGGATTTTTTTTTTCTTCAAATTGTAACAAGATGTAATCCTATCTTTTCTTGTGTAAATAGGCATGAAACAAAGCTCATTGAAGAAATTGTTGCAGCAGTATGGACAAATTTGCAACCTAAATTTCGGTCTTATATTGAGGGACTAGTGGGAATTGGTTCTAAAGTACAAGATATTTATTCATGTTTAAGATTAGAGTTGGCTGGTGTTCGATTCATAGGCATATGGGGCATGGGTGGCATAGGAAAGACAACTCTTGCTAGAGTTGTCTTCAAGAAAATGGAGACCCAATTTGATATTAGTTGTTTTCTTGAAAATATTAGAGAGATTTCTGGTGAAAGAGGTCTTGGATTGGTTGATTTGCAAAGAAAACTTCTTTCTCACCTGAACTTGAAAAGTTTGAAAATTGAAAGTTTGGATGATGGAAGAAGCAAAATAGAGAAATTTTTATGCCGCAAGAGAGTTTTGCTTGTCCTTGATGATGTAAGTGATGAGAGCCAACTAGAGAATTTAGTCGGAAAAATGAATTGGTTTGGCTCCGGGAGTAGAGTAATCTTAACAACTAGAGACAAGCATCTCTTAACATCAGATAAAATATCTGAAACATATTGCCTTCATATTTTAGAAGAGGATGAATCTCTTCAATTGCTTTGGCAGAATGCATTTGAAAGTAATCAACCTCCAGAACAGTTTTTGGAATTGTCAAAACAGGTGGTTCAATATGCTGGAGGCCTTCCTTTGGCACTCAAAGTGTTGGGTTCATTTTTTCATGGAAGAAATCAGTCTCAATGGGAACAAATTTTGTTTAAGATTGAAAAAGTTCCTAAGGGTGAAAAAATAATGAAGACACTTAAAATAAGTTATGATGGGCTAGAAAGTGAGTATCAGACTATATTTCTAGACATTGCTTGCTTTTTTAAAGGGTGGTCCAAACACCGAGTGACAGAAATACTAGAAAATTGTGGCCGTTACACTCCAATTGGCATTGATATTCTAGTTGAAAGGTCATTGATAACTTGTGATGATAAAGGTAAATTGGGGATGCATGATTTGCTCCAAGAACTACGTAGGAGTGTCGTTTTTGAGCAAAGTCCTATTGATGCTGGCAAACGCAGTAGATTGTGGTCAATAGAAGACATTGATCAAGTTCTAAAACATAACAAGGTAATCTTCTTTTAACTAAGAATTTAATTTATGTATACTTTATATCAAAATCTTGTAATATTTTTTCCATCAACATTATGTTTAGGGAAGTGACTTAATAGAAGGCATATCTTTGGGGTCACCAATAGAGCTTTATGATGCACATTGGCATTTGGAAGCCTTCTCTAAGATAAGTAACCTTAAACTACTCCTCATATTACGTGATTTACAACTTCCTCTTGGTCTGAAATATCTTTCCAGTTCATTAAAAGTTCTTGAATGGAAAGGATATCCTTTAAAGGATCTACCGCTTGGGCAACTAGATGCAATTGTTGACTTGAAAATGCGTCATAGCAAAATTAAAAAGCTTTGGAGTGGAAATCATGTAAGGACACTTTGTTAATTGGGGCTTTCTTGTAAGTTAATACTAGCACAAGCTCTTGAAAAGCTAATAACTTTTTATGCTTTCTTTTGTTTTGGTTACTTCTTTGGAAAGCTGAAGTTCATTGATTTGAGCCATTCTAAAGATCTCATCGAAACTCCAATTGTTTCTGAAGCTCCAAATCTTGAAAGATTGGTTCTTGATGGTTGTATAAAGCTTGTTAAGGTTCACCCATCTATTGGAAAGCACAAGAATCTCATCTTATTGAACTTGAAAGATTGCATAAGTCTAAAATCCCTTCCAAGTAAATTAGAAATGAGTTGTTTGAAGCATTTTATTCTCTCAGGTTGCTCAAAAATTAAAAAGCTTCCTGATTTTGGGGAGAATATGAAATATTTAGCAGAGATTGATTTAAAGGATTGCAAGAATCTTGTTTGCATTCCGGAAAGCATTTGCAAATTGATATCTCTTAGAATTGTCAATATTGCTGGTTGCTTAAAAGTATGTAAACTGCCATGCAATATGGACCAAAATGTGGCTTTGGAGGAGCTTGATGTCAGTGGAACAGCTATAAGAGAAATAATTTCATCTAACATTTGTTTGGAAAATCTCAAAAGACTCTCCTTTCGTGGATGCAAAGAACCATTGTCCAACTCATGGGACTTATCTTTCCCCTTTGGGCGGGTCTGGAAGTTTTGGAAGCAACCGGTTGCTGTAGGCTTGACATTGCCTCCACTCTCACGTTTATCATCATTGTTGGAATTAGATCTAAGTTACTGTAATCTAAGTGATGGATCAATTCCTAATGATCTCGGCTGCCTGAGGTCATTATGCCGTTTAAATCTAAGCGGGAACAATTTTGCTAATCTACCTGCTTACTGCATTGCTAATATTCCTAGCTTAAATGAGCTTGGGTTAGTTGATTGTTCAAGGCTTCAGTCAATGCCTGTCCTTCCACCAAGTTTGAATATGTATAATGCAGTAGGTTGTGCTCAAATGGAACAATCTGTGTTAGGTCTGCAAAACTTTTGGAAGCTTTTAGAGTCGGTATGTTTTTCTTTTTCTCATATGCTCTCTTTCTTATAATATTGTTTTTAAATATTATTTACAAACATATTTTCATTTACAGATGGAAGATTGGTCCAAGATTTTCTCCAATAGTTTCTTCTTAATTTCGGGGAATGAAATTCCACTTTGGTTTGACAATCAAAAAGATTTTCATTATATCAAGCCAAGTGGTCGGACAGGGATGTCAGTAATAGTAGACATACCTGATCATTGTTATTCAAGTGATTGGTGGGGAATTGCTGTATGTGTTGCATTGAGACCTAGGGTTGATATGACAGTATTTAAAACGAAAGTTTATCTAATCTGTAAAGCTCTCAGTTATCCTAATTCTAGGATCAACAAAGCTCACAATGGCTCGTTTCTTCTTTCCAGGCGTGTGAACTATCTTCCTGTATTTAGTTATGATATTCTGTTTGTAGAGTTTTTGAGAGTTGATAATGAATATATTCACCAATGTTTACGAGGTAGCCAGGGCCAAATTCAATGTGTCTTTGGGGAACACTATGGTGGAAATATAACCAAGGTTGGGTGCCGTGTGTTGTGTAAGGAAGATGTGGAAGAGGGTCGCAAGGCAATGATGACAGAAGTTGAGATGCTTTCCAATTCCAAGCAGTCCTCCAAGGGTGTCAACAAAGCGACGGTAACTATAACTGAAATTACTAATGACAAGCGAGGCCGTGATGAATTTGAAAGATTAGAAGATGGGGCAAACACAAATATTGCAGATGAAGCAAACGCAACACATTCCTCAAAACGCAGAAAACTTGAATAGAACATTCTTGGTAAGTCAGTCGTTACGTTCCGTACACATAAATGCTCGTTGTGCTATACTCACCCACCCAATTCAACGCACTTTATGTTACAACCACCATATATTCATTAAGGATGTAATTAAATGCTGATACTGGTTGAGATGCTTGGTTGACATGCAGGGATTTGGTTTATGAAGGGACTTATAGTTCTTGCTATAGGTGTTGGTATGCATGGGATAATTTAATGTTTGGTCTGAACCTTGGCTCCTTGCGGATTGGTAATCCAATGGTGAATGACTTGATTATTGTGCATGTTCGAGCAACTCATGGATCATGAGGGAAGGCGTTGGCAAACTGAATTAATTCAACAATTCTTTTAACGAGAGAAATACTCCTTAATGTGCTTCTTGCATGAGAGTTGAGTTTAACCTTTTCGCATGGGTTCATGCTGGTTGGCCCTGGCAGGGGATAGAAAGGGAAAATGCTAGACAGTTATTCTGTTGAAGAATGTACACTTTACGGGCATAATTTGTGGATAAGACTTTTGCACGTCTTTTATATTTGAAAATAGTGTTGAATTATATTTGTTACATAACTAAATACAAATAAGTGTTGAATTATCTCTTTTTAATCATTCTAACCAAATATTCATGTATTTATATATTTTATATACAAATATGGTGGATCGAAGATTCGTACCAACTTTGAGCAGCATTCGATAAAAAAGGAACTGTCTGGCAATCATCTAATTTGATCAGGTTACTCTTTCCATGTTACCATAGCTACTGATACGCATCAGTTCAATGGAAAACCTCCCGTTCCCAGTGGGAGAAAAAACCATTGAATACTCTGAAAAATAAATCATCAAAATAATGATTCTGGCACAAAATTTTTACAGAAGAAAGATGATGACCTGCAATAAAGTTGGCGGGCAGCAAACGTGGCGTGCAGAAAACCCAAACAAGACGGGTTAAAAGGACACAAATGGGAGTGAATAGAATATGAGAATACTGTGTTTGAGGGGTAGCCAGGATACCTAACTTTTCTATTCCAAAGTATTTCTATTGTTTAAAGTATGCATGGATGTTTTTAAAATTTCTTATCCCTGTTTGATTTTCATATATTGGAATGTTTATAGTCAGAAATGTTCATAGATGATTCTGAAATTACAGGGTTTTCTTTGACCAAAAGTAAAAAAGGCAAGCTTGAGTAGGCTAGAAAGTTGAAACGAGCAAGTTCAAAGCCAGCCATTTCCTCATGGACATGAACGGTTTGCGTGTTGTGGTCTACGTATATGAACTTACGATGGAGAGGTTAAGGTGGACAAGTTTGATTTTAAGAAAACATCCTCAACCCACCCTGCTCAATTAAATACTTTGTAGTTTGGTTAGTTTCTTGTCTCTTTTTCTTTGGGTTTTGTCTGTCTTAGTATTTTTCTTTTTCAAACTTTCTTAGGGGGTTATGTTTTTAGTTTTTTGTTGTTTTGATCACTTGTATTTTGGCCTTTTCATAGACTTGTAGGATTTTTAGAATTTTATCTATTTGTGACATATTATTTAGCAGGTCTGTGTATTTTGTTGACTATAGTAGACTTTATGGCTTTGCAATTGGCAGTGAATCGGAAAGTCTGGTAAGATTGATTTATTTTGTGTTTTTGTATATTACAAACCATATTAAATACTGAAAAGAAATAATTAAAATGATGTTGCTTGCTTAAGAGTGTTGAGATACCTGAATTTCTAATTTGGACGGTTAAAGTATATCCAAGATTTACTATTTGAAATATTTGAAGGTTATTTGATAATATAAAATCTTCCATAATTTTAGGTATCATTCTTAATCTTGAATAATTTAGCATAAAACATACTGAAAATTATTAAGTAACACAAAAATAAATTAAAATACCAAATAAAATATCTTAATTTTAATTTTAATTTTTTTAAAAAATTATTGTATGTATTAAAAGAAAAATAATGATAAAATTAGAAAAAATTTAACCAAAAAAAAAGATTCTTAAATTTAAATATAAAAAAAGATAAAAATAAATTTATTAAAATAAAAAATAAAACGTTAAGTGATTTAGGACTTATTTAAAAGCATTTTTTATTTTTTTATTTTGTAGAATAATTTTGTAACATTATTTTGATAATAAATTTTTTAAAATAAAATTTGTTTGTATAAAATATTTATAAAATAATTTTGAAAATAAAAAATAAAAATCTTGTTTGGAGATGACACGGGATATTTTCTCCTTTCCAGTCTTTTCCTGAGATGTCCAAACAAGCTCGTTGGCCTCATGTTCCTGTTTGGACACTTTCATCCATTTTTCTGTCAATGCCATTACAACAACAAACAGAAGGAACCCATACTTCCCAAGAAGGGTAATGTTCAGAACGCCGATGGCAGCAATAGTAGTAAACAAAATGTTAGTTTTGTTTACAAGAGTCAACAACCAATAGGTCAACCATTCTCCCGGATATATCAATCATCAGAGAAGTGGTAGCGTTTCTCAAAAAGTTTCTGAGGGTGAATGGTCCCATCGCAAAGTGGGTTTCCAAGGAAGAAAACAATCTCTTGGCGTAGCGAGGAGCTTTTTCTCATCAAAGGTGAAGCAAATTTATGCGACTAAACAGATTATTGGTGGGGCATGTGCAGCAGCTCATGAGGAAGAGAAGCTGGTCGAAAAAGGAGCCTTGAACGGAAGGCGGAAGATAGAGAAAGGTTTTTCTATTTACCATATTGCCATTAATAAAATCATTTGATTACCTAAATGCCATCGTGAAAACAAACAGTGAAGAACCAAAACATCTGTAAGTTGTTCGGCATTTTCTTTTCAAAAATGATTAGGATTTTTGTAAAAAATTTTAGGAGTGAGAAAAAATAATAAAAAATAAATTTTATTTATTAATTTTTTAAAAAAATTCAAAATTAAAAACAAACAAAATTAAAAAATATAAATTTCTTCTAAAAATAACAATTTAGAAAGCTGTAAAACACTTCTTTTTAAACAAGTTTTCTTGAGTTTTAGGGGAGAAGATACTCACACAAGTTTTGCAGATCACTTATATGCTGCTCTGTGGAGCAAGGGGATCAGAACATATCGAGATGATGAAGAACTTGAAAGAGGTCGAGTTATTAAACAAGAATTGCTTGCAGCAATTGAAGGATCTCTTTGTGCCATTGTCATTCTCTCTCAAAACTATGCTTCTCCCACTTGGTGTTTGGATGAACTTCACAAGATTCTCGAATGCAACAAAGTTTTGGCTACCCTTAATCTTTTAACTTTTCATATATTGATTTTTTTCTCGTACAAAGATAAAAAGTGAAAAAGTAACAATGCGGAACATTTAGTTTATATATTAATGAAACGCTTTTGCATAACATACACTTACAATTACAAAAAAAAAAAAGAAAAAAAAATGATCCAATCTATTAATGAAAGCAATAAACAAATATTCCCTTTCATATTAACTGGTATGCTCTTTGTTTCCTTAGTTGATTTTAAATGATTTTTTAAATTGCAACAAGATATAATCCTATTTTTTCTTGTGTATATAGGCATGAAGCAAAGCTCATTGAAGAAATTGTTGTAACAGTATGGACAAAATTGCAACTTGATTTGCCGTCTTATAATGAGGGACTAGTCAGAATTGATTCTACAATAAAGAAAATTTATCTATGTTTAAGGCCAGAGTTGGATGATGTTCGATTCCTAGGCATATGGGGCATGGGTGGCATAGGAAAGACAACTCTCGATACAGTTGTCTTCAACCAAATTAAGTGTCAATTTGATATGAGATATTTTCTTGCCAATATTAGAGAGGTTTCTGGTGAAAAAGGTTATGAACTGATTTATTTGCAAAGAGAACTTCTTTCTCCCCTTAACTTGAAAAGCTTGAAAATTGAAAATTTGGACCATGGAAAACACACAATAAGAAGGCATTTACAATGCAAGAAAGTTCTCATTGTACTTAGATGATTAAGTGATGAAGGCCAGCCAGAGAATTTGGTAGGAAGCAAAGATTGGTTTGGTTCAAGGAGTAGAGTAATCCTAACAACTAGAGACATGCACCTCTTAACATCAAATCAAATATTTGAAAGTTATGAAATTAACACCTTAAGCAAGCACAAATCCCTTCAACTTTTTTGTCTGAAAGCTTTTGAAAATGATTAACCTCCAAAACAATATTTGGAATTGTCAGAACAAGTGGTTTAATATGCTAGAGGCCTTCCTTTGGCACTCAAAGTGTTGGATTCATCTCTTCGTGGAAGAGATGAGTTTCAATGGAAAAAAGTTTTGTCTGGGATCAAACAAGTGCCAAAAAATGAAAAAATCATGGAGGTACTCAAAATAAGTTATGATGGGTTACCAAGTTGTCATAAGACTTTATTTCTAACATTGCTTGCTTTTTTAAAGGGTGGCGCAAAGATCGTTTGACACAAATAATAAAAAGTTGTAACTGTTATGAACCAAAAGGTCATTGGTAACTTGGCATGGGTATACTTTGTGGATACATGATTTGCTCCAAGAACTAGGTCAGAATATTATTTTTAAACAGAGTCCTATTGATGCCAGCAAACATAGCAAATTGTGGTCTTTAAACGACATTGATCAAGTTATGAAAAATAATAAGGTAACATTCTTTTAACTATTAACTTAATTAATTTATTTTTTACTCCATATCAAGATCTTACAACCTTCTTATCATTAACATTATGTTTAAGGAAGTGACTTAATTGAAGGCATATCTTTACAGTCACCAACAAAGGTTTATGATGCACATTGGCATCGAGAAGCCTTCTCAAAGATGAGTAACCTTAAATTAATCCTTATATTATGTGATTTACAATTTCCTTTTGATTTAAAATGTCTTCCTAATTCATTACAAGTTCTTGAATGGAAAGGGTATCCTTTAAAGGATATACCGGTTGCGCAGCTAGATGCAATTGTTAACTTGAAAATGCATCATAGCAAAATTAAAAAGCTTTGGAATGGAACTCATGTAAAAACGCTTTGTTAATTGTAGTTTTCTTATAAGTTAATGTTATCACAATCTCTTTAAAAGCTAATAACTTTACTATGCTTTCTTTTGCTTTAGTCAGTTCTTTGGAAAGCTGAAGTGCATTGATTTAAGCCATTTTAAAGATCTTGTTGAAACTCTGATTGTATCCGAAGTACCACATCTTGAAAGATTGATTCTTGAAGGTTGTATAAAGCTTGTTAAAGTTCATCCATCTATTGGACAACATAAGAATCTCATCCTACTGAACCTGAAAGTTTGCATCAATTTGAAATCCCTTCCAAGTAAGTTAGCAATGAATTGTTTGAAGCGTTTTATTCTCTCAGGTTGCTCAAAAATTAAAAAGCTTCCTGAATTTGGGGAGAATATGAAATATTTAGTGGAGATTGATTTAAAGGATTGCGAAAATCTTGTTTGCCTTCCAAAAAGCATTTGCAATTTGATATCTCCTAGAATTGTCAATATTGCGGGTTGCATAAAAATTTCTAAGCTACCATGCCATATGGACGAAAATATGGCTTTGGAGAAGTTGGATGTGAGAGGAACAGCTATTAGAGGAGTAATTTCATCCCACATTTGTTTAGAAAATCTCAAAAGTCTTGCCTATGGTGGATGGAAAGAACCATCATCCAACTCATGGGACTTAAGTCTCCCCTTTGGGTGGTTCTGGAAGTTTTGGAAGCTGCCAGTTCCAATAGGCCTAACAATGCCTCCAATCTCACATTTAACATCATTATTGGATTTAAAGCTAACTTGTTGTAATCTGGGTGATGGATCAATTCCTGATGATCTTGGCTGCCTAAGGTCTTTGGTGTCATTAGATCTAAGTGGGAACAATTTTTCTACCTTACTTGCTCACTGCATTGCTACTCTTCCTAAGATATCTTTTCTTTGCTTAGATCATTGCGCAAGACTTAAGTCTTTGCCCGTACTTCCACTACGTTTACGTAGAGTAAGTGCAGAAGATTATTATCAAATGGAACAACAAATGTTAAATCTACTAAAATTTTGGGAGTTGTTAATGCGGTATGCTTGTCCTTCTCTCGTACACTCATTTTCTTTCTCAAATTGTTGGTTAAATATTATTTACAAACATATGTATTTTTTTTTTGCAGATGGAAGATTGGTCCAATATTTTCTCCAATAATTTTTTCTTAATTCCGGGATGTAAAATTCCACTTTGGTTTGACTGTCAAAAATATTTTTTTTATTTGTCAATGAAATCAGTAATAATAGACATCCCTGATCATTGTTTTTCAAGTGAATGGTGGTGAATTGTTTTCTGCCTTTCTTTGAAATGTACTAGGAATATTCCAGGACTTAAAGTGACCCTTTCTCGGAGATGTGAGGCTCTCAAATATCCATTCAGAAGTTTTATGCGTCATTACAATATTTCAATATTCAATGAAAGTCTAGAGTTTGTGAGAGTGGATAACCAATGTGTTTAGCAATGTTTTAGACTTTGCCAGAACCAAGTGCAATTTCTTTTCATTACTGCTGGCAATGCAAGAATGGCAAAGGTTGGGTATCGTATGTTATATAAGGAAGATGTAGAAGTGTGTCGCAAGGTAATGATGACTGAAGTTGAGAAGTTTTCTAATTCCAAGCAGTACTTGAAGGGTGTCAACAAATCAACGATAACTCCAACTGAAATTACTAATGAAAAGCGATGCCGTGATGAATTTGAAGGATCAGAAGATGAGGCAAACACAAATATTGCAGATGAAGAAGGGAACACTCCACATCCCTCAAAGTACAGAAAACTTTATTGAGACATTATTAGTGAGGTAAGTCACTTATGACATTCCTTACATATATATAATTGCTCATTATGCCATACTCACCAAATCCAATGCACTTATTTGAAGTTATAACCACCACATATTCATTCATTAATGAAATAATGAAATGCTTATACTAGTTGAGATGCTTGGTTCTCATGCAGGGGTTTGGTTTATTGAGGGACGTAAAGTTCTAGCTGTATCTGGAGAGTTCGTATGCATGGGATAATTTAATGTATGGTCTGAACCTTGGCTTCTTTTTGGATTGGTAATCCAGTGGTGAATGGCTTGATTATTGTGCATGTTGAGCAACTAATTGATGAGTGCCAAACTGAGTTAATTCAACTACTCTTTCAACCAGAGAAAGATTCCTTCTTGCATGAGAGTTCAACTTTCGGATCGGAGGGTGATGCTCTTCATGTTTCTATGGTTCAATTCTTATGGGGATTTTAATTAATCTGTATTTTTCTTGCTTAATTTGATGCTTGGGATTGTTCTTGTATTCCTTGGATATGGAATGACCGGATCAATGTGGGCAATGGACATCGTTGAACATTTGATCCTTCAGCTGTGAGCTTCTTCTTGAATGGTTTGGCTAGGGCCCATGGACCATGGAACTTATGTCTTTGACATTATCCCTTGATTATATTTTACCTATAAACAGTAACTACTATTTTTATCAAGTTAATTTCTAAATATAGTTGACTTTTCTGTGATTTCCACTTTCTAATTGTTTTGCAAATAGTAGCATTCCCTTTTCTTGATAGATCCGATGTTCTTTTCACTAATCATTATATGACTGAGCAAATAATTTAAAGTGTTTAATTTAAGAATAGTTTTTATCATATGGTATCACTTCTAATTTGTTTTAAATTGATAAATATTATATGGACGAGTTTCAACCATCAATTTTTCTAACAAAATTTTGATCTAAAATGAAAAAGAATTGAAAAATTTACATATTGAAATTGTTAATTAATTTTTAAAAATTATTGACAAATTTGTCAATAGATTATAATTAATTTCTTGATATTAATGAAATTTTAAAATTTGATATTATTTATTTTTGTTTAAAATATTGTTAAAATTTTATCTTTTGAAAAGTATTGATAAATTACTCGTAGATAACATTAATATTTAAAATTTAAATATTTTACCAAATGAACTTGTCTTTTTCTAGCAAAACTGAATACCTAACCTACCTCATATGTACACAACATGGTTCCCACTAAATGCTGTAACCTGAATAAATTTAAAGGTAGTTCTTTTCACTAATCATTCCTCATCTGCCAAATAGTGTGAACTGCCACTGCAAAGGTAGTTCTCCAATCCACCTTCTCTTCTCTTCCCAGCTGTTTGCTCAAGCTAGTTTTCAACCATTCCCCGTGGCTGCATATCAAAAAAGGATTGCCAATGGTTTGGCTTAACGAGGCATCTCCAGAGATTTTCAACTCTGGCACAATCCCTTAATGCATGACAGATTGTTTCCTTGTGTGTTTTACAAACTAGGCAAGTGTCATTTTGAGTTAGCCGCATTCTACATCTCTCATTCGTTAATGGTTTGCCCTTGACACACAACCACATTAACGTCTTTTATCGCTCAGGGCCTCTAAATCTCCAAATACACTTCCAAAGAGGGCACTTGTCATTAGAAGAGTTCTCATTTATCCAATTGTATGCTAATTTTAAAGAGAACTGACCTGATGAGGTAATGAGGCAAATCATCTCGAATTGATGCTATTTTTTGACAAACTATTGGCGGTAAATACTCTTTGATAATTCTCGAGACCCAGTCCTTATCCTTCACGACCAACTCCACCACCTTGCATCCTTTAATATTTTTTGGTAAAGCTTGAAAAGTATAATCTTGGAGGGTCTCCATGTTCACAATCTACCTATCTGTCGAAAGAGTCGATTATCAAATCCCGAACCTAATGACCACTCCAGCCCTTCAATGAAATGCTGCCACACCTTTTGAGATTCCTCTCCATAAATTAGAAGCCTGCCTCTGATTTTTCATGTTGGGCATTCCCCCCTAACCACACTTATATTTTGCCCTAAGGACTGGGACCCAAAAGTCTTCCTTTTGTTTTATAAGAGCCCAGCCTGTCTTCATCAAATAAGCTCTCTCTTTTTATTTTGGGTCTACAACTAGTATAGCTATATATATTATGTGAGTAGGTGGCATATGGGCCTTCTGTGTGGAAACATAACACTACTTGAATGATACCATTTTTTCACAGGTCACACCCACCAGTTTACAGCTTTACAAACATGAGGGTAGTGTTGCTGTGGATCCAGGTTCTGCAACTGGTGCCTACAGCAGCGTCACTTACGATGTGAACCCAAGTTTGTCCTCATAGACATTGACGGTTTGCGTGTTGCGGTCTACGTACATGAGCATATTGATGGAAAGGTGAAGATAGGACCGAGACAAAACATGAGAGACAGTTTTACCTAAGTATTAATCACTTAAGAAGGATGCTATTTGCACTGGTATTTACAATCTGGTTCTACGAAATAATTTTCAGTCTTTTGACTAGAATGTATTTTTTTTTTAATCAAATGAAGATAATTTTGTCAACATTTTTGAATTGATTTGTGAGTCTTGGATACTCTGGATGACTGAATTTTTTTCCTGATCATATATATATATATATATATATATATATATATATATTGCTTCATACTAAATAATGGATGCATTCAAGCCATTAAGTCGAAACCCAGCAAGCTATTCAACAAATTTTCCCTCAACCATTCATGGTAATGGTACGAAACATCATAAGACAGTAGAGAGGACCAGAACTGGGCTAAGGAGTTGAGAAAAGCAAGAGTCAAAATACAAATATAATGCCAAATAGAAAATCTATATAGATAGATAATTATAATTGTTTCCTTCATGGAACATTATCCTCTTCTTGTAAATTATTAAAATAAGTGTGGGTATGATAGATCTTCAAATCCTGTAAAATGCTCAAAGTTTTAGGTAAGGTATTAATTTATTGATTTTTATAATTTAATTTATAAAATATAATAAATTTAATAATAAATAAATATATAATAAAATTTAATTTTTAAAAGTAACGTAATTATATACGAACGTTTTGTAAATCTCAATATTAATTGATAATTAAAATATTTATATTTTCAAAAAATATTACATTACGTTATTGTTAATGTAAAAGTATTGTTAGTTTCATGTAAAAACTTCACATATTTTGTGTCTCCGTTTACGCTTTGACTTTTTTACTTTAAATTTAATTTTTTTTATCTTAACTCATTATAAATTTAAAATTTTTATCAACTAATTTTTTATTTTTATTTAATTTTTTTATTTTTATATTTAAATTTATACATTTTAATTTTTTTTAAATTTTATTTCTTTTTTATTAAACATTATAATTTTTATAAAAAAATCACCCATTTCATATTCTAAGATGTTTGTACCGAGAAATAATATTTTTACGGGCGTGAACGCCATTCGGATTCTTTGTCTTCCAAAGACGGCGGGGTATAACTCGCACGACTCTCCGCTTGCTTTTCGTATTCTCTCTGCCCTCTCCTTCCCGTATGCGTCTCATTTTCTTTAGTATATTCTGTCCCACTTTCCTTTACTTTCCCTTCTACCCTCACCAAGACTCCAACTCTCGAACTCTACAACGCCTTCTGACTCATCTTCTTCTTCCTCTTTCTTCTCTTTCTCCCTTACTTTCTTTCCTCTCTACTCGTTCCACCTAAGCGGCTAAGCCTCGGACTACTCTCTTCTAGTGGCCGAAACAGTGTGGCTTGGGTCCTGCAAATTCAGGCTGCGATCGTCATCGGCGTTAGTCTCCAACGAGCCACCTACAGATTCCTCCCATACATACTCATCCTGAATGTTATTGGAATGGATTTGAATTTCTCCTTGTAATATACTTCCCTAGTCTCCCTACCAGTGCCTCGGTGTTTTTACAGATTCAAAGTTTCAAAGGTAATCTTTTCTCCCCCTTTACCAATTTTTTGTTGCTGATTTTCCTAGCAAACAAACAATTTATATTTTATTGGTTTCTTTCTTGGATTTCTCGGTGGATAATCCAGTTGGTGCCCTAATGGAAGTAGAGGTTATCACTGTAGACACAAAATTTTAGGGTCAACAATCATTAGGTTGGGTTGGGTCCAAATCAGTAGACCCAAGTGAGTAAAAGGACAAAAATAGAGGTGAGCAGAATATAAGAATAACAGGGGATAGGATACCTGACTTTTGTATTAAATTTCAATTTGACGAATGTGAGAGTGCTCCCACTTATCGGTTTTTCTTTTTCTTTCCCTCTTCCACTTTCCTCCTCTTTCTTTCTTTCACTTCTTTTTCCTTTCTTGTTAAATGCAAGAGTACTCGCATTGATTGCAAAAGCCGAAAGGCTATGTCATCTACAGTTACTAAAATTCGATTTCAATACCATATATCAGACTCATCAATTATCTTTGGAGATTTAATTCTAAGAAAGAAAACTCTTCGTGAATATATAAGCAAATTACTTTCCTATCTATTGAGCTATGCCACAATCATACACGTTCTTCTCGTCTTTTTCAAAATCAACACAAAATATTCTTGAAATTAGAAAAACCAATTAATCCATTTTAAAAAATTAGAATGTACAAAATGCCATTTGTTTAGTGTAGGCGACATAAGAACTAGACAATAACATTGCAGTCTTGAGGTAACAGTAGACCTCTACAAAAGTTCTATCGCTTTCCACTTTCCACACTCATTCTTTTTCTTTTATTAAAAGCAATTTAAAGCAATTAAGGAAAGTGTCGCTTTCTTTCCTGTTTACAACCAGAGTTCTTTTAACAGAAACTAGTGAGTTCCCTCGCAATGACTCACCATATTACTGAAATTTTCTTCCTTTGTTAGTCTAAGTTGCATTTCACACCTGAATCCCATTTTGAGAGAACCATACTATTTTGTTGTTGCAGATCATAGAGAGTGAACCCCAAAGCTTTTCCATGGATGTGGAAGAAGCTTCATCTTCAAAATCTCTATGGAAGTATCATGTTTTCTTAAGTTTCAAAGGAGAAGATACTCGCACAAATTTTACAGATCACTTATATGCTACTTTGTGGAAAAGGGGGATCATAACATATCGAGATGATGAAGAACTTGAAAGAGGTCAAGCAATTAAACAAGAATTGCTTGTAGCAATTGAAGAATCTCTTTGTGCAATTGTAATCCTCTCCCAAAATTATGCTTCTTCCACTTGGTGTTTGGATGAGCTCCTCAAGATCCTTGAATCAAAGAAAGAGTTGGGTAGACAAGTTTTCCCCATTTTTTATGGAGTAGATCCGTCTGATGTTCGAAATCAAAGAGCAAGTTTTGCAAAAGCATTTAGAAAACATGAAGAAAAATTTAGTGCAAACAAAGACAAGGTACAAAAATGGAGATATGCCTTAGAAGAAGTTGCTAACTTATCTGGATGGGATGCTAAGAATCGGTAAGTTATTTGTGCCTAGCCTAATAAAAATAATTTTACATTTAAGTTCTTAGAAAGTATTTTTATTTTTAGTTCCTTTATCATATTAAAACTACATTATAAATTAAGGTCTATTGTATATAACTTTATTTTAATAATTTTTTTATATGTTATTATAATTTCATTGAATACTATTGTGCAATATAGTCTTTAAAATATGCAATAATTATATTTATTTTCATGTTGAAAATTAGTGGGTAAGATCAGCATAATTGATCATTTAACAGTTAAATTTCTGAAAAAAATTATATTATGACAAGTTGCTTAAGTGATATATAGAAGATTAATTTTCATATTAATGCCATATTAATTCTGAACTCAAACATAAAGGCATATAATATTGATGCTTGCTATTTGAGGTTAGAAAGATCATTTTAAATAATGTATAATTGCATACTCTCCCTATTTACTATACTAAATTCACAACAAAATTTCTGTGGTAGAATTATCATTATTGTAAATAATATTCTTCTTAGACATGCCATAAATTTATTACCCTATACATGCTGTAATTTAATGCCATGTTGATAAAAATGTTGACATTATAATTAGTTTCTTGAAACACATGGAGTGATATAAGAAATTTGATTTTCAATAACAACTTACTACCATAACAAGTTTGACTCTCGTTAACTACTGCTATCCTTGGTTTTTTTAGGAGAGACTTTTACAATAAAGAGTTCATCAAACACAAAACTCCTGGTATTTCAATAGTATAAATACAAATTATAAATCTATGATTATTTGGGATGTATTTTGTGAAAATGATTTGTAGCCATATATGAGCCAATTCATAGAATTATTAAAGTACTTAATCTTTTAATTTTTCATATATTGATGTCTTTTTCTTGTACAGAGATAATAAGTGAAAAGGAAACAATTCAAAACATTTAGTGTATATATTAATGAAACACTCTTTGTTTAATATAAACCTACAATTATTGAAAAAAGGAAAAAGAAAAAGAGCTAATTGAAAGCAATAAACAAATTTTCACTTTTATTAACTGGTATGGTCTTTGTTTCCTTAGTTGATTTTGGAAAATTTTTTAAATTCTAACAAGATATAATCCTATATTTTCTTGTGTATATAGACATGAAGCAAAGCTCATTGAAGAAATTGTTGCAGCAGTATGGACAAAAGTACAATCTAAATTGCCGTCTCACAATAAGGGACTAGTCGGAATTGATTCTAAAATAAAATACATTTGTTCATGTCTAAGGCTAGAGTTGGATGATGTTCAATTCATAGGCATATGGGGCATGGGTGGCATAGGAAAGACAACTCTTGCTACAGTTGTCTTCAACCAAATCAAGAGTCAATTTGATATTAGTTGTTTTCTTGCCAATATTAGAGAGGTTTGTGAAAGAGGTCATGGACTGATTCATTTGCAAAGAGAACTTCTTTCTCACCTTAAGTTGAAAAGCTTGGAAATTGAAAGTTTGGACCATGGAAAAGACACAATAAGAAACCTTTTATGCTGCAAGAAAGTTCTGCTTGTCCTTGATGATATGAGTGATGAAGGCCAACTAGAGAATTTAGCTGGAAATCTGGATTGGTTTGGTTCAGGGAGTAGAGTAATCTTAACAACTAGAGACATGCACCTCTTGACATCAAATCAAATATTTGAAAGGTATAAGATTAAAATTCTAGAAGAGGACGAATCCCTTCAATTGCTTTGCCAAAATGCATTTGAAAGTAATCAACCTCCAAAACAGTTTTTAGAATTGTCAATGCAAGTGGTTCAATATGCTGGTGGCCTTCCTTTGGCACTCAAAGTGCTAGGCTTATTTCTTCGTGGAAGAGATGAGTCTCAATGGAAAGAAATTTTGTTTAAAATTAAACAAGTGCCACAGAATAAAAAATTGATGAAGACACTCAGAATAAGTTATGATGGGCTACCAACTCGTTATAAGACTATGTTTCTTGACATTGCTTGCTTTTTTAAAGGGTGGCCCAAAGATCGAGTGGTACAAATACTGGAAGTTTGTGACCGTTATGCATCAATTGGTATTGATATTCTAGTAGAAAGGTCATTGGTAACTTGTGATAGAGGTAATTTGGAGATGCATGATTTGCTCCAAGAACTGGGTCGGAGTATTGTTTTTGAAGAAAATCCTATTGAGGCTGGCAAGCGCAGCAGATTGTGGTCTCTAGAGGATATTGATCAAGTTCTGAAAAATGATAAGGTAACATTCTTTTAACTAAGAACTTAATTTTTATGTTACTCCATATTAGAATCTTTTAATATATTTCCCATCAACATAATGTATAGGGGAGTGACTTAGTTGAAGGCTTATCTTTGGAATTACCAACAAAGCTTTATGATGCACATTGGCATCCAGAAGCCTTCTCAAAGATAAGTACCCTTAAATTCCTTCTCATATCATGTCATTTACAACTTCCTCTTGGTTTGAAATGTCTTTCCAGTTCATTAAAAGTTCTTGAATGGAAAGGATATCCTTTAAAGGATCTACCAGTTGGGCAGCTAGACGCAATTGTTGACTTGAAAATGCATCACAGCAAAATTAAAAAGCTTTGGAATGGAACTCATGTAAGAACACTTTGTTAATTGGAGCTTTCTATCACAATCGCTTTAAAAGCTAACAACTTTTCTATGCTTTCTTTTGCTTTGGTTAGTTCTTTGGAAAGCTGAAGTTCATTGATTTGAGCCATTCTGAAGAGCTTGTTGAAACTCCCATTGTATCCGAAGTCCCTCATCTTGAAAGATTGGTTCTTGAAGGTTGTATAAAGCTTGTTAAGGTTCACCCATCTATTGGAGAACATAAGAATCTTATCCTACTGAACATGACAGATTGCATCAATTTGAAATCCCTTCCAAGTAAATTAGAAATGAATTGTTTGAAGCATTTTATTCTCTCTGGTTGTTTTAAAATTAAAAAGCTTCCTGAATTTGGGGAGAATATGAAACATTTAGTAGAGATTGATTTAAAGGATTGCAAAAATCTTGTTTGCCTTCCAAAAAGCATTTGCAATTTGATATCTCTTAGAATTGTCAATATTGCGGGTTGCTTAAAAGTTTGTAAGTTGCCATGCCATATGGACCAAAACGTGGCTTTGGAGGAGTTGGATGTGAGTGGAACAGCTATAAGAGAAATTATTTCATCCAACATTAGTTTCGAAAATCTCAAAATTCTCGCCTTTGGTGGATTCAAAGAACCAGCGTCCAACCCATGGGACTTATCTCTAATTTTTGGGTGGGTCTGGAAGTTTATGAAGCATCAAGTTCCAGTATGCTTGGCAATGCTTCCACTCTCACGTTTATCATCATTGAGGGAATTAAATCTAAGTTACTGTAATTTAAGTGATGGATCAATTCCCGATGATCTTGGTTGCCTAAGGTCTTTGTGGTCGTTGGATCTAAGTGGGAACAATTTTTCTATCTTACCTGCCCATTGCATTGCTACTCTTCCTAAGATACTTAGCCTTAGCTTAAATCATTGTGCAAGGCTTAAGTCATTGCCTGTACTTCCACCATATTTAAGATTCATGAGGGCAAAAGATTGTGATCAAATGGAACAACGAATGTTAGATCTAGAAAAGTTTTGGAAGCTCTTATTGATGGTATGTTTGTCTCGTACACTCATTTTCTTTCCCATGTTGCTGTTAAATATTACTTACAAACATATTTTCATTTACAGATTGAAGATTGGTCCAAAATATTCTTCAAAGGTTTCTTCTTTGTTTGGGGGAGTGAAATTCCATTTTGGTTTGAGAATCAAAATTATTTTCATGATGAGTATTTGAAGTCAATAATAGTAGATATCCCTGATCATTGTCATTCAAGTGAATGGTGTGGAATTGTTGTGTGCCTTGCCTTGGAAACTAGGAATATTTATAATAGATATGCACTGTACCTTTCCTGGACCTATAAACCTCCGAATTATCCCAATGATTGGATGTGTGAAGCTCCCAAATCTTATTACCCCCCTATTATGCGGTGTTATGATCTTTCCACAAACAGTGAAAATTCTCTGTTTATGGAGTTTGTGAGAGTTGATAACCAAAGTTTAAAACGTTGCGAGAACCAAATCCAATTTCATTTCTATAGTGTTGGAAGGGCAATAAGAAAGGTTGGGTGCCGGGTGTTATGTAAAGAAAATGAAGAAGAGTCTCGCAAGGCAATGATGACTGAAGTTGAGATGCTTTCCAATTCCAAGCAGTACTTCAACGTTGGCAACAAATCAACAGTAACTCTAACTGAAATTACTAATGATAAGCGAGGCCGTGATGAATTTGAAGGATCAGAAAATGAGGCAAATGCAAATATTGCAGATGAAGGGAACACATTACATCTCTCAAAACAAAGAAAACTATACTAAGACATTAATCTTGCTGGTGAGGTAAGTCACTTATTACATTTCTTACATAGAATTGCTCATTGTGCACTTGTTTATTGTTACAACCACCACATGTTCATTAAGGATATAATTGGTTTATCTTGTTTGCCATGATGCTCATAATTAAATGCTCATACGTGTTGAAATGCTTGTTTCAGAAGGTGGAGTTTGGTTCTTGCTTTGGAGAGTGGGCATGCATGGGATAATTTATTATATATTTGGTCTGAACCTTGGCTTCTTCTCAAATTGGTAATACATTGGTAAAATTGTGCATGTCGAGTAAGTGATTGGTCATGGGAAGGCGTTGGCAAACTGAATTAATTCAACAACCATTCAACCAGAGAAGGACTTCTTTTTTCATGAGAGTTGAGTTTTCGTAGGATGATGCTCTTGTCTTGTTTGACATGGGCTTAATAGGGAGATTCATGATCTGTATATCCTTCTATGTTTCAATTCTTGGGGATATTAATCAATTTGTATGTTTGTTTCTTTGATGCTTGGGATTGTTCTCGTACTCCTAACATTTGTGCCGACCGGATGAATGTGGGCGACGGGCATCGTTGAAGATTAGGTCCTTGTAAGGCTTACGCTCCTGCAGCCATGTGAGCTACTTCAATGGCTTTGCAAAGACCCACGGACTATGGAACTTACGTCTTTTACATTCTCCCTTGTTTATATTTACGTCATACACAGTTACTACCTGTTTTACTTAATTCCTAGATACGGTTCACTTCTCCGTGGTTTGTACTTTCCGGTTGTTTTGATAACAGTAGCATTCCCTTTCCTAGAAAGATCCAATGCTCTTTTTACTAAAAACTTAATTTGACTGCACCTAATTTTAAGTGTTTTAGAGTAGTTTTTATTATGACAGCTAGAAGTTTTTATTTGAGTAATGCTCATAGGGATTCGGTTCCATGTATTTTTGTAGGATTTAATACGTGGTATTATAATAATTCACAGTACTAGCAAAACTTACAGTTGCATTCCATAATTTGTGGAAAAATATTACGCCATAATTTATGTTATCATAGGGTATTGTTACGGGTTGTACTTACCTGGTTTATTGTTTATGGTGCTATGTATTGGGTTTGTATAACCTATGAGCATTACTTTTTTTCATAAATTGATGTATATTATTGACCAATTTCATCTGTCTATAGTACTAACGAATTTTTTAGCAGAAAATTTGGGAACATTAAAATATTAAAAATTTTGTTTTAATATTAACAATCAACTTTTAAAAAATTACCAAAATATGTATGAATAGATTATTAATTTGTTTATACTATTAAACTTTATACTTATATTTTTAAATTATAATTTGAAGAGTCATTAAATAATGTTTTTCGTAAATTATTAATATTTTAATATTGAAATTTTTTACCAAGTGAACTGGTTCTTTACCACTAAAAGTGAATATTTACGTCATATACAATAAAAAAAATTGCACCGAAAATTATTGCCTTTCCAACACAAACTAGTATAGTTGGGTATGTATTATTAGATTTTCTATTTTATTATTATTTAACTTGATAATTTTTTATCTATTTTTTATTTTTTTAATTATAATTTGTATTTTTTTTTTATGAAACCGTATTCTCCTTTTATATTTTTTAATCCTTAAACCTTAGGAGGTCCTTTTCCATATATTATGCTAGGGTTGACATAGGGTTGTTTTGTCGCATAGGGTTCAAGTTGCTATGGCTCTGGCAGGGATAGAAAGGGAAAATGATGGACATCTATTCTGTGGAGGAATGTTCACTTTATGGGGTCTAATTTGTGGGCAACTTTTGCATATCTTTTTTTTTTTTCTTTTCTTTTATAAATCTTCAGTGAAAATAATATAACTACGTCTTCGGTATATGCTTTTTATATAAGTGTTTATTTAATATTAATTTTAAATAAATTGAAATTTTCATATAATTTAAAATTATTTTTTAAAATTATAAATAATATAAAAAGTATAGACCAGCGATTGCAAATTTGGAAGGCTATTAATCGCTAAATTACAAACAACCTTACTGTCGTGATATTTACTCTCCCACTAATACTCCTAATATTATTGTCAGCACCCAGAAATTTACAGTTAACAATTTCAAAGTTTTGAAGTTTGTAAAAAAAAAAGAACAGTTTCTGTAAAGAAGAAAAACGACAATCCCATCGGAGATATCCAATAAAAGAAGAAAAACGACAAAAGATGCATTATTTTCTATATCCCATCCGTCGTTACTTGATCTAAATATCCATTTTAAAGTAACAGTTATATATCTTTTTATTAAATATAATTATAATGTATTGTTTTAAAAACTAATAGAGAAACTAATCAAATGATATAATTGATAAATAATTTGAGTTTTTTAAATATGTTTTTTAAATTTAATTTAAATTATATATATAATTTATTAAAAAGTTTATTTTGATAATTTTTATATTTTAAAAAAAATTAATTTTTGATATTTATTAAAATACCTTAAGATAATTAAAATTATGTAACAAAATTAAATTTGAGGAGAAAATATGTATTTTTATTAAAATAAAGAAGATACGGAACGTTTTAAATTCCTAATATTTGTGAATTTGCTTCATTTAATAATAAATAATTTTATGTTGCTTTGATGGACCGAATATTACAGTCTTGCCATTTTCAAATTCTTTATTATTTCACTTCTGATGATGAATTTAATATCAGCACATCTTCGCAGGATACATCCACTAAGAAAGGGGTTAATGATGTACCCAGCTTCTCAGTATACCTTTAATGACAGGTTCTGTTTCAACTATTGGTGTCTCGCACTTCACCTTTTCAGCTATTGATGTCTTCTCTCTTAGCATCCCTCAAAGTTCCTCTCTTTAACTCCAGGAATTCTGAATCTGATGTGCAGGAAGCCATGTTGTAACTGTCCAATGTTCATTTTAACCGAAACTTGTGAGTTATCTTGCCTTGACTGTGCATACTACTGAAAATTTCTCCCTTCCCTTGTCCTAGTTTTTATTTCACATCTGAATCCCATTTTCAGTGAATAATACTTATTTGTTGTTGCAGATATTGTACAGAGTCAACCCTAAGCCATTCCCATGGATGCGGAAGGCGCTTCTTCTTCAAAATCACCTCGAGAGTATGATGTCTTTTTGAGTTTTAGGGGAGAAGATACTCGCACAAGTTTTACAGATCATTTATATACTACTCTATGGAGAGCAGGAATCATAACGTATCGAGATGATGAAGAACTTGATAGAGGTCAAGTTATAAAAGAGGAGCTGCTTGCAGCAATTGAAAACTCTCGTTGTGCGATTGTTATTCTCTCTCAAAATTATGCTTCTTCCACTTGGTGTTTGGATGAGCTCTTAAAGATTCTTGAATCTAGGAAGAAGTTGGGTACGCAAGTTTTACCAATCTTCTATGGAGTTGATCCGTCTGATGTTCGAAATCAAAGAGCAAGTTTTGCAGAAGCATTTAGAAAGCATTCAAATAAATTCAGAGAAAACAAAGTACAAAAATGGAGACAAGCCTTAGAAGAAGTTGCCAATTTATCTGGCTGGGACACCAAGAATCGGTAAGTTTTGTCTGCCTAGTGATACCATCTTAATAGTTGAACAGTAGTTAAGGTACAATAATTCTTGCGGCAACAGCAAGAGCATTATGGCAGAGGTAATTTTAAATTTGAATTATTGGCGAGGGATTTCGGTGACGGTTCCTTTGTTATGTCAAAACTATACTATATCAAACATGAAAGACATAATATTCATGCTTGCTATCTGAGGTTAGAAAGATCATTTTAAATAACGTATAATTGCATACTATCCTTTGTTTACTATACCAAATTGACAATAAAATTTCTGAGGAATAAGTACGTATCGGTATTTATATTCTAAATAATGTTATTAATAGATATGCCATAATTTAATAAAAACGATTTTGGTAAAAAAAAAAAAAAGTTGACATTATAATTAGTTCCTTGACACACATGAGTGCGTATCAATTCACTCTTCTTTTTCTTAAAAAAAAAAAAATATTAGGAGAGGATGATACGATCAGGAGATCATTAAACATAAAACTCTTATTCTGGTCTATTAATGGTATAAATACAAGTTATGTACCTAGGATTTATTTGGACTTATATTGTGAAAATGATTTTTAGCCACTGAACTTTGTAATATAGGAGTCAATTCATATAATTGTCGGAGTACTTAAAGTTTTTAATTTTTAATGTATTGATGACGTCTTTTTCGTCGTACACATGTAAAATGAGAAAATGAAACAACACAAAAAATTTAGTGTGTGTATATATTATTGAAACATTCTTGGTATAACAAAAACCTACTATTATTAAAAAAAAGGAACCAATCTATTACTGAAAGAAATAAACAGATTTTCACTTTTTCATTTTTAAATGGCATTTACTTTCATATTATCTGGTATGCTCTTTGTTTCCAGAGTTGATTATTTTTTTTCTTTTCAAATTGTAACAAGATGTAATCCTATCTTTTCTTGTGTATATAGGCATGAAACAAAGCTCATTGAAGAAGTTGTTGCAGCAGTATGGACAAATTTGCAACCTAAATTTCGGTCTTATATTGAGGGACTTGTGGGAATTGGTTCTAAAATACAAGATATTTATTCATGTTTAAGATTAGAGTTGGCTGGTGTTCGATTCATAGGCATATGGGGCATGGGTGGCATAGGGAAGACAACTCTTGCTAGAGTTGTCTTCAAGAAAATGGAGACCCAATTTGATATTAGTTGTTTTCTTGAAAATATTAGAGAGATTTCTGGTGAAAGGGGTCTTGGATTGGTTGACTTGCAAAGAAAACTTCTTTCTCACCTGAACTTGAAAAATTTGAAAATTGAAAGTTTGGATGATGGAAGAAGCAAAATAGAGAAACTTTTATGCCACAAGAAAGTTTTGCTTGTCCTTGATGATGTAAGTGATGAGAGCCAACTCGAGAATTTAGTCGGAAAAATGAATTGGTTTGGCTCTGGGAGTAGAGTAATCTTAACAACTAGAGACAAGCATCTCTTAACATCAAATAAAATATCTGAAACATATTGCCTTAAAATTTTAGAAGAGGATGAATCTCTTCAATTGCTTTGGCAGAATGCATTTGAAAGTAATCAACCTCCAGAACAGTTTTTGGAATTGTCAAAACAGGTGGTTCAATATGCTGGAGGCCTTCCTTTGGCACTCAAAGTGTTGGGTTCATTTCTTCGTGGAAGAAATCAGTCTCAATGGGAACAAATTTTGTTTAAGATTGAAAAAGTTCCTAAGGATGAAAAAATAAGGAAGACACTTAAAATAAGTTATGATGGGCTAGAAAGTGAGTATCAGACTATATTTCTGGACATCGCTTGCTTTTTTAAAGGGTGGTCCAAACATCGCGTGATAGAAATACTAGAAAATTGTGACCGTTACACTCCAATTGGTATTGATATTCTAGTCGAAAGGTCATTGATAACTTGTGATGATAGCGGTAAATTGGGGATGCATGATTTGCTCCAAGAACTAGGTAGGAGTGTTGTTTTCGAACAAAGTCCTATTGATGCTGGCAAACGCAGTAGATTGTGGTCAATAGAAGACATTGATCAAGTTCTAAAACATAACAAGGTAATCTTCTTTTAACTAAGAATTTAATTTATATATACTCTATATCAAAATCTTGTAATATTTTTTCCATCATCATTATGTTTAGGGAAGTGACTTCATTGAAGGCATATCTTTGGAGTCACCAATAGAGCTTTATGATGCACATTGGCATTTGGAAGCCTTCTCTAAGATAAGTAACCTTAAACTACTTCTCATATTACGTGATTTACAACTTCCTCTTGGTTTGAAATATCTTTCCAATTCATTAAAAGTTCTTGAATGGAAAGGATATCCTTTAAAGGATCTACCACTTGGGCAACTAGATGCGATTGTTGACCTGAAAATGCATCATAGCAAAATTAAAAAGCTTTGGAGTGGAAATCATGTAAGGACACTTTGTTAATTGGAGCTTTCTTGTAAGTTAATGCTAGCACAAGCTCTTAAAAGGCCTAATAACTTTTTATGCTTTCTTTTGTTTTGGTTAGTTCTTTGGAAAGCTGAAGTTCATTGATTTGAGCCATTCTAAAGATCTTATCGAAACTCCAACTGTTTCTGAGGCTCCAAATCTTGAAAGATTGGTTCTTGATGGTTGTATAAAGCTTGTCAAGGTTCACCCATCAATTGGAAAGCACAAGAATCTCATCTTATTGAACTTGAAAGATTGCATAAGTCTGAAGTCCCTTCCAAGTAAATTAGAAATGAGTTGTTTGAAATATTTCATTCTCTCTGGATGCTCAGAAATTAAAAAGCTTCCTGATTTTGGGGAGAATATGAAATATTTATCAGAGCTTGATTTAAAGGATTGCAAGAGTCTTGTTTGCATTCCGGAAAGCATTTGCAAATTGATATCACTTAGAATTGTCAATATTGCCGGTTGCTTAAAAGTATGTAAGCTGCCATGCAATATGGACCAAAATGTGGCTTTGGAGGAGCTTGATGTGAGTGGAACAGCTATAAGAGAAATAACTTCATCTAACATTTGTTTGGAAAATCTCAAAAGACTCTCCTTTGGCGGATGCAAAGAACTATCGTCCAACTCATGGGACTTATCTCTCCCTTTTGGGTGGGTCTGGAAGTTTTGGAAGCAGCCAGTTGCTGTAGGCTTGACATTGCCTCCACTCTCACGTCTATCATCATTGTTGGAATTAGATCTAAGTTACTGTAATCTAAGTGACGGATCAATTCCTAATGATCTTGGCTGCCTGAGGTCATTATGCCGCTTAAATCTAAGCGGGAACAGTTTTGCTAATCTACCTGCTAACTGCATTGCTAATAATCCTAGCTTAAATGAGCTTGGGTTAATGGATTGTTCAAGGCTTCAGTCAATGCCTGTCCTTCCACCAGGTTTGAATATCTATAATGCAGTAGGTTGTGCTCAAATGGAACAATCTGTGTTAGGTCTGCAAAAGTTTTGGAAGCTCTTGGAGTCGGTACGTTTTTCTTTTTCTCATACACTCTCTTTCTCATAATATTGTTTTTAAATATTATTTACAAACATATTTTCATTTACAGATGGAAGATTGGTCCAAGATTTTCTCCAATAGTTTCTTCTTAATTTTGGGAAATGAAATTCCACTTTGGTTTGACAATCAAAAACATTTTCATTATAGGAAGCCAAGTGGTGAGTCAAGGATGTCAGTAATAGTAGACATACCTGATCATTGTTATTCAAGTGATTGGTGGGGAATTGCTTTATGCCTTGCATTGAAACCTGGGGATGGTATGACAGTATTTAAAACGAAAGTTTTTTTAATGTGTGAGCTTCTCAATTATCCTAATTCTAGGATCAACAAAGCTCACAATGGCTCCTTTCTTCTTTTCAAGCGCAAGAACTATCTTCCCGCATTTAGTTATGATCATCTGTTTGTAGAGTTTTTGAGAGTTGATAATGAATATATTCACCAATGTTTACAAGGTCGCCAGGGCCAAATTCAATGTGTCTTAGGGGAATCTATGGGGGGAGAAATAAGCAAGGTTGGGTGCCGTGTGTTGTGTAAGGAAGATGTGGAAGAGGGTCGCAAGGCAATGATGACAGAAGTTGAGATGCTTTCCAATTCCAAGCAGTCCTTGAAGGGTGTCAACAAATCAACGGTAACTATAACTGAAATTGCTAATGACAAGCGAGGTCGTGATGAATTTGAAAGATTAGAAGATGGGGCAAACGCAAATATTGCAGATGAAGCAAACGCACCACATTCAAAACGCAGAAAACTTGAATAGAACATTCTTGGTAAGTCACTCGTTACATTCCATACACATAATTGCTCATTGTGCCATATTCACCCCATTCAATGCAATTTATGTTACAACCACCATACATTGATTAAGGATGTAATTAAATGCTCATACAGGTTGAGATGCTTGGGTGACATGCAGGGGTTTGGTTTATGAAGGGACGGAAAGTTCTTGCCATAGGTGTGAGAATGCATGGGACAATTTAATGTTTGGTCTGAACCTTGGCTCCTTTTGAATTGGTAATCCAATGGTGAATGACTTGATTATTGTGCATGTTGAGCAACTGATGGATCATGAGGGAAGGCGTTGGCAAACGGAATTAATTCAACGATTCTTTCAACCAGACAAAGACTCCTTAATGTGATTCTTGCACGAGAGTTAACATTTTCGCATGGGTTCAAGTTGGTTGGCCCTGGCAGGGGATAGAAAGGGAAAATGCTATACATTTATTCTGTTGAAGAACGTACACTTTACGGGGCATAATTTGTGGACAACTTTTGCCCGTCTTTTATATTTGAAAATAGTGTTGAATTATGTGTTACATAACTAAATACAAATAAGTGTTGAATTATCTCTTTTTAATTACTTTAACCAAATATTTATATATTTGTATATTTTATATACAAATTTGGTGGATCGAAGCTTAGTAGCAACTTTGTGCAGCATCCGATTAAAAAGGAACTGTCTGGCAATCATCTAATTTGATCAAGTTACTCTTTTCATGTTACCATAGCTACTGATACGCATCAGTTCAATGGAAAAGCTCCTGTTCCCAGTGGGAGAAAAAACCATCGAATACATGTATCAAAAAAAAAAAAAAACCAACGAATACTCTGAAAAACAAATCAAAATATGATCTTATCTCTGTACAAAAAAAAAGAAGTATGACTCTTATCTAATTTATTATTGCTTGTTGATAGTTCTGTGTTAAAGGGACATAGGCCAAGAAAGATGCTCAATGTCGGCAGTGATTTTTCCAAAAGAAAGATGATCACCCGCAATCAAGTTAGCGTGCACCGAATATCGTGCAACTTCGAGGAAGTTTCGTAGGCGTGCACAAATAATCGCTCTTTTCACAATTTTCCAAGTTCCCTACGCTGTGCTGTCATGAGTCACGGGCGTAAAGATTGGTCTACTACTTTTTGACCATGAGAGAGTCCTCCCACTTCTAAAGAAGGGAAAGGAAGGGGTGGATTGAATATATATATATATTTTTTATGAAAGTTATTGTATGTAATAATAAAATAAAGATAAATTTAAAAAAATTAATTAAAAAAAATTTAAAATTTTTAAATTTAAATGTAAAAAAATAAAAGAAAAGTTAAATGATTTAGGATTTGTTTGAAAATATTTTTTATTTTTTATTTTATAGAATAATTTTGCAATATTATTTTAAAAAGAAAATTTTAAAATAAAAATATAATAAAATCTATTTGTATAAAATATTCATCAAATAATTTTAAAAATAAAAAATAAAAATCTTGTTTGGAGATAACATGGATATTTTGTCCTTTTCAGTCCTTTCCCGAGATGTCCATACAAGCCCGTTGGCCACATGTTCCTATTTCGACACTTTCATCCATTTTTCTGTCAATGCCATTACAACAACAAACAGAAGGAACCCATACTTCCCGAGGCTAATGTTCAGAACGCCGATGGCAGGCTTATTGGCAGCAAATAGTAGTAAACAAAATGCTAGTTTTGCTTTTAAGAGTCAGCCCACGCCACAAAAAAATTTCAACCCAACAGTACAACCATTCTTCAGGATATATTAATCATCAGAGAAGTGGTAGCCTTTCTCAAAAAAATTTCTTAGGGTGTAGCGAGGAGCTTTTCCTCGTCAAAGGTGAAGCAAATATATGCGACTAAACAGATTATGGGTGGGGCATGTTCAGCAGCTCCTTAGT
The DNA here is from genome assembly GCA_037013595.1 of Dicorynia guianensis. Taxonomy (NCBI): domain Eukaryota; kingdom Viridiplantae; phylum Streptophyta; class Magnoliopsida; order Fabales; family Fabaceae; genus Dicorynia; species Dicorynia guianensis. Next base: position 33,923,373 of record JASUAB010000005.1, read on the forward strand.
GAGAGCAGCTTGTTGAAAAATGCGCCTTGGATGGAAAGATGAAGAGGGAGTAAGGTTCTTCTATTTATCATATTGCCATTAATAAAATCACTTAATTACCTAAATGCCATCGTGAAAACAATCAGTGAAGAACCAAAACATCTATAAGTTGTTCGACATTTTCTATTCTAAAAACAGTAATTTGCAAAACTATTTTCAAAACCAGAACTCAATACGCTTCTTTTCAAACAAGTTTCATTGTTTTGTTACTTTTCGAAGTAAAGAACAATTCTAAAAACAGCAAACAAACAAGCGCTTAAATTCTCAAAGGAAGCAAGCGTTTTCCTGTTTCGCCTTTTTTTTTTTAATCTTTTTTATATAATATTTCATATAATCATACATTTTATGTATTCTTTTATTTATTTATATTTGTACATATAAATATTATGTGATACGTATATATATATATATATATATATATATATATACAGATATCATTTTTTAGGTTTTCAGACCATATATCAGGCTCATCCATGGTCTTTAGAGATTTAATTTTTCTGCCTCGTGTATATAATGGAGGAAATGGATAGATGTGAAATTAGAACAGCAATTGCAGATTTCCTGTTCTTGCGCCATTCTCTCGTCTCTCTCTGTGCCGGTTTGAACCCTTGCCTTCTTAGTAAGAGTCTTGCTCCCAAGCCAACAAGGCAGAAGGAAACCAGCCAGCAATTGCAGATTTTTAAAGCTATTAATTGTTAAATTTGATGCAACCTATTTGTAACTTTCTCGGAAGTTATGCTGTCGGATAATGCTACGTTTGCGAAAGTTTATTATTATTTTTTTAAAAAATTTGAAGTGTGAATAATATACTGTTTATACTTTGATAAAAAAAAAAAGCAAAACGCCTATCATTACGCTATGCTGTCCATCAGTCACCCGCGTAACAAATGGGAGAGTGCCGCAACTCCTCACGGAATTATTTTCTTTTTTTTTTCCATTTTTTTCTCATTAATTCTTTTTTCTTTCCTTATGGCCATTCCTTCAAGACTTGATCGTAAAAGCTAAAAGGTCATGCCATCTACAGCGACTTGTATTGGATTTTAAGCCCATACGTTAGTTTCCACTTTGATTCCACTTCCATCTTTATTTTTCATTTTTGAAACAATTGAGGAAAGTTCCACTCTTTTTCCTGTTACGCACAATGTTCATTTTAACACAAAATTGGGAGCTCTTCTGCCTTGCTCTGCATGTTGCTGAAATTTTCTCCCTTCCTTTGTCCTAGTTTTTATTTCACATCTGAATCTCATTTTGAGTGAATAAATCTGTTTTGTTGTTACAGATCCTACAGTGTAAACGCCAAACATTTCCATGGATGTTGAAGGAGCTTCTTCTTCGAGATCTCAATGCAAGTACGACGTTTTTTTGAGTTTTAGGGGAGAAGATACTCGCACAAGTTTTACAGATCATTTGTATACTATCTATGGAGAAAAGGAATCATAACGTATCGAGATGATGAAGAACTTGAAAGAGGTCATGTTATTAAACAGGAACTGCTTGCAGCAATTGAAAACTCTCGTTGTGCGATTGTTATTCTCTCTCAAAATTATCCTTCTTCCACTTGGTGTTTGGATGAGCTCTCAAAGATTCTTGAATCTAGGAAGAAGTTGGGTACACAAGTTTTACCAATCTTCTATGGCGTTGATCTGTCTGATGTTCGAAATCAAAGAGCAAGCGTTGCAGAAGCATTTAGAAAGCATTCAGAAAAATTCAGAGAAAACAAAGACAAAGTACAAAAATGGAGACAGGCCTTAGAAGAAGTTGCTAATTTATCTGGCTGGGACGCGAAGAATCGGTAAGTTTTGTCTGCCTAGTGAGTCATCTCAATAGTTGAGCAATAGTTAAGGTACAATAATTCTTGCAGCAACAGCAAGAGCATTATGGCAGAGGTAATTTTAAATTTGAATTATTGGCGAGGGTTTTCGGTGATAGTTCCTTTGTTATATCAAGACTATACTATATCAAACATGAAAGACATAATATTCATGCTTGCTATCTGAGGTTAGAAAGATCATTTTAAATAACGTATAATTGCATACTATCCTTTGTTTACTATACCAAATTGACAATACAATTTCTGTGGAATAAGTACGTATCGGTATTTATATTCTAAATAATGTTATTAATAGACATGCCATAATTTAATAAAAACGATGTTGGTTAAAAAAAATGGTTGACATTATAATTAGTTTCTTGACACACGAGTGCATATCAATTCACTCCTTTTTTCTAAAAAGATAAAAAATAAAAATAAAAATTAGCAGAGGATGGTACAATAAGGAGATCATTAAACACAAAACCCTTATTCTGATGTTATAATAGTATAAATACAAGTTATGTACCTATGATTATTTGGGACATATATTGTGAAAATGATTTTTAGCCACTGAACTTTGTAATATATGAGTCAATTCATATAATTGTCACAGTACTTAAGCTTTTACTTTTTAATACATTGATGATGTCTTTTTCCACGTACAGATGTAAAATGTGAAAATAAAACAACACAAAAAATTTATGTGTGTATATTATTGAAACATTCTTTGTATAACATAAACCTACAATTCTTAAAAAAATAAAATAAAAAAGGAACCAATCTATTACTGAAAGAAATAAACAGATTTTCACTTATTCATTTTTAAATGGTATTTACTTTCATACTATCTGGTATGCTCTTTATTTCCAAAATTGATTTTGGAATTTTTTTTTAAAAAAAAAAATTGTAACAAGATGTAATTCTATCTTTTCTTGTGTATATAGGCATGAAACAAAGCTCATTAAAGAAATTGAGGCAGCAGTATGGACAAATTTGCAACCTGAATTTCGGTCTTATACTGAGGGACTAGTGGGAATTGGTTCTAAAATACAAGATATTTAATCATGTTTAAGATTAGAGTTGGTTGGTGTTCGATTCATAGGCATATGGGGCATGGGTGGCATAGGAAAGACAACTCTTGCTAGGGTTGTCTTCGAGAAAATGAAGACCCAATTTGATATTAGTTGTTTTCTTGAAAATATTAGAGAGAAATCTGGTGAAAGAGGTCTTGGATTGGTTGATTTGCAAAGAGAACTTCTTTCTCACCTGAACTTGAAAAGTTTGAAAATTGAAAGTTTGGATGATGGAAGAAGCAAAATAGAGAAACTTTTATGCCGCAAGAAAGTTTTACTCGTCCTTGATGATGTAAGTGATGATAGGCAACTAGAGAATTTAGTCGGAAAAATGAATTGGTTTGGCTCCAGGAGTAGAGTAATCTTAACAACTAGAGATAAGCATCTCTTAACATCAAATAAAATATCTAGAATATATCGCCTTAAAATCTTAGAAGAGGATGAATCTCTTCAATTGCTTTGGCAGAATGCATTTGAAAGTAATCAACCTCCAAAACGGTTTTTGGAATTGTCAAAACAGGTGTTTGAATATGCTGGAGGCCTACCTTTGGCACGCAAAATGTTGGGTTTCTTTCTTTGTGAAAGAAATCAGTCTCAATGGGAACAAATTTTGTTTAAGATTGAAAAAGTTCCTAAGGATGAAAAAATAATGAAGACACTTAAAATAAGTTATGATGGGCTAGAAAGTGAGTATTAAAATATATTTCTAGACATTGCATGCTTTTTTAAAGGGTGGTCCAAACATCGAGTGATAGAAATATTAGAAAATTGTGACCGTTACACTCCGATTGGTATTGATATTCTAGTCGAAAGGTCATTGATAACTTGTGATGGAGGTATATTGGGGATGCATGATTTGCTCCAAGAACTAGGTAGGGGGGCTTGTTTTTGAACGAAGTCCTAATGATGCTGGCAAACGCAGTAGACTGTGGTCATTGAAAGACATCGATCAAGTTCTAAAACATAGCAAGGTAATCTTCTTTTAACTAAGAATTTAATTTATATATACTCTATATCAAAATCTTGTAATATTTTTTCCATCAACATTATGTTTAGGGAAGTGACTTAAATGAAGGCATATCTTTACAATCACCAACAGAGGTTTAGGATGCACATTGGCATCCAGAAGCCTTCTCAAAGATGAGTAACCTTAAATTACTCCGTATATTATGTGATTTACAACTTCCTCTTGGTTTGAAATGTTTTCCTAGTTCATTGCAAGTTCTTCATTGGAAAGGGTATCCTTTAGAGGCTCTACCGCTTGGGCAGCTAGATGCAATTGTTGACTTGAAAATGCATCATAGCAAAATTAAAAGGCTTTGGAATGGAACTCATGTAAGAACTCTTCGTCAATTGGAGCTTTCTTGTGAGTTTATGCTAGCACAATCTCTTGAAAAGCTAACAAATTTTTGTGCTTACTTTCCCTTTGGTTAGGTCTTCAGAAAGTTGAAGTTCGTTGATTTGAGCCATTCTAAAGATCTCATTGAAACTCCAATTATTTCTGGAGTTCCACATCTTGAAAGATTGGATCTTGAAGGTTGCATAAAGCTTGTTAAAGTTCACCCATCTACTGGACAACACAAGAATCTAATTGTACTGAACTTGAAAGATTGCATAAATCTAACATTCCTTCCCAGTAAATTAGAAATGAGTTGTTTGAACGAGTTCATTCCCAGTGGTTGCTTGAAAATTGAAAAGCTGCCTGAATTTGGGGAGAATATGAAAGATTTATCAAAGCTGGATCTTAAGGATTGCAAAAATCTTGTTTGCCTTCCTGAAAGCATTTGCAATTTGATATCTCTTAGAATTCTGGATATTGGGGGTTGCTTAAAAGTCTCTACGCTGCCACGCAATATGGACGAATGTGTGGCTTTGGAGGAGCTCAATGTGAGTGGAGCAGCTATAAGAGAAGTAACTTCATCCAACATTTGCTTGGAAAATCTCAAAAGCATCTCCTTTAGCGGATACAAAGAATCACCGCCCAATTCATGGGACTTATCTCTCCCCTTTAGGTGGGTCTGGAAAAAGTTTAGGAACCATCCAGTTTTAGTATGCTTGGCAATGCCTCCACTCTCACGTTTATCGTCATTGAGGAAATTAGATCTAAGTTACTGTAATCTAAGTGATGGATCAATTCTTGATGATCTTGGCGGCCTAAAATCTTTATGCATTTTAGATCTAAGTGGGAACAATTTTTCTACCTTACCTACCTCACCTCCTCACTACATTGCTAGTTTTCCTAATATATTTTTTCTTAACTTCAACCATTGTGTAAGGCGAGTCATTGCCTGTACTTCCATCACATTTATGGGGAGTGAGTGTAGAAGAATGTTGTCATATGAAACAACAGATAGCTCTTAATGATGGTACGTTTGTCTTTCTCTCATACACTCATTTTCTTTTTCATATTGCTGATTAAATATTATTTACAAATATATATATATATATTTATTTATTTACAGATGGAAGATTGGTCCAAAATTTTCGTCCATAATTTCTTTTTTATTCCGGGGTTTGAAATTCCACTTTGGTTTGACAATCAAAATTATTCTGATTCTAAGGCGTTGAGTTCAATAATAGTAGACATTCCTGATCATTGTCATTCAAGTGAATGGTGGGGCATTGTTTTCTGCCTTGCTTTGAAGAATGATCCACGACACACAATGGCAGTTGGATGGACATGTAAAGCTCCCAATTATAAAGGGGGCATATCTTCTGCTGGGTTGGACCGTACTATGTGTCTTTCGACAGTTGGCGAAAATTTTCTGCTTATAGAGTTTGTGAGTCGTGAATATGAATGTATCCAGCGAAGTTTAAGATGTTGTCAGAACCAAATCAAATTTTATTTTAGGTGTATCGGAGGTAGTGTAATGATGAGGAAGGTTGGGTGTCGTGTATTATGTAAAGAAGATGCAGAAGAGTGTCGCAAGGCAATGATGACTGAAGTTGAGATGCTTTCCAATTCCCAGCAATACTTGAAGGGTGTGAACAATTCAACGGTAACTCTAACTGAAATTACTAATGACAAGCGAGGCCGTGATGAATTTGAAGGATCCAAAGATGAGGCAAACACTAATTTTACAAATGAAGAAGAGAACACATCACATCTCTCAAAACACAGAAAACTTTATTAAGACATTATTGGTGAGGTAAGTCACGTACGCATTCCTCACATATATAATTGCTCATTGTGCCAGACTCTCCCAATCCAATGCACTTATTTAAAGTTACAACCACCATAGATTCATTAATGATATACTCATGATACTAGTTGAGATGCTTGGTTCAAATGTAGGGGTTTGGTTTATGTATGAAGGGACGTATAGTTCTTGCCATGGAGAGTTGGTATGCATGGTTCACATGCTGTTTTTTGGTGAGGGGGCGTAAAGTTCGTGCTTTGGAGAGTTGGTATGGGGAGACCTATTAATGCTTGGTCTCATTCTTGGCTTCTTTTCGGATTGGGAATCCATTGGTGAATGACCTGACTATTGGGCATGATGGGCAGCTGATTGATGATGAGCACAGGCGTTGGAAAAGCTGATTTTATTCAAGAACTTTGAACCAGAGATGGACTCCATTTGGCATGGATAGGGGGATGCTGTTCGTGTCTTTTAAGGGCTTTGTAGGGAGATTGATTATCTATCTTTCTATGGTTCAATTCTTTGGGGTATTACTGTATTAATTTGTTTGTTTCTTGCCCTGCTGTTTGGGATTGTTCTTGTATTCGTAGCATTTGAAATTGGGAGGCAGATGCCTTAGCTCCTTTTGCCTCACAATCTTTAAGTGTGTATTGAGGATTCAAATGCAGTCATTTAGAATTTTTATTATTGTAAGATGTTTTGATTTAATAAATTCTATTTCAGAAAATAATTTAACCTATTTTAAAAAGCTTAAATTAGATATCTTCTTTTAAATTATATTAAATTTTAGTTGTATCCTTTTATTACAAGTGTTAATTAATAACATTTTTTTTTTGTTTTATGAATGTAATTCTTAATAACATATTTCTATTAAACATTACTATTTAAATAGATAACAAGTATATATTTTATAAAAATATTGATTTCAAATAACATATCATTTAATAAAATTTAAGATATTTAAAATTTTCATTAAAAGTAATAAGGTTAATAATTTTTTTTTAAAAGAGAGGAGTGTGTGAAAGTGGAATTTAAAACTAATTAATAGGCAGGGATTTGATATTTTTTTAGATATTATAATTAATAAGTATTTTTTTAACAAAAGTTTTATTCAAGATTGTTATAGACAAACTAAATAATTTCTTATATGAATGAAAAAATTTAAAAAAATATTTTGTATATGAAGCAATTGACGTAAAATTGCTGAATTTATAATTTTTTTTTTTTTTGCAAATTTCACGACACTTTTGAACAGCTATTTAAACTATTCTTTTAATAAACTCTACAAATAGCCAGCTATAGCATCAAAACATTTTACCGTATTACTTGGGTTGATATTCGTATAATTAAAATAATAAAAATATTATATATTCTCTCATATTTTTTGTCTTTTTTTCTCTTTTCTAAAATTTTAGTAGAACACGGAAGGTGCTTATACTGAACTTAGATGTAAGTCCAACATTTTTCGTATGATGCTTTCTGGAATGATTCCCTTGTTGGACAGACATGCTTGAGTCGCTTAATCTTACATGCATTTAGGTGCCTCTCTGGATATGCTACGCTGCCATTTGGATTGTCTTCAGCCTCCTTTCATTGTATCCCTATCATAGTTACGATGAATAGAGACTAAAGGCATCAAACTAATATCATACATTAATTATAAGGAATGGGGTGTGTCCTCTAACAATGTTCCGGTAGGGTTAAATGGGGAAGGCGAGTAATATAAGACATCAAAGCATCAAATTAATATAATACATTAATTATAAGAAGATCCATAGGTAGTTCCTTCAGCATCAACAGGTGTTTGTTGCCAAACGGAATCTTGAGGCCAAGCTGTCCGCTACCCTGTTAGCTCCTCTGAAAACATGTCTCATCTGGACTGTCCAAGGTCGCTCTAGCCAACTCTTTATTCTTTGCACCAGCATCTGCGTTTGGTTGGTACTTACAGCCTGCCCCTGAATTAAATTCAATGCTTCCGAAGAGTCAGTTTCCATAATAATTTTTGAACCTCCCAAATACCACATCATTCCTCATCTGCCAAATAGTGTGAACCGCCACTGCAAAGGTAGCTCTCCAATCCACCTTCTCTTCTCTTCCCAGCTGTTTGCTCAAGTTAGTTTTCAACCATTCCCCGTGGCTGCATATCAAAAAAGGATTGCCAATGGTTTGGCTTAGCGAGGCATCTCCAGAGAGTTTCAACTCTGGCACAATCCCTTAATGCATGACAGATTGTTTCCTTGTGTGTTTTACAAACCAGGCAAGTGTCATTTTGAGTTAGCAGCATTCTACATCTCTCATTCGTTAATGGTTTGCCCTTGACACAACCACATTAACGTCTTGTATCTCTCCGGGCCTCTAAAATCTCCAAATACACTTCCAAAGAGAACACTTGTCATTAGAAGAGTTCTCAGGTAATGAGGCACATAATCTCTTGCCCAGGTTCGGGGTGACGAATTGATGCTATTTTTTGACAAACTTTTGGCGGTAAATACTCTGATAATTATCGTGATCCAGTCCTTATCGTCCATGACCAACTCCATCACCTTGCATCCTTTAATATTTTTTGGTAAAGCTTGAAAAGTATAATTTTGGAGGGTCTCCATGTTCACAATCCACCTATCTGTCGAAAGAGGTGAATATCAAATCCCGAACCTAATGACCGCTCCAGCCCTTCAATGAATTGCTGCCACACCTTTTGAGATTCCTCTCCATAAATTGGAAGCCTGCCTCTGATTTTTCATTTTAGGCATTCCCCCCTGACCACACTTATATTTTGCCCTAAGGACTGGGACCCAAAAGTCCTCATTTTGTTTTATAAGAGCCCAGCCCGTCTTCATCAAATACGCTTTCTCTTTTTATTTTGGGTCTACAACTAGCATAGTTACATATGTTATGTGAATAGGTGGCATATGGGCCTTCTGTATGGAAACAAAGCACTACTTGAATGATACCATTTTTTCACAGGTCACACCCACCGGTTTACAGCTTCACCAACATGAGGGTGGTGTTGTCATAGATCCAGGTTCTGCAACAGAGGCCTACAGCACCATCACCTACGATGTGAACCCAAGTTTGTCCTCATGGGCATTGACGGTTTGCGTGTTGCGGTCTACGTACATGAGCATATTGATGGAGAGGTCAAGATAGGACCGAGACACAACATGAGAGACAGTTTTACCTTTAGTATTAATCACTTAAAAATGATGCTATTTGCAGTGGTATTTACAATCTGGTTCGACGAAATAATATTCAGTCTTTTGTTTAGAATGTATTTTTTTTTGTAATCAAATGAAGATAATTTTGTCAACATTTTTGAAGTAATTTGTGAGTTTTGGATACTCTGGATGACTGCATTTTTTCCTGATCATATATTTATATATATTGCTTCATACTAATTAATGCATGCATTCAGGCCATTAAGTCGAAACCCAGCAAGCTATTCAACAAATCTTCTCTTAACCATTCATGGTGATGGTACCAAAGATCATAAGACAGTAAAGAGGACCAGAACTGGGCTAAGGAGTTGAGAACACCAAGAGTGAAAATACAAATATAATGTCAAATAGAAAATCAATATAGATAGATAATTGTAATTGTTTCCTTCATGGAACATTATCCTCTCCCTGTAAATTATTCAAATAAGTTTGGCTACGATAGATCTTTAAATCCTGTAAAATGTTCAAATAAGTTATTAATTTATTGACGTCTATAATTTAATTTGTAAAGTATAATAAGTTTAATAATAAATAAATATATAATAAAATTTAATTGTTAAAAATAACATAATTATATGCTGAATATTTTGTAAACCTTAATATTAATTGGTAATTAAAATGTTTATCTTTGCAAAAAATACCACATTACGTTGTTGTTAGTGTAAAAATATTGGTAATTTCGCGTAAAACCTTCACACATTTTATATTTTCTGACACTTTGATTTTTCTAATTTAAATTTATTTTTTTCCTTATCTTAACTCATTATAAATTTAAAATTTTTAACAACTTATTTTTAATTTTTTATTTAGATATTTTTTATTTTAGATTTAAATTTATAAATTTTAATTTTCTTTTAATTTTATTCTTATTTTTCTTTTACTTTACATTATAATTTTTATAAAAAATTCATCCATTTCATATTCTAAATTGTTTGTACAGAAAAATAACATTTTTACTGGCGTGAACACCATTCGGATTCCTTGGCTTACAAAGAGGGCGTGCTATAACTCGCATAAGTCTCCACCTACTTTTCGTATTCTCTCTCCACTCTCCTTCCCATATACGTCTCATTTTCTTTATTATATTCTCTCTCCCACTTTTCTTTTTCTATTCTTTCCCTTCTACCCTCTCCAAGACTCCAACTCTCCAACTGAATCCCATTTTGAGTGAACCATACTATTTTGTTGTTGCAGATCATAGAGAGCGAACCCCAAAGCTTTTCCATGGATGTGGAAGAAGCTTCATCTTCAAAATCTCTATGGAAGTATCATGTTTTCTTAAGTTTCAGAGGAGAAGATACTCGCACAAATTTTACAGATCACTTATATGCTGCTTTGTGGAAAAAGGGGATCATAACATATCGAGATGATGAAGAACTTGAAAGAGGTCAAGTAATTAAACAAGAATTGCTTGTGGCAATTGAAGAATCTCTTTGCGCAATTGTAATCCTCTCCCAAAATTATGCTTCTTCCACTTGGTGTTTGGATGAGCTCCTCAAGATTCTTGAATCGGAGAAAGAGTTGGGTAGACAAGTTTTCCCCATTTTTTATGGAGTAGATCCGTCTGATGTTCGAAATCAAAGAGCAAGTTTTGCAGAAGCATTTAGAAAACATGAAGAAAAATTTAGTGCAAACAAAGACAAGGTGCAAAAATGGAGATATGCCTTAGAAGAAGTTGCTAACTTATCTGGATGGGATGCTAAGAATCGGTAAGTTATGTGTGCCTAGCCTAATAAAAATCATTTTACATTTAAGTTCTTAGAAAGTATTTTTATTTTTAGTTCCTCTATCATATTAAAACTGCATTATAAATTAAGGTATATTGTATATAACTTTATTTTAATAATTTTGTTATATGTTATTATAATTTCATTGAATACTATTGTGCAATATAGTCTTTAAAATATACAATAATTCTATTTATTTTCATGTTGAAAATTAGTGGGTAAGATCAGCATAATTGATCATTTAATAGTTAAATTTCTGAAAAAAATTCTATTATGACAAGTTGCTTAAATGATATATAGAAGATTAATTTTCATATTAATGCCATATTAATTCTGAGCTCAATCATTAAAGGCATATAATATTGATGCTTGCTATTTGAGGTTAGAAAGATCATTTTAATAATGTATAATTGCATACTCTCCCCATTTACTATACTAAATTCACAACAAAATTTCTGTGGTAGAATTGTCATTATTGTAAATAATATTCTTCTTAGACATGCCATATATTTATTACCCGATACATGCTGCAATTTAATGCCATGTTGATAAAAATGTTGACATTATAATTAATTTCTTGAAACACATGGAGTGATATAAGAAATTTGATTTTCAATAACAACTTACTACCATAACAAGTTTGACTGTCGTTAACTACTGCTATCCTTGGCTTTTTTAGGAGAGACTTTTACAATAAAGAGTTCATCAAACACAAAACTCCTGGTATTTCAATAGTATAGATACAAGTTATAAATCTATGATTATTTGGGATGTATTTTGTGAAAATGATTTTTAGCCATATATGAGCCAATTCATAGAATTATTAAAGTACTTAATCTTTTAATTTTTCATATATTGATGTCTTTTTCTTGTACAGAGATAATAAGTGAAAGGAAACAATTCAAAACATTTAGTGTATATATTAATGAAACATTCTTTGTTTAATATAAACCTACAATTATTGAAAAAAGGAAAAAGAAAAAGAGCTAATTGAAAGCAATAAACAAATTTTCATTTTTTATTAACTGGTATGGTCTTTGTTTCCTTAGTTGATTTTGGAAAATTTTTTAAATTCTAACAAGATATGACCCTATATTTTCTTGTGTACATAGACATGAAACAAAGCTCATTGAAGAAATTGTTGCAACAGTATGGACTAAAGTACAATCGAAATTGCCGTCTTACAATAAGGGACTAGTCGGAATTGATTCTAAAATAAAATACATTTGTTCATGTCTAAGGCTAGAGTTGGATAATGTTCGATTCATAGGTGTTGACCCCTAAAAATTTTGGTTTTGGAGTCGCCACCGATCTAAATTATCTAAGGGTGAGATCGGACACCTAATTAAAAATGGTCTACGTTTCAGAAATTGGGTTCGGGGATTGGTTACGTTTTAGGGAAGGTATTAGCACCCTAAACGCCCTTTCGGTACCAAAAATGATCTAATTAATTTTTCTTGAATTAATTTATGTTGGTTTTTAAAAAAGATTTTAAAAAAACAATCCCTGCCCATTCCGGATCGGGATAAAATTGATTTTGAGAAAAACCCCCTTCCTATTCCAGTCCAGGGTTTAAAAATAATTTAAGAAATATCCCCTTCCTATTCCAATCCAGGGTTTTGAAAATAATTTAGAGAAAATCCCCTTCCTATTCCAGTCCAGGGTTTTAAAAATAATTTTAAGAAAATCCCCTTTCTATTCCAGGCCGGGGTTTTGAAAAAAAAAAAAAATTCTTTTGAGAAAAACCCCTTCCTATTCCAGTCCAGGGTTTTAAAAAAAATAATTTAGACAAAATCTCCTTCCTATTCCAGTCCAGGGTTTTCTTTTTTTAAAAAAGAAAATATATACACTTGCATAAGTTTACCTATCCCTCATTTTCATTTTAAAAAAAGGACATAGGTTTTAGAATTCATCTATTTTATTCAAAAATTTAAATATCAAGAAAAATGTTCATTCCTATCAATGACTTGTTTTCATTTTTTCAATTTCCTGAAAGTTTATGCAAAGCCTAACCCTCTTTTTTTTTAAAAAAAAAATTGACGTTTCTTCATCATGCCTCCCTTATACCATGTATTTCCAAAAAGAAAAGAATTTCTAGCAAACTCCATCACCTAAGTTAACAACAAATCCCATTTATATGCCATGAATCGTTAATATCATAACTGTGGAAATTTCTTTAAGGTCATATGAGAGATAAAACACAAACTCATATTACAGCATATTCAGGCTATGACAATAACTCCGTTTAAGATGCAAGCAAAATCATAAGGAAACGAAGAAAACGAACCTGATGGGAGAGGCTGCGTTCTACGACGGATGCTGCAAGTTGAAACCAAACGAACCTCCAGCAGTGAGCGAATCGTCCACCAAGGGGTAACGGCTCAATGTGGACGTGACAGAAACGAGTTTGGACTGAGAAGGTGACGATGTGGAGGCTGAAAACGCTGTAACAGGCGGCGGTGAGCAAACCCAGGCAACGTCGTGGTTTAAGCTCCCGTGGACACAGTGAACAGCAGCTGGAACGAGCCCTTCGCTGAAGCTGACGAAGAAACAGCTGGTAGCAGTAACGCTGATCTTGGTCGCCGGTTCCTCCAAAGCGGGAAGGAACCCTTCGAACGAGAGGTGATGACAGAAGGATGGAAGGGCGTCGGCCTTGGGTGAGGATTCTGTTTTTCGAGAGTGCAGCGAGGGTGGCGAGAGTCGCGAGTTGTGTGTCGGTTTGAAGGTGAATGAAGTTGGGTGCCGGCGTTGAGGTGTTGCGGCTGGACGAAAGTTGCTGGTTTACGGGACGAGGGTGCTGTTTAGCGAAGTGCAGAGGATTCTTGGCTGTTTGCGCGAGTGTGGAGCCAGAGAGAGAGAGTGCTGGAGAGTGTGCTTTTGCTGTCCGGGTTCTGGTTCTTTCCGTGAGTGGGGAGTTGTGTGCTGGTTTTGCTGGCGGATGATTGTGGGATTTTGGAAGGTGAAAACCTATGTAAATGAGGGGTTCTTTTCTTGTTTCCGTAGGGGTTCCCTTTTGCACGTGAAAGTCCTTTATAATTATGGAAATTGAGAGTTTGTTTTCTAGTTAAATTCTTCATTCCTAGTTTTAGTTAGATTTTGTCTTTTATTTTTCATCTTTTTTTATCTTAGAATTTTATGTTTTATCTTCTTATTTTTCTTGGAATTATCTTAGATTTATTTAATTTTTCTGATTTTTGAATTTATTTTCATTTTTGGATTATGTTTTAATTTTGGGTTTGTGATTTTTATTTGGGCTTTTTCCTTAAAAATTGGGTTTTATTATTTAAAGTTTTACATTGTGGGCCGGACAAAATTGGGTGTCTACAGATTGCCCCCCTCTGCTTGTCTTCTAATTATTAGGAGATGAGCAGAGGTTGAAAGACATTATTTTGGCCGACGATTGATTTCACCCCATGCATGAGGATTGTGAATCTTTTTAAAATTGACCTGGGATTTCCTTGCTCACCCAAGTCTAGAGGGTTTGAGTCAAATGATGCTTGACTCTGGCACAAGTAATAAAAGAGGAGATGAGTGAAGCTCGACTCCAGCTTGTCCTGAAATGGCCTACTCGACATGCATACCTGTTTGACAGAGCTTGGCATGTGACCTGCTAGGCAGGATTTGGCGTGCGAATCTGCTTGACAGGGCTTAGCACGTAAGGAGGCTTGACCTCTAAAATGGGATTACTACATGCGTATCTGCTTGACAGAGCTTGGCATGTGACTTGCTGGGCAAGATTTGGCGTGCGAACCTGCTTGACAGGGCTTGGCACGTAAGGAGGCTTGACCTCAAAAATGGGATTACTGCATGCGTATCTGCTTGATAGAACTTGACATGCGACCTGCTGGGCAGGATTTGGTGTGCGAACCTGCTTGACAGGGCTTGGCACGTAAGGAGGCTTGACCTCTAAAATGGGATTACTACATGCGTATCTGCTTGACAGAGCTTGGCATGTGACTTGCTGGGCAAGATTTGGCGTGCGAACCTGCTTGACAGGGCTTGGCACGTAAGGAGGCTTGACCTCAAAAATGGGATTACTGCATGCGTATCTGCTTGACAGAACTTGACATGCGACCTACTGGGCAGGATTTGGTGTGCGAACCTACTTGACAGGGCTTGGCACGTAAGGAGGCTTGACCTCAAAAATGGGATTATTGCATGCGTATCTGCTTGACAGAGCTTGACATGCGACCTGCTGGGCAAGATTTGGTGTGCGAACCTGCTTGACAGGGCTTAGCACGTAAGGAGGCTTGACTTACAAAATGGGATTACTACATGCGTATCTGCTTGACAGAGCTTGGCATGCGACTTGCTGGGCAGGATTTGGCGTGCGAACCTGCTTGACAGGGCTTAGCACGTAAGGAGGCTTGACCTCCAAAATGGGATTACTACATGCGTATCTGCTTGACAGAGCTTGGCATGCGACCTGCTGGGCAGGATTTGGCGTGCGAACCTGCTTGACAGGGCTTAGCACGTAAGGAGGCTTGACCTCAAAAATGGGATTACTACATGTTTGACATAAAGATGCTTGAGCATGAAAGTACATTTGTCATGTGAAAGACTTAAATGACATGCTGGATGTAGAAGGCTTGACCTGAAAATAGCATGCTTGATAATGCAAAATTACTTGATCTAAA
Source organism: Dicorynia guianensis (assembly GCA_037013595.1). Taxonomy (NCBI): domain Eukaryota; kingdom Viridiplantae; phylum Streptophyta; class Magnoliopsida; order Fabales; family Fabaceae; genus Dicorynia; species Dicorynia guianensis. Next base: position 33,939,017 of record JASUAB010000005.1, read on the forward strand.
ATGACATGAGCAAAGGTTGAGAGACACTATTTTGGCCGAAAATAATTATGATGTGAAGGGTACTTGATCCACCCTCGGGGATGTGAAGGGTACTAAATCCACCCTTGGGGATGTGAAGGGTTACTGTCCACCCAACGAGGACATTGAAGGGTACTTAATCCACCCTTGGGGATGTGAAGGGTACTTGATCCACCCTCGGGGATGTGAAGGGTTACCGGATCCACCCTTGGGGATGTTGAAGGGTTATCTAGTCCACCCTCGGGGATGTGAAGGGTAGTTGATCCACCCTCGGGGATATGAAAGGCTACAACTTGGAGAAACTCATTCCATGTTGAAATAAAGGTTAGTAACTTGAAGAAACCTATTCCAGGATAAACTCGGAGAAACTTGTTCCAAGTTGGGCTAGGAACTTGAAGAACCATATTCCAGGAAAACATTTTAGATTAATCTACTAAATGAGATACAATGAAACCCATCATAAGTTTATGGGGTAAACTATCCAAGAGAAATAACCTAGAGTAAACTGTTCTAGGAGTGATTTACTGAAAGAAGATATTCTAAATTAGATTTATGTACACATAAGGATTCAAATGCATGCTCATAATGAAATAATGCTTAATGATTCAATGTTTCATCAAATTATTAATTAGGAATTTTCACGGGTCCAACTTGCTTTCCCAATCATAAACTTATGGGAAGACTTAAGGCAAGCACATACAGACCAACATTCGAGACATGTAGCACCTTTTGAGTGTTTGCTCTATTGCCTATGTTTGCATATTTGAGCTGAACCTCTTTTTGCATACCCAACTTCCTTCTCTTCTAAAAGAAATTAAAGGTATGACTTATTCAACATGTTTGGAAATCATTGCTTAAAACTGTTCTTCATTCACCAACAGAATTTTGCCAATTAATCCATGTCTTGCCCTTTCGAGTAGCACCTCTTTGATTAAGATCCTTAGTGGCACCTAACACTTCTTGCTTTGCATGATAATGCATTTTGAGAAATGAGGATGGTTTATGGCATAAAGAATAGAAAACTTTTTAAAGGAGAGATCAACAGGTGGGTTAATGACCGATTGCCCCAGTTTGGGCATATCAAAGTATTGAAAACTGTAGGGATAATACCTTTGGGGGTTAGGTTCGATTCCTTTTGATGGGCTAGAATCCCTTCGTAACCTTTCTCTTAATCTTCCCCTTCTTTAAAGGTAAGTTATTTGGATATGATTTTACCCTTGATTGCCCCAGTTTAAATTTTGATTGCTCATAAGCAAAATAATGTTGAAAAGGTGTTCCTTAATTCATCTTCTTTTATTATCCGAGTTATGCCTCAATGGAATGCACATAATAATTACTCAATTCTCCAGAATCAAAGTGTTCTGTAGAGTGCTCACTCTAATCTCTCTCAAGTATTTGCACTCCTAAATCACTTTTAAGTGTTTACACTCATGTGTTGACACTCATAGATACCCCATAGGCTTGTTTTCATGCCTCTCTCCACTTCAGTTAGTTTACCATGCTAATCAAGATCACTAGGGCTTTACTCAGCTTATAATATTGGGCTTAGGTAATGGGTAAGAATGAAAAAGATAAGGATTTATCAAAAAAAAAGGAGAGTGTGAGGTGTTTGAGCACGTGATGTCTCACTTTTTGCTTTTCCTTTTTGGATAACTTTGTTGACTCAAGGTGAAGTCTATTCCTTTTTCTCTTTTCTTTCTTGCAGTTGGCCTTTTCTCTTTTTTTTTTTGGCCTAGTATTCTTCCTTTTTCATTTCTTCTCAACATTTCTTCTTCTTTTTCATTTTTCTTTTTGTGCTTTTTCACTTAGTTTGGAAGGATACCGCTTATTTGTTCACCTGAGCCTTGAATTATCATTCATAGCATTTTCTTCTTCCATAGCAAGGGTACTCTTTTAGCTCTCCTTTTGGGTGAAGCAATTATTTATGACTGAAAAGTTAAAGTTGGTGTGGGTCAAAGTAAAGAAATTGAATAAAGGGTCATGTTATCCTTTTACAGGCTCGAATGGGTGACTACGGGAATTCAGATGTTAGGGTGTAGCATGAAAAGCTCAAACTGTCCAAAGATGGCCTAGGTCATTTCTTGAGTAATGTGGTATCCCACAAATAGCTTTGAGAGGCATTTAGACAAGTTCTAGAATATCTGTTTCCTCACTATAAGCACATCCTTACCATAGGCTCTCTCTTAATCAGAAGACACTCAGTCATCGAAAAGAATTAAGTATTCAAGCAAACCTATTTTATCATCGGCGATTGGATTTTTCAAAAATAAAATTAGGAAAAACTTTTCTTCGTTTTAATGCTTATGAGCATCAATATTCGAGATAAACCGATTGCCCCAGTGTAGATTTAGGCAAAAGTAATTTGATAAAAAGTAATGCATTCATCACACTAAGCATTTTATTGAATTAAGAAGTGTGCCCATACAAAATGCTTGCTAAGGCCTTGGGCAGAGCCATTAGCAGGTGCCATAAGGTAAAGATGCAAAATAAATAAAAGAAGTAATCCAACTTGTAGTAAACAGTATGAGAACAGACTCTCTATCCCAAATCAATTGGTCCTCTCCAACCACAAGACCTTGGTTTTGCCCATGCCATTCTAGTGGTTGTTAACATTTTAATTGTCATGATCAAGCGAAGGATTACCATGGACATCTGGTCTTGAAGCTACTTGATCAAATGTCAACCACTTAGTATCAATCAAGTCTTGTACCTTCTTCTTGAAAGCAATGCAATTGTCTACCATATGCCCTTTTGCCCCTGCATGGTAATCACATGTAAGCATCTCATCATACCATGCAGGATATGGAGGTTGGTATGGACGGATAGGGCTTAATGCCACCAAGTTATTTTGCAGTAGCTGTGGTAGTAACTGTGAATACGGTATAGGGACAGGATCAAATTTCTGGTACCTCTGATCATTTTGCTGTCTTTCACAGTTAAACTGAGTTTGAGGCTTAGGTTGAGGTTGCACTGGCTGCACTTGCTGCGAAGATAGCACCGACTGTGACTTGTTTTGATGGGGTGATGCAGTATAGGTAGCTCGCGGTATAGTAACACTCATTACTGGTGCATAAGAGACTTGGCATGTATGTTGATTTTTATCAAAATCTTTGCCTTTTCCCTTATTGTGGTAATTTATAGAACGAACATCCTCGTTCATTTTACTACTAAATTGAGGCTTCTTCTGTGATGTATTTCCTTCTAAGGATCTACCCATCTTACCAGCCTTTATTCCTTGTTCAATCCTTACTCCAGTCTCTACTAGATCTACAAAGTTCATGTTGGCAAATCCCACCATTTTTCCATAAAAGGGATATGTCAGAGTGCTCAGGAATATGAAGACCATTTCCTTATCAGAAAGAGGTGGTTGTACTCTAATTGCCACGTCCCTCCATCTTTGAGCATAGGCCTTGAAGGATTCATTATCCTCTTTTGTCATGTTTTGGATTTGGAATCTATCAGGGGCTATGTTTCGGTTGTACTTGTAATGTCTCATGAAGGCTTCTGCCAAATCTTTCCATGTATGGATAGAATAGCGATCAAGGCTCATGTACCACTCAGCAGCCCCATCAACTAAACTCTCTTGAAAGATATGGATCAGAAGTTTCTCATTGTCAGCATAAGCTGCCATTTTTCTGATGTACATAAAGATGTGTGCCCGAGGACAAGATGTTCCATCATACTTCTTGAACTCTGGTACCTTGAATTTCGGGGGTATAACAACATCAGGTACCAATCCAATCTCATGGACATCTAGGACATCTTCATCAGTGAACCCCTCCATTTTCCTCATCCTAGCTTCAAGCAGCTCATATTTTTCCCGCATCAATGCTTCTTGCGCTGATTTTTTCAACTTTTCTTGCTCCTCTAACTCATCAAAATCTGAAGCAAAGCTCGCTTCTATTTCTACAATATATGGCTGATTGGGGTTTGCTTGGTTTTGTGGTTGCTGGGGTGTTGGGTCTTGGGGGGACTCATTTTGCATATTCTCCTTGGACATGAGTAGCTCAGTTAGTTAAACTATTTGTGTTTTGAGATTTCCAATTTCTGCATGTAACTCTTCTACAGACTTCTCTTGCCTTTTTTCCGCCATGAGCTTTGACTGGGATCGCGTTGTAGGAGCCGTGATTTCCTTTTAATCCTCTTGAATTTTAAGAAAATAAATTATTGGCATGCAAATGAGAATTTATGCATATGATTATTGTGATGCTATGCAGGATGCAAAAATGGATGCCATGCATGATGCAAAAATGGAAACTCAAGAAAGAGGTGATTGGTATTAACAAAGAATGCATGCTTCTTTTTTAGACCTATTTCTACTCATGTTGAAAAAGGTCCACGTCTTCTAGGCAAATCCCTAAATTTTTCCCTACTTTAATTTATTTTGTCAAAGAAAGAGTTTTAGAAATCTTAAAAGGCTCTTCCCTTTTTTTTTTTTTTTTGCCCTCATCTATCCTAAATGTGCATAAATCTTAACTTAGGGACTTCATGTATATAGAAATAAATGTATATGGTAGGAGAATTGAGTTAAAAATATAATCACAAACATGAAATGAGATAAAGGAGATGATCCCTATTGTGCCTAATTTCAGGTAAGTCCTAGGTCCTTGTTCACTCTCATGGGCTTGGGCCAACACTCTCTCTCATAAGGGATAGCTCTAAGGCCATTATTAGTGTACAGGTAGGTTCTATATTTCCTACATCAGGTCCCCAAATTGTCCTTAAGATGATCAATTCGAGTGGGGTGTTTCGGGCGCCCATGCGGAGACCGAAGGTCTCTCGAAGGCTAACCTTACTACCCCCTCTATCCTATAAGGTATCCTATATGGCTCGGGCATAGAGCACAGGGGTCATGACCTCCCCTTTGTTCTAGTGTGTGGTGAGAGTGGTAGTGTGTGCGGGGAAACATACCCCAAACCTACAAAAAGAATCACCTACAAATATATACATATAGAAAAATAAATAAATAGGTACAAAATTTAAACACCCAAAACACTAGAAGCTAGTAAGTGTACCTTTTATTTCGTCATCTCCACAAAAATAAAAAAAACCAACAAATCAATCAAGAAATTAATAAGATCATTTTTAAATTGGCCTAACCCTCTAAATGTCCCCAGTGGAGTCGCCAAGCTGTTGACCCCTAAAAATTTTGGTTTTGGAGTCGCCACCGATCTAAATTATCTAAGGGTGAGATCGGACACCTAATTAAAAATGGTCTACGTTTCAGAAATTGGGTTCGGGGATTGGTTACGTTTTAGGAAAGGTATTAGCACCCTAAACGCCCTTTCGATACCAAAAATGATCTAATTAATTTTTCTTGAATTAATTTATGTTGGTTTTTAAAAAAGATTTTAAAAAAACAATCCCTGCCCATTCCGGATCGGGATAAAATTGATTTTGAGAAAAACCCCCTTCCTATTCCAGTCCAGGGTTTAAAAATAAATTAAGAAATATCCCCTTCCTATTCCAGTCCAGGGTTTTGAAAATAATTTAGAGAAAATCCCCTTCCTATTCCAGTCCAGGGTTTTAAAAATAATTTTAAGAAAATCCCCTTTCTATTCCAGGCCGGGGTTTTGAAAAAAAAAAATTCTTTTGAGAAAAACCCCTTCCTATTCCAGTCTAGGGTTTTAAAAAATAATTTAGAGAAAATCCCCTTCCTATTCCAGTCCAGGGTTTTAAAAAAAATAATTTAGACAAAATCTCCTTCCTATTCCAGTCCAGGGTTTTCTTTTTTTAAAAAAGAAAATATATACACTTGCATAAGTTTACCTATCCCTCATTTTCATTTTAAAAAAAGGACATAGGTTTTAGAATTCATCTATTTTATTCAAAAATTTAAATATCAAGAAAAATGTTCATTCCTATCAATGACTTGTTTTCATTTTTTCAATTTCCTGAAAGTTTATGCAAAGCCTAACCCTCTTTTTTTTTAAAAAAAAAATTGACGTTTCTTCATCATGCCTCCCTTATACCATGTATTTCCAAAAAGAAAAGAATTTCTAGCAAACTCCATCACCTAAGTTAACAACAAATCCCATTTATATGCCATGAATCGTTAATATCATAACTGTGGAAATTTCTTTAAGGTCATATGAGAGATAAAACACAAACTCATATTACAGCATATTCAGGCTATGACAATAACTCCGTTTAAGATGCAAGCAAAATCATAAGGAAACGAAGAAAACGAACCTGATGGGAGAGGCTGCGTTCTACGACGGATGCTGCAAGTTGAAACCAAACGAACCTCCAGCAGTGAGCGAATCGTCCACCAAGGGGTAACGGCTCAATGTGGACGTGACAGAAACGAGTTTGGACTGAGAAGGTGACGATGTGGAGGCTGAAAACGCTGTAACAGGCGGCGGTGAGCAAACCCAGGCAACGTCGTGGTTTAAGCTCCCGTGGACACAGTGAACAGCAGCTGGAACGAGCCCTTCGCTGAAGCTGACGAAGAAACAGCTGGTAGCAGTAACGCTGATCTTGGTCACCGGTTCCTCCAAAGCGGGAAGGAACCCTTCGAACGAGAGGTGATGACAGAAGGATGGAAGGGCGTCGGCCTTGGGTGAGGATTCTGTTTTTCGAGAGTGCAGCGAGGGTGGCGAGAGTCGCGAGTTGTGTGTCGGTTTGAAGGTGAATGAAGTTGGGTGCCGGCGTTGAGGTGTTGCGGCTGGACAAAAGTTGCTGGTTTACGGGACGAGGGTGCTGTTTAGCGAAGTGCAGAGGATTCTTGGCTGTTTGCGCGAGTGTGGAGCGAGAGAGAGAAAGTGCTGGAGAGTGTGCTTTTGCTGTCCGGGTTCTGGTTCTTTCCGTGAGTGGGGAGTTGTGTGCTGGTTTTGCTGGCGGATGATTGTGGGATTTTGGAAGGTGAAAACCTATGTAAATGAGGGGTTCTTTTCTTGTTTCCGTAGGGGTTCCCTTTTGCACGTGAAAGTCCTTTATAATTATGGAAATTGAGAGTTTGTTTTCTAGTTAAATTCTTCATTCCTAGTTTTAGTTAGATTTTGTCTTTTATTTTTCATCTTTTTTTATCTTAGAATTTTATGTTTTATCTTCTTATTTTTCTTGGAATTATCTTAGATTTATTTAATTTTTCTGATTTTTGAATTTATTTTCATTTTTGGATTATGTTTTAATTTTGGGTTTGTGATTTTTATTTGGGCTTTTTCCTTAAAAATTGGGTTTTATTATTTAAAGTTTTACATTGTGGGCCGGACAAAATTGGGTGTCTACAATAGGCATATGGGGCATGGGTGGCATAGGAAAGACAACTCTTGCTACAGTTGTCTTCAACAAAATCAAGAGTCAATTTGATATTAGTTGTTTTCTTGCCAATATTAAAGAGGTTTGTGAAAGAGGTCATGGACTGATTCATTTGCAAAGAGAACTTCTTTCTCACCTTAAGTTGAAAAGCTTGGAAATTGAAAGTTTGGACCAGGGAAAAGACACAATAAGAAACCTTTTGTGCTGCAAGAAAGTTCTGCTTGTCCTTGATGATATCATTGATGAAAGCCAACTAGAGAATTTAGCTGGAAATATGGATTGGTTTGGTTCAGGGAGTAGAGTAATCCTAACAACTAGAGACATGCACCTCTTGACATCAAATCAAATATTCAAAAGGTATAAGATTAAAATTTTAGAAGAGGATGAATCCCTTCAACTGCTTTGCCAAAATGCATTTGAAAGTGATCAACCTCCCGAACAGTTTTTGGAATTGTCCAAACAAGTGGTTCAATACGCCGGTGGGCTTCCTTTGGCACTCAAGGTGCTGGGCTTATTTCTTCGTGGAAGAGATGAATCTCAATGGAAAGAAATTTTGTATAAGATTAAGCAAGTGCCACAAAATGAAAAATTGATGAAGACACTCAAAATAAGTTACGACGGGCTACCAACACGATATAAGGCTATATTTCTAGACATTGCTTGCTTTTTCAAAGGATGGCCCAAAGATCGAGTGGTACAAATACTAGAAGTTTGTGACCGTTATGCACCAATTGGTATTGATATTCTAGTAGAAAGGTCATTGATAACTTGTGATAGAGATAATTTGGAGATGCATGATTTGCTTCAAGATCTGGGTAGGAGTATTGCTTTTGAAGAAAGTCCTAGCAATGCTGGCAAGCGTAGCAGATTGTGGTCTCTAGAGGATATTGATGAAGTTCTGATAAATAATAAGGTAACATTCTTTCAACTAAGAACTTAATTTATATTTAACTCGGTATATGAATCTTTTAATATATTTCCCATCAACATTATGTTTAGGGAAGTGACTTAATTGAAGGGATATCTTTGGAATTACCAACAAAGCTTTATGATGCACGTTGGCATCCAGAAGCCTTCTCAAAGATAAGTAACCTTAAACTACTCCTCATATCATGTCAATTACAACTTCCTCTTGGTTTGAAATGTCTTTCCAGTTCATTAAAAGTTCTTGAATGGAAAGGATATCCTTTAAAGGACCTACCGCTTGGGCAACTAGACGCAATTGTTGACTTGAAAATGCATCATAGCAAAATTAAAAAGCTTTGGAATGGAAGTCATGTAAGAATGCTTTGTTAATTGGAGCTTTCTTATAAGTTAATGCTATCACAATCTCTTTAAAAGCTAATAATTTTTCTATGCTTTCTTTTGCTTTGGTTAGTTCTTTGGAAAGCTGAAATGCATTGATTTGAGCCATTCTAAAGATCTTGTTGAAACTCCGATTGTATCCGAAGTCCCACGTCTTGAAAGATTGGTTCTTGAAGGTTGTATAAAGCTTGTTAAAGTTCACTCATCTATTGGACAACATAATAATCTCATCCTACTGAACTTGAAAGACTGCATCAATTTGAAATCTCTTCCAAGTAAATTAGAAATGAATTGTTTGAAGCATTTTATTCTCTCAGGTTGCTCAAAAATTAAAAAGCTTCCTGAATTTGGGGAGAATATGAAATGTTTAGAAGAGATTGATTTAAAGGATTGCAAAAATCTTGTTTTCCTTCCAAGTAAATTAGAAATGAATCGTTTGAAGCATTTTATTCTCTCAGGTTGCTCAAAAATTAAAAAGCTTCCTGAATTTGGGGAGAATATGAAATATTTAGAAGAGATTGATTTAAAGGATTGCGAAAATCTTGTTTGCCTTCCAAAAAGCATTAGCAATTTGATATCTCTTAGAATTGTCAATATTGCGGGTTGCTTAAAAGTTTGTAAGCTGCCATGCAATATGGACCAAAATGTGGCTTTGGAGGAGCTCATTATGAGTGGAACAGCCATAAGAGAATTTACTTCATCCAACATTTGCTTGGAAAATCTCAAAAGCCTCTCCTTTAGCGGATGCAAAGAATCAGCACCCAATTCATGGGACTTATCTCTCCCCTTTAGGTGGGTCTTGAAAAAGTTTACGAAGCATCCAGTTTCAGTACGTTTGGCCATGCCTCCACCCTCACGTTTATCGTCATTGAGGGAATTAGATCTAAGTTACTGTAATCTAAGTGATGGATCAATTCCTGATGATCTTGGTGGCCTAAGATCTTTGTACGTTTTAGATCTAAGTGGGAACAATTTTTCTACCTTACCTACTCACTGCATTGCTAGTCTTCCTAAGATACTTTATCTTTTCTTCAATCGTTGTGTAAGGCTTCATTCATTGCCTGTACTTCCACCATATTTATGGACAGTGAGTGTAGAAGAATGTGATCAAATGGAACGACAGATGTTGGATCTAGAAAAGTTTTGGAAGCTTTTAATGATGGTATGTTTGTCTTTCTCTCATACGCTCATTTTCTTTCTCATATTGTTGATTAAATATTATTTACAAATATATATATTTTTATTTACAGATGGAAGATTGGTCCGAAATTTTCGTTCATAATTTCTTTTTAATTCCGGGGTTTGAAATTCCACTTTGGTTTGACAATCAAAATTATTCTGATGTGTCGAAGTCAATAATAGTAGACATCTCTGATCATTGTCATTCAAGTGAATGGTGGGGCATTGTTTTCTGCCTTGCTTTGAAGCATAATCCAGGACACACAACAACTGTTAGCTGGACATGTAACGCTCCCAATTTTAAAGGCTCCATACAATTGAACCACTTTCAACGTGTTCTCAATCTTTCGACAGTCGGCAAAAATCTTCTGTTTATAGAGTTTGTGAGTCGTGGACATGAGTATATCCAGCGAAGTTTAAGATGTTGTCGGAACCAAATCCAATTTTATTTTTTGTGTGGGGACGATACAATGATAAGGAAGGTTGGGTGTCGTGTATTACGTAAAGAAGATGCAGAAGAGTGTCGCAAGGCAATGATGACTGAAGTTGAGATGCTTTCCAATTCCCAGCAATACTTGAAGGCTCTCAACAAGTCAACGGTAACTCTAACTGAAATTACTAATGACAAGCGAGGCCGTGATGAATTTGAAGGATCAGAAGATGAGGCAAACACTAATATTGCAGATGAAGAAGAGAACACATCACATCTCTCAAAACACAGAAAACTTTATTAAGACATTATTGGTGAGGTAAGTCACTTATGCATTCCTCACATATATATAATTGCTCATTGTGCCACACTCACCCAATCCAATGCACTTATTTAAAGTTACAACCACCATAGATTCATTAATGATATACTCATGATACTAGTTGAGATGCTTGGTTCAATTGCAGGGGTTTGGTTTATGTGTCAAGGGACGTAAAGTTCTTGCCATGGAGAGTTGGTATACATGGTTCACATGCTGTTTTTTGGTGAGGGGACGTAAAGTTCGTGCTTTGGAGAGGTTGTATGGGGAGACCTATTAATGTTTGGTCTCATTCTTGGCTTCTTTTCGGATTGGGAATCCATTGGTGAATGACCTGACTATTCGGCATGATGGGCAGCTGATTGATGATGAGCACAGGCGTTGGAAAATCTGATTTTATTCAAGAACTTTGAACCAGAGATGGACTCCATTTTGCGTGGATAGGGGGATACTGTTCGTGTCTTTTTAAGGGCTTTGTAGGGAGATTGATTATCTATCTTTGTATGGTTCAATTCTTTGGGGTATTACTTTATTAATTTGTTTGTTTCTTGCCCTGCTGTTTGGGATTGTTCTTGTATTCGTAGATTTGAAACTGAGAGGGAGATGCCTTAGCTCCTTTTGCCTCACAATCTTAAGTGTGTATTGAGGATTCAAACGTAGTCATTTAGATTTTTTATTATTGTTAGATGTTTTGATTTAATAAATTCTATTTCAGAAAACAATTTAACCTATTTTAGAAAGCTTAAATCAGATATGTTCTTTCAGCTTATATTAAATTTTAGTCGTATCCCTTTATTACAAGTGCTAATTAATAACATTTTTTTTAGGAATGTGATACTTAATAGCATATTTCTATTAAACATTACTATTTAAATAGATAACAAGTATGTATTTTATAAGAAATATTGATTGCAAATAGCATATCATTTAATAAAATTTAAGATATTTAAATTTTTTATTAAAAGTAATTAGGTTAATAATTTTTTTTTTAAAAGAGAAGAGTGTATGATAGTGGAATATAAAACTAATTAATAAGAAGGGATTTGATATAATTTTAGATATTATAATTAACAGGTATCTTTTTTTAACAAAAGTTTTATTGAAGAGTGTTATAGACAAATCAGATAATTTTTTATATGAATAAAAAATTTCAAAAAATTATTTTATATGTGAAGCAATTGATGTAAAATTACTGAATTTATAATTTATTTTTCTAATCTCATGGCACATCTCAACGGCTATTTAAACTAATCTTCTAATAATCTCTGTCAATAGTCTATTGTTAGCTGTAGGATCAGAACATCTTGTCAAACTAATATTCATGTAAATTAAAATAATATAAATATTATATATTCTTTCACATTCTTTACCTTTTTCTTTTTTTATTCTAAAATTTTAGTGGGGCAAGTAAGATGTTTATACTGAACTTGGATGCAAGTCCCAATACTTTCCACGTGATGCTTTCTGGAGTGATTGCCTTGTTGGACCGACATGCTTGAGTCACATAATCTTCCATGCATTTGGGTGCCTCTCCGGAGATGCGAGACTGCCGTTTGGGTTGTCTTCATTCTCCCTTCGTTGCATCCCTATCATAGTTATGATGAATAGAGACTATAAGCATCAAACTGATATAATACATTAATTACAAGGAATGAGGTGTGTCCTCACTAACAATTTTCTGGTGAGGTAAATGGGGAAAGCGAGGAATGCTGGGGTTTAATGATGGATTCAATTTTAAAAATTATGGTTTGTTTTTGCTTATCTAAAAATAATACTCTCACAAAAAAAAATAAAATAGTTAGATATATTAATTTATATTTTAAATTTTAATTTAAATATTTTAAATAAATTTTTTATAAAATTTATTTTATAATAATAAAACACTATTATCCAATAAGCAACTATCTGTATTAACTAAGTTGTCAAAAACGTAATTTCAATATGTTAGTGGCATAAAAAAATCATGAAATAATAGGTCATTAAATTTTTATAAAAATAATGTGAGATGTTTGATATGTTAAATTTTCTTAATTTAAATTATAAAATTTAATAATATAAGTTTTTTAAAATAAAAATTTAATAAAATTCTATTAATAAGAATAATAAATTGGTCTAAGAGTTATTATCTCCCGGCTAGAACACCATTATTGCTTCTCGACTAAGTCAACACAACTTCCTAATATGCTACGAAAGTGATGAGATCACCTAGCTTAAAATGTTCCCTATTGTGGGTGCCACAAATGAAGATACGACGAGAAAAATATTTGAATCTAATAGGAACTCAATTGATTTATCTTGTTTCTTTTTATCTATCCCATAATTCTAATAGTATTTAGTGATTCATTGCACCAATTTTCGCACCATTATACAAGGAATTGAATGAGTCTCCCTCAACTTAAAGTTATTTAATATATCAACTAATGGTTCAATCATTATAGATATTAATTAATTTCTATATTTAAATTATGTGCTCTTTCAATGGAGCAGTGAGCTACCAAAAAACAAAGAAACAAAAAAGATGGTGTGTGAAAGCAATGTTATCTAATGATATGTGATCAGGTACAATCCAATGACCTTGAATAGTAGGCTTGACTTGTGGTTTCTTATTTAGGTTTTGATTTAATTAAATGGCTAACTAGTAGGAACTTAGCTGTAATCCATCTTCTAATGGTTCAATTATTAGAGATATTTTACTGACTTGTGTGTGGAACCAGAAATTAAAATACAAGAAGTTAGGTCAGGAAAAGACGTAACTACAAATATTATATAATTAACAGACATTTCTTCCTTATTTCAGTTAGATAAAATTTTATATATTCATACATTTTATATATTCTTTTATTTATTTATATTTATGCATATAAATATTATGTGATACCTATATAACACAGATATCATTTTTTAGGGTTCCAGACCATATATCAGGCTCATCAATTGTCTTTGCAGATTTAATTTTTCTTCCTCATATGTATGTGATGGAGGAAATAGATACATGTAAAATTAGAACAGCAATCGCAGATTTGTAAGGCTATTAATTGTTAAATTTGATGCAATCTATTTGTAACTTCTCGGAAGTTATGCTGCCGCCAGTCAGCCGCGTAACAAATGGGAGACTACCCCAACTTCTCACGGAATTCCCTTGTTAAAAGCACGACTTGCATCGACTGTAAAAGCTAAAAGATCATGTCATCTACAGCGACTTGAATTGGGTTCCAAGCCCATGATTCCGCTTCCATCTTTATTTTCATTTTAAAACAATTGAAGAAAGTTCCACTCTTTTTCCTGCTTACGCACAATGTTCATTTTAGCAGAAAATTGGGAGCTCTTTTGCCTTGACTCTGCATATTGCTGAAATTTTCTCCCTTCCTTTGTCATAGTTTTTGTTTCACATTTGAATCTCATTTTGAGTGAATAATACTGTTTTGTTGTTACAGATCCTACAGAGTAAACCCCAAACATTTCCATGGATGTTGAAGGAGCTTCTCCTTCGAGACCCCGATGCAAGCACGATGTTTTCTTGAGTTTTAGGGGTACAGATACTCGCACAAGTTTTACAGATCACCTATATGCTGCTTTGTGGAGTAAGGGGATCAGAACATATCGAGATGATGAAGAACTTGAAAGAGGTCGAGTTATTAAACAAGAACTGCTTGCAGCAATTGAAGGATCTCTTTGTGCAGTTGTCATTCTCTCTCCAAATTATGCTTCTTCCACTTGGTGTCTGGATGAACTTGTCAATATTCTCAAATGCAACAAAGTTTTGTGTACAAAAGTTTTCCCAATTTTTCATGGAGTAGATCCATCTGATGTTCGAAATCTAAGAGCAAATTTTGCAGAAGCATTCAGAAAGCATGAAGAAAACTTCAAGGAAAACAATGACAAGGTACAAAAATGGAAACATGCATTGGAAGAAGTTGCCAACTTATCTGGTTGGGACACCAAGAATCGGTGAGATATGCGTGTCTTGCCTAATAAAAATAATTTAAAATTTAAGTTCTTAGGAAGTATTTTTATTTTTAGTTCCTTTATTATATTTAGACAACATTATATATAAGATAAAATTTTATTTTAATAATATCTTTATATTTTGTTATAACTTTTATGGAGTACCATTTGCAATATGGTCTTTAAAATGTACAGCAATGCTATTTTTTTTTTCATATTGAAAATTAGTGGGTAAGATCAACATAGCTTATAATTTAATATTTAAATTACTAATAAACATTTTATTAAGACCAGTTGCTTAATTGATAGATAGAAAATTAATTTGTATATCAATGCCACGTTAATTCTGAAGTCAAGCATGAAAGGCATATAATATTTGTGCTCGCTAGTTGAGGTTAGAAAGATCATTTTAAATAATGTATAATCAGATATACTCTCCCTTATTTACTAAGTCAAATTGACAACAAAACTTCTGTAGTGTAAGCATCAGTATTTAGATTGTAAATACTATTCTTATAGAAATGCAATAATCTAATGAAAACTATTTTGTATAATCTTGACATTATAATTAGTTTCTTGAAATTATGGAGTGCGCATCAATTCACTCTTTTAGAAAAATTTAAAAATAAAAAACTTGATTTGCAATTACTACCATAACAAGTTTGACTCTCATTGACTACTACTGTCCTTAGTGTTTTTTTTTTTTTGGGGGGGGGGGGGGGGGGAAGGCTTGTATAATAAGTAGATTATCAAACATAAACCTCCTATTCTGGTATTATAATAGTATAAATCTATGATCACTTGGGACGTATTTTGTGAAATGATTTTAGCCATATATGAGCCATTTCTTTAAATTGTCAAAATACTTAATCTTTTAACTTTTGATATATTGATTTTTTTTCTCGTACAAAGATAAAAAGGGAAAAAGTAACAATGCAGAACATTTAGTGTGTGTGTGTATGTGTGTGTGTGTGTATATATATATATATATATTAATGAAACGTTTTTTGTATAACATACACTTACAATTATTAAAAAAGAAAAAGAAAATGATCCAATCTATTAATGAAAGCAATAAACAAAATTTCCCTTTCATATTAACTGGTATGCTCTCTGTTTCCGTAGTTGATTTTAAATGATTTTTTAAATTGCAACAAGATATAATCCTATTTTTTCTTGTGTATATAGGCATGAAGCAAAGCTCATTGAAGAAATTGTTGCAACAGTATGGACAAAATTGCAACTTGAATTGCCATGTTATAATGGGGGACTAGTCGGAATTGATTCTACATTAAAGAAAATTTATTTACGTTTAAGGCCAGAATTGGATGATGTTCGATTCCTAGGCATATGGGGCATGGGTGGCATAGGAAAGACAACTCTTGCTACAGTTGTCTTCAACCAAATCAAGAGTCAATTTGATATGAGATGTTTTCTTGCCAATATTAGAGAGGTTTCTGGTGAAAAATGTTATGGACTGGTTCATTTGCAAAGAGAACTTCTTTCTCCCCTTAACTTGAAAAGCTTGAAAATTGAAAATTTAGACCATGGAAAACACACAATAAGAAAGCATTTACAATGCAAGAAAGTTCTCATTGTACTGGATGATGTAAGTGATCAAAGCCAACTAGAGAATTTGGTTGGAAGCAGAGATTGGTTTGGTTCAGGGAGTAGAGTAATCCTAACAACTAGAGACATGCACCTCCTGACATCAAATGAAATATCTGAAAGTTATGAGATTAACATCTTAAACAAGCACGAATCTCTTCAACTTTTTTGTCAAAAAGCCTTTGAAAATGATCAACCTCCAAAACAATATTTGGAGTTGTCAGAACAAGTGGTTCAATATGCTGGAGGCCTTCCTTTGGCACTCAAAGTGTTGGGTTCATCTCTTCGTGGAAGATATGAGCTTCAATGGAAAAGAGTTTTGTCTGAGATTAAACAAGTGCCAGAGAATGAAAAAATCATGGAGGTACTCAAAATAAGTTATGATGGGTTACCAAGTTGTCATAAGACTTTATTTCTAGACATTGCTTGCTTTTTTAATGGGTGGTGCAAAGATCGTTTGACACAAATAATAGAAAGTTGTAACCGTTATGCACCAATTGGTATTGATATTTTAGTCGAAAGGTCATTGGTAACTTGGGATGGGTATGCTTTGTGGATGCATGATTTGCTCCAAGAACTAGGTAGGAATATTGTTTTTAAACAAAGTCCTATTGATGCTAGCAAACGTAGTAGATTGTGGTCTTTAGACGACGTTGATCAAGTTATGAAAAATAATAAGGTAACCTTCCTTTAACTATTCACGTATTTTATTTGTTACTCCATATCAAAATCTTACAACCTTCTTATCATTAACATTATGTTTAGGGAAGTGACTTAATTGAAGGCATATCCTTACAATCACCAACAGAGGTTTATGATGCAAATTGGCATCCAAAAGCCTTCTCAAAGATGAGTAACCTTAAATTACTCCTTATATTATGTGATTTACAATTTCCTCTTGATTTGAAATGTCTTCCTAGTTCATTACAAGTTCTTGAATGGAAAGGGTATCCTTTAAAGGATCTACCAGTTTGGCAGCTAGATGCAATTGTTGACTTGAAAATGCATCATAGCAAAATTAAAAGGCTTTGGACTGGAACTCACGTAAGGGTGCTTTGTTAATTGGTGCTTTCTTATAAGTTAATGCCTGCACAATCTCTTTAAAAGTAATAACTTTTCTATGCTTTCTTTTGCTTTGGTTAGTTCTTTGGAAAGTTGAAGTGCATTGATTTAAGCCATTCTAAAGATCTTGTTGAAACTCCAATTGTATCCGAAGTCCCACATCTTGAAAGATTGATTCTTGAAGGTTGTATAAAGCTTGTTAAAGTTCATCCATCTATTGGACAACATAAGAATCTCACCCTACTGAACTTGAAAGATTGCATCAATTTGAAATCCCTTCCAAGTAAATTAGCAATGAATTGTTTGAAGCATTTTACTCTCTCAGGTTGCTCAAAAATTAAAAAACTTCCTGAATTTGGGGAGAATATGAAATATTTAGCAGAGATTGATTTAAAGGATTGCAAAAATCTTGTTCGCCTTCCAAAAAGTATTTGCAATTTGATATCTCTTAGAATTGTCAATATTGCGGGTTGCTTAAAAATTTCTAAGCTACCATGCCATATGGACCAAAATGTGGCTTTGGAGAAGTTGAATGTGAGGGGAACAGCTATAAGAGAAGTAACCTCATCCAACATTTGTTTGGAAAATCTCAGAAGTCTCGCCTATGGTGGATGGAAAGAACCATCATCCAACTCATGGGACTTATCTCTCCCCTTTGGGTGGTTCTGGAAGTTTTGGAAGCAGTCGGTTCCAGTAGGCTTGGCAATGCCTCCACTCACACGTTTATCATCATTGAGGGAATTAAATCTAAGCAACTGCAATTTAAGTGATGGATCAATACCTGATGATCTTAGCTGCCTAAGGTCTTTGGTGTGGTTAGATCTAAGTGGGAACAATTTTTCTACCTTACCTGCTCACTGCATTGCTAGTCTTCCTAATATACTTGTTCTTTGCTTTGAACGCTGTGTAAGGCTTCAGTCATTGCCTGTACTTCCATCATATTTATGGATAGTGAGTTTGTCTTTCTCTCATACACTCATTTTCTTTCTCATATTGTTGATTAAATATTATTTACAAAAATATATATATTTTTATTTACAGGTGGAAGATTGGTCCAAAATTTTCGTCCATAATTTCTTTTTAATTTCGGGATTTGAAATTCCACTTTGGTTTGACAATCAAAATTATTCTAAGGTATCGAATTCAATAATAGTAGACATCCCTGATCATTGTCATTCAAGTGAATGGTGGGGCATTGTTTTCTGCCTTGCTTTGAAAAATAATCCAGGACACAGAATGAATGTTGGCTGGACATGTATGGCTCCCAATTATGAAGGTCCCTTAGCATATATATACCATGATCAATTTCTCAATCTTTCAACAGTTGGTGAAAATCTTCTGGTTATGGTGTTTATGAGTCCTGAACACGAAAATATCCAGCTAAGTTTAAGATTGTGTCGAAACCAAATCCAATTTTATTTTTTTGGTGCGATAAGGAAGGTTGGGTGTCGTTTATTATGTAAAGAAGAGTCAAAAGAGTCTCGCAAGACAATGATGACTGAAGTTGAGATGCTTTTCAATTCCCAACAATACTTGAAGGGTGTCAACAAGTCAACAGTAACTCTAACTGAAATTACTAATGACAAGCGAGGCCGTGATGAATTTGAAGGATCAGAAGATGAGGCAAATACTAATATTGCAGATGAAGAAGAGAACACATCACATCTCCCAAAACACAGAAAACTTAATTAAGACATTACTGGGGAGGTAAGTCACTTACACATTCCTCACATATATATAATTGCTGATTGTGCCATACTCACCCAATCCAATGCACATATTTAAAGTTACAACCACCATAGATTCATTAATGATATACTCATGCTACTAGTTGAGATGCTTGGTTCAAATGCAGGGGGTTTGGTTTACGTATCAAGGGACGTAAAGTTCTTGCCATGGAGAGTTGGTATGCATGGTTCACATGCTATTTTTTGGTGAGGGGGCGTAAAGTTCGTGCTTTGGAGAGTTGGTATGGGGAGACCTATTAATGTTTGGTCTCATTCTTGGCTTCTTTTCGGATTGGGAATCCATTGGTGAATGACCTGACTATTGGGCATGATGGGCAGTTGATTGATGATGAGCACAGGCGTTAGAAAAACTGATTTTATTCAAGAACTTTGAACCAGGGATGGACTCCATTTTGCACGGATAGGGGGATGCTGTTCGTGTCTTTTAAGGGCTTTGTGGGGAGATTGATTATCTATCTTTCTATGGTTCAATTCCTTGGGGTATTACTGTATTAATTTTTTTGTTTCTTGCCCAGCTGTTTGGGATTGTTCTTGTATTCGTAGCATTTGAAATTGGAGGAAGATGCCTTAGCTCCTTTTGCCGCACAATCTTAAGTGTGTATTGAGGATTCAAACGCAGTCATTTAGAATTTTTATTATTGTTAGATGTTTTGATTTAATAAATTCTCTTTCGGAAAACAATTTAACCTATTTTAATAAGCTTAAATCATATATGTTCTTTTAACTTATACTAAATTTTAGTCGTATCCCTTTATTACAAGTGCTAATTAATAACACTTCTTTTATGAATGTGATGCTTAATATTTCTATTAAACATGTCTATTTCATTAGATAACAAGTGTATATTTAATAAAAAATATTGATTTCAAATAACATATCATTTAATAAAGTTTACCATATTTAAAATTTTCATTAAAAGTAATTAGGTTAATAATTTTTTTTTAAAAGAGAAGAGGATATGAAAGTGAAATATAAAACTAATATAAGAAGGGATTTGATATAATTTTAGATATTATTATTAACAGGTATTTTTTTAGCAGAAGGTTTATTCAAGAGTGTTAAAGATAAACTAAATAATTTCTTATGTAAATAAAAAAAATTTCAAAAATTTATTTTATGTATGAAGCAATTGAAGTAAAATTGCCAAATCTATAATTTTTTTTTTTCAAGTCTCACAATACATCTTAACGGCTATTTAAACTATTCTTCTAATAAATTCTACCAATAGCCTATTACCACCTGTAGGATCAGAACGTTCTGTTAAACTGTTTGTAATGAGGTATTAATATTTGTATAAATTAAAATAATATAAATATTATATATTTTTTCATAATTTTTATCTTTTTTTCTCTCTCACGTAAGGTGCTTGTACTGAACTTAGATGTAAGTCCATCATCTTCCGTGTGTTGCTTTCTGAAATGATTCCCTTGTTGAACCGTCATGCTTAGAGTCACGTAATCTTTCATGCATTTGGGTGCCTCCCTGGAGATGCTACGTTGCCGTTTGGGTTGTCTTCATTCTCCCTTCGTTGGATCCCTATCATAATTATGATGAATAGAGACAATAAGCATCAAACTAATATAATACATTAATTATAAGGAATAGGGTTTGTCCTCTAACAATGTTTTGGTAGGGTAAATGGGGAAGGCGAGGAATGCTTTTGGGTTTAATGATGGACTCAATTTTAAAATTTATGGTTTGCTTTTGCTTATCTGGAAATAATGCTTTCAAAAATATATAAAATAATTAGATATATTGAATTTATATTTTAAATATTTTAAATAAAATGTTTATACAATTTAATTTATAATAATAAAATACTATTACCACATAGATAATTATCTGTATTACCTAAGTTATCAGAAGCATTATTTCAATATGTGAGTGGAATAAAAAAATGAAATAATAGGTCATTAAATTTTTATGAAAATAATGTGAGATGTTTAATATGTTAAATTTTATAATTTAAATTATAAAGTTTAATAATATAAAGTAAAATCTTAATAAAATTTTATTAATAAGAATAATAAATTTGTCTAAGAGTTATATTATCTGCCGGCTAGAACGCCATTATCTGTCTAATATGCTACGAAAGTGATGAGATCACCTGGTTTAAAATGTTCTCTACTGTGGGTGCCACAAATGAAAACGACAAAAAAATTTGAATCTGATAGGAACCCAGTTGATTTATCTTGTTTCTTTTTATGTATCCCATAATTCTAATAGTATTTAGTCATCCATTGTACCAATTTTCGCACCATTATACTAGGAATTGAATGAGTCTCCCACAACATAAAGCTATTTAATATATCTTCTAATGGTTCAAGTATTAGGGATATTAATTAATTTTTATATTTCAATTATGTCCTCTTTCAATGAGCAGTGGGCGACCAAAAAACAAAGCAACAAACAAAGAGGGTGGGTGAAACCAATATTATCTAATGATAATATTAGATAACTAGTAAAAACTTAGCTATAATCTATCTCCTAATGGTTAAATTATTAGGGATATTTCAATGACCTGTGTGTGGAACCAGAAATTAAAATGCGACAAGTTAGTTGAGGAAAAGACGCAAAAGATAGGTGATTGCAAATATTATATAATTAACAGATATTTCTTCCTTATCTCACTTGGATAAAATAAGTATATCATAAAGTGTACGATCAATCATATATCTTTTTTTTAAAAAAAAATTAGGATGAATGGAGGAAAGTACCACTCTTTTTCCAAGTTACATCCACTGTCCTTTTAATATAAACTTTTGTGAACGTTCTCACTTTGACTATATTTACAAATTACTGAAAATTTCTTCCTTTGATTCTCTAATTAAGTTCTATTTCACATCTAAATCCCATTCTGAGAGAATCATATTGTTTTGTTATTGCAGATCATAGATAGTAAACCCCAAACCTTTTTCATGTATTGATTGAAAATAATTAAATCGGATAATAACATCATTTAAAAAAAAAAGAAAAAGAGAAGAGTGTAAAGTGGAATTTAAATTAATTCGAATAAGAAGGGATTTGATATATCTTTAGATCTCATAAAACTTATTTGTTGTTGCAGATCTTGTACAGAGTCAACCCTAAACCATTTCCGTGGATGCGAAAGGCGCTTCTTCTTCAAAATCACCACAAGCGTATGATTTTTTTTGAGTTTTAAGGGAGAAGATACTCGCACAAGTTTTACAGATCATTTATATACTACTCTACGGAGAAAAGGAATCATAACGTATCGAGATGATGAAGAACTTGAAAGAGGTCAAGTTATTAAAGAGGAACTGCTTGCAGCAATTGAAAACTTTCCTCGTGCGATTGTTATTCTCTCTCGAAATTATGCTTCTTCCACTTGGTGTTTGGATGAGCTCTTAAAGATTCTTGAATCTAGGAAGAAATTGGGTACACAAGTTTTGCCAATCTTCTATGGAGTTGATCCGTCTGATGTTCGAAATCAAAGAGCAAGTTTTGCAGAAGCATTTAGAAAGCATTCAGAAAAATTCAGAGAAAATAAAGACGAAGTACAAAAATGGAGACAAGCCTTAGAAGAAGTTGCCAATTTATCTGGCTCGGACACGAAGAATCGGTAAGTTTTGTCTGCCTAGTGATATCATCTTAATAGTTGAGCAATAGTTAGGGTACAATAATTCTTGATCAAAATAGAAAATTAATTTTTGCATCAATGCCACGTGAATTCTGAATTCTGATCTTAAACATGAAAGGCATATAATATTGATGTTTGCTAGTTGAGGTTAGAAAGATAACTTTAAATAATGTATAATTACATACTTCCCCTTATTTACTATGCCAAACTGGCAACAAAATTTCTATGGTATAAGTATCCATATTTAGAATGTAAATACTATTCTTAATAGACACATGTTATAATTTAATGAAACAATTTTGTTTAAAATCTTCACATTGTAATTAGTTTCTTGAAAAACATGGGGTGCGTATCAATTCACTCTTTTAAGAAAAACTTAAAAATAAAAAATTTGATTTGCAATGACAACTTACTAGCATAACAAGTTTGACTTTCATTGACTACTACTATTCTTAGATTTTGTAGGAGAAGCTTGTACAATTATCAAACAAAAAACTCATATTCTAGTATTATAATAGTATAAGTACAAGTTATAAATCTACAATTATTTGGGACGTATTTTGTGAAAACAATTTTTAGCCATATATGAGCCAATTTAATTTTATCAAAGTACTTAATATTTTAATATTTGATATATTAATGTCTTTTCCTCGTATAAAGATAAAAGTGAAAAAGTGACAACGCAGAACATTTAGTGTATATATATTAATAACACATTCTTTGTATAACCAAAACTTACAATTATTAAAAAAATGAACCAATCTATTAGTAAAAGCTATTAACAAATTTTCACTCTCACATTATCCGTTATTCTCTTTGTTTCCTTAGTTGATTTTAAATGATATTTTAGATTGAAAGATGATATAATCCTATTTTTTTCTTGTGTATATAGGCATGAACCAAAGCTCATTGAACAAATTGTTTCAGCAGTATGGACAAAATTGCAACCGAAATTGCCATATTATAAAAAGGGACTACAAAATTGCAACCGAAATCGCCATATTATAAAAAGGGACTAGTCAAAATTGATTCTGAAATAAAAGATATTTATTCATATTTAAGGCTAGAGTTGGATGACCCTTGATTCATAGGCATATGGGGCATGAGTGGCATAGGAAAGACAACTCTTGCTATAGTTGTCTTCAACAAAATCAACAATCAATTTGATATTTGTTGTTTTCTTGCCAATATTAGAGACGTTTCTGATGAAAAATGTTATGGATTAGTTCATTTGCAAAGATAACTTTTTTCTTCCCTTAGCTTGAAAACCTTGAAATTTGAGCATCTGGACCGTGAAAGAGACACAATAAGAAACCTTTTATACTACATAATTGCTCTCATTGTACTTGATGATGTAAGTGATGAAAGCCAACTAGAGAATTTGGTTGGAAGTATAGATTGGTTTGGTTCAAGCAGTAGAGTAATCATAACATCTAGAGACATGCACCTCCTAACCTTGAATCAAATATCCAAAAGGTGTGAGATTAACATCTTAAACAAGCAAGAATCCCTTCAGTTGTTTAATGCCTTTGATCAACATCCAGAACAATATTTGGAATTGTCAAAAGAAGTGGTTAAATATGCTAATCGCCTTCCTTTGGCATTCAAAGTGTTGGGTTTATTTCTTCATGGAAGAGATGAGTCTCAATGGAAATAAGTTTTGTTTAAGATTAAACAAGTGCCAGAGAATAAAAAAATCATAAAGACACTGAAAATAAGTTATGATGGGCTACCAATACATTGTAAGACTATATTTCTAGACATTGCTTGCTTTTGTAAAGGATGGGCCAAAGATTGTGTGACACAAATACTAGAAAGTTGTGATCAATACACACCAATTGGTATTGATATTCTAGTTGAAAGGTTATTGGAAACTCATGATGGAGGTATTTTTTGGATGCATGTTCTGCTCCAAGAACTAGATAGGAATATTGTTTTTGAAGAAAATCCTATTGATGCCAACATACGTAGAAGATTGTGGTCTCTAGACGGCATTGACCAAGTTCCAAAAAATAATAAGGTAACATTCTTTTAACTATGAACTTGATTCGTTTATTTGTTAATTCATATCAAAATCCTACAACCTTCATCTCATCAAATTATGTTTAGGGAAGTGACTTAATTGAAAGCATGTCTTTATAGTCACCGACAGAGGTTTATGATGCACGTTGGTATTTGGAAGCAGTCTCAAAGATAAGCAATCTTAAATTACTCCTTAAATTATTTGATTTACACTTTCCTCTTGGTTTGAAATGTCTTACTAGTTCATTACAAGTTGTTGAATGGAAAAAGGTATCCTTCAAAGGATCTATCGCTTGGGCAGCTAGATGCAATTGTTGACTTGAAAATGCTTAACAGCAAAATTAAAAAGCTTTGGAGTGGAACTCACAGTAAGGACACTTTTTTAACTGGTGCTTTCTTATAAGTTAATGCTAGCACAATCTCTTTAAAACATAATAACTTTTCTATGATTTATTTTGTTTTGGTTAGTTCTTTGGAAAGCTGAAGTGCATTAATTTGAGCCATTCTAATGATCTTGTTGAAGCTCTGGATGTTTCAGAAGTTCCACATCTTGAAAGATTGGTTCCTAATGGCTGCGTAAAGCCTGTTAAGGTTCACCCATCTATTGGACAAGAATTTCACTGTACTAAACTTGAACTATTGCATAAATCTGAAATCCCTTCCAAGTAAATTAGAAATGAATTGTTTGAAGGAATTGATTCTCTCTAATTGCCGAAAAATTAAAAAGCTTCTTGAATTTGAGGAGAATATGAAATGCTTATTAAAGCTTAATTTACAGGATTGCAAAAATCTAGTTTGCCTTCCGGAAAGCGTTTGCAATTTGATATCTCTTAAAATTCTGGATATTGAGGGTTGCCTAAAAATCTCTACGCTGCCATGCAATATGGACCGATATGTGGGTTTGGAGGAGTTCAATGTGAGTAGAACAGCTATAAGAGAAGTAACTTCATCCGACATTTATTTGGAAAATCTCAGAAGGCTCTCCTTTAGACGATGCAAAGAACTATGCCCTACTCATGGGAGTTATCTCTCCTCTTTGGGCGTCCAGTTCCGATAGGCTTGGCATTGCTTCCACTCTCACGTTTATCATTATTGGAGAAATTAGACCTGAGTTATTGTATCCAAATGATGCATCAATTCTTGATGATCTTGGCAACCTATGGTCTTTGTGGTGTTTAAATCCAACAACTTTTCTACCTTACCTGCTCACTACATTGCTACTCTTCCTGAGATATATTTTCTTCGCTTATGTTACCGTGCAAGGTAATTATCAACATTTTTTTATATGAATGCGATACTTAATTACATATTTTAGTAAGATATAACCAATTTAATAGATAAGTATATATTTTATAAAAAAATTAATTTCAAATAAAATATTATTTAAAAAAGTTTAAGATGTTTAAAATTTTAATTCAAAATTATTAGGTTATTTAAAAAAAAAAAAAAAGAATGGATCGTGTGTATGAAAGTAGAATTAAATTCTAATAAAGAAGAACAGAGAGATGCTGGGATTTTCCCAAGAATTTTTTTGTACCAGTCCCCAGTTGGTAATGCATACATGGCCTATAGACTGGCCATCTGGAGCCACTTGGGCGCAACAACAGAGCAAGTGACTCAGGTAATTGACAAAAATGTGGAGTGGCAGCAAGAATCCACCTTCTGCATCATCTAAGCTCGTGCCTAAAGCTTCAACTTTGTCCCACAAACCAGGTGGTAGTGTGGTGGTGGTGCGGTGGTGATGCAACACCTAACATTCCTCTGCCCTTTCTAGATTCCTCTTTCCAACATTCTTTTCTTTACTTTTTCAATTGCCCTTTTAATCTTTTTCCCCCCTATTTGCAACAATTTGCAATTGTTTATTCGTGACGCATTCTCCTCACTTAGAATGATGTGGCCTATAAAAGCTAGCTTGCTGTTTAAGTGGCAGTGTTGTGCCATATTATTAGAAGGTCTTTGTAAGGATTTGAGGGCCCAAACGAGAAAATGGTTTTCATGTATTTTTCTAATACAGTGGGATTTGGTCATCATATTAAGCACTTAATAACGTAAATAAGTGACCAATCAACATTTTTTTTTAATTAAAAGTGTATAGTTCCTTTATTCTTATAATTAAATTGAATTTTATAATATTTTTTAAAAAATAATATTAAAATTTATTAAATTTTATAATTTAAATTATGATACTCAATAAATCTAACATTTGATATTAAATTTTGAGGTATTAATAATTCTAATTTTATGAGTTTATCTGTCTTTAAAATAAATATCAACCTCATGTGCATGACACAATATAGCGCCACTAAAATGCCATCAAGTAAATAGAAAAATGCTATTATGATATTATTTTTTATATTTTTTATAATTAAATAATGTATTGTATTAATTTATTAATTTTTTATAATTTAATATGTAAAATTTAATAGTTTAAATTTTATATTATAGGAAGAATATCAAAAGTTAATTGAATACGTTGAAAAGCAACTGTATTGAAGAGTCATTAGCTTTCCAGCACAAACTAACTGGTCTGGTTGTGTATACCATACATTATGTGGGTGTCACATGGGTTGAACTTGGTTGGCCCAGCGCAGGCCATAAAGGGGCAAAATTTTACCCATTTATTCCTTTAAAGAATGCACACTTTAGGGTATCCAATTGCCACTGTGATGTGGAGAAGAATGGGATGTATAATTTGCGACCAATTTCCGCACGTCTTTGTCTTTGAAAATTTATGCCATTACCTACTGCTGCAGAGGGCACTGAATTCCCTTGCTTGCTCTTCCCCACCTATTATTGATGACAAAGTAGAGAAGAAAACAAGCTATATGAATGTAATGAGGAAAGTGTGGTAGAATTGTAAACACATGCAGACAAATTTTATTTAGTGCTAAGTTCGCTTGCCTTTTTAAAGGGTGGTCCAAACATCGGGTGATAGAAATACTAGAAAATTGTGACCGTCACACTCCAATTGGTATTGATATTCTAGTCGAAAGGTCATTGATAACTTGTGATGATAGCGGTAAATTGGGGATGCATGATTTGCTCCAAGAACTAGGTAGGAGTGTTGTTTTCAAACGAAGTCCTATTGATGCTGGCAAACGCAGTAGATTGTGGTCAATAGAAGACATTGATCAAGTTCCAAAACATAACAAGGTAATCTTCTTTTAACTAAGAATTTAATTTATATATACTCTATATCAAAATCTTGTAATATTTTTTCCATCATCATTATGTTTAGGGAAGTGACTTCATTGAAGGCATATCTTTGGAGTCACCAATAGATCTTTATGATGCACATTGGCATTTGGAAGCCTTCTCTAAGATAAGTAACCTTAAACTACTTCTCATATTACGTGATTTACAACTTCTTCTTGGTTTGAAATATCTTTCCAATTCATTAAAAGTTCTTGAATGGAAAGGATATCCTTTAAAGGATCTACCGCTTGGGCAACTAGATGCGATTGTTGACCTGAAAATGCATCATAGCAAAATTAAAAAGCTTTGGGGTGGAAATCATGTAAGGACAGTTTGTTAATTGGAGCTTTCTCGTAAGTTAATGCTAGCACAAGCTCTTAAAAGGCCTAATAACTTTTTATGCTTTCTTTTGTTTTGGTTAGTTCTTTGGAAAGCTGAAGTTCATTGATTTGAGCCATTCTAAAGATCTTATCGAAACTCCAACTGTTTCCGAGGCTCCAAATCTTGAAAGATTGGTTCTTGATGGTTGTATAAAGCTTGTCAAGGTTCACCCATCAGTTGGAAAGCACAAGAATCTCATCTTATTGAACTTGAAAGATTGCATAAGTCTGAAGTCCCTTCCAAGTAAATTAGAAATGAGTTGTTTGAAATATTTCATTCTCTCTGGATGCTCAGAAATTAAAAAGCTTCCTGATTTTGGGGAGAATATGAAATATTTATCAGAGCTTGATTTAAAGGATTGCAAGAGCCTTGTTTGCATTCCAGAAAGCATTTGCAAATTGATATCTCTTAGAATTGTCAATATTGCCGGTTGCTTAAAAGTATGTAAGCTGCCATGCAATATGGACCAAAATATGGCTTTGGAGGAGCTTGATGTGAGTGGAACAGCTATAAGAGAAATAACTTCATCTAACATTTGTTTGGAAAATCTCAAAAGACTCTCCTTTGGCGGATGCAAAGAACTATCGTCCAACTCATGGGACTTATCTCTCCCCTTTGGGTGGGTCTGGAAGTTTTGGAAGCAGCCAGTTGCTGTAGGCTTGACATTGCCTCCTCTCTCACGTCTATCATCATTGTTGGAATTAGATCTAAGTTACTGTAATCTAAGTGACGGATCAATTCCTAATGATCTTGGCTGCCTGAAGTCATTATGCCGCTTAAATCTAAGCGGGAACAATTTTGCTAATCTACCTGCTAACTGCATTGCTAATATTCCTAGCTTAAATGAGCTTGGGTTAATTGATTGTTCAAGGCTTCAGTCAATGCCTGTCCTTCCACCAAGTTTGAATATCTATAATGCAGTAGGTTGTGCTCAAATGGAACAATCTGTGTTAGGTCTGCGAAAGTTTTGGAAGCTCTTAGAGTCGGTATGTTTTTCTTTTTCTCATACACTCTCTTTCTCATAATATTGTTTATAAATATTATTTACAAACATATTTTCATTTACAGATGGAAGATTGGTCCAAGATTTTCTCCAATAGTTTCTTCTTAATTTCGGGAAATGAAATTCCACTTTGGTTTGACAATCAAAAACATTTTCATTATAGGAAGCCAAGTGGTGAGTCAAGGATGTCAGTAATAGTAGACATACCGGATCATTGTTATTCAAGTGATTGGTGGGGAATTGCTGTATGCCTTGCATTGAAACCTGGGGATGGTATGACAGTATTTAAAACGAAAGTTTTTTTAATGTTTGAGCTTCTCAATTATCCTAATTCTAGGATCAACAAAGCTCACGATGGCTCCTTTCTTCTTTTCAAGCGCAAGAACTATCTTCCCGCATTTAGTTATGATCATCTGTTTGTAGAGTTTTTGAGAGTCGATAATGAATATATTCACCAATGTTTACAAGATCGCCAGGGCCAAATTCAATGTGTCTTAGGGCAATCTATGGGGGGAGAAATAAGCAAGGTTGGGTGCCGTGTGTTGTGTAAGGAAGATGTGGAAGAGGGTCGCAAGGCAATGGTGACAGAAGTTGAGATGCTTTCCAATTCCAAGCAGTCCTTGAAGGGTGTCAAGACATCAACGGTAACCATAACTGAAATTACTAAGGACAAGCGAGGCCGTGATGAATTTGAAAGATTAGAAGATGGGGCAAACGCAAATATTGCAGATGAAGCAAACGCACCACATTCCTCAAAACGCAGAAAACTTGAATAGAACATTCTTGGTAAGTCACTCGTTACATTCCATACACATAATTGCTCATTGTGCCATATTCACCCAATTCAATGAACTTTATTTTACAACCACCATATATTCATTAAGGATGTAATTAAATGCTAATACTGGTTGAGATGCTTGGTTGGCATGCAGGGGTTTGGTTTATGAAGGGACGTAAAGTTCTTGCTATTGGCGTTGGTATGCATGGGATAATTTAATGTTTGGTCTGAACCTTGGCTCCTTTTGGATTGGTAATCCGACGGTGAATGACTTGATTATTGTGCATGTTGAGCAACTGATGGTTCATGAGGGAAGGCGTTGGCAAACTGAATTATTTCAACAATTCTTTCAACCGGAGAAAGACTCCTTAATGTGCTTCTTGCATGAGAGATGAGTTTAACATTTTCGCATGGGTTCAAGTTGGTTGGCGCTGGCAGGAGATAGAAAGGGAAAATGTTAGACATTTATTCTATTGAAGAATGTACACTTCACGGGGCATAATTTGTGGACAACTTTTGCACGTCTTTTATATTTGAAAATAGTGTTGAATTATATTTGTTACATAACTAAATACAAATAAGTGTTGAATTATCTCTTTTTAATTAGTCTAATTAAATATTTGTATATTCATATATTTTATATACAAATTTGGTGGATCAAAGATTCGTAGCAATTTTGAGCAGCATTCGATGAAAAATGAACTGTCTGGCAATCATCTAATTTGATCAAGTTACTCTTTCCATGTTACCATAGCTACTGATACGCATCAGTTCAATGGAAAGCTCCCGTTCCCAGTGGGAGAAAAAATCCACGAATGCTCTGAAAAACAAATCAAAATAATGATCTGGTACATAATTTTTACAAAAGAAAGATGATGACCTGCAATAATGTTGGCGTACACCAAATGCGGTGTGCAAAAAACCCAAACAAGACGGGTTAAAAGGATGCAAATGGGTATGAATAGAATATGAGAATACTGTGTGTTTGGGGGATAGCTAGGATACCTAACTTTTCTATTCCAAAGTATTTCTATTGTTTAAAGTATGCAGGGGTATTTTTAAAATTTCTTATCCCTATTTGATTTTCAAATATTGCAATGTTTATAGTCAGAAATGTTCATAGATGATTCTGAGATTAACGGGTTTTGAAACTATTTCTTTGGCCAAAAGTAAAAAAGGCAAGCTCGAGTGGGCTAGAAAGTTGAAACGAGCAAGTTCACAGCCATTT
Organism: Dicorynia guianensis; assembly: GCA_037013595.1. NCBI lineage: Eukaryota > Viridiplantae > Streptophyta > Magnoliopsida > Fabales > Fabaceae > Dicorynia > Dicorynia guianensis. The sequence continues at coordinate 33,970,099 of JASUAB010000005.1, forward strand.
CCTCATGGACATTGACGGTTTGCGTGTTGTGGTCTACGCATATGAACTTATTGACGGAGAGGTTAAGGTGGACAACATTAATTTTACGAAAACATTCTCAACCCACTCTGCCCATTAAATACTTTGTATTTTGGTTAGTTTCTTGTCTCTTTTTCTTCGGGTTTTGTCTGTCTTAGTATTTTTCTTTTTCAAACTTTCTTAGGGGGTTATGTTTTTAGCTTTTTGTTGTTTTGTTCACATGTGTTTTGGCCTTTTCATAGACTAGTCGGATTTTTAGAATTTTATGCATTTGTGACATATTGTTTAGCAGGTCTGTGTATTTTGTTGACAATAGTAGGCCTTATGGGTTTGCGATTGGCAGTGAATCGGAAAATTTGGGAAGATTTTGATTTATTTTTTGTTTTTGAATATTACAAACCATATTAAATACTGAAAAGAAATAATTAAAATGATGTTAGTTGCTTAAGAGTATTGAGATATTTAAATTTTTAATTTGGACGATTAAAGTATCCAATATTTATTATTTAAAATATTTGAAGTTTATTTAGTAATATAAATTATTCTATAATTTTGGGTATCATGAATATTTAAATTCTGGTTCTTAATTTTGAATAATTTAATACAAAATATATTAAAAATCACTAAGTAACAAAAATAAATCAAGACGTCAAATAAAATATCTTAGTTTTAATTTATTGATTAAAATAATAAATTAATATGTGATATGTGAACGTAAATTTAGAGATCCAATCATATTAGATTTTTATGCTAAATTTTTAATAATTATCTTCATTATTGCTTGTTGAAGGTGCTTACTACATGAAAAGGACATAGGCCAAGAAAGATGCTCAATGTGGCAGTGATTTTTCCAAAAGAAAGATGATGACCCGCAATCAAGTTAGCGTGCACCGAGTACCGTGTAATTTCCAAAAGGAGAAGAGAGAGAAAGGTTCTTCTATTTATCGTATTGCCATTAATAAAATCACTTAATTACCTAAATGCCATCGTGATAACAAACAGTAAATAACCAAAACACCTGTAAGTTGTTCCGCATTTTCTCTCCTAAAAACAGTAATTTGCAAAATTATTTTCAAATCTAAAACTCAAAACACTTCTTTTCAAACAAGTATTGTTTTGCTATTTTTAGAAGTAAAGAACAATTCTAAAAACAGCAAACAAACAAGCCCTTAAATTCCCAAAGGAAGCAAGTGTTTTCCTTTTTCGCCTTTTTTTTAATCTTTTTATACATTATTTCATGCATTCTTGCATTTTATATATTCTTTTATTTATTTATATTTATGGATATAAATATTATGTGATACCTAACTTTTCTATTCCAAAGTATTTCTATTGTTTAAAGTATGCATGGATATTTTTAAGATTTCTTATCCCTGTTTGATTTTCAAATATTGGAATGTTTATAGTCAGAAATGTTCATAGATGATTCTGAAATTAAAGGGTTTTGAAACTCTTTCACCAAAAAAAAAATGGATCTTGAAACTCTTCCTTTGGCCAAAAGTTAAAAAGGCAAAGCTTGAGTGGGCTAGAAAGTTGAAACGAGCGAGTTCACAGCCGTTTCCTCATGGACATTGACGGTTTGCGTGTTGTGGTCTACGCATTGAACTTGTTGATGGAGACTTTAGGTGGACATCAATGATTTTACGAAAACACCCTCAACCCACTCTGCTCATTAAATACTTTGTATTTTGGTTAGTTTCTTGTCTCTTTTTCTTTGGGTTTTGTCTGTCCTAGTATTTTTCTTTTTCAAACTTTCTTAGGGGGTTATGTTTTTAGTTTTTTGTTGTTTTAATCACTTGTATTTTAGCCTTTTCATTTGACTTGTAGGATTTTTATAATTTTATCTATTTGTGACATATTTATTTAGCAGGTCTGTGCATTTTGTTGACAATAGTAAGCCTTATGGCTGTGGCTTTGCGATTGGCAGTGATTCGGAAAATTTGGTAAGATTTTGATTTATTTTGTGTTTTTGTATATTACAAACCATATTAAATACTGAAAAAAAATAATTAAAATGATGTTGCTTGCTTAAGAGTATTGAGATGTCTGAGTTTCTAATTTGAACGGTTAAAGTATTTAAAATTTACTATTTGAAATATTTGAAGGTTATTTAGTAATATAAAATATTCCATAATTTTGAGTATCATAGATCTTCAATTTCTGATTCTTAATCTTAAAAAATTTAACATAAAATATACTAAAAATCATTAAGTAACACAAAAATAAATCAAAATACCAAATAAAATATCTTAGTTTAAATTTTAAAAAAATTTAATTAATTAATTGATTGTAATTTATTGATGAAAATAATAAATTAATATGTGATGAGTGAACATAAATTTAAAAATTCAACCTTATTATATTTTTATGTTAAACTTTTATTAATTATCTAATGAAAAAAATTAATTCTATACAGTTATAGCTGTGTTTGTGTCTACGTTTAGTATGCAAAGAAATTTTATTATCATGAAACGAACCGTTTTTATCCTTAGATTATTTTTAAAATGTGTTTGATTTAACAAACGTAACAAATAACGTAGAGGAAAGGTAGTAGATATAACATGACTCTTATCTAATTTATTGTTGCTTGTTTATAGTACTGTATGAAAGGGACATAGCCAAGAAAGATGCTCAATGTTGGCGGTGATTTTTCCAAAAGAAAGATGATCACCCGCAATCAAGTCAGCGTGCACCGAATGTCGTGCAAATTCCAGGAAGTTTCGTATGCGTGCACAAATAATCGCTCTTTTCACAATTTTGCAAGTTCCGTACGCTGTGCTGTCATGAGTCACGGGCGTAAAGATTGGTCTACTACTTTTGGACCATGAGAGAGTCCTCCCACTTCTAAAGAAGGGAAGGGAAGGGGTGGATTGAACTTTTTTTTTTTGTTTTTTGAAGAAAGTTATTGTATGTAATAATAAAATAAAGATAAATTTAAAAAAGTTTAATAAAAAAATTTAAAATTTTTAAATTTAAATGTAAAAAAATAAAAAAAGTTAAATGATTTAGGATTTGTTTGAAAATATTTTTTATTTGTTATTTTATAGAATAATTTTGTAATATTATTTTAAAAATAAAATTTTAAAATAAAAATATAATAAAATTTATTTGTATAAAATATTCATCAAATAATTTTAAAAATAAAAAATAAAAATCTTGTTTGGAGATAACATGGATATTTTCTCCTTTTCAATCCTTTCATGAGATGTCCATACAAGCCCGTTGGCCACATGTTCCTATTTGGACACTTTCATCCATTTTTCTGTCAATGCCATTACAACAACAAACAGAAGGAACCCATACTTCCCAAGGCTAATGTTCAGAACGCCGATGGCAGCAATAATAGTAAACAAAATGCTAGTTTTGTTTTTAAGAGTCAACCCAAGCAACAAAAAAATTTCAACCCAACAGTACGACCATTCTTCAGGATATATTAATCATCAGAGAAGTGGTAGCGTTTCTCAAAAAATTTCTGAGGGCGAATGGTCCCATCGCAAAATCGGTTTCCAAGGAAGAAACCAATCACTTGGTGTTGCGAGGAGCTTTTTCTCATCACAGGGGAAGCAAATTTATGCGACTAAACAGATTATGGGTGGGGCATGTTCAGGAGCTCGTTAGTGAGAGAAGCGTGTTGAAAAAGGAGCCTTGAACGGAAGGAAGAAGAGAGAGAAAGGTTCTTCTATTTACCATATTGTCCCTAATAAAATCAATTAATTACCTATATGCCACCGTGTAAACGTACAGTGAAGAACCAAAACATCTATAAGTTGTTCGGCATTTTCTATTCCAAAAACAGCAATTTGCAAAGCTATTTTCAAAACTAAAACTCAAAACACTTCTTTTCAAACAAGTTTTATCGTTTTGCTATTTTTATAAGTAAAGAACAATTCTAAAAACAGCAAACAAACAAGCCCTTACATTCCCAAAGGAAGCAAGTGTTTCCCTTTTTCGCCTTTTTTTTATCTTTTTTATACATTATTTCATATATCATACATTTTATATATTTTTTTATTTATTTATATTTATACATATAAATATTACGTGATACATATAATACAGATATCATTTTTTAGGTTTCCAGACCATATCTCAGGCTCATCAATTGTCTTTAGTGATTTAATTTTTCTTCCTCATATGTATATGACGGAGGAAATAGATAGATGTAAAATTAGAACAGCAATTGCAGATTTGTAAGGGTATTAATTGTTAAATTTGATGCAACCTATTTGTAACTTTCTCGGAAGTTATGCTGTCATCAGTCACCCGCGTAACAAATGGGAGAGCACCCAACTTCTCACGGAATTTCTTTTCTTTTTCATTTTTTTTCAATTTTTCTTTTATTTTATTTTTTCTTTTCTTATGGCCATTCCTTTTTCTACCTTGTTAAAAACAAAACTTGCATTGACTACAAAAGCTAAAAGGTCATGTCATCTACAGCGACTTGAATTGGATTTTAAGCCCATACATCAGTTTCCACTTTGATTACACTTCCGTCTTTATTTTTCATTTTTAAAACAATTGAGGAAAGTTCCACTCTTCTTCTTGTTTACGCGCAACGTTCATTTTAACAGAAAATTGGCAGCTCTCTTGCCTTGACTCTGCATATTGCTGAAATTTTCTCCCTTCCTTTGTCCTAGTTTTTATTTCACATCTGAATCTCATTTGAGTGAATATTACTGTTTTGTTGTTACAGATCCTACAGAGTGAACCCCAAACATTTCCATGGATGTTGAAAGACCTTCTTCTTCGAGATCCCGATGCAAGTACGATGTTTTCTTGAGTTTTAGAGGAGAAGATACTCGCACTAGTTTTACAGATCATTTATATGCTGCTCTGTGGAGTAAGGGGATCAGAACGTATCGAGATGATGAAGAACTTGAAAGAGGTCGAGTTATTAAACAAGAACTGCTTGCGGCAATTGAAGGATCTCTTTGTGCAATTGTTATTCTCTCTCAAAACTATGCTTCTTCCACATGGTGTTTGGATGAACTTCACAAGATTCTCGAATGCAACAAAGTTTTGGGTACACCAGTTTTCCCAATTTTTTATAGAGTAGATCCATCTGATGTTCGAAATCAAAGATCAAATTTTGCAGAAGCATTCAGAGAGCATGAAGCAAAATTCAAGGAAACAAATGACAAGGTACAAAAATGGAAACATGCATTGGAAGAAGTTGCCAACTTATCTGGTTGGGACACCAAGAATCGGTAAGATATGCGTGCCTAGCCTAATAAAGATAATTTAAAATTTAAGTTCTTAGGAAGTATTTTTATTTTTAGTTCCTTTATTATATTTAAACAACATTATATATAAGATACAATTTTATTTTAATAATATCTTTATATTTTGTTATAACTTTTATTGAGTACCATTTGCAACATGGTCTTTAGAATGTACTGTAATGCTATGTTTTTCCATATTGAAAATTAGTGGGTAAAATCAACATAGTTTACAATTTAATATTTAAATTACTAAAAACCGTTTTATTAAGACAAGTTGCTTAATTGATAGATAGAAAATCAATTTTTATATCAATGCCACGTTAATTCTGAAGTCAAGCATGAAAGGCATATAATATTGATGCTGGCTAGTTGAGGTTAGAAAGATCATTTTAAATAATGTATAATTACATATGCTCTCCCTTATTTACTAAGTCAAATTGACAACAAAATTTCTGTAGTATAAGTATCAGTGTTTAGGTTGTAAATACTATTCTTATAGACATGCAATAATCTAATGAAAACCATTTTGTAAAAATCTTGACATTATAATTAGTTTCTTGAAATCATGGAGCACGCATCAATTCACTCTTTTAGAAAAATTTTAAAATAAAAAACTTGATTTGCTATTACAACCATAACAAGTTTGACTCTCAGTGACTACCACTATCCTTAGGATGTTTTTTTTTTTTTTTTGGGGGGAAAGGCCTGTACAATAAGTAGATTATCAAACATAAATCTCCTATTCGGGTATTATAATAGTATAAATCTATGATTACTTGGGACGTATTTTGTGAAATGATTTTAGCCATATATGAGCCATTTCATTAAATTGTCAAAGTAGATTATCAACTTTAAGATTTACTATTTGAAATATTTGAAGGTTATTTAGTAATATAAAAAATTCCATAATTTTGAGTATCATAGATCTTCAATTTCTGATTCTTAATCTTAAAAAATTTAACATAAAATATACTAAAAATCATTAAGTAACACAAAAATAAATCAAAATACCAAATAAAATATCTTAGTTTAAATTTTAAAAAAATTTAATTAATTAATGGATTGTAATTTATTGATGAAAATAATAAATTAATATGTGATGAGTGAACATAAATTTAAAAATCCAACCTTATTATATTTTTATGTTAAACCTTTATTAATTATGTAATGAAAAAAATTAGTTCTATACAGTTTTAGCTTTGTTTGTGTCTACGTTTAGTATGCAAACAAATTTTATTATCATGAAACGAACCGTTTTCATCTTTAGATTATTTTTAAAATGTGTTTGATTTAACAAACGTAACAAATATCGTAGACGAAAGAGAGTTGATCTAACATGATTTTTATTTTTTAGAAAAAAAAAAATGTATGACTCTTATCTAATTTATTATTGCTTGTTGACAGTACTGTGTGAAAGGTACTTGCCAAGAAAGGTTCTCAATGTCGGCGGTGATTTTTCCAAAAGAAAGATGATCACCCGCAATCAAGTTAGCGTGCACCAAATATCGTGCAAATTCCAGGAAGTTTCGTATGCGTGCACAAATAATCGCTCTTTTCACAATTTTCCAAGTTCCGTACGCTGCGCTGTCATGAGTCACGGGCGTAAAGATTGGTCTACTACTTTTTGTCCATGAGAGTGTCCTCCCACTTCTAAAGAAGGGAAGGGAAGGGGGTGGATTGAATATTTTGTTTTTGTTTTTGAAGAAAGTTATTGTATGTAATAATAAAATAAAGATTAATTTAAAAAAATTTAATAAATAAAATTTTAAATTTTAAATTTGAATGTACAAAAATAAAAAAAGTTAAATGATTTAGGATTTGTTTGAAAAATATTTTTTATTTTATAGAATAATTTTGTAATATTATTTTAAAAATAAAATTTTCAAATAAAAATATAATAAAATTTATTTGTATAAAATATTCATCAAATAATTTTAAAAATAAAAAATAAAAATCTTGTTTGGAGATAACATGGATATTTTCCCCTTTTCAATCCTTTCATGAGATGTCCATACAAGCCCGTTGGCCACATGTTCCTATTTGGACTCTTTCATCCGTTTTTCTGTCAATGCCATTACAACAACAAACAGAAGGAACCCATACTTCCCAAGGCTAATGTTCAGAACGCCGATGGCAGCAATAATAGTAAACAAAATGCTAGTTTTGTTTTTAAGAGTCAACCCAAGCAACAAAAAAATTTCAACCCAACAGTACGACCATTCTTCAGGATATATTAATCATCACAGAAAGTGGTAGCGTTTCTCAAAAAATTTCTGAGGGCGAATGGTCCCATCGCAAAATCGGTTTCCAAGGAAGAAACCAATCACTTGGTGTAGCGAGGAGCTTTTGCTCATCACAGGTGAAGCAAATTTATGCGACTAAACAGATTATGGGTGGGGCATGTTCAGGAGCTCGTTAGTGAGAGAAGCGTGTTGAAAAAGGAGCCTTGAGCGGAAGGAAGAAGGGAGAGAAAGGTTCTTCTATTTACCATATTGTCCCTAATAAAATCAATTAATTACCTATATGCCATCGTATAAACGTACAGTGAAGAACCAAAACATCGGTAAGTTGTTCGGCATTTTCTATTCCAAAAACAGCAATTTGCAAAGCTATTTTCAAAACTAAAACTCAAAACACTTCTTTCCAAACAAGTTTTATCGTTTAGCTATTTTTAGAAGTAAAGAACAATTCTAAAAACAGCAAACAAACAAGCCCTTACATTCCCAAAGGAAGCAAGTGTTTCCCTTTTTCGCCTTTTTTTTTATCTTTTTTATACATTATTTCATATATCATACATATTATACATTATTTCATATACCATACATTTTATATATTTATTTATTTATATTTATACATATAAATATTACGTGATACCTATAATACAGATATCATTTTTTAGGTTTCCAGACCATATCTCAGGCTCATCAATTGTCTTTAGTGATTTAATTTTTCTTCCTCATATGTATATGATGGAGGAAATAGATAGATGTAAAATTAGAACAGCAATTGCAGATTTGTAAGGGTATTAATTGTTAAATTTGATGCAACCTATTTGTAACTTTCTCGGAAGTTATGCTGTCATCTGTCACCCGCGTAACAAATGGGAGAGCACCCAACTTCTCACGGAATTTCTTTTCTTTTTTATTTTTTTTCAATTTTTCTTTTCTTTTATTTTTTCTTTTCCTATGACCAATCCTTTTTCTACCTTGTTAAAAACAAAACTTGCATTGACTACAAGAGCTAAAAGGTCATGTCATCTACAGCGACTTGAATTGGATTTTAAGCCCATACATCAGTTTTCACTTTTTTTTTTTTGGTACAGACATCAGTTTCCACTTTGATTCCACTTCCATCTTTATTTTTCATTTTTAAAACAATTGAGGAAAGTTCCACTCTTCTTCCTGTTTGCGCACAATGTTCATTTTAACAGAAAATTGGAAGCTCTCTTGCCTTGACTCTGCATATTGCTGAAATTTTCTCCCTTCCTTTGTCCTAGTTTTTATTTCACATCTGAATCTCATTTGAGTGAATATTACTGTTTTGTTGTTACAGAACCTACAGAGTGAACCCCAAACATTTCCATGGATGTTGAAGGACCTTCTTCTTCGAGATCCCGATGGAAGCACGATGTTTTCTTGAGTTTTAGGGGAGAAGATACTCGCACAAGTTTTACAGATCATTTATATGCTGCTCTGTGGAGTAAGGGGATCAGAACGTATCGAGATGATGAAGAACTTGAAAGAGGTCGAGTTATTAAACAAGAACTGCTTGCAGCAATTGAAGGATCTCTTTGTGCAATTGTTATTCTCTCTCAAAACTATGCTTCTTCCACTTGGTGTTTGGATGAACTTCACAAGATTCTCGAATGCAACAAAGTTTTGGGTACACCAGTTTTCCCAATTTTTTATAGAGTAGATCCATCTGATGTTCGAAATCTAGGAGCAAAATTTGCAGAAGCATTCAGAAAGCATGAAGCAAAATTCAAGGAAACAAATGACAAGGTACAAAAATGGAAACATGCATTGAAAGAAGTTGCCAACTTATCTGGTTGGGACACCAAGAATCGGTAAGATATGCGTGTGCCTAGCCTAATAAAGATAATTTAAAATTTAAGTTCTTAGGAAGTATTTTTATTTTTAGCTCCTTTATTACATTTAAACAACATTATATATAAGATACAATTTTATTTTAATAATATCTTTATATTTTGTTATAACTTTTATTGAGTAACATTTGCAACATGGTCTTTAGAATGTACTGTAATGCTATGTTTTTCCATATTGAAAATTAGTGGGTAAAATCAACATAGTTTACAATTTAATATTTAAATTACTAAAAACCATTTTATTAAGACAAGTTGCTTAATTGATAGATAGAAAATTAATTTTTATATCAATGCCACGTTAATTCTGAAGTCAAGCATGAAAGGCATATAATATTGATGCTGGCTAGTTGAGGTTAGAAAGATCATTTTAAATAATGCATAATTAGATATACTCTCCCTTATTTACTAAGTCAAATTGACAACAAAATTTCTGTAGTATAAGTATCAGTGTTTAGGTTGTAAATACTATTCTTATAGACATGCAATAATCTAATGAAAACCATTTTGTAAAAATCTTGACATTATAATTAGTTTCTTGAAATCATGGAGTGCGCATCAATTCACTCTTTTAGAAAAATTTTAAAATAAAAAACTCGATTTGCTATTACAACCATAACAAGTTTGACTCTCAGTGACTACCACTATCCTTAGGATGTTTTTTTTTTTTTTTGGGGGGGGGGAAAGGCCTGTACAATAGTAGATTATCAAACATAAATCTCCTATTCTGGTATTATAATAGTATAAATCTATGATTACTTGGGACGTATTTTGTGAAATGATTTTAGCCATATATGAGCCATTTCATTAAATTGTCAAAATACTTAATCTTTTAACTTTTGATATGTTGATTTTTTTCTCGTACAAAGATAAAAAGTGAAAAAGTAATAATGCAGAACAATATATTAATGAAACGGTTTTTGTATAACATACAATTATAAAAAAAGTAAAAAAAAATTATCCAATCTATTAATGAAAGCAATAAACAAATTTTCCCTTTCATATTAACTGGTATGCTCTTTGTTTCCTTAGTTGATTTTAAATGATTTTTTAAATTGCAACAAGATATAATCTTATTTTTTCTTGTGTATATAGGCATGAAGCAAAGCTCATTGAAGAAATTGTTGCAACAGTATGGACAAAATTGCAACTTGAATCACCGTCTTATAATGAGGGACTAGTCGGAATTGATTCTACAATAAAGAAAATTTATTTATGTTTAAGGCCAGAATTGGATGATGTTCGATTCCTAGGCATATGGGGCATGGGTGGCATAGGAAAGACAACTCTTGCTACAGTTGTCTTCAACCAAATCAAGAGTCAATTTGATATGAGATGTTTTCTTGCCAATATTAGAGAGGTTTCTGGTGAAAAAGGGTATGGACTGGTTCATTTGCAAAGAGAACTTCTTTCTCCCCTTGACTTGAAAAGCTTGAAAATTGAAAATTCGGACCATGGAAAACACACGATAAGAAAGCATTTACAATGCAAGAAAGTTCTCATTGTACTTGATGATGTAAGTGATGAAAGCCAACTAGAGAATTTGGCTGGAAGCAGAGATTGGTTTGGTTCAGGGAGTAGAGTAATCCTAACAACTAGAGACATGCACCTCCTAACATCAAATCAAATATCTGAAAGTTATGAGATGAACATCTTGAACGAGCACGAATCCCTTCAACTGTTTGATCAGAAAGCCTTTGAAAATGATCAACCTCCAAAACAATATTTGGAATTGTCAAAACAAGTGGTTCAATATGCTGGAGGCCTTCCTTTGGCACTCAAAGTGTTGGGTTCATCTCTTCGCGGAAGAGATGAATTTCAATGGGAAAAAGTTTTGTCTAAGATTAAACAAGCGCCAGGGAATGAAAAAATCATGGAGGTACTCAAAATAAGTTATGATGGGTTATCAAGTTATCATAAGACTTTATTTCTAGACATTGCTTGCTTTTTTAAAGGTTGGAGAAAAGATCATTTGACACAAATAATAGAAAGTTGTAACCGTTATGCACCGATTGGTATTGATATTCTGGTCGAAAGGTCATTGGTAACTTGGCATGGGAACACTTTGTGGATGCATGATTTGCTCCAAGAACTGGGGAGGAATATTGTTTTTGAACAAAGTCCTATTGATGCTAGCAAGCGTAGCAGATTGTGGTCTTTAGACGACATTGATCAAGTTATGAAAAATAATAAGGTAACATTCTTTTAACTATTAAGTTAATTAATTTATTTGTTACTCCATATCGAAATCTTAAAACCTTCTTATCATTAACATTATGTTTAGGGAAGTGACTTAATTGAAGGCATATCTTTACAGTCACCAACAAAGGTTTATGATGCACGTTGGCATCCAGAAGCCTTCTCAAAGATAAGTAACCTTGAACTACTCCTCATATCATGTCATTTACAACTTCCTCTTGGTTTGAAATGTCTTTCTAGTTCATTAAAAGTTCTTGAATGGGAAGGATATCCTTTAAAGGATCTACCACTTGGGCAACTAGATGCAATTGTTGACTTGAAAATGCATCATAGCAAAATTAAAAGGCTTTGGAATGGAACTCATGTAAGAACGCTTTGTTAACTGTGAGCTTTCTTATAAGTTAATGCTATCGCAACCTCTTTAAAAGCTAATAACTTTTCTATGCTTTCTCTTGCTTTGGTTAGTTCTTTGGAAAGCTGAAGTGCATTGATTTGAGCCATTCTGAAGATCTTGTTGAAACTCCGATTGTATCCGAAGTCCCACATCTTGAAAGATTGGTTCTTGGAGGTTGTATTAAGCTTGTTAAAGTTCACCCATCTATTGGACAACATAATAGTCTCATCCTGCTGAACTTGAAAGATTGCATCAATTTGAAATCCCTTCCAAGTAAATTAGAAATGAATTGTTTGAAGCATTTTATTCTCTCTGGTTGCTCAAAAATCAAAAAGCTTCCTGAATTTGGGGAGAATATGAAATGTTTAGAAGAGATTGATTTAAAGGATTGTGAAAATCTTGTTTGCCTTCCAAAAAGCATTTGCAATTTGATATCTCTTAGAATTGTCAATATTGCGGGTTGCTTAAAAGTTTGTAAGTTGCCATGCAATATGGACCAAAATGGGGTTTTGGAGGAGCTCGATGTGAGTGGGACAGCTATAAGAGAATTAACTTCATCCAACATTTGTTTGGAAAATCTCATAAAGCTAAAGCTCTCCTTTGGTGTATGTGAACAACTAGTTTCCAGCTCATGGGGGTTATCTTTCAGGAAGCATGCAATTCCAGTCGGCTGGGCAACTCCTCCATTCTCACGTTTATCATCATTGCGGGAATTGCATCTAAGTTACTGTAATCTAACTGATGAATCAATTCCTGATGATCTTAGCTGCTTAAGGTCTTTGTTGGTGTTAGATCTGAGCGGGAACAATTTCGCTAGCTTACCAACTCACTGCCTTGCTAGTATTCCTAGGTTATCTGTTCTTCACTTAAATAATTGTGCAAGGCTTCAGTCACTGCCTGAGCTTCCGCGAGATTCAGATATATATGCAAAAGGTACTCCTGAAATCTGGGGGATCCTTTGGTCGGTACGTTTTTCTTTTCGTCATGTCTTTCCTAATTTCTCAAAGTGTAATTAAAAATTATTTACGAACATAATTTCATTTACAGGTAGCAGATTGGATGCCAGAGTCGTGGTTTTTCTATGAGGGTTGCCTTGTGTCAAGGGACTGAAATTCCCCGTTGGTTTAAGAATCAAAAACATTACCATCTTAGGGAGGCAACTAGTTTTCCATATATTTCAATAATAGTAGACATCCCTGATCATTGTTGTTCTAGTGAATGGGGAATTGTTATATGCCTTGCATTGGAACCGGGAGCTATTATGAAGTTATCAGCATTTGGTATAGAGTTTTCTTTGATCAGTAAACCTCTCAATTATGCCGATTCTGGGATCGATATTAAAGCTCACAATGAATCATTTCCTCTTATTACATCGCGCGCTACCATTCTTCCGGCACTTAGTAACAATGACCTCTTTATAGAGTTTTTGAGAGTTGATAACAAATATGTTCAAGGATGTTTAAGAGGTCGCCAAGGCAAAATTAAATGTGCTGTGACGGGTTACAGGCCCAAAGAAGGAAAAATAAAGAAGCTTGGATGCCGCGTGATATGTAAGGAAGATGTAGTACGGGTTTGCAAGGTAATGAAGAATGAATTTGGGATGCTTCTCAATTCCAGCATTGGTGGTAACAAATCAAAAGCAGCTCTAACTGAAATTACCAATGAGAAGCAAGGTCGCGTTGAATTCGAGGAATCTGAAGATATTACAAATGCAAATGTTGCAGATGAAGCAAACCCACCACATCATTCACAATGGAGAAAACTTTTACAAGACATTCTTAGTATTTGGTAAGTCACCATCTACATCTTACACATAATTGCTGATCGTGCTGTACTCACCTGATCAAATGGACTTGTTTAATGTTACAACAACCATATGTTCATTAGGATATAGTTGGTATGGTTTTGCCTTGAAACCCATAATTAAATTCTCATACTGGTTGAAATGCTGGGTTCACATGCAGGGGTTTGGTTAAGAGGCGTATAGTTCTTGCTTTGGAGAGTTGGGACTATTAAAGTCTGGTCTGTCTGATCATTGGCTTCTTTTCGGATTGGGAATGCGTTGGTGAATGACTTGACTATTGTGTATGTTGGGCAGCTGATTGATGATGGGCAGAGGCGTTGGAAAAACTGACTTAATTCAAGAACTTTCAACCAACCGGTGACGGACTCCTTTTTGCAAGGAGAGGCAGATTCTGCTTATTTGTTGATTATCTATCGTTGAATTGTTCAATTGTTGGGGATATTAGCTTGTGTGTTTCGGGCTTTGATGTTTGGGATATCAGCTACTGATGCGCATCAGTTCAATTGGAAAGCTGCCGCTTCCATTAAGAGAAAAAAACAATGAATAATTCGGAAAACAAATAATCGAAATAATGATTCTGGGGCACATCACTTTTAGAAAGAAAGATGATGACCCGCAATCAAGTTTCGTCGCATCCCTTAATTACATGCCTAATTAATAACATTTTTTATTATATGAATACGATACTGAATAACATATTTTAGTAAGACAACCAATTGAATAGATAAGTATAAATTTTATAAAATATTAATTTCAAATAAAATATTATTTAAAAAATTTTAACGTGTTTAAAATTTTAATGCAAAATTAATACGTTATTTAAAAAAAATGAGTAGATCGCGTGTATGAAAGTAGAATTTAAATTCTAATAAAAACAGAGAGATGCTGGGATTTTCCCAAGAAATTTTTTGTACCACTCCCCAATTGATAATGCATACATGGCCTATAGACTGGCCATCCGGAACCACTCGGGCGCAACAACAGAGCAAGTGACTCTGGTAAAACAAAAATGTGGAGTGGCAGCAAGAATCTGCATGCTTTGTCCCACAAACCAGGTGGTGGTGAACCACCTAATATTCCTCTGCCCTTTCAGGTTTCTTCTTTCCAACATTCTTTGTCTTACTTTTTCAATTGCCCTTTTTAATCTTTTTCCCCCTATTTGCACCAATTTGCAATTTTTTATTCGTGACGCATTCTCCTCACTTAGAATGATGTAGCTTATAAAAGCTAGCTTGCTGTTCGAGTGGCAGTGTAGTCCCATATTATTATAGGGTCTTTGTAAGCACTTGAGGGCCCAAACGAGAAAAAGGTTTTAATGTATTTTTCTAGTACAGTGGGATTTGGTCATCATATTAAGCACTTAATATCGTAAATAAGTGACCAATCAACATTTTTTTCATTAAAAGTGAATAGTTCCTCTATTCTTATAATTAAATTGAATTTTATAATATTTTTCAAAAAATAAATTTATTAAATTTCATAATTTAAACTATAATACTTAATAAATCTGCCCTTGATATTAAATTTTGAAGTATTAATAACCCTAATTTTATGAGTTTATCTGTCTTTAAAATAAATATTAACCTTATGTGCATGACACAATATAGTGCCACTAAAACGCCATCAAGTAAATAAAAAATGCTATTATAATATTATTTTGTGTATTTTTTATAATTAAGTAATATAATGTGTTAATTTATCAATTTTTATAATTTAATTATAAAATTTAATAAATTTAATAATTTAAATTTTATATTATAGTAAGAATATCAAAAGTTAACTGAATACGTTGAAAAGCAACTGTATCGAAGAGTCATCAGCTTTCAAGCACAAACTATCTAGTATGGTTGTGTATGCCATGCATTATGTGCGTGTCACATGGGTTGAATTTGGTTGGCCCAGCGCAGGCAATAAAAGGGCAAAATTTTACCCATTTATTCCCTTAAAGAATGCACACTTTAAGGGTATCCAATTGCCACCGTGATGTGGAGAAGAATGGGATGTATAATTTGCGACCAACTTCCGCACGTCTTTGTCTTCGAAAATTTATGCCATTACCTACTGCTGCAGAGGGCACTGAATTCCTTTGCTTGCTCTTCCCCACCTATTATTGATGAAAAAGTAGAGAAGAAAACAAGCTATATGAATGTAATGAGGAAAGTGTGGTTGAATTGTAAACACATGCAGACAAATTATATTTAGTGCTAAGTTCGTTCTGGAAGGCCAATTCCATTTTTGTCAATTCTCAAAATATATCTCTTACCAAATTTACATATAAATACTGATTTAGTGGATTGGATTAGATTGGATATTGTGTTACATCAGATGAGGATCCATACCAACTTTAAGCAGCATTTGTTGAAAAGGGACTCCATGCGATCATCGAATTTAAGAGCAGCACTATATAGTGAATAATCTGCTTCATGTTCCCACAAATGAGAATCAATATGCGTACATATTTTTCTGCATGTACTCTGCACAGTAGGACGAGCTACTTCCTGCTAAATTTTTTATGTTAAATATTTATAAAATTAATTATAATATATTGAGTCTCACCAGTAAAATTTAAAAATTTTAATAATTTAAATTTTTAAGCTAATATTTATTAAAGTTTAGTTTATTGAAATAGTACAACCATAAACTATGATGTTGAAAAAAAGAAAAAACATCTTCCAAAAAATCTCTTATAACAAATTCTTATAAAATATCATGCAAGTTGTTAATCAGATGGGTTCTACGATTTAATCAAAATGTATGGTATTATATTTTGTTAATTATTAAATTTAATAAATTTAGTAATTTAAAAAGTTTAAATAATTTTTTCATTTGAATTTATAAAAATAAAAAAATACAAACTAGTACGGTTAACTATGGCCCTTTGTCACATGGGTTGAACTTGCTAGGACCAGCAGAGGATAAAAAGGGAAAATCTTAAACACATTATTTTAATAAGTGCACACTTTCTAGTTTCTAGGGTGTCAACTTGTGCTCGTCTTTTATTTTTGAAAACTGTTGACATCAGCGACTGCAGCTGAGGGCTGCGGATTCCCTTTCTTCGTTTTAAATGTGAGGAGGAAGGTTTGGTAGAATTATAACTTGTTAACACATGTAGAAGAAGTACATTTAATGCAACAGAAATTATATTTTCACAGATGTTGCATTCTCGACAGCCAATTCAATTTTTGTCCGATAATAATAATAATTAAAACGGTCTTTTCATCTAATGACTTCCCTTACCAAATATATAAATATAAATATAAATTCAGTGCGTTGGATTGGATTAGATTAGAATGGAGATTCTCCTATAAAATTGATTGTAGAAGCTCAGAAAAGACTTGATTCAATGAGGATCCATAGCAGCCTTAAGCAGCATTTTCTAAAGAAAAGAACTGTGTGCAATCAAGGAATTTGGGAGCAGCGCATCTACTTGATCAAGCTAGTTATCTTTCGCTGTTACCTTATCCACTGATGGCCCTTTCTCCCGTTCGCATTGGAAATTAGATAGTTTTGAGATCAAATCATTTAATAATAAGAATTCTGGTACATGACACTGCACCCTACTTGACTGCAATGAACTCAAACTGGTTGATAAGGCCATAGTCTCCACTCAAAAAAGTAGTAACGGAGAAGCCCTCTCTGCTTCAAACGAAAGGAGAAGAGACTACTATTTTATAAGAAGAAAGGGAAATACTCGAGATATAATAAGGTAACTGTCCCTCTTTGGTAAAGCTTAATTTACATACAATGTAGTTCCCAAGTTAATTTAGCAGCTAATAATAACCCTCCCAACTACTTTAACTACTGAACATTTATAAACCTAATCCACAACTCCCCAAAAAAATAAATGCGTCTCATGTCAGTCCTCTTCATTCCTTCAGTATCCACTTGCCAGCTCACAGTTACCATACCCTGCAAATCCAAATATTCACCATCCTTCATAATTAGTACAAAATAAGAAAAAAAATAAATTACCAAAAAAAGTAAAAAAATTAAATTCAATAACAAAATCAATTTTAAAAACAATAAAAAAGTGAACATTTCCAAAGCCCTGTCTGGAATCCAACGTGATCGATCTATCAGACAACAATCGTCTGGATTCAATGCACAAGTTCAGTTTCCCTCGATAACACCAACCTAGTAAAAGTCAAAAGACGTTCAGCTACCAAAGTAAAAATCCACATTACTATGCGACAAAAGAGTCCACTACAACCAATGACCACATGCCAACCTACTGTCAGCGCTGTTTCAATTGACCTTTCATGAACCACTGTTACAGGAACTCGGTGCCTCCCTCGTTCATGTTAGATCTGTACTGTTGCACTTTTCTAACGTACGCCTAATCAGAATCTATAGAAATATACGATGTTGATTGAACGAGAGTTGAGATTTGATAGAATACTCACTAGGTTGTTGGGTGACCACGTACGCCGCACCTCCGAAATAGCAACTTCCACCCGCACGGCCTTTCTTCTGATAGTAATTGTTGAACGCGAACGCAGCATGCGCTTCAAGCGTGTTAGGATTGTAACACGACGCACCTGGTTGGATCGGACGGCAGTCCGCACCTCCCTCCCCACAAGCATAATCTAGAGCTGCCTGTAGCCTATTTTTCCCCGCATCCGGATTAGCAACGCACCAAGTGTTCCCTGTTGTACTCTTTGACACCCCTCCTCCGCCAACGGCCGGGGCGGGAGTGGGCGTCGTCT
The DNA here is from genome assembly GCA_037013595.1 of Dicorynia guianensis. Lineage (NCBI taxonomy): Eukaryota > Viridiplantae > Streptophyta > Magnoliopsida > Fabales > Fabaceae > Dicorynia > Dicorynia guianensis. Next base: position 33,988,544 of record JASUAB010000005.1, read on the forward strand.
GCCCTTGACCGCCACTGACCGGTGACGGGTGGTCGTGGTAATACTTCAGCCCCTCTGCGGTGAATGGAATGTCGTAGACCTTCTTCTCGTCCGGGTAGAACAGCCCGAAGTTCCTCTCCGACGTGGGACCCACCTTCTGGTTCTCGTTGAAAAGGGCGAACAAGTAAACGGTCAGATCTACTTGGGGCCTTCTTGGGGTCCCACCACCGGTGAGGATCTTGCGAACCAGATTGCCGTTGTATGCTGCGGCGTTCTCCATGCTCGCACCCACCTCATTCTGGTCTCCTTTTGAAGGCCAACCCGTTTCGGTCACCACAATCTTAACGTCGTCGTACTTCAAAGCAGACATAGCAGCGAAAACGGCGTCGATTTGAGCATCGAAGAGGTTGAAATACCTTAACCCGTTACCCGGATCTACCACACCCGGGTTCTCCCGGAACAAAGCATAGTCCAAAGAGATATCATTAGCGTTGGACCCATAAGCGAAAAAAGGGTAAACATTAACCATGAGAAACGACCCGGTTTCACGGAGAAAGTCCAACATAGGTTTGAAGACGGGTTCTACAAGTTGGGGTAGGAACGATCCGGCTGAGGATGGGTACGACTTTCCGAGAGCACTGAGAGCAATGGGGGAAGAAACCTTAATATCAGTGTGGACATTATACTTAACCAAAGCTTGGTGGATGTTTTTCATGGCGGGTACGAGGAACTTGGTGGTGTTATGTGGATCCACAAAAACTTCATTACCAACAGCAATAGCTTCAATCTGGGTGTGAGGGTGGAAAGCGACAACGTTTCTCTGGACCCAAGATATGGCAAAAGAAGGCCTCGTAGCTGCTGTGAAGAGTTGCTCATTAGGTAGGTCCACGGTAACTTTAATTCCGGTCCCGGATAAGGCTTTGAGAACTGCTGGGTCAGTGTCGTAGACCTTCACGCGGTCTAGACCCTGAGATTTGAGAAGCTGAACCACTTTCACTGCCGAGGGAAGGTTGTTAGCTATACGACCATAGTTCACTCCGATCGAACCAGCATCTGCAAAAAGCTAGAACAACCTTAGCATTGCAGAAAACAACCCTAGAAATGTAAGAAACAATAATAATGGTTATCGGTAACTATATTGTATAACATTACCTGCAAATGTGAAAAGAGAAATGAGGACGAAGAACACGGCGGTGACAATGGCGCGGTCCATGCTCTGGTTCTGAGGGAAGAAACAGAGCATGCGAGGAGGAAGAGGAAAGTGGAGACGTTTTCGCTGTGATTAACGTTGTTTTGTTTCTGGGTAAAGAAGAAGTAGGGAAAGAAGGGTGCTAGAAAGAGTGTTCTCTCTTTAATTCTATGAAGGAGGCAATTGAGGGAAACGAGGACTGAGGTGGGACCCAATCTGTGGCAGTGACAGTAATAAAACTATTAAAGGACGAGAAATAGTAGGACCACCTTCGCCCTCCAGTTGGTGCTGTGCAGACCATGATGGGCTGGCTTCTATGGCTGTGGAGGTCAGGAGGTGTGCCTTACTGGGAGGAGTAGAAGTGAACGTTGGACCCATACGTAGGAACTTGGTTCGGTTGGCCCTACAGAATACTCATCAGATTGGCCCCCATGAAACTCGACCGTTTTGTGATCTCGACAATATGTTTTAGTGTCCTCCGGTTCATCGTATGACATTGTTCTTCGCATAGACTTGTGGCACGTGTATCATAATTGGTGGTAATCAGATAGTTGGCAGCGTATTGGATGCATCGATACAATGCCAAATGTGGTTTATAAGGCGATTGCTAATTACGACTAATGGAGTGAACCGTTTGGTGATTGCAAAAAGTGCTTTCACTGAAATTTGAACGTTAATGGGTGCGGAAAAGATGGTGCTTAACTGGACGGAGCCCACAGGGAATGAAAACTGTACAAAAATATTTACACACTCAAAAAAATGCGATAGCACATTAAACATCAAAATTATTAAATAAATAAAAGTCTCCATATTTTTATAAATTTAAAATTTAAAAATTTTTTAATAAAAATTATATTATTATATTTATTAAATTTTATTATATAAATTATAAAATTTAACAAATTTAACATCACATATTCAATTTGTTAAGCATAAATGAATGGCTTTTAACGGAAATAATTTTTTCTAAAACAAACATATAGTATCAATGATGATATTGATATCACATAAATAATAGATTAAAATATACATAATTTTTTTAAACTTTAAGTCTATTTTAAAATATCTTCCTAAACTTTAAAAGTTTTCAAATGACCCTCTTGAATTATGAAAAATTTTTAAATAACTCATTTCGACAAGTTTTCAGTCAAAATTTAAGAAAATGACGAAAATAACCTTTATTGTAAAGTTGAGAAATTGAAGGCTATGAACAATAAAATTTTAGAGTTTTAACATTGAACCTTAACCTTAAACCCTAAATTCTAAATCCTAACCCTAAAATACTAAATCCTAAACTCTAAAACTTTAAACCCTAAATCCTAAACCCTAAGCCCTAAATCTTAAACCTTAAGCCCTAAATCCTATATCTTAAATCTTAAACCCTAAACCTTAAATTCTTAAACCCTAAATTACAAATCTACATTAGATTTTTTTTTTTTTTACATTTATGCAGATTTAAAAATTTATATACATTTGAAGGATATTTTTATCTTTTTATTAGGTCAAAGTAGAAGTTGACCAAAACACATTCAAATTTTAACGAAAAACTTGACGGAATGAGGTATTTTGTAAATTTTTTATAATTCAATAAGGTTATTTGAAAATTTTTAAAGTTTAAAATTTTTTTTTTAAATTGACCTAAAATTCAAAGGATTATATACATTTTAACCTAAATAATAAATAACTTTTTGAAATAAATAAATTTTGTATTCAAACTATTTTTGAGAAATTTAAATAATTTACACATTATTAATTAAGTTTATTTTAGTTTGCAGTTGACCTGACATTATTTTATATTTTGTTATTAAAATAAACAAATAAATAAATAAACCTCCTATTTGATAAATGATTAAAATGGATAAAGTTGCCAATTAGACATTTTTTTAATCCTAAATGAATAACTTTTAGGCAATAAAAAAATCCTTTGATATGAATGTTTGAAGAATCTATTGAACTTGGTCAGCAATAAAAAAAACCCTATAATGTAGCACAAGATGACTTTGAATGTACAGTCAAAGAAATACTAATTGATGGGATGTGACAAGCTTTACAGATTGTCTATACACATATATACATCTGAGAACTTTTGGCTATGAACAATATTTTTTTTTAAAAAAAAAAAGACTAACTGACACGATAATAAGAGAAATTTACAAATACCGAAAAAGGAAAAGGCAAAAGTAAAAGTAAAATTTGTGACAAGAAAAAACAAGTTAGAGAATTCTTATAGGCAATGTCTCACGTTTGCCAAATCTGAATGCTAAACCAAAATGCTTTTCTCGGATCTGCATGATGTCAAGCTCTCCTCACAAAAAGATAGAAGAACTTCATTCATCATGAATTTTCCCTTCCTCTGCCTGGAAAGAGATGTCAAGAGATGAGCTTGAGGATCCACAAACACCTCAGCAATTCCTTATTCTCATAATATATTTGCACGCATCATAAGTGCCCAAATGCTTGCAGGAGAGAGTATCTAGTGACTAGTGTTACAGTCTAAAGATGAGTTTTATCCGGTACTTTTTAATGCCAAAAGTGCCCAATTGCTTGCACTATTTTAAACAATCAATTTTGGGATCAGCCAATCAGGATAGTTTTTCTCCCAACTGTTCTTATTAGTTTTCCTCAAATTTAATAATCACATGACAAAGAACAAACATCCTGAAACCTCAATCATATGGAATAGTATAAGACTCTACAGGCTGATAAGCATTGTACAGAAAGGAAGAGCAGGTAATAAATCAGGTTTGCATTGTGTATAGCCAAAATCAAAACATTCAGAAATTTAAGGCAGTTCTCACCGGATTGTGTACCGCAGGTTGTTCTACCATCCTTAAATCTGTTTTCTGCGATCTTGGGCCTTGAGAATATAATCTTCGGATAATCTTGTAAATGATGATCTGCTTGCTGCAATCTCTGGCATTGATCATGTCCTGAAACCTCAGTTACAGTGAATAGTGTAAGCCTCTCCAGCTGATCAGCATTTTAAAGAAATGAAAAGCAGGAAATAAATCAGGTTTCCATTATGCAAAGCCAAAATCAAGACACTCAGAAATTTAAGGAGTTCTCACCAGCTTTTGTACTGCATGTCCTTCTACCATCCTTAAATCCGCTTGCGGTGATCTTTGGCATTGATGATATAATCTTCGGACGAACTCTCGTAGATGATTATAAATACTGCGTATATGACAATATCAGACGGGTTAGTTTAAGGGTGGCAACTTTTTTCAACCGAACATGGATTTACCACGAATTTTTGACTTCTTGATTTCGACTGAAAAATAAGGAGAATTTTCTCCTTATGAAGATGAGTACAAGGTGAAAATTCTTTATGTCACAAATTCAGAGATGGAGGCGGGAATTTCATTTTCCAACCCCACAGAAATTTTGAAAAATATAAATTTACCGTAATAGCTTAATATAATAGTTATATAATATATAATATACAGAATAAATTAATAATTACATATATAATTAATAAATAATATAAATAATATTTACATTATAAAACCTTTATTTTAAAAATTTTAAAATTTTAGATCCCCACTGAAACCCACTCTCTCATACGAATCGAAGATGAAGAAAAGATTTTTCCTAAAAAATTTTCTCCATCCTCAAGCATGAGGGAAAATTTTTTTCTCAAAGTCGGGAACAGGAAGCACTCCTCCCCCCACCTCATTGATATTCCTAAATTAGTTTGGAGAACCAGATAACATCTGCTTAACTGGCACTCACCAATGAATGGTTTAATTTAATGTCATCCCAAAGGAAAGTTACATTCCAATGCACCAGGTTAAGCCAGTGTAATTCCTGGTGCATTATCGTAAGTTCTAAACTAGAGCATACAACAAAGCAAAGATAGTGCCGACTGTCATTCAGAGGAAGTCTTGACTCTTGCTACAAAGTCTATCTCCCAAAAATAGATGATCAGTATTGCAACAGTAACCATACAAATAAGGAAACACGCCAAGAGCATCTGAAAGCAAAGATTAAGACTTTAAATGACTTATTCACGCATCCAGTTAGGTTTGCAACCGGGTGGTTTTTGCAACCCAAGACAACCGAATAAACTTACAAGCCACCATAAGAGCCATACAGGAGACAAGTTTATCCTTTTTGCCCAATAGCTTCATAATACTTTGAAAAATAACTTGAATATATAAAAAGAAATTTTTGTTGGAGATAAAAGAGGAAGAATACAACAAGGGAGGAGGATAAGATATCGTCCTAAACAAAGAAGCTAAACGAAAATAGGGTTTATCAGAAGAAAAATTTTCAAAACGAATACAATGAGGCCAAGAGGCTTTAAAGCAACAAAGCTCCTTATCAATCTCTCTGCATGTCAGACTGGGAAATTTCCATGGAAAGAACCAAGCACATAACACCAAAGAGAGGCCCAAAACACAGCCCTATCCCATAACATATGTAATGGAAAAGAAACACCCTTAGAAAGGCATGAATCTTGCTCCAACCAGACATGCTAGAGAACAGCATAAACCACACAATTCCACAAAGTTTGAGCCTCAATGGTAATATATTCTACTTTGGAATATTGGCACCTATATTAATTCTTTTTTTTTTTTTTTTAACATTCTCACAGCTTAGACAAACCAAACAATTTGCAATTTACTAAATTCATATCCCTGATGCCACACAAATTTCCTCCAAAAAGATATGCCTATAAAGCTGTAATTCAGAAACCCAAACATCACACAACCAACATTTACATAAGCTATTATCGATTTGTTCTTTTAAAAGAAATGACATATGAAGCATACCTTAGCCTATGCCTGTTGCAGGCTGCAAAGAAGACCGCAAATCCGTATAGTATACTCCTGACAGCACGAAAAATCTGAAACAGGGAAAAAACTCTAGAAATAAGAATAATTGTCTTCTGTGAAAGCACTATGCTCCCAAGGTAACTGATATCATCATTCAACCTGGGAAAAAAGGTCATTCCAAAGAGAGCGCCACATGGACATTTCATGACTGCTGACAGTTGCCTCAGATGATGATGCCAGTTGGAAAAGGCTACTAACAAGCTGCCAAGCGTTTCCTAATATTTTACATATGCAGGTACATACGAAAACCAAAAAATTGGACATCCCTAGGACCAGCCGGATAGGAGCATATAGTATTTCCCAGAGAATCCAGAAAATAGGATATATGATAGAAGTGGCTGCAGTACATTGCAAACAGATACATGAAAGCTATTAGCAGAAAACCTTGTATATCAAGTAACAAATTTGATATATAATAAAGTACCAGAAGTCCAAAACACATGATTACCTACCAATTTTCAATATAACAGAGAAGAGAAACCACAGCGGTGAAAATAGAAGCTCCAGTAGATCCCCCACCAGATTGAAAAAAGTGCCAATCCCATACCAAACAACAGAAAAGATGTCTTCTACTAATGCAAACAACAAATTCAAGACCGGGAACATAAACCCAAAAAGCTCCACCAGCGGTCGAACTAGAACTGAAAAGAAGGATCGTGTGGCATGTGTCAAGGCAAGACACCACCTCAAAGCCTTCTGAAAGTGATGAAGAAACAGCATTGTTCCTAAGTACTTGATCCTTGAAAGCATGTCCCAATCTTCAATCCAATCAAAAAGAGGCCCACATATACGAGATGCAGTTGCCTTAAGAACTGGAACATTTTTGTATAAATCATAAAATCCTATGAGAACAGTGACTAATGAGATTATTACGTACAAAACTCTTGCCAGAGGGCACATCCAAGGGCGATAAATATGGCATAACACTGGGTATGATTGAAGGAAAATGACCCACGATGGAAGGCCAGCCTCTAACAAAGCAAGCAATCGCAGATCAGATATTATAACATCCCTTAATTTGAATGGAAGGTCACGATCGTCAAACCTAAACAATATCAGAACATCTCTATGTTGAGTGGCCTCAACTGCATCCTCAGATGTACAGCTAGATGTCTCAGAATCATCCAATGACTTATCAAAATCACCTAGTAATTCCTCAGAATAGCTATCAACTCCAGCTCCAGGACTAGATGACATCATTACTTTTCTTCTCTTGTATGGTCCAGAGGGAGGAGGTGTGTGTGGCATGACTGTTGTTAGTGCAATATTCTCAGAATTTACACCAATATTGCCACCCAGACAGTGGAAAGAACTATCTTCAACAGTCCGGATACCATTGCAGATATTGTCATCATCATCAATAGGTATAGTCCCACAAAAATCTTCACTAGCATCATAAAAGACATTCTCTGAAAAAATTGCAACGTAAAGAGACATTTTTTGAAACCTCATTCAAACTTAAACTTCACGAATAACTGCAGCCTTTAGCTGCCATCATGTCAGATGCATCAAACTCTACAATTAGACAAATGCTATAAAGCAACTTTATATCAGACAGAGAGACACTGATGTATTTATTTGTGCATGCGAAGATGTATGAATGTATGATTTAAATTTGAGATAGACCCAGAAAATATTGGAACTAAATAAAAGTAAACTGAAAAAGGTTCAACCATTTTATAATGTATGACCAAGTGAATGAAGTAAAAACGTGCACCCCTAGGTACACCCTTGGCTCCCTAATGCATATTTAGTATATCTAACCCTGGCGTTACGCCTCTTACCAGCATTCCTGGTCAGAACAGGTGTCACATTCCTAAGAACAAGAAATTTAGTGTTGTGCTATTAAAATTAATCTTATTACTTTGCTTGGAACTATAAGGAATATAAGATTGAAATAATGACTATTTTTCCTTGTCAGTTTGCAAAACAGATAAGAGGGTCCCCTGAATTGTAAATTCCTGGACTAGGTGAAATTCTGAAACTATCCAGAGCAGTGATCCCTTTCTTCTCCGACCCTCATTAACTTATCAAGTATGAGTATGAATCTCAAAAACATTAACTTTGCCATCCCCACTTGACGCTCTGGCCATTTAACCATAGCCTAAAGGCATATTCTCAATGCAGCAAGTAGCAAATGCATAGTTAAATTCACAGTTTCAGGTACCTACACCTGAAATAAGGTACAATTTTAATAAGTCAAACCTTGAAGATGATAATAGATTGAATGTTTCTTTTTAAGCCTAATTCTGATGCCAGGTCCATACTTTCATTTAAGGAAAAATATAGATTTCCATCTACTGTCTCAACAACTACAATAAGACACAAAGTCTTATCCTATTAAATGGGTCGGCTATATAAATCAAATAGTATTATCGAGTTTTATCAGAAATCAAGTTATCAAAAATATTATTTATCCAAAGATCTTTTTTAATAATCTCTTTGAATATCCTTTTTAGTCTTCCTCTATTTATTTTCATTGAACTAAAAATTATTTGATGAACTTTTCTCACTAAAGTCTTTAGTAGTTTCTTTGCATATGCTCAAACTACTATAACCAAATTTTAGTTATTTTCTTCTCAATATGTACAATGCAAACTTTCTCTTGAATACAAGTTTTCAAACATTCTACTTTCTTATATGTACACTTGTCCATTTTAACATTTTTATCTTTGTTCTTATTAGCCTTCCAAAGCTGCACGCTCATTAGATAGAATATAGCTGATCTTATAGCAATAATTCAGTAAATCTTCTCTTTAAGTTTATTAAATATTTTGTAATCATAAATTACTTTCAAAATATTTCTCCATTTTAACTATCAATTTAAATTTTGTGTATGACATTCCCGTCAATTTGTTTATAACTTGTAAAATCAATTCAAAATACCTCTTATACAAAGCCTCATTTTGGAAGGTATTCAAAGTCCTCACTTGGAAATACGTCTAACAAGTTCAAGCCTTTGTATTCCATATCCCAGATCTCGCATGATGTATGAAACTTATGAACATACAGGCACATAATTATCAAGGCTACCTAAGTTCAGATATGTGACATGCACAGTCACACAGAAAATGAGAATTCCTGTTCCTACCTACAGCAGAATGCAGGTGCTCTTTCAAAAGTAGCTGCTCAGATGGTGTTCCTGAGAACCATGAAGAAATACAGCTTGCCGCATGAGTTATGCTGTCAAATTCCCATCTTTGCATAACCTTAGTTTCTATAGCCATTGTGGTATCAGTCTGCATAGCAAACAAAAAAACTTACTACATGATAGTATAGACAGTAAACTGCAGACGGACTAGGGAGCATGTGGACAATATAGTACCTGAAGCTCAGTATAGTAGTTGATACCACGAACACTCTTCCATGCAATTTCAAATACTATAAAGCCATACAAGGTCCTGTGCAATTCGCTACTAAATTGTAAAGCATTCCTTAAATTTTCCACAGGCAGCAACACTCTCTTTCTTGAAAGGATTGCCTCATCAATCGCTGAAAACCATCTTTGAAACTTCTTAGGTTTAATTGTATTTGATCCAGAACAAACCTCCTTTTCCTCCTTTCTCTCCCTCCGAGCTTTGGTGTTTACAAAAGGAGATAACCTTGACTGAAATTATAATAAAAATGATGTAATTTTTATTCTAGCACAAATTTGCATGGAAATTACTTCAATAAACTATAACGTGTTTAACAACCTTGGTAACCATCAATTGCCAAAAGTGTACTCCGGAACCAAGGTTACTCAACCATGGTCGGTTGTCAACCAAAATATATATTCTTTTACTATCATTGGCGAGGAAGAGGCCAAGGTCTGCAAAATAAGACTGCAAGTCTCTGCACAACACAATAGAGAAGATGCATAGGGCCAATTTGAGGAAGGACAGAAATCGAAAATAACAGTGTTAACGCACTGTTATTGAACAATATAAATGCACCAGATAATGACCAGCTGTAACATCATTTTTCCATTTGCTTTTACCAAATCACTATATAGGGATTTTTAAGAAGTCTGTGCTATATCATTGAAATTAATTCGCGACTATGAAACCAAAAGCAACTGCATTACCGACAGTTTTGTTTGGTGATCTGAAAAAATCAAACAATGTGACTAGCAAGACGGCGGCAATCTGAAAGCAGTTAGAACATAAAACTGAATTGTGATCATCAAAGTACACAAGGCTACCCTCATCACATTTGAGAACCCAGAAAGCTTCCGTAATTCCATTGTCAAATTGCTGGTCACATTGTATGTCTATCATCGTTCAATTGAAGCTGTTCCATGCAGGACAAGATGAAGCAGCACTTAGCCTATTACAGATACATGCTTACCATTTGTAGATATTGCAAGCAAGATTAATGAACTTATACTAAGATCAAATTCATAGATAAGCACAAACATATACCAAGCTTATGAGCTAGGAATGTTGCAAACCAAACGAGTTTTAGAAAATAAAAGGAAAACAAAAATTCTCCTTCCCCGTTGTTTTAAATTTTAAATTTTAGAACTATTATTAAAAAAAAAAAAAAGTCATCCTGCATTGTAAAACAAAAATCACCCTGCCAGCAAATGGGAAACAGCATGCTTACCTGATCAATCTGAATTTTCAAATACATATAGAACTTACCCAATTTGCAAACTAGAGATAGGAAAAATGCAGCGGTCATGGTCACCTTTCGCCATCAAGACTGCCCTCTATGACCTTCTTATTCCCCAAAACTCCTCCAAGTGGCTAATATCTGCTTCCAATGCCCAAAAAACAACATACTCATAGGCCTCCTCAGATATTTACACAATTATACCACCAACATATTCATAAGAAACAAAGTGAAAGAGAACCTGGGAGATGGGAATTCCATAAAGTTGGAGAATGAACGTTGAGAAGGGAGAAGAACACAATGAAACAATCACCGATGAACTTCATAACAAAAACACAGAAGAGAGTGAAAGCGAGAGAAGGAGAATAAAAGGGTGTCTATTTTACGGAGCAAAAGGCTTAATTACAGTTCCAAGGGACAAGAACAAACGATAGGCAGACCACAACAACGATACCCGGAATGCATGAATGCAGGTTAGGTCAAAGTAACAGAGCAGTCCAATTCGATGTGTGAATGAATTGTCGGAGAGAGAAAGTGCTGGAAAGAGACGTAATGTGTTTTATAGCATATACTAACAAAAATTTGTTTTTTTAGTGTTCATTAAAATAGAAAGAGAAAGAGGAGGAAGAAGGAGTTTCATTCACATTTTCATATAGAGAAAGAGAAGAGAAGAGAAAAAGAAAAGAAAAGAGAAACAACGAGAGACAGACAATTTAAGTGGGGAAGCCTGGAAAATCTGAGAACCATAACGTGCGTGTGGATAATAAGAGTGTCTTCATGTTGGCGTGTTGCTTCTACGTGCGTCCCATAGCAATTATGATGGAAATTTAGTATTTGTTTTGATTAGTATTAGCCTGTGACAGAAGCCATACTTCCAGTCCCATAATTTTAGGTTAAAACAAGCATCTAGTTTGTCATCCACGAATAAGTTACATAAGTTAACAATTTAATTATAAGAAAAAGGTTGCAATCAACATGACACAAACGACTTATCTGATGATTGAGTCTCACAGTGTAATTAACAAAATTTAATAATTTAATAATTTTAAATTTTTATAAATAAATATTTAATAAAATTTAGCATTTAATATAAATAATATTAAGGTGAAAATAAAACAAAAAGTGAAAATCAGAGCCATTGAGATGCAGAGATAAGTGACTCGTTTTTTTCTGTTAACTAAATTCTCATTTGAACATTGCATTAATGAAGGCATCTTGCTCTATTTCCTACCTAAAGTTTTCGGTTTTGATAATGATTTTAGAAAAAAATTTAATCTTATGCTTTAATATTCATTTAATGCTCTTTTTTTTTTTTTGCATAGACTTCAAATTTGTTAATAATTTTAATAATCTAAATCTTGTATTATAAAAATTATATTAAACTAAAAATAAAATAATAGTAAGATTTATGTAACCTTAAGAATTGATTCAACTAGTTAAACCACCTTTTGAGTTCTTAAGAAAATGTAATATGACAATAACAAGTTTTAATTCTCTTTAGTCCAAATGTTCAAAAATTAGTGATAGACATGGTTTTGCGAACAGGATTAATTCCATATTTCTAAAGATGTGACAATATTTTGTGGAAATCCAAAAAATGTAAGACTCATGTATTTAATGAAAATGTTGCTCACATTTTCATTGGAGTGACAAAATTTCTACAAAGCCTTTTATAAGTTGATAATTTTTATAAATTTTATAATTTATTTTGTAAAATTTAATAAATATAATAGTTTAAATTATGTTTAACAAAAATTGAATGAGAATAAATTAACCACGAAATGTAATATTTGCTCTTAAAAATATTTTCAAACCTCTATCAATATTTAGGATATAGTTTTAGTTGTGTTGTATTTATGAGATAAGGATCACTTGATTTTCTATGTAAAAGTCAAGTAGTGTATTAAAAGAAAAACAAAAATAGAATTAAAAAAATAACAAATTAAATTTAAATACTAAATGAAAGAAATATATATATATATATCTACAATAACATTTCATGACTCATGGAATAATTGTATTTTGAGAAATTCTAAATTTATAAAGATGAGTTTACAAATAATTCATAAAAATAAGCGTATTTTTATTGAATTTAATGACTTTTATAATTTAATACATAAAATTTAATAATATAAATTATTTTAAATAAAATTTTTCAGAAAAGTGGTTGCATTTTTAGTTGCCTACTTGGGATTACGTCGTCGTTTCTCCCGTTATTGCAAGCTCAATCCACGTCCACATAAAATTATTATTTTCATGTGCATTTAGATTCACCACGTGGCAATGTACACAAAAAAAAGTAATGTCGCTACGTGGCAGATTAGACACCGTTTTTTTATTCACATAAAGGCGCGAACCAACGCGAGTGGTTCACTTCAAATTCTCTCATGCGGTTGGCTCCTGCTTGCTCCTTCATTCAGTGTTCGCCCTACTTCAACGCTTCAATGGCTGCCGGGTCGGTTTCTCTAATGTGGTTCCGGAAGGGTCTAAGGATTCATGACAACCCGGCTCTCGAATACGCTTGCAAAGGGGCTAATAATCTTTACCCTGTTTTCGTCATCGACCCGCATTACATGGAGCCTGACCCAAATGCATTCTCGCCCGGGTCTGCGCTTGCGGGTCTGAATCGCATCAAGTTCTTGCTGGAGAGCCTTGTCGACCTTGATCTCAACCTTCGAAAACATGGGTCGCGGTTGTTGGTGCTTAAGGGCGAACCGGGCCAGGTTCTGATCCGCTGCTTGAAGGAGGTATAATCATTGATAATTCTTTCCTTAACTTTGATTTTCATTATGATTCCGTAATATAACTTCCAAAGTTTGCAACTTTGATTTTGTGAAGGTTTTTTTGTTTTGGTGATTTATTCTGGGGATTGGTATAATGTTGTCATAATTTTGGGGTACATAGAGACGAATACATCAATAAGGTGGTTATGTCTGTTTCTTCTTTGGTTGATGCAGTGGAACGTTAGAAAGCTATGCTTCGAGTATGACACTGAACCATATTACCAGGCTCTAGATAATAAAATTAAGGTAATTATGCTTGAGATTTTTAATCTTTTAAGTGAACAAATTCTTGTAGACATTTGATAACTCCAGGGCATTTTCGTTTTCTGCTTTTGTTTTGTTGGATAGAACTATGCACTTGCTACGGGAATTGAGGTTTTCTCTCCTGTAAGTCACACGCTTTTCAATCCCGCTGACATTATTCAGAAGGTAAGTTTGAACTATTGTTCAGTATTTGTTATTTCCATTTTGTTCAATTGAATAATTTTTCCTATGCTTTTCTAGTTATTAGTCGTGAACCTTTGAATGTCTAGGTAATTTATCAGTATTGTTATATTAGTTCTCTTTTTATTAGTTCATGATTAATTTGTCCATTTGCTTTTGCTGATGTTGATGTCAAAAAAGAATGGAGGGAAGCCACCCCTTAGTTATCAATCATTTATTAAGCTTGCCGGGCAACCACCAACTCCTCTCGCAATAAGGCCTTCTTCACTTCCCCCCGTTGGCAATCTTGGGGTTTGCCTGGTTTCTGAAGTTCCAACAGTTAAAGATCTTGGATATGGAGACGTTAACAAGGTGGGCAGATAATGTTTTCTATTGTATCTATTCATGAATTTTTATTAAAAGAAGTTATATTCAGGGTGAGTTCTCTCCTTTCAAAGGTGGTGAATCAGAAGCGTTGAAGAGGTTGACAGAATGCATGAATGACAAGGTAAGTTTTAGCATTTACTAATAGAAAACTTGTAGTTACACCTATTTTATCTGTTAGCATGTTACAGTATTGCTCTTTTTCTGTTTCCCTTATTGTAGAAGTGGGTGGCAAACTTTGAGAAACCCAAGGGTAATCCTTCTGCATTTTTTAGGCCAGCAACAACTGTTCTATCACCTTACTTGAAAGTGAGTGAGCCTGCAATAAATGTAATGTTTAACTTTTCATTATTTACATCAATTGTAAATCACAACGAAACTCTAGGTTCCGTTCAACATATATTTCTTTTCTGCGTGTTAATCTCTACGGCAGTTTGGTTGTCTCTCTTCCAGATATTTCTACCATTGCGTTCAAGATGTATACAAAACTGTGCCAAAGCATACATCACCGCCAGTTTCTCTTCTAGGACAGGTCAACCTCTGTAGAAGTTAGTACTGTATTGTTTTCCTTACCCTGCTAGTAGGAAACTGAAGCTATTGCATATTGTATATGTGTAGTTGTTGTGGCGAGACTTTTTCTACACAGTGGCTTTTGGGACACCAAATTTTGATAGGATGAGAGGCAATAGGATATGCAAGCAGGTGAGAATGAACGATCGCTAATGTCTGGTTTGTCTAATTGCTATGCCTACTTTTGACCAATATTTGAATCTATCTCATGAAGTTGGAGCAAGTGGAAAATAGAAACACCAATATTATTTTAAGGTGTTGTCAGTTCATAGCATACAGACTGACTAGAATTGCATATCAAGACCAGAATATTTTTAAATTTAAGTAGAAAGGCTGTTCACTCATGACTGCCAAGCTCATTATGTCTGTGCCTTAAAACTATAAACTATACTGACTCTACAAGAAGTGATCAAGTGTCTAGTACATGTTTAGAGCCAGAATTTAAAAAGATAAAGTACTATTAATTTTCCCCACAAGTGTAGCCCTGTTCAATTTTTATTATTTTTGTGCTATACTAATTTGCTATGATTCTTTATACATGTTTGACTTGATCGGCTACTTTCTATTTCACCTTAAGAGAATTTGACTAATTTCATATTTAAGTTTAGTAAAAAATTTCAGTAGTCAAAGCATTGCACGTCTTCTTTCTGTTGGATATTTCCAATTTTGATTGTTCTCAGATTAATGACTCCCTGCTTAGATTTTTGTATGTATACATTTTTTTAAGGAAAAAAAAACATAAACCACCTGGGTTAGTAGCGAACAGAGTAGCACTACCTCAATTTATATATATTTATAAATTATAAATATTATTTCAGATACCTTGGAAAGATGATGACAAACTGCTGGAGGCTTGGAGGGAAGCTAGGACGGGATTTCCTTGGATTGATGCCATCATGGTCCAGGTTAGGTTTTGATATCCTTCTTCATATGAACAGCAGTTGTTATACTTTGAAGCTTATTGCTTGTCAAACCTAATTTTTCATGATACTCTCTTTCAGCCATCTTAGTCAGTGTGTTTGAAATTTTTAACACGTCATGTTCTGTTGTAGTTACATCAATGGGGTTGGATGCACCATCTGGCAAGGCATTCTGTTGCTTGTTTTCTAACTCGCGGTGATCTGGTATTTGACTTTGATCCATTAAACATGTCAAATATTCTATACTTTGTTATGCTCTACCAAATTTATTTTTTCTGCTAACAGTTTATTCATTGGGAAAATGGGCGGGATGTTTTTGAGAGGCTTCTGATTGATTCTGATTGGGCAATTAATAATGGAAACTGGCTTTGGCTCTCATGTTCATCATTCTTTTATCAGGTATGAAGTTTACTACATTACTGGTTTTGAATTTTCAGTGGGCAGCCTCTACCTTCTTTGCCTTAAACTTATTAATAAGATTTATGTTGAAAGCATAAGTTTTGCATAAGGCTGCCGATGCTAGATATTTTCATGATTCTTTAATTATTCAATCATCTAATTTCTTACTTCTATATTTAATTTGCTTATAAATAATTAGTAGAATATTTTAAATATCCTGGTTTTATCAAGTGCTGCCGTGTTTTCTTTTTTTTTTTTCAGTTAATGTTATTGGGAGCCTTTTTTGGTAAATATTTTAGTTTTGGTTTTAAGTACTGGTGTGCTATTAGTTTTCAATTAGGGAAATTTGTGAGCTTGAAACCAGGATTATCCACTGACCCTATTTGCATGTAATTTGTCTATCATGATCAGTATAATCGTATTTACTCCCCAATATCATTTGGTAAGAAGTATGACCCTAATGGTGACTACATCAGGCACTTCCTCCCTGTTTTAAAAGGTAGATTCAGTCCCTCATTTCCATCATGTTCTACTATTTGATTCTTTTTACTCAGGATAAGCTCTTAAAGTTACACACCTATGATCAGATATGCCCAAGGAGTACATCTATGAACCATGGACTGCTCCTCTAAGCATTCAGACCAAAGCTAAATGCATAATTGGCAAAGACTATCCAAAGCCAGGTCAGTTCTTTCATTATGGGGTTATTGTGTGTTTCCTTGTAACAGTGGGTGATGTAAATGCTGCTGTCCATGAAACTGAGCTATTAATAGTCTAAATTTCTGGTAAAATTCTGTTATGATAGGATTTGTGGTTTATTGTGAGAAAGAAGGTGGAAAGAAGGGATAATCAATCCCCGTGGTACAAACAATTGTTATCTTTGGTTTAAATTTATCACCAGTACTGACTCTTTTTTGTTAGTAGTTTTTTATGAACTTGATACTTGGGCTCGGTTGTCAAGTACAAATTACATATATTTTACAAAGATATGTATGTTGAACACTGAAGACATATAGCTGGAGTGAGCTTAAAACATTTTCTTGTTGATCCAAGTTCATTGTTTTAACTGCATTGAATCCTTTGACTGAATTGAGTTCGAAGTAATTATAGCTTAAGCTCTATTGTTTGTGTCTCAGTTGTTTCTCATGATTTGGCAAGCAAGGAATGCAAGAGGAAGTTGGCTGAGGCATATGCACTGAACCAAAAATTGAATGGTTTGGTTGGTGAAGAAGACCTGAAAAATTTGAAGAGGAAATTAGATGAGTATAAAGAGCAAGAGCCTAAAGCCAGAGGACTTAGACAAAAGCTGATTGGATGAGCGAAGGTTGCTGGATTTTTGGTTGGCCTGTCTTGAATTGCAGTTTCTGCAGTTTGGCCTTTTTTTCTCCCCATTATTAGTACACTATGTAGCTCACACGTAAAAAATCTTAGTGGATTATAATCAATAGTCAAAACGATGATGTAAGAGACTCGGGGAAAAATAGGTGATATGTTCTGTTTTCTGCAAATTTGTAGTGTAATTCACGCAGGCGGATTCGTTTTCCTTGCTAATCAAATTGTACTGGAAAACAAGTAAACATGCTTACTTATATCTGCAAAAGATTTTTTATGTGTAGTTTATTAGGCATTACTTATTATGAATGCTGAGTGTTTGCTTTCATCATGATTTATCTGTAAGATTATAACTTTTGTATGGAATATGCCTTTAGCTTTGGTTGATATGAACCCTAAAAGGTGCTGTCATAGGTTCCTACATTATATGTTTTAGATTTGATAACTTTGGTAACTTCAATTATACTTTGAGGTTAGAGAGTAATCTTTAATGGTGATACTTATTATATTCTCTTACTCAATTTTCAACCTCCTAAAGTGTCTTTCTCACATTTGTAGCATTCTTACGATTGGTCATTTAGCTATAGAGCGATGTAATTCGGAGTTAAATACATCTCATATAAACCCATATGACAAGCTTTAATGTGCTCACCTCTTGCCCTCTTGGACTTGATGTGTATGGCTTGCTTGGTGAGAGAAATTTCCTTCCCTGTAGCTTGTCGAGGTTCCACAGAAGACGTATTTGGTTGAAGAAACACCAGTTCCTCTTAATTTGGAGTTGAAGCTTCTAGGTTATCCGTTCACAACTCGTGCCCGAGTGTATAGCTCTGGTGCACTACAAAAGTTTGTCAAGCTTTATCTACTCTACAATGAGGTATTTTTTCAATTATTACACTTGGCAAACTTAATGAAAGTTATAAATTTACGTTAAGTATACCCGTATAAGAAGACTTCAGCTTGTACTAAAAAAGAACACTTAACGTAAAAGAGAATGGAAAGTTTTCTCCCGTTGAAAAGGAAGAAAATTAACTTATTATAAATTTTTAGAAAAATTGTTAAATTTGTTGATTTTATGATTTAGTTTTTAAGAATTTTATAAATTTTATTTTATAACAATAACAAAATTGATAAAAAATTGAAACAAAAGTGTTTTAAAAAAAAATTAATATCCACTAAAATTTTTTGTAATAAACATTCATAAATATGATTATAATATATTAATTTATTAAATTTTATAATTTAATTTATAAAATTTAATAATACACTGTGTGTTGCTCAGTTCAACAAAAGCATTACTAAGAAAGTCACCTGATTTAACAATTTCAAATGCATAAATGAAAACTTGTTGCTCTGTCTAAGGAAAGCATTGCTATGATTGTAGATTTTTTTTAATCAAAAATTTAACTGAAAATTATTTTATTTTAAAATTAGAACATATGATAAGACTTAATAAAAACTTATAATATTACACATGTTTGTAATCTTATAAAATTGATTTATAATTTTCATAAAATTAATAAATTATTTTATATTTTTTTAGTTTTATAACTTATCAACTTTCCAGTTTAATATAAATTACTAATATGTTTTTGGGAATCTCTATGCACAAAATCCTTGAGCAAATAGTATTACTTTAGTACACAAAATATGAAGATTTGATTTTTTTAATAATATGCAAAAAAAAATTATATTTACTGTTAAAAAAACACACGCAAAAGAAAACAGAAAGCAGTGTTGGGTTAGGGTTGTATGTAGGGTTTAGTTAACTGTTTAAGGTGGGCTGTCTATATATAGTGGCTCCTCTGCCTCATATTCGGCGGCCGTGCTAAACTGTTCCTATGCCACAGGTAGTTTACCTTTTTAGGATTTCAGCTTCGGAAAAACTTCGGAACCGACTTCCGGCGCCGTGTTGTGATTCTTTGTGATCTCTTTTGTGTGATTCGAAACGAGTTTCTGAGGAATGTGTGAATCTCACACGAATGATCGAGGGAGCGGAATTTCTGTGATTACATATTCGAAAGAAGTTGAATATTATTGCGAATTCACTCAATCATTTGCTATGTAATTTTGGTTTATAAGTGACCGAAGCCAATGATGATCATTTTTTTTCAATTTGTTGCAAGTGCCGTCTGAAATTATTACTTGATGCAAAATTCAGACTACATGACTGAGGCTTCATTCCCCATTTCAACAATTTTTTCTTAAATTTTATAATTTTTTTGTGTACTTGGATTTTTATTTTTTCAAGAAATTTCAATTCTTTTTATTGTATTTATCTTTTTTGGTTGCACTTCTTGAAATTCTTTTCTGTAAGCCATTCAATTCAAATAGATTGAAGAGCTTCTAAAGCTTACTATAAATTGGAATTTTCCGGGCGAGATAAAGTTTTTTTTGGTTGCTGGAAGAGGCAGATTTCTTATTCAATTATAATATTATCTTTAATGGACTAAAAGAAATGATAATAACAATATAATGTTTCCAATTTTATAATTTTCAATCCTCCTCTGTGGATGTATCCCAAAATTACAATGACATTTTGTTTTGTCGCCCTCAAAGCGAGAACAGCATATACTGGGGATGCATTGCAATTTTCAATTGGTATGAAACTTCAGTTGACATTCAGATTCTCCTCCCTCTAAGACTCTTGCCAACCACAGTAGCTGTTGAATAGAGAATATTTTATGAAAATTAGAAAACTTCAGAATAGTTTAAGATGGTTAATGCTGGTTTTCAAGACTCAACTTCTAGCTTCACACTGGTCAAAATTCGCCCTCTACTAATACTTGAATATGTGTACAGCTGGAATTTTGCAAACACACCTCAACTTGGCTACTTTCTTTCTTTGTGTACAATGGAAAGCCATTTGAATTCAACATTGGTATGCTTATCAGTTAGAAACTCATGTCATTAGTAGCTGAACCATTTGATGAAATCAAGATATAGTCCAACTTTATTGAATCTACGTGGCATTTCCAAATGCTTTACAATCTACGGTTGGACCAAGGTTTAGGTGGTCCACAAAAAAATTGAAATTGAGTGATGGAAGGAAGAATAGCATTTGTTATACTAGTCATAGCCTCTGGAATGTGCAGCTCCAAGAAAATCTGATCTATACTTCTTCTCATTTGCACCCAAATCATGTAGGTGGGAAGAACCTGTTGAGATTAAATGGCAAATTGTAGAATTCTTCGTTTCTGTTATCTCCTCTAAACGTTCTGAACTTTACCCACCATGGCATTCCTCGATCTTTCTTCGACCTTTCAACCTCTAATGTATTGTCAAGGAATACTGCAACTATCAAACCCACTGTTGCTGGTGATGAGAATATGGTATTCAAGAATGCATTAAACTGCAAAGATGAGAAATTAGCATTAAGAGCATACTACTGAAGAGTTGAACGAGGTCATAGCTTTTGTTGTGAAAGGTTGTAGACATTCATGATGAAACAAAGTAGCACTACAAGTTTAATTTTCTCCTCAAAAGTTCCAAGCTTTTTAAGGGGGTAAATGCAAGCCTAGTAAGGAAAACTCACCCATCCGGCATTAGTATGAACAAGGCCATGGCGTGAAGGATTCCAATATTCATTGAAAAATTGCGGAATAGATATGCCAAGGAACAATGTGAGCCCAGTGATTATCAGGTTTCTCATAGAGTTCATGTTTGTGAACTGAAGAAATGAAATTCCGACTGATGCTGAACAAACAAGAAAAAAGTACTAGTGAATAGAGGTCCTAGAGTTACGTATGGCAATGGAATCTCACTTGAACAGAAAACATACCAACTAGGCCAAAGAGAATGCAGTACAGGGCAGCAAAAATGGGGAAGGGTATAGATGCAAACACAGCTCCAAATTTTCCTGCAAATGGCAAAATGAAAAAGTCTTACGTGAGGTTGTGATCTTTCTCACTGCTAATTGTCATCATAAAAGCTAAACGTCTAAGTTCACAATACAAAATAATACAAGATAAAGATGAAAAGAAAAATAACAATATTGATTTCTGACTGGAGATTACACGTTTCACATTCAAACCACGGCCAGATTTCACCAGTTGTCAAGATGCGGTAGCTCAAATGTGGTATATGCCATGATATATAGTGATTAGAGAGAAGATTCCTTTCACTGAAATCTAGATTCATGTTTTAAATGTCTGTATACCAACCTAAGGTAGAGAAGAATATCATAAAACCAGCAGAAATCTGAACAACTCTGCGACTTCCAACTCGGGTTAGTCCAAGGAGCCCCACATTTTCCCTAGTGTAAGCAGCAGCCAGCCATGGTACCCGTCAAGCTAATATTGAAATATACAAAGAAGGCTTACCAGAAGCAGCTTGCAGTTGCAACTTACAAGGGTGTGACTTACACAGAAACAGTAGAACCTGTCCCAGTTCCGAAAAGACCATCAAGCAAGATGCCAATCCCCTGCAAAAAATAAACAAGATCAGCTCTCAGACTAAGACACACAAGATCAGCTTGAGCTGGCACTTTACGTCTCAGAATAAACATGTTAACACAACTTACATTAATATGCACACATGAACTTTCTATAACAAGCAGAAATTTTAGTATGGCATACATGCCAGAGAAAGGCAGAAATCTACTTGTTTACGTCACAATTTTAAACTAGTAAGCATACAATTAAGATAAAATAAACAAATTACCCAGGTACAACCATGTAAGTTCTGCGAAGTATATGGAATTGTGCCCAAAAATAATACAAAGAAATCTAGTCTGTGGCACTCAACTCAGAACTCAGACTTAATAGAATACAAATATGAGATTTCAGAATATTTTGGCAAGTTTATATGTTCATTACTGGTATCTACAGAAAAACTTCTATCATTTCTTTCCATGCTTTTGAGGAAAGTGTGGACAATGATACAATTAATTATTTGGCTATATGTTTGGTCTTTGGAAACTGTAATATGGTATGTATATCTCACAAAAGTCAATCATGCATTTTGCTGTAACATTCCTGTGATCCTGAAAGTTATTATGTATGATAAGAACATATGTTTTCACCAAGTAGCTGACCTGCCAGCCAATTCCTCGGCTTAACACATAAGCAGGAGGTGGAGTGGCAATTGCCAACCGAGAAGCTGCCTTGTATGCACCAGTTGACTGCAGCAACAAGTTCATGGTCAACCGTTAAGACACTGCTAAAACAACACCAATATACATAAAAAAAAGGTTACTAAGATGATTCTAAATTTCCCCTTAAATAAAACTTTAATTGTTTGGTGAAGAAAAGAATATGACTCCTTAGATAAGTTTCAAGAAGCAGACACTGTAGTCACAACTAGCACCAGATAAAACATCAAACATTTAGGTGGATACAATAAAGTTCTGCATATCAGCCTGCAGACAAACAAAATGCCATTTATCCTGACAGATTAGTAGCAACAACAAAATAGTAAATAAATCAAATGAAGGAGCAAAAATAGATACCTCCACCATTGAGACAATAACTGCAGACATCGTAGCAAATGCATGACCAGCAGAAAATGTAGGTGGACCCCATTGTAGAGGGTATGGAAACATGAACCTATTAGCCAAAACAGAAACCTCAGAACTGAGCAAAAGTTTTAAACAGATTAGAAGGAATTAACATTAGGTATTTGGATGTACCATGGGGCAGTAGATATCAGATTGGCTCTGTCGGTACGACAACTAACTTGTGTCATGTGAGGTTTATGTCGGTAGGCTCCACTGGCAGTCAAGATAACAGCATAGATCCAAACAATTGTGGCACAAATTAAAACTGGAAAACGTTCAAAAATAGGTGTGTCTCTAATTCTGACATGCTTTAGATACTGCAACAAATACAACATTAGTTTGAAGAAAGCAATAATATTCTCAGGCAGCATATTCTGGTTATACCAAAGCACTTACCTGGGACAATCCAATTACCAACAAAAGCATTGGTAAACCGATTTCTACACAGTTCCCCAACTGAAGAGCAATAAGATATAAAAGTTGTAAACTTAACGTAGATAGAATGGAAAACATAATATTATCAGGTAGAGTGAACATAATGAATTAAAGGATTATGCTGAAGGAAATGTCATCAACTCAACCAATAACAGTGGACAAACAAAGCACTATCTGATAACATAGAAAAGTAGAAACTAGATGAAACCCTAAAAAGAGTATAGCTTAGAAGCAGAGATAAATTCTTCAGCATCCAAATTCCAATTTCTTTGAAAACAGGCAACAACTTCAGAAATTTGGTTTTTAAATATGTTCGTTGATGTTGTTGTTTATGACATGTCAAAGTCACATAAATTGCCATGTCATTAGCAGATTTGTTTCTCAAAAGTATAACCAAAAAGCTGACCAAAGCAACACCTACCTTAGGAAATCCTTGTTCAAACAATCCTAACCCAACCAATCCAACAACGGGTGCCATGCCAAGAGGACTGAAAAATCTGGAGAGAAGATGTATATAATGGTAAATGACTGAAAAAATTATTTTATCAATTCACAAACATTGTCACAAGCAGCTTGTGTACCTAGAAAAAAGTCCCCAGACTTGGCTATAACCCAGGATTATCTGAATACTTGAGGCTATTATTAGAGCTCCTTGTATAGCTCGCATTGTTTCTATAAATCTCTGCAAACCAATCACATGCGAAGATATCTTTCAATATCCTACCAAATAAGAAAATTATTTAAGTATAATTCTTGGAAAGCTAATATAATTCATGCAGATTCCCTAGTTATCTTAGGTTGCTAGTGTCATCAGTCAGACATGGGAGTTTAAATTCGAATAGATCCCTCAACTCTACAATTAAGTTCAATGATTTGGAGCTCACCTAATAGGCTGATACCATTTTCCCGAAACCATTTGATTATGCACCTTCAATTTCACTGGCAATCTCATGCTATACATTTGGTAAACTCAATAATGGGATTTTCCAGGGGATCAAATGAATAGATGTAATTACAATCCCTCTATATTCCCTAAGGATTGACATGTATATTTTTCATTGACCACAATAATGACAATATTGAAACCATTTCTATGACTATCTAGGGTGCTTGCGCCCCTAAAATCTTCTGGACCGGATTAATAACATGTGGTGTCCAAAATTCAAAGAACAGCCATGAGATTGAGAGGACAGAAGAATTATGATTGTTTTATGTTTCCTTAATCAGTTGTCAGATGACAACAAAAGAAAACTGAAGTTCAATTCTATATAAGCCCAAAATTCCAATAATGATAAGTGGGTAAAGGAATCTTACATCATGAGGATTACTAATTTGTTGCAGTGAGGAGTCACTGATAATATAGGCAATGGGAACTATGTAAGCAAATGAACCTCCAACCACCGCAGGTAATCTGGTTCCAAAAAGTGCTTGAAGAAGTGTATTAATACCAGCTACAAAAAGCAGAGTCTGTATTACCCGTGCTTTGTCACCCTGGTTGCATGAACAAGCAAATCATTAATAAAAAAAAGCACTATAGAAATGTCATAGGTAACAGCAGCTTTGCACACCAAATTTGGACATCTTGGCCAAATTTTGACCATATATAGCTTAAAAATATAAGCGCATAGATGTGCTAGAAAAGGGAGGAATAGAAGGGAGACAAAAGTAGTCAGTGTGGAAATGGACAAAATATTTGAACTAAACCAATAGTTATATTGAAACCCAACAGTAAGTGGGTTGAATATATATTTTATTTCAACAAGTAGATGAGGACAAATATATGCCAGGTCAATCATTGTATTTTAAAGACGGGGACCTTCTAAATATGAAGTTGAACATGTAAGAATAATGTAAAAGAGGTTTAAGTGAAGAAAGAACACAGGGCATAAGAATTTCATCTTACATCACTTCCTCCCATGGCTGGAACAATTATCGAAGGGATCATCACACTTGTGCCCAGCATCACTATGTAATTTTGAAATCCTAATGTAATTGTTTCAGCTGCAAGACAAGGCTTCACAATGAGCACAAAAGAAAGGATGAAAGAAAAATGTACAGGATACATCGGGCCACACAAGAACCTATAGTTGCCTACAGTTTAAATGGTAACGTAGTTGTATATATCTACATGGTAATGTAACAGGGCTTCTAATACTTCTAGAGCTCACAGCACCACTCAACATATACAATTTAACAATCAACTTCCTTTCATGTCCGTAAAGCCAGCAGAAGATTAAATTTGGAAATATGGTTGCTCTTGCAATGTAGCTACAACACACTTCACCACATGGTAATACCAAATAATGTCTTCCCCTAACATGAGAAGTTAAGTTAGATTAATTCTTTAATTCAGAATAGCACTTACTTACTAGTCATAGTCGCCCTTTTATGATACTACCAAGTGAACCAACTTTAAGTGCTAAAAAAATCAAGTCAAACACAATATGTTCCTGTTCATTGCTTGCAGCTATGACTCAAAAGAAAATTCCGCATACTTTCACCTCAATAAAAGGGGGAAAGAAAAAGCCCCACAAAGCGTATCATGTTAAGAACACTCCGAAGAAAATAAGACAAAGTTTAAATTTTTCCAGTAGCCAACACGAGAGGTAACATATTAAGTGAAAGTTCATAAATAACGCAATGACTACATAAAAGTTTAAAATGAGACCCAATGAGGCACAAGAATTGAAAACTGAAAATTCCTTGAAGCAAATGATACCATTAACGACATCGCTGTAGAATTCATAGAACTCAGAACAAGTATATTTATGTAACAGGTACCCCCTCTCTCTTAATTAAATAGTGGGTCAGTCATAAATTAAAATGTGGGGCCGATTATAATAATGTCATTAGTGATTAATTTTTCGTTTACTAGGATTAATAGCCAGAAGGAGAAGAAGCGTTCTTCCGTGCCATATACTAAAATGGTAATTAGGACAGAATGCCCTAACTGATAGTCTTCTTTTGCGATGGTTATTAGTAATATACTTAAAAAAGGTTAGTTCAAAGATATCTAGTTTAAAAACCAAAATGTTTTAACTTAAATATATTATTACTTTTCCAATTAAAAAATCGACCTCAATGAGCAGACAGGGGCAGAGACAAAGCAGAAAACCCGATTATATGGTTGAAACGGAAACATGCAGAGTCCAAAGTTATCTCAAAAACATAGAAATTTGAACTAACTTTAAACCAACATCCCCGAGATGGAAGTAACCGCATTGAAACTCAGCGTTTGTAAATGCTTTCAGAATATCGAAAAAGGAAAAAACTTCATAATATTTCTTCAACCCAGCAGAATTTGTAATGCTAGAATTATGTCACTTTGGGTTGGAGAATGAAGAAAAGCACCAAAACATTGTTAAGGTGCTTCTAAAATAAGAAGCCTTCTCTGCCTCTGTTTTTTATTAATTGACAGTAAGCTCAAAGTCATAACAGGCAGTCACGGAGCCAAAAAAAAAAATGATGAATGGCAATTACCCAAAGCAATGGAAAAATTGAAGAGCGATGGGTGAAGTAAGCAACTCCAAAACTCGAGAGAAATACCCATGTGCCCATTTTTACATATGTTGATGATAAAACCAGAAAAACCCAAATGACAGTTAGAGAAAGAGCCTACCCCATGGAGGATTTGAGTCTATGCAGTACTCAAGGTCCTGGAGCTGTTCCATGGGTGGGTGGGTAATGTCTGCCATTGTTGAAGCTTCTGACAGGGAGCTTTGGGAAGCACAAAAGAAGGAAACAGGGAATGAAACAGTAATAAACAAAGAAAGGAGGAGGAAGAAGAACTCAGAACAAAGTAAAGTGCAGATGTAAAGCGAGCAAAAGCTTGGAACTCCTTAAAAGAAAATAAACAAATAAGAGAAAAAAAAAATAAAGGAGAAATTATGCAAAAGGGTAGTGCCTCTGTAACGCCCTCTTGTGTCGTCGATACGCTTGTTTTTTTGAACCAGAGTTCGAATTTACGAAAATGCCCCTACATGCCGTCCGTGGCCCACAAATCCCCAAATGGATCAACGAAGTTATGAAGTTCAAGTTCTTGTTGGGGAACCCAGCAAAGCATACTGCGTTATGTTCTGGTCACTGGCAATGAAGTGAAGGGACTGTTTTACCCCTATTGGATAGAATGATAAATTAAATGGACCCAAATGGAACAATTGTTGGTACCCTGGTACCAGTTGAAGTCTGCTTCCATCGCCAAAGAGAGGGAATGGTTGAATTCAGCTTAGGAAATATGAACCCTCTTGACTCTTGTGTGACTGTGTGAGGGGACAGCATTCTGTATCCTCGACCTCAACCGCAGGAAAATACATTTATCACTATCATTTTTAATTATATTTTTCAAAATATAATTTTATATATGTTTTAGTTAACGATTATGAACTTAATTGATAAAAAAATTAATTATTTTTTTATGATAATATATTTATATTTTTTATCAACATGAAAACAACATTAATAAATAATTTTAAAAAATTTTGTAAGTATGTCATTTTAGTGGTAGATGAAAATTAAAGCTGCGCAAACTTTTTACTATCATAAGTAAATTATGTATATTTTTATATTTTTCATATTTTTATTTTTATTTTTTCAATTTATTTCAATACATATATATAATGCATAAAATAACGTACATATATTATTTTCTTTAAAAAAATGTTTTGTTTATAAAACAAACCATGGCCCACATATAAGTTTATTATTTTTTTAATCATACAAAATAAAGATAAGGGAGAATTTAAAAGTAGGAAAAAAAAGAAATATATATAAAATAAAAAATAAATTTATAATATATTTTTTAATATAAATTAAAAAATAAATAATTACTAAAAGTAAAAGAAGACAAAAAAATTTAAACCCTACAAAATAAGCACAAAGGATCCATGTGGCCCTCTCACGTTTTTAGTGCACAGTACACTCCCACACAAATTTACAACATATTATTTTAGACAAATTTACATAATTAAATACTTACCTTTTTATATTTAAGTTTTTTATTAAGAAAATTTAAGTAGCTTTTTTTTAAAGGATTTGTGAAAATTATAGTTTGTGACAGGTTGGATGAAGAGTTAATGTTATGTTCATATAAATACTTTGTGGACTTTTATATTAATTTACAACAAATTGTATATATATATTTTTTAAATTAGATAGTAGCTGGCTATATGCCAACTGAATAAATTCCTGTAATCGAAGGTATCATGTAGAACTGGTTTGGGTGGTTTGAATCAGGTTGAAGAACTACGAGCAATGTGATGGATGTTAAACAAATTTCGCGAGGTAAACCTCTTTCAAATATACAACATGGGTTCTGGCAATGTAATGTGGTTGGATTCTCATGTCGATCCGAATGAATCATCTTTTTCACGGAGGTCAATCTTTGCCTACTAGACAAGACGATAACAAATTATAAATTTTGTCTTGGTAGGATATGTATTTTTATTACTATGAAATTCATAAATGAAGCAATTAATGGTGGGGTTACCATTATCCTTTTTGTGGTGACGAATCTTGTATGTGTTCTTAAGAAAAAGAGTTTGTCCATTTTTTGGGGTCTCGAAGGGGTGTGGAAACACATAAGAACTCATGAATTGAAATGGAAAAATAAATGTAACTTTAGTTACTTCAAAAATGGTAAGATCTTTGGCGCTTAGAGAGTAAACAAAGATGAAAGAGAAGAAAAATGATAAGTTTACATTGTTATCCTCACATCAAATGTTATAACTGTTATAAAAAATATAAAATTAAATTATATATTTTGTTGATGAAGAAACATAAAAGAGACATGAATGTTAGAATATAATCTTAACATTATTTTGAATAAAAAATATTATTTTTATGTATTTGTATTTATATTTATTATATAAATAAAATTTATTATCTCAAAATAAAATATTTTATAAAAATAAATAATATTTGATATATAATAATTTAATAAATATAATTAAAAATATAATTTTAAGAGAATAGAAATAATAAAATTCATTGTGAATAGGTGGGTACAAGTGAGAATGACTTTACCCATGTCCACGTCGTCAATCTAGAAAAAATTTACAACGGGAGTTAATGGACAATTAATGAATTGCAGGGTTACTGTTTGCGACAATAAATGCACCTGCCCCTGTCGTCAAATGGTCCTTTGTTCCAGGTTACTTTATGGGATGGTTCCTTGTTTCTTTTTGAGAGGGAGAGGCAAGGAATATATGCCGGCTACTTTTCTCTAGCTTTGTGGATGGCGGGTGATATCGTAAATAAGAGAAAAGACAGGGCCTATAATGCTAATGGGACACGGTTAAAGTCAAAAAAGGGGAGTCATTCACATCTCACGTGCATATTTGTGACCACAGTAACATTATGAAGTATGAACATTAGAGAGTGAAGACTGTGAACTCCAAAAAGGAAAATGTCACTCTTATTAATAGGTTTTAATAGAAATCTCATAAAAGTTAATTAAAATTATTAGGTTTAGAGTCAGTCTAAAAGAATAGAGTGATTAACTCTAAAAAACTTTCTATATTTATGAAAAATATTAAATTTTTATAAAATTTTTTATAATTATCAAATTTATTAAGTTTTATAATTTATATTATAAAATTTTTTAATTTTTAATAAAAATTTTATAAATTTTAATTTATAAAAATATTATAACAATTTATTATTTGAGATTGGAAGTGCATAAACTATTGCCTTTACAGCGTTGCCATTGTCTTTGCTCAATGATTAGTAACATCCCCCACGAAATCTGATTCCATTGGAAACACAACAAAACAGGACCCACCCATTTCAGGCAGAACAGTCTAAATTTACTCTTACTTTCAAGACAAGAATCTCTTTCTCTCTCTGACTCTCTTTTCTTCTTCATAGGTTTGGCTTTGCAGCTTTTTTTTGTCTTTGCCTCCAAGTTGATCCATTTTTGAACCTGAAACTTTGCGGGCATTTGGAACTTTGCTCCTCAGCTGATTGATGCTTTGGATGGATTGGTGTAAGTAGGCGGTTTACGTTTATGTGCAGCCTGCCTCTAATTTGTTCAACTAGGGGTCCAACTGTAACTAGGATAACCTAAAACTTTGTCTTGGTTCCCTATTGGGAAAGGAAAAAAACTTTTAAAATGTTTTTTTCAAATTAAATTTTCTTAAATTCTTTAAAAAATATGAAATTATTAAATTTTATAAATTAAACTATAAATTCATTGACTTTCTGATGGGTAAAATCATGGGGACAAACCTCTTTCATCACTTTTTTGGGTTCATGCGGTTTCTATTCTGTGAAGTGTGTTAACGGTATAATCAGCTAAAATGGAGCGTTTTGAATGGTATTGTCTTGCTATGCATCCAAATGCCCTCATCCGCCATTGAACACTAAACTACTTAATTAAGATTATTGATTATCTCTTTTTTTTTTTGAGTACATTGTTAGAGTTCGAACTTTGAAACTTAAGGGTGGGAGAAATTCCTACAGCAGTTGAGCTAGCCTCAACTGGGATTATTGATTATCTCTTAGAGCCTACAAGGATCAATCTTTCTCTCTCTCGATTGACTGATTTCTTTTCAAACTGGATAGGCCTGCCTGATCCTACAAATTCAGTGGTTCTAAAGCGGGTTGTTTATTTTTTGTAAAATTTTTTTACAATAACTACCAAACAAGGCCCTTTACTCAAGTCTAGCTTAATGGCCTGTCAAAATTTCTACCTCTAATTTAGTTCTTCAAATGATGTAGGAGTTAATAACCATTATTTGGTATCAATCTACTCCTTAAAATATTAATCCCTATAATTTTATAAACTGCAACTCACAAAATTTTTATTTAAAAATATTTATCATTAATTTTATTAAATTTTATAAACTAATTCGTAGACTCATTAAATTTTTATTTAAAAAATTTTAAATTATTAATTATATTTAATCTCACAAACTAATTTGTAGACCCACCATATCTATTAGCCTAAATCTAATTCCTAATTGGTAGAGCATTATTCGGTGCTCTACCAAAAGGGACATATATGAGGCTCTTTCATCCTTTTAGACCAGAAAGCATTGTGCTTCACCTCTTGCCTTGAGTTATTAGTGATCAGGGTTATCCTGGAGACATAAAGGAGCTTTTTGTGATCATCACTGCTTTATCATGAAGGAGATGATAGCAATGACGATTAAGATGATGAAAGAGTAGCATCATTAACGTTAAAAATAATAGTTGATGATTTTCTGACTGACATCTGGTTGTGCCATTATGTATTATGTGAATTAAAATGTCGCTGTTACAGTGCTTTGAACTTTCATACGTTTATATGATTTTGATGGTTTATTATAGTTCATTTTGCATTAAATCCTAATTTTTGTTATAACTTTTAAGTCATATTTATCACCTGTATTTTTAATTTTAATTTGACCATTTAACCTCAACTAAGCACCCAAGTACCCACTTGGCCGCTTCATATTTTTAATCGTTGACCCTTAATCCTGCTTTAACACATTCAACACCACCCCTTACGAGTTGATTGTATCGACTAACAAGCTACAGAAAAGGTAAAACAATGTATTAAATTGAATAAAACAAGACGAAACCTAGTTAAGTGGCTTTTTAATTAAAACATAAGATGGCAAAAATAGGCATAAATGACTTCTATAGAAGAGCTGAACACAAAAGTGAGGTAGCGTGCTAAAAGCCAAACACGTTATCTTCAAATCTATCACTCAATCTCTTTATCAGGTCCAATATACATGGTGAAACATACGGAAGAAATAATGAGTAGACATCCAACAAGCGGACTAAAAGATGGAGCCACTCCCAACAGAACAATACTCGACAATTGGGTTAGTGCCGCCTGAAACACAAAATGGCAAAGGCATACATCAGCCACCTGGACATGTGTGCAAGTATCAAACCAAGGAGAGTAGATTCCAGAAAGGTATTAAAGCGGTCCTTGTTTAGTAATACAGCCACACAGTGAGACATGGGAAATACGGTAAATGATGGCTTTAAGAAACAGTAATTCAATATCGCTGATGGAATTTTCTATATCTTAGCGGTATATTCCATCGCACCAAGAAGAGACTATATGCAAAACAGATGGCAACACATACAACATAGAATCTTTAACTAATAACCTTGAAGGAAACATTTGAAAGAGTAAAAGTGGCATAACAAAATCTATTACCTCCCTCTCTCTGTATAATATATATTCACACACACCAAACATTTATGTCTTCACAGAAAACAGACGGACATAGCTAAACCTATATAAAACTGGCATTTAAACTCCTTATTTGTCCAATAAGATTATCTCTATAACACCAGAGTACTGACACCAAACTGCTTATATATCCAACCCTAATAGAGAATGGGATTTGTATTTTAGTAAGGCATGAACCAAATGAGAGGACCTTACATTATAATATAATGAGAATTCTGCCGGGTTTACTTAACCTTTTTGTAACGTTCCTTCTAAAACAAGCTTGGGGGAAGGGGGTGAATGGGTTTATTTATTTTATTTATACATTAAAAATCAACACTCATTAAACTTTTATTCATCTTAATTATACGAAAGACAAACCAGGATGCAGTTCTACACTGTCAACCAAGAATTATAAGCACATCAAAGAGCCATCTGTCTATAAATCACCCATGAAGAATGAAAAAAGATTTAAGACTTGAGTCCAAAGGTGAATTACCAAAATAGCACTAATTGATATAAGACTCCAGTTTATGGAAGAAGACACAATTCAAAACTCATTGATTAGATTTTTTTTTTTTTCCAGGTCATTGAGCATGACATGCGCTCAGTAGGTTCTGAATCACGGTCTCCTCTCCCCCCTTTGTTCTAATGGAGGTTATGCAATAACATCTAAAGGTAAGTAAGTCAGAACTATAAAAGCAGGTCCTGCATACTTCACACCTTTCCTTGATCATAAAGACTATAAAATCACCTAACAAGGGAAGCATTTAACTTTCAACAATTTTTTAAACCTAAACCTCATTCATTTCCAGCGAATTCCAAATGCAACAATTTTTGGCATTTTATCATGCGGCAAGATTTATTCTTTCCCTTTCCAATTCCTAATCTCATGCGCAAGATAGCTGTCAAGAGTAACAATTGATAAAAAAGGACAACCAACAGGTATCCACAAACATGCTGAAGACAAGTAAGAAGTTTTGCTGCTGATCCAAAAAACATCAGTCCAATGACAGAAGGAAACAGAAATTAATAAAGAACCAGTAGTGTGGTAAGATTGATACCGTCAAGTATTGAATATTAACAACTTTGGCAGTCCTCTCAAGTTGCAGTCCACGTGCTAACAGGACCTGCAAAAGATTTATCCACAATATTATTCACTAATGAAGAGTTTATTATTGTACTTATGTTCTCTACTTTTCCTTTAGGAAGATATAAGAAGTATTTCTGAGGAGCAACAATAATAACCTATAAAAGCAAAAGGAATAGAAAGAACCAAATGTAAGAGTGACATTTCAATACAATAAAGCTCTCAATTACCACTACATATTAGATGATGAAACACCTTGAAAAAAACCACTAGTTGAATATCATAAAAAAGTAAAATAACAAATCTATTCAACAAGAGATAAATAAGGCAGGAATTTGTGTTTTAGAGAAGTTTCTTCTATGAACTTAAGTGTTACATTACAAAAGTAGAGAAGAACTACCAATGAGACTAATATTGTTCCCCACCCCCACCCTTCTATTTTTGCTTATCTATGGACGCAGTTTCTATTATTTGTATGCCTAAACAACAAATGCCAGATACCAGTACATTAATTAACAATTGTGTTTATACTCGTCTCACTTGATGCAAGATATGCATACACATATAGTTCTCTTACTGGCTCTATATCTACAAGATCATTGCAATTCTAAAATGCTGGGATCTTCTGATGGTTGATGAACATGAACCTTTTGTCCTTCCTTTTCTTTTTGTCTTTCAATCCAGATGTTTGCAAGACTTTTGGTTTGTATATAATTTGAAATGTTATTTATATCATCATCAAGCACGGATGCTACTTGATGATTGTAGTGTTACATAGATCATAAAGTCATTGATCTTTCACGCTCTGGTACATGTATGTTGATCACACTTAATTAGTAGGAAATAGATGTGAAGAAGCACCAGAAGAAAAAGGAAAAAATAAGTGTATTATCCACAATTCTAAAATTACCACCATACAAAGCCTTTCTTGAGAAAGAAAAACTACTTACCCAAAATTACAAATATAAACTTCTTTCTATTTATAATTCAACATCATTACTTGTACAATATATACCTTGTCATGTGCATAAATAGCAGATAATTTGGAACCATATTACATTTTTTTAACAAAAAAATTAGTTTCTACATGCCATATCATCAATTGATAGCATACTTCCTCTTACCAAAACAGCATGGAGCCCTCTAAGTGCCCAGATGATGTATAGTATGAGATAAAATATTGCTGGAGATGTCTTTCATGGAGATCAATGTTTCACAACTCTCTCACAAGATGTATTTTCTTTTACATAAGCAAGGAAATAAAAGTTTTGACAAGTGCTACAGTTAGTTTAGAGTTCAGTCAAAACTAATCTAGTATCTTTTAGTAGCAAAATCCAAGTATGCAGTATATTAGAGTACAAAGAAAGAACATCTGGGAGGCACTATTGAACCTATCATCTTATTTTCTCTGTTAACCACCACAGAAACAAACTTAAACAAGGATCACCTGAAGTCCAGATTTAAAAGTCAGTCTAACTTACAACAAATCCCATCCTATTAAATTCACCTGCGGTTAAGATTTTGACCACATATGCAGATTTTTCCTTTTCCCCCTTCAACCAAACGTTTTCTCCATGTTCCTCTTATCCTCCCTTCATCTTTGCAAGGTAGGCAAGTTCTCCATGTGCCACCAGCAAATAATAAACATCAATCACTTCTGCCACTCATAATTCTATTCTCAGGATATATAGGATGGCCACTCATTCACCCTATGATCCCTTGCATCTGACGCCCGAAATGATTAAACATCCAGGTCCACAAGCACTTGGTTCCTGTGGGGTGTTCATTATCCATGTTCCTTCTGCCATTTATGTTTAGGCTGGAAAAAGTTGTAATTTTGTGATGTCATGTAACGCAATGTTCAGCAACCTTTCAGGTCATCCATTATGGTCCAAAGTTAGCCAGTTGAATTTTAGATTGTTCTTTCCAATGACCAACTCTTATAAAGTGTCGGTGATGGAGATAAAATTGAAAAGGAGGGAGCTTTGTCTTCTGAAAGCATGAGGTTGCTAAATCAGGAAATTTGAGGAATTGTAGAAGAAAAGTTTATAGATATAATCTAGATTTTGAGATCTTCCAAAGGCACTGGCTGGTGGATTTTTC
Source organism: Dicorynia guianensis (assembly GCA_037013595.1). Taxonomy (NCBI): domain Eukaryota; kingdom Viridiplantae; phylum Streptophyta; class Magnoliopsida; order Fabales; family Fabaceae; genus Dicorynia; species Dicorynia guianensis. The sequence continues at coordinate 34,024,248 of JASUAB010000005.1, forward strand.
CACCTTTTTCTGTGTCTAATGCGGGATCAGAAACTTGCCTCCCTGTTAGACAAAGTTTTCCATGTTTGCTGTACACCCATACTGGCTAGTCACCAAGGAAGTGGAGGCCTATTTGCAGCAGCAAGATTAGGTTAAATAAAAGAGTAGAGTCTTGCAGAAGTGAAGAAAGGAGAAGAGGAACATGGTAGAAAACACACAAATCTTAGCTTCAGTGTTAAAAAAAATTCTGCATATGTGATTAAAATCTAACCTTAGAAAATTTTGAAAGGCTGAAATTTATTGAAAGTTAGCTTGACTTTAAAATTTGGACTTCAGGGGATCCTTGTCCAACAAACTCATACACAGGCCTTTAGTCAACTACAACAAGGTAATACTTATAACAATAAAGCTTAAAATAGCACCTCAGCAAAGAAGGCCAGAACACCAAGCACAAGCATAAGCAAAATTGACTGAAATCCTGGAAGCACAAAACTCTGCATCAAAGAGACAAATTTTAAGTATCCCAGAAATTCATATGTGCAATCTGATACAGAGACTGATCCTGACTAAGCACTTCAATAAAAAAATGATATGCTGATGACAAATTAACTGCCTGCACAAGCCACAGATGATGGATCCTAATGGAGAATAATGTAGGCCAAGAGAAAGGTGATCACAAAACCACTTACAAAGGAATTCTTTTTTAAACTAGCTTAGGAACAAACTCAATGAAATTATCAAATGACGATATCCTGTGATAGTTCATCATATATGCAGTACTTGAAAAGACCAAACTTCTATTACTTAGGTTTTCTACAATTTATAATTGAAGCATACCAAATATCACATAGCAACAATGGCTGTACTTAAAAAGGCCACAGCTCAAGAAAAATTACGACTGAAGGTGAAATTGATGTAAATGATGTCTGGTGTAAAATGTCTAGCATGACCTTCCATTTTTTTGTTTTTGGGAGAGCTTTTTCTTGCCAGGGTTGGGTTCTATGAGGGATTGTCTGACCAGTTCGTAGATTTATTCTAGACCTACAAAGGAGGCTTGCCCTAATTGGTATACTTTGCTGTTTACAGAGCATCACTCTAATAGAAAAGTAAATATGATTTATTTTATTTTATTTTATGGCCATTAAGATGATGATTTCTTTTCGGAGCATTTATCAGAAAATGTGATTGAAAATTCGGTATGATTTTCATCAGAACCAGGGATGCTAAAATTGAAGTTATAACCACTCCTGGCAATTTTTTGAATGTTCATTTCTCAGGTATATCCCTCTTTTTCTTCTTTAACAATATATACAGCACATAATGATTCTCCAATTCTTATGAGAGGATTTGTCACTGATTTCATCTCTCCATATAACCTGCCACACATTTGAAGAATTTGAATAGAAAAGAGGCCCACAGTTGCTACAATTTCCTAGGTCTCTTGATTAAATTCAGTTTTTCTTCAGAATTTGAACTTCGGAATTCAGATAACAAACTTTTCTTGTAAATATCCTTTCAATTCCTTATTCATCCTCCAAATAGGAGAAATTTTCCCCTTGCTATTTGACTTTTCAAATCAAAAGCTTTGTCTAATTTTATCTCTCCATGTATCATTCCACACTTTTCTTTTAGGGTTTGGACCTTCGGAGTTCAGATCACAAGATTTTCTTGTAAACACTTCTTTCAATTCTTTATCAATCCTCTAAACAGGAACAATTTTCCCCATGCTCATTTACTTTGCCAATCAAAAGGTTTGTCCAAGGACAAAGTTTCTGTGGTGCCCACAATTCTCAATAGTCAATAATTTATACTGATAGTTCATTGTAAGCATGGAAAATAACTAATGCTCTAATGCTCTATTACCTCATATATGTTCTAGTGCTTTAAAACTTTGCAAACTAATGATTATTTTCTCTTGCATTGTTCAGCTGCTTGGAACATTCAGAATGACCTCTAAGCTTCAAGAGTTTGTAAAGGTATGGAAAATTTTCCAAAGATTAGTGTATTTGGTTAAAAGAAAAAATTATGCAATCTAAATAACAAGTCCCTTCCGCTGTGCCAACTACAGAATAGGATCGTGATGATTGTCCTCTGTGCATTTTATTGTATTCTGCTAAAGAGTGACAACTTTGAAGTGCATTTAATGTATTGGTGTATGCTGCTATTATATCACTTAATTCTTTCTCTTTTGATCATTAAATTTTTTAAAAAATATCTTTTTCTTTCTTTATTCTTGGAATAAGGAAGCTTTTAGTAAATGAATAAACAGATCACACAGAAATTCATTAATGCACAGTAGTGGCTGTTGAGTTCATTTAAAATTATGTAATATAGCAAAATAAAGAATGCTGTGAAATGAATATGTAACACATTTACAAGTAAAGCACAGATGCAAATGCTAATATAGATGAGAATGAAAATATATCTAAAAGGATACTCCTTCATTCTAAAACCTGGCATTCTCTACATTATAATACAGATCAACATGAACATTAATTATGCTGCTTTCTGCATAAGGGAGAAAATGATAAGAAATACAAAAAGCACATGACAGGAAATATGACAACTAACAACATAAAAAAAGCTAAATGAATAATCCAAACCAATAGGTGAGACAAAATGATAAATTGTAACAGTTTTAACCAAATAACCTTTTTCAGGGTTTAGGTAAAACCCAGAAAAAAGAAGGTTGCAGAGATTTTCTAAGAGCTTATTAAAAAGAATTTATCAGTACTATGTTAATATAATGATGGCCAGCACCCAAGATTACAGCTGGCACATATCATCACTAATATTTTCTTAGTTGGACTATAGCTCAATTATTGGCTGCAAATAGTAGCTTTAGCACAGCATAAATATTTACCTCAAAGATAGCTGTGCAAACTCCTGTTGCAGGGCTGGCAAATATGACAAATGAAAAGACAGTTACCCTGGAATAAAGCATGATTTCACAAAGGTTAGAGATACATAAAATCTCTTTCTAAAATACACACTGCAAAAAAATACAAGTGGTTTATTTAGCAACTATCTTCTACGTCTCCTCTAAAATACTCAGAAGTAATGTATGTCTGCAGTGTATTATCAAGTGACCACAATTCCATAGTCTGGTTAAAACCGTACTTTGTATCCTTAACAATCTGAATTCAATACGACTTGTATCATACATAAATCGTATTCAACGACATTTATCTTTATCTTTGATATTACCCTTTATCACAATAGCACAAAGTATACAAACAGGAAATTACTGTGTCATTACCATACCAAGGGGAAGAAAAATCACTTTTTTTTACATGACCAACAAACAAGATAAAAGTCCCTGTTAGATCCATGCTTCACTAATCTAACCATAAGTGGATGTATACTTCCTTAAGAAGCAGCCGCAATTATAGTGGGCACACTAACAAAATGTTGATTGAATAAATTATCATCAGCACCATCCTTATCATTTCAAAGCTGCCCTGAGTATTTGTATCTTTCAATTGCTATTTCCATACATCTCTTCGTATTTTATGACATATCAGTTCCCATCTTCCCACCAAAATGATTAAGGAATCATTTGTGTCCTTCATGGAGACTTAAAACAATTTTTTCACTAGAACAAAGAAATTTGGTCAAATAGGTTTCATTGGTGTAAAGAATTTGTCTCTAGAAGTGGCTAAGCATCTGATTTTGATTTTATTCCTTATAACTTCAATAAGTTTACTTTCTTACTTTAGTATGACATTGTTTTCTTCATTGGCTGAGTCTCTAATTTTATCCTTTAGTATTTCTGAATTCCTTAACTTCAATTTCTTTCCTAAGTATGGTTCAAGCTATCTTCTTGAGTTTAATATCTGCTAATTGATGCAAATGAATCTTCTGTTCCTTTCCCAGTACATTACCCCCTTAATTGAAGGCTATTTATGAAACTTCCTTTTCTTTCTCTCCTTATTATCTTTCAGTTTTTTCTTCTTTTTCTTATCCTCTGTCAAGCCAGGTCCACATGCCTAAACAGAGTAGGTCATCACTTTTGGTAAACTGGACTACTTAACAACACAGTCTGTGAAAAGAACACAGTGCAATCTAGGAGGCATTACCCATGCTGTGCTGTAGTTTAAAATGGGGTGCAATAATCCTAGTATCTATTTACAACAATTACTAATTAGTCACCAGTCCGAACCAACTAATTTTAGTGTATTGTTGGAGCACTGGATCTTGCTTTTCAATTCATACAACATTAATAATGCTCACATTTCGACTAATTTATGACAATACCATTTGTACATGGACAAGAATAGTTGGACCACAACAGCATCCATGATCTTTACATGATAAACCCTGGTATACATTACCAACATCAAAACCATAATGCTCTCCACATCAAAATCCTCAATTAAATCTCTTCAATGACAAGACTAGAAACAGTGGACCTTTTAGAAGCCTATCAATAAACACCCATCAAAACTGGGTTAACACCATCACTACTAACTTTTGGCCCCTCCAGACATTAATTCAAATCCTCTAAACCAAGCATTAAAGCAATACTATGCAGGCTAATATAGTCTATCTTAAAGTATGGGAATAAGCTGACGTGGAATAACTGGACATGAAGAATTATGTGACACAAACTGACAAACATCCGGATATATAACAATTACGAGATTGATGATCGGAACAAGACCAATTTAAACCACCACACGACTTTATAATCTTACAATGGCTGTTCTGATGTTCTTGCTGCAGCCCTTATAAGGCAGTAGGTTATTCCACCAGTCATTGATGAAAAGAGACCAATTAAGACAGCAAACGTATAATCAATTCCCTCAGCACTTGCCTTGCTTCCTTCCTCAGCTTTACCTAACTGTCCTGCAAACATCCAGATATAAAAATTGACAGAGTATAAGTATACACATAATTCTCACTGAAAATAAAGAATGCATGATATATAGTTCTCAATCTATCAGCAATAAACAAAAGCATAAAAAATTTAAGGAGAAATAAAATAAATTATAGGCCCTGTGATGCAAAGCTCTAACACACGCTAATTCTTCCTTCAAGGGGTACTCATTGTCTAGAAAATAAATTGACAACATGCAAAAACAAAAAATCTCAAACACACAAATCAGCAATGCATCCTTGGTCCTATAACCACTTAAAGGCAACAGCGATATTAATAAAACTATTATATATATATAATTATGCTTTTACAAGAGTAAGAAAGACCGCAAACTCCTTCACCTTGTGTAAAAAGCATTTCTCGGAAAATCATGAGCACACCAAAGAAACTGCAAGCAAGACCTGCAACATAGATTCAAATAATGAAATCATATAATCTCAAGCAGAAATGTATGAATAGTATAACTAGAATAAGATAAATTTTCAAATTATAATTACATTTATGCAAGTAATCTCAATGCCATTCATTAAGGTCAGAGAATAAATTAGGGTTTACAGTTTTAAAAAACCATTAATCAAAAAAACAGAATAACAAAAAGCCAAAAGCTAAACAACAGCACAAGCCTTCATCAAATAATAACCACTCAAGAAGGCAATCTAAACATGATTGAACAAAGCTACAATTTTAGGACATAATTCCATGAACAAAAAAAGTTTGATCCTTCAAAGAACATGATTGAACAAAGCTACAATTTAAGGACATAATTCCATGAACAAAAAAAGTTTGATCCTTCAAAGAAAACCCATAGCTTTCTCCAGATCAAAGATGCTGTCATAATTTAATTACGGTTAGTAGTTTAAGAATATAACTATATAAACATACCGGCAATATCAGCAATTTTCAACTTCTCACGCAGAAAGACTTTTGCCGAAATTGAAGCCATGATCGGAATTGTTAGGTTCAATACAGCTGCCTGAGAGGAAGGCAAATTTTGAATGCTGAAGAAAAACATAGCTTGCGGTTAACATTACATTAGGTTGCACTAAATAAAAGTTCTTACACAACATTTGACACAAGTGTTAGCTGAGCTTTCGAAGCCTGGAAAGGCAACAAGCAACAAAGAACACTAAGCACAATGATATGAAAATTATTAGAAATTAAGAGAATTATACAAAAACTGTCAGGGCCTAAATTAGCACAGATTGTCCAAGGAGGGGGGCAAAGGGGTTGGGGTGGGGGGGGGGGGGGGAATATTACTAGATACAGGAGAAGATGCAGGGGGGTGATCAACTAGAAATCAAGCACACAGGGCCTAAGCCCCTTACTAGAGAAAGAAAACCTCTATCTACTCCAAGTGCTTCAGCTCCTTCTCACTCTAACTAACTCAACAGAATGCCTCCCCCCTTCATGCTTCCCACACCCACCTATGAGCCTCTCCATTCCCACACCAGCTGTCCATTCCCTAACTTATTCCATAATCTCCCTTAGCTTTTATTACTTAACTGAATTAGCTGATGTAGCCTAACTGTATTGTTGACATGGTCCCCTTCTAAATCCCCTCGGAGCCTTCTCCTCACATATGCCTTCCACTCCCGTGTTTCAATTTTTGCTCTCAGGCCTATCAAAAACTCATGCACTGAACAAAAGAATATTGAGTACAGATTGATGTCAAATTATAAACCATGGTTGACTGAACTTAAAAGGAGAAAAATTAAACAAAGTAAAGGACCTATATTATCATGAAATTCCAGATGGCAGGTGACTTGTGAATGCCACAATACCAAACTGTTTTTTTCAGTGCATACACTTTTTTTTCCTGGTCTTAGGGAGCATCTTTGCTAGCAAGGGGCAGGGAATTAAACCCGCATCCCTCCCTGCCTTCAGAGGGAAGACAGGCTACCACCAAGCCAAAGCTCTAGTAGCTTTGTATGTACGCACTGATCATGCAAATGCAATACAAAACACTCCGCTGAAACACTCACAGGTCTTTGCAATGAATGAAAAAACTTTTCAATCCAGAAATCTTTGTGTAATATGCTGTGTCAAATACTCATGACATTAAAAGAAAACATGATGCAGCAATCCTAAAACTAAGATCATTTACAAGCACACAAAGATAAGGTAGTGAAAATTTTTCCAACAGAGAAAATACCATCATAAGATCGTATTTAACTTTCATTACTTAAGAATGAATGCTGAAAAAAATACAAATTGAGAGAAGAAAAATTGAATACCACTTACCAATATACAAAACTTGACAAAGACATATAGCCAATAAGAGCCCTTGTAAGCAAGATGTTTCTAACATAAGGTGTTCCACAGAGTGGCTGTTCACTCCTTCTCAACCACAGATATGACAGGATCAAGATAATTGTACATCTTGCAAAAGCAGTCTCAAACAAAGGAATCGCCTGAACTGCCAATTCAAAATTATTATAGCAAAATTAAAATGAGTAAGTAAGATTTAAAATGTCAAGAAAATGGAAGTTTAGATGTCAAAAAAGAAACAAAAATAAAGAAATCGAATGAACTTCCAAATAAAACATATGCATAAAAAGTTGCCAAAAGATAATACTAATATAGTCAGACTAATGAAAAAAATAAAACAAAAATTAACCATGAGAAATAAAGTCCATAATTTTAAGAATGAAGACAGTAGAGCCCTTGTGTTGCATTCTTATTAAATGAATCCAAATATTAATCTTTTTAAAAGAAATAAAAAGGTTAAAGCAACTGAGAGTCCTCTGTTCCCAAATAAAGCAGTCCAAGTTCAAATGTTCAAATTTTTATTTTCTTTATGAAAATATCAATAGAAGTCCATGTCCTAAATTTATTTTCTTAATGAAAATATCAATAAAGTTCCATTACCATACGAATGACAACCTCTTACTTAGAGCAATCAGAATTCTATCCCCATTCAAAGTTTTTGCACTTGGTTTAGTTAGTTTGTAAGTGTAATGTGAAGCGAAGTACACATTATACAGTACAGAACTTACCAGAAAAAGTACTGGAAAGAACCTCCATGAGAAAGTAGATGGTAGATGAAAGGGCCATACAAAGTAAACCAGAGTAGCCGGATCCACTCCATATCCACAATATAAACTGGTTTAAAGCAGATGTCTCTGATTCAAGTAACCTTGTCACTTCATCCTGAAGCCAAACACACAGGCACGAGATTAGATTTTACTTCATCATTTTCCGTCCACTCCAACTTCTAATTTGACACATTAACCCAAAAAATTTATGAAAAAAATACCAGGAATCTGGTGTAAGCAAAATGTGGTTCAAGTACAATATATACTTACTCCAAGGTATTAGGTTACATATTCTTGTCTTATTTAACAGATTGTACTTCAAATGCTATATAACTAAGTTAATCTCAGCTTTAGTTTTGTGTTTCTCCTTCTCCACACATCCTTTTTCCGCTCAAGTATAACTATACCCACACACAAGCAGAATAGAAGTATTTTGGGATTCCCATAGTAGCAATTCAACTTCAATTACTGTCCACTGAGAATTCTTCTTTTCTAACTCATTTATAGCATAAGGATATTCTGATAGCGCCTCTTCTCCTAAATTTTGCCAGAAACAATAATTTAATGAACCAAACTAAAGAAACTCAACCTAAAACTGACGACCCCTTCAAAGAATTTTTTTTTTAAAGCTAAACGATTGAAAGACTTGAAAACGCTTAGAAAAAGGGGGAAAACCTATGCTTCTGATGAAAAAGAAAAGTCTCAAAAAGGCGGCAGAACAAAAGCAGAAAGAACGATCAAATGGATGCAACCTAAAATGAAAGACGAGTGAAATGACAGACAAACAAACAAATCAGACAGAAAAGAAAAAAGAAAAGATTACTCTGGGCTTTCTTCGGGGATAAGAGACGGTGAAGATGTTAATCTTGGGTCTTTCAGCCTGATTGAGCAGAGGAGCTATCTCCCCCGAAACCGCATCAGCATCACCTGACGGTGCTGATGCATCGCTCACCATCGGCTCTAGGACATGATTCCCATCGTTGGAGTCAGCGGAAGCCATGGCCGGTCTGGCCGGTACATTCAGAGCCCCAATTTGCCCCACCTTACGGAGTCTTGAGTCTTAGGGTTCCTGAGCGACCCCAATAACGAAGACTACAGTGCTGGTTGAAATAAAAGTGACAAATACACCATCGAGCGGGGCAACCAATGTCTTGTTGACCACTTGTTTTTTTTTTGGCGTAAGAATCGAAGTGTTGATCCAATTCGCTTCCACCACATTTTTTACTTTTTAATAGTATTGTCCTACGTCTCATCAGAGAATACCAGCTCATGTTGGGCTCAGTGTCCTCTTCGTTCTATCTCACTTAGGAGTGAGTCTGCATATTTTTGGTCTTCTAGTTTTTGGTGAGCAGACGGGGCTAAAAGGCCCAAACCCAGAAACTAACTGTAACCAATAGATGTAATAGAACATGATTCTGCAACATCCGCTTTTAACAGACTGCTAATCCCGTTGGGCACTACGGGGACTTGAAAATGAGGCTTCCCTTTAATAACCTGTTTAGCCAACCGATCAGCACATTGATCTTCCAGTTTTAATATGTGGAAAATTCGATAGACATAAGAGAGTACACTTTTATCTTGTACGAGACTATAATTACAGGTCTACGATTTGCTGACTGAGAAGTGTGAATGCCTAGTGTTTAGGAGTGGATATTGGACGGAGCGGTTTGAGTTGAAACAAAATTTTCTCAATCCGGTTAAATCCAATCCCTCATTTAGTTGATCCAACCTCAGTTTAAATAATCTTTTAAATTAAGATTTTTGAATTGAAATAGTTCGGATTTATCTGGGTGGGTTAATTTAGGTTAAGATGGATCGAGAAGCGAAGACTCGGGGACGGCTGGATGTGAGGTGAGTCGACAAGATTTAATTGACTATTAAAGACTTAAAGTCTCAAAGTGTGACAATTAAACAAGAGAGGGACTGAAACGGCTCAAATGAGACAGGGGGAGGTGGGAGGGTCGGCGTCAACTGTCGAAGAAGATGAGACAACGGACAAGACTCGTCACTTGCGAGAGAGGGAGTCGAAGGATAAGGGAGGACCGAGGAGTAAGACTAGATTCATGGAGCTGCCTGGGAAAGATTTAAGGCAAGTTACAAAATGACGTTATTTTGTAGCATTACAAAAGAAATATATATTATCTACAAAATGATATTATTTTGTAGCAGTAAGAAAAAATATATATATATATATATAATTTTTGTTGGGTTGTCGTGACAATCCAATGAGGAGGGACAAAAATCTAACATCACTCAATTTATCTCATCTTAAACCAAAATATTACATCATATTTATTTTATCCCATCTTAATCCAGTCTAAATTTTTATTTTTTTTTTTTACGTTTTGAAGCGGATTAAAACGGTTTGACCCGAGTCGATACCTGCCCCTACCGATGTCTACTCTAAAATGGGTAATTGACGAGTTCCCAAGATAAGTGGTGAGCCTGAGGCCCAGAGTTGATATTTAGGCTTCTCTTTGCGGCCTATAGGAATTGAGGATCCTATGCATCCTCTTCTGAGTGGATTGGATTCCGTAATCTATATGGTTCCGGGCAGCCTATTCAGATGAACTTCTATTAACAATCATGTTTCAGAACGCACGCACGGTCTAAAGTAAAATCAAGCAAGGCTTTCCCTGCAACCATACCTTTAAGAAATATTTTCAAGTAGTATAAGAAAGCAAGGCGAGAGAGGCGTGAAGGCTAAGTCGTGAAGACATACAAATAATAAGATTACTATGGTTTGCTAACTAAATATGTGCATGACTATTAGAGAAGTAATGTTAGATTTATACATTTATAATTATATTTTTTATAAATTCTGGTCTTAAATTTAAATTTATATAAAATATATAAGTTTAAGTGTGTACTTCTAACATTACTTTTACTAAAGCAATCCTAATACTCGCCAGAGTTTTATAACTCAACTTTCTCAACAGTATAAGAGGATTCGTCAACCTGCATACCAGGATGGCCCTTAGGAGCCAAAAGTATACCAATGATGGAGTCCTCGAAATATCAAATATCATGGTAAACTGTAAACACGACCGGAAAAGGTAAACCCACAAGAAATTTTCAGAACTCACAAAAATAATGGATTTAATAAATTTAATATTCTAAAATTTTACAATAAAATTTTTATAAATTTTAATTTATAAAAGTAAAAAGACCGAAACATGGCACCAGTACTGACCATAAGGATAATGCTCTGCTCAAACGAGACTAGCTTCAGGCTCTATATCGCTGGAGGGATGGTTGATGCGTAATCCAACTCCGGATTTGAAAATAACCACAATTAAGGGTGAGTATTTAAAAACCAGGGAGTGCACTACCAATTGAAATCAGTGCGCCTTAGCTCTTTATGTTTCTGCACAAAATGAAAGGGTAAACAATGGCATTGTCATATTGTTCAGAAATAAGAATTTATGAAATAATTTACAGCCAGTTGGCTAACCATTTCAATCTACCAGAGGGTAATACTTAGGGTTCAGGTTCATTTCAATTGTTAAATTTCTTATAGAAATAAATATATTCTCAAAGAACGTTAGTCCTGTTTTAAAAGAATATAACTATATTGTACAGCAGGGGAACTGTGGAACTGGAAGATTGAGGATAATAATAGAGATCAAAATTCATTATACATTGATTAAGTTGCAGAGGTGCAAACTCATGCTGCTTGCATATTGCACAAAGAGGAACCCAACCTGAAAGTTCTCACATCCTGATCTTCTGATTGGTTAATCTCTCTTTTTGTACTTTTTGCTGCAGTTAATCTCTTATTGATGCTTAAGCGTGACACAAATTTTCTGTACTATTTACACGAGTGACTACATCGTCACTTGGCTCAAGCTTTTGGGAATAATGACCGTTCAATTTCTTCTAGAGAGCGCCCTTTAGTTTCTGCTATGAAGTAATTGGTAAATATAGCAGCTAACAGGGAAACTGCTCCAAAGCTCGCATATACTGGTGCAACTCCAAATTCCTCCACCAATTCAAGAAAGAATAGTCCGACGACAAAATTGCAGGCCTGGATGTAAAAGGGGATAATTAGCAAGGTCCTTTACATTCAATACCAGTACGATGTATCTTAAGATGACTGAGATAATGTACACACGACACAATATGCATAAAACTACCTCTAGAACAGAAAAAAAAAAAAAAAAATAGGGGTGATGGGGCGGGAGGGGCATGTACATGCAGCTTTGGAGTACATTACACTCTACCACATGTACCAATTTAAAATATGGCAAATGTCGTTATTCAGGAACAAAAAGAACAAAGGATTTAGAATTAAAAAAAAAAAAAGAACAAAGGATGTTTTAATACCCACCCAATGGGTTGATAAACTGAACCCCATGATCTTCCCACGAGTCCTGGTGCAGCTAAGTTCTGGTATAATAACACCAGTTACTGGGCCAGCTCCAATTGCAAACGAAAATATATACCTACAAGATTGTATACAAGAAAAATGTGTCATCCATGTGTCAATATTCCAGAAAAGTTCAAATACTGGAAACGTGGAAACTATCCCAGAACATCTTCATGTCATCCTCTCTGGTCATCTTAACAATGAAAGCACCATGCTTACAGCCTAAATTATGATTAAACTATATTATAGCATCAGTATTTTAACTTGTAACAAACAGTAATTTACTCCAATTCCAAATTCTATAATAACAGATGGGTGTGGGGACCGACATATGCATAAAATCACACTCTCAAATTGATCACATAGAACAGTGAGGGAACCATGTAGACAAGTTAACTAGCCAACCATGCATATTATTTAGGGACCTAACTTAATTCTGCTAAGTTTAAAACTATACTTTCTGTAAGTGACACACAAGCTGTAGGGCATACCTAGTAAGAAACAAGGATTCAGAGAAATAAAAGGAAAATGAGTCAGTGGAAACAAATCTAGGATGCTCCCTTGGAAGGCTGAAAAACTAATATTTTAGAAGCAGCAGCAAGTAAATGCTTACATGATAGTTCCTAGTATTGATAAGTTGTTGCTGAGTGGTTCATTTAATGGCAAGCTGACAGCACAGACCACAAGAAACATTGACATTGCCTACATAGAGACAGAATTTTTAACTTGTGTGATAAGTCATAAGAAGAAAAACAATGAGGAAAAAGTCCTGTTTTACGAGGGAAAAATACCAACATTAATTCTGTGTGCACCTTTATAGGGAGAAGCTATGAGAACCTTATTCATACTCACCATTCCTATGTAGCTTCCCATAAGAAGTTTCTGTCTCCCCTGCCTATCAATTAAGTATAAAGCACAAAGGGCACCTGAATATAAGCAACAGATCACAACAATCAATCTAATTCTAAAAAGAGACTTATTCTGACATAAAACATAGAAAAAGCTGTCCAGAATCCATACCAGCAAAATTGGTGAGTCCAACAAACAAACTTGCTAAGGCACTGCTTCGAACTCCGACATCTTGAAAGGTCAGCGATGAAAAATAAAGAACTGCATTGATGCCTGAAAATTGCTGAAGTAGAAAAAGGGAACCTCCAATGAATGCAACTGCAATCAAATGAAGAACATCGAATTGGAATATCAGGCTTCTATGCAGTATATGTACATAATGCTTAAAAACCTGTACTTATTTACAAAAGAAGAAAGGCCTATTCTAGGAAGCTGAATTCCATCCACCTTAGCATAAATTACTACTTTCATATGCTTACATTTCTTCTGATATTCAATTATAAGGATAGGGAAAAGAATGGTATGCCCTGACAGAAAATTATCTACAAGTAACAGCCAAAGCCACCTTGACACAACCTCTAGAATGTGGCTCCTCCAGGATTTCAGACCATCTGCTGTTCAAGTCACTCCCATCACTCTTGCTAACAGACCGAAATTCTTCAATTGCTTTCTCAACTTCAGATGCTCCCCAGAGTTCACGCACAACTACTTTAGCATCATCCACTCTCCCAGCCTAAGAATAAAATTAAATATCAGAGCTTTATAAAGAGTGGAATAGTTTATAATGTGTCAATAGAGAAACAAAAAAGTTGTACCTTGCATAGCCACCGTGGACTATCAACAGCAAACTGCATACCAAGTGCAACAATAAAACCAGGGATGCTTGCTATGTAGAACATTGTCCTCCACCTGAAACATGTAATTTGTTCAAGCCAAGTAGATATTATTTGGAATATGACTTTCTGTTCTCAGAAACGATAAAAGAGAAAATGATGGAAGAATTTGACTAAAGCAAATCCAAAATTCACTTCCACAGGAATTTATGAATTCAAGATTACCTTCAGTGAACACTACAAAATTGTATGTGTTAGAATTTTCAGTTTAAAGTATATAAGGTATTGAAATTAACTGGTCTAAAGTCCATTGCTACCCAAATTTTTTTTGACCACACCGTGATCAAAGCTTAGCAAAAACAAGGCTCAGGCTTTACATTTCTTAAGTCTGATTCTTAAAAAATAACATTTAAAATGAAGAAAGATTACTAGAGTAAACACACATGTATATGACGCAATACATACATGGAAACCCAGTATGCTGAAAAGAATAAGACAAGATAGTTATGCATCAATTTAACTAATTATAACAATAAACTCTTATATGTGATAAAAAGGTAGGTCATCATCACTCATAGAAACTTAGATTTTAACATTTTTTAACAAATTAAAATTTAAAAATGATTTAATTCAATTTTAAAAATTTAAAACACAAATAATTGTAATATCAGCATGAATTTGAGTAAAAATTGTATTTTCTCTAAATATCCGTTACTGTAGCAGGTACTTCCTACTAGCATATACTATATAACAAATAATAAATTATAGATATCAATGGAATGGGGTATCATCTATTAATTTTTCCCAATCCAAAGTCAACAAATTATAAAAAGTAGGTTGTCACTAGAATCCTACAGTCAACTTACTATATGTACCCTTATCTAAACAAAAAGCAATACTGTAAAATAATGAAAACAAAACGAAGCCCTATCAATATTCTTAATTTCATTCCCCTTCACTCCTTCCTCCTTATATCAGCAGCGACAAGTTGGTAATCTGCCAAATCATCCCCATTATTTCTAACCCATTTGACCTCTTTTAAATTAAATGTGATTAGCAGAAGTGAGAGTGGGAGAATTTATGAGGGAAGAGTGTTAATTGGCAATCCATCAATATATGACTGAGAAAGCTTGATCAAAGAGATAGCTGCAAATTATGATCACGATCCCTCTTCCCCCTTTTGTCTGCCTGTGCTCTTCCTCCCAAAGTGGTGAGCTAATGTCTTCCATTATCTATTCCACCAGACACAGTACAAGCCTTAAGACAGTTGCACAATTAATCAATGAATGCTGTAAAGATTGACAACACAATAGCCATAGGAGCAACCAATGAAGGATCACCGCAGCACACCCACCACACACTGCAGTCACAACAAATTGCCTGAGGCCAAATCCATCACAGGCATGGCCCTACAGGGTGTCTCAATGTCCTCAATGCAAAATCATCCTCCTCCTTAAACCAAATGTTCTGAAATCATTCAGCATACGGAAGACTTCTGTACATATATGTATCAAATCTCTGGCCAGAGCCATATCACTTACATATCTGATGCATGCATAGCACCAGTGCTTCAAAGAAAAATGTAACAATACCAGCTTAAAGTATAAACATGTAAACCAAAGCATATTAAGCAAGCCACTACATGGCATGGAAAGATTGTCAAAAATGATAATAGAAGATAACAAACACATAACTGAATTCTTTCAAAAAACTCATACATTTCAGCAGATTGATGGGCAAATTCAGTGGACTAGAAGTGGAAACCTAATAAATTCTCCACCCATCATACCCCTACTTTTTTTTT
The DNA here is from genome assembly GCA_037013595.1 of Dicorynia guianensis. NCBI lineage: Eukaryota > Viridiplantae > Streptophyta > Magnoliopsida > Fabales > Fabaceae > Dicorynia > Dicorynia guianensis. The sequence goes on from JASUAB010000005.1 coordinate 34,039,996, forward strand.
TGTTTTACATCCAAAACCTTTTACTTTCCTAGTGAAACCATTTATTTTAATCTATCATAGAAGCATAGGTAGAACCATTTAATTTGGTTTTTGATAAAATCCAATGACATCATTTGATCCATGTTGCTAACCCCACCTAATAAGATAAAACTTTGTTTATTGTTGTTGTATCATAGAAGCACAAGTGGAGTGAAAAACTAAGTTATATATCAATTATGCGAGCCAACAAGGGGAAAAAAAAGTTACCAATGTGGATCATTATCAGCAGGAATTCCCAAAAATAGCGAAGTAATAATGCCAAGGCATGTGCCAATTTGACATAAGGACCCGAGTGTACCCCTATATTTTGTTGGAGCAACCTACAGCATATGGGGAAGTGAAAATAAATAAATGAGAAAAATGTTCTACTGCTATCTTATAATTTCAGTCCTCTACACTACAGAAAAAATTTAGTAAGTATATCATGTTCCAACTATCACATTGGAAAGTGTACAACTTTTTTTTTTTTTTTTGGTTTGGTATTGAAGAATGATTAGAGTAAAAACTGTAATAATTAGAACATACCCCATGTCAATTCCATTCTAATCACAAAGTAAGACCCACATATGGAAAAATTGCACTTGATTTTGTTATATGAAAAGAGAGACAGTCATCAAAGTATAATTAAACAATTAGATAATAATGCATATAAAGCTAAAGTTCATATGAAAATGTACCTCAGATATATATATTGGAATAAGAACTGTATTCACACCTATACCGAGACCAACAAGAAACCTTCCCTCAAGTATCTCATTCAATGAGTGCGCTTTTGCACTGTCACAAATTGATAGGTAAGTTATGAATATCCTTCTAGGGATTCAGCTATTGTCATAAATGTAAGTGCTAACAATCTGAGGACAATATAAGTATTGATTGTCAAAAGGATGTAAAGTCAAGCATGTTATGATCATCTCTATAACAATCATATTTTGGGAGCATAGGGTTATTTAGTAAAATCAATTAATAATACTAAAATAGAACAACAGAACGCACTAGATATCCTTCAACAACTTGAACAGAAATAAATGCAAATATCTAAGTTCCTAAAAGGAGTTAAAGTATGAGAAAGGTGTTTGGTACTGTACAACATCTATAGCCCACAAATACCAAAGATTAAAATCCCTCGATATCATCTTAGGGAAAAGAAAAATACGAGCCTCAATTGATTTTCCATTTTCCTCTGCAATTTAGGTAATAAGATAAGTGAAAAAGACATAAGTCAGAGTCAAATGAAGGGAAAAAAAAAAGAAGGAAACAATGAAAATATAGGGATAGGAAAGAAGTAATGCTTTTATATCAACAAGTTTTTAGTATCTAGAGTTTGCTGACCATGTATAGCAAACAATGAAATGGACCCTTACCTATTCTATGACTGGGAAACACCTCAGGTATGCATAAAACAATCACCTAAACATAAGAGTTTGGTTATTTGGTAATATGGGCTTTTCATACTCTGCCTACTTCGAGAAAGCTGCTAGTAAAAGAGCTTTCAGAATACCCTTCAGCGAAATCCTGCAAATGCTGCTGACCATTTACCAAAGAACAAAGTAATCCTATAAAATATGTACTAAAATAAATTTGCTGGGAGTATAAACAACCTGAAAAGAGAGTTTGATTTGAAAATCTGTAATTGTTTCTCTGATACAGAAATTTTCAATATTCCACAAAATTATTGAGGTTCTTAAGGACATATCCTTTGTAAATAAAAGGGCCACAGTAAACTTTTAAACAATTGCTACAGTGCTTCATGAAAGTTTGATTTGTGAACTAGACAATCTCAAGGTCCACCAGATAAAATATGCTACTTATAATTATCATTAACAATGTACATTACCTGAATATTGCCCCAAGGATTAAGGGTATCGTGTCAATCTGAAATGTGCGTCGACAGCCAAGATTATCTACTAAAGAACCAGTGCTTATGCTCCCTATAAATGCACCAGCAATAAATATGCTGACCACAAGCCCCTCAATGATTGAGTTTCCCTCAAAACCAAGCTCCCGTGCAATGGAAACAATAGGACCATTCATGACTCTGTAAAATATCCATTCCAGTTCCAAATAGTTCAAAGAGGCTAGAACCAGAACACCACTTGAATTTTAGTAACTGATGAAGCTATTCATCAATTTATGACACAGAGAATTGTAGATAATTCGCCTTAGTTTGGTCTGCCAATAATTCTAAATCATATATTTTTGCTTTAAAGCAAGGTATATCACCCTAGGTTTACATTTACAAGCTAGATGGACACACTCAGACAGCTGAATTAAACTTCAATAATTCTTGAATAAGTTGAATATTTGCTTGGTTAAACTTCCACAATTCTTGAATAAGTAAGTTGAATTCTTCATTTTTTTACATACACTTTAAGCATATCTAAAATAGTAAAATTTCTAAAGAACTGACTTGCTTGACAGTGACACCTCTGTGTATTCATATATATAAAACTCTCTAGTAATTTCCAAACATTTTCTCCCACCATACACTACCATGGGCGCATCAATAGAAAGAGATACTCACGCAATGTGAAAACCAAACACAAAATTGGACATTGAAGCAACCAAAACATGAGGAAAAGCAGGTAACCATCCCAAATCAAATCCCTCGCCGCCCTTTTGCTGAAGCGGTAGTTTTTCTTCATCTGCAACAATAGAAATTCAAATTTAGCAATCGATATAGCAATTAACACTTGTTTAACTGGTAATAAAAAGTGTAAGACCTCCATTGCGGTTCTGCAACTCGGGAAGCTGCTTCTTCACCGCATAAAGTTTGGGCTTGCGAAGCCGGAATGGAAAATTGAAGTCATACGCTTTTGTTTTGGAGAAGCGAAAGGCAAGAGGTTTCGGGTTCGGAGCAGCGGCTACAATCGCCGGAACTGGGGCAAGCCGTTGGGGAAGCACGGTAGCCACCGTCATCGGAACACACTGAACGGCGGGTCCGTTTTCGACAAATGGTGATGAGAAAGATCGTTAATGATCCAAAGGTCATTTGCACACGTGCTAGGCCAAGCGGGCGTTGATTTTCCCGCTTTTCATTTTTTTTTTCTCATTGAATAATTTTTTTCTTTCTTTTCATTTAAAGAATTTTTGCTGATAAAAGAATTGTGATTAAATTCTAACATTCTTTTTATTTTATATATAAATTATTTTTTATATTTTATAAATATATTATATATAAATTTATTTTATTTTAAATTATTAAAAATATCTTTAATTAAATAATAAAATTTTTTTCTCTTAAACTTTATGTTTAATTCTCTATAAATAAAATTTTAAGTAAGTGTTTTAATAATTTATGAATTTTTTATAAAATATAAAAATACTGAAAATATTTTTATAATATTATTTTTTTATATTATATATGATTCAAAAAATGTTTTTAGCATTTTTTTAGTAATTTGTGAAAAAATGTTCATAAATTATTAAAAGATTTACATAAGATCATTTTGATAGAAAAAATTAAATATGAATTTTAAAATAAAAAAATTTTATTATTCAATTGATAAAGATATTTTTGACAAATCAAAATAAATTTGTTACTCAAGTAAGAATTTTTTTTATAATTTAAAATTATGTGTAGTATATTTATAAAATATAAGAGAAGTTAGTATATATTTTAAAAATAAAAAAGTTTGTGTAAGAAATACAAAGTAAGATAAGAGTTTAAAATAATTTATTATATTTTTACAAAAAAGTTGGGAGAGAAATACAAATACAAGCATTACTTGTTGAGAGAATTCACATTTGTGGAACTTTATGATTTTACATTTAGGGAAAATGTAGTCCCATCAAATATGAGACTATTAAACCCTCACAAATGATTTAAGGATTATTTGATGTTAAAGATTATTTGATGTTTGAATTTAAAGTTTAATATATAAAATTTAATAAATTTAATTATTTTAATTAAATATTTAATAAATTTGAATTCGTGAAAATAGCAAATATACAGCATCAACTATTCCTTAAAGGAAAGTTATGGTATTGACTAATTTGAGGGGATGTCGGTCAGGTGGACAAAGACTGGTCCACTGTCCCCCGTTGCACACTCACAGCACATAATAGCAAAGACCCTCCATATCAAAATCTGATATTTCCTGTTAGGCAGAGTGACACAGTATCGTGGCCCAACTCAATTATGGAATCAAATATCGCTTCACACACCGCTAATAGGGGACCACAATTAGGGGCCGCCGCGCGATCGCTACAGCTGCGGATCGCAAACACATGCAGCTACCACCGACATCAGGAATTAGGGCATGCATTTCAACTCCGCTTAAATAACTCGCGCTGTATTTCAACTTCGCTGATATCGCTTATGCAGGCCGCGGACGTGGTTGTGGATTTGGGATAAAAAAGAGAGTAAAAAGATGGGTATTGAAGGGGAATGATAAACTCACTTTTACTTAAGTGGGTTTACTAGACAACCCCCAATTTAGTGTGGGATAATTGATCTAGCAAACTTTATATTGTTGATATTTAGAGACTACTTGTGATAATTTGTAATTAAATGATATGAAATGAACTAGTCTATAAATTAATATAATTTTAAATATAAATATATTATTTTATTTTATTTTATTATAACATACAAATTAAATAAAATAAATTGGCCCAACAAGCCTTTTCTAGATTGACATCTATTATTATTTATGTAGGCTATTGACGTGGCTATGTATATGGAATCAAAAGGAGTCATAAGATAGAAAATGGTAAACCCACTTAAAATAGCCTACAAAATGAGCATGATACGTTAGATTGATGAATTGTGAGGTTTTGTAAAATTAATAATTTAAAATTTTTTAAATGAGATTTTTGTAAATAAATTTATTAGAATAAATGGATGGGAAAGTATATAGCATGTATATAAATGGAGTAATTTAAAAAACTTAGGATTATGTGCATGTGCCCTAATAACTTGTACGCAATGAAGGTTAGCCTTAGTGGATTGAAATATTTGAAAGTAAGAAATATTCTTTACAATATAAAATATAAATAAATAATTATTGATGAAAAAATTATTAATATAAATTATTTTAAGTTTATAAATTATTATTTATATTTTATAATAATTATTATTATGAATATTTTAATAAATAATTATTTATTTACACTTTAATAAATTAAAATGTACTTCTTAATTTAAAAGAATTCAAATCTAACCTTAGTGCTTGCCACTTTTAATTAGGTACATGGGAAATTAAGCTTTTGGACATTTTTCATAGAGTAGTGATAGACTTATGCTACCTTCCACTACGTTTCCTCTCATTATTTTATTTTATTTTTTCTCTTTCATCCATGGTACGTGAGAGTGTACCCATAAATTTGTATAACTTTATCATTCTTCTTTTCATCTAACGGCTCTAACTTGCCATTATTATGTTGCTCTTTTTATTATTTCGAGACTATAATTACGATGTTGATTAGCCCATGTTACCTCCAATTAATTTTGACGTGATTGGGGTAATCAAGAATCATCATGGCCTTTCTTGTTTGCTTCCTGCTATATATCTCTATTTTCTTTGATGTTTTTTTTTTCCTTGGGATTAGCGGATATATGTAAGGAGAAACGGTTGATTAATTTGAATAATTTCAATTAAGGAGATAGGGGGCCCATCAAATTGCATGTAATATTCTTTTTCTGTTTTTGAAAGCTATAATATTCTAAATTCAACATATGAGAACTCCAATTGCATTGGTGATCCACTGGTCCGAAAGGCGACCACTTAGCTCTACGTACAGCCGAGTGCCCTAACATAAGAAATAATCCCAATTTTTTTCTTTTTTGATATTATTCCAATTCTTCAAAATCAGATGGTGTGAAAGAGATTATTAAAAAAAATTCTGTTGTAATCCATTTTTTTTTTTGTAATTTGGAACATCTTATTTTTGTTTTGTTAGGTGCCTTCTCCTAAATTCTAATTCATTTGTCACAGGAATGTTATATTCATATTGTTTTTATTATAAAAAAATTATATTTAATAGTATAAACTGTTGAATTAGTATAATTTAATAAATTTAACATTTTAAATTTTAAATTTTATGAATTAAAAAAAATTATAAGAATAATAAAATTTTATTTATCGGTGATTATGTAAGGTTGTGATATTGTAACAATGGTCCTTTTTTACATAATAATGTTATTTTTATTAAAAAAATTTAATTTGTAAAATTTAGGTATCATTGTGAATTGGGATGGGAGTATTTTCTTATAAAAAATTATATACGTATAAGATTTTAAGTTTAAATCTAAAATTAAAAAGGAATAAGAGTATCTTTTATTTCTCTATTTTTAAAAAAAAATAGTTTAATTTTTTAACTTTTAAATTAGATAATTTAATTTTTTTATAAGTATAATTTAGACAATTTAATTTCTTATCAATTAAATTTCTTTTTTTGATATGACATGACTCATAGGTGATGGTTTAAACTTAATTTTCTTTATTTTAATGTGACATAATTATTATATAAATTTATTTTTTGACTAAAAGAATAATTGAAATGCATAAAATTAGAATTTAAAACTTAACAAAAGAGAAGACAACCTTATACTAAAGAAAAGATGATGAGATTTTTAGAATAAAAATAAAATTTAAATTATTACCGGTAAAGCACGTTATATTGAAAACAAAAAATCTAGTTGGTGAGGAATTAAGTTGTCTTAATTGTACTTATAAATTAATTAAATTATTTTAATTACACTTATAAACGAGTTAAATTTTTTTAATTATATTTATAGAAGAATTAAATTGCTTTTTCAAAAAAATAGAAAAATCAAAAGCAGTTTTAATCCAAATTAACAACGAAAAAAATAAATGCCACTGCATTATCATAAAGGGTCTATGTTTATTGATAAGTATATTTCATAAATGAGAAACTTAGTAAAGGTTTCCTTTTTCTTAACCTACTTTTCGTTTTCTTTTTTCCTCTTATGATTTGAGTTTAAAAATTTATCTAACATGAAAACCATGAAAGTGCCAATTTAACTTCAACTGTTTGTATCAGCATTAATGAGAGAGATAAACCAAAGCTTCCACACACTATAAATCACAAAAACAACCTTTTATGCTACATATGTTTGCTTGATATTTACTTCTTGTCTTTAGTGAGGTGAAGTTTGCCAAGGGATGTTTAAGTTACAATCTTGTTATGTTCTTAGTAAGAATTTAACTAATGCCATAACACCATTTATGTTTGTGTGCATGCCTTACTATGTACTACCCTAGTTTGTACTATCATGCCAAGAAAACTTGACTTTGAGAAAGATAGATGTGTATTGATATTGCACAAATTCAAATATGGGCTAGAGTCTTTCTTAGATTGGAAAAGTTTGAATTATCTTAAACATTGTGTAATAGTAAATAATGGTAGCTATCAGATTATGATGATGGACATTTTGCTTTTGTCTTTCTTCCTTTCCCTTGACAAATTTGAAATGGTGTTGGTTAAAAAAAAAAAAAAGAAGCCAATTATAGTGATGATTACCATGATACTAGCTGTAAGATTTTTATATAGCCCTTTACTCCTTCTAGATTTTGTCTCTCTACCTTACATGGCTGTATGATAATCATGCCTATGAAATATAGACAGATTGGGCGAGTTTTCATACTCAATTTTAAGTCAAATATAGCAGGAAAATTATTTATCATCGTCAACCTATGATTAGCCCCTTTTTTTTGATAATTTAATCTTTATAAATAATAAAGAGAAAAATTTAATTTTATAAATTAAATTATAAAATTTAATAATTTAAAAAATGTACACTATTAAATATAAATTTTATATAAAAATCATATTGTGTGTTTTAATTTTATTGTGAAATGAAGAAATCAAAAGTAATTAATAAGATATTGATACTTTAAAATATTTAAAGTTAAAAATTTAGATTTGTATTTAAAATTGTATTTATTAAAAATAAAATTGTTTATAGTGTTTTTTAATAAAAATTATTTTTTTATTTATTAATAATATAAAATATTAAAAAAATAAAAAAATCAAGTATTAAATAAGAGTGAAAAGAGGAAGAGCAATTATGATGGCATTAGCATATCATATGGTAGGGTATTGAACTTGCGTCATGTGTAGGCACACACACAGAAGCACCATCTCTACTTCTTTCTTACTTTTGTCAAATGCTTCTCAATTTTCTAGATTTTGCTTGGCCCGAGGCCTGTCAAGGTAATCTCTCGTGGCAGCGAGGGACATTGCGTTTGATGCAAAATTTAACCCAACTTTACCCATAAAAGGGACATTTTTCGCCCAACCTGAAATTTGTGCACATTGACAAATAGCACCGCTCAGAGAGACATGAAACAGACCACCCCTACGTGAAGCATTTATGGAGCCAACTTGGCACCCTCTCCCTCCAAGACTTCTATTAGTATACGAAGCTTCTGATTTATGGCTTTCTAAGCTGTACATAATCTACGTTTCAATCACGTACCATTTTAAATATTACACTTTTATTATTTTCATAAACTTCAACTTATTAAATATTTATTTAAAAAAAAATTAATTATTAAATTTATTAAATTTTTAAAATTAAATTATAAAACTTATAAATTTAATAATCTACAAAATAATTTATGACCTATTATTAATCTAATTTAAAGACTATACCAACAAATCCTTTCCATTATTTTATTCAAGTTACATCCTTAGCATATCTAATTCTCTAAATCAGAGCAATCTTTTTTTAGCAAACAGGGGCATTTGGGCCACACAATATTGTTATAATATAATAATTAATTAGCGCTATTTCTCTATTATGCATAGTTTCGTATCTTCGTTGTAACTATACAAATGGCTACAAAGCTAAGCATGCAAGGTTTTGGCAATAAATAGCCAGCCACGCATTGAAATTCCAGTGACGTTTTCCGCAGAGCCGGCGATTTTTCTTTATTTGGCACAAACAGAGACATCAGAGGTTGCAAACTTGACATTTGTGGGGAAGAAAAACATAAAAGGGTGGAAAGGAGTTTCACATCCTCACGCGAAAGGGAACCTCTATTAGACCATAGGCACAAGCAGCATTGGTGAGTGTTGCGGTGACGCGCCACTTTTTCTTTTCCTATTCCCTTCACTCCTAAAAGGTTGTTTGGGAGGGAAGGGACAATGGAGGAGAAGGGAAAACAACCCAAAATCCAGTTTGGAGCTTCCAGAATTCCCAGATTTGTACAGCATTATTGTTATCTTGGCCTCTTCATTTTCACCATTTTCACAACTGCTCAAGCAGCTATTGACTATGCTGATGCCCTTTCAAAAAGCCTCTTATACTTTGAAGCACAACGATCTGGGAGGCTACCGTACAGCCAGCGTGTCACTTGGCGTGACCATTCTGGCCTCACCGACGGCCTCGAACAGGGGGTTAGCTCAACTTCTGAATACCCATTTGCCCCTATTCATCAAATTTTTAGCTTTCACTTTCTGGGTATGGCAGTTGCTATTCAAAATTCTGAATTATGGTTAGCTTTGTGCAGGTGGACTTGGTTGGTGGGTATTATGATGCAGGTGATCATGTCAAGTTTGGGTTACCAATGGCATTCACAGTAACAATGCTCTCATGGGGTGCCATAGAATATAGGCAACAAATCGCATACGCTGGTGAGCTAGAACACACCATGGAGGCAATCAAATGGGGGACTGATTACTTCATTAAAGCTCACACTAGCCCCAACGTGCTATGGGCAGAGGTATTTGCTTAGATACTCGTTCTATCGTTATATATAACCACCACCTTGCTTAGACAATTTGATTATAAGAGATTCAAAGAGGTTCACAGAATAATGGTTGTTTCTCAGGTGGGAGATGGAGACACTGACCACTATTGCTGGCAAAGACCAGAAGACATGACAACTTCACGGCAAGCATTTAAGATAGATGAGAAAAATCCCGGGTCAGATCTGGCTGGAGAGACGGCGGCGGCTATGGCTGCTGCCTCCATAGTGTTCAGGAAAACAAACCCACATTACTCTCACCTACTTCTACACCATGCCCAACAGGTAATTAAGCTGTTGTCTTCAATTGTTCTGCTTTTACTGCTCAAGTGTGTTTCTGCTGGCTTTGATGTACTTAAAACTGATACTTCCATAAGGTATTTCATTAAAAAGATTACACCTATTTTTCTTTGTATATGTTACAAAGTTTGAACCCAAAGCTAATACAAACTACTCAAATCAATGACTCATAGATGCAACTATAAATTTGTAACTAAAATAATTATGGGAGTATCATTACTCTATGGATTAAAGTTTAATTGGACCCACTATTTATTGGCACAGTTAGACTGTTGAGGAAGATTCACATAAGATTTAATATCGTATAATACTATAATACATAGTTTGGTGGATTGAATAAGGATGTAAAAACGAATTAATTGTTGAAAGCAATATTTGTTTTGTGGGTGCAGTTGTTTGAGTTTGGGGACAAGTATAAGGGAAAGTATGATGCTAGTGTTGAAGTGGTAAAGAGCTACTATGCGTCGGTGAGTGGATACATGGATGAGTTGTTGTGGGCAGCCATGTGGCTGTACAAGGCCACCGACAAGGAGGAGTATTTTGAATATATTATTTCCAAAGCACATAGCTTTGGTGGCACTGGCTGGGCCATAACGGAGTTCAGCTGGGACGTAAAGTATGCTGGTCTCCAAGTCATAGCCACAAAGGTTAAGTTTCCTTCTATCACTCTGTTGTCTGCTACTGTGTATACTCTCTCCTTCCTCAATACCTTAAAAGAGGTCAAATGAAATGGTCCACAATGTCCGTTCTTTTCATTTGTTTTTCAAATCACTTTTTGTTTTTTACTCCTTGAGTGCAGATTTCCCTCCATCATCGTCTATCTAGGTTTTGCTTTGCTAGTTTGAATTTAAATACGAAAAAAGCTGTTTTTATATCTGGTGTGAGGATGAAATACTTATATTTGGTATGAAAATCATTGAATTAGTTGGGTCTGTGGGATTTAATGAACTTAATTATTTGAATTCTGTGAAATAAATATTATATAAGAATAAAGATGTAAAAAAAACTGTTCAAACAGCAATCAGGGGTTTAATCGTATAACTTTCACATTATTTTAAAACTTCATACTTGGAACTTGGAGTCTGCACTAATTAAGGTATAATGTCTGTGGAATTTGACATCTAAAAAAAGTGTATCCAAGCACAAGGCCATGTGCCGCTGATGCTTTGCATGAGAGAACAATTAAAGTGGCCAGGGTCTCATACTCTCGTGGTTGAGCCAAATGTTGAAGTACCAATGGTGGGAATACTGGAATGCTTTACTTTGTGGCTTTATGCTGCAACAACATCTGAGTTTTTCTTTTTAACTTTGTAGGAAAACATGGGTTAGTGGAATAATGCATGTAGAGGTCACCTATAGATATATACAGAATATAGATTGTCAAAAAGGCAATAATGGACTCCACTGATTGCTGATCTAACTGTTCTGATATGGCTCGACCTTCAACTGATAAGGCAAGAGACCGCAGTTGTGTGCCCCACCTCCAATTTCAAGGCTGAGTGAGTCTTGGAAGGGCATGTTTCTTTTGTTTGTTTCTGATTTCTACTGAGTTGGATTTGGCACAATTTCACAACCTCATTTCCATTGGAAATTTGAAGATTTCTTGATTTGGCAGAGGCCATACCATGGGAATTTTGGTGCTCATTCGTCATTTTACTAGTGTCTAGTAGTGCATAATGATTAATGGTTAATTGAACATTGAAACACATGGTTCACGTGCCTTAGTCTTGATAGATCTACCCTTCAAACTCCAGACAATTTATGTATAGCAAAGTTAATGAGTGCAGCCTCCTAATTTGGTGGACGTTTTCTTTTCTAGATGGTAAATTAATGAGAGCCATTATGTGTGTAGCGAACCAAACCACCAAAAAGACCAAATCGCCCATAAGAAAAAAACATGTTTTCTTTTAGTGGGGTGGGCCTTTGCTATTAGACCTCGAGAGAATAAGCGAACAAACAATGGAGAAAAGCCGTTTTACATTTAATGTGAAAAATATTAGATGAGTTAGATCTTATAATTTAATTTATGATATTTAATAAAATTAATAATTTAAATTTTGTAAAGTAAAAGGTATAAGAGAATGAAAGTGTGAGAATAAAGAGACTGATAAAAAATCATGCTTGGCTTTTGGTCACATAATTCCAACTTGAAGAGAAAAAAATTATTTTGATAATAACCAACTTGATTTAAGATACCAAGAAGATATAAAATGGATTCAGTTGGAAGTAACATAAGGACTATTAACCTCTTTAAAAGAATTTAGTCTGTTACAAGATAATCTTAAATATCATAATTTCTTAGTTAATATCAACTATAAATTGAGCTAGTTGTCTTGTCTGTTAGCCACTTAAGGTGAAGTTGCTTATATTTGTGATCTTATTATAATTACATCTTTTGCAGTTTTTAATTGATGAAAAACACAAGCTGCATGCTGATGTACTTGAACAATATAGATCAAAAGCAGAGTACTACATATGCTCATGCCTCAACAAAAACAACGGCAGCAATGTGGAAAGAACCCCTGCCGGATTACTCTATGTCCGGCAATGGAACAACATGCAATATGTTTCATCGGCGACGTTTCTGCTCACAGTTTACTCTGACTTCCTCCGGAGTACAAACCAGAAGCTCAGTTGTCATGGGGGCGCTGTGAGTCCTGAAGAAATTCTCAGTTTTGTTAAATCACAACTTGACTACATTCTGGGATCTAACCCAATGAACACGAGCTACTTGGTGGGTTATGGGTCCAATTACCCCAAAAAAGTGCATCACAGAGGAGCATCCATTGTGCCATATAGAGAGAATAAAGGGTTCATAGGGTGCACCCAAGGGTATGACAATTGGTACAGCAGCCAGGCTCCTAATCCCAACATTCTAGTTGGGGCTTTGGTTGGAGGGCCTGATTTTGAAGACAATTTTGAGGACCAGAGGAAGAACTATATGCAGACTGAGGCCTGCACATATAATATTGCACCTTTAGTTGGTGTATTTTCAAAGTTCCTCGAAATAGAGAACCAAAAGTTGGTTCTTGATTCCACTACACTTCTAGTTACTTCCTTTTGAATAAAATAATAAAAATAATTTAATAGTGTTCATAAACCAAATTTATAAATTTTTAATATAAATTTTGTCATTGATTAGTGGCTAAACTGAGATGTTCTGCCCCCAATGTACCTTCATAATTACAAAAGTTTATAAATTATTGAAAAATTATAATCAAAACATTATGGAAGCCTCCGATGACTAACTTTTTCATCTCTATACTCAATATTGTTTAACTTTTTTTATTTTAAATTCTAAAATTGCTGCAGCTGACTGCTAAATAATATTTGTGGAAAATAATTGAGCGTCGTGGAATCTGAGATTGGCGACCCAGCATGGAGAGCTTGACTTTTGTTATTTATTTATGCGAGTTAGAATACAGTGGTTGCTTTACTTATTTAAAATTACTTTTTTAAGAGAATAATTAATTTTTAATTTGATTAATTTTATCTTTTTATTTCCGTAATTGATATAAAATTTTTAAAAAATAAAATTTTTTGGCCTAACATGATTTATTAATGATTATGTATAATTCAGCAAGGTTTCTTCATGATCATGGCAAGTAGGACATAAATCATTGCCACTAATATGTATATGCTTTTGTCTAGAGTTAGTCAAGACTCTATCCTTCGCACATAGCCACAAGAAAGTCTTACACCGCTTTGGCCACTTCCATTTCCACACTTTATTCCACAAATGATTAACTTCAAACCCTTCACCCTCACAAGCAGCATAATAAGCCATTGGAAGAGAAAATTGACCATTGGTTGTATGCCTCCAATGGACCTGATCAGAACCAATAGTAACAGATGGAGCAGGAACTGCCACCACTCTAGCACACACATCCACAGGAAGACAGTTATGCAATAGGCGCTAGTCCCACTCACCATTGCTGTTAGTATAATCAGCAACCACTTTCTCTAGTTTCTACGTCAGACAAAGATTTAGAAGCATACCTTTCAAGAGTACCTAGTAATTGGAGCCATGAATCCTTCCAAAACCGCACAAATTTACCATCACCAATAGTCCAAGCCAAGGTTTCCTGCAAAAGTGGCTAGGCTTTCGTAATTCCATTCACAAATTTGACGCCTGCTGCATTCCAAACCTGTGGAATTAAGTCTAACCCACATCTGTATTTAGAACCAAGAACTTGGGCCCATAATGAATCCTTTTGCTGAATGAAACCCTAGCCCAATTTCATCATATAAGCCGTGTTAACCTCCCTCAAATGATTAAACCCAAGCCCTAGGTTTACAAAACTCCTTCCACTTCACCAAATCAATACTCCGTTTCTCAGTGGTAGATCCCCACACAAAAGGTCTACATTTCCTTTCAATGAATGTACACACAATAGTGGGCAGCAGAATAGTGTTCATTGTATATGCAGGTAAAGCTTCTACCACAGATGTGGACAATGTAATTCTACTCGCAAAAGAAAGTGTATGATTTTTCCATGAAGAAAGCCTTCCTGCCACTTTATCCAGAATATAATTAAAATCACTATTTTTAAGTCAACCATTAAACAAAGGCACACCCAAATATCTACCTAAATATGTAGTAATCTGGAATCCAAGGGCATGACTAATTTGTGATGAAACATTACGATAATAATGCGAGAAAATAGGACCTTTGTTTTTTTATAAAGCTGACCTTCTGCCTCGAAGTAAAGCAAAAAAGATCCAAACATCTTCTAATTACTTGCACTTGAGAAAGGGAGGCTCCTGCAAAAATGAGGAGGTCATATGCTAAAAATAAATGAGAAACTCTCGGCCCATTTTTTCTAAGCCAAATAGGCTTCCATTCACCACATGACATAGCACACGAAATAAAATAAGCCAAACATTCCATACGAAGAACAAATAAATAGGAAAAAAGTGGATCATCTTCCCTAATTCCACACTCCGGCACAAAAACATCAGTCTTACCTCTTTTCCACAGAATATATATGGATGTGGACGAGATACATTCCCATATCAAATTAATCAGACGGCTGTCCAAGCCAATAAATTCAAGAGTCTCTTTCACAAAACTCCACCAAACTCGGTTATAAGTTTTCTTCAAATCAATTTTAATTGCTATAAACCTCTTACAGCCTTTCATGGTCCACATAGAATGCAAGAAATGTTATACCTATATTTTTTTTACAACATATTATTTAAGATTAATATTAAATTATGTAAAATTTTATATTCAATTTAACATCAATCTCAAATTAATATTTATATGAAAAATATAAATATAAAAAAAATAAGTCATAAATTGTTCAACTTTATGGATTATAAAAATTGCCTTTTCTTCTTTATAAATTTGACTATAAACCATCACCTTGGGTTCTGCTCTGAAGCTATAACTAGAAGCTCAACGGTTTGGTGAACTGTCATTTCTTCAAATCCTTTACTTCTTTCGATGGTAGCTGGTGCCGAAGGAGCTTCATCCTCGAATTTCTCGAGTTCCAATTCCCAACGTTGGACGTATCACGTTTTCTTTAGTTTTAGTGGAGAAGACACCCGCCAGAATTTCACGGACCACTTGTAGGCGGCGAAAAGGGATCATAACATATAGGGATGACAAACAGCTTGAGAAAGGAGAATATATTTCCCATGAACTCCTTCAAGTAATTCACCAATCCCTCTCTGCAATTGTCATGCGCTCCCCAAATTATGCTTCTTCCACATGGTGTTTGGTTGAGCTTCGAAAAATCCTTCAATCCAGGAAAGAGTTCGGCCTGGATGTTTTTCCCATCTTTTACCATGTAGATCCGTCTCATGTAAGACATCAAAGGGAAACCTTTGCTGAAGCATTCAACAAACATGAAGAGAGATTTGCACAAGACAAGAACAGAGTTCAAAATTGGAGAGATGCTTTATCAGAAGTTGCTGGTTTGTCTGGTTGGGACTCCAAGAATTGGTAAATCTCACATTTCTAAATAATTGGACAAAATAAAAGTATAAATGGGATGTGCTTCTTATTGTATCCATAAATTTGTTAGTTAACATGAAGGGAGAAAATAGAGGAAAATACGAATGAGCATTGTTCTTTAAGATTACTATTTAAATAAATAAAATATTGAATTACAATTGTCCGAAAGTTCTTGATGTATTTACTTGCCTATTTTCCCTGATGTTATTTACTAGACTGTCAGAGTTTTCTTCTTCATTTACTTAAATTAATTTTTGATTCTATTTTTCACTCATAAAATTGAATAAAATAATAACAATAGATAGAATCTTTTAAAAAATGGATGTGCCAGATATGAATAGTTAGTTTCATTGCTATTTTCATTTTCTTTGATTAGTTATTTATTAAGACATAAAAAAAAAAGGTTACTAAAATGTATTGGTTTTATAACAGTGCAGCTAAATATATCATGAATTTGCATAGAAGTGCTGAAGAAAAAATGTTAACCTGATTGAAACGTTAATAGTTTATAAATCAAATTTAATTTGTGACAAGACTATTATTTTCTTACATGTAGCCTGGAAGCAGAACTAATTGAAGAAATTGTTGCTGAAGTTTAGAGAAAACTAAAACCTAAATTGCCCACATATAATGAAGGACTGGTTGGTATGGATTCAAAAGTAGAAGTGTTTATTTACGTGTATGGGCTGAGTCTGAGGACCTTCGCTATCTAGGGATATGGGGCATGGGTGGCATAGGAAAGACAACTCTTGCTAAAGCTGTCTTTAAGAAAATCTGCAACCAATTTGAGGTTAGTTGTTGTCTTGACAATGTTAGAGAGGTTTCCAATGAAAGAGATGGTCTGCTTCGCTTACAAAGAAAACTGCTTCGTTATCTAAAAGTAAAAGACATAGATGTTGAAGATTTGTGTGATGGAAAGAACATGATAAGAAATCTATTATTTAATAAGAAAGTGCTTCTTGTCCTTGACGATGTAAATGATATAAGCCAACTAGAGAGTTTGGCTGAAAAGCCAGAATGGATTGGTCCTGGGAGTAAAGTGATAGTAACGACAAGAGACATGCAACTACTGACATCACATGGAATAACTGCGAAGTGTAAGATTGAATTCTTAAATAAGGATGAATCCATTCAACTCCTATGTCAAAAAGCCTTTAAAAGACATCAACCTCTAGAGTATTATATGTAGCTGTCAAAAAGTGTCGTTAAATATGCTGGGGTCCTTCCTTTGGCACTCAAAGTGCTTAGTTCATTTCTCTGTGAAAGAACTGAATCTCAATGGAAAGAGGCTTTGAACAAGATAAAAGATGTCCCGGACAATGATATTTTGATGAAGACACCTAGAATAGGTTATGATGGACTACCAAAACGTTACAGGACTCTATTTCTAGACATTGCCTGTTTCTTTGTAGGGTGGTGCAAACCTAAAGTGACACAACTACCAGACAATTGTGACTGTTATCCACCTATTGGAATTGAAGTTCTTATTGAGAAATCACTTGCAACTTATGATCAACATTATTTGGGAATGCATGATCTTCTTCAAGAAATGGGTAGGGATATTGTTTTTGAAGAATGTCCTAATGATGCTGGTAAATGCAGTAGGTTATGGTCTCTAGAGGATATTAATCAAGTGCTCAGAAATAATAAGGTAAAATTCACTAATTCTGAGTTAATTTATAGCTTACTCCTTATCACATCTTATGTGTTATTAATATCAATTTTTTTGTATTAGGGAACAGACGTAATACAATGTATAGTTCTAAAGCTATGGAAGTCAATGTCATATGAAGCACATTGGAGCCCTGAAGCCTTCTCAAAGATGTGTAATCTTAGATTACTCATCGTATGAAGTAATTTACACCTTCCACTCAGCCTCAAATGTCTTTCCAGTGAATTGAAAGTTCTTGTGTGGGAGCAATATCCCTTGAAAGCTCTGCCACTTGATGAACTTGTTCACCTTGAAATACCTTGTAGCAATATGAAACAACTTTGGAATGGGACCCAGGTAAGATGCTTCCATTGAAATCTTTACCTTTTAGATAATTTAATATATACTAGCACAAGTTCATTCGAATTCCGATACATATATACTTCTTTGTTTTGATAATTAGATGTTTGCAAAGCTGAAATTTATCCATTTGAGTCATTCTCAAGATCTAACTAAGACCCCAAATTTCATTGGAACTCCAAACCTTGAAAACTTTTATCTTGATGATTGCATAAACCTTGTTGAGGTTCATCCATCTCTTGGACGCCACAAAAAGTTTGTCAAAGTGACTTTGGCTAACTGCAGAAATCTTAAAAAGCTTCCAAGCAAACTGGAAATGAATTCTCTGGAGTGGTTAGATCTATCTTGCTGCCAAAATGTTAGAAAGCTTCCTGACTTTGGAATATCTTAATGAGAGTTGGACTGCCAGAGGAGAAGTACCCCCTTCCATTGGTCACTTAAAAGATCTTATATGGCTATGTCTTGCCGGATGCAAAGGGTCAGCCTTCAACAATGAGAACTTTCTTCTCCCTTTTGGGCTGTTTAAGCGGAAGAGGAATCCAATCCCCATGAGCTTGGTATTGCCTGCTTCTATCTCAGGTCTAAGCTTGTTGAGAGAATTGAATGTAAGCAAATGCAGTCTGTTTGATGGATCAATTCCTGATGACCTTAAAGTTGCTTATCTTCAATGGTTAGCTTAGATTTAAGTTGGAACAATTTCACGAACCTACCTGCTAGCTGCATATCTAAACTTTTCAATTTGACACATCTTTACTTGCAAAACTGCCCAAGCCTTGAGTCATTGCCTAAGTTTCCCCCAAATGTAAAGTACGTAGATGCAAGCAATTGTGTTTCAATGGGGTCTTTATCATATCCACAACAGATATGTGGTCTCTTGGCAAGAATTGACTTTGAGGTACCTTTGCTTCATAAAATTATTTTTTCTTATAATGTCTCCTTCTCTTGTTAATTATTTAAATTGACATTGATGGAGGTCAAAGATTCTGAGTCTCAAATGAAGCTTTCTCAGTTTCGAGCTATATTGGAAATTCCAGGAACTGAAATACCATCGTGCTTTGAGAATCAAAAGTTTTTTGTGCAAGACAAGCAATTTTTGGAGCACAGGGAAATTCAGGTCGAGTCTGCTGTATCAATAATGGTAGACATACCTGACATTTGCCGTTGTACTGAATGGAGGGGGATTGCTGTGTGCTTTGTGTTAGAACATGATCCTGCAGTGGCTTCACCCTTACGGAACCATGGCCTATTTTGCTGCTCTAAAGTTCCAGGAGCCAATGAAGATTACCTTGGAAATACTGTGTGGATTAGATGGATCCCAACTTATAATTGCCCTCACCTTTTGATCTATTATTACCCCATTAATTTTTGGCAATATGATCAAAACAAGCTTGAACTAATTTTTTATGCTTCAAATATTTTTGGTGCAAGTAGTACTCGAGTCGAGGGAATTAGCAGTGAAAGAAGTTGTAAAATACAGAAGTGTAGAGGCAGGGTGTTATGGAAGGAAAATGCTGGAGTCAGGGGCAAGATAACGAGTGAGTGCAAAAACAGAGGATTTCGACGTCCCAGAGCAACAAAGGTACATGAGATAAAGCCATCTGATGGAATGCATGTAGTTACTGCAATTGCAAGGACAAGGATCCGATAAATTACTGCCTATTCAGTAAGTCACCCTGTACCTTTTGCTTTTTAACTTATATACTTGCGTGTAATAATTTATTTTATTTACTTCACCTAAAAAATCCCCTCCTATACTAGCTTCCGACGCCCATATGCAGACTTCCATTATGCTTGTGTTTGTGATAGCAATTCTTGATTGGTATTACTGATACCAGTTACTATGAGACTTGTGTTTGTGAAATGTTGATTATTCTGAAGATTAATGCTCAATTTCTTATATACATCTGTACAATACTAGTCGTAATTGCTTTAGAAAATAGATATTTGGCAATAACCTATAAAGGTCCGTTGTCTTAAAAATATTACTTGATTTTAGAATCAAATTACTTGTCCAAGAAGTGTACCAATATTATTATTCAGCTTATATGTTGATTAATGTTTTTTTCTTATGCTGATATATTTTATTTGAGCTTTTATAGACCTGTGAAGATTTTTTTGTGTATCCCTATAACTTGAACATGTTATGTAAATTCTCTTCCATCTAGTAACGTGGAGCATAGAAATACTCAGATCTCATTTACCATCCTATAGTAACATGGTTTCAAAGAATAGGTTGGAAATTAAAGCTTTGATTCCATGCCTTTAATTTCCAATACTCAGTTGAAGCCTGTCAAGACAGAGTGGAAGTGACAAAGGGACCATAGTATATCCCCACGAGTTCTCTTAAATTTAGCTAAATTTATTTAAAATTAATTTTGATAAAGTGTATTTTATATTATGAAAAGATAAATATATTTGAAATTTTACTTTACTATTATATACTTTGTCAGATTCACTTTCTTCTCACAATAGTAGAATACTAGAGACGCTTGTATCATGGGAAGAGCCGTGTCTATCTACACAGGGTTCGCAACTGTTAAAAACAGGAAGAAGCAAAACCCAAAAGCCAGTTAGCCATTGATGTTTGACTTCAAGATTTGTTTCCAATGCATATTCATCATTAAAATACAAGAAGAAAAAGAATACTCAAAAGTATGGTGTTATGCGATGGACTCCAGCTTCCAGCCTGTAGGGTCCCCCATCTTGGAAGTTAAAGTCAAAGTCAACTGGAATACTTTTAATTGAGTTTTTAATTTAAAAAATAACAAGCGAGAAAACATAAATACATATTTTAATGCGGAAAGTTTGTCTGCTTTAATATTTAGGACTAAATAACTGGGTGGTGCACTAGCAATTAACGGTGTTTTAAGTTTTTTTTATACAAGTTATTTGTTTAAAGTATGATTATGGAGTTGTTCAGAAATTTGTTATTTAACTTATATATTAAATAAAGATTAATTCTCTTTAAAGAGTAAAAATATCTTATAAAAATTAAAAAATTAAGATTAAATATTCATAAATTTAAAGATGAATTATAAATTTATTAAATTTTAATTTCATAAAATATTTGAAAATTTTAATTTAATAAAATAACATTCCTCTTTTTTTGTGCATATGGAATCAACGCACTGCTCTATTGTCTAATTGGTTGGCCCCTTGGACTTCCAAAACTCAAGTGAAAATGGTGGTTTTGCAATTTGCAGTGTGGGTCTCCGTCTCACGCAAGGCATTGGAACGCGTCATAACGAAAAACATCCAGAAGGGTAAAACGGAGACGCCGCCCTCGAATTTTCATACACTTCACCAATCCTCAGTTGCTTGTTTGACCAACAGAAAAATATTGAAGATACTATAATTTTAATTGCTTTCGCAGAGTCAAGCTTGCAGCTATTTCTAGCTTCAACTTCGTCCATTCCACACTATCCCTCCCTCTACCCATCTTTCTCTTCCACTCCAATGACAACTATGGTGGCTACAATTTTCTGTGCCGCCATTGCTCTGTTCTTGTTCAATTTCAATGTCCCATTTTCACAAGCACAGCAAGAATATGTGAACAACAAACAGCTAGATTGCGACAATAACTATAATTCCACCGATGGTAATGTCTGCAATAGCGTTAATTCCTGCCTCTCTTACCTCACTTTCCGATCAATCTCTCCCTACACTGACCCCGCCTCCATAGCCTACCTCTTGAACTCCTCAGCCAGGCTCATCGCCGATGCCAACAACATCACTGACGTGCAGAACATCCCCGTCAACACCATGGTCATCGTTCCCGTTAATTGTTCCTGTTCTGGCCGTTTCTACCAGCACAATGCCTCCTATGTCTTGAAGACTCAAGGAGAAACATACTTCTCCGTCGCCAACAACACCTATCAGGCCCTCACCACCTGCCAGGCTCTGCAGGCTCAGAACACTTACGGAAAACTAGATCTCGTAGTTGGCCTTGATCTGCATGTGCCCCTCAGGTGTGCTTGCCCCAGTGCGAAACAAATCGCCGCTGGGTTCAAGTATTTGCTCACCTATTTGGTCTCTGAAGGGGAATCGGCGGATTCAATTGCACAGCTTTTTGGGGTTGATACGCAGAGCGTTTTGGATGCAAACGAGCTTTCTTCTTCTTCCATTATTTTCTACTTTACGCCAATTTCGGTTCCTCTTAAAAAGGAGCCTACCAAAATCCAAACAGTGGTCTCTCCACCACCGCCGCCATCTCCTCCGCCGCCGGTTTCTTCTGGGGGCAGTGATTCGAGCTCTTCTAAAAAATGGGTCATCGTTGGAATCACGGTTGGAGTTGCTTTGCTTCTTCTTCTCGCTTTGTTTGTGTTTTTCCTCTGCTTTTATCGCCGCCGCAAATCTCAATCGGTGGAGGCGAATCCTGCTTCTGTATCGGTTTCTACAACAACTACAAAGAAGCTATCAGAAACCACTACGACTGAGTCATGGTCAATTTCAGCAGAAGGGCTTCGCTATGCAATTGATTCGTTAACAGTGTACAAATTTGAGGAATTGCAGGATGCCACAAGCTCTTTCAGCGAAGCAAAAAGAATTAATGGCTCTGTTTACAGAGCAATTTTCAAGGGCGATGATGCTGCAGTTAAAATTGTCCGAGGGGATGTTTCTGCTGAGATCAACCTTCTGAAGCGTTTCAACCACACCAACATAATAAGGCTCTCCGGTTTCTGTGTCCACAAAGGAAATACCTATCTTGTCTATGAGTTTGCGGAGAATGGTTCTCTTGACGATTGGCTTCACAGCAATAAGCATCAAAATTCTTTGACTCTGAATTGGAGGCAGAGAGTTCAGATTGCTTATGATATAGCAGATGCTTTGAATTACCTCCACAACTATACCAATCCTCCCCGTATTCACAAGAATTTGAAAAGTGGAAATGTGTTTTTGGATGGCAATTTTAGAGCTAAAGTTTCAAACTTTGGGTTATCAAGAGCTGTGGAAGATGGAGGAGAAGAGGGATTTCAATTGACAAGGCATGTGGTTGGGACACAAGGTTATATGCCACCTGAGTATATAGAGAACGGCGTGATTACTCCCAAGATGGATGTTTTTTCTTTTGGGGTTGTGATTTTGGAGCTTCTTTCAGGGAAAGAAGCCATTGTAGGGGACAAGAATGGAGCAGGGGAGGAGCTGCTGTCAGTATATGCGAGTCAAGTGCTTGAAGGTGAGAATGTGATGGACAAGCTGCAAGCTTTCATGGATCCAACTTTGAGGGATGAATACCCAGTGGATTTGGCATATTCTATAGCACAGATGGCCAAACGCTGTGTTGCTCGTGGCATCAATTCTCGTCCAACCATTTCTGAAATTTTGATGACTCTGTCCAAGATTCAATCTTCTACACTAGATTGGAATTCTTCTGCCGAGCTTGAACGGTCCAGATCTGTTAGCCAAAGGTCCGATGGCAGATAGAAATATAATAGCTCATTGTAGAGTTCCATTGAAGGCTACTCACTCTTCCCTGATATGATAATGGCAACATTTGATGCCATTTGAGGGTACGCATAGTTTGGTTCTCCAAGACTATGCTATCCTGTGCACTACAATAGTCTTGAGCTGTAATAATCTTTGCTTTCAATGCACCGTTTTTTGTTTTAAATTTTAGATCATATAAGAAAACATATTTTTGAGGAAAGGGGATTCTACCATGTAAAAGGATTTTAGATTTGTTACTTTTTTTAATTTTAATAATTTTTAAAATTTTTTTTATATTTTATAATATATAAATTTTAGTTCTTTTTATGAATTTTTTTCCTAATTTTACATCAATTATTCTCTTGCCATACGGTTTAACTTTTTTAAAAGAAATTAAAAATTCCGGTCTCACATAACAAAGGGGATAATGATTGTAGCACGTCCCATGTTTATTCTTAGGGTATTTTTTTTTTAAAAAAAATTATATAAATGTGAGAAGTTTTAGGTAATTTATATAAAATTAATTTGTGCCAATAACTTTACCTAAAAGTGTGCATGACCAGAAGACCTGCCCAGACAAATGAAATCTACAATTAAAAATTTTGTAGTACTAGTCAATGAAGTTTATATATCATAATCGTTGCGAGAGATTATTGTTATTTTAATTATAATAATAACAATAATCATTTGAAATATTTATCATATACATATAATTAACAAGAACTATTCAGAAGAGAAAGGTAGAAATTTTTTGAGTGAAAAGCTTTTCCAGAAGATGCTGTTACCAAAAACAATAAAGTAACGTCTTTAATGAAATGTCCACTGAATAAGGCACTTGCATTGCAATTTATACCAAAACGGCCTAATTCTGTCATACATAAAAATTACAATCCTTAGATTAGATTCAATCCAAATCACTAACCCTGCGCCCATGTTTAACGGAACCTTAATTTCATGTCCATTGAATTGATCAACTTGATCATGGCTTCATCCAGTATAAGGAAATCGAAAACAAATTTGATGATGTTTTTCCTTTTCCAATAATTCATGATGGCTTTGACTTCATGACAATGAACTAGGACCCAAAACAAGAAAAGTATTTTTAAAATTTGAATTTAATTAAATATTTATTTAAAAAATTTAGGAATGTAAGCCCCGTCACTCTCCGAAATTTGTTTTCATCAGGCTCGTACCGCAAAAGCCACATTAGCACGTGCCTTGCAGGTTCAGCACAGCACTCAATCAAGTAAGAGGTTATGGAGCCTATCGCTTGCTAATTCTGCCCAACATCTTATCCAATCCTTCTCCAAGCCCCACCTAACTCTGCATTTTCATACCACTTGTCTGTTTCTTAGTCCTTAGAGCTGAACAGCATTACCACATTCTCCCTACTTATTATTCTTCCAACAAAGATGAAAATATGGTAACTTTATCTTTTAGAATTTTGTCCAACAGTTGAAAGTTTAGATTTTGTTAATGGTTTTGTGTTTCTGCAAATCAGTTTTGTAGGTGATGGCTTCAAGCCGTGGTGAGAATTGAAGTGTAGAGGACATTACTGCCGTGGATTTTCTAGGTCACCCGGCTGACAAATCAATCACTGGAGGATGGCTGGCAGCAGGGCTCATCTTAGGTAATTTTCAGTTGATTAGAATCTAGGCTGTTACATTTTTTAACTTTGAACTTGAGGCTTCTTATTAGACTCCATCGAATAAAAATATGAATTTTTGATGCAGGAACTGAACTGTATGAAAGAATATGAGTTATGGGGATACATCTATGAACTTGATAACCGACTCGATTGGAATTTTGAATCAGCAAAATCTGCCACCATTGTGGCAAAATTTATGGTAACTTCAACCTTCTTGGTCTCCTTTGTGGCTTCCTAATTGATGCTGAACTTGGCGGAACGACTGTGGTTATCTCTAGAAACCCGCCTGCTTTGTTAAGTTTTAAGCTTTGAACATGTACATACAAGTCCCTAATTATTCAATATTATTTTTCTTGTTTGGTCTATAAGCACACACTGGAAATGATTGTCTCCCTTCCCTGAAACCACCTTCTTTTAATGAAACTGGGATCAATACTATTTATAGTGCAGGGTGGTAGATTTTGATTTGTTGCAGTTGGCCGATAAAAAAAATCAAAACTACCGCTTTGAACAATTTTGAATGATATGTGTGCAAGTGGTGTCTAATTAGATGGATTCTTCATTCAATCATGTAGGACTCTTTATCCGCTAAACGAGCAGACTCCAACTAGTTCTTTTGTTATTTTTCATTCACCAGGGAGTGTGTTTGCTTACCATGGCGACAACCTTTCCCACCATGAGGCCTCCTCCATGCAGTGGTGTCAGAAGACAACACCAGGAGTGCATGGAGGCCGCCTGCAAACAGTTAGCTCTGCTTTATGCAGCCTTTACACCGTAGCAGCAGGCAAGGAATAAAATTCAATGTAGCATCAGGCTTTGGATTTGATCAGGTTGATGTAACAGACCCCAAGGGAGAAAAGAAAATGATCTTTTTCTTTAACAGGTTCTACTTTTGTATCAGTATTGGGTCCTTATTTGCTGTGATAGTGCTGATTTATGTGCGAGAAAATGTAGGGAGAGGTTGGGGATACAGGTTCTACTTTTGTATCAGTATTGGGTCCTTATTTGCTGTGATAGTGCTGATTTATGTGCGAGAAAATGTAGGGAGAGGTTGGGGATATGGAATTTCAGCTGGGACACTGTTGATTTCAGTTGTTGTGTTGCTGCTGAGACACCATTTTTATCAATTCAAAAGACCTCAGGGGAGCTCTTTGACTGTGATATGGAGGGTACTAATTTTGACTTGGAAAAAGAGGAGCCTTCCTATCCCTTCAGATCCCAGCCTTCTCGATGGTTAATATGAAGCCAAAGTGCCGCAGACAGAGAGGTTCAGGTAATTATCATTCATCCTTTTTAAAGCAATGCCTGAATATGAACAACTTAATGTTACATTCTGCCTCAATTACAGGGCACAAAAATTACAATTTTCAGTGTAGTTTTTGTTCTTACGGTTCTCGCTCATCTTTTAAAAGTGCTATGATTGTGCACTTTTTATAGTCTCTCCCTAAAGAACAAGAATATCCACCTAAACTCATTCACGAAACTCTCTCACAAAACTCACTTAGCAATCATGCTATTTGTTTCCATACAGAACTATAGTTGAATCACTCGTTGATACATTGTTCGTGTATAGAAGTAGATGCACTAACAACGAAAAAAAATCTCATTTAGGAATAAGGAGAAGGAATCACCTAACAGGAGAGGGGAGAAAAAAAAGATCATGAATGCAGATGATTTATTAATTTGAATTGATGGATATTCATTTAGGGAATTCCCATGTTTGCTTTGCTTTGGTATTTAATATTTGCTCTCTAGTGAATTTATTTTATTAGTCTTAACAGTCATTCTTTTTCTTTTTCGTTTACTTATATAAATCAGAATAAGGGTGTCTAAATATATCAGTCAACAAATGCAGTTATACCTGCGTTTTAGAACTCTCATATAGAAAAAAAAAAAAAAGAATAAGTTATGAAACAATGATATACCACTGTTTCAAAGAAAACTACCCTTTTGAATTTTAAATTTCATTTTTAATAGTAATATTAACACTGGTGAATATCAATAGATTTTATAGATACATTAATTCTATTCTATTGAATATGCTGTTTTAACAAACTCGTTAAGTAAACACATTTAGCGCTTTATTGTCACATACTACTTCTAGGTTCTTAAATATTTTAAACAAATAATGATCCTAAACAAGGCAAAAGAATAAAATGAAACCTTACCTGACATTGGATAAATATATAACTGAATAACCAAGATATCAGATTTTTTTGTCTGTCAGCAATCACAATGTTATTATTCCGCGACTACAGCTATGAAACTTTATACACATTCTTATTACAATGCTGCTACATATTTTAGAATGTATAAAGAGTGTGGCAAACAATTTGACAGCTAGATACTGTAGCTGTAAATAGATCACGATGGAGATGTTCATATAAAGTTATTCACCTCCAACAAACAGCTCATGAGCAATTTGAGCTTCTTTGGGTGATAGATCATAGCTCTATTTCCAACGTAAATTGTGTAATGAACATCAAATTAAATCTCTCAATGGAACATGAATATCATGGTAAATAGATTCGAAATCTTATAATCTTTCTAAGCTGCATGTGCTCCAAGCTCTAGCAGTAGAGTGTGATTAAGCTCGTTTGCTCTTGAACCAGTAAATTGAACAGGGCCTGCTCAATAACAATTGATGATGTTAGTCATTTGTTGTATTAATCTGATTCCAGCAAGCAGTACTGGTAAGCTATTTAAAATATTCAATATGAAAGTTGATCAAATGAAGAATAGTCCAATTAAAAGGGATAGAGGAAGACCTAAGAAAACATTAAGGGAAACTAATAAATCAGACAATATTTTATACGAAATCTCTTAAAAATTTGGTTTTTAATCAAATGCAATGGGATCATTTGATTTTTGTAACTGACTCCATTTAGTTAGATAAGACTTAGTATGTTATTGTTGTAATATTAAAGTAGCCCTAATGAAAGAGACATTGAGCAAGGGAGTATACATTTTTCTATCATTAAATTAAACTAAGGAATAGGAAAACAGAACATCCCAACGATCATTACAGCTATTATAACTTATCCAATGATTTCAAAAACAGCCAAGTGAAAGCAAAGAATTGACTTATAAGATAAATTAGCATGGCACTGAAATTCTCAGAGATGTTGAAACTAAATGTCAAAACAAACCTGGACTGTAGTATCTGTTCTTCATGGCCCAATCATCTCGCAAGGATGCAAATTTTTTGAATGGTGCACCTGTCAGTTTCATCATTAAAAAACATAGAGCACTATTAGCCCTTTGAAGGGAAATAGTGAAATGCCAAACATTGAACAACTACTTTTAGAAAATACAGAGTCAATGACAAAACTACAACAGGTAGCTCCTCAACACCACTTTGTCTAACATTCTGAGAATATAGTAGACAGAGTATTAGCTCTTACCTTCTAGTTCCACCATAGCTTTCTTGATTACAGGCTTGGACTTTCCTGTGAAAAATAGAGTTGCTAAACTTAGAAAAGAAGATATTATAATGACATTGCAAGGAAGTACACATAAAGGTCAAGTTTGCACATGACAATTGTCAAGAATTATAAAACACTCCATTGTGGTTCAGTTAAAACTGGCAACTATGACAGCATACAGGGCAGAAACTACAGAGTGATATTATGGATTTTAAACCAAGGGTATATCTGGTGAGTTACCAATCAAATTAACACAACAAATAACTATAATAGTTCCAAGGAATCTGATCAGTGATATTATTATATTCAGTATTGGGAAGAAGGAGAGAGCTCTACCATGTCTCCTCTCAACATCCATCAAAGAAGTCAGTGCTGTTCCACCAACAGTCCACTCTTCAACTGGAGCACCCAAATTTCCCACCTACATTTAAGTACAACAGTGGTAAACACATGACCAAGTTTTTTCTGGGAACGTGAAGAAATTTGGCAAAATAGTTGCATCAATGAATACAAACTGAAGAAATTAATCCAGTTTTTCCAGAATCAAGGAGAGCAGCAGCAGCATGGCCCAATGCATAGCAGTAATTTGAATCGAAGTTTGTAGGTAAACCACATCTACCCTCATAACTGCAATTAACATTGAACTCTCATATTAGATTTGGGATATGCAGGCAATTATCTGTCATCAACAGATCCACATTATTTGAATATATATCATTACCCAAAAAAATGACATCGCCCAATGAACTGCCCCTTATATTTACCCTCCTTCTGCCTTTTCAGCAGTTCAGTTTCCACCATTTCCATGAGCATTTTTTCAGTTTCTATCTTGGCTACCTAAAGGCATGAGATCACCAGAGTCCTTGAGATCACAAAAAGATGTTCCTTATAATGGCAAAATAATACGAGGCAGGACTGAGAAGAATATTAGAACAAAAAGGGGAAACCAGAAAGACAAAGAAAATAAAAGAACCTGCACGTTGCCATGTGGATCTCTTTCAAGTAGTAATTGCCTTTGAATTGCTTGTGGTAGAAAGTCAAAAAGCTCTCGGGATTGATTTCTCAGTTTCCTCTTCCACATCCCACCTTCATCAATAACATCATGAGCTAAGATTTCGTTGAGCTCTGCTATAAGTTGTTGTACCTACATTTGCAAATTCAGTTGGAATTTCAATTTCAGCTAACTACAGACAGAAAAGGGAATAAAATGAAAGAGGCATAATGCATATTTTGTTGATAATCGAACCTCTGGAATAAACTCGATCAGGCCTTCTGGTAGAAGTATTACACCATAATTATAGCCCATTTCTGAACGTTTGCAGATTATATCTGTAATATAAGCTGTTACAGTCTTAAGTGTCTGCTTTTTGAGAGCGACCTGCAGAAAATGAGTGTCAATGGGAAAAATAAGTACATGCATCTGGGAGACCATATTGAGTAACCCAGTTCAGATTGGCTCACATAATTATTTCAGTATTTCTACAGACTACAAAAATGCATAAAATATTTCACCTTCTTAATTGTCACCAATGAATATTAAGAAACACAATTTTCGGCTGTGTTATATAATTCTTTCTAGACCACTGGTTTGTGTCGCTATCTTTGTGGAAAGAGAAGGGGAGAGGTGGAAAAAGAAATTAAATCATGGAAATTCTGCGACATAGAACACTTAATACATTGACTGATGGAAATTTCTTCGAAGTTAGTCCTGATAAAATGAAACTGATAGTGAATATGCTCAGCATTGTAGAAGCACTAAGTCACCAATAGCCCACAAAAGCACCAGCAGATTGAACACAGTAAAAAGAAAAATACTATAACAGACACAGCACCAAGTAATTTCTGTAGCAAGGGTTGGCTTGGAGCTGAATCAGTAATCTTCTGATCGTACATCCTCTGGTACAAATTAGATGAATAATTTCTACAAAACACTGACAAGATCATAAGCCATTATTGTGACTTCCACATGCTGATGAAATTCTTTAATTAGACAATTTTTAAAATTTTTTTTATGTTGAGGGGCTACTGGCTTCTTTATTGCAGAATAGTGTTCTAAATCTTGAATTGTGTGTGTTAGCAGTCTTGCTAGTTTCAATATGGAAACCTTATGACTGGCTATACTTAGTGGTGAAATGGAATAAAGTATAACTGTCTCCTCTCTTTGATAGATTTGATAAGTTACTAGACACATTCACATTGCTACTTTCAATAAAAATTTGAAGGATTACAAGAATCAGAAATGATTATTACAATCTAATAATAATATGTGTGTCAAAAAATGGACTACAAACGTGTAGAAAAATGTACAATACATAAAGGTGTATCAGAATGATGAAGAAAGAAGACAAGAAGGCACCTCTTCTCCAATTATTGCGATGGTTGGATGAGTCTGCAAAGCACACTCCAACGTTATATGAGACGCTGAACGGCCCATAAGCCTCACAACTGCAAACGAAAATAGTGTGGATGCCACAAAGCCGCGACATAAAGTTACAACCAACTTGAAACTGGAGGTAGATATAATTCATGAAGAGAGTTCAAGATGATCTGTTCATTGTGATCAAAGTTTATGATGGAAATTGAGACTTCCCATTATAGAAGTAACCTTCAAGATACCAAGATTAAAAATAATCTTCTGCATACTTAAAAAAATGTATCGATTTTATCAATTCATTGACTAGCTAATATTTATAATGACACACTGTCAAGCAATTATTGATGCTTTTCCGCTTGTTACAGAGCAATTAATAGACTTGTACTCTTCCAATAAAAGAATTGAACCTGAATAAACATCTAGCTAAAAAGAATAAGGCAATGATGTCACCTCTCAAGATGACATTAGATATTTTTATTTCGAGCACCTCTGTAACACTTTCAGCATAGCAGGAAAGTAAAGCTTAAGTGAGCAGCGCTTACAGTGGTAGTATTTCCCAGTTGAACGGGCATCTACCATCACATTTCCAATGATTTCTGAATATATCTGCATGATATGATAGGGATATTATAGAATATTTTTGACATCTTTGGGAACAGGAAAATAATAAAGAAGGAATTCTTATATAAAATGTAACTTCTAATCACCCTAAACTCAAGCATGATGGAATAAATATAAAAAATCCATCACCTTTGTTTGATGAAATGCCTTATTGCATGCTTTGAGTATAAGGAAAAATCCAATGACAATTTAGAAAGTGATTATTTATTTTCCTAGAGAGAGAGGGGGTGGGGGGAGAGGTGGAGTTGGGATCCAGTCCTGAATTTCAATCTACAACAATTATCATATAACATTGAACCAATTAATTATAAATATGTTGACAATGCAGCATACTAAAAAAAATCATAAAGGAAACATGCGAATATGTTCACATACAGATTATGTGGGCAAGGTATTACCTTGCATGCAGTGTCAAAGCCAAAACTTGTAGGAACCTCTTTACATTTGAGATCACCATCAATGGTCTTTGGACACCCAATAACTCGTGTCTTCAAGTTTTTGCTCCTAAAAATAAATTGGTAAATAAATATGCAGCAGAAGACCTCTATATAACTAGTCATGATTTATGAATAAACACTAGTTAAAAAAATTATAAAGTACATCTATCAGTCATGGATACGCAGAACTATAAATCAACCACAATAACATACCTGAAATTCTCCGCAAGTAGGCAAGCATTGGTATTTGAGTCATCCCCACCAATTACCACAAGGCCATCCAAATCAAGCTTCTTTACTGTTTCTTCGGCTTGCTTCAACTAATAATCATGTCACCATTTAATAGTTAGTACATTAATTTCAAGCAATTCCAACATACTAGGCATGGCTTACATTTTGAGTCAAATAATAAATGATGTAATAATCAGAATCCCTGTGAAAGGAAAACAAAACCTGTTCTGGAGTTTCAATCTTGTCTCTGCCACTACGTATCATATCAAAGCCACCCTGTCAAAATAGTTCTGAAATGTCAAATACATATTTTCGGAAGAGAATCTGCTGGCATGCCGGTAATTCTCACCCATAGCATAGTTAGCACATTGAACTTTGAACAATTCAAGAAGTGGAAACTAAACCATGAATAATTCAGTAATCATTCAAAGAAGCCAGAGAAGTAACATGTATAATGCAATTATTTAATGGAATAAGGTACGGATATTCATATAACTTTTAACATTCATATAATTGTAACATTCATTAATAATTGCTTTACCAAAACTAAGACGTTCAGTGGATATCTTTATAAAATATTCCCCAGAAGCATAATGTGATTTAAGGAAATACAGTCAACAGGAGAAAGAAACTGTAATTATCACAGAGAAAGGCAATATATGGTATCAGATTTGCCAGTGTGCAATCCACTAATATGGTTATATAGGAATTCATTATATTAGTGTTTGATCAGCAATTGAAGGATTTATTCTCTACTCCTTTCTAGTTTTCCCCGGAAGGTACACCATTTTTTTCATGCTATGCACATATATAGGTGCTTGGTAAATAAAAACATCATATTAGTTACTCCAACTGTCAGCAAATATCTGACACTTCCCCCCTCCTCCTTCTCAATAATCAAAAGAAAATTTGGGCCTGCCATTAGCATAATAGACCTACCTGATTCCTGTAAGCATAGACGAACTCTGAAGTCAATTCGATGTACTTACATCTCATAATCCCTGCAGGACCACCCTTAAATCCAAACAACCTGCTTCCGGCTGTGTGTTCCTGCAAGTAGTCTAGTCCAAAGTTGAAAACCAAGGACCAAAGAAAATTCAATAATCAGAAAACCACAGAACTTCAAAGTAGAATTTGTACTACATTCAAGGCTCACCAAAAATCCCCGCAATCACATTGTGTCCACCTGGAGCCTGTCCTCCCGAAAGAACTACACCAATTCTCAAGCTTTGATTTTTAGCTTTACTGTCACCGGCATCAATCGGCTTAAGCGTCACTGAAGGCTGCCCAAAAAGATTTGGAAAGAGCTTTGCAATCTCCTCTGCATTACATTCCATTCAAATATATTTAACAAAACCCAGAAATCAATCGATCACATCCTACAATCAGAACATGATGAACTCCATCCCAAGCTCTCAAGAACACACTCTATGCATACAACAACATGATCGTACATATCTTTTATCTCTAATGGGTCATTTAATACACTGGCAACTTCATCCTTGGAAGAAAGCATATATATATATATATGTGTGTGTGTGTGTGTGTATACACAATTATAAAAGAGAATGGAGAATAAATTGACACATAAATTGTACCCGGATTTCCAGCGGCAGAGCTAGGAGGGCCATCAACAACTTGGAATGGGCTCTTGAGGACAGAGGGAAGGGGAAGGGAAAGGTTGAGGCGAGCAATCTGGAGTTCAGTGTAACCCAGGACGGCCATGATCGAGTCGTGGGCTCTTGAGCTTGGAGGGCCATCAACAACTTGGAATGGGCTCGTGAGGACAGAGGGAAGGGAAAGGTTGAGGCGGGCAGTCTGAAGTTCATTGTAATCAGAAGCTGGGTGACCCAGGACGGCCATGATCGAGTTGTGGGTCGTCGGAGGTAAAAGGAGAGAGAGAATATAGCTGTGCGTATAATTTTGTCTTTGTGAAAAGTTTTTGGTGTATGGAATCTGCAGCGGAGGGGTTAGTTATATGCAAAGTGGGCAACAGACAGGCCACGAAAAGGCCGTGTCCGTCGGTCCTATTCAACGGTCGTCGCATGGACAAAAACGCTGCCGGTTTAGGAAAGCTGGCACATGAATGTAAAGTTGGTCAATATCAGTTGTAATTACCAAAACCCATTTGCTGGTTGGGTGAAAATCAATGGAGTTGGGGTGAATATTCGTTCATTCACATATTCTAGAGTCTTTTGATTGGTCAAAAAGGTTGATGAAAACTCTTACATTCGTTGACAAGTAATTGATCAAATCTTCCAAAAATGTATAACATGCAAATCTTGTTAACATTTCATTTTTTTGTCTTTTTTAATATAAAAATTTTAATCTGTCAATTCATTTCTTATGACCTAAATTTAAAATTTTTTCTTTTTATTAAAATAGTAAAATATAAAAGTGCATGTCAATGCACTAATTATTATATTAATGTGAAAAACCTGACTCAGATTTCAACTATGTATTCTTTTATAATATATAAAAAATACTTTTTATCAAATTATTTATATATTTATTTTTTATATGAATAATAAATTAATCACTAAAGTTGGGCGGCTAGAGGATGCGGGAGGCTCGCGGCTGCGATTGCAAGGCATTAGTTTTTTACAATATCCTTCGCACTATTAAATATTTGAACTTTGTATAGACAAGATATTTTTTCATTAAATATGAGAAATGTTTATGCATGATGTGATAATTGTTGAATTAATCAATAAATTATTAGTACTGCCCTGATTATATTCTAAGATATTTTGAGATAAGTTATATATTTAAAATTTAATTTTAAAATTATTTTAATTAAAAAGAACATAACATTTATTTTTATTTTAAATAAAGATTAATCTTAAGTAAAAAATAAAAATATCTCATAAAAAATTTTTAAAAAAGTAATGGTTGAATTAATTAAATTTAATGATATAAATTTTATAAATTTAAATTATATAAATAAAAGTGCAAAAAAGAGAATTATGTATATTTAATAGTCATGCCCCTCAAATGGTAAAAGAAACAATAAAATACATAGTAATACTATCAACTAGACCAATTTGAGTAACAGTGTAACACAAGGCCAGGGCCCCAAAGCATATTCCTTTTTTGAAATTGACAAAAAAATCAGGCATAAACACAATGGTCTCTTAATGGGCCACAACCCAGTGCAGACAAAATCATTTGCATTGAAGGTCTCTCAATTGCCATCCTCGGCCCTTTCGCTGAGGTCTCTCCAATACTGTCGAGGGACACATCAAGGAGACACCGCTGAGTTTTCGTCCTTAGTAACTGTACTAAAAGGACAAGACATGCATGCTAGACAGCAGCTTCGTCGGAACCTTGGAAAACAAGTAAAACATAGATAGGGTTTCCACTTCAGCTGCGATCACACACTAAAGGAGCATAGGCATGCCATCCATGGAAACGGCTTGCACACTAACATTTTCCGCAACAAATTGCATACTTTTTTATAAAATACTAAAACTTTATTTTAAGCCACGTATTTATATTGCATATGCACTATACTCATTTTGCGTATATACAAAATTTATGAAAGTTTTATGAAAATTTCATTATATAATTAATATATTAACATGCTCATATTCGTATCTATGCGACTTAACATATCCTCATAAGGCTTCCTGTGATGTTTTATTTGATTGATAAGCCAGTTGTTGTTCTGCTTCGGATCTAGATGTGCGAATTTTACAAGTGCAAAAAAGTACTTTGTGAAGATGAAAGAGTTTTATATAATAAAATATAAATAAATAATCTTAAATTAAAAAATTAATAATATAAATTATTTTATATTTATTAATTTATATTTTATAAAAAAATTTATAATTAATAATCATCTACTTATACTTTATAAATAAAATACATTTCTTCTTTTAAAAAATCTAAATCTTAACTACCAAAATTTAAATCTAGATTGATAGACACATGCACTATGTTCAAGGAATTAAATCTCCTAATTTCCTCATTTCTTGCTTTTAATTACTTTTTTTATCTTGTTTTATTTTATATAAATATTTAAATTATCATTTTCATTTTTTTTCTCGCTAAACCTCTCTCTAATTTAAGTTGATCTCTATCTCTTACTTAAATTATCCTAACTTCCAATTTTAAAAGCTAAGGAATCCCAAATCTCTTTATTCTATGCCTAGTCAATCTTTAAAACCATGATCAATTAATTCATCTGCCCAAAGGCTTCCTTGATCGAAAGTTGACTCATTCATTGCCCTTTCTGGCGCCCTTCCACATCTAGGCACATCGTCGTCAATAGTAAATTGCATCACAAACACACAAAAAAACGTTGCATCCCCATTTTTCTTTCTTAAATTACATCAAAAGCTTGCACTCTACAAATGAAATACCACACAATCAGTATATCAAAAAGTGTTTTTCTTGAAGAACTAAATTAGCTGAAGGCACTAGGGGGTATCGATTAAATTACACATTAGTAATAAATGAGGGGAAAACTAAAGTAGAAGAGAATTAGTTTATATCTTGAAACTTGGAATGAAATAAGGATTTGCCAATGGCCAGAATGTCCTCTAATATAAGCCACAAGCAGCTTAATGTCCGTTTTGCTTCAAGCATATGACAGGAAAACAAAATTGTGTCATCTATCTGATGGAACTGTTTAGAGACAATGTTTCGTTCTTTTAAAGCTCTAGCTGATGTGAAGTACATTATCTGGAAAAACCTGGAAGAAATACAACCTGCATGTATCGACAAGAAAGTTTGTACTGCTCAATTTAATGTCCGAAATTGATCACAAGCACGAAACAATAAGAAAATATTTTAAAAACCAAAGGCGTTAATCGAGACAAGCTAAATAAGACAATGAAAATAGAAGAAAATTTGAATAAGGCATACAAAAACATTAGCAGTTGAGCTTTGCATATTACAATTATTGACAATTAGGCACTGAAACAAATTAAAAGTTGTCACTGAACAAAAAGATTAAACCTTACCTTCAACCTAAGCCCAAGTTCATGCACCACGACCAATCTCGGAGATGCAAACAAACCAGACAGTTGTGATAACATTGGGATGTAACTCACTAGCCTGGCCATTTGTGAGTACCAGGGTGGACTAATCTATCTACATTTGAGAAAAAATAACAGAAGACCTATTTGGTTGCTGCTGATGCTGAGGCAGCTGCTGCCTCTGCTATTAAGGAAATAGGTTGCCGAGCTTGGAGGCAAGCACCTATATCAAATGGATGCAACTCAGAACCATCAAAAATAAGATTAACACCAGGAAGGACCACTTCTTTACTGTCATTTTCATCTGGTTCAGACTTTGTCATATTGCCATGAGGGACTTCTTCGATGGGCCTTATGGCAGTCTCATAAACAGGACTTAAGGAATACGACCTGCATGCACCATTCAATATCATAAAGTTTCAGACACCAAGGATGATATAGAATTACAAAGTTATTAGCTATAATATTAAGGGGGAATGGTTAAAACAGTAATTTGGTTTCTCATTTTTCTGTCATCTCAGTTTGTACAAGATATAGTCATATGCATGGCATTGTGTCTATAACTTCAAAAAACCAAATAAGAGAGGAAATAGCATCATAAAACAACTAAAATTGTTTTCTCACAAACCACAAATGTTTACATGTTTTCAAATTATACAGATTAAACACTCAACACTTTATGGAAACAATTTAAGGCAGACAACAATAGTGGATTTTGCTATTGAGCTCATATCAATTAAGGAAACCTTCACTTCTGTGCTACATCTATTATAATAGAAATTCAGGAAACTATAACTAGTATATAACCACCCAAAACATCAAACAAATAGTAGATGAGAACATCCATCGACACAAAAGACGTAAGAGCTATTTTACAATTTCAAATCTTAGAGAGCTACTCATAATGAGATCAATTTCAATAGCAAGAAGCTGAAGAGAACTAACAAAAACTCAATCTTATTACAATGATAGTGTTTTTGCCTCCCTGGTGGGAGCAGCTTCATGAGTCATGGAGATTTTGGCTTCCTGACCAGTGGACCATACAAACATTAAATCTTCAGAAAACCTAGAGACGGGGGATTATTCTGTCTGTTAATGTAGTTAGGAAATTGAGTTTTCAGAAAATTAAAATTACCAGATTCCTTGACCTCTACAAATACCCAAAGGAACTAGTTTTCTGACCTCCATAATTTGAATGGTATTGTGTGAGGTGAAAGCAATATAGTAACATCTAACTGGGAGGTCCAAGTACAACCAAGGAGCTTCTGAAGTAAGTAAGAAAGTAGTGACAATTAAGATTAGCACCCAGAACTAAATGACTAGTCTTGGCTTGGGATAAATCAAGGACCTTGACCATTGTATTTTCTTCATTACAGTCAAGACACTGCTGAGGATTAGTTGCATGAAAAGAATGTTAGGAACATGTAGGCTATTCTTGCTCCGGGAAAAAAAATGATCTTATAACAGTTAAGTAGAAACTCAACCTGTAGTCTGAATGATTACAATCACAGCATTTACTACAATTGTCTTTGTATCTTCCAATTGAATTTCATGGTAGATTGATGAGGAATTAATCATCTATATTTAAAGTGGCTTTATTAAGGTGATAAGTGGAGACAACTTGGTCAGAGTGACCACATATTGTTCATGATCACTGGAAGAATATTCAAGGGTATTAAAAAAAATATTACCCCAACACAATTCCTTTGTTTTACATTTTAAATGGAACAACGTGTCTAACATAGTTTGACAGAACAAAAATGGAAGTTTAAGTTCTTAATTGCTAGCACAGAATATCCAGCAAGAAACAGGCTTTTGGATGACAGAATAGAAGCTGAATTACAACATGACAGTGGTGATCATGTCAATGACAACCACCCCAATTTACAGAATGGCTTCTTCATATAGGAAGTTCCAAGTTTACCACAAGGGTTCTTCATGAGGACTCATACATAACCATAACAGTAAGCCACTCATTAGGTTTAGCATTTGGCATATGCTTATTACCCTATACAACTCTAAGATGAAATGCAGCTGCCAGAATGGTTTGGCTAAAGAAACATATGACTGAGATCATTTTCTTCATTACAGTTGCAGAATCAAATCCACAGCAAAAACTGTCCTTTATTATGACTTAGTCATAGCATGAAGTAGACAGAGGTTCATCATCTGATTAGATTACAGAACAAGTTAGGTGATTATTTTCAGAGAGAATAATTGATTTTATATTTTTCAAGAAAATGGTAATCAAATTCATTCATTTATCTGATGAAGAAAGTGAAGTGATGTTCAGACAAACCTAAGAATGCTACCATCAAAGCTCAAAACTTCAGTTCCACTGCGTTGACGATTAGCAAGTTTTAATCTCTGATTCTCACTCAATGCCCCTGAAATGGGAGAAGAAGGGTCTGTAAGTGGATTCCATCTTCCACTAGCATAGTTCATAAGCTGTCGAGAAGACTCCTTAGCTTGTTCTTTCTGGTAAAGAAGCTTAGCTGCAGGACCGATGGCTTGGTACTCTGCACAAATGTCACGCAATCTTTTCCTTAAGCTTTGCATTGCATCATGATGTTCACCAAATGAGCCAGTTTGAAGCAATTCTGATAAAACTACCCTTTTACATATATTGTTGCACAATTTTGGACTAAATAGTGGCATCCCAAAATCTACACTCAATGGAACCCATTCATACTTCTCTTCTTGAGATAAAACCTGATCTGATTCTCTTCCATTAAATAATTTCAATAGGCGAATATACCCAACCGTCCACAGGTCCATCTTGCTTGCCAAATCAGTCAACAGAGCAGCCAACTTTGAACTTTCCTTTTCAGATAGTCCTAACTCTTTTCCAATAGGTGCAATTGAGCCATCAGAGTTTCTTAGGGGCAAAGGAATATCCATAGTATTCACTTTCCCATATTCATCAAGATCATACCTACTGAGTGGCTGCACCAGCACAGCGGAATGTTTTAGAAGTGAATTCAAACAATGCAAGAGAATGCTTCCCTTCACTAAACTTCCTTCCAGCTTCCCTCCCAGCCCTCCTATCGAGGAACCATCCCAAGACCATAAAAGGGCCTTATCACAACCAGCCAATGGAGCAGGAAGAATGCGCAGACACTGCCCTTTCATCAGAACAACTGATAGAGGCCCACTACCTACAGTTGAATACAACACCAATTTCATCCAAGGTGTCATAAAAGAATACGAAGGAGGACCAAAATGAACAGGACCAGCAGAACCAGGAAGAATTGATGAATGAGGAAGAGGCACTATGGACACAACTATATCATAATCACGAAGAAACAAACGATCTAGAGTTGCTGGCGCAAGAGAAGCCAAGCTTTCACAGCGGAGAATATCTACACGATACTTCCTTTTCATTTTTGACATTTCTGTTCCAAAATCCGGCCCTTTAACCACTATTAGCTTCTCATCATTTACTAGGTTTGTGTCTGATTTACAGGCTTCCTGATTGTGACTGTTGTTGGTTTCATCACCTATGCTACAGGGGGTAGGTTCAGAGGAAACAGGAGCCTCCTCATATTTCTCTGCATCTAAATTTAATAAATCATCATTACTCTTCCCAACTTCTGTAATATCATAGTCTCCTGATTTGTCAGCTAAAGAGGTTTCAGCTGTCAGAGTGCTTGACTCATCGTTGCTTGAAGTGACCATACCCTTCTTGTCACCACCTTCTTCCATGTTTGCATCTGTAGCAACTCCACCAGATTGTAAGCATTCTAACACACAACGCAGGCTAAATGCATGATTTGCAAATTCCTGCAGTTCTCCCTCAAATTTTGCGCCCTCCAAAGTACTAAGATCCTTGCAAAGATCAGCAATGCTGGCATGACCCAATTTCCCCGCTTCATAGAGTGTAACAGCATGAGATTTCAAGCCTAACAAAGTTCACCAGCAGGATGTAAGCTTTTGATCAGAGACAAACAGACAGATATAGATAGGCAAGTAAATTCTCAGACACATATGGCAAGATAGAAGACTAACAAACTTGTGTATATTATGTGAACTCATAGAATGAATTGTCAAAACTCTTTGATTAGCAAGACTAACAAACTTGGAAGCTTGAAAACCATGAATAAACAATTACATAAGAAAATATCACGACTAAAGGACAGATAACATTGTTAGAAACACCATCCAAAGCATGTTTGGAGTCCAACAAAAAGTAGCAGAGAGCACTTATAAGGAATTGATCCAGATTACCAAAAATAAATGTAAAACAAGAATGGTGCGATACCTAGGAATGATCCTTAGTGGTTATGCAATTCTCTAGGTGAGGTACCTTGTAATGATAGCTAACTTGTCTTAAACTATCACTAAAGGTCTAAGAGACCTTAATATAAGATTCTTAGAAGCATTTGTGTCAGCACATATGACTTTACAATGGCCATCAGTGATCAAGTTCAATTTATGAACATGACTCAGCAAGTTACAGTATATAAATCTCAGCTTTAAGGGGCAGGGGAGAGTAATCAGCACAAACCTGGAGAAACTGAACCCATCATAAGATAGGATGTTATATTCGCATCCACAATGAAAGAAACACGAGTATAGGCAGAACGAGAGCTGTAGTTCCCTGTCCCTGAAGCATCCCCTTGTTGATTGGAATCAATATCATTAAGCATATTCTCGGAACCCAGAATAGAACGAGAAGCATCGTCATCACTGGCGACACTTCTAGGAGAACCAGATATACTAGTATCTTGAAGAATAGATGCTGGATCAATTACTTTCGTTGCCCATCCCAATCGACATACAAAAGACGCAGCAGCTTGCAGTTGTAACAAGTCAGCCTGCAGTGTTGCTGCCAAATCAGAAACAGTTGCATTCTCATTTGAAACAACAAAAACTGCGTACAGTAACCTGGATCATAAACTTCCATCATTAGGGTCACTTTTTAATGTTAACAACAATTCAACAAAAAGGAAGGAAACACGGATTGAAACTACTGCATTACTCTTCTATAGGATCCTCATATGACTGCTCCCTGTTGGAAACAAAACCTTCAAGCCTGGAAACTGAACCACCAGAAATATAAACATTATTGAAGTCTACTTTCAACCTCTGGCTGCTCAGACAAGGAAACAGAACATTTTTAAAAGCATGCTATACATAATAGACTGTACAAATTTCAGCTCATCAGTCTTAATCTTTCTAATTAAATAGCTTTTTTAAACATGAATCTTTAAGTCTTCAACAAATTTACATAATGGCTACAACTTTTATGCTAAAAATATTAAAGAGAATAATGAAAATGTAATGATTTTTTTCTGTCTGTTTCATTCAGCAAGTCTCAAGTTCTGTGTCCATAAAAATAACAACTGTTGATCTTAATAAAGTAGTCATAATCCAAACAGTAACAGGAAAGTACTAACCTAAAGATTATATAATAAAAACTACTCTCCAAAAAATTAGACTAATTAATATTTTTATAT
This sequence comes from Dicorynia guianensis, assembly GCA_037013595.1. Classification (NCBI taxonomy): domain Eukaryota; kingdom Viridiplantae; phylum Streptophyta; class Magnoliopsida; order Fabales; family Fabaceae; genus Dicorynia; species Dicorynia guianensis. Next base: position 34,082,631 of record JASUAB010000005.1, read on the forward strand.
AAAAAATTTAACAATAACATTAGAAAAAATCAATTGCTCAAGAACCACAATTCCTTCGCCCAATTCTGAATGGTTCATGCTAATGGAAAAAAAAAAAATCTTTAAAATACATCCACATTTTTCTTCTGCTAATAAAATATTGACTTCAAACTTAATTCTTCACATGTAGGAAGCAATCAGACAATTAAAAGAGAATATTAAGATATTCTGTGTGACTTTCAAATATGGAAGTTAGTTAGTAACTGCAGATCTGATGGGCTCAAATTGATAATTGTTTCAATAAAAATTTCAGAAGCCTCAGAAGCTAATGCAATTACACAGTAGGGGGTTCAAAACCTAACAAATCCAATTATGCAAACCAAATAATTGAAACCAATAAAAAACAACTACAAATTGATTGGGTTGACATTTACATGAAATTATTGTATATTCAATTGTCAGTATTATAAAAAAAGAAAAAATTTGAGGCAACTGAACCAAACTGATAGTGCGTAGCAGCCACAAAATTTCAAATTGTGCTTTGGTATAATAAAGCATATAAATTAAATTATTTCGTTATAATCTTTCTTTTCTCCTGCTAAATTTTCTCTTTCCATCCCCTTCCCCCCAAAAAAAGAAAAGAAAAGATATTGGGGATAGAGTTCAAGATTCTGAGGCTTTTTGGGAACACAATCTGAGTCTTTGGCACTTTGGGAATCGTGGCTGAGCTTTGAAGTGGAGTCCAGAGCTGGTAGCCAGTTGCTATGTTTTAATTCAGTTCAGTATTAATTTTCAATTTCTATTAATGTATTGTGTACATGATAATATTAATGTATTTTGTACATGATAATATTGACTATTGTTAGAGATAATCAAAACCATTCACATGCCTGCAACTAACAACTGAAGCTGTTGACTTAGCTGGTTCCATAATAACCATTAAACATGGTGTGTCTTAAGTTTAGAATCATTTGAATGAGTCTAATGACTTGGTCATGATTTTGTATATGAAACTGACTCTGAAACAACCAGTTGTTTGTTTTGGATTGGTTGCGCCTCTATAAACACAAATCAATTGATTGTAAATTTGTAATTTTAAGGGTACCTATACTATGCTTCATAATTTGCCTCAACCAACCAAACTGAACTGATGTACATCCCTACTGCACAACATTGATATCATAACGCATGCTTCAGATAATGATGCATCAGCAATTTTTAGCTCAAATTTATGTATCCTATAAGCATTTTAAATGAGGCTTCAAATAAACCCATAAGAATCACACTTTAGAAAAGTGTACTAGGAAAGTAAACCTAGTAAGCCAAGAGGTCCAAAAATAGAAGAGAATATAAGCACCAATAACTCACCTTTAAACCGATCATCCGGATATACAGGAACATCAAAATAGACCAATCCCCGTCTGTAGAGACCCTTCACAATGTCAGGATCAAACAGGATAAATGAATTTGCTTCCTCCTTACAGACTTTGTCTATAGTTGCCATTTCCTCTTCTGAGAGTTTCTATAAAGGCAGAAGAATAGGTAAGGAAAGATCAACACAGAGTACATGACTAGTGAACATGAGAATTGACACACAAAAACTTTATTTAAGTGAAACTTCCTTTTTATCGGGGTCAAGGATAGACCTCACCTTAAATTCTTCCAAGGTAAAATTGACAAGACAAACTCCCCACCATGGTTCAATTGGAAAATCCACAGGTTGTGTAGGTAAAAGTTCTTTGGCAATTGACTTGTTTAGTTTCCACATGATTTTCTGGATACTCCAAAAGTAGAAATGATGGATGAGATGACAATGATATACAGTATCCATATTGAAAGCCAACAACATTTGAGCATAATGGCATAACCAAAACCAGTTGAGGTTATTAAAATTATGCAAAGCCACATCATAGTCTAGATAAGGGGCCAAAAAGTCAACATACTTTTATATTCAAATTTATGCTAAACAAATTGGAAGATAATAGAAGGGAAAATAATTACCAATACAAGGAGATAGAATGACCATGTCGATGCTTGGAAGTCAGGTATTAGGCATATGATTGCATAAGTGAAGGAGACTGCGTTCCTTTTTCAAGGTAATTCTTCTTTCTATAACATTTTTTTTATTCATAAATGCCCATTTTTCTATTATATATTCACTGATTATGGTTGTTAAACTCATGTTTCAACAAATCATACAAGTTTACATACCAAGGCATGAAAATCTTGTCAACTCACAACAAAACTCGCACCCTGTCAAACGCAGGGTGAACTCAGTGTAAACTCAAGTCTTGTGAACTCATGAATAAACTTAGAGAAAAGTTGTAAACTCAGGGTGAATAAAAAATTGAGAAAAATGATGGCATGAATCAATTTGAGTTTAAGGAGAAAGATGGGACTAATGAGAATGAAGATAATAGTGGCAATGACCAAGGATTTGATGATCTTTTTTAACTTTTTATCTTTTGAAATGTTGTTTGTCATTTGTGGTGATGGGACTAATGAGAATGAAGATAATAGTGGCAATGATCAAGGATTTGATGATCATTTTTAAAATTTTATCTTTTGAAATGTTGTTTGTCATTTGTGGTTTTGTTTATCTATAAATGAAGTTATGAATCTTATTTCCATTATGAAGTTAAAACTCTTCATGGCTCGTTGCTTAACTTGAATATTAAATATAATTATGTTACTTTAACTATTTTTCTTTCCATATTATGATGCATTTTTAAGTAATTTTTGTAATGTGGTGTATTATTGTTAGCTATTGACTGTGGTGTGCAAATAATTACAAGTTTAAAGTTCAAGTTTACCAAGTCTAGTTCAACCCATCCACAAATTTATATAAACTCTCAAGTTTGAAAGCCTTGTCACTAATTCTTCAGACATGTCCTATTTCACAAAAGATAAAATAAAAATAATTTGCATATTGTCCTTCCTAAGTGATAGTACAGAAATCTGATAATGAATGAATTTATTTTCTTTTTTGGTTGCATGGGACTAACACTTCAATGCCAGCTTCTCTTTGTTATGACAAAGCATTTGACTTCTGTGCGTTGTTATCTTAAACAAAGCTAGTAGGAAGGCAGTAATATGATTGCTACAGGTTGTGAGCCAAATATAAGCATGTGTACACAAGCATACATGTAATCCAAGCCTTAAATTCATATTTAGGAATAGCATACAGGCAAATCTATGCAGTACCTTAGATCTGCACTTGTTCATTATATCAATAAATTCGTTTCTACCAATGCCTGTAAGTCTTAAAGCATCTGCAGCACTAAAATTTGGGATGCTGTCATAAGGTTGCTCTGCAAATAATTGAAAATTGCATGAAATTTTAAAAGGCCAGCTTCCATGCGAACAGATCTTCATTATTTTAGATCATTATCTAAATTAGAGAAGACATACAAATAGAGGGGAGGGAAATATAAATACAATATGAAATTCTTTACTGAATAATAGATTCCTATTAATAAGGCATATAACATGATATTAAGCATAAAAATTGAAAATTAATAATTTAAAATATAAACCAAATCAATGAGACATTGTGACATCCTCTACACACATCTTAGAACTATTATATTTATAGTTAATGAAAAGGCCTACAACCATAAGAAAAGATCACTAATACATACATTATTGAATAAGAATATAATTATTTTTTTTCTATTCATCTAAAGATTGTAAAGTGCATATCATCCGTGAAGGTATACAGCACATAAACTTTGAAAATATACATGCACCTATTCCTCTCTTTCTTAATGCTTCCTCTGACCTTCTTTCCCTTTGTTTCCCTTCATCATGACTTATAGAGGATAATTAACATTATCTAAAGTCAAGCATACTTTTCATACTTTGTTGATAAGTTTTACCCCCTTGTCTGTCTGTGCCTCTAGCCTTCTAGTCTCTCATATAACTTCTTCACTGTATCCTGCTCCTCTTCAGGTCCTCACTTTATCCTTAAATGTTCATTAACCATCCATCCTTTTTGAGGTCGTACTCTCAAACTCAGCTCAAGATTAGGACTAACAACAAGAAACCTTACCAAGTTAAACTACCTATATAATGAAAATTAGCTTAGGTTGTAATTAGGTCAAGTCTTGGACAGTATATTTATCTTAGGATTCTCATAGTTGGCACTATGCTAGTACTATACATAATAAATATCACCTTACCACAACAAACCAATGATGAAGACCTTCTGTTTTCCTGCCATCAATCTTTTCAAATCCCTAAATTCCAAGCAGGGATGCATCCATCTAAAGGAAGTCTAGCATTATCTAATCTGGAAACTTAGGCTTTCAGTAACTGATCCAGGGCTTTTATCTCACTAGGAGTTTTCACTTTTAAGGATCCTGAATGCCAGAGAAACTAATGAACTTGAATCCCTGGTGCATTACTTGATTCTTCTTATCTTTCCTGCAATTCAAAAAGGTGAATTTGGACTCTTGATTTTCTAGTGTGTGTGTGTGTGTGTATGTGTGTTCTAGTAAGTCTTAATTTCAGTTTTCACTCAAACTCCTAATAGGGAGAGCTTTCTTCTAGCTTCTGGACACGCCTATTTGAAAACCTAAAACTACTTTTTAGGTCAAGTCTTCCATTTTGACAGCAGCACTCGATAGGAATAATAATGAATAGAAAAGTTGCATATTGATAGATGACACTGCTCTTGCTCCTGATTTATCATGCGCAAGCCTAGCTCAGAAACACTTGCCCACCTATTTAACATTATCAAGCAGCTACTTATATATAATATGGAATAATTTGTTCAGACCATTTGTTCATCATTGCATGGCCTCAGACCTTGGAGAAGTTCTTACAACACAATTCAAGGGTGTCAGCAAGAATAAGAAAAGCAAGTTTTCGGCAGTGTGTGGTTTGTGCTGATCTCCAGGCATTTGGTTGCTGTGGAACGCCCATGTTTCCCATGGTGGCTCTTTGCCCTCACATACATTACAGGACACAATTGTGCTAGCAGCCTTTCTTGGTGCTCTGCTCATGGCTGCTCTAAAGGAGTCTGGCTATTAGATATGCTGAGAGATAGGTCAGCTTTGTTACACTATCCAGAACCTTTGGCTATTTATTTTCATTTTGTGTTTCTGTCTAGAAGCATATCTTAATCTCCTTGCTAGTTTCATTTCTTCCCTTCTCTCTCTCTATTGAGAAATCTTCTTTTATAAGGGACGAAAAACTGGTCATTATAAATAATAATAAATCAAAAATTGAAGTCGAAGTGTTAGTCTAAGAAAAACCAGTAAACTGAGCCTTCAATTTGGATTATAGACTCTTATGTGCAGGTGCAGATCTGGAAATTCAGAAACATTCATGTGTAGCATTGTATAAGGTTATAACATAAAATTTAATTATTGCAGATTATCTGAAAGACAGTCCTGAGTCCTAGTATCAATGCAAGTGTTTCAAAAATAAAGTAATTTAATATCTGAGAATTTTTTTCTTTTGAACTAAAGCAAATTCAAATTAAGATTAATAATGGACTTACTGTTTTATAATAATAAAATGGAAAAAGAAATTTCGTTGGAGGCAAAGAAGAGAATTACAATTAACATGAGGACTGAATATCTTCCTAAACAGAGATAGAAAAAAACAATTAACAATAAGGAATCAAGAATGTAACAACGCAATCCAATCTGGTTGCACATTAGGAGGATAATGAACTTAGTATTTAAGTCCAAATTTTCCCCGTGTTCTTTCCCCACATTCTCTATATAAAGTTATTCATCTAAGCAACATTCGGACAAGAACTTTTTCTTTTTTTCAAAAATCTCTTTCTATGAGCAACACTCCAAACTCATACACCGTCAGTCCAAAATCCCTTAAGAAGTTGCTTCCCAGCAATTTCCAAAATTGAGTGTTCATCCACTCTGCATTCCCATCTCCTGAACCATCTTTATTCATCACTGATCACATTTCATCCTGTTCCATAAGTGTGCACCCTTGATACACACTATGAAGCATCATCTACTTCAAAAGAAAAAAGTATTTCATATCCAAAACAAAGTTCTTGACTTCCGGGGTATAGCTGTAGAAGAAATTTATCAATCCAATTCTTGTTGTTTTGAATAATTTTTATACTTCAAATTATATACCACATGTGTTTTACAACAGATATGCAAAATGGAAATTAATTTGTGGTTCACAAGCAACATTAATGTACAACTCCTTACACAATTCAGGCTACAGATGTACCCTAAGTCAGAAATATTTCATACATTGTTCAAGTGGTAATTGAGAAGTTGTCACAAATACTATAGGACTGACTAACAATTAGATGACATGAATTAACTAGAACGAGAATCCATCAACATGCACCAAAAATTGAGCAGGGTCTTCATGGAGCGCTAAATCATATAACAATTGCAACAAGCAAGTTACAAGTTACCGTTTTTCATCACTTCAAATATCATATCACAATAATATCTGAAAGGTGATACCCTCATTACACGGCAGACATACTCCGCCAAATGATAAGGAAATAGCTGCATTAGAAAAAGGAAAAAAATACACACATTAAATGCAGATGTCCTATGACAAAAAAACAGACAATGAGGACACTCCACAACTTGCAGGAAGTGCTAATTAAAACTAAAGTTCATGGCCTATGTTAGTATGTAGAAAAACAAATAACATTTTGATAGAAAAGACCAACGTGATTAAATTATTTATCAAAAATTGATCCTAAAACTAAGAGAAAAAATTTTTATCTAAAGTACAATTTTAAAAATGCAAAGCATGGAAATTTAATTAGAGCTACTGTAATGATGATGATCAGCAAAAGATTGTGGTAAATATCTCTACTAGTTAAAAAGTACAGAAGCTCCCTCCCAAACAAATTTCCACCAACTAAGTTTGCTGATCATGTAAACAAGCACATAGGCAAGTAAAGTTTTGTAACAATGCAATTGATGTTCGTATAATATATTCAGTATGAAGAGTCAATGGACTTTCTGTGGAGCACATACAGCTAGATTTTTTCGCAAGTAACGCATCATCTCTTCATAGTATTCACTTTCTTTACAGAATTTGCGGGCAAAACAACTACTCCATTGGAGTCTCTTCTTTATACAGTAATCAATTATCCTGCATAAATTTACAGGGCCAGCAAAGAAGAAGGCAATAGTAACAAAAACAAAAATAAACAAAACCTCATTCAAGGATGTCAGATATGAGCATTGAAATTATTCAATTACATTGTCTAATGCATATCTAATAAAATAAATGAACATACAATCCCTGATTGAAATTCGGTTCTCAAAGGCTATATCTGTCGACCAAGCACAGTAAACAGGCATGGAAAGATAAGTACAAAGGATCTGTAATTTTTCCCTCCATATCAACACAGGCTCAAAACTCTGTTTCTTAGGCCCCAATTTTTCTTCTCTTTGTGAACTGAAAATATACAAACCAGGAATACAAAAAGAAGAAAATAGAGCCAGACAGAGAAGAAGAAGAAGAGGAAGAAGAAGGTAGCCAAGTTTACTTTCACCAATGACCGAAAGTTGCTTGTATTTTGAAATGAATTTCTTGTTTTCAAGAGTTAAATGGCTAATCACTCTTTGAACATTGATGACAAAATTTGCAACTAAAGGTAAAGAGTGTAAAGACCCAAGAAATAGGAAGCAGCAAATTTAGCAAAATAAATGGAAAGTGGAAGCTACTCTAACCTCCTGTGCCATTCTTCTTTGGAAGACAGAATTACTTGAAGTCGTTTTGGAAGATTCTCCCAAGGGCATTCTTCCTTAACTGCTTTTTGCAACAATTGTTCCTCGACTGTCACTGGAGGACGCTGCATTTTCTACTGCCCAAACACCTAATCTACTGCCTGAAACCAAAACAGCACAAAGCCACCATACATTTAAATACCATTTGAAGCTTTCATTGTGATCTCTATGTTAGAATCTTGCACCAGACCCATCAGCAAAGCTACTCCATTAGTCGAAGCCTTGTGTGCAAATAGCTCAGCATTAACGAAAAACACTATTACGGCATATAATACCAGAAACAGAATTAAATTAACCAACACAGTAAAAACCTGCAGGATCCCGATGAAAAAAACTACGTTTACATGTGATAGCGACAGATAATTCTCCAAAAATGGGGAAAACGCAAGAATGTAGATCAAAACTAGAAGAGTAACAGACATCGAGGCACCTGATTTTTGCCAGGAATGTCGAAGTCAACTAGGGTTTTGGAATTGAAATCGCAGACTCTGTGTCCTCTTGATGGCTTTGATGGAGGTGTCCTGAGATCTGAAGAGTGAGAACTGTCAGAGTTCATAGTTCCATTATGGCGGTCACGACCCCATGAGCTGTTTTACATGATCATAGCGTAATTCCGGTCGTTAAACCCGTTGGGCTTTCTCCGACCCGATTCAGATCCACCCTTCAAGAAAATAAAGCACTTCTTAGTTCTTATCTAACTTCTTTCCTAAACATTTATTCTTATTCTAACGTCGCCTTAAATTTTACTAGTTCTAAGGGAAAAAATAAAAATTTATTTTTAAAAGTTTATGCACAAGTCCCAGTACTTAATTTAAATTCTCTTTACCGTATTTGTACTAAAAAAAAGTATTATGCAAGTTTTGTGAATAATCATTATACAAATCTATGTCTATATTATATATAGATATGGAAGGATAAATATCTTTGGAATATTTTGCCCTTTGAAAATTGAAATATTTTCATGTGTTTATTTTTTTTATTTGTTTTATTATGAATTAAATAATATATATATATATATATATCTATGCTAATTACTATTGTTTATGTGTTTGTCATTGTCTATACTTGTTATTAAATATGCAAGCTTACCTCATACTTTATATGTAGAGATACATCAATTTGTTGTTCATATATTGTGCTATTAATTTCTATCATCTTTTAATTATTCTTGAGTTTTGGATATGGTGGCTTCTTAGATATCTTTCTTTTGTAAATTTGTATTAATTTGACCATTGATATGATGAGCTTTGTCCATACATACTCTAGTGTATTAATTATTTTTAAATTGTAAAAAATTGATGCACTAGTATTTTTTATCTTTCAGTCATATTAACGTTTGTGCTTTTGTCTCTTGCAAAATTCATTTTGGGTATAACTACTGGAGTTGAAGACAAAAAGCTCAATTTGATGAGCTTATTTTTGCTTAGAAGTAACTAGTTTTTTGAAAGAAAAGTACTTCTCAAGTTAAAAAAAAAAAAGAAGCAAGAATTGTTGGCTTCTTAAAAACGCATATACTAGACGAAAGAGAAAAAAAGTAACTAGTTTTTTTTGACAATGACTTAGGTTGATGTCTACATCTTTCTCCATTGTGCTTCTTCTCTTATCTTCTTCCTCGATTGCAATTTGTAGCAAGAGATATTATTTGTATACAAGAGAATCAGTACTTTTTATGTACAACTAAAGACAATAAAAAAAAGTGAAACACTGTGTTACTTTTTTTCTTCTCTCTAATTGTAAACAGAGAATCCTAACTCTCTGCATACGCTAATAATTTCTCATTTGCATCAGAGGTATTCCGGTTTGGTATGCTTGCTTACTCTTTTGTTTTCACTCAAAAGTTTCAGCCTTTCTCCCTTTCCGTGATGGTTGATTGAAACTATAATGAAGTGATTTGGCCTCAAAAATCCCTATGCAGAGACGCCATTCAATGGGTTCTGCCCCCTGAATGAGTTCTTGATTCTAATCACCCATTATTGAAGAAGCTTTCTCAGTGGTTGTTTTCTCACAGAATTTTTTTCCTTGAGAGTCAATAGGCTTTTGTAGACTCACCGAATGAGAGCAGGCAATTGAATCTTGGAGCTGCTCATCTCGGTTGTGCACATCAATGGATTCTTGGAAACCCAATGATTTGCCATGCTTCATTTAAGAAACTACTTATTTCTTGAGTGTTGAAACTTAATTAACTAATGGGTTTGTATGCTGGGCTTCTGAATTGATGACTGAAATCAGTTACTGCTTGTGTCCTGTCAGAGGGAGGAAGATTAGGACGAATTGAGTGTAATATAGATTTTTTTTTTTTTTGTGTTTCTGTATATTCTTTCTAGTAATTTATAAATTAATTTTTTTATTTAACATTTAAATATTTTTAACTCAAAAATACTTCTTAAATATTACATTTAAATATGAAATAACTTCAATTTTTAATAAAAACTAAAAAAAAGTATATAAAAAGATATTTTTTTCTTAAGTCCACCCAATGACAAAAATTGTTTGAAAGATCAATGCTTTATAGAAACCCAAAGACAACCCATGAATAAAATCGAAAACTAATAAAAGGGTAGGTGGGGTTGTATCAAATTTCATTAAGGAGAAAAGTGAGCGACACAAAATGGCCATTAGCAACAGTTCATTGCAGGCATTAGTAAGGTGAAGAGCCGTGATATTTTCACGCTCTTAAAAAAATATTTTTGTTATATTTTTTTCATTTTTACTTTTATTAAAATGAGTTAAAGAATAAAATATTATTTTATTCTATTTTATTTAATGTATAATAAATTTAAAGATGCAATTTTATTTTTTCTCTAAAGTGAATGGAAGTCTTGAATTGGTACCCAAATCAAAATCCATGTGAGGAAATCAATAGAACCGCTAGTTTAGTGAGCTTTTTGAGCTTTCACTGACAAGGATCATAGGGGCAGAGTCATTCTCATAGGGTAACATTTAGGCATCTTTCACAGTGCAAATGCATCTTAATGCCCATCCTTCACATTGTCCCCAGCTCAGAGGGCCATGTGGTTATTTGCACGCAGGTGTGTTTTTGTGATGAGTTATGTTATTTGTGCATTTATTATTTTTTTCCGTGTACGCGCAAATCATCAACTTGATTAATGCCAAAAGATGTTAGGTAAATCATTGCTTCCAATTGTTCCAACATATGGATCTTTCAATACTATATAAACTCAGGTTGAATAGCTTTGGCCTTACCATTTCAGGTTGGAAAAAAATGACATCTACCAAAATAAGAAGCCTTGTCTTAAATTGTTTTTCGTTTACTTTCTTACTAGGATCCACGGAAAAATCCCCTTCTCTATTGTGCTCTATATGACACTCAAAAGTTTACTATATTTTTGACAAAGATCATCCCTACTTTCTAAAAAAGAGCTTGAAAAGGGCAAAAGGAATTTGAAAACTCAGCAACTAGGAAGACTTTACTAACTAAAATGAACATAATATATACTTTCAAAATCATACAAAATGTGTATTTTTTTTTTTTTTACAAAGGCTTCAAACCACTTGATATAAACATGCAAAGTGAAAAAATTTCAATACAACATTTGAGTGCTACCACATAATGTCAGCATACAAAATATGTATGATTTGATTAGAGGCTTATAGTCATATAAATTTCTTAAATTAAATTTGATATATATGCTTAATAAATACAATATATAGTTATTTAAAATTCAACTGTTGGATTAACAAAATATATATATTTTATGAAAAGTTATTGTTATATATAATGCAATATACATGTAAGTATAAATAAATAAAAGAGAGAATGAGGTTGTGAGAGATAATATGTAAAGTGTGGTGCTATTTGGATAAGCTTAATAAAGCAATTATATAACATAAAAGTGGTTGAAAGATGTTTTGTTGAGTGCTTAGATGTATTTATAAAAATTGTTCAAGTACTTTAATAAGTTATTTTGAACTTAAAATCATAAGTTAAAAATTGAAACTTATAAAAAGAAACTCTTGTGGAAGTGGTTAACCGCTTATATGAAATTCTTTTAATAAAATTTTATTAATAATTAAAATCTCTCGTCTTATGCTTTGTCTTTATTACACATTAAGAGAGACAAAGTTCATCTTTATTATAAAAATTAAGTTTATCACTGTAAAAGACACAAAAATAGATATACATAAAATAATGTAGATCGGTAGGTAGGCCAAACCATGACACCCATGGGCAGCGTGTTGGAATGCAACCCATGTCATAGCACTCACTTGAGTAAGCACGACATACTATGATAGCCCTATGTGAACCTCATTTAAGGTAATCAAAACGTAACATGGTAGTCCCAAGTGAACCTCTTTTGAAATAACTAAGGTACATCATGGCAAACGTTTGTGCCACACTAGGCACATAGGCGGCGTGGTGCTTTAGCACATAAGCCGTGTTATAGCACCCATATGGATAAGCACAACATGTTATGGTAGTCTTAAATGGATCTCCCTTAAAGTAGTTAAGGTATGTCATGATAGTCTTAAGTGAATCTCTATTGAAATAACTAAGGCACATTATGATAACTACTAATACCATGCTAGACACATGGGTGTGTGCTATGCAAGGGCATACATATTTGTAATAGAGACAAACTTCTTAGTCAAAGGAATTCATAGTTCTTATTATCATATTTTTAGTTAAAATAAAAGAAAAGATAGAAAGTATTTGACACATGAAAAGTTTAGGGCTAGTTTAGTAATTTTTGTAGTTGTAAGTATTTATAAAATTTTATATTAAAATATTACATTTATTATATAAATACTTACTAAAATATATAGCTAAACACAAATTAATTTATTTTAAACTACACTTATATTAACTTAATGAAAAAGTTATTATAGTATAAACATTTAATTAAGTTATGTATCCAAACTGAACCTATGTGCAAAATTGTTTTAGACATATATCATTGCTCCTTTATTTTGATAATTGTAATAAGAGAGGTAAATGATTGGAAAGAGAAGAATCTATCTAGATTTCTCAAAAGGAAAAAAAATTAATTGTTACATAAATCAATCTCTAAAGAATATGGGTTTCACATTATTAAACAGTTAAAATTCATTTATATAATAATTATATATCACATAAAAATGTCCAAATATCACTACTTGAAAAGTTAAGCCTATAAGTGACAAATCTAGCTAGCATTACATGAAAGTAATTTTTATAAGGATAATGGTGGGAGTAAGCTTGTACCCGTATATTTTCAAGACATAGTTTAAGATAAAATTATTAAAAAAATAATAAATAAATAAATAAATAAAAGATATAATAGTTATAAGTAAAATTATAAATATAAAAACATAAAAATAAAAATATTATTTTTATAAATTAGTAGAAATGTATAATGTGAACGTCTCTCTTAATTGTACTGTATTTTTTTTACTTTCTTGGAGATTGGTTCAGCGTTTGCTTGTAGATTTTTTTATATATTATTTATATATTTATAAATATAATTTATAATTGGATTGAATTCACCTCAATTTTAATGGCGTCTATTTAATTTATATTAATAAATTTTAAATTATTTATATGCCATTTCATGTATTAAATAGTGTAGAAATGTAATGAATTCCACTATTTTCATGTAAAATTTTTTGTATAAAAAAAATTAAATTATTGCCCATTAATAATGATGCTAATTGGTAGACTAGAGAGCCAGGGTGAGTATTGGCTTCCTTAAATTTTTAAGAATCTCATATATTCCATTAAAAATTTTAAAGATTTTTAATTTCACCATTTTTAAAATTTTGTAAAATTTTATATATTACTTATATTAGTTTTAAACCTTTTTAAATAATTCTTTATATTGTCTATTTTATCTAATTTTTTAGTTAACATTTACAATTTTAAAATTTTATAAAAGATATCACTTTTCTCAAATCAACAAAAAGAAACTACACACATAAATAACTTACATAAAAAAATTTACTCAAAAATATTATTTTAATTCACTCAAAATTTTATTTTCAAAACATACTATAGCACTACACATAAAATAAAATTAGAATATTGTTTAAGTATCATTTAAGTTTAATTTATTTAATATGCATATATTGTATGATAATTTAAAATTTTTTCTATCTTATAACATTTAGTCTTGGCCTCCCTTAAAAAAATCTTAGCTCCACGCCCGTGGCAGGCTATCGCTTGTGATTTTGTAAGGTTTGTGCCACGTGAGAGTAATGTCTTTTAAAGTAAATAACCTCTTGGTGGACTAACATTTTCTTTAATTTTACGTCGTAGAGAGTTCAATCATTAAAGATTAATTCAATCCCCATCATTTATCATTTCCCATATTTCCATATTTCTTGTTTATTTTTTTTATATTCTTTTTGTTCTATGCTCTTCATCAAAAAAAAAAATTTTGTGCAAAAATGTGATCCATTTTTGAAAGCGTGTAGATTATAACCAAAAATGTTATTATTATGTGGGTGGTAGACATAGAACCTCTTGTAGAGAGAGAAAAGAAAAGAGAAAATATGAGAGATTATGCAAAATTTTTATAATTTTAATTTGTACAAATATCAACACCGAATTACTACTGCAAATTAATGGAAGAACAAGTGAATTTGAGTTATGTAGCCACGACTTTATCCTACAGCAAAGTTTATAACCTTTTTTGGTCTACGTAATGAAATATATATATATATATATATACATAAATTTTATATATAGTTTGTATATATTTTTATACTTTTATTCATTTGTTTTCTTTCCTTTAAAATTTTGTTTATGTACTAAGCTTCCATAAGTAACACTAGCATTTTCTTCTCTCTTGGAGTGAGGTCTATTTTAACATGGATATGAATACTTGGATTTGGAATTTAAAATGAAAAAAATTTAATAAGAAAGAGATAAAAATAAAATTTAATAAGATAGTCATAAATTATATTTACATATAAAATATAAAAAAATTATTAAAATAAAAAAAAATAGAAGATTCAAATCTTACACATTCATCTCATGGATTCCATATGCTGTCATTTCTGCAACAGCCGTTTATGCTTCTATTATATTTACTGGAAAAGATAAAAGGTGCAGTGCTGTGTTTCTTCCCCCAAAATTAACTTTACAGGCTTGGCATAGTAAACCTTGGCTCATGATTGGGTGGTTGTGAGGTCAGATAATTTTTCTCAAATGTTAAATGTGCAAAGAGATGAAGTATATTTAATACACATTTTTTTAAAAAAGAAATTATCTTTAACAATAATTAATTTTATAAGATTATTATTTAATTATAAAAGAATATACATTGAATATATCTTCTCCCTTGGTACATTTAACATTTCTCATTTCCTCCATGCAATGTACTCCACATTTTCTTTTGAAAATGAGGAGTTCTTTTCTTAAATAAGAATAAGACAAGTCCTTTCTTCTTATTGGTGAGGGAAAGAAAAAAAAATAAAGAAGCAAAAGAAGCATGGCTTTTTGGTTGCCATTGAAGGTAACAAAATTCAAACAAAACCATTTCTACATGGACATTAAAGGTTGACAATTCCGTGTAAGCTTGCACTAGCATTCCAATACAGAAAATGATATGAGCATGTAAATTTTTTTGTATAAAATATATATGTATAAATAAAAAAATATAAAATAGTATATAGAATATATATAAAATTTGTGTATACGCATAACATTGCCCATCTCAATACCTAACAAAGGATCACCTAATAAGGCAGGGTTTTGTTTAGAAATCAATGAGTGCATATAGCAAAAAAGTTTGATCATTTTTGTCTTTTTAAATAAAAAATTTTTAAAAATTAGGTAAAATATATAAAAATTATTTGAAAAGTTTCTAATTGTTATAAATTATATATAAAATTTACAAAATTAAAGAGTCTAATTAGAAAATTTTAAAATTTTTATGATATAAACTAAATTTTTCAATACTAAATTAAAATTTTTTTATAATATACATATATTTTTTCAAATTTCATGAGGGATTTGAAATCCTACTTCCACACTTTCATCTCACCTCCTTATTTCTTACTGTCATTCTACTTTTAGGAACTAAATTTTAAATTATTATTTAAGAAGATTTGCATTATTAAATTATTAAATTTGATAAATTAAATTATAAGATTCAATTAATCAATAATTTATATAAAATTTTATAAAAATTTAAATATCGTGAGGGGTGATTTTTCCTAATCCTTATTACATCCAACTTGGATAGTTGTTGGACCACTTGTGGGTGGGCAAGCAGCTACAAACTTGGTCACATAAAAGAAACAATGAGTCTACTGTACACCAAGAAAAGGAATGACACGGGATATTTGTAGAAATCTCAAACTCTTACAGATATCAATCCGCTGTGTCGGCAATGTTTGTCATTGCTTAGTAATAAAATGCAATGGAAAGAGCAGACAATGAAGAAGCAAGAATGAGGAAAGAAACATCTAATTCTTGCTTGTTAATAAAGCGGTAATATTCGTCATTATGAAATATTGTATACATATTTTTGTTTAAAAGCTTATTGTAAAACAAGATCCATCACTCTCTTCTACTGTAGTTGTTTTTTCTAAAATTCCAAATTTGGATTTATAAAAAGCATCAATTTCGTTTTTTGTTTTCTTATCAATAAAATATTACTGTAATAATAAGTCTGTCTTACCTTAGACTTTGATCAAAAGTCACCAAATAACTCTCATCTTAAACAATAACTAATCTCTCACCCAATAATCACAACAAGAATATCTAAAGAAATCCATCCAATGTTATGATTGCTCCTTTGCAGACTGCTTAAAGCAATGCAGACGAGTAATAACAGATACTTGAGAATGGTCCGTACCCCTTCCAGTCTTAAACAATTATCATTTTAAAGTTTTTTTTGTGATTTTTATTTATTACTTTCTTAAAATTAAAACAACATTAATTATTTTTTTAATTTTATCCTCATCATAACTATTTTAATTATTAAATACTTAATTAAATTTCTTTCTTTCTTTTATTTTAAGTTTTTCATAAGAAAATAATTTAAGAAGATAAAAGAATATTCAAAACTTTTTAATGACTTCTTTAATTCTTATACATTAATCTTAAACTATAAATAATATAATCCGAAAGAAATATTTACTTTCACATTCTTGTACATATTTATTCTCTTGTTTTTTTAATATATTTGTACACATTTTGAAAAATACAGAATTGTAAGCACATAACATTTTTCAGTTAAGAACAAAGCTCAGCGTCTGTGTCTCGTTGATTAGATAATAATTATCTAGATAAAAGTTTTGATTGCTTGTCGGATTTGTTTTGCTGGATCCACTTTTTGTCGTGAAATGGTCACAAGGGGTATCCACCTTGTGGAAAATAGAGTATAGAAAGCAACTCTTTGTGGGTCTTGAAAGCATTAAAATTCTACCTCAGTACTCTGCATCTTCCCTTATAAAATTTGCTGAGCTTTACAGAGCAGAGAGCCAGTGCTTGATCTGCTTGTTTCTTTCATTTTCTGCTATGAAGGGGTTCAATGACTCAGGTTCTATGGCTGCTTTGCTTTCCATGTGCCCTTTAACTGGTATCATAGTAAAAATATTCTAATGAACTCTTTCTTCAGTTGCTTCCTTACACTGAAACCTTCTTGCTTCTGAATTCTGATGCCCTTTTACACAATTCTCCTTTTTTTTTTCTTTGTTTCTCTCATGTTCAAGAGTCTAGTAAAATATTCCCACTTTTTGTGAATGCAGAAGTGAAGCAGAGGAAGGAGAAACAGGGTTACAGTGAAGAGTTTCAGGTAATGTTAGATAGATTGGACCAAGAAGATTACGATGAAGATTCTACTAGCTCAGTGTTTCAGAAGAAAAGGAGGCTAAGTTTTGATCAGGTAAAAGCTTTAGAAAGGAACTTTGAGTTGGATAACAAGCTAGAGCCAGAGCGGAAGGTAAAGCTGGCAGAAGAATTAGGCTTGCAACCAAGACAGGTTGCTATTTGGTACCAAAACCGTCGAGCTCGTTGGAAGACTAGGCAATTGGAGAGAGACTATGGCATTCTCAAGTCCAATTTTGATGCTTTGAAGCTTGATTATAACAATCTTGAGCAAGAGAATAAAGCTCTAACTATAAAGGTGTGTTTAATTTCCCTCTTTGATTGCAATACCCAGTTGAATTCTCCATGCCCATCTTTAAAGTTTCAGTTTTTGAGTTTTTTTTTTTTTTTGGTGTTCTTCTGCGTTTGAAACTGCAGCTAAGTGAACTGAAAGCAAAGTTACATAGAAGTAAAGCAGAGAACAATGAGTGTGTTAGAGAAGAATCATCCCTTTCAGGTTTTAGAGACAGAGCAGCTTCAGAGAGCAATTCAGATGGAGCTGTGAATGCGAGGGAAGAAAGCAATGTGGGTTCTTCTCTTTTTTTCAATGAGTCATTTCCCAATTCGATTTCATTGAAAAACAGGTTTGAAAGCTCAGATTCAAGAGGGTCTACAGATAGAGCCTTTCAGAGCCACTTTGTGGGATTGGACGAGCAGAGTTTGTTTAGTGTCAATGAGTTCTGCAGTCTTTTCCCTGTTGATCAATCTCCCATTCTCTAATTGGTGCCTCCTTCAGCAAGAGCACCATCCAAAGCCTATTATTTATATATCAGTAGAAAATTGCGTAGTTACTTGATAATTTCTTATTGATGTGAATCGAAGATTATATTAAGTGGCTATTGCAGAATACCAGTTATGTAATGTAACTTATACATCATATTAAAGATGTTCTACTCGTACATTTAATGATGTAATAATATCTGTTGATGTATTGGAGTTTTCCTTCTTAAAAAGTAATGGTTCGAATCAAAATTTTGCATTTGTAAAATAAATAATAAATTAATAATAATAATAATAATAATGATAATTCCTACTATTGCATTCATCTTTATTATTTCTTTTCTTCTATAAGGATATTCATTAATCACATATATTTATTAAATTTTTTTTATTCATATCTCTATATTTTTAATATTATAAAATTAATTTTTATTTATAAAATCATACTTATTATTAGCTTTTAGACATTTAAACTTGAAAAGATTTAAATCTATATTTGTTGTATTACACTTTTTTTAAGAGTTCAAAGGCAACTTAACTAGTTAAGCTAATCCTTCAAATTCTATTAGGGTTTATTCATAGTGCATGAAATTAAAGTCGCAAGGGGAGGGAAGAAAACAATTCTCCCGTTTTTGGAAGTACTAAAAACTCGGAAAACTCCATGTTTTCTAAAAATATTCCTTCAAATAGATGGTTTTGAAAGAAAAAATATTCTTAGTTTTTCCCTCCTGTACTTATTGTTGTTAAATTCTTTCCCTATTTGGTTTTCATCATCTAAAAAGAAAGGAATGGAGAAAGAGGGATTTATACTTAAATTGAGTTATCTACTTTGTTTCAAAACTACCAAACATACATGTAATGTGTAATAGGTCTAACAATCTCTATGAATTTTAACTCATAAAATTTTTATAAAATATAAATAGAAAATCATTTTTATTTATATTTTTTTAGTAACAAATAAAGACTATATCTAAGAGTATACTCTCCAATTGTGAATGGCATCAGAAACTGAATTATGGTTCCTGGAGACGTTCAACGTGTTTCGCATCAACGTGTTTCGCATGAATTTGACAAAAGCAAATTTCAGCCTTCTCCCAAATGAGAAATTTCAAAAAGTAAGTTGGCTAGCTGTCCCATCACTTTTGGTCCTCTTTCACATTCATTTTTTTACATGGCCTTTAAGTATTCTCCTGACCCATTAAGAAATAAAGGTTATTAAAGTGGACAACCTCATTATATTAATAGACAGAATACTGATATATATATGTATATATATTTGATATATTTTACATATTTTTATATTTTTTTTCTCTTCTCCAAAATTTTATCTCTAAATGTATGAGCAGCGGTTAACGTTTCAAGTCCCTCAAGGAATCACCGAAGCATGTAGAGGGTGACAAAGAAGTCAGCAAGCACAGCTAATGCAAGCCAAATTCTAACATTACTGCTAGCTTTGCCTCGTTTTATCGGGTGGTGATATATGTTCGTGTATTGTGATATGTACTCTTCTTGCCCAACTGTGATAGACTTTTTTAAATTTTTTTTTAATTTTTACTTTCATAATTTCTCTTTTATCATCCTTTTTTAAGTGATTATACTTTATACAGCCATCATTTCTCATTTTCTCAATAAAAAAATGGCAGCTATTTCAAGCTTCTCGCATCGGAGATTTTCAATAAGCTGCTGAATTCCATGATCAGGCTTGGGAGCAGAAGTTCATTGAGGAAAATTAAAAGGAATAGTTTTTGAGAAAATGAAAAAATTATAAAGATATTTATGGATAGATCTATTGTGTAAAAGGAGTCCGTTCAAAGCATCAGGTAATGGGTCTAATATGTGGGGATGATTTTGGCAAGCACGGAGAGAGTTGGTCTATAACCCGTGGAGGTGAAATGAGCGGAAGTCCCTTTCCTACTTTTTGATGGTTAGTGGGAAAGAGACAGTCTAAAAAGCTGTAAAGACTCTGCTAAGCTATCCCCTGGTCCCCTGTCTAGCTCCTGTCAGAGGTAGGTCCCTTAATCCCGCCATGTTTGACTGCTAAACCCCTACGGAATCTAGCCATAAATTGAGGAGTGTGTGCTTAAACGCACGTCTCCCCTCTAATTAAAGAGAGAGCAGCAGGGAGTCACAGTTTCAGAGCTTGACTCTGCTCTTTCTGTGTTTAGATGTAGCACTTACGTGCTTGTAGGCACTTAGTGTAGCTTCTTCCTAAATGGAGGGACATCCTCTCCTGGATTTGGCAAAAGGTATAATTTTTTTTTTAATCTAAAATGTGATAGTTCATATTAGTTTTTAAAATTATAGTTGAGTATATCATATTCTGTATAATTATAGTATAAATTTTTACATTTAAATAGTAATTATTTTTTAAAATTGATGTGAGATGTTTCTTCATGTACTGTTATTATTATTATTTTTTAATTAAAATTAAGATATAGAATTATAATTTTAGAATTATAAATTTGGTATTGAAATTTTGTAAAGAATTAAGAAAAGTAAAAGAATGTAAATGGTGTTTAGTAGCATGGTGGTTCAATGTCAATAGTGATGATTCAATGAGAGTGTTAGTAGCAACATGAATAATGGTTATTTGATAATAATGATAACGATAATAATTTTATTATAAAAATAGCAATAGATCATAATGGTGATTTAGTGACTATAGTAGTTTAGTGTCAATAATGATAATAATGATAATAGCGATGATAGTTGTAATGGTATTGCATTCATTATAATAATAAAGATAATGGCAACAATAATGATAATGATAATAGTAGTGACAATAATAGTGGTAATGATATGAATAGAATTAAAATTTTTTAAAATGAGGAGTACACTTTATTTTATAAAATATAAATAAATAATTATTAATTAAAAAAATTAATTATGTAAATTATCTTAAATTTATAAATTATTATTTATTTATTTTTATTTTATAATAATCATCACTATTAATTTTTTAATCAATGTTAATTAACTTGTGCTTTACTTTATAAAATATACTATTTACTCTAAATGATTCAAATTTACAAGGATAATAATAATGATTTAACTATGACAATAATAATAATAATAATAACAATGATAGCAAAATTGACGAAAGCGATAACATGTCTAAACATAGAAAAAATTTTCATTTTTCATGTATTACATACTTTTTTTATTTAAATGAAGATATATATTTAATTTTTTAAATATTTTTGAATTTAGGAGTAATTACAAATAGGTTGATGTTAAATTAAAGAAACATAGAGTATTTTTTGAATGAATTTAATGATGATCAAGTGACAATCAAATTAAATATATATAACAAGTCGTTTTAGGTGGATGAATGGTGATAAGTGATAATTATTTAAAAATTAAAGCATTAATAATTTTTTATATCTAAAGTTTGTTTAAGAGTTAGTATATTTTCACTATATGAATACTCTATTAATAAAAATATATGGAGTCTTTAATAGAGGACTAAAATAGTTTTCTAAAACATAATGATACTAAATATTTTAAGAAGACTATTATTTTTACACCTTTAATACATAAGAATCGCACAAAAATAATTAAGGATTGTTCCTTAGTCATGTTTTGTTGATACATTATAAATCAATTAGGGACTACTCCTAATTAATGTTTTGCTAGGATATTAACGCTCCTTGCGCACTCAAATCTAAAGCCCTCAACATTAGTCATATAAACTTTTTTTAACTAATTTTTTTAATTTTAATTTTGTTTTTCATTTATTATATTTTAATTTAAAAAAACTAAAAATCCCTCTCATATGACTTTTTTTTTTTAAATTTTTTTTAGCATTTCGGGATCACAACATACGACCGAAAACCTCTTTTGCTAGTGTTGGCCCAAAACGCAGTACCCTGCTAGAACCCAACGCCTTTTCTCTCTTCTCGCAGTTGCCGTGCTCGACAGAGGCCGAGAGCCCACAATAGCATTACCCGCTCTCTATCTCTTCCTCTCCATTTTCGATTTCGCGGCTTCTTCACGTGAAGCTCGCATCCTTGCACTCTGTAATTAGTATCTGTAGACCGTTATTGAGCCATATATAGTTTCAGGTTCTCTTCTTAAACTTTATTTCAAATTAATTCTAATTCCATTTCGATGATACTTTACTAGGATAGGTTCGATTGTGCGTCCTTACGGATTTATTTTTTTCATTGATAATTGGCATAGACTGTTTCGCTTCGAGGGATCAATGTATTTACTTTTGTTTTTGTTTATTCCCTGATTGAATATGGTTTCATTGATTTGTTGTTCGATGGCTTCTGTACTTGGGTTTTGTGGCTCACGATTGACATTTGTAATTTTAGATAGAGAATGGAATTTCTATGCAGTTGATCCCATTTGTTGTTTACAAATGGGATTTATTTACTATGTGTTTCGTAATCTTAAGCGATGATATATGGAAGACGATAAGAGAGTAATATATATGTATGTATAATTATGTCCATATGTGAGTAGGATTGCCTTTATGGTTCTATGATATAGGAGGAAAATGGGTTTTGCAAAACTAGGAAGTTATGGTAATTCTTAATCTTCGTTATAAAGTTATTGCTAACAAACATTTGACACTTGTGTATTCATTTATAAATAACTAGTGATAACTTGCGTGCTGAAGTACATGATTTGGCTGTTCTTAAATTTACTTGGTTTCTCCCTCTGTGTGTATGTGTGTGTTTGGGGGGAGGTATGAGGGAAACAAAAATTTATCAAACAGGAGAAGAGGTAATATTTGTTTTACTATTTTAGACACATATGCTGACATGCATACATATACACATACGTATGATTTCAAATGGGTCTTGTAATCGTACTAATTCTACTAGGACCATTGAAGGAAATTTGTGATTTTTAATAAATTTATATAGTAATAATGTCTGGGAGATTTAGAGCGAAAACATATCACATATGCTTTGGAATTTCATGCATGCAATCACATAGTATGGTAGCAATAGCCAATAGGCAGCTACTTTCTTACAGAATAATCTGTTTTGGAGTCCTTAGTGAGTGCTTGGTGTGCCCTACTTCCTTGGATGCCAAAACTGTATAGCAGTCTGTGGTTTATTCTGTTCTTCGTTGTCTCTGGTAGTCTGGTTAGAGCACAATGCATGAATTTTAAGGGTGTTCCTTTGCCAGTACATTTGCCACGGGAAAGGATTGTTTTTGTGGCTTCTCTATCAGTTTCTGTGCATGGTCTCTTTAAGAATTTAAGGGAATTTCTTGGGCTGAGATGCATAGGAAGTTAGGAACTGGACAATTTTGTTGCATTTTGATCTATTTTGGCTGCTTTTTTTTATTTGAAGTTTTTTTCTCTGTTTAGGTGGATTTTTTATTCTCCTTCTTAGTTTTATTATTCTCCTTTTCTCTCTAATGAATTATCTTAATTTATATTAAAAGATAATATGGTAGCAATAATAAAATCTTGGCTAATTACAGCACATCTGAGGAAATAGGGAGAATGTTATTGAATAAAAATAGCTTATATATTTATTGCATGTCCCTAAAGTTAACCAATGAAAAGAGTTAGAGCTTAGTTACAGTGTAAACGAATATATTGATTTGTTCATGCAGTAAAGTATTGTTGTCTCTTCATCATGTTTGGTTCCTTCAAGAAAGTATAATATTAAACACAGATGTTTTTTGTTCTTTCTTTCATATGGTTTGGTAATTGTATGTGAGCATATGATAAATTAGATTACGTTATTTTGGGTCAAAAAGTGATTTTTTTTAAATAAATTCATGCATAATAAAAATATTTTACCTTAATTGCGTAATTTTGCTAATATTTTATTTTTATTCAAATTTTCTTTCACTTAATTATTATTGTTTAACCTTGTTGGTTATTAGGATATTCTACATCTTTTAAAGAGGGGTAAGATGCCACTGGGACTCATTTTAGGGATAGGAAGGGCATTTCGGAGGAAGCGGACATCATCACTTGACATTTTATCTTCAAAACGAGCTCCACGAGGTTACTACAAGGGGAAAAATTGCAAGCCTACTGGTTTCCACACTCGCAAAGGTTTGTTTAATTGTTGCTAAAATAAATTGCAACACAATCACCACTGACAGATACTGAAATAAATAGGTTGGGACTGTTAGTTTAACTCTGTAAAAGTACATGACAAACAGTTTTGTTGTTTTGAGGCATATCTGGGGATGAGTGAACAAAGTCAATGAGTAGCTGAATTATATATAAAAATTAAGTTGCAAAGTTTTGCATCTATAAGTTTTTGGTCTCATAGGAGGCTGGCCAACTATTTACTGTGAGACCAACAGGAGATGAAGTAATGGATATTGTGTTCAAAGATGTTATCCTTGGATCCTTTTGTTGTGTGCTTAAATGCTTCTTGTCAAAATGGGTATAGTAGCACCTTGTGTGGACTTAAAGTACCAGAGGGATTGATGGTTAGGGGTTTGATCCCCATTATTTCACTTTCCCCATATTCATTACGCCTTGCTCTCATTTGTAACAAAAGAAAAAGATTTTTTCCACAAAACATTTTGCTGCTATAAGGGATGATAAGTTTCCATCCCATGTTGTGGTTAGAGATTATTAGACACTTCCAAGTTTGCTGATCTACCTTGAAACACTGTCTTATCACTCACTTTTAAGGTTTTGGTAGATGATGGGAGAAGAGGGTTTTTTAGGAGTGTGTCAGTTAGCGATTGAGGTATGTTTGGTTGGAGGTTAATGCTTACGTACTGAATCAAGTATATAATCCTATAAATCATCTTTTGTGGGTAGGATGGTTTTCTTAGCCTCCTTGTGGTGCTCAGCTATTTATTACAAGAGCGAGATGAGAGATATTGTGCTAATGTTTTCTTTCTTTTTTCATATTTTTGTCCTTTTGGTTGTTTCATAGGATATGTTAATGTTATCCTCAATTTTTGTCATTAACTTTTCTTCTATTTACATATTATTCACCACCCACACCTTCCAAGAATTCAAAAAAATTACATGAACTCATCAAGAACTGATGCAAAGTTTTAGATTCATGCAGTGGAAGTAATTATTGGTATTCTAAGAGGTGAGGACATGGACAATATGCTTAAAATAATGAGTGCAATGAGAAAGATGTTGCTTACTCTGGTTGACCATAATAGTAGAACATTCTTGTTTGAGAAATTTTACGACAACTGTGAAGTGGTTCAAATAATTAAGGGGGATCAAAAATCAAAAGCTGGCATTTTTCTAGAGGCAGCCATAACCACCTTAGGTAGTGTTGTTATTAAGATTGCAGAGTTAGTACAGTGGTGAGTTCATTTTGATTTAGGAACAACCAAAGGTTTATGTGCAGAGGTTCTGCTGTTTAAATGTTGGCAGATCTCTTCAAATAATCTGTGATTCTTACATTGCCACTACTAAGGTTCTGTTTGGAAGAAGAGGGAGATGGGAAGGGTAAAAGGATTGTAGAAAGCTCATGCTCTGTTCTGCTTCCTTTGTTCTCTCTTTTCTAATAAATCAGAAGAGGCTGTGATAGGAACCTCTGCTTATTTTTATAAAGCTGTAGGAATAACAGAGTCTCTGCCCAGAAACGGAGCAGAATGGAAAAGAAATGAGAACAACCCTGATTGTTTGAGGTAGTCAGCCCCTCCCCACACTCTTCACTGAATTCTTGCCTGCCTCATCTCTCTCTGATTCCCTTATTTCTATCTCTCCCCAAAAGACCTCTAACAGAATGCTACGCATACTCCAATCTCAGTTGGCTACATGCCCTCTCATATTGGGTAGAGAGATATCAGAGTCTGGTTAATTACTTCATTTTTTTCCATAAGTGCTTTCTCACGTTTCCTAGTATAGACTCTAAGATGTCTATCAAGCTGTCTTGAGTATCATTCTTGGTTTGGGGTAATAATTTCTCCTTTCTCTTCTAAAGCAAGAATGGATGTAGAGACAATGGCTCCAGATCTGTTGGATTCATCACGAAAACAAAAAACAATAACCAATGTCTTAATCATATAACTTTTTATCAAACTGTAATATCATTTGTGAATTCCACTATGCCTTGTAGGTTTTCTACTTAGTATATTTGTAGCAGTTTATTTGATATCCTGATTAAACATCAGTCTCTTATGGGCCATATTTATTGATTTGGTAATTGTTGCTACTATTATTATGCCTACAGGAGTATAATCATGCGGTTTAAAATCTTCACAACGTGTTTTATTGAAAAAAATGCTTGACTACACTTTTGGTCTTCCTAATATTTCAGATGTTTCAAATTGTTCTCCCTTATTTTAATTGTTGTAACAATGTTACTCTCCTATTTCTTAAATTAGAGCAATTTGGTCCAACCTATAACACAATTTAAATTTGTTTGATAGAATTTGCATGCTGGCTTTTTTTTTTTTCCTAGCTGACATGGTTGTTTTGTTTACTTACATTTTATCTATAAATAAACTGCTCCTTAAAATTCACGTGTAGTTCTCTTGAGGGGCTATTAATGACTGGTGAGGAGCTATCTACTGACTACCTTACATGTCCTCCAAGTGAATTTTGAGGGGGCTGTCTTCTGACTGGTGAAGTCCTTGAAACTCATAGAATAGTTTTGTCAACAAAATAATTCCACATATTCAAATTCTATCATGTAGATGAAATTGTCTTATGGCTTTTGCTAAGGGCACTAGGTTAAGGAATAATAAATGCTTTTAACTTTTGCATGAATTTAATAATGCTTGGACATGGATTGTTTACAATGCTTGCAGTGTCCCACACTCTAACAGGAATCAGTGCTTGTAAATTAGAGGGGCGGAGAAGACTGGAAAGTGGTGGTCCGCATATATAGGCACACAATCATTTAAGAAACAGGCACTCACATTGCTGGTTTCAGGACAGCGTAACTCCAAGTTTTAGGCCTGTCAGTCTCTGAGGCCTACTAAACCGGTATTGGGAGAGCCATTTTCTATCCTGCGCTTAAAACCAACACTCCAAACACTGGTTTCACGTAGGCTCTACTGCAAATAAGGAAACAAAAGCTAACCAGGCATGCCAGGTGGCAAATTTTGCCCTCTGAGAGAAGCCATATTGAACTGGTCCCATTTAACTTTTCCAAAAATAATTATCTGTGGTCAGAAAGCTTAGTATATCTGACTTTAGAAAGCTGTGACCTCGTGTGAAGTACTGTATATTCTTTTGCTCAAGAGTATGGTATACCGTGTATGTGTTTACAAAGTTTGATGCCTGCCTTGCCTTACATAAGTGTTGTATCCTTGAAATTTGGGTTTTCT
Organism: Dicorynia guianensis; assembly: GCA_037013595.1. Taxonomy (NCBI): domain Eukaryota; kingdom Viridiplantae; phylum Streptophyta; class Magnoliopsida; order Fabales; family Fabaceae; genus Dicorynia; species Dicorynia guianensis. The sequence goes on from JASUAB010000005.1 coordinate 34,110,129, forward strand.
TCTTTACATTGATATCTACATTGTAACCATAAATAGTTTTTACTTATTATGTAAAAAATTCTCTGGCACATATTTAATGCCAATCGTGCATATATTTTTCCCTCTTAACTTTGTCCTATACCTAATATAAACCTGCATTGCTGCAGGTGGGTATGTGGTAATGCAGGAGAAACTACCAAACTATGTAGTTCCTGACCTAACTGATTTTAAGGTCAGCATTTTTTTCTCATTCGTTCTCTTCACTTTCATGTATTCAATAGTTGTTTCCTTCCATATATTCACATCATTGACATTTATTTCCAAGATTTTTCTTGCAGTTAGCATTTTCCTCATGAAAGTATACTATATTCTTTCAAATTCGAACACTAGTTTACTAACCACTAGGTATAATACAACAAAGAAGCCATTCTTCTGAACCCGAGGCCTCCTAAAAGAAGGAAGAAAAAGTTATTTAAATTGGATTGTCCGAAAGCTAGATATAATATCCTTTGCTTTTCTGAATGGTTGGGAAGAATCGATGATCCTGCCATTATTATTATTAGCATAATCTATTATACGAACTGATTCATATTGCTTCTACTTTTGTACAGCTCAAGCCATATGTATCTCAGTGTCCTGTAGAAGTCAAGCCTGCTGACGCTTCTGAATCAGCTAAATAAGCAACTGGAGCAGCGTATGATTCTATATTTGTAGTGGTCAAATGTTTTGAGAAGTAGTTGGGGAATTTCATTTTGATTTTTGTTCACGACTCTTCCTTAGTTAACGAATTTTCTTCGTAGACAAAAGAAGAACTATTATGTTTCTGAATAATGGATGCTCCAAACTTTAACAAATATAATTCGGGTTGAAACTGCAAGGTTAATATTCGTTGAGACTTATTGGCCCTTTTTAGAAGATTGCAATTATGTGTGTAATCTAACTGATTTATGATTAATCTTTGTTGAACAACTGTTGATAGATATAATGCATATCTACGCTGTTTTCCAGAAGGTTAATGCTTTTGAAAAGCTAAAAAGGAAAAGCAAATTCTAGAGAGAAGGCAAACACAGATTTAGGGGATAGCCAATAGGGAGGTCAAATATGGGTGAAGTATATTTGAGATAAAAAAAAAAAAGTTGTCTGTTATCATTCAGGAGAACTTTAGAAGAAGGAAGAATGTATTTTGCTCAATTTTTTTTGAAAATAGATCACATGATGTACTTTAAACAAAACTTTGATATCATAATTATTTACAACCAGATACACGGCGGTATTGAACTGAAGCTAAACTTTTTTCTTTCAAATTGGGGTGCTGTAGTATGATGCTCCTAAGTTTAAGCCACAAAAACCAATTTTTTATTCTAATTATTTGGTTATTATGTAAGTTATTCAGTGAGCAATTTTTTTAATAAAAAAGTTATCACCACATGTGACCAAAGTGAAATAGAAGGCCACAAGAAGCACTCAATAAGAATTTAACCTGATTTTATTTGCAAAATAACTTTTTAAGAGTAATATGTATATATATATATATATGTATAATAATTTTATACATACTTTGTACACTCTCATCTCTTTTTTTTTTAATTTTTTTATCTGAGTGTACATACTATGTGTAAATCCGAAACATACATCTAACTTTTTTTTTCCTTTTTATAGTACAACACAAAAGTGCTATTTTATAAATTTGTTTGGCAATTCCACCTAAATTGAGTAATGTTGTTGTTGCAATATTGCCTATACAAAGAATGCAAAGTGCATTTATTATATTTGATCTATTTTTATTTTTAAGCTTTTAATAAATTTAGTTTCAGTAGTAAATATATATTTAATATATTCTTTATGCAGATAATATTGTGAAAACAACATTATTCACCTAAATTATAACTAGGCACAATTAGAGCTAACAGAGGGGGAAATAAAAGTAAAGAATTTTTGTATTAAAAAAACAAGTGGAGAACCTTTTTTTTTTTTGGTAACTAAAAGTGAAGAATTCAAACATTTAAACAGTTTTTTAGTCATTATTTATATCTCTTTAATCACTTATAAAGCCACCACTATGAGACTTAGTTTTTAATCACAAAAGCAATTACCAAAAGAATTTGAAAGATTCAAAATGTTTGAGTAACATTCAAGCCTTTTCTTCTACGTTTATCATTGTCCTTCCTGCATTGAATGATGCAAACTCAGGTGGTCGTTTCTTGACTAGTTTGGCTGCCCTCAGAGGTTGAGACTTGACAAGGTCCCCCTAAAACAATTTGACTTGACCAGATTAACCAGACAGAGTCAACGCAATCCACATGCATCAGATAGTGAGAACTATTCAATCATGACTTTACAACGATTCCCTTGGGTCCCACCCATCATCCATCATGCTTGGCTTCCCATAAAACAAAGATGATTTTTAAAATTATTGCTAGTTTTATTGATAAAGTGTTGACACTATTTATATTTTAAATTAAAAAATTTAAAATAAAATATTTAAGTTTAAGTTTAAAAATTATATTTATTAAAAAATTATTATATTTTGTATATAAATTAATTTTATATTTAATAATAATATAAAAATATTTTATGAAAAAAAATTTTCAAAACCAAAGACAGGGGCATAAATGTAATTTCTCCCAAATATTGCTCGCTTTCCCCTGTGGAGCGTGGACCTGCAATTTAAACCAAGAGCCCTGGTTTGTGTGAACATATTTTATTCGTCTCTGTTGCTCCCCCTGTTTTCACAAATCAAATTAGGGGCATAAAAAGCTTCTCTCACTAGGGTTTATAGACCGGTCACCAAATTTCCCACTTCAATTCATTTGGGTGTTTTGTATTTTCTCTGATTTTCTCGCGCCTCCTTTGATCTTTTCAATCTTGCCCTCAATGTAAGTGCTTACCTCTTGTTTGTACCATCAATTTCTTCACAACCTGCTACATTTACTGAGAATTCTCAAAATTTCTAGACTTTGTGTGCAGAACCGCAAAGTTTTTAATTATTCACTGAGATTTTTAAGATATGGGTTTCTGATTAGGGTATTTGGATATGCTTACATCGTAACTTCCCATGTGCTATGCTTGTTGATTGCGATAATGTTATTCATTGCACACCCCTAACTTTGATTCTTTTGGAGAAAATTGGGATTGGGTTTTTCTAGTTTTGGGTATTCTAGATATGATAAAACAGATATTCGGTAAACTACCTCGGAAGGCCTCAAAATCATCCCATAACGATTCAAACAGTGAGGGAGAAGTCAATGGTGCTTTGTTAGTGAACTCATCTTATGGATTCAATTCCAACAGTTCCTTGGGATCAAATTCATCATCTTCAAAATCTCCAAATTTTGGTTCGGTTGGGTCGCGTTCCAGTAATGGGACTTATGCACCACGCTCAACTGGTTCAAATAAAACGAACCAAGCCAAGAAATCAGCCGCTTCCATTGCAAACCAAGTGGGTCCCACAATGTCTCCTTTAGTGTATGAGGCTTTGCCGAGTTTTCGGGATGTTCCTAGCTCAGATAAGCAGAATCTATTTATTAGAAAGTTGAATATGTGTTGTGTTGTATTTGATTTTAATGATCCTGCCAAGAATTTGAAGGAGAAGGACATCAAGCGGCAAACTTTGCTTGAGCTTGTTGAATATATTTCCTCTGTGACTTCAAAATTCAATGACATAGCAATGCAGGAGATCACAAAGATGGTGGCAGCTAATTTATTTCGAACTCTAACATCTTCAGCTCATGATAGTAAGGTTACAGAAATGTATGATCTTGAAGAGGAGGAACCTTCTATGGAACCAGCATGGCCTCATCTGCAGATTGTGTATGAATTTCTTTTGAGATTCGTGTCTTCAACAGAGACAGATGCAAAGCTTGCTAAAAGATTCATTGATCATTCATTTGTGCTGAGATTACTTGACTTGTTTGACTCTGAGGACCAAAGAGAGAGGGACTACTTAAAGACCATTCTCCACCGTATTTATGGGAAGTTCATGGTGCATCGACCATTCATTAGAAAAGCTATCAACAATATCTTTTATCGGTTTATATTTGAGACAGAGAAGTACAATGGGATTGCAGAATTGCTAGAGATATTGGGCAGCATTATTAACGGATTTGCTTTGCCGTTAAAGGAAGAGCACAAGCTATTCCTTGTCCGTGGTTTGATTCCCCTTCACAAGCCCAAGTGTGTATCAATGTATCATCAACAACTTTCTTATTGCATCACTCAGTTTGTTGAGAAAGATGTCAAGCTAGCTGACACTGTGATTAGAGGTCTTTTGAAGTATTGGCCCATTACTAATAGCTCAAAGGAGGTACTGTTCCTTGGTGAGTTAGAAGAAGTCTTAGAGACTACTCAAGCAGCAGAATTTCAGCGATGTATGATCCCATTATTTCGTCAAATTGGTAGATGCCTGAACAGCCTACACTTTCAGGTAGTTATCAAATTAACTCCTTTTTTTTCCTCTCTCCATATAATATCTTTATGCATATTTTAGCATTTGCCATCACCAGTGGTCTCTCTATCTCTATCTTTACGTTCGTTGTTCCTTTAACTTCATCCCTTTTTCTGTATTATAGCTTCTCTATGTTATCTATTGAGACCACTTGTTCTTAGAATCTTGACTTCCCTCACAAGCAAGACAATTTACTGGTTTCCGGTCATTTTTTTTGTTTAATCATTTTGTCAGCTTCAATTTTGCTAGCCATGTTTCTGAGATTTGCTCTGTCATGCTCTGCTTGGAGGCAGACAAGGCTCTCCTTAGTGTTTTCTGTGTATGCCATAGGAATTGACTCTATCTATATCCAATTTTTTTGACGTCTTGCTGTATCACTCTATCTATGCTTCCTAGGAATTGACTCCTCCCATTGGTCAAATTTTCCTGTTAAAAGGATATGGTCGTTCAATCCCCTGTTTCCCTTACCTGCAATTTTATTTTTCTTTTTCAGTTATTTGAAGTACTTGATGCTTCTAGTTGTAACTCTTCTTTCATAGTCTCCCTGTGGAAGAATAAAGCACCACTTAGAAAGTGTACTGCATTTGTGGGGTTTGAGATGTATTTGACTGGGGTGCAATGCTGGAGTCTTCAATGAAAATCCTTCCCTTCTAACTTTTACGGGATGAATAATTTTTTTTGCCACATGCTCATGTGCGTGTTTGGATGGGGGTGCTTATTGGGCTTGCAGAGGGATTCAATGGCCCTTTTGGGCCCGTGTTTTTCCCTTTCTGGTTTTTCCTTGTTAAGTTTTGCTGTTTCCCCCTTTTCATTGTTTTTAGGGGGATTCCTTGTCCTCTCTATCTTAATTTTGTTTCAATTCCATCAATTTCTTTTTTTTTTAGTAAGATTTGGGGGAACAAAACTAGATTTCCTAAATTTATACCTATAAATAATTTAGACTTTTAACTTAAGTCATACTCAATGAAGACCAAGGTGCTAAAAGATCATAGAAGATTTAAAATGGCATTGAATACGAACCCAATTAAAAACAGTAGGGAGAGGTAAAGCATGTAACTATAGCTTTGATCTAGGCTGTGTGTATAGAAAAGGTTTTATTGAGAGAGATAAAGCTCGCTTTGGCGATCTCCACATCTCGAAGGAGATTAGTTTCTGTCTTCTGGCTAAAGAATACCCTAAGTTCATCCAAAAAAAAAACTCTGGGGAGCACATTGATCATAAAATTTTGTACAAAATTACTAAATTACCCTGAAATCTGAAAACAATTATAACTTACATAGCATGTACTAGCAGCCCATTTAACCCAAAATTATGTGCAACTTTGGTGAGATGCTCTAACTACTAAAATTATGCTTTCTTGTTGCTCTGGCTGCTTCTGTCATGTGTGTGTGTGTGTGTGAGGCTTCAAAATATTTATACACTGAAGTTAAAAGAAATTGGAGGTTCAAATCTACTTGAATAAGGAAATCATAATTCTTAGTACTTTAGAAACATTAATGCTTGGTTGGTATAAAGTTCAAATGGATTTCAACCTCTAATATGGTTGGACTTTGTTCTGCTCGATGGCACTAATGGGAATTTAAAGCCACCATTGGGTGTCCACATAATCATTACCTAAGAAATTTTATTAAGGGTGTAAAAGAAGGATTTGGCTCATGGAGATCTGAGCTTATCAGATATATGTACAGTGTTCTAGGCTCTGTTATGTTTTGAGGTGATATATTATTCTGGGAGATATTAGACACTCTAAATGTTAAGATGCTGTATGAATCATTCGTGCACCTTAAAATTAGAGTCTCCTTAGAGGGTTAAGGCTTGTTTTTTACTTCGAGATCTTGATAGGATTGTGACTAACAATCTTTTTTGGATGTGAAGACTACATGACACTTTATTACCTAATGTGTGTCGAGATTCATGTGCTTGCTTTAGAAGTTCGCACATTAGTAGCTGTTTGTTTATGTACATTTTAACTATTAAGACTATTCTACATATCTGCTGAGCAAGGTATTTGTCTAAATGGTTTGCTTGAGAGGGGACAATAAAAAAAAAGAAAAAATTGAAAGTCAGGATTTGGTGGTGCGCTGTGATGATTGATAGCCAAATATATCTAAGGGTCTTGTTTTGATGTACTTCATCTTTGTGAGTTTCTCTTTTTGTCTTTCATGATCTTTTGAAAGAATAACTTATGCTATTCAGTTTTCTTTTTTCTCTTCCATTTTATATAGCTCTTTATCATCAGATGATATTTATACTCTGATGAATGAATTATTTGTAGATTCAAGAAAACAAATTATGATTAAATCTTACTTGAAAGTTAGGTTTTCCTCCCATGAATGTAGTTGTTTTAAAGTGGAAATTTGTAACTGGGTTGGCTATAGAATTCGTAGGTTTTGTGTTCTGTGTTTCTACTGGCTGCTTTACTGTGCAAAGTTCAATTTAAATTATGCTGTATTCCCTGTGGAACCTTAGCTGGAAGATCTGAAGATGCAAAATTCTGTTCTATGAATCATAACTTTTAGTGGAAGCATTTGTACATCTTAAATTCACTTAGAATTTACTGAATGGGATTTGATGGAGGCTTGGTTCTGTTGGCAGGTGGCTGAACGGGCGCTATTTTTGTGGAACAATGATCATATTAGAAATTTGATCACACAGAACGGCAAAATAATACTGCCTTTAATCTTTCCTGCTTTGGAGAAAAATACCCAGGGCCATTGGAACCAAGCTGTTCAGAGTTTGACTCTGAATGTTAAAAAAATATTTGCAGATGCTGATCAGACACTTGTTGATGAGTGCATGATGAAATTCCAAGAATATGAAAACAAGGAGAAGGAGAAGCAGGAGAAACGGGAAGCCACCTGGAAGCAATTGGAAGATGTGGCGGCATCTAAGGCTGTAAGCAATGAGGCAGTTCTTGTCTCAAGATTTGCGTCCTCTGTTGCCATTACTACCAGTCCAAGTAAACGAGCAGTTACAGGTAGTTGAGAGCCAGTGGAGATCCACATTGTAAATCCTGGACTCCATGATGGAGAACTAAGGAATGTGTTTAGTTAAAAGTCTGGCATGTATAACTCCACTAGAAAAGAAATTTGAGGGTGGGTTGTTGTCGATATGACGTTGCTCCTTGTTTCTGGGCTTTTAGGAATTCCTTTGTGCTGTTTAGCTATGGGGTGTGTATATGTACTATAAGGTATATGGTTTATATTGGGCAGTGCTTGTTTATTGACAGCCATCAATATTGTGCAGTGGTACTTAGCAATTGTCTCCTGCTGGTACCCTTACTTTACTTTTGATGTCGGTAACATTTCATTGCTTCCAGTCTTTTGCAGCTAAAGATTTCAGCATGGTTTCATGTGCTCTCTTCTCTACTTCTCCTAGGTTGGCTGTACCGGCTGTCATGGTGGATTCTTTTTTGTAGTGGGGCCATGGCATGTTCCTTGTAATCATAAAAGAAAATCTTTTGTGTAGCAATTGATATACTGTTTTCTTTCATGCCAATTACTTGTTTGATAACTGCAAAGTTCTGAAACGATTTTTATTTTTTGTATTAATTTGTCAGCTTGAGACTAGAATAGGGATACAATAGCAGCAACAATAATAATAACAACATTCATACTATTACAAATTACCGAGGCTTTAGTATAGAAATAGAGCCATTAAGTAATCAAGCAGAAGGTAACAACATTGCTTTTTCTTTCCTTTCAATCTCTTCTACCCTTTTTTATATATTGGACTGCCACGTTAGATTAAGTGAAAATTTTGTTAGTTTTACACCACTGGAGTAGTAAAACTCTTGTCTGTAATTCCAAAAAGAAAAAAAAAATTAATAACCTTTAGTGTGGTAAACAAAAGAACTCACAGTAGAAGGAATTTTGTGGCGATTCAGACATTGCAGTATTGATGGATGAAGACAGTGAGCCCAGTCGTGTGGAGGAGCCCTACGCAACTGCCAGCAACTTTGAACACCTTGATGACAGCACTTGCGCGGGTATTTTGCAGAGTGAGAATCCTTCACAAAGACTCGCATGCAATAGTGCATTCCATGGGCCACGCAAGTGCTTGCAGCTTTTCGAGCGCCGTGTTCCACTCCTTGGCAACTTGTGCTTGCATGCTCAATGCAGTGCTTGAAAGTTTCTAAAAATGAAAAACCATTCTCGTCAAGATCTGGATGATCAGTGCCAACAGCTTGCCCACTTTGAACTTTGATGGTTGCCAACACAATTGCCAGCAACATCAATAATGATTTGGTTGACATCATTTTCGTCTTCTAAATTACTTGCTTGCCACTGCTTTGCCCTTTAACTCTGGCAAAGTCCCTTCATAAACACAAGCTTGCATGCATTTCGTCTCTTTATTCTATTCAAAATTTATGGAAGCTTGACCTATGTATGAAAGGCTACAATTCTTTCAACTATTAATATTTCAAAGAATCAAATGACCTTTTGCAAAAATACATTAAAATATAAGAAATATTTTTATATTTATTTCTCTATGGCTTAAATATAATCCTAAATATTAAGAGGCATACAAGTGGGTGTAAATGTGGATGGCTTTCAAGTAGGTGGGTTTAGAACTATTGATTTGGGTTCAGCTCCACAAGCTGGTCTTTCAAGTATTTAATAGTTCAAAGTCAGGTGCACCAAAATTTAATAGTTTAAAGTTTATTAAATAAATATTTAATAAGATTTAATTTATAAAAATAATATGAATATATGTTTTAATGTGATTTTATAATATATAAATTTATATTTTATTAAAAATTAAATTATTTTATGATTATTTATTTATTAATAATTAAATTAATATATTAACTAAATATATAATTTACTTGAAATTTAAAATGCAGCCCATATCCTTAGGGTTAAATTAATACTATTGTTGGTCCGAATCAAAGTTGGACCGAAATGGATCGGAGCCAACCAGACCAAACAATAGCTGGAAGTGGGTCGTAATTGAGGTTGGTCCAAATGGCTCATGCATTACCGAATGACGCTCAATCGTTATTTTGGTCTGCCAAAGAGCAGGTTTTGAGGCGCCCGTCCAAAAAATGGGGCCCGCATATCTCCGTGAGCATATCCAGTTGCAACATGCGATGCCCTTTTCCGCCATGTCTTTCAACTACACAATTATTTGATCAACCATGATTTCAAAAGAATCAACACGCGCACACGTCAAAGGTCATCATGTACCTGCTACCCTGGTGGCCGTCATGTGACCAGTCTTCGCAAATGCGATCACACATTCTGAGTCTGGAACACTCTACAAAAAATGTGCTGTATAATTTGTTTGCATATAAACGATAAATAAGTTTAAATAAGAGATTTTGTTATGCTATTATATTCACATTATAGGTTAATCATATTATTTATTTTTATAAAAATATTTAATTGAATATTCGTGAGTAAATGAAATAGAGGATAACATAGCTATTCCCTAAATGTACTGTAATAATTGGAATTTATAATTTTTTTACGTTTTTCTTGTACAAGGAATTAAAAAATTGTATACACACCAACAAAGCTCGACATAGTTAATAGATGATTGGGTTCCTTAAGCATACATTCAGATTGTGTGTATGAAAAAAATTTTGTTGAGAGAGATCATACCTACTTCAGTGATCTCTCTATCTCGAAAAAAATTAGTCTTTAACTACTGGTTAGAGGATACCCTAAGTTTATCCAAAAAATAAAATTGTACACACTATACCTATGTGCAGATTCCTTAATTTTGGAATCAAAAGTTAAGAATATAATAAGAGAAAGATAGAGGCAAATTAAAAAAAAAAAATTGAGTAGAAAAAAAAATTGTAATTTACTAATTAGATTTAAATATAAAATAAAAATATTTAAAAAAATTATCAAAATAAAAAAATAAAAATATTAAGAGATTTAAATCTATACCATTTACATTGTAGCCATCTAGATACAGATCTCTTAACTTTACTTTTCTCTAATTCTTTGAAATTTTGTCTTTATTCTTCACTATTTGCAATACTTTTTCTCTCATTTGTAATATGGATTCAACTAGAAAATGGAAAGATAGAGAGATAAAGTCACCAAAAACAAGAAAGGGTAAAATTAGGGTTCTAATTCCGTAGCTACCCTATATCGTTTTGGAGAATATGTTACCATTCTTTGGCTTCAAAGGAAGAAGTACAAGTGTAATAGGTTTGCAGACCCCAATTTAGGTGGGGGGAGTGCATACGTGGATGTGGAGATCAGCTCGGCTGCTAGCAAAAAATTCTTCTATAAACAAGATGGGGGTTTCTTCATAAATTGCATGGTTGTTGCGTGAAGTTAATGCGTAATTAACACAGTGCATTCAAGAATTTGGGGCCTATGACGCCAGAGGAAGTGATGAGTGGACTGTTTTGATGACTCAAGAGTAGGTTCATTGATGCTATTTCATTTTCAAAATATTTTGAACTCCAAAGTCCCCCAAAAACACCCTGTCCCTCAAAATATAGGAGATTAAGAAAAGCCAATCTGGTAATTTCATGCCTAAATTCACCACCAGCGGGTAGTGATGATTGTTCTTCTCAGTTCAGTGGTTCTCTGCAGAAGATTTATGTTTGCAGAGAAAGGATAACAAGAAAAGGAAAATTTACAAGATATCTAATCCTGCACCCCAATTGAATTAGACTGATAAAAAATTCAGATTTGGTAACAACCAAAATTTACAGCAAATGCTTTTCTTTCTTCTGAATTTCTCAGCAACCAAACAGGTACAGCAGAGGCATGCCATGAAAATTAGACTAATTTAACAAGCACCCAGTTGCAAATTATAGTGACCCATGCTCAGAATTGAGCCAAAGAAAGATCATGCAGATGCCGTAAATCATAATCATATCAAAATTGCTGTCTCTAAGTGCTGCAAATGTAAAAGTTTACAATGAAACAGGAAATTTCCATGGCAAAATAATTAAACAATTAAAATCTAAAAATCCTCATTCATTTACCGTTTCCAACTTCCAAAAAGACTCAAATCCTCTTCACCTTCTGTACAACAACTTTCAACCTATCTAGCTAACCAAAAGCACTGTAATTCTAGACTCTGATATCAGATACTAATGCACCTTCAGTTTCTGCTATATCATATAAATATATAAACGTATTCTCTTTCTATGACACATAAAAGTAATTAAGAGAAAAACATATGGGAGTATTTTACTATCTGAGTAATCAAAAACCTGAGAAACCCAGAACTATCTCTTGTTGTGTAAAGGGTTGGATCCTGTAGGCACTCTTCGCTTTTCTGATTCAAATTCTTTACCTCTGCTGCTAACTGGAGACTTTGTCCAGGGATGAAAAGCTTGGTGCTTCCCTGAAGTGGAAGGGCCTGAAAACTTGGTTCTAAGGGCCAATATGGTTGGGGTGAAGAAGAGAATCAGAAGAGTCAGAAAGAAGAAGAAGTGGAAGTGCTTCATGCCCATAATTTTACCGATGTCCTCAGAGAGACAAAAAGATGGAATATGGGAAGGCAAAAGTGTACAGATTTTTGATGTGGGTTAGCCTAGTTTTGTTTGATATATATGGAGATGGTTAGTTTTTGTTTTAATTTCTACCCCTATATGCTAAATGTGGTGATATTTATGAAGCTCACTAGTCTTGTTTTTATGTGAAATTGGGTAGAGGGTCATTGTTTCATTGCCATGTGATTGTGATCAAACGGTCAATGATTTGTTTGAGATTAATATCTTTTGGTGGGGTCTAGCATTGGATCAGGGGCCTAGAATGACGGTTGTGGGGGTGCCGGTGGGGGGATGCTATTCAATGAGAGATGGTGACAGAAAATTCAACACGAACTCGTAGGAGGTTGTTTGTCCGCATATGTGAAAGCTAGAAAGCCAAAAGTGCTCGGGTTTGCAAAATGACTTTTGTACTCGTTGGAATGACCAAAATACCCGCTTTATTAACCTTTATAAACAGTGTTAGATCCTATTTAGAGTTTTAGTGTTCGATCTCAAAGGTTACAATAGAAAAAAATTTAAAAAAAAGAATAAGACAAAAAGTGAGACTTATAAATAAAAATGAATTTTTATTCTTTTTGTTTCACTGAGAGTTATTAAAGTAGAAAAATTTTCAAGGTAAGATATATAAATTCATAAATTTAGATTCCTCCACTTCTTTATTTATTAGCTTTGATGATGTTATTTTTATTTTTTTAATTTTACATACAAATCTAAGTAGTAAATTTAATTTTTTTTATTAATTTTATCTTTACTTTTTATTTATTATACCTTAACTTTAAAAAAAATGAAAGTCCAAATCCATAAGCTTGGAGAAAGCTTAAGGGCATTTTGGTCATAAAAGGGTCAAACATCCCCCACGCTCTTTATTAGTCTTCGTAGAAACTTGTAACTGGGATCAACGTAATAAACAACTTGTAATAATTGGGTTAAGCACATCCACATGGTCAGTCAAGTAGATCCGAATTTGACGGGCGGTAGAGAAAACGTGGGTTTCAAAGAGTGGGTGATTTTTATCGACCGTAGTTCCCCGACTACATGCAGTTGCAGGCTTCTGAAAAACATGTGCCTCCACACCAATTTGCTAAAGGTCATAGATTAGTGGGTCGTTCTTGTAATGTGAGTATTCATATGCTAAATGATTGTGTCAGATTATGGTACAAAGAAGTAGTGCCATATTAAGACATAAGAAGATGGCACTAGTCCATTAATGGGTTCACAAAAGTCAAAACTTTGTCTAGTGGGTGATCAATTTTCTTGCAAGGCTGAGAGACACGAAAAGATTTCATCTCTTTTCTCAAAACCTATTTCACTCAGCTTTGTTTGTAACAAAATATTGAATTACATACATGATTCTCAGTGGCTTTTAATGGTGAGAAAAAAAAGGGCTTTTTAAGTACTTTTAACAAGGGCTTCAGGTTTTTCGATTTCGTTATTCTGTGATTTTAACAATTTTTATTTTTTATTTTTCTTTATTTTTCTCTCCTTAAATCCCAAAAATTACGATAGCGTCATTTGTTAACATGCGAGACAGCTGTTTTACCCTTAAAACTGCAAAAGCATTCTTGTAGCTAGGGTCATATATGCCTTAGAATTGAAGCAGTTTGGTGGGTGTTACGTTCAAGTTTTGAGGCAAGTCAATGGTCAATAATTCAAAAGGTAATTATATACCGAGACAAGTAAGTTCAAGAAACTAGAAAGCTAGTGACTTAAAGAATGAGGAGAAGGATTTGTTGAGAGAAGGGTGGCTAATGTGAGGATTGAGATCCTTACCTTTAAGGCATAAGAGAGTAAGAGAGAGAAAGATATAAAATTAAGAAAGAAAAAATAATAAAAAATAAGATATATATATATATTAAATTATAGAGATAAAAAAAATTATTAAAGTAAGAGAAAAATAAAATTAAAGAATCTAAATCTTAATGTGATTATTAAGTATCTAACAAACAAAAAGGAAATTCTTGTTCATTACATTTAGTAAGTTTATCATTTTCGGAGAAGTGCAAAAAAAACGAAGTCATATCCTATAAAGTTGAAAGTAGAATTGCAAAAGGTCAATCGAGATCAGTTTTTAAGCATGTAGGGTTTCAAGGATCTCACCTTTTCATCCAACCAAATAGGAAACGAGAATGTGTTTGCCACTCAAACTCCGTGGTTTGCCCACAATTGCGTAAATATTCACTTTCAAAGATGTGTTTATGACGGGTTTCTCTAGTCTCATAAAAATTGTGAGAATTCTACCTCTAAAATTTTGTAAAATAGTCCCACTCATTCATGACCTGGCCATATATATTTTTTCACTGACTTTTGAGGTCAAAGCAAGTTAACTTTGACATCAATTAGCAGGTGTAAAGCATTTTTTAACGAATGGGTACCTTTAATGATACAATGGTATCAAATTATTACCATTAAGGTGCCTTTGATGAATTGGAGTTGCACTTGATGAAAAAAATTATCTGAATTGATCTTGAATATCGATTAATCTTATATTTAGTAGTGATGCACGAATATATGAAAAATTTCAAACAAAAAATAACAATATCAAATTATTACCTTAAAAATTTTAATTTCTTGAATTTAAATTTAAAATCTTACATATGTGATGTGTTATTATTACTCCTGTTACCAAAAAAATTTATGAGCATTATCTTACTACAATTATGGGTGTTTCATATGGGTATTCAAAAGTATTACTTGCATATAGCTGTCACATTGAATGCGTTTAATCTAAATTAAGTTCTTAACAACCATAAGGTGCACATATAGTTGACTATTAGGGTTTTTGCTGAAACCCATGTCCCCTTTTGGGTTTCAACGTCAAACTCAAGTGATTTGCAATTATGCACCGAATATTACGTTAATAAAAAAGATCTCCAATTTACTGAAAAATTTGTGATTTGCTAATCTGGGTTGTTGATTCTATACTAAATATTTTACTTACCAATCTCAGTCTCTTTCAATTTTACTATAAATAATGAAGCACATATATAATATTGGAGGGCTTTAATCTCTCACATGCAACTATGCAAGTCTTGTCAAGTCCCATAATATAATGGGAAGTCTTCGTCTTAGCCATTTTTGTAACTCTTTTTTTTTTTCTTTTGTAAAGTTCAACATCCTGACAGATGAAACTGTTTCTTATAATAACACTGCATATTTATTATTTATTAATGTTAGTCAAAGTGCCACAATATATATTCATATATTTAATAATATGCAACCTTCATTATTGATGAATGGCTAACAGCAGCACGTAATTAGTGGCTCCCTCATGTCCCCTATAGCTTAGAATGAAACAAAAATCATGTCTACCAATGAATAATGATATAATTACTATCATTTATTCATAATTTTCACATATTTAATAATATGAGTACACATTGTCATGCAATAATTTTTTAATTTAACTAGCCCATGCTAAAATTGATTTCAAATATGATAGTTTGTGTAGAAGTTGTGAAAAAAAAAATTGTATATATAATTACTCTTTATTGAATCTTGTTTTCACTTTTTATTTTTATTATATTGAATAAGTTATCATTTCTTTCTCACTTGGGTAAGATAGTATACAAATCTGAATTTTCTAACTTTTTTAAAGAAAGTTAGAGTATATAGTAAAAAAGAGATATACACAAACTCTTAAAAGAAAAAAAAGTAAAATTTACACATTAAATAATAAAAAGATATAGAAAATCACTAAAATTAATAAAAAAAATTAAAAATTCAAATCCGATTGTGTATAGGTTGTAAAAAAATGATTATAAATGCATCATTGCTATCTACTAACTAATACTTGTATAGCGGCGATTAAATTTAAATTGTAGCAACGGATTAATGTTGGTACTTTCGAGCAAGTTAGTGGATGAATATTGGTGCAGATCTTCAAAGAGTAGATAATGAATGAGTAGGTGGGGTGGAGGAAAAAATTGGTTGGCAATAGCAATTCATAAACATAATGAGCATCTAGTCTTTCAACTCCCAGTGTGGCATCCTCAAAATCCTGTTGCTGGGCATCAAATTTTGACCTTCTTCTCATTTCTGTAACCCACCACGCCAACAAATTTTCCTGCATTGGTTATTGTTCTATCTTCCATGTCCCTTCTCCTACACACATACATGTGACATTTCTTGTCAATGATTCAACTATTATCAACCAAATTAACAGTGCTGTATGAGGTGGTTTCCAATCCAAAATATGTAAATACCCAAATAGATGCAACAAGGTTTGAGCTACTCGCATTATAAACTTAACGTTGGGTTATCTCAAATTACTTGTAGAAGAGATTGTGTGTCGGTTTATAAATAGAGAAAAGATGTTTTTACATTATGTGTGAGAACAAAATGTTATAATTAATGTGAGAACTGTTAGATCAAATAAATTTTATAATTTAGTTAATGAAATTTTATAAATTTAATAGTATGTATTCTTTAAAGTAAAAATTATGTGAAAATAGAGGAATTATGTAAGTATGTGTGAAAGTCTTACTTATGAGAAAAATGATATCTGTACATACAAGCATCATACAATGTTTACTCCTGTAGTTATACATAACTAGAAAGAAAAAAATAAGATTGTAACAAAATATATGTAAAAGATATATAAAATTATTATATGCATATATCATTACTCTACTTACCTACAGATCTCTTGGCTGTGGAAGAGAGAGAAAGAGAGTTAATTAGAAACAAATATTTGTGCCTACATGCGTGTGTGGAAGAGCGAGTGAGATTGTGGGAGGAGAGAATCCAATGGACGAAGATTTGTTGGGGGCTTGAAACCCTATGCTTAGTTGTTTTTATGTTTCACATATAGTAAAGTTGGGTGTGGCAGAGGAGAGAATCCAGTGGACTAAGATTTGTTGGGGGCTTGAAACCCTATGCTTAATTGTTCTTATATTTCACATATCGTAAAGTTGGGTGTGGCATCCAGTCCATTAGAACTGAAAGGCATCTTTTACTTTTGTGGGGTTGTTGTGTAAGATGTCACTTGAGCGGATGTTGAACAGAAAATTCAATATTTGCGTTTGTGTAGTATCAAAAAATAATATTGGGAGTCAACCCACTTAAAATGTTATGCCTGTTGTTCATGTAATTAAAGCTGTAGTTGATGGGTGGACTCAACTTTAGGGGTTTTGCAAGAGTCAACCCCACAAACGTGTAATATTAATTAAAAAATAAACCACGTTCCACACCTGGATGGCACTTTCACTCCATGCGGTTTGTCTTGTGCCTTACTGGTTATGGAGTCTTGCTTCTAACCAAAAAGCCAAGGCTCGAACCAGCACCCAACTTTCACTCCATGCCCCCAATGTTCGCCCCCGGTAATATAATTAGTTGATTCGGGTGTAGTCTCAGTTAAAAAAGTTTCAGTTTTTCTAGATTAAAGAATATGAACTTAATTTTGGTTTTCTAAGTCACAGATTAAAAGGAGTTGACCTTAAGCTTAAAATAAATTATATATTTAATGATTATGTTGATTTAATTATTAATAATAAATAAATAAATCAATTGTAAAGTAATTTAATTATTAATAAAGTATAAATTTTTCATATTATAAAGACACATTAAAATATACATGAATCATTTATGTATATACAATATTTTTAAAATTTACATAATTAAGTATAGTTCAAAAAAATAATAAAAATAGTTTAAATAAATTAAATAAAAATATAAGCACGATTCCATCTGGGACCAAAAAACAAAGCTATAATTTTTATAAACCTAATCCTTTGATTTTTTTTTTTTTTACTTTAATTTTTGGCTAGTCTCAACGACAACTCTAAATATAAAAGTCATTCATTTTTTATTAAAAGAGGAAGTCTTCTTGATATCATTAACACATACACATATTATATATATATATATATATATATATATATATATATATATATATATCATTCACATATCTAACCCTATCCTGTTGCTTATGTTTTGCAATAATTCAAAAGGCCTAAAATGCATTTTAATAAAAAAAATTGATAATATATATATATATATATATATATATGTATGTATCATTGCAAAGTTGTCGACTATTCTAGAATTTTACAAAGTCAACTTATGTATTGGCTTGGACATCCACTTGTCTGAAATTCAACCAAAACAAAGTTAGAACTAAAAAAATGCCCAACCATGGTACGGAAACTATTTTGGAGGCGCCACACTGGCCATGCCGTGGCGTTTAGATTAAGGTCAAAACCTTTTCGGCCCATTTAGTCCGCAAAGAAACATCACATTAATTAAGTTATGAAACGGCCCAACTAGGCTCTACTGGTTCAGGCTACTTTCTCTCTGTCCTTCTACGCTGAATACCAAACTCTATGTTTTGACATTATTTTTTTAAATTAAATCTCACATAAATTTTATTTTAAAATAATAACTGAAATATTAAATTTATAAATTTTGCATCAATTTTCAATTCAATATTTTTAATTTTAATGTAATCAATTTAATTTTTAATTATATTTTTTACCATTATCAAATACATTCACTTTTGTATTGAATGGACATAAAAATCTAACATGCTAGAAAAATTCACTAAAACAAATACAATTTAAGTTCTTAAAATCTGCATCAATATTCAATTGAGTTATCATAATTCTATTTTTCTCATAACATATTAGATTTTTCACCTATCAAACATGACTTCGTGCAAGATTTGTATAACTGATAATAGTGAAATAGTTTAAGATTTAATTCATCAAATTAGAATTATAAGGATCGATTGAAAATGAAGGTCAATTTCAAGGTTTAAATTGTATTTTAACTAAATAAAATTTTAATAATTAAATTTATTAATATTTATAATTGAGGATATAAAATCTAATATTTTACAATCATTTTTTTCATGTATATGTTGATTTGTTTTAGTGAGAGTAGTATTTGCCTTAGGCCCTCAATTTGTATTCCGTATATCAATGTATTTGATGCAGCCACTTGATATCATGGCTGCCAAATCACACATGGCTTTAACCTTGGTCTTTCGTCTGTACCAGAGTTCAATTGAAAAACAATAGCCATTGAAAGCTGGGGATTGGTTTTGATTAGTTTCTTTTCCAAATTTCTTCTCATAATGGGTGAAGTTTAAAGTAAAAGTGGAACAAAACTAGAATTGACTCAGAAGTAGTCAGTCTTTCATTTACTTAATCAATCTTATCTTGATGACGCATGCCATTAATGGATTGTGGCTCAGTATCTGTCAAAAATTCTGAAGTATATTAGGCGCCAGCACGAGTTTTCTATTTTTTTTTTAATCTTCCATACTCATTTTAAGCTTTTTTACATCACTTTTGACATCTGCGTACTCATTAATATTGTCATATTTATTTTATTTGAGAATGTAAGTATCTAATAACCTGTTTTAACTTAGTAATCGGTGGTGTTAGATCGAATCTAAATGAGTTAGTAAACTTGAGTAAAATAAAATTATCTTTTTCCACAAATTTAAATTTACAAAGAAATTGTCGGGCCTCATAATTTATATTGTAAAATTTAATAAATTTAATATTTAATAATCATTAAGTTAGTTCTAACATGTTTAATCATGTCATATCTTTGTTTTTTTTTTTTTTTAGTTGTGAGAAGATATATCCACTATTTAAGTAAGATTAATTCTCTTTCTAGAGAGGAACAGAATGATATATCTCTTGCTCAAAAAGTAACTCTTTATTTAAATTCGAACATATGATCAGTCTTAAGATAAATTAAAATATAATCTACTTCTACTATGCTGATATTTCGTGATTATTGTGTTATATTTTTGATTGTTAAGACTTTTGGTAATTACGAAAAATCTGCTTTTATAGGGCATTCTATGTTAAAAATATAAAAATAATTGAAAATAGATAATTTTATTAATTTTAACAAAAATAAGAACATAATTAAGAAAGAGCTAATTTTTCTTGTAACACTTCTTTTTTTAGGGTGGCGTCCCACATCCCGTATCCTTACGGGATGTGCCTATTTCACCTCAGGGCAGGAGCTCAAAGGCTAAACCTCAGGCCCTGGGACGACGCGGAAATTGAACCCCGGAACCTCTGAGACGATTTGAAACTCGGGACACAATCCGCTTGTCAATTGAGCCAACTCCATGGGTTAGAAAGAGCTAATTTAATTGACAAGAATCCAAAGTATTCGTACGAAAATTAGATCTTTGACTGAGCGTACTTTGTCTTTTTCGTTTTGTTCTTTTGAAGTTTAATCATTACATTGTATATTACCGTTACAGAGTCTTATGACCACAACAAGGATTGACAGAAGAAATTCTGTTGTGGACTGTGCTCCGTATTGCGACAGTTCATTGGCTTCCTTCTAAGTCAAACCCCATGGCGGCTAAGAGAGAATGTTTAAACACAGCTGTCACCTTCATGCCGAAAAAGACGCTGGAATTCTCTGCATGGGTACACTTTGGAAACCATGATTGGGGTTAGACTAAAACACCATTGTCCATTCCTCCATAGTCCCCTTGTGCTTAGCTTTCCCCTCTCGAAACATGCCAAAAAGTAACTAATTATAGATCAGTAAAAGGCTTTGAATAAGATTCTCAGACTTCCCTCGTATTTTTGATGGAAGCCAGATTTGGGATTTGTGGTTTCTTCTTCCTATTGTTGTTGTCTTCAATTTTTTTAATTGCAGAATCAAAGTGTAGAGAGGGTTGCAATTTAGCTCTGGCTTCCTACTATGTTTGGCCAGCACCCACCTTCTCACTTACATATCTTTCTTATCTTATGAAATCCCAGGTTGTTTCAAAACCTGAAGATATTGTCAGCTACAACAAAGACCTAATACGAAACCAAGATTCTGTTCCATCCTCCATTAGACTGAATGTTCCATTCCCTTGTGATTGCATCGAAGGTGAATTTCTGGGTCACACATTTCAGTACTATCTTGAGCCAGAGGATGCCTATACATCGATTGCGAACCAGACCTATTCCAATTTGGTAACTGAAGATTGGTTGCGGAGAATCAACATATACAGGCCGACAAACATTCCAGATTATGCAAAGATTAATGTCACAGTTAATTGTTCTTGTGGTAATAAGGAAGTTTCTAGTAATTATGGGTTGTTCATCACTTACCCACTTAGGCCGGAGGATACTTTGCAGTCAATTGCAAACACGACCAAAATTGATGCAGGGTTGCTGCAGAGGTATAATCCCGGCGTGAATTTCAGCCAAGGGAAGGGCCTAGTTTATATTCCGGGGAAAGGTACATACCAATTTTGCTATTATGGTTTGGTTTTCTAACATAAGGGTTGCACATATTACGAAATTGGGTTTTCCTTTTAAGGGAAAATCTAATAATCACTAAGTTTTTTTAACTAAACATTTATAAATATAATTGTGATGTGTTAATGTATTGGGTTTAACAATTTAATTTATAAAATTTAATAAATTTAATGGCTGAAATTATTTTATATGAGCATTTTATAAGATTTAATTTGTAAAAATAACAAAACTGTTCCTTAAGTATAAAAAAATGTTTGGTGATCAGAGATCTAGTTTTAAATTTTGAAAGAATAGGCATATAGAACTTGTTTAAGTAACCTTATGAGTATGGTAGACTTTTATGCTGTATAATAATGGGCAAGTAGCATCTTATTTTTGCAGTAAGATGCGATCTGTGCAGCTATAAATGATGATACAATCCCTTATAAAGAATTTAGGATGATCTGTAAACTAAAGAAGCAAGGCGCTATGCTGCTATTCTTAGTTCCCTCCCTACATATCCAGGAATGCCCAATAAAAATCATCTCACTTCCAAATTAACTGTAGTATTAACCTCAGTGATGGAAATTTCATTGCCAGACTGTTGTAAAGCATGTAATACTTGTATGAAAGATAAATTAAAACAACATTTTGTGGTGTTTTCTACAAAATGCTTACATGGTAAGAAGTGCATGCAAGTATATGGTTAGCAAATGAGCTTCATGCTTATAGCCATATCTTTCGATTTGTTCCTGGCGTACTATAAATTTAATTCACTTGCCTCACATCTTTCTTTGTTCCTGTCTTTCCAGACCAAAATGGTAACTATGTACCCCTGCAGCCTAGGTAAAATTTTTTACCCACTTTACATAGATTTTGCTCATAAATTTGCAAGGTATTTTATTTTTAAACAAATCTCCTAATCCCAAGTTGCATGTTTTCATTTTCCTTTGCAGCACAGGAGGTTTGACTTTCTCGCTTCTCAAGAAAGTTTGTTAAATAATGCATCTTCACGTGGGTTTGAAATTCATATCAGACCCATGGTAACAATATCCTAAAAAGTAGAAGTCAATGCTACTTTGAGCTCATATATTGTTTCTATGTAAGCAGGTCTAACTGGTGGAGTTATTGCTGGAGTAGCAGTTGGAGTATTAGTTGGGCTTCTGCTTTTGGCAGTTTGTATCTACATTGGATATTACCAAAAGAAAAAGGCAGAAGAAAAGAATCTGCTCTCGGAAGGTTCCAAAGTGCACTCTGCTGAATTTTGAAAGGATACATCGATTTTTACTTATATTTTCTTCTAAGCTGTCCCTTCCAATACCCCTCCCCATTAAATATAATCAGTTAGTGAAGCGTTAGAAGGACTGACCTGATCTGATAACTTTTGTATATCTTACAAGGATCAAACTAAATTCACCTTAGTAACTTACCTAGTGGGTCATTTTTCCCTTATCTCTCTATCTAGCATCCTGAAAGGGAAGACTTAATGATATGATGTTGTCATCAATTATTTTTCTTAAAGATGTTTTTCATTCAAAATTTTAATTAGAAACACTTTTCAATGTAAAAGTAAAAATACATACTGACAAAGTTATACACATGTCTTTATTTGAATAGAAGATGTATAGACTATAACAGTACTGAAACTTTTTTCCTTGTTAGAAAGAAAATCTATAGTACAGCAGAAGTATTGAAAATTGGGTACTTCTTTAGTTCAAAATTTGAATTAGAACAAATTTTTAATGTAAAAGTAGAAATAAATGCTAATAAAGTTATACACGTTTTTATTTGAATGGAAAATATATATATTACAGTAGCACTGAAACATTTTTCCTTGCTAGAATCAGTATAGTCGATTTTGATCCACAAAATAATGTTTAATCAAGAGGAAGATCACAGGATGAGAAATAAACTACATAGAGAATTCCGTTTAACCAGGTCAAGTGTATCCTTTTACATGCTGCCATAAGACTTTTTTACTTCTGTAATTGTGCTTTGTTTTCCTCCGGTGTATCATGGATTGAAAGAACCAGACAAATGAAAATTAAAATAATAGTTCATGGCTGGGCATAGCAATACTTATTGACATTTTTTTTTTTCAGATGAAGTCCCTGGTAGTGCAGACTATGAAACTTCAGATTCTAGTGGTCCTGCTGCCCGTTATGGGGATGGCACCGTGGGCATTACAGTGGACAAATCAGTGGAGTTCTCGTACGAAGAATTAGCCAATGCCACAAATAACTTCAGTTTAACTAATAAAATTGGTCAAGGTGGTTTTGGGGCAGTATACCATGCAGAGCTGAGAGGGGAGGTTTGTAATCACATGTATTGTTGCTTTTATTATACGCATTTTAAAACAAAAGTTGAAGTATATTTTGTTCGTATGAGGAGTTTTTTTGTTAATACAACAATATACCAAATCTTATCCCACTAGTTTTTTTTGTTAACGACGAGTCTAAATATTTTACTTCTTAGTCTTGAGTATGAAGAAAATGTATAAATTGGAAGATTCTACTTTTACTCTATGGATGATGAATGGTAATCTACCAAATATATGATGGATTAGATATTATGCAGCAGAGTTGTAGCACGACTATTAAAAGGCCTGTTTTAGATTTCTGGCTGAGAACCGGGACAATGCAGGATCAGTCAACGAAGGATCATCGTATTGGGAGCTAATTTGTCTTGGAATATTGCATAGAAAAAGATGGATTGCTCTGCAATATGGATTCTGGAAAATTATTTTTCTGAATGCCATTGTGTTAACCAATAATTTTCTCGGCAATGTGAAAGATGTGTAACTGTGGAACTCAAACCATAACGTACTGTTAAGAAAGGATTTAGACTTCCAAATTAACCAAACTGGATGAGAGGAAATGAGGTGATTTGTGTAGAGTTCAGCCAACATTCACACTGTGTTTTTCGTTCTTAGAAAGAAAAATTGTTTCCAAGAACATGTACTCTTGCTTAAAATAATATGTGATGTGATAGTATATGCATTATATATCTTGTGCATTTAACCTCTAAGTAAGATCAATACAGTTTTTCAATTGAATAGATACTTCCTGCAGGATTACAACTTATATTAATACTGCTTTTTTGGATTAAGACACTAGTGTTTGTACTAAATAGCTGTTTGACATTGCCCATTTTAGTATTCATTTTCTCTTATTAAGTCCTCTTAAATAACATTGCTTGCGCAGAAAGCTGCAATCAAGAAGATGGGTATGCAAGCAACAAGAGAATTTCTGGCTGAGTTGAAGGTCTTGACACATGTTCATCACCTGAACCTGGTAGTTATATCTTTCAAGCTTGTAGTATCCCTGATCAAAGTCTTCTTCAATATTAATTTTTAAGGCTGTTTAGGATTGCCATAGTTTCTCATGCTTGTTGTGTTTAGCATCAAATACATTTTTTTCTTCATAATTAGCTTTTCTTGCCCTGTTTTTTCAAGAGTTGTACTTGTTCAAAGTTTTTAAAGATTAATTCTATTGTGAATCCAGTCTGTCTCGCATCTGTCTCTGTTACTCTTCTTTTTGAATTTCTTCACAGTCCTTTTTTTCTCCTTTATATCCCCTTCTTTGCGCCAATTTTTTTTGGTCAAAGAGAACCACAGCCCGCTACCTGTGTTACCTCATCCATTCTCCCACAAAATAACCCCCTTTAGTTTGGGTGCAATGGCTGATCTATAAACATTATGTGAAATCCAAGAAGTTCTTAAGGTTGTTCAGCAAAGAATTTTTGACTCATAAACCAAGTGCTACATGTATGTTTCATTTACAGGAGGCACACTTTAAGCTATCTGCTTCTGAATATTGCACGTAGAAATTTGTTGTCCTCTGCTGCCTCTTTCGTTTTGATGTCAGACATTTTTTCTTTTTTAGTCTTTAAATTTTGTCTGGACATAAATTCTTTGGAGGTTAATTCCTATTTCAAAAGTTGATTTAGATTGTTGTTTCACTGTCTTCTAGTTTGTCATGTTGAATCTACCTATTAAAAATAAATGATAGGTTCGCTTGATTGGATATTGCGTTGAAGGATCCCTTTTCCTTGTCTATGAATATATTGAGAATGGAAATTTAAGCCAACATCTACGAGGTTCAGGTGAGTTAAGCTAAGCACATAGCTAAAATCTATCTTAAGTGGTATGTGACTAATAAATTTCTATAATGATCAAATTAATCTGTTTCCAGGGAGAGAACCAATGCCTTGGTCTACCCGGCTTCAAATTGCTCTGGATGCAGCCAGAGGTCTTGAATATATTCATGAGCATACATTGCCTGTATATATCCATCGTGACATAAAGTCAGCAAATATATTGATAGACAAAGACTTTCGCGGAAAGGTTGATTACGCTTTCAATATGTACTGAAAGCTTATTTTTATATTTCCTTTTTGGAATTATTGTGTAAGCTGCTAAATATTCCTATCTGCAGGTTGCAGATTTTGGATTAACAAAACTGACTGAAGTTGGAAAGGTACCAATTCCCACAGGTCGTCTAGTGGGCACATTTGGTTATATGCCACCAGAGTATGTTGAATTCTGTCTATCTATTTAGGTTATAGTTACCTTAGACATAGGAGATATGATTTGGAGTTGTGAGGGAGGTGAGTGGTAAAAAAATATATTTTTTTTTCTTCTTTAAATAATAAAAAGAGTGACAAATTATTTAATACATATGTAAAATTTCAAAATAAAATCCTAGATCTTAAAGGAAGAAAACTCCAAATAACAACGAGTGTCATTACATCATCAAAGATGTCGGCTAAAGAAACATGTTTAACACTAGTCAATTTGTAGCAATTCCTCTATTTTGAAATTTATAAATGCCCTCACCAAAAAAAAAAAAAAAAGCAAGAAATTTATAAATGCACATCACATGGAATAGATGCACAATATGACCAAAAAGAGAACTCATATGTAATCATAACTAGTGAACTCAAAATTGTTGAGTCTTATTTTAAATACACATTACGTGGAGACTGATTACATCTTTTAGTCCATCCAGTTAGGGTGTTGGATTTTAGATTCTACGAAGTGCATTTTTTTTTCTTTATCCGTGATATCTTTTTTTTTTTATTAATTTTAACTAAATTGAATATGAATATTGACTATTGAGAAGAGCAGCTTCTTGCTTTCCTTAGAATGCACTTGACGGATAATTTATTTAGTGTTCGCTTAATGAACGTATCTTCTTCTTAGTTGACGTAAGCGGAAAAACATCTTCACTTTCATGTGCATAGGTTTAATGACTGCCATTGTCATATCTGCAGATACGCACGTGGTAGTGTTTCTCCCAAATTAGATGTCTTTGCTTTTGGAGTTGTTCTTTATGAACTCATTTCTGCTAAAGAAGCTGTGATCAAGACCAGTGAATCTGGTGCTGGATCAAAGGGCCTTGTAGATTTGGTGATTTCTGCTTTCCCACTGAAGATCCTTTTATATGATAATATTCTTATACATCAGCCTAGTTGTTTTACATAAATCTAATCAAGGGTTATATTTTCCCTTTTTTAATATCTGTACTTTTTGGTTATATGTATGGCAGTTTAAAGAAGTTCTCGTTCAGCCTGATCCTGTAGAAAATCTCCAAAAACTGGTGGATCCTAGGCTTGGAAATAACTATCCAGTTGATTCAATTTATAAGGTGAGAAAATTAGTCGAACTGAACCTTCTAAAATTTTTTATGCTTTTCATTTCAACATTATATAGTCATGCTTTTTTTCCATTTTGCAACTTGCAGATGGCACAACTTGCGAAAGCATGTACCCAGCTTGATCCTCGACAACGTCCAAGTATGAGATCTATTGTGGTTATTCTCATGACGCTTTCTTCTTCTACTGAAGATTGGGATGTTCGCACCTTCTATGAAAGTCCTGCTCTTGCCAATCTAGTCTCTGGAAGAAAGGCTTAGAATGCAATTGTTACAAGTATATTTTAGCTCAATCTTTTTCTGGGCAAATATTGCTGCATTTCTGGCAGACATCTAACATTGTCTGAGGTCTGATCAGCAAGGTCAAGGTCGATTGCTCGAAACCATGGAGAAACATGACTCTATAATAAAAAGGAGAATGATCTTTACTGCTCCAGGGTTGTGGAAGGTGAAATTCTATAGTAACATCAATGGATATGAATAGAGAAAGTTGTACATAAGTATTGATTTTAAAATTTGGTTCCGTGTGCACTAATCTATCTCTCAATTTTGTTGTTCAATAACCCAAAGGATTGTTTTTAAACAAGTAATGATAGGTTTACATTCTTATATTTATGTTTTCTATATAATTGTTAGTTTAAGATTGATTTTAAATTATATAAAATTTTATAATCAATTTGAAATTAAAATTAAATTAACAGTTATATTTAAAATATAAGAATAAAAATGTAACATTCCTCTTTTAAATATAAGGCTTAAAAATCAGGTGATGATGAACAATGTTAACATTCCTTAAAAGAGAATTTTTAAAATAATCACCCTTTTTAAAAATAGTGTCCCTTTTATTAATTTCAAAAGGTTAAATAAAAGTCTAAAAAAGTTGTGTTGAATAGATTGATTGGATGTCTTCTGTATTATGAATCAAATCCAAGTATAATGAGACTAATATATAAAAATCTTGATAAAACTTATAACTTTCATGACTCAATAAATCTTATTGTAAGTTAATATTCTCACTATCATATTATACTTTATAAAATATTTTTGTTGAATAATGTAATTTGAGACTAATAGGCCATGTGTAAAACTAATAATACATAAATGCTCTAGTGGTATCCTTATTATCTCATCGAATATGCCTTACTATGCACTTAAATAAATGATTTCATCTAAGTGTATACTACAATTAATATACTACCCATAAGGAATGTACAATTTATTAAGAGCTTAGCTTGGTCTCAGTTTGTAATTTTAGCATTAAGTGCCTTTAATAATTTATAGTGTTATTAAAATCAATAAATGACTTATTAATACCCTAAACTTATTATTACTCTATGAATCTAATTCATGAATCTCCACTTATGAAGGTTGGGTTACTATAATTACTAATTTTCTATATTGGCTTTATTCTCATTTGGCCATTCCCCTTGATATTTCTAATACTTATTTTCTATCTAAAGATTTTGTCAAAAAATTGGTTAAATTCACTTTTGACTTCACATAATCAATGAAATTAACGACACTTTTTATGGAATTCTTTGGTAGGAAGCACTACTTGGTGTAGCCATTCAAAAGTTGGATTGAATTGATTGTAAAAAAGCATTACCAAACTATATTGTTGACCACAAAACCCAGGACAATGTTGAAATCATTTGTTCAATTGTTGATACCTTCGTCAAACCGGTACTTCAAGACTCAAAGGTCCGGTCTCCATTTTTTTCGGTCTTTCTAAATTTTGGTTTCTCTTTAATTCTAGTTTTGAAAGTGAGAGAAGGAGAGAAGTGGTCCCTCTCTACATATTCCATTAGCAGATTCGTTTTACATGCCTTTGCGGCCTTGCCTTTGTCAGTTCGAACTAAAAAGGCTGGCCTTTTATTTGCCCTTGCCGTTGTACAATAACAATACTAAACCAGTTCTGAGAGTAATGTCTGAGCTATATTTTTGGTATAGTTGTCAATTTGAAATTAAATTTTTATATAAAATTTTATAATTCATTTAAAATTATTTTTAAATAACTGTTGTATCAAAAAATATAAATATAAAAATATAATTCTATTATTATGGCATATCTAATTCCTTTTATAATATATTATTTTTTTAAACGGTTCTTTTACTCTTATTATTTAATTGTCATATTAATTTTTATACTGTAAAATTAAAAAATTCAAAACAATTTAATATTAAATTTTAAAAGTCAATAAATTAATTTTTTTATTAAATTTTATATAATATTTATCAATTTTCTTAAAATGAAACCTTTCTTTCCCTTTAGTACTGACGTGAGGGGATGTATCCGGGCATCTGTCAATTCTGAACTTCTCTATACTAACTGCCAAAAACCAAAGATATATAATATATTCAGTTTCATACGATGAAGATGATGGGTTCGGCTAAATCATTTTTTATCACCCCACCAGCACTAATAATTTTGCAAGGTTGGGCTGGGCAGATTCATCAAAATTTTATTCCAAAAAATGGTGATAAAATGGCAAACTCTGTCCACATTCATTCCATTTTTTAATCATTACATATTAGAAGTTGAGTTATTCAACATTAATCATATCTCATACACAACGCGTAGAAGAATTTTAACGCACTTGACCATCCGAATTGAGAGACTTCTCAAGCGTTGAAGGCTTCATTTTGAGGATGCGATTATTCCTGACTGACCATTTAAAGCAGCAAAGTGGAATTGAAGATGGTCTACCGGGGCTGCTAATACTTGATGTATAATATATTTCCCTTAATCTCAATCAAACAATTTCTTTAGCCAAAAGAAAAGATATACTTGATATATTTTAAGGGTCTCTTCATTCCATTCTATTCAAATACGTAGGCAGAATCATTAATTAATTCTGGGCCAACTGATTTTTATATTTGGCAGGGGCTGCCATGTTTGTTCCTATACTATGAAGTTTCTGGACAGCATATTGACCAAAAACAATCATTGACAAAAGAAATTCTCTGTGGAGACATAGAGGCAACATCCGAACAGCACTTGCTCTCTGCCAGCGTTGAAAGGTTAAAACCCGCGAAAGTTTACTGTTAACAGTTGGATTGGATCCATGGTGTCTCAAGAAAACACAAAATATACTCCATTTACGTTCCCATATGTTGAGCTGTTCAAAAGCCATAGGTAGCTGAATTGTTCTAATTAATAGAAAAATGCCCAGCAGAAATTGTTAAGTAAACAATTTTGTTTTCGGTAATCAATGCTTCACCAGGTCAAAGGTGCCCTCCAAACGGAGAGCATAAAGTTTCAAACTTTCTTTCTCTTTTGTTCAATCCCGGCTCCCATTTATATATCCAGCATACCCTGTTTTCTTTTGTTTAGTTAGTTTTCTTCTTTTACTTTTAGTTTCTCTGAATTGGGGTTTTCATACTTTTTCTGTGTCAATCCAATGGAACCCAGATTTGGATTTTCTATTTTCTTCTTTTTGTTGCCTTCAATTTTCTTCAGTGCAGAGTCCCAGTGTAGAAAGGGTTGCGATTTAGCGTTAGCTTCCTACTATTTTTCGCAAGGTTCCAACTTGACATATATATCACAAATTATGCAATCTCAGGTTCTTTCAATCCCTAATGACATTGTCAGCTACAACAAAGACGAAATACCGAACCAAGATTCTGTCCCATCCTTTATAAGAGTCAACGTTCCATTTCCTTGTGATTGCATTGATGGTGAATTCCTGGGTCATAAGTTTCAGTACAAAGTTAAATCAGGGGACACCTATGAGAATATTGCTAGGACCAACTATGCCAATTTGACCACTGCTGCGTGGTTGCAGAAGTTCAATAGGTATCCACCAGATAACATTCCTGATACCTCAACCCTTAATGTTACAATTAACTGTTCCTGTGGGAATAGCGAAGTTTCTAAAGATTATGGGTTGTTTATCACATACCCGCTTAGACCAGGGGAGACCTTGCAGTCAGTGGCTAATGCTGTGAATCTTGACGCTGGATTGCTGCAGAGGTACAACCCCAGTGTGAATTTTAACCAAGGCAGTGGTCTGGTTTACATTCCTGGCAAAGGTAAATTCTGATTTTTCTATGATGGTTTTATGCTTCTGCTATGAAACAAGATTGTTTTGTACATGGTATCAGAGTTAGTTTTCCGTATGTTGAAGGGTGCTGGTAACTAAAGTTGAACTTTTGTAGGATTTGCAGATAGGACTTGTTTAAATGCTGATTGACAACCCATATGATAATGTTCTGGTTATATGATTATTTACTTTCCCATTTTTTTTTTTTTTAAGTTTTCCCTTCGGAAATTTTGGCTTAATAACCTACTGGTGTAAGGATCAGCGAATTGTGTTTAATCAGAGAATTTCTAGTGGTCTATGAACTGTTCTTAGATAATAATTTACTGAGATTTTAGGAGCAAACTTCTGCTCGTTGCTATTCCTTTTTCCTTACTTATCTAGGTAAGTCTAAATAATATCAGTATTTATCTTATTTCCAATTTAACAAAACCTTGACAGTATGCACAGTGATTTCATTTGACAACGTTTATGAAAATCTAAAGCAGATATAGTAACTATTTTTGTTCAATGTTGCCTAAAAGTGGCTCACATGGCTGAAAATGTGTTCTAGTCTATAGGGATTAACAAGCACGCTGCATACTCTATTATTTGATCCTCAGTAGTAAGTACTATAAAATTTTAATATAACTTGTCTCTCTTTTTTCATCCATTTTTCAGATCAAAATGGTAGCTATGTGTTGCTGAAGTTAGACTCCAGGTAAATTGTTATTCTACTTTGCATGCAATCTGCATATAAAGTTGCATTATTCATTCTCCAATCAGTGGACCAATGTTCATGATCTTTTCCTTTTCCTGTGCAGCGCAGGAGGTTTGACATTCTTTCTTCCCAAAAACGTGGTTATATGATGATTGTCTCCTTCTGAGCTTGACAACATATTAGATACATTGTCAAAATATACTAAAATCCTAATTCGAGCTCATATTTTGCTTCTATATGAGCAGGTCTAGCTGGTGGGACTATCGCTGGAATAGCCGTTGGAGTTGTAGCTGGGGTACTGCTATCGGCAGTTTGTATATATGTTGGATACTTACGAAAGAAGAAGATAAAGAAGGTGAAATTACTATCGCAAGATTCCAATGGGTTTGCTCAAGGAAGCAGGGGTATATTTTCTTTTGCTTATTCCTTCCAACACCGCCCTTCCTCTTCCTCTCTCTCTACCCTTGCCCTTTAGATGTGGGTGCAGTACTGTGAAGCTTACCTGATTTAGCAGCTCATATAAATTCTAACTGAATTAGTTCCTTCACCCATTCAATTGTAGTTCAGAAAATCCCTGTGTTGTGTAAACAATCCTAATGGAAAAAGTTCAGTAACTCAGAAAGTGTTTGCTCCTCATTCATGCTAGCATCAATTTTTTTTTTTTTTTTTAAATTTTGTCCCTAGAAAGTAGTATCATGGAATCTGAAAGAAATCATATAAATATATATAGGGTTAGGATCTGTTAATACTGGTATAAATCAAAATTAGACTTACACCAATGATGAACTTTTAGTAGGAAGAAAATTTTACAAAACCCATCGCTGGATTTAAAGTTTACAGCATGCATATCATGTTCTAAAATTTTCACATTAATTCACGATCATTTGCTACCCCATCCACCTATCTCAAAATGAACATAATGTATACTTTTAGAACAATACAAATATGAATGATTTAATCATGGACTAGTTGTTGTTTAGGTTTCATGAAATCTGACATGCTACATCTACATTGCTACTTGAAATTTAATGGATGGATTGATGCAAGTCATAGCATTTAACTGGGAGCGGCAGTTATACATCCCCTGACTTGATTTGCGGCTTGTTCTGGTTCTACATGGTTTTGTTGCATTCTTGCACATTTCAAAACAAACTATCGTGGCATGTTCTTAGAAATTGAAGTGAACTTGATGATCAGTAACAATGACATTTTCTTCTTTTCTCTCTCGTGTTTGCTTTTTAAAATTTTTTCCTTCCTCTTTCAGATGAAGCCTCTGGTAATGCTGTACATGAAACTTCAGGATCTAGTGGTCTTGTTGCTGGTGGTGCAGCTGGCATCACAGGCATTACAGTGGACAAATCGGTGGAGTTCTCATATGAAGAACTAGCTGCTGCAACAAATAACTTCAGTATGGCAAATAAAATTGGTCAAGGTGGTTTTGGTGCTGTCTATTATGCTGAGTTGAGAGGCGAGGTTTGTGATCACTTATATGGTTCTGCGTTTTTACAAGCAATTCTAGACAAAGGTTTCATTTTTTTATTTGTTGACTGATTTGTCTTTTTCTATTCTTTTCTGTTGATAAAAACCATTTGAATGATTCTTAGTCGAGAGCAAGAGTGACACACTTGCATAGAAAAGAGTAATTTCCCTGTGTGGACAATATGAAATAATGAAGGGAAGTTGAATACAACTAAAGAAAAACAAAAGAAAAAGAAAAGGCTGAAGACCTTGATAATCAAAATTGAGTAGTGTTGGATTATCAGTAAATTTGTCTAAGCTTATTGAGATTAAAGATTAGAATAAATGGTCCACGATATGTGTGGGGGAAAAAACTTAAAACAATTTCATTCCTCTAAATATTCATTTGTTGATCCAGCAAGTTTAAATTGTACAACAGATGCCTAGTTGCGGTAAAACTACAAAAGAAGGGTGAGATGGAATTAAGAAGGTTTGCACGAGGCTACATGATTGCTAAATTGGTTGAGAGAGATTGAATGCAAGATTGTATAATTTGATCAATAATTATCATTGATTTCTTTTGTTTTCTCTGTTCTGGTTTGAACATTCACCCTTGTGTACTAGAAATACGAGGTGATTAAATTCTATTTACTATATAACTGATGTGGTTTTAACTACAATATAGTTTAGCTTTGTCTTTGAATGGAGAGTTCTCGTAGCATTACATAATACTTGATAATGCTCTGATGGGAAATCATCAAGTGTGTGTATTTTTAGCCACTCTCTGTTTTCCTTTTTATTATCCATATTCTCATTAAATAAGCCCTCTTAAACAAATTTGCCTATGCAGAAAGCTGCTATCAAGAAGATGGATATGAAAGCAACCAGAGAATTTCTTGCTGAATTGAAAGTCCTAACACATGTTCATCACCTTAACCTGGTACTAGATTTATCAATCTTTCATAATTACTGCTTTTATTAGCCAATTAAATCGTGTGCCACAGGCAGGTGGATATATACTCTGTGCAGTTGATTGATAGTTTTGATAAGTGGATCTAGCATTAGCTTGGTATTAGCCATGGGGGTATCAATTTATAATTTTTAAGATAGTAGTAGTGTCAGGATTTTTTAAATTTGAAACTGTTAGGTTGCTAATTAAGATGTGGTGATGCTGATGGTTTTTTATGTTCATTAGCTTCTGTTTTTGTAGTATCGACGGATTTATTGTAGTTTCTTGTACCTGCTTGAATTAAAGTCAAATGTTATTCCTCAGAATTATCCTTTTTCTTTGTCTGTTTTAATTTTTTTGGTATGATTCCCATTGTAACGAGCTTTTATGTGCTTGGTCAAAGATTATAAAAGAAAGTTTATTGCAAATCATACTATCTCGCCTCTTCCTATTCTTTGCTCTTTCTTCTTTTTCTTCCTCACCTTTGCTACTCTTTTTTATTTGCTTCTCTTGAATCAATTATATATCCAAGTGCATCTCCATTGTTTACTCCGTTCATTATTATTTTGTAAATCTTCTTTTATGCTTACAACACTTTGAATGGTTCCATTAGCTGGAAACTGGTTTGTAGTTGTCCATTTGTAATACGGATAATATATTGAACTATAAATGCCATTTACATCCTTTTTGAGGCACCATTAGGTTGTTACCAATTTTATCTTCAGGCTTTTGATGATTGAAACAGTCAGTTGTTGTCTAGCAGAGCTGCATATGTGGATCAAGAATTTAGTTAGACCAATTACATGAGAATGATATCTGTATTCCTATAACCTGCATAATACAAAATAAGAAAGGCTCTAACATGTCCTTTAAATGCATTACTGGAGAGTTACCACACAATCAAGCCACAGCCCACACCATCTTACGCTGTCGCCCCTGGAAGAACATTGCTGATGAATCAGAAGGGCGCCCCTATATTTAGTTTATTAAGCATATAGTCAATATAATTCTGATAGCTGAGGTATCAATGATTTGTGTGTGAATTTTAAAAAGTTATTAAAACTTGTCCCCATAAGATGTGGTGACCAATTTAAAATATATAAGATTGTCCCTTATTTGTTCAGAGGTAATTTTTAGATGACCAGCTTCTAACATAAGTTGCTGGGAGAATTTTGTTCTGTTGGTACCTTTGTTATTTCTCAGGTAGGTTTTGTGCGAGTATTCATGAAGGCATTGGACATGTTTAAAATAAAATCTATTAGTCTTATGTTGTATCTATGTCTTGTTGACCTTGTAGGTGCGCTTGATCGGATACTGTGTTGAGGGCTCTCTTTTCCTTGTTTATGAATACATTGAGAATGGAAACTTGAGTCAACATCTGCGTGGTTCAGGTTACATCAGTTCAGTGTAGTTCTTTTGTGATGCTGCATTGTGATTGTCATAACTTAGTTGTGAAAGTGATAATGTTGCCAGGAAGAGATCCACTGTCATGGTCTACCCGGGTGCAAATTGCTCTGGATTCAGCAAGGGGTCTTGAGTATATTCACGAGCACACAGTGCCTGTTTATATCCATCGTGACATAAAGTCAGCAAATATATTAATAGACAAAAACTTCCGTGGGAAGGTTGGATATGTTTTAAAGCTTGCTTATTTAATTTGGGGATTAGTATGGAAGCCCCTTACATATTCATATTTTCAGGTTGCAGATTTTGGATTGACCAAACTGACTGAAGTTGGAAGCTCAACACTTCCTACTGGTCGTCTTGTTGGAACATTCGGATATATGCCACCAGAGTAAGATAAATTCTGTTGACTGTTATTCTGTGTAGATGTTAGCATTGCTATTTATGCAATTATGCTGGAGCACTTAGCCAATTTATTAACCAAATTCACGGGCCATTTTTATCTTTTTTATAAATATATTTAGTGAGAAAGAATGCAGTCAGTCATTGAATTCCTTTAGATAGTAGCCAACTCAGCCATAGGGTGTGGGATAATACATTTATTTCTTGGGAAGGCCAAGAACCATGCATAAGGTCAGGTCAATAAATATCTGTATGTTTCAATTCTTTTGTAAATTGCTGAATAACTCATAAATAGTCAGTCAACAGGACCAAGAAGGGCCCTCTTGTATTTAGAATAGTGAACTGAAATATTATGAACAAACTTTTATGCCTGTACTGCAGTGACTGGGGGGTCTCTCGGGATTTCCTCATTGGGCATTGGATTCTAAGTTCTAGCAAGTGCACCCTGCTTTGTTTACTTAACTATGTACATATTTCTTCTAACTAATTTGAATAAGATTGAGGGGTAAATTATTTAGGTGCTTCTACTCCCTTCTTTTGTGGAAAATCCAATATAGGTAGACATTTACTTTTGTGTGCATTTGGGTTGTTGTAATGATTACAATCCTCATGTCTGCAGATATGCTCAGTATGGTGAAGTTTCTCCCAAGATAGATGTTTATGCTTTTGGAGTTGTTCTTTATGAACTTATTTCTGCTAAAGAGGCTATTGTCAAGACTAGCGAATCTGTTGCTGACTCAAAGGGCCTAATAGCTATGGTTATATTTCACTACTTCTGAACTTTTTTTTTATATATATAAAAGTTTAGGGGAAGGGGAGGTTATCCCATTTCAAGGCCAGGGCATGCCACAAGCCTCAATTAGTACTTTTGAATTTCATTAGTATTATTATTTTCCATTATTTTCAAATCAACCACCGATATGCTTGTATATCAATCCAAATTTAAGGGTAAACTTGTTACTTTTTTTGTGTAATGCAGTTTGATGGAGTTCTTAGTCAGCCTGATCCTATGGAAGATCTTCGAAAACTGGTGGATCCACGGCTTGGTGATAGCTACCCTATTGATTCAGTTCGCAAAGTTGGTACATTTGTTAAGAGTAAACCATTTGAAAGTTTGTGTTTATGATTTCAATATCACTCAAAATATGCATGGCTACTGTTTGGCTTGCAGATGGCCCAACTAGGCAAAGCATGTACACAGGATAATCCCCACCTGCGTCCAAGTATGAGATCCGTAGTGGTTGCTCTTATGACACTCTCTTCTGCTACTGAAGATTGGGATGTTGGCTCCTTCTACGAAAATCAAGCTCTCATGAATCTGATGTCAGGAAGATAGAATATGGAAGCAAAAACTGGACTTCAACCACAAAATTGGACACAAATGCTGCCATCACTAAACAATCTACGATGCTTGTAAATGGATGTATTTAGAAGGAATTTGTACATTATGTTAGTCAGGAGAAATGACAGACTAGCATATTTGGCATTATTTTTCACAAATTGGTGAGTGTATATCAGTAATAACTGAGATATTTCTGCTACTTTCTAGGTACATTTATATTCCGTTAGTTTGTGAAATGAGTTCAAGTTGTGGGCACTGTTTTGTAAGATTGATGGCATAATTGCAGAATGCATCCATTTAATTCCAATAAGAGGTGGGGTTATGATCATTTGCAAAATATATTCCACTTACTCCTGCATAACTTTTGAAAGATGGACAACAGGGATTTATAGAAACACAAGAATGATCTATGTCACTTATGAGTTATGTAATAATATGTATCCAAGTAAGGACAAAGTTGAGATCACGATGGATGGATATTGATATTTGTACAAACTAAACTATTGTACTATCTTTTTATATTTTATTTCTAGCTTTTCTTTAACTTGAATTTTTTTGTTTCTTCACACCCTAGCCACGTAGTCAAAACATTATTCTAATAGATAGTTGGTAAATGAATATGACATTTTTATTATAAATTTAACCTTAAAGACACAAGAAATATATTATATGGTATGACAAAATATGTAAATAATGCAAACGTAAGTGTTATAATTAAAATTTTCATGGGAGTGAAATTTGTTGACAAATTAGTAATATATTTTTTCAAAAAGATGGCTGAGATTGAAGGGAAATCAGGTAGTTAAGCCCAACTTTTAGTTTGATTTTACATTTACAGTTTGAAGATTCTAGTGATATATCTCATATGCCTTGCTATAAGCTGTGATATACGTTTGTATTATTATGTATACTCATAGTATGTTTTTTCTTTTTTTTTCTCATCTTTTTTTAAAATTTTTTTATATTAAAGAATGTTGACGCTGTGTAAAAATTGTCATAGTACCTTTATCATATTTTGAACAATTTTTTAAATTTATAAATTAAAGAAAAATCATATTAATCTTTTTCCCTACAAATCCAACATACAATTTGTTGCATGTTTGGCTCAGCAATGGGGGGGGGGGGGAATTGAACGGGAAAATATATATCCACTCGTTTATATTTATACACACACTTAAGTTTAAAATATGACAAAAGTTAAACAGTAAATGTTGAGATAAAATTTATTATTCAATTTTTATCTTTCTTTAAAAGATGAATGTGTGCATAAGTATAAATGGGTGGATTTAACAGAGTTCATATTGAACGCATGCTTAAGCTCTCCAACATGCTTGGGTATCTGTGCCAAGCAAGCGAGTTTGGCGATCTTTACCACAATGACGTTGGGCTATACCAGCCGTGATTCTAGCCCCTATAATGAAGATGTGACTGAGAGGTTGCTTCTCCAATGCAAAATTCTCAACGCAACATGGCTATACTCATATTTATCAAAAAGTTTTGAGATGTTGATCAAGATTGAAAATAGCCTCTGTCAGTCCTATTTCTGGTGAAGAGACAGAAAGATGAACATACCTAATCTTGCTCTGCCTCTGGACTCAGTCTCGCGTGAGCTGGCTTGGAGTACCCCAATGCTTCTAAATGAACAAAGAGTTTCAATTCTGACAGTGATGCCTGGCTGCATATTATATCTGAAGTGATGTTCCTTCCCCATTGGGACTCTTATCACAACAACGTTCTCCACTTCTTGTGCCATAGCTTTTAATATGTGGCAGATTTGAAAGGATAGATGTCACTTTCTCATTTTGACTTACCAAGTTGATCCAATGTCAATTTTGTATATGAGAAAAGCTAGTTTTATTGAGCTCCGCATATAAATATTTTACAACATTAATTATTAAATATTAAATTTATTAAATTTTATAATTTATAAATTAAATTATAGAATTTAATAATTTAAATTTTTAAATAAAATTTTCTAAATTTTAATTTATAAAAATAAAAAGACTATTTATATAAACATTTTCCTTCTTCTCTTATTTATATAATAGACCCAACAAAATGGATAGTTGAAACTATATTTTCAAAGCTAGGAGGGGGAAAGTTTTTAAAAAGGAAAATTATAAGAGAAACATGGGGTGAGAGAGACTTGCAAATAGCCTAATATTTTGAGGAAAGGAAAGAGACTATGAGCAAAGCTTGTTTCACAAATATTACTATAGATTAATTGAGAGACCATTATTCTAATCAAACTGTGGACGTGGGATGCAGATTTTTTCTTAAAGAATTAAAAATTAGAGGAGAGGCATAGATGTGAGTGAGGGAGTGATTTGCACTTCTTTTTCAATGAAAATTTTTGTGGAGAACCAATTAGGGAGTTTGCTATGCATATATATTGTCACAATAACTACTTGTTTTTATTGGTACAGTGCTCAAACAGTCTGTACAAAATTATATAGTTAAGAATCTTTCAATAAACAAAGCTAAATAGAGTTTGTCAATACGTTTTTACTCTAGAAAACAAATTATTGTGTGAGAACACAATTTGTGACCCCAAAAAGAAATAATTAAGGAGGCAATTATAAATGAAGTGGCATGAAAAATTTTGGTCTCACCAATCACTGAAGTTGATTTTTAAATATTTTAGAAAGAGACCACCAAAAAAAAAAAAGATTAAGAGAGAACATGGAAAATTGTATAAAGAATTAAATTAAATCTCAATTACTAAGCATTTTCTTTTTCACTGTCTTTTTCTAAAATATTCTCTATAACTGAAAATCAACAATAAAGGATTTCAATCTTTATCATTATATACAATTCTTTTAATGTATATAATGACATGACTTATAATTTTGATTCTAGATGAATAGTCTAATCTCTAATTATTTTTATTAGAAAATTAAGATGATAAGATTTTATTATTTTTATAATTTCATTTTTATAACAATAATTTTATTTATTAAATTTTATATATTAAAATGTGAAACCAAGTACAACATAAATGATTAACAAATATAAAATGAAAATAAATATTTAGTCAGTTAGAATGTAACAGCGGGACCCTTTCGGATTCAAATAAAAAGTTACTTCGTACTGATTTCTGGAACTCTCGAAGGTTGGATTGGAAAGTAGTTGGCAATTTACATCATACCTGGGATTAAACAATAGCAAATCTCAGCATCCTCTATCCGCGAGATTCCCAAACGTCATTATAATCCCATTTGCATCGCTAGTTGCCATATAGTATTCATCGGCACCAAAACACGGGTTGCACAACAAGCAAGTCAACCGCACGGCGCACATGGGCCAGCACATCAGTTGACGACGACAATTTCAAGACAACCGCGGGAATTTACAGCTAATTTTTGTGTCCATTCGAACTCAGAACAAGGCAAGTCCACATTTTTCATGATTTCACCCAGTCAACTTGTGACCCACAGTCCCCACATTAACAGTTTAGACAACGAGCTATTTTATTTGGTTTTCTTTCATTCATTGCTTTTGTTCCTGGGCATTGGCCTCCTGGTTTGTTCTCTTCTCTAATCCA
This sequence comes from Dicorynia guianensis, assembly GCA_037013595.1. Lineage (NCBI taxonomy): Eukaryota > Viridiplantae > Streptophyta > Magnoliopsida > Fabales > Fabaceae > Dicorynia > Dicorynia guianensis. The sequence continues at coordinate 34,150,722 of JASUAB010000005.1, forward strand.
ATGAAACCCAGAAGTGCTTTATCGGTGTTCTTTCTATTTTCGGTGTCAATCTGTGTCACTGTGGAACCCAAGTGCATAAACGGGTGTGATGTAGCTTTGGCTTCGTACTTTGTCTGGCAAGGTGTACGGCAAGAAAATATAACTGCCTTAATTCAATGAGGTTGTGTCCAATTTTGATTCAATTGCCAAGTACAATAAAGACAAAGTGTATAAGGCATTTGTGCCATCCTTATTGAGACTCAATGTTCCATTCCCTTGTGATTGTATTGGTGGGGTGTTTCTGGGTCACGTGTTTGAGTATTCAATTGGTGCAGGGGACAATTGTGATTGCCACAGAGTGTTATGCCAATTTGACCACAGTTGAGTCGCTGCGCAAGTTCAATAGCTATGACCCAGGTCATCTACCGGTTAATGGGAAGGTTAATGTCACAGTTTACTGTTCTCGTGGGAACGCCCAAATTTCGAAGGATTATGGGTTGTTTGTAACTTATCCACTTAGGCTTCCGGATAGTTTACAGTCAAACGTAAACGACACTAATCTTGACGCAGAATTACTGCAGAGGTACAATCCTGGAGTGAATTTCAGCGAAGGGAGTGGACTGGTTTTTTTTCCAGGAAAGGCAAGCACAGGTCTTCTCTTCGTGTTTAGATATTCTTTTCTTCAGAATATTTTGGATTTATTAGCTTATTGGCTTTTCCAAATATATTATTTGTTATTTTTAAGTAGAATGTAATGATGAGCAATCTTATCTCATCTTAGGAAGTGGCAGTGTGGTGTAATAGTTAGAATTCTGTATTTGGAAATAAGAATAATAATTTTCATCTAGAGTCATGGCCAGGATAAAAAAAGTATACTTCTAAAGAATATGAGCCAGGGACTTTCCAAGATTTAGCAGTAACTAGTGAATTTTTATTTTTTTTATTCAGTTTTCAGTAGGGGGAAGATGACATGAATTGCTCATCTCTCTTCCAATTTGATTATATTTTTTCTTTTCAATAATGGTGGTGTAACTGGTGTTTAATTATGCTGTGATGTATCCAATCTGGGTTTCAATCCAAGTTTGATTTCATTTTTTTTTAAGTTTTTGTTTTCTGTAATGCTTAGACATCAAGGTTTGCATAAATGATTCATCGTTCATGCATACTGTTGCATGAAAATCAGGCTGCAGGAGTATGATTGTTTCTTGAATGTGTTTTTATGGATTATACAAATTTTCATGCTCTTGCCTAACCTTTTTTGTTTTCCTTTCACTTTTATTTTCCAGAGCAAAATGGACTCTATGTTCCCTTATACCGTAGGTAACTCCTATAGCCTTTTTTGCTGAATTCACTTTAACATTTAGCATTATATTATTTCTGGTTATTTAATTAACATAAGATTGATAATACTTTTTGATCTTCGTTTTCTTTTCCCTTTTGCAGCCAAGGAGGTTTAGCCTTATACTTTCTCAGGAAATTGATTGTACATATCATTATTATCTTCAGATTCATGATCGTACAAATATAAGAATGCAAGGACAGTTAGAGCTTCTCTTAGCTTATTCTGTATGAGCAGGTCTAGCTGGTGGTGCTATTGCTGGAATATCTATTGGAGGATCATCTGTGCTTCTTTTAGTTGTGGTTTGTATATATTTAAAATGCAACAAAAAGAAGAAGGTAAGGCAGTCAATATTACCAGAAGATTCAGTGAAAACATTCCCCTCAAGATGGTATTAGTGTTTTTCTTTTCTTATATTTCTTTTAACCCTCTCTCCCTCCTTCTAGATATGGCTGAACTTTTAATGCTGTGATTCAAGTAGTCTTGTATTGCTCGTTGTACCTTTCGGTGTTAATCCTGAATAATCTAAATTCCCTGTTAAACTGTAGTTCATGTTTCCCCTAAGACATAAATAAGTCACCCTCTTTTTTAGAGCACTCCTCCCTCCCAACCCTTTTTTACCACAGCCTTAGAATGAAACCACACTATTTCTATTTGACATTCCCATGTGACCACCTTAATAGCCTTTTTAAAAATCAGTTTGATAGAGACCTTGTAATGTGACTCTTGACCAGAAAATTTTCTTTCTGCTGCAACAAATAACTTCTGAGGTGGATTTGGAGCTGTATATTATGTAGAACTGAGAGGCGAGGTTTGCCATGTGTATTCTTACTTCTATTACATAATCTGTCAACAATCAAAAAGAAAAGAAGTAAAAAGAGAAAATGAAATGTCTGCCTTTTATGCAAGTTATTAATGATACATCTTGTTTTGCTTTTTGACTAATTTTTTACTAAATAATGTTGGCTATTTTATTTTAAATTAGAATATTCTACTTTCATCGCGAGCAAGATATATGTATTGTATGACAAGTATGAAAAGCTTTTTGGGTAGCAGAGTTGAAACTAAAAAATTTTTTGAAAATGTTGGTAATTCAACAATGGGATGCTTTAATATTGAGAATGAGTTTGTCTTAACACATACTAACTGAGATCATTCATGACAAGGATTCCACTTTAGATTACATTTTCATTTAATGTGGGACTCAATGACTCATAGCAAGTAAAAAATTGTACCTCGTAATTTTGTTTATTAATTACCTTGTATACAGCTAAATCCAAGAATTGGAAGTATATATCATTTTACAAACCTAGTTTTTGAATGCTATGGGCACCATTGACTTTCTCCGCCGGCTACTCTTTCAACTTATTGTTGATGTTTGGCACATGCTTATTTTATTAAATTGATATTTTTATAATTTTATTCTTATTTAATTATTATAATATAATATTTAAATTAGTAAATTTTGTAAAATAATAGATGAATACATCAAATCATTTAATTATAAGAAGTATGTAAAATAAAAAATGTGAAAATAATATTTGTCTTCATCAAATCTTGCTATTAGTATTTGAGATAATGGGCATTTAAAAAAGTCACTATTTTATAAATTAAAATTTCAAAAATATTAATTAAATTATTAAATTAATTATATTTACAAACTAACTTAAATATAATTAAATGTGAAACTTAAATAATAGAATAAGAAAATACGAAAAACAATATAAATATGGTCTAACCAAAAGTCAAACTTATTGCACACTTTCCTTCTTCGAAAGTGCCCACCCCTTTCTGATTCCCATTTAAACCTTTTGCTTTTGCCTAAGATGGGATTTTTATTATAATAATAGAACATTAAAAACTCTCACAGGTCATCCTCACCTGCCCACCCAAAGCAAAGCCACCTTATTATGCTCTGCGTTGCCCCTCATTATAACTCTTTCTGACCGGTGAACACCTCATCACCGCCGTCCCACTCCCAGTCTTGACCTGTAACTTCTTGACATGGAAGCCCAAGAGCAAGAAGCGCTTATTCAAATGGAAGCACTTAAGATAGAAACAGCTTCTGCAGAAGAAACTAGGGTTACAGAGGATCCGTCGCCGCCGAACCTTGAGGAGGTGGAAGAGATTATCGGTTATAAGTTTAAGAATAAGCTCTTACTGGAACAGGCGTTCACGCACTCTTCCTATAACAGTGATGATAAGAGCTTTTGCTATGAGCGGTTGGAGTACGTTGGGGACGCAGTGCTTAATTTGCTGATCACAAAGGAGCAGTACTTCTTGTACCCAAGGATGGCGCCCGGTGGATTGACCAGACTTCGGGCTGCCAACGTTGACACCGAGAAGCTCGCCCGTGTGGCCATCAAACACGGCCTTCACCGATATCTTCGCCACAAGAAACCCATTCTTGGAGCACAAGTAAGTCGTAGGTTGCCGTGTTTGACTCTGTAGCAAACTAATGAAATTATCGAAACCACTAAAATTTTCTGGAACTCTTTTTGCTTTTAAAAAAATATTAATTATTTTAATTATTTTAAACAATTCTATATACAACACAAAAGGATATATATAATTTTCTGTTAGTAACATTTTTGGGTTAAAAAATATTAAATGCCCATAAATTAAATCTGTAATTCAACCTTTTTTCATATATATACTATTCCATGAAATTAAATTTGTTGGAACAATTTTTTCAAAATAAGAAATAATGATAAATTATTGCTTGGTTGTCATACTCTTTTTTTCTTTCCAATTTTATTGTCCTTTTGCAGTCATAATAATGATATCCATGATATTGTATGTCCCTAAAAAAGCAAGTTTTTGAATTTTTCTTCATTCCATGAAATCTTGCTCCCTTTTATTTTTAATTTCTCTTTCTAGATGCCTTCATGGAAATAGTTGGTTAAAAGCTGAAAATTTTGGGAGAATGACAAGCCATGATTATACATAAGTTGCCCAGTTCCTCTCTGGTATGAACACTGAGGGTCTACACATCGTTAATGACGAAATTGCTTTGGAGTCTACACACTTGGGGTATACATAGATGGAGATTCTCTGGCTTAAAAGATAAAGGATAATAAAAGAGATATAAATATTAAATTAAAAAAAATAAGATTTAAAGATTAAATGATAAAAAAACAAAGAATAACATCAATGCTAGTGTGGTGATTTGAAGTCTACCCAATTTATTTTTATTAAAAAAAATGGAAATAGCTTTGAAGTTGCTGATCAACTTGGTTGAGGACTCTTCTGGCATTTGTTTATATTTCTGGTGATGATGTATGATCTCTCAAGCAAATATTAATTAGTCTGTATGTGGATGTGGGACAGATCCTTCAATTTAAAAAGGAAATTGAGGAGTACCCATTGCATTCTAATGGCGTCATTGACGCGCCCAAGGATCTTGCCGATATTGTGGAATCAACAATCGGAGCAATTTTCATTGACTCAGACTCCTCCATTGACACTGTATGGAAGGTACTCAACGATTTCCTTTTCTTAATTTTATTCATTATATAAATAAACTAATTAACTTTTAGCAAGTACTTTGCACGAGATTTACACATATTTTGTACGAAATTTGTATGTATTTATACGTGATTTTATGTAATTAGTTAATTAATATATATTTTATAAATTAATAAAAATAATTGTATTAAAAGTCAATAACGTTGTTGTCTGCAAACTACAATTTTATTGCTTCATAAAGACCATAAAAGTTGTCGTACTTTGTTTTCTTTGATTGATGATATCAACATGTAGGAATGTGGTTTAAATTAAATATGATGATGATATCTGCAAATGATTAGTGATTTGACATAATTAACTCCATTGTAAACATTTTTGGCCAGGTTGCTAAAGGTTTGTTGGAACCTTTAATAAGTCCAGACACGATTCAATTACATCCTGTCACACAACTGTATGAGTTTTGCCAGAAAAGGAACATGAAAGTAAAATTCATTGATATGTGGAATGACTCTATGACATTTCATGTTATGATAGATGATATATTGGTTGGAAGAGGCATGTATAGCACCAAGAAAGAGATTGCACAAAATAGAGCTGCCAAAAATGCTTTGGACAACATTGGCAGGATATTGAGAAATCATGACGATGCAGCCAATGATAATTCTTTGGACTAAATTTCTGTCTGTGTGATTTGTTAGGCAAAAACTTCAATATGAAATATTTTGAATATGCTATTGAAAATTTTCTGTCATTAGTTATATTCTGTTTCTGAAAATTTATGTTTATAGCATTTAATAATATTATTTAATTTATATAATCAATTTTATTTAATAACAAAATTTTATATATTATTGTTGTAATTACATTTTCCATTATGCAAATTAATCATCTAAATTAGCAATTTTAAGTAGTTGCAATGTGAAAAGCGTGGATGATTGGTATCCAAGAAGAGAAGCATTGAATAAGAAGTTTTAGATTTAAGATTTTCTAACTATTTTGAAAGTTACTGAATAAAAAGTTTTACAATTTAATTTGTAAGATTTAATAAATTTAATAATTTAAATTTTAATAAATAAAAAGTATATATAAATAAAAATATGGTTTGGAGTGACTGTAATTTAAAATGCGTCATTAGGCCTCCCCAAAATTTAGTTCATTAACAGATAAAAGCTAGAGCTTTGTTCATCAATGCTTTTTTTGGTTAACTTCCTCATAAATTTTTTAATATAATAAAATGGTGAGCTTCCATTTGCGTCTGTCCACTTGGAATTTGTAATTGTTAGCAAGAAAATTAATTGAACCTTTATAATGAAAAGAAAATTCCGAATTTATCTAAACAATATCTAAACAAAAATGGGTTCAGAAATCATTCTTAAAAGAAAGACTGTTGAATTTAATTTTAGGAAAAAGATAAACCCATAAAATTAGATTTATTAATATCTTACAAAATTTAATATAAAGTATTAGACATATTAAATCTTATAATTTTAATAAAACTTTTATAAAATTTAATTTATAAAAGTAGAAAGACCATATTCCTAATGGTTACTCCTTTTTGACAATAGATTATTTTCATTTTCGATGAAAATTATGCTATGTGACAAGTTGGCTAGATATTCTTTCAAGAAATCAAAGGTGTATTGAATCTTACAATTTTAATAAAATTTTTGTAAAATTTAATTTATGAAACGAGAAAAACTATATTCCTTATGGTTACTCCTTTTTCACCATAGATTATTTTCATTTTGGATAAAAATTATGCTATGTTACAAGCTGGCTAGATATTCTTTCAAGAAGTCAAAGGTGTATTTCCTGTGCATGTCTTCTGATCTCTGTTCCTTAGGTTGCCCTCTCTGTTATTGGATATTGGATTGTCCATTTCCCTTTTACCATCTTTTTCTTCACCAGCTTGCGAATGGAATCAACAGTACCTTCTCACATAAGTTAGCACACCAAGTGATGCTATCATGTAGTAATAAATGCACTATAAATTATAAGTTAGCACACTCTGACTTACGCTAAGTAGTGTGCGCAAATCACTTAAATGTAACATAACCTAACTTGAAACTATATAAACTTGACTCATGAAGAAGTTAACCAAATTTGACCTGCACCGACTAGGCAAAAAAACACATAAACTCCACACCTCGAACTCAATCCTACATATTTTCAAACAAATTTGAGTATAAAATTCTAAATATGAATTTCTCCATTCTAACTAATTTTTTCCTTTTAAATCCTACTTGAACTTAACTTGTATACACCATAGCACCGAGTAGAATTTATTTTAATTTCTATAATTAGGTTAAAAATATTTCGTGTTAAAAAATTAATTATTTTAAAATTAATTTATATTTAAAATATATCACTTTAAAATTAATTAATGATTAAAATAATTTATTATGTAAAACGATAAAAAATATTATTTAATTATAATAATTAGATGTCAATAAATAAGAATAAAACAATAAACTCATATTTTATTCAAGTAGAAGTCACTTTTTTCAGGGAAAAAGTAAAACTTTTTAACTTCTAACGTAAGCACATTAATTAGAGTCTCAAAATTGATTTTGCTTTTGTGGAAGAAAAATGTATCCAAACAGCTGGTGAACTGTTGCAATCAGGTTTGGGTGACCAAACATGATTATCAGACAGAAACATTTTGTGCGAGTTTGGATTTGAATTTTCTGATTTTTAAAAAGTTTTATTTTGATAATTTAAAGAAAAATAAATTAATAAAATAAAAATATTCTTCATTTATAAATTTTTTCTTTTAATAATTTTTTTATTTGTACAATCAGGGATTAATTTACATAAGTATAAATCAAACTTATCTTGCGTGAATTAATAAAATATATAATCAAAAATTTACATATGATGTGCGTTAGACTCGTGGGTTCATGCAAAAGCAAAATCCGATTTTTGTTTCTAAACCATGGAGTGGGCTTCTTGGAAACCCGACTCGTGGGTCCCTCAGAAAGGCCCAGACCTTTCTGGTCCCGAATTAGAAGAATTATTAAAATATTAATAAAATTGTATTTAAATTCAAAATAATCTATATAAATAACATTTCGCAGAAAATTTAGAAGTTGGAACCAACCGCGATTCCTCTGCAACACCAAAATTCATCGACAACTCAAATTTTCTTCATCAACTAGAAGTTTTCAACTGAAGCGCGCATCGGTTCAATCCTGGAAGGTGACAGAGAGGGAGGCATTGCGAGGCATGGATTTTGAGCTGAGAAGAGCGAGAGAGAAACTAGAGAGAGAACAGAAGGACAGGAAAGAGAAGGCGAGGTTGAGATTGGAGAAGGAAAGGAAGGCCAAGGAAGAGGCTAAGAAACAAAGGGATGCCATTGAAGCTGCTCAGAGATCTCGCCGTATCGATGCTGCTGAAGCACAACTTAAGGTACCCGTTTTCTAACCCAGCTCATTCTTCTCAAAGCCCCTTTTGCTTTTCGATTTTGCTCTCGTTGGTCTTAAAATTTCTGTCGGTATTTTTATGTGAATAAAATCGATTGTTGCTGATTATGCTATTGCGTAGTTTATTAGCTATGCAAGTTGGACGTCTTTGTTTGCAAAGCCTTAGAGATAATTTTATTTAGCCATGAACCTGAGCGTTGATTATGCTATCATATAATTCTAAGTGAGATTCTTGGGTTTCGCACAGTCACTAGTTATAAGAAATAATTCGGTCTAATTCTACTCAATTTCCACTTTTTTCATTGGTTGTTGGCCATCCTGGTTTATTCTGTCTGTCTTTTACCAGGATCTCTCAGATGATATTTTGACTTACTCGAACGTAATGGCTAAGGAAGGTCAAAGATCTCTCTTTTATGTCTTGTGACTGTTTGTAACAGAGTTACCAATGAATTACATTGCCTATTTTTCCATTATATGTACTGTGATTGGCTAAACTGTAAGTTTTTCTGTCAGTTTCAAGCCACCATTCCACTTAAGAAAGCTTGGGCTGTTAGGTGTAGTCCTGGAATGGTTAGCAAAAGAAGCATTTGGCCAATTTTACCTCGTGCTGTGTTATTTTATAGGCCGGCAACGATTCAACTCCTGGCCAGTTGGTTAAAGAGACTTATATATGATGTCAAGTATCCAGCCTTACAAGCTGATGTTATAGAAACATGCTCCCCGCGCATGGTCCAGAAAGAAAAGGAAAAAAATTATATTTAAATTAAGTTGTATATTACTTAATCCCACCACCGGTGAAGATGAAATTTCTAATCTGTGGATCACATTCCAGTTCAATATTTTGTGTTGAACCTATTTTTTCCTTGTCTGGTTTTTGTCTAATGTGAAATCATAAATACATGGTTGCTTTAATTTCTGTTGCTCAATTCAGGCTGATCAACAGTTGCAAGAAAGCTTGCTTGCTGGGAGAGGAATTGTTTTCTACCGTTTATTTGAAGCTGTACCTTTTCATGGCAATGGAGATAAGATCAAATTACCGCATTCTTGCTTCACAGAATTGTCTGATCAGGGTGCATTTGATAAAGGGCCAATGTATTTTCACTTGTCATTAGTTCATGAGGAGGGTTTTTCAGGCATGAAAGATACTGATAAAGGGAAAAAGGGAACCACACATTCAGGAGTCTTGGAATTCACTGCTGATGAAGGATCAGTAGGTCTTCCTCCTCATGTATGGAATAATTTGTTTGCTGAAGGCAGTCCAAAATCGCCATTCGTTGAAGTCCGGTATGTTTGGCTTCCAAGAGGGACTTATGCAAAACTTCAACCTGAAAAAGCAGGATTTTCTGATTTGCCGAATCATAAGGCTATCCTTGAAACAAGTCTTAGGCAGCATGCTACTCTTTCTCAAGGTGACACTTTAACAGTAAACTATGGCGAACTTGCATACAAGTTAAAAGTGCTTGAGTTAAAGCCTTCTTCAAGTGTATCTGTCTTAGAAACAGATCTAGAAGTTGATATACTTGATCCTGATGCAGCCTCAGAAAAGACTGATCAGCATGTCTTAATGCCACTTGTTTTGGGGACGCCACAATCTGGAATGGTAGACGAAGGAAATTTTGTTTATTACAAATTCTCAATTGACAGTTACATCTGGGAGAGAATAGCTGCTGGGAATTCCTGTGTTGAGGTTAAGTTAGAAGCAGAGACAATTGGGGGAGACACTGATCTTTTTATTTCAAGACATCCTCGTATCTTTCCTTCAAGGCACCAGCATGACTGGTCTTCACATGATGTTGGCTCAAAGGCTCTGATTCTTAGCTCTAAAGATAAAATCTTGGGGGTTGGGACCTACACAATTGGTGTATATGGATTTAAGGGAACAACCAATTACAAAATATCGGTCACCATTCAGGATAGTGCAAACCAAAAAGTGGGACAACAAACCTCATCCTCCATGTCATCTATGGGGATGGATACTGAACAATGTAGGAATTGCAGGCATTATATACCCAGTAGGACTATTGCACTGCATGAAGCTTACTGTAGCAGACATAATGTTGTCTGCCAGCATTCTGGTTGTGGTGTCATTCTCAGGATCGACGAGGCGAAAAATCACGTTCATTGTGACAGGTGTGGTCAAGCTTTCCAGCAGGAAGAACTTGAAAAGCATATTAAAGTTTTCCACGAGCCACTTCTCTGCCCTTGTGGAATAGTCCTTGAGAAAGAACAGATGGTGAGTTGCATGTCTCTGCACTTTTCCTTTTGCATGTATTACCTATTACTGAAAAATTTTATTTATGCAACATTGTAGTCACAATTGCACTCAACTAATACAGTCGTATTCTTATAAATTTAAGTGGTCCCGCATAATGATTTCTAACGTTGTTTTTCTTATTTGCTCAGGTTGAGCACCAAGCTTCAGTTTGCCCCTTGCGTCTAATCACGTGCCGCTTTTGTGGTGATATGGTTCAAGCTGGAAGTTCTGCTATGGACATCCGAGACAGATTAAGAGGGTTATCTGAGCACGAGAGTATGTGTGGGTCTAGGACTGCCCCGTGTGATTCTTGTGGGCGTGCGGTGATGTTAAAGGACATGGACATACACCACATTGCTGTTCATCAGAAAAGCTAACTCTAGTGATGTTCACAGACCATGCTTAAGTATAACACTGCACATAATACTTTTGGGTAATAATTGGAAACAAAATTTGTAGCGAAACTTGTGTGTTTTGTAATCTGGATAACTGGCTTTGGATATATATATATATATATATATATATATATATTATTGATTATTTGTGTAAGAGAAAAGTTGGGCCAATTGCTTGATACATAATTACTTCCATTGTTCCAAAATTTTAAATACTCGTTTGGATACGCTTTTTCTTGTTTTGATTTTGAAACATTTTCTATTTATATAATATTTTTAATAAAAACCCAAAAATATTCATTTTTCTATAATGTTTGATTAAAAGATTTATTTATGAAGATACCTTTTAATTTAACATTTTAAATTTTATCAAACCTCTTTCTAATAGAGTTTAAACTTTACTTTTACATATTTTTCTATTTCTCGTTTTAAAAATTATTAACCAAATTATTTTGAATCAACATCTTAGTAATGAATTTGATCAAATTAATAATGTGTTAGTTGAAATCAAATCTCATCTTTATAAATATTCTTATCTATCTAATTACATTACATAAAAAATGTTATCAAGTACCGCATACAAGGATGTGTCAAGAATATAATATGATAAAAGAACATGGTTGATTTAAGTTATTATTAGTAGTTTAAATATTGCTTGTATGAAAAGATAATTTTATGAAAATGAAATAAATCAAGTGATCAACAATAATAAATCCCGAATGATCGCTGATGAATCTCAATCCACATGCACTTGTTTGGGAGCCGTGGCAAAATGAGGTTAGCCATGTGCCACGCCAATAAAAATGCTAGGGAAAAAATAAAAACCCTAAGCATCAAAGGTGGCAAAATGTAAGACATGTGCCCCCGAAATAAAAATGCTCGGAATAAAAGAAAACCCTTAAGTATCAAAGCAAGAATTGAACCGTTGAAAAGAAGCCAACAAGATCTCCCTCCAGACTTATCCTTGTCTTGTCTTGCTGCCAGCAGATCACCACAAAAACTCTTAGTTCAGAGTTTAATAATAAAATTATAAAAATTAATGCAAATGCCTTTGATGAAGACTTTATTAATCAGGTATATATGTGCATTTGTTTTTTATACGCTACAATAAAAAATTATATGTAAAGATGTGGATGGCGACTTACCAAAGAGTGTAGTTAAGTAGTCTGCCTCTTGAAAGATGTCGTTGATAACATTCATCTGCATATCTGTGAAAACTTCTGATGAAGCAACTTCTGACCCATGGAATTCATCAGGGCTTTGCTTAGCATTGGTAGTCTCTGTTAGAGTTGCTGTTGATTTACTAACAGCTCGAGAGTACTTGTCTAAATTGAAAAGCATATCAACCTCACTCATTGCCTCAAGCCGGTATGCTTCCTCATCTTCCTTACATAACACTCGGGACCTGGCCTCCTTTATTTTTATGCCACACAGTTCCCAAAATAGGAACGGGAATTTGTTATGGCCATCTCTAATCCATTTTTGCGTAGATTCACAATTACTGCTCTGAAAAATTATATGCAGATGAGGGTCATTGGCACCCGGAGTGAGCACCATGTAGTTGGGACCATTTGAAGGTGTACAACCCACCAAAGTAGAAATTTCTTCAGGAAAGGATCCTGCAGGTTCCAAGGCAAGGCATAAAGCAAATCCCCACCATTCACTTGAACGACAATGATGAGGTATGTCCACTACTACTCTTGTAGTAGAGGGAGACTCTCTGTATGCATGATTTTGGTTTTCAAACCAAAGCGGAATTTGTCTCATTGGAACATGCAACCGAAAAAAGGATGAGTCCCGACCTTCCTTCTGTTAATCAAAATAAGTTTGTATATAATTATCAATAACACCGTGAGAAAGAAATAGAGATACTCTTGTATATGTGTGCGCAAAAACATACCATCCGATCTATGAACTTCCAAAGCATTTGCAGATCTGGCAGAGGTTCCATTCGAGTACAATTTGTTGCTCGTAACACAGCCAGATTTGGTGGAAGCACGGGCAATGACTGAAGCATTGCACAATCATCTAGTTCAAGTATCAGTAATTCAGGCAGATTAGCAATGCAGTGAGCAGGTAGGGTAGAAAAATTGTTCCCACTCAGATTTAACCACTTCAAAGACCTTAGGTAGCCAAGATAATCAAGAATTGATCCATCACTTATATTATAGTAACTTAGATTTAAAACCTCCAATGATGATAAACGGGAAAGCGGAGGCTTTTTGAAGCTCACGGGAACTGGATGCTTCTTGAAATTCCAAATCAGCCCAAAGAGAGATAAGCCCCATCCCCATGGGTTTGATGCTCTTTCTTTGCATCAAACAAGGGAGAGACTTCCAGGATTTTCCAAATAAATGTTGAATGAAGTTATATCCATTATGGATGATCCACTCAAGTGGAGCTACTCCAAAGCCACACTTTGGGCAATATTGCGTGGCAACTTACATACTTTTAAGCATCTCACAATCTTGAGAATTCTAAGGAATTTCATTTTGTTCCCAAATTCAGGAAACTGTTTAATTTTTGAGCAATCAGAGAAAATAAACTCCTCCAAATTATTCATTTCTAATTTACTTGGAAGGCTTTTCACACTTATGCAACCTTCTACTTTGAGTACCATAAGATTCTTGTGTTGTCCAACGGATGGGTGAAGCTCAACAATTTTTATCCAAATTTTAAGGATCAACTTCTCTAAGACATGGAATTCCAGAAACAATCGGTGTCTGAATGAGATATTTAGAATAACTTAATTTTTTTATTTTTTATTTTATATTTAAATGTAATTTAGAATTTTTTTTCTTATCTTTTTGAATTTTAATTGTAATTTTCTTTTATAATATTTTTAATTTTGAATTTAAAACTTAAAAAAATACCAATCCTATAGGCTTTAAAAAAAAAAAATTATATAAGCTGTTAATGAAGGCGATTCTGTGGGGTTTTTTCTTTTTCCCTTCCTTAAGTCAAGGGTCGAGAATTTTTTCTTTTGGGATGGTCGCCAACATTGACTAACAAGTCTAGTTGTTCACCATCTGTATGTTTTATTTTTGTGCAGCATTTGATTTATTTTTATTTTTATGTGGTGTTTTTTTTTAATGTATTTTTAGTGTCTTACACGCAAAATTATTCAAGATTAAGAATCAGAATCTAATTCTGATTCTTAATTATTTGAGAATTTTACGGGAAGAGGCTAGTTTTTCAATTAGGAAACAATTTTAACTGTATCTCTATAGCTTTTTTATATTTGGCATTATATTTTTTTCTTCACTATTGGTTTTTTCAACTCTTTCGCCAATCCCCGACCAGCAACCTGCACTGCCGTTCCTCCCTTCCATCTTTCCTTAGCCAGCTCGTTGTCTTTTAATTATGCTCTTCTTTTATTTCGTTAAAACTTCTGCTAGCTGCTGAACATTTTCCACTTCTTTTTAAACCCGCTACTAACACATTTTAAGTGTCTAAGACCAGAGAAAAACCTTTTTCATCTCTAACCATGATTTTATAATTCTTTAGTGCCTTATCAACTCTGCCAGTAGAAAAGTAAACGGATAAAATTATTGCTATGTTTTTACACTTATGTTTTTAACGTTTATCAATTTTTTTTTAAAAATTTGAAGGATAAACAGTGCACATGTACTATTTTCCTTTCAAATTTTGAAAAAAAATTAGAAAACATAAAAAACATAAGTGTAAAAATGTATGGATATTAGTACTCAAAGTAAACACTACTCAAAGCAATGTGGAAGGCTACACACTTATGGCTATGTTTTTTTAATTTTATATAATCTAAAAAGCACTTAGATTTAAATTTTTAAAATATCTATAAAATAAAAAGTGCATTTTGAAAAATAAAATGAGATTAGAGGAAGTTGATACAACATTAATAATAATATTTTAGTATAAGGTAGAAATATTCTTTTATAAAATACACTTTTCAAAAGTTTTATTTACCAAATATCATTTTATTTTAATATTATTTATTAAAGATTAAACTTAAAATTATTGTCTTTATCTTTATTATAAATGTTATCTCTTAGTTTTTACAAACTTTTCAACCATTTATGTATTATTAAATATTTAATGTAATATGGATATTAACCAAAAAAATTATAACAAATATTTAGCTATTAGAAAAACAAGGAAAATTATTTAGTTTGTGTATAATACTCTTGAATAAAAATTTTGTTCGCAAAATTACCTGTCAAATATAATATTTAAACATATATCAAATCCCTTCTTATTAGAATTAATTGATATTCCACTTTACAATCTTCTCTTTTTTTTTAAAAAAAAATATTATTACCCCATATATTTATTTTCAATTAAAAATTTAAGAATAAATTACACTCTAAACCTTTAACGTTTGATGACATAACACATTAACACTAAACTCTAAAGGAATTAGAAGTCTAAACTGACAAGCAAAGTAGTTTATGTTTAATTTGAATGACGTTTGTTTCTCCTTTGGGAGATTAAAAATGTAAAGAGATAGCCTGAGATGTGTAATAAAAATTAGAAGTTGAGAGTCTTATTTTTCTTTTTTCCCAGTCTATTGAAATGACTCTTATCTATATTTTTATCTTTAAGCGAAATAAATGTAGTCTTTTTATTATTTTGGGTTAATATAATTTTTCAAGTCAATATACTTTGTAAGTCTTTATGCAGTCTAGAAAAATGGCTTGACGATTTCTTTTTTTCACCGATAGATTGAATTTTGTAAGAATGGAACAAATTGGTATGAGCCTCCAGATCTCATATAGATTTCTACCATCGTTTTTATTTTTTTGCTCCGGTTGAGCCCCAAGCTTCGATTTTGCCTCTTGCGTCTGATTACGTGCCGCTTTTGTGGTGATATCGTTCAAGCTGGAAGTTCTGCTATGGACATCCGAGACAGATTAAGAGAATTGTCTGAGCACGAGAGTATGTGTGGGTCTAGGACTGCCCCGTGTGATTCTTGTGGGCGCTCAGTGATGTAAAAGGAGATGGACATACACCACGTTACTGTTCAACAAAAAACCTAACTCTGGTGATGTTCACAGACCTTGCTTCTGTATAACACTGCACATAATGCTTTTGGGTAATAATTAGAAACAAAATTTGGAGCCAAACTGTTGTATTTTGTAATCTGGATAACTGACTTTGGATATATATTATTGATTGTTTGTATAAGATAAAAGTTGTTGCAAACATGTATGATTCTGATTTGTAATATATCCTGCAGATTTGTCTTCCTCTTGATTTATGTGAAGCTTGGGAACTTCTTTCATTCAGGTAATCTGTTTTAGAATACCTGAAACTTGGGAATAACTGACTTGGGAACATCTCTCCAATTTTAACATTGATACAAGGACTTGACCAGGAATGCCTTCGGGTAATATGTATATTATAAAGAAAATGTCGAGCAGAAACAGAAACTTGGGTATGTTGTACTCTGGATAGCTGACTGTGGACACACAAAGAAATTGTTGAGCATATGTAATGGAGAAAACAAACTCCCATAAAATGGGATTCACGAAAATCTTATTAAATTGGGTGTGAATTCTTGATTTGTAGGATTATGTAGTTTAAAATACAGAGAATTTAGTTTTTGGGTAAAGTTTTATTTGTTTCAATAGAAATAGAGAGACAATATCATATGTCCATTTTCTTTATACATATATATATATATATATATATATCTTGCACATTTTCTTGTCAAACCAAATTGTTTTGAATTAAATCTTGGAACTAAATTTTATCAAATTAATAATGTCTTAGTTAAAATCAAATGTCATTTTTATAAATATTCTTATCTATCTAATTATATTACATAAAAAATGTTATTAAGTAGCATATACAAGAAATGTGTCAACTGTCAAGAATCCAGTATATATTAAAAGAACATATTTGATGAAAGTTATTATTAATAGGTTAAATACTATTTATATGAAAAGAAAATTTTATTAAAATGAAACAACCAAGTGACCAACAATAATAAATCCTAAATGACCGCTGATGGATCTGAATACACATGCGCTTGGATTGTGAGCGGTAGCAAATTGTGGTTAAGGCATGCGCCTCCCCATTAAAAATGCATAGAATACAAGAAAAACCCAAAGCATCAAAGCAAGAATTGAACCGTTGAAAAGAAGCCAACAACATCTCCCTCCAGACTCGTCTTTGTCTTGCAGCCAGCAGCTCATCACAAAAACTGTCACCATTATCTCTAATTTTGCAAGCTTTCCCAGCCATAAATTGTCCCTACCAGTCGCTGGCAAGATGCCCAACATGCCCAAATCAAGTGATTCAACAATGGATTCTCAATCCGGAAAGAAGCCAATATTAGACATTATTGGAGACTACCAAATGGTGGGAAAATAAATCAGAGTCTAAAATTGTAAGTTTAAGATGTCATAATTTGAAATCAAAATAATAAAAATATGAGGATCAATTATTTATACTCTCTACGTAGTCAAACCTATTAGTTTAGATTTTTAATAATAAAATCATAAAATTTAGTGTACATGCCTTTGATGAAGACTCTATCAATCAGGTATACAAGAGCATTTGTATGTATACGCTACAATCAGAAATTATATGCAAAGAGTGTCTTACCAAGAATGTCTTACTAAAGTTTTCTGCATTTTGAATAATGCGGTGGATTTTGCTTCATCAGCAATATATGCCTGCCAGAACCATTGATTTCATATCTTCATCCGGGATTTGCTCATCATTGGCAATTTCAGTTAGAGTTACTGTTGAAGATCTAGAGTACTCATTTAGATTGAAAAGCATATCAACGTCACTCATTGCCTCACGCCGGTATGCTTCCACATCTTCCTTACATAACACCCGGGACCTGGCCTCCCTTATTTTTGGTCCGGCAAATTCAAAAAATAAGAATGAGAGTTGGTTGCGGCCCTGTGTGTTTTTATCATTACTGCTCCTAAAAACTATTTTCAGATAAGGGTCACTGTAAATCGTCACAAACCACGTGTAATCGAGACCCTCTAAAGGTGTACAGTCCACCAAAGTAGAACTTTCTTCAACAAAGGACCCTGCAGGTTCCAAGGCAAAGCATAAAGCAATTCCCCACCATTCACTTGAACGACAATGATGAGGTAGGTCTACTATTACTCTGGATGCATGATAACCTATAGAGGGATTCACTCTGTAAACATAATTTTCATTTTCAAACCAAAGTGGAATTTGTCCCATTGGAATATACAAGTCGAATCTGTCCGGACCTTCCATCTGTTAATTAAAATACATTTGTATATAATTAGCAATAATAATGTGAGATAGAAATAAAGATACTTGTATATATGTGGATTAAAACATACCATCCGAACCATGAACTTCCATAGCATCTGATCTGACAAAGTTTCCAATCGAGCACAATTTGTAGCATATAGCCAACGTAGATTTGGTGGAAGCACGGGCAATGACTGAAGCATAGCACAACGATCTAGACTGAGGATATCTAATTCAGAAAGTTTAGCAATGCAGTGAGTAGGTAGGGTAGAAAAATTGTTCCCCATTAGATATAACGACCGCAAATTCCTTAGGCAGCCAAGATCATCAGGAATTGATCCATCACTGAGATTAAGGTAACTTAGATCTAAATACTGCAATGATGAAAAACGTGAGAGCGGAGGCAATGCAAAGCTCACGGGAACTGGATGCTTCATGAACTTACAAAAAAAATCAGAGAGTAGAGTTAAGCCATATCCCCCAGGGTTTAAATACTGCGATGATGAAAAACGTGAGAGCGGAGGCAATGAAAAGCTCACGGGAACTGGATGCTTCATGAACTTATAAAAAAAATCAGAGAGTAGAGTTAAGCCATATCCCCCAGGGTTTGATGCTTCTGAAACCAACTGCATCCAAAACGTCCCGACCCGCCCAATGGGGAGAGATAAGTCCCATGAGTTGGGCAATGGTTCTTTGCATCTGCCAACGGAGAGCCTTTTGAGATTTTCAAAACAAATGTTATATGAAGTTATTTCTCTTATAGCTGTTCCACTCATATCAAGCTCCTCCAAAGTCACATTTTGGCCAATATTGCATGGCAGCTGAGATACTTTAAAGCATCCCTCAATCTTGAGAATTTTAAGGGATTTCATATTCTTCCCAAATTCAGGAAGTTGTTTAATTTTTGAGCAGCCAGAGAGAATGAATTCCTCCAAATTATTCATTTCCAATTTACTTGGAAGGCTTTTCAGATTTATACAACCTTGTAAGTCCAGTACCTTAAGATTCTTGTGTTGTCCAATAGATTGGTGAAGCTCAACGACTTTTATGCAATATGCAAGGATCAACTTTTCAAGACGTGGAATTTCAAAAACATTCTGAGTCTGAATGAGATCTTCAGAATAGCGCAAATCAATAGACTTCAGCTTTCCAAAGAACTGATCAAAGCAAAATAAAGTAAAAAAAACATTTGATTAGCTTTTAAAGAGCATGTACTAATATCAAGTTATATGTAAGCTCCAAAGAACTAAATGTTCTTACTTGAGTTTCCTTCCAAAGTTGTTTAATTTTGCTATGATGCATTTTCATATCAACAATTTCATCCAATTGCTCGGTTGGCAAATTGTTTAAAGAATATCCTCTCCATTGAAGAACTTTTAATGAATTAGGTAAACATCGCAAACCATGCAGAAGTTGCAAAGGACATAATATTCGGAGTAATTTAAGGTTACTCATCTTTGAGAATGCTCCTGATTGCCAATGTGCTACATACATCTCTTTTGATGACTCCAAAGATATGCCCTCGATTAGGTCACTTCCCTAAACATACTGTTGATTGGAAGATATTGTAAGATTTAGATATGGAGTAACATAAAGATGAAGTTCTTAAGAAGAATGTTACCTTATTTGTTCTTAGAACTTGATCAATGTCCTCTAGGGACCAAAACCTACTGCGTTTGCTAGCATCAAAAGGACTTCGTTCTATAACAATTTTCCTACCTAATTCTTGAAGCAAATCATGCATCCTCAACTGAGATTCAACACAAGTTACCAATGACTTTTCCACTAGAATATCAATACCAATTGGTGGATAACGATCACAATTTTGGAGTATTTGTATAACTTCATCTTTGGCCTGCCCATTAAAAAAGCAAGCAACATCTAGAAACAAGGTCTTACATGATTTTGGTAATTCATCATAACTTACTTTCAGTACCTTCCTCCAGTTGTCATTCTCTGGGACTTGTTCGATCTTACATAAACTTTCTTTCCATTGAGACTCATTTCTTCCACAAAGATAAGAACCCAACACTTCATGTACCAAAGGAAGGCCTCCAGCATATTGGACCACAATTGCTGACAGCTTTGAATAACACTCTGGAGGATGATCTGCTTTAAAGGCTTTTTGACAAAGAAGTTGAAGGGCTTCATCATGATTTAATAAGTCAATTTTATATTTCACAGTTATTTTATGTGCAGTCAATAGATGCTCGTTTCTTGTTGTTACTACCACTCTAGTCCCAGGACCAAACCAACTTATATCTCCTGCTAAATTCTTTAGTTGGCTTGCATCACTTACATCATCAAGGACAAGCAGAACTTTTCTCCGGTATAAAAGGTTTCTTATTGTGCCTCTTCCATGGTCCAAACTTTCAATTTTCATGCTTTTCAAGCTTATGGGAGAAAGAAGTTGTCCTTGCAACTGAAGCAGTCCATGACCTCTTTCACCTGAAACCTCTCTAATATTGGCAAGAAAACAATGAATATCAAATTGGGTCTTGATTTTGTTGAAGACAACCTCAGCAAGAGTTGTTTTTCCAATACCACCCATGCCCCATATGCCAATGAATCGAACATCATGATCTAACTCTAGCCTTAAATGTGAACAAATGTCTTTTACTTTAGAATCAATTCCTACGAGCCCCTCATAATCATCAGATGGCATGTCAGGTTGTAAAGTTGTCCATACTTTTGCAGCAATTTCTTCAATGAGCTCTGCTTCATGCCTATGGACAAGAACAAATTGGGCAATATCTTGTTACTATTTCAAACATCATCCAAAATCAACCAAAGAAACAAAGAGTATACTACTAGCTAGTTAAGATTGACAAATATATAAAATTTGATTTACCACTACCATATATATATATATATAGAGAGAGAGAGAGAGAGAGAGAGAGAGAGAGAGAGAGAGAGAGAGAGAGAGAGAGAGAGAGAGAGAGAGAGATGCACACACTAAATCTTTCACGTTGTTTTTGTTTTACTCATCTCTAGGCAAAAATAAGGGGGACAATAATATGCTAAAAATTATAAAATTAATTGCAGTCCGGTTATTACATGAATATGGGTCATATGTAGTAAAGTTGAATGCCTAAAATTATTTCTATGATACGGGTCCAAGATAACCATAGATATATTACTTGTATATATATTGTTATAATACAAAAATAGGGATCGGTGTTTGGTGATCTCCTTATAAACAAACGGTTAAATTATTCTATGGGTTTTTATAATTAAGTCATGTTTTCAAGTGAATTCATACGATTTAAAATTATATAAATAAATCCTTATAATTTTTACTATTTATACCTTTAATATAATGTTATGCAAAAGTACTTTATGTGGCTAATTATAAGTAAATTCTTATAATTACTATTAAGACTTTAGTATTATTATATTAAATTGTTGAGACTTAGTTGAGTATTGACCTATTTGCATTTCAAGTAAGTCTTTTCGTTAGCTGCATTAAGTATTTTCGAATGGCATTAATGGAAAAGTAATGATAAAGACTTAAGGCATAAATAACAAAAATTATAATGACTTGCTTATATAGTTTTAAATTATAAAAACCCACTTAATAAGAACTTTAAGCCATAAATAACAAATATTATAATAACCTACTTATATAGTTTTGACCTATAAAGACTCATTTAAAATCTTAGCCTAATTACACAGACCTCAGAATAAATTAACCTAAATAAACCATGCACTTCTAAAATTTGAAAATTAAGGATAGTGAGTGGTTATCAAAATAAAGTCAAACTTGTTATGGTAGGAAATAGTTACCGAAAACCAAACTCGTTACTTTTTTATTAAATTTTAATTTCGAAAAAGAGTGAATTGAAACTAATTTTGACTAATACAATTTACATAGGCCACCTTATGGTAATCTTACCTACTTTGGGTTACTATTCCACTTTATTTACATTTTAACCAACATCTTATTCACAATCCAAATGCTGATAGTATACCTTCTCAAAACAAATAACATTGTTCAATTTATAAAATATTATACAATTAAAAATCCTAATAAAATACAAAGAAACTATTAAAATTGTACGCAATAGAGCCTTATAACGCAGTTTTAACATAATTAAATTGAACTAACAATAAAAACACTTCTTGTGAATTTACATGTAAAATTATCTTGGCATGATGGGCTTACTAAAAGAATTATACTACAATGGGTGCTCAACTACAATATAATATTAGGCAAACAAAACTTACAAATTTTTGGTGTCCCAGCCAGATAAGTTGCCAACTTCTTCTAATGCATCTCTCCATTTTTGTACTTTGTCTGGGTTTTCTTTTAAATTTTCTTCATGTTTTGCAAATGCTTTTGCAAAACTTCGTCTTTGCTTACGAACATCAGACGGATCTACTCCATAGAAAATTGGGAAAACTTCTATGCCGAACTTTTTCTTAGACTCAAGAATCTTGAGAAGCTCATCCAAACACCAAGTAGAAGAAGCATAGTTTGGGGAGAGAATGACAATTGCACAAAGAGATTCTTCAATTGCTACTTGCAGTTCTTGTTTAATAACTTGACCTCTTTCAAGTTCTTCATCATCTCGATATGTAATGATTCCCTTTTTCCATAGAGCAGTATATAAGTGATCTGTAAAATTTTTACGGGTATCTTCTCCCCTAAAACTTAAGAAAACATGATAATTCCATGGAGGTTTTGAAGAAGAAGCTCCTTTAGCATCCATAGGAAAGGTTTGGGGTTCACTCCATGATCTTCAACAACAAAATAATATGATTCTCTCAGAATAGGATTCAGATGCGAAATACAATTTGAACAACCAAAGGCAAGAAATTCCAGTAATATGTAGAGATAACTCACGAATCTGTTTTAATGGGACATTGGATGTCACTGGGAAAGAGAATGGCAGTTTCCGCCATTCATTCTTCGTAAATAAAAGCAGAGATATATAATTGTTTAATTTATGGTCGAAAATTCTAGATGTACGAAAAGTTGGACTTTGTGATTCACACGGTATGTACAGCGCTGCTTATTTATGCTAGTCCTGATATTTCATTTTAAACCAGTTACCAACACATAAATGTATAACTGAACCTTTTCTGTGCATGATTTTATAAAGTCTTCACTGCCTTATAAATTCTTTCAGCAGAAAAATAAATATTTATGGTTATATTTTTCAATTTTATATATTCTAAAAGGCGCTTAAATTTAAATGAAAAAAATATATAAAATAAAAGTGCATTCTAAAAAATAAAAGGTAAGATTGAAGTGTTCATTCTCTGAACACCAACTTCCTAAAAAATTGTAAAAAAGTGAGTATGCACCTACGCGTAATATTCTTTAATTTTACTTTCCCCATATTTGTGTTTTTAGCTCTGGATTCTTCGTACATCACGGCGTGCACGCTATCTTTTATTGCGTTTCATCATCATTCGTTTGGAAAAGTCATCACCGACACCAAGCATCTTCTTTTGGGAAGGTACCCACTTTCAACACTATGTAAACATGTGATTCTATCCTATCCTTACTTTTTAGGTTATTTCCATCCAAAAAAGAATTCTATTTAACAGATATCACACAATTTTCACAATAAATGTAAGAAATTGTTAAGCCGGTTAAAGGAGACATGCCACAAAATCTGCTTGTTTGTAAATCATCAGTGCTGGGCACGCTTTTGTAAAGAGTTATGCTAAGTAAACGTACTTAGAGTCATATATATATATATATATATATCCTATAATGAGTTATAAAAAAATATTTAATTTCTTTTTTTATAATTATATATTTTATTTTCATAATTATATACCAAATTATAAGTGTAACAATATAAATTTAACTTTTTACTTTTGGAATTCATCAGGGGCTTTGCTCTTCATTGGTAATCTCAGTTAGAGTTACTGTTGATTTACCAACAGTTCTAGAGTGCTCGCTTAAATTGAAAAGCATATCAACGTCACTCATTGTCTCACGCTGATACGCTTCCACGTCTTCCTTGCATAACACCCCGGACCTGGCCTGCCTTATTTTGAGGCCGTCCATTCCTCTAAATACGCACGGGACTTGGTTATGGCCATTTCTAATCCATTCCTGCATACACTTATTATCACTGCTAATACAAAATATATACTGGAAAGGGTGATCGTCAATCGGAGAGAGGAACATGTCCACGGGAGCGTCTGAAGGTGTATAGGCCACCAACGTAGAACTTTCTTCGGGAAAGGTCCCTGCAGGTTCCAAGGCAAGGCGTAAAACAATTACCCACCATTCACTTGAACGACAATGATGAGGTATGTCTACTACTACCCTTGTATGAGAGGGATGCTCTCTGTGAACATAATTCTGCTTTTCAAACCAAAGCGGAAATTGTCTCACTGGAATAAACAAGCCGAAAAAGTCTACGGCCCGACTTTCCTTCTGTTAATCAACATAAGTTTGTATATAATTAGCAATAGTAATGTGAGAAAGAAATGGAAGTACTTGTATATATGTGGACAAAAACATACCGTCCGAACTATAAACTTCCAAAGCAATTGTGGATCTGACAGAATTTCCATTCGAGGACAATTTGTTGCTCGTATCGAACGTAGATATGGTGGAAGCACAGGCAATGACTGAAGCATTGCACAATCACGTAGTTCAAGCATCCATAATTTAGGCAGATTAGCAATGCAGTGAACAGGTAGGGTGGAAAAATTGTTCCCACTCAGATTTAACCACTTCAAAGACCTTAGGCAGCCGAGATCATCAAGAATCGATCCATCACTTAGATTGCAATAAGTTAGATTTAATTCCGCCAATGATGATAAACGTGAGAGCGGAGGCATTGTAAAGCTCTTCGGAACTGGATGCTTCTTGAACTTCCAAATCCACCTAAAGGGTAGATATATGCCCGATGAGATTGATGTTATTTCTTTGCATCCACCAAGGGAGAGACTTCCAAGATTTTTCAAGCAAATGTTGGATGAAGTTACTTCCGATATGGATGTTCCACTCACATCGAGCTCCTCCAAAGTCACATTTCGGACAATATTGCGTGGCAGCTTACATACTTTTAAGCATCCTGCGATCTTGAGAATTCTAAGGGATTTCATATTCTCCCCAAATTCAGGAAGTTGTTTAATTTTTGTGCAACCAGAGAGAATGAATTCCTCCAAATTATTCATTTCTAATTTACTTGGAAGGCTTTTCAGATTTATGCAACCTTCTAAGTTTAGTACCTTAAGATTCTTGTGTTGTCCAATAGATGGGTGAAGCTCAAAAACTTTTCTGCAATCTTTAAGGATCAACTTTTCAAGACGTGGAATTCCAGAAACAATCGGAGTCGGAATGAGATCTTTAGAATAACTCAAATCAATAAACTTCAGCTTTCCAAAGAACTGATCAAAGGAAAACAAAGTAGAAAAAAAAAATTGATTAGGTTTCAAAAAGCATGTACTAATATCAAGTTATATGTAAGCTCCAAAGAACAAAGCGATCTTACTTGAGTTTCCTTCCAAAGTTGTTTAATTTTGCTGTCACGCATTTTCATATCAACAATTTCATCCAATTGCTCAGTTGGCAAATTGTTTAAAGGATATCCTCTCCATTCAGGAACTTTTAATGAATTAGGTAAACATTGCAAATCGCAAGAAAGTTGCAAAGGACATAATATTCGGAGTAATTTAAGGTTGCTCATCTTTGAGAATGCTCCTGATTGCCAATGCGCTTCATAAATCTCTTCCAATGACTCCAAAGATATGCCCTCAGTTAGGTCACTTCCCTAAACATAATGTTGTTTGAAAATATATAGTAAGATTTAGATATGGAGTAACATAAAGATTAAGTTCATAAAAAGAATGTTACCTTATTTGTTCTTAGAACTTGATCAATGTCCTCCAGAGACCAAAACCTACTACGTTTGCTAGCATCAAAAGGACTTCGTTCTATAACAATTTTCCTACCTAATTCTTCAAGCAAATCATGCATTCTCAATCGAGATCCAACGCAAGTTACCAATGACTTTTCCACTAGAATATCAATACCAATTGGTGGATAACGATCACAATTTTGGAGTATTTGTATAACTTCATATTTGGATTGCCCATTAAAAAAGCAAGCAATATCTAGAAACAAGTTCTGACATAATTCTGGTAATTCATCATAACTTACTTTGAGTACCTTCCTCCAGTTGTCATTCTCTGGGACTTGTTCGATCTTACATAAACTTTCTTTCCATTGAGACTCATTTCTTCCACAAAGATAAGAACCCAACACTTCAAGTACCAAAGGAAGGCCTCCAGCATATTGGACCACAATTGCTGACAGCTTTGAATAACACTCTGGAGGATGATCTGCTCTAAAAGCCTTTTGACAAAAAAGTTGAAGGGCTTCATCATTATTTAATAAGTCAATTTTATATTTCACAATTATTTTATGTGCAGTCAATAGATGCTCGTTTCTTGTTGTTACTACCACTCTACTCCCAGGACCAAACCAATTTATATCTCCTGCTAAATTCTTTAGTTGGCTTGCATCACTTACATCATCAAGGACAAGCAGAACCTTTCTTCGGTATAAAAGGTTTCTTATTGTGCCTCTTCCATGGTCCAAACTTTCAATTTTCATGCTTTTCAAGCTTATGGGAGAAAGAAGTTGTCCTTGCAACTGAAGCAGTCCATGACCTCTTTCACCTGAAACCTCTCTAATATTGGCAAGAAAACAATGAATATCAAATTGGGTCTTGATTTTGTTGAAGACAACCTCAGCAAGAGTTGTTTTTCCAATACCACCCATGCCCCATATGCCAATGAATCGAACATCATGATCTGACTCTAGCCTTAAATGTGAACAAATGTCTTTTACTTTAGAATCAATTCCTACGAGCCCCTCATAATTATCAGATGGCATGTCAGGTTGTAAAGTTGTCCATACTTTTGCAGCAATTTCTTCAATGAGCTCTGCTTCATGCCTATGGACAAGAACAAATTGGGCAATATCTTGTTACTATTTCAAACATCATCCAAAGTCAACCAAAGAAACAAAGAGTATACTACTAGCTAGTTAAGATTGACAAATATATAAAATTTGATTTACTGCTGTCATATATATATATATATATATATATATATATATATATATATAGAGAGAGAGAGAGAGAGAGAGAGAGAGAGAGAGAGAGAGAGAGAGAGAGAGAGAGAGAGAGAGAAGATGCACACACTAAATCTTGCACGTTGTTTTTGTTTTACTTTTCATCTCTAGGCAAAAATAAAGGGACAATAATATGTTAAAAATTATGAAATTAAATGCAGTCCGGTAATTACATGAATATGGGTCATATGTAGTAAAGTTGAATGCTTAAAATTATTTCTATGATATGGGTCCAAGATAACCATCGATATATTACTTGTATATATATTGTTATAATACAAGATTAGGGATTGGTGTTTGGTGATCTCCTTATAACAAATGGTTAAATTATTCTATGAGATTTTATAATTAAGTCAAGTTTTCAAGTGAATTCATACAATTTAAAATCGTATAAATAAATTTTTATAATTTTTACTATTTATACCTTTAATATAATGCCATGCAAAAATATTTTATGTAGCTAACTATAAATAGATCATTATAATTACTATTAAGACTTTAGTATTATTATATTAAATTGTTGAGACTGAGTTGAGTATTGACTTATTTGCATTTCAAGTAAGTCTCTACGTTAGTTATATTAAGTATTTTTATGTGACATTATAACGTAAAGTAATGGTAAAAATTTAAGGTATAAATAATAAAAATTATAATAATTTTTAAATTATAAAAATCCACTTAATAAGAACTTAAAAGGCATAAATAACAAATATTATAATAACCTACTTAATTAGTTTTGAACTATAAAGACTCTAGTAAAATCTTACCCTATCTACGGAGACCTCAGAATAATTTAACCTAAATAAACCATGCACTTCTAAAATTTGAAAATTAAGAATATTGAGTAGTTAACAAAATAGAGTCAAACTTGTTATAGTAGGAAGTAGTTACCGAAAACCAAACTCGTTATTTTTTTATTAAATTTTAATTTCGAAAAGAGAGAATTGAAACTAATTTTGACTATTACAATTTACGCACGCCACCTTATGGTAATCTTACCTACTTTGGGTTAGTATTCCACTTTATTTACATTTTAACCAACATCTTATTCACGATCCAAATGCTGATAGTATACCATCTCAAAACAAATAACATTGTTCAATTTATAAAATATTGTACAATTAAAAATCCTAATAAAATACAAAGAAACTATTAAAATTGTATGCAATAGAGCCTTATAATGCAGTTTAAACATAATTAAATTGAACTAACAATAAAAACGCTTCTTGTGAATTTATACGTAAAATTATCTTGGCATGATGGGCTTACTAAAAGAATTATACTACAATAGGTGCTCAACTACAATATAATATTAGGCAAATAAAACTTACAAATCTTTGGTGTCCCAGCCAGATAAGTTGCCAACTTCTTCTAATGCATCTCTCCATTTTTGTACTTTGTCTGGGTTTTCTTTAAAATTTTCTTCATGTTTTGCAAATGCTCTTGCAAAACTTCCTCTTTGCTTACGAACATCAGAGGGATCTACTCCATAGAAAATTGGGAAAACTTTTATGCCGAACTTTTTCTTAGACTCAAGAATCTTGAGAAGCTCATCCAAACACCAAGTAGAAGAAGCATAGTTTGGGGAGAGAATGACAATTGCACGAAGAGATTCTTCAATTGCTACTTGCAGTTCTTGTTTAATAACTTGACCTCTTTCAAGTTCTTCTTTATCTCGATATGTAATGATCCCCTTTCTGCATAGAGCAGTGTATAAGTGATCTGTAAAAGTTTTGCGAGTATCTTCTCCTCTAAAACTCAAGAAAACATGATAATTCCATCGAGGTCTTGAAGAAGAAGCTCCTTTAGCATCCATAGGAAAGGTTTGGGGTTCACTCCATGATCTTCAACAACAAAATAATATGATTCTCTCAGAATAGGATTCAGATGTGAAATACAATTTGAACAACCAAAGGCAGGAAATTCCAGTAATTTGTAGAGAAAACTCACGAATCTGTTTTAATGGGACATTGGATGTCACTGAGAAAGAGAATGGCAGTTTCCTCCATTCATTCTTTGTGAATAAAAGCAGAGATATATGATTGTTTAATTTGTGATCGAAAATTCTAGATGTACGAAAAGTTGGACTTTGTGATTCACACGGTATGTACAGCGCTGCTTATTTATGCTAGTCCTGATATTCCATTTTAAACCAGTTACCAACACATTATAAATTTATAACTGAACCTTTTCTGTGCATGATTTTATAAAGTCCTCACTGCCTTATAAATTCTTTCAGCAGAAAAATAAATATTTTTGGTTATATTTTTCAATTTTACATATTCTAAAAGGCACTTAAATTTAAATTAAAAAATATATAAAATAAAATGCATTCTAAAAAATGAGAGGTAAGATTGAAGCGTCCACTCCTGCGAACGCCAACTAGAAAGTTGTGAAAAAGTGATTATGTACCTACGCGTAGTGTTCTTCAATTTTACTTTTCCATGTTTGTGCTTTTAGCTTTTGAATTCTTCGTACACCACGGCGTGCAGGCTAACTTTGATTGCGATTCATCATCTTTCGTTTGGAAAAGTCATCCCCGACACTAAGCATCTTCTTTTGGGAAGGCACCCACTTTCAACACTATGTAAACATGTGATTCTATCCTTACTTTTTAGGTTATTTCCATCCAAAAAATAATTCTATTTAACATGTATCACACAATTTTCACAATAAATATAAGAAATTGTTAAGCAGGTTAAAGGAGACATGCCACAAAATCTGCTTGTTTGTAAATCATCAGTGCTGGGCACGCTTTTGTAAAGAGTTATGTTAAGTAAACGTACTTAGAGTCATATATCCTATAATTAGGTACAACAAAATATTTTTTTGTTATAATTACATACTTTATTTTTATAATTATATATTAAGTTATAAGTGTAACAACATAAGTTTAACTTTTTACTTTGTAAATATCAGTGTCTTATCAACTGCGTCAACATCAGCGGTCACTTGAGAAGCAAACAGCAATTAAAGTGTGTAGGTTATGAGAAAATAAGATTTTTTTTTTTTTAATATGGGAAGGTTATGAGATAAGTTAAAAATGGATCTTTGTAACAAAAGTCGGTTGCCTAGCCCAGCCAAGCCCATAAATTAAAAAGAGGAACAGATCAATTGCAAGAGAAACTTTATATCTTTTTTTGAATAGAGTTGTGATATTTTTATATTTTTAAAGAGATATTTTTATTATATTTATTTTATTTTTTATTTTATCTCAAACATAACAGTCATATAATTATAAAAATATAATAATATTTTTTTAAATATAAGTTTTTTTTCATAACTTGACGCTGAAACAGATTTTTTTCAACCAATAGAATTGGAATCTTTCTGTTTTTTCAGTAAAGTAGCATTGGGTACTTTTCCCATCTCGAGGAAAGACTCTCAAAGTCTTGGTCTTCGCAAGGTGTGGCTTGCATTCTTTATTATTTTGTGGATGGAAACGCGTGGTTTGGGTGCCCAGCGATGTTCAAGCAGATGGACATCCCGCCGCGTTGCTTTTCGTCAAAAGGGCCAACCTCGATTTTCACGCTTCACATGCCTTGCCTCCCATGTGTTCCCCTCCCATGTGCTGGGACTTGACAAGGAATGCCTTTGGGTAATCTATTCGAAACGGAAAATGTACTGTTCCACTTTTATTCTTTTTTCAAAAGTAATGATATAATTATATTGTTGTAGTCATAATTTAATCATGTTTTTGTAACATGGTTGAATTGTAAATTTTTTATAAGAATAAAATGTAATTTTAAATTTAATCATGTTATTAAATATAATTAAATGTAACGACAGTAATGTAGCCATAACATTTATTTTTTATAAAATGTAAACCATCGTGAACGGGAAATCGTGGCATTAACAGGTTGTTAGAGACGAAGTGTGGAGCGGAAACTTCATTCATCGCTTATAATTACCGACGAAATAAATTTTATTCCCATCTTTTAATACAGCTACGCACCAACCGAAAAACAAATATGCAATGTTATGCCAGTTGCTTGAAACATAAGCACTTCAATTGTTTTAAAATTTTAAGTTGCGTTTCTGTTTTAATTTTCAGTTAAAACAGAAAATAATAGTAAAAATATATTTGTTTATAAAAATAAAAATATTTTTATTAAAAATGTTTTTTAAAATAATATAAATTTTAAAAATAATAAAAAAATATTTTCAGTATCTTTTATGTAAAATTTTAAAAAATATATAAAATGAAAATGCCTACCCCACGCTACAGGTTACATCCAAACAAAAAAAATTATGATTCAAATGTAGCATTTAAAATAGATTTTAAAATTTTATAATATATACAACTTTCTATTAAAATATTTAGTTATATAGTATATTTTAGTGAAATAATAAAATTAAAGTATGAGAGCATGTTATGTATAATATATGCATCTTTCTATTAAAATATTTATTTCAAATATATTTAAATTAGTTTAAGCTATAAAACAAAATAATGTGCAAATACACAAAAAATTAATTATTATAAAATGCAAATAAGTCTACAACAACTCCTAAATATAGAATAACTACTTACTTCATTAATTATCTCACAACTAATTACCACCTTACACCTCAAAGTATATTTTTCCTTATTTACAACAAATAGCTTTATACATAATATTGTGGAGTGCATAATGGGCCAAAATTTGGTTCAGCCATAGGTTAAATTTTATTGGAGTTCTGGAATGAGAAAACCAAAGATCAAGTCAATTGGAATGACATCAAGCTTCTTATTTTATTCGAGTGATGCTGAACAGAAGATGGAACATCGTTCTGTGTGGGGCTCATTTGGTAAATTAAATGTCCAGGTCTCCCACTGCATTATTTTCTTCTCTGACTCTTTTAGCAAGTCCAGCAATTTCCCAGAAAACTTGGCTGCAGGAATCACGTAAGCCATTCGCATAGCAAAAATCTCATTCAACAGGTCTGATTTAAGTGAGCTTGTTCTAGAAACGGTTAATATGTCCCATCACACTAGACGAAAAATGATGGTTGCATGCAGTCACTGAATGCACTGACTGTACAATCAGGAGAAAAAAAAATTAGGAGAGAAAGTGAATAAAAAGAGACTCTGTGATAATGTACAGATTTAAAAGACTTGTTAGCCTTTTTGATAACATTTTTTTTACCAAACTTTGATGAACATTTTGTCTACCTGATTAATTCCGAGTCTTTAATATACTTTGATTATTTGACACTAACCGACTTGAACTAAAATGGTTTGATCTCTCTTATTCAGATTCATGAGTCAGATTTCTATGGCACTTACCAACTTTAACTATATTTTCTTGTCAAACCTTTCACAAAAAACAGCTCATGCGAATGATAATTTAAAAAACAATTAATCAGGCATCTTAGTTTAGAGTTTATTAATGAGGTGTATGCATTTGTGTGTATATGCCCCAAATCATCAATTATACGTAAGAAATTAAATTGTGACTTGCCTTACCAAGAATCTTCGTTTTAGTAAAGTTTTCTGCACTGTGAAGGATGTGGGAGATTTGCTTCATCTGTAATATCTATGTGTAGCATCCTATGAACCTTCAAATTCATCATGCTCTCTCTCGATCGTCATTTGTAATATTAGTTAAGAAAATGATGAATGTACATAAAAATGTGTACAAAGTGGGAATAAGTACTCACACTTAAATGAATAGAAAGAAATGAGAATGAAAAAAAAAAAAAAAGAATGTATCATTACTCTATAAATTAGAATTACTGTTGACTTGTTGACACCGCTACAGTACACTTAGGAATTGGAAAGTATCTCTGCGTCACATATTGCCTTCGCATCTTCCTTACCTAGCAGACGGCACCTGGCCTTTCTTTTTCTTATGCCCTTATGACCAAGAAAGATGAACTGGGGTTGGTTTTGGGCATCTCTAACAATTTCTTGAATGATTTCATCCCTATTGCTCGCTCAAAATAGAAACAAATTAGGAAGACTGAACTTCGGAAAGGTGAACATTTTGGAAAGCTTGGCAGTTTCACATGAATCGCCAAGAACAGGGTCCTCATGATGAAAATGATTCCTTCCGTCAGAATATGATATCCATTCATCACCCCAGTAGCATCCAGAGAACAGATTTGTGTCAAATTGAGGAAAATGAGGTTCTTTTTCTGTCCCAGGAAACCAGGTTAGAAAGGTACACCAGAGAGCTTGAATCAGTTTGTGTCAATCTAAGCAGTAAAGATTGGAAAATGCAGACCATGAGCTATCAGTCACAAACAATAAGAGGTTACAGTGGAAATCAGCAGCAGTATGAAGCCTCAGGCGAAGGTTTCTACAATAATAATTTCACTGGTATGAGCAGAGCAGGCTTCCCTCAGAGAAGTAGAGGTAGAGGGAGAAGGTTTGGAAGAGGCCAAAGGCCAAGTTGTTAATTGTGAGGGAAAATAGGACATCTGTCGTGGTACTGTTATTACAGATTCGTTGAGAATTTTCCAAGGCCAGAAAATGGTAATAACAAACCACAACCAGTCAGGCCTCCACCATTCAGAGGCAATACAGCACCTATGATGCAGGCCGTGATAACTGCTCAAGAACACATCTATGATCAAGATTGGTATCCACACTCTGAAGCAAACAATCATGTAACACACATGGCTGAAAATTTGAGCAGCAAGGTCGCCTATACTGATCCAGAAAAAGTTGTTATTGGGATTGGTTCAGGTTTGCCCATATCTTATGTTGGCCATTCTGCTGTCACTTCCCCATACACACACAGTTTACTACACCTTAATTCTTTACTTCATGTGCCAAATATCACCAAAATTTTGTTGAGTGTCTCTAAATATGCAAAAGACAATGCGGTTTACTTTGAATTTCACCCTTATGCCTGATTTGTGAAACACCAGGATACCAAGACTATTGTGTTGAAAGGGAAGTCTAAAAATGTAGAATTTCAGCCTAAAGTCTCTCCAGTCTATTCCTCAGCCAAGGCATGCACTCTCAGTAGTCTTTTAAAAATGTTATTAAGTACCATATACAAGGAATCAAGAATTCAGTATACGATAAACGAACATTTTGGATTTAAGTTATTATTAACAGTTTAACTATTGTTTATATGAAAAGAGAATTTTATTAAAATGAAACAACCAACAATAATAAATCCTGAATGACCGCTAATGGATCTCATCAATCCACACTTGAATTGTGAGCGGTGCTTACTGCTTAGCAAAATGTGGTATGCAAAGAATACAAGAAAAAGCCCAAGAAATTAAAGCAAGAATTGAACCATAGAAAAGAAGTCAACAACATCTCCCTCCAGACTCGTATCATTGTCTTGCTGCCAGCAGTTCAACACAAAAAAGGTCACCATCACCTCTAATTTTGCAAAGATTCCCAGCCATAAATTGCCCCTACCAGTCTCTGACAAGATGCTCAATCTAAATGCTTCCCTCATGATCAACCAGCTACCCAACATGCACAAATCAAATCGTTCAACAATGGATTCGCAATCCGAAAGAAGCCAATATTAGACAAAACGTTAGTACATTATTGGAGACTATGTACCAATTGGTGGGAGAAAAGATCATAGGGTCTAAAATATTAAGTTTAAGATTTCATAATTTGAAATCAAAATAATATAAGTATGAGGATCAATTATTCTTCATAGCCAGCCTCATAGTTTAGAGTTTAACAATAAAATCACAAAATGTAAAGTAAATGCCTTTGATGAAGACTTTATTAATCAAGTATGTGCATTTGTATGTAAAACCCACGATGAGAAATCAGTGTGTAATTATGTAGATGGGGACTTACCTTAGCAAGAATGTCTCATTAAAGTTTTCTGTGTTTTGAAGGATGCGCTGGATTTTCTTCAGCTGCAATATTTATGTCTGTAGCAACTTCTTGTCCCTTGAATTTATTGCCGCTTTGCTCACCATTGGTAATCTCTGTTATAGGCACTGTTGATTTCACTGACAGTGTTGAAATTGAAAAGTTCTCTCGTTTGACTCATTTCACTTTCCAATTCATCCATTCTGGTTTCAAGAGCCTTCCTTTTATTGGTCTCTTCCTCTAACTGCCTTTTAAGATTTATGATAATAGATTGATCAGAAGAATTCTCCTAGGAACGAGATAGATTGCCACCACTCGCTTGATGGTAAACTGATCCAACTACTTGCGTCGAAGTCACGCAAGATTCTAGACCTCTAACCCGGCCTGGATGCTTTTTTCCTAACACTTGGCCAAGCCAATCATCGGGAGCAATGATTGTGGAATTTGCCTAACGTTGTGAAGGATGTGGTGGATTTACTTCATCTGCAATATCTGCGTTTGCCGCATCTTTTGATCTCTCGAATTCATTGGTGATTTCAGTTAGAGTTACTGTTGATTCACTAGCAGTGTTGGAATTGAAAAGCTTATCAACTTTACTTGTTTCTATGCGCCACGCTTCCACATCTTCTTTACATATCAACCGGCACCCCGGCCTGCCTTATTTCTATCGGTGGCGTTATAGCCACGTATTTCCAGTCACGTTTGTTTCACGTTTTTGAAGATTTATTTATTTTTTAAATGATTGAAGACTCTTAAGTAAAGTTAATACAAGAATAATAGGATTTGAACTAGTCGTAACGTGAGTTTTTGGGAGAGCAGATGTCACGTTTTTTCTTTATTGGCATAGTTATCTATTTAGCTATAAGGATGTAAATTAAATATTTTTTTAATTTTATAAAATAACATTATATTTATATACAATAAGACACAGAGATAAGAGATTAAAATTTTAATTCTGTTGAAAGTGTAAGTTTAAATATGTGGGTATATTACTGTTTTTTTTATGCTATCTTATCTATAAATATTAAATATTTTATAAAATAATATAAAAAATAAATATAATTTTTAATATAAATATATAATTTTTTTTAACAAAATCAAAAGGAGAAGGCATTAACCTTTTGGGCTGAGGCAATTGGGCTTGTAATGTGGGTTTGCTTTGGGCATAAGTAGTTTATTGTTAATTTCTTTTTTGTGGATGATTGTAATATTTCTCAGGGGATTGAAATTTTTATAGTTAGATTAGCTTTAGATACTTGTAGAGATATAATTTATTTTATTTAAATCATTGCCACTTGACTCCAACGTTCCAAATTGTTTTATTAAAGGGATTCCAGTGATTCAAATTGTTTTATTAAAGTGGCTCCAATGGATCAAGTTTTCTATTTTAAATCAAGACTTTATAAAAAAGAGTGTCATTTTTTAAAAATGTGTTAAAAATTATTTTTTATAAAAAGTATTTTTTTAAAATCTTAACTGAAAGTAAAATTTTTTAATTAGAATTATTTTTAAAAATCTTAATATAAAAGAAAATAGGTCTTTTCTAAAATAAAATTCATTTGCTAAAACATTAAATCTAAAAGAAAATGGGTCTTTTCCTTAAAACCAAGTTATTTTCAAAAATCACAATTTAAAAGAAAAGGGGTTTTTCAAAATCATTATTTTTGAAAAACTCCAATCTAAAAAATAAATTTTTTTTATTAAAACTAATTTATCCCAATTTGAAAGAAAAGGGAGTTTTCAAAATTATTACTTTTCACAAATTCCAATTTAAAAGGTAAGGGTTCCTTTTGAAAATAAATAATTTTCTATAAACTCCAATAAAAAAGGAAAGAAGGCTTTTTAACAGAAAATTTATTTTTTAAAATTTTGATCTAAAAAAAAGATATTACTTTCAAATAAATACTAAAAAATCCCTTTTTTTAACTAAAACTTTTTATCAAGTGAACCTTTAACTTTAAATTAAAGTACTACTAAATAATTAGACCACTATAATATTAGATGTCTGTAAGAGTAATAATACTTTGTTTACACAATTAATTTTTAAATTTTTAAATATGTAAACCATTTTTAAAAAGATTGTCTAATCTCATCATTCAATATATATCAATGGTAATTTTATTTTTTATTTAAAAATCTATTTCCTTTTTTTAAAAATCCAAATTTCTTACATGGATTGCAACTCCACTTGTAACACGAGCTACTACCACATTTTAAGTGCCTAGGGCCCGATAAGATTTTAGTGTCTTATCAATTCTTTTTAGTGGAAAAATAAACACTAATTAAAGCAATGTATGTTGCTACACACTTAAGGTTATGTTTTTCAATTTTTAATATTCTAATTTAAATTTTTGTAAAAATTCTTTAAAATGAAATTATATTTTAAAAATAAAATATAAAATTGAAGGACTTTCATATAATAATGATAATTATATGTATACCATATATAAATATATAGAATGAAAAAACTTTCTTTTTCTAAAATAGCTTTTTTAAAAAGCTATATTCATTGAAATATTATTTTATTACAATTTTACAATTTCTTAACTTTTAAAAATGATTTCTTTTCATGAGTTGAACTCAAAGTTTTTGACTTTTTCCTTGTTATAAAGGTTATGTACTATTAAAAAATAAATTTGATTTTTACAAACTCTTTAACATCTAATGTATCATTAAATATTTAATATAACATTAATATTAACTAAAAAAGTATAATCAACAAATATTTTATATTAGAACAGCTTTACTTTCATAATTTTTTTTGTTTTTTTACTCCCATTCTAAATGTTATGTCTTACAAAATTTAAACTTTATTTTATGATTTTTTTAGTCCTCTCTTTTTTTTAACTATTTAATATGACATCAATTAGTTTTTCAAAAAAAATAATTGTTGTTTTATGATTAATATGCAAAAGTCAAAAACATCAATGAGTTGCATGTCTCTGTGCACTTTTCCTTTTGCATGTGTTACCTATTACTGAAAAAGTCTATTTATGCAACATTGTGGTCACACTTGCACTCAGCTAATACACTCGCATTCTTATAAATTTAAGTGGCCCCGCATAATGTTTTCTTGTCAATTTCAGATAGGCCCATGTGTGCTATTTGTGAATGCAATGTTGTAAAAGGTTTCATTATACCTTCTGTCTTCTCCCTCCTATCCTTCTTTATTTTTTAATCAAAATTTGTAATTTATTGTCTTTATGACAATAATTTTGGTATAAGCCTGCAGATCTAATATAGATTTGTAACGTTGTTTTTCTTATTTGCTCAGGTTGAGCACCAAGCTTCAGTTTGCCCCTTGCGTCTAATTACGTGCCGGCTTTTGTGGTGATATGGTTCAAGCTGGAAGTTCTGCTATGGACATCCGAGACAGACTAAGAGGGTTATCTGAGCATGAGAGTATGTGTGGGTCTAGGACTGCCCCGTGTGATTCTTGTGGGCGCTCCGTGATGTTAAAGGAGATGGACATACGCCACATTGCTGTTCATCAGAAAAGCTAACCCTGGTGATATTCACAGACCTTGCTTATGTATAACACCGCACACAATGCTTTTGGGTAATAAATAATAATTAGAAACAAAATTTGGAGCGAAACTTGTGTATTTTGTAATCGGGATAACTGACTTTGGATATATATTATTGATTATTTGTATAAGAGAAAAGTTCTGCCAATTGCTTGATACATAGTCACTGCCATTGTTCCAAAATTTTAAATACTCGTTTGGATAAGCTTTTTCTTGTTTTTATTTTGAAACATTTTCTATTTATATAATATTTTTAATAAAAGATTCATTCTTCTATAATGTTTGATTAAAAGATTTCTTTATATAGATACCTTTTAATTTAACATTTTAAAATTTATCAAACCTCTTTCTAATAGAATTTAAACTTTACTTTTACATATTTTTCTATTTTTCGTTTTAAAAATTATTAACCAAATTATTTTGAATTAAAATCTTAGTAATGAATTTTATCAAATTAATAATGTTTTAGTTGAAATCAAATCTCATTTTTATATAAATTCTTATCTATCTAATTACATTACATAAAAATTGTAATCAAGTACCACATATAAGGATGTGTCAAGAATATAATATATGATAAAAGAACATGTTTGATTTGTGTTGTTATTAATAGTTTAAATATTGCTTATATGAAAAGATAATTTTATGAAAATGAAATAATCAAGCGACCAACAATAATAAATCCCGAATGATCGGTGATGAATCTCAATCCACATGCACTTCGTTTGGGAGCCGTGGCAAAATGAGGTTAGCCATGTGCCACCCCAATTAAAATGCTAGGAATAAAAGAAAACCCTCAGGTATCAAAGCAAGAATTGAACCGTTGAAAAGAAGCCAACAAGATCTCCCTCCAGACTCATCCTTTTCTTGTCTTGCTGCCAGCAGATCACCACAAAAACTCTTAGTTCAGAGTTTAATAATAAAATTATAAAAATTAATGCAAATGCCTTTGATGAAGACTTTATTAATCAGGTATGTGCATTTGTATTTATACGCTACAATAAAAAATTATATGTAGAGATGTAGATGGCGACTTACCGAAGAGTGTAGTTAAGTAGTGTGCCTCTTGAAAGATGCCGTTGATAGCATTCATCTGCATATCTGTAAAAGCTTCTGATGAAGCAACTTCTGACCCACGGAATTCATATGGGCTTTGCTTATCATTGGCAGTCTCAGTTAGAGTTGCTGTTGATTTACTAACAGCTCCAGAGTACTTGTCTAAATTGAAAAGCATATCAACCTCACTCATTGCCTCAAGCCAGTATGCTTCCACATCTTCCTTACATAACACTCGGGACCTGGCCTCCTTTAATTTTATGCCACACAATTCCCAAAATAGGAACGGGAATTTGTTATGGCCATCTCTAGTCCATTTTTGCGTAGATTCACAGTTACTGCTCTGAAAAATTATATGCAGATGAGGGTCATTGGCACCCGGAGTGAGCGCCACGTAGTTGGGACCTTTTGAAGGTGTACAACCCACCAAAGTAGAAGTTTCTTCAGGAAAGGACCCTGCAGGTTCCAAGGCAAGGAATAAAGCAAATCCCCACCATTCACTTGAACGACAATGATGAGATATGTCCACTACTACTCTTGTAGTAGTGGAGACTCTCTGTATGCATGATTTTGATTTTCAAACCAAAGCGGAATTTGTCTCATTGGAACATGCAACCGAAAAAAGGATGAGTCCCGACCTTCCTTCTGTTAATCAAAATAAGTTTGTATATAATTATCAATAATACTGTGAGAAAGAAATAGAGATACTCTTGTATATGCGTGCACAAAAACATGCCATCCGATCTATGAACTTCCAAAGCATTTGCGGATCTGGCAGAGGTTCCATTCGAGTACAATTTGTTGCTCGTAGCACAGCCAGATTTGGTGGAAGCACGGGCAATGACTGAAGCATTGCACAATCATCTAGTTCAAGTATCAGTAATTCAGGCAGATTAGCAATGCAGTGAGCAGGTAGGGTAGAAAAATTGTTCCCACTCAGATTTAACCACTTCAAAGACCTTAGGTAGCCAAGATCATCAAGAATTGATCCATCACTTATATTATAGTAACTTAGATTTAAAGCCTCCAATGATGATAAACGGGAAAGCGGAGGCTTTTTGAAGCTCACGGGAACTGGATGCTTCTTGAAATTCCAAATCAGCCCAAAGAGAGATAAGCCCCATGCCCATGAGTTTGATGCTCTTTCTTTGCATCAACCAAGGGAGAGACTTCTAGGATTTTCCAAATGAATGTTGAATGAAGTTATATCCATTATGGATGATCCACTCAAGTGGAGCTACTCCAAAGCCACACTTTGGGCAATATTGCGTGGCAACTTACATACTTTTAAGCATCCCACAAGCGTGAGAATTCTAAGGAATTTCATATTGTTCCTAAATTCAGGAAACTGTTTAATTTTTGAGCAATCAGAGGGAATAAATTCCTCAAAATTATTCATTTCTAATTTAATTGGAAGGCTTTTCACACTTATGTAACCTTCTACTTTTAGTACCATAAGATTCTTGTGTTGTCCAATGGATGGGTGAAGCTCAACAACTTGTATCCAATTTTTAAGGATCAACTTCTCTAAGACATGGAATTCCAGAAACAATCGGAGTCTGAATGACATATTTAAAATAACTTAATTTTTTTATTGTATATTTAAATGTAATTTAGAAATTTTTTCTTATCTTTTTGAATTTTAATTATAATTTTCTTTTATAATATTTTTAATTTTGAATTTAAAAAATTAAAAAATACCAATCCTATAGGCTTAAAAAAAAATTATATAAGCTGTTAATGAAGGCGAATCTGTGGGGTTTTTCTTTTTCCCTTCCTTAAGTCAAGGGTCAAGAATTTTTTCTTTTGGGATGGTCGCTAACATTGGCTAACAGGTCTAGTTGTTCACCATCTGTATGTTTTATTTTTGTGCAGCATTTGATTTATTTTTATTTTTATGTAGTGTTTTTATTTTTTATTTTTTGTGTATTTTCAGTGTCTTACAAGCTAAATTATTCAAGATTAAGAATCAGAATCTAATTCTGATTCTTAATTATTTGAGAATTTTACGGGAAGAGGCTAGTTTTTCAATTAGGAAACAATTTTAATTATGTCTCTATAGCTTTTTTATATTCGGCATTATATTTTTTTCTTCACTATTGGTTTTTTCAACTACTTCGCCAATCCCCGACCAGCAACCTGCAGTGCCGTTCCTCTCTTCCATCTTTCCTTAGCCAGCTCGTTGTCTTTTAGTTATGCTCTTCTTTTCTTTCATTAAAACTTCTGCTAGCTGCTGAACATTTTCCACTTCTTTTTAAACCCGCTACTAACACATTTTAAGTGTCTAAGACCAGAGAAAAACCTTTTTCATCTCTAGCCATGATTTTATAGTTCTTTAGTGCCCCATCAACTCTGCCAGTAGAAAAGTAAACGGATAAAATTATTGCTATGTTTTTACACTTATGTTTTTAACGTTTATCAAATTTTTTTTTAAATTTGAAGGATAAACAGTGCACATGTACTATTTTCCTTTCAAATTTTGAAAAAGAAAATTAGAAAACATAAAAAACATAAGTGTAAAAATGTATGGATATTAGTACTCAAAGTAAACACTACTCAAAGCAATGTGGAAGGCTACTCACTTATGGCTATGTTTTTTTAATTTTATATAATCTAAAAAGCACTTAGATTTAAATTTTTAAAAAATCTATAAAATAAAAAGTGTATTTTGAAAAATAAAATGAGATTAGAGGAAGTTGATACAACGTTAATAATAATATTTTAGTATAAGGTAGAAATATTTCTTTTATAAAATACACTTTTCAAAAATTTTATTTACCAAATATCATTTTATTATAAATTTTAATATTATTTATTTTAAGATTAAACTTAAAATTATTGTCTTTATCTTTATTATAAATGTTATCTCTTAGTTTTTACAAACTTTTTAACCATTTATGTATTCTTAAATATTTAATGTAATATGGATATTAACTAAAAAAAATTATAACAAATATTTAGCTATAAGAAAAACAAGGAAAATTATTTAGTTTGTGTATAATAGTCTTGAATAAAAATTTTGTTCGCAAAAATACCGGTCAAATATAATATTTAAACATATATCAAATCCCTTCTTATTAGAATTAATTGATATTCCACTTTACACTCCTCTCTTTTTTTTTAAAAAAAATATTATTACCTCATATATTTATATTCAATTAAAAATTTAAGAATACATTAGACTCTAAACCTTTAACGTTTGATGACATAACACATTAACACTAAACTCTAAAGGAATTAGAAGTCTAAACTGACAAGCAAAGTAGTTTATGTTATGTTTAATTTGAATGACATTTTTTTTTTCTCCTTTGGGAAACTAAAAATGTAAAGAGATAGCCAGAGATGTGAAATAAAAATTAGAAATTGAGAGTCTTTCTTTTTTTTTTTTTTTCCAATCTATTGAAATGACTCTTATCTAAATTTCTATCTTTAACAGAAATAAATGTAGTCTTTTTATTATTTTTGGTTAATATAATTTTTCAAGTCAATATACTTTGCATGTCTTTATCCATTCTAGAAATATGGCTTGACGATTTTTTTTTTCCCGATAGATTGAATTTCGTAAGAATGGTACAAATTGGTATGAGCCTGCAGATCTAATATAGATTTCTATCATTTTTTTTATTATTTGCTCAGGTTGAGCCCCAAGCTTCAATTTGCCTCTTGCCTCTAATTACGTGCCGCTTTTGTGGTGATATAGTTGAAGCTGGAAGTTCTGCTATGGACATCCGAGACAGATTAAGAGAATTGCCTGAGCATGAGAGTATGTGTGGGTTTAGGACTGCCCAGTGTGATTCTTGTGGGCGCTCAGTGATGTAAAAGGAGATGGACATGCACCACGTTGCTGTTCATCAAAAAACCTAACTCTGGTGATGTTCACAGACCTTGCTTGTGTATAAGACTGCACATAGTGCTTTTGGGTGATAATTAGAAACCAAATTTGTAGCCAAACTGTTGCATTTTGTAATCTCGATAACTGACTTTGGATATATCTTATTGATTGTTTGTATAAGATAAAAGTTGTTGCAAACATGTATGATTCTGATTTGTAATATATCCTGCAGATTTGTTTTCCTCTTGATTAATGTGAAACTTGGGAACTTCTTTCATTCAGGTAATCTGTTTTAGAATACATGAAACTTGGGAATTACTGACTTGGGAACATCTCTCCAATTTTAACTTTGATACAAGGACTTGATCAGGAATCCCTTCAGGTAATATATACATTTTAAAGAAAATGT
This sequence comes from Dicorynia guianensis, assembly GCA_037013595.1. Lineage (NCBI taxonomy): Eukaryota > Viridiplantae > Streptophyta > Magnoliopsida > Fabales > Fabaceae > Dicorynia > Dicorynia guianensis. The sequence continues at coordinate 34,194,525 of JASUAB010000005.1, forward strand.
GGAACAGAACCTTTGTACGTTGTACTCTGGATAGCTGACTGTGGACACAAAGAAATTGTTGAGCATATGTAATGGAGAAAACAAACTCCTATAAAACGGGCTTCACAAAAATTTTATTAAATTGGGTGCGAATTCTTGATTTGTAGGATTATGGAATACACAGAATTTAATAAATTTAATAACATAAATTTTTTTAAATAAAATTTTATTTGTTTCAATAGAAATATAGAGACAATATCATATGTCCATTTTCCTCATATATATATATATATATATATCTTGCACATTTTTTCATACCAAATTGTTTTGAATTAAAATCTTAGAACTAAATTTCATCAAATTAATGATGTCTTAGTTGAAATGAAATGTCATTTTTATAAATATTCTTATCTATCTAATTATATTACATAAAAAATGTTATTAAGTACCATATACAAGAAATGTGTCAACTGTCAAGAATCTAATATACATTAAAAGAACATATTTGATATAAGTTATTATTAATAATTTAAATATTGTTTATATAAAAAGAAAATTTTATTAAAAGGAAACAACCAAGTGACCAACAATAATAAATCCTAAATGACCGCTGATGGATCAATTGTGGTTAAGGCATGTGCCTCGCCATTAAAAATGGCATAGAATACAAGAAAAACCCAAAGCATCAAAGCAAGAATTGAGCCGTTGAAAAGAAGCCAACAACATCTGCCTCCAGACTCGTCCTTGTCTTGCAGCCAGCAGCTCATCAAAAGGTGTCACTATTATCTCTAATTTTGCAAGCTTTCCCAGCCATAAATTGTCCCTACCAGTCGCTGGCAAGATGCCCAACATGCAGAAATCAAGTGATTCAACAATGGATTCTCAATCCGGAAAGAAGCCAATATTAGACAAAACTTTTGTGCATTATTGGAGACTACCAAATGGTGGGAAAATAAATCAGAGTCTAAAATTGTAAGTTTAAGACGTCATAATTTGAAATCAAAATAATAGAAGTATGAGGATCAATTATTTATACTCTCTACGTAGTCAAACCTCTTAGTTTAGATTTTTAATAATAAAATTATAAAATTTAGTGTAAATGTCTTTGATGAAGACTCTATCAATCAGGTACATTAGGGCAATTGTATGTATACGCCACAATCAGAAATTATATGCAAAGAGTGTCTTACCAAGAATGTCTTAAGTTTTCTGCGTTTTGAATAATGCGGTGGATCTGCTTCATCTGTATATATGTCTGTAGAAACCATTGATTTCACATATTCATCTGGGATTTGCTCATCATTGGTAATTTCAGTAAGAGTTACAGTTGAAGCTCTAGAGTACTCGTTTAGATTGAAAAGCATATCAACGTCACTCAATGCCTCATGCCGGTACGCTTCCACATCTTCCTTACATAACACCCGGGACCTGGCCTACCTTATTTTTGATTTGCCAGGTTTACAAAATAAGAACTGGCGTTGGTTATCGCCCAGTGTGTACATATCATTACTGCCCACAAAAATTATATGCAGCTCAGGGTGCTTGTCATCAGCCAGAACAAACACCGTCTGATGGCAACCATCAACAGGTGTACAGTCCACCAAAGTAGTACTTTCTTCAAGAAAGGACCCTGCAGGTTCCATGGCAAGGCATAAAGCAATTACCCACCATTCACTTGAACGACAATGATGAGGTAGGTCTACTACTACTGCTGTGGATCCAGGTGGACATTCCGAATCAAGGAGATCCGCTCTGTAAACATAATTTTTATTTTCAAACCAAAGTGGAATTTGTCCCATTGGAATATGCATCTCGATACACTCCGGACCTTCCATCTGTTAATTAAAATACATTTGTATATAATTAGCAATAATAATATTAGATAGAAATAAAGATACTTGTATATATGTGGATTAAAACATACCATATGAACTACGAACTTCTATAGCATCTGATCTGACAGAGTTTCCAATCGGGCACAATTTGTTGTATATAACCCACTTAGACTTGGTGGAAGCACGGGCAATGACTGAAGCATTACACAATCTTCTAGTAGAAGGTTCCGTAATTCAGAAAGATTAGCAATGCAGTGAGTCGGTAGGGTAGAAAAATTGTTCCCCCTTAGATTTAACGTCTTCAAATACCTTAGGCAGCCAAGATCATCAGGAATTGATCCATTACTGAGATTAAAGTAACTTAGATTTAAATACCACAATGATGTAAAACGTGAGAGCGGAGGCAATGCAAAGCTCACGGGAACTGGATGCTTCATGAACTTAACAAAAAACTCACAGGGTAGAGATAAGCCACATCGCCAAGAGTTTGAAACCGGCTGCATCCACGACGTCCAGACCCGCCCAAAGGGGAGAGATAAGTCCCATGAGTTGGACAATGGTTCTTTGCATCCGCCAAAGGAGAGCATTTTGAGATTTTCAAAAGGAAGGTTGTATGAATTTATTTCTCTTATAGCTGTTCCACTCGTATCAAGCTTCTCCAAAGCCACATTTTGGCCAATATTGCATGGCAGTTTACATACTTTTAAGCATCCCGCAATCTTGAGAATTTTAAGGGATTTCATATTCTTCCCAAATTCAGGAAGTTGTTTAGTTTTTGAGCAACCAGAGAGAATGAATTCCTCCAAATTATTCATTTCCAACTTACTTGGAAGGCTTTTCAGGTTTATGCAACCTTTTAAGTTTAGTACCTTAAGATTCTTGTGTTGTCCAATAGATGCGTGAAGCTTAACAACTTTTATGCAATCTTTAAGGATCAACTTTTCAAGACGTGGAATTCTAGAAACAATTGGAGTCTGAATGAGATCTTCAGAATAGCACAAATCAATAAACTTCAGCTTTCCAAAGAACTGATCAAAGGAAAAGAAAGTAGAAAATAATTGATTAGCGTTTAAATAGCTTGCATTAATGCCAAGTTAAAAGTAAGCTCCAAACAACAAAGTGTTCTTACTTGAGTTTCATTCCAAAGTTGTTTAATTTTGCTGTGATGCATTTTCATATCAACAATGTCATCCTATTGCTCAATTGGCAATTTGTTTAAAGGATATCCTCTCCATTCAAAAACTTTTAATGAATTAGGTAAACATTGCAAACCGTGAGAAAGTTGCAAAGGACGTAATATTCGGAGTAATTTAAGGTTATTCATCTTTGAGAATGCTCCTGATTGCCAATATGCTTCATAAATCTCTGCCGATGACTCCAAAGATATGCCCTCGATTAGGTCACTTCCCTAAACATAATGTTGATTGGAAGATATTGTAAGATTCAGATATGGAGTAACATAAAGATTAAGTTCATAAAAAGAATGTTACCTTATTTGTTCTTAGAACTTGATCAATGTCCTCTAGAGACCAAAACCTACTGCGTTTGCTAGCATCAGAAGGACTTCGTTCTATAACAATTTCCTACCTAATTCTTGAAGCTAATCATGCATCCTCAACGCAGATTCAACACAAGTTACCAATGACTTTTCCACTAGAATATCAATACCAATTGGTTGATAACGATCACAATTTTGGAGTATTTGTATAACTTCACCTTTAAACTGCCCATTAAAAAAGCAAGCAATATCTAGAAACAAGGTCTTACATGATTCAGGTAACTCATCATAACTTACTTTCAATACCTTCCTCCAGTTGTCATTCTCTGTGACTTGTTCGATCTTACATAAAATTTCTTTCCATTGAGACTCATTTCTTTCACAAAGAAAAGAACCCAACACTTCAAGTGGCAAAGGAAGTCCTCCGGCATATTGGACCACACTTGCTGACAACTTTGAGCAACACTCTGGAGGATGATCTGCTCTAAAGGCTTTTTGACAAAGAAGTTGAAGGGCTTAATCATTATTTAATAAGGCAATTTTATATTTCACAGTTATTTTATGTGCAGTCAATAGATGTTTGTTTCTTGTTGTTACTACAACTCTACTCCGAGGACCAAACCAATTTATATCTCCTGCTAAATTCTTTAGCTGGCTTGCGTCACTTACATCATCAAGGACAAGCAAAACCTTTTTCCCGCATAAAAGGTTTCTTATTGTGTCTCTTCCATGGTCCAAACTTTCAATTTTCATGCTTTTCAACTTCAAGGGAGAAAGAAGTTGTCCTTGCAACTGAAGCAGTCCGTGACCTCTTTCACCTGAAATCTCTCTAATATTGATAAGAAAACAATGAATATCAAATTGGCTCTTGATTTTGTTGAAGACAACCTTAACAAGAGTTGTTTTTCTTATACCACCCATGCCCCATATGCCAATGAATCGAACATCATGATCTGACTCTAGCCTTAAATGTGAACAAATGTCTTTTACTTTAGAATCAATTCCTACGAGCCCCTCATATTTATCAGACGGCAAATCAGGTTGTAAAGTTGTCCATACTATTGCAGCAATTTTTTCAATGAGCTCTGCTTCATGCCTATAGACAAGAACAAATAGGGCAATAACTTGTTACTATTTCAAACATCATCCAAAATCAACCAAAGAAACAAAGAGTATACTAGCTAGTTAAGATTGACAAATATATAAAATTTGATTTACTGCTATCATATATATATATATATATAGAGAGAGAGAGAGAGAGAGAGAGACATGCACACGCAAAATCTTTCACGTTGTTTTTGTTTTACTTTTCATCTCTGGGCAAAAATAAAGGGGGCAATAATATTTTAAAAATTATAAAAATCAATTGCAGTCCGGTTATCACATGAATATGGGTCATACGTAGAAAAGTTGAATGCTTAAAATTATTCTATGACATAGGTTCAAGATAACCAGGGATATAATACTTGTATCTATACTCTTATAATACAAGAACGGGGATTGGTGTTTGGTGATCTCCTCATAAACAAACAGTTAAATTATTCTGTGAATTTGTATAGTTAAGTCAAAATTTTAAGTGAGTTCTTACAATTTAGAATATATAAGTTCTTATAATCTTTGCTATTTATACCTTTAATCCCTGCTTCCCTCCAGTTATGATGCCATGGAAAAATATTGTGTGATTAACTATAAGTAGGTCCTCATAATTACTATTAAAACTTTAGTATTATTATATTAAATTGTTGAGACTTAATTGAGTTCTATTTAAAATTATAGACTTATTGCATTTCACATAAGTCTTTATATTAACCATATTAAGTATTTTTTCATTGTGTTATAACAAGAAGTGATGATATAGACTTAAAACATAAATAGTAAAAATTATAATAATTTATTTATATAATTTTAAATTATAAAAATTTACTTAAAATCTTAACCTTTATTTATATAGTTTTATAATTATAAAAATCTACTTAAAATCTTAACCTAACTATAAAGACATGAAATTTAACCTAAATAAACCATGCACTTCTAAAATTTGAAAATTAAGGATAGTGAGTAGTTAACAAAGTAGTTAACAAAATAAAGCCAAACTTGTTATGGTAGGAAGTAGTTACCGAAAACCAAATTCTTTATTTTTTTATTAAATTTTAATTTCGAAAAGAGTGAATTGACACTAATTTTGACTATTACAATTTACGTAGGCCACCTTATGGCAATCTTACCTACTTTGGGTTAGTTTTCCATTTTATTTACATTTTAACTAACATCTAATTCAAAATCCAAATACTGAAATATACCTTCTTAAAACAAATAACATTGTTTAATTTATAAAATATTGTACAATTAAAAATTCTAATAAAATACAAAGAAACTATTAAAATTGTATGCAATAGAGCCTTATAATGTAGTTTTAACATAATTAAGTTGAACTAACAAAAAAACCAATTCTGGTGAATTCATATGTAAAATTATCCTGGCATGATGGGCTTACTAAAAGCATTATACTACAATAGGTGCTCAACTACAATATAATATTAGGCAAACAAAACTTACAAATCTTTGGTGTCCCAGCCAGATAAGTTGGCAACTTCTTCTAGTGCATCTCTCCATTTTGGTACTTTGTCTTGGTTTTCTTTAAAATTTTTGTCATGTTTTGCAAATGCTTTTGCAAAACTTCCTCTTTGCTTACGAACATCAGACGGATCTACTCCACAGAAAATTGGAAAAACTTCTCTACCAGACTTTTTCTTAGACTCAAGAATCTTGAGAAGCTCATCCAAACACCAAGTAGAAGAAGCATAGTTTGGGGAGAGAATGACAATTGCACAAAGAGATTCTTCAATTGCTACTTGCAGTTCTTGTTTAATAGCCTGACCTCGTTCAAGTTCTTCATCATCTCGATATGTAATGATCCCCTTTTTCCATAGAGCAGTATATAAGTGATCTGTAAAAGTTTTGCTAGTATCTTCTCCCCTAAAACTCAAGAAAACATGATAATTCCATCCAGGTTTTGAAGAAGAAGCTCCTTTAGCATCCATAGGAAAGGTTTGGGGTTCACTCTCTGATCTTCATCAACAAAATAATATGATTCTCTTAGAATGGGATTTAAATGCGAAATACAATTTGAACAACCAAAGGCAGGAAATTCCTGTAATTTGTAGAGAGAGAGCGTCTGTTTTAATAGGACATTGGATATTCCATTTTAAACCAGTTACCACACATTATAAATTTATAACTGCCTAAGACAGAAGAAAAACCTTTTCTATGCATGATTTTATAAAGTCTTCACTACCTTATAAATTCTTTCAGCAGAAAAATAAATATTTATGGTTATATTTTTCAATTTTACATATTCTAAAAGGCACTTAAATTTAAATTAAAAAAATATATAAAATAAAAGTGCAGTCTAAAAAATAAAAGGTAAGATTGAAGTGTTCATTCTGAGAACACCAACTTCCTAAAAAATTGTAAAAGAGTGAACATGCACCTACGCGTAATATTCTTTAATTTTACTTTCCCCATATTTGTGCTTTTAGCTCTGGATTCTTCGTACATCACGGCATGCACGCTAACTTTTATTGTGTTTCATCATCATTCGTTTGGAAAAGCCATCACCGACACTAAGCATCTTCTTTTGGGAAGGCACCCACTTTCAACACTATGTAAACATGTGACTCTATCCTATCCTTACTTTTTAGGTTATTTCCATCCAAAAAATAATTCTATTTAACAGGTATCACACAATTTTCACAATAAATGTAAGAAATTGTTAAGCCGGTTAAAGGAGACATGCCACAAAATCTGCTTGTTTGTAAATCATCAGTGCTGGGCACACTTTTGTACAGAGTTATGCAAAGTAAACGTACTTAGAGTCATATATATCCTATAATTAGTTATAAAAAAATATTTAATTTCTTTTTTTATAATTACATATTTTATTTTCATAATTATATACCAAATTAGAAGTGTAACAATATAAATTTAACTTTTTACTTTTGGAATTCATCAGGGGCTTTGCTCTTCATTGGTAATCTCAGTTAGAGTTACTGTTGATTTACCAACAGCTCTAGAGTGCTCGTTTAAATTGAAAAGCATATCAATGTCACTCATTGTCTCACGCTGATACGCTTCCACGTCTTCCTTGCATAACATCCCGGACCTGGCCTGCCTTATTTTGAGGCCGTCTATTTCTCTAAATATGCACGGGACTTGGTTATGGCCATTTCTAATCCGTTCCTGCATATGCTTATTATCACTGCTAATACAAAATATAAACTGGAAAGGGTGATCGTCAATCCGAGAGATGAACATGTCCACGGGAGCGTCTGAAGGTGTATAGGCCACCAACGTAGAACTTTCTTCGGGAAAGGTCCCTGCAGGTTCCAAGGCAAGGCGTACAACAATTACCCACCATTCACTTGAACGACAATGATGAGGTATGTCTACTACTACCCTTGTATGAGAGGGATGCTCTCTGTGAACATAATTCTGCTTTTCAAACCAAAGCGGAAATTGTCTCACTGGAATAATCAAGCCGAAATAGTCTACGGCCCGACTTTCCTTCTGTTAATCAACATAAGTTTGTATATAATTAGCAATAATAATGTGAGAAAGAAATGGAAGTACTTGTATATATGTGGACAAAAACATACCGTCCGAACTATAAACTTCCAAAGCAATAGTGGATCTGACAGAATTTCCATTCGAGGACAATTTGTTGCTTGTATCACACGTAGATATGGGGGAAGCACAGGTAATGACTGAAGCATTGCACAATCACGTAGTTCAAGCATCCATAATTTAGGCAGATTAGCAATGCAGTGAACAGGTAGGGTGGAAAAATTGTTCCCACTCAGATTTAAGCGCTTCAAAGACCTTAGGCAACCGAGATCATCAAGAATCGATCCATCACTTAGATTGCAATAAGTTAGATTTAATTGCGCCAATGATGATAAACGTGAAAGCGGAGGCATTGTAAAGCTCTTCGGAACTGGATGCTTCTTGAACTTCCAAATCCACCTAAAGGGTAGATATATGCCCCATGAGATTGATGTTATTTCTTTGCATCCACCAAGGGAGAGACTTCCAAGATTTTTCAAGCAAATGTTGGATGAAGTTACTTCCGATATGGATGTTCCACTCACATCGAGCTCCTCCAAAGTCACATTTCGGACAATATTGCGTGGCAGCTTACATACTTTTAAGCATCCTGCAATCTTGAGAATTCTAAGGGATTTCATATTCTCCCCAAATTCAGGAAGTTGTTTAATTTTTACGCAACCAGAGAGAATGAATTCCTCCAAATTATTCATTTCTAATTTACTTGGAAGGCTTTTCAGATTTATGCAACCTTCTAAGTTTAGTACCTTAAGATTCTTGTGTTGTCCAATAGATGGGTGAAGCTCAACAACTTTTCTGCAATCTTTAAGGATCAACTTTTCAAGACGTGGAATTCCAGAAACAATCGGAGTCGGAATGAGATCTTTAGAATAACTCAAATCAATAAACTTCAGCTTTCCAAAGAACTGATCAAAGGAAAACAAAGTAGAAAAAAAAAAAAATTGATTAGGTTTCAAAGAGCATGTACTAATATCAAGTTATATGTAAGCTCCAAAGAACAAAGCGATCTTACTTGAGTTTCCTTCCAAAGTTGTTTAATTTTGCTGTCACGCATTTTCATATCAACAATTTCATCCAATTGCTCAGTTGGCAAATTGTTTAAAGGATATCCTCTCCATTCAAGAACTTTTAATGAATTAGGTAAACATTGCAAATCGCAAGAAAGTTGCAGAGGACATAATATTCGGAGTAATTTAAGGTTACTCATCTTTGAGAATGCTCCTGATTGCCAATGTGCTTCATAAATCTCTTCCAATGACTCCAAAGATATGCCTTCAGTTAGGTCACTTCCCTAAACATAATGTTGTTTGAAAATATATAGTAAGATTTAGATATGGAGTAACATAAAGATTAAGTTCATAAAAAGAATGTTACCTTATTTGTTCTTAGCACTTGATCAATGTCCTCCAGAGACCAAAACCTACTACGTTTGCTAGCATCAAAAGGACTTCGTTCTATAACAATTTTCCTACCTAATTCTTCAAGCAAATCATGCATTCTCAATTGAGATCCAACACAAGTTACCAATGACTTTTCCACTAGAATATCAATACCAATTGGTGGATAACGATCACAATTTTGGAGTATTTGTATAACTTCATATTTGGACTGCCCATTAAAAAAGCAAGCAATATCTAGAAACAAGTTCTGACATAATTCTGGTAATTCATCATAACTTACTTTGAGTACCTTCCTCCAGTTGTCATTCTCTGGGACTTGTTCGATCTTACATAAACTTTCTCTCCATTGAGACTCATTTCTTCCACAAAGATAAGAACCCAACACTTCAAGTACCAAAGGAAGGCCTCCAGCATATTGGACCACAATTGCTGACAGCTTTGAATAACACTCTGGAGGATGATCTGCTCTAAAAGCCTTTTGACAAAAAAGTTGAAGGGCTTCATCATTATTTAATAAGTCAATTTTATATTTCACAATTATTTTATGTGCAGTCAATAGATGCTCGTTTCTTGTTGTTACTACCACTCTACTCCCAGGACCAAACCAATTTATATCTCCTGCTAAATTCTTTAGTTGGCTTGCATCACTTACATCATCAAGGACAAGCAGAACCTTTCTTCGGTATAAAAGGTTTCTTATTGTGCCTCTTCCATGGTCCAAACTTTCAATTTTCATGCTTTTCAAGCTTATGGGAGAAAGAAGTTGTCCTTGCAACTGAAGCAGTCCATGACCTCTTTCACCTGAAACCTCTCTAATATTGGCAAGAAAACAATGAATATCAAATTGGGTCTTGATTTTGTTGAAGACAACCTCAGCAAGAGTTGTTTTTCCAATACCACCCATGCCCCATATGCCAATGAATCGAACATCATGATCTGACTCTAGCCTTAAATGTGAACAAATGTCTTTTACTTTAGAATCAATTCCTACGAGCCCCTCATAATTATCAGATGGCATGTCAGGTTGTAAAGTTGTCCATACTTTTGCAGCAATTTCTTCAATGAGCTCTGCTTCATGCCTATGGACAAGAACAAATTGGGCAATATCTTGTTACTATTTCAAACATCATCCAAAATCAACCAAAGAAACAAAGAGTATACTACTAGCTAGCTAAGATTGACAAATATATAAAATTTGATTTACTACTACCATATATATATATAGAGAGAGAGAGAGAGAGAGAGAGAGAGAGATGCACACACTAAATCTTTCACGTTGTTTTTGTTTTACTTTTCATCTCTAGGCAAAAATAAAGGGGACAATAATATGCTAAAAATTATAAAATTAATTGCTGTCCGGTTATTACATGAATATGGGTCATATGTAGTAAAGTTGAATGCCTAAAATTATTTCTAAGATATGGGTCCAAGATAACCATAGATATATTACTTGTATATATATTGTTATAATACAGAAACAGGGATCGGTGTTTGGTGATCTCCTTATAAACAAACGGTTAAATTATTCTATGGGTTTTTATAATTAAGTAATGTTTTCAAGTGAATTCATACAATTTAAAATTATATAAATAAATCCTTATAATTTCTACTATTTATACCTTTAATATAATGCCATGCAAAAGTACTTTATGTGGCTAATTATAAGTAAATTCTTATAATTACTATTAAGACTTTAGTGTTATTATATTAAATTGTTGAGACTTAGTTGAGTATTGACTTATTTGCATTTCAAGTAAGTCTTTTCGTTAGCTGCATTAAGTATTTTCGAATGGCATTATTTGGAAAAGTAATGATAAAGACTTAAGGCATAAATAACAAAAATTATAAGACTTACTTATATAGTTTTAAATTATAAAAACTCACTTAACAAGAACTTAAAGCCATAAATAACAAATATTATAATAACCTACTTATATAGTTTTGACCTATAAAGACTCATTTAAAATCTTAGCCTAATTACACAGACCTCAGAATAAATTAACCTAAATAAACCATGCACTTCTAAAATTTGAAAATTAAGGATAGTGAGTAGTTAACAAAATAAAGTCAAACTTGTTATGGTAGGAAATAGTTACCGAAAACCAAACTCGTTATTTTTTTATTAAATTTTAATTTCGAAAAAGAGTGAATTAAAACTAATTTTGACTATTACAATTTACGTAGGCCACCTTATGGTAATCTTACCTACTTTGGGTTAGTATTCCACTTTATTTACATTTTAACCAACATCTTATTCACAATCCAAATGCTGATAGTATACCTTCTCAAAACAAATAACATTGTTCAATTTATAAAATATTATACATTTAAAAATCCTAATAAAATACAAAGAAACTATTAAAATTGTACGCCATAGAGCCTTATAACGCAGTTTTAACATAATTAAATTGAACTAACAATAAAAACACTTCTTGTGAATTTACATGTAAAATTATCTTGGCATGATGGGCTTACTAAAAGAATTATACTACAATAGGTGCTCAACTACAATATAATATTAGGCAAACAAAACTTACAAATCTTTGGTGTCCCAGCCAGATAAGTTGCCAACTTCTTCTAATGCATCTCTCCATTTTTTTACTTTGTCTCGGTTTTTTTTAAATTTTTTTTCATGTTTTGCAAATGCTTTTGCAAAACTTCCTCTTTGCTTTCGAACATCAGACGGATCTACTCCATAGAAAATTGGGAAAACTTCTATGCCGAACTTTTTCTTAGACTCAAGAATCTTAAGAAGCTCATCCAAACACCAAGTAGAAGAAGCATAGTTTAGGGAGAGAATGACAATTGCACAAAGAGATTCTTCAATTGCTACTTGCAGTTCTTGTTTAATAACTTGACCTCTTTCAAGTTCTTCTTTATCTCGATATGTAATGATCCCCTTTTTGCATAGAGCAGTATACAAGTGATCTGTAAAAGTTTTACGAGTATCTTCTCCTCTAAAACTCAAGAAAACATGATAATACCATCGAGGTTTTGAAGAAGAAGCTCCTTTAGCATCCATAGGAAAGGTTTGGGGTTCACTCCATGATCTTCAACAACAAAATAATATGATTCTCTCAGAATAGGATTCAGATGTGAAATACAATTTGATCAACCAAAGGCAGGAAATTCCTGTAATTTGTAGAGAAAACTCACGAATCTGTTTTAATGGGACATCGGATGTCACTGAGAAAGAGAAAGGCAGTTTCCCCATTCATTCTTTGTAAACAAAAGCAGAGATATATGATTGTTTAATTTATGATCGAAAATTCTAGATGTACGAAAAGTTGGACTTTGTGATTCACACGGTATGTACAGCGCTGCTTATTTATGCTAGTCCTGATATTCCATTTTAAACCAGTTACCAACACATTATAAATTTATAACGGAACCTTTTCTGTGCATGATTTTATAAAGTCCTCACTGCCTTATAAATTCTTTCAGCAGAAAAATAAATATTTTTGGTTATATTTTTCAATTTTACATATTCTAAAAGGCACTTAAATTTAAATTAAAAAATATATAAAATAAAATGCATTCTAAAAAATGAAAGGTAAGATTGAAGTGTCCACTCCTGCGAACTCCAACTTCCTAGAAATTTGTGAAAAAGTGATTATGTACCTACGCGTAGTGTTCTTCAATTTTACTTTTCCATGTTTGTGCTTTTAGCTTTTGAATTCTTCGTACACCACGGCGTGCAGGCTAACTTTGATTGCGATTCATCATCTTTCGTTTGGAAAAGTCATCACCGACACTAAGCATCTTCTTTTGGGATGGCAGCCACTTTCAACAGTATGTAAACATGTGATTCTATCCTTACTTTTTAGGTTATTTCCATCCAAAAAATAATTCTATTTAACATGTATCACACAATTTTCACAATAAATATAAGAAATTGTTAAGCCGGTTAAAGGAGACATGCCACAAAATCTGCTTGTTTGTAAATCATCAGTGCTGGGCACGCTTTTGTAAAGAGTTATGTTAAGTAAACGTACTTAGAGTCATATATCCTAAATTAGGGACAAAAAACTATTTTTTGTTATAATTACATACTTTATTTTCATAATTATATATTAAGTTATAAGTGTAACAACATAAGTTTTAACTTTTTACTTTGTAAATCATCTGTGTCTTATCAACTGCGTCAACATCAGCGGTCACTTGAGAAGCAAACAGCAATTAAAGTGTGCTGGTTATGAGAAAATACGATTTTTTTTTTTAATATGGGAAGGTTATGAGATAGCAAGTTAAAAATTGATCTTTGTAACAAAAGTCGGATGCCTAGCCCAGCCAAGCCCATAAATTAAAAAGAGGAACAGATAAATTGCAAGAGAAACTTTATATCTTTTTTTGAATAGAGTTGTGATATTTTGATATTTTTAAAGAGATATTTTTACCATATTTATTTTATTTTTTATTTTATCTTAAACATAATATTCATATAATTATAAAAATATAATTATAAAAATATAATAATATTTTTTAAATATAATTTTTTTTCATAACTAGAAGCTGAAATAGATTTTTTTCCACTAATAGAATTGGAATCTTTCTGTTTTTTCAGTAAAGTAGCATTGGATTCTTTTCCCATCTCGAGGAAGACTCTCAATGTCTTGGTCTTCACAAGATGTCCTCCACCGCTTGCATTCTTTATTATTTTGTGGATGGAAATGCGTGGTTTGGGTGCCCAGTGATGTTCAAGCAGATGGATATCCCACCACGTTGCTTTTCGTCACAAGGGCCAACCTCGATTTTCACGCTTCACATGCCTTGCCTCCCAAGTGTTCCACTCCCATGTGCAGGGACCTGACAAGTAAAGCCTTTGGGTAATCCATTCGAAACGGAGAATTTACTGTTAAACTTTTATTCTTTTTTCAAGAGTAATGATATGATTATATTGTTGTAGTCACAATTTAGTTATATCTTTATGATATGATTGAATTATAAATTTTTTATTAAAATAAAATAAAATTTAAAGTTTAACCATGTTATCAAACATAATTAAATATAATTACAGTAATATAGTCATAACATTTATTTTTTATAAAATGTGATCCGCCGTAAATGGGAAATCGTGGCTTTAACAGGTTGTTAGAGACGAAGTGTGGAGCAGAAGCTTTATTCATCGCTTATAATTACCGATGAAATAAATTTTATTCCCGTCTTTCAATTCAGCTACGCACAAACAGAAAAACAAGTATGCAGGGTTATGCCAATTTCCTGAAACATAAACACTTCAATTGTTTTAAAATTTTAAGCTGCGTTTCTGTTTTTATTTTTAGTAAAAATAAAAAACAATAGTAAAAATATTTTTATTTATTAAAAATAAAAATATTTTTATTAAAAACATTTTTAAAATAAAATAAATTTTGAAAATAAAAAATATAAAATAAAAATATAAGATAATTTTAAAATTATTATAAAAATTATAAATTTTAAACTTTATAACTTAAAATTATAAAACTCTAAACATTAAAATTTAAAATATTAAATATTAAACTTTAAATTTTTAAAATTTAAAATCTCAGTCATAACTTTAAAATTATAAATAATAAAATTTTAAAAGACTAAACTCTAAACCTTTAACTCTAAATTTTAAATTTTAAAATTTAAAATTCTAAAATTCTTAACTCCAAAATCTCAACCCTATATTTTAAACTCCTAAATTCTAAAACTTTAAATTTTAAATTCCAAATTCTAAAACTCTTAACCCAAAACTCTCAATATCTAAAATCTAAATCTCAAAACCTAAAACTCTCAATCCCAAATCTCAAAACCCTTAATCCTTAACTCAAATTTTAAATCTTAAAATTTGAGTCCTAAACCTTAAATTAAATATATTTTCATTTTTTCAATGTTTTTAGAAACAAAATTTAACTTATGTAAGCTAAATATATTTCATTTTAAAAAAATTATTTTTAATAAAAATAAATTCAAATAAAAAAATATTTTCACAAATTAATCGTACCCTTCAATACTTGTTTGGATAAGCTTTATCTTGCTTTTAGTGAGATTTTTTGGAACTATTTTCTGTTTATATAATATTTTTATAAAAGAACTAAAAAATTTCTTTGTTTTCTATAATGTTTGGTTAAATGTTTTATTTGTAAAGATACCTTTTAATTTAACTTTTTAAAATTACCAATCCTCTTTCTAATAGAATTTAAACTTTACTTTTGCATAAAACTATTCAACAATTTGTTTTGAATTAAAATCTCAGTAATAAATTTTCTCAAATTAATAATGTGTTAGTTGAAATCAAATCCCATTTTTATAAATAGTCTTATCTATCTAATTATATTTCATGAAAAATGCTATTAGATACTACACACAAGGGATGTGTCAAAATTTTTGTGTATGATAAAAAAAAAAGTTTGATTTAAGTTGTTATTAATAGTTTAAATATTGTTTATGTGAAAAGAAAATTTTATTAAAATGAAATAGCTAAGCGACCAACAATAATAAATCCTGAATGACCACTGGTGGATCTCAGTCTGCATGCACTTGGATTGTGAGCAGTAGCAAAGTGTGGTAAGGCATGTTCCTCCCCGTTAAAAATACTAGGAATACAAGAAAAACCCAAAGCAACAACAAAGCAAGAATTGAGCGAAAAGAGGCCAACAACATCTCCCTCCAGACTCATCCTTGTCTTGTAGCCAGCAGCTCATCACAAAAAGTGTCACTATTATGTCGAATTTTGCCAGCTTTCCCGGCCATAAATTGTTCCTACCAGTCTCTGGCAAGATGCCCAACATGCACAAATGAAGTCAATCAACAATGGATTCTCAATCCGAAAAGAAGCCAATTTCAGATAAAACATTAGTTTTGGTGGGAAAATAATTAATCAGAGAGTCTAAAATTGTAAGTATAAGAATTCAAATTTGAAATCAAAATTATAGAAGTATGAGGATCAATTATTTATACTATCTACGTAGTGAAGCCTTGAGTTTAGAGTTCAATAATAAAATTATAAAATTCGATGTAAATTCCTTTGATGAAGACTTTATTAATCAGGTATATATGTGCATTTGTATGTATGCGTCACAATCAGAAATTATATGTAAAGATGTCGATGGTGACTTACCAAGAGTGTCTTATTAAAGTTTTCCACGTTTTGAAGGATGTGGTGGATTTGCTTCATCTGCAATATCCATAGCAACTTTTGATCCTTGGAATTCATCAAGGCTTTGCTCTTCATTGGTAATCTCAGTTAGAGTTACTGTTGATTTACCAACAGCTCTAGAGTACTCGTTTAAATTGAAAAGCCTATCAATGTCACTCATTGTTTCACGCTGATACGCTTCCACATCTTCCTTACATAACACCCTTGACCTGGCCTGCCTTATTTTTATGCTGTCCATTCCAAGAAATATGCACGGGACTTGGTTATGGCCATTTCTAATCCATTTCTGCATATCCTTATCATCACTGCTCAAAAAAAGTATATACTGATAAGGGTGACCGTCAATCGGAGGGAGGCACCTTACCACGAGAGGGTCTGAAGCTGTACAGGCCACCAAAGTAGAACTTTCTTCAGGAAAGGACCTTGCAGGTTCCAAGGTAAGGCATAAAACAATTACCCACCATTCACTTGAACGACAATGATGAGGCATGTCTACTACTACCCTTGTACGAGAGGGATGCTCTCTGCGAACATAATTCTGCTTTTCAAACCAAAGCGGAAATTGTCTCACTGGAATAGTCAAGCTGAAAAACTCTATGTCCCGACTTTCCTTCTGTTAATCGAAGTAAGTTTGTATATAATTAGCAATAATAATGTGAGAAAGAAATGGAGATACTTGTATATGTGTGGACAAAAACATACCATCCGAACTATGAACTTCCAAAGCAATTGTGGACCTGACAGAGTTTCCATTCGAGGACAATTTTTTGCGAGTAACCAACATAGATATGGTGGAAGCACAGGCAATGACTGAAGCATTGCACAATCATCTAGTTTAAGCAGCTCTAATTTTGGCAGATTAGCAATGCAGTGAACAGGTAGGGTGGAAAAATTGTTCCCACTCAGATTTAATGACAGCAAAGACCTTAGGCAGCCAAGATCATCAAGAATTGATCCATCACTTAGATTACAGAAACTTAGATTTAATTCCACCAATGATGATAAACGTGTGAGCGAAGGCATTGTAAAGCTCCTCGGAACTGGATGCTTCTTGAACTGCCAAATCCACCCAAAGGGTAGAGATAAGCCCCGTGAGTTTGATGTTATTTCTTGGCATTCACCAAGGGAGAGACTTCCAAGATTTTCCAAGCAAATGTTGGATGAAGTTACTTCCCATGAGTTGGACAATGGTTCTTTGCGTCCGCCAAAGGAGAGCCTTTTAAGATTTTCGAAACAAATGTTGTATGAAGTTATTTCTCTTATAGCTGTTCCACTCATATCAAGCTCCTCCAAAGCCACATTTCGGCCAATATTGCATGGCAGCTTACATACTTTTGAGCATCCCGCAATCTTGAGAATTTTAAGGGATTTCATATTCTTCCCAAATTCAGGAAGTTGTTTAATTTTTGAGCAACCAGAGAGAACGAATTCCTCCAAATTATTCATTTCCAATTTACTTGGAAGGCTTTTCAGATTTATACAACCTTCCAAGTTCAATACCTTAAGATTCTTGTGTTGTCCAATAGATGAGTGAAGCACAACAACTTTTATGCAATCTCGAAGGATCAACTTTTCAAGACGTGGAATTCCAAAAACAATTGGAGTCTGAATGAGATCTTCAGAATAGCACAAATGAATAGACTTTAGCTTTCCAAAGAACTGATCAAAGTAAAATAAAGTAGAAAAAATTGATTAGCTTTTAAAGAGCATGTATTAATATCAAGTTATATGTAAGCTCCAAAGTAAAAAGCATTCTTACTTGAGTTTCCTTCCAAAGTTGTTTAATTTTGCTGTGATGCATTTTTATGTCAACGATTTCATCCAATTGCTCAATTGGCAAATTGTTTAAAGGATATCCTCTCCATTCAAGAACTTTTAATGAATTAGGTAAACATTGCAAACCATGAGGAAGTTGCAAAGGACATAATATTCGGAGTAATTTAAGGTTACTCATCTTTGAGAATGCTCTTGAGTGCCAATGTGCTTCATAAATCTCTTCCGATGACTCCAAGGATATGCCATCGATGAAGTCACTTCCCTAAACATAAATGTTGATTGGAAGATATTGTAAGATTCAGATATGGAGTAACATAAAGATTAAGTTCACAAAAAGAATGTTACCTTATTTGTTCTTAGAATTTGATCAATGTCCTCTAGAGACCAAAACCTACTGCGTTTGCTAGCATCAAAAGGACTTCGTTCTATAACAATTTTCCTACCTAATTCTTGAAGCAAATCATGCATCCTCAACTCAGATCCAACACAAGTTACCATTGACCTTTCCACTAGAATATCAATACCAATTGGTGGATAACGATCACAATTTTGGAGTATTTGTATAACTTCATCTTTGGACTGTCCATTAAAAAAGCAAGCAATATCTAGAAACAAGGTCTTACATGATTCTGGTAACTCATTATAACTTACTTTCAGTACCTTCATCCAGTTGTCATTCTCTGTGACTTGTTCGATCTTACATAAAATTTCTTTCCATTGAGACTCATTTCTTTCACAAAGAAAAGAACCCAACACTTCAAGTGCCAAAGGAAGGCCTCTAGCATATTGGACCACACTTGCTGACGACTTTGAATAACACTCTGGAGGATGATCTGCTCTAAAGGCTTTTTGACAAAGAAGTTGAAGGGCTTCATCATTATTTAAGAAGTCAATTTTATATTTCACAGTTATTTTTTGTGCAGTCAATAGATGCTTGTTTCTTGTTGTTACTACCACTCTACTTCCAGGACCAAACCAATTTATATCTCCAGCTAAATTCTTTAGTTGGTTTACATCACTTACATCATCAAGGACAAGCAGAAGCTTTTTCCGGTATAAAAGGTTTCTTATTGTGTCTCTTCCATGGTCCAAACTTTCAATTTTCATGCTTTTCAAGTTTAACGGAGAAAGAAGTTGTCCTTGCAACTGAAGCAGTCCATGACCTCTTTCACCTGAAACCTCTCTAATATTGGCAAGAAAACAATGAATATCAAATTGGGTCTTGATTTTGTTGAAGACAACCTTAGCAAGAGTTGTTTTTCCAATACCACCCATGCCCCATATGCCAATGAATCGAACATCATGATCTGACTGTAGCCTTAAATGTGAACAAATATCTTTTACTTTAGAATCAATTCCTACGAGCCCCTCATATTTATCAGATGGGAAATCAGGTTGTAAAGTTGTCCATACTGTTGCAGCAATTTTTTCAATGAGCTCTGCTTCATGCCTATAGACAAGAACAAATAGGGCAATATCTTGTTACTATTACAATTTATGTAGGCCACCTTATGGTAATCTTGCCTACTTTGGGTTAGTATTCTGCTTTATTTACATTTTAACCCACATCTTATTCACAATCCAAATGCTGATAGTATACCTTCTTAAAACAAATAACATTGTTCAATTTATAAAATATTGTACAATTAAAAATTCTAATAAAATACAAAGAAACTATTAAAATTGTATGCAATAGAGCCTTATAATGTAGTTTTAACATAATTAAATTGAACTGACAATGAAAACACTTCTTGTGAATTTATATGTAAAATTATCTTGGCATAATGGGCTTACTAAAAGAATTATACGACAATAGGTGCTCAACTACAATATAATATTAGGCAAACAAAACTTACAAATTTTTGGTGTCCCAGCCAGATAAGTTGGCAACTTCTTCTAATGCATCTCTCCATTTTTGTACTTTGTCTTGGTTTTCTTTAAGATTTTCTTCATGTTTGGCAAATGCTTTTGCAAAACTTCCTCTTTGCTTACGAACATCAGACGGATCTACTCCATAGAAAATTGGAAAAACTTCTATGCCGAACTTTTTCTTAGACTCAAGAATCTTGAGAAGCTCATCCAAACACCAAGTAGAAGAAGCATAGTTTGGGGAAAGAATGACAATTGCACAAAGAGATTCTTCAATTGCCACTTGCAGTTCTTGTTTAATAGCTTGACCTCTTTCAAGTTCCTCATCATCTCGATATGTAATGATCCCCTTTTTCCATAGAGCAGTATACAAGTGATCTGTAAAAGTTTTGCGAGTATCTTCTCCCCTAAAACTCAAGAAAACATGATAATTCCATCGAGGTTTTGAAGAAGAAGCTCCTTCAGCATCCATGGGAAAGGTTTGGGGTTCACTCTATGATCTTCAACAACAAAATAATATGATTCTCTCAGAATAGGATTTAGATGCGAAATACAGTTTGAACAACGAAAGGCAAGAAATTCCTGTAATTTGTAGAGAGAGCTCACGAGTCTGTTTTAATAGGACATTGGATGTCACTAGGAAAGAGCATGGTAGTTTCCTCGATTCATTCTTTGTTAAATAAAGGCAGAGATATATGATTGTTTAATTTAAGCTCGAAAGTTCTAGACATACGAAAAGTTGGACATTGTGATTCACACGGTATGCATAGCACTGCTTATTTATGCTAGTCGTGATATTCCATTATAAACCAGTTACCAACACATTATAAATTTATAACTGCCTAAGACAAAAGAAAAACCTTTTCTGTGCATGATTTTATAAGTCTTCACTGCCTTATAAATTCTTTCAGCAGAAAAGTAAACATTTATGGTTATGTTTTTCAATTTTATATATTCTAAAAGGCACTTAGATTTAATTTAAAAAAATATATAAAATAAGAGTGCATTCAAAAAAATAAAAGGTAAGATTGAAGTGTGCATTTCTGGGAACACTAACGTCCGGGAAAGTTGTGAACAAGTGATTATGTACCTACGCGTAGTATTCTTCAATTTTACCTTCCCCGTGTTTGTGCTTTTAGCACGACTTGTTTGGATCTTTCGTGCACCACAGCGTGCACGCTAACTTTTATTGCGGTTTATCATCTTTCATTTGGGAAATCATTACCGACAAATTATAAAATTAAGAAAGGAAAAAATAATAAAAAAAAATCAAATTGACACATTAAATTATAAAGGAAACAAAATTCAAATCCATTAATCATGATGTGGCATTTAATTTAAAATCCACCTTACACTCTTCTCTTGTTCTAAAGGAAATTATTTACCTATATAATTATGTTCAGTTAAAATGTTAAATATCCTCAATGCATGAAAAAGGTTTGGAGTACACTCTCTATAATCTGCAATAACAAAACAATATGATTCTCTCATTATGGGATTTAGATGTGAAATAAAACTTGATAATTATTGGAGAATCAAAGGGAGAAAATTTTAGTAATTTACAGACGAGAAAGCTCATAAATTTGTATTAAAAGGACATTGGATATAATTATGAAAGAGAGTGGTACTTTTATCCATTGATCCTAATCTTAAACAAAAAAGATATATGATTGATCATACTATCCATACTTATTGTATTTAACTGAAATAAAAAAGAAATGCCTTCTAATTATATAAAATTATCGAAAAAAGAGATGATTTGTAAAAACAAATCAATATACCTAATAATTGAACCATTAGGAAAAAAAAAAAAAAAAGCTAAGGTATCACTATTAAATCAAAACCTAAATAACCAAACCACAAGTCAAGGCTTCTATTCAAGGTCGCTAGGTTGCACCTAATCGCATATAATTAAATAATATTGCTCTCACCCACCTTCTTCCTCCTTTTACCTTGTCTTTTGGTCGCCCATGGCTTATTTAAAGGGGACATAATTGAAATATACAAATTAATATCCCTAATAATTGAACCATTAGAAGATAGATTTAAGCTAAGGCTCTATTATTTAATTAGTCATTGACACTGTCAGCTACGTATAGCGTTATCAAGGACAACGACCCAAGGTGCTTTAATTAAATCAAAACCTAGACTGATCACTTAAGGTTGCACCTGATCGTTTATTTTTGTTTGGAGATTGGTGTCTGCCATGCACTCCCAGGTTGCTTGTCCCTCACTCGTTATTGTTTGGTTGGGCTAATCTCCCTTTGTTTTTACAATTCATTAATCATTACAATATTAGACATTGGGAGGAAATAAATTTCATTTCAATATTTTATCTTTTAATAAAACTACTATTAAACAAAAATAAATAAATAAGAAAGTTTAGGGATTCTGAAATCATACGTCAGTTGCTTCATACATAAGCACTTCCATTGTGATCACTCGTTTTCTTTATTTTAGTAAAGTTTTTTGAAAATTTTTTATTTATATAAAAGCAAGGAAAATTATTTAGTTTGGATATAATACTCTTCAATCAAAATTTTACTCACAAAAATACCTGTCAATTATGAGATCTAAAAATATATCAATCCCTTCTTATTAGAGTTAATTTAAATTCCACTTTACACTCTTCTCCTTTTTTTTTGGTAAAGAAATTATTGACTTGTGTAATTATTTTCAGTTAAAAATTTAAATAATCTCAATACATGAAAATGGTTTGGGATTCACTTTCTATGATTTACAGTAACAAAAAAAAAATATAATTCTCTCAGAATGAGATGTATATATATGTGTGTGTGTGTGTGTAATAAAACTTAATTGGAGAACCAAACACAAAAAAATTCTGTAATTTGCAGATATAGTCAACGGAGAAACCTCATAAATATGTATTCAAAAGACATTGGATGTAAGTAGGAAAGAGAGTGATACTTTCCTCCATCAATTCATTTTAATTGTAAACAAAAAATATATATAATTGATCATGCTACTTATAATATACTTATTTTTATTTAAGTGAAATAAAAAAGAAATATCTGTTAATTATATAATATTTTTAATCACCCATCTTCTACTTCCTTTCCTTAACTAACTCGTGCTATCTTGATTTATGGCCTCACACATAGAGGCTATTAAAAAAGAGAAATGATCAAAAAATACAAATTAATATCCCTAATAATTGAACTATTAGAAGATATATTAGTGCAGCGGTCCTTCTCTTTAGTCAGAGATTATGTCATGCTTTATATACATTCTATATTAGATTTTGCTTTTCATTTAATTTAAGTGCATTTTAAAAATAATGATAAAAAATTATTTCATGATGGAATTTGATAAGTTTATAAGTTGTTTACTTAATTAAAAACTTTTTGAGATTAACTTTGATAAAAGTAAGAAAATTTAAGGTTTTTTTATATTTTTGCTTCAAAGAAAAAATTTGAATAAAAATAAAAGGAGAATTTAGTGTTTTTTTATTTAATTAATTATTTTATAGGTTAAATTTGATAAAAGTAAGAAAATATAAAGGTAATGTTTTGAATTTTTTTTATTGGTAACTTTTTTTTCTATGATTTTCGGTTTGTAAAAACCAAAAGAGAAGAGAATTGGATATGCAGGTCTGGAGCAGCCCAATCCAGACAGTAGAGGCCCAAACTCCAGTCTAGACCTACTGCCACGTTTTTTTTTAAAAAAAAAATTAAACAGTAGCTGGAAAATCTGGTTGCTAACTGCAGCCCGATTTAGGTGGAATGGACATTGTATTTGAAGATAAATATTATGTATTTTATAAGATGATGTAGAAAATATACACATAAATTTTTTTTTTTTCTTGTACAAAACCAAAAAGAGAAGGCGTTAACCTTTTGGGCTGAGGCAATTGGGCTTATAATGTGGGTGATTTTTTTTTGGGCTTTGGGCATAGGTAGTTTATTGTTAATTTAGATTAGCTCTGTTTTTTTTTTGGGTAAAATAGATTAGCTTTAGATACTTGTAGAGATATAATTTATTTTATTTACATCATCGTCACTTGACTCCAACGTTCCAAATTGTTTCATTAAATGGACTCCAGCGGTTCAAATTGTTTTATTTAAGGGGCCTCCAATGGATCAAATTTTCTATTTTAAATCAAGACTTGATAGAAAAAAGGGGTGGTCATTTTTTAAACATGTGTTAAAAATTATTTTTTAAAATCTCAACTGAAAGTAAATTTTTTTTAATTAAAATTATTTTTAAAAATCTTAATATAAAAGGAAATAGGTCTTTTCTAAAATAAAATTCATTTGCTAAAACACAAAAACCT
The DNA here is from genome assembly GCA_037013595.1 of Dicorynia guianensis. Lineage (NCBI taxonomy): Eukaryota > Viridiplantae > Streptophyta > Magnoliopsida > Fabales > Fabaceae > Dicorynia > Dicorynia guianensis. Next base: position 34,218,922 of record JASUAB010000005.1, read on the forward strand.
AAAAGAAAATGGGTCTTTTCCTTAAAACCAAGTTATTTTTCAAAACTCACAATTTAAAAGAAAAGGGGTTTCTCAAAATCATTATTTTTGAAAAACTCTGCTCTAAAAAATTAAATCTTTTTATTGAAACTAATTTATCCCAATTTGAAAGAAAATGGAGTTTTCAAAATTATTATTTTTCACAAATTCCAATTTAAAAGGTAAGGGTTCCTTTTCAAAGTAAATAATTTTCTACAAACTCCAATTAAAAAGGAAAGAAGGCTTTTTAACATATTTTATTTTATAAAATTTTGATGATCCAAAAAAAAGAGATTACTTTCAAATAAATACCAAAATCTCTCTTTTTTTTAACTAGAATTTTTTTATCAAGTGAACATTTAACTTTAAATTAAAATAAGACTAAATAATTAGACCACAATAATATCAAAAGTGTGGAAGAGTAATAATATTTTGATTACAAATAAGTAATTTTTGAACCCATTTTTTAAATGCCTAGACTATTTTTAAAAAGAGTATCTAATCTTATCATTAAATATATATCAATGGTAATTCTATTTTTTATCTAAAAATCTATTTCCCATTTTTCTAAAAATACAAATTTCTTATGTTGATCGTGGCTCCACATGTGACACGAGCCACTAACACATTTTAAGTGCCTAATGCCATGATTTTATAAGATTTTAGTGTCTTATCAATTCTTTTAGTAGAAAAGCAAACACTAATGAAAGCAATGTATGTTGCTACACACTTATGGTTATGTTTTTCAATTTTTTATATATTCTAATTTAAATTTTTGTAAAAATTCTTTAAAATGAAATTACATTTTAAAAATAAAATATAAAAGTTACGGACTTTCATATTATAATAATAATAATAATAATAATAATAATAATAATAATATCTATACTATATATAAATATATAGAAGGCAAAAACTTTCTTTTTGCTAAAATAGCTATTTTAAAAGCTATATTCATTAAAATATTACTTTATTACAATTCTACAGTAAAATTAATTTTTTATGAATTGAACTCAAAACTTTTGACTTTTTCCTTGTTATAAAGTTATGTACTATTAAAGAATAAATTTGATTTTTACAGACTTTTTAACATCTAATGTAACATTAAATATTTAATATAACATTAATATTAACTAAAAAAATATAATTAACAAATATTTTATATTAGAATAGATTTACTTTCATAATTTTTTTTCTTTTCAGTCTCAATCTAAATGTTATGTCTTATAAAATTTAAAATTTATTTTATAATTTTTTAGTCCTCTCTTTTTGTTAACTAATTAATATAACGTCAATTAATTTTTCAAAAAAATTGTTGTTTTATGATTAATATGAAAAAGTCAAATACATTTAGTAAATTATTATACCCTTTATGGGATTTTTTGATTTTCCCTTTATTATCATGTTCTTCTAAATTATAGGGATATAATTTGACATAATAAATTCAAGGGAACAATAAAGAAGAAAAGGTGTAATAAAAACTAATTATAAAAAATAATTTCGATTTAAATGTAACATTTAAAATAGATTTTAAAATTTTATAATATTTACAAATTTCTATCAAAATATTTATTTATATAATATTTTAAGTTAAATAATAAAATTAAAGTACGTGAACATGTTATGTACAATATATGTATATTTCTATTAAAATATTTATTTCAAAATATATTTAGATTAAATTAAATTATAAAACAAAGTAATGTGCAAAAACAATAAAATTTAATTATTATTAAATACAAATAAGTCAATAACAACTCCTAAATATAAAAGACTTACTTACTCTATTAATTATCTCATAAATATTTACCACCTTACACCTCAAATTATAATTTTTCCCTATTTGCAGCAAACAGCTTTGTACTTAATATTGTGGATTGCATAAATAATGGGGCAAAAATTGGTATCGCGATAGATTAAATTTTATCAGTTATAGAATGAGAAAACCAAAATCAAGTGAATTGGGATGACATCAAGCTTCTTGCTTTATTGGAGTGATGCTGAACAGAAGAGGGAACATCGTTGTGAGTGGGATTCGTTTGGTAAATTAGATGTCGAGGTCTCCCACAACATTATTTTCTTCTCTGTCTCTTTTAGCAAGCCCAGCAGGTTCCCCGCAAAACTTGGTTGCAGGAATCACTCAAACCGTTCACAGAAAAATCTCATTCAGAAGGTCTGATTCAAGGGAGCCTGCTCTAGAACCGGTCGATATGTCCTCCATCACACCAGACTTGTTGCCCTTTCTGAAAACATATTTCTCTCACTTAACTTTGATAAACATTTTGCCTACCACATTAATTCCGAGTCTTCAATGTACTTTGATTGCTTGACAGTAGCCGACTCGCACTAAAATGATTAGATGTCTCATATTCAGATTCATGACTCAGATTTCTTTAACACAAATCAACTTGAACTATATTTTTTTGTTAAATCTTTCACAAAAACAGCTCATGGGAATGATACCTTAAAGAAAACAATTCAATACATTACTTCTCAAATGATTCTTATGAGGGAAATTTAAGGCTATGTATATTTCCTTTGTTAAAACAATGCAATAGGAATGGAGGAGCCAAAGTACCAAATTCTCCACTTATCCTTCACCAAGAAGAAAAATTTAGATTTGTTTGGAAAGCTATAACTATTGGATATGGCTTATAAAAATGGTTCAAGGGGGACATTTAAACAACGTGAAAAGGACAATTCTAACGTCTCCTCCTTCCCCTCTCAGATGCTTCTTTAATCTTCTTTTTTTTTCTTAATCTGTAATTTGTTGTTTTGTGGCCCCTCTTTTGCTACAATGAAGTCAATCCTTTAAAAAAAAAAAAAAACTTGCTTTAAAAGAACATTTTAAAACAATTTGATCTGAAATGAAATTGATTATTAATTGATTTTTTGCTATAGTGTCCATGAAAAATTATATATAAATGGACTATTTCTATTATATCTGAAGAAGAAAGTAAGAATTTTCTTTAATCTGGAAATTAAGACCAAATACACAATAAAAAATTTAACATTATTAAAGGATGAAAGGGACACCCACGTTCCAAATGGATATCCTTTATTGCTCAACTTGTAGGTATTAAAAAACAATATCTTCTGCTTACCAATTAAAGAAAATGTTGATAAAGTCAAGTAGACTGCCTCTTTAGCTCTTGCAGTGATGTGGTAGTATCTCACATCTGCATATTCAATTCCCATAATTTGGTAACAAAATCCTCAAGTTTTATTGCTCTACTCTCCATGCATGCCTAATGATGCATACATACCATAAATTATAGAAATGAATACAAGAAATTAGTAAGATTGATTGCACTTCTTTGCTCTCATCTATTTATGTACTCGTTATAAAGGAGCAATATATGTGTATAATTTTTATCTTTCTTTGGTGGGATTTTGTATGATTATGCAATTTTCTAAAAATTGAGTAAAATATGTAAAGAAAGAGAACAATATTGATATGTAGCTCAAGAGTTGGTAACCTTTCCCCTACCAACATGTAGCCTATAGGTTTCCATAAGCCAATTGAATGTTTTGGTAAAAATTATAATGGTATCATATCTAACCCATCCGTTAAGAGATTCTAACTCTCCTTTATTTATGGTGGAAATCTGTTACCATTAGTGATGTGGATTCACACAATTATCTTGCTTATATACAACATTTAAATGAAAGAAGTCTCCTTTACCTTTTGCTAAATATAATTTATAATGATGGAAAAAATTTTCCAGTTGTCTATTTGCACACTATCTTTACTTAACATAATCTAAATTATTAAAATTATTAAATCTTATAAATAAAATATAAAATTTACTTTTACCCAAAAAATAAATTAGAAGATTAACAAAAATAAACAACTCATGAAGTTATTGTTAGCATTATGCTACGCCCCATATGCAGGAGCGGCCTTTTCGAAGATTTTATTAATGGATTTTTTTTCTCCGTAGTGTGAATCTTATAATAAAAAATAATTCATTTTTTTTCTAATTTTCTTTGTACATAAATTACTCAAAATATATTTATACTGTAATTAGTAAGAAGTAATGATTCGATACAATTATTTTTTCACAAACTTCTTTGTAAGCCATTAATTAGATGGCATTCCAAATGATATTTAATTTAGCAGGTAAAATTTTAATTTAGTAATCAAGAGATAAAGGTGTAGTCTTAAGCAAGGTAGATTATGATGCTTGTTATATATAATATTTGAATTGTAAGAATATATAATCCAAATTGTCTTATAGGGGATAAGGTGGGGTAACTCAAAAGACTAATTCTGTTTTGACACTTTTAATTTAAGTTAGATAAAATGACAAGTTAAAAAACTCATTAATATTTGAATTAATAAAAATGTAAACTCAATTCGTATTCTTAGAAGGTTAAATGGGACGAGTAAAAAAAAATTTAACTCATTTTAACATTTTAAATTTTTTAAAGTTCCATGTGTCAAGTTGCTATATTGAGTTAATCTCTTAAAGTGTTTTATTCAATTCAATCCATCCCATAAACAATAAAAAATGTTAACAATTACTAATATTCCTTGTTAAAAACGAAATTCATGTTTTTATTTATGTTGTATAGATAACTATTCTCATGATAGGAATTGGATCCCTACAGTTGGAGATCCCATGCCTTATGTAACTTTAGTTCATTTTTTATGTGGGTCCCAAATATTTTCTTTTATTTGCTCTTTAAACTCTTAAATTTCTCTCTTGCTATCTCTAACAACATGGCTCACGATATGCATAGAGTGTCTGTCAATCCCCCCCCCCCCCCCCTTTTTCTTTCCCTTTTGGGTTAAAGATGAAAGGGGAGAATATAAGAGTTCAAGTTTCAAATGACTACCTATTTTAATAGCTATTTTTCCATTTTCTAAGAATAAAAAGAGAGAATAAAAAATAGAAATTGATTGGCTTTTTTCTGGTAAACAAATTGTGTGACTTTTTATTTTCAATAACTTCTTAGCTTTTAGGGCATATTGTATACTGAGAAGAGACAAAACATCAAAGAAAAATTTGGACCATACTATAATTATATAAATGATAGATGCTCGATTTTAATTATTAATGCATGTCAAAACACATTTATAGCATTTGGTCATTCTATATCCGACACGATAATGAGTTTTGACATTGGCATTTGCAGTTCTTAGTAGTATTCAATGGAAAATACTTAATCTATCAATAATTTTAGTGTCCAATGATATTGAATAAATTAAAGTTTTGAGAAAATAAATTAACAAATAATTTATAAAGAACCAAATTGATATGAATGGAAGGCATGATTGAATAATTTAATTTTGTGGTTATGTATCTTTCAACCAAAAAATATGACAAAATAAACTGAGATTTATAAAAAATTTATTAAATTAATTTTGAGTTATAAATTTATTAAATTTGATAATTTAAATTATGAAATTAAAAAATTTTAATAATTTAAATTTTTTAAATAAAATATTTAGAAGTTACAATTAAAAAATATACATTTGTGCCAAAAACATTTTTTTAACTATTTTTAGGAGAAATTTATTTTTTATTTTGAAAAAATAATAAAGATACACAGCAATAACAATATAAATAAAAAAATATAAAATTATTAACAAAGTTTAATACAGTTAATAAATGACTGAATTTTTAAATTATCTTAAATTTGATTCAAATTATATGTATAAAAAAATTTTATTAAAAAATTTATATTTATTTTAATAATTTTTTTATCTTAAAAAAAATACCTTAAATTTATCTAAAAAAAATATAAAACTATCACTGCTCTCATTCCGCCGTTCCTTGCTTTTTTAACTTTTACCGTAAAATAGCCGTTAGAGTAAGGAATAGACAGAGACGCAATCATCCTCCTCCCACATGCCGACAACCGACCACCACTGGTCGTTGACATTAAACAATTCATTAATTCTTTGCCCAGCACATGTCCAAGATTCATTTCCCACTTCTTTATTTATTTTAATTCAATTGAATAATATACCAACGAAACCAGCAGAGCAAAGTAACGTAAGCGACTCTTGATTGCTGCCACCTCAGTTCTCAGTCCTTCATCGCGCACATATTTCTCACTCGTTTTCAAACGTTTTCGTCACTTTCTTTCCCTTTCTCACACAATTTATGTGCGGAAAAGGGTCTTCAGTTGATGGAGATAATACGCACCAATTGAGTCTCTACAGGTAGTCATTTTCCTTTGGACAAAAATGATGCACGAAATCTTGTAGCTGTTGCAAATTACTGACTTTTTGGCTGTTGATTCTGGGTTTCTTTGTGGGAGCACACAAAATCTTGTGACTGTTGCAAATTGCTGACCTTTTGGCTTTTGCTTTTGGGTTTCTTCGTGGGTGGGTGGACTAACAGTGTGATTGCCTGAATTTGGTTGGAGAAGTACTTCGCGTTTTTCTGTTTTTTGGGTTTTCGTCCTTTGCTGAGGTATTGTACCTTTCTTCACGTGTGTTTGTCTTCCAAGAATTGTTGTTGGAGAAAAGGAATTATTCCCAGTGGAGTGAGTGAATCTAATGTCTGTTCGATCATGGCGCATTCTCTTTGCGGTGTTGTTAAGATTTCTATTTGATATCTTTATCTGCCTTTTTTCGGAGAATTAAAACAAATCATGAAAGTTGAATCATCAACGGGTGTGACCCAACAGGAAAAAAATGCTTTTCGATTTTGGTGTAACTTTTGAAAAGCTGATTATGGGTCGCACACTGAGAGAATAACGGGAGAATATGGCTATTAACCCACCCCGTTCCCCCTTCCCTGATTTTTTTCTCTGTTTTCTGTTTTCTTTTGTACCCGGTGGTTTTTTTTTTTTTGTTTAATTTCCTTTTCAAGAAAAACTGAATAACTTGACATTAGTTGAAAGAGTTACAAGAAACTTAATGCAGTTTTTAACCGTTTGCTAAAATTTCATTTCATGTCATTAGTTATATTTTTCATCCACTTACCACTGTAAGCAGAAAGAAGTATTTAAGCTGCAGCTAAAAGAAAGAAGGATTTAAGTCCTATTTCAAATCTTATAGTTAACTGCATATTTTTTTTTTTTTTGTTTATGCAGAAGTTAGCCTATTCTTTGTTAGTAGACTGGGCCTATGGCGACGCTTGGTGATATAGGAGTTGCAGCAGCTATAAACATTCTTAGTGCTTTCACTTTCTTCCTGGCATTTGCCATCCTTCGGATTCAACCTATAAACGATAGGGTGTATTTTCCAAAATGGTATCTGAAGGGTTTAAGGAGCAGTCCTTTGCAGGCAGGTGCGTTTGTGAGCAAGTTTGTCAATTTGGACTTCAGGTCATATGTAAAGTTCCTGAACTGGATGCCCGCAGCACTGCAAATGCCAGAACCTGAGCTAATCGACCATGCAGGATTGGATTCTGCTGTTTACTTGAGGATCTACTTGCTTGGGTATGTTCAGCTAAATAATTTCCTGTACACTGGCATTATACTATTGGAATTATTGGTATATGGTGTAAATCGAATGTCCAGGGAAGTACGCCTAAAAATTCCCCAAGCTTATGATTTAAGCATACCAGACTACTAGATTCTAACTTTGTTTCTTTGTTTTAAGAGCACTTTAATCATATCAATCCTTTATGACTAACTGTGCCCTTTTGACCTGATTGAAGTACAGGTTAAAAATATTTATCCCTCTTGCATTCCTAGCATTTACTATTATGGTGCCTGTCAATTGGACCAACACCACCTTGGAGCGTTCAAATGTGATTTACAGTAACATAGATAAACTTTCTATCTCAAATATTCCACTTGGATCAGATAGGTATGCAAATTAGTTCTAATTGAAAGAGATTTTTTTGCTAGCTTTCCTTTTGGCTGTTTATATTTTTGATCTTTAATCTTTATTATGACTTTTCAATTGACATAATTTCTGTTGTCCTTATTTAAAAGATGAATTTCTTCCTAGTGATGGGGAAAATTATGACTCAAACTAGTCTATCAATGTTTAGCATTCTACACCATTGTGCAAAGTTCATGTGATTATTTCTTAATGAGTTAATGAGAAACTTCTACAACCTCTAATTATTAGTTTTATCTTCTAATCCTGGTGTAACCACCATTTTCTTTGCTTTTATGATACAAGCACGATTATCTTCCAATAATTGTGTTGTGTGTGTCACAGATTTTGGACCCATTTGGTAATGGCTTATGTTTTCACCTTCTGGACTTGTTATATATTGAAGAGGGAGTATCAGATAGTTGCTACCATGAGATTGCATTTTCTTGCATCAGAGCGGCGCCGTCCTGACCAATTTACAGTAAGATTCAGATTTGTCACTGAGACATAATGATGTGATCATAATCAAAGTGATACATTGGTGTGTTCTTGTCATGAATCCATATATCGTTGGACAATTTCCTTATAAAAAGGCAATATGTAATGTCAGGGATCAAAGAAATCAAGAAAAATAACAAAATAGTAATAGATTAGTGATTAGCTCACTGCTCTATATGCATAGATAATTGGAAGAATGAAATAGAGATGAAGAAGACTACTAGTTTAGATATTCCCCAGAATATTAAAGATGAAACATAGGAGAAAGTTATTTTTGAAACTAACAGGGTCCAACTGTCTGTTATAGATGGATCAAGTAAACTTTGTGATAATCCCAGAAGCAATCTTTGGAGTGAGGCTGCATTTGCAATCCTTTCCCCATGGGCCTTGGTTTATTTAATATATGCAACATACACTGTTGAATACATCACCTTGATTTGATTAATGTGGCATTGCACTAAAAATTAAATGTAGAGGGACGACTTTATAATGATGACCTTTTTTCTGCATATTTTACTATTAAAAGTACAAAAGGTGGCCAACTTCATATAGTACTGCCCCTTTTAAACATTGTGGGTTTGTGCTCTGGAGATAACATGTTCTTAACTCAATAAAAGCTAGAAAAATAGTCTTCCAATGAATTATTATTGTTTGATACATATATGCATTGATTTTGGTTTTTATATCTAAATATTTCTTGACAATTGTTAAGGATTGCTTGTATCTGGGTTAAGTGGATTTGCGACAACCTGTTAAAGCAAATGTTTTTAATGAATTACTTTGGACCAATTGTTCCCTCCAATTCCTTTAGGCAATAAATGTATATTGCTGCAGGTACTTGTTAGGAATGTGCCACCAGATCCTGACGAATCATTCAGTGAGCTTGTGGAACACTTTTTTTTGGTCAACCATCCAGATCACTATCTCACTCACCAGGTTTGGTCCTATTTTGTTACAACCACACATGCATATACCTCATTGTTGAAGAGCTTGTGATGATGTTGCGCAAACTAATCTATTCAGTATTGTTTCAATTTGAAGTTTGCCTGTCATGATTCTGTATAAGTATTAATGTTTAGTTGCATTTGAATGGATAGTTCAATCCCTGAATAAGGAGATGATAAGTTGCAAGAGAAGTTGACTGTAGTACTAATATATTAGTTTCGATGTGATTGTGTGTACATTAACAAATTGGTGTAAGATTTTTAATCCCAATCTGTGTGATTTTTCACATCGCTTCTCTGTCTGTGCCACCTATTGGAAGGAGTTTGACAGCGAAAATATCGTGAGAGATAATAGGTTTTAGGAATTGTTGATCATAGATTGGACAGAAAGTTTTGTTCAGTGGTAGCTTATTTTTCTGGTTGTAGCATGACTGAATGTATGTCACTATCCCGAGTTTTATGTTTGCTGCACTGTTGTAACAACTTTAACTAAGGTAGGTTTTAAGCTCAATGGAAGATGATCTCTTGCTTTTGAATAGGAAATCATGCAAAGTTTTTTTTTTTTTTTTTTGAAAATCTCCAATTCAGTTCCATTTAACAAAACATAAAAAACATACTTTGATAATAGAGTAATGAAATATTATTACAACTATTTAACCATTTTTTTTTATCATAAATTAAGAACTTCAAAGCCAAAGTGGACAGTTTACATTTAAATAATCTCCACCATTAATTGTTGACCATATTTTAAATTGTATTACATTTTCTTTTCATAATGATTTTGAGAATAATGCAATAACTTTTATTGCTGCCTCTATACTGGGATAAAGTCGTCTTCTTAGCTTCTTTATGGTGCTTAGCTTAAGGCTATTCTTGGAGGTTTCTTTGTCAAACGTGCAGCGAGACTGTTAAGCTTTGTTTATTGGAGGTGTTTTTCTTAGTTGTTTTCATGTTCTGTTTTTGGTTTCTACTAGGAGGATTTCTTATCCTCTGCTCATGTACTTCTTTATCAAGTGTTTTTTCTTTTCTATCATATGGCTTTAGTCTTATTAGATAGCACTATTATTTATGTTCTATTGTTATTCCATTGTTTCTTAGCTAATAAGATATTTTTCCAGGTTGTTTACAATGCAAAAAAACTTTCTAGTCTAGTTGCTGAGAAGGAAAAAAAGCAGAATTGGCTTGACTTCTATCAACTTAAATATTCTAGAGATCAATCCAGAAGGCCGACCAAAAAGGTATTTTTCTTTCATTTTAAAGTTAGCTTCAGCGTTAGCTTTCTCTTGCCTCTGTTTTCCTTTATTCACAAGAATAAGATTGCTCCACAGAATTCTCAGTGATTATTAACATTGTACTAGCAGACTGGTTTTCTGGGTCTTTGCGGTAGCAGGGTGGATGCAATTGATTATTACACATCTGAGGTCGAGAGACTTACAAAAGAAGTACGTGGAAATGCCTGTGCTTCTTTTCTGTTCAATATAATTTCTTCTATGTTTCAATTTGTTTTTTGATTTAATTACCAACTTTCAGATAGCCTTGGAGAGAGATAAGATCACAAAGAATCCCAAGTCTATAATGCCAGCGGCATTTGTTTCCTTCAAAACTCGATGGGGTGCAGCTGTATGTGCACAAACCCAACAAACTAGAAATCCAACTATATGGTTGACTGAGTGGGCTCCGGAACCTCGGGATGTGTACTGGGATAACATGCCAATACCATATGTTTCACTCTCTATAAGGAGGCTTATAATTGCTGTTGCTTTCTTCTTTCTGACTTTCTTTTTCATGATTCCCATTGCATGCGTACAGTCACTTGCTAACATTGAAGGCATTGAAAAGGCAGCCCCTTTCCTAAAACCCATTATAGAAATGTAAGCATTTTTTTTGTAGCTTTTTAATATTTCAAAAGTGTGCACTGCAGATACTAATATTTTGTCCCACTTTTCTTGCAGAAAAATTATAAAATCTTTTATACAAGGTTTCCTTCCTGGGATTGCTTTGAAGATATTTCTCATATTCTTGCCCACGATATTGATGATAATGTCTAAATTTGAAGGATTTATAAGCCTGTCTTCTCTAGAAAGGAGATCCGCTTCAAGATATTATATATTCCAATTCATTAATGTGTTTCTTGGGAGCATAATTACTGGGACTGCGTTTCAACAACTGGATAAATTCATCCACCAGTCTGCCAATGAGTAAGTCCTCATTATGTATCAACATTAACGATTATGCATCTTTGACTGTTGGAATATGAGTTTGTAGTTAATTATTATTAGTTGATTATCCCAGCAAATTTTCATTTATACTAGCAATTAGATTCACAGAAATTATGTTTTTTGAATTCATTACGTTCATCATGAGTTATGTACCAATGGCTAATTGCATAAAACTTGTGTTCAGACTTCAAAAAGGACTGGATTAGTCACAGAAAAGATGTGTTTAATCCAATTATTAATGTATTTTACTTATTATATTCTGAACGAGAAGTATTTAGTTGAGGCTTGAGATATGTTACTACTATCTGTAACTACAGTCTATACATAAGCTGCCAAGGCAACCATAAACAGAAGGGTTGCGGATTTGTCCTTTTTTCTCAGATGAATCAATATGTGTTACATGAGATGGTTTCTTTGTAGATTTTCTTTTCAAAGCGTTTTGGAGTTTCCGTGTGCAAAGATACGAACCAGCCCATATCTTCCACCTTTTCTATTGTACCGGGTGGACTATCTTTTACTTGATAGCTGACTGATGAGCACATCCTTTTTATATTGTCTCTAATAAATCTTAATGTTCCAAATTCTTTAGGGGTAAAAATTTTGGAATGCTTTTCTATATCATATAGTCTATCATTTACTCAAGATTGTTATAGTAATTTGGATCTAAAAGCTGGCATATACGGAAAGGTAAGGTCAAGTTCAATATCATCAAATTCAAAACAGCACAGATCATGTGATTTATCATTTGGGTATTGTATACAAGTATTACAGAAAGAAAAAATTTATTTTAAGAGTACGACTGAAATGTTTTGTAAGTACTTCAGTACCTCTGTATATTCTTGCTGGGGTGCATCATTTTGGAAGATTTATTTTGTTCATAATAATGAAGTTAGCTTTAGATTTTTCCCTTCGAGAAAAGTTGTTTCTACATTAGATGTGGCAACAAAATATCCACATCTAATACAAAAATTATTAGATCAACTGAGTCTCACAATTTAATTTGTGTAATCTATTAAATATAATTATTTAAATTTTATAAGAATTGTCTGAGAATAAAAAGTGTGAAAACAACAAAAAATATAACCAACTGCCTATGCATACCTTACTATATCGTGAACATTTAGGTGTTAAATTGGTTTATATATGTGGATCATAGCATTCATGCATCTCAAGTACCCATTTTTGTTTTTGGGTGTAAGTGATGATTTGATTGTAAATATCTCCATAATTTTGACATTTGCTATTATCCAGAATTCCAAAAACAATTGGTGTTTCAATTCCAATGAAAGCAACTTTCTTCATAACTTACATAATGGTTGATGGATGGGCTGGATGTGCTGCCGAGATTTTAAGGTTGAAGCCATTGATATTTTATCACATACAAAATGTCTTGCTAGTGAAGACAGAAAAGGATCGGGAAGAAGCAATGGATCCGGGGACTGTCGGCTTCAACACAGGGGAACCTCAAATACAACTTTATTTCTTACTTGGCCTTGTTTATGCTGTCGTGACTCCGATTCTGCTTCCATTCATCATAGTTTTCTTTGGTCTGGCATATGTTGTCTACCGTCATCAGGTAAAAACTGGCTTAAGATATTTCAAACAGATTCAGGGGATTTTTGTGTGCTCCTCTGAACTATTTTGATTTTTCACAATGTCAATGGAGTTCATGATCTGAGCCTGTCATAACTAATGTTATATGCCGGAATTTGTATGGGTATGCAGATTATAAATGTCTACAACCAGGAGTATGAAAGTGCTGCAGCATTCTGGCCTGATGTTCATGGGCGTATTATAGTTGCATTAGTGGTCTCGCAGCTGCTGTTAATGGGACTGTTAAGTACAAAAGCAGCTGCTCAGTCAACTCCACTACTCATCACACTCCCAGTTTTGACCATATCGTTTCATCGGTTTTGCAAGGGACGTTATGAACCTGCATTTGCTAGATATCCATTGCAGGTTTGTCTGATAATGCAATTGGCATAAGCAGTCTTTGATAATTCTCTCTGTTCTAAAATCCCTTTCTTTTAACCTCCCTGTTTCCTTCCATTTCTTTTAAGTCATATAAACATCTTAGTTCGTCCATTCCTTTGTCATATTAGGACAATGCTGCCAACCACTTCTAGGTTTTCCTGTCTTCATTCTTATTTCGCCTTTTTTATTGTGCATCTCAGGAAGCAATGATGAAAGATACATTGGAGCGTGCAAGAGAGCCAAACCTGAACTTGAAGGAGTTCCTCCAGAGTGCATATATCCATCCAGTATTTAAGGGTGGAGATGATAGCGAGAGTGAAGAAATGACTGAACCGCGGGAGCAGGAGCCTGTGCTTGTCCAAACAAAACGCCAATCTCGAAGAAATACACCGTTGCCCAGCAAGAAGAGTGGTTCGCTATCATCTTCCCCGCCTGACAGTACTGACGAGCTTTCCCGGCCATAGTTCATCAATCACTGAATGCTGCTCATTGGTATCAGATTTTAAGTGAATGACCAAGCTTAGTAAGAGTTATATGGAAACTCGAGATTTAGTGCGGCATGATGTACTTCAGATGATTTGAAGCTCAATCTTGTGGCATGGTTGGCATATGAGTCTTGTTAATCAGTATTAAATTATATTCTAATGCCATCCCAGTCTTTAGCCATGGCTCAATGATTTCCAAATGCTCATTCGGTGCATGGTGCATTCTGAATTGTGCATAACTGTATATAGTATCAAGGGCAAGAACTATAGCCAAGCAACTGTTAAATTGTTACATTGGATATAGATATAGTCATATAGACATCTGAATATGAAGAGCAGTTAATGATTTTGTTTTACGCTCCCATGGTATTCTCTATACCATAGCTGTACTAACAGCTGCAGAGATCCATTGAGAGACGGTGGGATTTGCTAGTTATTTGCATGAAGTGTTTCTTTATTTTTCAAACGGCAATTACTGTATGTAATTATAATCTTATTTGGGATTCTTTATCTTAATTATCGATTTCATAGTCATCAACATTTAAGAAATATATCGCAAGTTCAACTCTGCCATGGCTGCTCACTTATTCCCAAATGGGCGAGCTGATATGCTGATACACATAGCCGTTAAGATGATAAATGCAGATTCTAAACACATTCCTAAAAATGGCTGACCCTTTCTATGTTCACATCGCTGAAGGAAGACATGCTAGTTGAGTAAAAAAGTACATTGACGCAGGTAGCATTTCATCAATGGGTCTGCATTACATTGTAACAACACTGATAATATCACCAAGGAATTTTGATCCTGCAAATTTTTTAACTTAAAAGGGAAATTTTTAGGAAGCAAAATTATTACATTTCCTTTTTACACGATACTAATGGACAAAATGGGATGGTGCTACTACCTAAGATGATATCACAGAAATGGAAAATGTTTTAAATATAATCAAAATTTGACTGACTGTTGATGCGTCAATTCCATGCAATAGCAAGGGAAAGAAAGGAGGAGAGCAAGAATATACCTTTAAAAGGTTCATAGAAAAAGGAACTAGGAACAAAGTCAACAAACAGGTACATGATCTTACAGATTTCAGAACAGATGGTCTTGGTTCTTAGTAATAACAGAAACTACATAGCTCATAGCCTTCTGGAATAGCCAGAACCTCCACATTTCTTGCAAAGTATCAATCCTATAAATGGAAAATTATGCACTGAGAGATAAACAGAAAGAAGCTCAAGGGACTTGCATATAATATTATTGAGGGCTTTCACCCAAAAAAACAAAATTATTGAAGGAAAAACATCATATCATATTTAACACAGTGCAAATGCCATGATGAAGACAGATATAATCTAATCTTCATGATTTTCTTCAACGGACATCGTTATTGAGAAAAATCATTATTATGAATATTATATCAAAAAGTAATGCAATTGCATTGATTTGATAACTTAATAAATGCCACGACAACAGAAACAGAAAAATATCACCACCAGCTATAGCGTAGCAAGCTTGGTAATTTTCACACACCAAGTCAAACATAAATACTCTCTATGGTGTAGGAAACGAAAAAATCTTCAGTACCGTTGGAGTACCTACTTCCTTAGTGTACAATTTGATTAGGGACCAGTCTCTAATA
Source organism: Dicorynia guianensis (assembly GCA_037013595.1). Lineage (NCBI taxonomy): Eukaryota > Viridiplantae > Streptophyta > Magnoliopsida > Fabales > Fabaceae > Dicorynia > Dicorynia guianensis. The sequence goes on from JASUAB010000005.1 coordinate 34,234,492, forward strand.
GATAAGTTATTGACAAAAAACATTTCATGGGTAAGAGTAGGTACTCCCGTGATACTAAATATTTTTTTTGGGGAACAAACTTTTTACAATAAAGTATTTTTATTTAGATGATCAGGAAGAGATACCTGCACCCTTGCATACTTTACAATCAATTAACCCCATATCTTGCTTCATCTTGCCATCATTGCAAAACACACATTTTATTCCACCTGGTTGTCAACAATGGTATCACAAATTGCAACTTTGTCAATAATAGCAATACATATACAACTTTCCACAGAAAACAGCTGAACATAACGAAAGTCCACTTGCATGATGAGACATAATGATTAGGAGACAGGTCACAGGAGAAGACAATTTACGGAGTGCTAAAAGCATTAAAAGGACAATAGACACAAGAAGTACAACCATCACTGAAACAGTTAGCTGTCTTCTTTCTCTGTTCCAGTAAGCTATTGCAATACTATGTATCACCATATAAAGGATGGTAACTTTGTTGAATGGTAAAGGCAGAGGTGGCAACTAGGTAAACAAAACAAAGCAAACATGGTAGTGTAAACTATGAAGCATCAACTTTAGCAAAATGTAGTTGGTTGAAGGTCAATATTCTCCTTCACATCTCAAATTGACTGAGCCAAAATTTGAACATTATTTGACAGGTCATCCGCAAACATGCAAGTGACAGTCTGATCCACGATCCACTTTCGCAAGGTTTCAATCTTTAAATAGTGTTGGTATCTCTGTCTATTCTTTCCCAGTGTCGTGTCTAGAATTTTGACCCAGTGATCATCAGAAGGGCAGGAAGAACATCAAAGCAGAGACAAACAGACAACACAATTCATTCACTACCCACTCCCCTTGGAGAACCTTTTTTTACAGTTTCGCAAGTCATACTAGTATCTAATTTTCAAAATCAACATAAATGTAAGAATGCACAATAACGAGGGGTTTCCCCCCCTTCATCTCATGAGTTAATTAACCCGTTTTGCTTTACTTTTGAAACATCTCATACACTCAATTATAAATGCGCCTAAATTGGTGGAACCTTCACTGCTAATATTCTAAATTGTCCCCATATTTAACAATTAAATTCTAATAAACTAGAATAAAACTTCAATTCAGTAAATGACCAGTCACCATTGTGATCAAAAGCACAACAATCTGAAGTCTAAATGCAGAGAGATAATCACCATTTCCACCGCAACGCTCACAAGGTACAGGATCCCCCTGCAAATCCCATCACGTATTACCAAAATAAGTATCAACTTCAGTACCATCACTTATGCATGTAATGCATAAGGGTTCTGAATGAGATAAATAGACGCATGCATGTCAAGTGTTGCATTAAATAAAAATTTAACTTTTATCAAAACAAACTGAAACCTAGAATTGTAGAATCATAAAATAAGTAGAAATTGTTACCTTAAGACCAAGAAACAAAGAGAGAGCAATGGCTGCCAAAACGCTAACAGTGGCGAGAAGAGTTTGGGTATCGAAATTCAAAGTGCTACCCACGCCGCTAAACAGTAAAATGGGATCAATGATCATCAAGAGCCTTTCCGGTTTCGTGCCTTTGGGTTTACGCTGGGAGGGGAGGGGAAACAGTAAGGGGATTGGGAATTTCGAAGGAAACAGTTGGGGAAGAGAATGAGAGGTTGTGAAAGAGCAGGAGCAGGAGTGAATAGAGGTTGAAGAAGAAGATGGAGTGAGAGAACAAAGAAGATGAAGATTGCCACAAGAGAGGGTAGCCATGGATAAATAATTGTACGTGGATGGCGCAGAAGCTCTGCTTCCCCGTCTTTTCTCTCTCTACAAAGAAGAGAGTCTGTCACTCTCCGTTGTTTTACCTACATCTTAATTCTCTCCATTTTTACTTTAAATATTCCTATTTTTATTACTAAAATTTTTAATTAATGTTTTAATTCATTATATTTTATCAGATTTCTTGTGTCCAAATGACAGATGTCAACAGCATCATTGGTGCTCGCCTTGCTATTCGGATCCAATATATCCGCTCCGTAGACCGGAATTTGGAACCGAGTGGCAGTAATAGAGTCGATGAGGGAACAAGCTCTGGAGACCAGAAACAGAATCCGTTATTTTCCCGCCATTAATGGCTACCCAACTTTTCCTCCTACGTTGAACCGTTTACATACTCAGTGGTCCGAACCACCACGTTCTCACCCAGAACCCGCGTGGCGAAGTCGATCATGTCCTGGATTGAACCCACCACTGCTTCGTCTCACTCTAGCTCGGTGCTCTCTCGCGCTCCCTCAACGAATCCATAAGAATTTCCTCCATGGATGAATTATCAGCAACCTTGAAATTTTCTTCAGCTCGGAGATTTCAATGGTGGAAAACGGTAACTTTGACAATATTGACAGGGGAAAAAATGACCATTTTGGCATCTTCTCCTTGATATCCGGCATAGGCATCACGGTCCCTTCTTTAGGCATCGACTACCGAAAGAATTTGCCTGTACCAAACTGCCGCTAACAGAACTGCCGTTCTTGTAGGTTGTAAATGTAACGCCCTGTTTGGCGTACTCTTTGAATAACTTGCTCAAATCGTAGCCATTGAATCCAACACTGCGCCCCTGAGGTCCCTTACCACACCAGTGAACTTTACTTCCCCATTATTCGCGAATTTATCGTAACTTGTACATCGATTCTTGCAGCGCTTGAATTCTTAGAGTAAGACCGAAAAGAATAGCCGCCGGCATTGGGTTCTTCTCCATAGCTTGCGATACTATCAGAAGCTCCATTGCCACCATCTCCATAATTGTTTAAGGTATTTGTGGGGCCATTCACTTGGAACCCATAATTCTTGAATGTATAACTGGCAGCCTTAGCACCTTCACCGTAATTGGAAAGCCGAGATTCGACTACATTGGAGGCCAAGCCGTAGCTTGTGAATCCGTTTGTAGCTCCAAGTCCATGTTTTTCGTAGCTGGTGACAGATCCTGCCCGCCATTTTCATTCTCAGTGTAGCTGGAGAATGATTAGATTCTTCCTTTTGTCGCCGTTGGAGTACGATGTGAATCGAAGATCGTGGGTGCCGAAGGTTGGATCGGCGTACTATTCTCCGGTCTGCGTAGATGTGGAAGCTCTCGTCCACTATGTTGCCACCGGAGCCGTAGCTAAGAAAATTTGCTCTGCGATGAGTCGAGTCGCGGCTGTAGCGCAGGAAATCGTTCCCTGGGATGTTGATTCGTTCGCCGTCTGAGTAATTCTTGAATGAGTCAACTCCGCCGAGTCCACCAGCTCCGTAATTGGTGAAGTTCTTGTTCTGGTACACAGCAAAGTTGGAGTCTTTGTTATGCTGCTCCTTCAAACTGGGTGCTAAACTGGGGAAACAGAGCAAGTGGGCAGAGAAGCAAAGCTCTGGGAGGCGCGTGGAGAGGCCGTGGTTGGCGGCGAGTTTAGCGAATACCACCGAGTCCACGGCGCACAACGGCGAGGCCTTTGAGATAAGGAACGGTGGTTTTGGCAAATTGTTGTGAATCTTTTTGTCCCAATGCCGAATTAGAAAAGCCTTTGGGATGAATGGGTCATCATCATTTGAGCTCTCAACCTGCATTCGCATTGTCAAAAATGGTGGAGATGCATCATTGAAACAATGAGTGGGAAGAAAAAAACTGTGTGCTTACCCTGACAAACAAGAAAAGGATAAAAAGAAGACACATTCGACTGAGTTGCTTCTACTGCAGCACATGATTTGATACTGGTAATATTGTGGTGTGCTTCTCCTCCAGACCTCCCTCAAAGAGTTCCACCATATCCGTGACTAAGGGTTCATTGCAATGGCAGAAGTGGTCTTCAGCAACAGAGCAATTAAAGATAGTGAAATTGCTCTTACTCAGTGTGAATGAAGCTTCCTTGGCAATGCCCTCTGCTTTCTCATTTATTCTTATCTTCGCAGACGATCTGCATGACAGGCGCATGCATGATCTCATCTTCTCTATATATTATGAGCTTCTGGCAAAGCTCAAATATCTTTGATGGCATATTTATGAATAATGCTGGCTATACAGAATTATTTAGCATAAATCTTGCATATCAAAAGCTTCCATAGAAAATAAATTTGAGTTTAATGTTTATAATAAAACCTTACATGAAGTTAACATCAATTATTTATTTTAAATTTGGATTAGTCTTGTATTCAGTAATAATACAAAAATATTGCATAAAAATAAATAAATAAATAAAACCCTTCAATGTCTATCCCGCCAACTCAGTTCAATTATTTGGAAAAATATCACATGCTTTATTAGTTTATATCAAAGTGGATTAGTATTATTGTTATTATTTGTTAGTATTTTGATTCCGTTAGCTTGATGGAACTATGCCCAAAAAGACGTGTTTAAGAAAGAAGTGGTAAAGTAGTGAAGATCTTAGAACCGCATGGAATGTTGGAATTCCCTTAATAATGCTGAAAACGGCAAAAGAATTTATAAAACGTGGTGAGAATATCCCAGAAACAATACAAAGAACAGAAAGAAAGAGAGGGATGCTTCTCTAATTTTTCTTCTTTCTAAAGAATAATCAAACATGAAGAAAAGAGAATGTCGTTATGAGGCTGGATTGATGTCCTCTTTGCTTAAAAAAGTATTCACTCACCTAAGTGCTTTACCTGTTCTTATGAATTTACAGACTTTCTTTGCTTCTTAATTGATAGTTCATTGTTTAGTTTGCTAATGTTGTAAAGGATAATGCTATTGCTATGCTTCGAAAGGCATACGACCCTTACGTTTTTTAAATTTTTTTGAAAAAATAAAAGATGAACAGTAAAATTTGAAAAACGTAAGAGACATATGCCTAGCAGCATAAGCATAGCAGCACCCTGTTGTAAATTTCAGCCAACCTTAATCTGGTCCTGGATTACACTACAAAGTTAAAACTTAAAGAAAATCAAGGGTCTGTTAGTTTTGCAAGAGAATTACATGCACAGCTACACAATACATGGCTACACCACTGCATCCTCAGGTGGATGCTCCAAGCCGAGATGCTGCTCCCAAGCACCGTAAACATATTTTCTCTGTCACAGATACGATAGAAATGTGAATACAAGTTCAAACGAACAAAAGAGGAAAAAAAAATTGTGCTAAATATAAAATTCTAGTAAATTAAAAATATTCGTCAAATTTCAATCAATGCACCTGGAAACGAGTGGCCACTATGTCAGAGTTTTGAAAGTAGTCAGGACGCCCTTGCCAAACAAGAGCAACCTTCCACTGGCAAAATGAAAAATATAACAAATAGTTAACTAATATAAAATATATAAACGAATGTTTAGTCATTAAAATCAAACAATCTTGCCAAATTACTTACTAAAAGAAGAGGTCTCACATACATGCAAGTGAAAGATGGGTAAATAATCAGGAAATACCTTGGCAAACTCCTCGCTGGAACTCTAAAAGTTTCTTCTGTTTTCTCACTTTAACCTTGCCCAAAGTCTCACTATCATTTATGATGAACAAAAAAGGATCCCGATGTTCTGAATCTTCTGTGCATGTCAGATTAAGACCAAAGGTACAAAAGATTTGGCATACAATCAAAGTCAACAAAGTATCTGGCAAAACAAAGTATTTCAAACTTCATGCAGAAAAAATGAATTGAGCCAAAAATTTTTGCATTTGGTACTGATCTGTGCCCCAAGTATAATGGTAAACATGAATTACGCGATCATGAGGACCAAGATTTTTCTCTTCTTCTGGAATCTTGTAACATTTTGATACAAAATGATAAGGAAAGACTCTAGTCAGAGAAAAATTATGTACTAAAAACTTTGTATATATTTTACATAACTCTGCTGGTGCTACGGTTAGAACAATTAACAGCAGTAATATTTCATAGAGCTCTGGCTTTCCTGATTCACTCCCCACTCCCTTCCTTCCAGTTACACACATACACACACACAGACTCTTGCCTCCTCTGCTCTTAACGTCCAGTATTGATCACAAATGTTCTCAATCTTCTCATTACGGTAAAAGACCTGCACACTCAGACAAGATCAGCTGAACAGATTTCAATAACAGAATTATGTGCTCTTGTCAAACTCAATAGCATTAGCAGGAGCAAAAACCACTAAAAATATTATACATTTGCACGATGGTTTGAACAGATTTTGAAATAAAAAATGTACTTGAACCTAATATTTAACAGCATTAACTGAAGCATAAGCAAATGGAGGATCATAAGCCAACGTTATACTTAGCAAAATTTAATTCTTGATCTACTGGTAACGTTTACTGCAAACATAATTTCAGAAGAATATTAGTATATGTAGCAGCAGTCAATACATACATCCTCACCTTGTATATCTTCTGATAGAAGACTTCAAGCAACCTAAGCTCAGCATTAGGATGAGAAAGCTCCACCTGCTCAATAATAGAAAAATGTAAGAATGAAACATACAAACAAAAATATATACGTGAAAGATCATAAACAGAGGAAGGGTCAAAATGTATTTGCATGTATAATGCATTAAAGTATGAACCAAAGCATAAATTAGGCAAACTGGCAAAGTCACCTTTGCTTTGAGATCATCAATTAGATTCCCCACAGTGCTTTGTTTTGGGAGTCTAATAATATGAATAACCACCTGAATAACAATTTTAAGAAAGATTAAAAATTGGTGACAGAAAGAACCAAGATGAAAACCAGGAGAGATTCAGGTCACCATACTCACTTCATCCTTTGTAGAATGATGAAATATAACTTTCAGAACTTTCAACGTTGTAATTCAGGCAAAAGGATGTCAAGAACTTCATAGTATAAAATATCCGAAGTCTGACATATAAATGTCCCAAAAAAGTAATAATACACTTTGTGTTTCAATAACAGATATTCTTAAGGGTTGAACAATGACTACCTCGTTGTAGCAAACAAGCATATCTGGCAAATGTTTCACCCCTTGGAACATAATAGGCTGGTGTTCTGGTTGCTGAAAATGGCAGTTGTGAGAGGTAAGCCTAATTTTGGTTGGATCGTCCAAGCCCAGTTGCTGAGCTACTCTCTCCACCACATCATCATATTTATAGAGCCTTCACCTACGAATCAACATATACGGGATATAACATAAGGATATCCTACCATTCCATATTCTATCAAGCATAACATTTTGATAGCAGCAAATAGAATAATTAATTCAATCAAAACAATGTGTTTACATCTCTAGGCAGAAATTGTCCTCTCCAGGTTTATCCAAAGATTGAAAATGAACAACCTAAAATGCATCAATTAGGAAAAATAAATTTCAGCTGCTGAAAATCTTAAAATTTACAAAAGATGCAGTGAAATTCACACAAATTGAATGGAATGAAGGGCAAGAAAGGTACCTGACGATTGTGCATATATTCTAAATATGAAAGCACATCTAGATAGCGGATATGTACATCATTATCCATCGAAACAGATTTCTAAATGCAAGCAATATCTCAATCTTCTAGCTGGGAATATAGAGAACAAGTTACTACAGCAAAACATAATGCATTAACTTATTGTGTTTCTATTGTCAATACAATTTTACTGGCTGGCTTGAAATGTCATTTTATTATTAATTTTTTTACACCTTGGAAGTGGTTTAAATTTAACTTCCCAAACATAACACATCCAAGAAAAAGAAATTCTATTTACTAATGCCCCATGAATAAACTCAGTCATTTAGATCAGAATCAGAAGATGTTAGTATGCCTAAGGACCCTTCTACTTAAGACTTGACTAACTTTAGCAATGATTGAATGATCAATTTTCTTCGCAACAAGCTGCAATTCCCTTGTTATGAATGGGCCGCAAGCTTACTTGTTAAACATCCCAAACCATGACTTCCGGGTTAGAAGTGAAACAAGTTGATGCCTTTTGATTTTTCTTTATATTTGGATTTGAGTACATAATGTCTCTCACCAAAGTACATGGATACACGAATAAATTTGAAATCTTAAATTGGAGATATAAAAAAACCAATACATGGTCACCTTCTAAACAGTTACCATATATAAAAGAAAATTTTCCTCATCTATTCTCCCAACATTGTAGATTTTTCATATAAGCCAATTAAGCTCATAAGAAAACTAGTGTAATATAGAACAAATAAAAAAAATTAATGTTTTTAAATAATTACTCCCACTTCTAGTTGAATCCTTCACTTTACACGTATAGCATCCCTAAAACCAATTTATTTGCTTTCAAATAATAATATTGTCATGTATCGTATGATAAGGGTATAAAATCACGCTAAGAAATAAAAACAAATAAACACTAATTCAAGAGATATGAGGCTCTAAGCACAGAAAGAGGAGTTCGCTCACCCACATTCAATGAAGTTCTCCAAGAGGCAGTTAGACAGTAAAATGGGATCGGTGATCGTCAAGAGCCACTCTGGTTATGTCTCTTCGGGTTTACGTTTGGAAGGTGAAGCACGGCAGTAAGGGTAATTTGAATTTCCATGGAGGAGAGCAAGGACGGAGATGAAGAGAGGTTGACGGAGAAGAAGAGACGCAGGCAGTGACCGAGGAGAGAGGATCCTGTACCGTAAATAACTGAATAAACTAAAAACTCCCACAAATAAAAAAGGAAAAAAAAGAAATTGCGTTATTTTTGCAGATGTGGTGATAAACAAACCATAGCTTAAAAGCTATGATTTTATCTTAATAATCATATTATAATAAATAGGTTATTATGAAATCATTTTTATGTTTTACACTTAATTATTTTTATCTTTTTTAAATAAATTAAAAAATTTAATATCATTTAATGTTGTATTATATTGAATATATTAACATGATCATAGTTTAGATACTTTTAATAAAAGTGTGTCAGATAGGTTTCTTGGGTAAAACAATGCTGTATAAGAAATTCAGCCTAATTCTATCATCCATAATTTTCATTGTCAAAAAATTTCATTTGTATCAAGTAATTTTCTTCTATTTATGAAATACAAAACGTTGAATCTAAACCTTCCTAGTTCCTGTAACCCCTAGAATTTTAAGAATTTAAAGACTTACAGGAGTTTTTTTTTTAATTTTAAATATATAAGTAACACTGTTTATAATCAATTAAAAATTTCAAAACATCATTATGTTTATTAAATTTAATAAATTAAATGTAAAATTTAATTGATTCAACAGTTTTGTTTAAAATCAAGGAGTATTTAGCAAGAATATATTATTAGAAATACTTTTTTTTTTCTTCTTTCTAAAGAATAATCAAACATGCCCTAAAACCTCTAGAGATGGAAGAGCCGGTAGTGTCATTTTCATGCTGGATTCATGTCCCTTTGCTTATAAAAATCTTCACTCACCTAAGTGTCTTACTGTGCTTATGAATTTACAGACTTACAATGCTTCTTAATTGATAGTTCATTGTATAGTTTACTAATGTTGCAAATTTCTGTGAGAAAGAGAATGAACTCACGACCTTAATCTGGTCCTGAATTACACTACAGAGTTAAAACTATAAAAAAATTAAGGGTCTGTTTGTTTTGCAAGAAAATTACATGTATAGCTACACAATCCATGGCTACACCGCTATGCAGCCTGAGGTGCATGCTCCAAGCCTAGATACTGATCCCAAGCACCGTAAACATCTTTTCTCTGCCACAAGATTCAACAGAAACAGAACGTAAATACAAGTTCGAACGAACTAAAATAGAAATAAGAAAAAGATGTGTTAAAAAATAGAATTCTATCAAATTAAAAATATTAGAGTCAAGTTTCAATGAATGCACCTGAAAAGGAGTGGCCACTATGTCAGAGTTTTGAAGGTAGTCAGGACGCCCTAGATACATAATAGCAAACTTCCACTAGCAAAATGAAAAAAAAAAAAAAAAACATAAATAGTTCAGTAAACTAATATCAATATATAAATGAATGTTTAGTGAATAAAAATCAAACACCCTTGCCAAATTACCTAATAGAAGAACTGAAGAAGAGGTCTCAAATAATTGCAAGTAAAAGATGGGTAAATGAGTAGGAAATACCTTGGCAAACTCCTCGTCTGCAACTTTAAGTTTCTTCTGTATTCTCACTTTGACTTTGGCCAAAGTCTCACAATCATTTATGACCAACAAAAAAGGTTTCCCGAAGTTCTCAATCTGCTGTAAATTTCAGATGAAAACCAAAGGTACAAAAGATTTGGAATACAATCAAAGTCAACAAAGTATCGTAGTAAACAAAATATTTAAACCTTCAACAACAATAATAACAACACATAAAAGTCTTATCTCACTGGTTAAAGTTGGCTATATGAATCAAATGATACATTGAGTTTTACCAAAAACTAAATTTTTAGAAATATCATTAATCAAAAAATTCCTTTTAACAATACTTTTAAACGTCCTTTTTTATGTTCATCTAACCCTCTTCATTAGGCCAAAAATCATTTGATTAACTTCCTCCATTGGAGCCTGTATCAGTTATCTTTCCACATGCCAAAACTATAGTAACCGAGTTTTCGTCATTTTTCCTCAATAGACGCAATACAAGTTTTCTCTTGAATATAATCCTTCTGGGTCTTATCTTGTCTTGTATGTCCATAGTCCACTTATACATCTCAATATTCTTATACCTACTACCATCATTTTTCGCTCTAGTAATCTCTTTAAAACTCAACTCTCACTACCATAGAATATAGTTAATCTTATACTAATTCAGTAAATGTTTTTTTAAGTTTGTTAGATACTTTGTAATCATAAATGACTCTTAAAACATTTTTTCATTTCAACTAGTCAATTTGTATCTTATCTATGACATCCTCATAAATTTCTCCACCAATTTGTAGAATACATCCAAGATACCAAAATCTTAACACTTGCGATATAATGTGCCTCCCAACTTTTGCCTATAGATCATTACTAGCTCGCGTCTTGCTAAACTTGCACTTTATATGCTCTATCTTACTCTTACTTAAGCAAAAACTTTTTGATTTCAAAGCCTCTCTCCACACCTCTAGGTTAGAATTAATATCCTCTCTTGACTTTTTTACTAGGACTATATCATCCACAAAAAGCATATGTTTAAGAATTATTTATTGTATGTGTTCAATAAATACGTCCAAAATTAAAGTGAAAAGATATAAACCTAAAAAGAAAAAAAATGAATCAATCCAACATATTTGAAACTTCATGAAGAAAAATGAGCTAAAATATTTACCATTTGGTACTGAGTTGTGTCTCTGGTAAAATGGTATACATGAATTAGGCGATCATAAGGACCAAGGTTTTTCTCGTCTTCAGGAATCTTGTAACATTAAAATACAAAATGAAAAGGAAAGACTCAAATTAGTCAAATAAAAAATAAGTAATGACATGGTATCAAAAAAATAATAATAATAAGTAATGACAACTTCATATATATTTTATAGAACTCTGTTGGTGCTACGAACAGAACAACCAACAACAGTAATACTTCATAGAGTTCTGTCTTTCCTGATTCACTCCCCACCCCTTCCTTCCACTTACACGCAGACAGACAGACTCTTACCTCCTCAGCTCTTAGCGTCCAGTATCGATCATCAAGATTTTCAATCTTCTCATCATGGGGAAAGATCTGTACAGACACAGTAAAGATTAGTTGAACAGGTTTCAATAAAAGAATTATGTGCTTCTGTCAAACTCAATAGCATTAGCCATGTTGGGAAAAATATTCCCTTCTACATAATGCACGTCAACACTTGGCAATGACAGATAAAAATCAATCAAACTAAACCAACACAAAGATATAATGTGGTTTGGCCCTTTGGTCTATATCCACCCTTCACACATCAATCTACTATTAAATCAATCAGTTACACTCACAAGCAAATAAGCCTCTCAAAACTAAAAGCAAAACAATATATGCATGCCATAAAATCTTTCATACATTCCCAATGGTAGCAGCTTTACAAGTCATATATGCATGCTAAAACAATTGTGGTAGTACACTATAGGCACCCTCCATACTTCTCCAATGGTAATGGTGACTCTGGCAACCACAAGAAACCTTTCCCTGCCCACTGTGTGGACACTTTCTTAACCAAAAGACCTCACTATTTACATTGTAAGATACTAACCCTTTCTTTTTTTTCTCTCGCAAGACTTCTTATATTTACTCCCATTAACTTTCTTTTTCCTAGTTACACAATTCTTTCCTTTTCCTTTTTTCTTATTTAATATCAAGCAATAAAATTTGACACAAATCAAGCCAACATCAACAAGCAGCAGCAAAAACAATTTTAAAAAAATATACATTTGCCCTGCGGTATGAACAGATATTGAAATAAAAAATGTACTTCAATCTAATAATTAACAGCGTTAGATGAAGCACAAGCAAATGGAGGAACATAAGTGAACGTTATACTTAATAAACTTAATTCTCTATTTCCCAATAATGCTTACTGCAAACATAATTTCAGAAGAATATTGATATACGTAGCAGCAGTCAACACATGTAAGTCCACACCTTGTATATCTTGTGATAGAAGACTTCAAGCAACCTAAGCTCAACATTAGAATGAGAAAGCTCCACCTGCTCGATAATAGAAAGATGCCGGAAATAAACATATGAAACAAAAATATATATGTGAAAGATTGTAAACAGAGGAAAGGTGACCAAATTTATTTGCGCGTACAATGCATTAAAGTATGAACCAAAGCGTCAATTAGGCATACTGACAAAGCTACCTTTGTTTTGAGATAATCAATTAGATTCCCCACAGTGCTTTGTTTTGGGAGTCTAATAATATGAATAACCACCTGAATAACAATTTTAAGGAAGATTTAAAAATGGTTACTGAAAGAACCAAGATGAAAAACAGGGGAGATTCAGGTCACGATACTCACTTCATCCTTTGTAGCATGGTGAAATTCAACTTTCAGAACTTTCAAACGTTGTAATTCAGGCAAAGGGATGTCAAGAACTTCATAATATAATATATCTGAAGTCTGACACATAAATGTCACAAAAAAGTAATAATACACTTTGTGTTTCAATAACAGATATTCTTAAGGATTGAACAATGGCTACCTGGTTGTAGTGAAATAGCATATCTGACAAATGTTCCACCCCTCGGAACTTAATAGGTTGTGGTTTTGGTTGCTGAGCATAGCCATTGTGAGAGGTAAGTCTAATTTTGGTTGGATCGTCCAAACCAAGTTGCTGAGCTATTCTCTCCACCACATCATCATATGTATAGAGTCTTGACCTACAAATCAAATATACGGTATATAACATAAGAATATCGTACCATTACATATTCCATCCAGTAAAACATTTTGATTGCAGCAAATAGAATAGTTTAATTCAATCAAAACAATGTGTTTACATCTCTAGGCAGAAATCGTCTTCTTTAGGTTTATCCAAAGATCGAAAGTGAACAACCTAAAAAACATCAATAAGGAAAAATAAATGTTGGCTACTAAACGTCATAAAATTTACAAAAGACGCATTGAAATTCACACAAATTGAATGGAGTGATGGGCAAGAAAGGTACCTGTCGATTGTGCACGTATTCTAAATATTGAAGCACATTTGGATAGTGGATATGTTGATCATTATCCATTGAAGCAGATTTCTAAAGGCAAGCAATATCTCAATCTTCCAGCTGGGAATATAGAAAACAAGTTACTACAGCAATACAATTTTCCTGGCTGGCTTGAAATATTATTATGTTATCAACTGGTTTACACATTGCATCTAGTTTAAATATAACTTCCTAAACATAGCACATCCAAGAAAAAAAAAAATCTATTCACTAATGCCCCATGAATAAACTTAGTCATTTAGATCAGAACCAGAAGATGAGTATGCCTAAGGACCCTTCCACTTATGACTAGACTTACATTAGCAATAATCAATGATCAATTTTCTATGCATCAAGATGCAGTCCCCTTGTTATGAATGGGCCGCAAGCTCACTTGTTAAACATCCAAACCATGACTTCTAGGCCCAGGCTAAACAACTTGATGCCTTGTGATTTTACTTTACATTTGGAGTTGAATACATAATGTCTCTCACCAAAGTACATGGCTACACGAATAGAGTTGAAATCTTTAATTGGAGATATAAAAGAACCAATACATGGACATGGTCACCTTCTAAGCAGTTACCATGTATAAAGGAAAATAATCTTTATAATAATTACTCCCACTTTTTGCTAAATCCTTCACTTTACATGTGTGGCATCCCTAAGAGCCATTTCTTTGCATCCAAATAACTATATTATTATGAATCATATGATAAGGGCATAAAAGCACAATAAGAAAGGAAGACAGAAAAAAAAAACACTGATTCAAGAGATATGACGCTCTAAGCAGAGAAAAAAGAGTTCGCTCACCCAAATTTAATGAAATACTCCAAGAAGCAGTTACACAACAAAATGGGATCAATGATCGTCAAGAGCCGTTCTGAATGTGTCGCTACGGGTTTACGTTTGAAAGGGGTAGCACAACTGTAAGGGTAATTTGAACTTCCACGGAGGAGGGCAAGGACGGAGATGAAGAGAGGTTGACGCACAAAAATACAAACGCAGACTGTGTCTGAGGAGAGAAGATTCTGTAAATAACTGAATAAACTAAAGAAACTCCCACAAATAAAAAAAGAAAAAAAACAGAAAGAAATTGCATTATTTTTACAGATGGTGATGATAAACCAACCATAGCATAAAATCTATGATTTTATTATATTAATCATATTATTATAAATATGTAATAATTAAATTCATAGTAAGTTATTAACTCATTATTATGAAATCATTTTTCAAAATTTTAAATTTAATGATTTTTATTTTTTAAAATAAATTAATCAATTTAAGATCATTTAATATGGTATTATTTTTAATATATTAACATGATTAAAATTTGAATCTTGTCAATAAAAATATGAAAAACAGGAGTTTTCAATAAAAATGTGACAATTTTACCTTTCATAATTTTCATTATAAAAATTTCATTAATAAATCTATAACATATTAGAAGTAATTTTGTTTTATATATAAGAAAATACAAGAGGTTGAATCTAAAGCTTCCTATAACCCATACGAGTTTGAGAATTTAAAGATTTACACTAATTTCTTAAATCGTAATATGTAAACAACAGTATTCATAACCAAATTTAAAATTTTGAAAACTTATAATGTTTATAAGATTTTAAAGGCAACTTATGAATATAACAGATTTTAACTATTATTCTTTTCTCATTTTATTCTTATTCGTTCTCATTATATGTTATCAAAATTATTTTTCAAAAAAATTATTATGTTACAAATAGTGATTTAACAACCAAAGTTTAATCAAATATACTAGCATCCTTCATGGTAGCGTAACATGTATTGTTGCTTTTTGCACCCAAAAAAGAACATTTATTGTTGCTTTACAATTATCTCCTTAGATTCGAACAAGAAATGTTGCATGCATGTCTACGTTGTTTGTCACTTACCCAAACAAAATACCTTTAAACCTCTAGAGAAGAAAGGTTTCCTAACTGTGTGATCGATGTTCTCTTTGCATAAAATAAAAGATAATAATATTACGTACACTGATTATATACATTTTTATATTTTCTCATTTTTCTATCAGCTCTTCAAAAATTTTTTTTAAAATTTTTTTACATAATATTTTTATATTATTATTAAATACAAAATTAATCATATTCAATCACTAATAACTTCTTTTGACAAATATAACTTTATGACCCAAAATTAGATTTTTTGTTTTAAGTCTATCAATTTGAGATATAAATAACGATCATTACATTAATATATTAATGGTACAATACTTTATTTGCAACACCTTTTTTATTTCTGCTACCCACACCTACTTTTAACATTTTCCCTTCAAAAATAGTGTCCACTCGCCTAAGTGCCTGTTACAAATTTACGGATTTTCTATGCTAATGAACTGATAGTTCATTATTTATAATTTATTAATGTTGTAAATTTATGTGAGAAAGAGAATGAACACACAGCCTTAAGATCTGGTCCTGGATTACACTAGAAATTAAAACTCAAAAGAATTAAGGGTCTGTTTGTTTTGCAGGAAAATTACATCTACGGCCACACAGTACATGGCCACATCACTATCACCATGCAGCATCGGGTGAATGCTCCAGGCCTAGATACTGCTCCCATACACCGAAAACATTTTTTCCCTGTCACAAGATACAATAGCAACAGAACGTGAATACAAGCTCAAACGCACAAAAATGATGGAAAAACATTGAAATCACCATAAAAAAAAATAAAATGCCAAAAAATTAAAAAATATTATAGCCCAGTTTCAATGAACGCACCAGAAGTCGAGTGGCCACCACATCGGAGTTTTGAATGTATTCGGGACGCCCTAGCGAAATAAAAGCAAACTTCCACTGGCAAATGAAAAACATAACTTAAACAATCAAGTAAATAATATAAAACATATTCATGAATGTTTAATAAGTCAATAAAAATCAAACTCCCTTGCCAAATTACCTCAAGAAGAAGTCTCACATACTAGCAAGTAAAAGATGGGTAAATGAGTAGGAAATACCTTGGCAAACTCCTCGTCTGGAACTTTAAGTTTCTTCTGTATTCTCACTTTAACTTTGGCAAAAGTTTCAGAATCATTTATGACCAACAAAAAAGGTTTCCCGAAGTTCCTAATCGGCTGTACATTTCGGATGAAAACCAAAGGAGTAAAAGATTTGGCATACAATCAAAGTCAACAAAGTATTGAACAAAACAAAATAATTTAAACTTCATGCAGAAAAAATGAATTAGGAGTTCAATTTTTTACCATTTGGTACTGATCTGCGTCCCAATTATAATGGTAAACATGAATTAGGCGATCATGAGGACCAAGATTTTTCTCTTCCTCTGGAATCTTGTAACATTCGAATACAAAAAGATAAGGAAAGACTATTTTTCTTCAGAGAAATATCAAGTAAAAAAATTATATGTATTTTATAGAACTCTGCTGGTGCTACGGATAGAACAATCGACAGCAGCAATACTTCATAGAGCTCTGGCTATCCTGATTCACTCCCCACACCTTCCTTCCAGTTAAACACAGACACAGACAGACTCTTACCTCCTCCGCTCTTACCGTCCAGTATTGATCATTAATATTAGAAATCATTTCATCAAGGGGAAAGACCTGCACAGACACCACCAAAATAGTTAACAGAGTTCGATAATAGACTGAGGTGCTTTTGTCAAACTCAATAGCATAAGCACATTTAAAAACATTATACATTTGCACAATGGTATGAACAAATTTTGAAACAAAAAATGTACTTTGGTCAAATAATTTAAGAGTTTTAGCTGAATTACAAGCAAATGGAGAATCATAAGTGAATGGTATATTTAGTAAATTTAAATCTGGATCTTCTGATAATGTTTTCTGCAAACATAAATTTCAGAAGAAGATTAGTATGTGGCAGCAGTCAACACATATGTACGTACACACCTGGTATATCTTGTGATAGAAGGTTTCAAGCAACCTAAGCTCAGCATTAGGATGAGACAGCTCCACCTGCTTGACAATAGAAAAACGCAGGAATGAGACATATAAACAAAAAATATATATGCAAAAAATCATAAACAGAGGAAAGGTCACCAGATGTATTTGCATGTACAATGCATCAAAGTATGAACCAGAGCATAAATTAGGCGAACTGGCAAAGTCACCTTTGTTTTGAGATCATTAATTAGATCCCCAACAGTGCTCTCTTGTGGGAGTCTAATTATACGAATAACCACCTGAATAATAATTTTAAGAAAATGGTTAAAGAAAGAATCAAGATGGAAAACAGGAGAGATTCAGGTCACCATACTCACTTCATCCTTTGTAGCATGATGAAACTCAACTTTCAGAACTTTCAAAAGTTGTAATTCAGGCAAAGGGATGTCAAGAACTTCATAGTATAATATATCCGATGTCTGACATATCAATGTCACCAAAAATTTATAATATGCTTTCTGTTTCAATAACGGATATTCTTAAGGATTGAACAATGTCTACCAGGTTGTAATGAATTAGCATTTTTGACAATTCTTCCACCCCTCGGAACTTAATAGGTTGGGGTTTTGGTTTCTGAGAGTAGCAGTTGTGAGAGGTAAGCCTAATTCTCGTTGGATCACCCAAACCAAGTTGCTGAGCTACTCTCTCCACCACATCATCATATGTAAAGAGTCTTGACCTACAAATTAACATATAGGGGATATAACATAATGATATTCTACCATTATGTATTCTATCGCTTAAAACATTATGATAAGAGCATATAGAATATTCTAATTCAATAAAGACAATCTGTTTACATCTCTAGGCAGAAGTCATCTTCGCTAGGTTTATCCAACGATCGAAAGTGAACAACCTAAAAAATATCAGTTAGGAAAAATAAATTTTAGCTGCTAAACATATAAGTTTATGAAAGATGCAGTGAAATTCACAAAAATTGAATGGACAGAAGGGCAAGAAAGGCACCTGACGGTTTTGCACATATTCTAAATATGAAAGCACATCTGGACAGTGGATATGTTCAGTATTATCCATTGAAGCAGACTTCTAAAGGCAAGCAATATCTCAATCGTCTAGCTGGGTTTATAGAAAACAAGTTACTAAAGCAAAACATAATGCATAAGCTTATTTTGTTTCTATTGTGAATACAATTTTCCTAGCTGGTTTGAAATATCACTTTGTTATCAATCAGTTTACACAGTGCGCAACACATCCTAAACATTGCATTAACTTACCGAGTTTCTATTGCGAATACAATTTTCCAGGCTGGCCTGAAATATCATTTTGTTATCAATTGGTTTACACATTGCATATATTTTAAACTTAACTTCCTTAACATAACACATTCTAGAAAAAGAAAATCTATTCACTAATGCCCCTTGAATAAACTCAGTCATTTAGATCAGAAACAGAAGATGTTAGTATGCCTAAGGACACTTCCACTTAAGACTTGACTTACATTAGCTATGATCAATGACGATTCTATGCAAAAAGATGCAATTCACTTGTTATGAATGGGCCGCAAACTTACTTGTTAAACATCCGAAACCATGACTTCTGGACCCTGGCTCAGAAGGTAAAACAACTTGACGCCTTTTGATTTTACTTTACTAGCAGATTTAAATACATAATGTCTCTTACCAAAGAACATGGCTACCCAAATAAAGTTGAAAGCTTTTAATTGGAGAAATTAAAAAACCAACGCATGATCACATCCTAGCAGTTACCATAATATAAAGGAAAATTTTCCTCATCTATTCTCCCAACATTGTAGATTTTTCATCTAAACCAATTGAGCCCATAATAAAACTAGCTCAATATAGAAATCAAATAAAAAAAATCTTTTTAATAATGACTCAATTTCTTGTTCAATCCTTCACTTTACATTTATAGATCCCTAAAACCCATTTCTTTGCATTCAAATAATAATATTATCATGGATCGAATAAATAAGGATACAAAAGCACAATTAGAAAGAAAAATAATAATAAACACTACTTCAGGAGATATGAGGCTCTAAACAGAGAAAGAAGAGTTCGCTCACCCAAATTCAGCGAAATACTCGAAGAAGCAGATACACGGTAAAATGGGATCAATGATCGTCAAGTACAGTAAGGGTAATTTGAATTTCCATGGAGGAGAGCAAGGACAGAGATGAAGAGAGTCAACGAGAGGTTGACGGAGTAGAAGAGACACGCAGAGGGACGAGGAGAGAGGATTTTGTAGATAGTTACATAAAAATCTCCCAAAAAAAAAAAAGAATATTCTAATTTTAGGTTATTTATACAAATTGGTGAAAAACAAAAACAACGGCTTAAATTTATGATTTCATCTTCATAATTATATTATTATGAATTTATTTCATATTAAGTTATTAATTATAGAATTTTTTAAGTTTTAAATTTATTATTTTTGTCTTTTTTAGTAATAATTTTTTTAAAAAAAAGTCTAGCTCGTTGTAAAGTAATTACAGTAGATTCAAGAGCTACCTTAATACAAATGGTTCTTAGTCACCATGAAGTAGAAAAACATTAGAACGTTGACTCTTAGGTGCCAGAAAAACATAAATTTCACACAATAAATTAAGAAATTCCAAAAATAAACAACTTATGTGAAATTATATGAGGTATGAGTACTGAATACAATAAAAATAGGAAAAAATGTATAATACAACAGAAATATTGAAGAATGAATACTTTTCTACTTTGAAATTTAAATTAAAAATATTTTTAATTTAAAAAGGAAATAATATTAACAAATTTATATATATTTATTTAAATAACATATATAATTGTACTAAAAAAATTTTCCTCCACTTCCAAACAGAACATTCACAACCTTGCTTTCTTCTACAACTGTCCCATTCGCTTCTTAGTTGGCCATGAAATTTTACTTCCATGATGATGTTTAGAGGTGGCGCCAGCACATGAAATGCGGAGTAGGGTTATATGTACAAGGATTATTAAAATATAAGTAAATTGGTTTGTCCCACTGTGGTTCGAAAATTATGCGGCTTTGAGGTTGGCAAACTTATAGGTTTTTAGCCCATTATCCTAAAATCAATTAATTGTGTGATTTTTAACTAAATAATAATATTATTTATGAATTTAATATTTATATTTAGATATTTATTATAAAATTCTTATTATTATAATTATTTTTACCATTTAAGTTTATAAACGATTCTAAAGAAGACTTAGATGTTGACTATTGATCTAAATTGTATTATATTTTATGTATTTTACATTTAGGTCTGAGGAGTTCTACATTATGTTTGGACAATTGGATAATATTTGGTTATATTGTCTTTTTTCTTTCTTTTTTTCTTATGCATATCTAATTTGATCTAGTTTTTATTTGTTAAACTAAACAAATTTTTTTAAATTAATAATTTTAACAGAACATACTTAGTTGTTTATGTTTCAAAAGTTATTAAATTACAAAAAATTTTGAGTTTGGTAAAGTAATAGCATATTTCTTTTATTATAACTCATTTTAAAAAAAATTAAATAATTTATAATTATGCAAATCACCCTGCATATTTACACAGCCCTAATTAAGTGCGGGCTAATGCGGGATGGGCTGCCCATGGTGACAGCTTTAGATGTTTCCAAACATAGTTTCTATATATATATATATATATATATATATATATATATATACATGAATTTAGATATTTTAAAATAAAAAATATATTTTATATTATATAATTATATAATTATTAATAAAAAAATTAATAATATAAATTAATTTTAAATTTATAAATTATTATTTATTTATATTTATAATAATATTTATTCTTTATTTTTTATTAATAACTATCTACTTCCTTACTTTACAGTAGGAATGGACAAAAACCCCCACCCCATTTATAGCAAAAATTAAATTAGGTTAGTTATTAGGTTAAAACAAAAATAAAAAAAAAATAATTTTATTTAAAAAAAATTTTAAAAAATTCAACCCAACCCGACACTTATAAACTATCCTCTTAAATTTTTAACTTTTAATTCACGCTACTCTCTCTCATGTTCTATAGCCTTCTTTCCTCATTATTCGCGCTTCTCTCTCTCTCTGACTTGTTCCATCATTCATGCCTCTCAGATTTATTTTCTATTCCATTAATTCACAGCTATCTCACATTTTTAATCCATTATTGACTCCTCTTTCTCTCTTTCATTTCAATTTAATGCTTTATACTGTTTTGCTTAAAGAGGGCCTGTGGCTCATTGGCATTATTGTTTCTCGTTTCAAATCAAGTTGTTAATTTAATTTAATTTTATTTCCTTTTCTCTAAATATAACTTTAAAGTATGATTCTTTATTAACAAAAAAAAAAAAAGATAGAAATCTTTTTCTCCCCTCATTATTCACGCCTTTCTCTGTTTCTTTACCATTTTTCATGCCTATTTCTCTCACAAATTTGTTCCACTCTCACCGAAAGAGCTCTAAGCTCCATGGATGCATTCACACCTTACTCCCTCTCTTGGATGATCGCATCAATGCTCCCCCTCTCTTTCTCGAGATTTCTTCCATTCTCATTGCAATGGAAGCACCCCAAAACCCAAGCCCCATTGATGCATTCAATCCTCAGCCTCACTGTTGGATGATAGCATCAAGGTAAGAGATCTTTTTGTTTATTCAGTGGAAGAGGAGATATATTTGGAATTTTTCTTATTTGGGAATTTTTTTTGACATTTGCTAGAAATTGGTGGTTGGTTGTGCCCTTCCCATTTCTGGTTCTTCCTTCCTCTTGCTTTTGTGGCTTCATTGTTATGGTGATTATGGAACTTTGATGAAACCTTAAAGTCTATCTCCACACGTCGAAAGAAAGACTTGCCGTGCAAACCCACCCATACCAACCCGAGCCATCACAACCCGACCATTTTGTTTATATGTTATAACCTGACTGGAATTGGTGTAACACAGTGCATATATCAATTTCGATAAGTTTAAAGATTTTTTCTCCCAACCCAATCCAACTTACTCAATGCTCACCTTTACTTTAGAAAGATTTCAATCCATATACACAAAACGCAAGCTACAAGTGTTATACCAATATTGAAAAAATGTTGAACTTTAAAGCCAACTGTAAACTTATTTCTCTCTACTTTTATTACTTTCTCTCTCTAAAACTTAAACCAAACTTAAGCTCTCACTTCCAAGTAGGCCTATGTAAAGCAAGTTCACACACACACACATATATATATAGCTAATATAATTGTGAGTAAATTGGCTCGTCCTATTTAAGTCGCAAGTCAATATAGATGAGGGCACAACAAGTTAACCCACATTTTTATATATAAAAATACATTAATTTGTTAACCAATTTATCCCATTTTGCCTAAGAAATAAGTCAAATTAATATTTTTTTAACCTATTTCATCCCGTTTAATTATGAGCATTTATGAGACAAGATAGACCACCCATTTTGCCACCCATACTTCCAAGATCTAACTAGAAATTGAATTCATCTTCACTTTTTCTTTGAAATTCGTTATTTATTATCCTTTTGTGCATAAAAGTTTGAATCTTTATTTTTATTTGCTCTTTTCTTCTACTTTTTCTATTTGTTTATAGCATGGAAAAATTTATGCACTTGTCTAATCTTGTTTTTTTTTTTTTTGGGTTGAATTCTTAGGTGAAAAGAGAGATTTTTTTTCTTTGAGAGTTTTGCTAGTTTACTTAAATACAATTTTTGTGAGAGAAGGGATGAAATTCAAGGCATGATGAAATGATTTTAAGTCCTTACCACAACACTCTTCTACCTTTGTTATTAAGTTATAAATAATGGCTGTTTAAGTTCAAGCTTAGATGACTAGAGTTTCATGCTTTTTTTGTAGTGATATAGGAAAAAGATGTTTTTATATTTCAGCTTTTATACATAACACAAGTCACAGGTTTTGATTGACATTTCTCAATTTCCTTCCTTCTCGAGTTCTTGGGAGCTTGTGTCTGCTCCAAAGTGACATCTTGATTGTTATAGCTCCGTTTGTTACTTGTACTTTGAACCTTTGGGAACCTCCTCATTGTACCGGGTAGAAAGTTTTTTAGGAATGGCAATTTCTCTCGATTGGATAGAGATTTGTGAAGAAATTATAATCTTGGTTGAGAGATGGGGGAATTTTCTCTTAGTGGGGATTGGGACGGGGGTGGAGATCTCATTCCCCACCGCGCAAAAATCTCAAAAATAAAATTTATCATAATACCTTTTTATAAACATTAAATAATATATAATAATGAGGGTATTTTAATTATTACATATGTAATAAATAAATATATCTTAATTTATTTATATTAAAAAATTTAAAATTTCATATTCCTGCAGGTATCACTCTCCCACAAAGATTAAAGATGAGAAAAAAAAAATTTTCCATCTTTAAATTTGAAGTAGAGGCAAGAGAATTTTTTTCCTTAAGGTCAAGAAGTGAGGGACCTCACCCTGCCCCGCCCCATTGCAATTCCTAATTTTTATCATATGTAAGATTATTTTGGGATAAATTTGTGATAAGGAAAAACTAAAAATCATGGCCCATTGACTCCATAACCCTAGAATTCTATAGAATTGCTTTAATTTCAAATGCCTTATCTTTTACAATTCTTTCTCCTTGGGTCTATTATGACACTAAAAAGTACAATATAAAAATACATTTAATTTTTAAAATTCACATTTCATTTATCTTTGACTTTTAAAACTACAATGAAAGTTAGTTCTATCTCAAGTTAAAATCTAAGTTAAATATTTAAATTTAAATATTAAAAATCATCCTTATTGAACGAGACAAAACTATTTAATTTAAGCGTTAACAAAGATTAAATCTTGTAAGATTTCACATAAACAAAAAAAGAAATATAGTGACACCCACTATTATTTTGTGATTTTTTTTTACATTTCAAGTTTAAATTCAAAATTTAAGTATTAAGTGACTTACTATATCTGTTATTGTAAAAAAAAAATTTCTTTAAATATTTTAATACTATCCGTTCAAACTTCTTTTTTATATCATTATCTTATTATTTTTCATATAAGTGAAACATTTATTTGTAGTTTTTAGTATTTTATAATATGAAAATATACAGACTGTACTATGATACGAAAATTCGTTTCAATCACAAAAATTAATAATATTTTTGAATTTATCAAAAGTTTTTTGTTCTTTTGTTTACTTCTTTTGTATTGTAACGGGCAAAAAACTCAAGGATGCTTTCTGCGTCTTTGACAATTCTTGTTCATGTCCATATATATACGCCGCATTCATGCACAGGTATGTGAGAAAAAAATAACTGCTAATTCCTCGACTCTATTTTATATGCTAGAATAATAAATGGCCAATCAAAGACTACAGAGAACATTCTAACCCCAAGGAATGAGGAGTGGATGCAGGAGAGCCCAAACGCTGGGAAAGAGGAGTCACGTATGTCCTTTAGGGACATGTTATTGAAACACAATGGTGAATGGTAAGACAACAAGGATAAGGATGAGTCAGAAGATAATCAGTACGAACCTGGGAGTGGAATCTTTATTGAAGAAGAAGAACCTGGATGTGTGAACTTAGTTCTCTCAGATCAGGAGAAGGCGCGGTTACAACGGCCTTGGGGTAGACACTCATTGTGAAGTTATTAGGAAGAAGTACAGGAGTTGGATTTATGAAGAAGAAATTAGAAACTCTTTGGGGGAAGCGTGGCCAAGTTATGGATGTTGACGTGGGAAATGACATTTTTCTTTGTCACGTTCGAAAGTGACGAGGATATGGCCTTCGCACTAAAAGGAGGACCATGGATAATATATGATCATTACTTAGCTCTGCAAGGTTGGATGCCTCGCTTTGATCCTTTCAATGCAAATATTAAGAGATTGGCAGTGTGGGTAAGATTAC
This sequence comes from Dicorynia guianensis, assembly GCA_037013595.1. NCBI lineage: Eukaryota > Viridiplantae > Streptophyta > Magnoliopsida > Fabales > Fabaceae > Dicorynia > Dicorynia guianensis. Next base: position 34,259,834 of record JASUAB010000005.1, read on the forward strand.
CTGATCTTGCACTGGAATATTTTGATCTGTTCTTTCTCAAAAAGTGGGCAATTGGATGGGCAAAGTGCTTAAAGTTGATCGTCCTGCTACTGACATTGCAAGAGGACGTTATGCAAGAATATGTGTTGAAGTAGACCTAACTAAGCCTCTAAAATTAGTTTATAAGATACGAGGAGCTACAAAAAGGATAGAACATGAGGGACTAAATCTAGTGTGTTTTTCTTGTGGGAGATTCGGCCACAGCAAGGAATCATGTCCTGAGCTTCCTAAGGAATTACCTAACCAGGAGGCTTGTCAAGTAAATGAAGAGGGTAGGAAGAAGAAAGAAGAGGAGTGTCCTTATGGACTGTGGATGATTGTGAAAAGGAATAAGAGAGGTAGACCTGCTGATCAAAACCGTAAGAGGCAGGGGAAGGAGGTGGGCGCGGCAACCGCGGTGAGGAGACTGTTCACCGTGTTTTCCGGTTTGAAATTCTAAACCAAGTGGAGGTGGAGGAAGCTTGGGTGAGGAGGCTGGGGGGAACCGACATTCCTCTTCAGAAACAGTACAGGGGCAACGTGGCAATAGATGAGAGGCCAGCGCAAAAAGATAGCAATAAAAAAGCATTTAATGGATGAGATTCACTCAGACAGCCGCCAAAACAAAGGGCTTGCGTTTTACGAAAAAACCCAGAGCGTAATTAGGGATAATGATTTGTATTCAGGCCTATAGCCTATTGACAATATTAAGCTGGTTCCAAGAAAGATGGGCCCTGCCGTGAGCATTTGGTTAGTTGGTATTATTGTCACTCACTTTTGAATCAAGTGGCTGATTTGATTTCATTTTACTTTCTTTCTTTTAATATAATCCTAAAAACTGTGATTTAATTAAAAAAAAAAGATGGGCCCTAAGCCAACTCAGCACCTATGTTAAGCCCTCTCTGGTTTCCAATCCAAAACAAAAAATGGGCTTCAAAGCCATGGAGCAATCATGTCTGAGTCAGATGGGAGAATTAATTTCAGCAAATAATGGTGTGATATTATAAGGGGTGCAAAATGGGCGGTCATCTAGTTCAATGGATGCTCAGACCATGAGTTCCCCCTCCAAACCCCCAGACCAACTTCTTTTAACTGGAGTTATTCAACAACCACGTGGAGAAAGTGAAGATAATATGGGGGTCATACCAGCGACACCTGATTACGCTGTGATCAACACGGGAAGTCGGACGTACGGAGGTCGATGTGCCTCACTAGTAAAGGCAAATTCTGCCTCGTGCGTCTTTATTTTTCTAGCTAAATGTTTTATCGATGAACATAATAACATGGAATTGTCGTGGAGCGGCAAAAAAGAATTTACCATGGTTTATCCGGGATGTGAAGAGAATACATAATTGTGGCATCCTGGCCCTTTTAGAGACCAGAGTTAGTGGCAAAAGACGAGATAAAATCATCTCCAAAACGAGATTTAATGGCATTGCCTTTACGGAGGCTAAAGGTTTCTCAGGAGGAATATGGTGCCTTTGGGATTCGTCGTACTGGGATGTACAAGCCCTGGAGATTAAAACCAATTTATTCATTTTAAAATTAGAAGGGTGAGAAGCCAGGACTGGTGGTGTGTTTCTCAGTGATCTATGGTAGTCCACGCAGAAATGAAAGGGAATGTCTGTGGTCTGATTTGAAACTATTTCATGAAGCATACCAGCTTCCCTACTTACCAGCAGGGGATTGTAATTGTTTACAGTCACCATGGGAAAAACGTAGTGGTAATCAAGTAACTTATGAAAGCAGCCAAATGTTTAGAGATTGTCTTCAGCAATGTGAATTGGAGGATATGGGGTTTAAAGGTTCTCCTTATACAGGGGGATGGAATGGAATTTGGGAAAGACTTGATAGAGCGGCGGCAAACATGGCATGGAGTCTCATGTTTCAGGATTCATCAATCTTTCATTTGCCACGTTTTCTCTCTGATCATGCCCCTTTACTGATTAGAATCCAAGAAGATAGCCAGGTGAGAAGACAAGAAAAGCCATTCCGTTTTTTAATTGCTTGGGCTTCCCATACAGATTGTAATAGAATTATTCAACAAGCTTGGAATCAGGAATGCGATTTGCCTGATAAAATTTCGAAAGTCAAAGAAAATTTGACAAAATGGAATTCTGAAATTTTTGGCAATATTTTCAGACATAAAAGGAGGATTCTAAATAGACTTCAAGGCTTGGAGGCAGGCCATGATCCTTGTGAACCTCATAATGTCAAAATGTTGAAAGAATCATTATTGAGAGATTATGAGCAGATTTTGGACCTAGAGGAGTCTTATTGGTATCAAAAATCCCGAATAAATTGACTGAACTTGGGTGATAGAAATACAAATTTTTTCCACTTATCCACACTTGTTAGAAGGAGAAGAAACCGTATAGAAGCACTTCGTGATAAGCAGGGGAACTGGATTTATGATGACCTTGGTCTCAAACAATTAGCTCTCAATTATTTCAAAAATCTGTACTAGGAGCATATTTCTAATTGGCCTCGTTGGACTTTGAGATGGTGTTTTCCAGCCATAGAAGAAGATGAATTGGTAACTCTGTATCAACAAGTGGAGGATGAGGATATTTGTGATGTGGTGTTTTCGATGGGGGTATTAAAGGCCCCAGGGCCAGATGGGTTCCAACCTATTTTCTATCAAAATCAATGGGTGCTTGTCAAAGATGCTTTATGCACTACAGTAAAAGAAATTCTGAGGAATCCAGTTTTGATTCAGAAATATAATGATACTCACTTAGTTCTTGTACCGAAGGTTGAGGCAACTGAGAGAATTCAGCAATTTTGACCATTAGCTTGTATAATGTTACGTATAAAATTATTACGAAGCTTATAGCTAGCAGATTAAAGTTTCATGACTACATGGATAGGCCCTCACCAGTGCAGCTTCATTCCAGGAAGGCAGGGTCGTGATAATATCATAGTGTCACAGGAGTTAATTCATAGCATGAAGAATTTAAAGGTAAAAAGGTTTCATGATGATAAAAATTGATCTTGAGAAGGCATACGATAGCATTAGCTGGGATTTTCTCCAAGACACTTTATTTGATCTTGGTTTGAAGAGTCATCTGATTGAGGTGATCTGGCAATGATGTAACAACAGCTTCTATGTCGGTATTGTGGAATGGGTCAGAGACGGAGAAGTTTTATCCTGAGAGGGGTCTTCGCCAAGGTGACCCCATCTCACCTTACTTATTTGTTTTATGTGTAAAGAGAATGGCTCAGTTGATTTATCAAGAAGTAAATGCTAAGAAATGGAAACCATTTCGCTTTGGCAGAGTGGCGCCCAGAGATTTCCCATTTATTCTTTGCTGATGATATCCTATTAGTTGCTAAGGCTACTGTGAAACAAGCTGAGATCATGAAACAGCGTTTACAAAAATTCTGTGATGCTTCAGGGCAGAGGGTTAGCATGGAAGAAATAAAGATATTTTTCTCTCGTAATTTCAATCAAAACATACGAGAAGAAATTTCTGAAGAGCTGGAATTTGGAATTATAAATGGTCTGGGAAAATACCTTGGTGTCCCACTTCTGCACTCCTGCATGAGTAAGAATACTTTTACTCATATTCTGGATAAGATGTCCACATGGTTATCGGCATGGAAGGCTCAGTCATTAACAATGGCTGGGCGTCTCACTCTCACTAAGTCTGTTCTGCAAAGCATTCCTCTTTATTCCATGCAAACGGCAGTCATTACTGCAAGCACGTGTGAGAAAATTGAGAAGCAATGTGGAGATTTTATATGGGGATCTCATGTAAAGAAACGTAGAGTACACCATGTTAAGTGGGATAGAATCTGTTTACCAAAACATGGAGGAGGTCTGTGGGTTAGACACCTTCAGCTAGTAAATAAAGCATTTGTGATGAAGGTTGGATGGGGTTTAATTCAACAGAAAGATGCTCTTTGGTCACAGGTTTCAAGAGCTAAATATAGGTGTAGTAACTCAGCTATTCCTAAAATAAAGAGTCATCCTGGAGTCTCAAATCTGTGGAGAGGAATAGTGAGAACTTGGAGGGATGTTCAGAATGGTCTAGCTTGGAAATTGGGATGTGGAACTGGTGTTTTCTTTTGGACGGACAGATGGCTTCAAGAACTGGAGCCTTTATCTTTGTATACTTTGATTCCTCTCAGTGATATAGAGCAAAATAAGAAGGTCATTGAGTATGTGACTATAGAGGGTAATTGGGATTGGGAGAAACTAATAGAATTATTACCCTATGATGTTTGTCAAAAACTATCTGCTGTTCCTCCCCCTTCGCCCTTAGATGGTGACAATCAGTATCGATGGAGATTTTCTCCCTCTGGTGACTTCACCTTAAAGTCAGCTTATGTGTGGTTAAGTGGGGATTTAAATATTAAACCTTAAAAAATATGGTCAGTCATTTGGAAGTGCAACGGGTCTGAGAGAGATAAAACCCTCATATGGCTTTGTGCTGCTGGGAAATTGTTCAATAACTCTAGAAGACATCGTTTGTTTCCCCAGGTTCATGACTAGTTCCCAGTTTGCAAAATCCAGGAAGAATCTATACTGCATGCAATTAGAGACTGTGAACGTGTCTCTCTTGTGTGGAAGAGACTTATTCAGCCGAGCAGATGGTAGCAGTTTTTTAATCTCCAGCTTCATGACCGGATGCTTCAGAATTTCCAGTGTCAATATGGTAGGGAGGAGAACCTAGACTGGAAAATTCTATTTGGGATTGCCGTTCATACTAAATGGGATATGAGAAATCAAGTAGTTTTTTCTCAGAAAGATCCTAGAGAGCAAGATTTTTTTATAAGAATTATCATTAGGACTCGAGAAACTCTGAAAGCTAGCACTATTTATAGATCTCATGGTCGCTTTCAGGAAAGTGCGATGGAGGAAAGTGAATGTTGACGCGTCAGTTAACTGGACAGATTGCAAAGCTATGTGTGCTGGTCTCATTAGAAATGAGAAGGGCGAATTTAAAAGTGGATTTGTTGCTAATCTAGGGGTTTGTTCTATTCTGGATGCAGAAATTTGGGCAATCATTAAAGGCTTACAGTTGGGTTGGAATAAAGGATGTAGAAAGATTGTCATTAAGTCAAACTCTATGGAAGCTGTTAGCTTGATTAATAATGCTCGTCAAGAATCTCAATCTTTGAATCAGCTGGTTGATAATGTCTTTGGAGTGGACAAATAGAAATTGGATCGTGGAAGTGACCTATGCAGATAGAGCAAAAAATGGAGCAGCAGACTTTATGCTCGACGCTTGAAGCACTTGGTGAATGATTAGCTGCTTTTAACTTCTGCCCCGTTGGAGTTATTACCGGTGCTACAGGAAGATCAGCGGGTTTCAGATATGCATTAATTGTGTGTGTGCTTGTTTTTTCTTTCCATTGTACCAAAAAAAAGGTGTCGGTATAGTAAGGTGAGAAACTAGTATTCAAAATTTTTGGTTTGGTAACTTGAGCTTGTTTTCTGGGTGACAAGTGACTCCACGAGAAAGTAAAGAAAAGGGGGCGAGAGAATCGAACTCACATACTGCAATTATAGTAGCTGCTTTACATGCCAACGAGTCAAGGGCTTTTGATAACTTGAGCTTGTTTTAATAAAATGGGCATGGCAACAATAACCACCGTTTTCCTTTCATTTATTAACACTAGATTGGGATTGTTAGACTTTCTCAGGAAAAGTCACACAACCTTCTCTTCAGCGAGGAGAAGGCTAAATAAAATGAAAATTAAATTAGGTAAGGGGAAGACTATCTGACTTGCAAGGAAAATCAGACAATCCTATTCACATTAACACCACTTACATCCTTAGCTCTTCCCTCCACTGTTATGGAGAAAACCGAAATCCCCTTCTTCACATCCGCAGTTACCACGTTCATCTCCATCTTCTTCTTCACAACTTTTCCACGATGCCACTTCTTGCAGGATGACAAGTACAGAAAGTGCAGCCATCACTATGAACGTGGAACTTTCACAAACATCAGCTACCCTTTCTGGGGACAGAACCGACCCCGTTACTGCGGCGGCGGCAGCGACGTGTTTCATCTCAATTGCGTGGATATTCACGACAAACACAAACACACGTTAATCCAAGATGGCTCTCAAAACTTCAGTGTGTTGTCCATCAACCAATTCGCTTCCACCATGAGAATGATGCGTGCAGACATCCTCAACTACAACCTTTGTTCTTCGCATTTCACTGAGAGTAGTACTGCTTTGAATCCCACTATCTTCCGTTATAAACAAAACCTTCACAACCTTATTTTATTCTACGACTGCCCCTTCGGCTTCTTAATTGGCCCAGGAAATTTTACTTGCCATGATGATGTTTCCAAACATGGTTCCTATGTGTACGAAACTCAGTTGCAGCAGTTTCCACAGCTCCAGGATTGTGGTGTTTGTATTCAAGCGCCAGTTTCAGAGAAGATTCCTCTGGATCCTGAGGGCGGAAATAGAATTGATGTACTCAGCAGAATTGTAAGTGCTGGATTTGAGGTAGAGTATACTGCAGACAAGCTTCGCTGCCCAGAGTGCATAGCATCTGGAGGGATGTGTGGGAGCGGGACCGATGATAGGTCCCAACTTTCCTGTTATTTCCAGGATGAAAATGATGCTTTAACGCAAAATAGCAGGCCTTCTCTTCCGTTTTCTCTTTTTTGTTTCCATAGATTAAGCGGGGAATCATTAGGAGTGAGAGATAAATTCGAAAATAATTAAGGAAAAATAATTAGACTATTCTTAATAGGAAAAAAATTAATTTGAGACTGAAGAGATTTACACGGATGCTCACACTATAATGGTATAAATTTTGAAACAACCTTGGTGTGTTATGGAACATTCAGTCTAAGTTATTCTGATTTCTTCTCGAAGGAAAATAATTTATGTCCAAATTATTTTTAAAAAAATTACTTAATAAAGACATAAATCACTTTTCTCTAAGAGAAAGTCAGACTGAGTTTTTTCATAAAAAATGGGGTCATCCATATCCGAGAGTTATGCATTCATATTTACTTGAATAGCTCTGCCACTAATTATTACAGTAATGTACTAATGTCTTACTTTTATGGCAAGCTGGTTTAGAAATGGGTCTAATTAAATAGCATGTCAACTTGATGAATTGTAAATGGATTATGATAAAAGGCTACAGCCCAAATACTCATAGTTACATAGTTGCATGACTAATTTTAGCGCTGCATTTACAGAAATTGCAAATTTTATACTTTTACAAGGAAAAATGTGGGTTTTTTCTAGTATTGATATTAGAACTAAAACGTAAGAGTAAGGATAAAGTTACATACTTATATTTATATATTTTTTATAAATATTAATTTAAAATTGATCTTAAATTATGTAAAATTTCATAATCTATTTAAAACTGATCTTAAATTAACATTTACATAAAATGTGTACGTATAAATATATAATTTTTAACATTACTGAAAACTTAATGTATGTTCCAATAACTATTGTTTTCTTTGCTTTCAGGTGCACATAATCCTGCGGGGACTAACTGGAAGAGTAAAATTATTATAGGTTAGAGGTCCATCTAACCATTATTCTTTCTATACATCTTGTTGTCAATGATTATTCAACTGAGTTTATGTAATGGGAATCCTTCTTCGATGGAAAAGCCATTGTCGCAAAACCTTCAAAGCTAGAGATAAAACTATTTTTTCATGGAAATTTGTTGACGTTTGAGGTTTTGATTAGTTCCTTTAGATTCTGTGTTGAAATTCTTGGCATTTCCATTTTACCAAGGTTTTGGTGCTGCTGCTGCAGCATTAAGTATAGCTACAATTACGGTTTGGTGCGGTATTTGTCATCATATATTATTGCGCTCTCGAAACAGATCATTGAAACCATCTCAGCAGACACAGAATGAACAACAAAGTATATACACCGGAGTAAATGTCTTCACCAATAAGGAAATTGAACAAGCTACCGGCAATTTCAATATGACCACAGAGCTGGGACATGGAGGCTTTGGCTCTGTCTATCTTGGTAAGAGAACACTAGCAAATCTTGTGTCACTTTTAGTATTTAGTACTCAATTCAACTGAATTCCTATCATTTTTATTGTCAAAGTATTCCAAACACTCTTAAAATATGATCCTTCTGAGTTGTGAAAGAAAAAAATGTTGACAGTTTATGAACACTAAAACTTTATTTTGAGCAACATAATCATATTAGATACATACCCTAAATATGTACCTATATTTGTATTAGGTACAAAACTCATAAAAAAGTTACATAAAAATTTGATTACAAAATTGATGTACCACCACCCATTCTGTATTGGGTATGTGCGCATACCGTGCAACTTAGTTGATAGTTCAAGCTACCATTTAATTTCATTGGTTTTGTTTCAGGCAAACTTACAGACGGGGGTTTTGTTGCCATCAAGCGTTTGCATAAATATACTGCTTAAGGGTCGAGCAATTTCTGAATGAAGTTGAGATCTTAAGCAGATTGCGCCACCAAAATCTTGTCTCTTTTTACGGTTGCTCTACTCACCATAGCCGTGAGTTACTTCTGGTATATGTGTCCGTTCCCAACGGCACTCTTGCTGATCATCTTCGTGATCAAAAATCAAAACTCAAAACACTTCCCTGGGCAACTAGGACGAAAATCGCAACTGAGACTGCAACTGCACTGGTGTATCTCCATGCATCCAAGTTCATCCATCGTGATATAAAGAGCAAAAATATTCTTCTTGAAAATGATGTGTGTCTAAGTGGCAGATTTTGGCCTCTCGCATTTTTCCTCCAGATGTGTCACATGTCACGACCGACCCAATAGGGACTCCTGGTTACCTTGATCCTGAGTATCAAAATTCAACCACTTCACAGAAAAGAGTGATTTCTATAACTTTGGGGTGGTGTTGTTAGAACTTACATCATCCCAGCGGGCTGTTGATGCAGGGAGGCATGAGGGTGAAAACTTGTTTCACATGGCTCTTTAAAAAATCCAGAATCAAGCACTGCACAGGTTGGTTTGTCCCGCATTGGATAAGAGAACTAATAACTTCAATCGCCGAACTGGCATTTCAATGTGCGCAAGTGGACAGGAACTTCAGGCCCTCTATGAATGAGGTTTTGGAAGGCCTAGAGAGAATAAGAAACGGGAAGATATATACTCCTGCAGTCAAATGATTCATGAATGATGCATACGACTTCAGCACATACATTAATTTTTTGTAAATCAGGTTAAAAAACCTAGATGATGATCATTCACCATCAATCAAAACAATGTGCTTACATCTCTAACAAAACTCATCTTCCTCAGGTTTTTCCCGAGATCGAAAGTGAGCAACCTCACATCAATTAAGAAAAGAAAACCTGAGCTTCTGACTTAGCATCATAAAGTTTACCAAAGTATTGTCGACCCTGGAAAATTTCTTTTGTTTTGTGATTTGTGAAGTCGCCACCGATCTAACTTCTCTAAGGTGAGATCGGACACCTAATTAAAAATGGTCTGCATTTAAAAGATTGAGTTCGGGGGTTGGTTACGTTTTAGGGAAGGTGTTAGCACCCTAAACGCCCTTTCGGTACCAAAACGATCTAAATAATTTACTTGATTTAATTAACGTTGGTTTTAAATAAATATTTTTTGAAAAATAGTTTTTACCCATTCCGGGTTAGAATATTTAATTAATCACTTCATGCAAATCCCCTTTCTATTCCAGTTTGGGGTTTGAAAATAATTTTAGGAAAATCCCATCTCTATTCCAGATCAGGGTTTTTTAAAAAGTAATTTTTTTGAGAAAAGTTCCATCTCTATTCCAGATCAGGATTTTTTATAAATGAATAATTTTTAGAAAAAACCTCATCTCCATTCCGGACTAGAGTTTTTTTTTTTTAAAAAAATAATTTTTAGGAAAATCCCATCTTTATTTTAGATCAAGGTTTTAAAGTAATTTGAATAAAATTCCCTTTCTATTCCAGATCGAGATTTTAAGAATGTTTGTATTATTTATGTAATTATTGATTTTTGATTTATTTAATAGAATATAACTTTATTTTTCTTATTATTAATTATTATTTTTTAAAAAAAATTCAAAATTCACCTATAACAAAAGTGAAGAGGTTAACTATATTTTTTAAATTAAAATCCATATCGCCTTCTTTTATTAATTTTCAACATATCATAAGCTCTTAAGAAATCTAAAAATAAACTTCCTAAAAATGAACCTCCAAAAATGACAATAATGACCCTAACAATATGAAAACTGCATGGCATACCTTACGTGAATCTTGGTGACAAAACACAGAGGACCTCTTGGCGTCAAGATCCGCGGCAAGCAGTGGTGCACAGACTTTGGTATTGCGACGTTGAGGCTGAAGTGAGTTGCGGCTGGGCACACGAGGAGCGCTGCAACGGGTTAACAAAGCTAAGTGACAGCTTTGGGCTGGCTGATGATGGCGATAGTGGGAAAAGAAAAAAAAAAATGGAAGTTTTCTGTTTTGGGTAAGGAACTAAGTGGTGGTGCTTAGCTTTGGTGATGATTCGCTGAGCAACAAATGGAGAGGAGCTAGTGTTGGAAGGTGACCACAGGCGTGTTTCTTGGGAGAGATCTTGGCTTAGTATTTTGAGAAAGGATTGAGCTTTGTGAGAAGGCTGAAAGGAGTAGTAGATGGATGCTTGTTGTTGTTTGTTTGGGAGATTTGGATGGGCTATTTATAGTGGTTTAATGGTTGGTCTTTTTTCTTTTTTTTTTTTTTTACTCTTAATTCTCATTTTCTTACCTAATTTTTGACTTTTATTCATCACCTTCTTTTTTCTTCATCATTTTCTTCCCTTCTTCCTCATTTTCTTCTCTTCTTTCAACAATTTCTCCTCTTCTTCATCCTTTTCCAACTTCATTCAACATTTTCTTCTCTTTTTTCAACAATTTCTCCTCTTCTTTCAACAATTTCTACTTCATTCAATATTTTCTCCTCTTCTTTCAACAATTTCTCCTCATCTTTCAACAATTTCTACTTCATTCATTTCTACTTCATTCAATATTTCCTCCTCTTCTTTCAACAATTTCTCCTTATCTTTCAACAATTTCTACTTCATTCAATATTTCCTCCTCTTCTTTCAACAATTTCTCCTCATGGCCATTGTTTTCTAACTTTGTTCAACATTTTCTTCTCTTCTTTCCACCTTCACCCTCTTTCTTTGATTTGCTTCTCTTCAATTCACACTTCCCCTTTTTTTTTGTTCTCTTTTTCTTTTTTTCTAACTTTTTAAATTTTTAATTTTTAATTTTTAACAATTTTTGAAGATTATTATTCACATTTGTGACCTAAAAATATCTTTAAATTTTTTATTTTTACTCAATTAATTTTTAAAAAAATACATGTTCAAGTAGGATAATTTTAAGACTTATGCATGGGTCCATTTTAATTTTTAAGGTCCGGACAAAATTAGGTGTCTACAGATTGCCCCCCTTTGCTCATATTTTAGGGACTAAAAGATGGGCAAAGGTTGAGAGACCCTATTTTGTTCGGATGCGAAGGGTTATGATCCACCCAACGGGGACACTGAAGGATACTAAATCCAACTTTGGAGATACCTAAGAGCAACTTAGGATTTAAAACAACCTAAGGTAACTCCTCTCAGGATGAACTTGAGGTAACTCGTCCCAAGTTTGAAATGATCACCTGGAAAAACTCCTTCCAAGGTTTAGAAATAACCTGAGGAAACTCGTCTCAGGATGAACTTGGGGTAACTCGTCCTAAGTTTGAAATGATCACCTGGAAAAACTCCTTCCGGGATTAGAAATAACCTGAGGAAACTCGTCTCAGGATGAACTTGGGGTAACTCGTCCCAAGTTTGAAATGATCACCTGGAAAAACTCCTTCCGGGATTAGAAATAACCTGAGGAAACTCGTCTCAGGATGAACTTGGGGTAACTCGTCCCAAGTTTGAAATGATTACCTGGAAAAACTCGTTCCAGGGTTTAGAGGGTTATGACCCACCCAACGGGGATACCTAAGAGCGACTTAGGATTTAAAACATACCTGAGGTAACTCCTCCCAGGATGAACTTGGGGTAGCTCGTCCCAAGTTTTGAAACAATTACCTGAAGAAACTCGTTCCAGGATTTAAGAATGACCTGAGGTAACTCCTCCCAGGATCAACTTGGGGTAACTCCTCCCAAGTTTGAGATAATTACCTGGAAAAACTCGCTCAAGGATTTTAAAAATGTCCTGAGGTAACTCCTCTCAGGATGAACTTGGGGTAACTCGTCCCAAGTTTGAGATAATTACCTGGAGAAACTCGCTCCAGGATTTTAAAAATGTCCTGAGGTAACTCCTCTCAGGATGAACTTGGGGTAACTCCTCCCAAGTTTGAGATAATTACCTGGAAAAACTCGCTCCAGGATTTTAAAAATGTCCTGAGGTAACTCCTCTCAGGATGAACTTGGGGTAACTCCTCCCAAGTTTGAGATAATTACCTGGAGAAACTCGCTCCAGGATTTAAAAATGTCCTGAGGTAACTCCTCTCAGGATGAACTTGGGGTAACTCGTCCCAAGTTTGAGATAATTACCTGGAGAAACTCGCTCCAGGATTTAAAAATGTCCTAAGGTAACTCCTCTCAGGATGAACTTGGGGTAACTCGTCCCAAGTTTAAGATAATTACCTGGAGAAACTCGCTCCAGGATTTTAAAAATGTCCTGAGGTAACTCCTCTCAGGATGAACTTGGGGTAACTCGTCCCAAGTTTGAGATAATTACCTGGAGAAACTCGCTCCAGGATTTTAAAAATGTCCTGAGGTAACTCCTCTCAGGATGAACTTGGGGTAACTCCTCCCAAGTTTGAGATAATTACCTGGAGAAACTCGCTCCAGGATTTTAAAAATGTCCTGAGGTAACTCCTCTCAGGATGAACTTGGGGTAACTCGTCCCAAGTTTGAGATAATTACCTGGAGAAACTCGCTCCAGGATTTTAAAAATGTCCTGAGGTAACTCCTCTCAGGATGAACTTGGGGTAACTCGTCCCAAGTTTGAGATAATTACCTGGAGAAACTCGCTCCAGGATTTTAAAAATGTCCTGAGGTAACTCCTCTTAGGATGAACTTGGGGTAACTCCTCCCAAGTTTGAGATAATTACCTGGAGAAACTCGCTCCAGGATTTTAAAATGTCCTGAGGTAACTCCTCCCAGGATCAACTTGGGGAAACTCGTCCCAAGTTTGAGATAATTACCTGGAGATACTCGTTCCAGGGTTTAGAGGGTTATGACCCACCCAATGGGGATACCTAAGAGCGACTTAGGATTTAAAACATACCTGAGGTAACTCCTCCCAGGATGAACTTGGGGTAGCTCGTCCCAAGTTTTGAAACAATTACCTGGAGAAACTCGTTCCAGGATTTAAGAATGACCTGAGGTAACTCCTCCCAGGATCAACTTGGGGAAACTCGTCCCAAGTTTGAGATAATTACCTGGAGATACTCGTTCCAGGGTTTAGAGGGTTATGACCCACCCAATGGGGATACCTAAGAGCGACTTAGGATTTAAAACATACCTGAGGTAACTCCTCCCAGGATGAACTTGGGGTAACTCGTCCCAAGTTTTGAAATAATTACCTGGAGAAACTCATTCCAGGATTTAAGAATGACCTGAGGTAACTCCTCCCAGGATAAACTTGGGGAAACTCGTCCCAAGTTTGAGATAATTACCTGGAGATACTCGTTCCAGGGTTTAGAGGTATGACCTAGGATTTCCTTGCTTATCTAGGTAAAAGGGGTTGAGTCGAATGATGCCCAACTCGAGGCATAAATAATATAGGTGAGTCAAATGTCATTGCTAGGGCCTTGGGCAGAGCCATCCCATGAGATTACATGAAAAAATACGTGCACAAAAGATGCAACAAAAGATGCATATGATGTTTCCAATGAATTATGCATCGGATGCATATCAAAGGTTAAGAATAACTCTTTACTTTGCCACAAGACTACATGAAAGATATGTACAAAAAGACAACATTTCTTTTTGAATGCCAGTAACATGCCTAGTATGGCAAGAGTGATCTCTTAAATATCAACAACATGCTTTACAAATGCAATCTAGATTTACTGAAGGTCAAAGAATGAGGATATGTGGACATACAATGCATTCAAACAAAATTATCCAGATGCCTCTAACACACAATGCAAAGATATTGTCATGATGCATGCTGACATACCAAGAGGCATGATAGTTCTCATTGGACTGTGCAAGAACCCTTTTTTAGTGGGCGATACTGCCATAGCCTTTAAGAACTCCAAAGGTAAAACCATCAATGAACCATCTTTATCCATCTTTCCTTTTTTTTCTTTGATGATGCCTTTGCCCCAGCTTTAATTCAATGCAACATTTTTAACTTGGACTCATTCTACTGGTCATCAACCAACTTCGTAATGCACCATGTTTTATGAGTCTTTAATACATTGCAGCGCTGTTTATCACCCAAGAATTGAATACTTTGTTAAGCAATCCTACTTCTTCATTGGCAAAATGAGTTTGATTAGGATAAACTTAAGATACCTGATCACCAATTCATCATTCTTATGTATGAAAAGACATTATAACCCTGATTGTCCTTATTATTGGTTCAATTTGGTGATGGTATCCCCTTCTTAAACGTCTGCCATTTATCAATCACTGAAAAGAAATGACATACAATACATTCATCATGCAAAACGTCTTATTGAATTCAAAAGGGTATCCCCATACAGTCTACCAAGGCCTTGGACATGGCCATTAAAAGATGCAATAACACTACGCAAAATACATGCGAAAAGAGAAATGCAACATTTTCTTTTGAAACAGAAGACGCCTATGATGCTCCTAATGAGTTGTGCATGGGATGCGTATCAAGAGTTAAGAACAACTCTTTACTCTGCCATAAGACTCCATGAAAGACATGCACAAAAAAAAAGAAAAACAACACACTCTTTTTTTTGTTTTTTGATACACGAGAATGCATATGATGCTTCTAATAAGACACACACAAGATGCGTATCAAGAGTTAAGAATAACTCTTTACTCTGCCATCCATGAAAGACATGCACAAAAAAGAAAAACAACACACTCTTTTTTTTGTTTTTTTGATACACGAGAATGCATATGATGCTTCTAATAAGGTACACATGGGATGCGTATCAAGAGTTAAGAATAACTCTTTACTCTGCCATCCATCACATACTTCGACTCGATAACTTCGCTTAGCTACTCTTTCACTCGAACCATTCTTCCTAAACTTGTACATCATCCCAATAACACCAAAATAACAAAAAAGTAAAGCCAAGACAAGTTACAATCGGAGCATGGTGTCTATTTTACGCTTCCTGCTACCATCGGGAGGCTGTTCGTCCACTTGTTTCGCCATTGGGTAAGGTTGAAATACATAGGCTTGCAGTCGATCAATCAACCGATCGACATTTGAATCTGATTTTATGGCACGCGAGCCTCCAGAGATATGAAGCATTGTTCCACAGCTGAATCTATAAAAGATAACAAGCCATCATAAAAGCCATTAACATTTAATAATCCTAACGGCCTTTTCTGATAGTTAAATTTGATCCAGAATAATACACTAGAAATTCCTTCTAGAGTTTCTAGACCACCAGGTAATGCGACAAAGGCCTCAGCATTGCAAAACATGTGCCCGAAGCGTTCATGCATAGATGAAACCTTTAACTCAGTACCAAAGGTGTAGTCACTGACTCTTTTGTCGGCCAACCCTTTTATATGGATGCCTAAGACATGGCTTCTCCCTGTAAATGCAGTTGCAGCTGCACATCCTCTTATCCCATGGATGCCCCCACCATACATTAGGTTTATTTTTCTGGCAGCTAAAACCCTACCAAGTTCATTGGCTACCTTTATGAACTCATTATCCTTCCCTAGAATGGAAGCCCCGAAGACACAGATAGATTTGAATCTACGTGTCGAGGATGTTTCTCCTTCTTTTTCTACCCCAGCCATGCATGGATGATCCAATGTGGAGGTGTATTTGTAGGGGAGAAATGAACAACAGAAAACAATCAGGCACAATAATTTCAGATGCTAACAGCAAGAAAGTCCAAAAGACAAGACATGCCTAAATATACGACAATCCTCCAGCATAGGAAAGTCGTAAAGCTACCAATAATGAAAAAGCAACCAGCTGGCTTTTTTGAAGTTTTGTATGCAGAGTCAAAAAGTGAACAGCGAAGATAATAAATGCATCGGCAATTGTCAAAAAGAAAGGATAATTACACCAATATTATCAAAATTATGCAGGCAGAGTCAAAAAGCAAACAGTGAATATGACAGATGTGTCAGCGATTAAGAAGGAGACAAGACAATCATACCAACATTGTCAACATTATACATGCAGGGTCAGAAAGCTAACAGTGAATATGACAGACCTGTCAGCGGGAGAAAAGGCAATTACACCGATATTACCAAAATCATGCAGGCAAAGTCAGAAAGCATACAGTGAATATGACAGATGCGCCAGCGCTTAAGAAGGAGAAAAGACAATTATACTAACATTGTCAACATTACGCATGCAGGGTCAGAAAGCTAACAGTGAATATGTCAGACATGTCAGCGATTAAGAGGGAAAAAAGACAATTATATTTGACATTGTCAACATTATGCACGTAGGGTCAAAAAAACTAACAGTGAATATGACAGACGTGTCAGCGGGAGGAAAGACAATTACACCGATATTATCAAAATCATGCAGGCAAAGTCAAAAAGCATACAGTAAATATGACAGATGCGCCAGCGCTTAAGAAGGAGAAAAGACAATTATACTAACATTGTCAACATTACGCATGCAGGGCCAGAAAGCTAACAGTGAATATGACAGACCTGTCAGCGGGAGAAAAGGCAATTACACCGATATTACCAAAATCATGCAGGCAAAGTCAGAAAGCATACAGTGAATATGGTAGACGTACTGACAATTAACAGAAGAAAAAAAACACTAACAACAACTGTACAAATCAAAACCGTGCATACACCGTTAGAAAGCAAGTAAAAAAAAAAAAATGGTGGATTCACCAGCAATTACAAGACTAATGAATAGTGATCCTGGCTTATCTTTTCTTCTGATACTGCATCCAATAACAGACTAAACACCATAAGGGATTCATAAACTGATGAACAAGGTTGCAAACTAATGAACAGGGTCGTTTAACGTCAGATTCCCAAGACAAAACACTCTTTTACTTTGTAAAATATGTCCACTGAGGCAAGAAACATGAAGATGTTCATTAAGATACGTCTCAAGAGTCTACTGGATATTATCCAAAGATTCCTTACTCAGTCCATCTTTAATGATTTTGTCTTTCTGCCTAGGAACATCACTCCTTCATCCTTGTAGTGAGCTATTCATGGATCAAGGTTGCTATCCAACTTCCTTACGAACTGGCAAACAGGGTCATTTAGTGTTATCTTCTCAAGACAGTGGCGCTCCTTCTCCATGTGAAATTTGTCCGCTAAAGCGAGAAGAACACCATGAACTTGTCCACTAGGATGCGTCTCAAGAGTCTGAAGGATATTATCCAACGACTCTTTACTCAGTCCATCCTTTATGAACTGAATTTTGTCTTCCCGATTTGCAGACACCATTCCTTTTCCCTTACATCGTGTGTTACACGTCCACCTTGCACACTTATAACACACCTCCATCCTTTTAGCTCTTCTTTTCTTAGCATAAGAGCTTCTTCCCATCCCAGGCAGATGTTTCACTAATGAATGTTGAAAATCATCTGCTAGGCGTACCTTAGCTTCAATGATCCAACGTACATCTTCAGGGAGTCCTAGACGTGTGAGTGTCTTCATTCTTTCAAGTCGGCACGTATACATCTTCCGAAGTGCATCTTGGGGAAGAGAAGGAAATCTGGCTCGAAGCTTTGCAAGGCCTTCCTCCATTTCTGGCTTTCTGATAAGGTGATGAGTTAGGACACTCGAATAATGCTTCCCAGAGTTCTTTGAGTATGGCTTTCAAAATGAACCACAGTTTGGGATAGAAGAATGTCAGGTTGGTTACCAAATGAAACCTGAATGTGAATAGTAAGACATAAAAAGGGTAACCAGGTGCCTTCGTGCGACCGGGCTTCAACTAGTCTGCATATGCTGAGTAAGGCATGCTCAGGCCTGCACGAATGAGCTTCAGCTAGTCTGCTTATGCTGACGGGCCTTCGATTACATACTGGGCCCAAACCCAAAAATTTGAGGGGAGAACATACTTAATTCACCTGAGTAAGGCATGCTCAGGCCCAAACTTCAAATGACCCATTAAACAAAAGGTCGAATGACAATGCATGCTTGTGACAAAATGATCTTAAGTTTATGCTTATGCTTGATGATTCAATGTTAATCAAGAGTTTTCACGGCTCCAAACCGCTTTACCAGTCATGAATTCAAGAAGGGACTTTAAGCCAGGCATGTATGGTTCAATGTCCAACATATAAAGCATTTTTCAAGCGTCCCTTCTATTGCCAAAGCACTTCATCATTTTTATTCTGTGTGGAACTTGGCCATTATCATCTTGAGGAGCCCTTTCCTATAAAACTTACTTCTGAGCAACTGGATTCATTTACACCTTTCCCATTTTGTCTTAAAAATAATGTAATTCACAATCCCTATGCATATGATTTTTATTTGCTTTTTCATGTTTCAAATATATATTTATAACAAAATGCAATGAGAGAGGCAACAATTTTTATTGATATGAATCCTGATTGTACATTCCTTCTTTTTTTGGAATTTTGATGAACAAAGAGCAAGGGAAAGTATAATTAAAAAGGAAGTATTGGTGAGGGTAATCGGGTGATGTTGAAGACAATACTAGATCCAACTACGCTTAATCAAAAGTCTAGGCCTTTTTTTTCATTATGCATAATATCTCTTGATAGCGTCCGCATTTATCGGACTTGGGAACTCATCACCATCCATGTCTGTAAGGATTAATGCCCCTCCAGAAAATGCCTTTTTTACCACATAAGGTCCTTCATAATTTGGGGACCACTTGCCACGGTTGTCCCTTGTAATCGGCAAGACCTTTTTTAACACTAGATCCCCTTCTCGAAATTGCCTCGGGTGAACTTTCTTATTATGGGCCTTTATCATCCTTTTTTGGTAGAGTCGCCCATGAGACAAAGCTGCCAGCCTTTTTTCTTCAATCAAATTTAACTGTTCGTACTGCATTTGAACCCATTCTGCTTCCTCAAGCTGAGTTTCCATTGGTACTCTTAAGGATGGTATCTCCACTTCAAACGGAAGAACTGCCTCCATTCCATATACTAGTGAAAATGGGGTTGCCCCGGTCGAAGTTCTGACCGAGGTGCGATATCCATGAAGAGCAAAGGGTAGAAGCTCATGCCAATCTCTATACGTGACAGTCATCTTTTCTATGATTTTCTTGATGTTTTTATTCGCAGCCTCTACCGCACCATTCATTTTTGGGCGATAAGGTGTTGAGTTATGATGTACTATCTTGTATTTCTCACATAAGTCTTTCATCATTTTATTGTTGAGATTGCTGGCATTGTCAGTGATGATCCTTTCTGGAAGACCATATCTGCATATGATCTCCTTTTTAAGGAACCTTAGGACCACATTTCTTGTCACACTGCTATATGAAGCAGCCTCTACCCACTTTGTGAAATAATCAATTGCTACTAAGATGAAACGGTGACCGTTGGAGGCCTTAGGTTCGATGGGTCCAATCACATCCATTCCCCACATTGCAAATGGCCATGGCGAAGTTAGCACATTGAGTGCTGAAGCAGATGTGTGAATCTTATCTGCATAGATTTGACATTTGTGGCATCTCCTAACATAATTGATGCAGTCAGTTTCTACAGTTGGCCAATAATATCCCGCCCTTAGGACTTTTCTAGCCATAGCATGCCCACCAATATGTGTTCCACACACTCCTTCATGAATTTCCTGTATCATTCTTTGTGCTTCTCTGGCTTCGATGCACCTTAGGAGTACTGTATCATGATTTCGTTTATAGAGGACTTCACCATTGAGGAAAAAACCCATTGCTAATCTTCTTAGCGTTCTCTTGTCATTTTCTGATGCCCCGGTGGGATATTCCCTAGCTTTGATGAACCGTTTGATATCTTCATACCACGGTTTGTCGTCAGGTTCTTCCTCAACAAATGCACAATAAGCAGGGGAGTCTAGTTTCCTCATACGGACTTTTGGAAGGTCATCACCATTCATTATTGGATATATAGAAGACAGCATTGCAAGGGCATCTGCCATTTGGTTCTCTTCTCTAGACACATGATTAAAGGTGATGTCCTTAAACTGTTCTGCCAATCTGCTAATGTATTCCTGATAAGGGATCAATTTAGAGTCTCTAGTCTCCCAGTCTCCTTTTAATTGATGAATAACTAGGGCAGAGTCTCCATATACATCCAATGAATTGATCTGATAACTTAAGGCCGCCTCAACACCCATGGCACAAGCCTCATATTCAGCCACATTGTTTGTACATTCAAAGCATAACTTAGCAGTCATGGGGTAGCACTTCTTTTTAGGGGATATCAAGACTGCCCCAATTCCGTGCCCCATCATGTTAGATGCTCCATCGAATAACATTGACCATCTTTCTTCTTCAACTATTTTGTCAACTGCTGAGAGCGTCATGATGTTCTCATCAGGGAATTCAAACTTATCATATTCTCGATCTATAACAGGGTTCTCTGCTAAGTGATCAGCAATTATGCTCCCTTTTATTGCCTTTTGTGGGACATATTGGATATCGTACTCAGACAGCAGCATATGCCACCTTGCAATTCTTCCTGTCAAAGCAGGTTTTTCAAAGAGGTATTTAATTGGATCCATCTTCGAAATTAGTAATGTGGTATGACGTATCATATACTGCCTGAGGCGATGAGCTGCCCATGCTAAAGCACAGCATGTTTTTTCAAGCATCGAATACCTCGACTCATAAGGTGTGAACTTTTTACTGAGATAGTAAATCACTTGCTCTTTTCTTCCAGTTTCATCGTGCTGCCCCAGCATACATCCCATTGACCCCTCATGCACAGTTAAATACAAGAGCAGTGGTTTCCCTGGTATCGGTGGGACTAGGATTGGTGGATTTTGTAGGTATTGTTTGATCTTATCGAATGCCTCTTGGCATTTATCATCCCATTCAGTCCTTTGACTTTTACGAAGGAGCTTAAAAATTGGCTCACAAGTAGCTGTTAATTGGGATATAAATCTTGCAATGTAATTTATTCTTCCTAGAAAACCCCGTACTTCCTTCTCTGTTCTGGGTGGAGGCATGTCTATGATAGCTTTAACTTTATCCGGATCAACCTCAATTCCTTTCTGGCTCACCATGTATCCCAGCAATTTTCCTGATTTTACACCGAACGTGCATTTTGCTGGGTTCAACTTAAGTTGATATTTCCTCAAACGATCAAAGAGTTTCTTTAGGTGCATCAAATGTTTTTTTTCAGATTTTGACTTAGCAATGATGTCATCGACATACACTTCTACCTCTTTATGCATCATGTCATGAAATAGGGCTACCATAGCTCTTTGATAGGTTGCCTCTGCATTCTTTAGCCCAAATGACATTACTTTATAACAAAATGTTCCCCATAAAGTAATGAACGTTGTTTTTTCTTTATCTTCGGGGGCCAATTTAATCTGGTTGTATCCTGAAAATCCATCCATGAATGAAAAGATAAAATTCCTTGCAGCATTATCTACTAACACATCAATGTGGGGAAGTGGAAAATCATCTTTTGGACTTGCTTTATTCAGATCTCGATGGTCCACACATAATCGGATTTTGCCATCCTTCTTAGGTACAGGCACAATGTTTGCTATCCATTCCGGATATTTGGCCACTTCGATGAAACCAGCATCAAACAATTTCTTGACCTCTTCCTTGATTTTTAGTAGTATGTCTGGTTTCATTCGTCTCAGTTTTTGCTTAACTGGTCTGAACTCAGGCTTTATTGGTAGGCGATGAACCACAATGTCCGTGTTCAACCCTGGCATATCTTGATAAGACCAGGCAAATACGTCATGATACTCTTTTAGTAGCAAAACCATTTCCTCCTTTTCTTGATGAGCCATTTGCATTCCTATCTTAATCTCTTTTCTGTCTTCCTCTGTCCCCAGATTAATTACCTCTATTGATTCTTCATGTGGCCTAATTCCTTTGTCTTCTTGATCAATCATTCTTTGTAATTCAGGTGACAGTTCCCAGCCTTCTTCTTCTTCTTCTTTCACTTCTTCATTGTATACTGCACAACTAACTGAACGCTCAAAGTCTAGACTTGGGAAGTCAGCATAGTCTTCTCTAGTATTTTCTTCATTATTCAACCTGGATTAATGTATTTTTATTTGGGTTAAGGATGGTATGATGTATGTTAACAAAGGTAATAGAGATGAGATTTTTGGAAAAGGAAATGCATTTTATTATCCATATGTTTGAAACAGATAAACAAGATAAATCCATACAGATCCAATCTAGGCCTCGAGCAGAGCCGTAGATGGTAAGGTCTGAGAATTACATGTCTTTTAAGCTAAAAACAGTAGGAATTGGTTTAATGGTCCAGTTACTCGACTTGCATGATGCTATTAGCTCAGTCTCTTTTCCCACAGGGCTTCCTTCCTCAATAGTAGCAACTTGATTTGGAGTCCATAGACCAGCACTGATAAACGTCTTGTATAGGTCTTTGATGACCAACGCCTCAATCTCTACAACTCGGCCCTCTAATCGGGCTAATCTTCTTTCTCTCTGTAATCGGGCCATCCTGACTTTATCAGCTCTAGTGGGTTTAAACCCCAAGCCATATGTTCCTTCATTTAGTGGTAGCATTAGTGGCTCTTTCATGCCCTGTCCTGAGTTCCCTAATCCTCTTCCAGGAATATAGCCATTCCTCTTGAATACTTTGCCTGTCATCAAGGCAGCTTCAGAAAAGCGTGGTGTTCGCAATGGTTCTCCTTCCTTTGAGAACTCCACATTTACAATCTCAAATGTTCGGAAAGAGCTTCCGATCTCATTTTCTGCCGCAATATATGGAACAGACGATGGTCTAGACACTAGCAAGTCTTCTTCAGCGGCGATTTCAACTAACTTTCCTTGGTACACTAGTTTTATCTTTTGGTGGAGAGACGAAGGAATTGCCCCAGCTGAATGAATCCATGGTCGTCCTAGAAGACAGCTATAAGCAGGATTATCTTCATGACTTGAAAAGTGACCACAAAATCACACGGGCCAACTTGCACTGGTAGCTCTATCTCTCCTAAGACATCACTTTGGGCTCCATCATATGCTCTCACAATGACAGTACTAGGTCTTAAAAGGGTCTGATCAATGGCCAACTTTCTCAATGTGAGTTCTGGTAATATGTTTAACGCAGAACCATTGTCAATCAAGACATTTGCCAAATCATTACCTTTACATTTAATAGAAACATGCAGAGCCTTATTATGTCCACGTCCCTCAGGAGGGTATTCTTCCTCAGAGAATGATAAGAAGTTATGGGCCAAAATGTTTCCGACCACATTATCAATCCCTTCTGTGGAGATATCCTTATCAACATAGGCTTCATTCAAAACTTTCATTAAAGCCTTTCTATGTGGTTCAGAGTGCATGAACAAGGATAACAGTGAGATTCTTGCTGGCGTCCTTTTTAACTGCTCAATTACCTTGTATTCACTTTGACAAATGAGTCTGAGGAACTCACTAGCTTCCTCTTCAGTCACAGCTTTTTTGAGAGGGATTGACGTACGCTTTTCAGCCCTTGCAGAGTCATTTTTATGGGATTCATCCTCCACTTCGACACTTTTAGGCTCAATTGCCCCAGTATTCTCACTTTTTTTCACATCCTCTTTTTTGCCTTTTGTGGAATCAGGTTGAACTATTTTTTTAGCTTCTCTTTCTGGGAGATAACATCGTCCACTTCTTGTTACTCCCGAGAGGCCAGATATATTAGTGATCTGCGGATTAGAACCCTCTGATGCCACTTTGCAATTATAAACCCATGGAACCGCTTTGTCATTCTTATAAGGGAATGGAGCCGGTGTGGTAATAGTTAGCCTCTTCATGAGCCCAGTAGGAGCTCTCACCTCATTAGTTACACCATCACTTGCCTCAGTTTGGGGTAGCTTCCCCATATACTTAATAGCTAATGGCTTCTGCCTACTTGAAGTGGCATCGATCATATTTACGCCACTATCCATGTATTGATGGAATGAATCCAAACTCCTAGAAGTTGGCAGAGTCTCATCAAAGATGGCATTAACTCTTGCTGTCTCATGATTTGGAAGAGGGTTCCCATCTACATCTGGTCCTGGAGCAACTTGTTCAAATGTCAACCACTTTGCATCGATTAGCTCTTGTACTTTCCTCTTGAAAGCAATGCAATTATCTACCGTATGTCCTTTTGCCCCTGCATGGTAATCACATGTGAGCTTTTCATTGTACCATGCTGGGTATGGGGGTTGAAGCAGTTGAACAGGGCTTAATGTTACTAAATTATTCTGCAATAGCTGCGATAGTAGCTGTGAATATGGGATAGGAATGGGATCAAAGTTCTGGCGCCTAAAATTATTGACTCGATTGAATGACCTAGATTGAGATTGCACTGGCTGCACTTGTTGATGTGGCTGATATTGGGCAGGTTGTGGAGACTGTGTTTGCTGTGGTGGATTTTGGTAAGGTGGCGAGGTGAAAGTGGTCCGAGGTACATTGACACCTCTTGTTGGTGTATAAGACACCTGATAAGCCTGCTGGTTGTGAACAAATTTTTCAGCTTTACCTCTTCCCTTATCACGGTAATCCACTGAATGGACATCCTCTTTCTTTTTGTAAGGTAAAGGCTTCTTTTGCAAGGAACTACTTGTTAAGGATTTACCCATTTTACCAGCTTTTATTCCACGCTCAATTCTTTCACCAGTCTCTACTAAATCTGGAAAGCCCATGTTAGCAAAACCTACCATTTTTCCATAAAAGGGATAGGTTAGAGTACTCAGAAATATGGTGACCATCTCTTTATCAGAAAGAGGTGGTTGTACTCTTATGGCCACATCCCTCCACCGTTGAGCATAGGCCTTAAAGGACTCTTTATCTTCTTTTGCCATGTTCTGTATTTGGAACCTATCAGGGGCTACATTCCGGTTATATTTGTAGTGCCTCATGAAGGCTTCTGCTAAATCCTTCCAAGTCCGAATGGAGAACCGATCAAGGCTCATGTACCATTCTGCAGCACCATCGATTAAGCTATCTTGAAAAATGTGGATGAGTAGTTTCTCATTGTCAGCATATGCTGCCATCCTTCGGATATACATGACAATATGTGCCCTAGGACATGAGGTTCCATTATACATTTTGAATTCTGGTACCTTAAATTTTGGAGGTATGACCACATCAGGTACTAATCCAATCTCATGCACATCCAGTACATCTTCATCAGTAAATCCTTCCATCTTTCTCATCCTAGCCTCCAATAGCTCATATTTTTCTTGGATCATAGTCTCTTCTGGAGGTTTTTTCGCTTTTTCTTGTTCTTCTAACTCATCATGGTCTAGAATAGAGCTACCCGCTGTTTCCACAATGTGCGGCATTTTGCGTTCTGTTGGATTTTGTGGCTGTTGGTTCATTGGGCCTTAGGGGGACTCATTTTGCGCGTTTTCTTTAAACATGAGTAGCTCAGTTAGTCGAGCTAATTGTGCCTTAAGGTTTCCTATCTCCTCATGCAATTCATCCATGGACCTTTCCTGCCTTTGTTCTGCCATGAATTTGGACTGGGATCGCGTTGTAGGAGCCGTGATTTCCTTTTAGGTTAAAAATAAATAAATAAATTATTTGCATGTGTCAAAAGATGAATGCATGATATGATGTGCAACTCAAATGATTACAACTTTTTATTAAAAAAACAAATAGGCTAAACATCATCTACTGGGCCTTGTTTCCTATCAGGATTCAAACTAGGAGGTTTCCCAAGCTTCTTCAGATCCGTACGTAGAGCCCAATAGAGATTCTCAATTTTACCCTCCGGCATTGCTATTCTTTCAATCTCATCTATCCACTGCTTAGCTCTTTCGGCTATCCCCATTCTTTCTAGGTAGAGAGCTCGGGCTATCTTTTCATACAAATTTCTATCAAGAATTAGCTCTGTTTTGTAGAAATTTGCATCAAGCATGATAGCCAACTGCCGCATCTCTTCTTGATGTGCTTGTTCCATCTGCACCACCATTTCTTCAAGTCTTAAACGCTCAGCTTCAGAGGTTTGCATTCTTCTTTGTATATACGGGAAATCTTTTAGCTGATTAAGAAGGCTTTGCACCTCTATCTCATGTTGCCTTTTATTATCCCTAATGTAGCTAGTCAATTGGGCCTTCATGTTTTCTAATTCATGAATGCGTTGAAGGTGGCTGGCCACTTCCATTGTAAGGGCTTGATTTTCTTCTTTTAGTTCTGAGACCTCCTCTTTTAGTTGTTGATTATCACCCCACATGACTTCTCGAACATCATCCAAATCCTGTTCAGCTTGCTTGTATCTCTTTGCTGCCCTTTCTAGTTGGCTTTCGAGGTTCCTATATTTCTTTTTATACCATACAACCCCTTCTTCCTCTTCTTTTTTATTGGCAACAATTTTTCTTTCCAGAGATTCTATCTTGGCATCGTACTGCTTATTTTGAGTCATCAAGCATTCTTCTTTGTTCTTCCAATCTATTTCTTGCTTTCGGAAGTTTGCTTGTAGTTGCTCGTATTTTTGTTGCAACTTAAGATAAGTTGATTTTTCTATGGTCTCTGGCTTAGGTTGGGAGTGCATATCCTTGGTGTTTCTGATGGGAGGAGCCATCATTGGAGGTGCAAAACCCTCTCTTGCTTGGCTGTACCATGTGGAGTACTCCTCGGTAGTTGCATCCTTATTGCCTCCTATGCCCTCTATGAAGTGAATATTCTTCCAAGACACTTTTGCTTCCTTAATCTTCATATCAGTGGGATCATCACCATACGTCATATCCAGAGAATGTAACCCAAATGTTGCTGGAACATATTGTATGCCGCCAGCTTGTCTTCTCACCATAGAAGGAGAATACCCTATTACTCCCCATGGGCCAATGAGAGGGACCCATGCCTTATCACTACAACTGTAAAGTGTGGGAGTTACCGACATCCAGGAGGCTTTCCATCTCACTTCTCTTATACTTGCTAGTGCTTGAATCCATCGATCCCTAGTAGCTTTGTCCTCGGGCCATGAGAGTCTAGAAAATTCATATGGAGTATTCCTTGCCATATTGTAGTCTCTAGTCAACTTCATAAGTGGATACTCTAAATTGCTCATGTGCGAAAGATGACTAAATGCCCATATTGTTAGTAATTGAGTGCATGCAAAGAAACCTCCCTTCCCTTTCTTCCTCAGATGACATAGTGTGCGAAAGGTTTCTGCTAGCATAGGTGGAATTGGATGAACTCCATGCTTTATTTCAGAGAACAACAGTACCACTTGACTGTCAATGTAACCTTCCACCCTTGGATAGAGAAGCATGCCATATATAGCTAGGGCGAGCATGTCAAAACCCTTCTCTGTATTGATATGGCTTTCTGCAGTTGATAGGAGAAAATCAACAGGAAGGCATCGTCTTTCCCCTTTGTTGCAGAGAATCTTATCAAAAGCAGTAGCTTTATCCCCTATCAATCTTGCTAATTGTCTAGCAACAGTAGCTTTAGGGTTGTAGGAATACACCCTCCATGCCAGATTTGGCTGTATTTTTAGGATGGCTCCATATTCCTCTATAGTAGGGGTTAAATCCATATTCCCAAAGGAGAATACCCTGTATTTAGAATCCCAGAAAGACAGCAAAGCTTTGAGTAAAGGCTCATCAACTGGTACGGATAGTAAATACCCTAAATGGCCGAACTTAGCTGAGAAAGCTACTTTATCTGTGGTGTCCTTCCAGATCTGCTTAAGTCTTGATAAGTCATACTGTTTGAAAATAATATTTCCTATTTCTGGAGAGTCAGAGGCCGAATCATGGGTCATGCAATCTCCAAATTTTCTCTGGAGTCCTTCCTGGGATTCTCTAGCTTGATCTTGAGTGATAAGAATAGTCCCAGTAGGTAACGTAGCCATAAAATTAAAATTTGAAAATCCTATGATTCAAAAATAAAAAGGAGGAAATGTTATGTATTTTTTAGAAAGATGAAATGTATGCAACCATGCATGATTGTGATGACATTTCTCATGTGCCTAAAGGGTTTGGTTCGAAACTCTTCAAAGGGGTGACTTCTAAGGCAATTAAAAGTGGAGGGGTAAGTTCTACATTTCCTACAAGGTCCCCAAATTGTCCTTGAGGGGATCAATTTGAGTGGGGTGTTTCGGGCGCCCATGCGGAGACCGAAGGTCTCTCGAAGGCTAACCTTACTACACCCCTCTATCCTACAAGGTACCCTACGTGGCCCGGGTATAGGGCACAGGGGTCATGACCTCCCCTTTTATTCTAATATGAGAGTGATAGAGTGTGCAAGGAATCAGATTTCCAGAAAATTCCAAATACATGCATTTACAAATATGTACAAATTTAACCAACAAATCAATCAATAAATTAATAAGATCATTTTTAATTGGCCTAACCCTCTTAATTTCCCCAGTGGAGTCGCCAAGCTGTCGACCCTGGAAAATTTCTTTTGTTTTGTGATTTGTGAAGTCGCCACCGATCTAACTTCTCTAAGGTGAGATCGGACACCTAATTAAAAATGGTCTGCATTTAAAAGATTGAGTTCAGGGGTTGGTTACGTTTTAGGGAAGGTGTTAGCACCCTAAACGCCCTTTCGGTACCAAAACGATCTAAATAATTTACTTGATTTAATTAACGTTGGTTTTAAATAAATATTTTTTGAAAAATAGTTTTTACCCATTCCGGGTTAGAATATTTAATTAATCACTTCATGCAAATCCCCTTTCTATTCCAGTTTGGGGTTTGAAAATAATTTTAGGAAAATCCCATCTCTATTCCAGATCAGGGTTTTTTAAAAAGTAATTTTTTTGAGAAAAGTTCCATCTCTATTCCAGATCAGGATTTTTTATAAATGAATAATTTTTAGAAAAAACCTCATCTCCATTCCGGACTAGAGTTTTTTTTTTAAAAAAAATAATTTTTAGGAAAATCCCATCTTTATTTTAGATCAAGGTTTTAAAGTAATTTGAATAAAATTCCCTTTCTATTCCAGATCGGGATTTTAAGAATGTTTGTATTATTTATGTAATTATTGATTTTTGATTTATTTAATAGAATATAACTTTATTTTTCTTATTATTAATTATTATTTTTTTTAAAAAATTCAAAATTCACCTATAACAAAAGTGAAGAGGTTAACTATATTTTTTAAATTAAAATCCATATCGCCTTCTTTTATTAATTTTCAACATATCATAAGCTCTTAAGAAATCTAAAAATAAACTTCCTAAAAATGAACCTCCAAAAATGACAATAATGACCCTAACAATATGAAAACTGCATGGCATACCTTACGTGAATCTTGGTGACAAAACACAGAGGACCTCTTGGCGTCAAGATCCGCGGCAAGCAGTGGTGCACAGACTTTGGTATTGCGACGTTGAGGCTGAAGTGAGTTGCGGCTGGGCACACGAGGAGCGCTGCAACGGGTTAACAAAGCTAAGTGACAGCTTTGGGCTGGCTGATGATGGCGATAGTGGGAAAAGAAAAAAAAAAATGGAAGTTTTCTGTTTTGGGTAAGGAACTAAGTGGTGGTGCTTAGCTTTGGTGATGGTTCGCTGAGCAACAAATGGAGAGGAGCTAGTGTTGGAAGGTGACCACAGGCGTGTTTCTTGGGAGAGATCTTGGCTTAGTATTTTGAGAAAGGATTGAGCTTTGTGAGAAGGCTGAAAGGAGTAGTAGATGGATGCTTGTTGTTGTTTGTTTGGGAGATTTGGATGGGCTATTTATAGTGGTTTAATGGTTGGTCTTTTTTCTTTTTTTTTTTTTTTACTCTTAATTCTCATTTTCTTACCTAATTTTTGACTTTTATTCATCACCTTCTTTTTTCTTCATCATTTTCTTCCCTTCTTCCTCATTTTCTTCTCTTCTTTCAACAATTTCTCCTCTTCTTCATCCTTTTCCAACTTCATTCAACATTTTCTTCTCTTTTTTCAACAATTTCTCCTCTTCTTTCAACAATTTCTACTTCATTCAATATTTTCTCCTCTTCTTTCAACAATTTCTCCTCATCTTTCAACAATTTCTACTTCATTCAATATTTCCTCCTCTTCTTTCAACAATTTCTCCTTATCTTTCAACAATTTCTACTTCATTCAATATTTCCTCCTCTTCTTTCAACAATTTCTCCTCATGGCCATTGTTTTCTAACTTTGTTCAACATTTTCTTCTCTTCTTTCCACCTTCACCCTCTTTCTTTGATTTGCTTCTCTTCAATTCACACTTCCCCTTTTTTTTTGTTCTCTTTTTCTTTTTTTCTAACTTTTTAAATTTTTAATTTTTAATTTTTAACAATTTTTGAAGATTATTATTCACATTTGTGACCTAAAAATATCTTTAAATTTTTTATTTTTACTCAATTAATTTTTAAAAAAATACATGTTCAAGTAGGATAATTTTAAGACTTATGCATGGGTCCATTTTAATTTTTAAGGTCCGGACAAAATTAGGTGTCTACAAGTATCAGTGAACTTGCACAGATTGAATAAAATGAATGGCGAAAAATGTACCTCACGAATGTGCACATATTCTAACTACGAAAGAACATCTGAACAGTGGACATGTTCTCCACTGTCCATTGAAGAAGATTCTTGAAAGTACACTATATCTCCAACTTCTAGCTGAAAATATAGAAATCATGTCAACACAACAGGAAAGATACAATAACTTACTGTGCTAGTGAGCTTCCATCATGAATACAATTTTGCCGTTATCAATAGGTTTACCCATTGCATCCGGATCAAGCTTAATTTCGTAAAGAAAACACAACCTACAAAAATCAATTCACTTATTCCTCATGACTAAACTCACTTATCAAGATCATAATTATAACAAAACATATTTTTCAGAATAACATTAGTAACACAGAATTCCTTAGCATAAATTTTACATAGGGTAACTTTAATGCAAACTAGACACTGATATTTCATAGAAATTTTGTCAAATTCATGTAAAGATCACTCCATACTAGATTTGGACTCCAAACAGTATGAGTCTTTGTGTCTGTGGGTGAATGAATTTATGAATAAGAGTGGGACATCATTAATTAGTTATATTAATTTGTTTACAATATGTTTTTTTTTTAATTTTGTCTATGTTTTATATAGTAGTCCTAAACCTGAATAAAGGAAGTGAGTTGTGTTAGGTAGTCGACAACCAATATAAGACTATATCAAATCTCTTATGGTATGGATAAATAAAGTTATAGTACCAATGCTAGATTGTTACTCAAAAGTAACACACTGTACAACTCAAATACAGTGTTAAATGAGTTAGAGCTGCTGCATCGACGCCCGAATGTAATGTTAAATAAACTGGGGTCCTCATATCCTTTTGGATGGATGTGAGTAAAGTAGTTTATGTGAACAAGATTTGTTTTGGCACTTGAAATATTAAAACTTTGGCAAAGAACTCTATAGAGATAGTTGATACTATAATTAAAAGGAAAATTAATATTATGTATATTTAAGAAACCAAATGGTTCGCAGAAAAGGCTAAGGAATTGGATACTTTAGGATTCAAACTTTGGTACATAGGAAAAAGTCAAAGCAAAGAATGCAGTTAGTATGATTATGGACAAGACTTGGAAAAACAATGTGGTGGAAGTTAAAATGATAGTTGATAGGATTTTATCTCTTAAAATGGTAGTAGACTAAGAAACTTTTAGTACCAAAAGTGCTTGTACACCACAAGTAGGGTTGAAGGAGCAAGAAAAGTTAAAGTTTTGAAAAGATTTGAAAAGACTAATCTAAGGAACTCCTCAGCATGAAAAGATTGTCTTAAATGAGGTTCTTAATGGTCATGTTAGAAAAAAAGTAAGGCAATATGTGGGATTCATGGTGGTTTTGGTATAAGGGAACTAAATGAAGAGGGAAAATCAATTTTGGATTATTCAATGGCTTATAACTTTAAGATTGCGAATACTTATTTTAAGAAACAGGAGGAGCACCTTATCACATATAAGAGTAGGGTCCCAAACTCGCAAATAGATTTTTTTTTGGTACAAAATATGGATAAATGGATTTATAAAGATTGTAAAGTTATAAAGATTATAAAGTTATACTAAGTAAGAGTTTGATTACACAACATAGGGTTTTTGTCTTAATATGCATGTTAAGAATTGGAAACAGTGAAGCAGAAAAGTTATAAACCCAAGAATGAGGTGGTTGCATCTAAAGGGTGAAAAGTAGTTGATTTTTTTTAGAGAAAGCTAATGAAGGAGAAAGTTTACAAGACACAAGGATGTGCTAACCTTATGTAAGAAGAAATGACAAATAGGGTTAGGAAGGTAGCTAAAGCAGTCTTTGGTGAATCAAAAGGATTTGGCCTTAAAGGTAAAGAATCTTGGTGGTGGGATGAGTATGTGCAAGAGAAAATTAAATATAGAAGAGAGCGTTTCAAAGCTTTACATCTTGGTAAAAAGGCCAAAAATTGGGAGAACCATCAGTCAAATAGAAATGAGACAAAGACTGCAATTAGTGAGGCGAGATCTAAAGCATTTGATGGGTTTTACGAAGTTTTAAGAACAAAGAATGAGGAATAGCAGATATACAAACTTGCTAAGAGAATGAAAAGGAAAATAAGAGATTTGGATCAAGTGAAATGCATTAAGGATAAAGAGGGAAAAATCTTGATAGCAAAGATATGAAAGAAAAATAGAGAAGTTATTTTCATATGCTTTTCAATGAAGAGTAGATAACAAGTATAAATATGGAAAGTTTAACTACTCGAGAAAAGGATCAAAACTTTACTCTTTATCATAGAATTCATAAAGTTGAGGTAAATGAGGCACTTATGAAGATGGACTATGGTAAGGTTATGGGTCTTAATAACATACCTATTGAGGTTTAGAGGTGTTTGAGAGAGAAAGATATTTTTTGCTTACCATGTTGTTCAATAAGATATTGAGGTCTAGAAAGATGCCAGATGAATGAAGAAAAAGTACATTGATACCCACTTACAAGAATAAGGGAGATATTTAGAATCATGGAAACTACTAGGAGATTAAACTTATAAGCCATAATATGAAACTTTAAGAAAGAGTAATTGAATACAAATTAAGAAAAGAGACTTCTATATCAGAGAATCAATTTAGTTTTATGTCAGGAAGATTAACCATAAGGGCTATGTATCTTTTATAGAGTTTGATGGAACGATACTAAAATAGAGAAAAAGACTTGCATATGATTTTCATTAACTTAGAAAATGCATATGATAAAGTGTCAAGGGAAGTCCTATAAAAAGTATTAAAAAATAAGGATATTCGTATTGCTTATATTCTCGCTATAAAAAATATATATGATGGGGTTACAACAAATGTGAGGACTCAATGAAAGGTAATAGAAGATTTTTTGATAAGGATCGATTTGTATCAAGAGTCATCCTTAAGTTTATACTTTTTTATTTTAGCGATGGATGTACTTACTAAACATATTCAAGATGCAGTCTCAAAATATATACTTTTTGCAAATGATATAATCCTCGTAAAGAAATCAAGAGAAGAGATTAATTGTAAATTAGAAATATAGAAAAAAGCCTTGGAATCAAGGGTTTGTATTTAAGTAGGAGTAAAACTGAGTATATGGAGTATAAATATAACAAAAGGTGAGCAAATAATAATTTGGATATAAAAATTAGGGAGCATAATATATCATAAATGTCCAAATTTTGGTATTTTGGATCAATTTACAAAGTAATGAAGAGATTGACGAGTATGTCATACATAGGATCCAAGTTAAATGGATGAAATAGAAGAACATCTCGAAAGTATTTGTGCTCGCAAAATATCCAACAAACTTAAAAGAAAGTTTTACCGAACTGTTATTAGACAAGATATACTTTATAGTATGAGATTTGGGCCTTAAAAGGTCAACACAAGCAAAAGATTGGGGTAATAGAGATGAGAATATTGAGATGGATAAGTGAACATACAAGAAAAGATAAAATTTGAAATAATTTTATTCAGGAGAAAGTTGGTGTAGCATCTATTGAGAAGAAAACGATGAAAACTTGATTACAGTAATTTGAGCATGTGTAAAAAAAATCGCAAGAGGATACATTAAAAAAGACTAATCAAATAATTTTTAACTCAATGAAGAGACGTAAAAGAAAACTAAAAAAAATATTTTAAAAAATTATTAAAAACAATCTTTGATTGAATTATATTTTTAAAAATTAAATTTAAAATAAAATTCTATATATTGTTTAATTCAAGTAATTAACCTCGATAAGATAAAACTTTATTTGTTGTTATTTATATATTTTTTTTTTTTGAAATTTTTAACACAAAGTGTGGGATGGACACTTACAAATATGCAAGTTAAAACCCTTTATGTCCTCAAACCTCCCGGGGTCGGTGAACCGCATGAAGTTGAAATATGGGGAATTGGGGACTTCGTAACTTTCAAGCGATAGCACCTCAATCAGCATGAAGTTGAAATATGGGGAATTGGGGACTTCGTAACTTTCAAGCGATTGCACCTCAATCAACAAGCTGGCTCGCTCCATGAGAGGGCATTGATATGGTGGTAAAGATGAGAGTGCACAGATCGTGGCTGCTGGTACAAGGATCTTTCAAGGAATAGTTGGCGCTAAACTAGTTGAAGCCCTTGCTTTGCGGTTTGGAATTCAAATGACTATCGACTTAGTTTTTGAAGAAACAAGTGTTTAACCTTATTTACAGACTTGCTATGCTTCTTAATTGGTAGTTCATTGTTTAGTTTATTAATGTCGTAAATTTCTGAGAGAAAGATGAACTCAACCTTAAAATCTGGTCCTGGATTACACTACAAATTAAAACTTAAAAACAATTCAGGGTCTGTTTGTTTTGCAGGAAAATTACATGTATGGCTACACCACTATGCAGCCTCAGGTGAATGCTCCAAACCTAGATACCGATCCCAAGTACCGTTAATACAATTTCTCTGTCACAAGAAACAATAGAAACAGAACGTGAATAAGAGTTTAAACGCATAAAAAAAAAAAGAAAAATAAACCAATAGTGTTAAAAATAAAACTCAAGCAAATTAAAAATATTAGAGTCAAGTTTCAATGAATGCACCTGAAAACGAGAGGCCACTATGTCAGAGTTGTGAAAGTAATCAGGATCAGGACGCCAGGGCGAAATAAAAGCAAACTTCCACTGGCAAAATGAAAAGTATAAGACAAAAAGTTCAGAAAAATATTCTAATGCACATATATGAATCAATGTTCAGTCAATAAAATCACACCCCCTTAGCCAAATTACATGCAAGTAAAAAATGGGTAAATGAGTAGGAAATACCTTGGCAAACTCCTCGCCTGGAACTTTAAGTTTCTTCTGTATTCTGACTTTAACTTTGGCCAAAGTGTCACAATCATTTATGACCAACAAGAAAGGTTTCCCGAAGTTCTGAATCGGCTGCACATTTCAGATGAAAACCAAAGGTACAAAAGATTTGGCATAAAATCAAAGTCAACAAAGTATAGAACAAAATGAAAATCAAAGATTTGGCATACAATCAAAGGCAACAAAAGATAGAACAAAACCAAATATATGAAACTTCATGCAGAAAAAAATGAATGTGTTAAAATGTTTACCATCTGGCTGTACAGATCTGTGTGCCAAATATAATGATAAACATTAATTAGGCGATCATGAGGACCAAGATTCTTTTCTCCTTCTGGAATCTTGAAACATTTGAATACAAAAAGATAAGAAAAGACTCATTTTTATTCAAAGAAAATTTAAATAATAAAATATTCTTATATGTTTTATAGAACTCCACTGGTGCTAGGATTAGAACAATCAACAGCAGTAATACTTCATAGAGTTCTGCCTTTCCTGATTCACTCCACACCCCCTTCCTTCCAGTTACACAGACACAGTCAGACTCTTACCTCCTCCGCTCTTAGCAGCCGGTATCGATCATCAATATTCTCAATCATCTCATTACGGTGAAAGACCTGCATAGACCCAGCTTAAGATTAGTTGAACTGATTTCAATAACAGATATACGTGCTCTTATCAAACTCAATTAGCATTAGCAGCAACAAAAACGATTAAAAAACATTATACATCTGCACGATGGTTTGAAGTTTGATCATAATATGAAATAAAAGATGTGCTTCAATCTAATAAGCACAAGCAAATGGAGGATCATAAGTGAATGTTACTGAAAACATAATTTCAGAAGAATATACAAAGAATATTAGCATATGTAGCAGCAGTCAACACGTGTAAGTCCACACCTTGCGTATCTTGTGATAGAAGACTTTAAGCAACCTAAGCTCAGCACTAGGATGAGAAAGCTCCACCTTCTCAATAATAGAGAAAAGCAGGAAATAACATTTAAAACAATATATGTATGTCAAAGATCATAAGCAGAGGAATGGTTACCAAATGTACTTGCTTGGATAATGCATTGAAGTATGAACCAAAGCTTAAATTAGGCAAACTGGCGAAGTCACCTTTGCTTTGAGATCATCAATTAGATCCCCCACAGTGCTCTGTTTTGGGAGTCTAATAATATGAATAACCACCTTAAGAACAATTTTAAGAAAGATTAAAAAATGGTTACAGACAGAATAAAGATGAAAACCAGGAAAGATTCAGGTCACCATACTCACTTCATTGTCTGTAGCATGATGAAATTCAACTTTCAGAACTTTCAAGCGTTGTAATTCAGGCAAAGGGATGTCAAGAACTTCATAATACAATATATCCGAAGGCTGAAATATATATGTCACAAAAAAAGGGAATAATACGCTTTGTGTTTTAATAACGGATATTCTTAAGGATTGAACAATGACTACCTCGTCGTAAAAAACTAGCATATCTGCCAAATGTTCCACCCCTCGGAACTTAATAGGCTGGAGATTTGGTTGCTGAATATCCAAGTTGTGAGAGGTAAGCCTAATTTTGGTTGGATCGTCCAAACCCAGTTGCTGAGCTACTCTCTCCACCACATCATCATATGTACAGAGTCTTGACCTACAAATCAACATATACGGGATATAACATAAGGATATCCTACCATTACATATTCCATCAAGTATAACGTAGCAGCAAATAGAAAAATTTAATGCAATCCAAACAATGTGTTTACATCTCAAGGCAGAAATTGTCTTCCTTAGGTGTATCCAAAGATCGAAAGTGAACAACCTAAAAAGCATCAATTAGGAAAAATAAATTTTAGCTGCTATACATCTCAAAATTTACAAAAAAATTCACTGAAATTCACGCAAATTGAATGGAATGAAGGGCGGCAAGAAAGGTACCTGACGATTGTGCACATATTCAAGATATGAAAGAATATCTGGATAGTGGATATGCTCATCATTATCCATTGAAGCAAATTTCTAAAGGCGAGTAATACCTCAGTCTACTTGCTGGGAATGTAGAAAACAAGTTACTACAGAAAAAGGTAATGCATTAACTTACTGTGTTTCTATTGTGAATACAACTTTGCTGGCTGTCTTGAAATATCATTTTGTTATCAATTGGTTTAAACATAGCATCTAGTTTAAATTTAACTTCCTAAACATAAAACATCCAAGAAAATGAAAATTTATTCACTAATGCCCCATGAATAAAGTCCGTCATTTAAATCAGAACCAAAGATGTTAGTGATCAAAATATAGGATTAATTTTCTATTTATGTTTAACTTGCTATTGTTGTCTTGTTTACTATTATTAAGTTTAGGATTCTTCTATAGTGTAGACAAGTCCATAGCCCATAATTTCCTATTTAAATAGGACCTTGTGGCACAAGTCTTATACACATTATCAATATGTCAATACAATATAGTTTGACTCTATAAAAGTTTTTCTTTCTTTTCTCTCAATTTCTTACATGGCTAAAGAAAACTCTCACCATCAATGGCGAGGAGTATCAACTCTCCTCTATAGTGTTCTCTCTCTTCACCACCACTGTCAAGTCAAACCTCTTTATCTCACAATCTTTTCATGGAAAGCTAACCCCACCATTGACTCCAACATCTCCACATTGTCCCACCTCCACCAGTGCACCCTCATTGGGGGTGTCCCACGCTGCCATGCACTGGTGACTGGAAACTACAACCTGCCACTCCTTTTTGCCTTGATCTCCTTTTCCAGTGGTCCGTTCATCTCACTGCTAGCACCATTGTATTCATCTCACTTGGGCCAACCTATCCCTAAAATCTTGCCACCACACAAGCTTCGGCAACCCTCTGCCCATGCAACACTATACTGCGACACTCCAAAGACCTTCATTCACCTATTTTCAGCTCTTTTCAGCCCATTTATCATTGTTTATTAGGTTTTGAGAGCCTCCCTTTTATCTAACTAGTGTCAAGCCCTAATTCGGCATTATTTGTGCCTATCTTGATTGGCCCAAATCCGATATCATAGTCTCTAATCTGATACTATCCTTGCCTCCAATTTGATACTCTTGACTTCTAATGTGATACTCTCGGCTTCCTATTTGATATTTCCGATGTCTCAATTTATCCTGACCTCACATATAATATATATGTCCAAACTCAAATTTGAATCCTCAAACTCAGAATGTATTCAAAACTCATAGCTAATATGTCCAAGCTCAGATTTGATATTTCTGATGGTTGTTTTGAAACATTAAGACTCTCTAGGCTATCTTGGAAAATTGTTGATGTACATATCGTCTATTATCTTCACTACCCTCATGCCACCATAATTGTTCCAAGTTGTCTATGTCTTTTTTTTTTTGTTTAACTATTTTTCACTTTTATTGTCTATGAAATAAGCTTGAACATCTGTCAAATATGCTCCAACTTGAGGAGGTGTGATAGAAATATAGGATTAATTTCCAACTTGTGTTTAATCTACTATTATTGTCTTGTTTCTTATAATTAAATTTAGAATAGACAAGCCCATGACCTACAGTTTCCTATATAAATAGGACCTAGTGCTATGAGTTTTATACACATTCTTAATATTTCAATACAATATAGTTTTATCCCATAAAAATTTGTCTCTCTTTTCTCTCAATTTCTCACCATTAGTATGCCTAAAGACCCTTCCACTTAAGACTTGACGTACATTAGCAGCAACCAATGATCAATTTTCTATGCAACTAGATGCAATTCACTTGTTATGAATGGGCCGCAAGCATACTTGTTAAACATCCCAAATCATCGCTTCTGGGCCCGGCTTGGAAGCTAAAAAAACTTTATGCCCATTGATTTTACTCCACTTTTGGATTTGAAAAAGAACATGGCAACACGAATAAAGTTGAAAGCTTTAATCGGAGAAATTAAAAAGCCAATACATGGTCACCTCCTAAGCACTTACCATAAAGGAAAATTTTCCTCGTCTATTCTCCCAACATTGTAGATTTTTCATATAAACCCATTGCGTCCATAAGAAGACTGGTGTAATAAAGAAATCAAATAAAATAATTTTTTAATAATTACTCCCACTTCTTGTTGAATCCTTCACTTTACATGTGTAGCATCCCTAAAACCCCTTTCTTCACATTCAAATTATAATATTATCATGAATCGTATGATAAGGGCATAAAAGCACAATTTAAAAAAAAAAGTACTTACGAGATATGAGGCTCTAAGCAAAGAAATAGGAATTCGCTCACCCAAATTGAAAGAAATACTCCAAGAAGCAGTTACGCAGTAAAATGAGATCAATGATCGTCGAGAGCCGTCTTGGTCGCGTGCTTAGGGTTTACAGTTAAAAGGGGAAGCGCCGCAGTAAGGGTGATTTGAATTTCCATGAAGGACAGCAAGTACGGAGACGAAGTAAGGTTGTCACAGATGAAGAGACACGCAGAGTGAGACTAAGGAGAGAAGATTCTGTAATCAACGGAATAAACTAGAGAAACTCCCACCAAAAACAAAAACGAAACTACGCTGCCGTTTCCTAAGGTTTTAAACGTATTATATGGGTAGTGTATCACTGTAGGTCTCATCAGAATTACCATTTAGGATGATTCAATAATCATCCAAAAATTGATATTATTAAACAAATGTCCAAAAAACCATGTCCTATAAAATTTTATTTTTATTATAACTATGATTAATGATAAAAATATCATTTACAAACTTATAAATTCACATGAAAACAAAAAACTACGCATCTAAGCACAAAATATGTAGTTCAATTCACTGTGAGTCCTCACAAGTTCTGATTTACGAGCAAGTATTGCAGTGTTTTAACATTGAGTTTAGTACAAAATTAATGCTTAAAATTTAAGCATTTTGTAAAATATTTAATTTTGCGAGTAAAGAATAATTGTATCTTATTATTCTAGCTTTAATGAAACTACATATGCAAGTCTACATGCTTTCAAAAGGTAAATAATTTTCTTATTTTGAATGCATAAATAACATACTCTAAAATTAGAAGTAGAAGAATAGCCATTCTTCTTGCTTATACTTTGAAGGAAGTTGCAATCTAAGAGCAAAATGTCAATTCACTAAGGCTGAAACAAGAGTCACAAGTCAAATACAAACTTAGTCTCCTTGACTACCTATTCAAGCCCTGAAAATGGCTTTCAATTTTATTTTTTTATTTTTGCACAGTGGAGCTGCTATTACTGGGGGAGCATGGGAAGGAATAGCGAAGAGTTGCCCCACAGTTTTTAAAAAACAGTATGCGTTGGCAATTTTCCTCTGCGTCGTTTCCTCTCATGCTCTTCCATGCAATGCTGAGTTGAGAAAAGATAAAGTAAAACCACAAAATATGGTGCTGGAGAATACTAAAATTTTAAATTTTCACTGCCGAGTTCTGTGGAGGCTGACAAGTCTCTTTTACAACATTACAGAAACCTGTCTCTGCTACACCATTAGGCAGCCCTCACTTAGCTTAGCCCTTCTAACTGAACAAAATCAAGAAGCAACCATGAGAGTGACAAAAAGTCAACTAACTATACCCTGTATACACTCACTAATCCAAAAATCTTATGTACTGATACATTGCACTGAAGATGATCAATGACCTCAACCTGAAGAACCTCCATATAAAAACGGAAGCAGTAAAAGCTCAAGGGGCTGTGGTCGGGTAGACACAAAGTGCTGAGAGCAATGTCATTCCATCGACAGAAAGAATTACATACCACAAAACTAAAAATCCTGCAGAAACCACCAGCAATGCTGATTTCACTAACTGCCTATACAGAGTAGCCTTTTGCTATCATCCCTGTTCTTAAAAGCCCATAGGTGCAGAAGAATGCCAAATTCATCCCACGCAAGAAGAGAACTCATCAATAATGATTTTCTAATTATAAATCTTTACTGGCTTCTCAAATGTGTGGCGATTCTGAAAAACAAAATCACGTAATTTTAGAGTAGGCAAACCACCACAATAAAAGACTAGAGTACCAACACAGTGATAACCGGCACCAAAACCAGTGTCACAAATTTCCATAACAAAACTGGTCTAGCGAGCAAACAACTAACCTGATTGACAGCAAATGCTCTTTTAGGAGCATTGTCAGTATGCTCCAACCCAAGATACTGCTCCCAAGCACCATAAACATCTCTTCTCTATCACCAGCAACAATGAAAAGAAAATGTAACAACAAATTCAGACAGACAAGCGAAAAGACAAATTACAAATAAATTCAAGAAAGCAAATGAAATTAGTATTAAGCATCAATGTGAGCAAGTTAATGAAACTAGAGTCAAGTTTCAATGGAAGCACCTGAAAACGACTGGAGACAATGTCGGAGTCCTGGAGATACTCAGGACGCCCAAGTGAAAGAAAAGCAAACCTCCACTGGCCAAATAAGAAAATATAATAAAATAAATTGAGGTAAACTAACATCGAATAACCAAATATGTTTGATCAATAAAAAATCCAACAAACAAACAGAGTTGGCCTGGTATACAGCTAGAAGATGGGTAGAAGCGGACATACCTTGGCAAACTCTTCATCTGGAACTTGAAGTTTCTTCTGTATTCGCACCTTAATTTCAGCCAAAGTCTCACCTTCATGTATTACTAAGAAAAAGGGTTCACCAAAGTTCTGAATTTGCTGTACATTTCAGACGAAAACCATCAGTACAAAAATTTTGGTGCATAACCAAACATAGCGAACATATAAAAGACATCAAAATATTTAGAGCTGTGCAGAAAAATGAATCTGTTAAAATTACCATTTGGTTCTGAGCTGTGTCCTTAGTAAAATGGTACACATGAATTAAGCGATCATGAGGACCAAGATTTTTCTCTTCTTCTGGAATCTGCAACATTTAAATAAACAAAATAACTGATTTTTCTTTGGAAAAATAGCAATAAAAATGTTATTACATAACATATTTTGCTAACATTCTACAGTGTCCAACCCCCACCCCTTCTAGCCCCACACACAGACTCACCTCCTCTGCTCGTAACGTCCAGTACTGATCATTTATGTTCTCAATCTTTTCATTAGGCGGAAAGACCTGCGCAGGCAAAATTGGTTTTAACAGATTTGATAATAAAATTATGTGCTTTCATCTTACCGTCAACAGCATAAGCAGAAGCAGAAGCATTTATTAAGGGGGGAAAAAAGCTAAGAGAATGCCAGATTTAGTGAATATAAATCTGGATCCTCTGATAAATTGTATGCAAACACAATTTTGAAAAAAAAAATATTAATACATGCTGCAGCAGTCAACTCCATACCTTGTATATCTTGTGATAGAAGACTTCAAGCAACCTAAGCTCAGCATTAGGATGTGACAACTCCACCTGCCCAATATAATAATAAGATGTCAGAACGAGATATTAAAAAAATAAAAAGAAAAGAAATGTGAAGTTAATTTTTCCCAATTAAACTATTGATGGAGCTATGCTTGTTAGCTGAATGCAGATGTGACTGCTATGCTGGGTGAGTAGCATTACTCTTCTGCTAGTAAAACAATGCAGGTATGAATCAGGCAAA
The DNA here is from genome assembly GCA_037013595.1 of Dicorynia guianensis. Lineage (NCBI taxonomy): Eukaryota > Viridiplantae > Streptophyta > Magnoliopsida > Fabales > Fabaceae > Dicorynia > Dicorynia guianensis. The sequence goes on from JASUAB010000005.1 coordinate 34,302,906, forward strand.
GTCACCTTTGTTTTGAGATCATCAAGTACATCCCCCACAGTGCTCTGCTTTGGGAGTCTGATAGTATGAATAACCACCTGATTAAACAATTTAAAGAAATATAACAAAATGGTTAAAAAAATCCAGATGAATACCAGAAGAGAATCAGGTCACCGTACTCACTTCATCCTTTGTAGCATGATGGAATGCAACTTTTAGAGTTTTCAAACCTTGTAATTCTGGCAGGGGGATGTCCAGTACTTCATAATATAATATATCCGAAGTCTGACAAAAGAAATGCTACAAGAAATGAACAAGATGTATGTTTCAATAAGGTGTTCCTAAGGATTGAACAATTACCTACCTGGTTGTAGTGAACCAACATATCAGACAAACGTTCCACACCGCGGTACTTAATTGGCTGAGGTTTTGGTTGTTGAGAGTAGCAGTTGTGTGGTGTAAGCCTAATTTTGGATGGATGATCCAGACCAAGTTGTTGAGCTACTCTCTCCACCACATCATCATATGTATAGAGCCTTGACCTAGACATCAATGTACATAGAATCTAAGATAAGGTTGCAGCACTAGAAATTAAGAATAATCTATAAATGCTTAATCTCCTCTCATCTCACATCAAACAAAAAAATTCAGTCCAATAATGCCATTGTGCTTACATTTCTAGGCAGAAATCATCTTCCTTAGGTTTATCCAGTGATCTAAAGTGAACAACCTGATAAACATCAATTAGAGATAAGCAAACTCAGATGCTGCCCTACCATCTTCGAATAGAAATATATATATATATATATATATATATATATGCAATTACACCCCCTCCCCACATGTTATTATTAAATTCAAAGTAAAATCTTATATTTGAATTTGAGATAAATATGACAAAACTTAAAGGGCTTATTGGCTAAACCCAACAACACACACACACACAACAGGAAACTGAACAGATATCAAGGTAGATCAAATACAATCACACAAGTTACACAAAATGAACCCAGAAAAGAAAATACCTGACGATTGTGCACATATTCCAAATAGGAAGGCACATCTGGATAGCGGACTTGTCCATCACTGACCACTGAATAAGCTTTCTGAAAGCATACAATATCTCCATCTTCTAGCTGCAAACATAAAAAACAAGTCAAAATAGCTACACAGGATATGATAACCCTGTCTCAATTGTCAACTCAATTTACCTGGCTTGCTCGAAAAGTTACTTTCTTGTCAATAGGTTCACACATTACATTTGGTTCAAACTTAATTTCCTGCACATAACACGACATATGAAACACCAATGCATTGATTCAACATATATAAAGTCACTAATCAGAGCTAGAAAAAGTAATCAGTCCCTTCCCCCATCTGACTAAACTTACAAGAGGAATGATCAATTTTCTTGCAATTTGTTTGTTATGAATCACCAGGAAACTTAGTCTATACAACTCCAACTATGACTGCTAGGTCCAAATATACAATGACAACAAGGGTACCTCAGTTTAACAATAGCTTGCATTTAAGTGAATACTCAATGTACATGACTATTGTGTTTGAATTTGCTACTAGAATCAATTTTGGTACCCAAAATCAATTGTAACAGTAGTTGGGGTGTTTGTTATCAATTCTTGCCATGGTCAAAATCAATTCTGATGGAAGTGAAAATTTTTCACTTTCACTTGGGACAAAATCAATTTTGGCAGTCAAACTCACATTTTACACAGGATTGATTTTACTTCTTCTAACCAAACACAATCAATTCTTGTAAAATCAATCTGCAGAAACATATCCAAGCACAGATCAATTCTTCCAGAATTAATTTTTACAACATCAATTCTCCCAAAAATAAATTGTACCCAATTTCAGTTACTATGAAAGAATTAAGAAAAACCTATCTTAAAGTCACCTCTAGTAAACAAAGACAGATAAGCAAGGAGCTAGATTCATAAATTGCATGGTCAAAACATAAAAACTACATCTCCATTTCTTCCCATTCACTTAACTGATGCATAGTATTCCTCGAATTCATTTGATTTTAATTAATAAAAGTTATAATCAATTGTACAACTCTTATAACAAAACATTATAAAATTAACTAAATTGTTTCAACTATTTATCGTGTGCAATATACACCCTAGTAGAAGAGTCTAGCATATCAATCACTAAATCTCTAGAATGCCCGGTCTACAGGTCAAGCCGCAAGATATTATTAGTCATTTGCCAAATGACAACTTAGTTACACATACTGGAAAACTTATATTGTAGTCCTTCTGCCTAAATATTGAAAAGCAAATTCAAAAAATTCTAAGACCAAATTCCTGGAAAAAGAAAAGAAAGAAGAGAATGAGAAAACAATAAAAATACAGATGATACAGGACTCTGACACCAGAAATTCATAAATGTAGAGTGAGTTCTCCCTAAACTGCCAAATTGATGGCAGTCATGTTGTCTGACATCTCCCAGCAACACCAGTCCAAATGTTTGCACTACTAAGAACTGACTGACTAGGCATTCCCAGCCTCAGACCTAGCTAAAATAAGGTTGTTACATTTTCCTACATACAAAGACGAACCAGAATTCTTAAAAATTGCTTGAAGCTTTAACTTAATTATATATATTAAAAAAAGACAAAAGAAACCAACCTCATAAAGTGCAATTTCTTCCTCAGGATCATAACCAGCCATTTCATTTAACCTTGTTAAGATTTCTGATGGCTTACCCGTACTCTTCACAAAGAGCCTTCCAACATAACTGCCATCATAGGGAAAGAGATCACATGTAAACCCCAGGACAGACAGCCCGACAATAGTTAGAATAAAAAAATTACTCCATACCGTAATTCCTCCTTTTCAGGATCATATAGCTTGAAAAAAAGTAAGATATCATCTTTAGTCTTCTCAGGAGGTGCAATGGGACGTAAATCCTGAATGACAATGCAAGTTGTCAATCAGGATGTATTTTAAAACTAATGTCTCATACTATCAAATAGGATACGACTCTCAAGAGAATACAAATATTACCACCCCTAGCTCCACTTCCAAAAATAACTTCAGTTCTGCATTGTGAACCTTGTTTGATACTTCCCTCAATTGTCCAACCTGAAATACAATGAAGTGAAATAAGATAAAGCCATAACAAGTCAGATCACCAAGAAGTTGAATCTTTGCAAAATAGAGCACCAATAGCAGACAAAAGCATTATAAGCAATTAAGCGCCCCCACAGAACAACCAGCATGGACAAGGATCCCAAACAATTAGCACATATAGAAAATAGTAGTAAGAAGTGCTTTTGTGCCAATTTACAAGCCAAGAAAAAAAAAAACAGCTAGTTGAAGATTCCAGAAAAATGGATAAAAGTACAGAAACTACCAGAGGATTAACCACATCTATAGCCCAATAATTGGAATCTAAGAAAATTCTACTATGCTACTAGTAGCACAATCACGAAATTAACACTTTGACAATAAATGACATGAAGCAATAGTACAGAAAAATGGATTAGGATCCTTTAAAGTGCACTTATCTTGACCTTACATTCAATTAATAGTTAAGATCATTACACATCATCTAATAAAACTTGCCATATCATTAATTAAATCTAATTTTAACTTAATAAAAATTACTGTCATATCATTAATTCATTTAAATTTTGATTTAATAAATACTTAATATTCTTTAATTTTATCAAAAGTTGCCCCTTTACTCGACTTCATCTCGTCAACTTCCTCTTCAACCTGCAGTTCAATCTTACTTCTGAAGCTTCCAGTCTGGCAACGAAGGTAAACAAAAATTTGTCCTGTCGAATCCCAACTTCCAGCATTTCTCTAAAGCATGTCAACAATTTCAAAAACTCATTGAGAAAAGAAACCAAGTCTCTTACAGAAATTTCTTCAATAACCCTCATGCTAAATCAGCGCATCCAATCTTCCCATACATGACAAATGTAAACATCCATATCTAATCCCACCATAAACAACTTGCCATGAATCTTTTCTCCTTCCATCAATGCTAACAATCCACCACAAGCTTTAAATACAAATAGGTATGTGAAATTAACTGTGCAGACCCCTTCATATCCCATTCTATGAAATAAATTAATTGCCTCATGAAACAAACCTTTATCTGTATATCCCCTAATCATGACATTCCAAATATAAGTGTCAAAATGGTTCATTTTCTCGGACAGGTTCAGTGCATCTTCCATAGACCCAGAATTCACACTTTCAACAAGAGTCCTTGTGAGAAAGGAATTGGTTGGTTCCCTAGAAGCTTTTGGTTTCTTTGACTGTCTGTACAAAAAACCCAATTCAGAGCACCCTGCCTCACTTTCAATGTCCAACTTCCACTTGGGTTTCTTCTCCTTCAGCTGTTTCTGCCAACATTCCTGGTGTGCCGCGATTCTGAAAGAGGTTGTGATGGTCGGCAAGTGTTACAGCCATTTGTGGATGACTTTAAGATTTAAAGTCATTTGAAGAGGAAGATGAAGAGAGGAAGCCTAGTGAAGGGCCAACTCTTGATCAAATTAAAGGATATTAAGTATTTATTAAATCAAAATTTAAATTAATTAATGATACGGTAGTATTTTTTATTAAGTTATAATTTGATTTCATTGATGACATGGCAAGTTTTATTAAATGATATGTAATGATCTTAACCATTAATTGAATCTAAGGCTAAGATGTGTGCACTTTACACTGTAACATGCAAAGTGCACTTTAGAAGATCCTGAACCAGAAAAAATAAAAGTGCAGCTAAAGAAGCTCATTCTTTACAAAACCTTCATCTGTTCTTTAACCATGAAATCAACAATTAAGAGTTGGATATGTATATATATATATATATATATATATATATATATATATATATATATATATATGTATATCTATATGTACGGAGCTTTATTAACAATTTATAAGCTCCACATTGAAAGAAGGAATTGAGAGAGAAAAAGTTTGTAAAAAATTAGAAAAAGCTTAAAGCAAGCAAAGGACATTACAGATTGTGTTTCCTCAATGTGTGTCAATGGCCTATTAGGACGATAAGTATGGTTTTGACGCTTTGCCCATATCCAAAATCGCTGAAGTTGAACTGGTATACCAAACTCTTTAGCAACCTCTTCCTGCAGTTTACAGATTAAAGCAAACAGACCTCATGAGAAAGAACATTTCAATAAATGACCTATCAGAAACTGCAAGTAATCATCACCTGCATTAATATTTTAATGTCAAGTTTCTACTCAAAAAGTGTCAGATAGCAACATTCAATGCTATATATAATATTATCTTCCAACAAAAGTTCATAACTTCCCACTTTTAGTGCTATTATACACAAGAAAACTCTTTTGTGGATGGAACATTACTAGTATTAATTTGTCACTTGAAGAATCAGCAAATGAAACTTTCTCAAGTGTCTGCAACTCTGATATCATATTTGAGTAAAACATACTTAGCTATTAATAAAAAGGCTCTAAACTAATGCATAATAATAGTATTAATTTGTTACTTAAAGAATCAGCAAACGAAACTTTCTCTAGTGTCTGCAACTCTCTTATCATATATTAGTAAAAACATACTGTGAGTTCTTAATAAAAAGGCTCTAAATTATGCAAAACAAAAAATGATACAATAGTACCCGTATAAAAGCATCAAAAACAGTAGGATTCAGCTATAAAAAGAACACCCAAAACAAAATAGAACAGGACAGAACCATCGCTCAATCCAAAATTGCACTTGCAATGAAACTTAAAGAAGAGTATGCACCATTTACATATTTGGAATCCCTATTGAGTGTTGAATGACAACCAACCCTGGCCTACTGCTCCCCATCAGGAAATTTAAGACGACCCCATCATTGTGAGGAAAACAGTCTCATTTTTAGGAACTTATTGCCCAAATATAAACCAATCATTTTAATACTTACACAAACAATTAGTATATAACTTAAAATGATTTATCATTCACAATAAAGGAATAAACCTAGACAGTAGACATAGCTATAACTTATCAGCAATAGCCACATTGACAGAAACCCAAAAAGGAAATACCTGAACAAAACTGCAAATATGTAAGTTAGAAGTAGCAGTCATTTTGGAGAAGGCAAACTTCTGAGTATTTTGTTTACTTGTCCATAATTATATGCTCGTAAGTACCTTAATAATGTCATTACTTCAATTATTTCCTGTTTTAGTCAGAGCTAAACAAAGTGCAGCATTATTTAGAGTAGAACAACAAACTAAGCCCTATCCCACTAAATAAGATCAGCTACATAAATCAAACGATATTATTAAGTTCTATAGAAATGAAATCTTCAGATATTTCATTTGAAAGAAGGTCTTTTAATTGGAATGTTTTCCATTTGATCAACATTTCTAATGGGAGCTTCTTTTGATCTTCCTCTCACATAACCAAACCACCTTAGACAAGTTTCCATGATCATTTTCTCTTCAATAAGTGCTACACCACACCAATTTTGTTGTACACATTAATTAATAATCTTCTCCTTTCTTATATATCCACCTTTGCAGTCTCATTTCTACTACTCTCATTCTCAGAATTATTACAGAGTAATTTTATAAATTTTTAATTTCATTTTTTCAGGGGAAATTTTTCATAATGTTGATGATAACTATTAACAGCTTATTAACTAATTAATTTTGGCACATTTTAAGAAAAACCATGAGGCTACAGAAAATAAGATTACTGAAATTTAACTTAGAAGCAACCAATGATTATTTTTTATGTTGAAGCATATTAGTAAGTTCAAATAAGAAAAGTTTTCAGCTTAGCCTCCAGTCATAAAAACTGACTCCACCATTAACCAGCACCAGTTTTCAGACCACACAAGTAACAAGCAGCAGCCAACAATCACATTGTTTTCTACATATAGAGTGTCAGCTCAGTTTCCATCCCTGAATCATTAATAGCTTCAGTACTTGAAGAGTGACAAAAGATGGACTAACCAGTACCTGCTTCCTGAATCCCAACTGTCAACTTATCTATGCTAAATTAATAAACACATGACCAAGTTGCTGTGACTACACTACACTTTTGTTTTGCCAGAAAATATACTACAACTGGTAAAAGCTGAACTCCTTGGTTGCAGTGCCCAGTGACAAATTAAAGTTCAGAGTGTTGTCAATGGCAGAGCCATGGCTGCCCCGGCAGTTTCATGGCACCCTGCCATGGAACTCACACGGCCTGTCGCTGCATCAGCACCTTCAACATGGTGGTGCCATGCTCATGGTGGGCATGGCATATTTTTGGCAAAATTACACAATTATCCTCATTTTCTCAGTCAGCCAATGGGCTGTTTATTTTTCACGATAGAAGTGTCAATCAACGCTTTCTGTAGCATTTGTACTCATAAAACAACAGATTTATGTCAGTTAATGCCCTCCCCTCCCTCACGCCTCACCTCTAATGCAATGATGCAAGAAGGATTTGAAAAAAGAGGCTGCTTTCCTGCACCTGATGCCAAAAATTATCACAGACCAGACCGAATCATACTTAGGTAAGTGACAGAGGACTTCTTCTGCTCTTCCTTCTCCGTTCTTTAGAACTTCCTCTCTCCTTGCTGCTGAACCTCCGTGCCGTATTTGATAGAGGACTTCTTCTTCTCTTCTTCCTCTGTTGTCTAGTTGTATGTGCTTTTGGATGCATTCTACTACCTTTTTTTTGAAGTTATGACTTCGTGTTTGTGATTTTATGTAGTTTTTCAATTTCAGCTTCTTTTTTTTTTTTTTCTTTTAATCCAGCATCCTTCAACATGGCAGCTGCCACATCATCTGCCATGGCAGTTCTGGAGCTGGCCGCCATATGCCATTGATAATACCAGTGGCCCATTAGAACTAACACTAACATGTTTCACATTTGCAGGCATAATGAAGCATTGTCGTTTCAAAAAAAATGCACATTTATTCCTATATAGAATGACAGACTTCTCCACATGAAATTAGCTTTGGGTATGCTTGGTGAACATTTTATGTGCCTCTGAAATTTCAAATAACTTCCTTTGGATTACTTTCAAAGATTTTAGCATGAGGAAGAAGGTTTATAATGATACCCTGATTCTGCACAAGCTGTTCTTCGCTTTACTTGCCTATAGAAAATTGCTTGGAAGATGGAAATATAAGGAGATGTGCCTTTCCTTAGATTTGTTAATGGATAGGAATTTGTGTCCCTCACTCAGTATGTGGTTTCTATTACGCTGTGAGACGGAGATCACTTAGTTTTTGAGTTACTTTCGTTTCATTTTTGTATCCTACACAAAATGAGGATATCTTATTCTCCTCTTTATGTGTATCCCTATATTATATATATATGTATGTATGTATGTATTTATATGTATAAAAGATATCTACTGATAAGATTTGGCCCCTTACCAGTTACCATACCCGAAGTGAATACATTTCATACAAATGAATAAAGTGATAATATTAATCCCCCCCCCCCCCCTTTTCTAAAAAATAAAAGTCAAGCCATGAATTGCCATTCACGACCACTTTTAAATTATTTCCACCATGCAGCATCAACAACATCATTCTCTGTCTATAAATAATATCACATCCAGTTATATCACAAGTATAAACACCTTAAGACAGAACACTAACTTCTTGTGCACTTTGTTCAATGAAAAGCAATAGTGTGGAAGGAAACATTAGTATCAACGCCAGACCACTTGCAATTAACCAACCAAGTCAAAAAAGAAATCAGAAATGATTAGCACAGCATGCCAAACAAACATACTTCTTGCTGGAAAGCTAAGAGGGTAATTGGTTACAATACCTTGAAAACATTAAAAGACATCTGCTTTTGGACACGAAAACTCCTCACTTTGTCATGGTCTACAAGATCAAAATAAATGTCCTTTCCAATCTGCTCTGCCAGGTCTTCATCTCGTGCCACCTGATAAGAATCATACACTATCAGCCGGAGGCAGATCCACAGGGAAGAACCAGGTACTCTACTCCCCCTACGATCCAAAACTTTGTACAAGTACATACAAGACTCAACCCAATAGAAATACAGATTCCACAATTCTAATCCCAGCCCCTCTACTTGGCTTGAGCAAGTTTTTATTGGCTTTGCTAGCTAATTTCTCTTGACCTACCTGCTGTGTCAGATCTAAAGGGTTTTCTAGTTAAAACTTGAACTTCATAAATCCACAACTGAGTCCTGGTGTATGCTCTTGGACCCTTAAGTTGTAGTTAATCAAACACCATGATGCAGTCTTAGCTTCACATACTTCAAGTTTTAGGTAATTTTACTTCTTGTTTTGCTTGTCTCAGTACCTTTTGATTTGTCCCCACTTTTCACCCTTGTGCCTCTTCTACTCAATGACCCAGAAAAACAAAATGAAGTCTTCTGAATTGTAGAAATTTATAGTCAGCTACTGCTTACTAGTACACAATGTCAGAACATGTCGAGTTGACAAAGTTCTATCATCCAATCTGATTGGCAAAGTCCTTTATATACAATTAGGCTCAACTTAATGAATTATGCTTTCATATGATAGTAAAATAAAAAGATATTTAAATGTATTTTATTTTCAGCCTCCACACTCCTTTAATTCTGGATCCATCCTCAGCTACTGGTAATATCCATCACTGCAAAGTAAAAGGCAAGCAATACGTAATTGATTCTGAACGAGCCAAGTTTGGAAAGTAATAACCTTTATAATAGTGTAGAGGTGGGCCTCTGCCTTTTCTTTCTTTTTGTGTTCTTTTTCTTCCTGTTCTTTCTTCAGTCTCTCCTGCAGTAATCCATTATACAAACTAAGACCAGAATTCCCAGACTTAAGCAACAGAAACAAAAAAAACACATGTAAAAAACAACTGCAAACACAGCTTGGATTCTTTGTCCGTAATGCAGTTCTCATAAGAAAACAAAACAAAACTCATTTGTCTATTCAGAGTTCAAGGAGGAGAAATAAGACAAATTGAACAGTCTCAGTTCATAAAAGTCACCAAGATGACTGCAATAGCTGTGACATGCTCACTTAAAGTTAAAACAAAATTCATTTGTCTATCCATGTTGCCATTTGACTTGGCTGACTTAATTTCGAGGCCAAAATGTACATAAAAATAGCATCTTACCCTTAAATGTTCAGCAATGTCCTTCTCATCCACATTGCATATTATTTTGTCCCTGTCACTTTCTCGTATATACACCAGCATGTAGGCATTTGAATATTTGGTAAATTTAAAAGGAGTATTATTGAAACCAGGATTTGTCTGTGGCAACTGATAATACACAAGTGTTAATACAAAGGTTTAGAGGAATCTGATGACAAGGCCAATGGCTGTAAAAAAATTACCTCCTCCTCACCACCATATTGCTCCTCTAATGCCCGTTTTGTGTCTTCTTTTGTTACCCTTTCATCATCAAATTTATACCTGAGACAAAATTTTCAGTCAAACAGCAATAATTGGTTAGGACAGTCAGCAATAAATAGCACTTTAAAACAACAAATAGAAGGAAAATGACTATCATCATGTTGTACACAACCGCCATGCTCAGTTACAACTACAACTAGATTCAGTTCACCAACATCAACTACCAAAGGAATGGATTCAGCCTTTCTACTGTCTCCAATTACAAGAGCTTCATTAATTCATCACCTAGAACATACTTTATGCAACTAGTGTCCTATAGGAAACTACACACATGATTTGCTAAAACTCATAAAAGATTCAACATGATAGATCAGTTCTTACAGAGATAAATTAAGCATCCCCTCATGCCCAAAATGTCCTCTATAGAAAAGAAGCAGACAGGCAGTACTCAGACATGCCGCTACTTTTAAACAGAGTGAAGGTGGTTCTAACTTCTATCACTAATATGAAATACTTTCTACTTCCCCCTATCTTATGAGAAGAACAATATTAAATCATTTTGATTAACAATATGTTTCACAATGCACCATTAGTTAACCTCTAATAGTATTGCACATTGTGACAAAAAATAAAGAAACAGTTTTCTCCAAAAAGAAGTTGGAGATTTAATTTCACAACTTCACAGCCAATTTTCAGACCTTAATTGCTAATTTGTTTCCATGAAGAGACTCTAGAACACTATTTTTGTAATATGAAGACATAATACGCACATTTACCAAAGCATGCATCAAAATTTGGATATAACAGAGAACATGGTCCCACCAACAACAAACACAGACATGCTAGCTAAAATGGTAAGGGAAAGTACATATCCATGAACACAATCATACATACCACTGATCAGAGAGGGTTGGCCTGATAAAAGCATAATAATGCCCGCCATGCACACCACCGCTGTGAACCAGAACACTGGGGAAATTCAAATGCATTAAATACTAAAGAGAAAGACATCAAAGTAAAAGCATAGAGATGGACATCATGAACTTTTTATGTACATCCATTTATTATGAATTAGGTTCAACAACAGTTCTAATCAACCACTCAATTATTGATGTTTCATCATGACTTAAAAACTGCAACATCTAAAGAATACCACAGGTAAAATGTGATTATCCTTTAAAAAGGTGACAGATCAACCTTTTATTTTCTTTTCATCATTTCCCACTATTAAAGTGGTCCTAATCACATATAAACACAAAACTAAACACGCATTACACAATTAATGTGCACCTAAGCAGCTTTCACAAACATCCCTCTATTTACACAAACTAAAATTCACAAAAACTTCACTTTAAAGAATTCAAATCATTAATTTTGTAGGAACCATAGATCTAATGGGCCAAAGCAAATTTAGTGAGCATTACATAACCCACATTTAGTGAGTCTTTGTTTTACTTCACAAAACATATTAAATAATAACAGCAATAAACAAAGCCTTATTCTATTAAATAGGATCAATTATATAAATCAAACAGCGTCATTGAATTCTATCTGAAACTAAGTTTTCAAAAACACCATTTAACTAAAGTTCCATTATAATAACCTCTTCAAGTGTCATTTTTGATCTTCCTCTACCTCTCTTCATTAAATAAAAGTCATTTGATCAACTTTTCTCACTAAAACCTTTGGCAATCTTCTTTGCAAATGCCCAAACCACCATAACCAAGTTTTTATCATTTTCTCCTCGATAGGTGCAACACCAACTCTCTCCCCAATACAATCATTCCGAATTTTGTCCTTTCTTGTATGTATACTCATCCATCTCAACATTCTCATCTCTGTCACCCCAATTTTTTACTCTTGTTAACCTTTCAAAATTTAATACTCACTACCATAAAGCATAACTAATTTATAATAGTTTAGTGAAACTTCCCCTTAAGCTTGTAAGATTTTTTGCAATCACAAATGACCCTCAAAGCATTTCTCCATTTCAACCACCCATCTGGAATCCTATGTATAACATCTCCATCAATCTCTCCATCACTTTGTAAAATCGATTCAAGATACCAAAACTTTGACCCCTGTAGCATAATGTGCTCTCCAATTTTTACCTCCAAACAATTACTTACTTGCCTCTTGTTGAATTTGCACTCCATATATTCTGTCTCGCTCCTACTTAAATGAAAACACTTTGATTTCAAGGCTTCTTTTCACACCCCAAATTTATAATTAACATCCTCTCTTAACTCCTATACTAGGACTATATCACAAAATACATTATTCTTCCAAAATCGGGAAACAATACCAAGCTTCCAACCAATCAAATAGAAAGTTGGGAATCAAGTACCCAATCACCAATTACCAAATAAAATATCATGAAGCAACCCCATCCAAGAAGGAAGAAACAAGTCAGCAAACAAATGAGAAACGTAACTAACCAATTCAATAAAGCAAAGCGATCCAAAACAAATATTGCAAAGATTAAGACCAAGATTACATCATTTACTTTTACCTGTGAAGTGTGTAAAGGTTGCGGACACTCCTATCAGCATCAGGAGATAAATATTTGCCATTGTCACGATCAAGATCAAGTTGCAAGGGAAACTCATAACGGTCATTAATCTACATGGTGCGAGCATCAAGACAAGATTAACCATCCAATTAAAGATATGAGAGCACTGTCCTCCACCAAAAGTAAAGAACACATTGACAGATAACCCAATAAAGAATAGCTAATGCCCATCTCTCTTTTGCAGACAATCTTCCATGTGTATGTATGTGCTTGATTTGTTTGTGTTTGTAAGATTCAGACACTAAATCACAAAACCAACAGAGAAAGATCCTAAAATTAGTAATATATAATAGGAGTCTGAGGCGTATAATCACTATCCTTAAGGATAATTCTCACGGTGCAAAGGTAGATTACAGCCATCCCCCAGATAAAAAAGACTTCCGGTTTAGTGTGCATCCACAAACCAAGAGCACAACCAGCAAAGTAAAGAGAGTTTTCAGAGAAGGAAGCAGTATTTCATCAGCCTGTGCATCTCAATCTGTCATTATGCTCTATGCAGATAGGATAATCATAGGGCAAAAAGTGCCCATTTTAGTACAACTGTTGACATATGTCGTTGGAGGTGAAGGTTACAAGGCCATGAACAATTAGAGAAAAATTAGGAAAATGGTTGTTGTAGACAATTTTTATTTATCCCTTTAACCAACTTTATATATCCCTCAAAAATAATTAGTATTATCCTAACCAACTTTAAAATATTATTTCATCTATCACTAACACATTAATAGTTAGACTACTTACAGCGTAATTACAATGCATTATAAGTAGTTTTAATTTTTAAATGAAGAACAAGCTCCATCATGTTCTCAAAAATTAATACTAAAAGAAGGGAATAAGTCACAAAACAATGTAATCATTTAAGTCATTTAACTACCAACCTTTACCATCATATCCCGCATAAAGTCATATTCAAATCTTTTCAGCTGAAGCTGAAGGACTGGGGGAAAATCAATGAACAAGACACCCTTCTTAGCATCCTGAAATAATCATGAATCATCATCAAATTACATCAAACACATAAATTATAATCACTTGGATGATTGCATTCAGAAAGTAAATACGAGCAAGGAAAACATCATGTGATTATTCCAAGCAAATTTCCTATTTCTTAATGCAACAGATCCTATCATTCAATTTGCATCCATGTGATTGACTCTTTAGTTTCAAGAAATATGTTAAATGCACGCAGAATTTTCCAAATATGCAAAATATTTCAAATACAAGGAATCAAACGACTTCCAAATATCTAGTTCATGAAATTATAACAGAAGCCATGGAGAGGCAAAAACTTTATCATACAGTTGATGCAGTCAAGAAAAGTAAAGAATTGTAAGTCAATTATATCAATAATTCAATATGACATCCAACAACTTTAAGAGACAAAACCATCAAAGCTTTTGCAATCCTAGATGGACAATTCTCCATCTGTTCAGTATCAATCATCACATTTATAGCAGTAATCACTGACACTGAGATATTGTAGACATAGACATGTTCTAAATAAGTTAATGTAAGGAGTTTCAAGGTATACTTCTTATCTTACATGTCAATAAATAACAAATTGCAGCAGGCACAAAGAAAATGTGAAGATTAAGCGCCACAGACAAAACCTTTTTTATTTTTTTGTTTTCCCTTTCAACTAAGATAGCAATAGTTCATAAACTACACTATAAAAGAGATAACAAAATTCAAAACAAATTACATAAGATAGGAATTTCTACATAATCAACAAAGAGGGTTACCTTTCCAAAATGACCTCATTAAGAGACACTACAGACTACAGCACTTAACAATTTCAACCAACCTGCAAACCATATTGTTCGGCATGATACTTATTATCAGCCTCGAGACGTTCAACTTCAACATACTTATCAAAGGAAGCATATACATCACGACAGCCTTTGACATCGAGCTGAAGATCTAACATGCATATGCAACCCAAAAAAAAAATAAAAAGAATAAGCATCATGTAACAAAGCACAGCCAAACAAATATTAAACTTAAACATGCATAAGAAAGAAAGTACCATAAAATGACTCCTTTCTAGTTGATTTATAGTCAACATTTATGCACTCAATGTAGTTCATGTGGTGCCCTTCAAATAACTTCTGTATAGTTCCCTCAACAACGGTTCCCTATTAACAAAAAAGACAAAAACCAAACATCACTAATATAGTAAAATCATTCAAGAAAGACTCGTACAGAAGTCCCCAAAGGACGCTACCTTCATTTTGTCTTCAAGTTTTTCACTGAGGACCCTATTTAGCTCTTGAACATCATGCTGCATGAAAGAATCATATGTATCCCACCCAAAGGACTTTGTCAGCTCCTTTGTTGCAACACTGGTATCACTATACTGAAGCTTGTAAAATAAACTTTGCAGGGCCAAAGGGATGCTTCCAGAGGGCATATCATTCTCTGTTGTTGGCATATGGTACACAGCCTGAAATAAAACAACCACAACCCAATTACCCATTACTTTCCAATCACACCAATAAAAATCATCATAAAGTCAATATAACCAATAGCTCTAACCTTTCTAAAGTAAGGAATATGGTATAGAGTTTGGAGCAGAGAATTCATGTAACAAGTAGCTCCTTGGTTTTTGAGGCCAACATAGCCAGTCTCCTTCTTTGAGTCATATGTCCAGTAATCAACAATCCTACGAACAAGAACCTCGGCTTCAACCACAAGAGTATCATTCACGAGATACCCTCTACTGGGATCATACAGTTCACCAAGTGGCATGAAGGATGTGAAACCCCAATCACTTTCTCGTGCATTGAATTGGTGTTGTGTGTCTGCATAATGTAAGTAAAATGAAATTACAATATCCGTGGCTATGCCAAAACTTTTGTGCATTTTTGCATTTTTCTCTCTTTTTTCTAAGTTAAAACATTGATAATACTAAGCTCAACTAGCCATTTTAGAACCCATGATCTCACTCTCCACCTATCTTCTGAACAATGTGTACCCAAAGAAAATAAGCCACAATACAAATGCTCATCAGCAAGAGGGTGAGTAAATGCCATCTTTAGCAAACAGGAAAGAAAATATACGAAAGGAACTAACAATACTTTATACATTGATATCTACTCATCAAAGAGAGACAAAAGAAAGGATTTCAGACAATCTACAAAATATACTATTCATAAACAAGAATTCTATATATCCAAAGTCCCCTTGCCTGCACTAAGATTAAAAACAGCCAAATGCAAAACATGTATAAGGCCTTGATATGGCCCAAACACAAGGAAGACAGCGCAACAATGCGACACTAAATACAAAATGTATCAACAAATATGTCAGGCATAAAGCAGAAAGAGGATCCAGAAAACCCCAGGATGCTAACCTAAGATTTCCCCCATAAAGAGTTCCAGTTAACCCATATAGCAAATTAAAGACAGAGGAGTACATTGATAGCCACAATAATAGCAATAGTATCTTTGCTCTTCAAACCTCAGCCCATAGTACATTTATAAAGATCCCAATATAATCAAATTTTTCTAATAAGCATGTTCTTACATCCTACAGAACACCTGGCATATAAACAGATATGTAAAATAATATTCATCTTGAGACTTAGATCTAAAACTAAAAGGACAAGAACATATATAGAAGTGATAGTTTTTATTTTAATAAAGTTTCATGAAGTAAAATTTGAATGGGAAAAGGAGAAACATATGAAAATGGTATACATGTCACAGACAGGTACTTGAGCCAGTTTTGTAAAATTTCAGAAATTTTTCACAGGAGATGCACAAAATGGCTTCTTTGTATAAACTTTAGCATTCAATTAAAGTAGGTGATGAATGTTGCAGATGTTCTTCCATAGACTACAACAAATATCTGACCACGTTATTTACTTTTTATTCCAGCAATTCACTTTTCTATGCATGAGTATTCTAATTCATATTTAACAGGCGAAAAGATCAGATCAAAGGGGCTACCTTTTCTCACAGAGTACTTATTGTAGATTTGATTAATGACTGCCAAGCTAAACTGTGAATATCTACTCCATCCATAGGGCAAACTAGCTGAATCCGCAACATCCAAATACATGGACAAATAGTCCACATTGTTTCCTTTAGGAAATATAAGCACACGCCTGCCATCGCAAGAGAAGGTTTAGGAGAAGAGATAACAGAAGATGAGTACACATTGGAAATTGTATTTAAAAAAAATTGGCCATCATAAATCAACTTAGCAAATGTATAGGCATAGTACCACTTATGACCACCAACAATAAATATTTCTGAATAGAGCTTCTTTGTATTCAGCCTAGAAAAGTTGTCAATTCTCCATGTGAATCTCGAAGATGGAGGATCCTCAACAGGCTGACTCTCCACAGCATTGGCAGTTTCAGGTTGAGCTACAACTAATAAGTTCAAATAAAACAAAAACAACAATTATCTATCATGTCTGCCATTAGTTGAAGACCTCAATAAGAGAGTGATCAAAACTGAACTACACCCTCCATTTGCTTGCCAGGAAAGATGAGCCAAGAGGAGATAAAATAAGTAGCACAAAAGAGAAAGGCTTTAAAAATGAAAAACTTGCAAACTGCAAATTCACGAAGAATCACTTTTTATCAGTAAAATGATAAGGGAAAACCTAGATTTCTTAGACCAATTTTCCCTATCTTCTCTTCTCTGTCTTCCAATCTTTAGCAACCAAACAATGCATTAACAGGTTTGCTGAACTATCAGAGCAATTTGATAGATCATACAAGATAAACAAATGGGCTTATAAAAATGGACTTTAACACGGATCAAAAGAAAGACAAAACAATAAAAACCTTCCATGGGTTGATGATTGTTCTCCGCCAAATCAGTGTTCGGGACAAGTATCTCCTCGTCCTCTTGCTGCTATAAAGCAAAACCAAACAAAATATCAGAATAGTTCGGATCCAACGAAGACCAGACCCACACTAATTCCCACAACACAAAAGGCCGAATTGCAGTGAATTGCACTCGCCGAGATCAAAACTACAATCCCTAGAGGAAACCCCATCTCTCCCACCACCCCGAAAGGAAAATTAAATTGACCCAACTACATCGTTCAGCAAAATTTGCGCAAAAACCCACAAACAAATTGCAATCCAAAAGTGAGTGAACCAGAAAACGAATAAAATACGAGTGCCCTGTGTGCAGATAGAGTGGCACAGCGACGAAGAGTGAGAGTTAGGGAGCGTACATCAATGGGAGCAGGAGTCATCACGGTCATGGTGAATATGGCAATTGACCTTCAAGTGGTATATTCAGAAACAAGGGAAAATATCAGAGAGAGTTGGGAGGGAAGGTGGCGTGTTAAGAGTACTGTAAGAAACCAGATCACCAGAAGCTGGTGTCGAGAGGGAGAAAGGTCTTCGGTCTTTATTTGGGGGATTGGGTCTTTTGGGAAACGGAAGGTGACCGGGTACAACATCAATTTGTCCATAGCTTATGGGTAAAAAATCGCATAACTACCACTTTATGTGGCATAGTAGAGATACTTGATTTCTTTCAACTGCTCTTACATTATCTAAATTTATATTTATAAAAAAAATTTAAATTTTTTAAAGTGATAAGTATTATAAAAATTAAATAAATAATTATTAATTATAAAATTAATAATATAGATTATTGTATATTTATAAGTTATTATTTATTTATTTATATTTTATAAATTATTAATTTTTTATTGATAATTATTGAGTTATATTTTATTAATAAAATATACAACTTATTTTAAAATTTTCAAATTAAAAAAAAATCATGCTTCTAGGCATTGGTTGGAGAGATTGAGTACCTTGAATTCCACTGGCACGTTAATAATGTGATGTGTCACTCTTATTTGTTTAATTGGTATACAAAATAAGCTAACTCATGTCAACAATGGAGCAAGCAGAATTGAGCATCTCTTTTTTTGGATTGTCTACAAATAATTTTAATAGTAATCTTTTACTATTTTTAAAAAATATTTTTATTATTTCTTTTGTCAAATGAGGTTTATATATTTATAGATATAATATCTAATAATTCTATTCAAAAATCAATTTTATCCACTTATTCAAACAATCCCTAAATTTTGTTTTGAATATCCCTAAGCTTTTTTTTAGGATAAAGCACCCATCTTATCCACTAATATTTTAACCATGAAGTTTGTGGTAAAAAAAAGTTTTGAAATGTTGACGTATGTGTATAAGATATATTGATTTCTAATTTCTAAGCATCATTGAATTAAAATTAAGTAGAATCATCATAATCTTGTGTTATTTTTGTGTACTAAATAAGTTGTAAAACTTTTCATCTTTAAGTGCATTGATGTCACAATTTTTTAAAATTCTTCTTTTTTTTTTTCAAAAGATATTGGGGTTTAGAACATGTTATTGGATATAATCTGAGTATTTAAATAGTAATTTATCATAGTTTATATGACATGTGTACTAAAATAATTTCACAAATTATGTCATTAGTTTAGTTGAGTAAACTATAGCTAAAATAATAAATTTGTAATAGGTTATGAATAAATTCAATTTAATCGTCCAAAAATTATATAAACAATTTAGAACAAATATTTAAAACAAATAAGTCATATTCCTTTATGATGATGAGCATTTATTTTATATTTATATATGTATGTATTTAAACTATCCTTTAGTAATTTTAGTCTCACACCAACTTAATTTAAAATAGAAAAAATATAAAATAGTAATTAGTTAAAGCAGTGGCAAGCTATTAATTATAACATTTTTTAAGAACAATTCACAATGCAAGTTTGAGAGCATGGATATCAAACAAATTAGAAACTTTTGTTTTTTTGAATAATGTTTTTGCACTTATTTGATTTGACAAATTAGAAACTTATATAATTAGGTCTCTTAAAAGTGATTTGAATGATGGTTTTGCACTTATTTGATTTGACAAATTAGTAACTTATATAATTAGGCTTAGTGACACAACCCAAAATATAGCTAGACTTTCTAATTACTTTAATATCAAAAAGATTATAAACTTATTTATGACATAAAATATTTTGGCATTTGTACAATTTGAAAATGGTTGTTATCATCATTTATAATTAATTGTATTAGCTATTTTAAGAAAAAAATAATACAATCAAATAAGTTCAATCGAGGTTCAAACTATGCAATTGTTATTACCATATCTTAGAAGCTCCTTGCTGCTAAAAAAAATTAAATTATATTATTAATAAAATTGTCTTGTAGAGAACATTTAAAACTTTATGACTTTAATTCCATGTAAATATTCTTAGTTGCATGTTCTATGATTCTTACAATAAGGGATAATGATTTGGTGATTTTTTAGGGGAAAACAAGCTTTTCTTACTTAAAAGGGAGTGTTGGTAAGATGCTCCTAATTTTCAACAATTGCATGTATTCTAACTATTTAAACATAATTTCTTTTATATTTACATTTCTACTACTTAGATGGTTTCTTATGATAGTAATTTTATTGTACTTGCTAGGTTATCTGAACTCACTCTCATATAGCATATTTTCTAATTTATAGTTTAAGAAAACCTTGAAACCTAAATTACAAGATGTGGACACAAACTATACAGTAAAGTAGGAAATGTCGTGTACTCTAGTTTAGTTATTATTAAAAAAAAAAAAACAAAGGAAGGTGAATTGGCTTGCTTTTAAATTTCAAATAATTACACACAAAGCTTACACTGTTTCTGTAGTAAAGAAAAATATTACTTTTACATTTGTAATGAAGTTGTAAAAATAATAACAGAACACAAGTTGTTAATTTTTATATATTTTATAATTTAATCTATGAGATATTGTAAACTTAATAATTTAAATTATTTATAATAAAAATTAAATAGGAATAAGTTATAACAATAAGAGGATCAGATATTAAATTTAGGTTAATATGCAAATAATATTCTTTGTACTTCAGGTTTTTTTTTTTTTTTTTTAAAAAAGGCCTCTTGAACTAAAAATTTTTGCATTATACCCTTCTATACTTATAAAATCATGCAATGTCACTCTTTTGCCAACGTTACCCAAGTTAATGAAAACCCCAAAATTTGCCAAAAATTCTGCCGATGTTACCCAAATTAATGAAAACCCCAAATTTTACCAAAAATTCAAAAAGTTTTCTTTTTCATTTACATTTGGGAATTCATAAGATTATAGTCTCGTCGCACCGCTCTATTGAAGGTGGTGTTTTGGCCAAGACATATATGCGTAGTGTTCCCCGAGAGATTTGAAAAGAATATTGTTGACGTCCTACTAGCAATTATAGGCATTATCTTCCTCTTGGATTGTCTTGACAAAGCACAAAAGGGGTTCTTCATTGGAATGACAACTATTGCGATATTACATGTAGTCATAGTGTTTCCCTTAAAGGTTTGAGAAGGACATCGTTGAGGTCTTGCTAGTGATGATAGGTGTTAATTGGAACTACTAACGATTGTGGTGCTTAATGGTGAGGGCATTGCGCCCTCATCTTTAACAAAGCGCACAGCATGTTTGTTTAATGTTTGTATATTCAGTTCGAAGATTATTGGGGATAGCGCTTTTTAATTAGATAATTATGTTAACTTACCGTTTACCTTTTTCATTTCTCTCCTTGACTACTATCACTCTCTTCTAATTGCGAAAGTAATCCGTACAAGCTTGTAGAGAGAAAGCAGTGAAGACATAACGGCCATCAAAGTAGTCTCAGGCTTCGCGATGGAAACCCATCACCAAGTCTCACTTAGCTTCGCTTGAAACCGTCAAAGACGCACAATCACTGAAGTTGAGGTGGTGAAAGTTCTTTAGTTTAAGGCGTGGAGAATGAAATTCCCCTTCAAGAAAGTCATGCTGCCATGATTGACATAGGGCTGATACCATTGATCTTGGGCGAAACATTGTCTTTGATTCACCTTTGGCTGAGCAATGCGACAATATTGAAGTCATGTGCAATCCTAGTTGCAAATGAAAAAGGAAGGTCTTTCTGGATTTTGGAATGATGTTGGGGTTTTTGTTAGGTTGGGTATGGAGTACTAACAAAATGACCACATTACATGATTTTTTGATTACAAGATGGTACATTGCAAATATTAAAAAGTATAAGAGAATTTTGTATAAAATTACTTAAGTAAATGATAGTTATTTACATTTTAGTCTTAAATCTAAGTATAATTCATCCAAACTTGAATTATATAGTAGACTAGGATGACCCATATCATAATTGGGTCCCACAAAAGGTATCTAATAAGGCCATTGTCCAACCTCGTGCCTAGTTATGGGCTCAACTAGTCCTTTAGCCCAAAAACAAAAGGGTGGTGGCCCTCCAAACTTGAGGTATAAGTCTTTGTTGGTTTGTTACCAAACAAAATCCTAGTAGGATATAGAAAAAAAAAAATCGCTATTAGACTTAAAAAGAACTAGCCTTCAATATGAACACTGATTTTATATTTTTACAAATTAAATTTTATAAAAATTTTAAAACTTTTAATTATAGTTGAACAAAAACCTCTTATCTAATAATTTTAATTCTATTCAATAATTGAATAATGTATTATAAATATTTTATTTTATCTAAATTAAATGTACTTTTAGTTCATAGTTATTTTTGAAAATAAATTATTTTTATTATATTTAATTATTTATTAATTATTATATTAAATTTATTTTATTACTTTGTAATAGATAGTATGAATTAAATATTTTAAATAATATGAATCAGAAAAAATATTAAGCGAAAATAGAATCGGGGAAATTATTTGTCATCCAAATCCAACTGCCGTTGCGATCTTAGAAGCCCTTGTCGTCAACTTTAAGATTTCGTAAAGTTGGGAAAAATACGAGGGGGAGAAATCAAAAGTGAAGCTGGAACACGAAGAGGATGTGGAAAACGGCAAGAGGGCGAGTCGTATTTAGCAGCGATGACGAAGAGGCAAACGAGGATCTGAGCCTCAAAATCGTTGAGAAGTCTCTGCTTATGCGTGCTGCAAAGCTGATGCCCATTGACGACCCATTGGATGCTCCTACCTGTGTCGATGGCGGTGATGTGGGTTTGGTTGCTTCGTCGTCTTGGGAAGCTGAACTTCTTGTGGTGCCAAACGACGACGTATTCTTTGAGCCAAAGGGAATTGCAGAATCTGTAGTAGTTGTTTTGGATAACAGGGATCTTAAGATTGAGAAAGAGAAACAGAAGGGGAAGGGGGTGGATTCCGGGGATCATAGTGTGAGAATGATTCCATTTTTTTGGGTTGCCTTATTGGAAAAATTGATTGCACAAAAAAAATTTTCGTTTTCTTCTGTGTTCCTTGTTATCTTCACGGAAAATTGGGGGCTATGTTCTGTAGATAAGGCAAATCTGATTGAATTGGAATTTCTATAAAGAGAAATTAATCTGAAATAACTTAATGCGAGTTGCATGGTAACCTTTACTTTCATTGCTTTTAAAAATGGCACCTTTGTTTTATTTTATATTAAATGTAATAGTTTCCTATTATTTATAGGTTATTATTGCGGAAGAACAGGAGACCGTAAAAACTAAAAAGGTCATTGAGATAACTAAACCCGGTGAAGAAAGTACGGTTCAGATGGGTGACAATATTGTTCTACGGAAGCTGCTTTGGGAGTTGAAATGTTCGTTCTAAAATGTTTTGAAAATACTATCCCACATGAAGCCTTACCTGGGTATACTCTATATTTCTGTTCTATCAGCGGGGTCCAAGGCATATTGATCCTCCAGATAGTGTTTGGGGAGCATGCTTTAACTGTGGAGAAGAAGGTCATACTGCAGTAAACTGCATAGCAGTTAAGCGCAGGAAACCGTGCTTTGTATGTGGCAATTGGGGACACAGTGCAAAACATTGCACTACGGTATGTCTGGTTGTCATTTTTAAGTTATTCATGTTCACATTTTCATCTTTGACGTGTTTCTATGCATGAGAGATTGAGGGCTAATACTTTTGTTCATTTGGTATTTCAGGCTCAAAGTGTTTAATCCTCATTTATATAGGTTCCTATGTCTTTCTACGGGCACAAGATTGCTTTATTAGCAAGCGAGGAGGCCACCGTGCTAAAGACTGTCCAGAGAAGCACAGGGGTGGGTCTAAAAGTTTGACAATATGTTTGAAATGTGGAAATTCTGGCCATGATATGTTCTCATGCAAGAATGATTATCTGCCGGATGATCTGAAGGTTGTTCTGTTCTTTTTTATTTTTGTTACTTGAATTTTGCAAGAGGTGTTTCAGTTGGTGACCGCTTTCCTTTTTCTTTCGTTTAACTAGGAAATACAATGTTATGTCTGCAAGAGATTTGGCCACTTATGTTGTGTGGATTCTGATGATTCTACACCAATAGAAATTTCTTGTTACAAATGTGGTCAGTTGGGTCACACGGTCTGGTAAGTAGTACTTCTCCTTTAGACCACCATTTCTGTCTGGCTCTCTCTTTCCTAGGGAAATTTTTTGTACCATGTCATTCCTGTATCTACTTTTTCTGTGTAGTATTCAAAAGGTTTAAATATTTTGGTTAAAAGTACATGTGAATCGATTTCAAACAGTTACAGAGATAGTATGAGCATTTGTTACTTGTCTATTTCTCGGTCTTAGCCTATTCAACAATTTAAAGTCATTAATGTTAGGGTCCTATTATAATTTTTAGTTGTGATATTTTGTTCATAAGTTGTGCTGCTAATTAGTTGAGATCTGATTAAATAATAGTAGATAGAAGTATATATGATTTACTCATTTCCTTTTGTTTTCAATAAGTGGCCTGCTCCCTGCTTTGTGTTGGTTAATCTGAAGAATTAATTTTTGTTCTGTTACAATTTTTTCTCTTTTATGAACTAATATTAAAAACTGTTACTGAGTTGGATTATTTGCTGGTTCTTTCAGAGTATATTAGTATACATTTGTTCTGTCATGAACATCTTAGAAAATAAATATAATCCTCAAAGCAGGTTATATATTGAACTTGGATTTTCTCTTTTTGTCTTTGTGCGCTGAGATGCTGTTGCATATTATTATTTGCTTTAACTCTTAACAATGGCTGAGTGCATATCTATATATTCTTTCTTTGTCTATACTGTACTGAAGCATAGGATATATAAGCTTGAAGTTGTATCTACTGACATTACGATCTAGGGGATTGCAAATGAAAGAGTTGTATATTTTCAAGTAGTTGCTATGCATCCGTTTTGTCTAAAATGTTTTCAGTATTAATCCCCTCCTCCCTTTTTTCCTTTTTCTGCTGTTTTATGTATAATGTAGAAAATTTTATCTCCTGTTGTGATCATATTATATGTATAGTTTTTATTTGAATTTGAGACATGAAATGCGGTTATTTAGTAATATTAGTGTAAGTGAGTATGAAAATCAATTGACGCAGTCTTGTTCAAGGTTACGAGGGGGGACCGTCAAGCAGGCACACCTAGTTCATGCTTTAAGTGTGGCGAAGAAGGACATTTTGCCCGAGAATGCACCAGTTCTGCCAAGGTATATTCCTGGATATGTATTAAGATTATTTACTCTTAAATTATTTTAGCCGGTTGATCTTTTGTATCAGTTTTTTTGGGGCTCTTATGTTTAGTTGTGGAATAATTCTGTCATTTTACTAGCATGACTCCTAGAATTAGTAGCTTGTTGCCCATAGGTAGGGAAGAGGAATCGAGAATTATCAGACCAAAGACCTTCAACTTCGAGATTCTATAGGGAGAAAGACCACTTGGGGTATAGATTTGCACCTTATGATATGGGCAAGGCTCGTAAAAAGAAAAAGGTCCTTACTGAAGAAAGAGGCATTACGACTCCCCAAAAATCAAACCGAAGAGGTGGCTGGATAACCGAACATCATGGAGAATTTTCTTTAAAGTCCAAAAGGAAAAGGTAGAGGTCTCCAGGGACGCCATCTACTAGGAGCACTAAGATGTCTTCTTTCAGTGGGGGAAGTCATAACCCAAGTCCCAGGTCTTCTAAGAAAATTTCAAAGGGTCATACTGGAACGACAAAATCACAAGGATCGTCAAAGGGCTTTAAGCACAGATTCTCAGCATCAAGGTTCGGGCGCTCTAGTAATGATAAAATAAAAAGTTATGACTGGTGGTAGCTTCCAGAAATATTGATTTTCCAAGGTTGTCTATCATGCCGTTTGTAATTTGAAAGTGCTAGATTACAAGTTTAATGTTAATTAACATTTTTCCCTTCAGTTATTTATTCAATACCACTGTGATGATTCTTCAAATGTGTTTTTTCTTCTTTTGGACTGGGGTGAGCAAGTTGACAAATGGCCAAGAATCCCGTAGCATAACGGTTGATGGGTTAACTCCTCATAGTTCTAATATTTTTAAATGAATTAAAAATTGGAAATTACCTTTCTGTAAGTACTCATTAAATCAGCAAAAGGCTTAATTCATGTGTACCTGTTGATGAACATAGAATTTTAATAAACTGATTGATCAAATAGGTTAACTTAAGAAGAATTAGCTTATGCTGTGAATAATTGTTTGAATGCCACGAATATTATTTCTTCAAATCTTTCCAACTTTGTGTAAGCTATAAATTATATTTTATTTAATTACTTGTGATTTGATTTAATTGTTTAGGATTGGTAGTAATGTCTTGAGTAGATTTAGGGAACATTGTTTTACATCATATTCTTCTACACACTAGTTTGCATCTACCCTTAATTCTATAGCTACTCATTTTCTTGTTTTTAATGCTTTTAATGTAGGCTTCCTGCCATTGTCCCAAATGTTACACCCATAGAAACTCCTCCCCTATGTCCAAAAGTGCCCACAAGAAATTCAAAAACAATTCCATTGAGAAAGCAGTCTCTTAACTTCCTCTTTATCCATGGAGCACCTCAATACGTGGGCCTTATTTTCTATATCTATGATACTGCATTATCAAGGGATTTATAAATCCTTCCATAATTTTCCATTCCATTCATCCAACAGAGCTGTAAGATGCTCACACTTCTACTTCTGCTGAGGTCCCACTATGGCTGGGATTGAGCGAATAACCAAGCCACTGACTGTCATTTGCTGTTATTCTTGGGGTTCTGTGCCAGCCTTCACTGACTCCTGTCTTGTGCAAAACTGGTTGATGTCTGGTCTGTTGGTATTCTATTTTATCAAATGCTCTTTGGGAAACGTCCTTTCGGGCATGACCAAACCCAAGAGCGAATACTTCGTGAAGACACAATTATTAAGGCACGCAAGGTGGAATTCCCATCTAGACCTACTGTTTCTAGTGAGGCAAAGGTTGTACCATGTTTCTGATCCTTGCTGCTTTTGTCTGGTTTGTTTTAATTATCCTTCAGTGATGAGCAGAAATTTTAGTCATGTCGGTACTGGGGTACAGAAAAAAACCTTGCCTTGAGCATGGAACTGCAGTTTACCTGTGAATTCCTATTATCTGTTTTCATTTTCCAAGGAAAGCCTTGCAAATGTAATATGACTGCCTTTTTAATTAAGACAGCGATCCAGTATACATAGAAGGGACAAATATGCTTGCTTCTATCTAAAACTAATAACGCTTATATTTTCTGGTGTTTCTGTTAATTAGTTTCTATATTTACCGGTAGAAAAACTGAGATGTAATTCATAGCGACCTTGTTACATTCAGGTTCAGTTCTTAGACTGGCAAATATGACAATGATGTGTACCATTTCTGTAACTTTTTTTTTTTGGTCAGGATTTTACTTGGTGGTGTTTAACAAATAACCAGTCTGAGAGAGCAGATGTATTAACCATTGCTCAAGATCCATATCTCACATACTGTAAGAAGTAATGATGTTTACAAACGCAGCTAAGTTGTCCACAGTCCTCAGAGCAGAAGAGATGCTCTACATAGTCGTCTTGTAACTCTGAAGGTGAAGTTCAGTTGTGGGTTTTATGTTTTGGTTTGGACTTCAGAGTATGGGAGGAAAAGGCAAAGTGGGATTTGACTTTTGACAGGTTGTGTCCTCGCTGATGAGAAAGCCATTGTAATCGTTTTGGTGTTCTAGCCCAAAATCCAGGATTTTGTGGTTTCAGATCGGCTTACCCAGTTTTTTTTTTTTCCCTTTCATTTCAACTTTTCAGAGGGAGGAGAGAATGAATTTCATCTCTTTTTTGCTAATCAAGCAATTAAGGAAAGTGGCAAGAGTATGAACTTAGAGTACTGAATGCATTACTTGTAAGGAATACGGCTCATTTGCTTCTTTTTAATTTTTATATTGTAATATTCTTAATACTTAAATAAAAAAGAAGTTCTTTTGAATGTCAGAATTGGAATTAAATAGATCCTTAAAATTAGAAGTAAACCTTTTAATTTTACTGTCATTATTACTTTTATTATTATAACCATCATTATTATTGGATTATCACCATGTTTATTATTGTTGAATCACTACTAATATTACTATTATTGATGTTATCAATGTTATTACAATTGTTATTATTATTGTCACTATTATTATTATTATTATTATTATTAGGTTAAAATAAATAGAATTTTTTTTGAAGTTTAAGTCAATTTTAAAAATTTTTTTTAAATTTTAAAAATTTTTTCTAAATTTTAAAAATTTTTAAATGATTCTTTTGAATTATAAAAAATTTTTAAAATGACTCATTCTATCAGATTTTTTGTTAAAATTTAGATGCCTTTTGGTTAAACTCCAATTTAATCCAGTAAAAAATTAAAATATTCTTAAAATACACTTAAATTTTTAAAATCTATCATAAATATAAAAAAAGAAGACCTAAACTATTAAGATTAGAATATACTAATAAATAACAAAATGGAAGAAACTAAGATTGAAATATACATTAAATGAATGATCTAGTGATGAATGAGGAGTAAATTAAAATTGTAAATTCACAAAAAATCAAGTTGGTAATCATCCCACCTACCATAGCCCCCTTTCTTGTCTATCTTGGTATTGAAGGAGGAAACAAGAACTCCAGTGTAGATTTATAGCTTTATTTTTAGCATGGAAACTTTATCTTCTAAGTTGGATTCATAAGTGTAGCAAAAATGTAACCCAAATCAAATAACAAATAAAATGTAGCACAAAAGACATTCTAAAACTCCATAAGTTTACTATTCATGGCCCTTTTCAATCCCTCCGTTTTATAATAAAGGTCATTTTGTCATTTTTCTAAATTTTAACAAAAAATTTGATAAAAGGAGTTATTTAAAAATTTTTCATAATTTAAGAAGATCATTTAAAAATTTTTAAAATTTAAAAGAATTTTTTAAAATTAACCTAAAGTTAAAAAGAATTTTATACATTTTAACCTTATTGTTATTAAATCACCGTTATCAGTACTACTAAATGTCATTAACCTTTTTTATGATCACTTTTCAATTTATTCTTAATTCATTATATGATTCAAACATCAATTTATCTTATCAAATGAGATAACATTTTGTTTATTATTATTATTTAATAATTATGTTACAACCTTGTTACAATTAGGTCTCACAATTCTTATATTTTAAAATCTTTTAATTCTTATAAAAGATAAAATTTATAATATTAAATTTATTAAATATTATAAATTAGGCATCGGAGTAAACTTTCTTTAAATCATTACCATTGCAAACATACGGAATCACATATGAAACACCATTTGCTTATTCGACCTTAAGTTGGTTTGGCAAATGATTTTAATTTTACTCCTTGCCAATTTGCCAACGGATACGTTCTCTAATTTGTCAAGCCTAGAAGAAAACAAAATCAACTTTAAAGGGCAACGAGGTTTGTGGTTGTCTTATAATAACAAATTTTATTACGGAAGATTGATTATATAAATTAAATAATATATTGTGTTTGGTTAAAAATTAAATTTTTAAAATTATAAAAGAATTCTTTTTTAACAGTTTGGTTAATTTATTGAATTTATTTCGATTGTGAATTACGTTAGCAAAAATAAATTTAATTGATTGCTACCAAAAAATGAAGTTTAATTGAGTCAATACATGATTAACACAATCACTTTTTAATTATTTTTTGAGAGGTATGTTAGTGACATTTACTATAGAAAAATAATTTATACGTATAATTTTATACACCATATATATATATATGTAAAAGAATATATAAAATTTATATTTCTAAGAATATACACAAAAAATCATACTCATAACTTATTTAACTTATCACTTAAAAGAGATAAGTATGTGTTAAAATTATGAATATAATGAAAGTTGACGGAGAAAAATTTTTGATTAAAATTTTAATATTAATCTTATTATTATTTTTTTTGAAATTTAATTTTTTATTAATTATGCAAATTATTCTGCCAACCTAAAACATAGGTGTTATGAATGAAAATTAAGGCCTAAGTAATAAAAATTTCTTTACTTGAATTAATATAAGTTGGTTTAAGTAATAAGTTAAAATATGTTAAATAAATTATTTGATTCCAATCTTATGTATAAAAAACTTTAAAAAATATCTATTTATTTTAACATTTTCACTAATTTAAAAAGGATTAGTCTTATTTTACTCCTAAAAGGAGACAAAAAAAAAAGGAAATTCCACTACTTGTGAGAAGGTTGAAAACCTAGTGGTATGATATGCAAACTCAGAATTATTATATTCGTACGCATTCCTTTCGCTATCACTTATCCAATTGATTATAGTGACAGCTTCAGTAAGCTCCTCCTCTGCTTCTCCTCTTGGCAAACGACTTCAACTACTTCCATTTCTCTGGTAATTTTCCCATTCCTGTTTCTTGTCTGCAAACTTTCTATTTTCCTTCATGACTTTGATTCATAAACTCCGTTGCTGAATTAATTACTAAATTTGAGTCAATGAAAAAGCCATTGATGATTTGTTCTGTTTTCTTCTTTCAGGTTTTGGATTATCAAAGCATTTTCAATTGAGCATGGCGTTTTCCCTTTCTTGTTCTGCTATCACAAACCCATTCTCAAAGCTCCAGAACAGTTCAGCCCTGCAATTCCACAGCTTTAATCAAGCTCATAGACCAACTGTAGCGGTACTGATAAAGTGTGAATCAAGAGACGCACCAGAAGAGAAAGAGTTACCAGCAAAAGGTCCAAAGTTACAGATAGGCTCTCCCATCATTGTTACAGAGGCTCCCAAGATGATAAAGACTGCTGCTTCTATCCCATGCCTCAGAGTTAACGCTGGCTTAGTCAAGCCTGGTGATGTTGGAAGGTATCCCAGCTCATCCATTCATCCCTTCATTTTTTTGGGATAAAAAAATGATAAATAAATTTAAAACCTACAAATTACCAGGATAATTGCAAATTATATTATTTTTACAAATAAATTTTTATTAAATATTTATTTTTAAAGAATTTAAATTATTAAATTTTATGATTAATATTGATTATAAAAATTTGTAGCTCTTACATTTTACGAAAATTGTGTTTTCTAATAATCATTGTTTGTTGCTTAAAACGTCAATAATAATTATGATTACTATCTAATTATAAGTATTTTGTGAACCTCATGACTAGAATTTCCCAATGCCAATTATGTCTGATCATTTTTGCAGAATTTTATCAAGGAAACCAAAAGATGTGTGGGCAGTGAGGCTTAGCATTGGAACCTATCTCCTAGATGGGAAGTATTTCAAGCCCTTAGACTTGGCCGAATATAACTAAACAAGGAGACAGAAAAACAGCTCTAGGAAAAAAGATTCAGAATGCAAAGTTTCTTCACCCAATGCCAATTTGTCAACCCCTGCTTCTACATACTAAACAATATATTCTGTGTATAAAATGTATTTTATTACATTGTGTCACTTAATTGAATACAGTTTTCCTTTCTTTTTGTCATCCAGCTTTAGAACATATTTGGCTGTGTACTAAAAGTGTTACATGTTTGTTGCTTAAAGCCTATCTTCTATTTTTGGTTCATACTAAACAATATCTTCTGTGTATAGAATGCCAATTGCTTGTTATCATAAATTGAAGGGTCTCTATGTGCTACTTATCATTCAAATAGGTTTAGAAGGATTTCACGTATCACATGAGGATGTACACAGGTCTAGTTAAGTAAAATTGGATTTAAAACTTTTAATTAGAACCTGATTGATTATATGTACGGGCTTAGTTCAAATCAATTGTGTTCAGTTGGGTTAGCAAGTTATACATTTATTTTTGTACCGTTGGTTTAGGTTTGAACTAGGTTTAAACAAGAAGAGAAAATATAACCTGTGAGGTGAAACATACACAATCCCATTTAGTTCGAATTTTTTACACATACCTATGTCACACAGTTGTTTCTATTACTAAACCAATTAATTAGGTGTATATTGAAAGCCTAAATTTCAAGAGTTTAATTGAACTAATTTCCCTTTTATCTGTTAATTAATTAATTTGAAGTTAGAATTGAGTCGTTATTGTTAGTGAAAAGAGATATAAATAATTTAATACTGAGTGCAAACCTTTGTGCATGTACCCACAAAAAAGATCTGACGATTGGGAATTAATTTGACCTAAGATGGTTCATCTAAATGTTGCTAACACAACCAAAAAAAAATTTCCAAAAAGAATTTCAAACCATCTTATTGTAAGGATATTCAATTCCAATTATATTCCAACTTTTTCTACTACATCTTCTATTTAATCTTAATATCACTCAATGCTCACACCTTCTGGTGTGAGTTTTTAGATCTATTAGCTTTCAAAGTTCTATCTGAGGGATACAATTTATAATGGTGTAGATTTTATATTATGAGTCATGACAATTAAGTAGGAATAAAGTTGTGAAAATAGTGAGACTTCATTCTCTATAGTTTTAATGACTAGATTTTTTTAGTCAGTTCTTATACTGCTTGATGATGACTTCAGACCTGATATAAAAATGTTTCTAATTTTGATGCTAAAATTTATCCAAATAATTACTGATGTAAGAAATTTCTGCTGCATGGTTTTTGGATCTTATGGTAACAAAATTATTAGGAAAATGAGGAAGAATCTATATTTTTCACTAGATGAGTTGTGCCAATATGCTTTTTCCTTTTTATGGCTGCTATTTAATATCAGTTCCTTGCCCAATGTACTTTGGATGTGCTTATGTGTTTTAAATATAGGTTATAATTGAAGGGTTTAAGAGTTACAGAGAGCAAATTGCTACAGAGCCTTTCAGTCCTAAAGTTAATTGGGTTGGTAATCATCTTACTCGAAAACTTGAAGATATTTTCTTTCAGCTTTTCAAGATTATTGATTACAATGCAATGCATCATGTAGAGGTGAGATACAGTACGTGTCATGATGACAGTTAAACAATTAAATATCAACAACAACATTGAACAACTCTTCAGTCAATTTTTTTTGCATCTAGATATAGATATATTTGCATAGAAAATTCGTAGTGTGTAAAACCTTAATAAATATGTGAAAGGTATAATCTATTAGCATAATTATATTAAAAATCACATAACATATGGATGTTGCATATGCTTTATGAACAATCAAGAGTGACTTGTAATATTATTATTGCTTCTAATCAGATGCAAATTGCAATTTATGTTGTTATCTTATTCTGATATTTTATAATAATAAAAAACATAAGGAGCCATTTTAATTTATTGAAAAGTTTAGCTGTATCTAAACATGTCTAAAATATAGTTCACCTCTTCTTTTTCTTAAATATCATATTTGATGCATATGCATGTATGCCCAACATATACTCAAGCAGTGGTTGGGTGGCTGTCAACTGAGTTGGCAACACACTTAGTACGATTTTTTCTGTTTGTGCTTCATAGACTGTTATAAATAGTGAGCATCGAATTTTCAAGGTACTCATTGCTGTTTTCTGCTCCCTGCCTTCATCACCCTAAGTGACTTGTGGAGTAATAATTAGTTGTTAGTTTATTGAATTTGTAATTGAATATCAGAAACGTTTTAGTCCTTTTGTTTTTAAAAAAGGGTTGCTAAAATGGAACGATTAGCATTCCTATACTTATTTTAATTGTAAGGCATTCTCATAAGATTTTAGGCAAATGCAATGCAATAGCAACTTAGCAACTGCAATTTGACTTGCATTGTTAAGTAAAGATAATTTGCTGCTTCAAAATTTGATGCATACTAGATAACATAGTTAGAATTCAATAAAAGACAAGGGCTATGTATTCTGTAGTTATGGTTCCAAATGAGTTGAAGCTTAATTGAGTTGGATTTGTGAAGTGTTGACAAAATTAGGGAGAGAAAGACTCAGAGAAAACAGAGGAAAATCAGAATTTTATTTCATTAAAGAGTGTTCATGAATATCTTACAATAGACTGACTCAAGAGCTCTATTTATACTAAAATTGACTATCAGAAGACACTAATACCCTTTACTTTGCTATAAGAAGCCACTGTCTTAATCCTTATCACTAACTTACATCCTTTTATGCTTTTTAACATGATGAAAATTGCCATAACCCTCTTACTACATGCGTGTTGTAAGACAATTCTATTCTCAGAAGGTGAAAAAGCAGATAGCGAGGCAAGCAGAATTTACTTGTGAAATCGTTGCATGACTT
The DNA here is from genome assembly GCA_037013595.1 of Dicorynia guianensis. Taxonomy (NCBI): domain Eukaryota; kingdom Viridiplantae; phylum Streptophyta; class Magnoliopsida; order Fabales; family Fabaceae; genus Dicorynia; species Dicorynia guianensis. The sequence goes on from JASUAB010000005.1 coordinate 34,337,248, forward strand.
TGCTAGGCTTGATTATTTGGCAGTTGCATATGTATTTGAATAAGCAAATGGCTATACTTTTTTTTTTTTTTGGGTGCAATTTTTGTTCATTTGATTGTCTTCTATTTGGATACTTATGCCCTGGCCTCATCCTCTTCTTTTTTCCTTACTTTTCATGTAATGTAAAGTTGTTCTTGGCAGATCAAGTTTCGGTTATTACCCTTTTAATGTTGTATTTTAGTCATAGTTATCAGTAAAATCAACAATATTTGATTAAACAATGTTCATTGCAGTTGGTACGAATGAAATAGAAATTAGTAGCATTTTAGTGTAACTTCTTGTAAGTATATTCATTCTATGTTTTGCAAGATACTCCCAAGGTTGTATTAGAAAATTTAAAGGTGGTTTCTATATGTAGGATATTCTCGAGATGATAAAAAAAAAATTTTAAAATAGCAAAAAGTAGCATTTAATATTCAATTAATACTAATTTAAGTTTAGATATTACTGTGTATTAATAAATATTCCTTCCATTTCTTGTCAACGGTCATTTTAGAATTTTTTTAAGGGGCAAGAACAACACTTAATATTCAATTAATGCTCATTTGCATTGAGATGTTACTGTTAATTATAAATACTTCCCTCCCTTTCTTATTAACAGTCATTTCAGAAATTTTTTATTCCTTTTAATGGTCACTTTTTTAAAAATTAATATTATATTAATTTTGTTTTCCAACTTTATCCTATATATGTTATCTCTATTAAATGCTCATTTGAAAAAAAAAAAATTTCTTTCTTTTATACAAAGGGTATTTAAGTAAGAGAGTTGAAATCCTTTTGATTTCAAAACTATTTAATAAGTTTCTTAGTTTGTGTGTATTTTTCTTAAATGATATATAATAAAAAATGGAAGAAGCAGTTGAAGTTGACAAGGTTGTGTTATTTTTTGAGGTTAATTTTTGGCTTGTGAATTTGTTAAAAACAATTTAATAAGAGGAACAACTTTGATTAACTAAGGAAGTGTAAATGGAAAGGGCTATGTAAGATAGTGGAGGTGATGGTTTAATTTAGCAGCTTCGTGGGCCAGTCATAAACCTTGAAGAAATTAGTCAGATTCAATTGCTATACCTTAAGAAAATCGAATGTTGGAACTTTGGAAACTCATATCAAAATTCAGTCAGTAATTTGATTCTATTTTTTTAATAGGCATAATTTTATTATTTTTCACTCTATTATGTGTCAATATGTAATATAAGATATTCCCCAATTAGCCCAAGAAAATTTATAGGTGGCAAAAAGCAACATTCAATATTCAATTCATGCTCATATATGTTCAGATGTTACTTTTTTTTTTTTTGTAATATGTTTAGATGTTATTCTGTATTAATTAATTCCCTCTGTTTTTAATTGATTGTCTTTTTTTTTTTTTTTCATTTTACTTTTAATTGCCATTTTCCTAAAACGAAGACTGCATTAATTCTATTTTTGAACTTTGTTCATATGTCTTATTATTTCTGTTAAATGCTTAGTTGAAAAAAATTCTTTTTTTTTATACAAAGAGTATTTTAGTAAGAGAATTCAAATTTTTTAAATATCAAAACCATTTCATGAGTTTCCTTATTCATGTGCATTTTCCTTAATCAGAAACGGAGGGAGTAGCTTTTTTGGCTTGTGAATTTTCCTTAGTAAGACGAACAACTTTGATTAATCAAGGAATTTAGTTACTATTTATAAAAAGTTGGAGTTGGTGGGAGAATTGAGTGAAGAATTTAGGTTCAAGATTATTGATTCGGCTCTTGTTTATTAGGAAGCTTTTCTATAATCCACAACCTGCTCTAATTGTATTTTTATATTCTACTTTAGTTAAATTTATTACCTCTATTGAGTAAAGTTATTCCCATGTAATAAAATGATGAAAAGATATAATGATAGTCCAAAATAAAAAATGATACAATTATACACCTTAGTACATAACTGTAATATATTCTCTCAAATTTGTTTCAAAATATTATATAATATTTTAAAAATATTACAAAATATTTTGTTAAAATATAACTTTAATATATATAAAGTGCGTAAAAATAACAGCGTTGATCTAAAATTATTTTGAAGTGTTACTTTGCCTTTACATATAAATTGATATGAGCACACAATTGATAATTTAATTAAAAATATACAATTCTACATACATGATGATATATTACAAACAACTTTTTAGAAGTACTCAATAGAATTTCTAAATAGAAATTAAATTGTATAAACAAAATACAAATACAACCAAATTGAACTAAAGTTTTCTTTTTTAAGACTTTGCTCAATGTCTAAGATGCAACAATCATGTCTAGCCAGGGAAAAAAAAGTTGAATGTATAGATCTTACAGTAGATTGTTGGGGTATTTGCTCATCCATTACAGTACTTTCTTCATCCACAACAGGTTGACGATAATGGCAACACAACTTCACCCAGAAATTATAAGCAGTAATACCTGCAGCCAACCTAAGAGGATCAACTAGCTTGATTGCTGTTGTTGTGTGCCATTTCATAGTTATCAAATTTATTGCATACTATAATTATACGATGCTAAATCAATTCATAAGACATCATCTAATAACGGAACGTTAATTTTAGTTCGTGAGACATGAGGAGCATGAGAAAATCTAGTAACTATGCACCAAACCTCCATGTTCCTTGAGGAGGTGGGTGCCCCTAATAACAGGAAGACTCATGTTGTTGAGATCTTCCATTCTTAAGATAACATTTGTTGAGATGTTCCATTTGCAAGATAACCTGGATCAGATTCACAAAGTTTATTTAGTGAAAAGTAAACGAAGCATAAAAAATTGAGAGAATAGTACGACACTACCTCATCACAAATGGCATTGTCTTCATCCTCTTCTTCATCTCTAGCATTATGAGAGACAACCTTGCCCAAATTCTTCTCTAAAGTAATGCCCAAAGACTATGATATAGATTAGGTTATTGTGAGACGAGATGCGTCGGAAGCTCCAAAGGGAAGGACTTCACATAGGACCAAATATGGCTTCAGTGCCATGGGGGGCCAGGACAATTTGGTGGAAAAGAGGGGAAGGTTTGTTTCAGTGGGGCCACTTTTATGTTATAGAGAGTCAGCTCTTTCTATCCAATATGTTTGGTGTGTTGAGGTAAAGCTGTTCGCTGAGATGTAATATGTTATCACTAAGTTTTCCTAGCTCAAGGTAAGGATAGATATCTATATTTAGCTTTAAGTTTAGGTCAATTTCCGAACAGACCATAAGTTACATGTCTTATTTTTTCTTTGGATCATAAGAGATAAATTCATTTTTTAAAAAATAAAATGGTCAATTTCCAAAGTACAGACTGCTGGCCAAGTGGTTTCAAAGAAAATGAAGCAGGTTTCTGTGGGCCAGGACAATATCAGATTAGACAAGGGCTACATTGACAGAGAAACCACCCCCCCCCCCCCCGCCCGGCGGTCCCCCCGTTTTTCGCCGTAAAAGCTGCATTTGGCTCTATATGAAGCCCTTCCTTCTATGCCTTCAGACGTATCCATTTTCATAATAATCTCATCCAGCACGGTAACTTTAGTCTAGCCATGGCATTCATACAGAATTTGGGCAAGGTCGTGTCTCAGAATGCAGAGGGTGAGGATGAAGATGAAGATGAAGATGAAGATGAAGATGAAGGCAATGCCATTTGTGATGAGGTTGTGCATTGCTATTTTCTCTTGATCTCGTGTGCTTCTTCTTTTGCTTCCACTACGTCAAGTTTGTGAATCTGGTGCAGGTTATCTTGCAGATAGAAGTTCTCAGCAAATCTGATCATGCAGCTGGAAGATCTCAGCAAATATTATCATGTGAATTGAAGATCTTATCAATATGAGTCTTCCAGGAATTAGTGGTTCCTATCCAATCGAGGGACATAGGGGGATGGCACACAATATGATCAGAGCAAGTCAATTGATTCATTTTGGTTTGTTGCTGTTATTTCTGCTTATAACTTCTGCGTGAATGTTGTGTACCACTATCCCCAACCTGAGGTGGATTAGCAAAGTATCCAAAAGTGTACTTTAAGATGTTTTCAACCTCTAAAATGTAAACCTTGACCACTGGGGTCATTCGTTTGAGATAGAGAGGTTTGAAAAGAGTATACTTGATGATAAGCTCCAACTGCACGATCTTGACCAGTAGCTGGATCTGCAATTGTACGTGTATGTTATAAAACCTGAAGCAAAAGACTGAAATTATGATAGATGTGTACTTTCTCATATCTGGTTAACTGCGAGAGAGTGAAGCTAGATTCTTGAATGGTGATCTGTCCACAAAAGCTTATGAGATTACAAGTACTGCAATTTAATTTCTATTTGGAAATTTTTTAAGTATATCAATTTTTCTCCTCTAATTATGAAGTTGTAAAGTGTTGTTGGGATGTATCAACGGCAAGGCTCCTGAGGCCTACAGCAATGCTGTATTAATTGGCCATCTATAGACGAGGGATGCAAATTTGCAAACTTAATAGTCTTAATTAATTTTCTAATATCTTTTTCCCATTTTCTCATTGACTATGTGTAGAAAATGAAGGCAATTAAAGAAAGCGTAAGTATGATTGTTTCATTTATTCACTTTGCAAAGAGGGTATTGGTATACAACAAACAATGGGTGTTGTTCAGTGGGGACACTTCAGCTTCAATGCGTTGGTGAGTGATTACATGTAATAACCAGTTAGGTTCTTATCCAAAGCTGAAAGGGGTTATTTTTTTCTATCTATAATATAACTTTTCGCATAAAAGTAATGTTATCCCACAAAATATGTTTTATAAAAGCCCAAAAATTTACTGAACCAAACCACATTCCGCTAAAAGTATGAAAATTTTAAACATGCTTGATTCTTCTTCTCTTAGACTTGAAAGATGGCCAACCATTATCATGTTCCGTTGTGTTTTATTCCTTTCTTCTTATGGTGTATTATTTACTGCTACTAACTGAAGCAAATCATAGGAAGTCTATCCTACATAAAGGTAACGGCTTTTTTTTTTTTTTTTAAACTTTTCTATGTGATATCCTTACTCTACTATTGAGTGTGCAACTAAAGCTTAAATTTAATGTGTAAGTAGCGATTCGTACTAACAGTTTGTTGGTTAAGGGTCACAGTTCATGCTTTAGAACAGTATACTCTCCAAGGATATCATCATAGCCTTTAGAATTTGAACTTTTTATACAAATGAAACTGCCAAGGCTCCAAAGTTTCATTTCACAGGAGATATGCCTATTCTAGTGTCAAATCTCAACATAAGCTTCTCTGAAAAACTCGTCTGAAAGCTGGTTGTCATACATGACATGGGGTAAAACAGTATCATTCTTAATTTATCAGCAATTAATTTGATGGTAAGGAAATGGGGAACTTACTAAGAGAATGCTTTGAAAAGTAATAATCTCAAATCAAAGATACGGAAAGAGTAGCATATACTCTATCCGTTTCATATTAATTTTCATTTTAGAATTTTTTTCCTTTTAATTGTGAATTCCCAGAGCAAAGATTGCAAAAACTTTGTTCTCTAACTTTACCCTATTTGTCAATGCTCGGTTGAAAAAGATTCTCTGCGTTTCTTTTATACAAATGGTGAAGTTGAATTAAAATCTTTTTAATTCCAGGATTATTTAGTGCATTTGTTAATTTATGCGCATTTTTCTTAAATGACAAATGGAAATGGTAGCTAAAGTTGAAAAAATGTTCTTTTTTTAAGGTTAACTTTTGACTTATGAATTTGTTGAAAACAATTTCTTAAGATGAACAACTTTGATTAAGGAAGTCCGGGCTATGTAAGATGGTACAGGAAATGGTTTAATCGAGTAGTAACTTATATGAGGTTGGAGTTGATGGGAGAATGAGTGAAAAATTAATTTAGGTTCAGAATTGTTGATTCAGCTTAGATTTTTTTTTTTTTTTTTTTGATTATACAGGACTCTATGTGAAGTAAGAAGTAGAGGGAAAATCAAATCTGCACTACTGCAAATGAAAGCAACATCATATGTCATATGAATCAAAGGCCTTGGGCGCCAAATATGTTCTAATTGTACCAATCTGCTTTAACTAAATTTATTATATATATTATGTTTCAATATGTATAATATTGTAAAGTCGGTTGTAGAAAACTCAAAGGTAGTTTCAATATACAAGATACTCCCTAAGTGATAGAAGAAAATTCAAAGGGTTTCAATATGTATGATATTCCCTAGGTGGTCGACGAAACTTTAAAGGTGGCAAAAAGTAGCATTCAATATTCAATTAATGCTCATTTCATATTATATGTATTACACCTATTATGTTTTAATATGTAGAATATTTCTAAGGAGGTAGAAAATTCAAAGGAGGTCTCAATATGCGAATATTTCCTAGGTGGTTAAATACAATTCAAAGGAGGTTTCAATTTGCGGGATATTTCCTAGGGGGTTCAAGAAAATTCAAAAGTGGTCTCAGTATGAATGATCCAAAACTTTAGATGTGTCAAGAAACAACATTCAATATTCAATTAATGCTTATTTGCATTCATATTATACTTATTACATCTATTATGTTTTAATATGTAGAACATTCCCGAGGTGGTAGAAAATTCAAAGGAGGTTTCAAGGCATTTCCTAGGTGGTCAAGAAAAATTTAAAGGTTGCAAGAAGCGTCATTTAATATTCAATTAATTAATGCTCATTTGCCTTTGAGATGTTACTCTGTATTAATCAATACTCCCTCTATTTCTTATTTATTGTCATTTAAAATTTTTTTCTTACTCATTTTAATTGTTACTTTCTTAAAATAAGAACTGCATTAATTTTAATTTTAAATTTTCTCCTATTTGCCTTATTATCTCAATTAAATGTTCAATTGAAAAAAAATCATTCTCTTTCTTTTATATAATGGATATTTTAATATGAGAATTAAAATCTTCTCAATTCCAAGAATATTAAATGAGTTTTTTTAATCCACACGCATTTTTTTTTCACAGATAATAAGATTCAGAGAAAATAGCTAAAGTTTACTAAGTTGTGTTATTTTGTTAATTTTTATTTCTTAAATAGCATAGTTCTTCATCTTCACAATGGTACTTTACCAAACCTTTTGAGCAATGCGATGCTTATGCCCAACGCTGGAGAATATGAGACTGGGCTGTGTTTTCAATACTTAATGGATCAAATGTAGCTGTCAAAATGGTGTCAGCTAGACGGACATGATGCCCTCTTTATTTACGATCGTTATCATACCCCAATCTAAAAGTTCGTCCAATTGAGTTTGAATGTTTATCATTTAAATTTGGAATGCCCATGGATGCTTTATAACATTCTAAACACTTTAGCACATCTTCGTAAGTGCAAACTATTGGCTAGGTGGTTTTGAAGAAACCGAGGATGGTTTTTGTGTGCTAGGATACTCAGATTTGGTACATTACTATCTATACTGTTTTGGGAAGTTGAGGTCAACAAATTAGTTAAATGTAATATCCTATCCTATCTTAGAAAATGTTAGTACCCCTTTTTTTCCCTCCCTAATCACAATAAAGAGAATCTTATTTTATCTTTTTATTTTTCAATTTCACCAAAAAAATCAATTTATCTCTAATTATCCCAAGAAAAATTAGGTTATGTAACTTTGCACATTGGAAGTGACCCAACCCAAAAACTAAACGTAAGTTTCTATTCTGAGGTAGTAAAACTTAGGGATAAATTAAATTAGGATAGCGAATGCACTCCCTAAATATCTTCACCCGAACACACCAAATCATACATGCCCATTACCTGATTCTAACCAAAAAGGGTCCCAATGACCAAAAAACCTCTATTTTTTAATTTTTTATTGAACATTTTATCTTTTTTACAAATTAAGTTTTATTAAAAACATATTTAAAAATTATTAACTTTATTAGATCTATAGATTGACTTGAGAGCTTAATAGATGTAGCATCTAATTTTAAACTTGCTAAATATTTAAAAAAAAAAACTTATTTTATAGGTGTTTCTTTTTTTTTTTGCTCGAATTGAATATGTTTTCTATGAAATTGTTATTTTTTTTTAGTGCAATTTATCTCTTATGATCAAAGAAAAATTATGGGATGGAACCTATGGACTGTTTGGAAGTGACATAAACCTAAAACTAAGTTAGTATTCTTTCTAACCTAGCAAAACTTCGTGATGAATTAGATTAAGATAGCAAATGCACTCCTTAAATAACTTCACCTTGACACACCAAACCAAACCTGTTTTCAGATCAGCAAATAGCTCACTCTGAAACATAGAAGGTGCCCACTGGCTCGGATCACCAAATAGCTAGCTCTATAACCTGAAAGGACCCCACCGATTTGGATCACTAGATAGCTGGCTCTGTAACCAAGAAGGGGTCCCACCCACTCAAACTACCAAATAGCTAATTTTATAGCCTAGAAGAGGCTCCACTGACAGAAAAGCCCCCCTTCTTTTCCGCAGCAAAACATGCATTCGGCTCCATATAAAGCCTTTTCTTTAGTGCCTTTAGGAGCATCCAATCTCACAATAATCTCATCCATAGCATCGAGTCCTGGTTTAGCCATGGCATTCATACAAAATTTGGGTAAGGTCGTCTCTCAGAATGCAAAGGGAGAGGATGAAGCTGAGGATGAAGGTAATACCATTTGTCATGAGTTTGTGCCTCGCTATTCTCTCTTTATTTCGTGTGCTTCTTTTTCTTCCACTAAGTGAAGTTTGTGAATCTAGTGCAGGTTATTTTGTAGATGGAAGTTCTCAGCAAATATTATCATGCAGATGGAAGATCCCAGCAAATATTATCATGCAGACGGAAGATGTCTGCAAATATTATCCAGCGGATTGAAGAACTCATCTTGAGCCTTCGGCAGTTCCCACCTCATGAGGGACATAGGGATATGGCACACAACATGATGAGCAAGTTAACCAATCCATTCTGGTCAATCCGCAACTTATATGCCTCTGGTGATTCTTGAAGCAATTGTATGTGTATGTATAAAACCAGAAGCAAAAGATTGAAATTATGATTCTTTTTCTTTTTGGTTGGAAGTGAAGCTAGGTTCTTAGGCTCCTGCCACCTTTGTACTCAAGGACACAGAGGTACGAGCCTACAGGACCGATCTTGTTCAAGTAAGGTCGTAATGAAGCTAGATTCTTTAATTGTATAGGAATACTGATTTGTTAATTGCAATTCCCTTCTTGCAAATCATTGCTTTATTTTCAATTTGGGAATGCTCTAAGTATATCAAAGTGTTCTCTTCTAATTATGAAGCTGTAAAGTGTTGTCAAGATGTATCAATGGTATGGCTTTTTTGGGCTTGTAACAATGTTGTAAAATCATTATTTTTGTATGAATGAAAATTATCATAGTTATTTCCTTATTTAAAAAAAACATTGGGTGTGGTGCAGTGGGGACACTTCAGCCTCACTGGGTTGGTGAGTGATTACTAGGGGTTGTTAATCTTACTTCCATAAAGATGTTTTATTACAGCCTCACAGAATTCATTGGTTAGCATGTTATGTGATGGGTCATACACATCAGTAGACGGACCCATATCCTCTTTGGTAATAGATTTTTGTGAAAAGTAAGAGAATTTTTTTGGTGAGATTAGCATTGTTGTTAAGTCCTTAGATTTCGGTTGGTTTAGTTAGGTCATGCACATGGATATTGGCTAGCAGTGTCCCAAACAACAAATTTTATTTTTGCTTCGTAAATTGTTTCATGCAATCAGCTAGATTCTTATCCTTAGTAAGAATGAGGCTGTTTGGTGAGTATGGTACGTTATCCATAACATAATTAACTTTCTTGGTCAAGCCCTTAGGATAAGATTGCATTGCTTAAGTCATTCACTAGGATACACTAGAGCTCTCCCAAACAACTAATTCCATTTAATTTTTCCTTTAGATGTGACTGCAAATTCAAATTAACACTGGTCAAATATTGGTAAAAAGTTACAAAAGTTCATTATTTTTTTTGGAAGGAAATTTACTATTTTCTCTTTTTGACGGGATGTTATCTCCTTTGTATTAAAATAACTTTTGTGAAAGTGTTAATGTATTTTTAATGCAGAAGAAAGTAATTCTCATATATGACATAAACCTAATACTTCTGCCAAAATAACATTGAAAGAATGGGATTGCATCAGCATAATTACATTTTGTTCGAAAAAAAAAAAAAAAAAAAACCAAAAGCCCCTCCTCGTCCATCAGCATCCCTAAACTCCTCATCTATCTTGTAATTAATACTGAACCAAACCACATGGGGCTGTTTGATGATGGGATAAGACCAGGGAAAACTGATCATGGTCAAACCCGATGAGTTATCTGTTTTTTCTGCTAAAAATTGAAAATCTTGAAGAAAATGAGCACTTTCATGTTCGATTTAATTTCATGTTTATTCTCTTAGACATTAAAGATGGCCAACCAGTATCGTGTTCTCTCGTGTTTCATACCTTTTCTTCTTCTGGTGAACATGATTTTATCATTTGCTGCTAATGACCAATGCAAATCATAGGAAGCTTATTTTGCACAAGGGCTCACGGCTTCGCACTTTAGAGTAGTAGTCCCTACAAGGATATCCTCGTAACCTTCGAAACTTACAATCTTTATACAAATGAAACTGCCAAGGCACTAAAGTTTCATTTCATAGGAAATAGCCTATTCTAGCGTCAAATCTCAACATAAATTTTTCTGAAAAATTCATCTAAAAGCTTCTAATTGTCATACATGACATGGATTATGGCAATCATTCTTTAATTGCCCAGCAATTTGATGGTATGGAAATTCATCTAAAAGAGCATTCTTTGAGAAGTAATAATCTCAAATCAGGTTTTAGTACTTAGTAGGATTTGTTGTGAACCCAAATCCAAATGGAAATAGAGGATCATAATGTCTGTCACCCCCATTCATAGGAAGCTGGTCCACTTTCTTGAACCATGTTCTTGCAAGCTTGCCAGTGAATCCATAATCACCAAACAGAAGGTCAGCAACACCTTGGCCTTCAGTGCCAGGAAGCCATGCAGACACAAGTGCATCTATTCTTGGTAGATATGGCTGGATCACAACTGGGCGGCCAGTGATGAGCACAACTACACATATGATAAACCCACAGACATTGGTGATAGTGCTTGGACCCGGGTTAGCTATAGTCCGATTTGAACTGTCGCCAAATGTTTCTGCATAAGGGTGTTCACCTACTACAACTAAGCCATAGGAAAAATTGTTGGACTTCACAAAGTTTGCAGCAGGATTCTCATTGTAGACAACTGCAGTAGAAGAATCAACTGTTCGTTTCACAGCATCTAGAATTGTGGTACCTATTAGTCAAAAGAAACTTCTATCAGACGCACTATTATCCTAGAAAAGAAATCAAGGATGAAATACCCCAAGTGGCTGTTTTATATGAATGCTTTTCATGTCAGGCCATGCAGGTTAAACAAGTCTGGCAGAGCCTTCATGTCCTTCACACATTTGAATATGATCTCTTTACTTGTCTGATGGTGGATTTTAAGATAAAAATTTGTACGAGGACCTCAATTTTCACTTACCCACTGTGAGATCATTGCCACCCAGTCCCTGCCAGGTAATTGTCCATCCTCCACATTGGTAACCCAAAATTGTCGGCATGACTTCTAGCAACTAATATTTTTCCAGCTTTCTTGGGAAGAGGAAGCAGTGGCTTCTCAGCATGTTTGCCATTCTTTAGCAACACAAGTGATTTCCACACAGCTTCCCTTGCCAATTCTCTATGTTCCTGTTTGGCACACAGCGCTTCATTAAGAAACAAACTCTTCTCATTTTGAAAGAGACGGATAGAGTATCCACCATAAATTAATATGACATTATGAACATAATGTACCTTACTACCCAATTGGTTGGCTAGGCTTAGATCAGCAAGTGGATTCTCAAATAGACCCATAATAAACTTCACTCTCAAGATTCACGACACCGCATCATTAATCCTGCTCAATGGGATGATATTGTTCTTCACTTGATAGAGTAGGTCATCAATGAACTCAGTGAAGTTATTGGGAACCACGATCTGTAAAATACCCCAAATGTTTAAAATGAAAAATATCAAATACATTAAAATTTTTCAGATTGAAGACACGATACATTTTCTCCATTGTTGATTCTAAATAACAGTAATATTTACCATATCAATTCCAGCACTGACACCAGCTTGAACAGAGTAAGAATAGTTAGCATGAGGGGGAGAGGTGATCCTGTCAATACCCTGCCAATCTGATATAACAAAACCCTGAAAGACGCCAATAAAAGTAGATCATATTGTGCACCATTACTCATTACCTTTTTTTTTTTTTAATTGCTTTTCTGACTTATTCACTTCCATACACGTCAATGTGGGAATAAAAGAGATTATTGTTAACGTTAGCATTACCCTGAAATGCAGTTTGTTTTTTAGGTAACCAGTGACAAGATCATGATTAGCATGCATCTTCTTCCCATTCCAGCTAGTCTAGGAGATCATTACTGTTGCTACACCCTTGATGATGGAATCATAGTACGCAGGCATGTGGATGCTGAGCAATCCATTACAAATGATCAGGGTATTATTGTCATTGATACCTTTGTTTGTGCCACCATCTCCCACATAGTGCTTGGCACAGGCTGCAATTTTGTTCCTGGTCAAAGAAATGAATTGATGAATGTAAATGTTACTCCAGGTTTCCATTTAATATTGCACTGTAGAAAGATTGCTCAGAGTGTGTGGATGGATCAACAAATTAAAGATTATATCCAAATTTGAAAACCGGCAACTTCGGCAATTAATAAGATTCGACAATAGTGGACTATAAAATCTTATCAGATTATATGTAGATTTTCAGACAATGTGGTTAAATTCACAAATTAAGCCCACATGTACAATTTTCGGTTGGTGATGCTTAGTTGTTATTTCATTGTCTAGATGTTCCACATATGGATTAGCATGTCATATGGCCAAGGCCCTATTACACCAAGTAAATAATATCACAGGAAATCATATCTTTTCATCATCAATATCTCTAAATAACAACTCAAAGAAACTTCAATAGCATCCACATTTAGATAGTCAACTGTCAAGTTCGACAGCCATAGGAAAAAGTGTAAAGGGAAATTTGAAAGGAATGTTAAAAGAATATATGACAATATATTTTAACTTCTGAAATTTCTATCACATATTAATTTTTAGCAAGGAAGGTTAATAGGTGGCTAACAACCCCCGAGATCAACCTAACATATATTCTTATGGAAGTTCATATGTTAATCAAAAATGGTCCTTTTTTCTCTGTTGATTCATATTCAAGTTAACAACAATGTCCCTGTAAGGTCATTCTATCAACAAGAATCTTACTCTCCAGCAACAAAGGGAACTCCCTTTCTGGAATTGCTGGGGATGTCTCCCTGCAAACCAGGTATGATTTCAGTCATAACTCGAACAATCCTAGGGTCCTCACTGTAGCTTTCATAGCATCTTCCCCATCTTGGATCCCTGCATGCCTGTGAATGAATCTTCCCCATCTTGGATCCCTGCATGCCTGTGAATGAATAGGCAAAGAATATGTTCATAAACTTGATTGATGTATTATGAATTTTGATTAACCGCATACTTAATGCTGATTGATAACCGCAACGCATGGAGCAAAAGCATATTGAATTCCTGTAGCTCTAACTTCAAGGGCAGTTGCATCTCCAATCTTTTTCATGAGCATAGGATCCCTGCTAAACAATAGAGCACGTTATGATAAAAATTTGTTTATTCCGTCAAGCAGCTAGGAATTGCTTAGATGAAGATAAAAACAAACATTCATTTTAGGTCAAAGCCTTCTCAAGCATAATCATGAGACTTCAAATTGAAGCCTGATTCTAATTCACATTTTATCCAAATTCCACAATCTTGGCTTCAATTTGATTTCCTTCCAAGACAAGGAAAATTTATTGAAGGCTTTACTGAAAATGTTAACATGTTGAAAATTAGCTTCCACTGTATTACTTCATGAAGATTGAAAAACTCAGGTGTGCAACTGCAAAGTGAATCCGCATTATTATTATTATTATTATTATTTTAATTTTTGATCTCCTAATCTGCATCAAATTTTAAGAACATAATTATTCAAGTTAGCACATGTATACTTGCCTAGTGGCTCCCAGCCCAACATTGTGAGGAAAGATTGTGGCATTGTAGACGTTATTGTCGCCATGAACTGCATCTATCCCATAAATCATAGGAATCCCAAGGCGGGTAGACAAAGCTCCATTTTGGATCTGATTCACCATCTGGACCCAGGTCTCAGCCGATGCTTTCGAGGCTGGAACACTGCCTCCACTACTCAGAACACTGTCTGCCCATCAATGATAGGATGTATGTCTACAAGTCACCTCCATTACGGCCAAAATATGCCTATTAAACAAGTCACTTAGAGATATGTAAAAGAAAATCATAATAAACGTACAAACAATCAGATTTTAGGTGTAGTGAAATTATTTTATACCAATAAAGTACTTTGTCACATCAGGGGTGGCAACAGTCCGTTCAATCTGTGTCATTTGCCCTATCTTTTCCCCCAGAGCCATTCTCTTCATTAAGTCTTTGATTCTAACATCTAGTGGCTATTTAGGGTCTTTTTAGTTCAAGTAATCTGCTTCTGAAACAGAAGCCAGGCAGCACAATAGCAGAACACCCACAATGGGTCTTAAATATCTCCCCGTTTTCATACCTGAATCTCTGGGAAAGCTGGAGATTACAAACAAAGTCACGTACTTGATAATAATAACGAAAATCCATATAGAATCTGACCATTTAAATCCCATTTCCACTACAACAATGACAAAGCAAGAGAAAAGAAAACAAGGACACTTAAAGAGCCAGAATGGAATATAGCCATTAAAGAAGGTTAACAAGCATGACACTCACATGTTAAACTGAGCTGAGAAATCTTCACTGGCTCGAAGACTGGAACTTGAAAGAAAAGGAACTGGAGAGAGGAGAATTAAGTGGATTCCGCTACAAACCATTGAATGAGGTTCTACAAGGGACCGGCAGCATCAAATTGTCTTAGAGCCAGGTCCCAGCAGGGGGCCAACGAGCACTCTCTGCATCTCAGTCTCAACTTCAGTCTTCCAAGTTTTTGCTCGATTTATTTATTTATTTTTATATTTTATTAGCATTTTCATAACTCGGCGAAGGGCCGAAAACGTGCTCAGAGATATGGACAATGAAATGGAGTAGACGGCGGAATATCACTTGAAAATTGAAGAGAAATGGGTTTTATATTTCAAGCAATAATTTGCCTAAATTGAAAACAATTCCAATGTTTTCACATTTTTTTAACACAGTTTTCATATTATTATCTTTTAATTTTTATTTTACAAATTATTATTATTATTAAATTTATTAAATTTTATATAAAAGTTCAAACTCATTAAATATAAATTTTATATAAAAATGATTAAGTGAGAATATTTCTTTCAAATTGAAAAACCACCTCCACCAAGGCACAAAGCCAAAGCAAAATGGACAGAATGAGCCACAATGGTGATGGACGGGCCATCATGACCACAGTTTATGGCTTCAGCTTACTGGCAGAGCCACAACTTGATGTTATGTACTTGGAACGCACGTCTGTTTCCTTGCTATGCTCTGTGTTGTGTGTACAGAATCAGATGGCCATTGGCAAGGCTGCAATGTGTTAGTTTTGTTGTGAAGTATACAGGATTACAAAATAATCGGGGCTGCAATGGCACATGACTGCCAAATGAGTATTGGGAAAGCCACTTTCTTGAATAAGTAGTGTTTGGCATTAATTGAATTACATATTATTTCTTTTCACATGAATAATTGAATACTTCATATCTTTCTTAGCCCAAATAGAAGAAGGAAAATTTTGATATAAAGAACTTACCAAATTACTTTAATACAAGGATGGATATGTATCTAATGTGGTTATTTGGCCGTAAGCATTATTTAATTAATGCTTAAACCTAAATAACTACACAATGGATACAATATTAATTTAGAAAAATTATATTAGTACACTCTTACGTATGCCGATTTTGGATAATCAAACATAAACAATGGATAAAATGTACTATTTTATCCATTATTTATTTTTAATTATATAAAATATGCAATTCTTTTTTAAATACTTTGATACTTTTAAATATTAGGTGAAAAAGTAGCCTAGTTGCTCATCTACTATGCTGACTTTAACAAATATTTGTTGAGCCAACCACAATATGGGAAAGAAACAGCTTGGGATGGGTTTCAAATAACTGGATCAAATTTTTGGACAACACAAAAAATTGCAGAATATTCGAACTTCATGTAGAAGTGCCGACTGCACAGGCCTTTAAGTTTCTCATTGCAAATGATTTATAAACGTATTTTAAAATGAGAAACATTAGTCTAATAAGAAACTTTTACAAAAGCTTCATTTAAATAGTTATATGTTGATAAAATAATCAATACAGTATAATATTGTGAAGAAGTAGATTTGTAAATATGCAATTTCTTAATTATTTTATGAAGTTTGTAAGATTTAGTGAGAATAGAATCTTAGTCGCGTTTTATTATTATTATGATTATAACTCAGTTTTATTTATTCCTCTACTAACATGGTCATTACATGCAAAAAAAGCAAACCACTCATCTATTTTCCTCCGATCACAGCTCTTTACTTCCTGCCCATTTTCCATGTCAAGTATCTTTCCACAATGTCCAGTCCACAGAGTTCCTTTACCACGGGCATGGTTGCGGGGACCTCCAACTGGAATATTGAATCAGGTCCATCTGAGTTGCTCCATGAAAGAAGCTGTTTTCTGGCTTCTTTGATAGCTGCTCTAGTAGCACAGTGAACTGAAGCTGCTAGAAGTAAGGGTGGCTCACCAGAAGCTGCAGGAAATATATGGAGCGTCATAGTTCATGAACAAAATTAGCCACAAATCAGAATAAACCAAATAGTTTCTTGAATTGGTAAAGCATATATGTAATAACAACGTATAAGCATCTGTTATCACAAAAGTTTCAAAACAGAAATATGGCCCTGCTACCTACCAATCACAGGAAATAAGTTGCATCTACTCAACTAAATTGCCACAAATAATTCACTAAGTAGTTTGATTTTGCAGATTTTATAGTTTAATTTATAGGATTTAATAAATTTAATAATTTATATTTTTTTAAATGAAATATTAATAAAATTCTATTTATAAAAATTAATAGATCGATAATTTTATAACTTATTAATACGGTAAAAAAAGATGACAGAGACAACTACTATTGAAAATTGAAATAGTTCCATTGACAGACCACCCATGCAGTCACAATGCAAGTGAAAGAGAGCACATAACACCTTCTGTTTCAAGTAATATGCAAATTTTTAGCAAAAACAAATAAGCAGGCATAATCTAAAACTAGCAAGAGTTTTAAGAACTAATGGATCGTATTCATACCCTTTGAAGAGAGAACACGCTCCTGGTGATGCCCACTGCTAAGGATCTCAACGTTGAACTGTTTAGGTATAGTGTCCACTGTTGGGATTTTGTAGGTCCACGTGCCTTCTGCCAGCACTAATCCCTCAAGATTTGTGCCGTATTCTTCAAGCATGAAAAAACCCAGTCCTTGGATAAAAGCTCCTTCAATCTTCAAGCACCAGTTATTTTCCAAAGGGGTCAGTCAGACGAGATAAGCAAATAAACTGACCACTAAAGGTAAACAGACCAAATTTCCCTTACGCATTATGCATGAGAAACGTATCAATATGGTCAGCTCACCTGTCCTAAATCCACAGCAGGGTTGAGACTCTGTCCACAATCATAAATAATATCTGTTTGCAAAACTCTGGTTTCTCCGGTCAGAAGATCAATTTCCACCTGGGAAATTTCATCCCATATTTAATGATATAATTCAATAACATGGCTTATGTAAGCGGTCGACATTCAAGGAAGGTAACTTTCAACAAGCCATAAAAGAAAAAAATGAGATTTAAAATGTGCACATGGGAAACAATCTGAATATGAAAAAAGAATTTACCTCACTTACTGCGGCACCATAATTTAGGTAACTCATGGAAGTGATAACAGGGACATAAAATGAAGTAGCTGACAAGTTCACAGCTTGCAAGTTTGCCTGCAGATTAATAAATTGTTGGTAACATGGTAATTAGATGTAGTCTCTGGTGAGGTAGGAATAGAATAACATTCCTAAAATTCATAATTTATACTGTCTGCTCCCACAATATGCTCTGAGTAAAAAGTGCAAAGTATTATGAGAATGCATAAAAGAAAATTGCAATCAACAAACTACAACATTTCCTCAAAAATAAGAGGAAACGTCTCAAGTGAGTATTTTTCTACCACTCCAAATATCAGAATTTAAATCAAGAAATTCTTATTATTAAAAATGCAGCGAGAATTGTAGTTTAATGACTTTAAACTATGAAAAGTAAACCCTGTTATTTATGTGTTTAATACAATCACCCATATAGACTCACTATCTCCATCTTGAGATAGAATTCAGCTATTGAATTATCACAGTAATATCCTCAAAGTCCTCATAAAAGGGGCATGCATGGATGCTCAGATAAATGTCCATTTTCTACTATAAAACATTGTGTTTATAAAAATGCCTAATGTTTTAAATCGTTTAATTACTAATCATGCCCAGACAAAAGAAATAATTTCGTTTTACACTAACAGTTAACAAAGATTAGCAGCGGTGCACACAAAATAGAACCCATATGACACATACCACATTTGAGTCTTTAATAGATTTGGCAAGAAAAGGAACATTAATAATCACGCATGGAGGAAAAAAGTCTTGCACATCTATGCTATATATAGAATGGCACAGAAAGCTAGTTTCTTCCTCTAGAGGAGAATCGATTCCAAATAGAGCTCTTCGATTGCACAAGTAGGTACCTGAAGAATAAGTGTCTCCCATTTGATGGAACCCCCTTCACCTTGCAGCTTTTCCTTGAGAGGTTTTAACCTCTCAACCAAGATGTTGCAGCTAAGCCTGACTGCTTCCCCACTTGACTCTGATGTAGTGCTCCCAGCAGTGAGGCCCCCTTGAATCAAGCTCAAGGAATCAGATTGTACAACCCGAACTTTATCCAAGAGGTCTCCTATTCCATCACACTGGATGGTACTAAGAGCAAATGCCGCTATCTGTTTCACCTTTGTCCATAAACCCTGACCCAGTTCAATACCTCCAACTTCAACAACAACAGACCCATCTGATAGAATACTTACTTTTCCTGGAGTTTTTCTCAAACTACATTCGTAAACAGCAGGTACTCGAGATATGCCCCTTTTTTTCCATTTGTTCAATTCGTTGAACTCTTTCACCATTTCAGTCCTCTGGTTATAGTTTGATGAAACGGCTAACTTGTTCCATATTGAAGGCAAGGTATACTCAAGAACTTTACCAGAAGAACCCTGGTAGAATGAGCTAAGACTTTGGTATGTGTGGGTATTAATGCTTCTAACAGAATCCACATCCATTGAAAGTGCAGATGCCACATGTTCTATTACAGCTTCAGCAATAAATGATCCTTGCACCTCCCCAGGGGCTCGCATCGCAGACCTACTAGGATGATTTGTTTTACATACCTTGAAATTAAAAGATAGAGCACCCCAGTCATACTTCTTAAGCGCACCAGCTATAGTACGAGGCATTACTATACTAACATCCTCATATATCCCTGCATTAACTAATATCTCAAGTTCCAATGCAGTAATCTTCCCATTACTCTTAAATCCCGCACTGTAAGTTATCTTCATGGGATGTCTTCCTCCAGCCATTATCATATCCGTCTTTCGATTAAGATACATCCTGACAGGGCGATGTAATTTGTGTGCTGCAAGTGCACATGTTGTAGCAACCTGAAAGATTTGAGCGTAAGTACTTGCACTAAGTTATAATACAAACACTATATACAGTCAATTTTCTTGCCATATATTTGGTGTACTATTAAGTATTTTTAACCATCTCACAGAAAGGGAGCTACGAAGAGGACCAAGATTATCATACTTAGTTGATTATTTAGCATGAACTACTATATTATGCTATGCTTAATGGAGTTGAAGAGTTGTAGCTTAGCAGGAAGAGAAACTATAAAAATGGTATGAAACCACTTCTGGCATAAGCCTCTATTTTTGGTTAACTGGAATCATCTACCGATATTCAGTTTCCTGCTTAGTTTCAGGCTTTGAGCAACTAAATACAAATCTAAGAACACACATTATATCGTGTCTTCTGTCAATCAAATTACATATCTTGCATCTCGATTTGAATCATGCATGCTTGCAAGCAGCACTTAGCAATTCTCTATTAGATCTTGTAAAGAAAATTAGAGACAGATTTGTTTCCCATACTCAAGGTCTAGAAGTGCTTTGTGGGGACTCTGAGGCAATCTGGTGATAATTATCCCTTCATCATGTTGAAATAGAAATGATAGTCAACTACACTTAAAAATGAAGAAAACAAAAAAATTAAATATTTATAAAAACATAGTAGTATTATGTTTCACTCAGATATATAGTTGTCCTAGCTTCCTCCCAACCGTTAGATTCATTGGCTGCTGTTCCAAACTGGCTATTTATACTGCTTTACAAGTTTAGACGTAGATATGAGATCGCAATTTCTGTTTCATCCCATTCAGAACACGTGACACGAAATGGAAAAAAGGTTTACTTGGATAACCTGTGCACGGCAACGTAAGTATCTGAAGAAAATGCCACAGAAACCAAGAAGGATCGTGCTAGTAAAATCAAGAACCAAATAATTCCAGATCATCTTTTTCATTTCTGAGATTTACAAAGAACAAAAAGCAAAGGCAACAGCTTGTTTGTTTCGTTTATCAGTGATTCCAAAGTGCAGAAATTTAGGCCTTCGTGTCAATACTTGACATGAAACTATTTATTAGTTTTTTGCAGACAAGAAAACTGACAGATATCTAACAATGAAGGAGTAAGATTGTCAAACACTAGTACACAACTTTATACTTACAGGTTCGGCCTTAGAGGCCTTTCCGCCAAAACCTCCTCCAACCCTTCTTGTAATTACACGAACATTATGTTCAGGAACACCTAGGCATCTTGCTATAGTAGAATGTGTAGACTCTGGGCATTGACTTGAACTGTAAACCACCATGCAGTTGTCTTCATCTGGTACAGCAAGTGCAGTTTGTGTCTCCATATAGAAATAGTATTGAGACTCAAGTTTGATCTGGGGTTTCACATTATTCATACATATTTGAAAAGGGAAGTCATTAGCTCCAAAATATTGACAGTAAAGTGCATTTTAAATTTGATATATGACAGTACATATGCATGATCAATATAACCATAACCATTGCCGATGTATTTTATGTACCTCGGCAGAGAGAATTTTCCGATCTGCTTCGGCCATTCCTTTCGATATATCACCAACCTGTTTTGGGTAGAGAAAAGGAGGAACTTCGAAGAGGCTAGATCTTGCAACAGCCTCTTCCACAGATAAAATAGGTGGTTCAAGATTTTCAATATCATACTCAACAACTGCTGATTCTGCAGCCATATCTGCGAGTTTCTGAGTATCTGCAACCTATAAAAAGTCATCCAGCTAGTGACTAAAATTGTAGGTATTAAAGTATTAATATCACCAAGAATGAAATAGATGTCCATATGTTGGTGAGGGACTAAAGCACTCACCACAAAGGCAAGACGGTCACCAACACACCCAGTGATCTCATCGGCAAATAAAGGTTCAGCACCAAATGTAGTCTTAGATCCAACGTTCTCCGCATGTTTGGGAATATCTTTACTCGATATAATGTCTCTCACTCCATTCAGTTGCAATTCAGACTTGAGCTCTATACTCTTTATCCGCGCCAGAGGTTTAGTACTGTAAATATATGCTCCATGGAGGCAATTTGGTGGTGAAGGAATGTCATCCACATACACAGCCTCGCCTATATGATTTATTTGGAAACAAGCACATCTTAATACTGAACAAATATTACTACAATTAAATATGAGCAGAGGTAATTGATTGGCAGAAAAACTGTGAAAATAAGCTTAGTTTATCAGACTACTCTAAAGCATGGAGAGTGAGATGTATCAACTTTACAATCACAGTTATCTTAACTTCGGCTAGATGGTGACCAGTACATTAGGGTATGAAAAATTTCCATTCACAACTGCAATGATACAAGAAAATGGGAAGTGAATCTTCAACCATGGTTGTCTCGACTGTGAAGCATGATAAGCAGTGACAAAAGGAAACAAAATATGAATCCAAAATTGCTTTCAACCAAGAGATTAGAAATGGAATTTTTCAATCACAGCGGTTTGGATTACAGCTAGATAGTAACTGATGATAGGATGAAAGAAAGAATGAATATAAGGCTGTTTTAGACCAAGAGAATGGGAAGGACAAAGGGGAAAGGTCTTCAGACATAGAAATTTGTCCTAATGTGATTGCTTGGTACAGGCTTCTCAAAAGAAAGAGACACATTCGTTTTATCATGAATAGAATGGAAGTATGGAACGTTATTAAAGAAAATTAGTAACTTGTATGACCTAAAAGTTTAATTTTGCTACTTGAAAATGCCAATAAAAATGCGAAGAAATGGAGGCTGTCAGTAAATTGATTTAATCTTGGTGGCACAAGACAGAACATACCAGAAGCCTGTAATGCAGCTCCCGATTTCATAATTGGCTCACCAACTGGACGGTACTGACTACCTGATTGAATGACTTGCTTTCCAGATGATAGTAATGGTGGAATTTTATGATGACATACCTCCTTATGATTCTCTTTTACTTCAGAAGACCTCCCGAAGGACAAACCAGTATATCCATTTACCGAAACATTCATTATTTCAGCAGAACTGTCAAGTAAGGGGTTAAAGAATTCAAGAAGAAAACCAGCTGCCAAGCTAGACCGATATGCAGCTTTTGTAGTCCCATCTTCAGGTACAACGGTAGCTGTAAGCATATTTACAGCTTCATAAAGAATGCTGAAACTTAGCAGCTTTCCTACAAAAAGCTCCTCAACCTTTCTTGCTCTAATCGCATGTTTAGTCCCATAAGCACCAAAAGATAGCCTACAAGCATCTATCACAGTTCCTCTAGAATCGTTGCTTGAAGACACCTCAGCCAAAATAGCAGCATTTAAATATGGAAGGGCATTTCCAAGGGGTCGAGGAGCAGCTCGGAAAGTTTCAAAAAGAACTTTACTTCTGTGTTCTGGAGAAGCATTTTTGTTGGGTTCCCAACTTGGAATTTTGATGCTTAATAGCACACTTCCCAAACCTAATGGAGGTCTTTCCAGAAACTCCTCCAAAGTAAACCATTCAATTTGTGTGCCAGTCATCATTTGAACCATTGAATCCGCGGCAAGAAGTATTGTTGCAATATCTGAAGGAAAGTGACTCTTTTGTGCCATCACTAAATTGCCACCTACACTTGCTGTGTTCCGAATAAACCCTGAGGCAATTTTGCTCATATGATCAGCAATTTTTTTTAGTATCGTTTCAAACTCTGAGACAGAGTCACTTTTGTCCCCTTGCTTTAGAGCTTCAATAGCTTTAGATATTGTCACAGCTGCTCCAAATTCAATCCCTGTTGCATCCCTTCGGATTTTTGAGAGCTCGGGAATGCCCTTTAGATCGATATACTTCTGATAGCCTTCTGTGTCTTTGTAATAACCAGTACCTGTATTACTGACAACTAGCTTTATCCGGGTTCCAGAATCCTGGGATAATAATTTCAATAAGCTCTGAAGCTCCTTTACAGTAGACGGGCTGTACCAACTGCGGTTTGCAGAAGCCAATAAGAGATCAGGTTTGATTTCCTTCTTCAAAAACGAGGGAAATCTATTATTCTTGTGATTTTGGTCATATTGAGGCAACCTGCTACGCTTTACATCCGCGCTTTCTTCCTTTTTCCAAAAGGAGTTAAACCCCAAATCCTCCATATCAACATCAGCCGCAAAGCTTTTGCAGGCATCAGCGAGGGGTCGATATCCAGTACAGCGACAGAGATTTCCTGCAATAGCCTTTTCAGCCTCAGCAACAGTCAGTTTTGAGAACCCAGAAGGGGGCTCTGGACGATCGGTCTTTTCAGCCTTGAGAAGAGCCCCAAAGAGCGAAACACACATCCCAGGAGTACAAAAGCCACATTGAGTTGCATGGAATCCCGCCACTCTTTCATGGATTGGGTGGAACCCATCTTTACTATTTCCAAGGCCTTCGCTGGTTGTTATTGAGCACCCATGTATACTGCAAAGTAGTGTGAGACAAGAACTTGCTGTAAAATCCTCAACTTGATCAAGCACAGGATCATACTTGGAGATTAAAACAACACAAGCACCACAACCACCTGGAACCCCATATGATTTAACAAGTTAAAAGAATAACGAGGATTGTCAAAAGACGAACATGTGAATAAAACTAGCATCAAGACCATCATAACTTCATTAACCTGAAAAAATCGTTAGAAAAAATACAAGTACTCTGAATCCTGTTCTGAACAGCCTGTTGAATGTATAAATAACAAACAGAAGCAAACCAACCACGATGACAGCAACCCAAGTTGCAAAAACCGATTCTTCTTTTATCTCTGTTTCTCATAAAAGATAATGAGTATTGGACAATTTATAGTGTCAAGTGTTTACAGAGTGAAAGAACACCCAATAAATGTACGCAATGTCCGAGAGAGGGAAATGAACTTTCTAATAATCCATTCTGTAGCATGGGAAAACCAATCAAAGACCATAAAACCAATTCAGGATTTGATCTAGTTGACATTTAAATTCATGAAATCAGATTAACTTCAGCAGAATGTGAAAAGCATTTAATCATTTTCAGATTCAAGCCAAAACCAATTAGTTATTCCTTACGATCAGCATCAAGCAATAGTTTGTATAGTGTAACAATAAAAAAACGTTGAAATCCAGAGCAGGGAGAAGAGTGAACCCATACCCATGGTGGTAAAAGCAGATGAAGAGAATAACAAACTGCAGACTAAGTAATTTAACAGTAAAAGATCATTCAAATAAATTTAAAATAATTCAGGACACACACAAACACCCAGGGACTAACCTTCACCGCAGCCAAGCTTGACACTCTTGAAACGAGTCTGAGTGCGCAAGAACTCGAGCAAAGTAGTAGATGGGTCAACCCTGGCGAGCTCAAACCTCTCTCCATTAACGGCAAAAACAAGATTTGCAGGCGTTTTTCCGTTCTCCTCCATCTCTGAGAGGCACCCAAGTTGAGCAATAGTTTAGCGGACACAGTATGTCCACAATCCGAGCTTATATGAACGACAAAGAAAGCGTCGATTTAAAGATGTCACCGTCATAGAAATTCATGTTACAATTGAAATTATCAAAAATGGCCATGCATAGTCGAGTTATTTATTCCACTGTTCAGCTTTCATCCATATCTGCTCTCATATTACATATGTTATTACACACAAAGCAGTCGTCTTGTTTGAAGCCGGCGTGTGACGTGAGATTTGGTATTGTTACGGGAGTGAGTGGACCAAATAGAGATTGGAAATCGATAAGTTTGACGTTCAAAATTGCTAATTTCTGTGATTTTTTGTAATTTTTAGAAGGATAATATTATTCATTTACATTAATTTTGTTTAAATTATGTATAATTTTTCACATTTATATAGTATATATATTTTTTCAAAAGTCCTTTTGTGAGTAGATATGGAAAAGCGTAAACTTTCTCCATGTAATATTATCATTATTCATCTTAGAAATAACAACCTAAATTTTCTTGGGTTTTCCTGTACTTTCAAGAGAATAAATCTTTTTGAAAGTTTGGTGTTGTTACGGGATTGAATTCACCAAATATAGATTGGAAATAGATAAGTTTGACGTTCAGAATTGTTAATTTCTGTAATCTTTTGCAATTTTTAGAGGGATAATCTTATTCATCTAAATTAATTTTATTCAAATTATGTATAATTTTTTACATTTATGTAGCATATATATATATATATATATTTAAAAATCCTGCCAGAGCCTTCGGGCTCAATGGCATACTTGGTGGCCTTGAATCTGTCGATGCGCAGATTCGATTCTCCCTTACCCGTATCTCACTCCTACTAAAGAGTCATCCTTTACCAAAAAAAAAAAAATCCTTGTGTGAATAGACATGGAAACATAAACTTTTGAGTAAAACTCTCTTTTGATCCCTCAAAGATGAACAAATTTTTAATTTATTCCCTCACTGTTAAATTTGTCTATTTTGGTCATCCAGATATCAATTAGCTTCTATTTTAGTCCCTTATTATTAAAAATTTCTAATTAAGTCCTCCAAATATTGAAATTGATATCAATCAAGTCCCTCAATTAGGATGATTGCTAACAAAGTCAAAATTGATAACGTGGCATGCTGATGTCAGTAGACACGTCAGCCAATTCCCCGCCACGTCATCAAATTCTGCCACGTCACCGCGCCATGTCATCAAATTCTGCCACGTCATCAAATTATGCCACATCAGTGTGCCACGTCATCAATTTTGACTTTGTTAACAATCATCCTAATTGAGGGACTTGATTAATATCAATTTCAATCTTTGGAGGACTTAATTAGAAATTTTTAACAATGAGGGACTAAAATAGAAGCTAATTGATCCCTGAATGACCAAAATAGAAAAATTTAACAGTAAAGGATTAAATTAAAAGTTTGATCATCTTTGAGGAACCAAAAGAAGGTTTTAGTCTAAACTTTTTCTATGTACTATTATCATTATCCTTTTTGAAATAACAACCTAAATTTTTTTGGTTTTACTTATACTTTGAACAAAATCAATTTTTTAAAAGTATTAAAAATATAATAATTTAAGAATTAAATTTAAAAAAATAATAAATTTTAATTTAATTACGTGAATCAAACTTAAGAATTTAAGAGAACAAATCTTAATTTTACATTAAATTGACTTTTGATTAACTTTGAAATAAATGATTTTGACTCTACAACTAAACTTTAACACTTACAGATGAAATATGAATCAAATGATAGGATAATTAAAAAATGAAAGATTTAATCGTCTTTACTATAATTAAATTTGAAATGTAAATGACTTCTACATTAGGTGTGCTATGTGTGCTGTAATATTTTGACTTGAAAACTAACATTTGCATTGAGTTTTTAGGGATTGTAATTTTTTTCTTTTTGAGGTAAGATATCTAATTTGTTTTAAAATTTGTTGATTAACCAGTGCATTTGCTTCTAGAGGTTGTAATTATTTAAAATTTACATTGAGCATCTTGTTTATAAATAATAAAATAAAATAAATACATTATTATTTATTATAACAATAAACATATAAAATTATTATAGTAATAATTGGTGTAAATTATTATTATAATTTTATATGATTTTTGTTAATGTTAGTTCACCTTTTCGACTACCATATAAACAAATAATTATTTTATAACTCAAAACGTGACATCAGCAATGAGCTTTCTAATTGTCTTGGCACCAAAAGCAAGAACAAATCTATTTTTATATTTAAAATTTTCACATTAAATATTCATAATTTTAATTAATTATGTAAATTTTATTTTATGTGAATCCTATCCACATAATTAGTTAAAAATTATAAATATTTAATATAAAAATTTTATGAAAATTTAAATTATAAAAATAACACCACTCAAAGAACTATACCATATATTAATAGTGTTCATTTAGATTTTTTATCTTTATAAAGAAAATTGTATAATGTAGTAGGTAAAAAAATAATATTAATAAAAGGTAGGCGGAGATAGAATTTGAAATATTTAATTTTCTAATAGTTAAAACTACAATAATTTTGTGTGTATTATTTTTTATTCAAAGAGGTTATGAACTTTTGATACTATAAAACCAAAATTTAATAATTTATTATAAAAGCCCGTATTTATTTCTTTTTATATATACTTATTTTTAATACACTGTATAATTTTTTTCTGCGAAAAAAGAGGATCTGAATTGGTGTCTTCAACAATTGAATGGTTAGTGTATAGGTCATATGCAAAATTTGACTTGAAGCTCAACATGAGATCAGCAATGAGCTTTGCAACTTTTGAAAAATGATAGATAAATGTGAGCGGAGTGACATGAGATAAAAAAAAAATTTGAGAAGAAAATAGAAAGAGTAAAAATATAAAAGAAATTATGTTCAAAACAAGTATAGAATTATGTTATACACTTAACATTGCTCCAACTTTTTTCTTTCCAGTCGTTTGTTTGTTATGGTTGCTTGCACCACACTTAAGCTGCAGCCTTTTTCTTTTCTCTGGGGATTTTCAACCTTTTTCATTTGTTGGTGGGTCTTTTAAACTTCAATCGCAGTTGACAAGACTGATCTCTTTGAAATTCGCAGCACACACATGACACATGCGTCATAACAAAAAAAAAAAAAAAAGCTTTGGCGTTTTCACACAAGATAAGGATGTGGTATAATCAACTTTTTGAAATATTAATTTTATAAATTATTTTGTACGACTAATATTTTAAAAGTTAAACGCATATAATTTGTGTAAAATTTTTATATGTACATAATGAGATAAAAAAAAATTTATTTAGTTGATAAGATTGAATTATCGCTTGTTTTGATTTTTGTTCATAATAAAAAATTAACATTCACGTCTAAAATGAACGAAAATGTTAAAGTTATGATTTTGTATTCATATCTCTAACCATATCTCTAATATGATTTTAAAAATATTTTAAAAATAAAAAAATAAAAAAATAAAAAATAATAATTAAAATTATAAATATAAAAATAAAAATATTAAAGAATAAATTTTTAAACTTATTTATATTCTTACAAACTATGGATTATTGAATGCACCATCGCCTCTTATATGCACCACCTATTTTTGGTTACTAATGGTAAGAAAAAAGTCAAGAAATATGAGATAAGATAAATGATAAAGATTTCGTATGTAACACATGAAAAATATTGACGAGACAGATGCAATAAATATAGGATAGCTATATTTTCTTTGATGTCTACAAGTGGATTTTCCTTAGTAAGACGAAACAACTTTGATTAATCAAGGAATTTAGTTACTATTCATAAAAAGTTGGAGTTGGTCGGAGAATTGAGTGAAGAATTTAGGTTCAAGATTATTGATTCAGCTCTTGTTTATTTGGAAGCTTTTCTATAATCCCAACCTGCTCTAATTGTACTTTTATATTCTACTACAATTAAATTTATTACCTCTATTGAGTAAGAGTTATTCCCATGTAATAAAATGATGAAAAGATATAGGGATTGTTCAAAACAAAAAATGATACAATTACACAACTCAAGTATATAACTGTAATATATTCTCTCATATTTGTTTCAAAATACTATATAATATTTTAAAAATATTATGTAATATTTTGTTAAAATGTAGCTTTAATATGTATAAAGTGTGTAAAAAAATAGCGCTTGTCTAAAACTATTTTGAAATGTTACTTTGCCTTTACATAATGATTGATATGAGCTAGCAATTGACAATTTAATTAAAAATATACAATTCTACGTACCTGATAATATATTACAAACAACTTTTCTCAACAGATTTTCCAAATATAAATTAAATTGTATAAACAAAATACAAATACAACCAAATTGAACTAAAGTTTTCTTTTTCAATACTTTGCTCAATGTCTAAGGTGCAACAATGATGTCTAGCCAGCGGAAAAAAGTTGAACGTATAGATCTTAAAGTAGATTATTGGGGTATATGCTCATCCATTACAGTACTTTCTTCATCCACTGCAGGTTGACGATAATGGCAACACAACTTCACCCAGAAATTATAAGCAGTAATACCTGCAGCCAATCTAAGAGGATCAACTAGCTTGCTTCACGTTGTTGTGTGCCATATCATAGTTATCAAATTTGTTGCAATCAATTCACGATAATGGCAATCACGTTGTTGCAATCGATGCTTGATTCTTCTTCTCTTAGACTTAAAGCTGGCCAACCATTGCCATGTGCAGTTGTGTTTTTTTCCTTTGTTCTTAT
Organism: Dicorynia guianensis; assembly: GCA_037013595.1. Lineage (NCBI taxonomy): Eukaryota > Viridiplantae > Streptophyta > Magnoliopsida > Fabales > Fabaceae > Dicorynia > Dicorynia guianensis. Next base: position 34,367,244 of record JASUAB010000005.1, read on the forward strand.
GGTGTATTATTTACTGCTATTGACTGATGCAAATCATAGGAAGTCTATTCTACATAAGGGTTACGCTGTTTTTCAATTTTTTTTATGTAGTATCTTTGTATCACTATTTAGTGTCAAATTAAAGTTCAAACTTAGGGTATAAGTAGTGATTATTACGCCAACAGTTTGTTGGTTAAGGGTCATAGCTTCATGCTTTAAAATAGTATACTCTCCAAGGATGTCATCATAGCCTTTAGAATTTGAACTTTTTATACAAATGAAACTGCCAGGGCTCTAAAGTTTCATTTCACAGGAGATATGCCTATTCTAGTGTCAAATCTCTACGTAAGTTTCTCTGAAAAATTCATCTGAAAGCTGATTGTCATCCATGACATGGGGTAAAACAGTATCATCCTTAATTTATCAGCAATTAATTTGATAGTAAGGAAATGGGGAACTTACTAAGAGCATGCTTTGAGAAGTAATATTCTCAAATGAAAGATACAGAGAGAGAAGTATATACTCTATCCATTCCACATTAATTGTCATTTTAGAATTTGATCCTTTTAATTGTCAATTCCCAAAGCAAGGATTGCAAAAACTTTGTTTTTTTCTAACTTTACCCTACTTGTCAATACTCGGTTGAAAAAGATTCTCCATGTTTCTTTTATACAAAGGATAAAGTTGAATTAAAATCTTTTCAATTCTAAGATTATTTAATGCATTTGTTAATTTATGCGAATTTTTCTTAAATAACAAAACAGAGGGTAGCTGCCTAGGGTTTTTTGGTTCCATGGCACGCCAGCCCACCTCTCATGTAACTATGATGTGGTTACTCCTCTCTCTCATCCCCCTTACAAAGGCTTCGGCCCTTAATTACCAAAAAAAAAAAAAATACAAAGGGTAGCTAAAGTTGAAAAAGTGTTATTTTTTGAAGGTTAATTTTTGACTTATGAATTTGTTGAAAACAATTCTTAAGACGAACAATTTTGATTAAGAAAGTCCGAGCTATGTAAGATGGTACAGGGAATGGTTTAATCCAATGGTAACTTATAAGAGGTTGGAGTTGATGGGGGAATGAGTGAAAATTTAATCTAGGTTCAAGATTGTTGATTGAGCCTAGATTTGTTGGAAGCTTTTCTCCATGCCAAATATGTTCTAATTGTACCATTCTGCTTTAACTAAATTTATTACATATATTATGTTTCAATATGTATAATATTGTAGAGTTGGTTGTAGAAATTTCAAAGGTAATTTCAATATACAAGATATTCCTTAAGCGATCGAAGAAAATTCAAAGGGGGTTTCAATCTGTGGGATATTTCCAAGGGGGATGAAGAAAATTCAAAAGTGGTCTCAATATGTATGATCCAAAACTTCAGAGCTGTCAAGAAACAACATTGACTATTCAATTAATGCTTATTTGCATTCATGTTATACATATTACACTTACTATGTTTTAATATGGAGAACATTCCCGAGGGGGTAGAAAATTCAGAGGAGGTTTCAATATGCAAGACATTTCCTAGGTGGTCAAAAAAAACATTTTAAGGTTGCAAGAAGCATCATTTAATATTCAATTAATTAATGCTCAATTGCCTTTGAGATGTTACTATGTATTAATAAATACTCCCTCTATTTCTTATTTTTTGTCATTTAGAAATTTTTTTTCTTACTCATTTTAATAATTGTCACTTTCTTAAAATAAGGACTGCATTAATTTTAATTTTCAATTTTCTCCTATATGCCTTATTATCTTAATTAAATGCTCAGTTGAAAATAATTCATTCTCTTTCTTTTATATAATGAATATTTTGATATGAGAATTAAAACCTTTTCAATCCCAAGAATATTAAATGAGTTTTTTTTTTTTTAATTCACACGCATGTTTTTTTTTTTTAAGTTCATAGATAATAAGATACAGAGAAAATAGCTGAAGTTCACAAAGTTGTTATTTTGTTAAGGTTAATTTTTAATTCATAAATAGCATAGTTCTTCATCTTCACAATGGTACTTTACCAAACCTCTTGAGCAATGCGATGCTTATGCCCAGCGCTGGAGAATATGAGACTGGGCTGTGTTTTCAATACTTAATGGATCAATTGTAGCTGTCAAAATGGTGTCAGCTAGACGAACATGATGCCCTCTTTATTTACGATCGTTATCATACCCCAATCTAAAAGTTGGTCCAATTGAGTTTGAATGTTTATCATTTAAATTTGAAATGCCCATGGATGCTTTATAACATTCTAAACACTTTAGCACATCTTCGTTAGTGCATACTATTGGCTAGGAGGTTTTGAAGAAACCGAGGATGGTTTTTGTGTGCTAGGATACTCAGATATGGTACATTATTATCTATACTGTTTTGGGAAGTTGAGGTAGTAAAACTTAGGGATAAATTAAATTAGGATAGCGAATGCACTCCCCAAATTTTTTCACCCCAACACACCAAATCATACATGCCAATTACCTGACTATAACCTAAAAGGGTCCCATTGACAAAGAAACCCCTATCTTCTAATTTTTTATTGAACATTTTATCTTTTTCATAAATTAAATTTTATTAAAAACATATTAAAAAATTATTAACTTTATTAAATTTATAAACTAAACTTAAAATCCAATAAATTTAACATCCAATTTTAAACTTGGGGAGTATTTTAAAATAACTTATTTTATGGGTGTTTCTTTTTATTTGGGGAATTGACAATGATTTCTATGAAATTGTTATTTTTTTTAAGTACAATTTACTCTTATGATCAAAGAAAAATTAAAGGATGGAACCGATGGACTACTTGGAAGTGATATAAACCTAAAACTAAATATAAGTTACTGTTCTCACTAAGCTAGCAAAACTTCATGATGAATTAGATTAGGATAGCAAATGCACTCCTTAAATAACTTTCATCTTAACGCACCAAACCAAACATGTTTTCAGATCAGCAAATGGCTCACTCCGGAACATAAAAGGAGCCCACTGGCTTGGATCACCAAATATCTGGCTCTATAACCTAGAAAGGGCCCCACTGATTGGGATCACTACATAGTTGGCTCGGTAACCTAGAAAGGGCCCCACTAACTCAGATCGCCAGATCGTTGACTCCATAACCTAGAAGGGGCCCCACTGACTCAAATTAGCTAATTTTGTAGCCTAATGGAGGCTCCACTGACAGAAAACCCCCTTTCTTTTCTGCAGAAAACATGCATTCGGCTCCATATAAAGCCTTTCCTTTTGTGCCTTTAGAAGCATCCAATCTCACAATAATCTCATCCATAGCATAGAGTCCTGGTTTAGCCATGGTATTCATACAAAATTTGGGTAAGGTCGTCTCTCAGAATGCAAAGGGTGAGGGTGAAGATGAAGATGAAGGTAATACCATTTGTGATAAGGTCGTGCCTCGCTATTCTCTCTTGATTTTGTGTGCTTCTTCTTTTGCTTCCACTAAGTGAAGTTTGTGAATCTAGTGCAGGTTATTTTGCAGATGGAAGTTCTCAGCAAATATTATCATGCAGATGGAAGATCTCAGCAAATATTATCATGTGGACAGAAGATGTCCGCAATTATTATCCAGCGGATTGAAGATCTCATCATGAGCCTTCAGCAGTTCCCACCTCACGAGGGATATTGGGGATATGGCACACAACCTGATGAGCAAGTTAACTAATCCATTCTGGTCAATTCGCAACTTAAATGCCTCTGGTGATTCTTGAAGCAATTGTATGTGTATGTATAAAACCAGAAGCAAAAGATTGAAATTATGATTCTTTTTCTTTTTGGTTGGAAGTGAAGCTAGGTTCTTAAGCTCGTGCAACCTTTGAACTCAAGGACACAGAAAGACGAGCCTACAGAACAGATCTTGTTCAAGTAAGGTCGTCATGAAGCTAGATTCTTTAATTGTATAGGAATACTGATTTGCTCACAATGTTAGCTTATTAATTGCAATTCCTTTCTGGCAAATTATTGCTTTATTTTCTATTTGGGAGTTCTCTAAGTATATCAAGTGTTCTCTTCTAATTATGAAGCTTTAAAGTGTTGTCAAGATGTATCGATGGTATGGCTTTTTGGGCCTATAACAATGTTGTAAAATCATTATTTTTGTATGAATGAAAATTATCAAAGTTATTTCCTTATTTAAAATTAATTATCTTTAAAACTCCGATTAATTGGCTTTCATTAGTTTCCATCTGCAGACAATGAATGCAAATTTGCAAATTTAATGGTCTTAATTAATTTCCTATATCATTGTCCCATTTTCTCTTGTGATAAGTTCAGAAAATGAAGACAATGAAAGAGCATTATTTCATTTATTAGCACTGGGAAGAGGTATTAGTATATGATAAACAATAAAAAAAAAAAAAAAACATTGGGTGTGGTGCAGTGGGGAAAATTAAGCCTTGCTAGGTCGGTAAGTGATTACCAGGGGTTGTGTTAATCTTACTCCCATAAAGATGTTTTATTACAGCCTCACAAAATTCACTAGTTAACAAGTGATGTGATGGGTCATACACATTAGTAACTGGACCACACCCACCCTCTTTAGTAATAGATTTTTATGAAATGTAAGAGAATTTTTTTTGGTGAGATCTGCATTGTTGTCAAGTCCTTAGAATTCCGACGGAACACGCTGATAGGCATACAAATCAGCTACATGTAAGGAAAAAGATAAAAACTTAAATAATAAATTTTATTTTGTTTAAGTTTTTGTCTTTTCTGTCGATGTATCTCATTTATATGCTTACCATTATAAGTTTGTTACTGCTCAAATTCGGATAGTTTAGTTAGGTCATGCACATGGATATCGGCTAGCACTGTCCCAAACAACAAATTTTATTTTTGCTTGGTAAATTGTTTCATGCAATCAGCTAGATTCTTATCCTTAGTAAGAATGAGGCTGTTCGGTGAGTATGGTATGTTATCCATAACATGATTTTCTTGGTCAAGCCCTTGGGATAAGGTTGCATTGCTTAGGTCATTCACTAGGATATGCTAGAGCTCTCCCAAACAACTAATTTCATTTAATGTTACCACTAATGTTACTGCAGATTCAAATTAACACTGGTCAAAATACTTGATTAATATAATTGTCAGGTTTAGGGTTTATGGCTTTCAGCTAATAATAAAAAGTTACAAAAGTTCATTTTTTTTTTTTTTAGAGAAATTTACTATTTTCTCTTTTTGGCGAGACGTTATCTCCCCTGTATTGAAATAACTTTGTGAAAGTGTTAATGTATTTTTTAAGCAGAAGAAATAACCTTCGAAACTTACAATTTTTATACAAATGAAACTGCCAAGGCACTAAAGTTTCATTTCACAGGAAATAGCCTATTCTAGCGTCAAATCTCAACATAAATTTCTCTGAAAATTCATCTAAAAGCTTCTAATTGTCATACATGACATGGATTAAAGCAATCATTCTTTAATTGCCCATCAATTTGATGGCATGGAAATTCATCTAAAAGAGCATTCTTTGAGAAGTAATAATCTCAAATCAGGTTTTAATACTTAGTACGATTTGTTGTCAACCCAAATCCAAATGGAAATAGAGGATCATAATGTCTGTCACCAACATTCATGGGAAGCTGGTCCACTGTCTTGAACCATGTTCTTGCAAGCTTGCCAGTGAATCCATAATCACCAAACAGAAGGTCAGCAACACCTTGGCCTTCAGTGCCAGGAAGCCATGCAGACACAAGTGCATCTATGCTTCGTAGAAATGGCCGGATCACAACTGGGCGGCCAGTGATGAGCACAACTACACATTTGATAAACCCAAAGACATTGGTGATAGTGCTTGGACCCGGGTCAGCTATAGTCAGATTTGAACTGTCACCATATGTTTCTGCATATGGGTGTTCACCTACTACAACTATGCCATAGGAAAAATTGTTGGACTTGACAAAGTTTGCATCAGGATTCTCATTGTAGACAACTGCAGTAGAAGAATCAACTGTTCGTTTCACAGCATCTAGAATTGTGGTACCTATTAGTGAAAAGAAAATTCTATCAGACGCACTAATTATCCTAGAAAAGAAAACTAGGATGAAATACCCCAATTGGCTGTTTTATATGAATGCTTTTCATGTCAGGCCATGCAGATTAAACAAGTCTGGCAGAGCCTTCGTGTCCTTCACACATTTGAATATGATCTCTTTACTTGTTTGATGGTGGATTTTAAGATTAAAATTTGTACGAGGACCTCAATTTTCACTCACCCACTGTGAGATCATTGCCACCCAGCCCCTGCCAGGTAATTGTCCATCCCCAACATTGACAACCCAAATTGTCGGCATGACTTCCAGCAACTAAGATTTTTCCAGCTTTCTTGGGAAGAGGAAGCAGTAGCTTCTCAGCAGGTTTGCCATTCTTTAGCAACACAAGTGATTTCCGCACAGCTTCCCTTGCCAACTCTCTATGTTCCTGTTTGGCACACAGCGCTTCATTAAGAAACAAACTCTTCTCATTTTGAAAGAGATGGATAGGGTATCCACCATAAATTAATATGACATTATGAACAAAATGTACCTTACTACCCAATTGGTTGGCCAGGCTTAGATCAGCAAGTGGATTCTCAAATAGACCCATAATAAACTTCACTCTCAAGATTCTCGACACCGCATCATTAATCCTGCTCAATGAGATGATATTGTTCTTCACTTGATAGAGTAGGTCATCAATGAACTCAGTGAAGTTATTGGGAACCATGATCTGTAAAATATTCCAAAAGTTTAAAATGAAAAATATCAAATACATTAAAATTTTTCAGATTGAAGAGATGATACATTTTCTCCTTTGTTGATTCTAAATAATTACCATATCAATTCCAGCACTGACACCGGCTTGAACAGAGTAAGAATAGTTAGCATGAGGGGGAGAGGTAATCCTGTCAATACCCTGCCAATCTGATATGACAAAACCCTCAAAGACGCCAATAGAAGTAGATCATATTGTGCACCTTTACTCATTACCTTTATTTTTTTTTAATTGCTTTTCTGACTTATTCACTTCCATATACGTCAATGTGGGTATAATTGGAACTATTGTTAACATTAGCATTACCCTGAAATGCAGTTTGTTTTTTAGGTAACCAGTGATAAGATCATGATTAGCATGCATCTTCTTCCCATTCCAGCTAGAGTAGGAGATCATTACTGTTGCTACACCCTTGATGATGGAATCATAGTACGCAGGCATGTGAATGCTGAGCAATCCATTATAACTGATCAGAGTATTATTCTCATTGATACCTTTGTTTGTGCCACCATCTCCCACATAGTGCTTGGCACAGGCTGCAATTTTGTTCCTGGTCAAAAAAATGAATTGATGAAGGTAAATGTTATTACAGGTTTCCATTTAATATTGCACTGTAGAAAGATTGCTCAGAGTGTGTGGATGGATCAACAAATTAAAGATTATAACCAAATTTCAAAGCTGGCAACTTTAGCAATTAATAAGATTCGACAATAGAGGAGTATTAAATCATATCAGATTATATGTAGATTTTCAGACAATGTGGTTCAATTCACAAATTAAGCCCACATGTACAATTTTCGGTTGGTGATACTTAGTTGTTATTTCATTGTCTAGATGTTCCACATATGGATAAGCATGTCATAAGGCCAAGGCCCTATTACAACAAGTAAATAATATAACAGGAAATCATATCTTTTCATCATCGACATCTCTAAATAACAACTCAAAGAAACTTCAATAGCATCCGCATTTGGATAGTCTTATGGTGCCAGCCAAGTTTTACACAATGAGGAAAATTTCTTACTTTTTTCTTTCTTATTCTTATCTTTTATTTTCATCTACTGAATAGGAAACTGGTTAACCCAATTTTCTATGTTTGGTCATCGATTGATACTTCGGTAAATAGGGGACGGCATGCATTGCATGTATTCACGTCTACCACTATTCTAATAGATAAACATCAAGAATTGTTGAAAAGAAAATTAATCGTGTTATATAAAAATGAAAATAATGTATGGTTGTTTTGATGCTTTGGTATATAGGAGACCGCATGCACAGAGCTACGTTACGTATGCCAGTGACTCAAAAGATAAAACAAAATGAAACTGTCGAAAAAGAAACTAATCATTGCATGTGAAACTGAAAATAATGTAACCAATGCATTATGTGCAGTAAACTACAAATTTGAAAATGGAAAATGTACTTCACCTCACTGAATGTTCAAGCAAAGACATGGGCATAAACAGAAAACTATTAAAAAGTCAACTGTCAAGTTTTGACAGCCATAGGAAAAAAGTGTAAAAGGAAATTTAAAAGGAAGGTTAAAAGAATATATGACAATATATTGTAACTTCTGAAATTTCCATCACATGTTAATTTTTAGCAAGGAAGGTTAATAGGTAGCTAGCAACCCCCGGGATCTACCTAACATATATTCTTATGGAAGTTCATTTGTTAATCAAAAATGGTCCTTTTTTATCTGTTGATTCATAATCAAGTCAACAACAATAACATATATTCTTATGGAAGTTCATTTGTTAATCAAAAATGGTCCTTTTTTATCTGTTGATTCATAATCAAGTCAACAACAATAACATATATTCTTATGGAAGTTCATTTGTTAATCAAAAATGGTCCTTTTTTATCTGTTGATTCATAATCAAGTCAACATCAATGTCCCTGTAAGGTCATTCTATCAACAAGAATCTTACTTTCCAGCAACAAAGGGAACTCCCTTTCTGGAATTGCTAGGGATGTCTCCCTGCAAACCAGGTATGATTTCAGTCATAGCTCGAACAATCCTAGGGTCCTCACTGTAGCTTTCATAGCATCTTCCCCATCTTGGATCCCTGCATACCTGTAAATGAATAGGCAATGAATATGTTCATACACTTGATTGATCTATTATGAATTTTGATTAACTAAATACTCAATGCTGATTGATAACCGCAATGCATGGAGCAAAAGCATATTGAATTCCTGTAGCTCTAACTTCAAGGGCAGTTGCATCTCCAATCTTTTTCATGAGCACAGGATCCCTGATAAACAATAGAGTACATTATAATAAAAATTTGTTTATTCAGTCAGACAGCTAGGAATTGCTTAGATGAAGATAAAAATAAACATTCATTTTAGGCTCAAAGCCTCTCAAGCATAATCATGAGACATCAAATTGAAGACTGATTCTAATTCACATTTTATCCAAATTCCACAATCTTGGCTTCAATTTGATTTCCATCCAATACAAGGAAAATTTGTTGATGGCTTTACTGAAAATGTTAACATGTTGAAAATTAGCTTCCACTGTATTACTTCATGAAGATTGAAAAACTCAGGTGTGCAACTGCAAAGGGAATCCACATTATTATTATTATTATTATTATTAATTTTTGATCTCCTAATCTGCATCAAATTTTAAGAACATAATTATTCAAGTTAGCACATGTATACTTGCCTAGTGGCTCCTAGCCCAACATTGTGAGGAAAGGTTGTGGCATTGTAGACATTATTGTGGCCATGAACTGCATCTATCCCATAAATCATAGGAATCCCAAGGCGGGTAGACAACGCTCTATTTTGGATCTGATTCACCATCTGGACCCAGGTCTCAGCCGATGCCTTTGAGGCTGGAACACTGCCTCCACCACTCAGAACACTTCCTGCCCATCAAAGATAAAATGTATATCTACAAGTCACCTCCATTATAGCCAAAATATGCCCATTAAACAAGTCACTGAGAGATATGTAAAAGAAAATCATAATAAACATACAAAACATGAGATTTTAGTTGTAGTGAAATTTTTTTATGCCAATAAAGTACTTCTTCATCACATCAGGGGTGGCAACAGTCCGTTCAATCTGTGTCATTTGCCCTATCTTTTCCTCCGGAGTCATTCTCTTCATTAAATCTTTGATTCTATCATTTAGTGGCTCTTTAGGGTCTCTGTACTTCAAGTAATCCGCTTCTGAAACAGAAGCCAGGCAGCACAATAGCAGAACACCCACAATGGGTCTTAAAGATCTCCCCGTTTTCATACCTGAATCTATGGGAAATCTGGAGATTACAAACAAAGTCATGTACTTGATAATAATAACGAAAGCCCATATAGAATCTGAACATTTTAATCCCATTTCCACAACAACAATGGCAAAGCAAGAGAAAAGAAAACGAGGACATTTAAAGAGCCAGAATGGAATATAGCCATTAAAGAAGGTTAACAAGCATGACACTCACATGTTAAACTGAGCTGAGAAATCTTCACTGGCTCGAAGACTGGAACTTGAAAGAAGATATTTTTCTTTCCTATTTCACTGAAAAGGTTCAATGTAGAGCCAGAGAAGGGACTGGAGAGAAGAAAATCAAGTGGATTCAGCTATAAACCATTGAATGAGGTTCTAGAAGGGACCAGCAGCATTAAATTGTTCTAGTGCCTGGTCCCAGCAGGGGGCCAACGAGCACTCTCTGCATCTCAGTCTCAACTACTGTCTTCAAAGTTTTTGCTCGATTTATTTATTTAATTTTATATTTGATTTATTTTAGCATTTTCATAACTCGGCGAAGGACGGACAACGTGCTCAGAGACGTGGACAATGAAATGGAGGAGATGACGGAATATCACTTGAAAATTGAAGTACGAGAAATGGGTTTTATATTTCAAGCATTAATCTTCCTAAATTGAAAACAATTCCACTGTTTTCACATTTTTTTTAACACAGTTTTTATATTATTTTTTTTTAATTTTTGTTTTACAAATTTTTATCATTAAATTTATTAAATTTTATATAAAAATTCAAACTCAGCAAATATAAATTTTATATAAAAATGAATAAGTAAGAATATATCTTTCAAATTGAAAAACCACCTCCACCAAGGCACAAAGCCAATGCAAAATGGACAGAACGAGCCACAATGGTGGTGGACAGGCCACCATGACCACAGTTTATGGCTTCAGCTTACTGGCAGGTCCACAACTTGATGTTATGTACTTGGAATGTACGTCTGTTTCCTTGCTATGCTCTGTGTCGTGTGTACAGAATCAGATGGCCATTGGCATGGCTGCAATATGTAGTTTTGTTGTGAAGTATAAAGGATTACAAAATAATGTGGGCTGCAATGGTACATGGCTGCCGAATGAGTGTTGGGAAGCCACTTTCTTGAATAAGTAGTGTTTGGCATTAATTGAATTACGTATTATTTCTTTTCACATGAATAATTGAATACTTCATATCTTTCTTAGCCCCAGATAGAAGAAGGAAAATTTTGATATAAAGAACTTACCAAATTACTTTAATACAACAATGGATAAGTATCTAATGTGGTTATTTGGCCATAAGTATTATTTAATTAATGCTTAAACCTAAATAACTACACAATGGGTATTATATTAATTTAGAGAAATTATATTGGTACACCCTTATGTATGCCACTTCTGTATAATCAAACATAAACAACGGATAAAATGTACTATTTTATCCATTATTTATTTTTAATTATATGAAATACGCAATCCTTTTTAAATACTTTGACACTTTAAATATTAGGCAGAAAAGTAGTCTAGTTGCTCATCTGCTATGCTGACTTCAACAAATATTTATTGAGCAAACCACAATAGTGGAAAGAAACAGCTTGGGATGGGTTTCAAATAATCTTCTGGATCAAATTTTTGGACAACACAAAAAATTGCAGAATATTCGAACTTCATGTAGGAGTGTCGACTGCATGGGCCTTTAAGCTTCTTATTGCAAATGATTTATAAATGTATTTTAAAATGAGAAATATTAATTTAATGAAAAATTTTTACAAAACCTTACTCAAATAGTTACATGTTGATAAAATAATCAGTGCAATATAGTGCTTTAGAAGAGTAGAGTTATGAACATAAAATTTTTTAATTATTTTATAAAGTTTATAAGATTCAACGGGAATAGGATCAGACTTCGTTTTATTATTATTTTTTTTAAGTAAATAACTCAGTTTTATTTATTCCTCTACTAACATGATCATTACATGCAAAAAAAGGAAACCACTCATCTATTTTCCCCCAATCAGAGCTCTTTACTTCCTGCCCATTTTCCATTTCAAGTATCTTTCCACAATGTCCAGTCCACAGAGTTCCTTTACTACAGGCATGGTTGCGGGGACCTCCAACTGGAATATTGAATCAGGTCCATCTGAGTTGCTCCATGAAAGAAGCTGTTTTCTGGCTTCTTTGACAGCGGCTCTAGTAGCACAGTGAACTGAAGCTGCTAGAAGTAAGGGTGGCTCACCAGAAGCTGCAGCAAATGTATGGAGCATCATAGTTCATGAACAAAATTAGCCACAAATTAGAATAAACCAAATAGTTTCTCGAATTGGCAAGCATCTATGCAAGAACAACATATAAGTATCTGTTATCACAAAAGTTTCAAAACAGAAATATGGCCCTGCTACTTACCAGTCACAGGAAATAAGTTGCTCCCACTCAACTAAATTGTCACAAACGGCTTACAAATGGTTTGATTTTGTAGATCTTGTAATTTAGTCCATAAGATTTCATAAATTTAATGATTTAAATTTTTTTAAATAAAATATTAATAAAATTCTATTTGTAAGAATATAGGACCAATAATTTCATAACTTATCAATACATTAAGAAGGGAGAATGGAGACAACTACTACTGAAAATTGAGATGGTTCCATTGACAGACCACCCATGCAATCACCATGCAAGTGAAAGAGAGCGCATAACACCTTCTGTTTCAAGTAATATGCAAATATTGAGCAAAAACAAATAAGCAGGCATAATCTAAAACTAGCAAGAGTTTTAAGAACTAATGGATCATATTCATACCCTTTGAAGAGAGAACACGTTCCTGGTGATGCCCACTGCTAAGGATCTCAACGTTGAACTGTTTAGGTATAGTGTCCACTGTAGGGATTTTGTAGGTCCACGTGCCTTCTCCCAGCACTAATCCCTCAAGATTTGTGCCGTATTCTTCAAGCATGAAAAAACCCAGTCCTTGGATAAAAGCTCCTTCAATCTTCAACCAGCAGTTATTTTCCAAAGGGGTCAGTCAGACAAGATAAGCAAATAAACTGACCACTTAAGGTAAACAGACCATATTTCGCTTACGCATTATGCATGAGAAACGGATCAATATGGTCACCTAACCTGTCCTAAGTCCACAGCAGGGTTGAGACTCTGTCCACAATCATAAATAATATCTGTTTGCAAAACTTTGGTTTCTCCAGTCAGAAGATCAATTTCCACCTGGGAAATTTCATCCCATATTTAGGTTAGCATCATATAATGATATAATTGAACAAAATGGCTTTTGTAAGTGGTTGACATTCAAGGAAGGTAACTTTCAACAATCCATAAAAGCAAAAAATGAGATTTAAAATGTGCACATGGGAAGCAATTTGAATATGAAAAAGAATTTACCTCACTTACTGCTGCACCATAATTTAGGTAACTCATGGAAGTGATACCAGGGACATAAAATGAAGTTGCTGATAAGTTCACAGCTTGCAAGTATGCCTGCAGATTAATAAATTGTTGGTAACATGGTAATTAGATGTAGTCTCTGGTGAGGTAGGAATAGAATAACATTCCTAAAATTCATAATTTGTAGAGTCTTCTCCCACAATATGCTCTCAATAAAAAGTGCAAAGTATTATGAGAATGCATAAAAGAACAATGCAATCAACAAACTACGACATTTCCTCAAAAATAAGAGGCGACAGTCTCAAGTGATTATTTTTCTACCACTCCAAATATCAGAATTTGAATAAAGAAATTCTTATCATTAAAAATGCAGTGAGATTTTAGTTTAATGACTTTAAACTATGAAAAGTAAACCCTGTTATTTATTTATTTATTTAATACAAATATACAATCACCCATATAGACTTACTATCAATAACTTGAGATAGAATTCAGCTGTTGAATCATCACAGTAATATCCTCAAAGTCCTCATAAAAGGGGCATGCATGGATGCTCTGATAAATGTCCATTTTCTACTATAAAACATTGTGTTTATAAAAATGCCTAATGTGTTAAATCGTTTAATTACTAATCACGCCCCAATACCCACTATCCAAGAGACAAATGAAATAATTTCGCTTTCCACTAACTATTAACAAAGATTAGCAGCGATACACACAAGATAGAACACATATGACATATACCACATTTGAGTCTTCAATGGATTTGGCATGATAAGGAACATTAATAATCACGTCTGAAGGAAAAAGGTCATGCACATCTATGCTATATATACAATGGAACAGAAAGCTAGTTTCTTCCTCTAGAGGAGAATCAATTCCAAATAGAGCTCTTTGATTGCACAAGTAGGTACCTGAAAAATAAGTGTCTCCCATTTGATGGGACCCCCTTCACCTTGCAGCTTTTCCTTGAGAGGTTTTAACCTCTCAACCAAGATGTTGCAGCTAAGCCTGACTGCTTCACCACTTGACTCTGATGTGGTACTCTCAGCAGTGAAGCCCCCTTGAATCAAGCTCAAGGAATCAGATTGTACAACCCGAACTTTATCGAAGAGGTCTCCTATTCCATCACACTGGATGGCACTAAGAGCAAATGCCGCTATCTGTTTCACCTTTGTCCATAATCCCTGACCCAGTTCAATACCTCCAACTTCAACAACAACAGACCCATCTGATAGAATACTTACTTTTCCTGGAGTTGGTCTCAATCTACATTCGAAAACAGCAGGTACTCGAGATATGCCCCTTTTTTTCCATTTGTTCAATTTGTTGAACTCTTTCACCATTTCAGTCCTCTGGTCATAGTTTGATGAAACGGCTAACTTGTTCCATATTGAAGGCAAGGTATACTCAAGAACTTCACCAGAAGAACCCCGGTAGAATGAGCCAAGACTTTGGCATGTGTGGATATTAATGCTTCTAACAGAATCCACATCCATTGAAAGTGCAGATGCCACATGTTCTATTACAGCTTCAGCAATAAATGATCCTTGCACCTCCCCAGGGGCTCGCATCGCAGACCTACTAGGATGATTTGTTTTACATACCTTGAAATTAAAAGATAGAGCACCCCAGTCATACTTCTTAAGCGCACCAGCTATATTACGTGGCATTACTATACTAACATCCGCATATATCCCTGCATTAACTAATATCTCAAGTTCCAATGCAGTAATCTTCCCATTACTCTTAAATCCCACACTGTAAGTTATCTTCATGGGATGTCTTCCTCCTGCCATTATCATATCCGTCTTTCGATTAAGATACGTCCTGACAGGGCGACGTAATTTGTGTGCTGCAAGTGCACATGTTGTAGCAACCTGAAAGATTTGAGCGTAAGTACTTGCACTAAGTTATAATACAAACACTATATACAGTCAATTTTCTTGCCATATATCTGGTGTACTATTAAGTATTTTTAACCATCTCACAGAAAGGGAGCTAAGAAGAGGACCAAGATTATCATACTTAGTTGATACTTTAGCATGAACTACTATATTATGCTATGCTTAATGGAGTTGAAGAGTTGTAGCTTAGCAGGAATAGAAACTATAAAATTGGTATGAAACCACTTCTGGCATAAGCCCCTATTTTTGGTTGACTGGAATCATCTACCGATATTCCATTTCCTGCTTAGCTTCAGGCTTTGAGCAACTACATGCAAATCTAAGAGCACACGTTATATCGTGTCTTGTGTCAATCAAATCACATATCTTGCATCTCGATTTGAATCATGCATGCTTGCAAGCAGCATTTAGGAATTCTCTTTTAGATCTTATAAAGAAAATTAGAGACAGATTTTTTTCCCATACTCAAGGTCTAGAAATGCTTTATGGGGACTCTCAGGCAATCTGGTGATAATTATCCCATCATCATATTGAAATAGAAATGATAGTCAACTCCACTTAAAAAAGAAGAAAAAAAAAGATATTTATAAAAAATAGTAGTATTATGTTTCACTTAGATATATAGTTGTCCTAGCTTCCTCCCAACCGTTAGATTCATTGGCTGCTGTTCCAAACTGGCTATTTATACTGCTTTACGAGTTTAAACATGGATATGAGATTGCAATTTCTGTTTCATCCTATTCAGAACACATGACACTAAATGGAAAAAAGGTTTACTTGGATAACCTGTGCATGGCAACGTAAGTATCTGAAGAAAAATGCCACGGAAACCAAGAAGGATCGTGCAAGTAAAATCAAGAACCAAATAATTCCAGATCATCTTTTTCATCTCTGAGATTTACAAAGAACAAAAAGCAACGGCAACAGCTTGTTTGTTTCGTTTATCAGTGATTCCAAAGAGCAGAAAATTAGGCCATCGTGTCAATACTTGACATGAAACTATTTATTAGTTTTTTGCCGACAAGAAAACTGACAGATATCTAACAATGAAGGAGTAAGATTGTCAAGCACTAGTACACAACTTTATACTTACAGCTATGGCTTTAGTGGACTTTCCGCCAAAACCTCCTCCAACCCTTCTTGTAATTACACGAACATTATGTTCAGGAACACCTAGGCATCTTGCTATAGTAGAATGTGTATACTCTGGGCATTGACTTGAACTGTAAACCACCATGCAGTTGTCTTCATCTGGCACAGCAAGTGCAGTTTGTGTCTCCATATAGAAATAGTATTGAGACTCAAGTTTGATCTGGGGTTGCACATTATTCATACACATTTGAAAAGAGAAGTCAGTAGCTCCAAAATATTGACAGCAAAGTGCATTTTAAATTTGATATATGACAGTACATATGCATGATCAATATAACCATAACCATATCCAATATATTTTATGTACCTCGGCAGAAAGAATTTTCCGATCTGCTTCAGTCATTCCTTTCGATAGATCACCGACCTGTTTTGGGTAGAGAAAAGAAGGAACTTCGAAGAGGCTAGATCTTGCAACAGCCTCTTCCACAGATAAAATAGGTGGTTCAAGATTTTCAATATCATACTCAACAACTGCGGATGTTACAGCCATATCTGCGAGTTTCTGAGTATCTGCAACCTATCAAAAGTCATCCAGCGAGTGACTAAAATTGTTGGCCTTAATGTATTAATATCACCATGAATGAAATAGATGTCCATATGTTGCCGGACCAAAATGAGGGACTAAAGCACTCACCACAAAGGCAAGACGGTCACCAACACATCCAGTGATCTCATCGGCAAATAAAGGATCAGCACCAAATATAGTCTTAGATCCAACGTTCTCCCCATGTTTGGGAATGTCTTTACTCGATATAATGTCTCTCACTCCATTCAGTTGCAATTCAGCCTTGAGCTGTATACTCTTTATCCGCGCCAGAGGTTTAGTACTGTAGATATATGCTCCATGTAGGCAATTTGGTGGTGAAGGAATGTCATCCACATACACAGCCTCGCCTACATGATTTTTTTGGAAATAAGCACACCTTAATAACGAACAAATATTACTACAATTAAATATGAGCAGAGGTAATTGATTGGCAGAAAAGCTGTGAAAATAAGCTTAGTTTATCAGACTACTCTAAAGCATAGAGAGTGAGATGTGTCAACTTTACAATCACAGTTATCTTAACTTCGGCTAGATGGTGACCAGTACAGTAGGATATGAAAAAATTCCATTCACAACTGCAATGATACAAGAAAATGGGAAGTGAATCTTCAACCATGGTTGTCTCGACTGTAAAGCATGATAAGCAGTGACAAAGGAAACAAAATATGAATCCAAATTGCTTTCAACTAAGAGATTAGAAATGGAGTTTTTCAATCACAGCGGTTTAGATTATAGCCAGATAGTAACTGATGATAGGATGCCAGAAAAAATGAATATAAGGCTGTTTTAGACCAAGAGAACGGGAAGGGCAAAGGGGAAAGGTCTTCATACATAGGAATTTGTTCTAATGTGATTGCTTGGTACAGGCTTCTCAGAAGAAAGAGACATATTAGTTTTATCAGGAATAGAATGGAAGTATGGAACGTTATTAAAGAAAACTAGCAACTTGTATGACCTAAAAGTTTAACTTTGCTACTTGAAAATGTCAATAAAAATGCAATGAAATGGAGGCTGTCAGTAAATTGATTTAATCTCGGTGGCACAAGACAGAACATACCAGAAGCTTGTAATGCAGCTCCAGATTTCATAATTGGCTCACCAACTGGACGGTACTGACCACCTGATTGAATCTCTTGCTTTCCAGATGATAGTAATGGTGGAATTTTATCATGATATACCTGCTTATGATTCTCTTTCACTTCAGAAGTCCTCCCGAAGGACAAACCAGTGTATCCATTTACGGAACCATTCATTATTTCAGCAGAACTGTCAAGTAAGGGGTTGAAGAATTCAAGAAGAAAACCAGCTGCCAAGCTAGACCGATATGCAGCTCTTGTAGTCCCATCCTCAGGTACAACGGTAGTTGTAAGCATATTTACAGCTTCATAAAGAATGCTCAAACTTAGCAGCTTTCCTACGAAGAGCTCCTCAACCTTTCTTGCTCTAATTGCATGTTTAGTCCCATAAGCACCAAAAGACAGCCTACAAGCATCTATCACTGTTCCTCTAGAATCTTTGCTTGGAGACACCTCAGCCAAAAAGCAGCATTTAAATATGGAAGGGCATTTCCAAGGGGTCGAGGAGCAGCTCGGAAAGTTTCAAAAAGGACTTTACTTCGGTGTTCCGGAGAAGCATTTTTGTTGGGTTCCCTGCTTGGAATTTTAATGCTTAATAGTACACTTCCCAAACCTAATGGAGGTCTTTCCAGAAACTCCTCCAAAGTAAACCAATCAATTTGTGTGCCAGTCATTATTTGAACCATTGAATCCGCGGCAAGAAGTATTGTTGCAATATCTGAAGGAAAGTGACTCTTTTGTGCCATCACTAAATTGCCACCTACACTTGCTGTGTTCCGAATAAACCCTGAGGCAATTTTGCTCATATGATCAGCAATTTTTTTGAGTATCATTTCAAACTCTGAGACACTGTCACTTTTGCCCTCTTGCGTTAGAGCTTCAATAGCTTTAGATATTGTCACAGCTGCTCCAAATTCAATCCCTGTTGCATCCCTTCGGATTTTTGAGAGCTTGGGAATTCCCTTTAGATCGATATACTTCTGATAGCCTTCTGTGTCTTTGTAATAACCAGTACCTGTATTACTAACAACTAGTTTTATCCGGGTTCCAGAATCCTGGGATAATAATTTCAATAAGCTATGAAGCTCCTTTAGAGTAGACGGGCTGTGCCAACTGCGGTTTGCAGAAGCCAATAAGAGATCAAGTTTGATTTCCTTCTTCAAAAACGAGGGAAATCTATTATTGTTGTGACTATGGTCATATTGAGGCAACCTGCTAAGCTTTACATCCTTGCTTTCACCCTTTTTCCAAAAAGAGTTAAACCCCAAATCCTCCATATCAACATCAGCCGCAAAGCTTTTGCAGGCATCAGCGAGGGGTCGATATCCAGTACAGCGACAGAGATTTCCTGCAATAGCTTTTTCAGCCTCAGCAACAGTCAGTTTTGAGAACCCAGAAGGGGGCTCTGGACGATCGGTCTTTTCAGCCTTGACAAGAGCCCCAAAGAGCGAAACACACATCCCTGGAGTACAAAAGCCACATTGAGTGGCATGGAATCCCGCCACTCTTTCATGAATTGGGTGGAACCCATCTTTACTATTTCCAAGGCCTTCGCTGGTTGTTATTGAGCACCCATGTATACTACAAAGTAGTGTGAGACAAGAACTTGCTGTAAAATCCTCAACTTGATCAAGCACTGGATCATACTTGGAGATTAAAACAACACAAGCACCACAACCACCTGGAACCCCCCATGATTTAACGAATTACAAAAATATTGAGGATTATCAAAACACCAACATGTGAATAAAACTAGCAACAAGACCATCATAACTTCATTAGTGATTAACCTAAAGAAATCGTCAGAAAAAATACCAGTACTCTGAATCCGGTTCTGAACAGCCTGCTGAATGTATAAATAACAAACAGAAGCAAACCAACCATGATGACAGCAACCCAAGTTGCAAAAACCGATTCTTCTTTTATCTCTGTTTCTTATAAAAGATAATGAGTATTGGACAATATAGAGTGTCAAGTGTTCACAGAGTGAAAGAACACCCAATAAATGTAAGCAATGTCCGAGAGAGGGAAATGAACTTTCTAATAATACATTCTGTAGTATAGGAAAACCAATCAAAGACCATAAAACCAATTCAGGATTTGATCGAGTTGACATTTAAATTCATGAAATCAGATTAACTTCAGCAGAATGTGAAAAGCATTTAATCATTTTCAGATTCAAGCCAAAACCAATTAGTTATTCCTTACAATCAGCATCAAGCAATAGTTTGTATATTGTCAGAATAAAAAAAAACGTTGAAATCCAGAGCAGGGAGAAGAGTGAACCCATACCCATGATGGTAAAAGCAGATGAAGAGAATAACAAACTGCAGACTAACCAATTTAACAATAAAAGATCATTCAAATAAATCTAAAATAATTCAGGACACACACAAGCACCCAGGGACTAACCTTCACCACAGCCGAGCTTGACACTCTTGAAACGTGTCTGAGTACGCAAGAACTCGAGCAAAGTAGTAGATGGGTCCACGCTGGTGAGCCCAAACCTCTCTCCATTAACGGCAAAAACAAGATTTGCTGGCGTTTCTCCGTTCTCCTCCATTTCTGAGAGGCACCCAAGTTGAGCAATAGTTTTGCGGACACAGTATGTCCACACTCCCTGCTTATACGAACAACCGAGAAAGCGTCCATTCAAAGATGTCACCGTCAAAGAAATTCATTTTACATTTAAACATGTCAAAAATGGCCATTCATAGTTGAGTTATTTATTCCTCTGTTCAGCTTTCATCCATGTCTGCTTTCATATTACATTAGATAATACATACAAGGCAGTCCCCTGGCTTGAAGCCGACGCGTGACGTGAGAGAATTCGGTACTGTTACGGGATTGAATTGACCAAATAGAGTTGGAAATGGATAAGTTGAACGTTCAAAATTGCTAATTTCTGTGATTTTTTGTAATTTTTAGACGGATAATATTATTCATCCAAATTAATTTACTATTATCATTATTCATTTTAGAAATAACAACATAAATCCTCTTGATTTTTCTTGTGCTTTCAAGAGAACAAATCTTTTTAAAAATATTAAAAATGTATTAATTTAGGAATCAAATTAAAAAATAAATTTAACCACTTAAATTAAACTTAAAAATTTAAGAAAATAAATCTTAATCCTACATAAAATTGGCTTTTGCTAATAAGTGATTAATTTTGAAATAAATGATTTTGACTCTACTATTAAACTTAAACACTTACAGATAAAATATGATAGGATAATTAAAAAATAAGAGATTTAATCGTTTTTATTATAATTAAATTTAAAATCTAAGTGACTTTTACATTAGGTGTGCTATGTGTTTGACTTGAAAACTAACATTTGCATTGAGTTTTTAGGGATTGTAATTTTGTTTTGAGGTAAGATATCTAATTTGTTTTAAAATTTGTTGATTTACTAGTGCATTTGCTTCTAGAGGTTGTATTTATTTAAAATTTGCATTGAGCAGCTTCTTTATAAATAATAAAGTAAAATAAATACATTATTATTTATTATAACAAGAAACATATAAAATTATAATAATAATTGGTGTAAATTATTATTATAATTTTATATGTTTAAAATTCTCATATTAAATATTCTTAATTCTTAATTAGTTATGTAAATTTTATTTTATGCGAATTCTAGTCACATAATTAATTAAAAATTATAAATATTTAATATATAAATTTTATAAAATTTAAAATATAAAAATAATATCACTCAAACAACTATAGCATATATTAATAGGTGTCCATTTAGATTCTTCATCTTTATAAAGAAAATTATATAATTTAGTCGGTAAAAAAGTAATATTAATAAAAGGCAGGTGGAGATAGATTTTGAAATATTTGATTTTCAAATAGTTAAAACTACAATAGTTTTGTGTGTTTTATTTATTATTCTAAGAGGTTATGAACTTTTGATATTATAAAATTAAAATTTAATATTTTATTATAAAATTCTTTATTTATTTCTTTTTATATATACTTATTTTTAATACACTGCATAATTTTTTTCTGAAAAAAAAAAAGAGGATCTAAATTGGTGTCTTCAATTAGATGGTTAGTTTACAGGTCATATGCAAAATTTGATTTCCAGCTCAACATCAGATCAGCAATAAGCTTTGCAACTTTTGAAAAATGATAGATATATGTGGGCGGAGTGCCGTGAGACAAAAAAGTTTTTCTGTACCAAAAAAAAGAAAAGTTTTTGAGAAAAATACAGAAAGAGTAAAAATATTAAAAATTATGTTCAAAAAGTATAGAATTATGTTATACACGTAACATTGCTCCAACCTTTTTCTTTCCAGTCGTTTGTCTGTTATGGTTGCTTGCAATACACTTAAACTGCAACCTTTTTCTTTTTTGGGGGGATTTTCAACCTTTTTCATTTGTTGGTGGGTATAAGTGGTGTTTTAAACTTCAATCGCAGTTGTCAAGGCTGATCTCTTTGAAATTTGCAGCACAAACATGATACATGCATCATAACAAAAAAAAAAAAAAAATTGCTTTGCCCTTATTACACAAGATATTTTAAAAGTTAACTTCTGAAATACTAATTCTCTAAATTTTTTTGCACGATTAATATTTTAAAAGTTAAACGAACATACCTTATGTAAAATTTTTTGCACGTATATAATGAGAAAAAAAGAATTTACTTAGTTAATAAGGCTGAATTATCATTTGTTTTTATTTTTGTTCATAATAAAAAAATCAACATTCAGCGTTTAGGATGAAAATATTTTCCTTAAACTTACTTATATTCTTTATGACACTCCTGATGCATACAGACTGTGAACTATTGAGTACACCACCGCCTCTTATATGCACCATCTATTTTTTATTACTATTCATAAGAAAAAAGTCAAAAAAATAGGAGACAAGAAATATGATAAAATCTTGTATCATTTATTAGAGGGCATGTGTGCAAGATTTCATATGTAACACATGAAAAATGTTGACAAGACAATGCAATTAATCTAGGATAGCTATATTTTCTTTGATTTAGTGTGCTGCATGCAACTCTACAAGTGAGTTATTTGTTTTAGGTGTGATACTAGCATATTAATTGTTGTTGACGGCATCTAATTTACTGTGCCACCATCTTGTATAAGATCACTCATATCTCACTATAATTAAGGGTTGTCTCTTCTGTTGTGTTTTTAAGCATCCTTCTAATAAATACTAGGCGAAAAAATAACCTAATTGCTAATCTGTTACGCTGTCTTTAACAAATATTTGTTGAGCTAACCACAATAGGGGAAAGAAACAGCTTGGGATGGGTTTCAAATAACCTTCTGGATCAAATTTTTGGACAACACAAAAAATTACAAAATATTCTAACTTCATGTAGGAGTGCCGACTGCATGGCCCTTTAAGTCTCTTATAGCAAATGATTTATAAATGTATTTTAAAATGAGAAATATTAATTTAATAAAAAAATTTTACAAAAAACTTACTCAAATAATTATATGTTAATAAAATAATCAGTACAATATAGTACTGTATAGGAGTAGAGTTGTGATCATAAAATTTTTTGATTATTTTATAAAATTTGTAAGATTCAATGGGAATAGAATCTAACTTCGTTTTATTATTATTTTTTTAAGTAAATAACTCAGTTTTATTTATTCCTCTACTAACATGATCATTACATGCAAAAAAAGCAAACCACTCATCTATTTTCCCCCAATCAGAGCTCTTTACTTCCTGCCCATTTTCCATTTCAAGTATCTTTCCACAATGTCCAGTCCACAGAGTTCCTTCACTACAGGCATGGTTGCCGGGACCTCCAACTGGAATATTGAATCAGGTCCATCTGAGTTGCTCCATGAAAGAAGCTGTTTTCTGGCTTCTTTGACAGCTGCTCTAGTAGCACAGTGAACTGAAGCTGCTAGAAGTAAGGGTGGCTCACCAGAAGCTGCAGCAAATATATGGAGCATCATAGTTCATGAACAAAATTACCCACAAATTAGAATAAACCAAATAATTTCTCGAATTGGTAAGCATCTATGCAAGAACAACATATAAGCATCTATTATCACAAAAGTTTCAAACAGAAATATGGCCCTGCTACTCACCAGTCACAGGAAATAAGTTGCTCCCACTCAACTAAATTGTCACAAACAACTCACGAGGAGTTTGATTTTGTAGATTTTATAATTTAGTTTGTAAGATTTAATAAATTTAATTATTTAAATTTTTTTAAGTAAAATATTAGTAAAATTGTATTTGTAAGAATAATAAAACAGATAATTTCATAACTTATCAATACATTAAGAAGGGAGAATGGAGACAACTACTATTGAAAACTGAGATGGTTCCATTGACAGACCACCCATGCAATCACAATGCAAGTGAAAGAGAGCACATAACACCTTCTGTTTCAAGTAATATGCAAATATTGAGCAAAAACAAATAAGCAGGCATAATCTAAAACTAGCAAGAGTTTTAAGAACTACTGGATCATATTCATACCCTTTGAAGAGAGAACACGTTCCTGGTGATGCCCACTGCTAAGGATCTCAACGTTGAACTGTTTAGGTATAGTGTCCACTGTAGGGATTTTGTAGGTCCATGTGCCTTCTGCCAGCACTAATCCCTCAAGATTTGTGCCGTATTCTTCAAGCATGAAAAAACCTAGTCCTTGGATAAAAGCTCCTTCAATCTTCAAGCAGCAGTTATTTTCCAAAGGGGTCAGTCAGACAAAATAAGTAAATAAACTGACCACTTAAGGTAAACAGACCAAATTTCCCTTACGCATTATGCATGAGAAATGGATCAATATGGTCAGCTAACCTGTCCTAAATCCACAGCAGGGTTGAGACTCTGTCCACAATCATAAATAATATCTGTTTGCAAAACTCTGGTTTCTCCAGTCAGAAGATCAATTTCCACCTGGGAAATTTCATCCCATATTTAGCTTAGCATCATATAATGATGTAATTCAATAAAATGGCTTATGTAAGTGGTTGACAATCAAGGAAGGTAACTTTCAACAATCCATAAAAGCAAAAAATGAGATTTAAAATGTGCACATGGGAAGCAATTTGAATATGAAAAAGAATTTACCTCACTTACTGCTGCACCATAATTTAGGTAACTCATGGAAGTGATACCAGGGACATAAAATGAAGTTGCTGATAAGTTCACAGCTTGCAAGTATGCCTGCAGATTAATAAATTGTTGGTAACATGGTAATTAGATGTAGTCTCTGGTGAGGTAGGAATAGAATAACATTCCTAAAATTTATAATTTGCACAGTCTTCTCCCACAATATGCTCTCAATAAAAAGTGCAAAGTATTATGAGAATGCATAAAAGAACAATGCAATCAACAAACTACAACATTTCCTCAAAAATAAGAGGCGACAGTCTAAAGTGAGTATTTTTCTACCACTCCAAATATCAGAATTTGAATCAAGAAATTCTTATCATTAAAAATGCAGTGAGATTGTAGTTTAATGACTTTAAACTATGAAAAGTAAACCCTGTTATTTATTTATTTAATACAATCACACATAGAGACTTACTATCAATATCTTGAGATAGAATTCAGCTATTGAATCATCACGGTAATATCCTCAAAGTCCTCATAAAAGGGGCATGCATGGATGCTCAGATAAATGTCCATTTTCTATTATAAAACATTGTGTTTATAAAAATGCCTAATGTGTTAAATCGTTTAATTACTAATCACGCCCCAATACCCACTATCCAAGAGACAAAAAGAAATAATTTCGCTTTCCACTAACTATTAACAAAGATTAGCAGCGATACACACAAGATAGAACACATATGACATATACCACATTTGAGTCTTCAATAGATTTGGCAAGATAGGGAAAATTAATAATCACGTATGAAGGAAAAAAGTCATGCACATCTATGCTATATATAGAATGGCACAGAAAGCTAGTTTCTTCCTCTAGAGGAGAATCAATTCCAAATAGAGCTCTTTGATTGCACAAGTATGTACCTGAAAAATAAGTGTCTCCCATTTGATGGGACCCCCTTCACCTTGCAGCTTTTCCTTGAGAGGTTTTAACCTCTCAACCAAGATGTTGCAGCTAAGCCTGACTGCTTCACCACTTGACTCCGATGTAGTGCTCCCAGCAGTGAAGCCCCCTTGAATCAAGCTCAAGGAATCAGATTGTACAACCCGAACTTTATCCAAGAGGTCTCCTATTCCATCACACTGGATGGTACTAAGAGCAAATGCCGCTATCTGTTTCACCTTTGTCCATAATCCCTGACCCAGTTCAATACCTCCAACTTCAACAACAACAGACCCATCTGATAGAATACTTACTTTTCCTGGAGTTGGTCTCAAACTACATTCGTAAACAGCAGGTAATCGAGATATGCCCCTTTTTTTCCATTTGTTCAATTTGTTGAACTCTTTCACCATTTCAGTCCTCTGGTCATAGTTTGATGAAACGGCTAACTTGTTCCATATTGAAGGCAAGGTATACTCAAGAACTTCACCAGAAGAACCCTGGTAGAATGAGCTAAGACTTTGGTATGTGTGGATATTAATGCTTCTAACAGAATCCACATCCATTGAAAGTGCAGATGCCACATGTTCTATTACAGCTTCAGCAATAAATGATCCTTGCACGTCCCCAGGGGCTCGCATCGCAGACCTACTTGGATGATTTGTTTTACATACCTTGAAATTAAAAGATAGAGCACCCCAGTCATACTTCTTAAGCGCACCAGCTATATTACGAGGCATTACTATACTAACATCCTCATATATCCCTGCATTAACTAATATCTCAAGTTCCAATGCAGTAATCTTCCCATTACTCTTAAATCCCGCACTGTAAGTTATCTTCATGGGATGTCTTCCTCCAGCCATTATCATATCCGTCTTTCGATTAAGATACATCCTGACAGGGCGACGTAATTTGTGTGCTGCAAGTGCACATGTTGTAGCAACCTGAAAGATTTGAGCGTAAGTACTTGCACTAAGTTATAATACAAACACTATATACAGTCAATTTTCTTGCCATATATTTGGTGTACTATTAAGTATTTTTAACCATCTCACAGAAAGGGAGCTACGAAGAGGACCAAGATTATCATACCTAGTTGATTATTTAGCATGAACTACTATATTATGCTATGCTTAATGGAGTTGAAGAGTTGTAGCTTAGCAGGAAGAGAAACTATAAAAATGGTATGAAACCACTTTTGGCATAAGCCTCTATTTTTGGTTGACTGGAATCATCTACCGATATTCCATTTCCTGCTTAGTTTCAGGCTTTGAGCAACTACATACAAATCTAAGAGCACACGTTATATCGTGTCTTGTGTCAATCAAATCACATATCTCGCATCTCAATTTGAATCATGCATGCTTGCAAGCAGCATTTAGCAATTCTCTTTTAGATCTTGTAAAGAAAATTAGAGACAGATTTTTTTCCTATACTCAAGGTCTTGAAATTCTTTATGGGACTCTGAGGCAATCTGGTGATAATTATCCCTTCATCATATTGAAATAGAAATGATAGTCAACTACACTTAAAAAATAAGAAAACAAAAAAAATAAGATATTTATAAAAACATAGTAGTATTATGTTTCACTTAGATATATAGTTGTCCTAGCTTCCTCCCAATCGTCAGATTCATTGGCTGCTGTTCCAAACTGGCTATTTATACTGCTTTACGAGTTTAAACATAGATATGAGATTGCAATTTCTGTTTCATCCTATTCAGAACACATGACACTAAATGGAAAAAAGGTTTACTTGGATAACCTGTGCACGGCAACGTAAGTATCTGAAGAAAAATCCCACAGAAACCAAGAAGGATCGTGCTAGTAAAATCAAGAACCGAATAATTCCAGATCATCTTTTTCATTTCTGAGATTTACAAAGAACAAAAAGCAATGGCAACAGCTTGTTTGTTTCGTTTATCAGTGATTCCAAAGAGCAGAAAATTGGGCCTTCGTGTCAATACTTGACATGAAACTATTTATTAGTTTTTTGCAGACAAGAAAACTGACAGATATCTAACAATGAAGGAGTAAGATTGTCAAACACTAGTACACAACTTTATACTTACAGCTATGGCTTTAATCGCCTTTCCGCCAAAACCTCCTCCAACCCTTCTTGTAATTACACGAACATTATGTTCAGGAATACCTAGGCATCTTGCTATAGTAGAATGTGTAAACTCTGGGCATTGACTTGAACTGTAAACCACCATGCAATTGTCTTCATCTGGCACAGCAAGTGCAGTTTGTGTCTCCATATAGAAATAGTATTGAGACTCAAGTTTGATCTGGGGTTGCACATTATTCATACATATTTGAAAAGAGAAGTCAATAGCTCCAAAATATTGACAGCAAAGTGCATTTTAAATTTGATATATGACAGTACATATGCATGATCAATATAACCATAACCATATCCAATATATTTTATGTACCTCGGCAGAAAGAATTTTCCGATCTGCTTCAGCCATTCCTTTCGATATATCACCGACCTGTTTTGGGTAGAGAAAAGAAGGAACTTCGAAGAGGCTAGATCTTGCAACAGCCTCTTCCACAGATAAAATAGGTGGTTCAAGATTTTCAATATCATACTCAACAACTGCGGATGTTGCAGCCATATCTGCGAGTTTCTGAGTATCTGCAACCTATAAAAAGTCATCCAGCTAGTGACTAAAAATGTAGGCCTTAATGTATTAATATCACCATGAATGAAATAGATGTCCATATGTTGCCGGACCAAGATGAGGGACTAAAGCACTCACCACAAAGGCAAGACGGTCACCAACACATCCAGTGATCTCATCGGCAAATAAAGGATCAGCACCAAATATAGTCTTAGATCCAACGTTCTCCCCATGTTTGGGAATGTCTTTACTCGATATAATGTCTCTCACTCCATTCAGTTGCAATTCAGCCTTGAGCTGTATACTCTTTATCCGCGCCAGAGGTTTAGTACTGTAAATATATGCTCCATGTAGGCAATTTGGTGGTGAAGGAATGTCATCCACATACACAGCCTCACCTACATGATTTATTTGGAAATAAGCACACCTTAATAATGAACAAATATTACTACAATTATATATGAGCAAAGGTAACTGATTGGCAGAAAAGCTGTGAAAATAAGCTTAGTTTATCAGACTACTCTAAAGCATGGAGAGTGAGATGTGTCAACTTTACAATCACAGTTATCTTAACTTCGGCTAGATGGTGACCAGTACATTGGGATATGAAAAAATTCCATTCACAACTGCAATGATACAAGAAAATGGGAAGTGAATCTTCAACCATGGTTGTCTCGACTGTAAAGCATGATAAGCAGTGGCAAAGGAAACAAAAAATGAATCCAAATTGCTTTCAACTAAGAGATTAGAAATGGAGTTTTTCAATCACAGTGGTTTAGATTATAGCCAGATAGTAACTGATGATAGGATGCCAGAAAAAATGAATATAAGGCTGTTTTAGACCAAGAGAACGGGAAGGGCAAAGGGGAAAGGTCTTCATACATAGGAATTTGTTCTAATGTGATTGCTTGGTACAGGCTTCTCAGAAGAAAGCGACAAATTAGTTTTATCATGAATAGAATGGAAGTATGGAACGTTATTAAAGAAAACTAGCAACTTGTATGACCTAAAAGCTTAACTTTGCTACTTGAAAATGTCAATAAAAATGCAAAGAAATGGAGGCTGTCAGTAAATTGATTTAATCTCGGTGGCACAAGACAGAACATACCAGAAGCTTGTAATGCAGCTCCAGATTTCATAATTGGCTCACCAACTGGACGGTACTGACTACCTGATTGAATGACTTGCTTTCCAGATGATAGTAATGGTGGAATTTTATCTTGATATACCTGCTTATGATTCTCGTTCACTTCAGAAGTCCTCCCGAAGGACAAACCAGTATATCCATTTACGGAACCATTCATTATTTCAGCAGAACTGTCAAGTAAGGGGTTGAAGAATTCAAGAAGAAAACCAGCTGCCAAGCTAGACCGATATGCAGCTCTTGTAGTCCCATCCTCAGGTACAACGGTAGTTGTAAGCATATTTACAGCTTCATAAAGAATGCTGAAACTCAGCAGCTTTCCTACAAAAACCTCCTCAACCTTTCTTGCTCTAATTGCATGTTTAGTCCCATAAGCACCAAAAGACAGCCTACAAGCATCTATCACTGTTCCTCTAGAATCTTTGCTTAGAGACACCTCAGCCAAAAAAGCAGCATTTAAATATGGAAGGGCATTTCCAAGGGGCCGAGGAGCAGCTCGGAAAGTTTCAAAAAGGACTTTACTTCGGTGTTCTGGAGAATCATTTTTGTTAGGTTCCCTACTTGAAATTTTAATGCTTAACAGTACACTTCCCAAACCTAATGGAGGTCTTTCCAGAAACTCCTCCAAAGTAAACCAATCAATTTGTGTGCCAGTCATTATTTGAACCATTGAATCCGCGGCAAGAAGTATTGTTGCAATATCTGAAGGAAAGTGACTCTTTTGTGCCATCACTAAATTGCCACCTACACTTGCTGTGTTCCGAATAAACCCTGAGGCAATTTTGCTCATATGATCAGCAATTTTTTTGAGTATCATTTCAAACTCTGAGACACTGTCACTTTTGCCCTCTTGCTTTAGAGCTTCAATAGCTTTAGATATTGTCACAGCTGCTCCAAATTCAATCCCTGTTGCATCCCTTCGTATTTTTGAGAGCTCGGGAATGCCCTTTAGATCGATATACTTCTGATAGCCTTCTGTGTCTTTGTAATAACCAGTACCTGTGTTACTAACAACTAGTTTTATCCGGGTTCCAGAATCCTGGGATAATAATTTCAATAAGCTCTGAAGCTCCTTTAGAGTAGACGGGCTGTGCCAACTGTGGTTTGCAGAAGCCAATAAGAGATCAGGTTTGATTTTCTTCTTCAAAAACGAGGGAAATCTATTATTCTTGTGACTCTGGTCATATTGAGGCAACCTGCTAAGCTTTACATCCTTGCTTTCACCCTTTTTCCAAAAAGAGTTAAACCCCAAATCCTCCATATCAACATCAGCCGCAAAGCTTTTGCAGGCATCAGCGAGGGGTCGATATCCAGTACAGCGACAGAGATTTCCTGCAATAGCCTTTTCAGCCTCAGCAACAGTCAGTTTTGAGAACCCAGAAGGGGGCTCTGGACGATCGGTCTTTTCAGCCTTGACAAGAGCCCCATAGAGCGAAACACACATCCCTGGAGTACAAAAGCCACATTGAGTGGCATGGAATCCCGCCACTCTTTCATGAATTGGGTGGAACCCATCTTTACTATTTCCAAGGCCTTCGCTGGTTGTTATTGAGCTCCCATGTATACTACAAAGTAGTGTGAGACAAGAACTTGCTGTAAAATCCTCAACTTGATCAAGCACAGGATCATACTTGGAGATTAAAACAACACAAGCACCACAACCACCTGGAACCCCCCATGATTTAACGAGTTACAAAAATATTGAGGATTATCAAAACACCAACATGTGAATAAAACTAGCAACAAGACCATCATAACTTCATAAGTGATTAACCTGAAGAAATTGTCAGAAAAAATACAAGTACTCTGAATCCTGTTCTGAACAGCCTGTTGAATGTACAAATAACAAACAGAAGCAAACCAACCATGATGACATTGCAAAAACCGATTCTTCTTTTATCTCTGTTTCTTGTAAAAGATAATGAGTATTGGACAATTTAGAGTGTCAAGTGTTTATGGAGTGAAAGAACACCCAATAAAAGTAAGCAATGTCCGAGAGAGGCAAATGAACTTTCTAATAATCCATTCTGTAGTATAGGAAAACCAATCAAAGGCCATAAAACCTATTCAGGATTTGATCGAGTTGACATTTAAATTCATGAAATCAGATTAACTTCAGCAGAATGTGAAAAGCATTTAATCATTTTCAGATTCAAGCCAAAACCAATTAGTTATTCCTTACAATCAGCGTCAAGCAATAGTTTGTATATTGTAAGAATAAAAAAAAAAACGTTGAAATCCAGAGCAGGGAGAAGAGCGAACTCATACCCATGATGGTAAAGGCAGATGAAGAGAATAACAAACTGCAGACTAACCAATTTAACAATAAAAGGTCATTCAAATAAATCTAAAATAATTCAGGACACACACAAGCACCCAGGGACTAACCTTCACCACAGCCGAGCTTGACACTCTTGAAACGAGTCTGAGTACGCAAGAACTCGAGCAACGTAGTAGATGGGTCCACGCTGGTGAGCTCAAACCTCTCTCCATTAACGGCAAAAACAAGATTTGCTGGCGTTTCTCCGTTCTCCTCCATTTCTGAGAGGCACCCAAGTTGAGCAATAGTTTTGCGGACACAGTATGTCCACACTCCCTGCTTATACGAACAACCGAGAAAGCGTCCATTCAAAGATGTCACCGTCAAAGAAATTCATTTTACAATTAAAATAATAAAAAATGGCCAATCATATTTGAGTTATTTATTCCTCTGTTCAGCTTTCATCCATATCTGCTCTCATATTACATATGAAAATACATACAAGGCAGTCCCCTGGCTTGAAGCCGACGCGTGACGTGAGAGATTCGGTACTGTTACGGGATTGAATTGACCAAATAGAGATTGGAAATAGATAAGTTGAACGTTCAAAATTGCTAATTTCTGTGATTTTTTGTAATTTTTAGACGGATAATATTATTCATCCAAATTAATTTACTATTATCATTATTCATTTTAGAAATAACAACATAAATCCTCTTGATTTTTCTTGTGATTTCAAGAGAACAAATCTTTTTAAAAATATTAAAAATGTATTAATTTAGGAATCGAATTAAAAAATAAATTTAACCACTTAAATTAAACTTAAAAATTTAAGAAAATAAATCTTAATCCTACATAAAATTGGCTTTTGCTAATAAGTGATTAATTTTGAAATAAATGATTTTGACTCTACTATTAAACTCAAACACTTACAGATAAAATATGATAGGATAATTGAAGAATAAAAGATTTAATCATCTTTATTATAATTAAATTTAAAATCTAAATGACTTCTACATTAGGTGTGCTATGTGTTTGACTTGAAAACTAACATTTGCATTGAGCTTTTAGGGATTGTAATTTTTTTTGAGGTAGGATATCTAATTTGTTTTAAAATTTGTTGATTAACTAGTGCATTTGCTTCTAGAGGTTGTATTTATTTAAAATTTGCATTGAGCAGCTTCTTTATAAATAATAAAATAAAATAAATACATTATTATTTATTATAACAATAAACATATAAAATTATAATAATAATAATTGGTGTAAATTATTATTATAATTCTATATGTTTATTGTTAATGTTGGTTCACTTGTCTCATTCCTTTTGGACTTTGTGCTCCTTTCCGCTACCATATAAACAAATAATTATCTTACAACTCAAAACGTGACATCAGCAATGAGCTTTCTAATTGTCTTGGCACCAAAAGCAAGAACAATCCTATTTTTATATTTAAAATTCTCACATTAAATATTCATAATTTTTAATTAATTATGTAAATTTTATTTTATATAAATCCTACTCACATAATTAATTAAAAATTATAAATATTTAATATATAAATTTTATAAAAATTCAAAATATAAAAATAGCATCATTTAAACAACTATAGCATATATTAAGAGGTGTCCCTTTAGATTCTTTATCTTTATAAAGAAAATTGTATAGTGTAGTAGGTGAAAAAATAATATTAATAAAAGATAGGTGGAGATAGATTTTGAAATATTTGACTTTCTAGTAGTTAAAATTGCAATAATTTTGTATGTATTATTATTATTCTAAGAGGTTATGAACTTTTGATATTATAAAATTAAAATTTAATATTTTATTATAAAATTCTGTATTTATTTCTTTTAATATGTACTTATTTTTAATACACTGCATAATTTTTTTCTGAAAAAAAAAGAGGATCTAAATTGGTGTCTTCAATTAGATGGTTAGTTTAAACGTCATATGCAAAATTTGACTTCAAGCTCAACATGAGATCAGCAATGAGCTTTGCAACTTTTGAAAAATGATAGATATTTGTGGGCGAAGTGCCGTGAGACAAAACAGTTTTTGAGAAAAATACAGAAAGAGTAAAATTATAAAAAATTATGTTCAAAAAGTATAGAATTATGTTATACACCTAATATTGCTCCAACCTTTTTTCTTTTTTTTGGGGATTTTCAACCTTTTTCATTTGTTGGTGGGTATAAGTGGTGTTTTAGACTTCAATCGCAGTTGTCAAGGCTGATCTCTTTGAAATTTGCAGCACAAACATGATACATGCAACATAAAAAAAACAAAAAAAATGCTTTGGCCTTATTACACAAGATAAGGATGTGGTATAATTAACTTTTGAAATACTAATTCTCTAATTTTTTTTTTTGCACGATTAATATTTTAAAAGTTAAACGTACATACTTTATGTAAAATTTTTTGCATATATATAATTAGACAAAAAAAATTTATTTAGTTAGCAAGGTTGAATTATCGTTTGTTTTTATTTTTGTTCATAATAAAAAAAATCAACATTCGCGTCTAGGATGAAAATATTTTCTTTAAACTTATTTATATTCTTTATGACACTCCTGATGCATACAGACTGTGAACTATTGAGTGCACCACCACCTCTTATATGCACCATCTATTTTTAGATACTATTCATAAGAAAAAAGTCAAGAAAATAGGAGACAAGAAATATGATAAAATCTTGTATCATTTATTAGAAGGGATGTGTGTAAGATTTCATATGTAACACATGAAAAATGTTGACAAGACAAATGCAATTAATCTAGGATAGCTATATTTTCTTTGATTTAGTGTGCTGCATGCAACTCTACAAGTGAGTTATTTGTTTTAGGTGTGATACTAGCATATTAATTGTTGTTGACGGCATCTAATTTACTGTGCCACCATCTTGTATAAGATCACTAATATCTCACTATAATTAAGGGTTACCTCTTGTGTTTTTAAGCATCCTCTAATAAATTTAACAAGTTTCATAAGAGAAGTGAAAAACTTGTGCAAATATGCCTCATTTCCTCTCTAGTTTGCAATTTTGATTCAAACATGCACTAAAACATCTTCAAAAAGGTAATTTGACATGTACACAAAACAAAATTATTCATATATCTTATATCTAAATTTAATCTCTCTATTTGTATATATTTATTTTTATACAATCTTTATTTTATAAAATCCAAATCATTGTTAAATTTCACAAACTTAACTTTACACTTCACCTTATCTAACAATTTTTATATAAGCGGTGAACATTTTGTAAGCTTTTCTCCGTTCATATTTTGTTACAATAAACTTAAGGGCCCTGTTGCATAGCTCACTTATAAAGTACCAGAAGAAGACAACTTGAATTAATCAGATTTTACCCTTAAAGAACCCAAATGCAATTCATTCCAATCAGTTAAAGCATTTAATTGATCAAGGAGAACATTAGAAGTAGTTCAATCTCTTTGTACAAAAAAATAAGCAAACCATGGTGACTTCAAATAATCAGATACAACAACCAGCCGCTCAGAAAACACGATTTTTTATTTTTCTCAATTTTTATAAAAGTATATCATATCATTATTATGATGCACCTGTCTTGGCACTCTCCTTTTCCCTACACAACCTCTCAATTTCACTAAACAAATCCATGGGAAACAAATTGAATTACCAACATAGTGACCACACGTCATAGACTCACAATGAAGAAGGAGTGGACAAACTTCTTCCTCCAGGGCAGTAGTTGCGGTCTGGTCTGGTAACTCTGGACACAATTGTTGGAACTATTTTTAACATCCGTGACTTTGCAAACAGAACAAAACTGTTGGAATTGTACTGTATGAACACAATCTTCCACACATTCAATTGGCTCTTTTAAAGCGTGAGAGGATATTAAAATGTCCTAACCACAGCTGACATTCTATCCTGAAATCACCAAGCATACCCAGCCACCTTCCAATGTTGAACCCATCAAAGTTGGTCACATAGCCATTAGCTCACACAAGTTGCCGCCAAACATCAGGACTCGCATAATTCAGAAAGGGTAATACCCTAATTCATTGCCGACATCTGAATAATATCCATTATAGTTGAGATATTCCCAGAAACGAGAAAGTCCAAAACCCCCATTTTTAGGTGCCTTAATATAGCAAAGGAGCAATTCTTTCAGATTTTTGTCAAACTTCTGCTTTATTGAAATCACCTGCAGATAAATTCAATTAAAAAGTCAATATATTGTTTCTTAAGACTCAATGAAATATTTGAGAATACATCTAACAGTGTTCTCGATAAAATGTGAATCAGTATGACAAAACCTTATCATTATTCAAATAGCACAATTTCTCATTTGCTTAGTAAAGCCAAGAAAAAAAATGGAGGTGGGCAGGAGTTCCATTAGTTTAGTACAAAGTTACCAACTAGAGTCTGTGCCTGTCCTTACAGGTGCGCCAGACTCTTTTTAATTTCACTATATATTTAAATAAATTATTATTTTTTTAACATACAAGTTAGTAAGAATAATCAAAATAAAATTATAAATAATAGTTAATTCTTAAAAGGTGGAGGTTCCTTAAAAGTTAAAAGGTTAAATGGTGGGTTTATATGTAATTAGTGGAGAAATGAGTGGGCAGTTGGTTTGTCAACTTTATCACTTTTTTTTTTAATTTTATTTATTCATTTATGGTGATACCAAGGTAGTTATTAGGACAATGTTGGATTTATAGTAGTATCGATTAAGTAGCATAAAACCAGTGGAGCTGAGCACTAAGTCATTAAGCCATGTTGAGGCCGACCAGACATAGAAACAGGCGCATGCATGCTTGGGTGAGTGCATGTGTGTGTTGACCACTGTGGTTTCAATGTGAACAAGAATACTGTCTAACAAGTCATGCAAAGTTGTTTCAAGAAAACTGACTAGAACACCATCCACAAGCATGAATAGAATCACGTCCTACTATGTTCTTATGAAATGGAGGATGTTTCCAGGAGGTCTTTCGCTAAATCAATTTTAGGCCACCAGACCCTGCAACTGATGGGACGGGCCAAGTGGAGTAAGGAGAAGCAGGTATGTTGCCACACACAACCTATCTTGCAGACTTACCCAGACTACAAGCCAGAAGACACAGCTAAGCATGTACATTCTATTGTTTTGGAGGAAATTAAGCTGGATCTGTTATTCCAGAAACAACCTATGTACTTCCACAATCCTGTGCAGACTCTACCTAGTGAGGGTCATCATCAATGTTTAGTACTGCGACTACAGATAGTACAATTTAAGTCTTTGAACACAAGATATTTATTCAATGTTTTAATTGATTTGGCAATGTTTAGATAAGTATGAGCACGAACAAATTACCAGAATAATGAACAAATTAAATTGACCCCATATAAACCAGTGCAATAATATCCGCTAAAATTCTACACAGTCACTTAGGAATACCAACTTGCAACATCGATAAGAAAGAAGTGACGATCCTTGAGATCTTTAGGCAATATCAGAGAACAACCTAGGGATATCATTGTCATTAACTTATTGGAGACATGTTACGTATGATGATTCATGATTTACCTGAGATATATTGATTCTTGAAAGTCTGCCTGACAAATTTTCATGATCAATTCCAACATCCCAAGCACCTGCTGTAAGACACAATCGGAAATCCAGTGCACATTGCAAAATGCTCTCAATAATGCTGCCAACTGTCCGTGTTTCATCAGAAAGAAAACATCTACAAAAACATACACATATTACATTGATCAGTTAAAATTAGATACAACACATCTCATACAAAAATGTGCAATGAATCAAATAAAATAATTATTAAACCTGCCAATACAAGAATTCCTATACAGGAATTTCCAACATTTCACTGTTTCCCTAAATATTTCATCATTAATCAGGAAAAACGAGATGAGTTGCCAACATTTGGTGTTGACCTTTCAGAACAAAAAATAAGCGGACAAACCCTTCCCACAGGGCTGCAGTTGCCACTTGGTCACCTTGGACAGAATTCATAAAGAACTATACTTACACCAAAGACTTTGCAAACTGTACCAAAGAATAGGATCTCTATGATGTAAATATTATCTAACAGATAGAACACATGACAACATCACATTCAGTTGAAGGTTTAGAAGCCTAGAGGATGTCACAAATTTTCAACCATATCAAGCATTCTACTACATAACCATCATGGATCCCCAGTCACTGAAGATACTGAACCCATCAAAGCTGATGGTAAGCCTTGGCTGGCATAACTTGCAGCCACTCATCAGGACTAGCAAAATTGAAAATGCATGATGCCCATTTCACCACTGGGGATTGAGCACTATTCATCACATATAAGTAATTCCCAGTAGGAGGAAAACTTAAAGGCCCCAACGTTGGGTTCCCTAATATAAAATAGGTGTAATTCTTTTAACTTCCATTAAACTTTTGCTTTATGGAAAGCACATGCAAATAAATTCAATTAGTACCTTATGGTCACTGAGACAGGTTGATACATAAACTATTATACAGCCAGAAACATATAGAAATGAATAAAAGAGTATTTAAGATACAAGACTATGAAGTAAATGCCGTGACAGCTGTAAGATAGGGATTATATGGCTACATGGAGCATTCTACATAACTTATAAAAGAGGTATCATATAAGACATAATGATGATAGAAAGGTTAATCGACCTAGAATTTCATAGACAATAGTTTATTTTAGGCACCATAATTATATCTTGTAGTTACAAAGACACACATGCATACATACATGTTCATATATACATTAACTAACAAAGTTAATGAAGTGTGGGAAAGTTAATAACTTTCAAATCTCCTACTAATCAGCTTTTACAGATTACCAAAATAATGGAGAGCCAACAATTACCAAGCATCAGACTACACATCCTGATCCACTAAACCAATATATATTGCCCATGGTGTCAATAAACACATTGCTGACTTCACAAAGACATCTAGACTATGGAGAAGTTTAAAATAGAAAAGAAAAGAATTATAGACAAATTCAAAATTCAGTTTATGGTAGGAATGAGGACAGTAGTGATGCACATGAAAAGCCCAAGAGAGCTGATGGGCTAGGCCCAAGAGCAATGGTTTGAAAAGCTTATCAAAGAAGGAAGAAATCAGGATACTTGGGGAACAAAGGATAGAATGTGTTGGAGAGGATTTAAGTTAGAGGAGGGTACACGTCAGTGGGGTACAATGACGGGGAATGATTGTAAAAGGGGGTAGTGGAGAGTGGGAGAATTCTGTTAGTTATCGCTGTGTGAAGCTTTTGCTTGGTATTCCTCTGTGCAAGGATCTGGTCCTGGGAAGCCAAGGGTCTCCTTGTGCTTAGCTCTTTTCTCCTTCTATTGCTGTTCATATATAAACTTTCCTTCAGTGTGTTGTCTCTGTTCTAACAGTTTATTATCCCATGTAATCAATATTATGAAATATTTTACTTTAAGTTCTTCTAGTGATTGTCATCTTCCGGTAAACAACATGCTGATATACATCTAAACTTACATGCGCAGAGAATCAGCAAGATATTCCATGTGCACTGACTCCAGATCCATCATATCTTTCACCTACATTAATGGAAAGAGAGGATTCTTATAATAGCAAAAAGTTGTAACATCTACAATTAAGTGCACTAAAAGTGTGTACTGACTTAATTTTAATTTTTTTTTAAATCCTAGGCAGTGTTAATTTTATGTCTTTACAATTTCAAAAATAAAATACTGGAAATGCCGGTGAATCCACAACAAAAAATTTGCTTATTTAAAGTAGTTTCCACTGAAATCTTATAAGCAAATAGCATCCACCGATAATTAACAAAATGGTTGCTCCTGACATAATCTTCCAATTTCCTTCTTAGGTTCAGTCAGGGCGTCACTCGTTAGCATGTGAACTAAAGCCACAGCTGCTTGACCCTTGACAGCCCTCTCATAGTAAAATCATGGAGTGATGCACCAAACAAGAAAAGTGCATGATTATCTTTTCCCAGCATCTTGAATCATGATCAACCCATTTTTCTTGTTTTGAATGTTTTGGCTAGAATTTAAAAAAAAAAAAAAATGTGCATGGTTTGAAGCTAGGATACCTATTTTTGGTCAATCAGATATGCTGACTGAATTCAGATCATATACTGTATATTTTCTTACCATCCTAATCAAACTTTTTTGCTCTAGTTTTAAATGTGACATTTAGTGTTTTACAATTAGTGCGTGTTTGTAAGCCGGATTACCTTTTGAGTCAGTCAGATACAATTACTATACTAACCTGATCTGCGTAGAAAATAAATTAACAAAATCCACTTTAAAGAAAAAAAGATGCACAAAGAATAACTACTAAAAATTTAATTCTACCAAACAAAAGCGCAGGGGTCAAACCTTATGCTGAAGGGCATAAAGAAACCTGCACCATGACACATGAGATAATTGTGACTCTACATACTGCTGCAAAGTAGATACAAAATGGCAGACCTGGTGCCT
Organism: Dicorynia guianensis; assembly: GCA_037013595.1. Lineage (NCBI taxonomy): Eukaryota > Viridiplantae > Streptophyta > Magnoliopsida > Fabales > Fabaceae > Dicorynia > Dicorynia guianensis. The sequence goes on from JASUAB010000005.1 coordinate 34,407,812, forward strand.
GGAATATAAAGAGAAGCCAATGAGAAAAAAAAAGAAAAACATATTTGAAAGAAGTTCATCTCCAATAAGTCACTATTGAAAACTCAAATATGACCAGTTTGAATCAAAGCTCACTAAATTCTTCTTTTATACTTAAGACATTATTATGCAAGCTGCTGATTCCGAAGATTTTGCAAATCAAATAACAAATAAAACAGCTCATGGACCTCATCCTGACACGCCCATCCCATGCTGCAAACCCCAAAAACCATCCTAATTACGAAAATGGTATAAAAGATCACTGCGGAAAGCCAATGATGTCAAACTACAAAGTGTGATCCAGACTAGCGGAAAGAAAACAGTACTTGAAGTATATACCTCATCCTCATCAATATATTAAGATGGTCCACTTCACGCTGATGTAGTTCAGAATTAAGATCTTTCTTGGTTGTATGCACCAAATCCTGTTCACCCAAGTAGAAAGAAAGTTCAGTACCATTACACAATTAAAAGCCTTCGATTCTCATGAGAAATGCAGGCTGCATTATAATACACAAAGGGAAAAGAAAATAAAAAAAGGATACAACTGTGAGAAAACACACCTTAAATGAGCACCACACATTAGTCAATGAGAAAATGGCAAGCTTCACTTGTATCAAGAAGCTAAATATATCAGCATATACTTTTAATGTGACAGGTGTCAAAACAATACTGATTGGCCAATCCACGCGGTAACCCAATCCCAAGAAATCAAAAGAACGCACCCCTGCCATTTTTAACAAGCTCACTATTACATACTGTACCACCACAAAGTGGGGGGAAATTAAGAAATCAAAATATGAATCAATATCGGAAAGAAACTCAAAAATCATGAAAGAGATTAATCACACTAATAACAAGGTTGTTGTTGTCGTTGTTATTTATGTAAGAGGTGACTGTACCAATAGCAGATGCCGAGAGAGGCATTTTTCCATGTCCTTTCATGTACACAAACAACCTATCCTTATTAGGATCTCGTTCACAAGAAGACTTCTGAATTGACAATTCAAGTAGACCTTGGATTTCAGTAAGTCTCTCATTTGCTTCCATAACGGACCACTTCTGTAATTTCAAGTAAACCAAAGAAAAAGTGTCAAAATCTAGTGTTATGATATAATAATCATGTAGATGTAGTTATTAAAAATTATGCATTATAGTCATTGTGAGTCAGGATTTAGGAATACATGATGCCAAAGAGACAAAATAAACAAATCTGCCCAATCTGCTAATTCCATAAAATGATACCGCCTCAGTGCCAAAAGATGCTCTCGCAACTCAAATGCCTCTTCAAGCAAGTTGATAGTTAGTTTGCTGACATATTTGTATCTGACATGGTTAAGTAAAAGCAACACTAGTACGGAAAGATTTCCAAAAGCAACATTAATACAGAAAGATTTCCAACAGCAATATTTTGGTCATCCCAACTTGTGTAATTGTGAAATTTTCCATGAAGATGAAATTAATAAAGAAAAGATACAAACAAATGCTCATAGAGGACCCTGGAAGCAATTGGCTGAACAATTATCCGTAAAACTTTAATTTTCCAGTTGTAAATTCCTTTTGGACCAGTAAAGCATCTTCAATTCTTCACCAGTTCAAAACATCTCACTAGACCTCTTCCCCCTCTTCCATCTTTCCACAAGTTCCTATTATTAGAGTAAGACAAAAAACCTGTGCAGTGCTATTACAGATTTGCAGATTAAGCCATTCTGTCTTCAAATTAAGCATATCATAAGATTCCCTGATATTCCATCATTTTCTGCAGTTACACTAATTAAACAAAATATATTTAATCACCTTGCTCTTTCTGTGAACCTTCTCATTTGAACTCATATGGCCAGTAAATTAACATTATCCACCTGAACATATCTGTAGCTTATTATGTGGGATTAGGAAAACTCACATTTAATTAGCATTAAGCAGAAGAGCCAAAGCACTGTTATATAATATTCTTCCAATATTCAAGTATTCAATTCACTTCATAGTGCTTACATTTTCTTTATGCATTTTGGCTTCTTAATCTTATAAACCTTTGCAAACTATTCAAACATATTCCATCAACATATGAGTCCTAATCCATAGAACTCTCTTGCCTTCCTGTAGTTTGGCACATATCAATGCAGCAGCAAAGATGCTGGATTGCGTTAATGAGTTTAAAATTGATCTTCTTTAATTCATCTACAAGAATTGATAAAACTTACTAAAATTCAGATAACATGGACTGAATTGAAAGGGACAGTCATTAATTTGTAGACTAATATTAACTTACCATGACTAAAAATTGGTACATGATTAACCTCAGCGATACGCAGAGAAAAGGAAACAATAAAGGATAATAAAGACCACTGTCACAAAATATTTAGTCAACTGTCCAACATAAAGATAACAATAAGGATACTGTAGCATTATTTCTTGCAGTAAACATTTGTCAATTATTATATCAAGTGGTATCTCGAATGCTGACAACAAGTTCTGCTTGGAAGTAGCGTCACAATTGACAGTTTTCCTAAAACAACCAAGCATTCTCTCCCAGCTGCTCCCACCACATACAAATGTTAAAACATCTTGGATATCATCCTTCAAGTCCATTGAAGCATTAACACAATTTTTGGTAGCACCAATAATGCCATCCTCTCTTGCATCACCTTGCTCATCATAATGATAACTTTTACTAGAATTAGTAGATGCCCTACCATCCAATGGAAATGCAGATCCACTCTTACATCCAGAACCAGTGGGTAACTTGTTAATATAAACCTTACAAGGGTCTTCTACAGTAGAAAAGTTAAAGAAAGGTAAAGTTTGCCCAGGATCTGTGATGTGGTTTTCTCCATTCTTACCCATCCGGCTTAGCAATGCATTTCTTGTCAACATTGGGTTCATACTAAGTGGGTTCATGCAAGGATCACTACACTGACGGTCAACTTTTTGATATTTAACAGTATACAGATTTGAAGCATAAGTGTGTTTTTCAGATTGACACTCAACTAAGTCTTCCCCACTTAAAGTATCACTAGTGGCAATAATGCTGTCCTGGTATAAAAAGGATTGTCTCAGGGATTCCATGTATGTTTCAGTCACCTTTGGCCCATCTCTTGCATTTTCATCAAATGAGTTTTTCAGTAAGTGACCTGCTGGCCAATAATTGTTAGCATGATTTTTTATGTATTCGGCATCAAATATACTGGAGCAGCTTGACTTTCCTGGATTAAGGGGATTAGACATGCAACTTGATATCATTCCCTCAAGGGAAGACTTCAACAAATGGTCATCTGGTTTTGCACATATTTCAAGAAAATCACTCCTTGGCTTTTCACATTGACTGGAGTTTGGTATTGAACTATTTAAAGCACTACTCTTGGAGAAGCTTAAACCAGATAAATAAATTTGTTGCCCAACTATTTGACAAGGCCGGTTAATCAGCTGCTCAGACTCCATTTGCTCCCCAAAGCTATTTGAGTATGAACTTTCAGATGAATCATACATATCTTCTACATAAGAAAACTCATCTGCCATACTTGAGACATCAGAGTGATAGTCATCATCAGTGCCGCTGAAAATATATAAATAAAGATTCAAAGAGATATTAACAAAGTTGTAAGGATATAAATACAAATATAGAAAGCAGCCAATAAGAGGAAACATGTCGCCTCAATGCATGCATTTGTCTGCAAACACATTGAGGGGAGAAGTGAGAGATTACATATTTGCACTTCTTTTATCTGCTGTTGGAGGAACAATGGGCTTATCTTCCGACATGAAAAGATATTTGTATATACTCCCTCCACCATTATCATTGAAAGGTACTGAAGCATGCGTAGCTACCTGCAAATTAAAAATTTTTAAGAATAAGAAAAAGGCAAGAAAAGAAGTCAGCACTTGTTGGCAACTAAAGATGCAGTCTTCATTCCTCTCTTTCCTTTATGATTCCTGGTGGACCATATAGTACTTTCTATCCTCCTTTGTCCTCTAGTGGCTATTCCATGAAATTATTGTTCATCTTCATCAAAATACAGACATGACAGTAACATCTGGGGATTATGATAAGACTAGTTCACATTTTATTAGATAGTCACATCATAGTAAACAACAAAGTAATGCTGGCACCAATAAAATCTAATAAAGATCTATAAATCTCACTATTTTATTTTAGATTTGATATAGTAATTGCAATAGTTTGTAGCTCCAGAAATCACAGTTATTGAGGATTATTAAGTTTAGTGTGTACTCATTTTGGGTTTATTAGGCTAATATTATATTTTCAGTCCTGAGGGTATTTTAATATTTTTATTGTTGATCTCTTAAAGTGTAGTATTTCATATTTTATTCTCATGAATCTCATCAGAGTTGTCTTGAAATAGTAATCCTCAACATTTTTCCCAGATATTTTAAACCCAGCCGTAATTTACATCCTTAGCATAGCCTTCCTTCTACTTCCAACGTCACAGAGAAATCTGTTCTTGAAGCAGTGAACCTAAGAACTGCACTGAAACTAAATCCAGGAAGATTTTTGGCATGTTGACAAAACTCAAGCCAGAATCTGGGAATCATCAACAACTGGAAAACCTAAAAGAGAGAAAAAAAAAAAACTAATAACCTATAGCAATGGAAATTAGAACCAGTGGCATTTCAGTTTACATTAATACAACAATTGGCAAAAAATTAGTACTTTTAATCCAGCTCTATATTACATAACATCAAAATCAAACACATCAAAATTTCAGGAAAAACCACATCTACTTAATAAAAAATAAATTAAATACACAGCAAATGTCAGTACAGCAATAAGAAATTATAATCTCTATTGTGAATGCAATGCTTAAATGCTACATTTAATTTTAAAGAACTAACAACATTTGTAACTAAATCATACAGGTTATTTTGTTCAAAGAAAGAACAAGCACATCTTTTCATAATCATGAAAGAATTTTCTCATGATAATAGTGCAACTGCATTTGTATATACCACAAGCATAAAGTTCAAAAGAAATTTTGCTCAAAGCAAGCAGGTCAAAATTTTGAAGAGGTGTGCCTTCCTTACAATTATTTGATGCATTAGGTCAGAGAATAATGCAAGAACTTTTTGCCCTAGTTATTAGTGGCCAAACAAACTCTTCTCTTTCCTATCTCCAATAATTTTTCTTCTTCGATCATAGGAAAAGAACAGGAAAAGGTATTAAACTACAGAGTATAATCACCTGTTGATATCTAATTTTTAAGCTGGGCAAAAGACTTTCAAGTTTTTCATTCATCCTTTTATAGTAACTGTCTCTTGCAAGCACCGTAGCTTGTATAATATCTGTGCTAAAAGTCAATGGCGAAGAATTAGATGGGCTACCACTTGAAAAGCCACTCCAGCAGGGAAGGAAATCTTCAGAACTATGATCTCCAGTAGCGACATGAATGCACAGTTCAAGCAATTTCAGCAGTACTTGAAGTTGCTGACCGGCTCTAAGAAGTGGAGCCAAGAAGTCTTTCAGAAAACAAGGAATGGCAACTCCATCTCGCTTCTGAGGTTAGCAAATCCCCACCATGAGAATCAATATATAAAGTAATACAAAGTTAAGATACATGAATAAACTGCCTCCGGGTCCCACATTTCAATGTCACAGAGGAAAACATTACCTTAATACTTGTCAATGGGAAGTCAACAGAAACACCAGCTATACCACGTGAATTAGGAGGTAAATCCTCAATGTTTTCTACGATGAACTCTTTATAGGGGTCATTGATTTCAGCTTTAAATATCCATGATCTAATGAACCCACAATATGGTTCAAACGATTGAAGGAAGAGAAACTTGAGCAGAGTGCAGTGAGCTGGATCAGCAACCTAAAATTCATGAAGATTCATAAATGAAAAGAAATTCCAAACATGGGAAAAAGCATACAAAGAACCCAGTACTTGGTTTTTAACCAAAAAATAATATAATGCAATTCTTTTAACCAACATCTAACAGTTTCCAGAAGTGAACAGCCCTTTTCTTGTTAATACTTAATAGTAATAGAGAAATTTTTATAAAACAAAATAACAAGAGTGCCACAAACCACACAATAATTTGCTTATCTCCTAACCTACCCAAAAATTCAATAAAATTCCATCAGCACCCTCTCGTTAGATGCTACAGCTCTTCCCATGGAATGTTGCTTCAAGGTTTGCAAAAACAAAACATCATGCAGAACCTGTCATTCTTTATCCCATTCCAAACTTTTCAGACCATATTACATGTCCTGTTTTTTTTGGGCCATTTTAAGCCCCAAAAGCATAGAATTGGCTCCACAATTGACCCAATTCATTCTTGGCTCTTTCTTGTTGCTATTAACCCTAATTAATTTTTTTCATAAAATAAAGAAAAGTTCTTAGAAGAGAGTAGAGAGGTCACAAGTAGAAGGATGAAAAGATGTCTGTTCATTGTACTCTCCATTTTCATTGGCTTTCTAACTTTGCCAACATCTTTCCATTCTGCAGAATCTGAACCATAACAGTAAAAGTTGAGTAAATCCTATAATGTCAGGATTAATACCAAGCATCACTTTAGCTAAATCCACAGGTTGAGCATAGCATCACTCTTGTTACCGTGTTTCTGATCAGATTCCATTTTAGTGAGTTAGTATTTAACCTGAATATTTTCCAGCTTCATGCTCTGACACACTTAGCAATTGTTATGACCAACATTGGGAAAACTCCAGAGTTATTGAGTGATGCACAAAGAAAACAATAGGACTGACAACAAAAATTGAGAGCGAAATTTAAGATTGGAGCTTTGTGTCACAAAGAAAAGAGGAAGAATGATTAAATTCTCGTCTATGGTCTCTCTTTCCAAAAGTCTGATTGGAGCCTTTTCAAAGATGCCATGAAGAACAAGAAACCAAAAGTGATACTCCAAACCATATGTTTAGAGAAAGACACTTGAGGAGAAGAAAGCATAAGTTGAAAGCGAGAAAGATGTGGGGTATGTTGTTGTTTGGTATCTAAAAAAGATGCAAACACATAATTTTGGTTAATTCTGATGGTAGATATGCCAGGGAAGTCAATTATAACACACCAACCAAAATAGTTGAACAAAAAACGTATAAACAATGATATTAGGGAAGGCTAATTAATCTTCACAGTATCAGTACCTGTACCACCACAAATTACTAAGATAGCAAGGAGCCCCACATAAAATATGTGACTCAATAAGAAGAGTACTTTAGAGATATATTCATAAAAAAGGACTTGGAAGGGAGTATTTATAAACAATGGAGATGCCAAGAGGTAAGAGCTACACCAAGAAACAACATTATCAGAACAAGTAATCCTCTTGCCAAAAAAAAAAAAAAAAAGCATAGACAAACTCAAACTATATATTATAATTCAAACAAAGTTCCACTCCTAATCTCTTTGAACAACTGCAAGAGGAATCCCTTTAATTAAACCATAAAACCAATATCAAACTAATTTATCATATATCATTCTATCAACAACATAGCCAAGACCCTAGAATTATGGGTTTAATCATTTGTAGTACTGTCTTTATTTATGTAAAAAATATTAATAAAATACAAAATTGATATATAGGTAGGATTTTGATATATGAAATCATAAAAAAAAGATTAATGTGTAATTATTTTATGGTACATGATAGTACAAATGTTTGAACCTAGATCTTCCTGCAAAATACCCAAACCCTTCAACATTAAATCACACCTACCAGCTTTGCATAACTATTTTAATAGAGTATTTACATTATAATCAAAATTGTGATGTTAAGGAACTCATTTGAATCCTATTGAAAAGTAGTATCCAATTCATTCTCATGACTGGCTTTTTATGGTAGCAATCTACTTAATGACTTAAATGAATTCACAATTGTCAAATATACAATAGTGCGGTTCAATTAATCAGATGCACTATCTATCCAACTAAAACTTGAAACATATATTATATTTCATGAAAATTTGAAAAAGCAAGCACAATCAGTCACACTCATGTGTGTGGCCTCGCCACTATATTTTTTTTATCCAAAAGTGAAGTTAAAATTAACAATTTACAGTATAACAGAATTTTGGTTGCTCAATTAACATATTATGGTAATAGAAAGCCTTGAGGACAAGCAACAAAAGATTAATTCTTGTAATCCTCAGCAATTCGCTGGGGGGGGGGGGGGGGGGGTTTCATCCATCTGTAGACAGAAAAAAAGATCTTATGAGGATTGTCATCTCATATACCCGCCCACCCTCATATCCTACTTTATTACCTCCTATATTCATAAAACTAGAAAATTTTGAGAGTAAAACTATAACCATGATAAAGAGGGCAATACTCGTAATACCAGCAAGTTAATAAAGCTTCCAAATAACTACAAAATTCTTTAGAAAGTCATAAAACAAAATGATGAAGAACAAATGAGATAGGTCACATTAATTAATAAGCTGACCTGTAATTGTGCATACAAAAATGTCAGTAGATCCCCACCTCTGCAGAAATTACAAAATTCGGATGTAGCTTCAATTATCAGATCATCAAAAGAAGTATCTAAAAAGCACAGAGCCAACTTATGTAGATTACATATGCTTCCAAGGGCTTCAATCCGAGTCCTTAATTCCTTTGTGTGCAGGTAAAATTCAAGTAGTGTAATTTCAGAATGCACTACACTCTTCAAAAAACCTGAGTCAGAGAATACATGCAATGGTAAATCAGCACCTTTTGATGGACGCCTTATAAGTACAGATGCATATATTGTGTCCAGTGCACAGATATACCCTTCCAAAACCTTTCCCACAGCAACAGCAAAGGCTTGATTTACAAGACTATAGGGAGGATGCTCTTCCTCTCTCATTCCATCTTCATGATGATTTTGACTTCCACCAACTTCAGTGTTATCATGACTCTTTCCTCCCATACTGTCCTCCAACTTCATATTTGTAAAATAATCTACAAATTCACGGAGAAGGAAAACTAAAGACCCTATGTAACCTATGGATTTAAGTACATTTCCCAGAGAATGAGTGCTTGAAGCCCGATTCCACAAACTTGAAATTTGATGGAAGCTCCTATCAGCTGGATCAGAACAAAACATGGCAGAGAGCTTTTGTATACTAATAAGGGCTGATTTTACACCTTGCATCGCGTTCATCACCAGCCTTACCAAACTTGCTTCCTGAGGCAAAAGTTTCAAAATATCAAGAAAAAGAAACTCAGACTTAGGTATCAAACATTCAAAGCTATTATTACCTATTTGTACAGTGATGACATTTTGACACATTTCTGGGATTAAATCTTCCAAAACTAATGTTCTATGCACACCCCAACAGATTTCTGTAAAACTTGGGTTCATGAAACATCTCACCAATTTGAAATCGATCATCCACTCTAGCTCAAAAAAACCTCAGCATAATAGAAAATGTGAAGCTTTTGACATTCCAAGTTTGATATAAAGCCCCAAACTTAAGTGAATGAATCCTGGATTTTGCACATCAGGTTTTGAAATTACTTTTCTTACATCTCCAATCTCCACACAGGGATTGGGCCTCACCCTAAAGAGGCACACGGGCACCCAAGAAATGAATCCCTGTGCAGGGATTACCAATTTACAAGAAATTATGTAAAAATGCGATGTGAAACAATAAGGTGCTACGCAGATACAGTTGAACGTCATCCAAATTATTCAGATTTTTTGAATTTGGAAAGCCAGGTAAACAATGTGAATATTCACCAAGGGAATTCAATCAAGAAACTAACCCAACTATAAATATGAAAGGTGTAAAACTAGCTATCCTTGATATGGTTTAATCGCATCACTCTACATCTGTCCCTTTAACTACCAAAATTTCAGGAACTCTAAGAATAAAGAAGCAGGCAAGTCTCTCAACTGCGTCAAGTTAGCAATAGCAAGTTGCTAGAGTAGATAACAATGCCTGAACATCAGCTAATAATTACATTTCTCATTTTCAAGACCCAAATCCAAATACTACTATGATATCCTAAAGCAAGAAAAACCCTGGTCAGAAGCAGTGCAAATCAAATGAAAAAATTGAGTGAGTGAAATTACAGAGACAGTAGACAGGTCATAGAGGGGTTGATTGGTAGAGGAAGACGAAGCATTGGAACGAGAATGTGCTCCACTTTCAGAAGGGATCGATTCCCAGGTCTTGGGAGGAACCCAGGGATCTTCCACCTTCAAATTCTGGAACAATGACGCGAAATTGGCATCCACAGCCATTGGGTGATCTACCTCCCAAGAGGCTCTTCAGTCTTTGGTGCTCTTTTGTTTGCAGTTTGCGCTTTGTACCTTTATGTTTCCAAATTTTAAATGCACCAACCCAACGGAAGGCGGTGGGCCGATTCTTGGAGAGGTCGGAGTTCAGAACCGTGAGCTAACTTTTGAACCCCTAATGCTCTACCATGTAGAACGGTCTTAAATGACCAAATGGCCACTGTGAGACGACTCATTGGTGGATGACTCGCTACGTCACTTCATTCTTTCAAACAAAACCCAAAATAAAGTCTCACTACGCTAGTGCTGAGTTTTTGGATCAAAAGAGGGGAGGGGAGTGGAGAGGTTTGGTTTGGTACTGGCAAGAAGAGGAGAGAGAAAATTATTTTTTTAATTTAAATAATAAAAGAAAAGATTTTAATTACAAAATAATACATATTATACTTTTAAAAAATAATTATTAAATTATAAAAATAAAAATAATTTTTAAATTAAAAAAATAATTAAAAATAACTTGGTTAATATAATTTAAAATTTTTAATAAATTATTTTTTTACAAATTTTCTTATATTAAGAGGGGAGATAAAATAGAGAAGAGAGAGATTTTAAATCCCTTATTCTCTCTCCTTTCTTTTATATTTTTTTAACCAAACATTAAATATAACTTTTCATGAATTTTATTTTGTAATTTAAAAAATTTAATAATAATAGGCTTGTAATAGTAAATAATTATATTAACAAAGTATTGATTTAATAAAAATATGTTAACAGTAAATGTTAACTACCAATGTAAGTTCAAAATTTGAAAAAGATTTTTATTAAGAGGAGAGGAGCAATTAAAGTCTAATTCTTGGATGATTGCTATTTGAAGTTAAAAAAATAATAAATAAATATTTACTAAAATTAAAAATGTTATTGCAGTTTAAAGTTTAAATATTTTAAAATAAAATTTTTATAAGTTTGAATTTAAAAGAATAGAGGGAGAGAATAAAAAGTGTTTTTACCTTTCAGTCCCTTCCCATAAGGAGTCGCCTAACACTCTAACAGGCAAAGGCTAGAGAAAAGAGTCAAGAGAAAAGGAACAAGGATAATGCTCCATCCACAGAAAATGGCTGTCACCGATAGAGAAAAGGGGCTTCTACTTTTGATTGGATCTTTTCTACAAAAACGTCTTCTACGTTGGCATTGTAGCCAACCTAGCTAGCATGAAGATGATATATAGCTTTTTGTTAATCATATATTTGAGGCCACCACCTTCTGTAAAGGGGTGAATGGGTCACCCATAGTTTTGCTCTTGCAACCAATTAGCAGACGATCTTAAACCATATAAATATGGAGCTTTTCTGGTATACATAGTACATATTGCCAATCACCACATTTAAGCGAAAGATACAGAGATGGCCATGGAGAAGCAAGCTGCAGGCAGACGCTTTGTTGCAGTGACAATGGTGTTCACACTGGTATTACTTCTTATAATACCTCCGAACGATCATCATGATATCTGTGTTTCTGCAGACGCTGCCGTTGACTTGAACCTGAAGCCAGGCAGCTGTTGTGGTGTTGACGACAGTACAAGGATTCCGGCCCGGGTCTTGGAAAGGTTAATGCTGGCGCACGGTCACATGGTGAAGTGCTGGGGACCCCTAAACAAAAAAAAGTGTGATAATAAATGTAAGAAGAAATGTGCAGAGCAGGGACTCAAGGAAGGAAGGGCTGAATACGTATGCCAGTATAATACATGCCATAACAATTGTATTAACAAGAAAAAAAATGCTACGAAGACAAACAAGAAGACATGAATCAATTATGGTACTACAGTAGTTTCGAATGTTCTGCTTTGTGATCATGTCTACAAATTGTATGTTGAAGAACTCCTCTTACATATATATGAGAAGAGTTTTCTTTGCCCGTAAGCTACTCCAGATTAGATTTTTCTTCTATTTTCTTTCCTAGCTGATTTTTTCTTCTAAAAATCACTCTACCCAAATAAAGAATAAGAAACAAATATAATTTTCGACACTAGGATTCAGACAACCAGAGTTACTTTCGGACCAAATTAAGAATTAAAGTCCATGAAAGCAAAACCAGGAATGTGAGAATGGAACGAATCCAAAACTTTCACCAATGAATTTAACTAATAAGGTTTGAAGTATTTAATTGGTAGTTTAAAATGCTTTATTTGTAAGCTTAATTTCAAACCCCCTGACAGCAATCTCCAATATTACTGTAAGCCCTTACTAAAGTTTGTGATATGTTTAATCTTAAAATGCGATAATTTCCTCATCCAAAACTATTAGTAAAAAAAAAAGAAAAACCTATAGAACTTTCATTTACCCATAATATAAAAGGAAGAGATTTTTTTTAATCCAGCTGTGTTATATATCTATAATAAAACTGACCAACCACTTTCCCACATAACACCTTTTACTTTTTTAAGGAACAACATTTGTGTATGAGACCGCGCACAATGCCGCCGGCTCAACCTAATTTAAATCAAAGGTGAACATTGTGATAAGTGGGGGAAATAAATGTAATTAATACAACTGTTAGAATAATTGAGATAACTTGCTATAAAAAAAAAATTATTATCTCTTTGTGTAACTGAGTCAGAGATTTGGCTTCTCTGTTTAACTTTTTTATTTCTAAAAAAAATTATCATCTCTCTGTTTACATACTTAATTCATATATAATTCTTATTTTATAAAATTTAAATCATTAATTTTATTAAGTCTCATATCTGATTCAAAAGTTTATATTATTAAGTACAAAATTTGATATGAAAACATTAGTTTCCTCAAAATTCAGAGTAGCTAATGCAACTAAACCAACTTATATCTATGATTATTGTTTAAAATATATAATAACTAACAGAGATTGAGTCCTATAATAAGAAGATTAAGAAATACTTTTAAATCATCTTCTACAATTCGGGGAAAAAGGTAAGATTTATTCACCTTAAATGCAAATATTATAAGAGTATAACCAAGATTAGTTTAGATGTATTTCTAAATTAGTGAGTATCAATTTACAATGAAATTTTTATAAATTCAAAAGTTGAATTAAATTATAAAGATTCCCTCTACACACGTCAATACCATCTTACATAGAGAATATGTACAGCAATCAAAGAATATCTGCAAAAAACCCTAATGAAGTAAATGTTCAAAATCCTTATCTTTGCCCAATGAATAATTATGCATGTTTTGAGGGGAAGGTGTAGGAAGGAAATGAATCGCCTATGATAGAAGTCACCTACTTAAAGAGACAAAGGTATAATTTCCAGCATAACTTTTAGACAACCAAAAGTACTTAGCAAAAAACAATCTTAATTGGCACGAAATGGGAGAACTAAATTCAAAGAAAACACACACCCATTGGTTTGAATAGAACTACAAAAGGAACAAAGGCAGACTTTCATTCAAGAAGACTGCACAAAGATACCTAGAACACAAAAGAAAAAGAGCAACAAATTGAAGGGCACAAATGGATCAGCAAGCACAAAAAACACCTAGAGTTTATGAAGATTTCCAGCCATCTTTCGGTTGGACTCATGATGAAGGAAATGACACACTCGCAATCCAGATTGCAGGTTTTTTTCATGATGTAGTGATATTTATTTATATTTTAAAAATTTTAAGTTTGAAAACTCAAAATAAATTCAAGAGGCTGACCCAATTAAAATGCTTTTTTCAAAAGCAAAATTTATAAGAAGACTTTCTTTTTTCTTATTTATTAACTCAAAGAGCCAAATTTGTTTTATTCTTCTAATGCTTATTGTGTGAGATTAATAATGTAAAGTATTATCTTCAATGCTAAAACCTCACCACAGAGAATGCCATAAAATATCAATTAAAATAAGATAATATCTTTTACTTTTCAATACTTTTCACTCCTTAATTTCTAAATTTAGTAGTTAAGTTTTTTTTCAACGGATTATGATGGAATTAGCATGGACCCATACAGTTGTTTTGTGTATGTGTCTATGATAAATTTGTGGCAATTCAAGAATATTTTACTTGCATATCTTTGAAAATATTAATAATGATAAATGATGCATATATAATATTTATATCAAAATATTATAATATTATAAGTTGATTAATAAATTTTAATACACTATTACTTTATTTTTAAAATAATTAAACTATATTATTTTTGAAAGAATATTGTCACTTACACATTAAATTAATACATACAATAAAATTTGTTATAATACATTAATAGATATGGGAATTAAAAATCTCATTGCATTATTTTTTTACAATGATAATATACATAATATATTATTCATTAAAAATTACCTTAGATCTACATTTAATGGACAGGATTTAAGAAGAATGAAGTGAGAGTTCAATTAACATCAAAACGAATCTTGAGGATCAGTGGCGAGCAATGGATTACTGGGAACAGATGGCGTCGTTTTCTTAAAGAATTCCCCCTCAGTGCAGATTATAACACTAAAAAAATTGCTGCCAGGTTTGATTCTGAAGGCCTCTTACATGTATCTATCGCTGCCACGAAGCCGCCGGAAACAACTAATAAACCACCTCAAAAAGCTCCTCCACAAGTTCCTCCTCCGAAACCGAAACCGGCAGAAGAGAAAAGGAAAGCAGAAACAGGTGGAAGTTCTAGAGCTGAGGAAAAGCTTGATGAATCTGCAAATGCATTGGGTCATAAGAAATTGGGGAAGTTGATAGTGATCATCTTGTTGGTTGTGTTATTTGGGCTATATTTTAAAGATACAATCAAGTCATCTCTTGCAGGGTCCCAGATCCAAGACCTGTAATTACTTCTTAATCCTATTTATTCAGTTATTTAAAAAAATTGGTGTAATTATTAAGAATATATTTCATATTATTGCATTAAGAAGAAATGTGCAGAGCAGGGACTCAAGGAAGGAACGACTGAATACATGGGTCAGTATAATACATTCTTTAACAATTGTATTAACAAGGAAAAATAAATAAATACTAAGAAGACAAACAAGAACACATGAATCAACTATGGTACTACGTTAATTTCGAATGTTTTCCTTTGTGATTATGTCTACAAATTGTATGTTGAAGTACTCCTCTCATATATGAGAAGAGTTTAATTTCTTTGGCAGAAAGCTACTCCAGATTAGATTTTGCTTCTATTTTCTTTCCTGGCTGATTTTTTCTTCTCAAAATCATTCCATCAAAACAAAGGATAAGAAACAAATAATTTTCGACACTAGGATTCGGACAACCAAAGTTACTTTCAGACCAAATTAAGAATTAAAGTCAATGAGAGCAAAACCAGGGATGTGCGAAGGCAAGGAATCCAGAACTTTCACCAATGGATTTAACTAAAAAGGTTTGAAGTATTTAATTTGTAGGTTAAAGTGCTTTGTTTGTAGGCTTAATTTCCAATCCTTCTATTAGGGATCTCCAATACCAATGTAAGCCTTTGTTAAAATTTGTGGTATGCCTGATCTTAGAATGAGACAACTTTGCTCACCTTAAACTTTTAGTTAAAAAAATGATAGTCATTTACCCATAATATAACAAGAAGGGATTTGTTTAATCCGACTATATTATAAATCTGTATTAAAACTGACCAACCTCTTTCCCACATAAGACCTTTTATTTTTTTCAAGGAACAGCACTGGTGCATGGGGCGCGCACAATGCTACTTGCACAAAGGCATGAGGCAGCTGCCTAATTTAAATCAAGACATTGTGATAAGTGGGGGAAATAAATGTAATTAATACAAGTTTTAGAATGGTTGATGTAACTTTCTATAAACAAAAAAAAAATTATCATTTATTGAAAGAAGTTATCAGCGATCGACTTTAAACATAAATTAATTTCACATCCAATAGTGATATAAGGATATCATATGAAGAAATTTAAAAAAATTATAATTTCTCTATTTACACACTTTTATTGATCTATAATTCTTATTTAATAAAATTTAAAGCATTAACATTATTAGGTCTCATAGCTGATCTAAAGACTTACATCATTAGCTTTGAAATTATAATATGAAAACATCATTTTCCTAAAAATTCAAAGTGGCTAATGTAACTAAGCCAACATATACTGTTATGTGTGATTATTGTTTAAAATAATAATTAACATAGATTAAGTCCTATAATAGATAGATTAAGTGATAATTTTAAATCATCATATACAATTTGGGATTAATCACCTTAAATGCATATATTATAAGAGTATAATCAAGATAAGTTTAGACTTATTTCTAAATAAGTGAGTATCAATTTACAAAGAAATTTTTATAAATTTAAAAATGGAATTAAATAATAAAGATTCCCTCTTGTTACACATGTCGATATCATCTTATTTAGAGAATAATAATAATAGATTTATGTCTTTATATTTTTATTTTTTATACAACTATCAATTTGAGACTTGTTTCAAATTAATTATGAAATTTTATCTGATTTGAGATCAATTTTAAATTGACAGTTGTACAAAAATTATAGATATAAAAATATAAATTTAACAGCATTCTTTAGGAATATGTACAGCAATTAAAGAATACTAGCAAAACCCTAATGAAGGAAACATTCAAAATCATTATCTTTGCCCAATGAAGAATTATGCATGTTTTGGGGGAAGGTGCAGGAGGGACAGAGGAAATGAATTGACTACGATAGAAGTCACCTGCTTAAAGAAACAAAGGTAAAATTTCCAGCATATGCTCTCAGACAGCCAAAGGTTCTTGGCAAAAAACAATCTTAATTGGCACGAAATGGGAGAAGCAAACTCAAAGAAAACATACACCCATTGATTTGAATAAAACTATGAAAGGAACAAAGACAGACTTTCATTAAAGAAGACACAAAGATACCTAGAACACGGAAGAAAAAGAGCAGAAATTAAAGGCACAAATGGATCAGTAAGCACAAGAAACGCCTAGAGTTTATGAAGATTTTGACCCATCTTTTGGTTGGACTCATGAAGAAGGAAATGACACGCTCACGCTTCAGCTTGCAGGTTATTTAATTATCAGCATTATTGGGTTTAGTTTGTGCCAGCTAGCTATCTTTTCACACTCTTTAGAAATTAAAAAGCATAATTGGTTTAGTAGGATACCCTTAATTTTTAATTTTCATCTCCTGCTTTTTAATGCATTATTTATTGTTTAAAAAATTAAAAACAAAATTGATTTCAGCATTTTTAATTATACAGTGATATTTATTCACAATTTAGGATTTTTCTTTTAAGAATTTTGAGTTTGAAAACTTAAAACTGTCAAATTAAGGGCTTGTTTGATTTTTTTGGAATAGTTTTTGGTTTTTTAGCATACAAAAACTCATTTGATGATGTTATTTTCTTTTCCCATATTTTTAAAATAATTTTTGAATTTTTATGTTAAGAAGTGAAAATTCAGAAGATTTTTAACTTTTTTTTTGTTTTCTATCATTTTATTTTCATAGTGACAGAAATGTAAATAGGTGATTTTATTAATGTCAATATGATAATACGAGAAACTTTCTCTGTCTCTTATCTGGGTCTCTTAGATTTAGATTCTTTAAATTTAATAACTTTCTCTTTTAATTTTTCTTTTCTCTCTCTTATTATCCCCTGTTTTTACAGCAAGGAATCTAGGTCATCATCTCCCACTGTCTTTCTGTAAGTCCCTTTGCTCCAAACAAAGTTGTTGTTTAATTATTTTTAAAATTATTACATCTAAACAAATTTTACATTATTTTTATTTTGAAAATTTATTCTAAAAATAATGTTAAAATTATTTCAAAAAATAAATAATACTTTCAAAGCAATATTTATAAGAAGTCTTTCTTTTTCTTATTTATTAACTCAAAGAGCCAAATTTGTTTTTATTCTTCTAATTTTGTATGATAATGTAAAATATTATCTTCAATGCTAAAACCTCACCACAGAGAATGCCATAGAAATATCAATTGAAATAAGATAATACCTTTTGCGTACTTTCAATACTTCTCACTCCTTAATTTCTAAATTTACTATTTAAATTTTTTTTAATGGATTATGATGGAATTAGCATGGACCCATACAGTTCATGATAAATTTGTGGCAATGCAAGAATATTTTACATGCATATTTGAAAACATTTTTCTTTTACGTGGAAAATATTAATAATGAATAATGATGTGTATGAATATTTGTATTAAAACTATTATAATATTATAATTAGATTAATAAATTTATTTACTATGACAAAAACGTTATAGGTATACATTATGCTTATACTGTATATATATTGTTAAAATGAAAAAGAATAAAGGTAAAATGATGCACACTGTAAAAGAAAAAATTGTAAAACATATTATTTTACTTTTTTTTCTTTCTTACAATATACATGCAGGGTATGAATGCTTTTATAAAGTATAATGTTGCTTGCACAATAATTATACAATATGCATATATAAAAATTGATTTTTAAAATTAAATTTTATTAATATATTATAATAAATCTTATTATGCAAATATTATGTAACGCATTGAGGTGCAAGTCTTATTTGCATTCAGTTGTTTTGTATTAAATTAATGATTATAGAAATAATATATTATTCATTAAAAATGAACTTAGATCGACATTTAATGGACAGGATTTAAGGAGAATGAACTGAGAATTCAATGGAATCTTAAGGATCAGGGGCGAACAATGGATTACTGGCAACAGATGGCGTCATTTTCTCAGAGAATTCCCTCCCAGCACTGATTATAACAATAACAAAATTGCTGCCAGGTTTGATTCTGAAGGCCTCTTAAATGTATCCATCGCCGCCGGAAACAACTAATAAACCACCACCAGAAGCAGCTCCGAAGCCCGCGCCGCAGCCGAAACCGGCGGAAGTGATTATTATAAAGACTCCTGAAGCGTCTCAAAACTTGCCACAGAAGGAACAAGCAGAGGCTACGGAGGTAGTTTCCCTACGGAAAGAGAAGGAATTTGGTATGGTGGAAGAGAAGAGGAAAGCAGAAATAGGCGGAAGCTCTAAAGTTGAGGAAAAGCCTGATAAATTGGAGAAGTTGACAGTGATCATCTTGTTGGCTGCGTTATTTAGGGTCCTTCCCTTTTTTTTTTGTGTTTAAATACTTTTTCAAATTTACAATAAAATGCGAATGTATTTTTTAATTTTAAGCAGAAAAGTCATCGTATAATTTAAGTGATTATGACATGGTAAGCATTTAGATTACATTACAACTTTTAGCAAAGAAACGTTGCGCTTTCCTTTCTCATGAATACAAAGGCAAGAATACTAGGGAAGGAGAAAGAAACGATGCACCTAGATAACAAAGTAGTGCCTCTAACATAGGGTTATTTCGAAGAGATAGATGTAACATATACTAGCATACAATTCAGACTGAAGGTTTGAGGAAATGATGAGTTACTTATCAAACATGTGACAAACTCTCTTTTTTTTTTTTCAATTTTTTATAATATTTTTGGTCGATAGACAAAGATTAATATTTTTAAAATACTAAAAATACATAACAGATAAATTTTTTTTAAACAAATTTTTTCTATAAATAAGATCTAAATTTAATTCACAACTATTTGCTCAAGATACCTAAATTTTTATCACTTTGACATAATCAAACTCTTTAGTAGCATTCTAAATGGATAATATAACTAAGGAAATAATTCCCACACATAGAATTCTTAGCATATAATGGTTACAGAATTCCACCTACACTATTAGATGGTATGTAAGTCCCGTATCATTTGATAATGTAGACGAATGGCAGTTATGTGCCACGGGTTTTGTGGCAATAGTATCATTCGTTTAACTACGATGTAACTGTGAAAATGGTGGTAGTTTAGTTTGTGAGTACAGGTACGTTTCTCCTTATATAGCAAAGGTAAAAAGCAATGGTGATAATATAAATAACCATGGCATTATGGAAACCATGCACTGAACCCATAAATAAAAGGGGTAAGTAAAATCCCATAAAATTTAACACGGTGTTAGCTTGTTGGATTATTAAGTTTAAATTGTAAAATTTAATAAATTAAATTTTTTTTGAAAGAAATATGTTTTATGAAATTTAATTTATAAAATTAGAGTATCTGAAACAAAAGATATATACCACCGAAGCATGGCTTATTTTCCTTGGTTTCAAAGCAAATTGCATTATTTGTAAGACTAATTTTTTAAATAATCCATATCTAAACCGTTATATGATGTTATTGAATTCATCTGATATTACATAAAATCAATTCTAGTGAAGTATCTTATATTTAAATATGATAAAAATAAATTTGTATACAAAATGTAGAAATAAAGATTGTATACATATCCTTATTTCGTTTGTGAATACCAAACTAAGAGGGCACTATTTATGATCACAAAAAAAGGCACTATGTATCAAGTTTTTGCTTTCGGCCATGAAATTGTTCGATCACTCTTCTTGAACAGCCCTTTTGCAATATTAACAAGACAAGAGTTACATATATTGGAGATATTATAATATTAGTCTGCAAAAACTGAATGTGTTGAATTAAAAGAGATTTTAAGGTGTCACAAAAAAAAAAAAAGAGATTTAATGGCCTTAAATTATTTTTATTTTCTATTTTTATTTGAGATAATTTAAATTACATTGGATGTAATTATTAGAAATAAATGAAAAATGTAGCAACTATAATAATAATTGTTAATTACGAGTAATATATGTTGGTTCAAAATTTTTAATAAATAAGTATAAGAATTACACTTCAATGCTAAATAAATAAATAACTAACAACAACATATTTTTATTTATTCTTTTTCTCTCCATATTTCCACTTTTTCCCAAAGAGATTTTGAGAAAAAAGTTTTAAACATTACTAATTAGTAATCCTTGTGCTTAAGAATAACCTTAGGATTTATGTATTATTGGCCATAATCTTACAGTAACTAGAGGGCAAAATTTGACCTTAAGGACTTTACATAGAATGATGATTCTGTGCATAATTTGACTTTATCTTTTATTTTTTTGTGTATATATTTCTAACTCTATAAAATAGAGTAATTAAGTAAAATGATTGGGTTATAGAATTTCTCTCTTTTTTAAGAAAAATGAAAAACCAAAATCTGCAGCTTTGCCCTTAAGAAAGATTTGCGTTAAGAAAGATAGACAACCGAATTTTCTTTAGCATTGCCAAAGCATGGGGTCACCTTCTCTGCGAGACCAAAGTATCAGACAGCCTTTGAGTCCATAAGACAGAGAAAGAAACATTGTTTGCACGAAAAGAAAGAAATAAAGCGAAAGAAAATATACAGAAACTAGAATTTGCGTGCATGAATTGATCAGCTGCCACTGATGGATCGATGCCTATAAAAGCAATGTGCAGCTGATTCCATTCTACGAAGAGAAAGAGAAAGAGACAGCGACAGAAGAGATAAACCCAGAAGCAGATATATGGATTCAAAGACACAACCAGCAGCTGATTATGTTGTTGAAGATGTTGAACCATCATTTGAATGGACTAGAGACCAAGCAAGCGCCACGCTCAAGGTTAAATTGCCAGGTAAATTCTCTTCTCAACTCTGATATTTTATGTTCAGATGCATTTGAAGTTCTTGAAAATGTTTACCTTTTTTATTTGGATTCTTAAAATTTTTCATTCAAATGTTTGCTTAGATTTTTTTTGTTTTTTGTTTTTTTTTTTAATTTTTTGGCTTCACAGAATCATTAAAATTTGATCTACTTTGAACGTGCAGGATTTCAAAGGAATGAGTTGAAGGTTCAATTAACCACAGCTCCTGCCCTAAGGATCCATGGTGAACGACAGTTGGTCACTGCAAATAAATTGCTTAGAGTTAGGAAAGAATTTCCTGTTCCTAATGACTGTGACACCCGCGATGTCAGTGCCAAGTTTGAGGATGGCATTCTGTCTATCAAATTCGCCACTATCATCGCTGCCGTAAAGCCACTGGAAACAACAACAATGCCATCACAAGAAGCTCCGAAACCACAGCAGCCAGAGGCGGCGCCGCCACCGCCTGAGGAACCAACACAAAAGGCAAAATCAGAGGACAAAGAAGAAACAGAGACTCAACCCCAGAAGGAGAAGGAAATACCAGGTGATGAAAAAGTGGGCAAGAAGAAAGTGAGGACGGAAGAACCTGCCACAACCTCTAAAGCTCAGGAGAAGCCAGAAGCCAGCAAGACTTATGGAAAATCAAAAACTAGGCTTTTAGATTTCACTCTCAGTGTGAGACAAAGTG
This sequence comes from Dicorynia guianensis, assembly GCA_037013595.1. NCBI lineage: Eukaryota > Viridiplantae > Streptophyta > Magnoliopsida > Fabales > Fabaceae > Dicorynia > Dicorynia guianensis. The sequence continues at coordinate 34,430,214 of JASUAB010000005.1, forward strand.
GTACAGATTACATGGAAGCTCTTGGTGGTTTGGTCACAGCACTTAAGAAGCCCAAGAACTTGATGAACTTGATGGTTTGCATCTTATTGGTTGTGGTGTTTGGACTGTATGCTAAGAATGCAGTCAAGTCAGCTCTTGGAGGACCAAAATTTCAAGAACTGTAATTGCAATTATCTTTTCTCAGTGCTTATGTATACGTTTAACACACCATGATCACACATATGCATATTTAAATGCATAGATTTCAATAAAAGAATAAACAGACTAAAGGGGTTCATTGTGTTGAAGACAGTCATATCTCAATTTATTTGTACATCTTTTCTCCTACGCTCAAGTGTTATTTGCAATCTTATCGATGCATTATTTTTACTTTCACAGTTGTATAAGAAGGTTAAACACAGGCACCCACCTCTCTCCCTCACACCTAATACACCTAATATTTACCTGGACAATTTTAGAGTACCCTAATGGTGCCATCGTTTAGTTGACAGTGTGGGTGTATTTGTGCATGTATAATATAAAAGAGTCCTTATAAGTACCATAGTAAAGTTTGTCTCTCGCCAACGCAAGAAGACAAAGGCACTATATTCAAAAGCTTATCAAAGGACAATTATAAAAGACTGTCACTACATTTAAAACCTGTTAAAAAGAGACTCTTTATTCTTGAAAAATTACCTGATGGTGCATGTAGACAATACTAAAAGCTTCTATCATTAAAGCAAACTAATAGCGAATCTTGATGCAGTATCCGATTATACAATGCAAAGGATACCAAAATTAAGAACAACATAGAAAGCTTCGCTTCATAATATTAATTCACTTTATTTTCATAATCCAATAAACCTTCAAAATCTTATACATATGAGAATTACATTCATTACAAGTTGATTTGTTGCTCGCAGTCCATGGATTTAGAACTGTAGTAGTTAAACTTTTTTTATAACATAACAGCGTAGAGGATTATACTTAGACATTCTACAAGACTACCCAAATCTCTTAACATTAAATCACACCTTATAACTTAACAATTACGCTTTTGACATGCAAAGAAAACAATTTTGTTAGACAATTATAGCATAAGAATTTCAGGAGCATGAATCACGAGGTCCAAATTAATGATCCAAACTAAGCAGAGAAACCACTTTCACATTGGTTTCAGCTTGAAACTAAACCAAAAAAATCTTAAATATATTAAAATGGTTCGGTTTTACAGCATGGCTATTTAGCTTCAAGGTTTTGCATTTTCCCTTGGATCTTTCCAGCAGCATTTGATTCTATATATCAAACTGAAAATTCAAAAGCAAGCCGATTTTCCAGTGGCAGTGTGCCGTGCCAACCAAATAAATATACAACCACAGTCAACTTCTTCAGTATCAGTTCCATTTAAAATTTATGGCATCTTACCACTTGAGTTGCTAATGTAACAAACATATGTAATTAGTTCATTGCAAATGCTTCATGTATAGTTTATATTTGCGAATAACATCAAAGTGGAACTCTGGTTTTGGGATACTTATAGAACCAATATCACTAGTTGGTGATATAACAAGCTGCTTGTCATCAACGGCCATATTCATTTGGAAATTCTAGGCTCACAGGAACCCACCCGTTGTCACTAATTGGCAGCACTGTAGTTCCCTCAGGGAATGCAATTTCTGGGTAGCTTGTATACACCCTAACCCTGTTACAAAGCAGGTAACTATCAGGCGTCTTTGACTTGTTGGACTCTGAAATTGAGAGGGAAGAGAGGTCAAGATCTGGGAGTGGAGAGGATGGGCATTCTTTGGTAGAGGAGCCAGATACTGGTTCAGATGTCATGCTCTTGTTGTTCATCGTGTCTTTCTCAGGTGGCAGAAGAAATGATGGATTAGATTTCTCATTGCTGATGAGTTTTAACTTAGTAAATAATATGTCATCCAATTCCAGCTCTTGGAATTCATCTGTTGAGTTAGAATGCCACAAATGTACCAAACAGTCAGTTTTTGACCTCCGCAACTTGAAATGTTCAATAATATTGCGAAGAGGTGCTTAATATGCAAGATATAGAAGAAATTTTACCATCACTTTTGGGAAAAGATGAAGGAAATGGGCGTTTCAGATTGAGATTCTGCTTGGATTTTTGGGTATCCAAGCTATGAATTGGTTCTACTGTTGCATTTTCTATGACATCGGAGGAAGAAAAGGCAGCATTCCCGTTAAACCCGCCTGTTTAGGACATGATATATTCTTAGAACATAGTCATATCCGTGGATGTTTTTCCACTCTACTACGAATAGGCAAAGAAGCAAATATGGCACAATTTGAATTTTGAAATTCATTCTAGCACTGAAGCAAAAGGTATAATTTCTGATCTAACGGACAATATCGTCTTTACGGTACAAAAGTAATCAATTTAGCATTCAATAGAATTCCTTTAATCAAATAATTTTGCTCATGCTGAGCCAAACTAAGAATCTAGATATCGTAACTTACATGGAGGGGCCATTAGTCATGTGACAGGCCATGATCAAATTGGCAATGTTTACGAGTACAATTTTGGGCCAAATCAAATATCTTCTATGAATATCAGTGAATCAAATTAAGTACACAGATCAGGGGTGTGGGCAAAAGAGCGTCTATAGCATGATATGAATTATTATATAAAATGCATATTTAGGTTAAAAGAAGTAATTGGAATATCATCTAAGACCTTCTTATATCAATTCTGCATAACTGGCCCCAACTGATTAACAACTATCCCACATGCTGCCTAATTCTTTGTTACCAAACAGTAAACGTAGACATATCCTTAGCCACTATCATGTTTTGCATTGAAATGAAAAGGAGTTAACTAAAACTTTCTTTAATTAAAACTACTCAAGTATACCCATATGGTTGTGCATGCCTTAGAAAAAACTGAACAGCTACTCTCTATACAATGGTTTCATCCACTTTTGTATAAGTCAGAATCATAACTAGACCAAATTAAATGTTGATGTTTTGTATATTACCACAAAAATAATAAGAATAATGTTTTTCCAGGATTTGCGTGGCCTTATATAATGAGTGACAATTTGTCTAACATGAAGCTATCATCTAGAAGTCATTCATGAGAAGTGAACTAAATACAATTCAAGTGCTCACACCAAAGGCATTAATTTCGAATGCAATATTCAAAATATTACAGCACTTCTGCACTTTTGTACAGCGAAACAGAAGGAAGAAAAAGTTCATGTCCATTCTTCTTTCACATAGCGACATGACTCCAATTTTTCCTTCTGTTGTGATAAAGAGTTGGTTACCCACAAAGATATTTAAGAAAATGAGTTAATTTTATGGTAATTTTCAACAAAATTATAATTCAAATGGGTTCTTATGCCCGACTGTGAAATCAGATAGGCACACCATTAGTTAACGACTATCAACTTACAGTTCTTCAGAGCAATATAAGCAACCTTCGCAGCATCCTGTTCTGCCTCTTTCTTGGATTTCCCCGCCTTTCCATGAAATTTCTTGCCTTCCAGTTCCACCGTAGAGAAGAAAGTTGGCATATGAGGTGAACCAGAATTTATAGTCATATATGTTGGTTTGCAAAAGCCTTCTCTTTGAGATAATTCCTCCAGCAAATTCTTGTAGAGACCAGAGTCACCCTGAATAAGAATACAAATCCATATTAAAATGACATATTGGTACAGACAGATCGAAACACAAAGGCAAGCATTTAGCTTTGAACACAATTAATCAACTATTACTGGTAAATTAGGTAATAAACTATAAAAGCAAAATATCTTATAAAACTAAACTTTACATTATTTGGTAATCATTCGATACAGAATTTATGCTATAAAGTTTCATCAGCTAATACATAGGTGAAAAGTTTTAGGATACACAAATATTAGAGTTCCTTGTTGCTATGAAAGTTTATAAATTGTACGAAATACAGTAAATTCAAATAGAATATTTTTTAAGAAAAACCTTTTCTCCTTCCATAGTTAAACCTTTTTTTAAACTCACAAAATTTGTCTCTAACATTTAACATCAATCTAATTAATGTTACAAAGCATCCAAAAGAGCTGTTATGGAACCAAGCAGAAATTGTGAGGGAACTTGCCTTACAAAAGCTGTCAAGTGACAATGACATCAAAGCAACCCTTGCAGCAGCCTGCTCTGCCTCCTCTAAAGTGTTGTAAAATGCTGGGCTCTCAAAAGATTTCCCATCAACTTTGATCATAGCCTTAAAGCGAGTGGCATGAGGTGGGCCCTCATGTTTAATGGTGAAAACAGGTGAACCAAGATTTTTCCTGCGAGCATAGTTCTGCAGCTGGCTTTTGTACAGACCATCCAACTCTGCAAGCATGAGTTAATTCTTAGACATAGATGGAAATAAGGCACTTGGAATAAAAAAGAAACAGAACATCATATTACCAAGAAGAGATAAAAAAATTTTGAAGATCTTGAAATACAATTGTAATTATAGAAAGAAAGTCAACAACTCATTTTTCTTAAGATCATATACTAATATAAATTGAAATATATGTAAATTAAGTTTACATGTAAAATATCTCCTATGTATGTATAGAAACTACGATAACACTCTATGGCTTTTAAAGTTAGAATGTGTTTGTTCATTAAGATAGGGATAATAATGTTTCTAGAACTGACCAGGCATTTGAGACAAAAAGATAAGCTAGTTACAGTTGACATAAACACATATAGACGAAAATGCATTTTCCCTATCTTAGTTGAGTGAAGAAGATCCTAAACCAACTGCTATTTGAATTCAAAAGAGGAGGTTGGAGATATGATCAAGGCATCAAGCATTGTGCTTAGAGAAAAGTTGCTTATAATAAAATTTGAATGATGTGGGATGTATACGACACTTCAGCACTTTCTCAATTTACATGCCCAGACAGCAACTTTTTCCAGCAGAGATACCCAAAGATTTATAATGAATATATTCTGCCACTGAACAAAGGCAGTCGGGCATTCTGGGGAGATTGTCTATATTTCCTTGTCCATATAGAACAAGTAAAGTACTAGTTTAAGTTCATTTTATGGACAAGATAGAAACAAGAAACTAAGCTTTTAAACTACTTTTGAAAATAATGAGCGAGGAAAAACTTCACCATCTTTATTAACAGAAGAATTTGCGGGAAATGATTGTACTTTGATATTGTCTAGGCTCTTCAACACCAACTGCTGGAAGTGACACAAAAGAACAAAGGATTGGAGCAGCAAAATCTCAGGACATTCCAATTCCCGCAAATTCTTCTGTTAATAAAGATGAAGTTTTTGCTCGCTCATTATTTTCAAAAGTAGTTTAAAAGCTTAGTTTCTTGTTTCTATCTTGTCCATAAAATGAACTTAAACTAGTACTTTACTTGTTCTATATGGACAAGGAAATATAGACAATGATCCTTATGAGATCAGTGAGGTGACAGAAAGTGAATAAAATAATCCGAACTAGCTTCGAAGAACATGCAAATAATAATATACATAAGTGGAACATATCATCCTCTTGGTCTTGGGCGAATTGCTTTGTCAAACTCTTTTCTTTGCTAGTTACTTGCTACACAAAATAATCCTATCCTAGTAATTAGGAGGTTTTCTTTCGAGAAGTCTCATCTTTGCAAACAAACATACCCCAATATAACAGAAAAAGGACCTCAAGTCGATTTAATATAAACGGAAAAACATACCCAAATGAATCATAATTTCAATCGACCATAATTCAACATGCTGATGAATAAACACTCAACAGAGAACCCGTTACTCCAAAACAGAATTCTCGCTATTGCAGGATATATACCACTGATAATTACCAAATGCAACCTCAAGCACAACACTTTCCAAGAAACGGACAGTCAAGAAAGCAACTTTCCCAGGAAATAAACAAAACCCAGAAAGAGAAAGAGAGAGGGGCACCGGGAGGTGAAGTTGATGGTGGAGAAGAAGCGAAGTGAAGGAAAGCCAGCATGGCGCATTGGTTGTGAGCTTCTTTAGAGGAATGACAGGGACCGGGACAGTCGAAGGTGACGCCATTGACGGAAACAGAGGCCTTGAAGCTTGGGAGATGATCAGGGCCATCTTTCATGGAGGAGTATTTGGGCAAACCCCACCGTTTCTGGTGGCAGAGCTGCTGCAACTTTGTCTTGTACATTTTGAGTTGAGCCTTCACTCAGAAAATCACACTTTCTCTCGTTCTTTGTTTCTTTGAATTGGGACTTTGAATTTCTGTTAAGAAGAAAACGAAGGGACTCTGGAAAGAGAGAATCTCGGAGAAACGCTTCCCGCGTGGAGGAGTACGTTTAAGGGGTACAAAAATGCATGTGGAGGTTTGCTATTGGCCAATCCATTTTCGGCTGCTTGCACACTGCTTTTGCTCTGAATGTCCATCTAAGTGGGTGCAGTTGGTGTGGAAGAAACAAAATGGATGGGGGAATATTTATATTAATCACTAAAAAACTAATTTAAAAGAAATGCATTAATTTCTCATCAAAGTGGGCTCAAGTGGTCATTGACGGTAATACCACTGTAAATCTGATGCTTGTGGCATACCTTAACGGTTTAAGTCTCCCTTTTTTCCAGACTTTTTGTCAAAAAAACAAAAATGTATTAATTTGGAAATTCGTAAAAATTTAAGGAACTGTTAATTTATCTTTTTTGATAATAAAAAATAATCTTACTTACAAATTGAAAAAAAAAATCTCTTTTACAAGCTGCAAAATTAAATTGATAATTGTAAGTCAATGACCTCAAAATGGGTATCTTTATGTGGATAATTTTAGGTGTCTTACTAGTATTACTCTTTTAGAAAGCTTTTTCTTTTATTTTAAAGACATTAACAACATATGTTTTACATATAAGGTATATACATATAATACTTTATACAATATTAGTGTAAAATATGTGATAAAATATGAGTACGATTTCATATGCGCGCACACACACATATATATATATATATAAACAATTGCAATAGTCATTTTTTTTTTTAATAAATACTCTTTCATTTAGAAGTTGAATAACCATTTTGGAACTAGGAAGTTAAGCTTTAATCTCATTTGGAGTCTTCTTAGTAAGTTAATTTGGTTTTGTGGTTACATGCTGCTTCAGTTGTATTATTAACTCTTCTGAGGGAGATTCTTGTGCATGACTATGACTATTTCTCATTCGAACTTAGATGTTGAAGAATAATGATGTATCAACGTCTTGTCCTTGCAGCCACGTTTTTCATACACAGGTGTTTGAAAAATAAAAATCTTGTCTTTTTGCTTTTTATGTCACTTCCTTGCAACCCTACTGCCCATGTCGATATGTAGCGAAAAGCGTAGGCCTAAAAACATAGAAGTAACATCTCTCGATATTGAACGTGGTTCCTAATGAAATTAGCAAGAGGACTTGGTTGTAAATGGTGGCAGCCTTGGTTGAATTGATAGGCTTCGGAATGGACTACAGCTCTAATGTTGAAGAGAAAAAGAGAAATTTAGGATGCATTTGATTTGTGAAAATATTTTTTATTTTTATGTAAATTTGTTTTTATTGAAAATAATTTTTTTAAAAAATAAAATATGTTTAATTTATATCAATCAAATTCAATTTTTAAGGAATTAAAATAATAAAATTGATTTAGTTTAAAGTTGAGAATTAGGTTTTAGGGTTTAAATTTAAGTAGAGGGTTTAGAGTTTGAATTTTAAGGTTTAAAATTTAGGATTCAATATTTAAGATTTTAGGGTTTAGAATTGAAGGTTTTAAGGTTTTGAGTTTTGAAATTTAAAGTTTAAATTTTGAGAGTTTTAAATTTAAGATTTTAATATTTAGAATTTGAGATTTTAGAGTTTAAGATTTTTAAATTTAGGATTTAGGGTTAAAGGTTTAAAATTTAAGCTTTTAGAATTTATAGTTTTAGGGTTATGGTTTGAGGTTTAAGTTTTAGATTTTAGGGTTTATGATTTAAAATTTTGGAGTTTAAGATTTAGGATTTAGAGTTGTTTGGGTTATAATGTTTAAGGTTTAGAATTTAAGATTTAGGAATTTAGAATTTAAGATTATGGAGTTTTAGAATTTAAGATTTAGAATTTAAAATTTAAAATTTAAAATTTAAAGTTTATGTAATAATTTAAAAAATATTACTGTATTTTTAATTTATATTTTTAATTTTTAAAATTTTACACAAAAAATATTAAAAATATTTTTTTTATTATTTTCAAAATTTATTTTATTTTAAAAAATATTTTCTAAAAAATATTTTCACTTATTATGCAAATAAAAACACTTTCACTACTACTTTTTATTTTCACTAAAAATAAAAACAAAAATTAATCAAAGCAAACGCACCCTTAAAATTTGCAAAGAGGGGAGAAAAGCTTCGAAATGGACTACAGACTGATATTGGAGAGAGAAAGAGAGAAATTTGAGAGTTTGAAAAGAAGTGAGATAAACTATTGAGACCTGCATTAAAAAAATTAACTATAGTTACAGTCTGAATAGGATGGGATCCAACCGGGCCCTAAGTGGAGGTAATCTGGTCTGCAAAGGCAATTAAAAGCTTGATAACCTTGCATTTAAGAGAAAATCTCAGACAATATTGGGCCTAGATGTCGGTCAAGATGACAATCTATGAGCAATCTTCTATTAATCTTTCTTTTCCTATTAGGTCTACTTTTCTTATTAATAACCTATCTTTCCAATTAGGTCTCCTTTTCTTAGCAATAACCTATTAAGTTATATTTCGAGTTAATTTGAACTTATTCACACATATCCTTTCACGGTTGCACAGAAATAGGCTACGTAGCCTACGCAAAGAACCCATAATACCAGTGCAAAGCCAACTATTTTTTCCCTACATATATAGGCTATTGTGTCTATCTCTATAAAGGAATCCAAATCTTCATGTACTGCTATACAGACTAACCTTTTTCATTAAAGGCAATCATTGTGAAAAGTGTCCTCCAATGATGTGAGAAAAGCTCGTTTTTTCAAACAGTATAAAGATCAACCAATGAAACCATATAGACTACAAGAACACCTTACACAGATGAAACTTCAAAACATCTCAGATTGAATTTATTTGATTAATACACATTCCTCAGCACAAAATCCTTCACTAATCACATAACAGAAATTAGATTGTGTACTTGTGTCTCACAACTCAAGAACAGGATATTCGATAATGACTTCATCTTCTCATTCTCAACTCACTTGGCACTAGCTAGCTGAGTGCGGATGAGTTTGGCAGCAGCAACCATATTGGTGAGAGCAGGGTTCACCTCAGTGTATTTGCGTGTTTTGAGGCCACAATCTGGGTTGACCCAGAGAATGTTGCTCTCGAGAACAGCAAGCATCTTGTTGATTCGGTCAGCAATTTCTTCTGTTGGTGGGATCCTTGGCGAGTGAATATCATAAACACCAGGGCCAATGCCAGCACCATATCTGACTCCCTCACGGAAAACTGAAAGCAATTTCTCATCAGATCTGGAGTTCTCAATGGTGATCACATCAGCATCCATGTCTATGATTGAGTGGATGATGTCATTGAAGTTCGAGTAGCACATGTGGGTGTGAATCTGTCCAACAAGAGAATATATTAACATAAACTCACAATTTTGTTTTCATTAAAATATACGGAAGCAACTTATGTGCCTCCACCCTTCATAACCATCTTTATTATCTGAACCATTCCAACTGACGCAAGGGTTAAATTTTGCATCATTTTGACCAATAGTTAGATCTAAGCCTAAAGTATAACAGCTCAAAATTGTGAAATAGCAGTATAATGACAAGTGCAGCGAAGGTAAACCTGAGTAGTGTCCTTTACGCCACAATTGGTCATCCTGAATGAGTGAACAGCCCAATTCAGATAGAAAGCCTCCTCAGACTTCCTTAGAGGTAAACCTTCTCTTAAAGCCGCCTCATCAATCTGGATGACAGTAACACCAGCTTTTTCAAGATCCTCAACCTCATCCTTGATAGCCAAAGCAATTTGGTAGCAGGTCTCAAATCTAGTAACAGGTAGGAAATGTTAAATGTAACTGAATATCCTGCAAAATGGTTCGTTCAAAATAACAATGTTTATTGTTGTACCTTGGCTGGTCATCTCTTACGAAGGACCAGTTCAATATAGTAACAGGGCCAGTAAGCATTCCCTTCATTGGTCGTCTAGTCATACTTTGAGCCATTGAAGACCAGAAGACAGTCATAGGCTTGGGACGGCTCACATCACCATAGATGATGGGTGGCTTGACACAGCGAGATCCATATGATTGCACCCACCCATTGGCAGTGAAAGCAAACCCAGATAGTTGTTCTCCAAAGTACTCAACCATGTCATTCCTCTGAATAAGCAAAAGTTTTTATATAATAATTAATATTTGAACCATATTTTTACAAGGATATCCTCAATAAAGTATCAAGTTGATAACAAAAATCTGCTTCTCACCTCTGGCTCTCCATGCACCAAGACATCAATGTCAAGTTCTTCCTGGAGCTTCACAACTTTGTTGATTTCCTCCTTAATGAAATTTACATATTCTTCCTCAGAGATTCTAATAACATAGTAGACATACCAGTTTATATGATAAAAATGTGCAAATAATCAGCTTTGGAGGGTAACAAAGACACAGATCAAGGAAGCTCACTTGTTGGCCTTAAATTCACGGCGAACCCTTCTAAGATCAGTAGTTTGAGGGAAAGATCCAATGGTGGTAGTAGGAAGAATAGGAAGATTAAGTTTTTTCTGTTGAGCATCCAATCTGGCACTTACATTTGTGGCCCTTCTATGATCAGAGCCCTTTAAAGTAGCAGCCTACGCCCAAAAAAAAAAAAAAAAAAAAATTCAAGAATATATTTCCAATTCATGGTCAAAGGTCATCAGAAACAATAACTAAAAAATTGATGACATATAACACTGACAGCCTTTTGAACAGCCTCGTTTGTCACCCTTGGGGAAGACTTCCTTGAAGCCAAAGCAACAGCATTAGAAGAGAAGAAAGCCTGCAGAAAATCAGAGTAACCATTGGATGAAAGGACTTCCTTCAATTATTTTAGATTTTAAGTTTTATTAACATTTATTTGCGGAGCAGAAAATCAGAGGGGTACCTCATCCTTTTGTCCACACAATGCCTTGGCTAAGGCATTTACTTCAACTACTTTTTGTGCTGCAAAAGCGAGCCAAGACTTAATCTCTTGGTCTAACTTGGTCTCATTCACCAGATCAACTGCAGTGTGAAGAAGAGAACAGGACGTGGAAACAACAACATTGCCTACAGTAAAAAATAATAATGTACTATTCAGCTTCCAATGTTTCATACAGACAGACAACAAATAAATGCAATCAATAATAAGTACCCTTTCCAGCGATGTCCTCAAGAGCCTGCAAGGTGCTCAGAGAAGATGCAAGATTGTTAGCCCATATATTCCTTCCATCAACCACACCAGCAAATAGAAATTTTCCAGATGGAAATCCTCCCTTAATCAAACCAAGTGTCTTGGTTCCACGAACAAGGTCAAACCCATATGCAGTAACAGCCTTCAAAGAGGTTAGTGTTTTGTATGCTTCAGCTGGAACATCAGCAAAGTAAGTCTCAATCAAAACATTTAAACCAGACAAAGTTGATTCTAGCCCTGCATAGGCATGAGTAAATGCTTGTAACTGGTGAGCATCAAGATCTTTAACAAGGGTGGGCTCATCAAACTGAATCCAAGTAGCACCGGCTGCCCTCAGTTCAGTCACAACCTCCCTACAATAAATTTCAACATATAATTAACAACAAATGTAATATAAAATTCCAGTAAATATAACTGAAATATGGGCCATACTTATAGATTGGAAGAATTTTGTCAATTAATGAAAGGAGAGGAAAGGACTTCTCAACACCCTTTGCTGGTTTGGACAGCAACAAGTAGGATACAGGTCCTACAAGCACTGGTATGGTATCAATTCCTTGCTGCATAACACAAAGTATAAGCATTCATAAACATCAGTGAATGCAAGAAATAATTTATGAACAATTTTCCTTTCTCTAAGTTCATTTTGCAGACAAACATTAGATATTCAGGTTGCAAGGGTTCCTAGCAGGGTTCTAAAGTGTATCATCCAACTTCTTCCATAGGTATATACTATATTTGCATTAACACCATCCCAATTGAGCTTTCTAATTAACAGTATCAAGTGAGGAGAGGGCTAGAAACAGAACCGTTCAACAATCCATTTTCAAGATTCTTTATTTATTTTGTTACTTTTGATATAAGGGTCACTTTATTTCATATTTCATCTTATCTTCATACTGTCCCATTTCATAATGAACAAGAAGACCACATGGAGTGAAGACATCCATAAACTTACAGCCTTAGCCTCATTGTATTCATCCACCGCCTTGTGTGATGCATACGAAAACTTAACATCTGGACCCAATTCAGGGACAATGTAATGGCTGCATAGTAAGAGAATTTGATTTTGTTAAAATTTTGACAAACATAAACCAAAACTACCAAATTCATCATTATTACAATTAGATAGATCACTTAGGTACAAGACATTCAGATTTATTAGTTGTATTCAATGCTTATCCTTGGGACTTCACAAAAACAACAAATAATAAAGCTCAAATTTCAGTCGAATACCTTAATGAAGAGATTTCAGATATTTTCCGGTGATTATTTCAAATTCCTATTAAGATTATTTTAACTATTACGATGCATCAAATTCTCCAAGGAATGGTTAATACTAACTAACATACACCTTTTTCACGGCCATTTAACAAAATTAAGAAATGAAATTGAACTAAAAATACAGTTTGCCATATATTTGCAAGAAACTGGCACTTAAGATTCACAGTATAAGAATCTATTAAAAAAGAGAAGAATTTACTTACTAGTTGGTGTCAAACCACTTAGTCATTTCCATAGCAGGTACGGATGCATTTCCTCGTGCCATGGAGAAGTAAATGTCAAAGCCAATCTCCCCACCATTCCAATTATATCTAGCAGGAACAGCACCAAGCATGGCTGTGGTGTCTAATACTTGATCATAGTATGAGAAGGTGTTGCTGGGAATATACTTGATTCCAGCATCAGCCATCTGCTTCCAGATGGCTGACCTAAGGTCCGCAGCAACCTTCTGCAGTTCCTCAGCACTACTCTTCCCATCCCAAAAGGATTCCAAGGCAAACTTAAGCTCTCTCTTGGGTCCCATGCGAGGATAACCAACAATGTGAGAAGCCATGGCTCTGTGACGGCAGATACACAATTTAAATATCACATATGACAATATTGTTAGCAAATCAGAAATGTTAGCAACTTCATCCATAAAAAATAAATAAATCCATCATACTGACCAAAAGTTTCCAACTGCAACACCACATATCATAAACACAATATAGCTCTTACATATGTCGAAGTATGCTAGGTGATAGGCAGATTAATAGCTGATAACCTAACCATGATATCTTTAATCAACGGCACAGATATGGACGAAAATAACTCGCCTCAAAGCAAAGGACACGGGTAAGCAAACAAAGATTTGTATCTGTTACTCAGGTTTTTCAACACAGGGATAGATAGACACAGACAGTATCCATAGTCTACAAACCAACTCAAAACAAATTAAAAACTACTTTTTTCACTACTTCAAGCTTAGCAGTAAAATTTCACTTAAGCAAATCAGTTATATCTAGTTTAAATTCTACATGAAGAAAAAGGCATAAACGATTAAATTTACACTCCTGAATATAGAGAATACCTTTAAAAAGCATAAAAATCAAATTTTGATGGCCACCAAACAGCGAAACCACAAAGGGTAAATCAAAACACCAAAACCTATTACTGGGCATATGTCGAATCCTAATTCTCCAAATGTTTTTAGCACCGAAATCCCAACAAGTGATCGAAAAGGGTGGTTGAAATGGATCATACCTGGCAGCAGCAGCAGTAGTACGGAGCGTGTAGCGAAGAAATGAGCAACGGTTGACTGAGAAAGAGAGAGAACAAAATGAGAATGTGAACGGCGCGAGCGACTGAACGGAGGCTATGATCATTTATACTGCTCTGATGCCTTGTCCCTGTCGGGCCTTACTGCAAATCTAAGTCTAATCGTCTACTTTCCATTTTTTATTCTTTTTAACAATTTTTATTTTGCAATTTTTATCTCTCTTTTAATATTTTTGGCTTTTCCTAAATACTTATTTTTTATTATTTTTTTATATTTTTTCTTCTCAGATTTTATTTTGTCTCGCATGGAGAACATGGCCGTGGGATGAAATAATTGGCACACAAATCAAAAGTTGGATTCTCAACGAACCCTAATTTACATCAAAATCATTTCAGCAAGAAATAAACTTTATTGGCTAATATTTAGTGTTTAATTTTTCAATTATATGACGAGAACAAATAATGCATATTGGGAAATTTTAATTTTAATTTTAAATGTATTTTATCAATGTATTAGAATTTGAGTTGATTTAATTTAAAGACATAAAAATTTAATATGAATTAATCCTACAATTAAAATTGTCATATTATATATGTTGATCTCATTTCATATTAAAATCCCATTTGGACTAGGAGTAATTTTGGGTCTTTTATTTTTTTTTTAAAAGATTACTTTAGTAGTTTAATTTTTAAATTAATTAATTTAATTTTTTATAAATATAATTATAATAATTAAGTAGAATTGAGAAATTTAAACTTTATTTTTATTTTAAAAATTTTAAAATACTTTCTAATAAAATTATTTTCTCTTTTATCAAATTTTAAACTATAATTTTATATATTTTAATAATTTTTTAATCAAAAAATAAATTCACATATAAATCACATTACATTAAAATAAAAAATAAAATATAAATTAACACTTATAAGTCGTGTCATATTAAAAAAAAATTAGTAGATAAAAAATTAAATTATCCTAAAAGGATTAAATTATTTAATTCAAAAATTAAAAAATAAATTATTTTTTTAAAAAATAAAAATATCGAAAATATCCTTACTTTAATCCTGTTTACATGCTTTTGGGTATGCAGAAATATGTTTTAAAATTTTAAACTCACAAATTTGCTTGTGTATTAAGTATCACTTCTTCTATAATAGGATGTTTTCATTATTGTTATTTATTCTCACCTATTTTTATTATTGTTTTATATCCATCACATGATATTATCATCTCTGTGTTTTGAGTACACTTTTATTGCTTAATTTTCAAGGGTAATGAATTGAATTGAATTGAATTGGTGGCATAAAGTTCACCTAACCCTTGAGCTTTGCTTCTTTCTAATGGTGATGTTACCCCACAGCAGATCAAAGTCAACATGTCCACAGAATCAAGTATCCAAATTCAACCAAGCATCATTCTTTAGTATATTTAGGGGAAAAAAAAAATAGATGAGCAGACCTAAAAACCTGCCACATGTTTGAACTTCTACCCTTAATTATTATTTTATTAATTTTTTCCCCTCTCACCCTTCAACCATATTCCGAAAATGACAAATAGTTGGTAGTTAAGTGAAGATGGGCAATGTCCAGAAATGGGAATATGCCCAATTTAAAATTTTTAACTTTTTTAATTTTAATAATTTTTTATTTTTTAAAAATTTAATCAATAAAACTCATTTTTTTCTCATTATTTTTTCTTTCACTTAATTTTATTTTTGTCTCTCTTCAAAGTTCTTTTGCCTTGATGGCTAAGAATTTCATCTCAAAATATACCCTTAAAAAAAGAGATTTGAAAGTATTACAAAAAAGTAAATTTCATTATAAATAATAATTAAGGCTGTTATTTTTTATAAAATTATTTAAAGTTATCACTATGAGATAAACATACTGCAGGCAACTTACGTTTCCTTAAAATGAAATTGCAGTCATATTATTCTACTTTATTTTATTCCAAAAATATAAATTTATTTTAAAATGAAAATAATGATGATATATGAAGGAAATGCTTTTGAAACATGAAAATTTAACTTTCCAAAAAAAGACAATTTGAGAAATTTAATACATTGATCAACGTTAAATGTCAAGTTAGTTCATAAGTTTTTATTCCAATCAATGAAATTTTTGTTTAAAAAGGGGAAAAAATTATATTTCCCTTAGTATGATAGAATAAACCATAAACTTCATAACCATTTGTATTGGCAAGGTAGGTTAGGTGGGACAATATTTAGCGAAATTTACTTAAGAGATTGCTAATATCACTATGATATGTTATAATTTTTTTTTTTGGATTTTTCTATATAGCATTTCTGCATTATTAATGGTTATAAAATTTATTTATGTTCAGAATTAATTACTGATAATCCTTCCCCATCGTTAAATATGTAATAAATTCAATTAGCTTTTTGATAATGTCTTAGAGACTGCAGTTATGGTTGGAAGCTTTATCTAAGATAGATTTGCTCAATTTTCTATTTCTCAATATCATTCAATGAGCGCTGGCAGCAGGCCATTATTAGTACTACACTATAGCAGTACAAGTTTATTCTTAGATACTAAATTTATTGGGATTTTAAGCTTGCTTGTAGAGGCTAACAACATCAAATGTAGGTGGGTTTTACACAAAGTTTAACTCTTTGCAATAATTATCTACTAGAAGAAAGAAAAAGTATATTTTCATTAACATATTTTCATAAAATACTCACAAAAAATTTTATAGGATAATAAATCTATTAAATTTTATAGATTAGACTATGAAATCTAATAGATATAGTAACCTAAATTTTTTAAATAAAACTTTTATATATTTTATTATAATAATAAAGAGACTGTAGAAAAAATGAGTACACACCTATGTTTGTAATTGGATAACCTTAAATATGTTCCATTTGTCTATGTTTATTTTTGTAATCAATTGACATCATCATTAAAAAATAAATGAGAATAACAGTTTTCCAAAATATTTAGGATGCGTTTGATTTGTAAAAATACTTTTTATTTTCATTTGAATTTATTTTTATTGAAAATAATTTTTTTTGAAAATAAAAATATATTTAGATTGCATTAGTCAATTTTTGTTTTTAAAAAATAAAAATAATAAAAATGTAGTTGGTTTAAGGTTTAAGATTTAGATGTTAAAGTTTAAAATTTGGGTAGAGAGTTTAGAGTTTAGGGTTTGACTTTTAAGGTTTAGAATTAGAGATTTAAGATTTGGGGTTTTGGCGTTTGAGGTTGAGAGTTTTGAGATTTTGAGTTTAGGATTTTAAGATTTAAGGTTTAGAAGTTTAGGATTTTAGGATTTAGGGTTTGAGATTTTGGGGTTAAGATTTTTGAATTTTGGGGTTAGGGTTTTAGGATTTAGGATTTTAGGTTGAAGATTTAGGGTTTAAACTTTTAGGGTTCTAGAGTTCTAAGATTTATAATTTTTTAGGTTTTGGATTTTAGATTTTAGGTTTTAGGGGTTTAGGTTTACGCTTTAGGATTTAGGGTTTAGAATTGTAGGGTTTTGGATGGTTTAGAATTTGGAGTTTAAGAATTTAAGATTTAAGATTTTGGGATTTAGAAATTTAGAATTTAAGGTTTAAAGTTTTAAAATTTAAAGTTTAAGATTTACGTAATAATTTCAAAATTGCCACTATATTTTCAATTTATATTTTATTATTTTCAAAATTTTACTTATTTTAAAAATATTTTCTAAAACACATTTTCACTTTTTTGCAAGCAAAAACATTTTTACAATCATTTTTCATTTTTACTGAAAATGAAATAAAAAATAGGCAAAGCAAATGCACCCTTAATTTCTTGGCATAAGCAATCTATTATTGATTTTATTTTATTCACACTCTTCTAACACGAAGTGTCTCTCACTTGGTTTTTTCTATTATGATATCAAGCTTTATATTTTAATATCATCCACGACTAATTGATCAAATCAAATGATAGGATTCACAATGATTCATATAAAAATTTTCATATGAACTATTGTCATATAAGAAAGTGTTTGGAACAAATTAAGAAAAGAAAAATTAATTTTAATTAATACAGATTAAGAGATTCAGCATAGGGATTGAAAATATTGGTAAATTAACTAATTTGTTTAATTACTTGTATTAAGGGACATATTTATTTTGAGGAAAAAAATTAGACAAAGGAAGTAGGGTGATATGTTGAGAATTTGAAGATGTTGTAAAGTAGATATGCATGCCCACAATTGACTTAGAAAAAAACTTACTTAAAAAACTGAAGTTAAATTAATTATAAAGTTTTCATAAAATCATAAAAACTTAAATCTTTTGTTATATAATAAGTTTTCCTTTTTTATGGAACATAGGACACTAAGGCTTACTAAAAATCAATCGTGTGATTTTTATATAGAGATTAATAAGATTTTTCAATAAGAACATTAAATTAAAAAAACTGTTAACTTATAACTTGTACATATCTGATTTCTTTTTTAAAAAAAATTTAAATTTGTATCAATCTTAATTTTGAATGATATAGACTTTTAGTTTTGAAAATTGCAAAAGTTGACTTGTGTGAATTTATTCAAGTATAAAATTTTATTTTTAATGTATATAAATGTACGTCCGTTTACCACTAATTTGTTTTACACTATGTCATAGCTTCCCCTCTTATTTATAACATTAAATACCTAAAGTACCTTCAAATTGGTTCACTCTTTAAAGTCGAATTTCTTTCCATTAATTGGAGAGTAACTATTAATATTCTTATTCCTCTCAGGAAAAATATTAATATTCTCATATGAGTATTCCCACCTTTTCTGAATAAGTTATTTTTATAATTTTTTAATTTATAGTTTTGTATTTTCTAAGAAATTTATCCACAATCAAAGAATCTTTTTCTTAATAAAAGTTTTGTGTTTGCTACAGCTGTACTTGATTAATCACGCTCTCGCCTATTAAAGACTCCAATTTGTATCCATTCTAATGGTTACTTTCTTGAATGTATCAGCAAATATTTTTATTTTAATCATTTTTAATATCAATACAGCTCTTTGTTTTCCTCTTGGTTGGGGGAAGTGCGAATCTTATCAAGACGGCCGCTTGTAGCTTAATGTTCGGATCAAAGATGATGCTCTAATGCATATGACACATACTTTGGACAAAGATCATTGTCCCATTAGGAAAAGTAAATTGTCATTTAAAATAATTTATAAAATTTTTAACATAATAAATAAAGATCGATGTTAATAAAAATTGATTCAGTTAATAGAATTGTTGATAAAATTTTAAAATATCTTACTTATAAAGTTTAAATTTAAATTTCTTTATAAACAATTTCATTGGTAAAGAATCTATAAATAATATAAAGAGTAATAATAGAATTATGTATTTATATGTATGTTTTTAGTACAACGTGTAATTAGAAACCAATTTCAAATAGTT
The DNA here is from genome assembly GCA_037013595.1 of Dicorynia guianensis. Lineage (NCBI taxonomy): Eukaryota > Viridiplantae > Streptophyta > Magnoliopsida > Fabales > Fabaceae > Dicorynia > Dicorynia guianensis. The sequence continues at coordinate 34,449,522 of JASUAB010000005.1, forward strand.
TATGTAATTTTACACAATAAGAGACCCATTTCAAATTATGCTTTCTATCAAAAATATAAATATAAACACATAACTCTATTATTACTCTACTATAAGCGGCATTGTTACCTTAGCATGTTAAGCCGGATTCTATGATACATTGTATCTGTAAGCCATCCTGGCAGTGGCTATCTCTGTATGTAGAAATCGAATTAAATAACAGCTTCTCCCCCCCCCCCCCCCCCCCCCGGGGCCCCCCTCCCCATAGCTCCTGTGTAAGTTAGAAACAACATAATAATTACCGTGGAAGTCAGCCAGGAAGAACTGAATGGCTAAAGTAGTGTAGCTTGTATGACACAGTAACAAAGAGAAAGGGAATAAGCATCGAGTAGCATTGTACAAGAGCCGGCTGGTCATAAGGTGAAAAGGGAGTGTTAGCTGTTACTAATTGTTTCTTCCACATGGTCCTACTCCCTCAGCATAATAAACTAGTCACTTATGCCTCGGCATTGTCACTGTTTTTGTTATATATAGAGGCATAGGAGCGAGGATGCAGCAAAGTGAGCCAAGCTTTGATACAAGATGAAGAGAGCTGCTCCTTTGACTTGTCTGCTTCTGCAGATGAGCCTTTTGGCTCTGCTTTTTTGTAGCAAAGCCAATCAAATTGATAACCTTGATGAGTTGATTATGTCCAGGAGGTCACAGAATCCTCCTCTATCGCATTCTTGGGCAGAGATGGATGAGTCAACAGAGGATTCTTCTGTTCATGTTGCACCCCAAGAGGGGCTGCAGCAAGCTGACAAGATTGCGGCATTGCCTGGCCAACCTTATGGTGTGAATTTTGACCAGTATGCAGGCTATGTCACAGTTGATCCTAAGGCCGGAAGAGCTCTTTTCTACTATTTTGTGGAGTCTCCACACAACTCTTCATGCAAACCTTTAGTATTGTGGCTCAATGGAGGTAAGAAGCCGCAAAAATGGACTTCAGATGTTCTCTTCTCTTCTGTTCATGCCTTTATTTATTCACTTATCTCTAAATCATAATGAATACAAACCATTTTAATTTCTGCAATAAGTAAAGAGAAATAATAATTGTTTGCTTGATGACATATCTTCACTTTTCACATGTTATAACAATCAAATATAGGTTAGGAAAGTAAGTCTTACTATATTGTCACAAATTGGCCACTAAATCATTTGATTTGTGAGTTTTATAATTTTGTATATGAGATATAATAAATTTAATAATTTAAATTTTTTAAGTAAAAATTTAATAAAATTTTATTTGTAAAAATAATAGAATTGTATAGGTTAATGCTAATGATACAAGCAACAACAAATATAAAAAAACAGAGTGTTGATATATTTATACTCTTATAACTACACGACGTATACAACAGGGAAGGGTAGCTGAGTGAAACGCTGCCTTTCCAGCTACCCTTCCTATTGTAGCTGTTACGTAATTACAAGGCGTGTAAGAATAGAGTCTCCGAAAAGACACATCTATCTTTGTCCTTGGGTCAAACTGCACAGTACACTTTTGAAAATTATGCAATGATATAATGACTCAAATTGATAAATGATCTTAACAATACTGGTATGAAATTCACAGGACCAGGTTGTTCCTCATTCGGGTACGGAGCACTGGAGGAATTGGGACCCTTCAGGGTCAATGCTGATGGCAAAACTCTATTTTATAACAAATATGCTTGGAACAATGGTAAGACCGTTATCAGTATAATTTCTTGTTTTAATCTAACTCTATCATACCCTTCTGAGACATGAAAACATGATTTACATTTTCTGGTGCACTATGCAGTGGCTAACGTGCTGTTCTTGGAATCCCCTGCTGGAGTAGGCTTTTCCTACTCAAATACTTCTTCTGACTATGGCCGGGCAGGTGATAAGACTACTGCTAATGATGCCTACACCTTCTTAATCAACTGGTTTGAGAGGTTTCCGCAGTACAAATCCAGGGACTTTTTCATAGTTGGAGAGAGCTATGCTGGTCATTATGTGCCTCAGCTTGCATACACTATTTTGATCAACAGAAGATTCACTTATGAAACCATTATTAACCTCAAAGGCATTGCTGTATGTTCAATATAAACCAGAAATCTTTTGCCGTCTGACTCTAGTGAAGTTTATAGTACTAACCATCTTATCTCTCTAAGTTGATTTTTGTGTTGAAAATTTCAGATAGGAAATGCTTGGATTGATGATTCCACAAATACAAAGGGGCTATATGATTACCTGTGGACTCATGCTTTGAGCTCAGATGAAACTCATGCACTAATTGAAAAGTATTGTGACTTCGCTTCTGAAAATCCTTCTGCAATATGTATTAACTCAACAAGTAGAGCCCGTTGGGAGAAAGGAAACATAGACTTTTATAACATATACGCTCCACAGTGTCATGACTCTTCACTGAAAAATGGTTCAGTTGGTTCGGTAAGACTTCCAAGTAGATAAACACTTCATTAACCAAAGTCAGTATTGTCGCAATCACACAGAATAATGATTCTCGCATGTGACTGTACTGTACAAGGACTACACAACATAATTATAAAACATAAAAAGCAGGTGCTCCCTATTTGGTCTTGTGTAATCCTTATGCAGTGTAATCACGTGCATTCAGCTTTACTCAATCACATATGTGCTGTATAATCTTTCTTCTGACTATATTCTATACTTGGTTCTTTTAAGTTTAACATTGCTGACATCTTCGTCTTGAATTTAACTAGTAAATGACACACGAATAGCAATTTCAATGTCTCATCATAGCTATGCTCTGTAGAGCATATACAAGTTCACATAATCTAAAACATTTCTAGGAAACATTTTCAAGTTTGAGGAAGCATGCTACAACAAAGAAAAAGTTATCAAGAAAATCTTCATGCCAAAGCAGTTCATCAACTTCAAATAGAATTGGTAGTGAACCTAATAGAATTCAGGACTTTCCAACATCATCTATGGACTTCCAATGTGGTTTTCAACTTAATTTCAGGTATATCAATTTAATCCCTGCTCTGATTACTATGTAGAAGCCTATCTGAACAGACCACAGGTCCAAATAGCACTCCATGTAAAACCCACACTTTGGGGTGCCTGCAGGTAGTCTACAATAACCATTTCTTTCCTGTATATATTACTATGTTAACCAACCTATATATTACATTTCCACATTTTTGCAGAGATTATGACTGGACAGATAGCCCAACAACCATCTTACCCGTCATCAAGTATCTCATTGCAAATAGCATTAGAGTGTGGATATACAGGCAAGTCCAATTTCCCTAGCTAGTATGAGTATTAAAACATGTTAAGAAAAGCTAAACTCAATCACCAACATCTTAAACAGTTGTTATCCTTTGTTTCTCCAGAATTAGCACTTTGGAAAACTTAATCTGACTCGTGGAATTTTTTTTCTCTTTTGTTCTGACAAAACTCCATAACTTTGTTTGTGAATTCAATCACCTTATTTTGACTCTCAGAATAATTGCAGTTTGTGTATTACATTGTCAAGAAGTGTTATCTAATTATCAAGTTAAATGATTGTGATTGTGTTCATCTTCACAGTGGGGACACAGATGCGCGGGTGCCAGTCACATCTTCTCGGTACTCAATCAGCAGCCTCAAGCTTCATCCCCAGGTTGCTTGGCGACCATGGTATTCTGGACTGGAGGTATTGAAATAATCCTGTTTATGTTAACTCACTCTTTTTCATTGCCTTTCGTTTCTCTAAGAAGAACTACAGTGAGCTCAACAGAGATTTGGCCACTGGTTAAATTGATTGCTTTGCTGCTCATGTTTCAAGTTTTCTTATTAAGTAAACATTTAGTAACATTCAATTAGTGAGCATGAGGGGACTGTAAGTCAAAATATTCAATTTTGGCACCAATTTCATGCCACAAGGAGTTCTAAAGCATGACCGTATTTTTACAATAACAGATAGGAGGATATGTGGAGGACTATGAAGGACTGACATTTGCAACTGTGAGAGGAGCTGGGCATACAGTTCCAAGTTGGCAACCGGCGCGGGCGCTGACGCTGATCGCATCATTTCTTAAAGATAGTCTACCACCTTCTTCGCCATGGCCCGTTGCATCACCACCACCACCCTTCAAGAACTAACCCAGCAGGAAGAGTCCAGAGAAATGGATGAATACACTACTTCAGCTTTACTATCAAATAAAATTGGATCTGAGGCCAGAGTGCATTGCCATTTAAATTTTGAGTAGCATAATTATTATACGTGTAGTGCTTTCACTAGCTATTGTCATGCAAAACATACTATTAATTAATAATCTCATGATATTTTCTAATAATTCCGACTCTAGAATAGTGTATAGCCCTAACCTTGAAATAAGCGAAAAAATTCTATAATTATGTTTTCGAACACTACACTTAGGGTTTGTTGTGAAAAAAAAAAATTAATGAAACACGTCGTTTCATCAATTTTTCTTTCTTAAACGAATGTTCAATGCACATCTAATGATGTGCACCTATCAAAGTTCAAGTAAGTGATAGTGATGAGAGTGAGAAATATATAAAAAAAAAAATTGATAAAAAATTATGAAAAATAAAAAGAATATTTACCAAAGAAATTAAAAAAATAAACCCCAAAAAAAAAATTGTTAGTTCTTCTTCAAACCAAGATGGAACGGGAGCTGTTACAAACTGAGTAGATCCATTTGATGGTTGGAATGATCATTTAAGCCATCCAGCTTCTTGAAAAACAGAAATTAAAGGAGTTTGAAGGTTAATGTTTGGTTCCAGTTAGAGACATGCATACACCTATTCATTTAAAACGATTTTTGCATTAGCCGTTGGGTTAACAATTTTTCTCCTTGTTCCTGTAGCATAGACCATTGAGTTGTATCATCTCTTCAGCTCCTTCTTGCGTCCCAATTCTTCTGTCATTTTCTATATTTTATTTTGATCTTACTATAGCTTCACCATCAAGTTATGGAGCAGATAATATGTTCTTGAATTATATAACCCAAGAAATAATTAAAATGAAAAATAATGCCACTACTCTCAATAAACGTACGGGGCTACGAAAACTTCTTCAAATTGTCACAGCAATAGCAGTAATTGAGTTGTCTTTCATCACCTATAAAATTCTTACATAGCGACTTATCAACACAAAATATACATAATATTTATCTAAAAATTTTAATTTTTACGATCATCATTTATTTGTTGTTAAATTTTTTAATAGTTTAAATTATATATACGGTAATTATATATGTTTTTTTTATTTTTATGAAAATCAAGAATTTGTTGAAAAAGAAAACAGTCACTTACCCTGAAGTTGGAGTCTTAATTTGGTGGGACATCTGAAACTGTGGGATCTTTCCTCATGCAGTAATATCTTCCCCAGTTACAATTCCTGAGTGTTAACTCCATCGGCCTCAACACATATTTGTACATTATATAATTGAATGTTGCCTGAAGTATCCTTGTTACAGCTTACGTTGGGTATATAATTTATGCCTCCTTAATGGCTTGGAATATCTTGTTGCTGGTATAGGTTCTCCCATTTGGTTTGATATCTGGCAAAAAAATAATAATAATATTACTTTATAAATGTTTTCATTAATGGCAAAAGTAAATTTGAATTTTACTTTTACATAGGGAATCGGATAAATCTTGATTGGAATCGCTGCCTTTTTTTTTACTCTTGTTCTTTCTTTTTCTTTATCCGGGAGACTTAATAGAAGATAAATTCCATTAGTCACCAAAAAAAATTCCTAAAAAGAGTACAGGTAGCTAGAATATTAAATATATACATAACACATGTATATGTATGCTTGTCATCTAACTTTACATGTATGGATTATGCTATTTATTTATGTTATGACAATTGTTATGATACCAATTTGTTATGACAATGGCCAACAATAATAAAATTGCGGAATATAAATTGGAGAATGAGAAAAGAAAGCACACAAATATTTAACGTGAAAAAACTCAATGAGGGAAAAAAAAAACCACTTTAGTTTGTTACCGCAATTTTATTTTGTTGGCAATTGTCATAACAAACTGGTATCAGAGCCTGATTCTTTCAATCTCTCAATGGCTTCTACTTCAGCAACAATATCTAAGACAGACATTGAGAAATTTGATGGGTCAATTAGTTTTGCTTTCTGACAAGTAAAGATGATGGCAATTCTATCAAGAAAAGGCACAAAGAGAGCGCTGCTTGGAAAGACAAAGAAGCCCGGAACTATGACAGATGCTGAATGGGATGATATGGATGATGGAGCTCTTTCTTCTATTCAATTGTGCTTGGGTAATGAAATTCTTCAAGAAATTCTCACTGAGAATCTGCAGCAGGTACATGGTTGAAATTGGAGAGTTTGTACATAGCAATTGTAGAGGCTATTAAGGAGGCAATTTGGTTAAAAGGTTTGGTTAGTGAAATTACATCTGAATCTATTTCTATTGTTATTCATTGTGACAGTCAAAGTGCAATTCACTTAGCTACAGATCAGATGTATCATAAAAGATCTAAACATATTGACATCAAGTATCATTTTGTTCGGGATGTTTTTGCCAAAGGTGAAATTTCTATTAAGAAGATTGATACTGCAAACAATCCAGCTGATATGCTCACTAAACCTTTGCCTATTAAGAAGTTCAAGTATTGCTTGAACTTAATTGGTGTCCATTGTTGAGTTTTGCTCTTAGGAGCTTTTGTGGAAGAGGTGGAGAGTTTCTTTGTTGAAGTCTATTTTCAGAATTTGTGTCAAGGTGGAGATTGTTATATTTTTGGGTGTGACCCAAATTCTAAAAATAAAAGAGTTGCAGTTTTAGATGGAAGCTGCAACTAAGAGTTACAGTCACTGCAAAACAGTTACAGATAGAGTTGCAGTTTTTGTAGGAAACAACACACAGCAGTTTCAACTACAAAATATATATATATAGAATACAGCAGCTGTGTGAACAGTGTAGAGGATGCACCAACCCGTGAACAGGACCCTCATGAACAGTAGCTTAAACTGTACAGCATGAACAGTACTTGTTTTGGGTTTGCTACTGTAAAACAGTAATACAGAAGAGTGTAAATTTTCTGTATTTTGGATACAGCAGTTGTTTGGGTCATTTTGGGAGCTACTATTTGGGGTTAATTGTTTAGCCCAAATTTTAACCTTGTAACTGAATTCTACATAGTAAAATTCTCTTCTTCTGCCTGTGGGTTTTTTTTTTCCCTCATTGAATTTTTTCACGTTAAATATTTGTGTGCTTTCTCTTCTCATTCTCCAATTTATATTCCGCAATTTTATTATTGTTGGCCATTGTCATAACAAATTGGTATCAGAGCAATTATCATAATAAACTGGTATCAGAGCAATTGTCATAACAATTTAGATTAGGGTTTTCTGATTTTGGGTAGCAAAGTCACCTTAATTTTATCTTTATTTTTCTCTTTTTTTATAAGGGGTTTGTACAATAAATTTCAACAAGCGTATGAGAGATAAAGACAATTTGATATATAAAATTGGAAAATTAAATCATATTAACCTATATTTGAAATATAGAACTAATACCTTTTTTCTGCAACATTTTGAGCGGATGATATTGTTTAACAAGATGAATTGCTATTTTGAAATACTCTTTTGGTGAATATATTTTGTAAGAACAACTACCATGTCTTCTCCATTGATATTTCCAATATTTCTTGCAGCTGTCCCAATTTTTTGCATCTTTGTGTTGAGGCCAATAATCAAGTGGTTCCTCAAATTGCAAAGATAGTATCAATAAGTATTTAGGGTATAGAAAAAGAGAACTCTGAGTACACACATACTTACAAAAAATTATAGGACTTACCATCAAATCCGTGGGTCTTTCCTTTGTTATACAATTTCTTAAAAGTTGCCCATCATTTGATTTTGGCCACAATCCAAGAATAGTAAAATTTTGCACTGGGACAATTGGGTTGCATTTGCTCACATTTAGGCTCCTGCAAAAGGAATTTGGCCATACAAATGACATGATAAAATGATCAAAGCCTGCAGGCAATGGTCCATGATCATTAGATGGAGGATGAGGTGTAATGGGTTTATGTGTTTTTATTCATGACCATTTATCATTCTCACAGCCACATTAATACAATAGAGATCCCATAAATAATGGGATAAGTAAGAAAACATTCATTAGGGTAGACATTTGTTCTTTGCAGTATATACCTACAGCCACGAGTTATATGGGAGATTTTATATCCATTTCTTTTGAAAGTGTGTAACTCCGTATAATAATGGAATGATGACAATTTCTCATAATATTTAAGAAAAAAGTTATTCATACATAATAATTTTCACACAATTCTTACAATATGATATAGTAGTTATTAAATTTTTTAAATTTTAATGTTTAATCTCTAAGATCTAATAACTTTAATAAATTAAATTTTGTTATATGAAAATTACATAAAAATAAAAATATGAGAATCTAATTTCAAAAATTTTCATACCACAAAAGACACAATCTTATCATAAAAAAAAAATTTCACAATATGTCGTGAAAAGAATGCAATTGCATGTTTTAGAGCTGAATGGGCAAAATATAGACCTGATTTAACTTTAAACATTGTATGCTTTTATACTTCAAAGGACAATCATGACCTATAAACATATTACAAAAGAAATTCACAATTTTTTAATTCCAGAATAATATTATGAAGACATATTTTATTATTTTAGTTAATTTTTACACAATTTAGTACTCTTTTTATGTCCATTACTAAACATGAGAACACCTGGCCGGTGATCTTTTAGTCACCCGTTTGGATAGAAGCCATTGTATTTGCTTTGTTGTCTTTTTGGCTAGGACTGCATCATTATTTATTACAAACTGAGAAAGTTGGTGACCCCTTTGCCATTTATATAATTTATGGATGAAGGGAGATGAATCTATGTGTATTGAGAATAATTTAGATTAGTAAACTATATATGAAACCCAAAAGGAGTAATACTTTAATTAGTAACATCATTTAAGGTGGATGGCATTGTTTACAAAACCAATTATTGTCATAAATTTCAGTAGAGAAAATTTTTTGGAACTACTGTTGTGCGGTGTCCATTCCAATTTCCAAGACTTGACATACAATCAAATTGTAAAAAGCTAAATTCACAACATTAGATTTATTTCACAAAATTTAGCATGCAATATTATTGTGAGATTTAATTAATTTAATTGTTTAAAATTTTTAATTGTAATTGTTATAAAATTTAGTTTGCAAGAATAAAGGGATTGATTCAAATTTGTAATTAAACCCCAACATTCAACTTCCCATGTGATGCAAAATCATTTTTGTCTCTAAAATCACACCTTGTAAAGATTAATCTAGTGTATACTCTATAATTATTGAGAAATTATTTAATATATAATTTGTGGGATCTCAAGTATTAATCCTATCAAAGAATATTCTAAAGTGTGCTCTGCCTGGATGGTTATAGATATTTTTTTTCATGATTATATTTTCTTAGTTTTTGCATTATTTTAATAAATATTATTTTTATGAATCATATTTAAATTTGAAATATTTGCCTTTTACTATTCTTTTAAATTTTATTTTATGAAATTTCTCATGAAACGTGAATTTAGAACTTTGTAAAATAAATTTTATTATTTTTATAATTTTATTTCTATTTAATTTTTATAATATATAATTTAAATTATTAAATTTATTTAATCTCACAATTCAATTTATATAATCCAATATATTAGCACTCTATATATATATATATATATATAATTGTGAGATGAGTGTGATAAAAATAAAGTGTAAACAGCCTTTTTTTTAATAAAATTTACGTTACCAAAATTATGTTTTATAAACTCTTTTCAAAGGAAAAATATTACTTTTTCGTTACTAGCTTCAAAATTGATTATGAATATAGCTTTAGATTCTTTTATGGTTTTTGGTTTCAAGGTGTTATACTGCATATGTATTTACTGATTATATGACTCACACTTTATTTGTATTTTTTTAAATTAAAAGCATTTTATTTATTGATCTTTTAGAATGTTATAACTCAAACCATATTGATAATTTCCTATTTTAAATTTTTATAGTCATAAACTCCTAAGTTTTGCAACCATAATAAATGTTCTTGTTTTTTTTTGTGAATATTTATATTTATTAGTATATAAGCACAAATTAAATATTTTTTTAGAATAAAAGATATTGATTATTAAACACTATTGTATTTTGAAAATATCATATTTTATGAGAAACTCTAGATTATTGTGCATTAAAATATTTGTTAATTATTTTTATACTTGTTGAATTAGGCTCGTCAAACTAAAAGAATCTTAAACTAGCTTAACCTGTGCACCAATTACTACTCCAGTTTCGTGTATAGTTAAATCCTTTAAAAAAAAAAAAAAAAACTACCCAAACCAAAATTTTGCATAGTGACTTGGAAAGAAATTGTTTTAGACAAAACTGCAGCCGCTGTAAAAGAAACTTCATAATTACAGTGCAGACATCTTAAAGACCTCTAAACGTCAAACACCCAACCCCAACCCAGGAACACAGTAAGAAGGAAGAGAGAGATACAAGGCGACAAAGGGACGATAACAAAATAATGGATTTGTTCTTTTCTACCTTTTTTGTTGGTCTGAGAAGAGAGGATATAAAAATCAGTTTACTTGCAACAGGAACAAGTGGATTCAGAGACGTCAGCAGCAGCTCTCTTATAACTCTGTTCCCATGTGTCTGCAGGAGCTGCTACAGCATGAGGAACGTGACGAGGATGTTTCTCTCTTTTGTCCCCCCGAAGCTGCTTTAAACCATGTTTAAGTGCCGGCAACAAAGCTTCCATACACTCAGCAACAGCATTTGGGTTTCCAGGCATGTTAATGATCTGTACATCAACAAATCAAGGAGCATCAATTACTTACAAAGTCCCGAAGAAATTATGACTGTGTTTGGATCCAAAATGTACTCCTTTCAGCAATCCAATAAAATACCACTCCTGAACAAAGTATAATTCAACACTTTTGAAGCTCTTAAGAGCCTTAAGTATACCAGAAGTACATAACAGAAAATGGTCATCCAAGACATTACCTTTCGTACAAGCTGACGAAGGGTGATTCGTCAGCATGTAATGGATCAAAAATTATGAAGTGAATGAAACCTACATAACAGGGATATTTGAGAATTTTGACGTTAAAAAAAAAAAACTGAAAAAAGCTTCAGAGTGTACATGATGATTTGAGTACCCTCAAACCAATAATTATTATTTTGTAACAAGCCCTCTGTATGAGGGATGAATATGTACCCTCAAACCTTTCAAACCCCACTCTAATGAGATATTGTAGAGCCTTAATTATAAACAACAATAACAAATAAAACTTTATCCCACTAAGTAAGATCTTAATTATACAAAGGAAAATTTTAGTCTCTGTATTACATTATTCTCTTGTCATCACCCTCGGTTTATTTAATTAAAAATGGGACTTTCAAGCTGTTCGAAATAAACAATTGTTTCCCCATCAAATAACAGCTTCCTACAGAAAAAAACATGCATTCAAAGAGAATACAAATAGGTAGGGATTGCTTCTAGAATATCCTACAAAAAGAAAAGAAAAATAAAAGGAACGAGGAACAAGAAAAAAAAGGAAAAAATCATCTTAATAGAACCAGCCAATCCCTATGCAAAATTAATGAAGAACCTTTTTTTTTTTTAAAAAAAAAAAGAACAATACTCCATGCATTTTTACAAAATTGAAATAGCATTTGAGGCATCTACCACTCGGAAATTTTTTCTTCTTAGGGGACGGGGGAGAAAAATTATGTGAATTTGTACATACATTGCATTAATAGCAACATCAGAGAAGCAAGACCAACAACATGAGTAAAAGAAAAACATGGGGAGATGATGCACAGGCATCAGATGTTGTCTTTTTAATACACTGACATATAATTTAAAGAATATTTGTCCCTTACCAATGTTGATCCTCTAATTCCAGCTGCAGCACGTGAAAGCATTGCAAATGGGGTCACCTATTTCAGAAACAGAGGAGTCGATGAAAAGGACTCTTCAGCAAGTTTGGTTCACAAGCAATAGTTCAAGTGATATAAATCAAGTATGCATTGGAAATGAATCTATAAATATTCCAAAAGCCATAACTATTGAGAAGAAGGCCCAAAAATGCAGTCACCGTACATAAGCACATAAAATATTGAATCTTTCAAACAGAACTGAAGGAACAAGATACAACAATTTTTGAGTGATGTCAGAAGAAATGACAAATCAGGAGACTAAAGTTACTACCCTAATACTTGTTTACCATTAGTAGCTACCTTTCCAGTGCTTTCCATACTTCACAAATGCCAGGTTAACACCCATTAGCACTTCACAAGTTTCAGAGTCAGAATTAAATTATGAATGCCATATTTACGTTAATAGGTAAATTTGGTGGAAGGTTGACTAGTCATTTGGAGCGTTGGGCAAGGGTGCAAATTGCCAAGATGAGTTTCTAAACGTCAGAAGTCACATTTCCCAGTTATTCTGGTCTAACCAACCACACCAGTCTAGTTCTTCAAACATGGATTTGAAACAATTGCAAATTCCATGATAAGAATTGAGCATTGAAAGGAAAAATTCCACATCGGTTGGAGTAGTTTAACACACTGGCATTTTAGCCTGGGATTTCATTTGGATATTCTAAATGTAGGGAATTCAAGATCCCCACATTCAATGTGACAATTCAAAATCATTCCAAACATCCTTGGATGCTCAGAAATGTGAAATCTTAGATTTCCAGGCATCCTACATTCGCATGTTTCAACAGAATACCAATATACTGAATGTAGGCATCGAAAATACTACAGTATCTTACAACTCTTAAATCTTGAAAACATTCAAATCCAGTGAGATATTTAGAATTCCTCCACAGATAAGGTAAAAAGATGAGACACCACAAAATTAGACTACTAAAAAGTTACATGTCTGATCCATATATGCAGACCTGTACATACCTTCAAACTCTCTTGCATCATAACATGCAAAAGACCAGGTGTTTCTTTCTCAATCAACTCTTTTGTAGCTTCTGGTGTTACATCCCGTAAGGTAAAGCCCGTGCCGCCTTGATAGAAAAAGGAACATAAAAATGTTAGTTAGAACAAGAAAAAAATATGCCTCGTCATTTCCACCAAAGAAACTGAGAAGTTAAGTTAGAACAACACCAAGAGTAATAATAAGATCCATTTGCTCAATATCACTCCATCTTTGCAGAATGTTCTGGATTTTTGCTACATCATCTGGGACCACAGCTGTTGCTACTACTCTCGCTCCACCTAGCCTTTCTGAAGAGGAACTAATAACAGAAACTGCCCGGGGACCGCTGTTTAAATAAATATCAGTTAGTGGACTTTAAAGCTCACATATAATACATGCTCTAAATTTCATCCCTTCAAAAGTCTAGCGATATCTCATAAAATCACATAGTTTAATCAACACAGCTTTCTTCTGTTACAACATGGAAAAATGACACAGATTACTCAAAGATCCTTTTAATAAAAGAACATTTTATCCATTTGATTCCACTTGTTTTGGCTTGGGGACAATTCTGAAGAAAGATACAGCCAAAGAAGTCTATCACAATGAACTTCTGATACATATCAAATAAATCTATCCAAGAAATTCACAATTTAAAATTAACCATAAAAAATCCATACGTCCAATTGAATACCTTTATACAAAAAAGCCTTAACCTGGAACCAAGAGTTCTAGCACCAAGGGTGGCTACTATTATAATAAGTGATAACATACACATACTGAAGAACTATTTGAAGTGTCTAGAGCTAATTTCTCAGTAAATCCTTTTTTCTTAATTTATTGTTCAACATTTTCCTTTTTCCAACGCTATTTGGGGGAGGCAAGCTCATAATAGGCTCCAGAAATCCTAAACTAATTTGTATGACAGTAGACAAATGATCCGTTATTAGAAAATAAAAATAAGAAGAATGAAGAACATAACAGACATATAAGAACATTTAATCCTACTGCATATATAGAATGCTGAGCAACATAAGTTGGATAAATAGCTTGTGAAGAAATTAAACAAGATGAAGACTTTACTAAGTTGCCCCAGCTTCATACTTCTGGATGCCTTTCTATTCAGCAATCAGCAAAAATTATTATTCTTTTCTAACCATGCAGAAAAGGCAGAACTCCACAAATAGAACCTTTTACCCTCAAACAAATGAACCTATCCACACCCAGACCCCAAGATAATAAAAGGAGGTTCTTGACTTCAAATGCTTTATCATAAAAATGTTGCAGATCATTCAGTACTACCAATGTCCACTTTGACATTGACTAATATCAAGCTCGCTCTTTACTTTTGCATCAACTCTGTGACCTCTTTGAAACAATGATTCAAGTAGGTGTATCTTGATGCCATTGAACTTTACACTTGTAGGGAGAAAATGATTTAAAATTTTCCAGTGCCAATGATAAAAGCAACTGTATCTTTTGTCTTTGTTTTCCTTCTTCTTCTTCATTTGATTTATTAGAAGCATACAGCATAGTACATGCTCTAACAGAACAACCACCATTTCCAAATTTCACTTCAACAAATACAAGCTCACATCACTTCATTGCTTTGGCATACACAAAATTTACATCAATTGGTTTTGCAAAAGTACACTCTATGCACTTGGATTAAAAGCCAAACTTCCTAGTTTAACTTTGTAGAATAAACTACAAAGTTTGAAGATGTTCAGAGACAGCTAACCAAAATGTTGATGAAAAGTGCCAGTTGTAAGACACAGCCATACCTAATTGTAATTAACTATTTCTACAATCATAAATTGTAGCAATTTACAGACAAGTAACAAAATAAGATGTGTGCTGCTATATTCTGCTTTTGCACGATGTCAGAATTTTAGTCAGATAATACAAATAGAGGAGTAGAGAGAGGATAGAGGACAGAAACTTATAATCTCATATATTAGTTCTTACAATACCATAACCCCTAAGCCTTTTATGGAGGAAGAGAAACTAACCAATATAATACATAAATACCCTCACACTACAAGCACACACATAACACACTACTAACAATTAAATACCTTCTAACACAAGAATAGGTTTTGTTAGAAGCACTTGATGTAGAACAAGTAACATTTAAAAACAAACAATAGTCTGCTATATCTCTCAACAATCAATAATCAATCATAAGGTATCTCAGTTGTAACTGGAAGAGTATTTATAGCCCTTAAAATAAGACATAACCAAGCAACACTAAACCTGGAATACGGTATCCCTATCCTCACAATGGATAAAATCCCTAAATTAAAAACCCTAATACAATGAATCAAAACCCTAAATCCCAAATTAAAACCCTTACAAAATTCATTCTCCTTCTGCATCACATCTACTACCTGCTTCATCTAGAAGATGCAACTCTCAATGAGTGCTCATAAAATTTGGTGAGATCCCATAAAAATCAATTAAAAAGCTTTTCTTGTTATAGAAAGCCACAGCCAAGTGGCATGCTTTGGCCCAGATCTCCCATTGTGTGTGTCAGTGTTTGGATAGACCTGCATAACATAGAAATATGAATACCAATACCTTCGATCAGGTCCCGCTCCTATTGCAACTGTATCACTTACGGTAAGAACAGCCACTCTGACTTCAGCATCCCGTGGCCCTTCTGGCAAAGAAGGGGATAAATCTGATGGCTGTTGCTTGTTGCCATCAACCCTAGATCTTATGTCAGACACAATGATAGCTGACACAGGAGTCCCAGCAGAAATCACACTGCCTGTGGCTGGCAACTCCAACAAGGCATTAGCTGACTTCATACTTAATAGTCGACTGCTCATCTGATGACCAGTGCTCTCAGCAACAAAGCTGAAATTTAAGAGTAAAATAACATTTCATTCATCATCATGGCACAAGTTTTGTACATTTGTAATTTTTAAATTAAACAAATTTAATTGTGTGCATCTTCAATAAATTATAAGGATAAAGGGGCAAATATACACACCGCACCACCCAATCCCTCCCCCAACAACCATAAATGTAGAGATCAGATCTGCACGAAAATAAATCATTGCCAGAGCAAGACAGCAAATCATTAGTAACTTACCCAGGACTGCCTGTTCCATCATTGTCATTCCATGTAACAATGGCACGATGATACTCTGATCGAACTGGATCTGTCTTTATGGCCTGATGAAGCCGAGCTTGTACTCTGCACAGAAAGGAAGTTAAATGAATCAAAGAATAAAACAGACCATCTTCTAGTCATTTGTACACAGAGAACTTGGAAGTTATGTAACCTCGGATGATGTGGATTAGTCCACCCAGCCAGGTGGCGTAAAGCAGGGACAACAAAAAGATAGAAACAAACTAATGAGCTGACTGGATTTCCAGGTAGCCCAAAAGCTAAAATTTTACTTTCTGTTGATTTGAAGCCAATCTCTGCAAATGTCAAGGGTTTGCCAGGTTTCAAGCGCACCTAAAAGATTAATATTAACTAGTAAGAAAACATATTGTGGACACTCATACTCACCAAAGCATTAGACTGAAAAATCTTTAGGCCATTTTACTTCTTCCAACTATAGCACAAACATTGTATCCCTGGCTAAAATCATGTGACATCACTACATCAGTATTTTCTCACTAATAAGAATCAAATAATAATACGACAAACCTTACTGAAGTGTACTTTTCCTCGTTTTTCAAGCAAAGGCTTGATAAAATCTTTGTCCCCCATGGAAACACCTCCAGAAGTTAAAAGAATATTAATTCCCAATGCCAAAGCATTATCCAAAATTCTCTCCAGACCTACTTCATCATCCTTAGCTATACCAAGGTCCAAAACTTTGCACTGATGCTGGATTGAAGCTGCCAACAGCATGGCACGATTACAGTCCCTAATCTGCACAAGTTCACAACAGCTTGCATTGAATTTGTAGCAAATCACCAAGCAACTCCTTCAAACTATGCAACAACTCCTAACAAATAGCCCCAGATAAATAGTTCAAAAACATGGTGGACACAAGTATTAAATATCTGAGTAAATTTCAAATAGTACATGTTCACACGAACAGAAACTTATAGCCAAACAATTCAGTATTTTAATCCAAAACCAAGACCCATTGGCCATTGCCAGTTTCAAGCCTCAAAGGCTCGCCCATTACTGACTGAATGGAGCTATGAAGTGACACGTATGCATTAAGCATCTCTACCATAAAATAAATATGGTTAAAATTCCAATCTTTTAGCATACCACTTGTACTGACACTACAACAGGCTAAATTGGTGTCTGTAATATCTCCAGATAATGCATATATAACAATTCAGTAATCTCTTTGAAATCTTTGGAATTTGGCACCATATTTAATTAGTATTAGTAATTAAAGAAAAAAGGGAACAGAAAAAGGATATTGTGAACATCAAAGTATCAACCCTGCATCAGCAGGTTCTTGAGCAAATTATGAATCTATCTGAATTGATTTCCCTTGTTCAAGTTCCCTAACTGAAAAATAGAGACTGAAATTTCGACCACCAATTGTGATATTAGGATCAGGATGACATGGATTTTAAGCTACGCATAACCACCAGCTTCCATGTTGTAGTTCTAATAACTGATAACATTATTGCTACCATTAAGAGCCATAACATATAGTTAAAATTTATCTCATGATCTTATTTTCAACAACATTTGTCAATCATTGGCCTCTTTAAGAGTAAACGAAATATGAACAAACAGAGACACACTCTATCCTTAATTAACAAATACTATGTTATGTGATTCTGACTGAGTACTAACTTTTCATAATAGTACCTGACCACGACCTAAATGCCTAGTAGTTGGCTCCACAAGCTCGTCTCCAGTAGAAAGCACAGCAATTGTTGGAGTAGGGTAAACCTGCAAAAAATCAACATTACTCATTTCATTACCATGTATTAATAAAGTAGAACACGAACAAATGAAATTAAAAATCAAGTATCCACAGATAAGGAATGGAAACAAAATCTTGCACCATTGTGAGGGAGAAGGTTGCTTAGTTACAGAATCAAGGAACTCTTTATAAGAAAAGAAGAATTATATTGAACAGTTTTAAGATACCTTCACCATCATTATACCAACTGTAGCAAGTAGACCAATCTCTGATGCTCCCAATCTTTCTCCAGATGTTAAGACTATAGCATCTTGCTGAATATCAACTCCCTGTCAATAAATATTCAATACTTTAGGCTTCAATGTCATGGAAAGAATAAATCATTTAATACCATAAAGCAGAGAACATAATCGCAAAATCTGTTTTAAAAAAAAATACTCCTAAAAACTTTAAGTTACTTTATGTATTTATACTAATCACACATGTATGTCAAATGATCAAGCATATACCAACCCTGGTATTCTGTAACAGACATATTCCAAAATCCAAGAAACTTTAAAAGGCAGAATATACAAAAAGCTCAGTAACAGATTGTGAACGGAATAGATAGAAAGAGAAATTCTGTGTAATGGGTTGCATTAACGTAACCTTGCTAAGCACTCATGCTATGTATTTATACTAAAGTAATAGGTCAAGTACAGTACTAGTATAAAACCAGAGTATTGCTATTGCCACAGAAAGTTTTATCACAGAATTTGTAAATTCTGTGATAAAAATTTCTGTGTACGTATCATTTTTCATAAAACCCAAGCCCAACCCACAATACACGTTAGTGCAAGCAGCTACTCACTAACACATATATTCCAAACAACCCTTTAAAGCAGTATATTTAAAAAGGCTTGGTAACATATTCCAAACAACACCCTATCATAGCATATACAAAAAGCTTATAAATGATGAAAAGTGGAAAAAAAAAAATGGGATCTTGAATTTTAAATCAACAGACAACACTCCAGCAACCAGTCACAGCTCCAGGCTAGAATTGCATATCATATCTGGTCAAGAAATGGATTTCCCGTGGACTTAAGATACAAAGCAAAAAATGCATGTCAACCGTATAGACATGAGCACTTCCCATTGTGTAAAAGTTCCCACCCTGTAAGATAAGCTAAAAAATTCCAAACACATTTGCCAGAAACAAAATCATGTTGGACTGGCTCTAAGATATGTCAAGCCTCAAGAGTCAAAGCTCCTATGTAATAAAACACAAAAGCCCAAAAATAAAGATAATCTCAAATTGATGGACATTGCCCTTTGGGTACGAAAAAGAGTAACATTCAAAGTAACAGATGGTAGTGTCTACATCACAAAACAACATACATGCTCCACTCGGTATTATCAACAGAATAGTTGTAGAGGAGCGATAAATCATACCACTGGGCGTATATCATTGCCTTTGGTTGTATTTACCAGTATTCTCACCCGCTTTGGCTCATCCGAAGCATTAATAATTTTTTCAGTGTCCTCAACCTGAACAACTGCATCAGCACCATCGGGTATTGGTCCTGAGCCAAGAAAAGAAAAACTCAGAAGATTAACTAATAATACAAATGAATCCCACCTCCAAAAAGCATGATAAAAAGAAAGGGATAGAGATGAAATTGCTTCTTGTTGCTATTTAAGAAGTCACCCAACAAGAAATTTCACACCAATAAGTCACTTTTATGGGGAAACTCCATAATAATGTTTCAACTTGTTTAACTTTTTGATAGTTTATTTTTGGCATATTCACAAAGTCAAACTAGATTTGCCAGGCCATGGATGTAGCATTCTAATAATTAACCTCTCTCATACAAATAAATAATTAGATTTTTTTTAATCTTTGAATTAGTATCCATTCATTGCTTATGTACACAACTACACATCACAGAAAGCTTAAAAGACCCCTCTCTCCTTTCTTCTTCCTTTCCGCTTCTGCCAAACCCCCTTCTGGTTCCTGGATCAAGCATAAATGCTTGAACCAAAGAACCCACAATAAAACAGTTTAACCCACATAATCCATCCTCTTATCACGCCATCATAACCCAAAACTATACATGGTATTCCAGATACCTGTAATAAATCCTTGTCCAAAAGGTCCAGTAAAACTATATATCACTTGACAATGTAATAAACTCTTTTCCACCAATAACCCTTGCCTTGTGTGTGTGTGTGTGTGTGTGTGTGTGTGTATACACACCGATTGGAGACAACTATAAACCTACTTACAAGAGCTGTTCTACACAAGGTCATAACAATTCAAATTCCATTAACTTCAACGAAATTCACTAATCAAGCTGACTATATTTAAACAGCTAAAGGAATCCACCATACAATGATGTCTGAAAATATGACTTCCTTCATATAATCAGCAGATTTCCTCAAACCAATTTGGTAATGTAGAGGTAACTTGACTAGCAATGCCATAGCATAAGCATAATTTCCCAGAAAAACATCAGCTTTTTCTCTTATTTTTTCTAACACGTTCAACTTGTACTTGTAGATTAAAAATATACTCACTTGCTAACTAAATATGAAAAACTCATTAGTCGATATTAATTAAACAGTGGCATGGCAAAGGTAATAAGCAAATAAGCACAGTAAGTGCTTTGTCTATCAGGGGTAAAGTTGTAGGGAGTTACCAAAAATATATTTTTTTGCCAGTAGTAGAACCAATTTGTGCATGGTAACAATATAGGCATGTCCCAAGCCAGTGTTTAACATAAGCCCTCACCATTCAATGCCCAAGACACCACAAATCCATCAAATAAGAACCTTGCTTCCTCTTTCAGAATATTCATGTAAATAAAACCTACCAAGATTTCTCAGCAGAATTCCTCACATATAGGTGTGACTCTGCACTACTATGTAACAAATGGACATCAAAGAAACTTCACCATCCTAAAAGTGAAGGTCAAAAGCAAGAAGGTACTTCTTCAAGAAAAAGCAAAACTAACAATCAAAAAGTGTATCCTGCAGATGTTCTATGTGGCCTACTAACACGCAGTGACTTCATATATCATATAAGTAACAAGTCCATGAAAGATGCATTTCTTTTCCTATTTTTTTCTTTTGTTTTTCGAGGGTGGTTCGGAGACCGGGAAGAGAAGCCATGTAAGTATTTGGTCCATTACTAGCACAGAACAAACATAATGAACCTTCATAAGCAAGAATGCAAGATACAATGAAATCAAGGATATGTATATCATTAAAAAGAAAACCTCCAGTTGTTACATAAGCGACGGTTCCAGGAGTCACAGTGACACCAACTCCGTCATTCCCAGCTCTTGATTCAGTAATTACAGTATATTCCCCAGGTCCATCAGCAGCAACCACTGCATAGCCATCCTGCAGTAATTTTGATCATACACCATATACCATCCAACCAATTCATGAAATTAAACCAGTCGGTTCCCTAAACAATGCATTCAAACTATGATATTATACACCAAACCAGAAAAATAAAAAAAAAAATATATATATATATAGCAATCAATTTAGAGACATGGCCTAAACTATGTCAAACACACAATTGCTTATTCAAAGTTATATAGGAAAATTAGAAAATTGGAAGAAAATAAGAAGCAAAAATTTTCTTTCACCTTGACTGAAGCTGGGTAAGGAGGCAAAGGGTCAGGGGCGCGAACATCCTCTGCCAATACCTTTCCAAGGGCTTCGTGAAGGGGCACAGTGACTGGAGGAAGACGAGTAGAGACAGTTAGGACTATTTGGAGGGCGGCATCCGCCGAGATCATCGTGGGTCTACTACTCTCAGTAATTTCAACAAGTGTTGTTGCGTGAGCGAATCAGAAGTGCACCCGGAACTGTGTCACCAACAGTTCAACACCCCGCGGCGAGTCGACGACCCTTCGAGACTGCAGACGGTCGCCAATTCATAAGGCCTGTTTTGATTTTAGCCTTTCAGTTGACATACAATCTCTCCTCTGTCGCAAGCGAAATTTATCAAATTTCACAATTTATTTAAATTATATAACACAATAAAATATTAACCTTTTTCAATTGAAATAACCCATCCAAATTATTGGCCTCCCACTAGAAAGCGGTCCTCATGTGGTCAATGTAAAATTTAAAGTAAAAATATTTTTATTTTTATTTATATATTATATAGAAATAATTTTCTTAAAAAATATCTGATTCTAAACGTAGATTTTTATAAAAATTTGATAAAGATTTTCTTATTGAAAATAGAAATATATATTGATATTTTCTCATTTTTTATAAAAATTTAATAAATATTCTCAATTTTTCTCACTTTTTGAATAAGTATCGAATTTTTATATTTTAAATAAATTCTTTACTGTTAAAAAAATTAAAAGTCTTAAACTTTTCAAATAAAATATTTATATTGAATGTAAAAATTATTAATTTTGTTAAATTTTTTTATTTAATTTATAAAATTAAATTAATTTAATAATTTAAATTTTATTAATAAAAATGGTGTGAAATGAAATAACTAAATAACGGCGACACCTCACCACCTCTCTCAGTTAGAGTCCGTACGATTCCAAACGATCCCATTCGATGACTGCTTTAACGAATCGTGATGTCCAATAGTATATCGCCACGTCAAGATCCTTGGAAACTTTCCGTTCTTTGCAAACTGAAGGATACTCACACGACATTTCGCAAGCACAGACGTCTTTCATTATTATCTCAGAACCCTTTATACTGTGACGCATTTTGCGGTGTCGTTGTTTTCCGACCAACACGTCGCCTGAGTCGAACTCTGTTGTTTTGCAGAGCAAAAAGAGAGAACGGAAGAAAAATAATCCAAACTTTAGATTCCAAATTTCGCAGATTTGTAAATTTTGTTCCCCGCGAATTCGTTTTCCCATTTCACGGAAGATTCCCACCTGAGCAATTTCCAATTTACGAGGCACTGATTGAAGAATTCGTTTCCGTCCCGTATGAATTTCGAGTTCTGCTAGCGCAAACCGCATCGCCATGGCCGAAGCCGTGACGCCGGAGAAGAGCCCCCTGGTGTCGCCGTCGAGCTCGAGGTCGGTGACCGAGACGGTGAACGGCTCGCACAAGTTTGTGATTCAAGGGTATTCGTTGGCGAAAGGGATGGGAATTGGGAAGCACATTGCGAGCGATTTGTTCACGGTTGGAGGGTACCATTGGGCAATTTATTTCTACCCAGATGGCAAGAACCCCGAGGACAATTCGGCCTACGTTTCCCTTTTTATTGCCTTGGCAAGCGAAGGCACCGATGTTAGGGCACTGTTTGAGCTCACGCTTGTCGATCAAAGTGGTAATGGGAGGCACAAGGTTCATAGCCATTTTGATCGGTTGCTTGAGAGCGGTCCATATACACTCAAGTATAAGGGTAGCATGTGGTAGGGTTTCGCTAGCTTCATCTTTGTTATGTGGTGATCTGGATGAGTCTCATTATTTTGGTTTTACCATGCATTATCTTTGAATTTTTAGCCTGAAGGGTACTTTATTGAACTGAGAATTTCAACATATAGAAGGGATAGAAGAGTGCCTGCTTGTCCAAATCTTTCTAAAATTAAAAGTTTATGAGGAAAAATTGTTTCTTTATTATCTGTTGTATCAGTATTGGCTACATAAACCCGTTGCTTTTGCCGCTATGTAGCAAATTTGTCATCTGGTGAAATATGAAAACGAAAAGTAAGGAAATCTTGTGTTGATGTCAATTTTTATGTGTGATAGTATTGCAAGTTGGTCTTCATTGATACTCCTTTGGGGGCTATGAAGCTGCTTCTGCTTCTTCTTCTTCATTTTGGGTGCATAAATTCTATTCAAGCTGAGTGTTAAATATACGCGCCTTGCTAATTAAGATTTTGTAAGGTTTTATCTTTGCTGGTGCCAAGATATAATTATTCTGACCTGTTCCTCTGTTAATAGCACACATCTTCGAATGGGCTATGTTCTTGATATATTTGCTAATTTGCATCAAATTTACTTTGTTGTAGGACACTTTTTAGTTTTTCAATCTTTTTTTTTTTTTTTTTGAAGGGGCATTGTAGTAGATTTGATAGTAAGATCATTTAATGTTTGAATAATTTGATTTTGTCTCAGTAAAATATCCTTGTTTAATGTAGAATTATACCTTCACGTAAATTGCTGAATTAAAATGTTAGCAACATTTGCCTGCAGATGATTTATTCACTGGAAATTTGCAAATACTTAGAGAGCTAAGTGTATAACTTAAAAGTAGAAGGGTTGTTACTGTTAAGCCAACCAACTTGGACTGAGTTGATGAGGTGCTAGAGTGATGAGAACGTCTTCATATTATTATGTACTTTTGTGAACTGAGATGAATGAAATTGTATCTAGTAAGAATGAGGCATTAGCATGATACACGTGATAGGTAGGTGAAGTGTCACTTAATTTTTTATGGGATGAGATGGGAGTTTGAAGGGCTTTCTTCTCTTTGCTTGTATTCTGAAACTGTCTACATATAACAGACATCTTTGTATTTAACCTCTGTAAGTAATTAGAATATAACTCAACCAATGGTTAATGGAGGAAAATAATGTCAAAGGAAAATGTTAAACTCTACAGTCTAAGATATGTCATAGGAAGTGATTAGAGAGTGAATAGATAGCTACAGGAATTGGCAAAGTGTGTTTGAAATCTTTTGAGAAACTGTTGTTGTGATCACCATATTTGTGCCAAAATTTTCACATCAAATAAAGGTTTCTGAACCCTCCAGTTCCAAGTTGGTTTTTACATTTTATTTTTTCCATTCTTGCTCCAAAGCAAAACTGACTTTATCATGACTTAGTTTACACATAAGAGATTGCTAACTCCCCGAAATCTTGAGCAGCAAAAAATGAAGAAAAGTGTAATTTAATGATTCTGTCTTGTGCACACTCATGTAAAAAAAATTTTCCTTTCTCTAAATTATCATCATGTTGTTGTTTGTGAATTTGGGAATAACGAGAGTTGTTGGTTTGGGGAAGGAAAAAAAAAATGACTGCTTGGTCTGGGTTAGGTTACCTTTTGTTTTAGTATATTGTATGATATCTGGCCCCTTGCCTGTTGTCAGTCTTGTGTGTCTTTACCCATGTGGCAGGCTTGCCTGCCAATTGCTTTTACATCATAGCTGAGAATGCCTGTCTTGACTTGCTAGTTTACCCAAATAAGGGGCTTATTTTTAAGGATCTCTGAATCGTTCTACCTACAATGGGTGTCTGTAATTCTTGACACTCTGATTTTTTTCTTTGCATCTTCTGAATTATGGGTATAGGAAGAGCTAATAATGCATTTTATGCACTTTCATTTCTACTTCTTTTTGTCAAATTCATTTTGTACATCACAGCATATTTTTTCTGTACATTTGCTTCACCTGGTTAGTGTTTGTTTTAATGGCTCAAGCTTTTGGCATTGTCGACTTATCAACTTGATGCAAAAGCATAGTTTGGTCCCCCTTGTGGTGAAGTATTTTGTAGCCATTTATTTTGATATTGACTGTCTATGTGCCAGTGAATGATAGAGGGAAGATTTCTGTAATTACTGTTTGATATCCACGGTTGGGCCCTCTTCCTAGAATTTGCCTTTATTGGCAATTAAATGTGGTGCAGTCATCAATATCTACAGTGTACTAAGCACTACCCGACCGAGATATGCCTCTAAATTCTCAAATAATCTTTCTTTTTATGCCATATTTTCTATTTCCTATTTTGAAATGCATAATGTATATCTTTATGTTACTGAACTCTATTTAAATGGAGTTCATGTCTTAGATACCTGAGTTTTGCAGCGGGAGAGGGTTTGCAGTGGGCTGATAGGAAGTGAGGATGGCCCAAACCCACTGCCCCAGTCATCCCAAGTCAGAGAAAGGAGTTGTGAGAAGAGTAAGCAATAGGGGATCAAGGTGAGAGTGCCACATAGGCGGAGGACAGTTATGTATAGAGAGGGGGTTAGATTAGTACGGGGGCATTCTGGTAGCCATCTTGTTCATAGAGTTATTGCTGTAAGCTGGGAGAGATTCTGTCTCATTCTGAAAGTGACCACGTCCTTGGGGCCCCAGCACTGCTAGTGCAGTATCTTTTCCTTGTTCTTTCATTTCCTGGTTACCACTTCTGTAAGACCAGAGCATACTCCATTGGAGCTTTTGCTTCTTGGTCCACTGTGTTGGTTGATTAATAAAACCGTATCTGGAATTTACTTACTTGTGTCCTAACAGTTTCCTTTTGAGCTTAAACAAGTTTCTTTATTATTGTACCCATAACTATATTTGATTAAGCTTTTCACAATTAGCCCACTAAAGAATTAATACACATCAGGTAGTTGGCATCTTCTTGGTTTATTGTGTATACAAAGAAAAGTATCAGCTTACAAAACATGTAGGCCTCACATGCAAAAAGCTTTTTTATTTGTTTTTGTTAGTGGTTTTGATTCATTTCTATGTTGCGTTGACATTTTTGTGATTTTGATCTTTTTAATCTTTGCTTTTAGGGGATACAAGCGGTTTTTTAGACGGTCTTTGCTTGAAGCCTCTGATTACCTCAAGGATGATTGCTTGAAAATCAACTGCACAGTTGGAGTTGTTGTTTCAGCCATAGATTGTCCAAGAGGCCACTCAATTAAGGTTCCAGAATCAGATATTGGGACACAGTTTGGAATGCTATTGGAAAATATGGAAGGTTCGGATGTTACTGTTAATGTAGCTGGGGACAAGTTCCCTGCTCATAAGTTGGTGTTGGCTGCTAGATCTCCCATATTTCGATCTAAATTTTTTGATGGTGTAGATGAGGATAAGCAGGAGATTGTTATTACAGATTTAGAACCTAAGGTTTTTAAGGTAGAAAGTCTATATCATTATATTTTGTTTCCCTCGCGTTCTCTTCTTTCCTGTTAAGCATGGTTAGGAATTTAATTTGGTGGCTATGTTTTACATTTTGTTATTTTGGTTTTATTTCCTGACTTTCTTTCTACTTTGGTAGGCCATGCTGCACTTTATCTACAGGGATACCCTTACAGAAGATGTAGACATGGTCCCATCGACATCATCTAGTGAATTCCCAGTATCTGAGACTTTGACCACTAAGTTATTGGAAGCAGCAGACAAATATGGGCTGGAGAGGCTTAGATTGATGTGTGAGTCTCATCTCTGCAAGGACATTTGTGTGAGTTCTGTTGCTAATATCTTAACCTTGGCTGAACATTGCCATGCCACGGAGTTAAAAGCTGTTTGCCTAAAATTTGCTGCTGAAAATTTAGCAGGTATACTTTGTTAATATCATTTGTTAGTTGCTTCACTTATTATGGTTGGAAAGCAATCATGAAAACATAAAGACTGATATTTGTATTGCAACTTTGGATAGCAATAAAACAAATGAGACCATAGACAGCGGCCTTTCAGTGCTGATTAAATGTAGCCTGAAATATGAACAGTGTACATACAACTAGACACAAAAGAAAAGCTGGCAGATAGACAGATACTAATATTCCAGAAGAAAACTAATGGGTCTAATTGTCTAAATCATAAAGGTGACTCACTAATTTACATTATGATGATTTTTTCATAACTTATCAAAGCATTAATGTAGCTGAGAGGCTTTAAAATTCAAGAGATATAAAATGCCTGATTTGAGCAAAATTTGTCCATTTGGACTGATTGCTGGTGACGATGTTTCTAAAGCACCAAATACAAATTGAGTAGCAATGATATGATTCAGAGAACTTTTAAAAGTAAGCCATTGTAACACCAGCCATAGTTTTCATTGCACAATGCGCTAAGGGCTCATAGTAATATTGCGTATTGTGAATTGTGTTGTGCAATACAATATTGAACCATTACACGCATTATATTACATATTTAATAAGAGAGAGGCAAAGACAGAATGAGAGAGAGAGAGAGAGAGAGAGAGAGAGAGAGAGAGAGAGGTAGAAAGACCATGATTTTCTGGTATATGGGAGTTAATGGTCACTTAGGATAATTAGGTATGTCAAATTTGGAAGTAAATCTACTTTCTGCTGTGTCCTTTTGAAGATTGTACATAATGTGCATGCTTCCCAATGTAATATTGCACAAATTATGTGCACAGTAGCTGTGCAATACTTGCAGTACAAAGAAAATTGGGGGACAAAGTTTGAAAGTAGTAGTGGAAGGGGTTGACAAGAAAATTGCTTGAAGTTGAAGATTTAAGGCCTCATTGGATAATGTTAGTAGCTCATGGTCTGCATTTGATTGCTTTATGATGGCTTTATTGTTTGTCTAGGTTGCATTGCATCATTTACAAATCTGCATATTATTTACCTTTCTGTCCGGGCTTCTTGTTGTAGCTGTCATGAGGTCGGATGGATTTGAGTGTATGAAAGAAAGGTGCCCATGGCTACAGTCAGAAATCCTGAAGACAATTGCAGGGTGTGAGAGCAATTGCTCCAGTGCGGAGGGAAAATCTCGTAGTGTATGGGCCCAACTTTCAGACGGTGGTGATACAAATGGTAGGAGGGTCAGGCAGAGAATATGATATCTGTTACAACGAACTAATATATGTTTGATTTTGTAAAGGCAGGTGATCATGTTAAAAAAGGGAGGTATTAAAAAAAATTGACCAAACACAGTTATTCTTAAAGTAACAACGGAAGTAGATTTTATGCAGGTGTCTAATTGTAAATGTCACCAACAATGTGTTTGTTTTTAGTGCAAAGTAGTCAATGGAAATGGCTGAGTTCATCTGCAGCGGAGTTTTACCACTGACTGTGCCTCGGAAGTAGATGTATGGGTGGCGTCTTTTTGTTGTTTCTTTAGTTTTTTTTGCCCTTCCCTGACTCAGGCGATTCATATTTGTTGAACTTATAGGTTCATAGGATATGCGAATTTGTTGTTCCTTTCATAACACACCATACAAACCAGGGGAGTGAAGATGGTCAAGTGGGTCTTGTTTGAACCTATGTTTGATGTTTCTGTATGCCTATAGGTAGCAGGCAGCATGACTGCCACAGTTTTGTTAAACATCAGTTTTGCATCAAAAAGAAAAGGCTGAACAACTAGAGGCTTACAACCCATTCTCGCTTTTGTATTTCCTTGCGTTATACTTGAATTTGTAGACTAAAGAGGGAAGAAAAGAGGAAGGGGACTCAAGTTCGCAGAAGTTTAGGGCCACAACTAGGAGAGAATAATTATACACAAAATAGAGGAAGTTGGGAGAGAACGAATAGAATTGTATTTGGAGATTCCCGAACCGTTTTTTTTTTCTTTAACTTTCTTTTATCGTTAGCGTACCGCAGACCTAAATGTTATTGCTTTTATATGGGAAACCTAAATGTTTATTAAGCCTACGATCGTTCACTATGCTCAAACAGGTATGATTCTCAATAAAGTAGGTATATTGTCTTTCAGTAAAATATCACAAGTTTAAATTCCTATAAAAGTTTAGAGCTAAATGATTTTATTCTTTTTAATAAATGTAATTTTTAAGATTTAAATCTGAATAGTTAGTATAAATCGTAACTTGAGGTATAATCAATTTTTATTGTATTAATATTTTATTAATTTTTATTTCTTGATTTTAACTAGTTATACTAAAATGTAAATTAAACCTATTATCATTGTGACATATTAAAATATTTTTTAATTTACACTGTAATAGAATTAACACCCTTTTAATAATTATTTTGGTCCAACTATAAATTATTAAATAAAATGCACAAAGCAATAGTATACAATATTCATTTCTCCACTTTTCAAGTATGATTTATTTATTCACTTCCAAAAAAAAAAAGTATGATGTATTTTTTCATTATAGTTATCTACATATTATTCACCCTTTCACTTTTCAAGTGACTATTTGTAATTTATTATTTTCCATTTAACCATATATAAAAATGAAGACTTATTAAAATTAAATTAATAAATTAAAAAAGAAAAGGGTCTAAAATCTATATACTATATATAAATATGAATACTCTTTAATTTTTAATGAAAATAATTTAAAACGTATTAAATAGATCATTATGTAGGTACTTACAGGCTCGTTAATGACAGTGGCCATACTCATTCTTCATTTTAGTTAAATTTAATTTTATAATTTGGAAAAGAAAAAATAATTTGATAAGATTTTTATTAGTGGATCTCAGTAGGTCAATTTTTATAACTATACGGGTTTGACTTGCCCAAAGTTTGGTTTAGACTTATTAGTATTTAATTCGTAAAATACAAACAATTTATTTAGTAATTAAATAATAAAATAAATAATTATTATAATTTTATTTGTTTATTATAAGAAAACTAATTTATTTTTAAAATAAAACTTAATTTAAAGTAATAATATATTTAATATCATGTAACTTTGAGTAAGATTAATTGTATTTATTTCAATTTTAAATTTAATTTTAAACAATAATATTAAAATTAAACAAACTTTTCGTAAAAAAATTTGAAAATTTATTTAGTTTGCATTTAACTTAGCTCGACTTACCTATACCCTAAAATTTAGGAAACTAATTTCCAACTTCCAAGGTATGGCTTCGGGCTACTTACTCTACCAAGCATAAATTTCAATTCTCTATTTTTATTATTTTTTATGTTGATAATTTTTTTATTTTCTTTTAACTTATATTAAAATATATTTTATATATTTCATTATTTATATATATATATAAATTTTTTATCTTAATTTTATATTTATTTTTCTATTATTACACCTTATATCTTTGCATTCTAAAAGTAAAGGATGTTGATCACGAAGTTCTCAAGATAAATATAGTTATCCAATTTCCTGTCAAGGCATTAAATGGTTGCCACGTACTCTGCCCATGTCCCATAAGGTGACGCCAACAGCATATATAATGGATACCCTTCGTATCTTGACAACCAGCGCCAGGACCACTGCACAGTCTACACCATCCCATGTGAACAAACAGCCAATTTTCACTCGGGTAATCCCTGCAATAATGGAGAGCGTTGTCCAATTTCTTCCTCTTTCTAAGATTCCGAAGTCTCAGGCCTGCTCAGCTTCTCTCTCACCACTTTCCTTTCACCCCAATGCCTCTTCAGTGTCTACTAATTTTGTGATTCCTCGTTTACCCAAGTGCTTTCTCACACAACTACCGGTAGTTAGACCCAAAGCAAAGGAAAAGAAAAACTTGGGAGCTATCCATGCTTCAGAAGCTGAAAGCCCTGCAAGTCCATCTATTGTTGCAGAAAGATGGCTTCTTGAACCAGTGGGTCAGTTACATCTTCTTTCATTCAATCATCTTGAGAAGTGACCTTGATAAATATATGGCTTGACATTATGCTTTTTTTTTAAAATTAATTAATTGTGAAGGTGTTGTCTGCTATAATTGGGCGTTTTTTCCAGTCTAAGTTAAGAGTTGCTAGGATGTTGCTATATACTTCTAGACCCTTAGTCCTGACTCTGGGGCTGGAAGCTTCTCTTAAGGGGAAAACTGAGATGATATGCAGATAGGAAAGTAAATTACCATGGGAGAGTTGTTTTCTGAGGGACACGACATTCACAATTTTACTAGCTCAATTTAGGCTCCTAATATCTTTACTTATATATCTAAGACATTTATATACATAGTCATTGTAGAACTCAGCACACACCACCCAAATTCTGACAGGCAGCAAGTACTGATTCCTGACACTGACAAAGGTGTCAACATAGGACGAACATCTACATTTATGTAGAAAATGGTTCAGGGATCTTCTTTATGTTTCTTCTGTAATTCAATCATATGAGACGGATAGAAGTTTTGTACAGGTATGTGATTAATGCGATCCAAGACTAACACAATGAGCTAAAAATGATTTAGGACACTTGTCAGAATCCCTTGCTGTTCCAACTTTAAGGGTTTCCCGGCAATTAATTATCTGAAACATTTGGCAGGATACAAATATTAGAATACATTCTATTTGTTACAGCTCCATTAACTAAAACTAGAATGACTTTGTTGGAATACATTTTTTCTTTCTTTCCATCTTGTATGCCATCCTTCTGTCCAAAAAGTAATTACAACTTCATAAGTCTTTTGACCTTTAATTGCTTTCAAACTGCTAAATAGAGTTAAATCAAAAGTGCGGAGTGCTATTTTGATGTGTCTATTTAATTTAAAGCTTTGTGATGTTTAGTACTCTCAGAATCTGATTTCACCCTTGAACGAAGTCAAAAGAGACTAAAATTATATAGATAACCTGAAGTCACCAAGCCATAAGGATTATGAACTACTGTGGTAATGGTCCTCACTTGCATTTTCACTGCCAACAAGTGAAGCCCTAGGAATTGTGCAGGATGAACAAGACTCAAACAACTGTACTGATTAATTAACGCTGACTGGTTGGTATGTGACAAACCTTACATGTGTATATACAGCTTCAACTCTGCCTCCTCCCAATCGTATGATAGTTGTAAATCACAGGTAACATGTCTCACTAATCTGCGAGGTTTGGGGCTTGCGTTTTTAGATATCCAAGGATATTTAAGGACTTAATGGTCAGATGTAAACATACTAGAAAACTTGACTTAGAGAGTGTAATACCTATAGCAGGTCTATTATAAATTTCTTTTTTTTTTTTTTAATGACTCAATCACTAAGATCAATCCTTGGTAATATTACAAATAGGATTTTGTAGTTCGACCATATAATTTTTTTGTTTCTGCATTTCCAGAATATGAGTGTGTGACTTGTTCTAATTGATCCTATTGATAGTACAGGGAATTGGTCTGTCATCTTGATAGAGATTACCCTGTTGGATATTTATTCTGAATATAGAAAATGGATTCTAAAGTATTAGAACTATGATTCATACTTAATATTTAGACCTCGCAGCTGGACTTCAATTTTTTTATTTTTAAGACTTAGAAGTTATAAAAAAATCGAGAAAAGTTTTTATTTACTCAAAAGGATTTATGTAAAAGTGATTAGCTGTGAACTCTTAAATTCACAAGGTGTATTATTGCATTGAAAACATTTTACTATCAACATGTTTTGTATTTGATAGGAGATGGCGATACAAGGCATATAGGATACAAGGTTGAGATGCCAGGTGCATATGAAATTGCTTCTGTAAGTGATTATAGCATCAATATTCAATAATATTCTGCATAGCTCAGTATGCATCAGACTAACTGGCTTGTTGTGGACATTATCCAGAGTGAGGTGACAATTGGACGTGTTCCTGAGAAAGCTGATCTGGTGATTCCAGTTGCAACAGGTACTATGGAGCTCCAGATCATATACTACATATTTATTGTGCCTCTTCTACCTTAATATGCCAGATCCACAAAAGTTTCAGAATAATCACCATCCTTCTTGTCATTAAATGGATAAGAATTGTGGATGATGTATCTGTTCTATGATTTAATCACTTTATACTAACCTAGATGAGCTCCTTAACTCTAGTGTTGTATGCTGCACAAGCTAGACATGTTTCAATCGAATTGATTCAAATTTTCAAATTGAACTATTTTCCCGTTTAAGCCTGAATTGGTTCTACTGACTTAGCTCATTATTTATGGATAGTCATAAATAACCCAGAAAAAATTCATTATAATTGCAGTGTCTGGTCTGCATGCACGCATACAGAAGAAAGAAGGGAATCTACTAGTCACGGATTTAGATAGCACCAATGGGACGTTCATTGATGACAAGAGGCTGAGACCTGGAGTAGTTGCCAAAGTATCTTCTGGGAGTTGTATTACATTTGGTATGCTCCAACATATTATCTATCTAGTATTTTTCTTTTCCATTCCATTAAATTCTGAATTGTTACCACTACATGCATCTCAGAAGCATTTAATTGTTATAGTCTTATAGAATCTTAAGAGTCTAAATATAACTTAAACATATCAAGCAAATTATACTGAAATGTCGTCTGGTTTCAATATGGAGTCCTCGAACTGAAACTACATATAATCCTATACCAGAATTTCCGTTATTAAATTTAAGGCTGTAGACGTCCTCAAAGCAATCGCTGCACACCTGGGACATGGTTAGTGTTGATGAGTTAACCCAAAAGATTAGTCTGTTAGGCAAGGGCCCAAAAATGATTTTTGTAACTATAATGGCTATAGTTACACCCTTTCATTGTCTATCTTAAATTCAAAAGATAGTTTCAAATTTAAATCTCTGTAGCATTATATTCAATAGATCACTAACTTTTAGTCATTCAGAGACCGAGAGTTTCTTGGGAAGAAACTTATTCAAAGTATCTATATACAACCAAAAAAATAATAATAATAAGTCTTATCCCACTATGTGGACTTGACTACGTGAATCAATTAAAGCCATTGAATTCTATTAAAGAAATCAAATCTTCAAAATTTTGTTTATAAGAAGATCTTTTAAATAGCTTCACCTAATGTCTTCTCTAAACCAAAATAAGTTATAGTGTGGTGTTCAAGCTTGAAATTGACTAACTTCTGCAGTTAAATGTGGAAGCTGTGCATGTTGCAAACTATTCAATTAGGCTTTAGAATTCAACATGGTTTAATGGAGTGTTTTAATGATAGATTGATCATCTAGACAATCCATTTAAATAGTTTTAGAATATACATTCTATACGAACATACTATTCAAGAAGACACAGGTCTTTCTTTGAGAAGCTGGTTTTTGTTAATCATTTAATGTCTCGACGAAGTTTCCACATTATCAGCTTAAGCTCTTTCTTCAACTTTGCCAGGGGACGTCCACTTGGCCATGTTTCGTGTATCGAAGATTGAAACAGTAGAGGCTGCAAGCAAAGCAGAAGAACCTGAGGGTGAACCAGACTCTGAGAACAGGTCTGAGAATGCTGAAGCAAGTTGAACCTGAAGTTTCTTGTGTATAGTTCAAACAGTAAATAAAATTCTCCGCCATGAAGATTCAAAACTATTTACTATTTAAAAACTGTTGTGTAATGCAATTTTGATATCCAGGATCTTGTTCTACGCCCCCCCCCCCCCCCCCCCCAACTTTTTTTTGGCCTTTTTATTTGATTGATTTCTTTTACGAAGTGTTTACTTTAAATGAGAGGAGGAAAATTGGGGGATTTCAATGGAGGGGAAGGGGAGAGAGGAAAATAATTTCTTGTGTGGTTTGGTATGAAAGGAGGTGATTTTTATTGTTCCTTCCTTTATTTTTTTCTTCCCTTGTTTGGTTAAAAAAGAAAAAAATTTTAATTAAAATGTAGTATACTATTATATCATTTCAAAAAAAAGATGATTGTTAGATTATAAAATAAAATTAATTTTAAAATTAAAAAAAATAATTAAGAGTGATTTAATCATTATAATTTAAAAATTTAAGTGAATTTTTTTATATCAAATTCTCTTATTTTTGAAAGGAGGTAAAATGCAAAGGAGAAAAATTTTGAACTTTTCTTTTTTTTTTCATTCTCTTCTAAAAATTTGAATCAAATAAGATATTTTAATTAAAATCTTTGCTCTTCATTTCTCTTCAACTAAACAGAGTTAGACTGCACAATTAAATACCTAAACACCACTACGACTCTTTTCATTTTTATATAAATTAAAATTTATAAAAATTTTATTTAAAAATTTAAATTATAAAATCTAAATTATTTAACTCTTGGTATTATAATTTTGTATTATAAATTCACTTTTCATGAATTTACTTTTTCCAAAACATCATCTAATTATAATTAAACAATGCTAACAAAAATTCTTTAAATATTGGTTGCAGAAAACTACTAGATGTGCAATTGATATATAATTAATGCAGAAATAAATGGTAAGAAGCGACCAAATCAATTATGATTATAATTTATGTGAAATTAATTATATCAAATTATACAAATTTTATTTGCATTCCAAATAAATTAGAACCAATAACATTAACAAGAGTAAATACAGCATTTAAATATTTTGAATTTTTTTTATTAATAATTGTTCCAAAACCCTAATGAATTGGTTTTCAACAAGTGCATAAAGAACGTAATATTTTTGGATAGATAGATATTGAAGGAGGCATTTCATTGGGACAGATGGCATATTATGATATAGGGGCATATAACATCATCACAATTTTCTACTGCAGAAAAGGTTTCCTTCTAAGTATATTATATTATTTGAATTTATAATCAAATCAATTATTTAAGATTGAAGTATTAGCAATAATTGGTCGATGATGAATGATTTCACATTTTTAGTGGCAACATTTGAAAATTAGTGAATATAATAGTATGATTCAAAAATTTTATTATTCTACAAATAATTTTTAGTTTCAATTTTTGTGTAATTGACATGTGACAATAATTAATTGAGAAATAAGTGTTAATAAGTGACCAAATCGATAATACTATAATTTATGTCATATTAATTATATCCAATTATATAAATTTACTTATATTCCAAATCAATTATAACCAATTATATAAACTTAAAATAAAAAAAAGGAGAAAACTAATTAATTGCATTGATGTAATTTACAAGTTTTTATTTATGTAATTACAAATAATAGAGGAAGATAACAATAAAGGAACATTAGAATTTAAAATATGTAATTAAAAACGATTCCAAAAAAAAAATAACATTACACAAGGGATAAACATAACATTAATAAGAAAAAATATATTGTTTAAATATTTTTAATTCTTTCCATTAATATTTTGAATCCTTCCATTAATAATTGCTGCAAAAATCTTATGATTAATATTTTCTCTCACACAAGAGTGCATAAAAAATGCAATATTTTGGACAGATGACGTTAGGAAGAGGCATTTCAAAGGGACACATGGCAGATTATGAGACAGGGACACATGGCATCATCACAAACTTTTGTCACTAAAAAATTTATCTTTTAGTATATTATATAATGTGAATTTAAAATCATATCAATTATTTAAGATTCAAGAATTAGCAATAATTGGTTGATGATGGATGATTTCCCATTTTTAGTAGCAACAATTGGTAATTAGTAATTATAATAGTATGATTCAGAAATTTTATTATTCAACCAATAATTTTTTTAAGCCTATTTTGTGCAATTGGAATATGACAATAATTAATGCAAAAAATAAACGGGAAGCAGTGACCAAATCGATTATGACTATAATTTATGTCAAATTAATTATATCCAATTGTATAAATTTATTTGTATTCTAAATCAGTTATAGCCAATTATATAGACTTACAATAAAATACATAGAAAAATAATTAATTGCATTCATGTAATTAGCAGATTCTAAAATGGAAGAGGAACATTAGAGTTTAAAATATGTAATTGAAAAGGATTCCAAAAAAACATAACATTACACAAGGGATAAACATAACATTAATAAGAATAAATACAATATTGAAATATTTTGAATTCTTTCCATTGATAATTACTGCAAAACCCCCATGGTTTGGTCTCACACATGAGTGCATAAAAAATGCAATATTTTGGATAGATGGTATTAGGAGGAAGTATTTCAAAGGGACACATGACAACTCATGAGATAGAGACTCATAGCATTATCATAAATTTTGCCACAGGAAAGGATCCTCTCTTAATATATTATACAATTTGAATTTAAAATCAAATCAATTATTTAAGACTGCAGTAATTGGTCGATGATGATTAATTTCACGTTTTTAATAGTAACAATTGGTAATTAGTAATTATAATAGTATGATTCAGAATTTGATTATTCAAGTAATAATTTAAATGGATTTTCTGTGCAATTGACATGGGGCAATAACTAATGCAAACAAAAAAAATGATAAGCAGTGACCAGATGGATTATGATTTTAATTTATGTCAAATTAATTATATCCAATTATATAAATTTACTTATATTCCAAATCAATATAACCATTTATATGGACCTACAATAAAATAGATAGAAAAATACTTAATTGCATTCATGTAACTAACATATTCTAATTTATGTAATTACAAATAATAAAGGAAGATAACAATAAAAGAACATTAGAATTTAAAATATGCAATTAAAAAGTATTCCAAACAACACAACATTACACAAGGGATAAATATAATACAAAATTATTATTCTCATCCTTGAAAGATACACATTTTATCGTTTTTGTCATCAAAAGACTCTTTTTGTCGATTTTGTCCTGGAAAGTTTAAGATCAAACCAACTTTGTCCATATCTTAACTAAGCCATGAAGTCATAAATGGAACGCTAAACTGGAAGGAGAATCCAGATGAGATGGCCAACGCTTGAGCTTATGTGGCCTTCGATAGTGTTGATGTGGCTGGGGCTGGTCTTTTCCCTCTTCCACATTCAAAATATACCCCAAATATTATCCAAACAACACCATGTGTGGCATTTCATCACTATTCTTTGCGGTTTCCCATCAAAACCTCCTCACCATTTGTCTGAAGAACCCTATGCTCACACCATTGAAGAAATCTGGTGTATTAGAGAATCAAACAAAAAAACAACACAAGAAAAAGAGCATAACGCTATAGCTTGAATTAAAACTTTTGAACAACCCGTGAATAATGAAGCTTTCCCATAAGAAATCAATTCATGAATAAGAGTCTTGCTCATTCAAGAATTTAGAACACTCTTCTTTTGCGTAGAGGTAAGTATGGATGTTGTTTCTTTACTTCATTGGGTTTAAGGGCTGGTGGGAAAATTTTTGCAGACTTTCTCTAGGTTGGGGCTTGTTATTTGTCTTTGTTTGGGTCCCTTTGTGCAGAATGAACTTTTTTCCCTCCACATAACGATTTTCCTTGGCTGAAACGTAAGGAAGGGATGGGTGCACCTCATCTATTGTGGGGGTGGGATTCACGCAATCCCTCTTTCCCATTTAAATAAATAAAATTAAAAATTTAATAAAATAAAATTTGATTCATGATTATGTTTAAAATTTTTTTACATAATTATAGAAATTTTTAAGTTAAAATTAATATGAGTAAAAGAATCTAAGTAAATTTTTTCATATGTGTTTTTATATTCTTTGAAATTTGTTTTAAAAGACTAAGAAAAATATAAAGTTGCTTTTCCAAAAAGTTGGTCAGCCATGGTTTTGGCCATGCCCAAACCATGGCCACTCACATTTTATAAAGAAAAATTTACATCTTTCCTCCTTCCACTACTCCCGGCACTTTCATCATGAGGTTTCACGCAAGAATTAAATCCTTGCAACAAGCTCCCTTTTTCCATATAACGCCACCATCTTTTTCCCCATCCCTCACATTCTCAACCTTCTAAGCTTTCTCTGTCTTTTGCGATATCAATTCTCTCCACAGGCTGTTCGAAATCTCAATTCAAGCTTCTACATTTGCTCGTTTTATTTTTTTTTCTTTCAAAAGTTTTAGTTTCCTAAAATTAAATGGTGTCATTTTTATTTTACTAGGGGTGTTGTCTTACCATGGAAGAGGGAAACATGAGCGTTGACCACATTAACACAAGCATTGCCCAGCTCATAATTTCACATCAGCAGAATAATTAAAATTTCATGTCTAGCTCAGCTTTCCATTTGTAAGTTCATGATGCGTTCAACAAATGGATGAAATTGGTTCAATTAGAGAACAAAATCGATAGAAAAAAATCGTTTGAAGATAAAATTGATAAAATGCATATCTTTTGAGGACAAAAATAATGATTTTGTCTAAAATTAATTGAATTTTACTAATGGATTTTACTGTTGAATATCGTCAACATTTTTTGAAAAATTTTTATCTTTAATTGATAAATGACATCTGTTGAAAAAATTATGCTTTTTGATGAATAACTAACGATTTATCGTAGGTAATATTAAAAATTATATTTTTTTAACTGAGCATTAGATCTATCAATACAATTACAATTTCTGATGGATAATTGACGGCTTGCAGTCAGTAATATTACCCCAAAATAAAATTCACAAAAAAAATATTAACAGTAAAATCTTCTTGCCCCTTGATGGGAAATTAGTGTGCAATTTTTATGGTAGTATTACTGAAGGATATGATTATTTATAGGTAAAATTAAATTTATTTAACTAGTTACCTCATATCTACCAATAAAATTAAATTTTATAATATCTATCAACAGATACTAGAAGTTGAGAAATTTCTTATTGTGTGGATTATGACTATATATAACTTATGTTAAATTACTTATAACCAATTATATAAATTTACTTATATTCCAAATCAATTATATCAATTATATAGACACAATATAAAAAAGGTTGAAAAGTAATTAATTGCATTCATGTAATTAACGAGTTCTGATTTATGTCGTTACAAATAATAAAGAAAGATAACAATAAAGGAACATTAGAATTTAAAATATGTAATTAAAAAGGATTCCAAAAAATATAACATTACACAATAATATAAACAAAACATTGCAGAAGAGATAAACATAACGTTAATTAATAATAAATACAACATTTAAATATTTTGAATTCTTTCCATTAATAATTGATACGAAACCCATTTGGTCTTGCACAGTGCGTAAAAAATGCATTGGTTTTTCAACCAACAAAATGCAATATTTTGGACAAATGTTCGGAGGAAGCACTTCAAAGGAACACATGGGAATGTAAGATAGAGACATATGACATCATCACAAATTTCTACCACAAAAAAACAAAAATGATCTCTTAGTATATTATATGATGCAACCGTGATGGCTGCCTTCAAAAAAATTTCTTTCAAAACAGAAGTCATAGCCCACAACCAGTGCAACCCCGAAAATAACAAGAGTTTTATTAGTCTGAAGAGATAAAACTCACATTTCTCACTAAATTCAAAGTGGCAGCCAAATGCAAGAAATAAATATATATATATATATATATATATATATATATATTCCTTCACAATTAATTTGTTATACTATTTAATAATATAGTGTGTTGATCTTATAAAATTTAACATATTTAATTATTTAAATTTTATATTATAAAATTTAAATAATAATATAGTTATAAAAATAATATGCAGAAAAAGGAAAGAGAAATAATTTTTAAGTGGATTGTTTTAATATATTAACAAAGAGATGCGTGAATGTTATTTCCTGAGATAAGCATTGCCCAGATAACAACGGTGGAAAACGCAATGGGACACCAACCACAAATCTAAAACCTTACCATGGATGATCAAAAGACATTAATTGGATCCATGAATGCTTGCTTACATGCCTCTGATCGAACCACCAGTTTCAGGCTTATAAGAGCAACGAGAAGAACAACCAGATCATGGTTATTACTTTTCTTCTCTGTTGTGATTGGTGTAATTAGTAGCAAAGGAAAAATTAAGAAGAAAAAGAAGTATTAATTCAAAAACTGCCAATATAGTCATGGAAGGTCATCAAGTTCTCTTCTCTCTCACTTTTCTCACCCTCTTGCTCTCAACGATCCAGCCCTCAACACAAACAAGTCCACCCAGTATCCAAATCACCAATGGTTGCCATGACGACATATGGCCAGGGGTTCACACCACGAAGGGACCCGTTGTGCACCCCTCAGGGTTTCACATGAAGTATTTAGATGTAGTTACTCTTGATATCCCTAGTCTTCCATGGTCAGGGAGAATCTGGGCTCGAACCCAATGTTCCAATGAAGGGCAAAGCCGGAGGTT
Organism: Dicorynia guianensis; assembly: GCA_037013595.1. NCBI lineage: Eukaryota > Viridiplantae > Streptophyta > Magnoliopsida > Fabales > Fabaceae > Dicorynia > Dicorynia guianensis. The sequence goes on from JASUAB010000005.1 coordinate 34,490,884, forward strand.
CCATTGTGCTGTTGGAGACTGCGGTACTGGTCTGGTAAGATGCAACAATATGCCCCCAAAGACACCGGTAGGTGTGGTGGAGTTGCACTTGGATAGAAAAGGTGGCAGAGATTTCTATAAGATAAACCTCATTGACGGCTTCAATATGCCAGTCTTAGTAATTCCGTCAGATAATTCATGCAAGACAATAAAATGTTTAACTGATCTGAGGATTAAATGTCCTAGCTGGTTGACTATGTATCATAACGGTGCCAAGGTTGCTTGCAAAAGTGCATGTATGGTTACCCATAGCCCAAAGGATTGTTGCACAGGTGAATTTAATAACATGTATAAGTGTGGATTTAATCCATACTCAGACCTTGTTGAAAAGTACTGCTACTATGCTGTTTCTCATGGCTTTGATTTCAGAAATTATACATGTTTTGGGGGAAGCAGCTATTTCATCAATTTTAGTTGCTAGAGAGTTAGGAAATCTGATCTCATGATCAGTTTTAAATTGCAATAATTGTCCCCTCGGGACAACCCACATGGTCTGAGCCTTTCCCTCCCCACTCCCTTCCCTCGATTTGAACCTTTTTATGTATCAAAAATAAATAAATAAATAATTATTTCCCTTCTAGCCAAGTGAAGAGGGGAATTCATTCTTTGTTTTTCTTTTCCAATTTCTTCCATGGCTTCTTTGATTCTCAAATTCCTCTAGTTTTGAGATTGGTAAAAAGTGAGGATTTCAACTCCATGTTACCATGTAGATTATCACTATTTTTGCTTGAGTCTAACGAAGTTGATTGCCACCTTGCTAATTAGCTTATATGCTTTTGGAGAATAAACTAAGATATAGATTTCATTTTCTCTCCATCAATCCTTCGTTGAGAAAGAATATGATATAAATTATATTTTTCTTATAAATTAAATTTTATTAAATATTTATTTTAAAAAATATAAATTAATAAATTAATTAAATTTTATAAATTAAATTGTGAGACCAACAAATTCAATGGCTTCTCTAAACTTTGGGACAATTTTGCGTTTCATGACAGTTTTGTTTTTTCTTTTATGTAGGAGAAAAGCTTTCTCAACAAATTAAAGAATAGGGAAATATTGGTCCCATTTAGATAGATTCATAAAAGTTTTAAAAAATTTAATTTGATGCCTTAAATTTCTTAAATTTTATAGTTAAAATTATAAGATATATATAATAAATTTAGATATTACTTTCATGAATAAACTTTTTTAAAATTTAGTTTGTGAAAATAATCAAAAAATATATATATATACACATTTTTATATGTTCAAGTCTTAATATTATCCTTTCAAATTTTTTGGCATTACGTGCCTCTGATTAGACTGCAAATTAAGCTGAATGCATGCCTAAACACTATCCAATTATTATAACCAACAAAAAATATGCACAAGTTAACATAACCCTTTGAATAAACGATAAAATGCAATTGTGATGGCTGCCTTCAAAATACTGAAATTTAAAAAAAAAAAAAAAAACTCGTGGCCGCAACAATTGCAACACCCTAATTATATCCATATGATCAAATGACTAGTAGAAATTATATCCATATGTACTTGCTTTACATGCCTCGACACCATCACTGCCGGGCTTATAAGAGCAACAAGAAGAAGCAACACAAGGAGAACAACCAGATTTTGGTTCTAACTTATCTTCCGTGATGTGATTGAAGGTTTCATTAGTAGCAAAGGAAAAAAAAATCTACACAACATAATTTGTTCCTTAGCCTATAAATTTGTTGGCTTTGCTATCTGAATGTCTTCTCTTTTATTAGACTGTGCACCCGAATACCTAAACACCACTACTAGTTTCTTTATTTTTATATATAAATTAAAATGTATAAAAACTTCATTTAAAAAATTTAAATTGTTAATTATTTTGTATCTCATAATTTAAACTATAAGATTGAAAGAAACTTAACTCTCATATCATTTTCTTGAGGTTTTATAAATAAAATTTCATGAATTTACCTTCTTCAAAACACTACCTAATTATAATACAAAAAAAAAAAAAGCTAACAAAATCTATTTTAATACAGGTTGCAGAAAACTTACTCTTATGAATTGAAAAATGCAAACATATCACCTATAATTAATAAATAGCAACTAATTTTTGTTTATTGTGTGTAACATATTCATAGGAAAGATTTTTCGTTGGAACAGAAAGATGATCAAATGACTAATACAAATTATGTCCACACATGCTAGCGTAATTTCATGCAACTGCGCCACCCGTTTCAGGCTTATAAGAGCAACAAGAGGTAGCAACACAAGGAGAGCAACCAGATCTTGGCTATTGCTTTTCTATTGTACTGTGATTGAAATTTGAAGGTTTGATTATTAGCAAAGGAAAGAGAGGAAAAAGAAGAACCTACACAATAGTAAAAATTGCCAATATCATGGAAGGTCATCAGGTTCTCTTCTCTCTCACTTTTCTCACCCTCTTGCTCTCAACAAGCCAGCCCTCAACACATGCAAATGCAGCCAGTATCCAAATCACCAATGGCTGCCATGATGACATATGGCCAGGGATTTACACCACGAAGGGACCTAAAGTGCAACCCACAGGGTTCCACATGAAGTATTTAGATGTGGTTACTATTGAAATCCCTAATCTTCCATGGTCAGGTAGACTCTGGGCTCGAACCCACTGTTCCTATACAGGGAACAACTTCCATTGTGCTACCGGAGACTGTGGCACTGGTAACTTAAGATGCTACAATAAGCCTCCACAGCCACCAGTTAGTGTGTTGGAGTTCAACTTGGATAGAAAAGGTGGTAGAGATTCCTATAAGATAAACCTCATAAATGGCTTCAACATGCCAGTCTCAGTAAGCCCATCAGATAATTCCTGCACGTCAATAAATTGTTTGAGTGATCTGAGGATAAAATGCCTTGACTACTTGACTGTGTATGACAACCGTGACAAGGTTGCTTGCAAAAGTGCATGTATGGCTAGCCATCAACCACAGGATTGCTGCACAGGTGAGTATGCTAACATGAATAAGTGTGGATCCAATCCATACTCGGACCTTGTTGACCAGCAATGCCACTACGCTGTTTCTCAACCCTTCGATTTCAGAAATTATACATGTTTTGGCGGAAGCAGCTATGTCATCAATTTTATATGCTAGAGGGTTAGGAAATCTTATGTCATCAGTTTTAAGTTTTAATATTGTATCCTCCACTTGTTTAGTGTCCCATGTTCCACGTCTTTGCATGCTTTGGCAGCTCTAGCTATTGATTTTCCTGATCATGTATGGGTCGAGCATGAGATGCCCAACCGAGCTGTATACCTGGTCTCACAAAGTCACAGGACCTTTGCTGTATCTACTATCTAATAATATTATGGTTTCAAAAAATAAGAAGAGATGTATCAAAAAAAAAAAATAAGAAGAGGAAAAATTATTTATTTATTTATTCTTTGTTTATCTTTTCCAATTTCTTCTAGCTATAGTTTTGACCTTTGAGGTTGGTAATTAGTATAACAGGAATTCAATTCCATGTCAATCATCACTTTTTGCTTTTGAATCTAATTAATTGATTAGCTTATATGCATTTGGAAAATAAACTAACATGTGGATACCATATCCAAGTGAAAAGAATATTGGCTATTTATACGTTAAATTATTTCCTTGATCCTTATAGTTTGTAGTCTTTTTAATGTAAGTTGGCTCGTATCATCAATTGGCACACTAATGCCATTAGCACGCACTGTATTGACGGGAGGCTTATATGGTCAACATTGTTATCCCTTGGATTTGACACTCTCCATGTATCTGTCACATGTATAATAAATCTAGCATTCAATTTCTACTTTTTTTCCCCAAAACTTAAAATGCTATATAAACTCCAAACTTAAAATTTTACATCTTAAATTCCAAACTTACAATCCAAGCCTTAAATTTCCAAATTTTAAATCTCAAATCTTAAAATTTTAAACCACCAAATTTAAAATTTTATATCTCAAAACCCTAAATTTGTTTGGGGTTAAATTTTGAAAATTTGTGATTTTAAGTCAAATTTTATATCCCAAAAAATTTTATGATTTTAAATTTAAAATTTAAAAATTTAAAATTTGATAATTAAGTTTAAAATTTAAGATTTTAAATTTTATAAGTTAGTCTAAAATTTTTGATTTTAGATCTAAAATTTTAAGTTTAAGATTTTAAATTTAAATTTAGCATAAAAAATTTAAAATTTTGAATTTGGAAAGTTTTGTACAACAATGTTACCCACATCAGCAGAATGCTAACAGCATTAGTGTGTTGATAATGACCAATTTAAATGAATTTGATAGAAGTATTTTATAGTAAATTATAAAAAGGGCAAAAAGCTATAGAAATTAACCGTGTATTTTAATCTACATTTTACTTTGTCCGCAAGTACGCTCTATCCTTCTACCATTGTTTCGTTCCTCCCTCTTTCTTTTTTATTTTTTTTGAAATATTAAAATAATTATAATATAAAATTTGAATTTAAAAGAAAAAGAGACAATATAACTGAATTTAACCACTTAAACTAAACTTAAGTCCCCTCTTTTCATTTCACATGCATGTACTAAGAAAGAATATGATATAAATTAAATAGCGGATATGATTATGTAAAGTGTAGCTAAAAGCATTTTAAAATGTTCAAATTTTGGAATTATCCTTCTGAACTTTTGGATTTGATCCCGTGACATTGCTATTATGTAATGTTGGTGCCTTTTCTTTTTTAACCTTTTTTCTATATTTTTTGCCTTTCTTTTTGGGGGTCCTATGTAAATGAATTCGAATAGATTGCAAAGTTGAATACTTAAACACTTCCTAATTATAATGGGAACATTTGTTAATAAATGGATATTATATGTCTTTAAAATAATATGTGAAAATTGGAAAGATTTATTAATGATTGATTTTAAATTATTTTTGTATTTAATAATAATGCAACAATATGTATAAACAATTAAAAAAATAATGTGCAAGGAGAAATAGAAGATAGAAGAAAGAGAAACGATTGTTAAGTGGACTGTTTTAATAGAATACCTTAGAGATGCGGGTATGTTATTTCGTGAGGTCAGCATTACTAATATAACAACGGTAGAAAACGCAATGGGACACCAACCACAAATCTAAAACCTTACCATGGATGATCAAAAGACTGACAGAAATTAAATCCATAAATGCTTGCTTACACTCCTCTGCACCACCAATTTCAGGCTTATAAGAGCAATGAGAAGAAGCAACACAAGATGGTTATTACTTTTCTTCTGTGTTAATGTGATTAAAGGTAGCAAAGGAAAAATTGAGAAGAAAAAGAAGTATTAATTCAAAAACTGCCAATATATTCATGGAAGGCCATCAAGTTCTCTTCTCTCTCACTTTTCTCACCCTCTTGCTCTCAACAATCCAGCCCTCAATACAAACAAGTCCACCCAGTATCCAAATTACCAATGGTTGCCATGATGACATATGGCCAGGGGTTCACACCACGAAGGGACCCGTTGTGCACCCCACTGGGTTCCACATGAAGTATTTAGATGTAGTTACTCTTGATATCCCTAGTCTTCCATGGTCAGGGAGAATCTGGGCTCGAACACAATGTTCCAGTGCAGGGCAAAGCCGGAGGTTCCATTGTGCTGTTGGAGACTGTGGTACTGGTCTGGTAAGATGCAACAATAAGCCCCCACAGCCACCGGTAGGTGTGGTGGAGTTGCACTTGGATAGAAAAGGTGGCAGAGATTTCTATAAGATAAACCTCATTGACGGCTTCAATATGCCAGTCTCAGTAACTCCATCAGATAATTCATGCAAGACAATAAAATGTTTAACTGATCTGAGGATTAAATGTCCTAGTTGGTTGACTATGTATCATAACGGTGCCAAGGTTGCTTGCAAAAGTGCATGTATGGTTACCCATCACCCAAAGGATTGCTGCACAGGTGAATTTAATAACATGTATAAGTGTGGATTTAATCCATACTCAGACCTTGTTGAAAAGGAATGCTTCAATGGTGTATCTCATGCCTTTGATTTCAGAAATTATACATGTTTTGGTGGAAGCAGTTATGTCCTCAATTTTATTTGCTAGAGAGTCAGGAAATCTGATCTCATCATCAGTTTTAAATTCCAATATTGTATCCCTCCTAGCCAAGTGATGAGGAGAAATTATTCATCCTTTGTTTTTCTTTTCCAATTTCTTCCATGGCTTCTCTCAAATCCCTCTAGTTTTGAGATTGGTAGGATTTCAATTTCATGTAACCATGTAGATTATCACTCTTTTTGCTTTTGAGTCTAATGAAGGTGATAGCCACCTTGCCAATTAGCTTATATGCTTTTGGAGATTAAACTAAGCAAACAATGAAAAGAATGTTAATTGCTATGTATATATGGAAAATTTAACTCTTACAAATTAAATTTTTTATACTGAACTTTTACATATATTTTTGTAATATGTTAATTTATTAAATTTCATGATATTAAAAATGTTCTTATATTAATGTTGGATATCAACCTAGTATGATAATTTAATTAAAATTTTATTACAAAATTGACGAACCCACGTATCCATCCCATGTCAAATACATACCGCTACCTATACAACTTAGGCAAGATCGCTTGGTTTGGCAATAACAGTGCATATTCTGTTAGAGATGGTTATAAAATAGTGCAGAGTCAATGCAGTGTGGTCCAGTGCAGGCTCTGAATATTGATTGGCGACTTTACTGTAAGCTGCAAATTCTTCTTGAGTAATTACTTTTCTTTGCCCTCTCTGCCATGGAGTATTACCTCTGACTTCTATCTTGCAGGAATACCATTTGCAGATTAAAGATCTTGGTTGGTTTTGTACTACAGAACCAGAAAAACTGGATCACTTATATATATATAATTGGATATAAAAATTTGAGGCGGTTAGGTTATGTCATTAAATACAACAAAAAATAGTGTCATAGTTAGATCCCATAGAAATTGAACTTCAGCCAAAGTCAATACCTTTTAACGGCCACTTGAGCTAACCCGTAAGAAAAATCATATCTATATTTTAACATAGAGTTATGTTACTTCAAAGACACATTCCTTATCTAATTTACTGTGGCAGTTTACTTAATATTACAGGAAAAAGTCAACAATTATTGAGTGGACTTTCACAGCGAATTAGGCAAGATCGCTTGGTTTGGCAATAACAGTGCATATTCTGTTAGAGAAGGTTATAAAGTAGTGCAGAGTCAATGCAGTGGTCCAGTGCAGGCTCTGAACATTGATTGGCGACTTTAACGCAAGCTGCAAATTCTTCTTGAATAATCACTTTTCTTTGCCCTCTCTGTCATGGAGTATTACCTCTGACTTCTATCTTGCAGGAACACCATTTGCAGATTAAATATCATGGTTGATTTTGTACCACAGAACCAGAAACTCTGGATCACTTATATATATATATATATATATATATATATATATATATATATATATATATATATATTGGATATAAAAAGTTGAGACGGTTAGGTTGTGTCATTAAATCCAACAAAGAATATTGTGTCGTCATTAGATCCCATAGAAATTGAACGTCAGCGAAAGTCAATACCTTTTAACGGCCACTTGAGCTAACCCTTAAGAAAAATCATATCTATATTTTAACATGGAGTTATGTTACTTCAAAGACACATTCCCTATATAATTTACTGTGGCAGTTTACCTAATATTACAGGACAAAGGCAACAATTATTGAGTGGACTTTCACAACGAATTAGGTGTAAAATGTGTGAATTTTGTAATGTTGGAATAATACTAATATTTTACACATATCATACTAAAGATCTGAAAGGGGTATCCTTTTCATCTTTATTATTTTATATATTTATTTTCTTATAATTTTTATTTTATAAAATATAAATTATTAAATACCAAAATTTTTATTAAATTATAAATTTAATATCTAAAAATTCACATAAAACTATTAAAAAAGTATTGATATATATATATATACAACAACAACAACAAACCAAGCCTTTTCCCACTAGGTGGGGTCGGCTACATGGATTAAACGACGCCATAAACTTCTATCCAAAACCAAATTTTCGGATATACCATTTAACCAAAGATCTCTTTTAATCACCTCTCCAAGTGTCCTTTTTGGTCTTCCTCTACATCTCCTCACAGGACTAAACACCATTTGGTCAACCTTTCTTACTGGTGCCTCTCGCGGTCTTCTTTGTACATGCCCAAACCACCGTAACCGGGTTTCTGTCATTTTCTCCTCAATAGGTGCCACCCCAACTCTCTCCCGAATATAATCATTTCGAATTTTGTCTTTTCTTGTATGTCCACTCATCCATCTCAACATTCTCATTTCTGCCACCCCCATTTTTTGCTCTTGTTGACCTTTCAAAGCCCAACACTCACTCCCATAAAGCATAGCTGGTCTAATAGCAGTTCGATAAAACTTTCCTTTAAGCTTGGTAGATATTTTGCGATCACAAATAACCCCCGATGCGTTTCTCCATTTCATCCATCCAGCTTGGATCCTGTGGGAGACATCCCCATCAATCTCTCCATTACTTTGTAAAATGGACCCAAGGTACCGAAACTTGGACACCTGCGGTATTCTCTGCTCCCCAATTTTTATCTCTAAATCTCTGTTTTCTCGCCTCTTGCTGAATTTACACTCCATATACTCTGTTTTATTCCGACTTAAACGAAAACCCTTTGATTCCAAGGCTTCTCTCCATAATTCCACTTTACAATTCAACCCCTCTTTTGTTTCCCCTACTAAGACAATGTCATCAGCAAACAACATACATTTCGGGACTGCATCTTGGATGTGTCCAGTAAGTACATCCATCACTAAAGTGAAAAGGTATGGACTTAAGGACGACCCTTGATGCAGACCGATCCTTATGGGAAAATCTTCTGTTACCCCTCCCTGAGTCCGCACATTTGTTGTAACTCCATCATACATATCCTTTATGGCACGAATATAAGCAATACGAACACCCTTCTTTTCCAACGCTTTCCATAGGACTTCTCTTGGCACTCTGTCATAAGCTTTTTCCAAATCAATGAAAACCATATGCAAATCTTTTCCTCTACTTCGGTACCGTTCCATCAAACTTCGTAGAAGATAAATAGCCTCTGTGGTGGATCTTCCTGGCATAAAACCAAATTGGTTCTCTGATATATGAGTCTCTTTTCTTAATCTCTGTTCAATCACTCTTTCCCAAAGTTTCATAGTATGGCTCATGAGTTTAATCCCCCGGTAGTTCCCACAATTTTGAATATCTCCTTTATTCTTGTAAATTGGTATCAATGTACTCTTCCTCCATTCATCTGGCATCCTCTTGGACCTTAGTATCTCATTCAATAACTTGGTAAGCCAAGAAATACCTTTCTCTCCCAAACACCTCCAAACCTCAATAGGTATGTTATCAGGACCCAAAGCCTTACCATTACCCATTTTCTTAAGTGCCTCCTTCACCTCCACTTCTCGAATTCTACGATAAAAAGCAAAATTTTGATCCTCCTCTCGAGTACTTAAACTTTCCATGTCTATATTTGTTGACTGCCCCTCATTGAAAAGCTTGTGAAAATAACTTCTCCACCTTTCTCTGATATCTCCCTCTGTTACCAAGACTTTTTCTTCTTCATCCTTAATGCATTTCACTTGATCCAAGTCTCTTGTTTTCCTTTCCCTTCCCTTAGCAAGCTTGTATATTTGCCGTTCTCCATTCTTTATTCCCAAAGCTTGGTAAAATCCATCCAACGCTTTAGATCTTGCCTCACTAACTGCTTTCTTTGTCTCATTTCTAGCTGACCGATACTTCTTCCAATTTTCTTCCTTGTTATCAAGATGTAAAGCTTTGAAACACTCCCTCTTATATTTAATCTTCGCTTGAATATTCTCATCCCACCACCAAGATTCTTTATCTTTAGGGCCAAATCCTTTTGATTCCCCTAAGACTTCTTTAGCTACCTTTCGGATCCCATTTGCCATCTCTTCCCACATAAGGTTAGCACAATCTTGTGTCTCCCAAACTCTCTCTTCTATTAGCTTTCTCTGAAAAATCAACTGTTTTTCACCCTTTAGTTGCCACCACCTGATTCTTGGGTTTATAACTCTTCTGTTTCGCTTTTTCCAACTCTTTACTTGCATGTCAAGAACCAAAATCCTATGTTGTGTGGTCAAACTCTCCCCTGGTATAACTTTACAGTCCTTATTGATATATATATATATATATATACATAAAATTTTTATACACATTTTTTTACTTTCATATTTTTCTTTTTCAAAAATTTATTTTTATATGTAAAAAAAACTTACATGTTCAAGAATCATTTTTATTTTAAGATTAACTTTTTTAACATGAAGAGACGAATTTGTCTGCGTCTACTTTACGCGTGACGACCAGCTCGAAGCCATGTTCAATGGCGGTCTAAATTCCCAAAAATACAAAATCTCCTTGCACCAAGCCAGATGCAGCAGTCACCATCCGACCGCTCTCCACCTCATCTTTTTTCTTTTTTATTTTTTTATTTTCTTTTAATTGATTTCGAGTACCTTCATTATATAAATAAAAATTAATTTCTTTAAAAATTATAAACACTTAAATAAAAAATTCTTTTAAATAATTTGTTTATATATAAAATTTAAATAAATTCAAAATAATTTACCTACTCAAAATTAGTTCATATTGATTTCTCTCTTGATAAATCTCAATCGTGCGTATAATTTCATGCTATCGAAATCAATTTGGAGTTGTTGGTTTTTTTCAAAAAAAAATATTTTCTATTGAAAACTTGTGAGAGTAAGGGAAAGATGAAATTCCGAAATCCGATTGAGAATCAGATAGAAAAAGAAAATAAGTTATTTTAAAACTTTCTATGTGTCACTCTTTTATGTAACTAGTTTACCTAGACGGAGACTACTTCAGTAAAGTATATTTAAATTCTTGTAATGAAAAGAATCTTTTAATAAAAAATAATTAATAACAAGATAATTTAATTATTTTTTAATTTCTATACATCTTTATTAAAGTATAATTATTTAGAACAGAAAAAATAAATGATTTCCAACTAGTAATGTGTTGAAGTAGATCATGTGAAAAATGATAAATGAGTGAAGTTGAAATTGTTGACAAAGTGGAGAAAGCATTTAAAGCGTTTGCCTGTAACAACTTTATCAATAGCCATCAGGTTCAGCAAGTGAGGGTGAAAGAAAAGGGACAGAGAAGAAAAGTCTGCAAAAAAAAAGTGAATGAAAGACAAAGCGTTATGCAATGCATGTGAGTGAGTTAATTAAAATAAAAATATAATAAATAATTTGAGAATTTTTTTATAAATTATACTCTTATTTTTAATTGAGTTTCTTATCTAACCAAATTAAAAATACACATAAAATTATTATTTATTACCTAATTTTCCGACACCAAACAGTTTCTCTTTGTTTATTAGCTGGAGCATGTGGCTATAGTGTTAATAAAACCAGGAGAGATTGCTTGGCAGTTTCGGGAACGAAACAAGTTCTAAAAGTTTTCCTTCGTCAAAAGCATTAGTCATGTGGTTAATTCACTTTATTTATGATAATTATATAATTTAATCTTAATTTTAAAAATTATCATGAATAAGAAATTTATAAATTTATTATCAATTTTTTTAAAATTAATAATTTATTTTAATCTTAAAATAAAAAAATACTTTCTCTCACTTTAAATTTTTTTCTTAAAAAAAAAAGCACTAATCATGCACGCGAGCAGCAACAAATCAGCTGACAAGTTCATCAGTTTGTCTGGTTTCAAGATTAAAAAGAAGAGACCCTTAAGGCTTGGTTGCTATATTATATGAGGCCGCGCACATTGCAATCCTAGCCGTGGCATAGTGTTAGCAGGCAGAAGTCATCAATCAGTGCCTGAATTACTCTCCCCGAACTGAGGGCATCTCTTCCGTATTTTAGCAGGACTGGGCAACGTCAGATTATCGTTCTCCTACCGAATAATCAGGTGATTGTCGAAGTTTTGTCTTCAATTAAGCAAATATCACTATCTGATGAGGTTGTTTGCGATGACATTTTATTTAATTCTTATATTATAAAATTTAAATTATTAAAATTTAAAATTTAATAAATTAATATATTATATCACTAAATCGTCAAAAATATGTCTCAAATATAAAGTAAAAATAATATATTTTTCAAGTTTTTGCTAATAAGATTTTGTAGACGTAAATTTTATTGCATGATTAAAAATGTATTATAAGTTGAGATTTATTATTTTCGTAATTTTATGATAATTTATTTTTATAATATAAAATAGATATAATTAATTTTATTAAATTTCTTGCTAAACTATAAATACTATAAAAAAAGAACTATTTACATTAACAATTATGTAACATTTATGAGGATTAATGGCCACCAAATTATCCTTGCCAAGAAAAGCCATGTAGAACACATGTTCTAAAATTCGGACCGTTGTTGCGTATCATTGAGGATTTGGAAGTCGACAGAGTAAATGTGTCGGCAACTTTTAATGATCTTCGAAGATTGCGTTTATGTTATTCTTATATTTTTAAATTTATATTTTATTTATAATATATTATTTCAAATTAATTTTAAATAAAATAAAAAATTTATATAATTAAAAATTAATCTCAAATTATATATTATAAATAAAACATGAATGTAAACTTTGTTAAACAAAAACAGCCAACGGCGCCGCCTCTAAAAGCACGCTTACCCAATAGCGCCACCTTTAAAATCATGTTCGCGGATGACGACGTGTGTTGAAATTAACGTTTCTGGACATAATCGTGGATGTAACGGTAACGCCTCCCATTCGAGTTCACACAAAGTACGACGTTACTTAAATATTTTAATTATTATTAATTTTAAAAAATGATCTGTACTTATCCGATTGGTTAGGCCAAAACATTTTCATTATTTTAGATCAAAATCTAAACGTTCTATCATCAAAAAAAAAAAAAAAATCTAAACGTTCTAACTCTGGATGATATAAGATCAACCTGTGGTGCCTTAGACGAGTAGTATTAAATTGATATTTATCTTTTAAAAACTCTAATTCAATTCTTAATTTTCTCATAACTTGTTAAAAAAAATTTAACCTAACATTGGAAAGAGGTGAAAAATATTCATTTGTTGTGGCTAAATTAATTACACCGATGTAAAAATTAGTTTTTATCATTTTAACTTTAGTGATGCAACATGTTTAAAAAAGTTATTTTATATATACCAATAAGATTTGAATTAAGTAATAAGAAATTTGATATTTACATACAATGAGCTCCATTTAAATTTTTATTAAGATTTAAAACATTTTTTTAAATAGTTGACAGTATAATAAAAATGATTACCTTAAAAAAAATTTTGAATTTATCAAAAAATTATTTTATATACATTTTTAATCATATTGTATATAAATATAATTTTATTTTTCTACACAAAGACAATTAATTCTTGAAAAATTATTTTTCAATAATACATTTAAATATAAAATAATTCCTATATAATCAATTTTATAATATTATATGCTTAAAATAGTTGTCCTTACCATCACTGCAAACGGACACATGGCATACACAGTTCCTTTGTTGCATAAAAGGTGTGGCCACGAATAATTTGTCATAAATAGGATAGTAAAGGTTGGGTGATGATGGCTTGGAATCTCCAGATTTCGTGCCATATCTTCCTTTTAGAAATAAATTACATCAACCTTGTATTTATTTTGAAATCGAGGACATTAATTTACAGTAGCACTAACAGATACTGGTATCAAAGCAGGTATTTGTCATTAGATAAGATGGGGCATGTAAATGTGATATATTAAAAAAATATTAATATAATTTTTTTAAGCAAAATGAGATAGGTTGGTAAAAGATATTAATTAAACTCATTTCTTAAATAGAGTAAAATGAATTAATTCATAAAATAATATATTTTTATAAATAAAAATATAAATTAATTCATTTTATCTTATTATAATTTATGAATTAAATAAAATAAAGTGTATTGAAGTTTAATTTTTGCAAGCTAATAAAATGTAAATCTATTTCTTTTCTTAAGGGAGACGAGACAGGGCAAAGCTAGCTCAATTTGCCCAACTCACTTAAACACTAGTAACAAATTTAAAATATTTTCTTAAAAATATTATAAATATATATGCTATGATATTAAAATTATAATTTATGATATAAATATTTAGAATGATATATTTAAATAACAAATAGATGAATTCTTAAATAATTTTGTTTATTAATATAATTTTATAATAATTATATGATTAAGTAAAAATGAATTTATTTTTATTAAAATAATTTATATAAAACCCCTGGAGACTATAAATTGATCGTGGTGTATAGAAACCTCCACACCCACACATGATATTCGCACGTGTGGAATAGTAGTCATGGCCCGCTTTTAACACTGATGGCATTGGTCGTCATCTATAAGAGCACCACTAAAATTCCAAAACCTCCGCTGGCTTTCCATGCTCGCCAACTCATATTGTTACTTCTTTCTCTCTTTTTCTTGACCCTTCCATTTCCCTTTTTTTTCTTCATTGGATTCCCTTCATGGATCTCCACCGCCGGCCCCGCAATCCTCCTCCTCCGTCCACCGCCCACGATGGCGCTAGGTACCCTTCCTCTGCATCTAACGCCACTCATCGTTCCCCTTCTCCTACCCCTAAAGCTTCGGATGCCCTCCCTCTCCCTCTATATTTAACCAACGCCATTTTCTTCACTCTCTTCTTCTCCGTCGCTTACTACCTCCTTCACCGGTGGCGGGACAAGATCCGAAGCTCCACTCCGCTTCATGTCGTCACCTTGTCTGAAATTGCCGCCATTGTGTCCCTCATCGCTTCATTCATTTACCTCCTTGGCTTCTTCGGCATTGATTTCGTCCAGTCATTTATCGCGCGTGCTTCCCATGATGGCTGGGACCTCGAAGATGAATCCGTCCCTGACGCCGGCTCTCGCTCCCACCATCACCACCGTGAATTCGTCATTGATCAGCAAATTTCCAAATTGGTCGATCCCGAACCATTGATTTCGTCCCTTCCTTCTGAGGAGGATGAAGAGATCGTCAAATCTGTCCTGGATGGCACGACGCCGTCGTACGCGCTCGAGTCCAACCTCGGCGATTGTAAACGCGCAGCAGCTATTCGACGCGAGGCTTTGCAGAGAATGACTGGGAGGTCTATTCAGGGTTTACCTTTGGATGGGTTTGATTACGATTCAATTTTGGGGCAGTGCTGCGAAATGCCGGTGGGTTATGTTCAGATTCCGGTGGGAGTTGCTGGCCCCTTGTTGCTTAATGGGTTCGAGTACACGGTGCCAATGGCGACCACGGAGGGGTGTTTGGTAGCCAGCGCTAATAGAGGTTGCAAGGCCATTTATGCCTCTGGTGGAGCAAGCGGCATTTTGTTGAGGGATGGAATGACCAGGGCACCTGTTGTAAGGTTCGCCACAGCCAAAAGGGCTGCTGAGTTGAAGTTCTTCTTGGAGGATCCGGTCAATTTTGATGCTTTGGCCGTCGTTTTTAACAGGTTAGTTTATTTTTGTGGAGTGATTTTCGCCCGAGACTTGTGTTGGCAAGTTTTTGTTTTTGTGGGTACCAATACCATTGTTTGTAATGCGTATGCATTTGGTTCGGCGTAGAGATGGCTGTTCTGTTTTTTTTTTTTTTCGTGATGTTTGGCGAGATTCAAGGCTGTAGTTGTCCGTTAAAATTACGGTTTTATTTTGAAATTTTGGGAAAATGGAAGAGAGAACTAGCATTTGGATTTCGTCCATGGGAGAAAAGAAGCAATAAAAGGACTTTCATAAAAGTTCAGTGGATATCAGTTCCTGGTAGAAATATATCCATATTGAAATTTTATTTTGTTTCCCGTTGTTGCAGGTCAAGTAGATTTGCCAGGCTTCAAAGTATTCAGTGTTGTATCGCTGGGAAGAACCTTTATATGAGATTCAGCTGCAGCACAGGTGACGCCATGGGGATGAATATGGTTTCCAAAGGGGTGCAGAATGTTCTTGATTTTCTTCAAAATGATTTCCCAGACATGGATGTTATTGGCTTAACAGGTAATATCCTTGCCTTTTCCCACTTCAGTGGCCAGATCGTGCAAATTTTCATGATGTCACTGTCACCATAATCGTTTTGTCCAAATGGGGAGTTTTTTATGGCACAACACATTACCTCTTGCAGACTCCTTGTTATGATGAAAGTTGTCCAATTTCATTATCATTTTTTCTTTCTATGACATCTTTGAAGTTATATCTTCTTGTATCCCACCTTGTTTTAGCTGTAATCTGATTTGAATTTACCAAAGACTTATCTTATACCATTGGTGTTATTCTGGAGGTTTATATATATCTTATGTGGCTAACCAGTATTATGTAGGTGGGAATTGTCAGGTTGGACTTTTATTAATTTGAGCTTGATTTGTTCTATTTACATCGGTTTTTCAGTTAGATGCAGTGTGTAATTTAGTAGTGTAGTTGTACATTATTCATTTGTTGCTTGACTGTGAGTTTAAATGCAAAAATTTGGTACTGTGAGATTAATTTCAGACTCATCACCAACTTCTCTATATCTCAACTGTGTATTGTTGGTATTTATTTAATTCCACCATGTCAAATCCAATTTGGCGGTTAGTTTTCCTTCGATTGTGTCACTATTATATTTATGTACCATAGCGAGGACATCATATGGGTGTTTATTTATTAACTCAATTCTTCAGGAAATTATTGTTCGGACAAGAAACCTGCCGCTGTAAATTGGATTGAGGGACGTGGCAAGTCAGTTGTTTGTGAAGCAGTTATTAAAGAAGAAGTGGTGAAGAAGGTATTGAAGACCAATGTGGCTGCCTTGGTGGAGCTTAACATGCTCAAAAACCTTGCTGGTTCTGCTGTTGCTGGTGCTCTTGGTGGATATAATGCCCATGCCAGCAACATTGTTTCTGCCATATTTATAGCGACTGGTCAAGATCCAGCGCAAAATGTTGAGAGTTCTCATTGCTTGACCATGATGGAAGCCGTCAATGATGGGAGAGACCTTCATATATCAGTAACTATGCCTTCCATTGAGGTAATTGAGCATCCCATGTATTAATGGATTTGACTGTTGAGTGGGTTCATCTATCAATTTTATTTCCAAGATTTTATATGGTTTGTGGTCGTCTCAGGTTGGTACAGTTGGTGGTGGGACCCAATTAGCATCTCAGTCTGCTTGCTTGAATTTGCTTGGCGTCAAGGGTGCGAACAAGGAGTCACCAGGGTCAAACGCAAGACTCCTAGCCACCATTGTTGCTGGATCAGTTTTAGCAGGGGAGTTGTCCCTGATGTCTGCCATTGCTGCTGGTCAGCTAGTCCAAAGTCACATGAGATACAACAGATCTAGCAAGGATGTGTGCAATGTGTCATCTTGAGGAGGAGGAAGTGGTCCCAATTATTATTTGTGTGAAGACTTGAAAAAAAAAAAAAGAAAAAAATCTAAAATATGAGCGCAAACACAGGAATTGTGCCGGAAAGCGCAAAACGTTATGGCTGTCGGCGCCCATTTGAGCTTGCTTGGCTTTTACTGCTGTTTGAATATGTAAAGTCATTAACTGCTTGGATAAAATATGAGAGGGGAGTTCCAGCTGTTTCAGTGCTCCTTCTCTTTCCTTCAATGTACAAGTTTTGATGGCTTGCCCGGGCGAGCCCTCCGATGGGCGTTAGCATCGACCATAACCAAGCCATTGGATGTGTTGTATTATTATAATTCATTGTTTTGATATAACATGTTAGGATCTGTATTATTTGTCGTGTTTCTTTTCATTCTATGTAGTTGGGGACCAGTTGGCAGAGTGGTTTGATGATTTTTCTTCTGTCGTTTTGTGCACCACAACCCATGAATTTGTTTTTTCTGTTGTCTGTACAAGGCAGACCTACCAAGTGTTACTGAACTTGCACTGTGCATTGAGGAAATACGTAGGTGTGTTTTGGTTGAATCCAAACTCCTTTGCTATAATTGCTCAATTTGGCTCGAACTGTTCTGGAAATTGAGGTTTCTAAAAGTTTCTGGGTTTGCGTAAGTAGTGCACTTCAGCTTGTCATATTCTGTTGAAAGATAATGACGCCAAAACAAAGCTAGTTGAAATTGTGAAAGCTAAAGATTCAATGGCAATTTTTACAATGTAATTTTCAGCAATCCCTTCATTGAATCTCTGAATTGGGGACAAAAAAAAAAAAAGCTCAATAGCCCATCTTATGCCTCTTCTTAACATTTCTATGTATTATATGTTTTAATATTTTTATCATTTTATAAATTAAATTTTATTAAATATTTAAATAATTAAATTTTATAAGTTAAATTATTAAATTTATTAAAAAAAATTTATCTCATATTTTTAGGTGGGACAAACCCTTCTCATATGCCAATGCTCTTTGTTGTAAAGTTGGTTTCCTTTCATTAAATGCTTTCAATCAATAATTTTAATAAAATAATATTTATACGGCGTCACATTCTAGTGTGTACTTGTTCTAATAGATTTTGTTTGTGTTGTTTTCAAGACAGCTGACGGCCAATACTAAGAGTTATGCATAATGATTACATAAAAAGATCAAACAGCTATTTTTTATTACTTTTTTTGACGTAGACATTCAATGTTTGTGCAATACTTTTTGCATCCAACATTATCCCACAATTAAACCTAAAACTTTCCGCCGGAGTATGTGTCGCCTGACTGTAGCTAGTCGCTTGTGTCATGCGTCCTTGTGATTTTTCAGAAGAGTAATGTTATATTTATGCTATTTAGATTATATTTTTAAATTTTTTATTATTAAAAATATATTTAAAAGAAAAAATAAAATTTAAATTAAGTGACGCAAGGATCGCAGTAATCCTTTTCAGAAGGTATACTTATCGTTTGACTCGTAATGTTCTTTTTTTTTTTAAATGTATATATACTTATAAATATATATTTTAATTATAAAAATTAATAAATATATTTTTTAAGTATCATGATAATATAAATATATTCTTTTAACATCAAATAATATAAGTGCATCATTTATATTATTTATGATTAAATATTAATAATTACATATAATTATTAAAATTATATTTTTTATTATAAATTAGTAATATAAAATTACAATACCGTATATTTATTTTTTATAATTTTTTAAAATATAATAATATTAAAATATATAAATAAAATGATATATTTATATGATTTTAATATTTAAAATAATATAATTATTAATTTTATAATTAAAAAACATATAAATAATTTAAAATTAAAGGAACTTTTATACGTTTTTTTCTTTTTAAATAATGTTAACTGTACTTAAAATTTAGGTACAGTTAACTTATGACCGGGCACATTAATTTAAAAGAGATAAAAAAAGAAAAAAAATAAGAAATTGGGTAAAATTTATTCCGATGACTCTTTATGCTTCACCGTCCAAAGTCGGTGAAAAAGTGTTCCGTTGCCCAGTCTACAATCTGTGAATCCGTCCGAAACCCGGCACCCTCGTTTCCTTTTACTCCCCCCGCTCAGCAATCACCGTCTGACTCTTCATACACCGAAACCTCAATGTGAAAGTTTTATGATTTACTGGTAGCCATGGATTTCCCAAAACACCCCCAGCCCAGGTCTTCTCCCGCCGTCCATATTCCACCACACCGCACCCAGCTCCACCCTCGTATGATCTCCGTCTACTCATCTTCCCCATCACATCCTCCTTCAAGCTCTAGCAGACAACAAACCAAATGGCTTGTCCTTCTCGTATCACTCTTCACCATCCCCTTCTTCTTCTACCTCTTCACCACTGCTCAAAAAATCCATAATTCCACCAAATTCGCCGAACCTAAATCTACATTGTTTGGCCTTGTCATCAATGCAGGTTCGTCGGGTTCGAGAATCAACGTTTTCGAGTTCCTTGGAGAGGGTCGCATTCCCTTTCTTGATGAGGCCGGGTCGAGCTCGATGATCGCTAGGCCTGGATTAATGGGGTTTTCAAGGCACCCAAATGAATCTGGGAGCTCCATTTTCCAGTTAGTTGAGTTTGCTAAACGTCGGGTCCCCAAGAAGGAGTGGGGAAACACTAAGGTGCTGTTGATAGCCAATGCCGAGTTGAATAATTTGAATTTCGAGGTCAGGGAGAAGATCTTGGACTCTTGTAGACAGGTTCTGAGGTCGTCTGAATTTTTGTTCAAGGATGAATGGGTACGTGTAGTTCAAGGTACGATCTGGGTTCTTTTGCGATTTAAATTTGTTACCTTCTTTCAGTCGATTCAGAGAGATTTTATAGAAACTGCCAATGCTTTTGAAATCATGATATTTTGCGTGTAGGCAAGTAACGTAAAAATTAGTAGTTTTGGTGCAGTATTGAAATGGTAATAACTGATGCTCCTTCAATTTTCTATTTTTCTAATTTATCTATAATTAAGCAAACAGACATTAGAGGTTGCAGCTATTCTGATACTAATGTACAACTGGCACAAACAGCTGAACTCTGATTAGCTCCTTTCAAAACCTTATTCAACCAAGTTATTAGTTTCTAATGTCCTCTGGACTCCATTCTAACCATGTATAACGCTAAGATTTCAACTACTAGGTAACATTCTGTGCTTCATGGATAAGGATTTCTGGTGCTGGAAAAGGTGCTGAGGGCTGTTTCAGCTTGCAATGTAGCAATGCTTGGCTTTAGAGAAATGCAAACATGTTCAATTTCAGTAACACAAAAAAAAAAAAAAAGTCTTTGAAGGAGATCAAGAGTTCACTTTTGGATTGTTTGTTTCATAGGCACTCAACTTTTTTACCTTTTAGATGTTCTTTGTCACTTTCTGTTTGGGTTTAGTGGAGTGGTTTGGGTTTTGAACAGCTCTGGTGTTGATGTTGCTCTTAGAAATTATATAACAATTCCATTCACCACCATCTGTCAGAACAAGTATGGTATATTTTTAATAAATTTGCTTTTTGTTGCTGTTGACTTGACATTGAGGGCTTAAAATGCTCTATATTAGTGACATAGTGTATCATCTCAATACAGGTGAAGAACAAGGCATCTCTTCTTGGGTTACTGTAAATTATTTTCTAGGAAACTTGGGACGAGAGCCTCAGGAAACCACTGGAATAGTTGAACTTGGTGGGGCTTCTTTGCAGGTTTTTTCATTCACCATATGACAATTTCTTGCATATGCATATGAATCTGTTTTTATGCTTTTATGCTCATGTCTGCAACTAAACATGCACCATTGTTGATGCATGTTGTACATCTGTTGTCAATTTACGTGATACAGTGGTCATGAAATAGTTGGACAAGTTGACTTTTTTAGGAACTCTAGGGCCAAAGTTACATGCCATAAGATAAAAGTCTTTTTTTTTTTGTCTCCAAGGAATGATTGCTTACAATTAGAAATTGAATGCTTGACTATTCAGTTTAGCTGAAGTTTGTTTTTAATGAAGTTTATGAGGTCAAGGGTGTTTGGTTCTATCTGAAAGTTGCTGGGTATGGGTTAGAATTGCAGCTTATGGATCATGCATGTTCTCATAGTTATTTATATTTGTTTTGGTGTCAAAAACTATATCAAAATTCCTTTTATGTATGGGAAAGCTTGAAGTGTGTGTAGTTTTTTTATGATAATGAATTAGAATGAGAACAAACCACTAACTAGACCCTTCCTTTTAAAAAAAATGATTATTCCTTTTGCAGTGCAACTTTTCTTTGTTTAATCTTAGAAAAGATGCCTTGTTACAGCTTTGGGTTTTCAAGGAAAATTTCTAGTTGTATCTAAGAGTCCCTTTTTCCATGTGTTGGTGATCATTCCCAAGTTTGTTGAATAGACTGCAGAGTTAAAACTCTTTCTCCATTTTGAAGCATGTGGTTGAAACTAGAGATGGGTCTGTTGAAAAAATGAAGGTATTACTTGTATTGATACCAGTTTATTGGTCGTCTTGGCTACATCTAAGCTATTAAGCTGACATTTTTTTTTTTGAGATTTTCAAAAAGCAATAGGCTGCTTTTTCAGGAATTGACATACAAAATTTGGTTATCTTCAGGACATTGAGCAGATTAATTTAAAATATATAGTGATTTAGCTGCTGCAGGAGTTCACTTGAACAGTTAATTCAGAAACTGATTTAAAAGCTTGAGCAAATAGGACGTGATCTGGAGACAGAAGCTGAGGAATATATGGGTTAAATAGTTGTCTGAATATACTGACTTATTTTGTTGACTTGCAACCTTCTGGGGAGTGGGTAAGGTGTTCAAATGCCATGTTTTGCAGAAAAAGAGGAAAGTTCCATATGCTAATGATGTTTACTTTCTTCATTTTTCTTTCTTACTTTTATTTTTTTCTTCTGTTTTGCTTTGGAGGATTTTATTTCCTCCTACCTTGCACTTGTCTTCTTCTGTATGCATTCTCCTTCGGTCTAAATAGCAAACGGGTAATATTTTCAATTTTCTTCGGTTGTATCTTTAAAGACCACAAGGAGACAGTTATAGATGTTGTCTCTGAATTTAGAAGACGGGCTGTCAGTAAGAAATTTGGTGGAGAAGATCACTGGGGCTTTGAGTAGGCTTTTGTTCAGAAATATATTATTTCTTTTGGGGGTGTTCATGGGTTTGGATCAGTTTAGTTTGGGCCTCTTATCCAACCAAACCAATTAAATCAGTTGAAGAAAAAGTGATGCAATCCAACCAATCAATTTAAACAAAACCAAATTTTGGATTGTTTGGATTAGATCTGCCAAAAAAATTTTGTTCCTTTTTTTGCCAACTTTTTTTTTTTTAATTTCCTATTAAAACAGCAATTATGTATTGTATAAGACTCTGTTTTGTTGTATTAAAACAGCAATTAAAATACAGTTTAAACCATAAAACAGAATTGTTACTTAAGCCATAGAACAGAACCATAACAAACCAATGTAAGAACCATAGAATATGCAAATACATTAATAGGGTTTATTTTTCTTGTTTTATTATGTTTTGTATATAAAATATATGAAATTTATATAATTATATAAATAAATCGGTTCGGTTATAGTCGATTTTTTAAACAGATCATCCATAAACCAAACCAAACTGGTTGGTTTTCGTAAAAATACAGTTCAATCTATCCAATTGATTGATCAGTTTTGATTGAATTGGATTAGATTGGTTTGGCTAAAATCGGTTTTGAGCACCCCTAATTTCTTTCATGTTTATGTAAGAGTGCCTCTTTAAAAAAAAAATTAATGAATGTGAATATCTTGGCTATAATTCTAGGTGTAGCAATCTCTTTTAAAAAAATAGTCTATGTGGCAGGCAACTTCAATAGAAAGCTGCCTACTAATAAACCATATAAGGCCTCTAGCTATTTTAAACCTGATTTCCAAAATCTTTTGTTTTAGAGTGCCAGAAAGTTAATTTTTCTATTTTGTGGGCGTAACACATGACTATATGAGGATGTCAACTTTGGGCATTATCTGCTGATTCCATTTTTTAGAGGGTAGGCTATATTTTTGAAGTGGAATTTGTTGATGCCTATGATAGAGGAATATGATTTTAGAGGAAGATAAAGGTGTGCGTTTTCATAGCTTTTTGACATGTATATCCTGTGCCTCTTTCATCAACAAATTGTGTCTCTGAGGTTGCTCTTCGATGATTTCTTGTCTTCTGTTCATTTTCAATCTTTCATATTTTCTGCTGCTGATCATCAAACTCATTACTTCTGGTGCAGTCTTTGCTTGGAATGATCTTAGGTCTATGGTGGTGATCTTAAAGAATGATTTGTCTTGGTTATTGATGTGAAATAGAAGAGGGGAAAAACTCTTCTAAATAATCTCTGTTCTGGCAGTCACTGTTGTTTATGGTCATGTCTGACAAAGTGTTTTTGAACTGTCTAGAATGCATTTTGATCTCTACTGGTATTTGCAGGTTACAACAGCATTGCTAAATGCAACGATGGTGCAGTCTTCTCGGATTATTAGATTGTTTGGAGTTGCTTACAAGCTTTATACTACCAGTTGGCCACAATTTGGTCAGGTGTATTTCTCTCTTCAAATTTATATGACCGTACGCCTGTTTCTCATAGTGTAGGATGATGAATGTTAGTTGTGTGCCATGTATTTCATACTTTCCATTTAACTGATGCTCTTGAATTCTATGATTTACTTATTTCTTTACAAAAAGTAAATTTGCTTGCAGGTTATACAAATAATCTGACTACTGAAATTATTCACCGCATGAATGTGCTACTGTAAATATCGTTGTGCATCTTGTGAAATATTTTTTTGCCTTTATGATTTTTTGTTGTTTTTTTATAAACTCTTTTTACATGTGTATGTTTGGTCTTCCTCTGTGCTTTGTCTATTTGGAATTAAACTTGGGTCCCTTATGCTTAGAGAAATTAGCTGTGTATTTTCAATACTACCTGACTTTCTTGGACAGGATGTAGCATGGAAATCATTGGAAGAGCTGCTGAGATATAGAGAGTTGAAGTTTGGTAAGTTTAAGTTGACATGTGCTTTTCTTCTTTTTTAAAAGAAAAATATATTTTACTTGTTAATAATTGTTTTAATAGTTGCTAGATCTATGTATGTAATAATCCTTCACAATTGAGTAATTTGAGTTGGATTCTGGTGGCCTTTGAATGTATCTGAAACTGGTTGGGTTGTTGAGATGATCACAGGTGATAGAGTACCTTAACAAGAGCCAAGAAAGAGTAATTTAGTCTATGACCGACTCTTGATCTTGTTCATACTAATAGATTCTAGCTTGGTTAAGTGTTTTAGAATCATGGAATAAGAAGATTGTATAGCTTTGCTATTCGTAAAGAAATTCATATTGTACCCTTTTAAAAGGTGCAGTAGACTAATTAGAAGGTTGCACAATGAGCATCATACTCTGTTGAATAGATGCAACAATAAAACTTAAAAGGGGGGTACGGATGCAATGAATGTCTAATACTTTTCTGGATTAAAAGAGTGCCCAAAAAATGGTAGTATAAGTTATCTCCTCCTCAGCAAAGGTAGAAGGAAGAAACATAGTAAGGACAAGCAAAGCTGTCTGAAGGCTCACTAATCTCTTTTTATATCTGTTAGAGAGACTTTCTTAAAGATACCATGGGCCAAACGCCAAAGAGAGGACATAAAGATAATTCCACCCATATCAAATCTAAAGGCTGGGAGGAATTTTTGAAGATACTCCAAAAAGGATTAGCAAGGACAAATTTCTCTTTGAAGAATGATTGAGGAAATGGGAAAATGATTTACATGAATACTCAAAGAGTAAGAATCAAGAGTCCATTAGGAGATAGATGAATAGAATCTAGCAACCATAAAAGGGATTGTAATTCAGAAGTTGCTCTATCATTCAAGCTCCTGAGAAATGAAGATTCTAAGAAGTATTGGAGTCCTGACTAATATAGCTGTTATGGATAGTTGATTGATGTAGAGAAGAATGGTAATATAGATCACAAAAGGCCTGTAGAATAGGAACTTTACCAACCCTTGGTTTTCACAAAATTTGATATGAGAAGCCATTTGCTTCATTTAGAGAGATCGTGGTCCAAAAACAATGTATATTTAACACTAGAGACTGTTTTTTGGTGGGATATACAATTATATCTTGGCAAACAATGTGAGGTGCTTAATTCAACGCTAAAAAAGGTTAATAGTAGAATTAGTTTGAAAAGTAGGTGTATAATTGGGTAGGTAGAAATATTAATGTATGAATTTATACTTTTAATACTTTCTTTTTCGGGACAGTACCAGTGTATAAGCACTAAATGTATGATACGCAGACTGGAAAAAGACGAATTCTGTTACTGAAAAATATCCAAATAAAAGTAAATAAAACCATTCGGAAGGAGGGAAGTACGCAGACTGGACAGCTACATTACAGTCTTGCTTTTTTTCTTTCTTTGATGTTTTTTCCTTTTCTGTTTTGGAGGATAATTTGTCCTCCCTTGGTTGTACTTTCTAGTTCTCTTCTCCTCAATTTTTTATCAAAAAATGAGTAAATGATTTTCCTATGACTCCTTTTTAATCATAGTAATACAGTCTAAATTTGATTTGTGAAAGTTTGTAGTATAGATCACCGAGAATAAAGAAATATTTCTTATTTGAGATCTGGTAATAGTTGTCTGCTATTGCCATAGAGAGAGCATGATATATGGGAAGGATTTTTAGGTTTGAAGAATGATGTTGGAAAGAGTGATAAGTGATTTTAACTGTCTGTCCTTCACATTAAATGCTGGATTTTTTCTTAAAAAAAGGGGAGGAGTACAAACTTTTTGGTAATATGGTTCTCATGGTAGATGTTTACATGTTAGCTCTGCATAAGGTACATCATATACTCTGTTGTGGTGAGTTTTGTACATTCTGTCATGGAACTAATCATCCCAAAAGTTTAAAGTATTAGGTGCAGACCCAAGAATAGGTTTTATCTTTAACATGCCACCTTACACAAGCCCTTGGGACTTAAAAGTTTTTGTACAGATCTATTAAATCTTGTGTCGAAATTCAATTTAATAATGACAAATGGGAGCGGCAAAGATTGAACTTTTGACCACTTGGTTATAAAACCTTTGATACTATGTCAAAGAACCAATTATCTTAAAAGTTTAAGTTCAAGCTCTCATTATCTAATTATCTTTAGATAAATTTAATTATTTGCCAAGATTGATTGCCATCAGAACAGATAAATAATTAATTTTGCTCAAGAGCTTTATCTTAGCTTGGAAAACAAGAATAGGCCTTTTGGTTTTCCTCTATAAAGAGAGACTGACAAGCTCTCGAAAGAAAAGAATGAAACTTTGCTAGAGAGGAAATTTTGCTGGAGAAAAAAGATACTGAGATTAGAGAGAAATAAAAGAGAGTATAGAAAAAGAGACTCTGCTGCTGCAAGTTAGAGACCAAAATTCTAAGGCACTTGAGGATTCACCAGGTGGAGTGCTTTTCCTCCGGTAGACCGGAAATCAATCTTAAGAGTTGTATGGTCTTCCTTTCTTTGTCCTTTCAACATTTTCCCAATCTTTAAATTTTTATTTCATTTAAACGTTTTATTTGTTGGTTTTTCTTATGGAATCAGGGGAATTCTAAAGGATATAATTAATTGAAAGTTTGTGTGATACAAACAATATTTTCTCTGAAATTCTGAATGCAAAATTTGTTTTATGAAGAGTAGTTGGTAATGTAATCTTAGATGCAGGTGTTTTCAGTTTGCTATTTTAGTTGATGTGCTGGTTATCAAAAAATATTTGTGAATATGGGAAAAGCATGATTGTATCTAAGATAATGAGTTATGTTATTGGTGGTTTATTATTATTTTTACATAAGATTTTGCATAATGTAAAAGATAAATGTTATTATTATTATTTGAGTGAATTCTGTTAATTTTTAATTGATGTGCAGCTTCAGGATCTAGCAGAAGAAACTTAGGTAATCCTTGCATTCCTAGAGGTTATCTTTGGACCTCTAATGCAACTTATGAAAATCATCCAGTTTTCCAACCTGCTGGAAATTTCTCCACATGCAGATCCGAAGCTTTGTCAACATTAAAGAGAAGAGGTCATTACTTCAGCTTTAATATTTTGTTGTGATTCTTTATTAGATATTTCTTGACCTAATTGGATTGTTTATACTGCCAGCTAAGATTTGTTTCACATAACCTTCTTTATATATAATTGAGCTTTGAATTGACTTTGGTATGCCAGCGTCAAAGTAAAACATGGGAACTTAGGAGTTTAAATTATCAAAAAGAGATGGAGATCTTGAATTGCCTTGCATTTTAGAAGCTCATGTATCTTACATTCCCTAGATTAAACTGCCAGAAAATTAATCTTGCAATCTGTTTGGTACTAGTTTTTTCCAATTTTACTTGAAGATGATGTAATTTATACATTCAATGTTATGGAAATAAAAATGGCAGTTTTCCCCCCCAAATTCTTGCAAAAAAAATAAGGTACTTGGTATTGTTAATTATTTAATCTGTGTAACAAGAATGTATGCAATTTAAGTGTGAATGATACCATTGCAAAGAACTGAACATTTGTGTAATATGAATTCCCCAAGACATTAAGCTCAAACGATAGAAAATCCAAACTTCATTGAACCATGGATATGTCCACAAACTTAGGATTTTGTTGATGACTTGGTGTTGGGGATCTGTCAAAAGGGAAGGGGAGAAGATCCTAGGAGGTTCACTGCATGTAGGAAGTTAGTGTCTATGGTTTATGCAAATTGCTAGAGAATTTTTAAGATCTTTATCTTACATTTTAGCTACTTTGGGAGTCAGTAGTCTTTCTGGTTTCCTTGTGTTGATCTTAGTTCCTCAGACTCGGAGGAGATGGTTCATAATCTAGGAGATTAGAATGCCTTTCATTTTGTTGTTTTTTGCCCTTATTCTTAGGAGATTAGGTGCAGAACAAATTCGCTCACAAAATTGATGTTTGCATCTTAATGCAGATAGATGCTTGCATCCGCCTTGTAAGATCACCTCATCCTTTTATGAGTTATCAAGCGAGCAAGTTTCTCCTGGAAACTTCTTGTATACTTCTGAGGTTTGTATCCAGTGGCATTACTTTGTTTTTATGGGCAATTGTTCTATTTGCATGAGTTTGATGAATTGGTATAGCACGACTATATAATGGACTGAGTTGACTATTTTCTATCCTAGCACTCCAAATAGTGAAACTCATAGAAACTTTAAAAAGCCTGAAGCCTTGTTAATATGAAGGTTATAGTTGACCTGCTATAACTGTTTAGGTTTGGTCAAAGCCTTGATATTACTGTGTTTGACTAAATGAACTGGCCTTAGGCTACAAATAAATATGCTCCAGAATGATTACAATTTGGGGCAACATTCAACCTTGTTGAGGATCCAGTCACTAAAATGTATAGAAGTCCAAAAGTTGTTAGTAAATGTATGTATGCTTCATAAAGATTGCTGATTTCTTTACTTGGGTAAACCCTTGACAAAACTGAACAGAGTGTTTTTTTTTTTTTTTTTGCGTCCACACAAATGTGCTTTGCTTTTTGGGCAGATAAAAGACAGGAGTGAATTTTTTTTTTTTCTTTATCTGCTTCGTTCAATTCTTTTAGGAGGTAATGTCAACCTCATTTCTGTTCGAATTGTGTTTACTTTCCACATGAAATATTTTTTTAATTAAAAATCAGAAATATACAAATGAGTTACAACCGTGGGCACCCACATGATATGCAGTAAAGCCATACCAAAGAAGTACAAGGCTTCTGGATTCTGTAATGTTGTGGGGTCAGATATTGTCAGAACAGAAAGGAAAAAACTTTCACCCCTCCTCTTCCATATTAGAGATAGGGAGGCTTCATGTGACCTTGTCTTTGGGTTTGGATGTTTTAAATTTGGTGAGGGAGTTGTAATACTTCTAGTTTTCTAGGCAAGCATGTCAACTTTATGTTAGGCATTAATCCATTGGGCATTGTGTTCTTAAATTTATACCAAACTCAGACTGACATTTGACCCTGATTCTTTGCGGCTTGAAATTTACTAATTGGTTAAGTGGAAAATACAGCTGAAAACATCCTTTAAATATGGAAAGACAAAGTAGAATATAGGAAATACTCAAAATACTCGATGTACCTGTGTGAATCATACAACATAATTCAGTTAAACAATGGTTATGGTGCCATTAGTTTTTGTACCCCTTATACACTGTGGGAAATTTGTTCAACAATTATCAATAGTCAATGCATCTGCCAACTCGCAGGGATACCACAAACATAGGGTACTTAGTATTCTACTTAAACTATATCATTTGCCTTATTTTGTCTTCATCGCATGTTTTTCAAAACTATCTCCAAATGTAGATCATATCTATTCATGTTTTACCTCTCTTTACACCATATTTTATTTTCCAAAACAAATTCAGTTATTGATCTAGTGACTTTATTTCCATCTTATTTAATTTCCTTCAGTTTTTTGGGATGGTTCCTAGGGCTTCTTTGTTTGAACTGGAAGCAGCAGGTCAGCATTATTGTGAAGATGATTGGGATTCTCTTAAAAATGAACATACTGAAATCGATGATGTGGATTTATTAAAGTATTGCTTCTCTTCTGCATATCTGGTAGCGCTATTGCATGATGTTCTGGGGATTCCTATGGAACAAAAAAGGTACTGCAACTATGTTCAATTTCTGTATAGGCAGGCTGAAATCTTCCTGTGTTCTATTTGTGTGTGACAGATAGTTGAAATAACACCTAGATCTTGTTTCATTTGTTGAAGATATAAAGTGCTGACTGTACTGTGGTTTAGTATTTGAAACTTAACAAATGCAAAATATTTTCATAGTATTTGGAAAATGAAGTAAAATTAGGAAATCACCGCTGATGAAGCATACTGTCACCCATCTGCAAATAAGCCTTCCCATTTCAGCTGCTGTGAATGTTTGGTTGGTTTGAAAATATTGTTCGTCTTCATGTTACTGCCTCCCTCCTCTGACCAACACTTTCTACTAAAAAATTTTTAGAGTTCCCTTCTAATGAGTTTCCAAAATATCTTTTTTTGCCTCTTTCACTCATAATTTTCTATGAAATGTCATGTCTACACATGGTTTACCAACACTGTTGTAGAACTGATTGGCCCTGCATTTTATCTCCTAAGCTGATACAGACTAAAGTTGGTCAACAAAGGACATTATGCTGACAGTTTTTCTCCCCTTGTAAGGAACTAGTTGTCTTAATTTTCTAAGCAATTAGGTAGACAGTTTAGCCATAATATATGCGTAATCAACATACCCTCCCTCTATGATGTCCACAAGGATATCTATCTTTATATATGTTTACATATGTTTGATAGTGTCTAATCTGAAAGTCAGCGGTTAATTTACAAGCTTTAACTCACATAGTGATCCTTTCTTTTCTACTATTATATATGGCTGTATAGCCTGTACCTGAGTGGATATGAGTTGGTGTCTGAGTCAAGTTAATTTGAATTGTGTTGCTGCCATTGTTTCCCTCAGCTTGTTTTGTTGTTTATTAGTGCAAAATCTTTCAAGGAAACGATTCTCAAGTACCCAACTTTAGTATAATTAATTTAATAATTGTTTGCAGGATTGGATTTGGGAGGCAGGGGGGAAACATTAATGTTGACTGGACACTTGGATTTTACATAATAGAAACAATGGTCGAGCCCCTGGAATCGGAACCTGTAGACGCAGGACTGATTGTTGGGAATGAATCAGTCACATACTTCTCATTATTTGCACTTCTATTTCTCGTTGTGCTTGCTACATTCTTTTTACTGCAATTCAGAAAGCCACATGTAAAAACTGTATATGACCTTGAGAAGGGACGCTATATTGTTACCCGCATACCCAGGTAGTTCTATAATGTGTGCCCAGCAATCATTCTCGTCTCCCTCATTTGAGAAGAATCTGCAAGCTGATAGGTAGCACAAGATGAAGTAACAACACTTGAGAGAGAAAGCCTGAGCTCTGAAGTGACTGAGCTTTCTTGTAGTAAACTACAGTCAAAATCTTCTGGAAATGGAAGGAACAATTATCTGGAATACTATTAGGTAAGCTCCATGATTTGTTGTTTCATAAATGTAATCTTATTTTTCTTCTGTGTTTTGTTATTGGCCCCTAGGAAGGGGAAGTGACGTGTGAACCACGGCAAATGGATTGGATGAATGAGCAATGATATGCCTACAAAATATTTTTGTACAAACTCTGTAATATTTTTTCATATTTTTTTATATTTCATTTTTTTTATTTATCTATTTTTACATGTGCACTGAACATATACTCTCAAATTGTGCATATATCATTTCTCCGATTAATATATGCCCTATAAACACATTTTTGTTTGTCCAATCGACTCATCAGTTCTCACGAAGTTACCGAACGGTTTTAATACCTTCATCTAGCTATCAACGTTTAGGAAAGCTTTTTCTTTCCAACAAAATAAAAGAGTAATCTTTTGTTTTTTTAAAATCTAAAGTCACAGTATTTTCAAATGGAGTTTAAGTCTCAAGTCGGAGAATTTCGAAAGAAGTATTTTGCAAGAAAAATATTTATTTTAATAATGATATTTACTAGAAGTGATTAATGTATAAATTTATTGACTTAAAAACTACTTTAAATTATCTCTATTTTTTAGTAAATACTGTTAAATAATTTTCTAAAATTTTCCACAAGTTCCAAAATATGTTATGTGATAATTTGTACACATTCACAATGCATATAATAAGACGAAAGAGGAAACCAAGATAATTGCATTCTGCTCATGCTTTTTCATATTTGGATTCAAATATATGTGTATTAAGTGATTTATAATTTAGTTACCACTTCATTCAACTGAGCCGATGTAAGAAGTTGATAAAAAAAATCATCCAAATCAACTAATTAATTTATTCAAAATTGAATTTTTTTGTTGTGATTAAAAAAATCTATAATATACACTCAAATGAAATATGGTGCACCACAAAAATAATAAAATTTCAATTGAATTCTATATTTATATTTATAAGATGACAAAAATAAAAAATTCATGTAAATAATAAAAGAAAATAAAAATGATATAAGTGTGGGTTCTGATAGTGCATGCCATCATGTGAAAAAAAAAACTATTCATACGAATTTTTTGGAACGGAACTATTGGTCAGGTAATATATGATTCTAGTACTAATAGTATAATACGGTTGTTCAAAATATATAGAAGTGATATTTTCTATAAAAATAAGTATTTATATAGAGTAATAATAAAATTATATCTTAGTTTTAGTATAATAGTCTATTTTTATAAAATTTTATATAATAGAAAATTAATGTTAAATAGATAATTATATAAAAGATATGAAGACATAATTTTATTATCATTTTTATATATATTTATATAATATAAAAATAAGTAATTTTTACTAATAAGGTGACTGGTTTGTTTCGGAGAGAACCAAATTTTCCCAGGCTTTCATAGCTAAAAATAAAATTAAAAAAAAAAACAAGATAGTGGAGGGAACCAAACACTGGCAGTCTTCTTTGCGACTCAAGTTTTAGCTTAAACCCTAGTTGAGTTCTCTCTCACTACTCTCCTTCCTTTTCTCTCTCTGTCTTCAATTTCCTCTCACCTTTCTCCGTTCCTCTGCAACAATGGCAGCTATGCTGGTACGCTTTCTTTCTTTCTCTGAGTCTCTTTGTGGTTTGTGTTTACCTGCAGCTTATAGAGGATTTTCTAACCCATTCGTCTCGTTGGAAATGTGGAAACAAACAGCAACCCCAGATCATATTGCTAAAGGAAGGGACAGACACATCGCAAGGAAGGGCACAGTTGGTGAGCAACATAAATGCGTGCACGGCTGTGGCGGATGTGGTGCGAACGACGCTTGGGCCACGGGGAATGGACAAGCTGATCCACGACGACAAGGGTAATGTCACAATTTCCAATGACGGCGCTACTATCATGAAGCTCTTGGACATTGTTCACCCCGCTGCCAAAATTCTTGTCGACATCGCCAAGTCCCAGGATTCGGAGGTAATTCAGTGGGAATTTGTTTTGATCGACATTTTCTGCATTGTGGTTGAGGGTTTTGGGTAACTGGTGTCTGGGCTGAGCTGATGTTGTTTTATGAAGTAAAGCTGATCGTAGAATGTGGTTTTTGCGGTGAGGTTTTGTTCTGTTGATTCATTCATAGAGGATACGCACTACAAGCTGCTTTTGAGTAGCTAGGGCTTCTCTGTCATTTAATTCTGGATTCACCCGATAATTTAGTTGCTTTTTTGGATGTGTTCTTTTTCCTCTTCAGACAGAGTCAGGGAGGGCAGGATGGGTTTTCTTTGGTTCGTTATATGTATTAACTGAGAAACTGCTAAGCAACTAGACTATTGAACTTGCTAATTTACCTTTTATAACACATGCAGAAGGGTCACTATTGTGTAATTCATATGGTTTTTGAAGGTGTGGTGTGGAAATTAACACTAAAATATAATGGTTTGTTATCAAAACTAGATATCTTCTTTTTTAGATCAACATTGATCTGAAATTTAAGGTTCCACATTTTGTGTTTTGCCTGGTGATGCTGTTAATATGATTATGAATTTTGTTATATACGATTTTGCTTGGCATTCTGTTTACAGTCTTGCTTGAAATGTACATTTGAAAATGTGGAGTTCTTTATCTAAATGTAGCTGTTGTTATTCTTAATTGTGAAGGTTGGTGATGGAACCACTACTGTGGTATTGCTTGCAGCTGAATTTTTAAAGGAGGCTAAACCTTTCATTGAAGATGGTGTCCACTCTCAAAATTTAATACGCAGTTATAGGACTGCATGCTCCTTGGTAAAAATTGGAATCTTAAACTCTCTTTTTCATTATCTTCCAGATTTATTGGTTAAGTTTTGTTGATGATTTGTAAAATTGTAGTTCTCATACTTTGTTATTGCAGGCAATCGAGAAGATCAAAGAACTAGCTGTTAGCATAGAGGGAAAAAGTCTGGAAGAAAAGAAAGGCTTGCTTGCAAAGTGTGCTGCAACAACACTTTCTTCTAAGCTAATAGGTGGAGAAAAAGAGTTCTTCGCATCAATGGTTGTGGATGCTGTAATTGCAATTGGGAATGATGACAGGCTGAATATGATTGGGATAAAGAAGGTACATATTAGTTCTTTAACAAGTGTTAAGCATAAATGTTAATTGTCTTGGTTCTTTTGATAATTGTGTAGATGCAGTCCATTTCAATGAATGTGAAATTTATTTTTAATGTCTTTTTCAGATAGAACAATTTTGTCATAGAGAAGAAATTAATACAAAATAGGAAGAGGGTAAGCCTTTTAAGTTTTAAATGGAGGCACAAAAGTTAAACAAATAAAAGACAAACAAACTCATTAGTACATTAAGGCTCTTCAATTGGTCTGCAAATCTGTAAGAGAAAAACTCTTGAAAATCCATGGGCTGAGCACACAAGGTTGGCCATATAGACAATTTTATTCATGATATACTTAAGGATTAGGTAAAACACTTAAAATTAGGAGCATTCTTCTCCAGCCAAATACAACAAAAACAGTAGAGGTAGCACATTGCCATAAAGCCTCTTCTCCTTACTCCCATCAAAACAGTTGAATCTAGTCAAGGAAAACTGTTCCAATATCAAACAATATGCCAAGGATTCAGGAGTCACCAAGATTTTCAGAAAAATGTAGTTCAAATGCTAGTGACTGCTGGCCAATTCGAAGTAGGTGACTGATTTTAGACTAACACCACTCATAACTGGGTGAATTGTGAGGAGATTTGCATAATCTAGAAAATTTAAACATGTCAATAATGCTGGATGATTATTGCATGGAATATGTTGAAAATCATGCTTACAGTTATGCATTGCCCCTTAGGGAATGAGTTTCAAAAGATAAATTATTTTGCACAACTCAAAAAGACCAAAATGTCGTTATGAAAACTAGTTCCTCAGTGTTCTCTGGTAATTTGAGTGTAATCAAGCTGTTAATTTAGTTGAGGCCTCTCTAAAACTTGGTACGGGTATATGCTCTGCACTGAGCTATAAGCCTTTGCATTTTTCCTGTATTTTACCTTCAGTTCTGGTCTAATGTTGACAAATCATACTGGGAACAATGAAACGCACTTGAAGATGCAGTTTATTTTAGTGTTTTTGCAATTATTCATAGTTCAATCATTAGAATAAAATTAATGTATTCTAATTGTTGTATTGTTGACTTGATTTAGACTGGAGTATGGGCTGTATGGCCATCTTGACCAAGGTTATTTGGATTTTGGATATGGTTCTTCTTAGGAATTTTTGTATTTCCATTAAACTTGGTTCTGGCTGAATTGTTCTGTTGTTTAATCTTTGTAGTAAGAGTAAAATAAAAAATTGACATCTTTCACTTGTAAAATTTTGGTTAAGTTCACCTCATTGCCAGGTTGGTTGCTTTGTCCTTTTTTCAAAATCTTTAATAGTGTAATTGTTCTATATAGTTTGCATAGGATTTTTCTTGAAATTTAAAGTAAAAATCATTTGATTGAAGGTTCCATATGACATATTGGAAGTAAAGTGTTGTGACCACTACAATTTAAGATTGAGGAATGTGGTGGTCAGATACAAAGTATAAGGTTGAGGTGTGTTGGAGGTATATGAACTTTTGTTCATATGTTTAATCATATATCAATCAATTGGCTGTTCTCTGGGAAATTAATTTGGAAATGAATTTGCTGGATATTTACATTCATTTTTGATCAGGTTCCTGGTGGTAACATGAGGGACTCCTTTCTAGTAAATGGTGTTGCCTTCAAAAAGACATTTTCATATGCTGGTTTTGAACAACAGCCAAAGAAGTTTCTCAGTCCTAAGATACTGTTACTAAATGTTGAATTGGAGCTGAAATCTGAGAAAGAAAATGCTGAAATAAGGTGTGAATTTTTTAAGTTTTGCCTTTTTGTTTTGTTCATTGATGCAGAGATCATCCCATCAAAGAGTTGCTTACTTTACAGAACCTTTTTCTCTTTGTCATTCCATGTTCTACAGATTATCAGATCCATCACAATATCAGTCCATTGTTGACGCAGAATGGAATATCATTTATGACAAGTTGGGTAAATGTGTCAAGAGTGGAGCCAAAGTTGTTCTTTCACGGCTTGCTATTGGTGATCTAGCTACACAGGTATCATTGTGTCTTTGTTCATATTGGACGCATTTCATTAATTTGCAAAATTTTAAAACTTTTAAATGTGTACAATATGCAGTACCAGCTATGATGCTATCCCCACCTCTGACAGTTTCATGGTGCATTGTTACTTACATGTAATGGATGGCTATGGGGATCTAATCCTTGTGATGTTTCTGTCTTTACCATGCTGATTCACTTCTTTTTTCGTACATTGTAGCAACTGATTGATGTCAGTGTGTAGATTGTTCAAAATATTGCTGGGTTTTCATTCTGGGTTTCTTAAATAAATCTTGAATTTTATAGTTCTTCAAATAATTTGTCCTTGAAACAGTATTTTGCAGATCGGGACATTTTCTGTGCTGGTCGTGTAACAGAAGAGGATCTGCAAAGGGTTGCCGCTGCAACTGGTGGAACTGTACAGACTTCGGTCAATAACATTATTGATGAGGTTGTGCACAATTATCTTATTTGTTGTAATCTTAATTTGAAAAGCAAAGCCTCTGTTGTTTTATATCTGCTTTTAATGATATTTAATTTTTCAGCTAAATTGTTGATTTATTTGATTGAAGGTTCTTGGGACTTGTGAGATTTTTGAGGAAAAGCAAGTTGGAAACGAGAGGTTCAACATATTTAATGGATGTCCATCTGGCCGCACAGCCACTATAGTTCTTAGAGGTGGAGCTGATCAGGTCTGTCAGAGGATGTGTAATGACTGTTTGTATACTATGTAAATGAACCCTTGTGATTGATTATCTTTTTTAGGCTTGGATTTGATGCTTTCTAATCTCTTACAGTTCATAGAGGAAGCAGAGCGAAGTCTTCATGATGCAATCATGATTGTTAGAAGGGCTTTGAAGAATTCTACTGTAGTTGCTGGTGGTGGTGCTATAGATGTGTGTTCATAATCTGTAACTGGATCTTCATATGTTTTGTTAGATTTTGGACATTAATACGTCTTTCATGGTGGCAGATGGAGATAAGCCGGTATTTACGGCAGCATGCACGTACAATTGCTGGGAAATCTCAACTTTTTATTAACTCATATGCAAAAGCTCTTGAGGTAGCTGTCCTTGGACTTCTGAATTTTGCTATTTATGGTTGTGATATATATGTGCATCCCAAAATTATCTTAACATTGCAAGTAATGGGATGCAACTCTTGCTTGCCACCACTCGGAATTTATTTGCCTTTTGCAGTAATGGTTTTGCTTTCAATTGAGAATTTCTTACTTCAGTTGTTTAAAGTTGAAACTAATGGAAAGCCTATGAAAGCAAGCACTACTCAATATTTTTCATCTTTGTTGTTCTTGATGCCAAAGTATTGGGGAAAAGAAGATCCCTTAAGTGTATTAATATTGCTTTTGATGAATTGACAGTAGTTATTTCAAATTTAAATGATATTTCAACTTCAGAGTGTCCTATAGTCCGGGTTTCCAAGGATGCTATTGTCTCTTGGGCTAGAGATGAATCATTTTCTCACTTATGGGTGGAATCATGCTTGAAATTGCTTTAAGTGCCTGATGTAACATTGCATAGTAGCTTAGTTAGTGTCAGAAATGAGACATGTGAAGGGTTTTAGATTCTCTCTCCGCACTTGAATATGATGTGCTTGTCACTTTGGATTGTTGGACAAAGTATATAGTTAATTGGGTTTTGATGCATTAAGCTATGGTTTTATTGCAGGTCATACCTCGACAATTATGTGACAATGCTGGATTTGATGCAACTGATGTGCTGAACAAACTAAGGCAGAAACATGCACTTGCTTCTGGTTTGTTGGCCTTCTCTTTTTATGCATAAATACCTATATTGAAATTACTTACATGCACACCCACCCAAAAATAGGGATGCAATCATGCTCAGCCTTCCTGAATACTAATGTGCGTAAGCTTGTTCAATTAAATACACTGAATCTGAGCTTAAACCCAACTTAATTTGTGTTAAAATCTTGGTCAATGTGGGCTCCTTTAATTACTGAGCATACCCCAGTATCTTACAAAATATATAATAAACAATACAGATGCTTGTACACACATATGCAATTCAACTTGGTACTACTTTATTGATCTCCATCACTCAAGTTGACACATTAACTTTTTGTTATGTATATGATGAAAGATTGTAGAAATATGCATTGTAATCTCAAAAGTTGTGCAGTGGTTGTGTTCATATTCTTGCATAAAATTATTTGGATAAAAATATAGAAATTATATTAATTTATTAATAATGAAGCTGCTTGCTAGCTAATATGTTGACTATCTAAATTATTGAGTTTTGCTTGATTAATCGAACAAGCTCTATCTCACTCATTTAGAGATGAATAATGAGTGAGCTGGAAAGCTAAGTAACATTTAATTTGAAAACTTATCACTCACACTTTGAAAAGACATTAACCACGAGTGTTAAGAACATATGAATAGCATGTTGGCCTGATTTTGACTGTATTCCATCAGGATCACACTTTTCTGGTTCATTCCCTCTGAATCTAAAAACTTCCCTAGTTTTCTTTCTTGGTGGCATTTACTTTTATTAAATTTGCCAAGTTGAGCTATGTAAAAGCTGAGCCTGAGTAGATCACAAGCATTTATTCATTATCACTCCTATTGAAAGGCCACCATTATTTTTTAATACAAGAATATAAGTAAGATCTAGTATGAGCAATTGTATGTAGCAGTAAGTCTTGTTGGGCCACTGTTTAAATCTCCACAGCACTTTGCAGTTTAGCACTAGGCCACTGTATGAAGATATTAAGTTGATGATTGGAATCTTTTAACTTGAATTAATGTGTGAGTGTAGTGTTTGAGTATGCCAGCTGTGTACTTGTAAATGCATCTAACTGGAGATTCATATAACTTTCGAGACAAAGTTTGTATGAAAGCTGAATCTGTTGGTCCCTTCTTCCAAATGATGTTGTGGATGGGGTGCCTCCTTTTCTTGACTAGAGAAATCATACTTGTTTACGTGATTTATAGTTTATTTTTTTAGTATAATGACAGGTTAGAAGTTGAAAGTATGTTCATTGCTTTTTACAGGTGAAGGGGCACGATATGGGGTGGACATAGCCACTGGTGGAATTGCTGACTCATTTGCTAACTTTGTCTGGGAGCCTTCTATTGTAAAGGTATTTGTCTGCTGGAATCTGTACAATTATAGAAAGTGGTTTAATGGGTTATTGTGAATGGTGTTTGACCTATGTTATAAATTTGCAGATCAATGCTATAAATGCTGCTACTGAGGCAGCCTGCCTTATCTTAAGTGTGGATGAAACAGTAAAGAATCCGAAGGTAAATTCTAACTAGCATGGTCGTCTTACTCTATCTTTAAGACTTTTTTTTCTTGGCTGAAATAATTTCCCCAAGAGGTAATTGAATTCAGGCCATTGTCTGAAATTAAGGATTTATTATGTTTAAGTATATTCAAACTTCAAACACAGGTTTTCCTCCTGTTTGGAAAGATTTTAGTTTTCTTTTTTAGGGGTTGGGGATGGGGGTTGCTTTTAAATGCTAGAATATTATTTTTTTGGATTGTGTGTGCTTTTTGAATAGTTGGATTCTAATGTAATTTTGTAAACGAGAATATGTAATTTACAATATCTAAGAGCTAATCATAGTCTAAGCTCTATTATAGCTAAGGATGACCTCGCTTAAAAGTTGTAGACGCTAGTGTCTTCATGAACATCTTTTTATGTCATATGCTTGATTCTCAATGTCATTATCAGAAAATTAACTATTTAGAAACATCCTTTTTGGGCAGACTTTTTGATGCTTAAGAATCAGATAATGCCTATGTAATACGAGAATGGAAATCTTTTTTGAATGAAAAGCTTGCTGCTTCATATTTTGCATGTATTTATACACTGTATGCTAAAACAGATAGCTACCTAACTCTAAGACTTGATCTAGTAAAATACAACATTTATCTTCATCTTCTCACTCTATTCTATCTACTGGATAGGGACTTATCCTTTCAGTTCCATTAGATAACACACTGTTTTCCTACAGTCTAGAATGCATAGGTGTCTAAATTGTGTTTGATAAAAGATATTAAGAGTAATTGGTAGTTATTTGGTTTGCAGCAGGTTTTGATATTTCTATCTTTTATCTCATCATGTGCATTTTAAAGAATTTTCTTGTATTTTTGGAATGATTTATGACTGTATACAAAGTATGGGTATTTCTACTTTAGCTATGTTATTGGCCTACTAGATCAATACATTTTATCCGTTTTCACTTGTATGGTCTGAATAATACTTTTGAGTGAAAATGCTTGACATGTTAAAAGCTTAATTTGATTGTTTTATCTGCTTTTCATATGTAGTCCGAGAGTGCACAGGGAGAGGCTGCTGCAAGTGCCATGGGAGGTAGAGGTCGAGGAGGCGGTGCCTTCCGTGGTCGTGGACGTGGGATGAGGAGGCGATGAACACTTGATGGCTGTATCTGCAATTTGACAGGTTGGCAATTGTCTTTCAGTTTGTGCATTGAGTTATTGTCTGACCGGCAGAAATATCAGTTACTGACTTGGTTCTGGAACATGACTGCTGCTGCATATATTATTTCTGCAAGTTGCCGTTGGTATAAGTGTGCTATATCTTGGGTCTACTTTTGAGGATATGAAGCTGTTATAGTGACTTTGTGGGAACTTAATCAAACTTGAGTTTTGGTGGTAGCAATTTTCAAGCGGTCCTGAGTATGACCTCTGAATTTTGTACGATGGAGGGGTAAAACTTTTGGGTGATTGTTGATGAACTTTGGTTACTATGAATTTTGCATCATGTTCAGTATATTTGTAGTTTTTGTATGCTGATAGAAGCACGCGATTCTTATATTTGTTGCGACTAGAGAGACCTGTAACCAGTGGTACGGAAAGGGATCACGACAGACAAATTGCCAACAGAAGTCAATCAGGGCTGCAATCCAACGTGACAATTCTGTCGTACGTAAACATTTGGTTTTGGGAACACTATCTGGGGTGACACTAAAATTTTCTAGTCATTTCTATTTGTTGGTGTATTGTAGTAAACGGATGGTTTCTAGTACTTGAATATTTGCATTCTTATTAGTCTCTTAAACGCTAAAACGTGAGAATCAGAACAGCATTTCAATTAAGTATAATCTTTTGAATCTTAAGAAACGTTAAGTATAATCCTTTGAACCTCTTTACTGAACAAGATTCATCTTCCTCTTCCTTTTAACTCAGTCCCGTCCCACATCCAAATCTTTCAGACGATCTTTTATTTTGAATTGAATTATTAAATTTTACAAATTAGGTTATAAATTATTGAGTATTTTATTACTCCCACTGCTGTTTAACATTTTTGGATAATTTCATATTTAAAATTTGTAGTGTGATGACTTTGTACAACAATTTTGCGTAACGTTAGTAGTTTATACAATTGAACCTCACTGACTATTCTAACTAAAGGTTTTCAGTGAAGAGGCTTGTATGAACGGGATACCTCACTGACGTAGACCGAGCATTACCCACATATAAAAGGAACTAAGATAACAAATAGTAACTTATGGCCATCCCTACGACTGTTAATTGCAGGCCTTGATTATATAATAGTTTAATATCTCAAACAAATATTCGTTATATTAAAAATTTTAGAAAAGATCCTCATAAAGCCATGAAACCCCAAGCCATTCCTTCAAGATCTTCAATGGCATCCCATCCTTATTTTCAATATGCAAGAGCCTCATGTCTGTGTCCCTTACACCGCAAAGATCCTTGTAATCCCCTTTATGCAGTTAGCCAAACTACATCACGGCAATGGCTTTCACATACCTTTTCGCCACGGAGTTCAACTACAGTCGAACCCAAGGATCAAAGTTTTGAAGGGCCTACCCGATTTTCGGTGTGAGACCATATGGTTTGCCTGCATGAGATGTGACTGTAACCCAACCCAAGATATTCCAGAACTATCTGATTCCATCAGAAAATTTTGTTGTGGGGCGGTACGCCCGAACACCCACATCCCCTCTACGTTTTTACGTAAATTAACAAAGCACACGGTTTAATTTCATCCTTTTTATAATAGTTGTGACACTTGACGTATGCATAACTACGTAAATATATCATTTTTCTTTGTTGTGCACCATTCAAAGATCTGAGAACGAACTCATCAACAGTGGTTCCTAAGGCTTGTTGCATAATGTCTGACAGTGACTAGCTTCGCAGTTAAATCTGCGAAGGATTTAGGCACACCTGAGGTTCAGTTTTGTATAGCCTCTGCTTGTCCTTTTTGGGGTGCTTGCAGTTTGAGGAACTTGCCAAAAGAGCCCTTGTTCCTGTCAAAGTTGGCCTTTATCTTTTTCCCTTTTGTTAAATTGTCATTTACATAGATGAATGTGTTTAATTTAGATGTGGAAAATTAGAGGGGTTAAATCTTTAGAAAAAATTAAAGATATGATTGAATGCCTTTCTAGTTTACTAAATCTGGTTGATGATATTTTACCAAGAAATTAAAAGAAATTAGAGTGACATAATATAAGTATTGCATGAAGTTTTTGACTTTAATGGCTAAAGTAACAGATTATAGTTTTATTTTCATAGTACGGAAGTAGTACTCAAACTAAGCCTTTTACATTTACCTGATCTCTTTTGCAAAGGATTGGCCTCTAACTTTCAGGACAGAGAAGTTGAAGCCCCAAACATGCTGTAAAACTCTTTTTTCCACATACTATCTAAATTGGGTTAAAGAGCTTCCATGAGCAGTTTACATGCGAAAGAGTTTCAGTGCCAGTAAGTATCCATCCAAGCTTCGTACACTAAAGAGGTTTTGGGTAACCGGAAAAGGAGGTACTATTGCTCTGGCACTCAGGCAAGAGGGACTTTCTTGCTTACCAAATCATGGATGGTCATAGGGCGGCAAAGGTCAGAGAAAGGTTTGCCAGACCAGGCAGCGTTAGCTAGGATGGAGTTGACCGCTTGTGTAGGGTTAAACAAATCCCACCAGATATGGGTTGAAGCTTGATCACAGGCCATGTCCACGGAGACACACCCAATCATTGCACCGTAGGAACCAAGCCCACAACATGCACTCTTTACATCCTCAAAACCTGTCAATTGACAAAGAGTTTAATTCTACATTTATTAATTTCTTACGAAGGTAAATAACAAATTGATTTCGCAAATTCTGCCAGTTCTAGCTTTCAAATGCTTCAAGAGACGTCTAACGTTCAGAGCATAAAGAGAGTAAGGATTCAAGAATCTCAGCAAAGTGACATGAATTTAATTTGCAGCCAAACTTTTCCCAGAATAGATTTGGTAGTCTAGCTTCCTAATTCTGCATCTTTTGTCATTGTAATTTGTATGATATTAGATGTCATAACGATAACAGTACGAATTGTAAAGAAGAAAACATACCATAAAGTATGGGATTGTCTATCATCTCCACCATTCCTCTGTATACATCACAGAACACCATCAGGGCATCAGGAAACTCCCTCCTAAGAATAGAAATGTGCTCCTCCAGCATTCTATTGTATTCCAAGACCAATTTATTGACTTGATCCACGCACCCCTCACCATGATCATCCCCAGCGTTATGATTCAGCTCCCAGGCGATGCGTGGTGTGCATCCCAAAGGAATTATTCCAGAGCATATGATTTTCCTTGCATTTGCATCATAAAGATACCTCACAGCATTCATCATTTGATTGACCAAGATGGTAGCAAATTCTTGGGCACTGTGCTCCAACAATTTGCTCGAAGAGTTATGGAGTAACAGATCCATGTAATCCTCTTTGCCAAAGGAGAGATAAAAGATCGAAGATTTTGTAAACTGGAGAGCAGTTTCCTCGCTAAGCTGCAGCTGCAACAGCTGTAAGGTCTCAGATACTTGGCGTAGCTGTTGGTTGAGAGACTGGTGGCTCTGGCTGCCATGGCCCATGATTTTTGCCTGTGTTGACCCAAAGTTGAGACCACCTAATACTTCATCCAAAGATCCATTTTGACTATAAAATGGTCGACTGAGTGGCAATCCCATCTTCTCAGCTACAACAAAGATGTTTAGTAAAACATATAGTGTCAAATCTCACGAGTGAGCTTTAGGTTTGGTTATGCTAAACCAATACTAAAGAGATTCAGCTGAGATAGCAGCCAACTAGTGCACTCTTTGTTGGATGTCCTCAGAGGGACAGCTAGCTAGTGCATTGCATTCTACTTTCAGGGTCTTACAATATTAAGGTCCATTGTTAGTTACAGTCCAATGGGATAAGGTATTGGAAGCTGGAAGATTTATTACGAATCAGTGGACAAATTAGAGAGAGCCAAAGTGCATGTGCTTGCACCCACTTGAAATATTCCAGTCGAGGTTATAGATCATGCCACTCTAAGTA
Source organism: Dicorynia guianensis (assembly GCA_037013595.1). Classification (NCBI taxonomy): domain Eukaryota; kingdom Viridiplantae; phylum Streptophyta; class Magnoliopsida; order Fabales; family Fabaceae; genus Dicorynia; species Dicorynia guianensis. The sequence goes on from JASUAB010000005.1 coordinate 34,535,850, forward strand.
AATTCATCAAACAAGCCGTCATCTATATTAAATGAGTTACATTCATTCGTCAATATAGGACGTGATAATTTCTAATTATTGACAAACAGAAATTCCACAATCTTATGCATTTCGTCCAAAAATGGAACCTCTTCATGGCCTTCCCGATGAATAGCAATTCTGTTACATTCATGGCAATATTGGGTAGGAAAATGTACTTCAATTCAATTCCAAGAAACGCAAACGCCCAGAATACAAGGTCAAGAAAAAAAAAAATCAAAAGTCATAATCAAAAGAGAATTAAGAAAAAAAAAAAAAAAAGAAAGGAAAGAGACAACAGAAAGAGAAGAGTACCAAGAAGTTGGGGAAGAAGAGTGGCATCAGATCCATTACATGGATACAGAGACAGACGACCATGAAGCAGAGGGTAGAACAGAGTGTTGTCTCCACAATCAACCGATGAATCACCCAAGACAAACAATGCCGAGACATTTGAGCCATTTCTCCAACTGGTTGCCTCTGGGAATTGTCCACGACCTACGCTGATCATACCCAGTAGCAGAATAACAGCGGGAAGAGTAGCAAGAACGAACTCTTTTCTTCTCATAGCGTTTTCGTCCCTGTTTTCCTCCTCTTTCCACCCCAGTTGCGTTCTCTTCCAGTGCAAGAACTGTGTTGCAAGTTGCGACTAAATTGTTGCTAAAACAGTTGCCATTCAGGGAGTTTTATTTGTTTCAGAGGGAAGTAGTTCGTCCCTAGTCCGATTTTCTTGCACAAGAAGAATTGCACTTTAAAAATTTTTAAATTATGAATAAAATAAGAAATTTTGCTAAATGGTTTGGATACAATTTGACCTAAGTAGATTTTGAAACCAATTTTCAAAGCTAGACAATTACCATTTCAATATCATTAGACAAATTTTGTAATGTTATCTCTTTTCTTTGTATTATTTATTTATTTTTTTGGATAAAATCGGTCATACTATTTGCCTTTTGCAACTGCCTTAATCACCAAAAGGTCCAAAACTCAAGAACTTTCTTCCACATTTATTCCTATTTACCAAGGACGAAAACAAGAAAATTTGCCAGTCCTTTAAAAATATACGGAAGATACATAAGAATTAATCGTCTACGTTTCCTTGTTATTTTCATATTATTTTTATACAATGTCATACTATTCGGATTTGGTAACAATCATCATCACCAAGATAATTTCTTTAACAATTATTCCCCTTGAAAAACGATGTAATAAGAAGAAAATTGCCAGTCTTTGTACGTTTCCTGGAATTCTGATCAAAAGTAAGACCGGGTGGCTAGGTTGTTAGACTTCTCTTTTTGGTTTAAACAACACATTGTATGACCGGGTGGCTGATTTCTGCTGAAGAAACATAAGTGACCTCTCCTAAGCAACTACATCAAGGACATAAATGACAACCAACAAGAATTATGCCATATGAAACCAAACTCAGCAGTGCGACGACACAATTGACAATCAGAACTTTCACTAAGCAACTACAAAAATCTGTAATTATTATCAGCCCTTGAGCCTATTCCGGCTTTCAGAACATAAGCAGCTTCTGTGTTTTGTCCATATATAATGTCAAGCTCACACTTAACAATCTCTGCAGAAATGGTAAATCTTGCGGACATCTACTATCGATGCTATTACCACCCACTATTTACTATGAAATGAAAATCAATTCTGTTAAAAAGATAGAATATATTTTCAGAATTGGCAAGGGAGAAACTGATAAAAGTGATCTGATCCGAAGATAATTACTAACGCTGATATCTAAGTACATAAATCGAAAGTTAAATTGGTCAGTGCACCAGCATAAAAACCAAATACATTTCGTAAAACATAAAGTAATAGAGAACTGCGCATAGAAGCAGACATTTCATGGCATCTATGCCTTCACTTTTCCACTAATCCCACGTTTATTTGGCCATATACCATTCGCTGAATTCTTTTTGGCTGCAACTGAACATTGATCATTCCAACCACCTTTACTGCTCAACTCTGTTTGGAGCTTACGCCGCCTCATTCTGTTCTCTAACCTTATCCCTCTTAATGCACGAACTCTACGCTCAATTTCCAAGGCTTGTGTGAAATTCCAGATCCTAACTACACCTTCTTCACCCCCACAGACAATTCGATCGGCACCTATATCTACAGAGAAAAGGTTGTTCTTAAATCCATGCAACATCCTTTGTGGGGGTTCCACTGTGCTTCGGTCCAAATGCTTTACCTTGGAAATCATCTTTCCTAAAGCATGCCTGCTAGTCCGCAGCAGCTTTCTGACATCAATTAGAGCCAGCTTGCCATCATTAGATGCTGAAACAAGCCAGGGAAACTCAAAGGCAAGGGAATACACAGGACCTGAGTGAGGAATCCAGGTGGTAACTTGCCAAGCCTTCGTGTCATAGCCATCATTCACGATCTCATACATGTGTATTGCACCATCTTCCCCTCCAGTAAAAAGAAAGTCCCCTGCACGGCTTTGTGCCAAAGCATATGTATTGCCAACGTGAGCATTATTGATAATTGTTGTCAAATTTCCGCTATTAGTATCCCAGACATACACATCTGAACCTGATATGCTGGCAACTGTAGTATCATGAGGTACAAGTCCCCAGACCCAGTCACTGTGCCTCAGCACCTTTGTGCATTTCATTAAATAACGGTCCCACACTCGAACAGTCATGTCCCATGAACCACTGTAAATCTTTGTCAAATCTATTGCTAGTGAAGTTATTGGACCTTCATGTCCCCAAAGTCGAAACTCGGTATTCTGGTTCTGGGAGCCTCTAAGCTCAAACAAATGAGGGATTCCTTCAACAGACCTCCAACAATGTATAAATCCATCAGTGCCACCAGCAATGAGTAGTCTCCTATCTGCCGCAACAGCACGAATGGTGCAGCCAAGGGGCCTTGATGATGCAATTGACAGCCCATCCTCCATGTCCCACATCCTCACAACTGAGTCATATCCAGAGGTAAATATAAGCTTTGCAGATGCCAACAGGAAAACTGTCCGAACTGCTTCAGTGTGGCCATACAGCACATCAATGCTATAACGTCCCATAAAGGTCCTACTCCTATACTCCCTCTCCACAAAAAGGTCTTTCCAGGACTTCTCATCTGTAACTCCCGAATCCAGCACTTGAGGAACTGTTGGAAGTCCCCACCTTTCACAATAGAATTCCTTCCAAGCATGGTGCTCAGATGCAAGTCTATGTAAAATTGGGGAGACACACGAAACAATACCAAGCTCTTTTGGATCAAGGCAATCCAGAATTTCAGAAATCAATGCTGGGGGAAGGTCAGTGATAGACCGATGACAATCATAAACCACATCACTAGAAAATGATTGGTTCGAACTGCTTGAGACCGTGAGACTTTTCTTGGAATGAAACTTTGGTGCTCTTTTTGAATTCCCAATCTTCTCAGTTCCAGGTTTGGTATTTGCAATAAAGTTAGGAATTGCAATTACTTCAGTATTCTCAGGATTAAAATTGAGCTGCTTTTGTTCAACTCTGCCTATGCTTGAATCTGGTTTACAGTTATCCAAATTTTCAGAAACCTCAATACTCTGTGGGCACTCAAATGCCATAAAAATATGGGATCCGACACTTGAAATCAAGGGTTGAAAGTTCAAACCCACCAAAACGTAACCAATTCAAAATTCCCAAACCAAAGTGAAATCTAAGCGTATACAAGAATTGGGAAAAAAACAGAAAGCAATCAATCCAAACCCTAATAAGAGCAGCCGAAGAAGAGAAACCCTAGAACTCAATCCTACAAATTGCACCGAAAGAGAAATTAATTGAGGCAAATTAAAAGGAGACAATGAAAGATCAAAGGAAAAATAATAAAACAAAACGATTGAAGCTTAATGTGATCAATAAAGACCCAAGAAATTTAAGAAAAAAAAATCTTGGGGAAAAAGGAAAAATCGAATATGAGCAACGAGAGATTTAGTTCAAAATGTACCTGAAAGATTAAGAGAAGAGAAACTTGAAGCGAAGCAGAAGCAGAGGGGGCAGCACTATTGATTTGGTTTGGGATTAGGGTATGGCAGAAACAGGGATCCGAATAATGTCAAACGGGTCGGAAAAGGGAACCGTGAGAGATGGAGAAAGGGTGTTGTTCAATACGAGAGATTGAAGCCGGTGTCACCGTTCGGTGTTGGCCCTAGAAAGAAAAACCAGAAGAAAAAAAGAGAAAGAAAAGGTTCGGCTTCGTTAGATACAAGCAACGGACGAGATTAGAACATTGGATGTCAAGGGATCATAGACACCGTAGGATTTCCACAAGAAATAAATTGCGTTAGTTCCCAAGTTTACTTTTTTTAGTGAAAAGTTTTCTTACACTAAAGATTGGACAAAATATTTATATTTAATATAAAAATTATTGAATTAAAGCACTTATTTTTTATAATTTATATGCTTTTATAAAAGTACAATTTAGTTATTTTTAATTTAAATAAATTTATTAATTTAAAATTTTAATTGATAGATAACATTCTCTATCTCATCAAATCTCTTATCTTTCATCCAATCGACACTGGCATAACAAAACAATGTCAGAGAATTTTTATGCCATATTCATCATTTAATAAACTTATGAGTTGATTCTGTTAGGTCTCTACAAGAAAGTGAACCAAAAATAAGAAAAAAAAATTCAACTTACATACCTTAATGAGTAAGGTGAACAAAATCTCTTCACATAAAATTGTTTAGCTGCCTTAATTTTTAATTAAATAAAAAATTAAAACTCTTACAAATTAAGGATAATTTTTAAAGTATTAAATTTATCTAAATTAAAATACAATAAATGAAATTATATTTGAAAAAAATTAAGAAACTAAAAGTATCTTTATTCTAAGAATTATTGGATTAGCCAAAATTTTTTATTTTAATAAATTTTATAATTTAAATTATGTAAAATAATAATTTTGTAAAAATAAAAATATAAGAACAAAATAATTTTTTCGTGATGATTATTTAATGTGTTGAATTTGAAAATTGAAAATAAAATAAGTATAGCGCTTCTATAATAAATCTAAATTATAATTTTGTTTCCAATAAAAAATTAATCATAAATTTAGGCTTTTAGTAGGTTAAAAAAATTATTCTAGTTATGCATTCTAGTACAACTCAATTTTAGTTGTAAATTTATTGTAATATAAAATAAAATTTAAAAAGAGGGAGTTAAAGGGATGTAAAGGAAAAAAAAAACTTATATATGCTTTAAAATAATTTTCAAAAATCAAAATATTTTTCTTTAAATTATTATTTTTTAACTTTTTGAGCTTAAAATAATTTATTTGTAACTGGTTTGAGGCACTTATGGCCACTCAGCAGAGTATAGGATCCTATTTTCTCTCCCTCTAATTTCGTTCTTCTCTCACGCTCACACACTGCTCATATTCCTCCCCTGCTTAATCTCAGACTCAAACCATTCTCATTTCATCACACGCCAATCTCTCTTTTGAAGCAACGAAATGTCCGACGACGAAGCCACCACCGCCTCCGCCGTCACCACCATCACCAACTCCGCCGACTACTCGGAGAAAATCGAATCAGCCATCCATTCCCTCTCCTCCATCGTCTCCCCTCTCCCTCCCTCGCTCTCCTCCTCCGCCAACCCTGCCCTCTCTCTCCTCCACGACACCAACGTCTCCTCCCACATCGCCACCCTCCTCCGCAGCCCCAACTCCGGCTCCGGCGACAACAACCTCTGCCGCTGGCTCTACGACACCTTCCAATCCGCCGTCCCGGATCTCCAACTCGTCGTCCTCCGCTTCCTCCCCATCATCACCGGCGTCTACCTCTCCCGAGTCGCCCTCCGAAAACCCCAGGTCGGCTTCGAGGCCGTTCTCTTAGCCGTCTACGCCCATGAAACGACATCGCGTGCGGGCCAAGCCTTCACCGTCACAACCCCCGATTTGTCGCAACCAAGCATCTACCATGAATCGAGAGTACAAGCACCCACCAAGAACAACGCCACAGGCCTCAATGTGGCGGTCATATCCCCAAGCCTGGAGCCCCATGGCACCATGCGATCCACAAGAAGGGCAAGGATCGTCGGGGTAGCATTGGAATTGTACTACAACAAAATCTCGCAGATGCCCATCGGATCCAAGATGGATTTCTGCGAGTTTTGCAAGGTCTGGGCTGGGCAAGATGGGGAAATGTACAAGGATGGGGTGGAAACAGAGGCGAGTCGACTGGGACACGAAGATGGTGGTAACAATGGGAAACTAGTTACGGAGGAGCAGAAGAATGCAAAGAAGAAAGAGGGGAGGATCGCTCTGCCATGGGAGCTGCTGCAACCGGTTTTGAGGATTCTAGGTCACTGTTTGATGGGTGGCAGGCATAAGGATCAGAAGGAGCTGTTTGGTGCAGCAAGTGAAGCTTGCAGGAGTTTGTATGCAAGGTCCATGCATGATATCAATTCAAAGAGTATTTTGGCAACTGGGAGTTTGCTTAGGCTTTCAAAAATGATGCTCGAAAAAGTGAATGATCCTGATCCAACTGAATTACCCAAGACTAATATTATTTCCCTTTAGGATATCATTCACCTGCTTTTGATTTTTTGATTAATTTGTCTATATTTAGACCTTTAACGGTATGATTCTTTTGCCATGTTTGAATTCATTGCAATTTTACGGAAAACTTCTCAAAGTTTTTATTTTAGTCAAAATTTACTCTTTTAAGTAATATATTCATATACTTCAAAAGAATTAAATATTTAGTCAAGTTTGCAATAAGATAATTTTTATTCCAAATATAATAACAAATTTTCACAAAACTAAATACTCCTTTTTGTTATCCCAAATACAATTAGAACAATGTATTCTAAATAAGAAAAAACGAGCGCACACATTTATTTTCACAATAAGCCTATATATATATATATATATATATATCATGATGTAAATTTTTAAATTTATTAAGTAAAAGTATTAAAATGAAATGAATCTGTCAAATTGACATGTCCTATCCTTACCTAAAAGGTGGGTGGATTTTTATTTTTTAATCAATAAAAATGCAGGCTAGTTCGTGTTTTTTATGTGTAGAAATTACATTAACTTACAGGCTGACTTACCTGCCTAAGAGATGAGTTGAATTGGTATTTTTTTAACCAATTAAAATTGTAGGCTGGTTCACATTGACACTTTTAGTCATTGGGCTAGCCTATCCCACCTCACATAAAAAGCGAAGTGGGTTTAGATTTTCTTGACCATCAAAAAATGCAAGCCAACCTGCTCCATTTAATTTATAAGTTACAACTAGAAGTACAGGTTGTTATATTTTTATGTAAAAATTAATTAACTTGTCAAATTGGCCCATTTTGACACCTATACCATTGAGTTTCATAATTTTGTGTCTGATGTAAATTTTATGTTATAAGAATTTATAACAATTTTTACTTCTATTGTAATATATATTTGGAGTAATTAAATATTATTAAAAACTTTCACAACCTTCTTGACAAAAAAGAAATCCATTTTCAACTCTCTAATTTATTGGTATCCAATGTCCCTAATGATGGCAATCTATCATCTAATACAATAACAAGGGTATGAAAGATTCTAAATTAAAAGGAATTAGATTTTCTAACATCAAAGTACATAACCTAGTCTTTTTATATAGATATATAGTGGAGTTAAGAAAGTGAAAGAGAACTACAAGTTTAAAAAATAGGACTACAATTTGGAAAATAAGAGTAAATAACCTGTATTCTTATTTCCTGATATTTGGTTTCCAGCTATTGAGACAAAGAAAACTTATTTTTTAATATAAGCATTCTACTTATAACATAAGGGTTTAATTTAGCAGAAAATGAATTTTCTAGTGAATAGTGGAAAAACATAAAATTTATTTCTTAGGCTAGTATATATTAGAAGCTTATATAAGTTTTGTTGGCTCTAAATGTGTTAATAATTATCATAAATTTGCTCATATTTTTCTTTTTAAATATTCAATTTATTGCAAGAGCAGGATATCATCTTTAATCTTTGAAAATTTGTCCAGCTCTTGATTATGACACTATGTAAATGTGGATTTGACTACTTAATGAGATTGCCCTGCATTATTGGCTATGAATGTAGGATATAAAAATCCTTCTAGTCATTTTCTTCTCTAAATCCTTCATAATTTGTCCATCCAAAATGTGGCACTACAAAAATTAATGAAGGAATTTGGATTGTTAATAGAATAGGGATGTAATAAGAGTGAAGGATAAGAGTAGGAAATGGTAAAAGCTTTCACAGATGAGGAAGAAAAAAGCAAAAAGCTCTCAACAAAGACAAAAATATATCAATTAAAAGTTGAAATGGCTGAAGTTTAATATGTTTGGTGAGTTATTCTCTCTCTTAACTCCTCGTATAACCCTTTTGCCGTATTTTCCCATATTCCATTTTTTACACTCATACAAAACTATACATAACTATTACCTGAAGCCAATTGTCATTTATCATTAAATTATGGTTACAACCATTCTTAATTTTTCTATCAGTGTATAAGTAGATTATATATATTAGTTGTCAACCTCTTTGAAAATTTAGTTCATATTATAAGTAAGATGTTTAGTTCACATTACAAACAATAATAGATTTTCCAAGTTTTAGTTGCCTCCAAAATCTCATGAAACGTTTGATGACTTTACAAAGGTGAAATAAATACATTACAAAATCAAAACTGCTGTATTGTTTTTATATCTTATATATAATAAAAACATGAGATTCAGTTGTTGTTGTTTGATCTATCCCATACATATACATATATATATATATATATTGAAATTTCACATTGGATTGGTGATTTAATTTGTCACACGTATTTAACTGTTCATGCATAATACATTGCTATTAATTTCTTATTACTATTTTAATTTATATAATCGGATCACACGATCCATTTCTTAACTGAAGATCTCATCTACTTCTTTGATGTGCATAGCAAATTGTTATTTCCGTCGGCGGATCTAATAAAGACTAGGGGACCATGCCCCCAACAAAATTTTATGAGAAAAATTTTTAAAAATTTCTTATAAGATAAAATTTAATGTTATCCCTTTCACCTTTTTTTTTTTTTAATCTATATAAGACTTTTAAACTCAATCTACAAAATTATCATATTAAAAGTTTATATTTTTTTTAAAATATCAAACCTATAATAATACAATTATTATTAAATATTTAAGCCAAAACTTAAAGTAATATATAAATCTAAAAGAATGAAAACAAAAGCCCATAGCTATATAGGAAACATTTAATTTGTCTTTATTCTTAACGAACGTAAGTTTTTTACCTTAAATTGTGGTCACATACTAAATTTTTTAATATCACCGTAATTTCTTAAAATGACTCCCTTTCTTAAAGTGTAGCAACTCATTTTTTTTTATTTGAACATAAAGCACTAAATTTTAATTTACTTATTAGGCATGTCTCTCACTTTCTTATATATTTTTCATTTATTTATAATTTTGTTGTTGTAAGTTCTACTTTCATCAATTGAGTTGTGCCACAGATGATGTGATCATTGAAGTTAGAATATGGGAATAAACCCATTTCTCTTTGGTATTTAGTTTAGGGGTTTTTCCTTCAAAAAGAATAAAAAGGTTCTAGGAATAGTAGTTATTTTTTTATTTCTTCAATTACAATTGTGGAATGTATATGTCAAAAGATTAAAATATTAACTTAGTGTGAACACATTTCTTAAGATGCTGAAAAGGCTAAAAACTGCCTTACTAAAAACAAGAAAATAAAAAGACGAAAAACATAAACATAAAATAAAGAGTAAAACAACAAAAAGGAATCAATTAAATAATAAATAAATTATGTATTGTAGAGAATGTTACTAACTAGAGAAACAATTTATCAGCATTATAAAAAGTGAATTTTTTTTTTTTGTAAAAAGAAGCATAAGAAGATTTTTTATTCCTTTTAATTACTGGACAAACGTTTTTTCTTTTGATAATGACATAAAAGCTTTGATTGTATGTTTTTTGGTCAAAAGCTTAACTATTTTAAAAACTTTAGCTCAACTGATACATATAAAAAGAAATGGTAACTTTTGATTAACACTTGAAAGATCAATGCCATGCCACTTCTTCTGATAAACTGAATTCCCTTCAAATCTTTGTATCACGAATTCAGTTTTCATCCTCCTTTCTTTCATAATTCATAATTTTGTTTTTTTTAGGAAAAACTGTTTGGAATCTGAGTTCCATTACTAGTTCAGATATTCAATTTCTTTTTGTTTTATTCGTAAATTGGAATCAGAATTTGATTGACTATTTCCTTTGTCTAGCTCATTTCCTTTTTGTTTTAATTTGGTGCAAATAGAAGAGTAGGTTGTTTTTTAGCAATAGGCATAAGAATCCTCCCTCTGTCAAGGAAATTGGGACTGTCTGCCATTACTGTAAAATAACCATAGAGAGAGTAAAAGAGAAATGTAAGAAAATTTGAAATAGAGTGAGACAAGCTTTTGGGGCCTACCTTTTATTTCTTTCTCACTCTCTCTAAACGTTATTTTACAGTAACTACAGACAATCCCAATCCCTGTCAAAAATATAATGAAAAAGGGAGGTAACTTCTTGTGGTGTAATCTATCATTTATAAATGATGGCAAATGCATTTTCTTTAGCATATTCTGCATATACAAAGACCAATGATTTCAATGATGCAATAGGTAATTGACAAAAATACAGAAAACTCTTCTAAGTTTTTTCATCTTTTTGAAATTAAGTTTGTTATTTTTATAAGCTAAATTTTATTAAATATATATTTTAAAAACTTAAATTATAAAATTTATTAAATTTTACAAACAAAATTATGATTAAGACTTACCAAACTTATAGTTATAATTTAATTTTATTAGTTTTATCTCTTACGTATTGTTGGACAAAACTTTCAATTTTAACATGGTGTAATATACCATAAAACTACTAGCATTGTGAAAATTACCCCTTTTCAAATTGACCATGAATTAAAATTGCATGAATGAGCAGTTACTAACAAACAGAACAGAGAGTAACACCAGAAATTGAAAGCTTTGGCATTTTAGGGCAGCCAAGAAGATCCTAAGTACGTGTTATTCACTAATGATAGTAATAGGGTTACAAAAAAACTCCATCAAAAGCAACTGATAAGAACATATAAATAATGAAATTAGGGTTCTATGAATTCAGTGGACCTTGGCAAATTGTGTGCAAAATTAGAAGAATATGGATATAATGGCAGTTGCTAAGCCAATAATGCATGGCAGAGCAGAGGCTTCAATGCTTGAAGCTCCATTATCTTTCCCTCCAGCTGGGCTGGCAAGAGCTGAATCTGAAGAGCTTGTTGCTGATGGCTGATTAGCTGCAAATTGGTTTTTAAACACAAGTATTTAGCTAGTGGACATGCTTTTGTGCCCTGAATCAAAACATTTTGGTCCGAGAATAATTGTAATTTTTCTGAGAAAATAAGATACTCCTATATTTTTGAATACAGGATACATACGTAATTTTTTGCCAATCATATCAGTGATTGACACAGAATTCTATGTAAATCCCATTTCCTGAAAAATATGGGACTAACCAGAGTTACTATATTCCTAAGCTAGAATGTCAATATGTCATACCAGGAGTAGTAGCAGTATGGGCAGCTACATCTGGTGGACTGGTGGCTGGTCCTTGTGTTGGCTGACCACCTTCACAGTTTTGAAATTTTAAGGTAAATGTCAAACCAAAATTCATGTCATATATAGCCTTAGACTATGATGGTGCTCTAAGACCAAAAGAAAACGGTAAATGGGATTTTAAAGAAAAGAAAACAAAGGCAATATTCCATCACAAATAAGGAGAGGTCGGGGGGACTTACTTGGTGTGGAAGAAGCTTCGCTTGATGGAGGCAATGACACCGGCACTCCCACAGCTGTGAAAAATTTTTAAAAAAATGTTTAAGATCTTGTGAGTGATATTAATGATAAATAATGTTTGAAAAATTATTTAAATTTTTTTTTAAATTTAAAAAAAATGGTTCGAACATTTTTATTTAAAGTGTATCGTATACTTTGTGAAAGTGAGTGATATTAATGATAAATCAAAAATTAAATTATTTTAAATTTATGATTATTATTTGTTTATATTTTATAATAATTTATATTATCAATAAAAATCAGTATTATTTTTTAAATATTAAAAATATTATAATATAAAAAATAAAATCTAATTCAATCATTTAAACCATTCCAGCCCCACAAGTATTGATCTCTAGCAACAAACGCGTTTTGTTAGGTCCCGCAGCAGTAAATTGCAATAAATAAGATGCAACGTGCCATTTCTTGCTATGGTAGTTGGGTGCTAGGACGGTGGTTGTTCTACCCTTATGGTGCTACATTAATACAAGCCCTTCATAATTATCATGAAGCCATATCTGATTTCAACTAATTTAGTTAAAGTAAAATCAATTATTGGAACCATAAATATTATTGGTTTTCTTAAATTTGTTATGTGGATTCTAAAATAATAAAATAATAACAAATATGAAATTAATTATAATGAGTGCTATCATTATCACGAATTTATTTACATAAAGAGCTCACATAATATGATTAGAGATCACTTATAACTTCGTAAACTTAAGTTTGTGAGATTATATTAATCTTTTATGAATATATTATTCTAAGTTTTTTGTTTTTACTTTTTTTAATATGTTATTGACAAATATTCTATTATAATGGTGCGAGTATATATAAAAACAGTATTAAAGGTTTCAATAAAAAATAAACTAAATAATTTTTTACCCATTAAGAAAAAGAAAAAAAACCAAAAAACACTTACAAATTATTAAAAGAAATATTTAAATAAATAATATTTCTGATAGAACCCAAAACCAGAAGGGTGTTCAAAGTTGATTACCTGCGCAGGTGGAAACAGGGGGAGTAGACACACCACAAATAGAAGGAAGCTTTAGAGCTCTGTTCACATCAATCTTGATGCCAATAGCGCCAGGGTTGCCTAGCAGATTACACAGGCAGATGGGGTTGCTGTCCACCAACCCTGCTAGTTCTGGGCAGCACGCCTTGTCTGGCTTCCTCGCCTTACTTCCCTCTTGCACATAACTCAGGCAATCTGACATGTTGAACAAAGCTGTAACGCAAGGGTCAACCGCCGGCCCGGGAGCCGCAGCCGGCACCTGCGCTGCCTCGCTGTGAACGGCTAAAACTACTACTAAAGCAACCATGGCTACTACTTTGGTGGTGGAGGTGGTGGTGGCCATTTTGAATAAGATCGATTTTGTATTCTATGCAACTCTGCTTTTATGCTGCAGAGGGTGGCTGGGTTTGTAATGGGGGATTATTTTTGGACCTGTAAAGATAGGTGACATGGAAGTTAAATAGAGGGCCTTCTATGGGAAATGTAATCCCTAACTTTTGGTGGCTGAATTTAATGAATGTAACGGCCACCAAACTCGTGGTTCTTCTGCAAACTCTCTCTTTGACTCTCACCATGTGTCTCCAGCTGGATGATTGTATGCAAATCGGAGAATTTTTTAAATGAAAACATTAAACTTACAATTTATATTCACGTTTTACCCACAACAATTTTAATTTCAGAAAAAATACCACTATTCTCAGTAGCTTCTAAATTTTTCCATTAAAATTGTTAAATTACAAAAGCCTGAATTAAACTATTTTCCCAAAAAATTAATGACTCTACTTACTATAGCTTAATTAGCTCAAATTTTAAGACTTCAATCAGCTACAGTCTTAATTTGTAAGTTTTGAAAAAGCCAAATTTTAATAGAGTTGGGTTATTAGTATACACTATTTGCATGTTTACACATATTATAAAATTTCATTTCAACTAAATTTACCCAAATTATTACGAGAAAAAATAATCTCATAAATTTTGTTCACAAATATTTTATAAAATTAATTATAAAATATTAAACTTCTATCAAAATTTATTGTTTATTTAATAAATTTAATAATTTATATTTTTTTTAAACTAGAATTATAATTTAGTTAATTTATTGTTGTGTGTAAGCAAACAACATTTTCCATCTAAGTATATCCATAGTGTAAAACCCAAGTTCCCAAATGGGATTTCAGTCAATTGGTCCCCACATACACCATAGATTACAAAGTTTCAGTTGCCCATCAATAAATATTTAGTTGGCAACAGAAATGGTTGCACATCACCGGCATTTTGTCTACACTGGTTTTTTCAAATTTTGCAATGGGAATGGTCATAGGATATTCATACCTTATTTGCCTTCTGGGCGTATAACTTGGAAGACTTTATTATATGGAGAATGAAACTATGGGGCCCGACTCTATCTCACTTAGTGTAAGTTTATAGATTTATTAAATTTCATTTGATTTATAAAATTTAATAATTTAAATTTTATATTATAAAAATTAAATAAAAATAAAATTATAAAAATAATGTGATTCTTGTTGATATTTAGTCTTTGTTAGAATGAAATGACTTAGGTATAGGACGATATACCTGATGAGGATGGTTACAACAACCTCATCCATCAACCCATGTGAGAGGGGTCCACGAGATTGTTGTCCACAATTTTTGGCAAATGAGTTGGGTCTGGGTTGTGTATGTGATTTTGGTCTCTTTTCTCTTCTTGGGAGGTGGAGGTTCACGCACTGGGGGAAGGGGAAAGCATTTATGGAGCCAACCCATAATAGGATGCCCATTTCTTTGATAGACATCACATGTTTAGGCATTTATTTTGGAGTGATGTTAGGCGTATGTCTTTAAACATACTCTGCATCTATGTCTCAATATAAAATACTTGATCAATAAAAATTTTGATCAAAAAATTTTTAAAAATATATACAAAATGTAACCTTAAACACATAGAAATAAAATTATTTTTTATTTTGTTATGACTTTTGTGTTTATCCTACTCTCTAAAAAATAAATCCTTTGTCATTAATCTTTGAAGATTCGAGAATATATGATAACAGCATAATAAATATAAAATTAAAAATTAAAAATAATGTTAATAAAAAATTTATAAATATTTATTAAATAAATAAATAAATATTATTAAAATAAAAATAAAAAATAAATTTTCTAGGTCCCTACTCTCCATGTTTTGCTTTATTCTATTTTTTTCCTTGACTTCAGAATAGATTAGTCAATGCCTCACTATAGCAACAATTACACCATGTTTAAGACGTAAAATATTTTTGAATTTATTCTTAACCTCCTAAATTTTTTAAGTAATTAGTTGTAATTTAAATCTTTATAATTAAATAATTAAAATTTCAATCATTTATTACTCTTGTTTATTTCAAACCCAAAAATTTTCATGTGAAAAAGTATATTAAAAATATTAAAGAATTTGATATTTCTAAAATCAAAACTTACTTAAGTCTAAAACACTTGCACAATGTTTATTGATCTTGACATGAATAGAATTGTAAGCCTCTTATGAAAGGATATACATGTTCGTCAATATATTTTGCTTCCTTTTTTATCCAAACAAAATTAAAAAATTTATAAAATTTAATAATTTAAATTATTTTAAATAAAATTTTTATTTATAAAAATAACATCGCTATAAAAATATCTATGCACTTTTATGTTAAGAAAAAAAGTAGATACGTGACTTAAATTACCATCTCATTGATACCAAGAAAGGGGTTTTGTCTCTTCAGCCTATCTAGCTTTTGGGCGGTGCTTTGCTAGCTGTGTTGTTGGGTAGTTCTTGCCCGCTTATGTCATGATATATATGTGAATTAAATTTTGGAAAACTCCCTTACAATATGTGCAAGATGGTCACTGTTTAAGTGAAACTAACAAAATTTGTAGAATAAGATTTTTTTGAGTCTTCTCAAAATATCTTCTATCTAACAAAATATTTTCAAAATATTAAAAATACCAAAGTAAATAAACCTCAAATTGTGTAGAATAAGGTTTAATATATATTGTATTAGTCACTGACCAACACTCTATGCAGGCAGTATTCATGCTGGTGCATGGACCTATGATAAAAAAAAAAAAGTCAAAATAAAATATAATAATTAAAAAATGTCACTAACAAATTTTTAAAACATTGATTATGTAAATATATATTTTTTATTTTGTTAAGAACACTTTAATGATACTTGTAAAATAGTTTAAAAAAACCGTCAATTAATGGCTCAATTTTGAAGAAAAATGATTGTTGAAATTAATCCTATCAAAAGCAAATTTTGTTAGATATTTTTTATAAATAAATATAAATTATTAAATTTATTAAAAATTACGAACTAAAAAGTGAGACTGCGCAATCTAATTATTTAAATAGAAGCCCTTTTCCACTTGTCGTAGTCTAATTATTTGACCAAAACCAACTGGCTCCTTAATTTTTGAGAAGGGTAAAGTGAGAGCCCCTTTTCTGCTTGTTATAATCTATTTATTGGATGAAACTACCTACAGAGTAGCTCATTAATTTCTGAAGAGGGTAAGTTTCTGCCTTGGCTATAAAAAGTGAGCTGATCTCAATGACTAGAATTGGATGAGGAGTACCTTTCTCGGCCTTTTGGCTAAGATCAAGTGTAGAATTGGATGAGGAATATACAAAAATTCAAAAACAGTTATGTTATCTTTATGCTTTTAGATTTTCATTTTTTACTAGCACTAATATAAAAAGTAATGATCTGAGATGTAAAGAGATAAAAATGAAAAATAAAATTATAAATTTATTCTTTTAAAAACTTTGGTATCAAAAATGCAGATGCAAGAATGTACTTGTATCATTGTTTATTTAAAAAAATTGTTGAAAAGTTACAAAAATCAAAAGGGGAAATTCATTTTTCTAAGCTGGGTCTCCCGTTCTGTCACCATTCCATTGAAGTTTGTGCTGTGATAAACTGCTTACTGCTATATTCACTCTATCTTAATAGATTTTTCTAAGTATTATCATCTAGGGCTCTAACTAGAGCTGCAAGCTTTGATTTTGAAGAGCTTACATTAGCTGTTTTCTTATATCAATAAAGAGAAGGAATTTTTTGTGAAGAAAAATTTGCAAAACAACTCCATCAGTACTAAGAGTAACAGAATATACACACAAGGCTTGAAAGCTGTGCGCTTGCCCAGTTGGGTGAGTTATGAGCTGCTGAATGACTATCAGATGATTCTAGGTGCAAAATCCAACAGTGAAAAGGGAGATAAGGTATTTACAAAATATTTTTTCTGCGAGTATTACTAATGAATTATACTTTAGGTCTCTATAAAAAAATGTATTGTGAGAGATTGCTTAAGTCTAATTGGTGATTCTTTTGTTAAAGTTTGTGATACTTTAGGCTAGTGATAAGATGGGTGGCAAAAGTATAAATCAATGTCTATTGAAGCCTTTAATAAGAGGGACCAATTAGGTTAGTTGAAAATAAATACACACTAAGTTTCTTCTCGACTTTAATGATTGGCATAATATTAGGCTTATCTCAAGGGAACTACCATTATAATTGGGGATCGAAGAGAAAGACTTAGTCTGCTGCATTAATAACTGATCAAGATGGTGAATACAGCTATACATTATTTTAATGTTCTAACATCCATATAAATGTGTTGAATTTTGTTGGTTTTTTACAAATTATCCCTTTAAGGGTACATAGGGAACTCTCAGATAATGTCATGTAATAAATAATAATCAAACTAACTCTATTATTGTATAATTTCTAATTTATACAATTTAAATCATTAAATTTATTAAATTATACAAAACTTAATTTACCTAAAAATTCACTCTATATATAGACATTTTATTCCCGCGCACGTGCAAAATAGCTTCTCTCTTATTCAAAATGAGTCCCAACAATCAGGTCATGAGTAGCGTTGGGATAACGGCAATCCCTGAACTCCCACGTCAGCAATATTTTACCCCGACTTTAGGTTTATAAGTTGGTGGAGAGGAATTAGTGCAAGCTGGGTCATTAACACTGGCCTGTAACTCAAGTGAGAGCATGAGATTAGACTAGTGGAACAGAGCTGTGCCTTGCCTGGTTGGGCATGGTGGTCTGCCCCGTGCTCTGCCTGTCCGTTCCAAGTTGAGAGCAGCGCAACGGGGACTTGGGCGAAGGCTCTTGTCTCATTGCACCCAGAGAGGAGAGAAATGCCTGAGGCTGGCTTCACATAGCCAGGGAAAGTCTCCCACTCCTGGCACTGAAAGGATCACAGGCTGCTGCACTGCTTGCCCATGAAAGTACCTAATGAGCCTGGCCTCCATTGAACCACCACTCTTTTTCACATTTTGCCATGATTACTTGCTTGTTCTTCATCAACAATTTGTGTAACAATATTTTATTTCATGGAATCAATTTAATCACCAAAAAAAGAAGGAATCAAATTTTATAAAAATGGTGGCCAAAAGTGTATGGACTCTGGAGTATGGATATCTCAAGTAAGAGTATGGACAATGGAGTACGCTGACAAACCAGTTCAGTCCGAATCAACTCACTGCTAATTCCGGGGTTGGCTCGGCTTGTGTTGTAATATGCTCAACCCCACCTAATTGGTTCAGTAGGTGAAGTTTACAATCTCAACCCATCAAAAGCTAACCAAATCCGTTCACTTACTATCTTTGCTTTTATTGTAATTTTCTCTGAAAACAAATTCTTTTCTCTGCCTTGTCAACTTCTTATTACTTAGTATTGTCATTAACATTGTCACCGAGATTAAAAATTTGGAAATGTTGTTCAAACTCAATGATATTAAGGTTGTTTTATTTTTTATTTTTTTTTGAGTTTTTGTTTTGCTATTAATAAATGATTGGAGCAAGTTGGTTTGCGCTTGCAAAAACAAAATTTGTCGACTCCAACCAGCCCATAACAGGTTGGTTTCTAAACTAACACAAATCTAAACCCCCAAACCCACTAACATTCAAGCACTTACAATTAGAGGTGTACAATATTCGTGTGGGAATGGATTTGTATAAAAAGTTGGTTAAATTTAATCAGGTTATATGTGTATTTTATGAGCCAATTTGCTTCGGATTTGACAGGTAAAATATAATCTGTCATCAACGAATATAAATATAGATGAGTCACAGGTTAATTCGGATCAGTCGGCTTCAGATTTTTTGTATGCCCCTCCTTACTACATGGAAGAACTATTAGTAGTTTTATATCTTGAAGACAAGATTTTCTTTGCTTGAAGCAGAGCCGGCTGAATATGTGAAAGTTTCACATGCAAAATTCCAAATTTCATCATCAGTTACATTACTTTGATTTAGTTTCATAACTTGAAAGATTGTATGAGAAAATTGTGGTGTAGTGGTTGAGTTAGATGCATATATGGAAGATAATAATTGGGTATTATGGCAGCCTGCATATAATGTCAATGTAAGAATAATGTTCCACACAACATGCCAGGAATTTGAAGGTCCTCTTTATTTGATATTATGTGTGTGTACGTTTATTCTGAGGCAGCATCCAAGTGTTATTCCTCAGAACACTTTGAATTACATGAAGCTCATATCAATTTTATAATCACTTTGTCATCTTATATTTGCTTGTGTGGCTGCAATTTTACGCCCTACATGCACCACCTGCCAATTGTATGCTCTGCTAAGAAGCACTCTTTTCTTCTTTTTGAAATCGAGAACAGCATTAATTGTTTGCTCTATTGCAGAGTGCCCAATTGTTGTAAGTATGATTATCTTCCATCTGCAAAATCACCACCCCGCTTCGTCCTGAAAACTGGACTGCTAAGCTTGTAAAAGTAGAAAATAGAAGGAGTTGAAAAAGAGATTAGTAAAAGCCAGTAATATTTTTGGACATTTTTTTTGTCTAGATTAATCATTACCTTCAACTCTTTTCTTCTTTCTTTTTATTTCATTGCACTTGGACCAAGCACCTTGACAGAATGTAGCTTTATAACTAATTGTAGCTATTCTTGTCTTCTTTTCAAAATATACAGGAACGCTTCAAATTTTGGTGTGTTACATTGTCCATGTCATAATCTGTCCCATGTCCTAAGTTCCATGCTTCAAACTATAGTCAGCAGGTTCTAACGTTCCACGATTCAAGATATTGAAATTAATTCGTGGTAATAGATAATTAATTTTCTCATGCAATGATCTAGGACGCTGAGCTAGTTTATAAAACAGGAGATAGGAGTAAATCTAATAATTATACATCCAACCTCTCACTAAGATCAATGGAGTCCTAGCCTTTGATTTAGAGAAATAATTGTAGGACTTGAAAATAGGCATTGATGAAGCACAAAGGAGCTAAGCTAACAAAAAGCATGATTTGAAGTTTATCACAGATTTTTCTTCGATGGAATTTTACTTTTTGACTTTAAGTAGTTGCCACTACCTTCTGTCTGCCATGTGGCAAGAAACTGGAAATCTTTCCAGATTTTAACTTGGGTGAATTTTACATTTTTCACCGTAAGCTCAGCAGCCCTTTGCAGTCTTGCAGATCGACAGAGAAGAAAGCATTCACAGCATCAAAGGAAATTGCACAATGGCATTAATTGGAACAAATGTGGCAGAGAGGTGGGTGCCTTGAATTCAACTAACAAACCTTTTACTCAACTTTCAGATATCAAAAATAAGATAATAGATCTGAAAGATTTTACAATGTTGGTAGCTGAGAAAGGTCTGGTTTATGCAGATATGCAGTGGTTACTGGAGCAAACAAAGGCATTGGTCTGGAGATTGCGCAGCAACTGGCAACTCTGGGCATGAAGGTTGTCTTAACAGCTAGAGACGAGACAAGGGGCAGGAATGCTGCATCCAGTCTCCACCAGATGGGTCTGCCAAATGTGGTCTTCCATCAGCTGGATGTTTTGAACCCTCATAGCATAGAGTCATTGGCCAAATTCATACAAGAAAAATTTGGCAGGCTTGATATTTTGGTAACCCCGAGAGTTCTTAGTTATTACCTTCATAGAATTTGGTTTCAAATCCCAAAGACTAGAATTTGGCCCTCTCTTTTGTTCTTCAGATGAGAATGATTCAATTATTCAATATTACTAAGCAGCTGGCCCTGTACCTTGCTTGGACAGCTCTCATAACCAGCTTTAGTATAAATAAACAGATCTATCCATTTGCCTCATTATGTTTGGCAAACAAAAATTGACTACTTAATTTATGCAGATTAATAATGCCGGAGTATCTGGTGTTGAAGTTGATTTGGAAGGTCTAAAGGCCTTAAATACGGATTCTACAACTTGGGTAATATTAGATTCTGCAAATTACTGAAATTTTTTGCACGAAAAGAGAAACAGGCACTTCTAATGACTTGTTGATACAGCTTTCAGACAAGGCTTACAATTTGTTACAAGGAGTAATGAGACAAACTTACGAGAAAGCTGAAGAATGTTTGAATACAAATTACTATGGTGTCAAAAGAGTAACTGAAACTCTCCTTCCCCTACTACAATTATCATCTGCAAATGCCAGAATAGTAAATGTCTCCTCCACCAGGGGTGAGCTAAAGGTACAATGCTATGTTAAAATTATATCTAAATATGGAAATGGTTCACAGATGACATGCCCACTTATTTCTACACAATCATTTGAAGAGAAATAACTTCTGGGCCTCATCTCTAATCATTTTTATCTCCCACTCACCTAATTTTTCTTTTCTTTCTTTTGTCTGGAGAAGAGAGGTAGACATACAATTGCATTTTAAAGTACTTCTTCATTATCTCTCTGGTACTCATCTCATATTATTCTTTACTGAATAAATGCTGATCTCCCTCAAAATCATTGATCTATATTACATATATATAAAATTTGTTCTGGAGACTGCCGCTTATATCTCTTGACTAACTTCTTCCCGTCATGGTTCCCTTCTTTTTATTATTTTAAAAAATAAGCAGCTACAATAGATGCTGTGTGGAGCCTATGCTATGTACAGGTTACTCTCTGTTGAGCACAAGTCCACTACCCAATAAATATAATATTGCAACAATATATTGTTTCTCATAATTAAAGATATTTTCTACAACAAAATATCAGTATTACTATTTGTAAATCATACACATGCACATAAATTAGGTTCTAAATCATATTTCATCCTTGACCCTTTTTCTTAAATAGAGAGATGGCTTCATTAGACCCACTCCTGCTTCTGAAGATATCCTCTGATTAATGATACTAGATGTTTACTTCTTTCCTTCACCCCACCTTACATTTGATACTAAGAGGGCTTGTACATCACTACTATCATCACAATGCATTAGTTGACTGCAGCACTCCACTGCCTTTGTTTCTGAGGGAACTTTGCATGAGAGTTTTACTGTAATTTAATCCACATTAGAATTTTTGCCACAAGTTCTACTTGAGAAGCTATTTTCATTCTTCAATTTCAAAATATTACCTGATGATGACCAGGAGAGCAAATCCATGTCTCATAAGATTCGTGAATACACACAGATGATTCCAAATGAGCGGATAAGACATGAACTCGCAGATGTGGAGACACTATCTGAAGAGAAATTGGACGCTCTGGTGAAGAAATATTTGCATGATTTTAAGGTAAATTCACCTGAAGCTAATGGATGGAGCATGATGCTGCCAGCTTACGGTCTCTCCAAGGCCAGCGTTAATGCATACACCAGAATTCTGGCCAAAAAGCATCCTGACATGCTCGTCAACTGTGTGAATCCTGGCTTTGTAAGTACTGACCTGAACTGGCACAGAGGGACAATGAGTGTAGAAGAGGGTGCCAGAGGTCCAGTCATGCTGGCTCTCTTACCAGATGGAGGCCCTACAGGTTGCTATTATAATTGTACTGAAGTAGCGGAATTTTGAAGGGTGATGTTACGAAACAAAAACAATCTACGAGTTATCAAACACCTGAAAAGCATTTTCAGTAGCAAAAACTTGGTTTTCATTGTACAGGTTATCAAATGGAGGCCCTTCTGGTTTCCATTTTGATTGCATTGAAGTGGCAGTATCTGAAAGGCTTATGTTACAGTGTAAGTAAATCATAAATAAATTTCCAAATGTATTAAGCTCAAAATTGTATGTAGTAGCGATAATTTTGTTCCCAGATATAAACAAAGTCTGTATAGAAATCTGGTTTGAGATTTGTTACCTAAACCTAACCGATTAATTCATGCATGGTCAGGTTCAGTCTAGTCAAGTTGGTGGGTTTTTTTTCGAGTATTTTGCATGATCGGTTGAGGTTTGAATCAGGTTTGACAAAAAATATAACTCATCATCGATCAATGTACACTTGCAATGGTTCGAATTCAAATTAATTTGAGTCAGGATATTTTACACACTTCTAACTTAGGTTATTTAATTCTCATGAGCTATAAAAAAGGAGAATTAAGTCATTTACTCAATCATAGTTAACAAGTCTCTAACCGTGACTTCATGCTGAGGAATGACTCCTAAATTGCCGTTAATTTTAACCTTTATCTTCTTAGGAGTTCCTGAATCTCTACTGTGCAAAAATTTTATGAGCATAATTACTCATTTGAAAAAGCTCCAAAAGTCTAATTAGAAACCACTTTTTCTCTTTTATAAACAACATGAAAGAGAAAAGCTCATAGGGATGCAACTTGGGTTGGAAAAACATTAATTGAACTAGCACAGTAACGTGCTTTCCACAAGATGAGGAAGTGCATTGCTTACCAATTTGCTGTATCTAAAAATTTCTCAAATGATACATCCAAATAAAGTTGAAGATGATATTACCTACAATATTCCACCAATTCAATGTAATTAAAAAATCTTCATAGTTTTATTTTAGTCATATGATGCAAAGATTTTTAATGATTTTTATTGAATTCTCATAAGGTATTCTTACATCTTTATGACTACAAGACTAATCCCCAGTACCTATCACTAACCCTTGAGCATTTGGATTGTGAGACTTTTTATAATAAGTATGTCAAATATAAAACTATTTGAAAGGAATTTAGATCTTTTGATTTTATTGACTTATTTTCTCTTTATAATTTAATGTGTGAATCTCATTTCTTTTCTTTCATCACTTTTTCTCTCTCTTAATTATGTATCTATTTCTATCTTACTATTTACCAACCTTAAATTAAGGATCTTAGTCATTTGAAAACATTAAACACACATAATAAATATTTTTTGTCAAGAGTAATTAAGAAAGAAATAATTCAATTGTCTTTAGAAAAATTGAACATTTGAGTATATATTTTTTGTCAGGTTGTGTTAGTATCATAAAGTTTTTTTCAAATAATTTGATAGAAATTAAAAAAAATGAATAGAATTTTCTCTAAAAAATAACAAAGGAAGAAATGTAATGAAAATTAAGAGAAAATAGAAATGGAAAAACATTTGAGGCGCTGTTTGTTAAGTAGCCCACAGTCTTCGGTCATGCACTTGAGAAATCCCACCACAAAGAAACAAACTGGAGTAAGATCCAACTTTGATGAAAGGGAGAGAGGTTACGTTCAAATGAATATTCGCCGACCGATTGTGATCGAACGGTCGATGTCAAGTGTGTGTACTTATGTCATATCGAATCCATGTGACACGCACTCACTCTCTCTCTCCGTCTCTCTCCCTCCCGCCTCAGCAACCGCCCGGAGGTGGAGAAACCCTAACAACCTTCAAAACACGGTCGTTTTCTTCTCGAAGCTCACTGTTCACGTGCGTTCCGGGATTCTGCCACCGTTCCCGAGATCAGAGCTTCGAATTGAAGCTTCCTATATTTCTGAACACCGAAATTGGAAAGAGTTTGAATTGATTGTCGTCTGCTCCTTATTGCTGGGGATTCAAGCCAAACTTAGTAGTCATTACTGTAAGTTAGGGTTCCAGTTTCTATACCGTCTTGTACAAAATCGTTTAGTAAATGAATTTCTGTAATCCTTTCAGTTATGGGTTAATTCTTTCTAATTATTTCGTGTTTGTTGGACATGATCGTATGTATCTAACGTTTTACCTATTTTTTATTTTACATGATTTTTTCTCACTTTGATTTTTTTTTTTTGGGGGGGGGGGGGGGGTTCATTTGTAGTTGCAGTTTTGCTGTCTCGCAACTTTCATATCTTTCTACGTCATACCAAATCTCATAAGGAATTGGTTCTTCGGGTATTTCACATGGAATACAAATTTAGAATTATGATTAATTGATTGTCAAAATTGTGAATTTTAGTTGTGATGTTTAGCATATGCACGGTTGACATGTAAGTCTTGTACTATTCATATGGTTTGGGTATATATACGATTCCTTTTGTACCTGTTCCTTCTATTGCAAGTCAGTTTTGAATTGATAGTGCACACGTATATAACACAGAATATGGGCTTCAATCAGACATAATAATTTGATGTAATTCCCCATAAAGTTAATTTGGTAAACTTTTATCTGAATTGAGGCACATTAAATATTTTTTTTATTCCACCTTTTGCTCCATCTTATTAGTGAGAATATACGCAGTGTAAATGAATGTACACATGTGCAGAGGAACTGAGAGTGGCAATTTTTTAAAGGTGATGTTTTGTGCAGTGATTGAAGATCATTTTTCAATATTCATGAACTGCATTATTTAATTATGATTTATTTGGAGTATAGGCATCTTAGTCAGCTCCTACTTTTAATTTGATAGGATTAAAGCATGCAGTTTATTGCTGAGTACTTGTAAACATGAAGTAGGCTCTCAATAACTCAGCTGTACAAGTCTTTCAAATGGATGTTTAAGTGATAAACGTGGAAGAAGGAAGAAGCCATCAAACTATGGCAGATGAGGGGGACGCTGAGCCTAGTGAAGGTGATGTTAATAATGCTGAGAATTCGGGATCTCATGCTGGGGATGGGATTTCTGAGCCATATGTGGGTATGGAATTTGAATCCAAAGATGCTGCAAAGACTTTCTACGATGAGTATGCCAAATGCATTGGTTTCAGCTCCAAAGCTGGCCCACATGGGCGTTCTAAAGTTGATGGGCTAACAATGTATCGGGAATATGTGTGTGTTAGAGAAGGTTTTAAACGAAGGGTGATTGACACTTGTAATGCAATGATAAGGGTAGAGCAAAAGGGTCAAACTAAATGGGTTGTGACAAAATTTGTGAAGGAGCATAGCCATTCAATGGTGAGTCCTAATAAGGTGCATCACCTTCGGCCACGTAAGCATTTTTCTAGTGTTGGAAGAACTATGCCTGAAACTTACCAAGGAGTGGGACTTGTTCCAAGTGGTGTCATGTTTGTATCCATGGATGGGAATCGTGTTTCTTCTGAGAATAATCGAGGAATTAAAAATACTACACCTGCTGCTGCTCCTCCTGCTACTTCTGAACCAAGTCACCCAGTAAAGAATTCTACTGTGATGAATTACACTGTCGAACCAAGTCACGCAGTTAAGAATTCTACAGTCATGAATTATACTGTTAGGCCTCCTATTCAAAAGAGGACATTAGGGAGAGATGCTCAGAATCTGCTGGAGTATTTCAAGAAAATGCAGGCTGCGAATCCTGGTTTCTTCTATGCAATACAACTTGATGAAGAAAATCATATGTCTAATGTGTTTTGGGCTGATGCAAGATCAAGGACAGCTTACAGTCATTTTGGCGATGTCATTACTCTGGACACAACCTACAGAGTAAATCAATATAGGGTACCATTTGCTCCATTTACTGGGGTGAATCATCATGGTCAGATGATTTTGTTTGGTTGTACGCTACTTTTGGATGATTCTGAGGCTTCTTTTTTGTGGCTTTTTAAGACATTTCTGATGGCAATGAATGATCGCCACCCTGTCTCCATAATTACTGATCAAGACAGAGCAATACATTCCGCAGTTACTCAAGTTTTTCCACAGGCTCGCCACTGTATAAGCAAGTGGCATGTCTTGCGAGAAGGTCAAGAAAAGCTAGCACATGTATGTCATGCACATCCAAATTTTCAGGTTGAACTTTATAATTGTATTAATTTGACAGAAAGGATTGAGGAGTTTGAGTCAGCTTGGAATTCTATCCTTGATAAATATGAACTCAGAAGAAATGATTGGCTTCAGTCATTGTATAATGCTCGCGCTCAATGGGTTCCAGCATATTTCCGTGATTCATTTTTTGGTGCTATATCTCCTAATCAAGGATTTGATGGTTCTTTTTTTGATGGCTATGTCAACCAACAGACAACATTACCAATGTTCTTTCGGCAATACGAAAGAGCTTTAGAGAACTGGTTTGAAAGGGAAATAGAAGCAGATTTTGAGACTATATACACCACACCGGTTTTGAGGACACCTTCACCCATGGAGAAACAGGCTGCTGATCTTTACACAAGAAAAATATTCTCAAAGTTTCAAGAAGAGTTGGTGGAAACTTTTGTGTACACTGCCAATCGAATGGAAGGTGATGGGGAAAATAGTACATTTAGGGTTGCAAAATTTGAGGATGATGAAAGGGCATATATGGTGACATTAAACTATCCAGAGTTGAGAGCTAACTGTAGTTGCCAAATGTTTGAGTATTCAGGCATTCTTTGCAGGCATGTTTTGACCGTTTTTACTGTGACAAATGTGCTTACATTACCATCCCATTACATCTTAAAACGGTGGACAAGAAATGCAAAAAGTGTTGGGTCAGATAAACAATCTGGTGAAATACATGGACAAGAGTCTCTGACATCAAGGTATAGCAATCTATGTTGTGAAGCCATCAGATATGCTGAGGAAGGGGCGATAGCCCTGGAAACTTATAATGCTGCAATGAATGCTCTTAGAGATGGCTGGAAGAAGGTTGCAGGTGTGAAGAGAACTGTTGCCAAAATTTCACCTCCTAGTAATCAGGTTGGTGGGACTGTCCATGATGACAGGAAAAACTCTGTGTCAACTGCAGATACAACCCCTCTTTTATGGCCACGGCAAGATGAAATAACCAGGAGGTTTAATCTGAATGATTCTGGTGTTCCTGTTCAATCAGTTGCTGATCTGAATTTGCCACGAATGGCACCAGTGTCTCTTCATCGAGATGATGGTCCACCTGAAAATATGGTGCGATTTTTTTTTTCTATTGTTTAATGTGTCCTCTTGTTTGGAATAGGACTACATAACATTGATCTGGTCCTTTTTTTCACACAGGTTGTTCTTCCATGTCTGAAATCTATGACTTGGGTGATGGAGAACAAAAACTCTACTCCAGGGAATAGAGTAGCTGTTATCAATCTCAAGGTACATTCATAATAACATGAAAGATTGGTAGGAGTAAACTTTTTTATAGTTTCCAAGTTGGGTGAGATACCAGTATTTTAACAATTTAACTTGATGGAAGTTACTTGGACTTAATTTTCTTTTGATATTCAATATTTTCAGTAACACTCAATTGTGGCTGAGTACTTAGC
This sequence comes from Dicorynia guianensis, assembly GCA_037013595.1. Lineage (NCBI taxonomy): Eukaryota > Viridiplantae > Streptophyta > Magnoliopsida > Fabales > Fabaceae > Dicorynia > Dicorynia guianensis. Next base: position 34,564,117 of record JASUAB010000005.1, read on the forward strand.
CTTAGTTTCCTTAGGCACTTACAGCATATTCAACAACCATTGAAGAGCTGAAGTCCTTTAACATATTTCAAATGTCATCATTGCAGTTGCAAGATTATAGCAGGACTCCATCTGCAGAATCTGAGGTTAAGTTTCAGCTTTCAAGAGTTTCTTTGGAACCAATGTTAAGGTCCATGGCCTACATTAGTGAGCAGCTTTCAACACCAGCTAATAAAGTTGCTGTAATAAATCTCAAGGTATGTAATTTTATTTTTAAGACTTCTTGCTGTTAAATCTGCCCTGTCCCTAAGCCATGTTGCCTTATTGTCCTACTGCTAGAAAAGCAGAGGTCAGAGCCTTGTTGCACTTTTGTAATAAAACTTTTTGTCAAACACTTTCTTCAAAACAACTAGCTATAAGGGGTGTATGGGTGTTGGAAAGATATATATGCATATGATGATTCGAAAACTGTAAAGCCAAAATTTGTGATGAGGAATTCTTGCTGTTTATTGGGCTACTGACGAAAATAGTATTGATATTTGGTTCAATTTGTCAGATTTGACAGGAAACAGATTTTTTATTCTTTTATTTTTTCCTGAAGCTGGTGGGGTAGGTTCTATTGAAAAGATTGTTAAGAAGAGCACACTGGTTAGTTCATAAAAATGTGAAGCATGTTTATTTTCTTGTTCTTAATGTGATTGAGAATGTATCCTTGTAGGATGGCATGATGCATATGAAGACATGATAAACTTTGGCAGAGTATAAGCTTTATGCATCTGATAGTTGTTACCATCATATGTTCAATGCCAAATTCAGTTTGAAGTATAAAGAACATACAGTACTAGAAAGAGATAGTTGTTTTTCTCAGTATCTTTTGATTATATGGGAAGTGACATTCTGAATTAAGCTGCAATTATACCCTTTGTTTATTTTAATGTTTATAGTATTTCACTCTGATTCTTTGCTTATGCACGTTGATCTGTTTCTAAATTGGTGAGTGAGATGCATTAAACTGTTTCAGCTTCAAGATACGGAGACAACTTCTGGTGAGTCTGAAGTAAAGTTTCAGGTGTCCAGGGACACATTAGGTGCCATGCTACGATCAATGGCCTATATTCGAGAACAACTTTCTCATGCTGTAAGTTATCACGTTTCTGTTATCTGTATGTATGGGGATGCATGAGTTATTAAGTTTTAGTTTGCGAAATTATAATAATTATCTCAATTCTCTGCCTTCTTTGAACTAATATCCTTCAGCCAACTGTGACTGAGAACTCTGCATCTACTACCCGATGCAAATGAGAAAAGGGAAGAAGAGGGCGGGGGGGCGCATTGTAACATTTGTCATATACCCAAAAAGGAGTGATTACTGCATTCTAGTGACATCTGTAAATTTGCTTTAGAAATGAAATTTATGGTAAAACAGAGGTAAGGCTGAAACAGTAGCCTTAATAGATCCAAGCCTCTGTGCTCTATTTATAATGGTCTGTTTACAATAAAAGAAAGAAACCAAGTTGGAATCAAACTTCCTAAGTCTGGATAACCTAGTGTACGAATTCTATTAAAACTCTATCCTCCAGCACCTGAGATAGAAATAGAGATAGATTCCTAATCAAGATAAACTCCTATAGCTGTAATAGATAATTCTAGATGGACTAAACCATTTAGACCCAGATAGAATACCTGAATGACTGAACTACTTAGAACCAGATAAACTACTTAGAAGTGCTATATACAGATTATAGATGAGCCTGCTCTTGCTGGCTGTATAAGGATACGGTTTGTACGTGACTTGTCTCTGTAACACTGTAATACTTAACAATTAGAAAAGAAATCACACAAGCAATGAGGAAGGTAAGCTACAAAAAGGGTCTATAAATAATAATCAAATATGGCAAAATAACCAAGCTTGTCAGTATGATAAAGTTCTCTAATTCGGCATGTCTTATAGAGAAAAACCCTTGAAGTAATCATGTGCATACTGCATAACACCAGAGACGCCTTTAAGACAGTACTATCCCATAATAGAACAAAGGGTAATGAAGTATTTTTGAAAATGCTATTGTTCCACTGCAAACAAATGCACTGAAGAACACCATGCAACTTTGCCCTCCTTAGTCCTGGATCCTGCCAATGTGGCTGTAATTAATCCAAAGAAATGGCTCCAACTTTAGAGGTCACATCTGAGTTTCATAGTAGTTGTAAGTTTTTTTTTAGTTTCTAATTTTTTATGCCACAAGAAGTTGCATTATACTCTTCTTTCCTTATTTATGTTGCTATTTTGTGGTATTTCAATTCATTTGGCCTCATCAGAGTGGAAACGTTCACTATCAAACTGAGAAAATCATGACATTGACATTTGTTGATTTGAAGCACCTTTTAGCATGTCATTAATAATTATTTTCAGCATGTTTTTAAAATGATGCACAACAGTGACTGCAGAAACTTTTTCTTTGAAATTCAGATGTTTCATGCTGTTGTTGCTACAATCAAGTATATATTGATAGCTCAAATGAGAAAAATCACCTTGAAAAAAGAGGGCAGCAGAGATTTTTCAGAAACTACTTGTCTTGTTCCTAGAGGCAAATTTATACTGATCGCTTGAATGAGAGAAACACCTATAAAGAAAAGCAAGAAAGACTTCGGATTCTGTGTAACTTGAGAATTTTTACTGGATTGCTAGCAGAAATGAGTTTACCCCTATAAAGAAAAGTAAGAAAGACTACGGATTCTGTGTATCTTGAGAATTTTTACTGGATTGCTAGCAGAAATGAGTTTACCCCTTTGATCGCAGTACTAGAATGCTCTCAGAAGGTTGATGTCAGAAACATAATCTTTAGAATGAAATAGGGACAGATTGAAGAATTAAGGTTTAAAAAACGTTTTCTGAACGTGGGAGAAATTTTCAGTCAGAATAGGAGCTTGGAAAAGTTGAACGCAAGTTGCTAGGGAAATATGGGTGGTGAAGAAGGTTTTTTGTTAACTAATGCGAAGATGGTAGAAGAAAGGAGTTTGATGAGAGTGCTAGAATGCTTACAGAAGGCTGATATCAGAAACATAATCTAAATAATGAAATGGGGAGAGATTGAAGAATGAAGGTTTACAAAACGAAAATATTATTTTCTGAATGTGGAGGAAAATGTCTGTCAGAAATAGGAGCTTGGAATGGTTGAACGAGAGGTTGCTAGGGGAATATGGCTGGTGAAGGTTTGTTGTCATTTAAACTAATGCAAAGATGGTCAGAATAGCGAATCTCTTAACAATATTACATCATTGCATGCAATCACTGAGAGAATCAGTTTAGACGTGGAATATTGGGCATTAAAAATGCTTGTTTCAAATGGGCATTTGTAAATTTGCTCCTGATGCTGACAACCAAGCAAAGCCAATAACAGCTAAAAGTTGACCTTTGAAAATAGATTACCTAGCAATGAATACCTTGTGAAATTAACATTTTCTGAATCTACCAAAAATTGTAAGGGATTGAATCATTACTTGAATCTATTCATTGGAAATGCTGGTCTTCACCTCAAAGAGTGGTTGTTGTTGACAATACCATGATGTGACCGTAGTGGAAACTTCACTTCTGACGGAAGATTAGTTAAGATGGTCCTGTTTTCTGTATAAAGTGCCATGAAAGGAAATTGGATTGCTAATCCAGCCAAAACAAGTTTTTAAGGAAGATAGCAACTAACCATTGACATAAACAGGGATAAATTAGTTTCCAATTTACTGACTTCATAATTTGGTCAAGATTCAGCTTATTTTTTGGGTCATCGATTGTATGCTATGATTTGCATTGTAATTTAAGAATGACCTATACTACTATATGAGATCTTTCAGGGTACAATATGTGTCAGCTGAGTCTGAAAAAACAGTTATTACAAGGGAGTGTTGTAGAAATTAAGTACAAGCTTTCCTTCGTGGCTATTAATTTCCATTTACATGTCAAAATTTGACAGGCCGATGCACAGTCAGAGCCTCTGTTGAAAAGGCACCGGAAGTAAGTCATCGAAGTCTCATTTCATACCCAGGTGGGTAGGTGACTAATTGAATGGCTCTGAAATTGTAGTTTCTTCTCTCTACTTTTTTCTTTTTCTTAGCCTTTTTCTGTATAAGGTTGTTTAGCATTTTTGTGCATGTATTATATCGTAGGCAGTAGGTTTGTTTTATAGGAAGCAGCTGTATTCGTCCCCATTCTCCATTTGTCCGGAAGCCCTGTAAAGGTATGGCCCTTCTCCAAAAAACCTAAAATAACAAGGGGAAATGGTTCGGTTCAAAATTTTGGCAAAAGAAAAAAAATGCTGGCAAATATAAGGCCAAGGGGGAGAGATTTCTGTTACGCATCCGTTTGCATGTATTTTAAATAACTAGGGAAAGAGTACTTGGACAAAGATTATATGTATAAAATATATGACTCAAGTTGTAAAATTAAAAAATAAAAAATGATTTGTCAGTTTTATAAAAATAACAGATTGGATGTAATTTTTATGCATAAAATCTGTGGTAAGAGATGCATGAGAGTCATGGAAGTATAGTACATTGTGAAGAAAATACCATGTGAAATGCCAAAGGCAAAATGTGGACGTTGCATCAAGAAGAAAGTCAAAATAATATGTTTTGACAAAAAAAGAAAAATGGAAAATGATATATTTCCAAAAAAAAAATGATATATGTAGGCAATTTATATATTATATATGTATGTATAAAATAAATTAAAAAAATAAATAAAGATATAAAAAAGTGTATGAATTTTATATCTATAAAATATACGCATAATAAAGCTAAAAATTCCTTTTGTTAATGTTATCATTAACTTATGCAACAAAATCTCTAAAATTAAATCAAATATTTAAACTTACCAAAAAAAATCTAAACAGTTAAACCCCAAATTGATCCGTCCCAAACACTAAAGTTAGCCTTAAATTAAACACAATTCACATTGCATTAACCACTCTCCAAAACACCCTAACTGAAAACCCCCCATCCTAAAATTTCAAAGGCTTCGTCCCAAAAAGCAAAATCAGATTCATCGAAACTCCCTTAACAACAGAAATTCGACATTACAAGAAAGAAGTCATTCTTGGTCACCCAAACCAAACGGCTAATGTTAGATGTCACACCGTGTAAGCAAGCACTATTGTCAGCTGCTGTAAATGTGCAAAACACAAATTTATGATAACGTTATTTGCACAAATAAATGTTACACATAATTTGCACACTCTCTCACATTCTTACATTTTTTTCTTTATTTTTTTCTTAAATTTTTCTATCTCAACCTGTAAGGAGCTCTTCTTATATGTGAAATTATCATTTTCATGTGTGTATATATATACACACACACACACACACACATATATACATACACGAAAGATTGTAGTGTAAGGATAGGTAAAAAAAATATTTACAAATTAATATTTAAAATGATAACAATGCAATTTGAAAAAAGAAAAAGACACTGATGAAATAGAAAGTACACCTTTCTATAATTATACTCACACTTTTACCAACCAAGATCAATTTTTTTTTTTTTTTAGTAAACCTAGGATATCTTCTGGCCGGTAGCCAGAAATTAATTCTTTTTAAAGCAAAGGGATTATCAAAGTGGGTATGGCCTCTCTCAACAAAACCTTTTCCATACATACGGCTTGGATTAAAGACAGAGTAGCATGCTTAAGGGATCCAACCATCTATTAATTGTGTTGGATTTTTTTGGTAGATCAATTTTTATTTATTACATCTAACAAATATGTAAGTGTAAATTTTGTGAGAATCACTAGAGTCTTAATGAACAAAAAAACATTTTTGGGACCTCCATGGAAGTGACACCATTTCTTGCTAGCTGAGAGTTGTTCTATCATTGCAAAATTTTATCCACCTCTCCATTTTTCTTCAAGGCAATTGAAGGTAATCTTATACTATTTTTTTTACTGTTCCAAATAATCCACAAGTTCCCACTAACTTTGAACTTGGATTATTTTAGTTGCAATTTTTTCTCCATGATATTCACAAATTTTGTGAACTCAATTTTCAAGAACATCCCTTATGAATGCTGCACATTTAAATCTTCTATTGATGTTGAAGTAGACGTAGAGAGTTTCCCAAAAAAAAAAGGAAGAAGAAGTAGACATAGATACCAAATTAAGAATAAGACAACCGCTTTTTGCCTTTCATTTGAGCCAAACAAATTTAAAAAAAAAAAAAAAATTAGTGGGTCTGGTTAAAGTTTAAGTGGTCTAATTGTAGTTAGAAGCCAGCATGCGCGCAAGTAATGCGTAGAAAATAGTGTGCAATTCTGCAAATAGCATGCTTCTTACAAGTAATTATCTAAATCCGCAAGGTTAGCTAATGTGACCCTGGATCTCTAGACCCTAGAGTCTCTTTTGGTTGGGATTCAAAAACAGTAAGAAACATAGGCTTTTCTGAAAGAATATATATATATATATATATATATATATATATATATATATATATATATATATACCAAATTCAATAATTACATGATATTCGTTCCATACATCATACATGTACTATGCAAAACAACATGTCTAAAATACTTAGAAATTAGAATACTAGTTTCATGAAGCTGTGACGGGAAACTTTTTTTGGAATAGAAATATTTATGAGTTTATTCCTAAATGAACAATTGAAAAAGTATCTGCTGTAGTTCAGTAATATTCCTGCAACCTGCCGAAAATGCTGGTGTTGGTTTTCAGTGCAATGGCAGAATTCTTGTGTCAATATGTTTTCTTGTTCAACTTTTCAATTTTAGATGGAAACGCTGTATGGAATTCCTTTTCCAGTGACTCCAGGCCCAGAAAACGGCTTCATTAGCTCATAAGGAACCATCCCAGCTCCATTTCTATTCTTTAGATTCTCGTTTGCATTCCTTGAGTCTATTATACCTTCAATCTTCTCCAATTTCCTATTAAACCTTTCAAAGGCTGACTTTATAGTTGGATCCTCAGCCCACGATGGCTCCATGTACTGCCCAATATACTCTTCATCTGGTGAATGATTTGATAATAAGTTCAATACTGCTATCACTATGGTTGCCTGGATTTGTGATGGGAAACCCTCCAAAAGGGCTTGCTCAGGTTTGTTAAGGAACTTCTCCCACTCTTCTGTAGATGGATCCTCTGTAGGCATTTTGTTTCTAGCAATTGAGGGTCTATTAGGAAAGGCGCCCCCATAAGCATATTGGGCAAAGTTCACAGCTGCATGATGAGCAGATGCTACCCATGCTATGGTGGTGATTATTTCAATCAGGTCTCCAGAGGTTTTAAGAGATGGCCACCATGGTTCATCCTTTTTGTCTCCATGACCCACTGTCCTAATTTCTGTCCACCATGCTTGGAGCTCTTGATCAGACTCTATGAGGCTTGGGTTTGGATAGTAATGGTTGACATAGTCTGTGACCCACTGCTTGATGGCATCCCATATGAGCAGACCATCAGCGGCAAAAGGGTAATCTTCAATTGTTAGCTTTAGGCCATGTGGTGCATTGGGATCTGCTACAGCCATTCCTCTGAAAAAGAACCAAAACCAGAACATGAATGCTTGATGTGGTTGTAGAAAACAGTAAAAGCACAAACTAATCCTACGGCATCTTTTACCTGTCAACAAGATCATTAGGAAGTGCCTGTAAATCAAACCTCCAAAGTTGGTCATATACCACAGAGCTGAACTCCACGGAATATTTTTTAGTTGAGAATCCATTTTCAATGATCCCATTTGCACTGATAAGTGCTTCACGGGCCAGAGAATTTATCTCCAATGTATATCTCAGATGAGGATGCAGCAATCTGTAGATTGGATGCATTGCACTAAGCTGTCTATTTGTTGCAATTACATATGGTTCTACAGCACAGTGAGTTCTCAGCCTGCAAAAATTTACAACATATATGTACTATGTTAAAGCCAGTTAAGACTGAACTTCTCATACTAATTAAAGGGTAGGTTCACATCTTAAATGCAGAAAAAGTAAGACCTACAAAAGTGGGTCTAACTAAGTTGTCATAAACTGATTTTTTGACTATTTGATCTATGAGTCTTATAAGATTTAATAAATTTAATGATTCAATTTTAAGTGAAAATTTAGTAAAATTTTATTTGTGGGAATACCAAGACCACTTAAATGCAATGTAGAAGTGAATGATTAGACGGTCCTCACCAATGGCTCACAAGTTCATGATAACCAGAATCATGGGCAAGGACATGAGCTTTGGCTAGCCTCCAAAGCCAAAGACTGGTTGAATGACAAGAAGGTGTGAAGACTTGCTTCCACTGTGGCTTCCCATCCATTGGTGGTCTAGTTAGCTCAATAGCCAGGGGCTTCAATGTGCCTTGTGGGGTAAGAAAAAATAGTGTTCGCGATCCATATAGTGTTGTGCCCACGAGCTCTCTCACTTTGCTCACATATGGTAGTAATAAATCATGGTAGTCTAAGATGAACAGCTTCTTTTCTCCAATGGCCTGCAAGTATTTAAATTAAACACACTTAATCGTCTCACATTCTGAATTAGCAAAGCCACTGATGCTTTAGTACCTCTACAAGTGTGTTGTATCCTTTTATCTGTTGCTCAATCACTTCTCTGGTAATTGCTGATTCTGGTGGACCATAGATTTTTGGGTCTAGTTTACTTCTTAATGGCCATTCCTGCGAGATGATTGATGAATGAATTTTTTTTTTTTTTTTACATTTATAATAGTGCAGAAAGAACAAACCAAATATTTGAGCAACTCTTACCTTGACCAATTGTATGCTATATGGGTTGACTCCTGCCAGAGTCTCCCTAGCAAATTCCTCATCTGAAAGCCAAAAGAACCTGTCCCCTGCAATTCCAAAACTCAGTTATATCAATCAGTTAAAGAGAATCTGTGTTTTATGGTCTTGTTTAGATAGGTTTTATTTCAGCCTGTAAGTGCTTATTTGAAGTCATTAGCACTAGCCTTAAATTTTCAAGTGCATTCACATGAGCTAATGTAAAAAGTCTATTGGGCTTAACTAAGTTGGTTTTTATGTAATTCACAACTTATGAAGATGAGTTGAAAACAGATTATTCATATTCTGACATTTAAATAAGCAATTACTTAGAATGCACTTATTACATAATCACTTTTACAATTGTTAAACTAAAGGGATTACATATATAAACTTACTTTTAACTGTATCAGGGGTGTCAAAGCGCACAGCTTGCTGGCTATCAGATGCAGCCTTGATGAGTTTGGGAATGACTGTTTGGAGCAGCCCACTGGCTTTAAGAGGTGGTAAGGTGAACCCATCTTTATAAAGCGTACCTATTTCCTCAAAGCTTACAAATCCAAGGTTTTGATCAGTGACAGCTGCATCTAAGGATTGTGTCAGTGCACTCAACCCTGAGGATACTGTTGTCGTTGTGAATTGTGTCTGCTTTATCTTAGCAAATGCTTCATCACGGGGAACATAGAAAGTTGAACTCTTTGTCTCTGACAATGGGTCTGTATATAACAACCACGTTTCAGGAATATATACCAAAACCATATATGAATGGTAGACACAGAGAATAATTTAAAAGGCGTCATGACCTTTATCAGAGTGCTTGCGGCCTGTACGACACCTTCTGGGATATGGATGTTGCTTTCCACCAAGGACAGGTCTTTTGAGATCAGCATTGGAATCAGGGTTTCCAAGGTCGTTGTAAACATCATAGTCATAAATTCTCTCAAAGCTCTTGCGCTCTCCTTCGCCATTGCCTCTCAGCAGCACCAGCTCCTCTTCTCTCAGTCTTTTCAACCCACTTGGTGTTTGTGATGGCAAGTATGACTGCTCCACCATATCCAAACATAAACCAGACACATTTTTTAGTACCAACATCATGGCAACAAAAGTGCATTTATAACTTATCTATATATAAGAAGTTGATTAGATAACTGCCACATGTGACAATCTCTTGACAAACTTATGTAAAAGTTAGTCAAGAAGTTGTCAAATGTCATATACGTCAAGCTAACGGGCACCTGACCAGCTTCATCTTAGTCATACCTTCCTTTATTTTTTATTATTTTTGAGAGGTTCGTGCTCTGCACAAGCCACTAATAATGTAATCAAACAAATAGTTAGTTGCAAGAGATGCCAAACCTTGTCAGTGAAGAACACTCTCTTTTGAGAACTATTATGCTTGGTGTGAATCCATGAATTGCAGGTGAGGTGTACAGGGCCATCAGGGAAGCCATCAAGGACTATGTCCTTGAGATAAATTTCCTTTTGGTACTGATTCTCAACGATAACAGCTCCCACTTTCCCATACCCGGCTGGCACCACAAATTTACCCTCGTACTTCACCCCATTCTCTGTTTTCTCTCCTTTGTGAGCATATCCTTTTATTGTCTCTTTCTCTGAATTCGTCTCTGCAATCATCCAAACCAAAAACAAAGTCCAAGTGCTGACTGAGTTAGAAGTAGATAACTTTTATCTTGAAAGTTATAGTATAAAATAAGAAAAAAATATGATAGAATTAAAAGACAAAAACTAATAAAATAAAAAATGAGAAAAGTTGTAGAAATTAAAAAAAAATAAAAATTAGTTGATCCAACTCTTTGAAGTCTCAATATAATAAACAGATAGAAGATTTAATTAAATTGTTATTTTCATTTCTCAACATATGAATGTGTATATTCATGAACAAATTAAGTAAATTCAAAAACTCAATAAACACACACACACACACACATATATATATGTGTGTGTGTGTGTGTGTGTGTGTGTAGTCATAAACAAATTAAGTCAATACTCTATCCCTTCTTACTCAAACAATTTTTATTGTTGCTTTTAATTATAGAAGTGTGCCTTAATTAATTTCTTTTCATTTTATGAAATTGTGTCATTTTCAAATGAAATAATTATTATATATTCATGTGAAATTATTTTCTTAGACCTATCATATACGCTTATATATATTAGACATATATATAGAAAACAGATAAATGAATAAAAAAAAAAGAAGCAAACAAGTTAACAAGCTCGCGTCTAAACATGCATGCAAAATTAGGAGCATGTGGAATTTTATAATTTACATTAATAATTTTAAATAATACTTTTCTTAGTATGTTTTGGAAATGAGAAATGAATATCTTTGTATTTTTCCGGAAAATGACTAATTTTAAAACCAAAATTGTTCAAACATTAACTTATATGACAACTTACGCAGCTTGAATTTAATTAATTATAAATTGCATAAATAAAATATATAAAAATAGCTTACAATATAAAGAATATTGACAATTTTATTTTTTTTATTATTCCCTGTACAGCAATAAACGATAGAGAACAGTTGTTTATTTTTATTTGCAAAATCACTAAATTTAATGACACAGAAGAAAATTACATGTGTATGAATATAACAATATTAACATAATAAAATTTTAAATCTATATTAGATGATGGATTGGCATTTCCCAATGTTCAAAATTAAAAATTAGGGTAATTTAAGTGAGAGATAGAAAAAAGTTGTTCCTTGTTCAGCAATAAATAACAGAGAAAGGTTGTTTATTCAATTTGCGTAATAAGTAAATTTAATAGGATATAAGAAAATTGCATGTGTATGAATATAAAGGCTAACAACTAGAAAAACACTAACATAACAAAATTTTAAATCTTCACTGGATGATGGATTGGGATTTCTTAATGTTAAAAATTGAAAATTATGGCTACTTAAGTGAGATAGAGAAAAGTTGTTCCGTGTACAATAATAAACAAAACAATAGAGAAAGGTTATTTATTCAATTTATGAAATTAATAAATTTAACGACATAGAAGAAAATTACATGTGCACAAATATAAAAGTCAATAACTAAAACAATATTAACATAACAAAATTTTAAATCGACACTGGATGATGGATTAAGATTTTTTAATGTTAAAAATTGAAAATTATGACAACTTAAGTGAGAAATAAAAGAAAAGTTATTCCATGTACAGCGGTAAACAATAGAGAAAGATTATTTATTCAATTTATGAAATTAATAAATTTAATGAGAAAAAAGAGAATTGCATGTGTATGAATATAAAACCAATAACTAGAACAATATTAACATAATAAAATTTTAAATCTACAATGGATGATGGATTGGGATTTCCTAATGTTCAAAATTGAAAATTAGGGTGATTTCAAGTGAGAGATAAAAAAAGTTGTTTCCCGCACAACAATAAACAATAAATGACACAGAAGAGAATTGCATGTGTATAAATATAAAAGGCAATTACAAAAACCATATTAACATAATAAAATTTTAAATCTACACTGGCTGATGGATGAGGATTTCTTAACATTCAAAATTGAAAATCCTGACAACTTAAGTGAGAGATAGAAAAAAGATGTTACCTATACAGTAATAAATAGTAGAGAAAGGTTATTTAATTTAATAGCACAGAAGAAAATTACATGTGTATGAATATAAAAGCCAACAATTAGAATAATATTAACATAATAAAATTTTAAATCTACACTAGATGATGGATTAGGATTTCTTAACGTTCAAAATTGAAAATTTTGGCAACTTAAGCGAGAGATAGAGAAAAGTGGTTTCCTGTACAGCAATAAACAATATAAAATGGTTATTTATTTAATTTATGAAATTAATAAACTCCAATGACACAGAAGAAAATTGCATGTATATGAATATAATAGCCAATAACTATAACAACATTAACATAATAAAATTTTAAATTTATACTGAATGATGGATTAGAATTCTTTAATGTTCAAAATTTAAAATTATGGTTATTTAAAAGAAAGATAAAGACAAAATTAAGATAAAAACAAGTTAAAAAGAAAAAAAAAAGTGAGAATCACAATCTGGATAGTTATACAAAATAAAAAATAAAGAAAAAAATAGCAAAATGAATAAATGAGAACGTTAGGATCCAATTCACTGGATGATAGACTTTGAAGAGAACCCTAAACTGTTGTTGGGTGCAATGCTTACACATGCACCTATTGTGTGTAAGAATCTCTTGTTGAATGCTTATGTAGATATTACCTATCCAAAAATCTCTTATCCCATGCAAAATTTGCAATTTACAGTTAATTTGGGGACTTGGGGTGAAAAAACAAAATCGCAGAAGCACAAGGCAGAAAACTAACTGGGATCAAGCTCGTCGCTGACAAGCTCCAGCAGAATTGATTCGCCAAGCAAATCTGTGATCCCATCGATCCCTCCCACAAGAAGATTGGAGAGAACCCCACCAGTGGTTTCCTTCACTGTCAGAATGGCTTCGACATTCACCTGAGATTTGCCGTTGGCACCAGCAGTAGTAGCAGAAGCAGCCATGGCAGCCTTGATCATGCGCCGAGATAAATAATGCAGCTAGCTTCAGTAATCGTGAACCCTTCTCGATCTGTTGTTTTACAAACGAGGGCTTCTCCGGTTTCAAGAGTTAACTGGTGCTATGGCAACGATTCTTTGGCCTATATATAGAATGGCAAAGTGGTAAGCATCGTTGGATAAGCTTCCTTTTGTTATTACCATCATCTTTTTCTCATTTTCCTAATGCTGCAATTTTTTTTAGTTGCCCACTTAATTTGACTGTCTCTTTCTAACGGGAAGACATTATGAAGTTGAAGAGTCACCAGGCTTTATCCACGGACTGTACGAACTTGGCATCTACATTAATATATATATATATATATATAGATATAGATATAGATATTGGACGGCTCAGATTTCAGGAGTAGCTTGGGGCTCACAGCATAGACAAAATACAGTACCAACCTATTCTAAAAGGAGTGAATATAGGATTCAACTTCGGTGAGCTATGTCGTAAATGTTTCACCGACACATATTTAGGGAAATAGATAATCAAAGATAAATACCATCGGAAAATTTTAGCACGTGATCTTGTTGTAATTAACATTCATTTCTGTAAGTGCACCTACCCACTCATTGGATTGAATAAAATTTTTGGTGAGAAAAGAAATTATAAGGTATTTAATATACTCGTATAATTTTATGTTTGAATTTAAGATTCTGAAAATGAAAAAGCTTCAAGTAACATGGAAGCGTTACTTTATCATTAAGAATGCTAATAGGATTGAATAAGTTTTCTTATATTGCACCAATCTTTTAGAATTAAGTAATCAAAAGTTTAACTTTTATAAACAGCACTCTCTTGTTGAATAGTCCTTTGCCATGTTAATATATCTATGTCTGAGTAGTACCGACAAACAAAGGACCGAATCTTCTTTTAAAAAACACAAAAAGATACAAGATGAAAAACATAATTTTTTGTTATAAAAAAATAACGACATAACCTAATTATCTGTCATTTTAAATTTAAATAACAATTACTGCATAAAGCTTGATTAAAATAACAGGCTCTACGACGAAGTACTGGAGCTTTTTTTAATCAAATAGTTGAAAGCCTGTCAAATTTGGTTTATAACTTAAAATATTAATCTTTTGACAGGATAACAAAACGTTTATAATCAAGTAATTAGGTATAAGTCTCAATCTTTACCATTGTATTCTTGATAATCAAAACAAAATTTAAACATAAAATATATTATTAAATTTGTATTGATGTTGCACCATATAACTTATGCTCGATTCATATACACACAAACCACGTTTTCCATTCACCGTAAGCCATTCATTGCATGTGTACGTATTATGAACACACAAAAAGTAAGAAAATTATGCAACACAATTATAAATTATAAATAGTAAGTATTTATGATTTAATTTTATATAATTTTTATACAATAAATCATGAATATTTAACGTAACTTATATTAAAAAAATAAACATTTTTGTTTTGTACACTTTTATGATACATTGTGTATATAATTTACATAATTTTTCATTAAAAATATAGCATATTACAATAAAAATATATATATCAACACTCTAAAAAAAAAGACATATTCAAAATCAAATTTAAACAAAATATATTATTAAATTCGTATTGATGTTGCAAGAAATAACTTAGGCTCAGTACATATACACACAATCCACGTTTTCCATTCACCATAAGCCATTCATTGCATGTGTACATATTATGAACACACAAAAAATAAAAAATTATACAACACAATTATAAATTATAAATAGTAAGTATTTATTATGTAATTTTATATTATTTTTATATAATAAATCATGAATATTTAACATAACTCATATTTAAAAAATAAAAATTTTATTTGTACACTTTTATGATACATTATGCATATAATTTACATAATTTTTGTATTAAAAATATAGCATGTTACAATAAAAAAAATATACACATATCAACACCCCAAAAAATACAAAGGCATATTCAATTGCTTGTTGCAGGTTGGAATAGGCCCAACTTAATACAGAAAAGTTGGAAAACAAGAGGACAAAGCGGGAGTCTACATTTCTAGGAAGTAGCCTGGCTGGCCCGTTCCAATGAATGTGCCTTGTTGAAAAGTAGACAGCTGTGGGGAACCAAATGGTGATAAAATAAATGCAAGTAGTAGTTATCACAAAAACAAAAAATGAAAGTGGTAGCCCAAAGAAAAGGGGACCACAGATTGTAGATCATGCCCGAAGAAAAAACTATAGCTCGGAAAGCTTGTCTTCTACGTAGAAAGTTGGCTGGCTGCACTACTTGATTCCCTGTGGACCCAAAAAGGATTCCCATTGGACCACAAGATTCATCGCTCATGGTGAACCTGTTATGAAAGTTCATATATTCAACTTAGAATGTGTAATTATTTGGTTAAAGTTCAAAAGTAAAAAAATACCTTTTATCATTCAAAGAAAACTAAATTTATTTCTATTTGATTACATAATATTTTTATGAAAATTATTTGGGAGATACTAAAATGAACCCAAGAAAAAAAATGTCTTTAAAATTAATTTTTGAATAAAAATAGTCTTTTTTTAATGTGAATTATTAATATTTTTATAAAATATAAATTGATTTATAAATTTATTATTTAATTTATAAAATTTAATAAATTTAATAAGTTACATTTTTTAAATAAAAATTTAATAAATTTTTATTAATAAAAGTAACAAAATATTTTACCCATAGTCTTTTTTTAATGTGAATTACTAATATTTTTATAAAATGTAAATTGATATGTAAATTTATTATTTAATTTATAAAACTTAACAAATTTTATAGTTTCAACTTTTTAAATAAAAATTTAATAAAACTTTATTAATAAAAGTAACAAAATATTAATTTTTATAGTTAAAATATAAATAACTCTTCTATACTTTTTATTTAAAATACTCACATGTATGGACCATCTTGTACTACAAAAGCATACAATATAAACCTTTTGTTAATGTCATCATTTATATAAAAAAAATCATATGAGTATATAATTTTGTATACTATATATATATATGTATAAAAATAAATTAAAAGAAGAAAAGAAATAAAGATGTGAAAAAATATAAAAGAGTGTATACCTTTAAAAATATACGCATAACTAAACAAAAAAAAAAACTTTTATTAATGTCATCATTAACCTATGCAATGGAATCTTTAAATTAAATCTAATCAATTAAACCTCAAATTGATCCGTCCTAAACACCAAAATCAGGCTTAAATTAAACACAATTCACATTCAATTAATCCCTCTCTAAAGTCTCTATTATGTGTACATTTTAAGAGATATCAATTTTGGACACTCATATTTTCATTCTTTATTCTTATAATTTATTTTTGCATATATATTTATATATATAATGTATAAAATTACATATACATATCTTTTTTGTCTCCAAAACACCCAAACTGAAAGCCACCCATCCTAAAATTTCCAAGGCTTCATCAACTCCATCACTCAATTGCACAAACTGGAAGCCACACCCTAAAATCTCGAATGCTTCGTCCCAAACACCAAAATCAAATTCCATCGAAACTCCCTTAACAACAGAAATTCGACGATACAAGAAAGTTGTTCTTGGTCACCCAAACCAAACTGCTAATGTTAGATGTCACGCCGTGTAAGCAAGAACTATTACTGTAAACATACAAAACACAAATTTATAGTAACTATGTATGCACAAATAAATAAATTTTACCCATAATTTTATACTTTTTAATATTCTCATTTTTCTTTCTTTCTTTTTTCCTAAAATTTTCTATCTCAACTTGTAAGAAGCTCTTCTCACACATGAATTATCATTTTTGAGTGTATATATATATATACACACACACACATTACATATACGAAAGATTGTAGGGTAACAATGTACAAAAAACATTTACACAATAATAATTAAAATGTTAATAGTGCGATTTTAAAAAGGATAAGGATACTAATGAACTAAAAAATATACCTTTATATAATTATACTCACATTTTTTGTCACCCAAAAATAATTGTTATTTATTATGTGTGACAAAGATATAAATGTACGTTTCGTGAGAATTGTTAAACTCTTAAAAGAATAACATAATATTTTCGGACTTCCATGGAAATGAGACCATTTCCTGCTAGCTCAGAGTTGCTCTATCATTGAAAAATTTTATCCACCTTTCCATTTTTCCTCAAGGCAGTTGAAAGTAATCTTACACTATTTAATCTTCAGTGTTCCAAATCATCCAAAAGTTCCCACTAACTTCGAATTATTTTTGTTGTAATTTTTTTTCCATGATACTCACAAATTTTGTGAACTCAATTTTTAAGAATATCCCTTATTAGTGCTGCACATTTTAGTCTTCTATTGATATTAAAGTAGACGTAGAGAGTTCCCAAAATTAAAAAGAAGTAGACATAGATACCAAATTTAGATTAAGAAAACTGCTTTTTGCCTTTCATTTGAGCCAAACAATTTAAAAAAAAGAAAAGTGGGTCTTGTCTAAGTTTAAGTGGTCTAATTGAAGTTAGAAGCTAGCATGTGTGTGCATGTGTGCAAGTGACATGTAGAAAATAGTGTGCAATTCTGCAAATAGCATGGTTCTTACTAGTGATTATCCAAATCTACAAGGTTAGCTAATCTGACCTTGGATCTCCAGAACCCTGGAGTCTCTTTTGGTTGGGATTCAAAAACAGCAAGAAACATAGACTTTTCCGAAAGAAAAAAATATACACATCAAATTCAATAATTACACGATATTTGTTCCATACATCACACATGTACGATGCAAAATAACATATCTAAAATACTTAGAAATTACAATACTAGTTTCATGAAGCTATGACAGGAAACTTTTTTTGGGATAAAAATATTTATGAGTTTATTCCTAAATGAACAATTGAAAATGTATCTGCTGTAGCTCAGTAATATTCCTGCAACCTGCCGAAAATGCTTGTGTCGGCTTTCATTGCAATGGAAGAATTCTTGTGTCAATATGTTTTCTTGTTCAACTTTTCAAGTTTAGATGGAAACGCTGTATGGAATTCCTTTTCCAGTGACTCCAGGCCCAGAAAACGGCTTCATTAGCTCATAAGGAACCATCCCAGCTCCATTTCTATTCTTTAGATTCTCGTTTGCATTCCTTGAGTCTATTATACCTTCAATCTTCTCCAATTTCCTATTAAACCTTTCAAAGGCTGACTTTATAGTTGGATCCTCAGCCCATGACGGCTCCATGTACTGCCCAATATACTCTTCATCTGGTGAATGACTTGATAACAAGTTCAATACTGCCGTCACTATGGTTGCCTGGATTTGTGATGGGAAACCCTCCAAAAGGGCTTGCTCAGGTTTGTTAAGGAACTTCTCCCACTCTTCTGTAGATGGATCCTCTGTAGGCATTTTGTTTCTAGCAATTGAGGGTCTATTAGGAAAAAAGCCCCCATAAGCATATTGGGCAAAGTTCACAGCTGCATGATGAGCAGATGCTACCCATGCTATGGTGGTGATTATTTCAATCAGGTCTCCAGAGGTTTTAAGAGATGGCCACCATGGTTCATCTTTTTTGTCTCCATGACCCACTGTCCTAATTTCTGTCCACCATGTTTGGAGCTCTTGATCAGACTCTATGAGGCTTGGGTTTGGATAGTAATGGTTGACATAGTCTGTGACCCACTGCTTGATGGCATCCCATATGAGCAGACCATCAGCGGCAAAAGGGTAATCTTCAATTGTTAGCTTTAGGCCATGTGGTGCATTGGGATCTGCTACAGCCATTCCTCTGAAAAAGAACCAACACCAGAACATGAATGCTTGATGTGGTTGTAGAAAACAGTAAAAGCACAAACTAATCCTGCGGCATCTTTTACCTGTCAATAAGATCATTGGGAAGTGCCTGTAAATCAAACCTCCAAAGTTGGTCATATACCACAGAGCTGAACTCCACGGAATATTTTTTAGTTGAGAATCCATTTTCAATGATCCCATTTGCACTGATAAGTACTTCACGGGCCAGAGAATTTATCTCCAATGTATATCTCAGATGAGGATGCAGCAATCTGTAGATTGGATGCATTGCACTAAGCTGTCTATTTGTTGCAATTACATATGGTTCTACAGCACAGTGAGTTCTCAGCCTGCAAAAATTTACAACATATATGTACTATGTTAAAGCCAGTTAAGACTGAACTTCTCATACTAATTAAAGGGTAGGGTCATATCTTAAATGCAGAAAAAGTAAGACCTACAAAAGTGGGTCTAACTAAGT
The DNA here is from genome assembly GCA_037013595.1 of Dicorynia guianensis. Lineage (NCBI taxonomy): Eukaryota > Viridiplantae > Streptophyta > Magnoliopsida > Fabales > Fabaceae > Dicorynia > Dicorynia guianensis. The sequence goes on from JASUAB010000005.1 coordinate 34,583,686, forward strand.
TGTCATAAACTGATTTTTTGACCATTTGATCTATGAGCCTTATAAGATTTAATAAATTTAATGATTCAATTTTTTTAAGTAAAAATTTAGTAAAATTTTATTTGTGGGAATACCAAGACCACTTCAATGCAATGTAGAAGTGAATGATTAGACGGTCCTCACCAATGGCTCACAAGTTCATGATAACCAGAATCATGGGCAAGGACATGAGCTTTGGCTAGCCTCCAAAGCCAAAGACTAGTTGAATGACAAGAAGGTGTGAAGACTTGCTTCCACTGTGGCTTCCCATCCATTGGTGGTCTAGTTAGCTCAATAGCCAGGGGCTTCAATGTGCCTTGTGGGGTAAGAAAAAATAGTGTTCGCGATCCATATAGTGTTGTGCCCACGAGCTCTCTCACTTTGCTCACATATGGTAGTAATAAATCATGGTAGTCTAAGATGAACAGCTTCTTTTCTTCAATGGCCTGCAAGTATTTATATTAAACACACTTAATCGTCTCACATTCTGAATTAGTAAAGCCACTGATGCTTTAGTACCTCTTCAAGTGTGTTGTATCCTTTTATCTGTTGCTCAATCACTTCTCTGGTAATTGCTGATTCTGGTGGACCATAGATTTTTGGGTCTAGTTTACTTCTTAATGGCCATTCCTACAAGATGATTGATGAATGAATTTTTTTTTTTTTTTTACATTTATAATAGTGCACAAAGAACAAACCAAATATTTGAGCAACTCTTACCTTGACCAATTGTATGCTATATGGGTTGACTCCTGCCAGAGTCTCCCTAGCAAATTCCTCATCTGAAAGCCAAAAGAACCTGTCCCCTGCAATTCCAAAACTCAGTTATATCAATCAGTTAAAGAGAATCTGTGTTTTATGGTCTTGTTTAGATAGGTTTTATTTCAGCCTGTAAGTGCTTATTTGAAGTCATTAGCACTAGCCTTAAATTTTCAAGTGCATTCACATGAGCTAATGTAAAAAGTCTATTGGGCTTAACTAAGTTGGTTTTTATGTAATTCACAACTTATGAAAATGAGTTGAAAACAGATTATTCATATTCTGACATTTAAATAAGCACTTACTTAGAATGCACTCATTACATAATCACTTTTTCAATTGTTAAACTAAAGGGATTACATATATAAACTTACTTTTAACTGTATCAGGGGTGTCAAAGCGCACAGCTTGCTGGCTATCAGATGCAGCCTTGATGAGTTTGGGAATGACTGTTTGGAGCAGCCCACTGGCTTTAAGAGGTGGTAAGGTGAACCCATCTTTATAAAGCGTACCTATTTCCTCAAAGCTTACAAATCCAAGATTTTGATCAGTGACAGCTGCATCTAAGGATTGTGTCAGTGCACTCAACCCTGAGGATACTGTTGTCGTTGTGAATTGTTTCTGCTTTATCTTAGCAAATGCTTCATCACGGGGAACATAGAAAGTTGAACTCTTTGTCTCTGACAATGGGTCTGTATATAACAACCACGTTTCAGGAATATATACCAAAACCACATATGAATGGTAGATACAAAGAATAATTTAAAAGGCGTCATGACCTTTATCAGAGTGCTTGCGGCCTGTACGACACCTTCTGGGATATGGATGTTCCTTTCCACCAAGGACAGGTCTTTTGAGATCAGCATTGGAATCAGGGTTTCCAAGGTCGTTGTAAACATCATAGTCATAAATTCTCTCAAAGCTCTTGCGCTCTCCTTCGCCATTGCCTCTCAGCAGCACCAGCTCCTCTTCTCTCAGTCTTTTCAACCCACTTGGTGTTTGTGATGGCAAGTATGACTGCTCCACCATATCCAAACATAAACCAGACACATTTTTTAGTACCAACATCATGGCAACAAAAGTGCATTTATAACTTATCTATATATAAGAAGTTGATTAGATAACTGCCACATGTGACAATCTCTTGACAAACTTATGTAAAAGTTAGTCAAGAAGTTGTCAAATGTCATATACGTCAAGCTAACAGTCACCTGACCAGCTTCATCTTAGTCATACCTTCCTTTATTTTTTATTATTTTTGAGAGGATCGTGCTCTGCACAAGCCACTAATAATGTAATCAAACAAATAGTTAGTTGCAAGAGATGCCAAACCTTGTCAGTGAAGAACACTCTCTTTTGAGAACTATTATGCTTGGTGTGAATCCATGAATTGCAGGTGAGGTGTACAGGGCCATCAGGGAAGCCATCAAGGACTATGTCCTTGAGATAAATTTCCTTTTGGTACTGATTCTCAACGATAACAGCTCCCACTTTCCCATACCCGGCTGGCACCACAAAATTACCCTCGTACTTCACCCCATTCTCTGTTTGCTCTCCTTTGTGAGCATATCCTTTTATTGTCTCTTCCTCTGAATTCGTCTCTGCAATCATCCAAACCAAAAACAAAGTCCAAGTGCTGACTGAGTTAGAATTAGATAACTTTTATCTTGAAAGTTATAGTATAAAATAAGAAAAAAATATGATAGAATTAAAAGACAAAAACTAATAAAATAAAAAATGAGAAAAGTTGTAGAAATTAAAAAAAAATAAAAATTAGTTGATCCAACTCTTTGAAGTCTCAATATAATAAACAGATAGAAGATTTAATTAAATTGTTATTTTCATTTCTCAACATATGAATGTGTATATTCATGAACAAATTAAGTAAATTCAAAAACTCAATACACACACACACACACACATATATATATATATATATATATGTGTGTGTGTGTGTGTGCGTGTGTGTATTCATAAACAAATTAAGTCAATACTCTATCCCTTCTTACTTAAACAATTTTTATTGTTGCTTTAAATTATAGAAGTGTGCCTTAATTAATTTCTTTTCATTTTATGAAATTGTGTCATTTTCAAATGAAATAATTATTATATATTCATGTGAAATTATTTTCTTAGACCCATCATATATGCTTATATATATTAGACATATATATATAGAAAACAGATAAATGAATAAAAAAAAAAAGAAGCAAACAAGTTAACAAGCTCGCGTCTAAACATGCATGCAAAATTAGGAGCATGTGGAATTTTATAATTTACATTAATAATTTTTAATAATACTTTTCTTAGTATGTTTTGGAAATGAGAAATGAATATCTTGTATTTTTCCGGAAAATGACTAATTTTAAAACCAAAATTGTTCAAACATTAACTTATATGACAACTTACGCAGCTTGAATTTAATTAATTATAAATTGCATAAATAAAATATATAAAAATAGCTTACAATATAAAGAATATTGACAATTTTATTTTTTTTTATTATTCCCTGTACAGCAATAAACGATAGAGAACAGTTATTTATTCAATTTGCAAAATCACTAAATTTAATGACACAGAAGAAAATTACATGTGTATGAATATAACAATATTAACATAATAAAATTTTAAATCTATATTAGATGATGGATTGGCATTTCCCAATGTTCAAAATTAAAAATTAGGGTAATTTAAGTGAGAGATAGAAAAAAGTTGTTCCTTGTTCAGCAATAAATAATAGAGAAAGGTTGTTTATTCAATTTGCGTAATAAGTAAATTTAATAGGATATAAGAAAATTGCATGTGTATGAATATAAAAGCTAACAACTAGAAAAACACTAAACATAACAAAATTTTAAATCTTCACTGGATGATGGATTGGGGTTTCTTAATGTTAAAAATTGAAAATTATGGCTACTTAAGTGAGATAGAGAAAAGTTGTTCCATGTACAATGATAAACAATAGAGAAAGGTTATTTATTTAATTTATGAAATTAATAAATTTAAGGACAGAGAAGAAAATTACATGTGCACAAACATAAAAGTCAATAACTAAAACAATATTAACATAACAAAATTTTAAATGGACACTGGATGATGGATTAAGATTTTTTAATGTTAAAAATTGAAAATTATGACAACTTAAGTGAGAAATAAAAGAAAAGTTATTCCATGTACAGCGGTAAGCAATAGAGAAAGATTATTTATTCAATTTATGAAATTAATAAGTTTAATGAGAAAAAAGAGAATTGCATGTGTATGAATATAAAACCAATAACTAGAACAATATTAACATAATAAAATTTTAAATCTACAATGGATGATGGATTGGGATTTCCTAATGTTCAAAATTGAAAATTAGGGTGATTTCAAGTGAGAGATAAAAAAAGTTGTTTCCCGCACAACAATAAACAATAATGACACAGAAGAGAATTGCATGTGTATAAATATAAAAGGCAATTACAAAAACCACATTAACATAATAAAATTTTAAATCTACACTGGCTGATGGATTAGGATTTCTTAACATTCAAAATTGAAAATCATGACAACTTAAGTGAGAGATAGAAAAAAGATGTTACCTATACAGTAATAAATAGTAGAGATGGATTAGGATTTCTTAACATTCAAAATTGAAAATCATGACAACTTAAGTGAGAGATAGAAAAAAGATGTGACCTATACAGTAATAAATAGTAGAGAAAGGTTATTTAATTTAATAGCACAGAAGAAAATTACATGTGTATGAATATAAAAGCCAATAATTAGAATAATATTAACATAATAAAATTTTCAATCTACACTAGATGATGGATTAGGATTTCTTAACGTTCAAAATTGAAAATTTTGGCAACTTAAGCGAGAGATAGAGAAAAGTGGTTTCCTGTACAGCAATAAACAATATAAAAAGGTTATTTATTTAATTTATGAAATTAATAAACTCTAATGACACAGAAGAAAATTGCATGTATATGAATATAATAGCCAATAACTAGAACAATATTAACATAATAAAATTTTAAATTTATACTGAATGATGGATTAGAATTCTTTAATGTTCAAAATTTTAAATTAGGGTTATTTAAAAGAAAGATAAAGATAAAATTAAGATAGAAAAAAGTTAAAAATAAAAAAAAAATGAGATTCACAATCTGGATAGTGATACAAAATAAAAAATAAAGAAAAAAAATAGCAAAATGAATAAGTGAGAACGTTAGGATCCAATTCACTGGATGATAGACTTTGAAGAGAACCCTAAACTGTTGTTGGGTGCAATGCTTACACATGCACCTATTGTGTGTAAGAATCTCTTGTTGAATGCTTATGTAGATATTACCTATCCAAAAATCTCTTATCCCATGCAAAATTTGCAATTTACAGTTAATTTGGGGACTTGGGGTGAAAAAACAAAATCGCAGAAGCACAAAGCAGAAAACTAACTGGGATCAAGCTCGTCGCTGACAAGCTCCAACAGAATTGATTCGCCAAGCAAATCCGTGATCCCATCGATCCCTCCCACAAGAAGATTGGAGAGAACCCCACCAGTGGTTTCCTTCACTGTCAGAATGGCTTCGACATTCACCTGAGATTTGCCGTTGGCACCAGCAGTAGTAGCAGAAGCAGCCATGGCAGCCTTGATCATGCGCCGAGATAAATAATGCAGCTAGCTTCAGTAATCGTGAACCCTTCTCGATCTGTTGTTTTAGAAACGGGGGCTTCTCCGGTTTCAAGAGTTAACTGGTGCTATGGCAACGATTCTTTGGCCTATATAGAGAATGGCAAAGTGGTAAGCATCGTTGGATAAGCTTCCTTTTGTTATTACCATCATCTTTTTCTCATTTTCCTAATGCTGCAATTTTTTCAAGTTGCCCACTTAATTTGACTGTCTCTTTCTAACGGGAAGTTATTATGAAATTGAAGAGTCACCAGGCTTTATCCACGGACTGTACGAACGCGGCATCTACATTAATATATATATATATATATATATAGATATAGATATAGATATTGGACGGCTCAGATTTCAGGAGTAGCTTGGGGCTCACGGCACAGACAAAATACAGTATCGACCTATTCTAAAAGGAGTGAATATAGGGTTCAACTTCGTTGAGCTAAGTCATAAATGTTTCACCGACACATATTTAGGGAAATAGATAATCAAACATAAATACCATCAGAAAATTTTAGCACGTGGTCTTGTTGTAATTAACATTCATTTCTGTAAGTGCACCTACCCACTCAAGTTGGATTGAATAAAATTTTTGGTGAGAAAAGAAATTATAAGATATTTAATATACTCGTATAATTTTATGTTTGAATTTAAGATTCTGAAAATGAAAAAGCTTCAAGTAACATGGAAGTGTTACTTTATCATTAGGAATGCTAATAGGATTGAATAAGTTTTCTTATATTGCACCAATCTTTTAGAATTAAGTAATCAAAAGTTTAACTTTTATAAACAGCACTCTCTTGTTGAATAGTCCTTTGACATGTTAATATATCTATGTCTGAGTAGTACCCACAAACAAAGGACCGAATCTTCTTTTAAAAAACAAAAAGATACAAGATGAAAAACTATTTCTTATAAAAAAATAACGACATAACCTAATTACTTTCATTTTAAATTTAAATAACAATTACTGCATAAAGCTTGATTAAAATAACAGACTCTATGACAAAGTACTAGAGCATTTTTTAATCAAATAGTTGAAAGCCTGTCAAATTTGGTTTATAACTTAAAATATTAATCTTTTGACATAATAAAAAAACGTTTATAATCAAGTAATTAGGTATGAGTCTCAATCTTTACCATTGTATTATTGATAATCAAAACAAAATTTAAACATAAAATATATTATTAAATTTGTATTGATGTTGCATCAAATAACTTATGCTCGATACGTATACACACAAACCACGTTTTCCATTCACCGTAAGCCATTCATTGCATGTGTACGTGTTATGAACACACAAAAAGTCAGAAAATTATGCAACACAATTATAAATTATAAATAGTAAGTATTTATGATTTAATTTTATATAATTTTTATACAATAAATCATGAATATTTAACGTAACTTATATTTAAAAAAAAAACATTTTTGTTTGAACACTTTTATGATACATTGTGTATATAATTTATATAATTTTTTATTAAAAATATAGCATATTACAATAAAAAAATATATATCAACACTCTAAAAAAAAAGACATATTCAAAATCAAATTTAAACATAAAATATATTATTAAATTTGTATTGATGTTGCACCAAATAACTTAGGCTCAGTACATATACACACAATCCACGTTTTCCATTCACCGTAAGCCATTCATTGCATGTGTACATATTATGAACACACAAAAAATAAAAAATTATACAACACAATTATAAATTATAAATAGTAAGTATTCATTATGCAATTTTATATTATTTTATATAATAAATCATGAATATTTAACATAACTCATATTTAAAAAATAAAAATTTTATTTGTACACTTTTATGATACATTATGCATATAATTTACATAATTTTTGTATTAAAAATATAGCATGTTACAATAAAAAAAAAATATACACATATCAACACTCCAAAAAATACAAAGGCATATTCAATTGCTTGTTGCAGGTTGGAACGTCAAATAGGCCCAACTTAATACAGAAAAGTTGGAAAACAAGAGGACAAAGCGGGAGTCTACATTTCTAGGAAGTAGCCTGGCTGGCCCGTTCCAATGAATGTGCCTCGTTGAAAAGTAGACAGCTGTGGGGAACCAAATGGTGATAAAATAAATGCAAGTAGTAGTTATCACAAAAACAAAAAATGAAAGTGGTAGCCCAGAGAAAAGGGGACCACAGATTGTAGATCATGCCCGAAGAAAAAACTATAGCTCGGAGAGCTTGTCTTCTACCCAGAAAGTTGGCTGGCTGCACTACTTGATTCCCTGTGGACCCAAAAAGGATTCCCATTGGACCACAAACCTGTTATGAAAGTTCATATATTCAACTTAGAATGTGTAATTATTTGGTTAAAGTTCAAAAGTAAAAAAATACCTTTTATCATTCAAAGAAAACTAAATTTATTTCTATTTGATTACATAATATTTTTATGAAAATTATTTGGGAGATACTAAAATGAACCCAAGAAAAAAAAAATGTCTTTAAAATTAATTTTTGAATAAAAATAGTCTTTTTTTATTGTGAATTATTAATATTTTTATAAAATATAAATTGATTTATAAATTTATTATTTAATTTATAAAATTTAATAAATTTAATAAGTTACATTTTTTAAATAAAAATTTAATAAATTTTCATTAATAAAAGTAGCAAAATATTTTACCCATAGTCTTTTTTTAATGTGAATTACTAATATTTTTATAAAATGTAAATTGATATGTAAATTTATTATTTAATTTATAAAACTTAACAAATTTTACAGTTTTAACTTTTTAAATAAAAATTTAATAAAACTTTATTAATAAATGTAACAAAATATTAATTTTTATAGTTAAAATATAAATAACTCTTCTATACTTTTTATTTAAAATACTCACATGTATGGACCATCTTGTACTACAAAATCATACAATATAAACCTTTTGTTAATGTCATCATTTATATAAAAAAAATCATATGAGTATATAATTTTGTATACTATATATATATATATATGTATAAAAATAAATTAAAAGAAGAAAAGAAATAAAGATGTGAAAAAATATAAAAGAGTGTATACCTTTAAAAATATACGCATAACTAAACAAAAAAAAAAACTTTTATTAATGTCATCATTAACCTATGCAATGGAATCTTTAAATTAAATCTAATCAATTAAACCTCAAATTGATCCGTCCTAAACACCAAAATCAGGCTTAAATTAAACACAATTCACATTCAATTAATCCCTCTCTAAAGTCTCTATTATGTGTACATTTTAAGAGATATCAATTTTGGACACTCATATTTTCATTCTTTATTCTTATAATTTATTTTTGCATATATATTTATATATATAATGTATAAAATTACATATACATATCTTTTTTGTCTCCAAAACACCCAAACTGAAAGCCACCCATCCTAAAATTTCCAAGGCTTCATCAACTCCATCACTCAATTGCACAAACTGGAAGCCACACCCTAAAATCTCGAATGCTTCGTCCCAAACACCAAAATCAAATTCCATCGAAACTCCCTTAACAACAGAAATTCGACGATACAAGAAAGTTGTTCTTGGTCACCCAAACCAAACTGCTAATGTTAGATGTCACGCCGTGTAAGCAAGAACTATTACTGTAAACATACAAAACACAAATTTATAGTAACTATGTATGCACAAATAAATAAATTTTACCCATAATTTTATACTTTTTAATATTCTCATTTTTCTTTCTTTCTTTTTTCCTAAAATTTTCTATCTCAACTTGTAAGAAGCTCTTCTCACACATGAATTATCATTTTTGAGTGTATATATATATATACACACACACACATTACATATACGAAAGATTGTAGGGTAACAATGTACAAAAAACATTTACACAATAATAATTAAAATGTTAATAGTGCGATTTTAAAAAGGATAAGGATACTAATGAACTAAAAAATATACCTTTATATAATTATACTCACATTTTTTGTCACCCAAAAATAATTGTTATTTATTATGTGTGACAAAGATATAAATGTACGTTTCGTGAGAATTGTTAAACTCTTAAAAGAATAACATAATATTTTCGGACTTCCATGGAAATGAGACCATTTCCTGCTAGCTCAGAGTTGCTCTATCATTGAAAAATTTTATCCACCTTTCCATTTTTCCTCAAGGCAGTTGAAAGTAATCTTACACTATTTAATCTTCAGTGTTCCAAATCATCCAAAAGTTCCCACTAACTTCGAATTATTTTTGTTGTAATTTTTTTTCCATGATACTCACAAATTTTGTGAACTCAATTTTTAAGAATATCCCTTATTAGTGCTGCACATTTTAGTCTTCTATTGATATTAAAGTAGACGTAGAGAGTTCCCAAAATTAAAAAGAAGTAGACATAGATACCAAATTTAGATTAAGAAAACTGCTTTTTGCCTTTCATTTGAGCCAAACAATTTAAAAAAAAGAAAAGTGGGTCTTGTCTAAGTTTAAGTGGTCTAATTGAAGTTAGAAGCTAGCATGTGTGTGCATGTGTGCAAGTGACATGTAGAAAATAGTGTGCAATTCTGCAAATAGCATGGTTCTTACTAGTGATTATCCAAATCTACAAGGTTAGCTAATCTGACCTTGGATCTCCAGAACCCTGGAGTCTCTTTTGGTTGGGATTCAAAAACAGCAAGAAACATAGACTTTTCCGAAAGAAAAAAATATACACATCAAATTCAATAATTACACGATATTTGTTCCATACATCACACATGTACGATGCAAAATAACATATCTAAAATACTTAGAAATTACAATACTAGTTTCATGAAGCTATGACAGGAAACTTTTTTTGGGATAAAAATATTTATGAGTTTATTCCTAAATGAACAATTGAAAATGTATCTGCTGTAGCTCAGTAATATTCCTGCAACCTGCCGAAAATGCTTGCGTCGGTTTTCATTGCAATGGAAGAATTCTTCTGTCAATATGTTTTCTTGTTCAACTTTTCAAGTTTAGATGGAAACGCTGTATGGAATTCCTTTTCCAGTGACTCCAGGCCCAGAAAACGGCTTCATTAGCTCATAAGGAACCATCCCAGCTCCATTTCTATTCTTTAGATCCTCGTTTGCATTCCTTGAGTCTATTGTACCTTCAATCTTCTCCAATTTCCTATTAAACCTTTCAAATGCTGACTTTATAGTTGGATCCTCAGCCCAGGACGGCTCCATGTACTGCCCAATATACTCTTCATCTGGTGAATGACTTGATAACAAGTTCAATACTGCCGTCACTATGGTTGCCTGGATTTGTGATGGGAAACCCTCCAAAAGGGCTTGCTCAGGTTTGTTAAGGAACTTCTCCCACTCTTCTGTAGATGGATCCTCTGTAGGCATTTTGTTTCTAGCAATTGAGGGTCTATTAGGAAAAAAGCCCCCATAAGCATATTGGGCAAAGTTCACAGCTGCATGATGAGCAGATGCTACCCATGCTATGGTGGTGATTATTTCAATCAGGTCTCCAGAGGTTTTAAGAGATGGCCACCATGGTTCATCCTTTTTGTCTCCATGACCCACTGTCCTAATTTCTGTCCACCATGCTTGGAGCTCTTGATCAGACTCTATGAGGCTTGGGTTTGGATAGTAATGGTTGACATAGTCTGTGACCCACTGCTTGATGGCATCCCATATGAGCAGACCATCAGCGGCAAAAGGGTAGTCTTCAATTGTTAGCTTTAGGCCATGTGGTGCATTGGGATCTGCTACAGCCATTCCTCTGAAAAAGAACCAACACCAGAACATGAATGCTTGATGTGGTTGTAGAAAACAGTAAAAGCACAAACTAATCTTGCAGCATCTTTTACCTGTCAATAAGATCATTAGGAAGTGCCTGTAAATCAAACCTCCAAAGTTGGTCATATACCACAGAACTGAACTCCATGGAATATTTTTTGGTTGAGAATCCGTTTTCAATGATCCCATTTGCACTGATAAGTGCTTCACGGGCCAGAGAATTTATCTCCAATGTATATCTCAGATGAGGATGCAGCAATCTGTAGATTGGATGCATTGCACTAAGCTGTCTATTTGTTGCAATTACATATGGTTCTACAGCACAGTGAGTTCTCAGCCTGCAAAAATTTACAACATATATGTACCATGTTAATCCCAGTTAAGACTGAACTTCTCACACTAATAAAAGGGTAGGGTCATATCTTAAATGCAGAAAAAGTAAGGGCTACAAAAGTGGGTCTAACTAAGTTATCATAAACTGATCTTTTTGCCGTTTGATCCGTGATCCTTATAAGATTCAATAAATTTAATAGTTCAGTTTTTTTAACAGAAAGTTTAGTTAAAATTTTGTTTGTGGGAATACCAAGACCACTTAAATGCAATGTAGAAGTGAGTGATTAGACGGTCCTCACCAATGGCTCACAAGTTCATGATAACCAGAATCATGGGCAAGGACATGAGCTTTGGCTAGCCTCCAAAGCCAAAGACTGGTTGAATGACAAGAAGGCGTGAAGACTTGCTTCCACTGTGGGTTCCCATCCATTGGTGGTCTAGTTAGCTCAATAGCCAGGGGCTTCAATGTGCCTTGTGGGGTAAGAAAAAATAGCGTTCGCGATCCATATAGTGTTGTGCCCACAAGCTCTCTCACTTTGCTCACATATGGTAGTAATAAATCATGGTAGTCTAAGATGAACAGCTTCTTTTCTCCAATGGCCTGCAAGTATTTAAGTTAAACACACTTAATCGTCTCACATTCTGAATTAGTAAAGCCACTGATGCTTTAGTACCTCTTCAAGTGTGTTGTATCCTTTTATCTGTTGCTCAATCACTTCACTGGTAATTGCTGATTCTGGTGGACCATAGATTTTTGGGTCTAGTTTACTTCTTAATGGCCATTCCTACAAGATGATTGATGAATGAATTTTTTTTTTTTTTTAACATTTATAATAGTGCAGAAAGAACAAACCAAATATTTGAGCAACTCTTACCTTGACCAATTGTATGCTATATGGGTTGACTCCCGCCAGAGTCTCCCCAGCAAATTCCTCATCTGAAAGCCAAAAGAACCTGTCCCCTGCAATTCCAAAACTCAGTTATATCAATCAGTTAAAGAGAATCTGTGTTTTATGGTCTTGTTTAGATAGGTTTTATTTCAGCCTGTAAGTGCTTATTTGAAGTCATTAGCACTAGCCTTAAATTTTCAAGTGCATTCATATGAGCTAATGTAAAAAGTCTATTGGGCTTAACTAAGTTGGTTTTTATGTAATTCACAACTTATGAAAATGAGTTGAAAACAGATTATTCATATTCTGACATTTAAATAAGCACTTATTTAGAATGCATTTATTACATAATCACTCTTTCAATTGTTAAACTAAAGGGAATACATATATAAACTTACTTTTAACTGTATCAGGGGTGTCAAAGCGCACAGCTTGCTGGCTATCAGATGCAGCCTTGATGAGTTTGGGAATGACTGTTTGGAGCAGCCCACCGGCTTTAAGAGGTGGTAAGGTGAACCCATCTTTATAAAGCTTACCTATTTCCTCAAAGCTTACAAATCCAAGATTTTGATCAGTGACAGCTGCATCTAAGGATTGTATCAGTGCACTCAACCCTGAGGATGCTGTTGTCGTTGTGAATTGTGTCTGCTTTATCTCAGCAAATGCTTCATCACGGGGAACATAGAAAGTTGAACTCTTGGTCTCTGACAATGGGTCTGTTTAACAATCAAGTTTCAGGAATATATACCAAAACTATATATGAATGGTAGATGCTAAGAATAATTTAAAAGGCATCACAACCTTTATCAGAGTGCCTGCGGCCTGTACGACACCTTCTGGGATATGGATGTTGCTTTCCACCAAGGACAGGTCTTTTGAGATCAGCATTGGAATCAGGGTTTCCAAGGTCGTTGTAAACATCATAGTCATAAATTCTCTCAAAGCTCTTGCGCTCTCCTTCGCCATTGCCTCTCAGCAGCGCCAGCTCGTCTTCTCTCAGTCTTTTCAACCCACTTGGTGTTTGTGATGGCAAGTATGACTGCTCCACCATATCCAAACATAAACCAGACACATTTTTTAGTGCCAACATCATGACAACAAAACTGCATTCATAATTTATCTATATATAAAAAGTTGATTAGATAACTGCCACATGTGACAATCTCTTGACAAACTTATGTAAAAGTTAGTCAAGAAGTTGTCAAATGTCAAATACGTCAACCGAACAGTCACTTGACGGTCTTCATCTTAGTCATACCTTCCTTTTTTTTATTATTTTTGTGAGGTTCACGCTCTGGACAAGCCACTAATAATGGAATCAAACAAATAGTTAGTTGCAAGAGATGCTAAACCTTATCAGTGAAGAACACTCTCTTTTGAGAACTATTATGCTTGGTGTGAATCCATGAATTGCAGGTGAGGTGTACAGGGCCATCAGGGAAGCCATCAAGGACTATGTCCTTGAGATAAATTTCCTTTTGGTACTCATTCTCAACGACAACAGCACCCACTTTCCCATACCCGGCTGGCAACACAAATTTGCCCTCGTACTTCACCCCATTCTCTGTTTTCTCTCCTTTGTTAGCATATCCTTTTATTGTCTCTTTCTCTGAATTCGTCTCTGCAATCATCCAAACCAAAACCAAAGTCCAAGCGCTGACTGAGTTAGGATTAGATAACTTTTATCTTGAAAGTTATAGTATAAAATAAGAAAAAAATATGATAGAATTAAAAGACAAAAACTAATAAAATAAAAAATGAGAAAAGTTGTAGAAATAAAAAAAAAAAATAAAAGTTAGTTGATCCAAGTCTGTGAAGTCTCATTATAATAATCAGATAGAAGATTTAATTAAATTGTTATTTTCATTTCTCAACATATGAATGTGTATATTCATGAACAAATTAAGCAAATTCAAAAACTCAATGTATATATGTGTGTGATTTATAAACAAATTAAGTTAATACTCTATCCCGTCTTACTCAAACAATTTTTATTGTTGCTTTTAATTATAGAAGTGTGTCTTAATTAATTTCTTTTCATTTATGAAATTGTGTCATTTTCAAATGAAATAATTATTATATATTCATGTAAAATTATTTTCTTAGGCCCATCATATATGCTTATATATATTAGACATATATATAGAAAACAGAAAAATGAAAAAAAAAAAAAAGCAAACAAGTTAACAAGCTCGTGTCTAAACATGCATGCAAATTAGGAGCATGTGGAATTTTATAATTTGCATTAATAATTTTTAATAATACTTTTCTTAGTATGTTTTGGAAATGAGAAATGAATATCTTTGTATTTTTTCCGGAAAATGACTAATTTTAGAAACAAAAATGATCAAACATTAAGTTATATGACAACTTACACAGCTTGAATTTAATTAATTATAAATTGCATAAATAAAATATATGGAAATAGCTTAAAATATATATATATATATATATATATATATATAGAATATTGACAATTTTTTTTATTGTTCCCTGTACAACAATAAACAATAGAGAATAGTTGTTTATTCAATTTGCAAAATCAATAAATTTAATGACACAAAAGAGAATTGCATGTGTATGAATATAAAAGTCAATAACTAGAACAATATTAACATAATAAAATTTTAAATCTATATTGGATGATGGATTGGGATTTCCCAATGTTCAAAATTGAAAATTAGGGTGATTTAAGTGAGAGATAGAAAAAAGCTGTTCCTTGTATAGCAACAAATGATAGAGAAAGGTTGTTTATTCAATTTGCGTAATAAATAAATGTAATGGCATATAAAAAAATTGCATGTGTATGAATATAAAAGCCAACAACTAGAAAAACATTAACATAATAAAATTTTAAATCTACACTGGATGATGGATTGGGATTTCTTAATGTTAAAAATTGAAAATTATGGCAACTTAAGTGAGATAGAGAAAAGTTGTTCTCTGTACAGTAATAAAAAATAGAAAAAGGTTATTTATTCAATTTTTAGAATCAATAAATTTAATGGCACAAAAAAAAATTGCATGTATACAAATATAAAAGCCAATAACTAGAACAATATTAACATAATAAAATTTTAAATCTACATTGGATGATGGATTAGGAATTCTTAATGTTAAAAATTGAAAATTATGACAACTTAAGTGAGAGATAAAAAAAGTTGTTCCATGTACGACAGTAAACAATAGAGAAAGATTATTTATTAAATTTATGAAATTAATACATTTAATGACAAATAAGAGAATTGCATGTGTATGAATATAAAACCAACAACTAGAACAATATTAAGATAATAAAATTTTAAATCTACAATAGATGATGGATTGGGATTTCCTTATATTCAAAATTGAAAATTAGGGTGATTTTAAGTAAGAGATAAGAAAAAAAAGTTGTCCCCTACACAACAATAAAGAATAGATGACACAGAAGAGAATTGCATGTGTATGAATATAAAAGACAATTACAAAAACCACATTAATATAATAAAATTTTAAATCTACATTGGACGATGGATTAGGATTTCCTAACATTCAAAATTGAAAATCATGACAACTTAAGTGAGAGATAGAGAAAAGATGTTCCCTGTACAACAATAAATATTAGAGAAACGTTATTTATTCAATTTATGAAATCAATAAATTTAATGACACAGAAGAGAATTGCATGTGTGTGAATATAAAAGCCAACAATTAGAACAATATTAACATAATAAAATCTTAAATCTACACTAGATGATGGATTAAGATTTCTTAGCATTCAAAATTGAAAATTTTGGCAACTTAAGTGAGAGATAAAGAAAAATTGTTTCGTATACAGTAATAAACAATATAGAAAGGTTATTTATTCAATTTGTGAAATTAATATATTTTAATGATACAGAAAAGAATTCCATGTGTATAAATATAAAAGCCAATAACTAGAACAATATTAACATAATCAAATTTTAAATTTATACTAAATGATGGATTAGGATTCCTTAATGTTCAAAATTTAAAATTAAGGTGATTTAAATGAGAGATACAGATCAAATTAAGATAGGAAAAAATTAAAAAGAAACAAAGTGAGACTTACAATTTAAATATTTATATAAAATAAAAAGAAAAGAAAAAATTATAAAAATCAATAAATGAGAAAGTTAGGATCCAATTCACTGGATGATAGACTTTGAAGTGAACCCTTAACTGTTGTTGGGTGCAATACTTACACATGCACCTATTGCATGTAAGAATCTCTTGTTGCATGCCTATGTAGATATTACCTATCCAAAAATCTCTTATCCCATGCAAAATTTGCAATTTACAGTTAATTTGGGGACTTGGGGTCAAAAAACAAAATGGCAGAAGCACAAGGTAGAAAACTAACTGGGATCAAGCTCGTCGCTGACAAGCTCCAACAGAATTGATTGGCCAAGCAAGTCTGTGATCCCATCGATCCCTCCCACAACAAGATTGGAGAGAACCCCACCAACGGTTTCCTTCACTGTCAGAATGGCTTCGACATTCACCTGAGAGTTGCCGTTGGCACCAGCAGTAGTAGCAGAAGCAGCCATGGCAGCCTTGATAATGCACCGAGATAAATAATGTAGCTAGCTTCAGTAATCGTGAACCCCTCTCGATCTGTTGTTTTAGAAACGAGGGCTTCTCCGGTTTCAAGAGTTAACTGGTGCTATGGCAACGATTCTTTGGCCTATATATAGAATGGCAAAGTGGTAAGCATCGTTGGATAAGCTTCCTTTTGTTTTTACCATCATCTTTTTCTCATTTTCCTAATGCTGCAATTTTTTCAAGTTGCCCACTTAATTTGACTGTCTCTTTCTAACGGGAAGATATTATGAAGTTGAAGAGTCACCAAACTTTATCCACGGACTGTACGAACGTGGCATCTACATTAATATATATATATATATATATAGATATAGATATAGATATTGGACGGCTCAGATTTCAGGAGTAGCTTGGGGCTCGCAGCATAGACAAAATACAGTATCAACCTATTCTAAAAGGAGTGAATATAGGGTTCAACTTCGTTGAGCTAAGTCGTAAATGTTTCACCGACACATATTTAGGGAAATAGATAATCAAACATAAATACCATCAGAAAATTTTAGCACGCGATCTTGTTGTAATTAACATTCATTTCTGTAAGTGCACCTACCCACTCATTGGATTAAATAAAATTTTTGGTGAGAAAATAAATTATAAGGTATTTAATATACTCGCATAATTTTATGTTTGAATTTAAGATTCTGAAAATGAAAAAGCTTCAAGTAACATGGAAGTGTTACTTTATCATTAAGAATACTAATAGGATTGAACAAGTTTTCTTATATTGCACCAATCTTTTAGAATTAAGTAATCAAAAGTTTAACTTTTATAAACAGCACTCTCTTGTTGAATAGTCCTTTGCCATGTTAATATATCTATGTCTGAGTAGTGCCGACAAACAAAGGACCGAATCTTCTTTTAAAAAACACAATACAAGATGAAAAACATAATTTTTTGTTATAAAAAAATAACGACATAACCTAATTATCTGTCATTTTAAATTTAAATAACAATTACTGCATAAAGCTTGATTAAAATAACAGACTCCATGACGAAGTACTAGAGCTTTTTTTAATCAAATAGTTGAAAGCCTGTCAAATTTGGTTTATAACTTAAAATATTAATCTTTTGACATGATAACAAAAGGTTTATAATCAACTAATTAGGTATAAGTCTCAATCTTTACCACTGTATTCTTGATAATCAAATCAAAATTTAAACATAAAATATATTATTAAATTTGTATTGATGTTGCACCAAGTAACTTATGCTCGATTCATATACACACAAACCACGTTTTCCACTCACCGTAAGCCATTCATTGCATGTGTACGTGTTATGAACACACAAAAAGTAAGAAAATTATGCAACACAATTATAAATTATAAATAGTAAGTATTTATGATTTAATTTTATATAATTTTTATACAATAAATCATGAATATTTAACATAACTCATATTTAAAAAATAAAAATTTTTGTTTGTACACTTTAATGATACATTGTGCATATAATTTACATAATTTTTGATTAAAAATATAACATATTACAATAAAAAAAATATATCAACACTCTAAAAAAAAAGACATATTCAAAATCAAATTTAAACATAAAATATATTATTAAATTCGTATTGATGTTGCAAGAAATAACTTAGGCTCAGTACATATACACACAATCCACGTTTTCCATTCACCATAAGCCATTCATTGCATGTGTACATATTATGAACACACAAAAAATAAAAAATTATACAGCACAGTTATAAATTATAAATAGTAAGTATTCATTATTTAATTTTATATAATTTTTATATAATAAATCATGAATATTTAACATAACTCATATTTAAAAAATAAAAATTTTATTTGTACACTTTTATGATACATTATGCATATAATTTACATAATTTTTGTATTAAAAATATAGCATGTTACAATAAAAAAAAATATACACATATCAACACTCCAACAAATACAAAGGCATATTCAATTGCTTGTGGCAGGTTGGAACGTCAAATAGGCCCAACTTAATACAGAAAAGTTGGAAAACAAGAAGACAAAAAGGGAGTCTACATTTCTAGGAAGTAGCCCGGCTGGCCCGTTCCAATGAATGTGCCTTGTTGAAAAGTAGACAGCTGTGGGGAACCAAATGGTGATAAAATAAATGCAAGTAGTAGTTATCACAAAAACAAAAAATGCAAGTGGTAGCCCAAAGAAAAGGGGACCACAGATTGTAGATCATGCCCGAAGAAAAAACTACAGTTCGGAAAGCTTGTCTTCTACGTAGAAAGTTGGCTGGCTGCACTACTTGATTCCCTTTGGAGCCAGAAAAGATTCCCATTGGACCACAAGATTCATCGTTCATGGTGAACCTGTTATGAAAGTTCATATATTCAACTTAGAATGTGTAATTATTTGGTTAAAGTTCAAAAGTCAAAAAAATACCTTTTATCATTCAAAGAAAACTAAATTTATTTCTATTTGATTACTTTTTATTTTTATGAAAATTATTTGGGAGATACTAAAATGAACCCAAGAAAAAAATATCTTAAAAATTAATTTTTGAATAAAAATAGTCTTTTCTTAATGTGAATTACTAATATTTTTATAAAATATAAATTGATTTATAAATTTATTATTTAATTTAATAAACTTAATAAATTTAGTAATTTACATTTTTTAAATAAAAATTTAATAAAATTTCATTAATAAAAGTAACAAAATATTTTACCCATAGTCTTTTTTTAATGTGAATTACTAATATTTTTATAAAATATAAATTGATTTATAAATTTATTATTTAATTTATAAAACTTAATAAATTTTATAATTTCAACTTTTTAAATAAAAATTTAATAAAACTTTATTAACAAAAGTAACAAAATATTAATTTTTATAACTAAAATATAAATAACTCTTCTATACGTTTTATATAAAATACTCACATGTATGGATCATCTTGAATTACAAAATCATACAATATAAACCTTTTGTTAATGTCATCATTTATATAAAGAAAATGATATGAGTATATAATTTTACATACTATATATATGTATAGAAATAAATTAAAATGAGGGAAGAAATGAAGATGTGAAAAAATATAAAAAAAAATGTATAAAATTTATATCTTTAAAAATATACGCATAACTGAAAAAAAAAAAGACTTTTATTAATGTCATCATTAACCTATGCAATGGAATCTTTAAATTGAATCCAATCAATTAAACCTCAAATTGATCCGTTCTAAACACCAAAATTAGGCTTAAATTAAACACAATTCACATTCAATTAATCCCTCTCTAAAGTCTCTATTATGTGCACATTTTAAGAGATATCAATTTTGGACACTCATATTTTCATTCTTTATTCTTATAATTTATTTTTGCATATATATTTATATATATAGTGTATAAAATTACATGCACATATCTTTTTTGTCTCCAAAACACCCAAACTGAAAGCCACCCATCCTAAAATTTCCAAGGCTTCATCAACTCCATCACTCAATTGCACAAACTGGAAGCCACACCCTAAAATCTCGAAGGCTTCGTCCCAAACACCAAAATCAAATTCCATCGAAACTCCCTTAACAACAGAAATTCGACGATACAAGAAAGTTGTTCTTGGTCACCCAAACCAAACTGCTAATGTTAGATGTCACGCCGTGTAAGCAAGAACTATTACTGTAAACATATAAAACACAAATTTATAGTAGCTATGTATGCACAAATAAATAAATTTTACCCATAATTTTATACTTTTTAATATTCTCATTTTTCTTTCTTTCTTTTTTCCTAAATTTTTCTATCTCAACTTGTAAGAAGCTCTTCTCACACATGAATTATCATTTTTGAGTGTGTGTGTGTGTGTCATATATATATATATATATATATATATATATATATCATTTTTCTTTCTTTCTTTTTTCCTAAATTTTTCTATCTCAACTTGTAAGAAGCTCTTCTCACACATGAATTATCATTTTTGAGTGTGTGTGTGTGTGTGTGTATATATATATATATATATATGACACACACACACACACACATATTACATATACGAAAGATTGTAGGGTAACAATGTGCAAAAAACATTTACACAATAATAATTAAAATGATAATAATGCAATTTTAAATACGATAAGGATACTAATGAACTAGAAAATATATCTTTATATAATTATACCCACATTTTTTATCACCCAAAAATAATTGTTATTTATTATGTGTGACGAAGATATAAGTGTAAGTTTTGTGAGAATTGTTAAACTCTTAAAAGAATAACATAATATTTTCGGACCTCCATGGAAGTGAGACCATTTCCTGCTAGCTCAGAGTTGCTCTATCATTGGAAAATTTTATCCACCTTTCCATTTTTATTCAAGGCAATTGAAAGTAATCTTACACTATTTAATTTTCAGTGTTCCAAATCATCCAAAAGCTCCCACTAACTTCGAATTATTTTAGTTGTAATTTTTTCTCCATGATACTCACAAATTTTGTGAACTCAATTTTTAAGAATATCCCTTATTAGTGCTGCACATTTTAGTCTTCTATTGATATTGAAGTAGACGTAGAGAGTTCCCAAAATAAAAAAGTAGACATAGATACCAAATTTAGATTAAGAAAACTGCTTTTTGCCTTTCATTTGAGCCAAACAATTTAAAAAAAAAAAAAAAGTAGTGGGTCTTGTCTAACTTTAAGTGGTCTAATTGAAGTTAGAAGCTAGCATTTGTGTGCATGTGTGCAAGTGACATGTAGAAAATAATGTGCAATTCTGCAAATAGCATGGTTCTTACTAGTAATTATCCAAATCTACAAGGTTAGCTAATCTGACCTTGGATCTCCAGAACCCTAGAGTCTCTTTTGGTTGGGATTCAAAAACAGCCAGAAACAAAGGCTTTTCTGAAAGAAAAAAATATACACATCAAATTCAATAATTACACGATATTTGTGCCATACATCACACATGTACGATGCAAAATAACATATCTAAAGTACTTAGAAATTACAATACTAGTTTCATGTAGCTATCACAGGAAACTTTTTTTGGGATAAAAATATTTATGAGTTTATTCCTAAATGAACAATTGAAAATGTATCTGCTGTAGCTCAGTAATATTCCTGCAACCTGCCGAAAATACTTGTGTCGGTTTTCATTGCAACGGAAGAATTCTTGTGTCAATATGTTTTCTTCCTCAACTTTTCAAGTTTAGATGGAAACGCTGTATGGAATTCCTTTTCCAGTGACTCCAGGCCCAGAAAACGGCTTCATTAGCTCATAAGGAACCATCCCAGCTCCATTTCTATTCTTTAGATTCTCGTTTGAATTCCTTGAGTCTATTATGCCTTCAATCTTCTCCAATTTCCTATTAAACCTTTCAAAGGCTGACTTTATAGTTGGATCCTCAGCCCATGACGGCTCCATGTACTGCCCAATATACTCTTCATCTGGTGAATGATCTGATAATAACTCCAATACTGTCATCACTATGGTTGCCTGGATTTGTGATGGGAAGCCCTCCAAAAGGGCTTGCTCAGGTTTGTTAAGGAACTTCTCCCACTCTTCTGTAGATGGATCCTCTGTAGGCATTTTGTTTCTAGCAATTGAGGGTCTATTAGGAAAATAGCCTCCATAAGCATATTGGGCAAAGTTCACAGCTGCATGATGAGCAGATGCTACCCATGCTATGGTGGTGATTATTTCAATCAGGTCTCTAGAGGTTTTAAGAGCTGGCCACCATGGTTCATCCTTTTTGTCTCCATGACCCACTGTCCTAATTTCTGTCCACCATGCTTGGAGCTCTTGATCAGACTCTATGAGGCTTGGGTTTGGATAGTAATGGTTGACATAGTCTGTGACCCACTGCTTGATGGCATCCCATATGAGCAGACCATCAGCGGCAAAAGGGTAGTCTTCAATTGTTAGCTTTAGGCCATGTGGTGCATTGGGATCTTCTACAGCCATTCCTCTGAAAAAAAAACCAACACCAAAACATGAATGCTTGATGTGGTTGTAGAAAACAGTAAAAGCACAAACTAATCCTGCAGCATCTTTTACCTGTCAATAAGATCATTGGGAAGTGCCTGTAAATCAAACCTCCAAAGTTGGTCATATGCTACAGAGCTGAACTCCATGGAGTATTTTTTAGTTGAGAATCCGAGTTCAATGATCCCATTTGCACTGATAAGTACTTCACGGGCCAGAGAATTTATCTCCAACGTATATCTCAGATGAGGATGCAGCAATCTGTAGATTGGATGCAGTGCACTAAGCTGTCTATTTGTTGCGATTACAATTGGTTCTACAGCACAGTGAGTTCTCAGCCTGCAAAAATTGACATCATATATGTACCATGTTAATCCCAGTTAAGACTGAACTTCTCATACTAATTAAAAGGGTAGGGTCATATCATAAATGCAGAAAAAGTAAGACCCATGAAAGTCGGTCTAACTAAGTTGCCACAAACTGGCCTTTTAAACCGTTTAGTTTGTAGGTCGTATAGAATTTAATGAATTTATTGGTTCAGTTTTAAGTGATGATTTAATAAAATTTTGATTGTGAAAATACCAAGACCACTTAAATGCAATGTAGAAGTGGATGATTAGATGGTCCTCACCAATGGCTCACAAGTTCATGATAACCAGAATCATGGGCAAGGACATGAGCTTTGGCTAGCCTCCAAAGCCAAAGACTGGTTGAATGACAAGAAGGTGTGAAGACTTGCTTCCACTGTGGCTTCCCATCCATTGGTGGTCTAGTTAGCTCAATAGCCAGGGGCTTCAATGTGCCTTGTGGGGTGAGAAAAAAAAGTGTTCGCGATCCATATAGTGTTGTGCCCACGAGCTCTCTCACTTTGCTCACATATGGTAGTAATAAATCATGGTAGTCTAAGATGAACAGCTTCTTTTCTCCAATGGCCTGCAAGTATTTAAATTAAACACACTTAGGCGTCTCACATTCTGAATTAGTAAAGCCACTGATGCTTTAGTACCTCTTCAAGTGTGTTGTATCCTTTTATCTGTTGCTCAATCACTTCTCTGGTAATTGCTGATTCTGGTGGACCATAGATTTTTGAGTCTAGTTTACTTCTTAATGGCCATTCCTACAAGATGATTGATGAATGAATTTTTTTTTCTTTTTTATTTTACATTTATAATAGTGCAGAATGAACAAACCAAATATTTGAGCAACTCTTACCTTGACCAATTGTATGCTATATGGGTTGACTCCTGCCAGAGTCTCCCTAGCAAATTCCTCATCTGAAAGCCAAAAGAACCTGTCCCCTGCAATTCCAAAACTCAGTTATATCAATCAGTTAAAGGGAATCTGTGTTTTATGGTCTTGTTTAGATAGGTTTTATTTCAGCCTGTAAGTGCTTATTTGAAGTCATTAGCACTAGCCTTAAATTTTCAAGTGCATTCACATGAGCTAATGTAAAAAGTCTATTAGGCTTAACTAAGTTGGTTTTTATGTAATTCACAACTTATGAAAATGAGTTGAAAACAGATTATGCATATTGTGACATTTAAATAAGCACTTATTTAGAATGCAATTATTACGTAATCACTTTTTCAATTATTAAACTAAAGGGGTTACATATATAAACTTACTTTTAACTGTATCAGGGGTGTCAAAGCGCACAACTTGCTGGCTATCTGATACAGCTTTGATGAGTTTGGGAATGACTGTTTGGAGCAGCCCACTGGCTTTAAGAGGTGGTAAGGTGAACCCATCTTTATAAAGCATGCCTATTTCCTCAAAGCTTACAAATCCAAGATTTTGATCAGTGACAACTGCATCTAAGGATTGTATCAGTGCACCCAACCCTGAGGATACTGTTGTCGATGTGAATTGTGTCTGCTTTATCTCAGCAAATGCTTCATCACGGGGAACATAGAAAGTTGAACTCTTTGTCTCTGACAATGGGTCTGTTTAACAATCAAGTTTCAGGAATATATACCAAAACTATATATGAATGGTAGATGCTAAGAATAATTTAAAAGGCATCACAACCTTTATCAGAGTGCTTGCGGCCTGTACGACACCTTCTGGGATATGGATGTTCCTTTCCACCAAGGACAGGTCTTTTGAGATCAGCATTGGAATCAGGGTTTCCAAGGTCGTTGTAAACATCATAGTCATAAATTCTCTCAAAGCTCTTGCGCTCTCCTTCGCCATTGCCTCTCAGCAGCACCAGCTCCTCTTCTCTCAGTCTTTTCAACCCACTTGGTGTTTGTGATGGCAAGTATGACTGCTCCACCATATCCAAACATAAACCAGACACATTTTTTAGTGCCAACATCATGACAACAAAAGTGCATTCATAATTTATCTATATATAAAAAGTTGATTAGATAACTGCCAAATGTGACAATCTCTTGACAAACTTATGTAAAAGTTAGTCAAGAAGTTTTCAAATGTCAAATACGTCAAGCTAACAGTCACCTGACCAGCTTCATCTTAGTCATACCTTCCTTTATTTTTTATTATTTTTGAGAGGTTCGCGCTCTGCACAAGCCACTACTAATGGAATCAAACAAATAGTTAGTTGCAAGAGATGCTAAACCTTATCAGTGAAGAACACTCTCTTTTGAGAACTATTATGCTTGGTGTGAATCCATGAATTGCAGGTGAGGTGCACAGGGCCATCAGGGAAGCCATCAAGGACTATGTCCTTGAGATAAATTTCCTTTTGGTACTCATTCTCAACGATAACAGCTCCCACTGTCCCATACCCGGCTGGCAGCACAAATTTACCCTCATACGTCACCCCATTCTCTGTTTTCTTTCCTTTGTTAGCATGTCCTTTTATTGTCTCTTTCTCTGAATTCGTCTCTGCAATCATCGAAACCAAAAGCAAAGTCAAAGTGCAGACCAGGTCAGGATTGGGTAACTTTTATCTCAAAGGTTATAGTTGTGCAATAAGAGAAAAATATAATAAAATTAAAAGAAAAAAATAATAAAAGAAAAAATGAGAAAAAGTTACCAAACTAAAAAACTGAAAGCAAATTTATCTAAATCCGTGGAGTCCCAATATACCAAACAGATAGAAAACTTAATTAAGCTAGTATTTTCATTTCTCAACATATAAATCTGTATTTTCATGAACAAATTAAGTAAATACAAATACTCAATATATATTTGTGTGTGTGTGTGTGTATATTCATGAACAAATTAAGTAACTACTCTATCCTTTCTTACGCAAACAATTTTTATTGTTGCTTTTAATTATAATAGTGTGTCTCAATTAATTTCTTTTCTTTTTATGAAATTGTGTCATTTTCAAATGAAATATTTATTATATATTCACCTAAAATTATTTTCTTAAATTTATCATATATACTTATATATATTAGACATATATATACACACACACACACACACAAAACAGATAAATGGAAGAAAAAAAAAAGAAGCAAACAAGTTAACAAGCTCGAGTCTAAACATGCACGCAAAATTAGGAGCATGTGGAATTTTATAATTTAAATTAATAATTTTTAATAATATTTTTCGTAGTATGTTTTGGAAATGAGAAAAGAATATCTTTGTATTTTTGGGAAAATAACTAATTTAAAAACAAAAATGATCAAGCATTAATTTATATGACAATTTACGTAGCTTGAATTTAGTTAATTATAAATTGCATAAATAAAATATATAAAAATAGCTTAAAATATATAGAATATTGATAATTGAATCTTTATTATTGTTCCCTGTACAACAATAAACAATGGAGAAAAGTTGTTTATTTTAATTTTAAAATCAATAAATTTAATGATATAAAAGAAAATTGCTTGTGTATGAATATAAAAGCCAATTACTATAACGATATTAACATAATAAAATTTTAAATCTACAATAGATGATGGATCGGGGTCCCTTAATTCTGAAAATTAAAAGTTAGGGTGATTTAAATGAGATACACAAAAAAAATTAAAATAAGAAAAAAATTAATAAAAAATGTAAAATATATTACTTATATATTTATGCAAACAAATGAGAAATAAAGAGAAATTCATACTAAAAAATGAGAAGGTTAAGAGATAGAATTTCTTGATAATAGACTCTGAAATGAAACCTAAACTGTCGTTGGGTGCAATACTTATACATGCACCCCTTGTATGTAAAAATCCCTTGTTGAATGCTTCTGTAGATATTACCTATCCAAAAATCTTTTATCCCGTGCACAATTTGCAATTTACAGTTAATTGGGGGACTTGGGGTGAAAAAACAAACTGGCAGAAGCACAAGGCAGAAAACTAACTGGGATCAAGCTCGTCGCTGACAAGCTCCAACAGAATTGATTGGCCAAGCAAGTCTGTGATCCCATCGATCCCTCCCACAACAAGATTGGAGAGAACCCCACCAGCGGTTTCCTTCACTGTCAGAATGGCTTTGACAGTCACCTGAGAATTGCCGTTGGCACCAGCAGTGGTAGCAGAAGCAGCCATGGCAGCCTTGATCATGCGCCGAGACAAATAATGCAGCTAGCTTTAGTAATCGTGAACCCTTATCGATCTGTTGTTTTAGAAACGAGGGTTTCTGCGGATTCAAGAGTCAACTGGTGCTATGGCAACGATTCTTTGGCCTATATATAGAATGGCAAAGTGGTAAGCACCGTTGGATCAGCTTCCTTTTGCCTTTACCGTCATCTTTTTTCTCGTTTTCCTGATGCTGCCATTTTTCTAAGTTGCCCACCTAATTTGACTGTCTTTATAACGGGAAGATATTATGAAGTTGAAGAGTCACCAGAATTTATCCACGGACTGTACGAACATGGCAACAACATAAATAAATAAATATATAGATATAGATATAGATAAATAGATATTGGACGGCTCAGATTTGAGGAGTGCCCTTGGGGCTCACGCCATGGACAAAAAACAGTACCAACACATGCTAAAAGGAGTAAACATAGGGATCAACCTCGTTGTGCTAAGTCGTAAATGTTTCACGGAAACATATTCAGGGAAATAGATAATCAAAGATAAATACCATCAGAAAATTTTAGCGCGTGATCTTGTTGTAAGTAACCTTCATTTCTTTAAGTGCACCTACCCACTCAAGTTGGATTGAATAAAATATTTGGTGAGAAAATGAATAATAAGTTATTCAATAAATACACATAATTTTAAATTTAAACTTAAGATTTAAAAAATTAAAAATCTCAAATAATAATTAGATGTCACTTTATTATTAAAAGTGTTAGTCAAATTAAATAAGTTTTCTTACATTACACTAAGCTAGCATAATTAAATAATCAAAAATTCAATTTTTATAAACAGTATTCTCTAATTGAATATTTCTTTAGGGTGTTAATATATATATCTTTGTCTTACAAGATGAAAAATATAATATTTTTTTATAACGCAACTTAGCAGCCTTCTATTTTAAATTTAAAAAAATTACAGCATAAACTTTGATTAAAATCAACAGACTCTGTGACGACGTATTAAAGCTTTTTTTAATCAAGTAGTTGAAAGTTTGTCCAATTTGGTTTATTACTTAAACTTATCTTTTTGACATGATAACAAATTATAATCAAGTTTTAGGATATAATTAAGTCTCAATCTTTACCATCGTATTCTTCATAATCAAATCAAATTTAAACACAAATTGTATTATTGAATTTGTATTGATGTTGCACCAAATAATACATGAAACACAATCCACGTTTTGAATTCT
The DNA here is from genome assembly GCA_037013595.1 of Dicorynia guianensis. Classification (NCBI taxonomy): domain Eukaryota; kingdom Viridiplantae; phylum Streptophyta; class Magnoliopsida; order Fabales; family Fabaceae; genus Dicorynia; species Dicorynia guianensis. The sequence goes on from JASUAB010000005.1 coordinate 34,612,353, forward strand.
CCACAACCCATTCATTGTATATGCACACACAAGAAACAAAAGATTATACAACATAATTATAAATTATAAATAGTAAATATTTATTATTTAATTTTATATAATTTTTATACAACAAATTATGAACATTTAACATCACTCATATTTAAAAAATAAAAATTTTATTTATACACTTCTATGATATATTGTGCATACAATTTACTCAATTTTTCTTATTATATGCACTGTGTTTTCTAAATTTGATCTCAAGTCAGCCTAAAAAAAAAAGACATATTCAATTGCTTGTTGGAGGTTGGAACGTCAAATTGGCCCAACTTAATACAGAAAAGAAAATGGTTAAGGTACACACTTGAAGTGTGTAATTTTAATATACTGTTTTATATATTTTTTAAAATATTACATAATATTTTTAAAAATTATAACTTTAATGCAAATTTCTTATATAAAAATAACAAGATTATACAGAAAAGTTGGAGGAAAAAACAAAAGAAAAGACTGAGTCCACATTTCTAGGAAGTAGCCCGGCTGGCTGGTTCCAATCAATGTGCCTTGTTGAAAAGTTGACAGCTGTGGAAAAACTAGGTGGTGCGTAAATAAATGCAAGTGGTAGCTAAGAGGAAAGGCAGCCACAGATCGTAGATCATGCACGGGCAGAAACCTCCATAATGGGAAAGTTTATCTTCTACATAGAAATTTGGCTGCCCTACTTAAATTGCCATTGGCCCGAAAAATTCAGATTCCCACTGGACCACGGGATTCATCGTTGATAGTGAACCTTTTGTTCCCTACGGTCAAGTGACAGGTTGCCTAGCCGCCACACATGCATTATCGTGAGGAAATCAAGAAGTTTTACTAATTTAGGTTATTCATAAGTAAAAAATTAAAAAAGAAAAGTAATTCCTCTTTGATTTAACAAGAGGACACTCTTGCATGCACATTCAAAAATAAATTTAAAATAAATAAAAATATAATATAATATGTATAATATATACAAAAATTATATATATAAATATCAATGTTTCTTACAAATTGAGATTTTTTTCACTTAGTTATTAAAGTAATTTTATACTTATTATACAAAATGAGATCTCTTAACTTTTTTTTCTTTATTTTTATAATTTTCTTGTTATGTTTCACTATTTTATGGTATTTTTTCACTTATAATTTAGGTTAAATAGTAAAATAATTAAAAATAAAAAAAGTTACCAAATCCGAAAAGACATTCAAACGATTATCTTTTTTTTTTTTTAATCAATGACCTGCATAATAAATCTAAGTTACAGTAATTTTAATACACAAAATCTGAAAATTTAAACTCATACTATTATATATATAACCCAAAAATAAAAATATAAAAAAAAAAACCCTCAACTGAAAAATAGTTATCATAGTGGAATCCAACACTACAGAAAATGTGTGGAAACACTCATTATGCATCGGTTCACAAGGATAGGAGCAATGACTCAGATTTAGGTTTTTGCTTTGGATCAAAAGGTAGTATTCTTTCATTGAATTGACTTTCTCAATATATAATATATATTAATAAAACAAGAGAACAATTTGACTGAAAGGAAAAATATATCTCAGATTATATACTTATAAAATACGGTTTGGTGATTACGTCTTGGAAAGGGAAAACAAATGCCAAACTTGAGATTATACATGCACCATTTGTATAAATAGCAATTGTGAAAGAGACAACATTGATACATTGAACGAAGAGATGAAAATCTGCAAGATGTTGTAATGAACAACATCTTTTATTCTTAAAAAAACTTGCAACTTGTGTGTAAGACTTTAAATTAATTAAGTTATATATTTTACTTTGTAAGATAGATTTAAGTATTTGACTTATGTATGCAAATAAGGTTATGAAAAGCATCAAATATTTATAGGTAATTTTATGGATTTGAATCCTTCAACTTTGTTTGACTTTGATAATTATTTATTTATTTTTAATTTGTATTTAAATATATTTTATAAATTCTATTTTTTTCACTAATATATCTTGTTTTCGTAAGTTTATATTTATCTTTCTCTTAATATTATATTTATATCTCTTTTACTATATCTCTTATTTTTAAATTCTCAAAAATAGAGAATCCGGAACAATTTTTTTTTTTGAAATTACAAATGATATAATCTTAAATGATTTTTAAATTATATTTATTAAATTTGATAATCAATTTACTATTTATTAGAGTTTAATATTCCACATTATATACATATAAATAATATTAAGATGCTGGATAGATTTTGAGAAGAAAAAGTTGTTTTTTCTCCATTAGAAAAATCTCCACTACAATAGCCTAGTTTTGGTCTCAACCGACTGTCAATGCACAAAGCTGTGGACTGATAAGGTAGCGGTCGTGAGGATATAGCCTCCTTCTGGAATCGCCGACACAAGAGCCGATTTTCATGGGTAAATTGGGTATTGGTCCAACCATGTATTATGGCAAGTGACATGCATACTAATCCGAAGGCGATGCCATCTTAGAAAGGTTATGACGCACGTGATGATAATACAGCTCATGAACAAAAAAGATGAAGAGAGTTGCTTGAACTGTCCAACGTAGGTATTTGTCTGAGTCTGGTCATATATCATAAATCATTGAATTTTATAATTAAGATGCGTGGTAAATTATGAGAAGAAAAAGCAGATTTTTCTTCCATTAGAAAAATCTCCACTCTGAAAGTCTTGTTTTGGCCTGAACCCTATTTCAAAGCACAAGACGACTGACTAGCGGTCGTGAAGTTGAAGCCTCCTTCCGGAATCGCCGCCACAAGAGTTGATATTTTTGCGAAATAAGGACACGTTTAATTTTTTTTTTTAAAAGATAGTTTAGTGATTTAATTTTTAAAATAAATAATTAAATTTATTATAATTACAATTAAAATAATTTAATCTATTATTTATTAAATTTTTTAAGATAATATGATAGATTAATGATGACATAAATTTTATTTTTTTATTATAATATTATGTAAAGTTATTTTTTAATTAAAAAATTATTAAAATGTATAAAATTAAATATTAGAATTTAATTAAAAAAATAGATGATTTCATGCTATATCAAAGAAAAAGTATTAAAAGTTTCAAAATAAAAATAAACTCTAAATCTCTATTAATTAATCACGTCATAAAAAAAATTTAATAAATAAAAATTAAATTATTTTAATTATATTTATAAATAAATTAAATTATCTTAATTATATATATAAAAAATTAAATTAATTTAATTTAATTATAAAAAAATTAAATTATTTAATTAAAAAATTAAAAAATTAAAAAATTAAATTATTCTTTTAAAATAATAAAAGAACCAAAATCATCCTCGCTATATTTTTTTTCAATGGTCAATGTCATTAGGTATTCGATTAACCATGTGTTTGAGGTACGTGACTTGCGCACTAATCACCTAAGGTAACGTGTTTAACATTGTAAGTAATGTATTAGTGTTGAAACCTCTTTGTCAGTCCGGAATCAATTGACCTTTTTAATTCCTTTAGACACAAATTTCGTGTTTATATTATTCACGATAACTGTCATTCATTACGTTTGATTCCAATAATTGAAGTGAAAATTTTTAATCATGTCTTTATAGTTTTAAAACACTTTTTCTTTTGATTTTATAAATAAATAAATTTAAAATTAACATATCCACATGTATATTAGTAATTATCAAATTAAACAATAAATAGTGAATAATTATTTGTAGCTAAATATCTTCATTCTTCATATAAAGATTTAAAAAAAAAAAGTGAGAAATTTTATACATGAATGATTATTAAACGTTCGAGAATTTTTTCCACTTTTCAATGTCTAAATTTGAAAGCAATAGAAACAAAGCAGATCTTTTGCCGTAAAGTTCAAGAAAAGCAAGAGAGAAATTAACATATAATTAAAAAAGATAAAAAATAATAATAAAATAAAATTTACACATTAAATTATTAAAATTAAAAATTACTAAAATCAATAAAATAAATAAGGTTACATGTTTCTTATTATATATTATTTATTTTTGTTAGCATTTATTTTGGATCATTCGAAATCTGGGTTTCGCCCATTTCAAATTTGATGCATCGAAACTCAATAAGATTAGGTAATACGAAACCATTAGAGTGCAACTATAAGATTTTGTTGTAGGCATTGTTGGCTTAATGGCTTGCACATATCGCCTTGCCCCATTTTAGGAAACGAATTGAAGCTTTCAAATCGGGAAGGTTCTTCCCAGCCACATATCAAAATGTGGAGCCATTCAATAAAGTCGTACCAGCCCGGCAAAACCCTACGTATTGTCATTTTCTTTTTGGTGTAATACTTAATGTCATCAAATCTAGTTAAGTTTACATCAATGTTTCCCACCCAATAAGATTTGCGATTGATAACAAAGAATTTATGCATGGACAATGCTTATCCCATATCTTGTGGGATACTAAATGCTCGCAAAAATGTAAGAAGGATGTTAGATTAGTTAGGTAAAAAATTTTGATTGTTGAGACTTAAAAATTTAATAATTTTAATTTTTTAAGAGATATGTTTGTAACAATTTTTTTTTAGTACTAAGAATACTACAATATAAAAATTGAACTCAAAGAAAAAGAGAAGTAAAGTCAATTCAACCACTTTAAGTTAAACTTAAGTCTCTTTGTAATATTTAATATTATTTGAGTGATATTATTTTTATATAATTTTGATATACCATTATTACATAATCATGTGAAATTCTTAGATGATATGAGAGGGTACTATTAAAGGGTTTTTACGTAATTATATAAAAATATTATGATTAAAATTATATGAGAATATTATTATCTTTATTTATCAATTATAATCTTGCAAATACACTTAAATGATCTCACAAAATCCAACCAGAAACTCAGATCAGCCCAAATGCTTAGACCCATCAAGATTCCCAAAGTACCATAGGCTCAAGCAGACCAAATTACGTGCGTGAACATAGCAAATAATGGGTATGAAATCCAATATGTGCTTTTTGGGCCTTCCTTAAGTCCAAGCAAGCCCATTTAACCTCTTGAGGTAGCTTCTACAAGTTTCAACCATTTAAGGCTGGCTATAACCAATGTTGGTAATATACATAAATAAGTTCAAGTGGTCTTCCATTTTAAATTATAAAATTTATTAAATTTCATAAATAAAATTATAAAAATCATAAAATTTCATGATTGTCATAAATTTATGAGTAATTGGTGATCATACTTCACTTAAAAAGCACCTTTTGTATAATACTAAGTAACCACTTGTACCCTCCAAGGGTTACTTCAAGTGGTTGAGACTTCTAGCTGGTGACCTGTCCTAATTTTAAAATAGGATAAATTTCCCCTCCCCTAAATTATTTCAATAAAAGAAAAGAGTGGCCATCAACAAATATTTTATTCTCTTTTCGGGTAAGTTATTTTCAACTTAAACATTTTAAATAAGACTCCTCTTATTCAACCTATCCAAATTTCAAATTAGCACAACAGGTCTCTACAATTCTGCATCTTTCCAAACACCAAATGCTCATTTTCCTCTCATTAAATTTAGTGAAGTTTTGAACTCCCAAAGAAGAAATCAGTTTTTGGACAGAAGCTCCTCATGGAAATCAGCAGCTTCAACTAAGTCATGGGCAAAGCCCATTTAGCTGATTCAAAATCAAAGGCTAAAACCTAATAGCGAAGATCCTTGGCATCCTTGGTGCTACAAGAAGTCCATATAGAATTGGAAGCCCTTTAATGATTGAAGGGTCACCATCAAAATTCAATGATGCTAGGCATTTGTGTGTACCGGTTCAACGGAAAAAGGCGGGATGAGGTTCTTTAGCTTCTTTGGATTGGTTAGGTCTTGATTAGATTGTTAAATTTATATGTATTTTAAATGATCAATTTAGGTTTGATAAAAAAATATTATTTGAGTCTCAGGTTGGGGTTAGGTTGCTTTGAGTCAATTTAATTTGTACATCTATATTTAGATCTATAAGTGTGAAAGTTTTCACAATTAAAAAGAATAAGATGAGATAATCTATAGTAAGTTTAAAAATATTAATTTAATTTATTTTTTAGATAAAATAAAATAATATATTTTTATACATAAATATATTAGCTCAACCTATCTTACTATAATTCATAAATTAAACAAGATATAGTGTGCCAAATTCAGTGGAACACCTCCATTCTGACTTGTTCCAGCCAAGATAGTTCAACCTGCGGTTGAATTCAAAGAGAAGTTGACTTGTACATTCTCTGTCTAAATCTGCCAACTAAAATGATGGCTGATGTAGTACATTTTTTCTATTGATTTGAGGATAAATTTATCTAAATTAATAATGAAATTAATATTCTTAAATAATAAAATGTTGTGGTCCTTATATTCTAAAATATAAGTTGATCCTTAATTCAACTTTTTCCTTCTAATAGAATTTTTAAAGATTGCTTGCAAATGAATATTGATTGAAAATTGAAGCTCACATTTGTAAGAACTACTTTTTTTGTATTTGCCAGAAAAAAAAGGTCTTGTCGGTATAAAAATAGTTTTTTGGATTCTGTTTGTAGTTAATTGTGTTTTAAGTAATATAATAATAATAATAATAATTATTATTATTATTATTATTATTATTAGGTGTTTCCTTCTACCAACTGCCGTTCATAAATAAGATAAATGAGTTGATGAGCAAGGTAGCTTTCCAATGGATGTGAGGTACAAAATTAAAAGAGGGGGAGGGGGCAGTTATTGGTTGAGTACATGCTGTAATAAAGGCAAATCCATTAATTATGATTCTTTAATTGCAAGAGCTTATAAAAGAAAAAAAAATTATATATTAAATTATAAAAAAATTACAAAAACTATAAAAAAATGTCAGAGAATTCAAATTTATTCATGGCCATAGGATAGAACTTCTGAAATTTTTGACTTTGATAATTTAGCAAATTTTAAATTAGCATTTATTATTTGTAAATTTTATTACTTGTGCTAACTAGTTTTTTAATATTTTTAAAATCTTATTTCTCTTATACTAAAGTTATTCCGGCAACAAAGGATTCGAATCCCTGCCCATAAGACTGTTCTTAGCTCATACGAGGTGCAACATATGTATGTAACATGAAGGGGTCAAGTTAAGTTTGAGATCATGTGCAACTAACGAATATTTGATATAATAGTAGTTAGTTACATTTTAAAAGCTTTAACTTGAAGACCAAAAATTTGGATTTAAACTTAAAAAAGATTTTATTAAAAGAGATAAAATTAAATAAGAAAAAAAGCCCATTGACGTAAGGACCTATGTGTATTCCAAAATGGAATTCATGACACATCATTATTACGAATTTTTATGACAATAATATGTCCTAGAATTTGAGTGTAACGACGTTAATGTGTACCTACCTTCCGAAGGAAAAGGTAATAGCAACTCTCATTTCATGCTATACTCCTAAGAGTATAAGCCATTCATATTACAAATGAACCTAACTTGAGCGCGAGAGGCTTATGGGTTCTTGATAGATACCAGGCAGAGCAACTCTGGGAAGGTCACTAACCTACTTTACGATTTCAAGGGCTTCGCACCACACGTCTAGTTCGGGTGCCATAGGCTGGCTGATCAGAAAAAATGGATGGCAGGCTCTGTATCTATGTGACAAGTTTCGTCAATGGCTAGCAGCTGTCCACTTGTTAAGGGGTTGCTCGGCTTGAAAAGGATGGTAGAGAGATGCATTAAACAAGGGGAGCACATCTCTACTCTTCCAACCGATTTGGGATAAAATCAAAGTTCACTTAGAATAGGGTGAGTTGAATATTAGATTTAGTTTGTTTATTATAGGAATATTTTAAGCTCGTTTTATTCATTATATGAGTTTAAATATTGTAAAATTTAACTCATATAATAAATAATTTTTTAATAAATTTATAAAATTTTATTTACTTTTAACATTAATTTATTTATAAAATTAAATTTAAATAAGTTTAATAAACTTTATTCAAAGTTAAATAATTTTAAATATATTATTACAGTAAAATCCTTAAATTTTTCATATATTTTGTACTTCTTATACAAATTTTTTTATTTTTAAAATTTACCCTAATCTTCCTTATATTTTATAAATATTTTGTACATAAATTTAATTTATTATAAATTATTAAAAATACTTATAGTTAATAATAAAATATTCTCCTCAAATCCATATTTGGTCAATTACAAAAATTGTTTCATGTAGATTTTTTTATAATTTATGAATTTTATCATAAAATATAAAAATATTACAAATATGTTTGTAATATTATTTTTTTTATATTTTATGCAAAATGTTTTATATTTTGTGAATGAAATTATTTTTGCAACAATGACTAAATATGAATTTTAAGAAAGAAAAATTTTATTACTAATATTTTTAATAAATTATAATAAATTTATTATTTAACTAAAATTTTTTAATAATTTAAATTCATTATAACGCATTTATAAAATTTTGTTTATATCAATATTCAAAGCCTTGATTACATCCTACACAGTACACACCTCCATCCATAACTAAGCTAATCGCTCAGCCATCTTCATTATTAGATGGCAAAAGAGGAATGAAGGAATTAAATTAGAACGGAGGACGTGATGGTCTAGTTGATCGGCTCACATCGTTAGCTCTCCTACCCCAACGGTATTTCATTAATACATGCATCTCCCGCGGCCCCATTTCTTTCTTCCATATATTCAAAGCTCCCAACCCTCTTTCTTTACTGTAACCGGCTCTCTCTCCCCCTACCGCCATTTCAAGTAATTTTTCCCTTCCTTCATATCCTTTTGCCGAAACTTCAATTGGGTCCCTTTGTTTCTTTGAAGTGGGGATAGTGATGTTAGTTTATAGTGGTTAATGGTACTATAAAGTCCTAATTTTTCTTCTTCAAGATTTGTCTATTTTGTTAGTTTCTTCTTCCCTTTACACTCTGTAGGTTTCGAATGGCAATATTACTTATCAAAATTTGGAATGGTTTACTGCATGTTGGGTCTTATTCCGAAGAGCTTGGAACATAATATATGGATTGATGTCTGATTTGAATCTTTGTCTTCGTTCCTTCAATTTCAGCTTCTAACTTTCTATGGATCTTGCATAAAATCCTTCACTGGGTCACAAAGTTTGTTGCTGACACTGTTTGGTGAAGTGGGTCTATCTCGGCTTAAGGATGAAGGTGACTTTGGTTTCGCGGAGTGGAAAGGAAATCGTTAAAGGTGGCATTGAACTCGGTGATTCCGTATGTTTCCTTTCACTCAAGTTCTTCCTAATTCCTTTCTGTTCTCGATATTGTTGCGAGAAAGAGGGTGGTTGTGAATTCAAATGTATTTCCCTTTTGTAGATGTTCTTAATCGAGACTATGTTTTCAAGAGTTGTAATTTGATTTCTCCCATTGTTTCTTTGTCATAGGCTACCATAGCAGATCTACAGGAGGCAATTCATCGGCGAAGTAAGTGGAAAATGTTCTTAACCTTTATTTTTTTTTGGTTGGAATCTGAAAAGGAAAATGCAATTAGTCTTGGGTCTATGTCTGGACGATGCTAAGTTTTTGCCGTGAATGTTTTAAGTTCAGTGATGGTTAAATTACTGGAAAAGTCTCTGATAGATTGATGATCAATCATTGTATACTGTGTGAGGGTAATCTTCTCCACTTACTCTGTTGGCCTGATAGGTCCGTTGATATTCACTATTATTCTTAAACTTCTACATTTTAGTTTTTCTTCTTAATGATACTAGCAGCACCTTAGGTGGATGAGTTAAGACTTACTGGCTGGTCCTTTCCTGCAGTAGATGGCGCATACATATAATTGTTGAAGTCCCTCGATCCTTTAGCAAAAATACAAATAAGTCCTCGTCTTTAATTTAACATTTTAACAGATCATGACGTTCTAGCACCATTATAAATTCCACACCTCATTTTATGAGCTTCTTATTTAAACTGAGTCTAACTCCTAGTTAAATTCTCTCACTCCAATTTCCAAATTGTTCAAAAGTATTTCCTCATTTTGTTGACATATGCACACACTCCACATCTGGTGTCAGCCCATGCTCCAAGTAGGAGGCCTTTGATTCGATTCTTGCCCCCATCCCCAATTATCTCCCCTTCTTTCTCTGGCAAAAAATATCCTCATTTTGTATTCTTAAAGAACTTTCTTGATTGTCGAACTGGAGCTTTTACAGTGGAAATTTGCTGGATTGGTTATGATTGTTGTTACAACTTTTTGGATTGGTGAACCAAAGGGACATATTGATTTTTATAGAGGATGCTAAATAAAATGATGAGGAAGACTAAAACTGCTTTAATATCAATGACCTTTGACAATTTTTATCTGCCTGAGCATTTGCTAGGGCTAAAATAGTGTGAAAAATGGCATCGCTTTTCTGGCGGTTGAATAATTGAATTGATGATCTCTGCTATGCTTTTGGTGCAATTTACTCATACAAGATGTGGAATAATTAATCGATTCGTTTGTTAAATCACCATATCTTGTTTTAATTATCTGCTCCTATCCAAATTTGAAATGTCTGATATATGTTGTTGAAGAGTATCAGCATTTCTCTACAGTAGAAGCCTTCTCGAGGGAACAATTGGAATGATCTAGGATAATTAAACTTATTTCATGCTAATTTTAAGATTTACTGCCCTACCTAGCATCTGCATTGGATAATGGGGTGTCAATAACTGAACCTGACACTCTAGTGACTGCTGAAAGTTGGTCATGCTTTTTGACTATGATTGCAGGCTTATGGATCATTGATGTTCAATCCATTTCATTCTATGTCTGTCATTATTTGTATACTTTGTGGCTTTTTCTATTCCATTTTAATACTTCTCTTCAAGCAACAAATTATGCTAATCTGTGATTGTATATGTTTAGATAGCATAAACATTCACAGATAATTAACATGATATTTATGTTTCATATTAACAGCCAGGAAGTACTATCCCTCAAGACAGCGCCTGACACTCCCTATCCAACCAGGATCGAAGGAAAGGCCTGTTGTCCTTAATTACAAGAAAAGTCTCAAAGACTATACAAATGGAAATTCAGATAACTTAACTGTAGTATTGAAGGACTTAGGCCCACAAGTTTCTTATAGTACGCTTTTCTTTTGGGAGTATTTGGGTCCTTTGATCATCTACCCTATCTTCTATTACTTCCCTGTCTACCAGTATTTTGGCTACAAAGGTGCACGGGTCATTCACCCAGTGCAGACATATGCCTTGTACTATTGGTGTTTTCATTACTTCAAACGTATTCTGGAAACATTTTTTGTGCATCGCTTCAGCCATGCAACCTCCCCCCTTTCCAATGTGTTTCGTAACTGTGCTTATTACTGGACCTTTGGCTCTTATATTGCTTACTATGTGAATCACCCACTATATACCCCCGTAAGCGACCTCCAAATGAAGATTGGATTTGGGTTTGGGATACTTTGTCAAGTTTCAAATTTCTATTGCCATATTTTGCTGAGGAATCTTCGCAAACCTGAGGGAAATGGTGGTTATCAAATACCACATGGCTTTCTCTTCAATATTGTAACATGTGCTAATTATACAACAGAGATCTATCAGTGGTTGGGCTTCAACATTGCAACACAAACTGTTGCAGGTTATGTTTTTCTTGTGGTTGCTACTCTTATCATGACCAATTGGGCACTTGCAAAGCACAGGCGTTTGAAGAAGGTCAGTCTGTAGTCCTTGTTTCATAAATCTATTGCTGTGAGAGCAAATTTTTTTATGGTAGACCTGAAAACTTGCTTTTAAAGGATCTGTATGTGTGTTCCATTCCAAAGGGGGAAAAAAAAAAGAATTTAGAAAAGGATGTGTTTGTCCACATGGTGAGAATTAAGGTTTTAATGAAATTGATTTCTGAAGATCTAGGGCCAACTCAATAGTTGTCTGAACATGATTTTACAGCCTTCGAGTGTTCCATTGCTACATCAAACATGTGTGGACTGGAATATACTGCTTCCTGCAAGAGTTAAATGTTTGGTTCTTGGATATGTTCAGGGTTCCTTTGAATGGAAGATTCTGGAGGGGAAAAGGGGGGTGGGGGGGGGGGGGGGAAGGAAAGGATATATTATATAACCCCTTTTTGGGGATTGTTTTTGGTAAGGGAGGGATAAGAATGAACGATTTTAAAATTCCGCCAAAACCTCACTTGCTTCACATTTGTTTTCCTGAAGTATTTTGAGGGAAAAATCAATTAACACTCCAATTTCTCTCCTTGCTTATTTTAATCATCCAAACAAGGCGAGGAAAATCAACATTTAGCCCGCCCCCCCCCCCCCCCCCCCTCCCCCCCCAATTTTCTTCCTTTCCTTTTTGCTCCAATTTCTTCCCTTCCCTTCCCCACCATGTATAGGATACAGTCTTGCATGCTACTATAACATTGAGCTAAAAATCTAAGATATATATTCTGCTCTCTCTCTTCATTATCTCCTTTTGATGGATCTTGCCTTTGATGTTTGACATTACCTGCAGTTATTTGATGGAAAGGAAGGGAGGCCCAGGTATACTCGTCGATGGGTAATTTTACCACCGTTCCTGTAGAAGCTGAAGCCACTGATGAGGTCATCATCTTACTTACAAGATTCTGAAGTTTAGATGTGTAACATGATGAAATATTTAATGATCCAATTTTTGTTGGATATGAATCTATTTTTCAATTTATTAGCAGCTTTCAGATGCCAATTTGACTTCCAATTTGTTAGAAGCTTTCGCTTTGTTTGAAGAGAATTTGTAATCATTTTTATATTTGATGTTGTTGTAGTGGTGTTTGACTATTTGGTTAGTGCTTAGCTATTTTGTTGATTGTAGCCGTGATATTTTTATTTTTTATTTTTCATAATATAAAATTAAGATTATTAAATTAAATTTTATGAACTAGATTGTAGAATTTATAAAAATCATCAGAATTGAAAGGATTAAGTTGGCATTTTGGGAGCAACATTTCTATTTAGTATGCACTTTGATTGTAAAAAAATTGTGCACTTTGATTAGTTTTAGTGTACATTTATTTTTGCTACATTTTGACTGCTCAGTTTAGTTTTAGTAATTTAGTATGCACTTTGATTGTGAAAAGACTGTGCAAGTAAATTTGGTGACACATCTTTTGGTCCCATTACAAAAAAACTACTGCAACATTAACAAATAAGACATGGCTACGGTGGCAAAAATCAGTTAAGAGACCAACTGCATCAATTTAAAATGGTAACAAATAATACTTTCACAAATAAATATTTAATTTAAATTATCTTTGTTATATATATATTAAAATATTTTAAATTATTATTTTATTGAATTTTATAAATTAATTATTAAGTTTAATAAATTAATACATTATAAAATTAATTATAAATATTTAATATAAAAAATTGATTGCAGCGAGATTTTTCTAAAAAATAAAACAATTTTCAGAAAAATTGGTAAATACGTTTCTGGTAAAGCATGAATTAATGAAGTACACAATTCCCACAATTACAAAGACGCCAATGGTCCGTCTGTCTCACCATGTTTCGGGCATAGCCGGACCCTTCTAGAAGAAAACGGGTGAGGAGGAAGATTGACAAAATAATGCGAGCGCGGCGGGCGGGCGGACAAATAAAAAGCGGTGTTCGGATCCGGCCCGTTTCTCTTCTTCTCTCTTCGACTTGCGAGTTGCGATAGATAGGGAAGAGATTTGGAGACAGTAATCTATCGCCGTTCTTGCCTCGCCAAGAGGTACCGTCTGCCCGCAACACACCACCAAGGGCTAAGTAATTCAGAACCTAAAGTGTCACCCAGCGAGGTTCCTTTGAAGCTATTGCAAGCGTAAGCTCTCTAATAATCAAGCAGAGAAGAACCAAAAAGGGATCTTTCTATCAAGTTCAAATTGAACATGGCGCATAGGTTGCTGAGGGACCATGAAGCTGATGGTTGGGAGCGCTCTGACTTTCCCATCATCTGTGAATCGTGCCTTGGCGACAACCCATATGTTCGCATGGTATGTTTTCATAAACCCACTTGTAGTTTTTATATTCTCGCTGCGTAGTCATGAAAGTTTGAAGTTGGTTTTGATCCCATGGATTTCCTGGTACTAGAGTTAGGGCTTGAAATTGAATCGTTGGTGTATGTAAGTACGGATGCACTTCTGACAAAATTTATGAACAGTTTTAAGGGAAACCATGGGATTTTTGTTGTTGTTATATATATATATATATATATATATATATATATATATATATATATATTTTAGTACTTGGAGTTTGTCTTCTTTGTACTGTTAAAAGTTCGTAGACAGTTGGATGCTTGTTCTCCTAACCCGTTCAGGAACATTCAGAGTTTACATAATATTGTTTTTTGCAACTAAGGTTAAACTGTTCTATTGGAATTTTTAATTGCTCTGGCATTTTTTCTACCAAATTATTAAATTCTGGCAGGCATCAAACCTAATTTTTTAGACAATGAACATTAACCTTGTGCTGTACAGATTGAATAATCATTAGAGTCAGAGACTGCCGTTATACTTTTATGATTTGCTGTTGCTCAATAAAAGGCAAATTGTAAAGGAAATGTGAAATATGGAATACACAGTTAAAATGTTCAGATTTCGGCATATCTTATCAATGTTTTAATAATTGCTTTATTTTGTATTTTGATGTAGACAAGGGCAGAGTATGATAAAGAGTGCAAGATTTGTACACGACCGTTCACTGTTTTTAGATGGAGACCTGGTAGAGATGCAAGATATAAGAAATCTGAGATCTGCCAGACATGTAGTAAATTGAAGAATGTTTGTCAAGTTTGCCTTTTGGATCTTGAATATGGACTACCTGTGCAAGTCCGGGATACTGCTCTCAGCATCAGTTCCCATGATGCCATTCCAAAGAGTGATGTTAATAAGGAGTATTTTGCTGAAGAACATGATCGTAGGGTATGATTTCTTATCACGTGGTACACCTATAGTTGATGGTGATTGCACATAGTTGAAGAAATTGAGGTTATCAGTATCACTGTCGTAATCATTGCTGGATGCATATTGTTTGGTCTTAATGGTCAGTTTAAAGTTTTATCTTGATTGTAAGGAAGGGGTTTTCTGGTTAATTAATTATTATGTGTTCATCTTTAGACTTGAGTTATTGGGCCTTTAGATGCTTATGCCTTCACAAATGGTACCTTTGCTACTATGATTAGTGTCACTTATGAATTGTATCATGATTGTTTGATATGTCTCATCTCTTATCTCTTAAAATCCATTATAATGAATTTTTTTTTTTTCAAATAATGGAATTGATGCATACTAGTTTTTGACCTTAAGAAATGCATGTGAACATTGTATTGTTTTAGAGCTTAGTGAATTATTCATTTATATATGCATGCAAAGAAAGGCGTACAGATGGTTTTTGACATATGTTTTAATTTAAAAAATTATTTTTAGATTTGTTTTAGGGTTGACCTAAGATGGAACTGCATTAATGTGAGTATATATGGCAAAGGACCTAGGTCCTAAAGATGGAATCTGCTAGAAAGAAGGAAAAATCCCCAAAGTATCATCTCTTGGCTACCTTCTTTTATTTAATGAGCAAACTAGCATATATATTCAACTCTGACCTCCTGGTTTGTGCGTGGTTTTGGGATGTTGCAATTCTGGTTTCTTAAGATTTCCAGCCAAACTTACTTTCCTTGTTATATACCCTCGCCATGTATTATAGTTACTTCTAGGTAGTAGTTTGTTTAAGTTCAGTCTATAAGGAATTATTGTTGAATTTTTATTTTTGGTCACTTGCATGGTTTTGCAATATATTAAAGTTCTTGTGTTACCTGTAATTGCTTCATTAAAATTTCTTGTGAGGAGCCCAGAACTAATTAATGCCCATTAGATTCCCTTTTGCTTTCTTAATTGTAGAGTTTCTCAGCTATAGAACTCTGATTTTTCATTTTTGCATTCTTGTTCACCAGATTTGTAGATTTAGTTTTCTTCAGTGCCATCTTTATGCAATTTTGCATTTTAATTTCTGTATTATTTTGACTCAGCTTATGTCAATAATTCATGATGATCTTCATATTTCTAAAAATTTGAGTGTGGTGCAGGCTAGAGCTGGTATCGATTATGAATCATCATATGGGAAAACACGCGCAAATGATACTATTCTGAAACTTCAAAGGACGACACCATATTACAAAAGAAACCGAGCACATATTTGCAGTTTCTACATAAGAGGTGAATGTACTAGAGGAGCTGAGTGCCCTTACAGGCATGAGATGCCTGTAACTGGGGAATTGTCACAACAAAATATTAAAGATCGTTATTATGGGTATGTGTAGTGGTTAATGTCTTTCTCCTTTGATTATGTTCTGATACCTCATCTCTCTTTGGTTCTTCCAACTTAGATATGTTATGTAATTTCGTAGGCAACAACTCCAAAGCATTTTCAAATCAGTTATAGACATAGTTGTTGTGTGCTTAGGCATTGACTTTAATGCTTTTGTGGATGTTTTGCATGATGATCTGCTGTGGAATCATGAGAACTAGTTTCGCAGTTTAATATTTTGCAAAGTCGTGAGAAATTAGGCTTGTAGAAGCATTGTGTTCTTAGAGCATATAAGTGCTCTGCATTGGGTTCTTTTGTCATTGCCCATACTTTGGCATTAGCATTTGCAGTTTTAGAGTGGGGAACTATCTTGAGTATTGAAATTTATCCAGAAATGTAACCAAATTCTTTACTTACTAGCTGGGATGTTCTTTTTTTCCTTTAGTATGTAGTTAACGTATGTATTCTTTACTCATGGCAGTTGCTTTTGGTACAATGAAAATCTATCTTGCGTTTATAGTTCTTATATTGTAACTTTGGGTACTGCTTGTAATATTTGCTTTGCATTTTCCTACTTGCTTTGTACACAGCAAACTTAAGTGGGATATAGATTTTTCTGACAGGGATTAAGCTGCCTCTATGGTATGGTACTAACTGATCTTCTAACATAGGCTGTAAAGATGTAGCAACATCATAGCCAACGAACATTCAGTGCTTCAATTATTCAATTGGGTTAATAAACTTCTGATGCTCATATTGTTAATTTTTTATGGATACTTTTAAGTATAGTATTTGCAATCTAACGTTATCGTTGTCCTTGAATTTCTAACTTCATGCTCAATGTCCTTGTAAATGCAATAATAGTGATATATTGATTTTGGTTAATTGGTGACGTCTTTTATGTTGCTTCATATTCTTAACTCCTCTTTCTTTCTATTATAAAAAACTTAGTTGTTCATGTTTTTAAACCTGCAGGGTGAATGATCCAGTGGCATTGAAGCTACTTGGCAAGGCAGGAGAGATGACTTCTCTGGAGCCTCCTGAGGATGAGAGCATTAAGACTCTGTATGTTGGTGGGCTTGATGCTAGGGTCACCGAGCAGGATTTACGGGATCACTTTTATGCCCATGGTGAGATTGAATCTATTAAGATGGTTCTCCAACGGGCTTGTGCTTTTGTAACCTACACGACCAGAGAAGGTGCAGAAAAAGCAGCAGAAGAGCTCTCCAACAAATTGGTCATTAAGGGCCTGAGGTTAAAGCTGATGTGGGGTAGACCTCAGACATCAAAACCTGAGTTAGAAGGCACAGATCAAGCGAGGCAGCAGGCATCTGTGGCTCACAGTGGGTTGTTGCCTCGAGCAGTTATATCACAGCAACAGAACCAGGACCAAGCACAAGGAATGCATTACTATAACATTCCACCTCCTTCTCAACAGGAAAGAAGCTATTACCCGTCAATGGATCCCCAAAGAATGGGTGCTGTTGTTCCATCTCAAGAGGGTCCTCCTGGTGGGCCTACTGGATCTGGAGAGAATAAACCCAGTTCTGAGAAGCAGCAACTGCAGCATTATGCCCATCCAATGATGCCCCCACCACCTGGGCAATATCCTCATCAATATTATCCACCATATGGATATATGCCACCAGTGCCCCCTTATCAACAGTATCCACCACCATACAATGCTGCAATGGCTCCATCTCAGCCACCAGTTGCAAATCAGCCTTATCAGCACTCCATGCAACCGGGATCATCTGCTCCCTCAGGGTCTGCACAGACAGGGTCTGGACAGGGCGGGTCTGCACCGGCTGAATCTGGAACATCAATGTCAGGGTCACTGCAGCCGTGAAATTTCCATATACTAATGTTTCTAGCTATGTTTAATTCTTGCACAATTTTTTTCCCTAAAATTGACCGTATGCTTATAGCAAAGAGGTTTCAGCTTGGGCAATAAGTTTGGCATCTCAACTAGCATGATGCTGATGCCTTGTTGTTTAAACCAGATGCTTTATGATTTGATTTTGTGCATTGTAATATAACCATTGGCTTCCTGGATTCTTACGAAGTCATTGTCTTACCCTGTGCATTAACATTACGATCTAGTATGATGTAACTGTTCAATCTGTTTAAAAGGAAGTAGAGGTACGAATTAGACATGGGCAATTAGTTTTATACATCATAGTAGGGAAGGGTGTTAGCTATTTGCTAAACTTCCTGCAGGGGATGTTAGATATTTACTGTAAATGTTCATCTTTAATTGAGAAGTAAGAGAGATGGAACGTGAAGATCTACATGCATTCTCTTGGTAGATTTTATGGTTAAAGAAATATTGTATTCAAAATCTAAGAAAAACACGAAAAAATTTGTCTTCTGTTTTTGTTGTCAAACATACTACCTAGGTGTGGTCCAATATTTTTTGAGGTCATGGTAATAGAAGTATAACCAAAGGGTCTTAATTTAATATTTATAATTTATTTTTACTTAATTTTTATAAGATAATATTTGAGTTTTTTGATTAAATTGTAAAAATTTAACAAATTCAATAAATGTTATTTAAATAAATATTATGTTTACACTTTTAAAAGAATAATTTTTTTATTTAATTTCCCCCGAAGATATTTTACCATGAATTTCTCTACTCCCAGATAACTTTGCGAAAATAGCCCCACTTTGTAACCATTCATGCTATAGTTAGGCTGAACATAAACACAGCCAATAACAATAATTTTAAACTAAATCTGCACAACTGGGGTTCAAGATCGGAAAATTTTATACCCAATAAGGTAGGTTTATAAATAGCCTATAATATTAAATATAAATTATTAAATTTAATAAGTTTCATAATTTAATTTATAAAATTTAATAAAATTAATAGTATAAATTTTCTAAAATAAGACTTTTATAAAATTTAATTTATAAAAAAATCGTCAAGATATATTTGCGTCTAGCTAAACATTACAGGTACCAATAAGTTAAAAGAAATACGTTAGCAAATTTGGATTTTTTGTATTTTTATTTTTTATTTTTTGTGACTTTTTATCTCTTATATTTTATTTTTAAAATTTTTTATTTTATATTTAAATTAAATTTATGAATCTTACTTTTTTCTCTTAATAATTTTTTAATTTTATTTTTATCTTACTACATCATTAACCATTTTGCCTTAGCCAATGGGATCGAATTTTCTTCATAGAAAAGAAACCCCAAACCTTTCTTTTTTTCAAGTAAATTTGGCTTCATCTTTTTAAAATTTTTTTAAATAATACTAAACTTTATTTTGGTTTAAAAATTTTACTTTATTTTAATTTAATTATATGGACTAACTTTCATTCAAAACTTTTAATAAAATATTCTTATCTTAAGTAATTTAATTATTATTTTTACATATATTTGTAAAAAGTAAATTTTAGAAACTGAGAAAAATATAAAAACCCCACATATTATTATTTATGCTAAAGGATATTTGAAAATTTTTTTATATAAAGAACCAATTAAATAATAATTTATTTAATATATTTAATTAATTATTTAATTATTTAAGGTCAAAGTTTATAAAGTCTTAGATTCTAAAATTTAAAATACTATATCATAAACTTTACATACTAAAATTTTAATACTTTAAATTTTAAAATGTCAAATCTAAAATCTTATATATAAAATTTTTAAATCCTAAAATATTAAGTGTAATAGTACATTAAATTTTAAACTCAAAAATAAAAATTTCTTAAATCTTACATTTCAAATCTTAAATCATAAATTTTGAAATTTTTAACTATAAATATGACATTAAACACTAAACACTAAAATTTAAAACCTAACACCCTAAAATTTAAAACAATAAATTTTAAAAAGTTTAAGCCTTTAGAATTTATAATTTTATAATTTAAGATTTAAAATTTAAATTTTATTTTAAAATTTTTAATTTAAATTTAGAGTTTAAAATTTAAAAATAAAAATATAATATCATGTCGTATTTAAAATTTTATATATCAAGATTTTATGGTTTTGCATCTAAAGTTTAAGAATTTAGGTTCTAATGTTTAGTATAGGATTTTAAAATTGAGTATATTTAATGTTATATTATATTTATAATTTATATTTAGGATTTTAAATTTAAAAATTTAAATTTTAATATTTAATATTTAAAATTTTAAAATTTTAAACTTTATAAATTTTATCTTTAAATAATGAATTAATTAACTAAATATATTAAATTGATAGTTATTTTATCGATGTTTTATAATAAAAATTTTTAAATATTTTTTAACATAAATATTAGTTGCATGAAATATTTTGACTAAATTTTTTATTTTTTAAATTTAATATTTTCAAAAACATTTAAAAATCATATTGAATTATTTAAATAAGAATATTTTGTTAACATTATTTAATGTAAATTAGTGAATATGATCAAATTAAAGTAGAGTTTAAATTTTGAATAAAAATAAAGTTTACATCATTTAAAAAATTTTCAAAAAGGTAAAATGCATTTTATTTTATTTTTATAGTAATGCCAAGAGATCAATATTTTCTTTCGGCCCATTAAAATAGCAGCAGGACCAGTTCAAGACCCAGCCCAGTGTTTCATTCCAACCCGAACGGCGTAACACAAAACCCTAGTGGTGACCAACCACCTCATACTATATATGCCTCTCTCCGCCAAACTCGTCTAGGGTTGCTTCCGGCCACTACAGAATTCAAGCCATCAGCGTCTGCACTCTCTTGCTCATCAGAGAGCCCCACCATGGTTGCCGCCAAGAAGACCGTAAGCTCTCTGTTTCTTCATCTCTCTCTTTCAGTAGCGTCGATATGTTCTTCGATTCCTTCACCATATCGTGTGCGATTCTGAATCTTCCTGAGCAATTTCATTCGTTCTCTTTATTTTTCTCTGGATCGAACCAGAAAGTATTTAACTGTTTCGACTTTTTAAATTTTCCAGAAGAAGACTCATGAGAGCATAAACAACAGGCTCGCTCTTGTGATGAAGAGCGGCAAATATACATTGGGCTATAAGACTGTTCTCAAGTCCCTTAGGAACTCCAAAGGTATTATCAATATTTAATGACTCTGTTATCGGTTTCTCTTCTTTATTAGCTATAGTTGTATGCGAGATTGAGTTGGTGAATATTTCTGTTGGGATTGTTTCATTTCTAGTAATCGAGTTAAAGAATTAAGTTATGCTTTCTATAATGTTCTAATTTTTCAGACACGAGGGAAACTGGCAATGCTTTTAACATGTTGTAGAAAAATTTAGGTTAATTTTCAAATTGATTGAAAGTGGTCTTCTGTTTGTTATAGCAGAATTCGGTTGGGTTGATTGGGATATTTATCAAATCTATTGATTAACATGTGTGAGAATTAAAATTGAAATTCTTTTAAAAAAGAATTAACATTAAACTAGATAGCTCTCTGAAGATTGCTATTTTGGCATAGAATATATGTTTAACATACTTCATTTTTTATTTTTCAGGCAAGCTTATTATTATTGCTAATAACTGCCCTCCTCTAAGGAAGTCAGAGATTGAGTATTATGCTATGTTGGCAAAAGTTGGCGTTCATCATTATAATGGAAGTGAGTTTTCAATCTAATAGCTATTATCTTATTTGTGGTGTTTGCATCATTGGATGTTCACCTTGTAGAATGTATTTAAAGCTTATGACTGAATGTCATTGAGCATTAAGTGATAGTGGTTAATGTTTTGAGCTATTTGTAAATGTTTTGTTGGCAGACTTGTGGTGGAATGTTTTGTTAAAAGTGATCTTCCATACTGTTAGGCTTGGTTCCTAATCTTGATAGTCTGCAGGATTTATTCCGGTTTGGCCATCAATTTGGCTAATCGATTAGCACTTATGATCGTAGTTTCGAATTTCCTCTTCCCCTTGCTCCAACCCAATTGAAAACTATGTTGGTTCTTTGATATGTCTGTTGAGGAGCGCATAGTATTGCTTTGGTTTTGGATTGTCTCTAAAATGTTCAACGGTAGTGCAAATAGCTGTGCCCACAATGTGAAGTTGTTTTTTGAACGGTTGAAGATTTAACATATATGTTGAGTATTCTAATTTGTATCTGCATTTTGTTGAATTTTTAGCCAAACGGAAATGGTTTTACTTTAAGAAGGGATTTTGATGAAACTTCAAAGTTCTTGTTCTTACCTGTGTAATATTTTCTTACAATGAAGCATCGTTTGAAATGCTTATGAATATTATTTGTTTGTTTTGTTTTAATTGGTTGGTGGCATTGGTTCTGCAATAGTTGTTGATTTTATGTGGTATTGGTCCATTGGAAGCAGTCTCCCTACGAAGTTCCTTATTATTTCCCTGGTATTATGTGTTTCTTTAGGTATTTTTAACAAAGTTAATTTTTGTTTTATCACAGACAATGTGGACTTGGGCACTGCATGTGGAAAGTATTTCAGAGTGTGCTGCCTTAGCATTATCGATCCTGGTATTTTTCGCTTCCTATGCATAATATTTTAAGATTGCAAATTTATTTAATGCCTTCATTCCCCTGACTGTTTGAAATTACTGCTTTAGGCGATTCTGATATCATCAAGACCATGCCTGGTGAACATTGAGACCCATGTGGTAGCAGAGATTTTGCTCGTCGTTTACCTTAGTTGATAGGATTTGAAGACGTAGCCTTGTTGTTTCTTGTCACTGAACCGTGAAGTTGATCCTGATATTTTTCTTGGTAGTCTTTGTGGGAACAATGATATCAATGTTGGTCAATTCTTATCCAAATACTATAAATTCATGCAATGCTTTTCCCATAAAACAATGATTATTTAGGGTATAATTGGATGTTCTGTTTTAATTCGTGCCTGCTTTCTTGATGTTTTACCGGCGTAGCCATCTTGATTATGCTATGCCCCTGAGATTTGATAAAAGAAAGATGCATTACAAAATTTGTTTGCTTATCTTAAAATAACGGTAATATTAAAAGGTGAATTGACAGGTAAACGAAAGACCAAGGTAGGAAAGAATTATGCACCGATTGATACTTAATCTATAAGCAAAACCGTAAATGTTAGTAACTAAAATAGACGTCTTTAAGTATTTAATTTGTGCCAAAATCTAATCTATGATCAATCCTACTTATTGTATAAACAGTGTATGTGTTATGTCTTGTTCTCAACTTGAATTTGGTTGTTTATTTAAGTAAACTTCCTTGAATTAGATTTTTAATCGTTAATATACAATTGTTCGGTGAATTAATAATTTCTTAAATCTTTTGCATCATGTCAAAACGTTGGCCCAGGTATGAAAGTCTAGATCTTATCTTCCATCAACCTAATTAAATTGGAGTTATTAATCAACATAATAAACATATATTAAAGGCAAAATTAAAACAAATAATAATTAAAGTACGAAAATAAAACCAGAAATAAACGGAAATAGTAGGAGTAAGTTTGTAGCAATTATTTTGTGGTGAAATTTTGGCAACTAGTCAGTTTTCCTAACTAGTATAGAGTTTAATTCTTTCTTCAACCAAAGAGCAAGCGTCCGTGCCTATGCCTCGAGCTTTGTGTTCTGTGACACAAAAACCTATCTTTCAATTGTGGGTGATAGGTTTGATTATGATTGAAGCCTTGTGACTGTGTAACACAAATATCTGTTTGTCAATTGTGGGAAATGATGGGATAGATTTGTACTTCACGTCTTAGGTGATATTTTTTATGTGATTTAAAATAAAATTTTTAAAAAATAAAAATAAAAATTTAATAAAAAAATAAAAAATAAAAAATATATATAAAATTATAAATATAAAAGTATAAAAAAAATTACTAATAGACGGCAGGTATAATCTCAAGGATTAACTTTTTCTCGTATCTTTCTATCTTTTCTCCACACATATAGAACTTCGACCCCAATAACACCCAAAAAAGTAAAAAAATACAGCAAGCGTCCATCCCTCCGGAACCGAGCACAGAACTTGCCCAAAGTTACAAGTGTTCAACTTTCTGCACATTCCTCCACCCCCTCGACCTCAAGCAGTCACCGCCACTGTCTTGTCGTGAAGGGGCTCTCTCAAGTTTTTCTTAATCCTCTAGTCACCATTTTTCACCTTACACTACGGCTTCCAGGCGACAAAAGTCACAAAACAATTATAGGAACTTGAAGTCTATCTACACTGCCTCAAGTCAGCTGTGAGGTTCTGAGCATTTGGTATGTTTCTTTCTTGAAATCTTCTGAATTTGGGTTGTGGGTTGTGGCTATACGCTGTACAGAGCAACAACCAGTGACCATTTTATTGCCCGAGTCCCTCGGCAGCTTGAGTTTCCAATGCTGTATCTGTGGTCACTTGAATGCTTTGCTTTTGAATTATGTATAGCTGTAAGATGCTTTATTTTAATCATTAGCTATGTTGAGTGTGTTCGCAACAGGATAAACCTTGTGTGTCACCTTTTAGGTATTTTATAGGCTTCTAACTAGTACCTGTTTTTCACAAAAATGCTACCCCACAATGGTTCTTCCCATTTAAGTTTTTAGTCGACGTGAATTCCAGGGTACAGTTGGATTAAGGCATAGAATGGATTGGTTCATACTTAATATTATGAAGAAGATGATACCCCTTCAGGTTCCTCTAAAGCTGTGTATATCTGTGTCGTTGCAGACTCTTGGGAGATGGTTTATTCGTTCTATAATCCTTCATTTGTTGTTTTGAAGATAGAAGCCACTGGCCGAGACATCCTCCCATAATTGTATGGGAAAAAGGAGGATAAGACATTGAACTAGCAATTCCCTCCAATCTCTTTGAATGTATGTCAACGAAAGTCTGTCGATAGTAGAACTACATAGTAACACCAACAATATTTATTCTGCTGCAATAAAATATAACATACTATTATACAGTCTTATTGTCATACATCTCTGGAAAACTTTACTCTGCTTTTCACTTGAAAAGCCCTGTAATAAACTTGCGGCAGCCTTCAAAATTTTGTGGGTAGCCACTATTTGCTAGATAGTGCCAAATAAATGACTCTAAACACCCCATTCGACAACATTACTAAAAAAATTAATGATAGATTGTTTCGGGATTTTTCTCTCTCCGCCTCCCTCCCCCCTTTGTTTCTTCTTTTCCTTCATATGAAATGCTGGCAGCCAGAAACATGAACTGTTTAATCTGATCTTTTGTTGCATGGTTGATAGGAAAACAAAATTTGAAAAATTGCATATTTGTCAAAATGACAGCATTGATGAAGTCCGGCATATTTCTGATTCAAACATCCTGCATCCGTGACTATAAAAATTTGTGCCTATTATTGTATAGCTCTCAGCAGTCTAGGTTCCTCAACATTTTTGTTACTGCTCTCTGCTTGCCTTACTGAATGATGATTCTATTTCTAAGCATTCTTGTTCATCTAGATTATGAAAAAATTGACTCAGGTAGTCAATAGAATAGAGTGAGAATTACATTAGAGTCAAATTGAATGACTGGTTGGGTTTAAATTTGATGTTTAATGTTATACAAATAACTGTTAATTAATGTATTGATGTATTCATATGCTCTTGTAATTGCTAGGAAATAAAGCAGCAATGACTTTTTGTTACTGTAAATCCTGTCTCCGCAAGCTCTCATCTCAGTTCAGCAGATATTTGTAGACAGTTCAAGACTTCCAAGCTTCTTTACGGGGTAAATCTCTGGTACTGTTGTTCTATTGTTTTGCTGATTATTTGTCCTGTCCTATTATTAGACTTTCTCAAGTTGCCTTTTCTAATGATATCCTTTCAATTGTAGACATATATTGCACTTAGATAATTTGTATGTATCTGTACTTAGAATTCAGATGTAACTCTTATCTATCAATTACTATTGATACTAGGAGAGTTACAAATTTTTTTTTTTTTTGGAAGAATATCATACTAATATAACCTTCAATTTTTGTTAAAGATAAAATGAAATATTACATCGAGAAATTCGGATCTTTGCATTATAATGCTTTTAAAGTGATTTCTGTTTTGTGAAAATGGAAGCTAAAGGTTACAAGGTTAGGACTTGGAAGTACAAAGCTGATTTTTGCTTGGGTGCTTTTCCAAACATGGAATTTGTAACATATTTTATGAACTAAAATTATTGAGATTTGATGCTAAAAGGAAAATAAATGACTAATAAACACCATGTTGGGCACAGTATGGCTATATGTAATGTTGGTTGCTAGTTGACTCTGCTTCATCACTTCTCCGTTTACAATCTGATAGGGCTCAAGAACTTGTAGAACTTTTGATACTATTAATCAGCTAATACAAACAGAGAACAGCCAATTCTCAGTAGAAGAATGGCCTTTGCTACAATTACAGAAAGAAGGAATAGTAGAAGGAAGATCCTAAACAAGCTACAGAGAACAGCAAGCTGCCTCCCAAGGATTTCTCCTTCTCTAAGAGTTACTCCCCTGAGCCAAGAGCCGCTGCTCCTAACCAAATGACCACAAAATTCTCGCCTGCCCCCTCTCTGCATTTCACTCCCCCTATAAACAATTCTCCTTTCCCCTCAGTGTGGTCCCCAAATCTGTGGTTGACTACTGCCAGCTGTCCCTTTGCTGGCTTGGGCTGACATTGAGGCCCTATGGGCTTTTGGAACTCACTACTAGCACTCTTGGCCCATAGGTTCCTAAAACATTTTTATAAATGTGTAGAAGATGTGTAAATTTAAGAGTGTAGACTTATCATTATTGATATATAAAATCTAGATATAGATATATAGATATATTTAATAATTTTGTGATGTTGTTAATAGTAGAAATTTTCTTGTGAATAACATTCTTTTCATGCCATTTACTGTTATGTCATAGGGAAATTATACTTTTTTCATGCTTGAGGGCTATCAAGTACCGAAATTTTATTTTGGGCATCGTATCCATACCAGGTATGAAATTTGTACAAGTAACATGGAAATTTTATTACAAAGTTGACTTTGTGGCATACTTATCCTTGTATTGGATACCTACCTATACCCGTATCCATGCAACTTAGCTTGGAAGTAACTTGTGTTGCCTCATTAACTGTTTTATTTCAGACTCAATTAAAACATACACGCCCCCCTATATGCTAGAACTAGCTCATAAGTAACTTGCAAAACTTGCAAATCACTATGCCAGGTTCTAGTCATCTTGATATACTCTCACAAAAACAACAATAACAATAAATTGAGTCTTATCTTATTAGATGAAGTCGGTTACATAGATTAAACAATATCATTGTGTTCTAGTCATCTTGATGTACTCTTATTGTCAAATATTTTGCATTAATAATGCTGGAGGTTAATGGTAATGCTCATTGCTTGATTCGTGTGGTGAAGAGAGAAGAGAGACGGCTAGCAGTGATTAAAACATCAAATGCCATTTGCTCAATTGTGTGGGGTGATATGGTAAGTTAAACCCACTTCCCCTCATTAATGTTTGATTTAATAATTATCAGTTGAGTTGATCATGTCTTCTTGTGCGGCCCATCATTGGATTTGTGGGAGGTAGACGGCTAGCATTAATTAAAACATCAAATGTCATTTGCCCTATTGTGTGGGGTGATATGGTGAGTTAAACCCACTTCCCTTCGTTAATGTTTTATTTAATAGTTATCAGTTGAGTTGATCATGTCTTCTTGTGCAGCCCATCATGAATCTGGATTTGTGGGAGGTATGTTTTTTCTCTCTCTCACTGATAAACACATGCACACAACACATTTGCGTGTACGCACAAATTTGTGAGCAATAGCAACAAGTTTGTAGCTATCACTAGTTGACAATCCCTTTGCTTCCTTTTCTGCAGCAGGCATACTATCTGGATTACAAGGTACGTAACCATGATAGCTTGTCTCTTGTTTTCTCTAGAGATATTTCTTAACAATCCCCGTGCAACTTCTGGACAGAATGACAGAGCGAAGTACGTGAATGTATTCATGAACCGCCTTGTGTCTCGGAATGCTGCAATGGGCCGCATAACACGAGCAGAGGCTTTTGTCAACCTAGGAGAACCTAAAATTCCTGTTGCATGAAATGCTCGAAGGAAAATGCTTGTTAGTGCGACTGATGGGCAGCTTAGGTGTCATTGTCATAGGTTTCACTGGGATTGAATAGGTTTTGCTCATTTGGCCAAAGAAGAAAAAGAGTAAGTTCTGTTTTCAGTATAACAGACATGTGGTGTCCTTATGGTTTATCGTTGGTTGTCCAGTTTTGCCATATTGGTCAAGGACTGTCCTCAACTTGGCATTTCATAGTTGGAGATGATTGAGGTTTAAAGTGGAGAAGTAGTCTGGTAGGGCTGGAGTTTGACGGCATGGGCATGTGGTAATGGATGAGGAAGGGGAAAATGGAAGTTAGATAAATGGTTTTCGCGTCCTTAGCGTTTTGGATTTAACAGAAGAGACAAGGCTCCATGGTTCTTCACTGCAGGCTATAGTGAAAACCCAGACCTAAAACAAAACGAACTGCCTCTACTGAACTGACCAAAGGTGTTAACTTTTCATATTTGATACACTAGAGCCATTGTTAGATCCGGGTTGGTCAGGATCAGTCTTTGTCTAAATTTGGTTGGGTCCAAAAAATTTATTTATTTTTAGTGAAAAAAAGTGTGAATTTATCTTGCTAGGGACTGAATCTTAATTTGAATCTAAATTTAAGTATTAATTTTGAATTAAATCATATAACTTACATATCAATGTTATGTTTTTGTTAATTTAATTATTATAAATTTATAAATTATATATAAATAATTTAATTATTAAAATGTATAATTTAATCATAATTTGAGGGAAGAAAATCATAACCTATTATCTATTTTCTGAAGATACAACGTAAAAAGAAATCAGAAAAGAAAGAAAATAGAATTGACAAATTTCTAAGACTAGATGGTAAATATTTCTAGTATGGTTCAATAATATTATAAAAGGTTTGAATAATTTTTGTATAATCTAGTAGAAAAATAAATTTTGTAATACAAAAAATTAATGCTAAAGTTCAAGGCTCTTAATTTTCCTTGAGGAAGAACTATAGATTATGCTAATGTTATTTTTGGTGAAAAAAATTACCTCTCTATAATCAATTTCAATTTAATTATGAACGTTTTTAAGAAAAATAAACCCTTTTGTTATGTGAAAATTATAGAAATTTTATTATTTTAATAATTTTATTTTTATTTTATTTTCATAATTCAAAAATTAAATTATTAAATTTAATCTATACTATTAATTAGAAACTTTGTATAAAAAAAATATGAGCATCATTCAAACTATATTCCCTTTGCGTTTGCCTGACGTTTCTATCAGTTTCTCTCTCATCATCATCAGCGGTCCCCAATTCACCGTTCTCTGCAAAATCCCCTTTATATATTTTCTCCAACTTTCTCCAATTTTATGGTAATGTAGTTCTTCAGTTCAATTATCCGAGCAAAGTTGCAGTTGAAGAGTCCCATTTATAGATCTCGCATGAAAACTTCGCCCTTTTCTGTGAATTTTTCTGGTGAATGATGGATAGTTTCAGCGCTGAAGATCTTTCAACTATCGGAGGAATTGCGACCGTTTCGCTTCTGCATTCTTTCATTCCCACCCATTGGCTTCCTTTCTCTATAGTGGGTCGCGCCCAGAAATGGACCCTTTCACGAACTCTGCTCGTTAGTACGTCTCTCAGTTCCTTTTCTCACACTTGCTTAGAATTACTTTCAGATCTCTGTTTCTCCAAATATAGTTTCAGCTTCCGCTTTATGGCTCCCCATAAAATCGTAGGAAAGAGGAGGCAATAGAAATTCGGTCTTTATTGAAAGTTGCATCACTGTTATTAAAACTACCAAGTGATCATCCTAATTAATTTCTGTGTTTTGCATCTGATGCTGTCCAGTTTCTTCCCAATTTTGTAATGAGTTCGAGGTTTAGACTCTAGATTCTTTATTCATGCTCTGGTTTAGTCGGCTGTGGTTAATGAAGGTCCGCTGTATGCTATTTGTGATCGTCTAAAGTGGCCATGATATAAGAGTGACATATTTCTCTGCTAGTTGATTTTAGGCAAGCTATTGTTCCTTATGGAAGTAGTTTTTTGGGTGAACTATGGAAGTAGAGTTTTCTTTTCAAGAACGGGTGGTTTTGCATCCATGTTGTTTATGTTTTGGAATTTCTTTAGCTTATATGTATTGCTAAGTTGCTATAATTTGTTCTATATATTTTCATTTCATTGTTTCATCTATTACTGAGATTGAATGAGCATTATGTCAGAGAAAGGTTCCTGGGTTTTGTGTTTTATAATCTAAATTAAATTTTGTTCTCTTGATTTAGTAATCTTATTTTTAACTCCAATTATAATCTGGCATCAGATCTTTCCACTATTTACTCAACGTTAGAATCAGCACTTGACTTGTGGGATGGTCACTAATTAATTAGTTACTTAGTTGATCAAGTGGGTCTTTGAAGGGTCAAGTCATGCATAGTTGCCTTAGTTGTTCTACCTTTGCTGGTTAATTTAAGTAGTTTTATAAGTGAAACACATTCTACAGATTTTATTGTTGTTTGCATGCACAGTTTCATCAAGAAGACGCTAAAGATAGCAGAAATGTCTAGATGGTTTAGTTGATGGGTAACGGCAATTGTTTTCAATTATTCAAATTGATAATAACATGTTTTCCTTTAATTACTTCTTTGTTATGTTATTAAAGATTGATTATTAAAAAAAAAAGATATTTATAAAGGGTCAAGATTTCTGGTTCTAACTTTTGTAATTTGTCATTTAGTCCGAGGCATTAGTGCCAAATGTAGAAGAGTGAAGCATGGGACTAATATTTGAGTAGTTACATTATGTAGGGATGTAAATTGTATTGATAACTATTTACCTGGAGTAATAGCTTGTCATTTGGGTCACTACAATTTGTGAAGGAAGTTTTGATATTCAAAATATTGGTATGATCAATGAAATTTTGTTATGTGTATTCTGTCAGATGGGAACATAGGGAAATTCAAAATAGAAAACTGTATAACACATAACACATTATCATAGTGTTTTTATTAAAGCTCTCTGTTTTGACTAGGGGATGTGATGCTGGACTATTGCTAATGATTCAAAATGGTATCTTTATCCCTGACAGGGAATTAATGTAGTATATATGCTTAAGAACAGGAAAATGATAATTCAGCTCCCAAAATCATTTGATTTGATAACTGATTTGATATGTAAATTTGTAGGCTTTGGTCGAGAAAGCAACAGCTTTATATTCTTTAGCTGTGCTTGTTTTTCCTTTTAAAGCCGATACATGGACAAGGCCCATGCAAGGTTGCCTTAAATTGATTGTCTTTGTTGATGTTCGTAAGGGAGAATTAATGTTAACAAAACTGCATGAATTTAAGAGTATTCTTCTGTCTTGCACAAGGATCTATCAACAGAATCAAGGCAATCAGGATTATTGAAAGAGTTTTCTGGCACTTCTTCTGGTGTTTGATTTTGTATTTTAGTTTCAAACACAAAGTCTAATGTCTTTAATATGATGTATGGAACATCTCAGTTCTTATAAGTTTTCTGTATGCAGCTGCACTTGGAGCAATTTTGCACGTCATATCTACTTCACTTCTTGGTATAACAGCAATCACCATGGCCAACACCATTGCTGGTGAAGAAACAGTGCATAAGCTTGCTTCACTTCTTCTCATATTTCTTGGTGGTAGTTATGTTCTGTTGTTTTTGACTGGAAAGGGCGGCCATAGTCATTCTCACAACCAACCCATGGAGAAAATGGCTGTTGCTGGGCTTATTCTTGTTCCTGCCTTGTCTCCTTGTGCAACAACACTTCCAGTATTTCTTGCTGTTGGAAATTCGTCTTCTATGATGGTTCTTGCCATTATAGTGCTGCTGTTCAGGTATCATTCAGTTGCATTAAACACTTGGAGTTTTGTTTTGTTTTATTCTTCATTACTAAGTTTTGCATTATTTTTCCTGCTCTTTATGTGTGCATATGGTCTGAGTTGCCCGTATGTATGGCTATTTAAGGTGATGTGGTTAGTGGAAAGTTGTGATGGTTATCAAGGTAAAAGATTATGATTTTGGGTGTTAGCCATAGCGCTTAATTTAGCAGAAAGCTGCTAAGCAGACTTACATTATAGGAAAATATGAATTGACTATTGAGACTGGAATGTGCATATGAAAAACTAAATATTTTCCTTTGCTAACATCTGCCTATCATTTGAACAAACTCTTCAAAATCCAAACTATACTAATCCAATATGTGGTGAACCTTTTCTTTATAAAACTTTATGCTAAAGCCTCTAATATCAAAGTGATGATCTTAATTGCAATGATATGAATGACACCTCTCCGTTGCTTTGCTATAGCAATCTACTTAGAATTTGAGAATCCACCTGTCTGGACAGATGTTTATCAGTCCAGCTAGAGTTACTTTGCTTGCTATTACAAAATATTTGTTTAAGGTATATTTTTGTAAAATTAAGAGTCCTGTTTTCTGTCTTCTAGTCTTATGTTATTTGAATGCTGTTCTGTGTTCAGGAAACGAATATACTTTTTGTTTGATGCCCCGCAAAACTTAAATATTGGACTTGTGCTAATTTGTTCAAACAAGTTTGTGAAAGTTTCATGTTTGTACATTTATTACTGTTATCAAGCTTCACACTTATGATCTTGCATTGACAGCACTATATCTGTGATGACTTCACTGGTGGCTTTATCATTCTATGGGGCCAGCCAGCTTAAGTTTCACTGGGTGGAGCGGTATGACAAACTTCTTGTTGGCTCAGTGCTGTGTCTGGTAGGAGTTTTGACCCTAATTTTTCATGATCATGACGGAGAAGAAGTGGGTTCCGTTGGACAGCACTCCCACTTGCATAGAAAAATCATTACTCTATGAGAGAATTATATGCATCCTGTAATTATAAGCCTTGGGGCATTGTCACAATACTGTTGCTTTTTAGAGAATTGATCATCTTGGTCTAGTTGGTTGTAAACTGATTTTTTTTTTTTTTAAATATGCAGTAATGAAAATTTAAATTGCTTTATTCAAATTGTAGTAATTGTAACTGAAATATCACTATGATATGCAATTTTGTACCCCTTCTGTATATAGGGATTTGAACCAAACAGAATGTTTCCCTTTCTTGAGATCAAGACTCATGCTTTGCTTTTTCTTCTTGGTATTGAATGATGAAATCATGCAGTTGATGCTCAAAATGTCTGATCTCAAGGGAGCACCAGCGCATATTTCATAGAGCAAATGCTTAAAATTAGGAGTCTCTCTATTTTAATGAATTAAAATTTATAAAAATTTTATTTGGAATTTAAATTATTAATTTATTAAGTTTTACATGTTACACTATAGGATTCACTAGATCTAATTGTTTATGCACAATTTTATGAGTTGTTTGTAAAACCACCTTGGAGAATATAAAATTTTCTCAAAATTTATATTCTTTAGTTGTTTTCATCTGGCTTATTCATTTTAAGGTAAAAACTACCAGTTTGATCCTTGAGAGATCTTGTTAAAAAATAATTTAATCTCTAAATTATTGACATAGTCAATTGGGTTCTTGAATTGGTGAAACTTGTTCATTTTAATACATCTATGAAGTGTGTTTTTCTTGTCTCGTGACGTGGTTTATTAACTGATGATTGTTAACTGTACATGTGACCTATTAAGTGTCACGCTGGCTATACATGTCAAAACGGGTCAGTCCGCTCCGACCCGCGAAAGCTCGCAATTATGCGGGGCGGGGCGGGCCGACTCACATAATTGGCAGGCTGGAGTTTACCTAACCTAACTCGCCCCGCGGCAGGTTGCGAGTTAGGCGGGTCAGCCCACCAATAATTAAAAAAAATAAAAAATTTATTAAAAATTTAAATTTATGAATAATAGTAAATGAGTAGTTAAATTTAATACACTAATTTTAAAACAATTATAAATGAATACAATAAAATTTGTCTTTTAATAATATACCTAAAAGCATAACTTGGATTTAGCTTGTAATGAATTATAAAAATCTTGATTCTACTCATAAAATTGCTAATGTACAACATCAATTTTTAAGCAAGGCTTCAATAATATTACTAATATACATGCACAATAAAACATGTGCCTACAAAGACATAAAGGTCATGTTTCTATATGTGACAAAGTCTAACATTGATGTTGTTCAAAATAAACTACATGCTAATTGAAAATAAAGTTATGCTATTATACATTTATACCATTATTTCTATATATGCAATGCTTGAGTTTTACACCTTAAATTATGATAACATAAAAGCTGAACAACTCAATACAAATATAAAGATAATATTTTCTGTTTCAAAAAATAATATATAAATGTGATATTGATAATAGTTATGTAATAACACAAGTTTTATATTATTATCTAAATGATTCAAAATGAGTTGTTGCATAGTATAATAATTTGTCTTCTCTTTAAACTCATCAATTTTTACTTGCCTTTTAACTTGAAACCTTTTAAAAAATTTTGTCTCTATGATCACCTATAAAATCATACATTATATATAAGATATTCAAAACATAAGAAAATTATATCTAAACTGTATGAGTATCTTGCCTAAATTGCATAATCCAAATTGGAACCAAATGACAATCATTTGAATTGTCCTCATCTTCCAATGCATATCCATTGATCTTGTTGTCATAATAGTATAACTTACAGTAATTTCTTAAAAGTTGAAACTATTTTAAATGATATATCATTTTAAAAAAAAATTAAAATTATGCAGGTCCAAACCCGCTGGTTCAACCCGTCCCAACTCGCATTAACTCGCAAGTTATACGGGTGCGGGCTAATTTACCCGCGAATACATGGGTCACCTATATAGTAACCTAACCCACCCCTTATGCGGGACGCGGCGGGTCAAGCCCATTTTGACATCTCTAACGCTGGCACTTGAAACCCTTTTCGTATTTAATAACCTTTTATTTTTTTTTTTTTGATATATTGTACATTGTGGGGAGGGGGGAATCGAGCCTGGAGGTTGGGGGTTGAAATGGTGGCTCGATACCACTGAGCCAACGCTCAAGTGGCAATAACCTTTCATTTTCATCCTTTAAAAGTTGTAAAAATAATTTAATCTTTAAAATTTTAAATTCTAAAACTTTAAATTTCAAAATTTTAAATCTTAAATGTTAAAACTTTACCCAAAAAAGTTATGTAAGCAAACTGTGAAGAAGGGGTGGAACACTGGCTTGGCGACTAAATTTGCTGAAATGGATTTTAAAAAGGGTTTACTATGTTAAGTTTAAAGAATTACAAGTGGATCAAGGGTCATAAGAGATAATTTTACCCTCTTTTAACATACAGCCAGAGATGACCTGTATTTGACCAGTTACCTTTACCTGTTGCGCAACAAATGTCAAAATCATATATATAAACACACAAAACCTATATTATATATAAATAAGTAAAAGTTAGACACATTTTATGAACTATCATAGTTTTTGTAAGATTTTTAAATTTTATTTTTGCCATTATTTAATTTAACGATATGTTCTTTTTCTAAACCCATATTTTAGATAGGTGAGTTGTAGATTGTAGTCCAAGGACCTCTTAACTTTAAAAAAAAAAAAAACTTATAAGTATGTTATTTTTAGATGAATTTTTGGATTGATTAAGTTATCGTAATGGAATTTGCTAAAAAAATTTAAAAACAAGTGTAGAGAAAAAAATATGATGAAAAGAAACTCTAATAAATATCTATTATTGTTCAAATTCAATATTTTAAAATAGTTTTTAAATTTTTATCAAAATATATGTATCCTTATATATGAAAATATCTATTTGTAAAATATATTTAAGTTAAATAATAAAATAAGTTTATGTGGAAAGCACATCTTGAAAGTTAGTAATAAAAAATGTGACGGTCTCTATTCTCTTTGTACCAAAATAATTATAAGGGAATGTTCAAGTATTATCAATTGAGATCTTCATTCACAAGAAGCTCGCTCTCCTCATTTTTCTCCATTATATATGTTTGCCAAATAACTTTTTGATTTCACATATGACAATAAAATACAGTTGTATCTTATATTTATGTTTCTTTTAAAAATTTTTACATTTTCTTGAAAATGAACATTATTGAATTTGCATACAACAATAAAATACAATTATTAATTTAAAGAGGTGCCTTCAATTCGGGAGCTCTAGTTACATGCAAAAGGATCTATCGCCATTTGTCAAATTTAGCACCATTGGTTTTTCATGATTAACAGCAAATGAAACGTCTTTGTACCAAAATAATTGTAAAAGTAAGTCTAAGTATTATCAATTGAGATATTCTTTCACGGGATCGAATTCCCTATCTTTCTATGTTCAAAGTTAGTGCGTTCAATAAAAGTGAGACCGCAATAGAAGAGGAAAAAAATTAGTGAAAATAAGACTCACAAATTACATTTAAAATAACATAAAAAGATAGTAGTCAGGAACAAAAATTAAGGATTTTGGTTTTATCAATTGAGGATCTTCATTCACATGAAGTTCACCCCCCTCATTTTTCTCCATTATATGTACCAAGTTTACCTGAATACTATACAAGTTACAACAATTCATCCACCCAAACTTCACCATGAACTTCTGCTTTGAAAAAGTGACATCCGATTTTCTTTTTGTTCTCCTACAAGCTACATGTTGCCTTTAGATATAGAACCCACCAACTATATCTTATCTTATTTATGTTCCTATACACAATTTTTAATAATTTTTTGAATGACATTTTAATAATGATTTAAATGAACATTTTGTATTTCATACGATAAAATACAACTGTGTCTTATTTTGTTTATGTATTTGCGTAGGATTTTTAACAATTTTATTCAAAAGAAACGTTATTGACTTCACATGCGACAATAGAACACAACTACCAACATAAGGAGGTGTCGCCAATTTGGGCCCTCTAGTTATACACAAAAGGATCTATCACTATTTGTTAAATTTAACATCATCAATTTTTCATGATTAACAGCTAATAAAACGTCCATGTACCAAAATAATAATAAAAAAATCTAAGTATTATCAATTGAGGATCTCCATTCGCATGAAGCTCACTCCCCTCATTTTTCTCCATTATATATGCCCAGTTTACGTTAAGACTATACAAGTTACAACAATTCATCCACCCAAACTTCACCTTCAACTTCTGCTTTCAAAAAGTAACATTCGATTTCCTTTTTGTTCAATTATAGGCTCCTACAAGCTACATGTTGCCTTTACGGATGGACTCGATCAACTATGTCTTCTCTTGTTTATGTTCCTATGCACAATTTTTAATAATTTTTTAACAACATTTTAATATTTTTTAAATGAACGTTTTCTGTTTTATATATGACAATAATGTATAACTGTATCTTATTTTATTTATGTAGCTATTTCAAATTTTTTAATAATTTTTTTAAAAGAAATGTTATTGACTCTACATGCGACAATAAAACACAACAATTAACATAAGGAGGTGTCGTCACCTCGGACCCTTTAGTTACATGCAAAAGGATCTATCACCATTTGTCAAATTTAATATCATTAATTTTTTATGATTGACAGCTAATAAAATATCTATGTACCAAAATAATAATAAAAAATTAAATATTATCAACCGAGGATCTCCATCTCCCTCCCCTCATTTTTCTCCATTATATATATGCCCAATTGCCTGAAGACTACACAAGTCACAATAATTCATCCACCCAAACTTCACCTTGAGCTTCTGCTTTCAAAAAGTAACATCCGATTTCCTTCTTGTTCAATTATAGGGTCCAACAAATGGTGCCTTTAAATATAGAATCCACCAACTCTGAAATCGAGATGAAGGCTAGCTTGATTCCTCCTTCTTTCAATTGTCCTCCCTCTTTCTATGATCAGAATTGATCATTCCTGACATCTCAAACTTGGTTAGAATTCTTTCTATTATGCTTAGCAACTTCCCAATTTTCTTATTATTTAGCAATTGTTATTGTTTTCTTGAAACAAATCTGTCAAATTTATAAGGATTACTTTCCTTTTCTATCAATATTTTTCTTGCTTTCTTTCTTTTCTTAGTTTTCTATTGAATTTTATATCTCTGAAAGTGCTTACAGAAGTTGTCATATTCTACCAAACGTCTAATGGATGATAATCAAGCAATTAATTTTAGACGGTGGTGGATGCTTGTTTAGGCAACATTGTAGTAAATTTTTTGCTAAGAAAAATAAAATCAAATAATAGATGCAGTAGCATCCCTGGTTTTCTTCTTTATTAATTGAGCCTGATGATTATTTTCTGATACATGCAGGATGGTGGGTTTTATCATCGGTACTTTGTGTTGGAGCAAATGAAAATCACCCAAAGGCAGTTTTACACTGTATCCAAACACCCATCATTCATCAAAATCATCCAATTTACTCACATTCCAAACATTAAATCACTGCCTTTCGCATTTTAACTCTTGGCGTTTAACTTCGTTCTGAACATGGACGAATTTTGTGCGCCATGATCTTTGCAACATACACCCCCGTATTCTCGACCCATTGGACCAGAAAGCCGCCGCCACCACCACTTCCTCCCACAATTCAACCAACACGGGTTATCTTCAAAACCCTCAATTTCCTAAACCCTAAACCACCTCTCCCAAACCTTTTACTTCATGCTGCTTCTGGACACCTTACGTTTTCCCATATAGTCAAAGCCTACAATTCCCATTTAAGTATACATTGGCTTCAAGTACCAGCATTTTCCCTGTCCCATGAATCCTATTTCCATGGGGCAGGGCTGTCCTGTCCTATTTAGTAACTCAAGACTGGACCCACAGGGAAAAGATTAAAATGAAGGGCGCATGGGGGAGAAAGATTGCCAGAGAAGAAATTTTGCGAGGCGAAGAAGTATAACTGTATAATTTTGGTTAGATTTTTGGTTTCGATATAGTTGAAACTTGAAAAATGAGTTGATCAGTTTTGGCTGAAGGAAGGATTTCAGTTATGCGGCAACCTGACAGAAACATGTTTCTTGCCAAGAAAGAGCCCATAGCTATTGTGGCCTTATGCATCCGACTCAGACTCAGTCTTACGGTCCACTTGGTTGTTCCGGCAGAGTAAGGAAGCATAACCTATTGGAAGTGAAAGTGGTGCTAAGGTTAGAGCACAAAAGAAGCCTAGAATTATGCAAAAGGAAACCAGTCAGCTGAAAAGAAAGGATTGCTTCTTTTCTGCATCAGAGATTACAAATTATGCAGAAAAGAAAGCCGATGCCCCTTGGATCTCTTGCTTCATCTGTAGCTAATTTGTGTCCTTTGTAAGCAAATTGTGGGAACGAGAGAATGACAGGGTTGATGAGTAACCTTGTGCTGAAAGGGACTTTATAAAGAATTTACTATGTTATATTGAAAGAATCAAGGAGAATTTGAATTTTCTGTATTTTTTATTTTAATAATTTTTTTTTCTATTTTATCATTAAATCTGACTTGTTGATCTCAATTTTTTAATAACTTTTTTAATTTTATATTTATTTCTTTTTTATTATACTATTGACTTTGGACCCATAACTCTACATAATCCTAATAAGATTAAGAGATACAAGAAATATTTTACTCTCAAATAAAGTTTCACTATATCTCATCCACAAATACTTAAAATGCTCATGGGTGTTAGGTTTTTTGGGTGAGTTTCAATGGGATTTAAAAAAATAATAATTTAAATATTTTTAAACAAAATTTTTGTAAAATTTATGAAAATTAACAAACGATTTAAGTGTTAAAATAAGTGGCTCACCCTAATAAATAATTTAAGCATGTCACAGAAATACAAATTCATTTCATCTTTTTTAAAGATAGGATAAATCTGACCTATTTTGACACTCATATAAACTTCTGCCTTTTGTATATCCAACCAGACTAAGAGTGTCCTCTCTCTATACATAGCAGATTAATAAGACCTATATCTGACCAGTCACCTTTACCTGTTGTGCAACAAAATGATAAAAAAAAAAAAAAAAAAAGGGACGATCCCTTTTTAGGAGAAACTTACTCACGTATCTCCATGACGAAAACTCTATGACCCAAGAAATATGGATCTACCAAATAGTCGGTAATTAAATGAGGTATAGTTGATATAATGAATTTTTTAAATTAGTGTAATATTTAATAAATTTAATAATTTAAATATTTTTAAATAAATATTTAATAAAAATTTAAAATTATCATCTTCACAATAGAATAGACATATTTAATGCTTAATAATTTTTGAAATAATAAAATATAACACCCGATCTTATTCTTATAAAAAAAATTTAATAATTTAAATAAATTGCATGCAACAATAAAATATAACTGTTTAGAAAAGTGTATCAATTCAAGGTCCATAATTACATATATGGAAATCTATCACTATTTGTCAAATTCTTCATTAGTTTCTTATGATTGACAACAAGTGAAACATCTAACCGATAATGTATCGAAACAAAAAATATGACAAAGTGCTATCAATTTACATTCAAAATTTTTAATATTTTAAAAATGAACATTTTAAATTTTACATGCAACCAAAAAATACTATTGTTTCTTATTCTATTTATGCTTTTATGCAAACTTTTTAATATTCTTAAAAGAAAAATTATCAACTTCATATCCAACAATAAAATGTAATTATTTATTAACATTTCAGCTTGCCAATTACATACAAAGAAATTTATTGCTAGGGACTTAAGTTTAACTTAAATAGTTAAACTCAGCTTTGTCTCCTTGTTTCTAAGTTCAATTTTTATGTTATAATTTTTTTAATATTTTAAAAATAAAAAAAAAATGTATTGTCGTGTCAAATTTCACATTGTCAGTTTTTCATGATTAACAATGAGTGAAATTTTTAACATTTATATATAGACAAACAATAAAAGAAAAAACATTCAAGTGCTATCAATTGAGGACATCTTTATTTACATGAAGCTCACGCTTCTCATTTTTTTTCCAGTATATAATGGATTTATTACAATTTAATTCTATCTTATCTTATTTATGTCTCTGAGCAAAAATTTTAATGTTTTTTAAATGAACATTTTCATTTTTACAACGCAACAATAAAATACTACAATTTCTTATCCTATTTATGTTTCTATACAAAATTTTTAATAAACTTTTAAATAAATGTTATCAACTTCACATGTAACAATAAAATGCTAGCTATTTGAGACTTGAATTTGGTTCAATTACTTAAATCTGACTTTGTTGACTCTTTCTCTTCAGATTTAATTCTTATAATATAAATTTTTTATTATTTCAAAAAAATAAAATACAACTATTTGTCATCAATACATACTTGCTAATTATATAAAAAGAAATTTATTATCATGACTTCTATCCCAAAAAAAAAATTGGTCTCCTATCCATAGAGTAACAAAATACCCCTAAAAATATTTTTAAGAAAAATCTATCATCATGTCAAATTTCACATTATTGATTTTTCATGATTAATAGTAAGTGAAACGTTTAATTAAACGTTATATATCCCAAAATAATAGAAAAAAAATCTTAGGGCTATCAATTGAGGTTTACAATAAATGTGTTTAATTAACGTGCATTTGATTCTATTTTATCCTACTTATGTTTTTTACTAATATTTTTTTAAATTGAACCTTTTTTATTTTACATACAACAATAAAATATAATTGTATCTTATTTTGATTTCATGCAAAGGAATCTATCACTACTTGTCAAATTTAGCGTCACCCAATTTTTATAATTGACTGCCAATAAAAACGCTTATGTATTAAAATAGTAATAAAAAATTTGTATTATCAATTGAACATTTTCATTTACATGAAGCTAACTCTTCTCATTTTTTTATTCTTTATATAATCAATGTGATTAATTAATGTGCATTTGATTATATTTTATTCTATTTATGATTTTTACCAACATTTTAAATATTTTTTAAAGAACATTTTGAATTTTGCATACGATAATAAAATACAATTGTATCTTATCTTATTTAAGTTTCTATGCAAATGTTTTATTATTTTTTTTTCAAAATGAACATTATTGACTTTGTATCTGATAGTAAAAATACTATTATTTTAGAGATGTGTCATCAACTTGAACCCACTAGTTACATGCAAA
This sequence comes from Dicorynia guianensis, assembly GCA_037013595.1. Taxonomy (NCBI): domain Eukaryota; kingdom Viridiplantae; phylum Streptophyta; class Magnoliopsida; order Fabales; family Fabaceae; genus Dicorynia; species Dicorynia guianensis. The sequence goes on from JASUAB010000005.1 coordinate 34,654,687, forward strand.
GGGATCTATCACCAATTGTCAAATTTTGCATCATCGATTTTTCACAAGTGACAACTAATAAAACATCTATGTACTAAAATAATAATAAAAAATTATGTATTATCTGTGGAGGATTTCCATTTACATGAAGTTAACTCTCCTCACTTTTTTATTCTTTAAATAATTAATGTGCACTTGATTCTATTTTATTATATTAATGTTTTTTTATCAATATTTTAAAATTTTTTAAAATGAACGTTTTTAGTTTCACATACAACAATAAAATACAATTGTATCTTATCTTCTTTAAGTTCCAATGCATTTGTTTTATTATTTCTTTTTCAACATAAGCGTTATCGACTTTGCATGCGATATAATAAAATATAATTATTTTAGGGAGGTGTCATCAATTGAGCCCTTCAGTTACATGCAAGGGGATCTATCACCATTTGCCAAATTTAGCATCATCGATTTTTTTACAATTGACAGCTAGTAAAACGTTCATGTACCAAAAGAATAATAAAGAAATCTATGTGTTATCAATTGGGGATTTCCATTCACACGAAGCTGATTCCTCTCATTAATTTTTCTCCATTATGTATGCCAAGTTTGCTTGAAGGCAATTCAAGTTGAACAATTCATGGCCAACCAAACTTCACCTTGAATTCCTCCTTTCAAAAGGTAACATCCGATCTCCTTTTTGCTCAGTTATAGGCTCCTACTAGCTACCTGGTGCCTTTGCAGATAGAATGCACCAACTTTGTAGTTGAGATGACTGCCAGCTTGATTTCTCCTCCTTTCCATTTTCCTCCCTCTGTCTATTTACCAGAACTGATCATTCCTGGCATCTCAGACTTGGTAAGCCTTCTCTCTATTATGCTTTTAGCAGCTTAGCAATTTTCTTATTATTTAGAAATTGTTATTGTTTTCTTAAAACATTATGTCGAATTTATTAGGATTATTTTCCTTCTCTATGGATTTTTCTTTCTTTCCCTTTTTTTTTGGGTGATCTGCTTTTTCTATTGAGCTTTATTGTCAGTAGAGAAGTTCTGACAGAAGTTGTAAAATGCTACTGAAGTCTGATGGATGATAATCAAGCTATCAATCTAGACAGTGGAGGATGCTTGTATAGGCAAAATTTTAGTAAATTTTTTGGAGAAATAAATAAAAGCAAATAATAAATGCAATAGCATCCATGGTTTTTCTTTCTTTATTAATTGAGCTTGATAATTTTTTTCTGATACATGCAGGATGCTGGGTTTTATCATCAGTACTTTGTGTTGGAGCAAATGAAAATCTTGCAAAGGCAGTTTCGTATTATTCATCAAAATCACCCAATTTACTCACATTCCAAACATTAAATCACTACCTTTCACTATTTTATTCTTTCCGTTATAACACCATATCCTCCAACAACTGCAAGAGCAACAATACAGCCGTTCATGGGCTATCATTAAGTTGCTTATTTTCCTAAACTCCAAACCCCCTCTTCCACACCTTTCACGTCATGCTGCTTCTCAGCACCTTACTTTTTCCCATATAATCAAAGCTTACAAATTCCCATTTAAGCATACACTGGCCTCAAGTAAATCAGCTGCCTGCCTGTCCCATGATTCCTATTCCCATGGGACAGGATCCTACGGCCCTATTTGGTAACTCAAGATTGGACCCAAAGGGAAAAGAGGAAAATGAAGGGGGCATGGATGAGAAAGATTGCCAGAGACAGAAGAAATTCCGCAAGGCAAAGAAGTATAACTAAATAAGCTGTGTTAGATTTTTGTTTGGTTAATCGTTGAAACTTGAAAGATGAGTTGATCAGTTTTGACTGAAGATTGGTAGATGGAACAGGTTTATTACACAATTAAGAAAATTAAAGATATAAATTGCACCAAACGAATGGTTTTACAACTCCCCGAAAGATTTCTTACAGATTACTAAGTATCATCAATGCCAAAATTATCTTTTATATCCTACCTTCTTGTATGCTTTTTAACCTAACTGTGATGGGCAGAGCTTTTCTGTGTTCAAGGATTTCAGTTGTTATAGCCAGCAACCTGACAGAAGCATATTTCTTGCCAAGAAAGAGCCTATAGCTTTTGTAGCCTTATGCATCCAACTCAGACTCAATCTTTAGGCCCAGTTGGTTCTTCTGACAGAGTAAGGAAGCTTAACCAATGTGAAGTCCAACAAAAGAAGCCTGGGAAGCAACCAGTCAGCTGAAAAGAAAGAATTGCTTCTTTTCAAGGATATTATGCCTCACAATAAAAGCCATGCCAATTCTTTTAAACGATGTCAAGAACTCCTTTTTCTACATTAGAGATTGCAGATTATGCAGAAGAGAAAGATGATGTACCTCGGATCTATAGCAGTACAGCTTCATCTGTGGCTGATTTGTGTCCTTTTTCCTTTTAGTTAAGTAAATGCTGCAAAAATTTCAGGTGCTTGAATTTTTGAGGGAGGAGTGCCCATTTATATATCTCTTGACGTATCTTTCATTTGCACATCCACCTTTTTGTGTTCACTTGACTTTGGTAATTTTGAATAAACCTTAGAATATGGTGTTATGTTTGCTATGCGATTTCAATCACTAAGTTGTTGAAACTCACCATTATTTATTAATTCCTCTACCCATAACTTGTTCTGGAGTGAAATTTATTGCACAGTAGATACACATAATATGTAAATTCTAGAACATCAAATTTTGTGTAGTGATCTCTGTTAGTATAGGAAGGCACTGTAGAGCATGTTAGGTTCCTTTTCCTAATTCTCAGAAAGGGCAGGTCTTCAATGAAGGCAAATTTAGGATAAAAAAGCATAAAAGGTGTTTTAACATTTATACAACATCCTAACAATAGATATTGAAGTAGTGGGTAAGGGACTTAGTCACAAATATATCTATTTACATAATAACCCTCTCATTATGAGTTATTAAGTAATAGCCTACACTCTACTTACAACAGTACTGAATCAACGTAATTGACATGCACATCCCAAATAATTGATTTGACCACACTTAATGAAATTTTCATGCATGTCTCTTAGAAATTAACTAACCATATTACCAACCTATTTTTAACAAACAAAAATATTAACAACTAATGAAAGCCCACATAAAAATTTTCAACATTCCATCCTTATAGTGTAGCTCAAAGTCTAAAAGGAGGCTCTCTCTGTGCAATAGAAGGGCCAAACCACTTAGTTGGAGACATCCTTTTAGTTTGTTCATGACAGCCCTCTTAACCATTGTAGCATCCATCTTGTTTTGGTATTGCCATGATTCCACTTGCTCATCATGGTTCAAATATTTGCCATAAAATAAAGGGACATGCTGTACCCATGATATTTCGGGCACAAAATGTTTATGAAAATGTCTTATGTGGGATTCAGCAATATAAATTTTACACAGTCAATTAATAATTATAAATATAATTATGAATATTTTATGTCAAAAATATCATGGGACGGAATTTCCCTAAAATAATATCCAATTCCTTTTCTTGAAAAGAAAAGCTTTTCAATTTCCAAGCAGATCAAAACAACCTATTCCCTTTGTTCCTTTCTTATCATGTTTTGGGCACTAATAATTAATGGCATCATATACAAACCATCTTGTAAAGTTAATACAAAGCTACATTTTTTATAAAACCAAACAATATTTCTATAGAGAAAAAGGGAACACTTTCAGGCAGCATAGATATAATTAAGAATTGGCCTCTCCCTTTCATAAGCTTTCAGATATGATAGATTTGGTTGTCAGCGGCAAGGAATCTTGGTGTGTCATCATCACACATGGGACTAATAGTAAGATACATTGTTCCTATGAAAAAAGACAGGCTCATATTTTGACATGCACCCAATAAAGTTTTAGACATCATTCCAGTGGATCAGCCAAACAGGGCAAAGACTGTGAAGGAAAAAATAAAGTAATTTGATTCTTTCTTTCTTTTCATAAATAATAATATTTTTTCTTTGTTCAGTTTCTCTTTCAATCTTATTACGAGGCAGCTTGAATCATAGTGGATACAATTTTGGAAGTGCTTATCACATCACATTGGGGGTATCATGAACAACTTCGAATGAATACCTTTGCACACAACTGGCAACCTTGCTTTGCATATGATTTATAAACTTTTGAAGTATAAACATTAATTTTAAATTTAAAGTAAAATTATAATAACCAGCAAAATAATATTTTTTTCTATCAATTCTCAAAAACGAGAAACCCTAAAAGAAAGAAAAATTGGGTGGAAATATCACCAAGTCTCTTTTTACTAATTAAAATTAATAAAAATCTTATTAAAAAAATTAAAAGTCTTAAATTTTATAGTTTAAATTATAAAATTTAATAAATGTAATATTTCACAATAAATATTTGAAAGTATTTATGGGTGAGGACCGGGTAAAGAAACTAAGTTTTTCATATATATGGTCATTAACACATTAGTATTACTTTATTTGATTTAGATTTTTTAAAGTAATGGGTGTTCTCTATAGAGCAAAGTAACCATTAATTTAAAAATTAATAGTAGAGATTATTATAATACCCATGCAAATAAATAATAATTTATAAATTTATAATAATTTACACCAATAATTTTATCTTTAATGATTACCTATTTATACTTTACTTTATAAAATATACTTCTTACTTTAGAAGATCATAATCTTGCTTCATCTATTAGATAGGGATCCTTTGATTTTTCATTTAAGAAGTTAGAGTGATTTTTTTTTCACATAATTTTCATTGAAAACTTTTAAAAAAAAAAAACACACAGTGATATTCTCTAACTTCCCATTCAAAAAATAAGAGTGAATTTCTTTCACAGAATAAACTTCCTATCACAAATCACTCTGTGAAAGGAAGTAAATTTTTTTTTTTAAAAGACAGAGTGATCTGTGAGAAGAATGCACTCAAATGATTACTATCCTCCATCTACCATATTAGTCTTAGGATTTTGATAAAAGTATAAAGGTAGAAGACAACAAGGATCCATTTGAAAATAACAACAAATTAAAGATACTTAATTACACAAAAATAAAAAATAAGAAATTATTATCAATAACATTTAAATAGAAATAGAGTCAAATTAGAAGAAATAAAAATATAATAGAACTTTGTTTTTTAAGTATTGCTCCAAATAAAATAATTTCCATTAGCAAGCATAATAAATTAGTTCAGGTACTGAGTTTGTGATATAAAAGTCAGATGCTCCAAAATACTTACTGATCACCGAAAGGAGGAAGATACTGTTCTGTCTCCTTGGATCCTATTCACATGCAGCACAGTTTACTAATAGTAACCCCTCGCTCATCAACTTTAATTAACTAAACACTTACTTTCTAATCTCTGGTCTCTAACATTTTATAATTCACTTAAAAACTTTCTCTCTTGTCTTTTAGTTTTCTTTTCACCTTCCTTTTTCTTCTGGTAAACTACTTTTTAAGTTGCTTAATTTAAAGGAGAAAAGATTTCAAGGCTTCTTGCTGTTAATTTCTTAAGTCCAAATTAATTATGTTATCTGATGAATCATGTATTTGTCAACTTTATCTTTGTTCATGTCAATTGGCCCCTTTTTATTCAACAAATCTTACAAAGGGATTTCAGAAAAAACTTGGCCTTATACCATAAGAATTATATAACAAGTTCTGTAAATTGTGCAAACAAATTCATCAAAAGCTTGGCCCTTTTGTAACTTTGTTATAGTTGTAATTAATTTATTTTGGCATATTAATTACTTGAAGATGGAAAATGAGCAAAGTCAACTCATGACAAAATGATTGGTTTTTAGTTTTATTTCTAGTAAAATTAATTAGTTTCTTGTGACTCAATTTTCATTTGGGATCATCTTCATGTATCTTACATAAAATACATGAAGAAGTGCGCACATGCTTCCTCTGGGCTTCTATTCTTCAAAGATAAGTGATAGATCGAGAGAATTAATTAGAGGCAGCAACCATTACATTATATAATATATATATATATATATTAAGAAAAGAACTAGTAAAATGCTTCTCCTTATAAACATTCTGGCCCATTTTCCACAAAGTTGAAAAAATAATAAAAGGAAAAACAAGTTTCATTTTCATTAAACTTTTACTATTATGATTAATAAAATTTTACTAAATACTTGTTTAAAATAATACAAAAAAGTAAATTTATTAAATCTCACAATTTACACAAATTAAACTATAAAATTTAATTAAATTAACAATTTATATTAATTTTGTGAAGTGTGGATAAATTCTATTTACTTTTCCTATATTTAACAATTGTGATGCTACAAGTAAAATCTTGAACCAACCCAGAAATATGTAATATATTTAACTATTAGATTAGGTAAGTAAACATATATACAAACCCATGAGCTTTGGCTCTGGTTAAATTAAAGGGCAATTGCTATTTGCTGCAATGTGAGACTGTATATATCTATGAATCTATGACATTTCTGAATTCTTTTTTGAGTAAGGTGTTGTTAGGTGAATGTTTTAAGTGATCAATAAAGGCTTGACTAAAAGAGGGTCAGTCCAAAGGCCAACCACAACAAAGATAGATGCCATCTACAACTCCACATTTCTCAACAGTTTGATTCTTTCCACCAAACCATTTGATGATTTTGTAAGTGAAGAAAGCAACAAAGTGAAACAAAAAAATGGCAGAGATAAATGCAGCTTCAGAGCTACTACTTTCCTTATAAACTTAGGTAACTTTTTTTTATTTTTAATCAAATCTTCAATAAAATAAAAATGTTTATTTAATATTTAATAAAAGAAATAATTATTCTCATTTAATAATTTTCACAAATAATTCAGATGAGAAAATTCAATAAAATTAATCATAAAAAATTTTTAAATTGAATTTTATATAATTTTTAATTTATAAAAATAAAAATAACTGTTTCAAAAATTTCTAACCTTCGATTCTAAATTCTTTTTAAGTTCTACGGAATGGTGAATTAGATGCCCTCACCGCTCCAAGCGCGCGCGTGACGCTCACGCTTGCACACTGTCGCAGAGTGGGACCTTGCAAGAGTGGGCTCCGCAGTCCACCCTCAGATGTCTGTGTTTCTATTTGCCTTTTGCATGGAGACGGGGCGGTCATGGGCCGGTGAGATTCGCTCTCATCTTTCTTTCTTTGGCGTTCCACTCTGTCCTCTCTTTCTTCTATGAAAATTCTCTTTCTCTCTGAAATCCATTTCTGTCCTTGATTCTCTTACCAGGGTCTTCGCTGAAATCCAAGTTATTAGCGTGCACTCTGATTCACTGCACCCTCGGTATACCAAATTCCCTTGCTTTCCACTGATTTTCTTCTATAAAACTCTGCTTGTTCGTGCTATATGAACTGTATTTGGATTTGGTTGCAATTGTTTAATACTTTAAAATGTTCCAGTTCCTGTTGCCAATTTGAAGTTGGGTTCTCTGTCCCTTGCTTGAAAATTTTCTCGTTTTGCTATTTATCTGTTAAATTTTATAGCTTTCTGCATCTCCAAATACTGTGTTCGCATTGGGTTTTATTGTATGGTGGCTTTCATTTTCAGCTACCTTACCTTTATTTTCGTTCATTGTGTTGGATTCTTTGTTTTTAGGACCTTGGCCATGATATTGTTTATTTAAAAGTTAAGTGATCATTCAGGTCTGATAGCTTATTGTCGGTTGTAATTCTTTTTATGGTAAAAGGGGGTGGGGTTTGGGGGTTGAGAGTTCGTCTTGGGGAATCTGCATAGGATTCCATTTCCTCTTTGTCCCCAACTTTGGTCTTTATTCTTTGATTGGAAATTGGTTCGACGGCGAAGGGATTGGCTTTTTTTTCTTCTTTGATCGTTTTGAAGCATAAACTGGTCTTCTTTCAGCAATTGTTGGGAATGTCTGTTGTAGTGATGACTTCATTGACTTGGTTTTCCTCTATGTCTTTGTCAGTTGCATATCTGTTTGGCTTTTTGTCCAGATGGTATTTGATGGAGACATCTCATTGTTGTAATCATAGCATCTCCACCAATACTATAGTATTGTTGCTACGGATTCTTTGTAATGTTTTACATCATGGTTTTTTGTATATAAGGATTTATGAGCTGTATTTATTTTGTGTCAATTTATATTAGGTATATTGTACTTTCTACTTGCAGATAATTAATCTGCTATTGTTTCCTTAACATATTTGACGTTGAATTACTTTGCAGATAGAAGCCCAACTTCTTTAAATTATATGAAGAGATAGTCAAAGCTAAGTCTGAGAGAATGGGGGCGTCAAGCTCGAAAATGGAGGATGATAAGGCACTGCAGCTTTGCCGTGAAAGGAAAAAGTTTGTTAGGCAAGCTCTTGATGGGCGTTGTTCACTTGCTGCTGCTCATGTTTCATATGTCCAGTCACTGAAGAATACGGGGACAGCTCTGAGAAAATTTACGGAACCTGAAGGACCAATTGAGTCTTCTTTATACACTACGACTAATGCAACACCAGAGCCTTTTGCCTTAACTGACAAGCCCTTGTCCGAGTTCTCCTTCCCTTCACCATCTGTGTCGCAACGCATAGATGCAGCTAAAACCTTCTCTCCATCTCCCTCTCCTCGTAGCTCTAGTAAGTTACAAGTAAATCATATGACATTTAGCAGTGTTTCTTCTAAAAGGATTGAAGAGAAACCACCACTACCTGTTATAGGAACAGTAACATCATCAGGTACTCCTCAAAATGCCACACCTCCTTCTACTGGAAGAATCGAAAAACTGGCGTTTGAAGATTCTTCTCTTCCAGCTGTAGCTCCACCATGGGATTACTTTGGTCTTTTTCGTCCTATTGACCATCAATATTCTTTCCAAGAAGGGAATGGCATGTACCAAGATATGGGCAATGTTGATAACATTACACGACTGAGGGAGGAGGAAGGAATTCCTGAGTTGGAAGATGATAAAGATAAGGATTCTTCTCATGAAAGGGAAAACTCTCAGGATTCTGAAGATGAATTTGATGATGAGCCAGCCACAGTTACACTAGTCCAAAGATTTGAAAATCTTAATAGAGTTAATGAACATGCTGAGACTAATAATTTACCAGCCACAGCCAAGCCTCCAACAGGGGATTCAACTTCTGAAGTTGAATTTGTGAATGGGGAGAGGGTTAACTCTTCTAAGTTGTCACCATTAAAAGCAACATCTACAGTTGCTTTACTTCCAACTGAAACAAACAAATCAGTGGAGAAAGAAAACCATTGTGAAAATAAAGTTGCCCCTAAGGACTTCTTTTCGAGCATGAAAGATATCGAATTTCTCTTTATAAAAGCTTCTGAATCTGGTAAAGAGGTTCCAAGAATGTTAGAAGCAAATAAGTTACATTTTCGTCCAATATTTCCTGCAAGAGAAAGTAATTTTTCTATCCCTTTTCTCTTGGACTCTGTGTGTGTCTCAGTTATCATTTGGGGAGATTTACATCTTGGGAACTCTTAGTAGTTTATCAGTAAAATAAAACAAAGTTTTCTATGATACCTTCTTTTCCCTGCCTTTCAAAATTGTTTCTTCTTGTAATTATTGGGGTTCAGGAACCAGTTTTTAGCATCAAGCTTATTTAAGTAAAGAAGATTTTGCTCTTTTCTTTTCCTTACTACTCGTTTCTTTTCAAGGTGAAATGTTTTAAACAAAAGAATCCTTAATTGTGACAGATGGTTCTGTGGCATCTTCATTTTTGAGGGCATGTTTCTCCTGTGGGGAAGATCCTAGCCAAGTTCTAGAAGGTAATTCTCCCTCTATACTTTTCTTCTTTCATGTCATCAGGGCATTGTTGTGCTTGTTGGGTTGAACCATCCTGCTTGTTTAGTTTGTTTATATAGTATCCCGTAAGAGCACTTATTTGGGGCAGTAGGAATAATGTTTATCCTATTTTGAAACCTCAGTTTTAATTGGATGTTCCAGTATCTGTATTGCAGAAACCCCATTATTTACATAGATCTTGCATGAGAAAATTTGAATAATGTTCATCCTTCAGATTTCCTCAACTTTATATACAGCATTTTGAGTTGATTTCTGTTTTAATTATTTAGGTCTATATTTTGATCTCATTTTCCTGCTTGCTTTTAAAATTGAAAGTCATATTATAAGAGGCAGTTTTATAAATTCATCTTAAAAATATTTTACGAAGAATGGGGCTTAGCTTGGAGAAAGAGTCAATTATTTAGGTTTCAAATGAAAATTTTATTGTGTTGTCTGAATGTTATAGAGCAACCTAATCCTTGTTAGTTCTTGATCTCTCTCTTTCTCTCTTTTATATTTTCTAAAGTACTCTGAGTAGGTGAGCATTTTGCACACAAGTTCTCATGCATCAGTTAAGTTTTAAGTAGTAAATTCAGGCAGTGACATCGCATGCAGAGGCATACTACTTATGTATGAAGGAAAGGTTTAATCTTGCATGAAACCAACAATCCAGAAAAAAAAATGAAGAAAAAGAAAATATACAAATATTGGAGGCTTTGAAAAAGCTACATTCTATTTAGTATTTACCATATTGTAAATGTTTACCACTTAGTTTCATGGATTTAATTTTGGAGAGATTGTTGAGAGTTTTAATGTCATAATCAACCCAAAAAAAAAGTCCCAAAAAAATCAGAAAAGACAATGTTGAGAAGACAGAGAACTGCTAACTGCTCTAGTTAATTTAGTTTCTTAAATTTACAGACTATAGAATATGAAATTTCAGGGTAGGAAGTTACATTGGAAAACAAATTTGGAGAGTATCTTATTTATTTTTGTTTTTCATACGATTCAAGAACAACTTTTTCCTCGTTTCACTCATGATTATGCTTAAAGCGCTACTATAGCAGTTAGACATTTTTTTCTTCATCTGTAATGGAGTTTTGTGCACACAAGTACAAAACAAACCTCAAATGTACTGTGTGATTTGATTTGAAAGCTTATGAAATAAACTCAATCTTTAGTTATTCTTAATTTTGAAAACTGTTTCTGGATTCCTTTCTCTGATTCTTTCTTTACAACTACTTAGAAACTGCTCAAAACTCGGTGAAGTACTTAACTTGGCATAGGACAACATCATCACGGTCCTCTTCATCCAGGAACTTTTTGGGAGTAAGCTCAAAAGATGATATTGAAGACCTCACAAGTAATCTATTTAGTAATTCCTGCATGATCTCGGGAAGTCATGCATCAACCTTGGATAGACTATATGCATGGGAAAGAAAGCTCTATGATGAAGTCAAGGTACTGTATATCTGAACAAACGCCTCAACCTCGTGTTTTCTGGATATCACTTTTTGATTGTAGGCTGTTGCAGAAGTCTTGTTTGGGATCTTTGACCAGTCTCTAATGTTGTTTCTTGAACAAGTTGAAGTGGCTTAGAAGTTGCTTACCAGCAAATAGCTTGAATTTATTGTTTTCTTTTTTTCTCCTTGCCTCCTTTATTAATTATTCTAAGCTAAAGGTTACATGTTTAAGAGGAAAGGCTTTTTGATGCTAATTATCTCTATGTGTTAGGGATCAGATGACCTACCTGTCCCTCAGGCCATACCTAATTTTCCTGTCAATGTCTCTCTCCCTCTACTCATCTCTGACACCTATGGCACTTGAGCTCAGATACCAGTCATTAAGCGAATCATGGAAGAACCATTTTTTTCGCAGAATTTGTCTTCAACATTGGGAAACAGCCAAGAGTTCAATAACTTTGCTTACCAGGGTATCATGAATAGTAATAAATACCTAATTCTTTGAGTTCATTTTGAAACCCAGTAGTAAAAATACCTTTTCTAGCTGCTAAAAAAAAGAAAAAAGAAAATAAACTTTTCTAGCCACAGATAATCTAGTGAGTGAGTATGTAAGTGGTAAGTTGTGCAAGAAATCATTTTTTTTTTTCTGATAGCTTGCATCTTTTCTTTTATATTTTAAGAAACCTGTATGTATAAAGCAAATCACTTGTATATATAATGTAACAAAACCTAATTTACTAGATCAGAATTTGATGCTGGTTTGAAGGTGGTCAAAGCCAGGGGCATAACTATAGCCTTGTGAGTTATGAGAACTCACAAATATTCATCAATCCCACATATAAAGCGAACATGGCAAAGCTTGGCTTTGTTTAGGGTGACATGCCAATAGATATAGTTCTCTTTTTCATGACAAAGTCAGTGAGAATCTGACTGAGGAACTGAGACAAATTGTAAGGGAGAAAAAGTGGGGCGGGGGGTTATTTCAGATCTAGAATGGAGAAGTTTGGCAGAGACAAACAGGCTAAAAAATAGAGTGGGAATTTTAATGAGGGAGAGAGAGAGGGGAAAGAAGAGGAACTATTTGGTGAGGGATGAGAAACAAAGGGATGTGGTATCGGTCAGGAGATTCTTGCACTGGTGCAATTAATCTCCCACCTCTGGGTAAATAGGGTTTCTGCATTGTGCTTTTCTTGATTTGTTTAATTTGGAGTTTTGTTTTGTGTGATTAGACCTCAGCTCACTGACTTGACTTGGAAATGATCTCTCATCATCAGGAAAATGGTTAACCATCAACAAGTAAATAGAGCTCAGAAATTTCATAGAATGGGGGGAGCGAGGTTTTAGTAGTGCTCGTGGCATCAATGGGGTGCTTCCATAGAAGAAAAAGAAATGTGGACAGAAAAAAGTTTGAGGGGGTGATGCCCTAATGGAATAAGTCTCAGGGCTGCAAGTTGTAACTTGTAACTCTTTTAACCACAGTGTAAGCGAAACTTGTCAACTGACACAGTGGCAACTGAAAACAGTCCAATTTCCTGTTTACCTCCAATAAAAGAACTGGGAGAGACAGCATGAAATATCCTCCCAAATCAATGATGTAAAGAATTTAGAAGATTTTCACAAGTAGAATCCTTCATTCTATTTGAATATTTGGAAAATTAAAGAATTCCTGTTGGAAGCCTCCGTAGGAGAATACCATTATTAACATAAAGATTCCAAAAGCACAAGCCTATTTTGTAGTAAATGTAATGGTCCAAACTCCTTAAAATCAGGTCCTTAGCTCTTCGCATTTACAGGTAACAGCAGACATTGCACATCTCCATCAAATATGACCCATCATTGGTTATTCTTAAACGCATTACAATCTCTTCCAAATTCTATGAGTGCCCACTGCTTATAAGAAAGGCAAAAAGATCAGTCCAAACACTTAATGCAGTTGAAAACTGCAAATAAATTGTGTCAGAGCTTTATCGCAATATGGTATATACCTCACAAGATTACTTATAATATATAGTCTTTGAGCTGGCCACAGATAATTGTTAAATACTTTATTAAGAACTATTTACCTAACAAAACCTTTGACCTTTGATGGGACTCCGACTTCCTTGAAATTCCAGATTTTTTAAAATGTATTAGAAGGTGGATATCAAACAGTATTGTCTCCTAATATTGACCTTGTGAAATTCTTTATAACTTTCCTCTGGGCCACTAAATTTTCAGATGGGTATGCCTTTAAAACTTCCTTATTTGATATAATCATGGGCATTATCCTTTCTAGTTGCTAAATCCTTGCTTATTTCTGTTCATTTCAGGCTAGTGGGATGGTCAGAAAGGAGTATGACATGAAGTGTAAAATCTTAAGACACCTGGAATCAAAAGCAGAAAAGACCTCCACTATTGATAAAACCCGTGCTGTAGTCAAGGACTTACATTCAAGAATCAGAGTTGCAATTCACAGGATCGACACTATATCGAAGAGGATTGAAGAATTACGGGACAAAGAGCTTCAGCCCCAACTTGAGGAGTTGATTGAAGGGTATGACATTTTTGGTTCTTCTTTCGTACCAATGGTCTATTTCATGCTATTATGTGTTTGACCTTACATGAATTGTATATTTAGATTGGAATGAAGGTTGAGGTTACTCATCATTGATTGAGCTTGTTGGGTTAGTTGCTCTTAGTCAAAGTGTGTTAGAGATATAAAATAAAACCATTCTTTAGCCTTCGCCTGACAACTTAAACTTCACCTAACAATTTAAGTTTGTGGGATAGTTAGTTCTTGACATAATATCTGAACATGACCAAAAATGGTCAAGAGTCTGATCCTCACCGTCTCATTATTGAAAGTTGTCCAGACCTCAAGCCCAAAAAAGAGACTTTCATGTGAGGGGCGTGTTAGATATATAAAATAAAAACATTTTTGAGTTTCCATCTAATAACTTAAAGTTTTAGGATAGTTGGTTCTTAACAAAGTGGAATAAAAGGTGCAACAAGTAACGAGTGAAAGTGGGGAAGTTATTAATGAACAAAAAGCTGTTCAGATAAAAGTGCATTAGAAATTTCAAATTTTCTATCAATGTCTCTGATAAATTTTCTTGTATCTTTAAGGAAATTTTTGCAATAAAGGCCTTTGTCTACAAGTATTCCATTGACAACTGTAAACATTCAAACATTAACCTAGTCAATGACTGAAAAAGCTCATGGTGAATTAGAATTTATATAGGATAATTTTTTCAACATAATTCTAGTGCAAGGGACTCCGATCTTCTCCTCTCCTCTTTTGGCTGGCTGATGTCAAATGATAATTCTCACTCCTTGTTCTTCAAAGCACGAGGCTAGAAATCCTTGTTAGGTTCTAGCTCAGTTAGAAAACCCGAGTGTCAACAGTCAGGCCATGGGGCCTGAAGAATCTAAACATAAGGATTTTTTTTTTATAATAAATTATGAGTTGTCCTATAATGGTCTAACAGGTGGCCAAGCCCTGGTGTTAAGTTTAGCTCCTTAATTTATCATATGAAGTTGCTGGCTTATTGTTCATTTCAATGGTCTATCAAGCGCCCAAGCCCTGGTGTTAAGTTTCTCCATAATTGATCATAAGAAGTTGCTGGCTTTCTGTTTGTAATTTATTGATGCAGTACTTGCAATTTTTGTATTTTTAGCATGAACCAACTTAGTTATATTTTCTTTAACACTAAATTTATGGTTTATGTTTATGTTTGAATATAAGTATATAAATGAATTATAGACTTGCTTTGGTGTTTCATCTGTTACTGTGTGGCCTTAATGACAGGTTAATTCGAATGTGGGAAGTGATGTTTGAATGCCACAAGCTTCAATTTCGGATCATGTCCGCAGCCTATAATAATAGCCATGCTAGGATCACCATGCAATCTGAATTACGTCAGCAGATAACTGCCTATCTTGAAAATGAACTCCGTTCTCTATTATCAAGTTTCACCAAATGGATTGAAGCTCAGAAGTCCTATCTGGAGGCTATAAATGGATGGCTTTACAAATGCGTTTCTCTACGACAAAAATCATCCAAGAGAAAAAGAAGAACTTTACAACCTGCATCTTTGAAAAACTTTGGTCCCCCAATATATGCCACATGTGGCTTCTGGCTGGACAAGCTTGTTGATTTACCTATCAAGGATGTTGCTGATTCTATAAAGAGTTTAGCAGGTGAAACTGCCAGATTTTTACCATATCAAAAGAAGCACCAGGGCAAGGGTGTAAACCATCTTCATTTAACATCATGGAAAGCTGATAATGGTAGTGATTCAGCGGATAAATTGTTAAGAGATGACACTTCAGATGACTGGAGTTCAGGTTTTGATCAATTTCGAGCAAGCTTGCTTAGATTTCTTGGTGAACTAAACAATTTTGCTGGATCTTCTGTCAAAATGTATGCAGAACTTGGACAAGCCATTGAGCATACCAAGAGTTATTATCTCCGGTTGAATTCCCAGTCTCAGGATGGCCAACGGAGTTATAAGTCTCAAGATAGCCATTTAAATTCTCAACATCAAGACGATCAATCAAAGTCTGAACCTCAAGTTGTTTAGTCAGAAAGAAGTCTAAATGATAAGCAAGGGAAGAATCTGCTTAGAGTGTTCTAGTATCTGGAATTAGAGGATTATACCGATTAAAGCACATTGAACACATGTATGAACTTGACTTTTGGATACCAAGTCCATTGGAGTGGCATTTGTGCGGGAAAGCAAGGAATAAAGTCATTATTGGTTGGCCACAGTTATATGTTACTTTCATTCCTTAAGTATAAAATGGAGCTAGTTAATATGGCTTTGAGGAGGTGTTGATGGGGTGGTTACAGGATTGGTACAAGCTGTAATTACTAAGTGCTAATGGTGAAGAGGTTTGTATGCGAAGAGATGGAATTTGTATAGTGCCATTTCTGTAAACAAAAGATCTCTGGTAGGAGTTATTGTTTTCCTTTCTCGATGTTCTTCACCACTGTTATTTTTCAATTCCATGTTATGTATATAAATAAATAAATATAGATGAGAACTAGAAAGAAAGAACACTGATGGATGGGAGTTGAGATAGGTCACCTTAACTAGTAAATTTCTACGACTAGTACTTTCCAGTTTGCCTATAAACTCAGAGAAGTTACTTTTAAAATTTTACAGCCACTAGTTGAACTTCATTGATGCTCTAGCATTTTTGTCTTTGAGAACTTCCTTCTCTTCAAAAATTAATTGTGGAAGGCTTTCAAGTGTATGCGTTTGATTGTACAACTGATAGTCAGGATGTTATGCCTAACAGTTCCTTTCCATGCAAATTTCTTGGGTATCATAAGTCGCAACCCATTTGGATTTTCAAGAAATGTAGTTTGATCATAAGCATTGTATTTGGTAGTAGTTGAGCTGTAACAGTTGAGCTGTAACAGTTATAATTCTCCATCAGCTCCAGCTGGGTGTTGTTGGTTATGTTTGATATGGATATGACTTGTGTGAACTCTACTTGCTTTAGAATTGTCTTGGGTTAGAGCTCCTTATGTATATCACGTACTCTTGGTTCTTTTTTTTTTTTTTTTTTGGGTAGAAAAGAAAACTTATATTAAAATGAAGGCAGAGCCAGAAGGGTACAGAATTATAGAGTACTGTCCACAAGCAGAAATTAAGAAATACACAAAGTGCTTGAGCCTAAGATGTCATACTAGAGTGCTGCAGAAGTGAAAGTAGGGGCTCTGAGAGCTGGTAGAACGCCCATATTTGGCAAGCAAACCTCAAGCTGGTATAAAAGGCTCCTGCAGTTTTGAACAAGGGTGGAAAAGGGATAATTGGGAGAGACATTACTATTAGTAGAGAGACATAAAAACAGATTGAAAATGCACTGCATTATGCTCATTAAGAGAAGGCGTGGATTAGGAATATAATTTTTCATCTATGCTACTAGATGTTTGAGTTTGATTATTGGTCCATGCCCTTTAGCCTACAATCAGTAATGTTTCTTGCACATTGATTTTGTAATCAAAGATTATTCTTTTTTATAATTTTATAAAACTAATTAATTTTCATAAAATTGATAAGAAATTTTACATTTTTTTTAATTTTACAACTAATTAATTTTATAAATTTATGAAAATTACTCATCATTTTTATAAAAGTATAAAACAAGTATAATCTCTATACAAATAGCATTACTCTCCTACACAAATGCATAAGCATAGATTGAAATTCAAGAAATGATTCGGATTTAGATCACTTAACTTTTTTATTTTATTACGATAATTTTTTTTTATTTTTCATTATATTTAAATTTGTAAATCTTAATTTCTCTCTCTTAATTTAATTTTTATTTTTATCTTTCTTTTATTATATACTATAACTTTTAAATAAAAAATCACCTAATTCCCATCCAAATGATCCTCAACTTTTCATTGTTACCCAAAACAATAGTAGAAGAATAGTGAACAAGTCAAGAACATATGTCTTTTCAATTCCTCTTTTACCGGTGTTTATCATTCAAGTTTCTGACACTGTGTTCCTTATCTTTCTTTTTCAGTTATTTATTTAAACTCTCTTTTGCAATTAACATTTATAGTATGCTATAAGTTTAGTGGGTATTGAGATTTTGGAGATAATATGTTAAAATCACAAGTACCATCATATTTGGTATCTGAAGAAAAAAAAAAAGAATAGGAAGGGATTGTTTAGTGTATTGAGATTTTAGATGCAAGACGGTTTGTCCTAGATATTGTTTGGCATCTGACATTTTGACATTTGTTTCTTCATGCATCTGCTCATCAATCATCTTAATTTTTGTATAATTTTGTATCTCTTAATACGTTATTGTTCAAGCTTATTCTAAGTTTCAAAACTTTCTGTGTTTGCCTAAAAGTTTGTGTGGTGGTTGTCTAGATGCTATTTGTATAAAATTTATGTATACAAACATTATAAATACTAGTGTTGGTAAAACTGATAATGCTTATATTCTTTTTTTTTTACCTATTAAAATTATGATTTAGCTATTTTATTTAATTACTGACTATCATGAAATCTCAGTCAGTTCACATTAACACTTCTAATAATATTTAAAAAAATAAAATTAATACTTGATTTTATAAAAATTAATATATAAAATTATAAAATTAGCACTCCTATATAATATTTGTTTATAAAAATTTTATGCAAATAACATTAATTGTGATTGCCTTTGTAGAGGCTGATACAATATTCACAAGTCTTTGCCCTACAAATTAACTTTGGTGTTGGAATAGCATAACTTTGTCCTACTAATAATATATTTATTTTATTTCTAATATTTTATCATGAAACCTAACATCAGTTATTTTTCTATATTAAACGATGCATAAATAATAATTTTAAAATCATCCCAAAAACTATTAGACTCATCATGTCAAAAGAAAAAAAAAAAAACCAGCTATTTAAAAACTCCTCATAAGTCATTCTTTTGGCTTTTATTGGATGGGTTATTACTTACCGTTGAAGAAAACGACATAAAGGCAATAGATTATGGGTAATTTCTTTAGGAATAAGGAATATTTGGGTTTGGATTTTTGACTTTTTTTCATTGATTTGTTATTTTTTTTATAATTTAATATTTAGGTCTATCTTTTTTATTATATTTTTCTTTCTCTTGATCATATATTTATTGTATGCTCTAATTTTACTTAAAAAAGTTAAAAAGTCCGGACATAAAATATACCTACATAAAAAGAATAAGAGGCTTTCCCATCTTAATTAGCCTTGACTTTTGAGAGTAGAGGCGACAACTTGTTTATACCTTCCATTTTATACTCTGTTTGAGAGATTTAATGTTTTGTAACCTCATCATGACTTGTGGGATTAAACAATTTGTCCTTAATTTGAGTGGTTTGTTATTCCATAACTTAGATGGCAAACTACCTACATGAAAAGGAATATTCCTATATAAAAATAATAAGAAGCTTTCCCGTCTTGTTTAGCCTTGACTTATGAGAGTAGAGGCAACAACTTGTGTCTACTTCCCATTCTATAATCTGTTTGAGAGATTTAATGTTTTAACAACTCATCATGACTTGATGGGATTCATTAAATTATCCTTATTTTTAGTGGTTTGTTACACCATAACTTACTTGGTTAGTAATAGTCCATTCCATATGATTTCAAAATGGAAAAAATCCATTTACACTTAAGTATATGTAGGCAATTAATAAGGTATTGAACCCAATAAAAATTGACTGTGTTAACAAAATTTAATGTTAATATATATCAAATTAAGTTTTGAAAAATCTCTTTTTAGAAAGAGAATTTTATTTATAATTTTTTCTCTTAATAAAAATTAATTCTCAATTTAATAATAACATAAAAATATTTATTGATAAACTCCAAGAAAAATGTGTACACAGGCAAAGTATGGATGGTATTCTATATTCTAGTGTACTATTACATGTCTGGCACATAATCCATGCGGTAATCGCCGGCTGCCTACCAAAACAAAATGGAACAATAGAAGTGTGTAATCTCCCTACGCTGTCGTTCTAACTCTATTCATTGATCATTATTACCATAGATCCGCGCCGTAATTACAATCCTTCGAAACAATCTTGGCCTGCGCCGTTAACTTATCCACCGTTATATCACACGCAACCTTCACGGTGATCCTCCACGTCTTAACGGACCCTACTTTGATTTTCACCGGCGCCCTCAGATTCAGCCTCAACGGCACCTTCCCTTTGCTCTGCGCATCCACTAACGCCCCTACATCACTACTCCTCAGTTCAATGCCGGACCCCTTCAACACCGTCTCAAACACCGTCACGTTATTTGCCGGCTGGAAAAACACCGGCAACGCGCCGTTACATAGCTTTGCGTCGTTGTAGTAGATTTCGATGGAGCTGTCCTTCTCGTAGTAGATTCCGATCTTATCGTTGGGGTTATCGGCACGGACGGCGACATCGAATTCCGGGGAGATCGCTGCCGTGGACAACGCCGAGGTGAGGTTCATTCCTTTGATGGCGACGCTGTCGATGGAGTAGTTTGGTGCCTCCGGACGGAAGACGAGGTAGAGAATACCTGCGGCGATGGCGAGGAGGACGAGGAATATGAAGATGATGCTGATAAGCCAGCAGAGGCAGCAGCAGCAGCCGCCGCCGCGGCGGTGCTTCCTGCGAGAGAAGTTGTTGTAGCGACGGGCATCCTCCGGTGGGGGAACGCGGTAGACTTGATCCTTGGGGATTTGGACCACGTAGGTTCCAGGCGGTGGAACGGGCTTCCCCGATGCCGGCGGAGAGGGCATTCTTGTAACTCTGGAGTCTCGAGACAACGTCGTTTGAGCCTCTTGGGAAACGGGGGGCGAATTGTGGGGGTGAACTCGGTCGGCCATTGGGCGAGTGATTTAGAATGTGAGAAACCTGAGAGCGAAGCAAGAGAGGGTAGACAGTGAGTGTGGGAGAAATGAGAGATCGTTGGGTTTTAACATATGAGGAAGCGTGTGTGGAAAGAAGTAATTGCGTACGCGCCACAGGGGTAAATGTGGAAGAGGACAAAGCGTGTGTGGAAATTCAGTTGCATTCCAGATGAAGTGACTTGCTTGCATTTGGATTTTTGGACCTTTTATTTTTTAATTTTAATAATTTTTTTATTTTTATAATTTAATATTTATTTTTAATAATTTAATATATAAATTTTTTTTTATTTATATGTTTATTTCTTTTTAGCTATCTTCTACTTTAAAGAGAGATGATTTTAATCTTGGCCTGTGCTTATAATTTGCACATAAAATTTTGAAAAAAATATTTACATTCCTTTTAATTTTAAATTATTTATATATTTTTTTTAATTATAAAAATTAATCAATATATTCTTATAACTATTATAATAATATAAACATAATTTTTATATATTTATTATTAAATGTTAATAATGATTTATATATGATTATTAATATATATAAAAAATTTTATTAATTATTTAAATAAATTTAAATTTAAAAATATATATATTTGGTTGTTTGTAATTCAATAAATTAATTTTTAATTTCTTATTTTATTTCATCTTTTTTTTTAAGATAAATGTATCTATTTTGATTATTGTATACAATGAATTTTTGATAAATTAGTGATACAAGATATATAATTTTGTATAACTACTATCTTAGGATCTTTTGTGATAAAATAACATCAAAGTAAAAAAATATATATTATTTTAATAATTAAAAGAGTATATTTATTAAATTTTATTATTTAAAAATATACTTACAAACGATTTAAAATTATAAAAATATGTACAAAATTTTTTTAAAAAATTTCAAACATATTTTGTGTATTTTTCCATATTTTTACCCTTGTTTTTTAAATTTTTGTTTCTATGCCTACCCACAACATACTATCTGCACGCGAGCAAAAAAACCTTTGCGCCTGTTCAAGCTAAAAGGACAAAATCACAATCAACAGTTCACATAGCAATTTCGTTGTGTACTGATGTGCTTCAGTTGTCTTGATGTCTGTCTTCATTAAACAACCTAATTAATTAAAGAGCATCTGTTGTAGACAAAGGAAGAATGCATGCATTCATACAATTATTGGAATCTATTTGTATTTTCTTGTGTTCCAACTGACTTCTCTTTTAACCCATCTGGAAGAGAACCAAATTCAACTTGTACCTCTGCTTCTAATTTGCCTTTTTGGCACCAATTTCTCAGGTAAAGTGGATCAGTTTCTATGTGGTTATCAGAATATACGATCTCATTGTTTGTCCATAAAGAAAATGATGGAGGTGCTTTGTACAAGATCTGTACGTCTTCTCTTATTAAAAGGAGGAGAGAGAAATAAGAATGTAAGAAAATTACTGTGTATATATATATATATATATATACATATATCTGAATACAAGATTTCATTGTTTGTAACAACAAAAAATTGATCCATCTTAGACGGGTTGAGTACCAGCAAGTTTCTGTTGGTGAAAGGCACATACGCGTAGGCACACAAAACACCGTGAAAAGGGAGTAGGAGCAATAGGTTATAGTTACTCTAACCCACCCAAATTTATGAAAACTTCATTTAACGGAAATATATATTATTGAATTTAATTATTTAAACTGCAACATTTAATAAATTTAACACTAAAATTAATTTTATAAAACATTTGTGAATAAATTTTAGTGAGATTAACTTTCCCAAGGTTAAAAGCAAAAGTCTCATTATTTTCATAAATCTCAAAATTTTTAAATCCAAACCCCAAATTTTAAATTTCTAAACTCTCAAACTCCAAATTTCAATACCCTAAACTCTTCATTCCAAAATTTTAAACTCAAAATCTCAAACTCTTAATCCAAATTAAATTTTTTATGTTTAAGGATATTTTTAAAAAATAGTATTAGATTTCTAGAAATATTAATGTTTAAATAAATATAAAAATTTTAAATTCTCAAGAATATTAATTAATATTCTCATGAAAAAAAATGTGTAAAAACATATATATCTGAAAACCCTATTCTTAGTTATACGATTTCTGAGAGTATAATTTGACATAAAAATCTTAAATTTTATGTACCAAAGGCACCTTTAATAGATAAGACTTTATTGCCTACAAATCTCAATTCCTAAAAAAATTAAATTGAAAATTATTTTTTAAATCTGAAATTAGACATAGAAGTCAAATATTTCAAACTTCATAATCCAGAAATCTCTTAAGATACCGCCAATCAAATGTTTTTGATATTCAAGGCTTGGAGGCTAATTTTCTATTATATATGGCTTATATTAATTACTAAAGTACAAAACTCAATTCAAGTGTTTTAATTATATAGGCTTGTAGTATTAGGTTGAGGCTGCTTATAATTTCATGCATATGGCCCTATTAAATTTTTGGAAAGCAGCTATTGATACTATATAATTAGAAAAGAATATATATATATATATATATATATATATATCAGTATGCTTTATTATTATTATTTTTTACACCTCAAGCATTTTTATCTCAAAAGATGAGATTAATCTTAATTAAGACATGAAATTATAAAATAATTTAATTTTTTATTAAAAATAATTTTAAAATTAAATTCTAAACAAATAACTTATGACAAAATTATTTAAAATATAACCAATTATCACTCCAGCTTTATTGTTTTACAACTTGCAGCTAGTAAGTTCACACACAAGACTAAGAATGAATTGAATGGTAAAGTAATGGATATGGATCCCGCAATTGATTACTATTTATAGGGGTGCAATATTAGGAGAGAGGAAAGACACTCGAAGAGAGTTATAAAATTGTTTACAAAAAATAAGGAGATTATATATTAGCTTTAAACATAAAATTAAAAAAAATAATTTGAATTAAAGAATACAAAATCTAAAATATAAATCGGTAAAGCAATAAATAATGTTGTCTGCGCTTCCCAAATAATTACTCAAAGAGACATTATAAGAAAATATTAAACTGTGTTAATGATGTGAGAAAAGGTAAAACATGCATCTCCCCAAAGTTGTCTGGGAACAGCTAATAAGCAGATGAGTAGGGGATTTGGATTCATGTTATAGAAAAATAAGAAAGATATATATATATATATATATATATATATATAATTAAGAAAAAAAAATGTAAGACTTAGATATTAAATTGTACAAAGAAATAAAGAAAAAATTATTAAAATTAATAAAAAAAAAAGAAGATTGAGAAATTTCAATCCAATGAGTAGGACTCAAGTGATTTTTATGATATGTCTATATTTTCAGAATTAATTCTATAATAAATTTTAATCATAATTATTTTATTATTTCTTTTAAAAATATCTTTATCATTAATTTCTTCTTATCTACATATTTTATAAGTATACTTTTTAACTTCTTTTAATAATTTTATCTAAAATCAATTCTACTTATAGCCAACCTAAAAGATTTTTTGAGATGATCACAGAAATAATTAATGTAAATAAAATGTGATAAATTTTAATGATTTAGATTTAAGGATGATTCTTGTCCAGTGATTGACAAAATAATTATGTAAAAAAAATATACAGTTATTATCTCAGTTATTTGAATTTACTAGAGTGACTGAACAAGATTAAAATAATATCATGTTATTTCAAAATCTACTACCTATATAATAATCCCCTTGAATGAAAAACTTAATTTGTGTACGTGTATTCAACTGAGATTTTAGCTGTTTGGAAGAACTTTTGAAATATATGTAGCAATTTGTCTTAGATAAATTGGTTTTTCTACAATAGCACTTTGTATGGGTATTGCACTTGGATGTGATTGACCAAAATTGGTTATTGGATTACAATATGATACTTCTATTGCTATGATCTTAGTTCATTTAATTTTTATAATATAAATTTTAAATTATTAAATTTATCAAAATTTTACATATCAAATCATAAAACTTTTGACATTTAATTTTATGAGATGATATACTTCTAATTAAGTGGAATCAAATTTTCTAATTACAATATTCTGTACGGTGGTGACAAAACAATACAAAGGGGAAAAAAAAAAAAAAACAGAAATCATGAGACTAGGACTTCTGCTAATCGTATCATCAAAATAATCAACTCTTATAATTCAGGAATAAACAAAAACAAAATTGTATTCTACTAAACGTAGCACTGATGATAATGATATTAAATCATAGTACTGATGATAATGATATTAAATCATAGGCTTAACTGAACATCATTATATAATTCCTAAAAAAATATATATATACATGGAATTTCATTAAAATTGGATAATGATTCTAGATTTGTCTATTAAAAAAACTAAAATAGTAATTTATTAAGGTTATTGTCACACATTTGTCATTATCTATTCGGCATTTAGATTGATTATTCATTTTTTTACTGATTTTAATAACTTTTTTTTTATAATTTAATATTTTTTTTTTCTCTTAATATTTTTTCTTAATTTTATATATGTTTCTCTCTTAGTTTCTCCTCCTTTTATATATACAGTATTTCCTCATGACTCAAGGAAAAAGATAAAAGCAAATTACCAAGAAAAAATATATTAAAGAAAGATAATATATCCATGGAAGTTCAACTTCAAACACTGATGGCTCTCGCTCTTCTCACCCTTTCCCTGCTCTCAGGCAAGCAGAACCATAATCAATCTTGATTTTCTCTCTCTTTTAAGTTAGTCT
Source organism: Dicorynia guianensis (assembly GCA_037013595.1). Classification (NCBI taxonomy): domain Eukaryota; kingdom Viridiplantae; phylum Streptophyta; class Magnoliopsida; order Fabales; family Fabaceae; genus Dicorynia; species Dicorynia guianensis. The sequence continues at coordinate 34,679,978 of JASUAB010000005.1, forward strand.
CTAACAATGATAATATGTATGTGTTGCAGGAGCAGCTCACTCTGCCAAATTCTCATTCACTAACAAATGCTCATTCACAGTCTGGCCTGGAACCTTAACTGGGATTGGCGCTCAGCTATCATCAACTGGCTTCGAGCTAGCTCCCATGGCTTCCTTTTCACTGGATGTTCCACCTGGATGGTCAGGCAGATTCTGGGCACGAACTCAGTGCTCAAGTGACCCATCAGGGAAGTTCACCTGCGCAACTGGTGATTGTGGCTCTGGACAAGTCGCCTGCAATGGCGCCGGGGCTGTCCCACCTGCAACTCTGCTGGAATTCACTCTGGTTCCCAATTCTGGCCAATTGGATTTTTATGATACCAGCCTTGTAGATGGGTTCAATTTGCCTGTTTCAGTCGTCCCACAAGGAGGGACAGGCGTTCGCTGCACCCAAACTGGTTGCCCTGCTAATGTCAATGCTGCCTGTCCAACAGAATTGGCTGTGAAAGCAGGGAGTGCTGTTGTTGCTTGCAAGAGTGCTTGTAATGCCTTCAATACCCCACAATATTGCTGCACTGGTGAATTTGGTACCCCAGACAAGTGCCCACCTTCTACCTATTCAAAGCTGTTTAAGGGCCAATGTCCTCAGGCTTACAGCTATGCTTACGATGATAAATCTAGCACTTTTGCATGTTCTGGTGCACCAAACTACGCCATCACTTTCTGTCCTTGACTCAGAAAATTTCAGATTGTTTTGTAATTTTTGATAATTCAATAAATATTAAATATCTTTTTCATCAATTAAATTCTCTTGCTTTTAACTTTTCTTTTTCTTGTTTCCTTTCCTTATCCACACATGACGAGCATGAGAGATTTAGAAAAATCATAAATATATAAATTAACTCGATATAATTTCTTATAATAAATATATGAGAGAGAAAGAATAGAAAAAAAAGAATTTGTACTTTAAGTGTATGCCTTAGTGCATAGATTTATTAAAACTCAACATTTAAAACAGGATCTTCTCTTGTAAGGGAGAAATACCTAAGATTTTTTTTTTTTTGAATTTTTTGAGTATCTTTCTATACAATTTGAATAAGAAACTAATTTATTATAAAGTAGAAGCTACACAATAAACCCTCCCAGCAATAATATTCTTCTATCCATCTTCTGCTGTTCTCATCTTTTATTTTTTCAAAATATAAAAGAGCAAAATATGATTGTAACAACAAACAAACATTATGCAACCATCGTTATTTATATTTTGGCGCATAAAAATAAATCTCGAAAAATGGGGTAAAAGATTTATAATTTTTTACATATAGCAGTGGCACAACGTAAATTCATTTAAAATAGAAAAAAAAATACCATTGATGAAATGTAACAATTTTATTTTAAGATAATTACAACTCTAAAACATAAATAATTAAAAAAAAATCTACGGAGAATGGGAATCTAGATTAACTTAACGCGTGTTCTTTGTATATGTGCCAAAATGAAATATAATCACTACATTGTATTTATTTGATGCTGCAATCATATTTTGCTCTTTTATTTTTTTTGGAAAATAAAAAAAGACTAAGAAATGATGAATAGAAGAATATTACTGTATAATTAAAAATTTTAAAAAGAATATGTGAGTTAATGAAAATGTGTGTTTTGAGTGGGATTGGGTGCCACAATTTAACTATTAATCTAGCTTTAATGAGAATTAATTATTAGTATTTACTCTCTCAATTTTAAAATATTTTTATTTAAAAATGTATAATAATTAAGAAAAGCATTAAATTGCCTTCCCTTTAAAAAACTCTAAGATATCAAAAAGAAATTTTGCTTTTTTTAATTAATATACTCTTCTCAGTGAAGAACTCAAATACTAAGAGCCAACCAAATCATAACATTTATTGGGGAATGGGTTAAATAAGAATAAAATTAATAAATTAATGAATAAAATCTTAATTTTAAGAAAACAACAATTAAAAAGAAAAAAAATTTAAAGCAACAATATTCTGAAATGAGAGAGCACTAAGTTAAATAAGTAAATATGACAGTATCATGTTGAGAGTCTTTTTGGATAAGTATTTAGTGTCAATGAGTTAAATGAGAGTAAAATTGATAAAAAAAAAGTTAATAAAGTCTTAATTTTAGGCAAACAATAATTAAAACAGAAAAAATTTTAAAGTAACAGTTATTTTGATAACGGAGAGTCCTAAAGACATTAGGGTCACATTATCCTAATATGAGAGGATCTTTATTTATTTTTTTTTGAAAGAAAAAAAATTAAAATGAGGAGAGTTTATTTCATTCCATAAGTTAAAACATCCTAAATGAAAACTCACAGTAATATTTATAAATTATTCATTAAAAAATTTTAATAATATTTACAGATTTTTTTATTAAAACATTACAATTAAAAATTTTTAAATTTAAATCTTACTAATAAAATATTTAAACATTACCAACTAAATTAATTCCATTAAAGATCCTCGAGTCAGTGTCAACCTTAAACTAGCAACCATGATTTCGCTGTAATGAATTAAGTTGATTGATAATTTAGTACCAATATATACAAAGAATACATATTTTAGGAAAAAATCTTTAAACTTTTACATCTGTGAGCATTTCTTTTAAGAAATTTATATAATTTTGCTTTTGTAAACAACAAATTAAATTAAAATAAGTGTATTACTATATCAGTAGTACTAGACACATTGAAAAACTTATACCGAAAAGAGTGTCTCAAATGATATAACAGTTAGAATTTGTCAATGAAATTAAAAATAATTTTATCTGCAAAAGAACAGAAAATTAATTAAAATAAGAGGGTGACTGATTTACAATAATTTTTGTGTACATATTTTTAAAACCATAATGGCAATTTTTTTAATCGCTGGTGTTTGTTTTTATTGTCGTTTTTCAATTCATCAAACGGTGCATGTTTATACAGGCTTACTAAGTTCCTCATTGTTTGGTGCTTCTGCTTCATGTGGCATTCAAGGTAAAGGATTGCAGCCGGCAACAGACTTATATGATTATCCATATTAGGGTTGTCAATTCTTGACAGCAAATTTTAACAACCACAATATGATTATTATTTCTCTGATTTTAAAAATAATTCTCATTTAAAAATTTTTAATCTTTATTATTTGTTACTTTCTTAAAATTAAAATAATATTAGTTATTTTTTAGTTTTATCCTTACCATAATTGTTATCTCTATTAAATACTTAGTTTAATTTTTTTATAAGGAGATAATTTAAGAAAACAAAAAAATATTTAAAGTTATTTAATAACTTTTTTTTTGCATCTCTTAAAATATCTTTTATCTAGTAGATAAAGATTAATTTCATCAAAATACTAAAAATATCAAAGTAAGTAAACCTCTTAAATTAAATTTTTTTTAAATATAAAACTTAAATCAAATTCATAATAACTTATTTAAAGTATCTAAACCCTACTACTTAAGCAAACTCACATCAATAACTTTTTAATTTTTATATATTAATCTTAAATAACAGATAATTTAAATTGATGAAAATAATAAATAAAAATAAAATTAAGCAAAACGGAGTAATATTTCCACTAAGTTTAACATGAAATTCACCGGTTTTTTCTTTTCTTGTCTTATAAGATAGACCAGAGTTTGACATATTTGACCTAGGCTTCTAAATAATGCATTTATTTATTTATTCATTTATTTACTTTTATATTTAAGCCGACTTAAATACATAATGTATTGATTATACATAATACCTTGTCCATTGCTCATTGACGTATGGGCCGCCTCAATCAGCTACTTTGTGAAATGCTTTCAAGGGTCAATATTCTTTTATTATTTTTATCTTTCATCACAAATTTTAAATTTAAAATTGACCAATTCATAATATTCACATAAGATTTTTTACGAAAGAAATAGAAATTTTAATATTTTTTCGATTACTCGTTCAATGTGTGAAATAAGAATATTCTTATGACTAAACTCATATACTCACTATTATTACCATGAAGGGCAACGTGCTAGATTAGAATATATAAATGTTGCAAAGGGAAAATGATCCTCAGAGTGTAGTGCACAATCATTAATAAAAAGATTATTAGTGTGTATATATATATATATATTAATAAAGTATATAATAATAAAATATAAAATTTTATCTCATTAAATTATGTCAATTATATAAATTAAATAATATCATTAAATTTTATCAATAACTAACTTTTCATCATCACCTAAAAAAAATTCTTAAATGACATTTATCATAAAACCCTTTCTAACAATTTTTTCAATTATTTTATGAATTATTTTCACCGAAGTCTTTAGTAATTCTTTTTGTACATACTTAAATTATAATCATTGAGTTTTTATCATTTTCTTTTTAATAAACACAACATCAAATTTTTTTCGAATATAATTATTTTAAATCTTTTTTTTATATGTTCATTTATTCATTTTAACATTTACTATAATATAAAATAGTTGATCTTATAAATAATAATTTAACAAATTTTCTTTTTAAGTTTTGCCATATACTTTGTGATTACAAATAATTTTTGAAACATTTTTTCACTTCAACTACTCAACTTATATCTTATGTTTAACACCACATTAATTTTTCACCACTTTATAAAAGCAACCCAAAATTCCAAAACTTTAAGACTAGAGATAATTCATTTTTATTTTTTATTAATAACTATTTATTTACACTTTGTAAAATACACCTTCCACCTTAACGGGATCAAATCTGTGTCATAGATAAATGGATGAATTGCAACTGAACTTAAGGTGACAAAGTGAAACAGACACGATAGAAACGTTCTTCCTTTTACTTCATTAACAAGTTGAGGATGACCGAAGTTATTAGTCATATTCATTTAATGTAAGACCTGAAGTTCACATCACAAATTGAGAAATGTGATGTAGTTTAACTGCCTCCCACTTTTGGCACCAAAACAAAAATCTTGGGTCAAAACACTTCTAGCAATATGATTTACTAGATGAAATAACACTTTAAATTCAACGATAATCTGCCCATTCAAGAATTGAAAAGAAAATTACCTCTACAAAGAATTTTATTTACTAGGCCGACCAGTTATGTAATGCCTATATAGAGTAGTCATCAAGCGGCCAAATCTTTTCAAAGATCTAAACAAAACCACTATAGATAATGATGTTAGTGATTAACGCTACGATATAAAAAATTCTACCTTATTATTGAAAGATCTTCGAAAACTATGTACATGTTAGATCTCTCCAATGCTGGAAGGAAGCATCGAAGAGCCTCCTTTAGCATTTCATCAAGAAATCTTGGTGGGCGCTCCTCAATGTGCATGTCCAGAAGCAGGCTCTCAAAGCACTCACCAGAGCATTTATTCTTCTGCCAAAATCCTTACCAGTAGTCTGTCAGGTCAACCACCCTTGGTGTCCCAGAAACTATTTCCTGGAAATTTTTTCCTGTTTAAAAGCTCCAACAAGATAACCCCAAATGCATAGGCATCACTGTTCAATGAAGGGCATGGTTTGCTTGAGCTATCAAATTCAGGAGGTCAATAACCAGGAACACTTGCATCTAAAATTTGCTCAGCAGTGCCAGCAGCAGTTAATTATCGATGCAAACTGTAATAATTGAGCAGCACATTTGGCTAAGGAGTTTCTAGTAGAATATTTGTATGTAAGATATTGCCATATGGTATGGCTTTCTCATTATGTAGATATTGCAAACATCTTGTTACATCTACAGTCACCCTGATACTTTCATTTAAAGACAATGGTTCCTGCAGAAGAAGAAAATTTTAAATACAATTAGCAGCATACACTTGAAATTTCCAATATAGATGTTGAGGATAAGGTTTTGTTTTTTGTTGTTGTTGTTGTAGATGTTGAGGAATCCAGCTCGTGGAGTGCCTAAGAAGTTTTCGATGATTTCTACTGTTCCACATAATCACTTCCATAATTGTTAAGAGACCAGTAAAACATCAGCACCAAAAATGCAGCCAAATTGACATTACAACTCAAATATGAACTTCCAGAAATATTCTAGTCCGTCAATAGAAAACTCATCTCAAATGACAGCTTCACTCTATAGATTCCTAAGCAGAAGTAACTGAAATATTTCCCTTTTTGTTTCATTTTCTGGTAATTTTGCAACAACAGGCCATCAATTAATGTACATACACACAAAGAAGCATCAGCCACGGATGAGTTAAGGGAAAGCAACTGAAAAGTATGTCTCTTTTAGCATATAACCAAACTATACTTTTTCCCTCATTAAGAGAGTGGATATCAAGTAAAAGACAACGCGAAAGCTTTATATTTATGTCTTCATACTTGATCAAGTTTAGCAATGTTATCAAGAATGATCAATATGCTACGATCTGAGGCTGATGTTGTATCAGTTGATAGGTCAGGTTATTAGTAGAACAAGGAAAGTTCAAATTTTTTGTTTGAATCTGCTGCTTATACTGTTTATGTCAAGGGTATTTCTCTTTCTACAGGGAAGAATAGTAGTTTTTCAACAAGTATAATTTTACGAAAATTTCATTATTAGATGACCTAGTTTTTGTCTACCTATCTTCTTTATACTAGTCAACTGCACTACTGTATTACCATACTTGCTTACCTCTGAAGCTTTGTCTGAACACTCATTTTTCATCCTTGCCAGACCAATATCAGCATATGTAGCCAAGATAATTTGTCAAGGCTTAGAATAATAATAGTAACATCATCATCAGCAATTGGAAGAATCCACCCAACTATATGCCGGCTGCTTCTTGATACTTTTTCTTTCCATCCCCACTCTCACTTTCTCAGCATCATCCCATTGTCCTAAATCAGCATACATATTATACAACAACACATAAGGAGCTGAACTTTCAGGTTCAAGTCTGGTCAATGCTTCAGCTGCTGCGTGGGCTAATTCTACATTATTATGTACTCTACATGCACCTAGTAATGCACCCCACACAGCGTTATCTGGTTCAAATGGCATGTTATTTATCAAATCCATAGCTTCCTGAAGCTGCCCATGCCGACCCAAAATGTCCACAAGGGAGGCAAAGTGCTCAATCCGTGGCTCAATACCATAGTCATCAATCATGGAATTGAAGTGCGTCCTCCCTTCTTCAACTAATCCTGCATGGGCACATGCATTTAAAACTGATATAAATGTTATATAGGTAGGGTGCACATTGAGCCTCTTCATCAATTTGAAGAGTTCTAGAGCCTCTGCAGCAAATCCATGAGAAGCATAGCCTCCAATCATTGCATTCCAAGAGATTACATCTTTATACAGTTTCATCTCATCAAATACAGTGCGCGCCTCAATTATTGCCCCACATCTTGAGTACATTGTTATGAGAGAGTTATTTATTGGCAAATCTGGAAGAACAGTCTTTGTGACAAGCTGATGTATCTGCTTACCAAGGTAAAGATCCACCAACCCTGTGCACACACTGAGGACTGAAGATAAAGTGTGTCTGTCTGGTCTCTCTCCTTCCAGCTGCATCTGAGAGAAGAACTGAACAGCACCCTTATAATCTTCATTTTTCTCATAGCCGGCTATTATTGAGTTCCATGAGATCAGATTTTTGATGGGAGTCCTCTCAAAAAAATATTTTGCAAGTTTTAAATCACCAATCTGCGCATACCCAGATATTATCGAATTCCATGACAGTGTATCAGGATTTGGCATTTTCTTGAATAAGTTTGAAGCCTCTTCCATGTCCGAAATTTGAACATAGCCACTGATTATTGTGTTCCATGAGCAAGTGTCTCGCTCTGTCATTCGATCAAACAGTTCCCTAGCAGAAACAATATCCCCCACTTTGACATAGCACATCATCATGGAATTCCATGAGACCACATTTCGCTTGAATCTCCTATTAGCCTCCTTTGCTTCATCTTGATAATCTGGGATTTGATCAAAGAGGCGGCGAGCTTCTTCCACCCTCCCTCTTTGGCCATAGCCAGCTATAAGGGTGTTATAAGCTTGCACCAAATCTTCCTTACCATCATCCCTGTCCCCATATTCAAGAAGAATGTTAGCAGCCGCATTTAATTCGCCATTTTGAATGAGTCCAGAAATAAGTGCACTAAGAGAAGCCGTGTCACGCTGAGGCATTTTCTTGAAAAATTCAATTGCATAAGCCACATAGCCATTCAATAAAAACCCAGAAATTATAGCATTCCATGACACAATGTTCCGCTGAGGCATACTATCAAAAAGCTTCAAAGCTTGGTCCATCCTCCCACATTTGGCATACCCGCTGATCAGAGTGTTCCAAGAAACACAATCTCTCTCTGGCATTTGATCGAACAACTTTCTTCCTTCCTCAATATACCTGATTCCTCTACAAGACACATAGCCTGATACCATCAGATTCCAAGACACAATGTCCCTTTCAGGCATTTCGTCGAACAGTTGACGTGCCTTGACCATCTCTCTCCGTTTAACATACCCAGTGATCATTGAGTTCCAAGTTACAGTATTTCGTTGCCTTGCTACATCAAATACTGCCCTGGCTTCGCTTACTCTACCAGTTCGAATCAAATGGGATATCGTCTTGTTCAATAGAAACAAGTCTGGCGTGTGAGAAGAGGTCCTGATTGGCGGACGAAGCGAAGCTAAGCTACAAAAGCAGAGAGCTGTACGATCATTGTTGATTGTAGGTTTCAGTTTCAGAGTTGGAATTAAAGCAAATTGAGGTAAGTTCCTGCGTCTCATGAAAGCCCCGTACAAATTTGCCATTGTCGACACCAAGCTACTGAGATTTTTCTGACCCAACACAACCACGGTTATTTTAAAACCCGACCCGGTACCAGTTGAACTTGAAGCCACCATCTGTTAAGAAAAACGGCTGGATCGACCTCTAAATCCATTTTTGTGATTCACCCGATGAAACGAAACCCAGCCAAGCACATTCAACCCGAATATATATATATATATATATATATATATATATAAATGGGAGAATAATTAAACTGGAAAATCAAAAAATTATTGTATCCAGGTAGGAGTAGTTATTTAGTTTCAAGTGGTTATTATTATTCGTATCCAGCATTATGTGTTGGCCTTTTTGTTTCATTGCTTTTGACTTGGTCATTTTCTTAAATACTAATGCCTTAAAAGAAAATCAAACTTCAGACATAGTTTAAAACTAATTTGTCACAAACTTAAAATAGATTTAATCTATTTAAATTAAGGTATGCACAAATTGAATTTGGGTCAAGTTTAAAAAAAAAAAAAGTTGATTGGATTAAAAAATTAAAATTTAAAATTTTAACCTAAACTTAACCAAAAATATGTATATGTTAGCCAAGTTTAATGAAATTGTGTATTTGATCGATCAAGTTGAGTTTATAAAAAAAAAAAAAATTATTAACTAAAATATAAATGTACATTTAACGGATCAAATTCAAATTGCTTTAAATCCAGTCAAATTTCAATGATTTGCACCAACTTAATTTTAAGTATTAAGTGGGGCTACTTAAGTTCAAAACTTCTGGCGATATGTGTTAGTAGATGGAAATTAAATGTAAATTCAACAATATACAATCTGCCCACAGGTATTATAATTTTTATGGTCAATATTAATTATTTTAGCTATAACACTTATAGATGAGAAGCCACAAAATGAAATTTAGTAAAGATGCAAACCTTTTGGAGACCCCAGTGTTTCTGGTGCTCTTGATGATGATTGGATTTGGAATTGGAATGTACCCATAGTTTAAGGAATGAGAAGCATTCGGTTCATCATCTTCCATTTAATGGACAAATAAAGGCCAAGATTTTTGGCATAAGTCAGCAAGTGGAGGTCGGGATTGGGCCAGCCTGCATTGACCATAATGTGGGCCGTCATAGTTACAACTTACAAGGCACAAATTCAAATCTCATTTGCCTTTGCAATCCCAATATAATTAAGCTTGGAAATGGACACAATGGCCCACGGCCCATCCCTTCGGCCTATCTTATCAGATTTAGAAATGGCAATGAGGTAGAGTGGGGTCGGAAAATGGTCTTTTTCTCTCCGACTTTAAAGAGAAACTTTTTTTTCTTCCCCTTACCCTAAATTTTGAGAATGGGAAGAATTTTTTCTTTCATCTTTAATTTTTGTGGAAGAGTGAATATTATGAGAATTTACATTTCTTAAATTTTTAAATAATTATTTTAATATAACTAAATTAAAATTTTTTATTTATTATTTATATATAATTACTAATTTACTCTTAATATTATATATTATTTAATTATTATATAGGAATAGTATAAATAATTTTTTTTCAGAATTTCTACAGCATAAAAAATGAGATCTCTATCCCCCCTTAAAATTATAACGAAAAGATTTTTTTTCTATCCCGTTTGGGAGAGAGTTCTCCTTTGTTTCCAAGCCAAAATTGGAAATTCTCCACGAATTACTGTTCAACTAGGTCCCTAATTAGACTTGGGTTTCATAATTTAAAGGTCTAAAGTTAAAGAACAATAAAAAGATACCACAATTAAATTAAAAGAGATAAAAATAAATTTAAAATAAAAAATAAAAAATTATGAAATTTTATAAATTATATTATAAACAAACAATCAAAATGTTCGGACAAAAGATGAGACAAAGTGAAAGCTAAAGATGTGGAAACGTGGGCAGGAACATGCATGTGCAACCATTTGTGTCATTCAGTGTTGAGATAGCTGACCATGACGGCGCTATATGCCATGCCTATCAACTACATAATGTCGGTGGGCTTTCGTACATTTGTCTGACACCCAACGTCGGACTCCATCAAATTATTAACTGTACAACCACATGTAGTTAAACTGTCAAAACTGTCCTCCCTTCTGTGTCACTCTTGATACACTGAACGCAAACCAGCTCTGGATTTGCTTTGCTTTATGTTACGTTACTTTATATATATTTGCCTTAATTAATCTCGCTAAGCAGCCTCATTAACTCTTTCGCTCCAATTTTATCCCCCTAAACCACTTCCCCCTCTTCCCATCCAATTTTTCTTTATTTTTTTCTTTGAAAAAATTCATACCCCTTTTCTGTTTCCATTTCTTTCCTTTACTGAAAATCAATGGCTTAAACCAATCATCACTTGCCACGTTGTTTATCTTTTGCAAATGTCATTTATGATTCCAAAAACTATAGTCCACATTTTATCAATGTGAGTTGATCTAAAATAATATAAGTTTGGCTAGTTTCAATAAGTTATTGCGAGTTTATTCAAATTTTATGTATAAAAAAAATTAAATGATGTTATTTTTATGTTTTAAAATTTATATTTTTACTTACAAACATAATATGGTAATAATTTAACAAAATACTTCTTCTTTTTTACTATTGTTTTATTCTACTTCTTTTCTTAATTATATATGAACGTAACTGAGAGTTGTAGGTCTATGATAGACTTATCATTTAAAAAAAATTTATTTAAAAAAATTTATTTATTTTAACATTTTCAATATTTTAAAAAAAATTAATTTCACTTATCAGACAAAAGATACTTTAAAAAAATCCATACTATAATTCTACACCCTAAAATGGATACAGATTCTATAAGAAATTGGTGTCTACCATTTAATTTAATGGGACACATAAATTCCTTGTAAAATTCGTGTTCATTTCAAATGTGACTCTTGCAACTTAAAATGGATATGGTTTCCAAAAAACTATAGCGGGACTCTTATGATTCTTCTTGCAGAACTGAAGCCCATAAACTATGGCTTCTCTCACTCTCTTGGCGTGTTCATTCTAGTTTTGGCTGCAATTAAGAGTTCATCTATTATCTCCTTCAGTCCTTCTTCTCCTCTGCTTTGTGGGCACCTAACTTCATCACAGGTGAGCAGCTATTCCATTTGATATAACTGTGAATAAAATCAGTTTTAAATAAAACTGATATTATAAAATTAATTTATGTTTAAATATATTAATGCAATTCATTTTACAATAGGTTATAAAAACAAGCTATTTTGAGTATAATGCATATTTTATAAAACAAAATGAATGATGATTAATAAAAAATTAAAATTAAATGATAATTTATAAATTTAAGATAAATTTTTTATTTTTTATTGATAATTATATATTTATATTTTATTATATTAAAATTGGGCTAATATCTAATTTATACAAATAATTGTTGGATATCAAGTCTTAAAATTGACGGACGACAAATTTGTGGGCACTATGTGATGTCCGTACAAAACGTGCCACTCACGTTGCACCAATATAAGTGTTGCATCATAAATTTGGTTCTTATCTTATTTGCTTTTTCTGTTCTTGAATTATTGAATGGGACGTGACATTGTGCACATTTTTCCAATGAACTATTCGCATTGGAACTGTCGAGTAATAACTGAGATTCTTTAAATTTTCTAAGTGAACGAACAAACAAACAAACAGTGTCTGAGTAAGACCTCGACGGACTGGCGCGGCTGATGGCGATGGCATTTAATTAATAATATTAAATTATAAAATAGATAAAGAGTGAATTTTAATGTCTTAATTTATAATTAAAATTAAAGGTATTTTAGTCCGAATTGTCTTATATTAACATATGATTAAATAAAGTAGAATGATTGACTTATAATTATAATAAATTAAAAAATAATAATTCATCTTTCCTTTTAAGTAAAATAACAATAAGATAATTTAATTTATAGATGAATATAATTTTTATAATACAAATATATTAATTTATATTGACTCATTATTTAAATAAGATGTAATAGATTAAAAATATATAAATTTATTTTATTTTTTAAACAAGACAGGTGGGATAGCTTGCCGAACTCAATTTTCTTTGAAAATATTAATTAAATATAGATATGAAATATTAAATTTATTAAATCTTAATATTTAAAATATAAAATTTAATTAATTTAATCATTTTTAAATAATATTTTTTTAAGAATAAGGATTATAAAAGAAAATATACTTGAGAATATATGTTTATTGACTAGCTAGCCTTTCTGATTTTAATACTATTGCAGCATCAGAAGCATAAGCATAAGCATAAGCATTCTGGATTATTGGTTGCTGCTATGATTCTGCTAAGCTTTCCTTCTTTCTTTAATTATTGCTCTTTTCCATGTTCAATGACCTTTAATTTATCATGTATACCAAACTATCTTTTTCTAGCTATTACTTTCTTTTCCTTTGATTTTCTTTATCACTTTCCTAGATACCATGCAGTTGCAATAGAATTATTTGAAAATCTGCACTACCTTTTATGTTGGGGAAAGATGGGGTGGTGGGTTGCATCTAATGCTGCCATGAATCAAAGCTTACATTCTTTTTCTTCTTTCCTTTACCTTTTCTTAAGAGGGTTGTGGTGAGGTATTCCAATCCTTTCTTGCTTTTAAATTTACTCTTTTCTTTAATATATCATGTATGGGTTCTAGAAGCATGAATTCCACTCCTAAACTCATATGAACATATAAATATTAATGAAAATATAACTCTCATTTAATAACAATTATCAAATATTAAGAACCTTTAAAATTTTAGCTTTCATAGAATTTAACATCACTGATAGGAATATATATATATATATATATATATATATATATATTTTTTTTTTCCATACAATCTACACAGTTACTCATTTTTATTTTTATTTTTTTCTAAAATTTCTTTTTTTATACTTGGATTTTTCTAAAATTAAATTCTGATGAATGTTATTAATTAATTTGTTGACTTTAAACAGTGACAAAGCTACATAATGACCAGATGGGACTTTTGACTTTAGGTAATTTTTAATATAAATTATATAACTACTATAATTTAGCTTAAATTAATCTTTAAATTAGTCACTGTCCCTAACATTTTATAGAGAGAGAGAGAGAGAGAGAGAGAGAGAGATAATCTTTAGTTGGCCCATGAAATAGTCACGTCTTAATCACAACTCACAAGGTTCATGGGCTTTATACATTAGATTTATTTTAAAAAGTAAAATAGAAAGTAATGAATAACTCAAAAGATTCCAAAACACTTTCTAAAGTGACAGATGATTAACTGAGGACCTTACCAAAAGAACATGAAAATCACATGCAACCATTTTAACCTAAAAGCCAACTCTTCTTTACCTTCCACTTTAGGGTTGGGCCAATCCCAGAAATCATTCTAGAAGGAAATGCCATCCATCACAGAGCAAGTCACTTCACAAAGTAGACACATTTGATGCTTTTCTAATCACCATCTAAAATATTTTGATATTTCGTTGGGTAAATTTTTTAGGAAAAAAGAAAAAGAAAAAGCATATTTTCAAAAATTTTGAATGATTTAATTAGTTTAAACAAAAATTTGAATTTAAGACTATCATTTTTTATAAAAATTTGTCATCTACTTTTATAAATTAAGATGTACAAAAATATTATTTAAAAGAATATAAAATATTATTTTTTATTAAGTTTTATAAATTAAATTATAAAATTTATTATATTTAATAATTCATACTTAATTTTATGGGTTATTTATAAAGCTATGAGATTTAAATTTTTTTTAATAAAAATGGGTGAAATATTAAATATATTGTGGAAATCAAACATTATTATTTGTCCTCATTTCAAAAGCATTATTCGTGAAAAGTTTGCATTGCTTTTCCCTTTTGTCTAAATAAATCCCCTCAAAATCATTATTACACAGAATCAATAGTGTTGATACATGGAACTCTGAACTAAGTGGGAAGAAACTCTGGCGCTTTCTCCTCCTTTCAGTAAAGATAAGATATCTACATACAATTTTGCTATTTTTTTGGTTCTGGTTTTGTAGGCCATTTCAGGTCCACCACAAGAAAGGCATATGGCCAGCTATGCAGCTGTCTTCCTTTACATTTAAGGCAAAGAATGCAAGGGACTTGGGATCCCCAGAAGAGTTTTCTTGCTTCCAGTGAAAATATCAGATCCTTACTCCCAGAATTTAATTAATATGTATAGTCAACAAGCTCCAAACAACAACTTTCGCATAAAATTCATAAAAATTTCACAAATTAAATTTCATAAAAAATATTATTTAAAAAAATTTAAATAATTAAATTTATTAAATATCATAATTAAATTAAATTATAAATTTTATAAATTTAATTACCCACAAAATCTTTGTAAGTTTTTGGTTGCTCTCACCTGTGGAAGCAACCTCTTCCTCATACCTAAACTAGTTAAGCTGTGGAGTTTTGTTTGTAAAGTCATATCTCAATTTGTTTAACTTGTCTATGAACATGTGTGGGGATTAATGGTGGGGTTTGGTTGTTCCCAAATTTCAAAATAAATAATATAATGATGCAGAGTGTCCAGGTGCATGCTTGCACTTGCAGATGTTCAAGAACGAATTTAGATATTTTAAATTAATTTTTTAAATTAAAATTTTTTTATAATTTAATATGTAAATTTAATTTTTTATTATTAATATTTTTTTAATTTTACATCTATTGCTTTTCAAATTTTTTCTGCGAAACTGATCCGTACCTCCATGAAACCCTGCATGTTCTTCTGTCGGAAGGATTGCTTCAACTGTAGGTGTGCGTGCCTGCAGGGACTTGAAGCCACAAAGAACTGTGTACCGGCTACATATAACTCTAATATTTTTAATAATTTTTAAATAATTTTCTTATATTTCACTTAAAATTTTTAATTTTTGTTATGCTAACTCTTTAATATTTTAAAATTTATTCTATCCTTTCAATGATTTATTTTCTTATCAATTAATTTATCGTTAATTATTTTCTAAAATTAAATTAAAAATATATAAATACGTGTGGGTCAAAATTAAAGATTATGTAATTTACATAATTTTTAAGGAAGCCAAATTACAATTAAGCTGATTAGCTAAGGACTCTGCAAGAAAAAAGCAGCTTCTTCCAATAAGTGAGAGCTTTTCAACCCATTCCATTACTGAATTTGAGGCCAAAAACTTTGATAATTTACAAATCCTTGTCCCGGAGCAATTTTGCTAAATATAACATCCAAAGGGCAAACGAGGCACTCAAACGCAAAGAATAGAGGAGGGGTGCAGCCGCCTTGTACGATAAACAGATGGCCATTTCCTTGTCTCATGAACAGGCACTTCCATGGACGAGAAAAATTTAGGGAGCTAGCCATTTCATTGACCAAAGACTTCAAAAAGACAGCGACGATGTGTCCTCGCAGAAGACCCCACCCCACTAGAATACTACAATTCAAGTTGTTCACGCAATTGAATTGGGCATCTGCCAAAAACTGTTCTGGGGTCCATTTCACATGGAGAGGATAAGCATAAGAAAGAAAGATGCGTAAAGGACAAAACTTTCATCTATCCAGTTCCGACCAATTTTAACCCAGAAAAGGGGGCCAAATTCAGATTCCTGACCATATTCATTGTGGCACTAAATTATGTGGGGAAATCAAAAATCTTATTTATATCACAGTCATACATATGATATTTAGTAACAACAAGGCTACACTGACGCAACAGACAAACAGGGCTAATTTATGGGAACATCCATTTTTTTATTAACCCATACAAGACCTGCAAGCATAAAATACCTAGACCTACAGAGGATTACATGTGAAAAAAATGCAGTAACTACCCATCCAGCCAAGGGAAACTTCACATGGTCGGGGCAGCAAATCCTTTTAAGGAAATTAAAAAGTCCATCGTTTGAAAAGAGCATCTACTTGTCTTTTTCACGGGTACCATACTGAAATATCTGGCTGTTTCTGAACTGCATCCATCCCTACTACTTGTAGATCCTCCTTAAAATCAAAGGATGCCAAGTCACAAGGGGACCCAAAGATCAAATGAAAATTATTGCTGTTATGGTTGGTCTCAAACGGAGAATTCAAAGCCTTGAACCGGTCAAACTGACCCTCCTCCCGTGTAAACATCTGATGATTATTAGACAAATTTAAGTCTTCATACAAGTTTCCCTCCATCACCATCTCTTGACCAGGAAAGAAGCTGTCCTGTTGTTGCTGAATGTTTGGCTGAGGAAGGTTTTGATTGTCTGCAGCAATACGGTTACAGGAACTCATATTCTTGTTGCCTTGAACGTTTGTATCATAGATTGACATAAGATCGCTAATCATTTTCTGGCCATCCTCTGGAACTCCAAGCCCCGAAAGATCAAACGAAGAAGGAACTAAATTGACAGACTGAGAATTTGATTTGGGTTGAACAAGGGACTGGGGGAAGATAACTGGCTTTACCTCATTAACATGAAAATTTGGTCCCCCACCATAATCCGAAGAACTGCCTCCATATGGACAATTTAATTGATGATTGTCCCTAGAAGTCCTGTCATGAAAACCGAGGCGAACTTCACTGTAAGGACACTGAGGGTGTTCACATGTGTATATCTTCTGATCCATCATCATGTGAAAGTCACCAGAAATCTTCCTCTTTCGAATGAAATCCAAGTTTGTTGCAACCTCTCCCTTGATTGGGAAAGAAGGTTGCTGAACAGGTAGCCTTCCCCTCATCCTCTCCATCCCAAGATTGGTTGCATTCAGATTCTCAGGTTTTCGATCCTCCACATCATAGTTTGGCTCATCATCAGCCCCTTCAACATCGTACTCACTGCAATCATTAATGACCAAAGAACCACTACCTCCAGCTGATGATAATGGGGGGCAGTAATCAGGGTAAAGATCTCGTGCTAGAGCCTCCTCCTGATTGATGATAGCAAGCCAAGTTGCACTTTCCTTTGCTGTCATTTTATCTTGAAGGCACTTGGACTGCCTCACAAGCTTGCGAATCTTAGCTATATCGGGAGACATGTGTTTGATAACTGCAGTTAGAACACCAACCTTCCAAGCCTTTTTCAGGTCATGAGGTTTCTTGTAAGGTGGAGGACCTTGATCTTTAGGCAAACCAATTTGGGGCCACCATTCTTCATTCCCAGTGGGCCACCATGGTGGAGGAACACCCTTCTCTAATGGGAACCGTCTCTGTGGTGGATCACAGTGCTGCATAAGCGCTGACAAGAGAGAACCCAAGGTTGTGTCCTGAAGCTCCTGCAAGGTATGGGGCGTTGGACCAATTGCATTACATCCATCATTCTTGCCAGGGATTGCATTATCTGCTTGATACTTGGCAATAGCAGCTGGACCATTACGGTCAAACCTAACTTTATCCTTCCACCACTCTCGAAGATTGTCAGATGCCCCAGTTACCGGTTTACCCTTCTCAGGAATTATCCCATAGACAAAACCTTGGGCCTTACAAACCTCCATCATCTTAAGCATGTACTTCAAAATTCCATCTTGAGCCCTTGACATCTTTTTTCTCCTAGCCTGTTCTTGAGACTGCCTTTGCTTAGCAGCATCAATTCCTTCCTTAGATTTACTTTGTTCTTTTAACCTCTTGAGACGCATTTTGTCTCTCCACATCCTCCTCTCAAGCTCGTCCACATCGGTTTCCTCATCACTATAATCATCCTCAACTGCTGCCTCTGGTTCAGTTTGCCGGGTGGCAACATCCCCTTCTCCAAGGGGAGCAGACATCATATCCAAATCGCCGCAAAACCCCATCTCATCGAACATCATCATCATTTCCCAATGGAAAGAACCCCGCAGATGGCTCAAATGTGCTGAACAAATGAGATTCTTATCAGATAAGCAAAATGAAGTGAGCAGCAGACCAGATTTCCAAGCTTCGTTCTCCTTTAGACTAAAAACAAATTCAAGTTAACAATTTCTCGACTATAAAGACCTTCACACCTGTCAAAAGCAGTAAAGCAAGGAATAATTAGAAAAGGTAGAAGAAAACAAATACTTTCCAGAAGAAATCCACTGATATCTGATGATATTGACTACCTATTGAAGGAATTTCTGAAAGTAGATATGCACTTAATTCTCATCCAGAAATCTCAAATAGATTGAAAAAGAAAGAAATGAAAAACAAAACCATACAATTTCATGAGAGAATCCTGTCCGGTATAAAGATAAATTCCTGGTTTCATCTGTACCTAAAGTCCATCCATATATATGTGCAATCAGGGCTTAATCGATTGGAAAGATCTATCTCACCCACAAGTTAAAACGGAAAATAGAAAATTTAAAAGAGGTAACACCCCTGCTTCATATACACGGAGTATTCCTACATGGTGATTTAAAGATAAAAAACTCAAATTCCAGATCAATATCTAAGAATCTCTCACAGACCGATCGTCAAGCAGATGGTTACTGGGATATAAAAAGCAAGTTGAATAAATTCCACGGATTATTGTCAAGACTGATAAAGAAACATTTCATGCCAAGTTATTGGTACAGGATCTAAGGCCAAATCAATCACTCAGAGACCTCACACGAAGAACACCCAAAATCATCAATAAGCTGACAACAGATAAAAACTTCAACAGGAAACACACAAGATTAAGCCTTGACTTCACAGACCAACTGGGCAATAAAATCAGCACCAATTTAATTCAAACAAAATCAAAATAAGCAAACAAAACAGAATAAGCCCATGAATCAGATTGACCAAACCAATCAGCTAACATGAAAGAAATTATTTTCAAAAAAAAAAAAAAAAGGGAAGTGAGAGTTGAGCAAGCAAAGCAGCATATGGAGAATGATACCGGAAAATCCAGGAACTGGGTTTTCTTCTGTAGTCGCGGCAAGCCAAGAGAAGGAGAAGTAGCAGGCTATTTTGAGACTTTCAGAGTTCACATAGACAGATGAAGGAGAGAAAGGAAAGTGTCAGGAAAGGGAGAGAGAGAGAGAGAGAGAGAGAGAGAGTGGGAAAAAGAGGAAAGAAAACGAAGCATTATCCTGGTTTTATCGCATTTAAAGGGGGGGGGGGGGGTCCTTGGTGAGGGTGAAAGTGGTGAGTTATTGGTGGGGTAAACCCAAATTTGAGGAGGGTGGAAAAGCAGGGATATTTACAATCATGGTTAGGTTAATTTAATCCCGCCCTGGGATAATCCGTTTCTGTAATATTTATGAGCAGTGTGTGGGGAACGTGTCCGCGGTGTCGTTTTTTGGGGTAGGCGTCGTTTGCTTTGTTGATAAGGCCACCTGACCAACAATGAGTCCACATACACTCGCAGAGTGAGAGAGGTTAGTGGAATGGTGGGAAACCATTTATTCGGAAATTAGCAAACGTCCCAATTTTTGCCCCTTCCAATTCAATCTCCCTTTCTCACATAATGTAACTTACGTCTTTTCCTCCCAAGTTTTTGGTTTTTAGGTTACTAAATGTCGGTTACTCTTTTCCCACTTAACTATAAAAGAATAAAATGTCTTATAAAAATATTATTATTGATCAAATTAATTATATAAACTATTATAATGTATAAGTAAATAAATAATAATCTAATGTCTCGGTTTTACAATGAGAATGTTATCTACCATATAAACATATATAATTAATGACCAATTCGTTGCTATTAAATATCTGATATATGTTAAAAGATACCTCAACTATGTCATAGGAGATCTTTTACAATAGAAAAAGGGAAGAACTAGTAATTATTTAAGAAAGCTTGAAGTAATTGATGTATAATGCATAAGGAAAGAGATACTCCCATGAAATTAGATTTATAAAAATTTTACGTAATTCAAAAAAAAATTCATAGTTCACTTTGCAAGTAATATTATTTTTTTTTAAATTTTAAATTTTTTTATTTTTTACAAAATATTTTTATATTTTTATTAAATATAAAATTAATTTCACTTAAAAGTATAGAGACATATTATGTTGACACACATAATAATAGATTTAGTCTTTAATTTTGTATGAGGAGATCAAATTGGAAGATAAAAGAAAAGAATATTTTAATTTTTTTAACTAAATATTATACTATTTATAACAGGAAGTTAACATATTTTAATTATAAATGTCTATATTTTTATTTATAAGTGTAACAATAAATAAATATAAGAAAGTAACTTAAACTGTGATTTTTCTTTTTTTTTTCTTTCGTCGAAGCATGGATGATTGGATGGTCATGCCTCATCAGTGGCATCCGAAACGTT
The DNA here is from genome assembly GCA_037013595.1 of Dicorynia guianensis. NCBI lineage: Eukaryota > Viridiplantae > Streptophyta > Magnoliopsida > Fabales > Fabaceae > Dicorynia > Dicorynia guianensis. Next base: position 34,700,901 of record JASUAB010000005.1, read on the forward strand.
TGTGGAAATCGTGGGGCCACCTTGCCGTTGAAACGTGGCTTTATCAATGTGAGAGTTGACTTTTGACCCAAAAACAAAGGGGGGAGAAAGTTGATTTGAGCCTTCCACTTTGAAACAAAACCACTGTGGTTTTCTTGACTGTAAATTACTAGCCAAATTTTTTTTTCTTTTCTAATATCTTTATGGGCATATTACCAAAAAAAATTATATCTATTGAGTAAAGTGTAATTTAATATTTTTATAATACACAATTTTCAATTTAATTTTTTTAAAATCATAGCCGGAGATGGTCAAAAATACAAAATAAAAAATAAGAAGATAAATTTATTTTTCTTGTATTAACTCCACCTCCATATATATATATATATATATATATATATATATTCTGATAGAATTGCAATGCCCAACCTTCATAGGGTTCCTCAAGAAAACATATTCAACATCAAATCTTATATGCATCATGGTGTTCTAAATCACCCTATTTGGGGTCCCTGCCTTAATGGATCCACACCCAATGTGAGGAGATGGGTTTGATTTCAAAGGATACCATAGCTTTCAGCTGGCTGCCCATATGGATAAGTCTGTTAGTCTATGTATAACATAAATGGAACTGGTTTCTGTTTCTTTTGTTTTTTCTCTTTTTGGTTGCAGATTCACTTTGTGCTTCTGATAAGTAGACAAGGAAAAGTGAGGCTCACCAAATGGTATTCACCTTACTCTCAAAAGGAGAGAACCAAGGTACTATTGACAAGATTTGAACCCGGATAGCCACAATATGCAAATACTGGTTTCTCCATTCTGATAACCGTCACCAACAATACAGCTAACTTCTAATTTGCATAATTTGAGTGATACCTCCATGAATGAACTTACAAACTATGATAAAGATCAACTGCTGAACTGATAATTTTGACTTCGGTTTTGCATATTGGTTTTCTGTAGCTCAATTATCAGTACAAAATGCTTGTTTTGTTCTAAATTTTCTTCCATTTTGGAAGGCAATGAGAGACCTAAGGGGGCTAATTCTCCCCAGATCCCCAAAGCTTTGCAATTTTGTGGAATGGAGAGGACTCAAAATTGTCTACAAAAGGTGGGTTACTAACAGTTTTGTTTTTGCTTGCTTCTGTTGCCTCATATATAAAACACGCTCAACTGGAATTTGATAGTGGCTTGGTTTTGGTTAATGTTCAGATATGCTAGCCTCTACTTCTGCATCAGCGTTGATCAAGATGACAATGAACTGGAGACCCTTTCTATTATTCACCATTATGTTGAGACACCGGACCGCTATTTTGGCAGTGTGAGTCTCTTGAACCTTGAAATCTTCATTTGCTTAAAGGTACTACATTGCTTATATTCAGAAGAAAATGAAATTAAAGGTCTGATTAGTTTTTATCATATATACTTATATATCAGGTCTGTGGGCTGGATTTAATCTTTAATTTCCATAAGCTATATAGCTAACTTCAGTCTCTCATCTTCATCTTTCTTCATAATTTTGCAGTACTTTTTAACTATTAGAATGTGCTTCATCCTTGATCTTATGCTCAATCCCTGAGCAACTTGAACAACCTGCAATCTCCAAATTAAGAAAACTGACATTTGTTTTATCTGGGCATCTCCTCAGGAGCAATACACGTTATGGTCTAATCTTGTATTCAAATTATGTGGCTTCTGTGATAATTAAGGCATCTGGCTTTTATTCGGCTAATCAAGAAGGAGCTTCTTAGTGGCTAGACTCTCTGGAGATTAAGACAACCTTTGTGAGGTTGAAGTTTACTTTTTGAACATGAACCCAGAAATTTTCAATGAATGATTGAATCCTCAAATGGGAGAAAAATGATGACAATTTCTCTTGAAGTTTGGCCGATTGAAAGTTAAGGTTGATCTTGGCAGCTTATTTTATATTAGATGAAATTCTCCTGCTGGAGAAATGCAGGAGACTAGCAAGAGAACAACTCTGCAATTGATAGCTGCACAGGTATGAACATTATTATGAGACTTTGCCGATAATCAATGAGAAGAATTTCTTAAATACATAAATTTTGTAACTAGCTATTCATATTCTTTTAATGATCTAAAGTTTTAGTTTTCATCAAAGGGTGATCTATTTGAAACCTTGTGCTTGACAGATTTATGATATTAAGGTTAAAATTGCAGGAGGATTTAGTGAAAGTTGCCAAAGAGCAGGCGAATTCAATTAGCAACATTATCGCTTAGGCTACCAAATAAGAGCTTCATGAAGTACAATTTTGCTTTATGTTTACACGGACTACGAATATTTTGGTTCTAATGAGAATTTTTGTGTCCATTAGTGTCTTGTCATTAGCTACCTAACACAGCTAATAATCTGATTATGATTAGAGCTATGTTTTTTCGTCCTTAGCGAAGTATTTTGTAAGAAATCATCGCTCTTAATTAGTCCACAAGCCTATAATCTAGATACGTACAGATAAAATAACAAAAATCTTCAAATTCCAAAAACAATTAAAACAAAATGTTACCAGTTTAACACTTCAAAAGAATTTTAACAGCAAGCTCAAATAGTTAGTCTCAGTTGGCTTTGCCATTCAAAAACATTTTCCTAGTAAGGCCACATGCAAGAGCCTGTTTAGGTATTTCCTTCACATTCTGAACACCTTCAGCAAAAATCACACCCATTCCCATGTGCAAATGAGGCTCAATGTGACAATGGAAGGCCCAAACTCCAGGGTTATCTGCTTTGAACCTCAAGGCCGTCCATCCAAAAGGGAAAACAACTGCAGTGTTCTTCAATGGTGGGTTCTTCAAGTTGAACATCTTCTCATCACCCGGTTTGAATTTCCCTTCTCCATACCCCAAAACCCAGAAGTCATGCCCATGCAAATGCCAAGGGTGAATCTCACTAGTATTTGCCTTTAAAGCATTGGCATTTTGGAGTATCACATCAACAACTTGGTTCAATTGAAACATATAAACCCCATTTCCGGTAGTTGAATTAGGGTTAATAGGGGGATTCATGATGTCATATTCTGGCGAGAAGTTCTCCGGCGGGCTTTTCAGGTCAAAGGCATTCTTGAGGCTGAACTTAAGGGATCCCAAGTAGGGAATTGCTGGCAATGTTAAGGACACATTGTTAATGGACCATTTGGTGAACCCATCTATCAGGTTTTGTGTGTTAAGTAGGACAACCCTACGGTCAGCAGATTCTGGAGGCTTTGGGGTTCCCATTAGCGCAAAGATTTTTTTAGTGAATGCTTTGCTACGCTTAAAGTCATTCCAAAGAGGAGTGGTGAGAGGTGGAACAGTTGGAAGCTTAGAAGCAGTGGTTTTTCTGTAGTGCAATATGGCCAGCCCTTGTGGGGTGTTGGGTTTTCTTCCTCTTACACCAATTGAAATCCAGTAGTTTTGGTGTGGGTTTTGGTCTGTCCTTAAGAGGACTGAGTAGCTCTCCCCTGAATATATGTCTAGGTCATCCACAGCAAATGGTTGGACGTAGTTTCCATCAGCTTCCACCACCACCATTTTGTGATTCTAGAGCACAAAAATAAAAAGATATATTTAGTTAATAAAATTTTGGTCATTGATAATGAATATGGCTAATTACATGAATTAATAATTTTGAAGAAATGATGGGACTCACACTTTTCCTGTTAGAATTGATTTTGGGTGTGAAGTAACCATACAATCAAATTGAAGCATGCATTATAAAAGCTGAAAATAATGGGGGGGAAGAGAGAGAGAGAGAGAGAGAACGGTACCCATAGCTATACCAAGTAGTGACTTACCCCAATGGCCATGTTGAGAGAAGCCAAGGAAGTGGTACTTGCAATTCTGAGCCTGTAGATCTTGTTTGGAAGCACATGCAGAACCTCAAGTGTACATTGCTCATTGCCACTGAATTTGCATTGGGGTAGAGTAGTGTTGATCAGATGAGCTGCCATGGAACAGTTGAACTGTCCTCTTCCATTGATCAGCAACGACTAAAAACAAAGTGAAAACGTGTGGAAGGTGAGAAAAGATTAAAGAGCATGCAATATTTGTACATCATTATTTTTGATAAAAGACTCTTTTAAATTTTTTTTGTCAATTATTACATGTTAAATGTTATTTATTTAAAATATTAATATACTATAACTATAACAATAATTAATTTCTTAATTAATTAAAAAAATCCAATACTTTGTGAGTTCATATATAGGTCATATGCATTAATGTTTAATCGCTCTATTGAGTGAGATTCTAATATGCACAAATTCTAATATAATTAGTGTTTATCTTATGTTTCATAAAATTTATTCTAGATTCCAGTTCTATTAAATACAGTTGAATTATCCCATTATCCCTAATCTATCTGTAAAAAACCTAATTTACGAAAGTAAACTAATATGACTAATCAAAAAAAATTTACAATGTAATATATGTATATATACCTGAGGTTCACCAATCCAATGGAACGGCTTGGAGGAGAGGCCAAGCTCTTGTTCATGTGTACTTTGGTGATACCAATCACTGAGCAAAAGGTTGAACTCACCATCATAATGGAATGGCTCTTTCTGTGCTGCGGGCAAATCAACTATCAGAGAACCATACAAACCTGCTGCTCTCTGCATTCCAAAGTGTCCATGGTAGAAGTATGTGCCCGGCTGCAATAGCTCCCATGAATTAGCATTATAAATTATATCAGACATTGAAAGAAAGAGCACCCCATCTCATGAGTAGGTATGGTCTACAGATTAAAGTAATTTTGGAAGAGATGGTAGGTTTACTTCTCAAAGTGTGTGGGCATTTACCAAAAGGAAAAAGACAGAAAAAAGAAACTGGTGATAGCCCGCGTCATCACAAATCCCCCCCTTAAACAAAAAACAGAGAAAGGTGATATACCCTATCAACAGTGAATCTGTAATCGAAAGTTTCTCCTGGGTTTATAGCACACTGTGAAATGGAAGCACTTCCATCTGCCCAAGGTGTTCCGTTCTGCAAATACAAAAACAAGAAAAATGGTGTAGTTTCAGATATATCAAGTGCTTGAAATAGAGTGAAAGAGATAAAGTTAATCATGAACCTGTCTCATTCCATGCCAGTGAATGACAGTACCTTCTGTGGGGAGCTTGTTGGTGAGAGCAATAGCAATGGTGTCTCCCACCTGAGCTCGGATGGTTGGCCCGGGAAACTGGCCATTGATTCCCATCACAACATGCTCCAAGCAATGGGTGTGGTACATGTACTCCACATCCCATTTGTAGTGTCTAACCTTTGCCAATGATATCTGAATCAAACACAGCCACATGAACCAAACAATATGACCTTTGAAGAACCCCATTAATTCTTGTTCTTGCTTCTGCTGTTGTTCTTCTGCTCACGAGAAAAGAAGGCTCCAGAAGAAGAATATATCTAATTGATAACACAACAAACGAACTGAAACAATGCTATATTTAGTATTCTACGTCCCATTTGAAGTATTGGACGACCTTTGCCAATGATATTTGAAATTAACACAACCAAATGGACCTTTAAAGAACCCCGTTCCTGTTCTTGCTGCTTTGCTATTGATCGTCTGTGCTCACGAGCAAAAAAGGCTCAAGGAGAAGAAGATAATTGACAACACAACAAATGAACTGGATCAATGCTTTATTTAGGACTAATACTAACGTAGAGCTGGTCTCTACTGCGATATACATATTTATAGAAGTGTGTGAAAAGCTCGTGATCAACCTCCCCGGGAAATCTTTCTCTTTCCAAACGGATTTCCTTGAAACTTCTGTGTTTTTATTATTTTTTTAATGAACAAAAGCCAACATTGAAGAGTTTTTTAAAATCTCTGCAAGAAAAAAATGTGTAATTCTTTTCGGGTGTTTATATTTTTATAAAAACTTTTAGATTATTAAAATTATAAAATTTTATAATCTAAACTGTAAAATTTAAAAAATTTATCACCTCACACTAAATTTTATTAAATTTCTATAAATCCTTTTAGTAATAACAACATTTTTCATTTCTTTTTTGGTATATGACAACATAAAATGAATGCATTGGCTTTTATTAAGAAGTAGGGTTTTAATGTGGGAAAATCATACTTGCACTTCGGCATATTTTATGTACAGTCTCACATTACACGTAAAGATACAAAAATTAAAAAAAAAAAGAGAAAAAATATAAAAATATAAAAGAAAATATAAATAAATATATATATATATATATATATCATTATTCCCGTTCAAGAGACTAAGGTAAGCATTGCGAGGATAACGTTTACTTTTTGAATATGAACTCCAGAAATTTCCTTGGCAGTTAGTAGGCTACTTGTATTCATTGATCCATAGCCCAGGACCCAAAAATAATAGGGCCATAACTAGCCCAAAGTGCTTGTTATATTAACACAAATTAGGAAATTGGAGCTACCTTTTGCATGGACAACAGAAAATTGATATTTATATAAGTTAAAATAGTCAAAATTTTATATATTTTTTTAATTTTACTTTCACTTAAATATTTTTTTTCGGCACGTAAACGTAAACTCTAATTACGTACTGATAGCATTATTCCGGGCATCCCTGCAAGCACGAGCCCCACCTCCTGTTGCTGCAGCAGCGGTATTGACTCTATTTTTTTAGATCAAAAGAGGTAATGAGGAAAAATAATTGGTCATAAAAAATTGTAATGTGATAGTTTTCGTGACCAATATTATTAGCAAGATTACTTCAGGAGGACATTGGAGAAGCATAATGGACTGTTTTAGACAATGTAATGTAAAATAGGAAATTTAAGCTATTAATTATTTAAAATTAGACATTGGAGAAGATTTTGGCCTGCTATGAATGTTGACAAAAATGGTTGTAGTCCATACGGTTGCCGAGTTGATAAAAAGCATGAGAAGTGTAATAATGGTTGCAGTAAATCATATCAAAGATTTTAAATAATAATAATAATAAATATTTAATACAAAAATAAAGTTTTATATTAAAATATAAAATAAACAAATAAAATAACAACAGATACAATTTTGCCACCACTATATCAGAAAGAAGAAAACACATTAATTTTTGCACGATGAAATTTGTGGAAACCCCACTAATGTGTTTACCCGAACCATTACCATTGGTACCATTGGCAGTATTGCAAATGAAGGGAACAGCGTAGAATTGTCATGCCAAGGTTAGGCATCTATCTCACAAATCCAATTTGCTACTTATTCTAACTAATTTCTATGTTGATAATATTATTGCACCCATTTCTTTGGATTTATGTGATGTTGACATAAGTTGACCACCAAGTCAGTGATAATTTTAAACATACCCTCTGCCTTTTCTGAAGTTAACTAATTTAAATAATTATAGGAAGGTTTTTATGAAGCTGTCAAATGAAAGAAGAAAATATGTAGCTGTTACAATGTTTGGAATAAGATGTTATAGAAATGTAATGTGAATCTTTTTTGGGAAATGTTCTATTCTTATTAAGAAGTTTTATTAAAAAAACCTTATACAATTTATGCATTATCATTATCAGTAAATTTAATTATTTAAAATTTTAATAAATTTTTAATAAACTTGAATTTGTAAAAATAAAGACACCAATTTTTTTTAGGACTTTTGTGTTATGTCAAACTTTAGTAAAAAAAAGAGTAATGTTGTATGGTAATATTTTTTTTTTTTTTGGTGTGCTTTGAGTATATCATCTTTCTCTATAAGAGTGTTGATATATCTACATACTTAAAAGTATATTTTTGCCTACAACCAAAGAGAGAACAACAGAGTCAAAGTTTGACTCTACTTTCTTTCTTTGTGCTTGTAACACTTACGTACTTCTAAGTATGTAAGTGTAACTTTTTTGAAGTACTCAGTGCAAGATAATCTATGGGCCTAAAGTTTAGATACGAAAAGATAAAATGGCTGAAATCTTCAAAAATAAACCAAAAGCAATTGAAATAGAACGTTACAAAGCTAACACTGAGAAGCATTTTAATGGCAAGCACAAATGGCAAGTTTCAGTTGTTTTTGCCATTCATAAACATCTTTCCGGTAAGGCCACATGCAAGAGCCTCCTTAGGTATTTCCTTCACATTTTGAACACCTTCAGCAAAAATCACACCCATTCCCATGTGCAAATGAGGCTCAATGTGACAATGGAAGGCCCAAACTCCGGGGTTATCGGTCTTGAACCTCAAGGCAGTCCATCCAAAAGGGAAGACAACTGCAGTGTTCTTCAATGGTGGGTTCTTCAAGTTGAACATCTTCTCATCACCCGGTTTGAATTTCCCTTCTCCATACCCCAAAACCCAGAAGTCATGCCCATGCAAATGCCAAGGGTGAATTTCACAAGTATTTGCCTTTAAAGCATTGGCATTTTGGAGTATCACATCAACAACTTGGTTCAATTGAAACATATAAATTCCATTCCCAGTAGTCCAATTAGGGTTTATTGGGGGCTTCATGATGTCATATTCCGGCGAGAAGTTCTCCGGCGGGCTTTTTGGGTCAAAAGCATTCTTGAGGCTGAACTTAAGGGAGCCCAAGTAGGCAGTTGCTGGCAATGTTAAGGACACATTGTTAATGGACCATTTAGTGATCCCATCTATCAGGTTTTGTGTGTTAAGAAGGACAACCCTACGATGAGCAGATTCTGGAGGCTTTGGGGTTCCCATTAGAGCAAAGATTTTCTTAGTGAATGCCTTACTACGTTCAAAATCATTCCAAAGAGGAGTGGCGGGGGGTGGAACAGTTGGAAGCTTAGAAGCAGTAGTTTTTTTGTAGTGTAGTATGGCCAGGCCTTGTGGGGTGTTGGGTTTTCTTCCTCTTACACCAATTGAAATCCAATAGTTTTGGTGTGGGTTTTGATCTGTCCTTAAGAGGACTGAGTAGCTCTCCCCTGAATATATGTCTAGGTCATCCACAGCAAATGGTTGGACATAGTTTCCATCAGCTTCGACCACCACCATTTTGTGTTTCTAGAGCACAAAAAAAAGGGATATATTTAGTTAATAAAATTTTGGTAATTGATAATAAACTTAGCTTATTGCATGAATTAATAAATTTTGAAGAACAAAATTTGATGAATTTAAATATCATCTACAAGTTGATCCACAGAGGAAATTTTCTATTGACCCCGAAGTTGTCAAGAAGCAATCAAGCTTTGAGAAAGAAAATAAAATTAAAATCATCAAACTAAATAAATCTTGGGGAAAAAATAAAGCATAGAAAAATTATCAAATAATTTCCAAGTGATAGAACCATACAATCAAATTGGAGCATGCATTATAAACAGATGAAATTTTTGGGAAAGACAGAAAGAGAAAGTGGAAGGTATCCATGGATAGTTATATGAGAGGTGATACAAGTACAGACTAAGTTTGTACATAATTTACATATATTTTCACATTTTCTCTTTCTTCATTTTCTCTTCGAGTACTTGCTGACTTACCCCAATGGCCAGGTTCAGCGAAGCCAAGGAAGTGGTACTCGCAATTCTGAGTCTGTAGATCTTGTTTGGAAGCACATGTAGAATCTCAGGTGCACAATGCTCATTGCCTCTGAATTTGCATAGGGGTAGAGTGGTGTTGATCAGATGAGCGGCTATGGAACAGTTGAACTGTCCTCTTCCATTGATCAGCAACGACTAAAAAAAAAAAAAAGGTGAAAACGTGTGGAAGGTGAGAAAAGATTCAAAGAGTATGCAATATTTGTGCATAATTATTTTTTTATAACTTATTGAGAAAAGAATACTTTTTCCTTTCCCATCATATTCCATCTTTTGAGCTCAATGATCAAAAAGATAATCAAGCTGTACCTACAACCGCGTGAGGCGATGAGGGATCCATCTTTTGCTTTTAGAAAGAAAGTTGTGGCCGAATGGATTAAGCATTATATACCACTAATTTATACATCACTAAGATAAGCAAATTTCATTTGATTAGTTTGTTAATTAATTAAAAAATTATCATATTATTTCTACAAATAAAATTTTATAAAATTTTTTATTAAAAATTTAAATTATTAAATTTATTAATTAAATACGATAATAATTAACCTTTTTATGTGAATTGAGTATTCAATGGTTTTGTGAGAGTACTTTTATTTTTAAAAAAACAAATTGTCCTATACTTTGGTTCAAATATAGGTCATAAGCATTGATATTTAACTACTTTATTGAGTGAGATTCCAATATGGATCTATACATGCATGTTATAAATTTTCATCGGGAATAATATTTCTCGGCAAAAAGTGCACAGATATAAATATAAATAACAAAAATTACCATATATATATATATATACACACCTGAGGTTCACCGATCCAACGGAATGGTTTGGAGGAGAGGCCAACCTCTTGCTCATGAGTACTCTGGTGATACCAATCACTGAGCAATAGGTTGAACTCACCGTCATAATGGAAGGGCTCTTTCTGTCTTGTTGGCAAATCCACTATCAAAGAACCATACAAACCTGCTGCTCTCTGCATGCCGTAGTGTCCATGGTAGAAGTATGTGCCCGGCTGCAATAGCTCCCATCAATTAGCATTATAAATAATATCAGACATTGAAAGAAAGACGAAGGTTTGTAAAAGATTGTAGGTTAATTTACTTGTCAAAGTATGTGGACAATGGGCATACACTAAAAGGAAAAAGACAAAAAGAAACTGGTGCTAGCCTGAGTCATCACAAATCCCTCTTTAAACAAAAACAGAGAAATGTGATATGTGTATACATATATACCCTATCAACAGTGAATCTGTAATGGAAAGTTTCTCCTGGGTTTATAGCACACTGTGAAATGGAAGCAGTTCCATCTGCCCAAGGTGTTCCATTCTGCAAATACAAAAACAAGAACAATGGTATAGTTTCAGATTTCAACAAGTGCTGGAAATAGAGAGAGTAACAGAGAAAAAAAAAATGTTAATCATGGACCTGTCTAATTCCATGCCAGTGAATGACAGTACCCTCTGTGGGGAGCTTGTTGGTGAGAGCAATAGCAATGGTGTCTCCCACCTGAGCTCGGATGGTTGGCCCTGGAAACTGGCCATTGATTCCCATCACAACATGCTCCAAGCAATCTGGGGTGCGGTACATGTACTCCACATCCCATTTGTAGTGTCTCACCTTTGCCAATGATATCTGAATCAAACACAGCCAAATGCACCAGAAAACATGACCTTTGAAGAACCCCATTCTTGTTCTTCTGCTCACGAGGAAAGAAGGCTCAAGAAGAAGAAGATTGTAGGTCTTCTGATCACGAGTAAAAAAGGATCAAGGAGAAGAAGATATACAATGGACAACGCTACAAAATGAACTGAAATTATGCTATATTTAGTACTAACACGACCGTAGAGGGTTGCCTTTGGAAAGTGGCACCACTGCTTCTCGCTGGTCTGTACTCTGTTTTGTGCATATATTTATAGAAGTGCGTTGCAAGCTCGTGATCAGCATCAAGCTCTCAAGGAATTGCGCGTGCAAATCTTTCTCTTTCCTATCTGATTTCCTTGAAACTTCTAGCTTTTTTTTTTTTTTTTAATGAACAAAAGTAGGTAGGCCAACATTGAAGACTTTTTTGTTATATCTCTAGCTACCAGAGAAAAATCTGTATTTCTTTTGGGAATACAAAATTCTTAAAAATATAAAATAATCATTAAATGAGTTGAATTTTGTCAATTTAATATGTTAATATAATAAATTTAATAATTTAAAATTTTTAAATAAAATTTGTATATATTTTAATTTTTAAAAATGGAATGATTGATTTCTTTTGGTGTATGGGAACATAAAAGTGTGAACCTTTAACTATCAGTAAACAACCCAACAATATATTTATTTTGCAATTAACCTAACATGCTTTTTTTTTAGAATTTCATTCAGGATATTTCTAACATTATTATGTAAAAAAATTAATTCTTCTTTGAAGTGAGAATTGTGTAATTAAACCTTTTTTTAATAAAAATGACTTTAAATTCAAACTTTTAACTTGATATAGGGTTAAAACAAGCTTATCATGATTGAGATCTTCTTTCTTTAAGATAAAGAAACATAAGAGAAACAGATATAAAATTAAGAGAAAGAAAAAAATAGTGAAACACATAATTTTAACCTTTTGTATTCTAAACTCTGAAATCTTAATTAAATTTTACAATTTTTACTAACGTGTATGGGACACATGATTTTGGTTGATTTCACAACTGTGTGTTTGTTCCACACTTTGGATTCTCGTTTTGGTGTTTCCCACGCTTTACTCTGATACTTGACTTTAGAATGAGCAAAGGACAAGAAGCACGTCGGAAAGGGGTGGCAACGTGGAAGCCGGCGAGCCATCGCACAATCCACCACTTTGGTCCATTCTTGACATAACAGTTGAATATTTATTAAGGATTATTAGATTTGTTGTGTTCTATAAACATAATCATTAAATAATTTGATTAATGATATATATACAATTTTTTTTGCCCTGCTAAATATACGAATAGTTTAATTTCATAATTTTACAGTTTTATTTATGAAATATTATAAATTTAAAAATTTAGTCTCATTTAAATGAGAGTTTAAGAAAATTTTATTTTTAAAAATAAAAAAACCAAACAGTATATGAATTCAACTGATCCCACTAAAATGGATTTTGAGTAAGGCTATTTGAATTCAAATATTATCACATGTCAATATGTGTATAAAACAATGATTATGTATTTAACATTATCAACAACTTGTTTTGAAGAGAACGATTACATGCATCAATTTAATTAGATAGTCTCCTTTGACGTATTTTTCATTGTAATTTGAGATATCAAGTTTATATTCATCTCTAATTTTATCTATTGCCCCTGTTATCTTTTGGTTCGATTTATAAAGTTAGCACGTTGAACCTTAAAAAATATATATATAAAAAGTATAAATAAAAATAGTATTTTTTTTGGGGTGAAAGTACAGTGATTTTTTAAATGGTTTTTTATTTTTAATTATACAACGTTAGTGGAAAACGAATAACTATATAAGGGACACAACATTTAAATTTAATGTTAATTTTACAATGTAAAAGGTATGTCATAATTTCATGTTAATTAATGAAATTATTTAGTTGAAGTCGGATTGTCAACTTTCAAATTTTTGTTTTCATACAAAACGTTATGATACAATAAATGATTGATATTATTAATAATTTTTCGGGAGTTTTGTTGAGAGTTTTTTTTTTTTTTTTTTTTGCTTTCCTTTTTTGGCATATCACTTAGAAGCAGATCAGGTTATTCCATGTAGGGAAGTTCATGCAATTTTGAGTAATGTTTCTAGGGTATGTGCAAAGAAAAAAATTTGAATAAAAAATATAAAAATTATATGCCATTTATACTATTTTTATTTATATAAGTATCAATTTTTGGCACATAGCTTTGTTTTGCACAGGGAATAAATTTTGCCTTTGTCTGTCTACTTGCAAGTTGTGAGAAAAGGAAGGGGACAGGAATTGTATGCCCTCTAACCTGGATTGGTTAGCTGAGAGGTGCCTGAATCAGGTCACAAGGTGAGTCCAAAATACTTTTATAAAAAATCCAAGAAATATAGATTTGCCAAAAGTCACTCTAAATAAAATATATAATAAGTTATTTAAAACTTTTAAAATTATTATAAATTATACATAATATTTTATAAAATTTAGAGAAAAGTTTTTAAAACTTTGAATGTTATATATGAAAAATTTTCAAAAGTTAAGAGGATTAAAAGATATTTACAAAATTTATGGGAAGCCAATTTAGACATTTAAAATTTTTTATAGTAAATATGAAAATTTTCAAAGTTTAGAAAAGGCAAGCCTGACCCTCACCTAGCTATGCCCTTGACGACAAGCATTCATCAAGAAATTAATAAGTTTTTTCTGACTATTTAAACTTATATAAAATGATTATTAAAAACTTAAATTATTAAATTTTATAAACTATACTTTATAAATTTATTATATTTAATAAATCACATTAATCAATATAATTATATCAATTTATAAAATTACAAAATTGACATTATCATTTTATTGTGTGCATCTTTCGAACAAGCAACCTATAATCATATATGCAATCTCAGCCACTCCTAAAGACAAATCTTGTCTCTGTGTCAAAAAAAAAAAAAAAAACTTAGCTTCCTTCGTGCCTGTCCTTCACATTATTGTGTACGGATAGTCACGCTTTCTAAAATCTTCTAAAACTGTTTGATATTTTGCATACAGTTTTTATGTTTTTATAAATTAAAATTTATAAAAGTTTTATTTATAATTTTTTAAATAATTTGATTTATTAAATGTCAAAAATCAAACACTCTTCACATTTTTTTGTGAATATTTTATTACTATCTTTATGTGAAAACACCTTTTCTATTTTGCATAGAGTTCTCAGTTGCCACACTAAATTTGGATTAAAAAATTCCTTTGAATGAATGACATTGTCATTGTCTACAATAAATCTTCATTATTGTTTGATATTTATTTTATTTTCATAAATTAATATTTATAAAAATTTAAATGATTAAATTTTATAGAATAAATTATATGACTCAACTAATTCAATAATTTACATTATTTTTGTCAATATTTTATTTTTATTTTTAAGTGAAATTTTTTTTTCTATTTTTGCATAGAGTTCTCGATCCATTTTGCCACACCAAATTTGGATTTAAACCTTCCTTTGAATGAATGGCATTGTCATGACTACCTCTTATAAACAAGAGTGTTTTCATATAGACACACACATAGCATTTTATGTCAAGCCAATTTTCTATAAAGTAATTAAGATTATTTTCACTGCCATTTATCAATTTACAGAAAATTGGAATAGAGCTATCATGACCGAAAATTTGAATAGAGCTATCCCATTGGAAGACAAATGGTTTGTCAGAATGATGTGCATGATTTTGGTTGGACCAATTCTGCTTCCACATTGGACTGCGCTTGAAAATGTAATGGAAAGGATGCACATACTCAGAATAAAAACGATAGATATAAAATTAATAAAAAATATTTAAATATAAATTTAAAATATAAATACTTGTCAAAATCTAGAAATAATAAAAGTAAGGATACAAATCCCAAAAGATATTGGCGTACAATGAGTGCTGACAAGAATGGACGTATACAGTCCATACGGCTGCAGGCGATCGCAAGCATGAGAAGCGTGCGAATGGTTGCAGTGAACCACCTCGCAGAATTTTACCGTGTCTCAGTTGTTTTTGCCATTCATGGACATTTTCTCGGCGAGGCCACATGCAATAACCCCTTTGGGTATTGCCTTCACGTGAACGAGGTTAAACTTTAAAATTTAAAATTTTTATACTTAAAAATTTTAAATTTTAAATTTTGAAATCTTTTTTGATAAATATTAATCACACCAGAAATTAGTTTAAAAAAAAATTTCACTAAATCTATGCTAAATTCAATCATTTAGATTTTATTAAGTAAAAGTTTAGTAAATTTTAATTTATGGAATAGAGGAACCAATCTTTTTTAAGGACTTTTGTGTGTTATGTCAAGATAAAGTAGAAAAAAAAAATGTAGTATGCTTTGTACAGTCACCAAGGTAGTGAATTTTTAGTGTGCTTAAGTGTGTTTTCTTTTCTGTATATAGAAGTACTCGCGTGAGATAGTTCACAGACCTAAAATCTAGATACAAAAACACAAAATAGCTGAAATCTTCAGAAACAAAAAATTAAAATCAATTGAAATAGAATGTCACAAAGCTAACGCTTAAAAGAATTTTAATGGCAAGTTTCAGTTGTTTTTGTCCTTCATAAACATCTTTCCCGTAAGGCCACATGCAAGAGCCTTCTTAGGTATTCCCTCGACATTTTGAACACCTTCAGCAAAAATCACACCCATTCCCATATGCAAATGAGGCTCAATGTGACAATGGAATGTCCAAACTCCAGGGTTATTCGCCTTAAACCTCAAGGTAGTCTATCCAAAAGGGAAAATAACTGCAGTGTTCTTCAGTGGCGGGTTCTTTAAGTTGAACATCTTCTCATCACCCGGTTTGAATTTTCCATCTCCATACGCCAAAACCCAGAAGTCAAGCCCATGCAAATGCCAAGGGTGAATTTCACAAGTATGTGCTTTCAAAGCATTAGCACTTTGGAGTATCACATCAACGATTTGGTTCAATTGAAAGATTTAAACCCCATTCCCCGTTGTCAAACTAGGGTTAATTGGGGTTTCATGATGTCATATTCCGGCAAGAAGTTCGCTAGTGGGCTTTTT
Organism: Dicorynia guianensis; assembly: GCA_037013595.1. Lineage (NCBI taxonomy): Eukaryota > Viridiplantae > Streptophyta > Magnoliopsida > Fabales > Fabaceae > Dicorynia > Dicorynia guianensis. Next base: position 34,717,084 of record JASUAB010000005.1, read on the forward strand.
AAGTCGAAGGCATATTTTTGAGGCTAAACTTAAGGCAGCCAAAGTCAGGAGTTGCTAGCAATGTTAAGGATACACTGTTAATTGACTATTTGGTGAACCCATTTATCAAGTTTTGAGCGTTAAGTAGGACAACCCTATGGTCAGCAGATTTTGGAGGCTTTGGGGTTCCCTTTAGGTCCAACATTTTCTTAGTGTGGTTTGGTACGCTCAAAATCATTCCAAAGAGGAGTGGTTAGGGGTGGAATAGTGAGAAGCTTAGAAGCAGTGGCTTTTTGGTAGTGTAGTATGGTATGGCCTTGTGGGGTGTTGGGTTTTCTTCCTCTTACACCAATTGAAATCCAACCGTTGTGGTGTGGGTTTTGATCTGTCCTTAAAGGGCCAGAGTTGCTCTCCCTGAGTATATGTCCAGTCATCCACAGTAAATGGTAGGATATAGTTTCCATCAGCTTCCACAACCACCATTTTGTGACCCTAGAGCCCCAAAAAAGGGATATATTTAGCTGATAAAATTTTAGTAATCGATCATGAATTTAGCTAATTAAATGAATTAATAAATTTTAAGAACAAAATTTTATGAATTTAAATATCTTCTACAAGTTGATCCACAGAGGAAATTTTTTATTGACCCAGAAGTTGTCGAGAAGCAATTAAGCTTTGAGTCAAATTAAAATCATTAAAATAAATAAATCTTGGGAAAGAATAAAGCAAAAAAAAAAATAATTTCCAAGTGATAGAAACCGTACAATCAAATTGGAGCATGCATTATAAAAGCTGAAAATTATGAGAAAGAGGAAGTGAAAGGTACCCACGAAAGCTATACCAAGTATACTGACTTACACCAATGGCCATACTGAGCGAAGCCAAGGAAGTGTTATTTGCAATTCCGAGCCTGCAGGTCTTCCTTGGAAGCACATGCAGAATCTCAGGTGCACATTGCTCATTGCCTCTGAATTTGCATTGGGGTAGAGCGCCGTTCATCAGATGAGCTGCCATGGAACAGTTGAACTATGCTCTTCCTTTGATCAGCAATGACTAAAAGAAAAAGTGAAAACGGGTGGAAGGTAAGGAGAGATTCATAAGAGTACGCAATATTTGTGCATAATTATATTTTTATGAATTCTTTAGAAAAGAATATACTTTTTTCCTTTCCCATCACCTTCCGTCTTTTGAGCTCAGTGGTCAAAAAGATGTTCAAGCTGTACCTACAACCGCGTGAGGCAATGAGAGATCTTTCTCTTGGTTTTAGAAAGAAAGTTGTGGCTAAAAGCACAATGGATTAAGCACACTATATACCATTAATTTGCACATTACTAACATCAGCAAATTTCATTTGATTAATTTGTTAATTAATTAATAAAATGTCTTACTATTCCTATAAATAGAATTTTATAAAATTTTCACTTCAAATAATTTAATCATTAAATTTATTTATTAAACATGAGATCAATTGAATCTAACAATAATTAATTATTTCATGAGAGTTAAGCACTCGATAATTTCGTGGAAGTACTTTTATTCTTAAAAAATGGTCCAATACTTTGAGGGTTCAAATACAGGTCATATGCTATGATATTTAACCACTTGAGTGAGATTCCAATATGGACCCATACATGCAAATTCCCATTAAGAATATTATTTCTTGCATATTGGGAATAAAGTGCATAGATATAAATATAAATAACAAAAATTACAATAGTTATATACATATATACCTGAGGTTCACCAAGGGAATGGCTTGGAGGAGAGGCCAAGCTCTTGTTCATGTGTACTTTGGTGATACCAATCACTGAGCAATAGGTAGAAAGAGGCATTCACCATCATAATGGAATGGCTCTTTCTGTCCCGCTGGCATTTCCACTATCAAAGAACCATACAAACCTGCTGCTCTCCGCATTCCAAAGTGCCCATGGTAGATGTGTGTCCCCGGCTGCAATAGCTTCCATCAATTAGCACTATAAATTATATCAGACATTGAAAGAAAGACCACCCCAACTCATGCTTAGGTATGGTCTACAACTCTCAAATTGGTTAATTTAAGGACTAGATTCGCATCAAAGAAATTGGTTGGCCTTAGCTCAAATCCCCCACTCAGTGTCGGCATCATTGCAAAATCTTCCTGGCAACGAAGACGATGAAATCCCACCGTGTGCCACAACAGTCTGCAAATTTCAGATTAGAAAACTAAGATATTCCCATAAATTAATTTTGACAAATACCTCAAACCATAGCATGTGCATGTTAGTGTTTTTGAGACACATGGCAACCTCTTAACTTACCTGACTTAAATGAAGGGCGGTCAAAACCTGTCATATCTTGCTTTACATAAAAAGTAGAACGGTTATATATTATTTTTATCAGTGTAAATGTGATAAGAGATGGCCAATATAAAATAAAATGAGATAGATTAATTTATATTTTTATATATAAAAAATATATTAATTCACAATATAAATATATTTTTTTACCCCCCGCACCAGGTATAAGAGATGGGACGGGACAAACCGCGGCATTGAGAGTTCTATTTACAAGATTACACATCGAAGGTGGTCCATGAGAAACCAACATCCTAGCAATGAGAAGCTAAGACCAACATGCAAAACCAAGCCGGAAAAAAAAGACCAGAAATTGAGGCTAAATAATGTAGAGTATTGCTATTTCTATGAATTAAAATTTATTAAATATTTACTTGAAAATTTTTAAATAATTGAATTTAATAAATAATGTAATCGTGTCAGAAGTGGGATTTGAACCCACGCCCTCTCACGAGGACCAGAACTTGAGTCTGGCGCCTTAGACCACTCGGCCATCCTGACAGTTGTGATGCGTTTAAAATTTCTTTTACTTTTAATGCGTTCGTGGTCTAGCTCTTCCATCCGAGCGGAGCCATTCTAATTTCCAACCCAATCTTTCAAGAGCACGCAGCGATCCCTCAATCCATGCCTGGTCATAATTGTGTGGATAATGACGAATCTCAATAATTTAATTAAATTGCAAAATATGTAAAACTGATGCTTATGTAATAATTAATAAAAAAAGTAGGTAAAAATTGAGTAAAATTTTTAATACTAATATTATTTAATTATGGGCTATTATTAATATGAAAATTTGTCTCCTGCCAAATGTAGGAGACAATTTTTTAGGTAACCAGGTGAGATTATGAATTTTATTAAATTTTTATGTTAATATTTAATCAAATTTATTCTGTTTAAAAAGTTATCCATTTGAAGTATGATAATATTTATGAAAAAATTTATTCTTGCACTTTTTCTTACATAATGTTCATACTTTTTATTATAAACTGTTATATTTACTGAATTTCAAAATTTAATAAATTTAATTATATAAATGATATATTATAAGAATTAATAAAATAATTTTATAAAAATAGAAAAAAAAAATCGTTTATGGTAAGGTTACGAAGAACGCCCCATACAAGCAGCGAAAACACTGCATTGCACGGAGAAAAGAGTAGAGAGAGGATTTACCCAGGTACAGACAAGAGCGTTGTTAGATGCAAGAAAGAATAGACATAGTCACAAAACTTTACCGGTGACAAGTGGATTCTTTCTAGTATTATATCAATAGAGATTCATGTCTTCTGCATCATTAGATGATCACAACAACCAGTTACAAACGCCAACCTTTAGTTTGTAAAATTTACATATCATATGAGACTACATTGACCAACGTTCATTATACTATGTGATATTACACTTTAATATTTTGATACAAATATAATCCAATGCAGATTGAGACCCTACAGCATCATGTTATTCACGAGCAATTTGTGTCATAACTTGCTAGTCCCAGCAACTCAGGTCCTTCCAACCGAGGGTTATTCTCAAAGCTACAACATTGAAACACAACACTAATTCCTTAAGCAACAGCAAAGCTAGCAGACAGCTACGGAGCTACTACAATATATACTCTAGCTAGAAGGCAAGTTTGTACTATTTCAGAATTGGAACAAAAAATTCTCAATCAGACTAAGTAATTAATTAATGACAAACCATAGGAAATAAGCAACCTGGTAGCTGCCCGATCATATGCAACCAGCAACCAACAACCAACACCTTTGAAACTCATTCTGTTTCCATCTTAGTTATTGACGAATTTTTTGCAAAAGCGAGAAAAGTATACTATAAGCCGTATTTTAATGGACAAGAATCCATCCATTTCAAAACATTTAAAACAAGATGCTGAAGTATTGACATGGCGGATTAGTGTGGACTTCTGTATCCGCACAATGGGAATGGAGATTTTCTACCACCTACATTCTAAGTCTGCACATACAACAACAATCAAATATAACCTTCAATTTTTAGTTTTTAACAGAATCCCCACCATTTGGAAGCCAATAAAGACACAGACTAAACTTGCTAAACCCCAACTTTAACTCTCACTCCCTTTCTACTGAATCTACTCAGCAATAATAAAACTTACAGAAAAGAAACATCAGAAGGCATCACATTCAATATAAAAATGTTTTCAATTAATAAAAGACATAAGGATAGGGCACATGGGATCAAAAGAACTTCTGTTTTCTTTACTAATCAACAGCCAGCCTCCACACTCACTGCATGGAACACCCAAAAAAAAGGGGCAAAAAAAAAAGAGATAAACCTAAAAAGATATGATTAGTTAATTGGATGCTGCCAGCAGACCATTTGAACCAGGTGAACTAGTTGAAAAATAAGCAAATTTGCAACTAAGCATCAATATTGAACACAGAATATCATGATTCTGATATAAGCAACAAGCAATAGAGAAGCCATTATCAATGTCTTCGACAGTTCCCAATGCTGGGAGCCATCCTGCTTTTCCATTTATGGTTTCAAGTCTAGATGGGAAACCGTACTCATCCACAATTAGAAAATGCACGCACATACTAAACATACAAACTGGCTACTAAACAGAAAAATACAATCATGTCAACAATCATCCTGTAATATCCTAATTACTAAGCAACGCAAATGACGAGACCGTGACAGATAGAAGTGTTGTGACAGGCAGGAAAACTATAATCATTATTATAAGTTCTCTTTTGAAAAACTGGGTGCATCGGGTGGAGAGAAGAAAAGGAAAAGGCCTCAATCATGGAGAACACGAAGAAAGCTAAGCACATGCCTAGAGCAAAATAGATGGGCAGTAAGGGATATGTCAGGACTTACTTATTCTGTGGAATATGCTCAAATGGTCCAGACGTAGGAATTGTTCCACATAAATCATTATTGGAGACATCCCTGAAAAATAAAAAAGTGAAAATCAATTGGTAGCTAGTAAGTGCATTACTTCATAGCACCGCCAAATAACTGTATTAACAAATAAAGACAAGAATTTGACTTACACTACTTTAAGGCTTGAAATACTAACAAGTTCCCTGGGGATTGGGCCAGTTAGTTGGTTGTCATTAAGTCGTCTGCAAAGACAATACTGTTAAGAACATGCAAACCGATTAATGTTTTCATGCTACAAACAAATCAGATGTTTAGTCTTGTGGCTCTGGTCACCAACTTGGCAAATCAAATATATGGTCTATTAAATCCTAGCAGCTAAAAACTAACACTTCTAAGTAGGATTTTAAATTCAAATTCTTGTTTGTCTCATGTATCTGACTTATTTGAGATAGCATCCATGAGCTGTTGAATAAAATTCAACCTCTGTGGGTACAACAAAATTAAAGCATTCCTCGATGTCCAAATGAAATAATAATTAATCACTATTAGGTAATTTGGTCAAAAAGTTTTGTATGTCAGATGGAGTAATGGGAAAGGTCATTCTTGAAGTGTACCCAAGTCCCTAGGTCAAGAGCATATGTTTTTTTTTTTTTAATGTATTCTCTCCCCCTCGATATAGACAGAAGTGTAAGCCTCACAGTTATTCGCACCATCAACTCACTATTCTCTCCCTTCCTCACTCTTAACAAGTTCAATTCAGCTTAGGCATCAAGCATTGTTTTAAATATCAAATCTTCTTATATTACCAGAAATTTTGTATGTTCTTCAGTTTGTTTACATGAATGATAATACTAAATTTTGTAACTTCAGAAATCTGGTTTAATTAGAAATACTAAGAATTTCCCATGCATGCATATATCAAAATTGCACTTGCATATTTGTTACTCTATCTTCTCACCTTCAGCCATCTTTGAATTGGAGACATGCTAGTTGGGAAAAATCACCAAACCAGCAAAACACTTGGAAAACAGGCAAATTTGTCCTAAAAATTGACTTATGAGATTTAAAAAATATTTACTGCTTAAAATCTAGTAACTTGACCAAGTTCCCCAATTTTTCCCACTTCTTAAATACTTTTCAAGTTGTGGTTCATGCAGGCACTGCTCAGCCATAAATCAGCCCTTCATATTCATGCCTGGTGCTTTCTGACAAACCTTATCAATACATAACTTACCCATCGAAACCAACATTTTCATATTCGAATTAATTGCTTTATTGTCAGCCACCATTCAGCCATCTAAAAAACCAAGTATTTTCCCTATAGATCAATCTCTCATCCAAAAAAGAAAAAAAAAAATCCCGCCATACTTGAAGCGTTATACCCTACAAATAGTATACAATAGCATAGCTCTCAAGTCCAACATTATTTGCTATTTAAAAGCTTTCTGAATCTGTCCTACTACATCACCTATTCCATTTTCTAAACTAAATTAAAATAAAATCAAGGGTCATAAAAGAACCCAACTCCCAAATTTAGGAAAAAGAAAAGAAAAAAAGACAGGCCAAAGCCACAACACAGTATATCATGCTTAAGAAGAGTAGATTTGACCAGACTTACAAAAACACAAGATTCTTCAATTTCCCCAATGACGGAGGGATGGTGCCTGATATATTGTTGTTATACAAGTCCAAGCTAATGAGACTCTTCAGATTTCCAAGTTCTGGAGGAATGGTTCCTTTAATGTTGTTCTTGTACAGCTCACTACGACAGCAGATAGTAAAGCATTTTCATGTCAATAATAAATAAGAAACATTGTAATTCACAACTAAAAGCCAATAATTATAAACACCAACAGGTTGCTCATTTCAGTAATAAATACGAATGCACTTCAAATATTTGGAGTCATAACAAAAAAAATTAACCAAAGATTAGATATCTTACAGGTATTGTAGATGCTCAAGCTTCCCAAGTTCAGGTACCAAGTGTCCTGATAGGTTAGAGTTACCAAGGTCCCTGCAGAAAGTATCATCAGATAGTCAACATCGATGAGACAAGGGGGAGAGTGTTAGATAATACAAACTGCCTTTTATCAACTCAATACATTGAGTTTACTTTTTGAATAAACATATAACTAACTGAAAGCAATAATAATCTGTTTTCCAGAGAAATCAGACAGCAAAGAGACTCTACCCAACGCCATAAAACATAATACAAAGATATGTAAGTAAAAATTTAAGATATATTCTAGGAGACAAAAAGATTAAGAAATCGCTCATGAAGTGGAGAACCTAAGCAAGTCACAGGGGACTATCACTCGAGAACTTATAATATTTATTCAAACTAAACGAACAAGATTGTTTATGTTTCCCTCTTCAGAGCTAAACAAAATATTTTAAATTTCTAACGTTTAAATCCACACTATTATGAAAACCATAGCTCAAAGTGTGTTGTTACTTTACAAATAAATCAGCTCAACATGAATGAATACGCCTCAACCTATAAGGAAAAACTCACACTGACGATCCCTCAATTCTCTGAAGCTCATTTAGCCGGTCTATATAGAACCAGCCCCACATAAATTTATGTTAAATAACATTGACAAGTTTTGACTACAATATAATGAAGACTACCAAACTTATAGAATGGAAATAGCATACCGCGGTGACTTACGAAGAAAAAGAGAAGAAATTATATCAACATGCACAAATCTCCAAAGAACCATCCTCTCGACGATAAAAGTACCTATTAGCCTGATTGGTACCAATAATTGGATTACTCATAAAGCTCATTTAACACAACAAGCTAAAGTTCATATTTTCATTTAGAAAAAAAAAAAAGAAAAAGAAAAAGCCCACAAAATGAAGTTGTTCATGATACAACAAGTACAAACAGACAGAAAGAGAGGAGAAGAAGACAATACACTCGGGTGACCCGATTGTCCTGGTTGCAGGTGACATGGAACCAAGTGCAAGGGTTAACAAGGGTCGGATCCCAACTCTGGAGCACGTTATCCGGATCCGATAAGCTCCTTCTGAGGGTGTAGAGAGCGTCTCCTTCAGAATTAGCATACACGAGCTGAACTATGGTTAGGGTTAGCAAAACACAGAAGAAGCCCCAAAACGAAGTCAAACTTGGCGCTTCCATGGGTGAAGCTTCTATGATCTGAGTTGAACCAAAACACCTGCTATTGCTAGGGTTCGCTTTGCCCCTTCTTATTGACTAACGCTACGAGAGCTGCCGAAAGCTTAGAGAGAGAAAGCAAAAAAGAAAGAGAGAGAGAGAGGAATGGAGGGTCAAGAATCTTTAAGAGAGGAAGTATCGGCTTTGGGAATAACAGAGTAAAACATGGAGGCCTTTTCTTGTTGTTTACCTTTATTTTTTAAAATTTAATTATTATATTCATAAAATAAATTTTTTAATATTTTCAAAAACAAAATTTTAGGAAATTTTTATTTTAAAATATATTATTAAATTATTAAATTTTACCTATTAACTATTCTCAATAATTCTATTATTCTTTTATAATTTCTTTTTCTGATTTGTAGCTGTTCCACTAACTAGTGCTGCTGGTGATAGATTCTGTGAATTTGCTTCCTTCCACTCTAGCTTTTAGCCTTTTCCTCAGTTGACATTCTGTTTCTTTTTTTAAGAAAATATTCCTTTAGCAAAAACTTTGAAAAATACCAATGGATAATTGATGGTGTAGTTTTGTTCCTTTGAGAGATAAATATTTATAATATATTTTTTATCTAATTGCAAGTCTTTTTTTAAAAATAATAATCTTAAATATCATACACAATACAAGGCAAAATAAGTAAAAGCATAGTTACAATTCTTTGTTTAATGAATTCCTCTTTTACTGGGAAAATGTATGGTAACAATAATATTAGAGCTTATTATTGGGGACAACTACTTTAATAAAGAAATAAAATGGTTATATATAATATCAAAAAATAATATTAAATGGTTATATTGAATTTTAATTCATCTAAGAAAAAAGTTTAACTTAGGAATAAATTAAGTTGAATTCATATATAAAAATTTATATAATTGTATTTGATTATCAATTTGGGTATTGATTAGGTAATATACCCAATAAATTCATTGAGCAAAACAAGTGATAAGTGGGTAACAATACCAATGAAAACAAACATACGTCCAACCCATTTTACATGGCCTACCTGACCTAATATCTAAAAAGGAGAAGTTGGACAATTTTTTGCTTATGGTCTAAACATTCAAATTTTGGTTGAATCATGCTTCTTGAGTGGTTTTCTTTCAAACATTATTTGTTCATATATATAATAGTCTTTTTTAATACATCACTTATACATCTATAAATAAAAAAATATTTAATTTAAGCAAAATTCATAAATAAATTATTGTTATCCTTTCTCACTCTTTTACTAACTAATATAAGAAAATAAGGACAAAACCTGTACTGTAAGATGTCTGTTGAGAATATTTATAATAAATAAGTTATTTATTTAGAAAATTAGTCTAATTTTTTTTATTCAATAGCCTCTTACAAGTGTAAGTGAATTGAAAAACAAAATGTGTAAATAAAACACTACTCAATTTAATCTTACTCTTAAATCAAAATGCTGATTTGATATTGTGATTAGATAGTGTTCTATACTTGGATTAATTTACTATTATTCAATAAAAAGTTTATAATCTTTAAATATATTATTGAAATATTGACGAATCTAATTCTTTTGTTGAAAAAATTTTGGGTAACCTAACGAATCTAATTCTTATTATTATAATAAAATACTTAAAAATCACGGGACTAAAGAAACATAGTCTTGGGACCTAGTTGGATTAAGAAAACGTACGATTATCTGACTACTTGCTAGAATTTAGACAGGAATTTTTGGGATTTAGATTTTTTAGAGTAAAAATATATTTTATTTTATAGGGTGTAAGACTACTGATAAAAAAATAAATAATAAAAATTATTATAAAATATAAATAAATAAATAATAATTTATAAATTTTTTATGCTTATAATTTATGAAATTAAGATAATTTATATCATTAATTTTTTATAAATTATTATTTATATTTTATAAAATAAAATATATTTCTCATTTTAAAAAAATATCAATTAATATTTCTGTGCCTCTAGACTATGGAAATGGATCATTTATCTTTATTTTTTTTATTGATTTTGATAATTTTTTAATTCTCTTTATTTTATAATATGTAAATCTTAATTTTTATTTTTATTAATTTTTTTCTCTTATTTTTATATCTATATTTCTTTTCTTGTATATTCTGTATTTCTAAAAAAAAACACAAAGAATTGGGGTCCATAATAAACCATACCTAGGAGACGAATCCAACGAAGTGAAATAGGGGCAAATTCAACTCAACTATAAACATTAAATGTGGACAAATATAATTTGAATATTCCATGGCAAGAATTCCCTCTGTCCCATGAAATGAGACAGTGCCAGACATATGCATTATGACAAGCTTTTGGAACATAATCATAATCATAATGTTTCTTGAATGATCTAGAAGGCAGATGGAGTCAAAATCAGAAAAAACAAGTCATTTCTAAAATTTTCATAAATTAAAGTTCTAATTTTAATGAACAATTAATTACTATGGTATAAACACAATTATTATGGTGAGTTTAGATACTTATTTGTAACTGATCAATGAAAAAACAAATGATGTGGAAAAATAAATTTTAATATCATTAAATTATTCTTATTTTTTATTGATAACTACTATTTAGTTTGATGGCATTGTATAGAGTATGTATAAAAGCTAAATATATATACATATATATTTAGTACAATTTCTTTGTGCCATTTGAAAACATTTATAAAAGTGTTTATTTAAAAAATAAGTGTTTTAAAAAAATTTTGTTGAAAGAGGTCAAATTTATTTTAGTAATTTTTATATTACAAATGAGATAAGTGCAGATATCTTAGGTTTATTTAAAAAAGTATTTAAAAGATATTTTTATAAATATAAATATATTTATAAAATTTACTTTAATATTTAAATAAATTATTTTAAACTTATAATAATTAGCTAAAAATGAATGCTTATCAAAATAAATGATAGTCAGAAGTGAAAAAAGACTCACGCAGAATTTATTTAATAAAATTTTAGAGATAAAATTAACTTTGCTATTCTTCCAAAACTCTGAATAAAATCAATGACGATATTAAAAAATAATAATTCTGCCAGTGAATGACTTTCATAAAATTTGCGTACATTTTAAATAGTGATGAGTAGAATTAATTTTAAATAAAATAATTAATTTATATTTAAATACATTATTACAAAGTTAATTTAAAATAAGTTAATCTGTTTGAACAAAAGTTATCATAATTATTTATAAACGTAAAATATTACAATTAGACAAGAATATAAAAAATATGAAAGATTGAAATAAATGTGCATATTATTGATAATTAATAAGGATAAAAATATTAATGTATAATTAATTTTTACTTTTTATAATTTTAATAATTTTTTATATTTAAATTTATAAATTTAATTTTTATTGACATTAACACTTTGTGAGAACAAATCACCGGATCTCTATCCACCAGAATCTATTTGCATTTAAGAGGAGGTTCTTGCCTAAAGAATTGATGGCGGCTGTTAGTATCTTGGGTTGTCAAATTTTGAGACGGCAAATTTATCGTTCTCGTCGGGGAAAAACCAGGATTCTCGGTTAATCTAGTTTAAGGTTCGGTAAAGCTCCGCCGTGTGGGCCCGCCAACCTAGTCACCGTGCACCAGCTCCATCATCGTTCCTTGTTGACCCGAATTTAGCATTAGTGTCCCCGATATCCACCTCAAAAGTTCAAATTTCAAAACCCCAAACAGGCGCATTAACTATGGGGGCTTTTTCGTCATTCAAGTGGCTCTGGAAGTTCGGAACCGTCGAACTAGCAGGATAAGCCACACGCGCCGACCGAGGTGCGACAGAACCCGTTGGCTTTGGTGACTGCGCTGATGCAAAACAGACCTACGGCGCTGCTATTAAATTGCAAGGCCTGAACAAATCTCAATTGTCGATTTAAGTAATCAACGGTCCAGATCTATTTAAGTGGGTGCGCCGGGGCAGCTAACTCTCTGGTTTTATTTATATACTGCGGTAGTGAGAGAGCGTTGACACATTCGAAGCTCCTGAGCTGTATTCTTCTCTGCCCTCTTCTGTTCTCAGCCACTGTTTTTCGGGTAAGAAATATATCTGCTTTTATCTCCTCGCCTCATTTTAGGGTTGCTTATGAAGTAAATTTTTAAATTTTCTGTAAGTGTGTTATTTTTCTTTGCTGTATTTGGTCCTTCTGGACATTTTGGTCTTCAAAGTATGGAATGTTACAATACTGCATGCGTTTGAGCATGATGTTCCATGGAGAAAGTTGGCTGCTTTGTTTTCAAAGTGCCTTTGTCTTCGAAAAAAAAAATCCTTTCCACAGTAATTTGCTTGCCATATTGAATTTTCAGTCACTTCTTTCCGTGATTACTGCTTTTCGTTCTTTGTCTCTCTGGGCCTTTTTATTCCTTTTCTCTTTCCCGAAAGTGGGCAGCTATGTTCGGTGCAATGCTGTTATGTTTCGGCTCTTATCCAGAGCCATTATGGGGTATTTCTATTTTTGAGCTAGATTTTCGCTTAAAAGTTCTGATTTTGCGGCCAGTGGTGGCTGGAATTTAATTTATGGTAGCAACTTGAAAAACATATGGGTTTCATTTGATTTTGCTCCAACGTGCGGTTTTACCGTGGTTTCGCTTGCGTTGCATGTGTGTTTCTTGAGTTGGTGCATATTATCAATACTACTTTCTGAATGTGATAGGCACTCAAAGAAGAGAAAGGAAACAAACAGGAACAAGACTTTTCTTAATACATTTTCCTTCGTCTGCACTCATTTATAATAATTTGCACACACTCTCAGCCTCTCTAACCAACTCAACCATTTTCCTAAAGTCTCGCCCATTTCACCATGTGTGGCTCCTTCCATTATTCTCTAAGTTGCTTCTCTCTCTTAGCATCAGCAGAACCTTCTCTTCTATGGACCTGGGTTTGGGCCTTCTCTGCATCCCTCAACCCGCTTCTTGCCAACATATCTGGTTCCATAACGGAATGGGTGTTACGTCACTACTCTATTTCCTGTTTTGTGTTTGCTGCTACCGGGTTTTCTAATAGTCTTGCTCAAATTTTTTTTTTCATCTTGTTCAAAAATGTCCCATTTTTTTTATTTATATATCTGTGCACCCCTTTAAAGATCGCTAGGTGTTTTAATATATATATATATATATATATATTTTTTTTTCTTTTCTTATCTTTTTTATTTCAATATCCTTAAAGGATATATATGCCCGTTTACTTAAAGTATGATTAAAAAAAGTTTTAGTTCATAACACATAATTTATTTTGCGATAGAGCTTTGTCTAAACGGTCACATTGGTACTCGGTTATGATGTTCAGTTGCATTTTTAGCGTTAAATGCATATAGAAGTTTAGTTGTATTTTCTGTTAGCATCAAGTAGTACCGAACATTTACTCAGTTTGAATTCGACCTGTCTTTGTTTCTGTCAGAAACTTAGAAATAAAATTTGTTGTCGTGTGTTTCTAAGCTTTTATTGTAGGATGCTGTTCTAATATTTTTGGTCTTCCTCTGCGATATGGGTGGATTAAACTTCACATCTCCTTGGCAGCATGAGTTCATTGTTCTTTAGGTACCAAGAGCTAAAGTATGTTACACAGAAATTCACGAATCTATTGCATGTTAGGAGCTCACTTATCTCGTTGATAATGCTTTAAAAGTTTATGTCATCTTCAAAATTTTGTATTTCTCTTTCTTAACTGAATATGTTTTAGTTTTACCTTCACTTGGGTTTAATGATGGATAAGTTGTATGTTTTAGTTGTTATGCTTTTGGAGTGTTGTTTATCCATTATCTCAAGAATTTAGTTTCAATTAAATATATATTGTCCTAAATAATTCTACTGGTAAAGTCTATTGGAAGCATTTGAATACTCTGATTTGGGGTCTTTAATGGTTTGAAATTTGCTTGCTATGTTTCTCGTTTGAAAGCTTTCAGTTCCCAAATACGTGTTAAGTTTTGTTTTCTCTAGTGGGTTTTGGTTCAACTTTAAGCACTGAAGTTTTGAATTTTTAAGTTTGAGTTTGCATGACCTTGTTTGTGAAATTTTTAGTAAATAAACTAGGCCGAGTGGATTTTTACATCCTCACCATGTTCATTGAAGATTCATTTGCAGTTTGAGATTCCATAAATGACCTATTGAGCTGCTCTTGTAGATGCCGATATGATGGCATATAATTTATTTCTACATGTGTTTTGATCTGAGGCCATAATTCATCACAGTGCTGGAGTAAGTTTGTTGACACTAGCGCTAGTTTACTGCTGCAGGTTGCAGATGAGTGACACTCCCCCCCCCCCCCCCCTTTTCTCTTCAAATATTTTGGTTATTTTTTGTTCCCAGCTAATATCCTATGTAACTCTGGGGATATGAGATTACTTTTCTGTACTTTTCCAGATCACATGGCTGATTAATTTTTTGTGTGCTTGTTGGAATATCAATTACTCACCCTATGCTATTTTATTACATGGCTTTAGTGGGAAATGATTCTGTTTCAGCATTTATAATACCAGAGTTATTAATTGCAAATTGTGCACTTATTGCGGTAGGGGCCACTGTGACATTGCGCATTGTGTTGTGAATTTGAACAATTGCGCAATTATATAATATATATAAAAATATGTTTTAATATAATTTTATATATGTGATATAACCCCAAATAACAATCATATATAAAAATTAACCTTAAAAAAAATTACAAAACAATATGTGACAGAACCTATTATAATAGTCAAAACATTAGATAAGTCTAGTATAATATAATATATGACAGAATCTATTATTTAGTGGAAACATTAGATAAGTCTAGTATAGTATCAAACATGACAGAACAAGATTCAAAAAGGATCATGTAGAACAGAAGAGAGGATTGTGCAGGACAGAAGAGAAGTGCAGAAGAGAACGGAAGCCATCATCCAGCAGCAGAACAGAAGTTCAAGGCAACTACAGTCGTCTACCTTGAGTGGAGAGCTGGTGAAGGGGCAAAGAAGGTAGAAAGGAGTAGAGACAAGCTGGGCATGGGAATCATGAGCTAAAATAGGGTAAACTTTACGTTAAGTCCTTATTGTGCAAAATTGCGCAATATGAACCTCACAATGCAATTGGGGTTTTATTGTGTGAAGTGCGCTGCACAATGCGCAATTGCCATCGCAATTTTGCGCAATTATACCATGGGTCCTTGGTGCCATTTTTCCAGTTTAGTGGCCACTTAACTTACTTGGCCTATAGAGATTTTGATTTATCTAATGTCAACCTTCATTTTTTAAAATTGTTTCTTGGCTGAGTATTCTAAGTTTGTGCTGGTAAAGAGCTTATTCATTAGCCTATTGGGTTATTAGCACCTTGTGTTAAGTCTTGTCTACACGAAAAGACTGTTGATTGGGGCCTGTTAGCCAATTAAGTTGTCCAATTCCTTTCTAGTGAAGCCTTATCTGCCTTCATATCAGCCTGGAACTATATTTTTTTTTAATTGTGGACCCCTCTTTTAGATTTCTAGCGTTTTGTAAATGTTTGATATGGCCTAAGAAAACACTCAGGATGAATGGGTTGTAAAGCTATTATTTTTTGTTATAAGTGGGTGAAAATCACTCTGTTGGACATGATTTTATAATCATACATAAATGTTTACGTTATGCCTAGGACATGGATTCATTTGAACCAGATGGAAATGGCAAGGAGGACTTTTTGCCACCACCACCACCAGTTGTCCCACCAAATGTTGTTCCAGTTAAAGCTGAACATGAGTTGCCTCCTGAACCAGTTAAGAAGAAGGTTTCCCGGGTTCCAATGGCAAGACGTGGCCTTGGATCTAAAGGGTCAAAAATTCCTCTTCTCGCTAATCACTTTAAAGTGAATGTTACAAACAGTGAAGGCCATTTCTTCCATTATAGCGTATGGTCATTATGTTTATCTGGCCCTACTATTATGTTTCTCCTGTGTTTTGTTACTCCCTCATGATTGACTATTTCACTTTGTATCTGAGCAGGTATCTATTTTATATGAGGACGGACGTCCTGTAGAAGGTAAGGGAGTAGGCAGAAAGGTGATTGAAAGAGTGCAGGAAACTTATGATTCTGAGTTAGCCGGAAAGGACTTTGCTTATGATGGGGAGAAGAGTTTGTTTACTATTGGACCACTTCCTCGAAACAAACTTGAATTTACTGTTGTTGTGGAAGATATCACATCAAGCAGGTTGAAATGGCTGTCTTTTGATTGTTATTGACAATCGGCATTGGTTTCCATGTTATTGTTTCTGAAATGTAACTAATTTTTTTTTTTTCTGTGTAGAAATAATGGCAATTGTAGCCCGGATGGCCATGGGAGTCCAAATGAGAGTGACAAAAAGAGGATGCGGCGGCCTTATCGGTCCAAAACTTTTAAGGTGGAGATTAGCTTTGCTGCAAAAATTCCAATGCAGGCCATTGCTAACGCACTACGTGGGCAGGAAACCGAAAATTTCCAAGAAGCTATAAGAGTGCTTGATATTATATTAAGGCAACATGCTGCTAAGCAGTAAGTAAATTAGCTTAATTTTGGTATATTTCCATATACCTCTATTGAAGTATTATAAATTCAAACATGAATTATCCACTGACTGTTGCAGGGGCTGCCTCCTTGTTCGCCAGTCTTTCTTTCACAATAATCCAAAGAACTTTGCAGATGTTGGAGGTGGAGTTCTGGGCTGCAGAGGATTCCACTCGAGTTTTAGAACTACACAGAGTGGCTTGTCACTCAACATGGGTAAGATCTATTCTCTGTAGTATCACTGCTGACTCCAATGCTCTTTCCATGTCCTAACTTTCCTAGGCTCCAATTTTTCTAGATGTTTCTACTACCATGATTATACAACCTGGTCCTGTGGTGGACTTTTTAATTGCCAACCAGAATGTGAGAGATCCATTCTCGCTTGACTGGGCTAAGGTAGCCAAATTCTTTGTATATCTATTTGTGGTACATGTTTGATCTTTAATGGCAATAACAATAAACTCCTGTGTTCATTTTTAACAACAGGCCAAAAGGGCATTGAAAAATCTGAGGATTAAGATTAGCCCATCCAATCAGGAGTACAGGATAACTGGGCTAAGTGAACTTCCCTGTAGAGAGCAGACGTATTATTTTCTCTTTTTATTTGTTAAATCGCTTTGACTGGGGATGGTCTTTGTTTACCCTCTGTATGTGTTGCGTGCTATTGTACAATGACTTTTTATATAATGAGTTCAGGTTTCTAATGGAGGCATGAATGTTGTAGGTTTACTCTGAAGAACAAAGGTGGAAAGGATGGCGATGATGGTGCTGAGGAAGTTACTGTCTATGATTATTTTGTTAATTATCGTAAGATAGATCTTCGTTATTCTGCTGATCTGCCTTGTATTAATGCTGGGAAGCCAAAACGTCCTACTTATTTCCCCCTTGAGGTGAATTGAAGCTTTATACTTCTGCTATATATTAAAGAAAAAATTTAGGGTGTTAGGTACAAGTTGATCGTAGCAATGTAGTAATTGTGTCCCTCTTTTTGTGGCATGTGTTTTTAGCTTTGTTCTTTGGTATCCTTACAACGGTATACAAAAGCTCTAACAACGCTTCAGAGGGCTTCACTGGTGGAGAAGTCAAGGCAGAAGCCGCAAGAGAGGATGAAGGTTTTGTCCGATGTAAGTCTCTTTGCTAAAGTTTGTGCAGTGAGATTCTCATCTATAATTCTAGGTTAAGGGATCTTACTGGCTATTTTGTTCAGGCTTTAAAAATGAACAAGTATGATGCTGAACCCATGCTTAGGAATTGTGGAATTTCAATCAGCACGGCCTTCACCCAAGTGGAGGGCCGTGTACTGCAAGCACCAAAGGTATTTATTATCTTTGTCATCATGAAGCTGGTCATACAATTTTATCTCGTGTGGTCTTGATTTTCTTTTTCAACCAAATCACCTTATCCACACTTGAGGTTTGATGAATTTATTAACACCTAATAGCCCTCTTTGAGAAATGATTGCCTTTTCATTAGTATTGCTCTGTTAATGTTCAAACAAATCAAAGTCAGAAAATTACCTCTCACTTTTGTCTTTCCTAAATTGCAGTTATTAGATGATACCAGATTGATCCCTCCTCGCTAAATCTCTCTCTCCCTAATTTCTTCCTTTTTAATGCTTGAATATTCTATTAAAGAGAGTCTCAATTATTTCTTTGAATAGATCTCTCCTGTTGCAATTTTTTGTTGAGCACATACCAAATAGTAGATTCAATGTGGATACATCTTCTCCCAGATTGGCTGGAATTAGAAATGATTTGGTATCGGCTTGATGAAGTCCAGTGTAGTGTGTACCTGTACAAGTCAATGGGCTGTAACTGCTGGTTACTTTACTTATTGTGAGCTCAGGGCCTATTCTGGGAAATTGTATAGAAGACATGGACAATTGAAGTCTTCTATCTCTTTTAGTCCAATGCGTATTCTTTTGGATAAATGTTTTAATATTGACACTGTTCAAACATTGAATTTCACATCTTGCTATTGTGTTCTTTTTATGGGGTCAAAGAGTAGTAGGTATTGAACTGGTAATTGGATAATTAGGTTTTAGTGGGAATGCAGGCCATTGCATTATAGTTACAACAATGGTAATGTGACACTTGCATGATGTAAGATGGTTTATGTATTGGATGGTATGTTATTTTCATGGGACTTACTAAAATAGAAAATAAGGAGGATTTTAATTTTTTTGAACAAGAGAGTTGCTGTGTAACTATTTTTGCAGTCCATGATGTTTAAGTCTATTTACTTATTCTGTAATTTTTAATAATTTTATTATTGTGGTATGGTTCCAAAATGATTGTTCTTTTATTTCTCGTTATAGTTGAAGGTGGGCAATGGGGAGGATTGCTTTCCAAGGAATGGGAGGTGGAATTTTAATCACAAGGTACTTGCTAGGGTTCCAATCTGAACTAAATTGTGACATGGTCTCTCCAATATTAATGAGAGAAAAGGGAAAAGATCTTTAGAGGGAAGTTCTAACAGTATTAAGTGCTTCTGCAGAAATTGGTGCAGCCAACAAAGATAGAAAGATGGGCTGTGGCAAACTTTTCTGCACGATGTGATACAAGAGGGCTAGTGCGGGATCTGATTAAAATTGGAGAAGCAAAAGGAATTGTGAGTTACATAACTGCATATTATGAACTGAAAAGCATGAGAGTTACTGACATCATATTCCATCTTTGGTTTTGGCAGGTTATAGACAATCCATTTGATGTGTTTGAAGAAAATCCTCAGTTTAGGCGGGCTCCACCTATGGTTAGAGTGGAGAAGATGTTTGAGGAGATCCAAGCTAAACTTCCTGGGGCTCCACAGTTCCTTCTTTGTCTGCTTCCTGAGCGAAAAAACTGTGATCTTTATGGTTGGGTGATTTGATATCATTGGTACCTGTATTTAGTAGTTTTTTTATTATTAGGTCAAGTTTCTAATTATTGAAATCTATTTGCATATCGAAGGTCCATGGAAAAAGAAGAACCTTGCTGACTTTGGAATTGTTAATCAGTGCATGGCTCCTCAAAGGGTCAATGACCAATATCTCACTAATGTTTTGTTGAAGATCAATGCTAAGGTGTATAATTGTTTGAATGGGTTTTTGGGTGACATTCTTTTTTCATAGCCCAACTTGTGTAATTGCCTTTCATTGCCAGTCAATATCATGTTGGCATGTTTGTCTTTCCTTCTAATTGTCCTATGTTCTTGCAGCTTGGTGGGTTGAATTCATTGTTAGCTGTTGAGCATAATCCTTCAATACCTGTTGTTTCTAAAGTTCCCACCATCATTCTTGGTATGGATGTGTCACATGGCTCACCGGGGCAGAGTGATATCCCTTCAATAGCGGCGGTAAATAATCTGTGGTGCTGGGTGTTATTATTAGAATATAATTTATGTTCTGTTAACATCACAGTGGTAAATCATGTGTTTGCCTTAAAACGTAATAGTGGATTTGCAGGTGGTCAGCTCAAGACAGTGGCCCCTGATATCAAAGTATAGGGCATGTGTTCGTACACAGTCTGCGAGAGTTGAAATGATAGATTCATTGTTCAAGCCTGTCTCTGAGAAAGAGGATGAAGGCATGATAAGGTTGATTTTTCTTAATTCTTATGTTGAAGTTTGATCACTTTGTCAAGAATAACATTTTCAGTCTCTATCTTGTTAGGGGTGCAAGATGATTACACTACACTGATTTAGAGCATTTTTGGCTTTAATTTTGAATTGATCATCTTCAGGGAACTTCTGCTTGATTTTTATGTGAGTTCTGGGAAGAGGAAACCCGAAAATATTATAATTTTCAGGTAAGTTTTGTTTTTGTAACATTGTGATGAATTATAGTTAGGTGTGCTAAAACTTTATGCTTTGAGCTGGTACTCTATGTTTTAGTTCTTGATTCTGCCATTGTTATTATTTTGATTTTGATCTTGATGTGGAATGTAAAATTGTAAATTTGGGAAGTGGTGGGTGAAAGTATTCAATGTGATAGGCTCCTTGATTTTCGTTTCTCTACATCCCTCAATTAAGATTTTGAGGTGAGTTTGGCTTGATTTTCCTATTAATGTTGTAGGCTAGGCTTCTAATTTTCTTTTGCTAACCAGGGGCTGTATGAATTATTTTGTCTGGTCTTTGAATTGAAACATGTTTTAAGAGAATGATTGCATATGTTATCCAATACATTTTCTGTTGTGTAATGTTTAATGTATGACATGTGTTCCTCTTTGATCTTCTCAGATCAAGTTGTTTGCTCTGAAGAAAATGATGTGGTACAATTTTAGTTTATATTATAGAATGTCTTTTTGTTCCCACAGTTGTCATTACAGAATGACTGCTCTGCTTTAATATTTCTCAGTGCATATTTTGTGATACTAGTTGTAAACCTATAATATTTGGCTGTAGTTTTTGGTTTACCTTATTATTGGGTGATATACAATGCAATATTAACACTTTTTGAGATATGTTGATACAAGTATTACACACTCCCCCCCCCCCCCCCCCCCAACAATGTTATGACCAATCTTAATTTTCATTGTATTTTTCAAAAGTACACCTACAAGTTGAGAAGCTTTGTTTATTTTTAATTTTTATGGTTTTGCTTCAGAGACTGAAATACTCATCTGTCTTGATATCTAACCTAATCTTTATATCTATTTAATATAGGGATGGGGTCAGTGAATCACAATTCATTCAAGTTTTAAACGTTGAGCTGGATCAAATTATGGAGGTTCTGGAGCAGATCAATAATGCTTTTTGGATCATATGGAACGATTTAATAAAAAATAGGCTAATTTTCTTGCTTTGAAATTTTGTAGGCCTGTAAGTTTCTTGATGAAAAGTGGGAACCAAAGTTTGTGGTAATTGTTGCACAGAAAAATCACCACACAAAATTTTTCCAACCTTCTTCTTCAGAGAATGTGCCTCCTGGTCAGTGTCATTTTACAATTTTCCAGAAGATTCTATTTTTTCATTGGTTATGATGATTTTGCTGGTCATTAACGTTTGTGGTTTTGCAGGAACTGTTATTGACAACAAAATTTGTCATCCACGAAATTATGATTTCTACTTATGTGCACATGCTGGAATGATAGTGAGTATCTTTTTGTTATAAATTGATGTGGTTCTTTTTTAATATTTTTGCGATGCTGAACATTCATCATAGTGGTCGTGCTTTTATTGTATGCTTGTATCATTTCTGGATATTAGGCATAATTGATATGTCTTCTGATTTTCATGCCTCCACTTCTGTCATTCCTATTTTCTGTTTTTGTTGGTATCAAGGGCCCCCTCTTAGGCACGGAATTGGAATGAGTATATTGCTTGTGTATCAGGAATTTAGTTTTCTATTTGCTTATAGTCTGATAGGTTTCACGAATTCTTGTTTCAGTATTTACTTGTTTTTGTTATGCTGTAGTACTAAAGAATGGCTTAAAGCTTTGACTTTGATTGAAATCTGGTGACAGTGAAGTCTGTAGCAATTTTTTTTTGTTTTTTTTTGGTGTGCCTGGGTTTAGGAACTTGTTACTGTATGCTAGTGTTAATGCAAGCCTGTTTCTAGCTAGATATACAAGTGAAGTTCATTATGTTTTTCAGTCAGCCGAAATGACCCCTTTATTCTTTAATATACTTAAATTGAATTCTGTCAATATAAGGGAGGCAGTTTGCCTTCTTCCATAGCCTGTCCCATGTATGCCTCGAACCTATGACTACCTTAAAAGTGGAAAATGTAGGTAAGTCCTAGTTACATGGGTTAGAAGGTGTATATTCTGATGCAAGCAGAATGCTGTAAGTACAATTCTGAGCAGAAGCACTTACATTAGCTTGGGAAATTTGCTGCACCAGGGAACCACCAGGCCTACCCATTATCATGTTCTCTTAGACCAGGTTGGTTTTTCTCCCGATGATCTTCAGGAGCTGGTGCATTCACTATCGTATGTGTAAGTAGAAGTTTGGCCTTGTCGATCAATTAGACTGATGTATTAATTTTGGATATTAGTCGTGATCCACCTTAGTAAATATACATGTTATATGACAGGTATCAGCGGAGCATGAGTGCCATTTCTGTTGGTAAATTCTACTGATATAATTTTAGTCCTGTTCCTTAAATTTTGTACTTTTGTAGATATGGATACTGTTTTTTTTTCAATTGATGATCTTATTTTTTCTCTATTGTGATGTTGATATCATTGTTTTTGACTTTTTTTGGGGTACTAGTGGATTTTGCTTTCAGTGTGTAACATCTCTCCCTCGCCTCTCTGCAGTGTCGCCAATATGCTATGCACACTTGGCTGCATCTCAGCTTGGACACTTCATGAAATTCGAGGACAAATCTGAGACATCTTCAAGCCATGGTGGGGTCACGCATCCTGTATCTGTTCCTGTCCCCCAGTTACCCAAGTTGCAGGAGAATGTGTGTAACTCAATGTTCTTTTGTTGAGGCCTATGAGCCGCATCTTTGCAAGTCCAGACAGAAAGCTGTACATATAAAACTATGACCCAAACTTTCTTTTGCTGGATAGTTGAATTATGTGGTAGCCTGAACCCTGTGAGCCATGAGGTGGGGAGTGGTCGTTCGTGTAGAGGCATTTTTGTACATTGGTGCCTTCCTCTTGTATTTAGGTCCTTCCCATATTCAGGTAGATGAAAGTTTTATGGTGGGTTACCTCTGCCATCTAGTTGCTATACAGTGCTGAGTTTCTGCTATCTTTAAACAGCTTGGTGGGCTGCTATGCTGTTATAATTCCATCTGAGTACGGGGTTTTAACCCATTTTGTGCACTTTTTAGGGCATGAACCTTAACATTACAACCTCCACCAGTCAATATAAGGCATGTGACTGGTGGAGGCAATGTGGCGGTTGTAATGTTAAGGTTCATGCCCTACCCAAGATTATGTATTTTTATTTAAACAAGAAGATGTGAAATTAATATATTCAATGACTTATATTCTGTAAATATCTGAAACTTGTTATATACTATTTCAAATTTGATATTAAGAGGCGATTATTGAGAAGATTATATAAATATATCCAAAAACAAAAGATTGATGGTTTTGGGATGTGGATCCATTGTAGTGTTGTAAGAGGGAAGTATAAGATCTATGCCCTTTTTATTATTATTATTATTAATTTTTTTTTTTGTTATAATTGTTGCATAGATTGTAATGCTGTGAGAGGAAGATAGAATACTTTCCATCACAATACTGCAGGGATCCATTTTCTATGTTTTAGCCCTATCAAAATTTTTGGAGACATCAAAAGGGTTTTTTCTAAGAGAAGACTAAATTATAAAAAAAATTTAGTCTTTCCCTCCGATGTTTCCAGAGGATCTTTCTTTTTTTTTTTTTTATTCAATCATTCTTTATTTTCATTATTTTCTGTTACCATCTTGGAGTCTAATTTTATAAATTGATTAAACTAATCCAGAAATTGTAAGTACTTGATTTAACATTGAAGATTTTAATTTATTTGTTTCTAAACTCTAAAGAGCTTTTCCTGATTTTCTTTTTAAACCCTTTAAAGATAAAATGGCCCTAAAGTTGTTCATTTTAAATGTAAGTCTCTAAGTTTAAATCCTTTTTTTTTTTTTAAAATTTCAAATTTGTTTAAAAAAAGGAAGAAAAATTAGAAACAAAAAAGGAAGATGCCTAAAAGATGCCGTTTTGCATCTTTATGTTCAGTGCAGTGCGGGGCCAAAGAAGGCGTTTGAACGTCACAGTGTTAAGACGAAGCTTGGTGCATCTTCTTCCTCTATCGTTTTAGGGTTTTCAGTTGCAGAGTTGCTGTTTACCTTCATTTGTTCACCCTCACAATAGGACGCCGAAATAATACAGCGATACTTGCGTTTCGATAACTTGCGGAAACGCCAAATATCGACCATATCCTGCGACACGGTGAGAAAAATATTTTGTTCCTTGGTTGTAATTCAGTTTGATTGAATCAATAAAGAACTGTTATTTTTAAAATTTTTAAATTGATACTCGTAAATAATAGGAGGGTAGAAATTATTTGCTTAATGAAGTTAGTGTCATTGTTATTGAGATAATCCATGAACAGGGTTAAAGAAAAGAATAAAATTTTTCTATGGGAAGTCTATTTAACTCCATTTTAGCATCTTATTATATTCTACCATGGATTTAACATTTATGCAGATGTGAAGCTTAACTCTTGACTTTTGCATGCTTTGAAAATAATACTACTAATTGGTTTTTGTTTATTTGAAAATGATTCAAGTGTTCAACATTAGATTGTGTTCCTCTCGTATTTTAATCTTCTTTTTTGAAACATTTTGCAAAGTTTGTATCTGCTAGCCTACATAATAAGAGAAACAATCGTTAATCTTCATCAAAACCATTTCATGTGTCTCTGGTAGTTTTATATACATGGAAGGCTTTCAATGGAAGCTGACATCTAATTACAGTGGACCGAATGAGCACAAAAAGACCATTATATATTTTCAACATGTCATAGTATCTGTATTTTAACTAAAAGATTCTGTTTGCCAGTCGGTGAAGACATGGTGCAGGACAGTGGTAAGAGGAAGAGGCCAAACATACTGGTGACTGGTACACCGGGGACTGGGAAGACAACCATGTCATCTGCTTTAGCAGAAGCGAGCCAGCTCCGCCACATTAATGTTGGAGAATTGGTTAAAGAGAAGAACTTGCACGATGGCTGGGACGATGAGCTTGATTGTTATGTCATTAATGAAGACTTGGTGAGCTACTATTTGTGTGCTTAAAGTTAGTTGTATGCATTATCTGCTGTGCATCAGTTGGCACTAAAAGTATACCTATGAAGCACCAAAACTTCAATTTGGGGTACATACCTGTACTGATTTTGTACCCGTACCCGTATTTGATATGAAACTCATATAAAGTGACGTAGAAGTTTCATTATGTAATTGACATATTGACATCCCCGTTCCGACGCAACCAAGACAATAGGTGAATAAGAACTAAGTTTTACAAATTGTGATCACCTGGGCATTGCTGAATGGTGGTTGAGGGAACTAGGGATGGTACTAGAATTAGAAAAATAAGGGGCAAAAATAGAAGTGATTTAAGGTCTTCAAGAAAAAAATTAATATTTTGCGAGGGCTAAATGTCTATTTCATACAAAGATTTAACAAATATAGAGGAAAGTGTGTAGATTTTAGAAAGTTTGTTGCTGGCCACGGTCCCCAAAGATACGTCATACATGTAATTCTGCCCTCTATGTAACCCCAACCCCAAGGTAAGCTTATCGATTTTGGTGTAATTCTAATGAATTTATTTTGTTTCAAGGTTGCGCATAGATAGTAGGATCATTTGCTCCTAATTGGCTTATTGTGTGCACATGAAAAGATAATTTATTGATAATTATGATTTGCAGCAAGTGGATCTGGTAGATATTATGCATACTCAATGGAGCACATAAATAAGTTAATGTGATTACCTTTATTTCTATGTTGTATAATGTTTGAAGGATATTTTGGGACTAATAACAGAAGGTGACAGATTGATAACTGCATTAAGGTTCATCTTTACAAGTAGTAAAGATGCGAGCAACTTCATGTGTGTGATATCTCTTGATTCAATTATTATGTTGGTTTCACTGCCTAGGTTTGGGTTGATGGGAAAAAAAGAGGGTTTCACACTTTTATGTAGCCCATTGGTGAATGTGGCTTCCTGCTGTAGGGGGTTTTACATCTTAAACTTAATCTGAGTTAAACTTGTATCAATAGACAATATTACTTCATGAGATTTTTTTATATTATTCTAACCACAATTATCATGCAAAAAACAGTAATGAGTCTGAATACCAATGGTTAATATGATTGTATGGAGCCCTTCCCCTGGGACAATTCTTCCATGACATCTATTCATATTTGAAGCAACCTTATGCTCTAATCTTTTTTCTAACCATCATGTCCTTACCAATTCCCCCCCATCCCCCATTTCATTCTGCTTGATAATGACTCTCGTAAATTTTACCATAATTATCTATACCAATGGTGAAATTTGATGCAAGTGATAGAATATTGCAGACTATTTATTAGTTCCGAGCCTGCTGCATGACCTTAGTGTATTTATACTTAACAAAAGGTTAATTCAAAATTACAAGTTCTGAAAACCTTTAATTGCGATGAGAAGCGGAAATTATCTTGATTATTATCAGGCACCTACTGGCTGTCCAATTAATGCATTTGGAATTTATTTTTGGTCTGCTCCTTGGATGCTGTTGTTACATTATATGAATCTCACTGCTCATGCTTTAGTTGTATAATACATTGAGTATATGTTATATATAGGTTTGTGATGAGCTTGAAGACATCATGGAAGAGGGCGGGAACATTGTGGACTATCATGGCTGCGATTTCTTTCCTGAGCGATGGTTTGATTGTGTGGTTGTACTTCAAACTGATAACTCTGTGTTGTATGATCGACTGACTAAGAGGTATGGATGCCAGTTGGTATTATTGCTGAATCTTGATTATCATCTGAAACTAACATTTCTCCAACTGTGTGACAGAGGTTACACTGATTCAAAGCTTTCCAACAATATTGAATGTGAAATCTTTCAAGTTCTGCTTGAGGAAGCTAAAGAAAGTTACCCAGAGGACAGAGTCGTCGCATTGAAGAGTGATACTATTGAGGACATTGGTAGAAATGTTGCAACTGTGACAGATTGGGTAAGAAATTGGCATTCTCAGTCCTAGTCACCTCAAATTCATCCCAGAAATTATCGGTACGCTTGTAGATGTTGTTATTTCATCTTTTCGTCTTCTTGCTTCAATTGGTTCCTGTGTTGATTTATGTCGTTAGAACTTGACCTTTGACCTCTTCCCCCCACCAGCTGCTCGTTGTTTTTTATTTCAATTTTAGCTGTCACGCGAAGTGTAGGTGATGTTTATATTATGGGTCTCTACTAGATAGCTAACAAATAATCAAGTTTATAGTTTTGTGATACAAGATTGCAATAGTTGTTTGGTATTTAATATAATTTTTGACAAGATGGTTAGTGGATTTTCAGTAGTTTTTTATGTATGAACAGTTAAACTTCCCAAGAAGCTAGACATATACATGTTCGAATTTTGCATGAAAACATTTAAAGTATCTTGGACGTGGTTGTAAATTAGGATTTGTTAGCTGTTGCTCTGACTGTAGATTTCTGATTTAAAATGAACCTTGGCTGTAGAATTCTGCATTAATATAAAGAACCTTGGTAATGTTATTTGTTCTATATTGCAAATAACGGAGAGAAATTGAATAGATGATATTACAAGTTTATCTTACACAAATGTAGCTTGTTCAAAGCAAAAAGGAAAAATAAAAGTTATTCACTAGAAAGATAAGGTAAATTAAACCAGAAAAACAGAGCCTTTGTATGACTTACCCATTCAATCTTCGTTTTATCCACTTATATGTGTGTGTATGTGATAATTGGGCTGGAAATATATGTGATAATTGTGTAAGGGAAAAATAGAGTAAGCCAAAAAATCCCATCATACGGTCTCAAAACTGGAACTCTCGCAATGTTAAGAAGAGTAAAACGTAAGGATGTGCTGTTGATGACACAAGTCATACTCAAATATTGTTCTATGCAATTCATTTTAGTTTAGACAAGCCAACGTGAAAATGAATGCAAGAAAAGAAAAACAATAACAATTAGTGGTGAAAAGGAATAGGCATGAGATCAAATATTCTATTCTATTCCTCTAACCTACAGATCAATCTAATGTGTAGAATTACAAAATTGATCTAACAAAAAGGAGAAAGGAGCAACTGGAAACTTACATAGCCAGTCACCCTTAGAAAACGCTCGTGACAAGGCTTGACAATTCTGAGAAGTTGACAATGGGAGCATGACCATACTATAATTGCAAGAAATATACAAATAAATATTAATATGTAACATGGATATTCTCTCAAAACATACTACATTATGGTCAGACTTGAATTTTCTTTTTCTTTTTTCCTTTCGAAAAAAAGTTTGCTAGAAAAGTGCACGAGAAAAGTATAAAAGTTAAAATTTAAGAGAGGCAGGGGGATAGGGTTTCAAAAAGGACAGTGATCTTGGAGGTATAAACAACAGCTAAAGTTAACGGATTCCCTAATTTTTGGTACAAAAGTTAATGAGATTGAATGGGATTCTACGTTGTTTTCCCGTCAATACTGCATTCTACGCTTTCAAATCGCGTTAACATATTTAGTTTTCCACTCCGGAACTCCCAAACACTGCTGTAAATGGAGTTGAGATCTGAGAATTAACCTAAAATGAATATGTAAATAATTTTCTCATACTCATTGCTATTGATTGATCAATTGATGACCTTCCAATTCAAAAGAATAAAATCTTCACACCAGGTTTAGTTGGGTTGCTATTAAGATTAATCTCAGACAATTAAACCCAGACTTCATTTTTAGAGCCATAATATTTTTATAGTTTTATTTTTATTTAAGTCTTTAAAATACAAAATCTAAATCATTAAATTTTATGTAACTTAACAAATCAACACATTAAATTATTTAATTATGAAAAAGTTAACAAAAGTAAAGTGGGGATACTATTTTTCTTATTTTTGTGCATTAACAAGCCCGTTCAAACATGATATTTGGGGATGGTTTAATGAACTGATGAACACCCTAGCAAGGATTCCTGTGGCGGACAAGGCATTGAAAATTGAATTTACCACATTTAGTAATAGTAAAATTCTCAATCTTATTGTTGAATTTGGCAAAGCTAGAGTACAACCCTTCCCTCTTTTTCCAACCCTTCCAAGAAAAAATGCAAAAAAAAAAGATTGTTTTCTTTATCAGATTTTCTGTTCCCCCCCCCCCCCCCCCCCAAAAAAAAAAAAAGGTTCATAACATCGAGTCTATCACCTTATGTACAACATATCGGAGACAAGAAAAGGTTCCTCCCCAAGTCTAAAGATCTGGTAAGAAAAGGTACACCTGGGAGCTTCAAAAACTGCACAGACTTCGCAACCAGGCAGCCCTTGTGGAGGCATAATCTATCCAACCAATATAAAACAAACAAAAACAATCTTCCCCTCTGCTCTCAAACCAAAAAGGAGGCCGCTACTTCAACTCAGACTGTAAGTTGTTAAAGCTCTTTTCAAAACTGGGGATGCCATCAAATCTCTGTGCTACACGGATTTTGGCATCGCTCAATAACTTAATTGATGTCCTGTCTCACTGTGTTGGTCTTTTCTTTGGCACGGAAGTCCTCCAAACTACGGTATTCTTCTCTGAGCAACTTATCCAGTTCTGGGTGTCTACTCAGTGGTTCTTTCCGGTCACCCGCCTTGCGATAATGATGAAACGCCCTGCCATAAAACATAAGCAAGTAAGCAGCTGTAAGAGCAATCAAAGTGTAATGAGATATGCCCAGACAATAAGGATAGCAAAAATGATGACGACAGGGAGGGTTCAGATAAGGTCCACGTCTTTCTTTCCTTTTGGAAAAGAACAAATGGTCCTGAATATTTTAGTCAAGAATACAATCCCATGAAGGGAAAAGTGCAGGAGATGACCCTTAAAAAGAGCTTAGTTTGCAAATATCATTTTTACTATCTCATATCTTATATTAATTGAACTAAGGGTAACAAAAGTCTCACAAACTCCAATTGACAAATCCCTCATAAAATTAATGTAAGAATATTAGATTTATTAGGTCTCATAATTCAGATTATAAGATCTAATAAATTTAATAACTTAAATTCTTTTAAATAAGACTTTTGTGAGTTCTAATTTAATATGTATAGTCAAGAAGACCTTCCACCTATAGAACGAGTAAGAGCCATTCTTGACTAGGCAAATATACACCATTCTCATAAATATACTAAACTTATATTTTACCCTTCAATAGTTCACTATTTTAATGGATGTACATTTTGTAGTCACGACCTTCCCCAATAGGATTCATGGAACATACAAAGAAAAACTGATACAAAATAAAACGGGAAAAAGTTCAGACACTTGTAACAATGCCTACTGTTGTTAACATCTGATAAGTCATTCATTCTTCTCTTCTATTTTGTGCATGTAATATAATTTTAACAACTTTCAAATTCTCTCTTATTGGGAGTACGTATCTGTAAAAACTGCTCATTATTTTCTATCCAAAAAATCTGTACGATTATTTTGAAATCCAATTAAAGATTTAGAAAATCCTTTTCATTTTCACATAATATAGTCATAACCTGTATTTTTGGACATTTAGAACTGTTGTTTGCATAATTGTTATGCAAACTAACTCCCAAAAATAAACAAATGCTTATCATAATTTAACATTGTGGTCAGAAATTCAATGCTGTACGATTGTTGTGATGCAACACAAGTTAAATAAACCAGAAAAATACTGAATTCAACTATATTGGCTGTAAAATTGAACTTTGTAGAGAAATTTAGTAAATTTGTCATTTTACTGGAGAATGTTATGTATTAGCCTCTAACTAATCGATATTATATCTTTCATTCACCATAACCAGAAATAAATAAATCATTCATTTCAAATCAGGAAAAAGATTGAAGAAAACTACAAAATATAAAGGTCCAGTAAAATTTTAGGGAAGAGTGCATCACTTACCAATATTTTTCCAGGCCATAGAGATTACCCTTATGGTAAAAGTCCAGTGTCAGCTGTTCAAAGTCCTTATACAGGTCATCTCTAAATTCCTTCTCTAAACCATAACTGATACAAATCATTCAAAATCACAAAAGAAACCAGATGCATCAATATTTTTCTTGAACCGAAAAGAGAAAAGAAAGAAGAAAGTCAATAAGAAAACACACTTTTAACCTGCTCTCCCAATTAACAACAATATTAAACATTGAAATCTTGAAATCAATTAAAAACTTTCTAGATTGAGTAGAATAAATGAAGGTTCTAATTATCAAGCAATTAAGAATGGCATAATTTGAAATTAATACCTGTAAAACCGGAAAAGGCATTCCATCCCATAATTATAGTTAGCAGCTGCATCCTCCATTGCTAATTTCCTAAATTCATAATACATAGAAGGAACAAACATGTCTCGAAGAAAATATGACCAGAACCTGTATAAGGTATTCATTTCCTGCATACACACAGACAATTAAGAAACAAATAAACAGATAACAGCAGAAGAAGAAAGTGTACAATCTGAAGAATATGTAAGTATTAAGAAATAGAAATGATAAGTTCGTAATTAATAAGATGGTCAGAATTATAGGAAAAAAGTGTAAGCTTAACAAGAAGAACCATGCTAATGAAGAACACAGGATCAGATTCCAGTTCATTTAAATCAGGACAAAATTTAACTTAAGATTGCATTCATGTGGTTGCTTTACCATTAACCAATACTGAGAATGCCAACTACAGTAAGTTCTCCATAATTTTCACAAAAAACCTATTTACAGCATATATATTTTTATTTTTAAAAAAAATATTTCACAACTTAAATAATGAAAAGAAAGATTAGTTCAAACATTACATGAACTATAAGAATGGGAACAGTGACAAATACAAGTATTGGAAGTATGCAATTGAAACCACATACCACCAAAGAATGAAAGTAGAAACAACTATCTTTTATTTACTTCACCATTCAATCTTTACAAATATAAATTCTTATAGAAATTTTTGAGATGTAGTCCACCTCACTGCAGCCAATTCCAAGTTTCTTTCGATCATTCAGGCACCTCTTCTGATACTTTAGGTACCTTAAAAGGAAACACAATACATAAAAACTTTGACAATGTAATATATCATCTATGACTATCATCCAAGTGCTTATATACACATACAGCAAGTAAGAGCTATCACTTACTTCTGTTGCTTGAAGCCATTTTCTTCTAAAAGTTGGTGACTTGGATGCTGAAATGGTGGAAAAGATTTTGGCATCGAACCCACTGGTGGACTACTTCCAGAAAGACCCCCATGTGGTGAACCATTCAATTTGGAAGGCTTAAGGCTGCAAGATTGAGATGATTATTAGAAATAACTGTTGTCATCAAACAGCACAATCGAACAACAATTGGCTTCCTCTTTGAATCATTAATTGCTTGATATTCCACCTCAAATTTTATTTAAAGAAAAAAGTAAGCAAACCAATCATGATGTCATTAGGACAAGGAACAGCCATGCTGAACTGACCCATGATTCTCAGGAGGTGTAGAAGCAAAGAAAAACCCAACCGAATTACTTGGAGGGCTTTCAGATACAATTCCAAGAGAGTTACGACCAGTGCCATGATTTCTAAAATTGCTGGAGAAAAATCGCTGTTTATGTGAAGACTGTTGCTTGTGAAAGCCCTTTTGCCTCCTTCGTGAATTATTGCTTCCAGACTCTTCAAGGACACTGCTACAACCAATACTCTCCCCCACCTTCGTGTTTGAAACTCCTGGAGTATTGCTTGAAGATTTTAAGTTTTGATCTCGGTAGTCATAATTGTTTTTTCTACGATTAGATCGCCTATTTTTGAGTTCCTGTTGATAATTAGGTGGGCCCACTAAAATATTTAGTGGAAAAGAAGATGACAATGTGCAAGATAAAATATCACTGGTAAAAATTAAATACAAAGTGTGTTTCAACCTGCTCATAGAAGTAAAGACCATCATTTATTGCAGAAGCAAGCTCAACGGACATGGATTTTGATCCTTCATCACCACTCTCAGATCCATGTGTAAGATCACTATTCTGTACATTAAAATAGAATATAAATAAATATCTGTCCAATGCAATTAAACAATCAACTTAATATAGTTAAGTCAATTTTCATACAAAATAAAAAGTTAAAATAAAACTACATATGCATGCCCAAAGGCCAAATAAGCCAGAATTTATACAACATTATAGTTATGCAGTTCCAGACTCAGTACAGCCATCAGCAAACTCTGCTTATAATGTTCAACAGTGGTGCAGTTTGAGGAATCTAACAATATATAACCATAACAAGATTTAAATTATAAACCATTCTTGAAGTAAAAGTAAAAATATGAACTTGATTTAATTAGCTTATTATAGCAATACCTGGGTGACAATCACAAGTCTCTGAACATCCTGGTCATTGACTATCATCTCATCGTCTTCATCATCGATCCTTTATTGGGCAACAAAATTCCATCAAATGAATGTACAACAAAATGTGAACAAAAATACCAGATTACACTTCATGACAATCACCTAAGTTCATTCCATATGGGATGTAAATTTGGAAAAGAAAAGCCTGGTACCAATATTTTAACATACATACCAGTAAATCAATAAAACACCTTCCAATTTCACAGCACTTCGAATTTAATACAATACT
The DNA here is from genome assembly GCA_037013595.1 of Dicorynia guianensis. Classification (NCBI taxonomy): domain Eukaryota; kingdom Viridiplantae; phylum Streptophyta; class Magnoliopsida; order Fabales; family Fabaceae; genus Dicorynia; species Dicorynia guianensis. The sequence goes on from JASUAB010000005.1 coordinate 34,751,176, forward strand.
TCATAAAACTAAAGTTAAAAAAAAAACTCAAAAATTTTAAAAAAAAGAACAAAAATAGCATTCTTCATTCAACTTAAAAAAAAAAGTTAATCAAAAGTATGAGGAAATTAATAGTGGACAAACTATCATATGAAACTACAAATATAAATAAAAGGAAACAAAAGAACTGCAATTTAGCTAAAGGAAAAAAGAATAAATAACAAAGACTGAGACACAGATAAACCATATTAGGGACAACATACTCATTTTGTCTCACCATCAATAAGCAGGCCCAGAAGTATGCAGTACCTTCTTGTAGAAGAAAGATCAGTCTTCTTTAACCTCCTCTGTTCAAGCTCTATCTCTTCATCAAGCATAAATGTGTTCGCAAAATCATTAGAAAGGTCTCCGACATCCATATCAGCAGCAACTTCTATGGTTCCAGTCTCATTATCACCAAATTTATTGGGTTTGGTTTCTTGTGAGGAGTAGCATGTATTGTTTTTACTCATGTTTTGATAACAGAATTTGAAACCTTCACTAGTTATTGCTTGTGATTTATCTTCAGAAAGCTGACTCTTGGTGCCATGCCCTGTGCTCATATGTGAAACTTCTAATGTATCGTTTGATTGTATATGCTCCACCAAAATTGCATCCTGCACAGCATCTTTTAGATTTACTTCAGATATTCCATTTGTCTTATCTCCAGTGGCATCACAATTCTTAAGAGCATTGGTGGCATCCTCGACCATTTGGTTCTGTTGAATTGGAGCCATTGATGAGGCTGAATTTCGTGAGGAAACTGGAATCCATTTTGACCAATTATCACCTTTCCTGATCTTGTCACCCTATGGAAATGAAACACGCTACAGTTGAGGACAACTTAAAAGAAGAAGCAACATATTATAAGTTGAACCAAATGCTAATTTATCACCAATTTCATGCTTTATAGGTTTGGGTGAATAAAAGCTGGCTCCAGAAGTATGAAGGTGCTATTAGAATCAACATAAAAGAACTAGAAGATTTAAGATCTCAAAGTTAACCAGGAAAGCCAATTTCTACGCCCAATTCATCTACCTCAAAGCCACAAGGCAAACCTAAAGTAGACAAAATATTTCAAATTTGATCTCCTTTTAAAAGAGTTTAATGAAATATGACTTCTATGAACTTAGATTACAAAGTAAACTTGAACAAGCATGATATCTATGCCCAACAGGAGAAAAGGAAACTTAGCATCTGTTTAAAATATTTATACTAGACTTGATTGGAAAAAGTTGTCAATTGGGACCATGCAATCAGTTGAACAATAAATAAAAAAGAAAAGAAGGAAAGGAAGTGGTTTAAATTTAAGCTCACAATCTTGAACAACACAATTCTAAGGCGAAGAACAAAAGTCCCATCAACAACTGAAAAAGATATTGCATGTTTAAAATCCCGCCAAACAATGAATAGCAGTCCATCACTTTTAAGATCATCACCAAAATAAGAAAGCACCATGTACCACACTGTGGATCAACTTAATGAAATTAAAAAGTAAATTTCTCAATTCCCAAGTCTTCAACGATTACTAAAACAATAACAACAAAAAGACAAACAGTTGAAACAAAACCAATTTATTAAAGGAATAAATAAGATTCTAGAGCCAATGAAAAGCTTAAGACTGTTTCCACAAGCTTGTATGCAGTTAAAAACCAAACTTCAAAAAGCAAAAAACTCAAGAATCTAACCTGCACTTCAACAGTATTAGAGCTCTGCAGTGCATCAAGGATGAATGGTATGTCCGTGCTCATCTTCTTAACCTACGCAGATTTTGAAAAGTAGCAAAAGAATCAACTTATTACTATTTCAGATGAAGGAAATTAATTTTAAAACCTAAAATTTGACAATTGACATCACATGAGGCAACTGGAAATAATAGAGATTAGAGAATGCATCTACATATCATGCATATTGTGAAATTGTAACATGATTAGAAGGCAAAATTGTTTGACATACCCTTTTAAAGTCAGCTACAGAGGATATTGGGACCCATCCTTTATCATCCATCAAGGAAATAAGATAACGGTCAGTCTGCAGATTTTCATCACTGCCAAGAAAAGGCTCTGAAGTTAGCAGTTCACTGTATATGCAGTCTTTATTGTATAAATTAGATTTTTACATTCTCATAGCATGTAAACATAATTACAGTAACTCTAAAGGACTATTTTATGTTCATTACCTCATTCAGCAGTGCTCTTCAGAATTTTATAGGCCCAACCCAACTAAATAAAGCAATAATCATATTAGACTTTGTTACTTTTACTTCCCAACACTACGAGTCAATTTCACTGCATCAGCTAATGGAACAAACCTCTCTTACAATCACGCCTGACAGGAAGATTTATGCATTCATTCTAATCTAGAGGACACCAGTTTGATATCCATGTGTCTAATCTAATGACATTTCCATGTCAATGGAGACATTAGTTTCACAATTCGGATGAGCAGATCTATAATGAAAACTAGATCAAAATTCATCTTATCAGAAATTCAAAATATAGAAAACTCTAAGATATTTAAGACTCATAAATTTGTGGCTAACAGCACAAGCAAGAAAGAAATATAGATGCCAGTGTCAACAATAAATTACTTACCTAAAATAATAGTCTATCTGTTTAACAATGCTAGCCCTTAAAGCTTGAATTTCAGGAGGCAATGACTGAGTTCCTTGATTCATTGAATATGGAACAAAGTGCCGAGGATGGGGCCCCCGGATAGAGCCTGGAGGTACCATGGGGACATACCATACAGATGCAGGTCCTGAGAATAAATTACGTATATTGAATTACACAACTGACCAATGGAAAAATTCAAGGATGAAAAACATCAAGATGCATCCCACAACATTCAAATGGAGAAATACACAATTTCCTGTCACAGCATCATATGTATACATGAATTTACACACACATGCGTATATATGGAGAGAGATGTCATGAATATAACATATACCTGCAAAGCTTGGACTGACCATGTATGCTGGAGGTGGACCATAGAATGGAGGTCTCATAATGGCCCTTGGTCCCATATTCTGTTGCATAGAAATATTTGCTCTGGCAGGAAATGCCCTTTGATGATGCCAAGCTTGATTTAAATGGTCACCATGTTCGTGCATAATGGGCCTTCCATTTGAAAAATAAACATAGGCAGTTGGATCCCCTTGCAATGGAGGCTGAACATGTTTGGCATCAACAGTATGAGCTGGTGAAGCAAAAGCTTGTCTTGGCGTCTGAGATGCAGGCTTCATAGGATTTTCAACACTAGGAAAAGGTCCAGGGCCAGGGGGCAAAGCATATCCAGGAACAGCAATGTGAGGTTGAGGTACCATGGCATGAAAAACTGGTGGAACTGATGATTGATGATAAGGCATTGGCACAGGAAAAGGAGGTGCACCACTTGGGTAGCGCTTTGAGCCTAGTTTTTGATGACGTGATGATGACAGCTTATGTGATGAATTAAGATTTCCAGAACCATTTGACTTCTGTTGAACAACAGGCCCCTGGAGAATGACACAAACAAACACAAACAATAAAAGCATATTCAATGCCAAAGTTAACACTATTAACATCAACATGAAATTTGATTTTTACAGTTTTTACTACAATAATAATGGAATTGAAAAAAAATCAATAGCAAGCAACTGAGAAATTGGTAAGCGTGAAGACCCCAATGTTGTCAACTCCTTATATATCATTATAAGCTACTTCATTGCTCAAACTGTTTGCCTTCCATCTTACTACACTGTATAACCTCAAAATGGAAACTAAATGAAAACATTAGATTCCTAACAGACCTAACCATTTAATGAAGTTCTTTGATAATTCAATAAACAATGCAGCTATGTTTTATTTTTGGATATAATAACTCATAAGTTTTGCAGCAAAGTCATCTGCTTTTATATAATAATAATAATAATCCAATAGCTTCATTGACTACCATTAGTTTAGAGTTAGCAATTAAATGAGTCATTCCAACGCAATTTTTAAGTCACTGCTTTTACCACATCTGTTTTAGTCATACTTTCTTCCCAAAGCTACACTGAGACATCATAAGATTACTTTATTGTTGCGTATACAACACAACCTATTACAAGAAATTCTTTTGGATGAAAGAACGTTGCGTCAGCCAATTTTAAGTAAGTTTACCTTATTTCTAGCAAAGATCCAAGTAAAACTACTGCCTTTTCTCTCTATCTGACAATGCTCACAGTACCGACACATGGTAATGTACAACAAACATTACATTTCCAGTCAGTACATGTGATAAATCAAGGCACTTAGTAAGCACCACTGATACAGCCTAGAAGGCTAGAACAACACAAGCCCCGTAAAAGAAGAAAAGGCACAAAATGATATACTTAAGGAGGAAGAAAGAGAAATAATTGTGTCAATCATCAATTATTACTCATGATTAACTTAGTAAGTATTTATATGCAATTCTTGAATAAATAAGAACAAAACTAACCAGCATTGGTAGGGAATATATTCATATATTACATAATTAATCACTCTCCTTTGCAATGTCTACCCAAACTATCGGTATAGCTGTGATGTACAGTCTAAAAGTAGATAAATCAAAGAAAATGGACCCGCAAAAATCCACAGGAACATAAAAAGGACTCATTCAATTTCTTTTTTCTACCATTCCTCACATGTTGCATTGTACTCAACTCTCGCACATTTGAGTACATTCAATAAAAAACACACATTTCTTACTGTTTGCACCCTTAGTTGCACAATATGGTCACGTACAAGATGATAAGCACATGATCATCACAATTTGATCACCGCCTGTACAATTTGGCTCATATTTTAAAAACCAGATGTTAATAAGGGGACATAGCAACTATGCCAATACATTATGTTGTGGTGGGCTGGGGGAGGGGGCACAACTGTGCCAATATATTTGGAGGGAAAATTGACCCAAAATAAGAACAAGCTTGTTTTCAGAGCTAGAAAATATCTGCTATACAAGGAGCATATACCTGCACATATGGAGGTCTTGAAGCAACCTCACGAACACTTGGCACAGCAGCCACCAAATCTCCGGGCTTGGCAGTAATCTCAGAATTCTTTGGTCGCTGGGCATCAGAGAGAGCTGGCCAAGACTCAGCGCCCATCATCACGGGCATATCAGTTACATTCCCATCAACCACAGGAGTCTTCCAAGGCGACTTGGGGGCACTGACCTCTTTCTGATCCTCACTAATCTCATTTTCAGCAGTCACCATCACTCCTCTTGTCTCACCAATCACCCAACTCCCAAATTTCTACCCTAAAGCTCACTCTTTTAGCAAATTATACACAGTTAAAAAGTAAAAATTACTGGGTAGTGAAAGATTGATTGGAGATGTGAAAGCACTTGAAAAAAAATCTCTACTTTCTGTCAAAGATAACGATTGAAATAGAAAGAAATTTATCTGGGTTTGCATAAACAAGCTTTCTTTCTGAAGTTTTGATCAAGGCAATAGTTGGGTTACTGTGGCAGCAGCATGGTGGTGGATGGGGTGGAGCGATTGGGCGTAGGGTTTGTCAGGACTGTGAGGGTGATGTTATGGGTTTGTTTGTGAGCGTGTTCCAGAACAAAGATTGATTGAAAGTTGCAGACGCCAACAATGAGAGGAGCTGATGAAAAGGCGGAGCACAAGGTCTAGAGCTTATATAGGAGGTGCCCTATCCCGCAACGGGGTGAACTGCATGCTTCAGAGTTCGAATTGGTTGCTACTTTACAAGATTTTGGTAGGGACACACAACCGTGTGAGTATCGGAGAGTGGAAGCAGCCATTACCCACCCAAGAAGAAGTGCCTCAATCAAATTTCTAACTAGAAAAAGAATATGCATTTAATCTTTTAAAAAAAGAAAATTACCAATTTTATTTTTAGCACATTTCATTCATAAAATACTGGTATGGCTACATCTCAGCATATTAGGAAAATTTTAAATTTATGCATAACTTTAGAAAAATATCATGTGTTAATTGGTTTATACCATAAATATTTTATAACTGTTTATGGAAAAACAATCAAAATTAAATACCAAAACCAAACACAAAATCACAGAATTTTTACTTCTTTTATCATTCCAAAACAGTCACTTATAACCATTTTTCATTGGAAATTACAGAAAGACTTTAGCTCTTCATAATTTTAAAAAAAATATTGCCAATTAAAAATTAACTACAAAAAACCCTCGTTAAAAATATTTTGAATATATGAAAAATTAAACAAAAATATTTTATTAAGGCAAACATATGGTCTTACAAAAGAAAAAATATGGTCAACCTATCAATCATTTAATGAATGCTGTTAAACAGCTATCAATTTTTGATAGCTAATTACAAATTTTTTGCAAATACTTCTGAGGGTTTTTTGGGCCATACTTTACATGGTTATTAGTTATTATTTATATTAAATTAATTCTGTGAACCAATCACTACAGTTATTTTATATTAAATCTAAAACAAAAATTTAGTTGGCAATTATATATTCTCTCTAGTTCATAATATTTATCTTTAAAAGTTTAAGAATAAAATTATTAAATGATCTCAAAAGTAACAAAATATTCTCTTATCTTTCTAAAGCATCCTTCTTAAAAAGACTCAATTAGATAAACATTTGATAAAAATAATAATTTTGATAGGGATAAAATTGATAAAGAATAATTAATACTATTTTATTTTTGAAAAAGTGAGGATTAAAAAGGACTAAAACAAAGACTCTAAAATATCAATTATTATGAATTAGAGGAAATATTCACTTTGAAACCATACCTAATAACTTTCCTTAAACATTCTTTAGAAACTTATATAAACTTTAAAAAAAATTGAATAATTCATTGTTAAATATTGAAATTATAAGACTATTTATAAGCATAAAAATGAAACAAGCTATTGATTTTTGGTTTTATTTTTTTTTGCAAATATCAATTAATTATAATAAAAAATTTATTAAATTTAACATATCATAAATTGTTTAAAATAATAGAATTTAATTGATATATTTATTATGTTAAAAATAAATTTTATTTTAATCTTTCATAAATGTTCTGAACTTAATTTAGTCCTGTGTCCTATGAAATCAATTTCCTCAGTGGGGTCCCTCAATTTGGATTCCATGTAATTCATTCCCTCTGTAGCCCTACATCGCCTGCCTTAAAACAGTTAGGTGGCATTGTTAATGCGTAACTTAATTTATATAGAATAATCATATATATATATATATAAATTCTGTGTATAATTTATACAATCTATTTTATTTCTATTCTTTTTTTAATTTATTTTCCCCTTTGCACAACGTGCAACAATCATAAAGTGAATAAAGTGTAGCATTTGTTTTAGGAATAATGTTTATATGGACTTGGATTTATATAATTTTGTATGGATTATATTTGTGGCATCATAACATCACACCAAACTAGTACTATTTGCAATGGCAATCCATTATGCATAAATTATGGCATATTACTTTTACATAACTTATAAAATATAGTTGTAAATTTTCTTTTTTAGTTATATAATGAGCCGTAAACTAGAATAAGAGAGTGAGTATATCAAATTGAACTTAAAGATCTGGAGATTGAGATATGAATTATGACCATATGAGCTGGACGCTTGAGTCAATATAGTTGTAAACTTTGTTGATGTTATGTGTTATTATGACGTTATGTATAGAATCCTTAATAAATTTACATGAACTAAAATTCATATGAACCTTACTCTTATTTTAGAAGTTGCAATGCCTCTTTCAAGATACGTTGCCCTAAACTGTTGGTAAGGTTGAAGTGGGCTGTCCCAAGTCACTCACAGTTTGATCCTGAAATTACTCTCTCCAGCTAAATCGTTTCACTTACGCACGGCATCTCACCCGAAGGGTGCCCTATGGGGAGAACCCAATTTGCCCAATCATAACCAAATCGAAGGCCCTAGTTTGCAGAGTGTCGCCTCCATTAACACAAAGAAGCATTTTCTCTGATGGCCTAGATTGTTGAGTTAAAGGACTACGTGCTTCCCAAGAGCCTTTGTGCTTCTTGCATTGAATTTGTTTCATGGTGCCGATCTAGTCACCTAGCAGAGCAAGGCATAGGTGAAGTCTTGCCATGGGTAGAGATTGTAACAAGTCGTATGGGTGTGGAAGTTTGTTCTCTGATCATTCATCATCTTCATAATCTTCTATGGGCTTCAACAAGTTCAAGTAGTCGACTTCGTATTAAGGGGTGTCCTACGGAAGTCTAGGACTAATATTATCAAAGTGGGTTAGGCCTGAGGGATCGACTAATCTTATTTCATTTTAAAGGAATAATGAGTTTATATATTTTTTACTCGTTTTATTTTATTTAATTAACAGAATTAAGATAAATTAATATGAATCGATATGCTTTGTATGAAAAATATATTCTTTTAAAATTGTTCTATCTCTTCTTATTTAAAAGTAAAATAAATTAATATTTTTTAATTAAACTCATTTAATCATAAAGATCCGAAATAGTATAGACTAACTTATTTTTAATACCTTTGTCTACAGAAGACAAAAAAAAAAAAATCAAAAATGTGAAGACTCTCCCAGTTATTGTTGGGTCCGGTCCGTTTAGTTCATGGGTTGGCCCGGTTAAAAGATTTTATTTTTATTAAAAAATTAAGAAATAAGTGCCAATATTTTTTTGTCCGGAACATTGTAAAATTATTTTGAGACGGCGAGGGGTTAGGGCTTTTTGTTCGAAAGAAACGTAAGTCTCTCCGTCCTTCTTGGCTCTGGACTCGAGCTCGTCACTTACTCGCCGTTACTCTCTTCTGGCATCTGTCTTTGAGGCGGCGCAACGGTAGGCCTCCCCCTCTTTTGCACAAATTATGAAATGTATTTGCAAACTTTGCTGATATTATGTATTGTTATGACGTTATGTATAGGATCGTGTGAATTCACGCGAACTCAAATCCGCATGAGCATTGCTCTTATTTCAGAAGTTGCAATGCCTCTCTCAAAATACGATGCACGAAACTGTTGTCTTTGAGCTTAAAGTGAATAATTTTTTTTCTTGGATTATTTGCAAAATCTTCATTGTAAATAAAGTGTGGGAACTTCTTTCATTTTCTGTCTATTTTGGTTTTCTCCCTTTTCTACTTCAAGGACTCAGATGGAAACCTGACGGTGGCTCCTTTTGCTGTATATTTGATGAGGCTGCCCTTTTTGGCGTTCTTCAAACAAAAAGATTTTTTTTTTTTTTGAAAACCTTTGATAAAATATATATTATGCTCGTTGCTGATTAAGCTAATAAACAATAGTTGGAAAAAAAAAATGATGGGTTGCACATCAAATTGATGATAATGTTATTTAAAGATGAGAATTTTCTATGTATGGGCAGGTTTATATGTTTGTTTTAAGAAATCAGAAATTGATTGAAATTTTAATCTGATAAAGAGACGCGGTACTGCGTAGGATGTTAAGGTTCTTCGCTATGCACCTTTCTATATGTTTTGCAGTCTGTAAGAGAAGTTTCTTGCTTTCAATCAATTATAGAGATGAATGACCTTCCCCTGACCAAGGGCATCATTAGTTTTATCAATGAATCCTATACTTTCTGTTTGGTGAACCATTTTGAACAACAGTATTTGGACCATATATTTTAGGTAAGTATATTTTTTAGTCTCATCATTACACAATCTAGTCATTTTTTCGAGTACATTCAAAACAGGAAATTCCTTATCTAGAGCTTCAGCCCCACTTTGCACAACAGCATTTGTTGACATGTGAAGTATAATGTGTTTGTAAGTTGCAACCAATGGAAGTTTTACAGTGTTCTTTTATTGTTCCTTTACAGGTAGAAGACCTTTGGGATCGAGATAAAATGAGTGGAGTAGAGAAAGGGTCAACAACCACGAAAACCCCGGCAGATTTTCTGAAATCCATTCGTGGGAGACCAGTAGTTGTAAAGTTGAATTCTGGTGTTGACTATCGAGGTTGGTCCCTCTAATTTCACCTTTTCCCTCCTCATAGATTCTAACTTGATATGCCTTTTAGGATGTGTATATTTCATCTGCAAGACTTGACATTAAAATGTTGAAACATAAAATTTTCACCCTTTGTTATAATTTTTGTTAGAAAACTGACGAGGCTAGTTTTCTGAAACATGATTAGTTGATAATTAAGGTCAAATTTAATATTGACAATAGTAGATTCACACAAATTTTATTATTAAGACTTGGAATAACCTCTGTTTTGTTGGTAGTTCATAAAAATAACTCCCAACTTTTCTCTTCTCACTCATGAACTGTATAAAAGCATTCGCCTGCTGGCTGTTGCATATCTAATCCATTGTTTTGCATGACACCAGTCTATGATTTTAATGCCATTGCTTGTCTTATTTGGTTTGCTTTCCTTTACGCTATTTTAGGTGCCATTGGGCTCTGTGTGATGTCCTTCATCTAAAAATTTCTTGGCGAAATGGTTGATTCATGTAGTTTGTCATTCCCTTATCATTTGTTCGTTCTACCTTGTTGTGAAGCCTACCTAAAATTATAGGAAATTCAGATAAGCAAAAGCATATGCTTGCCTTCAAGATGTATCAAATGCTGAGGGCTTATTTGCATCTATGATCTGTGATGCTGTAACTTTCCTCTAATTTACCTAATTTGGTGAGTAGTGGTACAGAAATCCATAAATTCATTAATTATATTTTTTGTGAATAAGTGATTTCTGTTTGTGCGATTAGTTCAAGTAATATTGATATTTATGTTGCATAAGAAGAACAGACGAATCATTTTACCAGCAAAGGTACTAGTTTCCATAGAAATGAAAAGGTTGAAATTTAAAGATCATTGTTTTGGCTATTTGTCCAAAACTCCCATTTCAGAGCAGTCAGTCTATCGTAGGAGTTGAGCAGTAAAGAGAGAAGAAGGGGGGAGCAGTTAATTTTATTTGTGATTTTTTTTCAAGCTTATGCCTTGTATGATTCATTTTGATTAATCTTTGCAGGTATTCTAGCATGTCTCGATGGCTATATGAATATTGCAATGGAACAAACGGAAGAGTATGTCAATGGCCAATTGAAGAACAAATATGGGGATGCATTCATTCGAGGGAACAATGGTAATGTTTGAATGATGACGCTGTTTTCACAATTAATATGTAACTGATTGCTGCAATTATTGAAATCTCTCTTCTTTGATGCAGTCTTATACATCAGCACCTCAAAGAGGACTCTAGCAGAGGGGGCTTAGTATGTCCCAGCTTTTGTCAGTGATTCTGAAGCCTGTTTATTTCCGTCATTTTTATCATGAAAATTGAGTTGGTAAGGTTTTTGGATATAAAGGCAAAATGATGTCTTGTTCGTAAAATGATTGTTGGCATACGTAAGAAAGGATATTTAGGCCTTGTTTGAAAATATCATCCCTTCAGAATCAGTGTTCTGACTTACGTTGTTAACGTAAGTCACATATTACGTTGGGAGAACTAATTTTGAGGGCGTTTCCTGTCTTGTTTTCTTTTAAAAGGCATAGATGTAGATGATTTTCAGACATCCTTGGATGCTTTCCAAAGCTGAACTGGATACTGAAAAAAACATAGCAATGATAGCATGCTTATTTTCAGTGTTTAATTTTGCTGACATGATGAGCTTTACATTGTAGACCCTCAACAGATTTTACACCAGATTTAATGAACCGGGAAATATATTTCTCTCTCCTTCGATAAATTCTTACATTCTTTTGCTGATAGTGGTTAGAGTAGTTTCAATGGGTTACTGCATAGCATAAAAGATTAGCTCCGAAATTAAATATTTGAGTTCATCTCGTATGAAAATATTTGAGTGACTTGTTTAACTCAACCATTTGATTACTTTGGTCCACGCTTCCTAGATGGGTGAAGATCCTCGTATCGTATAGTTAGGCTCTAAAGAAAAGGAATAAATTTAGTTCTATCCTAAAAGTTAGGTGGGTAACGAAATATTGATGTGGGAATAGTATCAAAATCGTCTGACTCCGTTGGATCTATCTGTTGGTCTAAATATCTTTGCGCTTGGGGCAATGACGCAGCTAGTGAGGTTCTAACGGGGCGCGTCTATTGCTGGTTGAAAACTATCTGTTGGCCTAAACAAGTTAGCTTGTGGGCTGGGTGAAAAATACTGTAGCAAAAAAAAAAAACTAAATTGTATTTGAGAAGAATTGAGCTAAATTAAACATCCAAAAAGTCACCTCCCACAGAATGTTTGCACGTACAATCAGTGATGAAATAAGGGTGTCACACTTCATAAATTTTATGAAACGAATTTTTTATAGACATAAAAGCGCGCATTAAAATGGGTCATTTTCCAAACTCGAATATTTTAGCCAGCCATATTAGATGGCCCGCAGGTTCAAGCTTGTTTCGATACTGTTACCAAATTCTTTAGACGACTCAAAGCTATAAACCATTGCAGAGGATGGGAAAGAGAATTCCAATGTGCAAGAAAATTGCAGTGTTTCAGAGGCTTGTGCTTATACAGCTATGCAAGTCGAGATTTTGAAGCACAAGACACATACTCCGACTATCTTTTTGAGCCCAGCAACAGTAATTTTTATTCCCATAACCTCCAATCCAAAGCAGTCATGCTTGGAAGGATAAGTTGCTACCATGGCTTTTCCAAAAATTCTGTTCATAGTAAATGAAACTGTGGGCCATGGATATATACCCACTCCAAGTAATGAAACGCCCCCTTTGTTTATCCTATCACATTTTGAGTCAACCACCATAATAACAAACTTAATCCCTGTTAAAAAGAAATGAGGCAACCCAAGGAATAGAACACCCAAATCTGAAGACCTATTCACAAAAGCCATAATATATTTTGAAATAATGTCAAATTGTTAATCACTTGTGATCGTTGAGCAACTGTTCACATCCTAAATGACTTGAATCGAAAGCAAATAAGTGGTTGACCAGCGCAAAATCAGTAACCAACAAGCCAAAATAGACCAAGTTTACTGCATTGTTTACTTGACCAAAAATCTTTCTTCCAGAATTCTCAAACGACACCTACACTGCCCAAGATTCAACACCCTCCCACCTAGATCAACTCAGATTTATCTTAAACTATAACATAGCACATGCTGTACCCCTTTCAAAAATTTTGTAACCTTCTGTAATACCATATACAAGTATCAGCAAATCTAAATTATCTGAAGGCAAGCCAAAGAATACCTCCCTCAGGCTATGCCCCAAATTCGCAGGTCAAGGATGGCAACTATCTCTCATCCATCAAGTTTGTTCTCCATTTTCCAGAACCCGAATGTTATGCAGCATCCTAATGGGTCTCTAGATCAGCTGTGGAGAAAATGACGATATATATCACATGCACATGCACAAACTAAAGAGAAAAAATCATGATAATTTCGCTGTATTGGCTTAACCCCAATTTGATTCACCTTTGTTAAACACTTCAGCTTCGTAATTAGAAAAGGCATCTGTTTGGGGATAAAACTCGTTCTTGCATTTAGTAAAACAACTCTGAAATAGTACAGTTTTTGCCAAGTACTTTTCTTTTGTAGCTTAGCCATACTGCTTGAACCCGATTTGGTATTACCTTCATTAAGCTCTTCAACTTTGCACAAAGAAAAAGTGGCTGTTGGGCATAAGACTTGTACATTCATTTTTGCAAAAGCAACTTATTTAGGAATAGTCTAGGTTTTCAAAAATATACTTCTTTATGCAGCTCATCCAACAATAACTTCTTCAAAGCCACAGCAACACCAAACCGGGCTTCATCAAACCAGACCATGTGCCAAGAAACAACAAATTCAAAATCCGAAAAATAAAAATTTAGAAGAACTATCCCTAGTAATTAAAGGATTCTTCAAGTCAAAACACGAACTCTATAACCTAAAGCTTAGCCAGGCAGTTTTAATAATTATGTCATACCAATGGAGAACTCCAAAGTTGGTAAGACCAGGGCATCCATCTAATCTTCTCTCTGACATTCACTCCAAATCAGTGTACCCTTGAATCCATTGAGAGCAACCCACCCAAGTGGCCACTTCTTACCTTGCAAGTGAATATAACTGTTTCAAGCTCCATCAGTGGATGTAGATGACTGAAGCTATGAACAGATTCAAGCATCTAGCATCATCTATGCCTTGAAAAGCTGACCATTCAAACATAAACAATATGGTGCAACTTTCGAAAAATGCCAATCATAATCAGTGCTCAGCACATATAAAAAATGGTTATTGAGGAAAAGAAAAAACCCCCCACTTGTGCTGTAAGAAATCAAGTAACTAGAAGTAGATAGTAAAAAAATGCCTTTCCATATTGAAAAACTGCCAGCTCACTTTTGAGGAGAGAAGAAGAAATTAAGAACAATTTGAACAATTACTTTAAAGACTCATCGATCCCTCACCAATCAAACTTAAAAGAACAACAGTTTTCATCGTTCAAACATCACACCCAAGGCCTACTTTGGCATAGAAGAGAAGGGATTTAGTTTACACAACTTTGAAGCATAACTAGCCCACCCTAATGCATCTTAATAAAGATCTATCCACTTCCAGCTATCCAGTATCCAGCTTAAAAAAGAAAAGAAAAATAAAAAAGAGTACATAAAAATGATAGAGAAGAAATGATGATGTTTATATTGAATACAGGCATTAAAAAGTAGATACTCCCATTCCCAGATCACAATCTATAAGCTTCAAAATTGCCAAAGCGTTGTCAGCAATCACCCAATAAATTTCCTATTTTGATGAATAAATTTGAAAATATAATACTCGAACAAAGACTGTAAACCTCACAAATCAGGGCAGTGAGCCAGAGACATAGGTAAAGTGTATAACTTATATCTTTAATTAGCCAGTTAAGATAAAAGAGGATTATAAGCCCCCTGATTCTGTGGGCCTTAGTGTCCAGCTACAAGCAACCACAAATGACAGCATCGATCAATGAAAAGAGAAAGCTTACAGGGGTAAAAATTGTCCATAACACACTTTTAAAATTATTGAAACACAATTTCTCTGCCCCAAAATTCAACCTGTTCCCCAACAGACTTTAATATAGCAACAAGAGGAACAACATCATTTTGAAAAACTTGTGAAGGGGAAAATGTACCATCATATAAAGTTTCAGAATCTGGTGCTTTTAGTAATCAAATCTAACATTTCATTACAAATTTCAAGGGTCATTTGAACAGTGCCTGGAGAACTTCAGAAGAATCACCAGAGTCCAAAACTAAAATTGATGCATCTATGAGGGTATCTGCACAATGAATACATAATAAAGCATAAAAAGACTAATTTCACAAGCTCAATATCTCGAGGTAAAAAGCAATTACAAACGTATAATCTTAAAAGCCATCCATACCTCCAATACTGCAAAACAGAATTTAAGGGGTTATTTTTGTTTCAAACTATAAAGCAAAGCTTATGTTTCAAAAACATGCAATGCAATAACAGAACAATTATTGGCAGCAAATGACGCTAGAGTTATATGCAAGATTTTGAATATCATTTCAAAAATAGAAACTGTAAAATAAGGTAAAAATAGCCTATCAATCTGGAAAGTAGTAAGGCATGCCCAAAAGGTGGAACTCATGTACCTGAGGACTACTAGACTAATAGAGTAACCGTTACCTAAAACCAGTTCCTTTCATAGCAGGCTCATTTAACAAATGACAACTGAAGCATATTATTGAATGAGCAATCATTTATTGTGGGTGATGAGAGACATTTTATTTTAATCCATACAGAAATATAAAGAGAAAAGACGAACCTCAAAACAGAATAATCAAACAGAATTAGTTCTACATGACAGTAGATTGACACATGCTCAACCCACCATCTCAACAGCTTAAAGCCACAAAAGTATCAACCCTTCCCAAACAGGGTGAAGAATATAAGCATTTCCATGTATATGCGTGTAGACACTGTCTAAGCAATGTCCCGCCACAAATTAATGCTTCCTGACTCAAAGATGTAAGAGAACATCAACGGCAACAGCTGCCATGTGTCTGTTTGTCCTAAAGCACACCAGTGACAACCTTATACAGCAAGCAAACATTTAAGTACAGTCGTTGGTATTTCTGCTACATTAAATAAGAATTGTGCATCCATGCATGCTTAGAGGACACCATTACACATTTTGGTTTATTAGATCACCCTGTGAAGTAGAAATCAACACAGTTCACATCCCTCCCATATAGCATTAATTCTCACCCTTCCCCTATGGGTGTAAATACAAAGCTACGATGTGGCAAACAGAGCATGCTTACTGCTACAGCACATCTCAGTATAAATGCTCTCCTGCCAATCTTAGACATGCAAGTATATCAAAGATAGACACAAAAGTAGGCAAATAAATTTATAAACAAAAAACCAATACATATAACAAGCAACCATCAAATGTCCCATCCTACAGTATCAAGATTGCTTGTCCCAATTTCAGCCAACTTCAAACGTATCATGTTATCATTAAGAATCTAAATGCCGAACACTCAAGCATATCACAACCTCAAATTTATAGTTAGACAACTATTAACCATCGTGTATTTTAACCTGTAACTCAATTACTAAAAGAGACAAACCTCCGAAATAAATTTGATTACAGGCGTTGAATGAGAAATAGAAGAGGGAAAAATAAGCTAATACTAGCCCAGATGTCATGTCGTGCATTGGAAAAAAAATTACCCGCTCAAGCAGTGACAAATTACATCTAACAAGAAGACTGTAAACAAACAGAAACACAAGATGGACAAATATTTCTTCATCTCATTATACTGCAGACAACCGTGATGCTTAAGTTTTACTATTTAAACAGATAGAAAGTGAGCGAGAGAACTGTAAAAAACCATTTATAAAGACCTTTCTTTTGATTAAAGTAAAAAGAAAAAAAAAATTGACAATTTTTTACTCAAGATTGCTTCAACACTATTTGGAAAGCATTACTTCATCAAGTTCAATGCAAGCACAGTTTCATACCGATACCATTCATATTTATCAACGTACAAATTCTTTTTAATAAAGATGCTTGGTTTCTTCACTTTATCATGCGTTGTCTATAATTTATAAAATTTTTGTACACGCCACTTAAATAAAACTAATCATCCAGTGGCTATTAATTTACCCAAATGATGTTTTCCTCGTTTTACAACGTGTTACCTTTACAAGGTTTAAGTTACAACAAGCTTTCTCTTTGAAATAATTTTCGCATAATCAGTCATCACAAGAAAAGTCAGAAGATGGACTCATAATATGCTGAGTAACACGATAATAGACGCTCACCTAGTGACCCAAGTAAGGAGCGCCAGCGCCAGGGTGCGGCCTAACTCCACTGCTCTGCCCCATTTGTGCGTTCTGGTATCCCGGTTGCATCCCTGCTTGGTTCCCATAGCCCACAGCAGCCTGGTTACCGTATGCACCATGTGGCCCAGCCTGGTTTACAGGGGCACCACCAATCCCTCCGAGCAAATTACCGAGCCCTAAGCCAGCACCTTGTGTTGTAAGCAAAGCGGTCAACGCCTGCCCAAGTGCTGGATTCAATCCCTGGGGAGCCACTCCAGGGTTGAAGCCTACAGCGGGGGTTGATGGTGCCATCAGGTGTCCGGATGCCTGCCCACCGGACGGATACTTATTCCTCTCCTTTCTATATTGGTAGTGAGGTTGATGATGAGGATGCTGGTGCTGATGATATCCCTTGTTTCCCTTATGACCATCAACAGCCTTCTGACAGTACAGTATATGCCCCTCAAAGTTCTTGTGCGGCTCTTCCAAAGCTTTCTTAGCACTCTCTACCGACTTGTATACAAAAAGTGCAAAGCCCTTGGGCTTCCCCGTTTGCTTATCAAGACCCAAAGGGCCTTCTTCTATCTCCCCAAATTGCTTAAAGAACTCAAGCAACCTCTGGGGATCAAGCTCTGCACTGACATTGCTCACGAAAATCTTCCGCTGAGTAAATTCAGACACCGGTGGTGCCGTAGGCGGGGGTGCCAGGACAGGTCCGGCAGAGGCCAATTGACAAGAAGTAGTTCGGTTCCCAATTTTCTTCTGGGGCTGCTTCAGCGCCTTACGAGCAGCACTTCGGTGCTTAAACAAGATGAATGCATAGCCCTTGGATTTCCCTGAGACCTTATCAGTAACAGCCTTGCAGTCCTCAATTTCACCATACTTCCCAAACACACTAGTTAGGGTTTCAGCAGTGCTATCCCAGCCAAGTCCATGGATGAAAATTTTACGGTGGGCAGGGTCGACGTCCGCCAGCTGACGAACGTTCTCCGTGAAATCTGGGTACTTTTCCACAGCCTGCTTAACAAGTGAGTACAGCTGCTCCTTTGTAAAGGGCTCTAGAAGCTTCTCCACAGGCTCCTCGACCAAATCCTCCCCCTCATCATCGTTCTCATTACCTTCCTCAGTCCCATTCGCTTCGAAGGAAGCCGATTCAGACGGGGCAGCATTGTTCAAATCTTCTATAACATGTGTCCGCTCACCTCCTTGCTCTTGAGGATTCTCTTCCTGATGTTCTCCTTCATCAGCAGTTTCTTCTTGTTTACCATGTTCCCGCCCTTCTTCACGGTGATTCTCGTCATCTATGGCCATAGTTTCTTGCTCCACGTGCTCTTCTTCTATGATTGTTTCGGGCAGGGGTTGTTCGTCCACTTTATCTTCTAGAGGTTGCAGCTCTTGGGGTTGTGGTTCCTGCTGTACGGGTTGTGATTCAACGGCATTGGTTGATTCTTGTGGTTCTGAAGATCGAAGCTTTCGCTTCCTGGCCATGACGGTGGAATCAGGGAGGATGCTGCTCCAGGAGACGAGCTAGGGTTTCCAGAGAGGGGAAATTAGCTCAACAGAAGCGTCTGATGCATCAAGAAATTGGATTGTCTCCTGATTTCACTGACGAGACTGTCACATCATTTAATCCGTACATATCAAATGGGCCGGGTGTACCAACCCAAATCCGGCGCACCTGACCTGGCCTGGCCTTGATTCCTTACTGTTATGTAGTTCTCTTTTCAGAAAAAAAAAAAAGTGTATAATTATTTTTGATATTGATAGGATTGTTAATATTGGCCTAAACCAATAATTGGATTAAAAAAATTAAAAATTAAGTTC
This sequence comes from Dicorynia guianensis, assembly GCA_037013595.1. Lineage (NCBI taxonomy): Eukaryota > Viridiplantae > Streptophyta > Magnoliopsida > Fabales > Fabaceae > Dicorynia > Dicorynia guianensis. The sequence goes on from JASUAB010000005.1 coordinate 34,770,251, forward strand.
AAAAAATTTGGGTTAAAAAATTTTAATTTTTTTTGTTTGGATTAAATTAAGTATAATTTTTTAATTTTTTCTTCAATTCTTCGTAATTATTTATATTTAAAAGTATATAAATAATTAATGTATATTTTAATATGATTTTATGACATATAAATTTATATTTTATTAATGATTGTAATTTATTTTAAATTTAAGGCTAAGTCTAAAGATAACTTGCAATATCAACTTACAGAGTACAACCTATTTAAATTTGTAAGGTTATAGTTATCTTCAAATTTCTTTTGCCCAAAAAAATTCCAACATTTTTTAACTTAGACTGTATTGGCTTAAAATCGAATCGGACTATTCTGCACCGATTCAAGCTAATTCGTTACACAGATCAAGTTGTTGGTATAATTTATTAAAAAATCTAAAATATTTATAAAACATAATGCTTACACATTTTTGAAAACCCTAATCAAACAACTCATATATTGACACTTTTAATAGACAATCAAATATTCGGTATTTAATTATATAGTATGAATTAATTTAATCCTTTGAAATGAATGATTGATCAATCTGTGCTTTTAATGGCTGATTTAATGATCAAATGTTGAGTTGACATATGACTATTACATGCTAATATGAATAGTTTTTAAGACCAACAAAAGTTTGAAAATTGATGTGTTTAATAAAACTTAAGTCTCAAAATTTATTTTTAAATGAATTGAGATTTTATACGATGAAAATTGTATTTCAAATAATTAAGTATAAATAATTATTAATAAAAAATTAATGATGTAAATTATCTTAAATTTATAAATTATTATCGATTTATTCATATTTTATAATAATTTTTATTTATTTTCTTATTAATATAATCTATTTATATTTTATTTTATAAAATATACTCCTTATTTTAAAAAATTTAAATCCTATTTTATGATATAAATGACCATTTTTTACACCTCAATAAGCATCTAGATCCAATACTTCGCTTGACCTGACAAAAGAGTTATATTAACTACTTGATCAAAGTATGATAGCCTTGGATAACATGAGGACTAATTATTTTTTAAGCTTCAAACAATTAAGGACTAATTCGTGTACTAAAACTTTTTCAGAGACTAACTTCATTTGAACAATATAATTGAGGAATTGAATTGTTACTTTACTCAAAGTATTCCTACTACTCTCTGTTAATATTTCCCCATAAATAGAAAGCTCACCTGGTGCAAGCTTTGAGCACTGTTATTCTCAAATAAAGGTATCATATAGAAGTGTCACAAGAATCATGAATGTTATGCATAAAATGGTTCATGAAAATTTTGTGACAATTTATGTCACGAAACTTCTATGGACACAATATTTCTAGTAAATTTATGTATTAAGTTGGATTTTCTATTTTAATTTATGATATCTAATAAATTTAATAATTTATTAAGTAAAAATTTTATGAAAATAAAAAAAAACTATTACTCAAACATATAAAACAATTTTAACTCTTTCTTTTTTTAAACATATATCTCCGATCTGTTTTAAAAATCTACACAAACATGCATTAAATATCCAATTATCCATAAGAAACATTGATGGCCGGGAAGGTTTCTAGCCATTTCTGCAATTGTTATGGAATCACATGCGGCATCTGTCATTATGAGAGAGTAATAGTGTCGAACTTGAACGTACAAGGATATCGATATGGAATCATACCAGCTCACACCTTGACACTAACAGTTTTTTATGGTAAAATCCCACAAGAATTGGGACATTCATTTGGGTCTGTTTAAGCAGTAACACATTAGGAGGGGAAATATTCTATCAACTTGACAAAGTGCTCTGAACTCAGGCACTGTCGACAATATTTTCTCAATGTGTTTCCCCTTCCATTTGTGTTAAATAATAGTCTGTTATATAACAATAAAAATACTTTTATACACTTTCATTTACACCATCTTCACACTCTTAAGCGGGAACTTCTAAATGGTGCGAGTCCCACGTTATCTAAAGGCTCTCACTTTAAGGTATGGGAATGGTGTGAAAGTAATGATGTTAGTTACAGAATTTTACAGATGTTTGAGACCATAGTTTCAGGTATTACAATCTGCAAACGCCTAAATGATTTATTTTGATAGCTTTTTAATCTTAAAGTCAGCTGCAAATGCAGAGCAGCTTGTAATTTGAGTTCAATCTTTGTTCTTAGTGCTTATAATCTTGTCTTCTGAAAACTTCATCAGTATTTTTATAGCGTCAAACTGGTAATTCTTCATAGCAAGGTGTCAGAGCAGTCTCATCTTTGAGTACCTAAACACAAGTGGGCAGCAAGAACCAACTCTTGAATGACATAAACCCAGCTTTTTTGGCAGCATGGTGACACGGAATTAGCCCAAGCTTGTCTCTAAGGAGGCAGAGGTCAGGACCAAGCTTGTGTCTGTTCAAAAGGAGTGTAGCTATCTTTGTTCAACTCCCCTTCAAAACAGGGCTTCAGACTCTGAATATTTTTGCAAAGTGTCTTCTCCCAGCAAGTGTACCATTATGCAAAGGAGTTTCTATAATGAATGATAAAGAAACTCTGCCTAATATCAAAAGATCTAGTTCTAGTGATACATTGAAGGCAACAGCCTCTCCTAAATGTGCAGCTTTTATCAATGTTGGTTCCATTAGGACAAAACATGGAACTGTATTAAGTCTCCTAAAGAAAGGATTTTGTTTACCATAAAAGTAAGTTGCTACATTTTGCACATTCCTATTCTGATTTCAAGACCAGATGAAGTGTTAAATTACAATCAAATTATTTTTCAAAATCAAGAGCTGAGTGGGCTATTTTTATTTCTTACGCATGAGGTGTCTCTAACAAATTCTTGCTTGAAGTTTAGAGCTGAATAATTTTTTTCCTTTTAACAAAGATAACTCAAAAGTTCGAACACTAACATTTGATCTTAAATTCTTTTATTGAAGGTATAATTAGCTTTCGTTTAAGATTGTTTATTATTATTGAATTTTATTTTAATTTAAAACTTATATCATGTTTCAGTATCCTAAAATTTTATTCCAATAATAAGGAAATACTAAAAAAAGGTGCATGCAATCTACATTCAACGAAAGCAATTCCAATTGGATATGTCTAAACCAGATTACATTTCCAAAACAGCACTCCATATATACCAATAGTACAGATGACATAATCTTCCTCCAACAGCATGAACTCCAAAAGTCATAACTACATAGCTTCCTACAAACATGCATAAAAACCAAAGCAACAACATTGAAACAATGTTCCCACAATTTCTTGCATTTGCTTGTTACATATCTCTTCTTTTTAACGAGTCTTATAAACCTAATTATCTTTGGCCCCACAGCAAGTCATAGAGCCAATTAGCCCTAACCTAATAAATTATAACATTTTATTTTATTTTTTCACACATTCTATAAGTTGCTATAATTTAGAGATAATTTTTAACTCCAAAAATAAAATTCTAATAGACATTTCTTAGAAAAAGTATTTTTATTAAGCTGTTACAAAAGTTATTTTGAATGTTTGATATGTTGATTATGAGATTTAATAAATTTAATAATATAATTTTTTTTAAATAATATTTTTGTAAATTTTAATTTATCAAAATAAATATTAAAAATTTTAAATTAAGAAACCATTAATCAAATTAGAATTATTGAAGTCTGAACTATATATTGATTTAATCAGCCATCTTCTGTTCATTTTAAAATATTTTCCAAATTTATAATTTATGTATATGTTAATATTAAAAATAAATGCAAATAGTATAATTAAACTTTAACAAACAGTTGTCAAAAAACAATTGATAACAAAAGAGCCAGCACGAGGATCCCCTCTTAAGAAACCCCAGCCCTTCCCAAAATCTGCCACTTGCCATCATATCCCACGGATTCACACGCAACGGGCAAGCAGGAAAGGCCAAGCTTCCGTTAAATCCCGAATCACTCCCAGCAACATGACCCATTGACGTATTACTCATAACTTTGCAACTTAACGATCATCTGGGTACCCTTGCGTTTCCTTCTCACTTCGCCTCCTGGAAATTGTTCAGTTTCAATCACATCCACTTACAAATGCATGCTTTGGATGGGTTCCTCGTGTTACTTCTGCAGTTGCTGAGTCCAAAGTCATAGGCCATTTCTTTGTTTTATCCTTGCGTTTCAGATCCTGTTTTTTCCCCGTCAGGTAAAGCCAAACGCTTTGTTGCTTCTGTTATGTGGCCATGAGTGTTATGTTTGCTATAACCGAATTCTGGCTGCATTTTTTGTTTGTGGGCACAATTCAGTTTGTGGGTTTTTGTGCGTTTTCTATCATTTTGTGTGATAAACGGGTTGATCAAGATTTTCGACGCAGAAAGTATTAACTTTGATGGGTTTTTGGTGCCATTTATATGATACTCGAGTATAAAAAAAGTAGGAAAATGATAGTAATTTGAATGCAAATGTCAACGTCAGTCCTTCTTGTTATGCTTTTGCCCCAGCTGATGTGCACAGCATAGGACATACCGTTTCATTCCTGATATCTTTCAGAAACAGACAAGGGCTGGAGTATTGGATTTATAGAGAATTATGCGTATGGCTATTTCTCATTCGAAAGATACTTTTCCATGGTTTTAGAGCAAAATTTGGGTTGTATTTTGAAACTACTCATATTGAATTTAATAGGTAAGTTTTAGGGGTTTTTGTACAATGCTTGACAATTTTTAATTAATCACTGTTTATAATTGCAGGTTTTGGGTTGGAAGTGTATTGAATGGGGATACAGACAGTGGGTTCTCAAAATAATGGGCAGCAGTCTCATTTACAGCCTTCTCCGTTAACTAGGCAAAACTCATGGTATAATCTCACTCTTGATGAGGTTAAAAATCAACTAGGAGACATGGGAAAGCCATTGGGAAATATGAACCTTGATGAGCTTCTTCAAAATGTATGGACAGCAGAAGCAAATAAGACTGTAGGGTTAGAGAATGAGAACATGTCATCATCATCTTCTCTCCAACGACAGGCCAGTCTGACCTTGGCTCGAGCTTTGAGTGGGAAGACAGTTGATGATGTATGGAGAGAAATTCGACAAGGTCAGAAGAAACGATACGGGGAGGATCTAAAGGGTCAGGATAGAGAAATGACTCTTGGTGAGACGACCTTAGAGGACTTCTTGGTACAAGCAGGACTTTTTACTGAAGCCTCTATAAGTCCAGCTGTGGGGTTGGATACCATGGATTCCACAGCCTCTCAAAGTTTACAACAAAAACCAGGCTTGTCACCTTCCGCTTCAATTGGCAGTTTATCAGACACAAGGCCAGGCTGGAAAAGGGATGCTCCAGATGCATATGAGAAAACTCTAGAAAGGAGGTTGAGGAGAAAAATCAAGAATAGGGAGTCTGCTGCCCGCTCACGGGCCAGAAAACAGGTTTGACCTTTATGTACTAGTTTAGTTAGGAAGTTGATTAAGATTTTTTATTTCTGTTGGAATATTATCTTTGACCGTTGCTTGTTGATATTGGACGTTTCAGGCATACCATAATGAGCTGGTTAGCAAGGTTTCTCGTCTAGAAGAAGAAAATATAAAGCTCAAAAGGGAGAAGGTACAGGATCTTATACATGTTTTGTTGTCGTTAAATGTTTGCCATTTCTTGGGTTTATAACAGAGACTGTTATACTTTCTTTGCCGGGGAAATTTTGGGGTATTTTGATTATGGTTTATTCATCATTGTTTACATTAATGAACTATCTCTTTTCTTGCCTGAAAATTTATGGCTTGTTGTGTAATGTGTACTATGCGTTAAGTAAGTTTTGCATGTCAGGACTGGTGTGATCTGTTGTGAGGTGAATTTTCTCATCCTGGCGCAGATGGCAAATTGTGAATTCCCAAAATTTATCAGAATTCTAATATTTGGATTGATAAGAAAAGCGTATGACTTATGGACATGTAGACTGATCTTTATTCAGCTATTTTTTTGGGTAGTCTCTTCCATTTTAAGGGATAGGGAGCACTGGAGGTTGACATAACCTGGTGATATCCTGCTAGGTGAGTGTCTGCTAATTTTTTGCCTTGGGGAAAAACAGAAACAGATAGAGAATTATTTACAGCAACATAATAAGTGAACTATATTCATCTGCTTGGTTAAGAGGATTTCACGCTGTTTATAAATTTCTATTATATTCAGTATGTATGATATTATTGATGACCCTTGCTGGTGACATATGTTATAGGGCTTTCAGCTATGACAGTTATGTGATGCTACATAAATGCACTGGTAACATCTCCATTTGAAACAATATGTTATCAACTAAGAAAGTTGTTCTTGGTGATTTGTACATGTATTATGACTGATAAACACCGTGAATTCTTTCTATAATTGTGGTAGAGTAACTTGCTACCTTGCGCCATACTTAATAGTCCTTGCAGGATGAATCATATGCTAAAGTTGAGGAGTCTAGATTGGTAATGTTGTTCTGTCAGTCTAGCAAGAGCTTCTTTACTTCCATGTAACCTTGTGCATAAATTACCTGGGGCAATAGTCACTGACATTTGGTGGGTCACACTGTGTATTCTTTTGTGTTACCATAATTACATTTTCAGCTATAGTTTGCTTGGACTCCATCTCTTTGTTTATTATATTTGGGTATGTGGGCTTTGGGTTTGATAGTTTATTCTTTTAACTAAAAGAAGTTTGATATAATATTTTGGCAACTCCCTATGCCGGAATTATATTCTGCAATTGGACTTTCTAGTTATTTCTTGGTCTTATCGTATAATGCTTCGAATCTCTTCAATGCTTAAATTCCTTTTCTTTCAATTTTGATGTTTTTTCTTTGCAAGGTGAAGCAGTTTTTTTAATAGAAAAAGGAAAGTTTCTTAGTTGAAACCATCAAATATTCAGAGAATTTTTTAATATCATAAAATATTGGAATTTTTTCTCGAAGAATTTCATTTCTGCAAATTTTTTTTAATTGCAAAAGAATTGGTCTCTTAATTATTGGAATAAAAATCATTGTACCTGTAATTTATGTGTACTTGAATTCACAAATACTTGTCTTTTTATATGTATTTAGTGATGAATAATATGATGTTTTGTAATATTCTCTCTTTAGATTGACCGGCCATCCAATGGGAGGAAAGGGAAGTATCATTCTACACTAATCTATGGTTAAGTCTATTATCATCTCTGAGTCCCTATGTTACCAATTTTGCTACACTATCCATCACTGAAAATACGGAGTGTAATTTAGGTGATGGGTTTCATCATAGGGTAGTGGAATCACTTTTAAATTCACATGTGAGAAATTGATAATTGAATCGAAGTTTGAACTAGGGGTGAGTATGAGTCAGTTTGGGTCGGGTTTATTCTCTGAATCATCAAACCAAACAATCCTGCATGAAGATAATGGACAGCCGACACTGACTGATCATTCTATTGAAACCGAGTTTAGTCAGTTTACTTCGGTCGGTTTCGCTGCTAATTCTGATACTGTCTTTGAATTTCATCTTGAGAGAGCATGAAATTGAAGTCTAAATGAGAGAGAAGAGGGAGAGAGAGATCTTCTACTGCTTACAGATCCATGACTTTCCATCTCATGGAACAGGGACATTTTTTCCGGTGAAGTTGAGAGATCTGCCGGTTGAAATTTGTGCTCTTCAACCCAAGGCTGAAAAGCATGAAATTGAGTGAAATGTTTTCAGGTGAAGCAGATCTGGTTCTACCCAAGACTGCATTATTGTCTTTCTCTCTAGATGCTTTGCATTAGTGCTATCTGAAAGAGGGAGAGAGAGATCCGCTACTCCTTATAGATCCATGACTCCATCAGACTAAATAGAGAACCCAAGGCTTTCATCTTTCTCTCTAGGTCAAGCTGCTGCGATATTATATCTTTCTGTTCCTTATCCCCATTGAAGTCTACGTTGAAGCTCTCTGAGAGTCTGAGACAACCATTCAGATTATAGATCAGTGCACTACCATTCAGATTTCAGAGATCTCTGTGAATGGAGAACTTAAGTGAGAGGAGTGCAATTGGGGCTGAAGAGTGAAGATCCAAAATTCTGAATATCTGATGTTAGTAGTATGCGTGTATTGGGGTTAAAAAAAACCATATATGGCAATCACCAGGTTGGGCCGGGTTGCTGTGGGTCTAATTTTTGGGACCTGACCCCCACCAAGTAAAACCATTAGAATGCACTGAATCTTTCCTTTTTGGCTTGAATTTATCACCCGCACTGCCCTGAATTTATTTCTTCCATGGTTTGATTCTGGTTCAAATGGCTGCCCACCCCTAGTTCGAACCATGGGGGTTATCTATATTTTTCTCTACATTTATTATGAGTTTAATATTGTAAACCTTACCAATTTTTCCACCAAGATATGTGGTTATCAAAGCCTTCTGTGTGCAATAATGCTCATTTATCTGTTGTTCCCTTTAGTTGCTTTTTCTGACTTAGTTGTTCAGGTTCTTGTGTTCATTTCAGTGAGCAAATGTCTGTTTGATTCAGAGGGTTGCCTGAAAAGATGTCGATCCTTAAGGTTAGGTCCAAATGGTCTAATTAAGTATAAAGGCTGACCAAAAAATTAAATAAAAAAGGAAATCCTAGAAAGTGGCTACAATATTAATTCATTCATCTTCGCCATTTCTGTTTTGATTATTGCTTATGGATGAGAACATTTGGACTTAATAGAGCTGCATAGAGGGTTGTAAAGTAAATGTGTTACCAATTTTAATATATATATATATATATATAGAGAGAGAGAGAGAGAGAGAGAGAGAGATAGATAGATAGATAGGTTTGTATATTTGGTGTATGGAGTTGGCAAAACTTTATAAAAGCCACAACATTACCAATCAAGGAACATTGCCAGACACTTTACTATTCAATTGGGTTGGATTTAAATAACATTAAATTGCATATAGATTTATTGGTAAGAAGCTATGTAAACATACATGCATTTCACTTATTGTAGCCAATTATGCACTGCTTTCAAAATCATGAACAGATTTTATGCATGAGGGTATGCATAGTAACGCCTAGCGCATGGCTAAATTTGAAATTAATTGTGAGCAGCCAACCTGGTGTTTTACCATAGAAATTAGCATAACTGTTGTTGAAATTTAACCCACTTATAAGCGTTCATTTAGCTGTGGGCAACATGATATATTTCATCCTTATGTTTCTTTTTTGCTTAATTTTGCCTAGGGAATGATGCTATTATTTTTTATATGTTTTTAAATCAACGCCTGGCAACATGCTGTGCCAGTAGTTACTAACTATGGTACTTCAAATTTTTGTTTCACATATAGACTGCTGCAAGTCCTTTCATTTTCAAAGAAAAGTAGCTGCCTATTTAAATATGTTTCCCTTCTGTATGACTGTTATCAGCTGAAGCCAATTTAGCGTTATTACACTTCTGATCTTATTGATGTTATGATTTGTGACAGGTTCATTCTGTGATATTTTAAGTGGACTGATATTGATGCATCATATTCTTAGATTTTTATAGAGGTAGAATCATGAGCCATGACAGTAATTTACGTGCATCAGCAATCTACTATTCTTTGTTAACCATGGCCATATGGTTTTACTAGATTCATAAGAATGCTTATATGTTGAAGTTTTAGCCATCGGAACAACCTTGAATTCCTGATTTCATAGTGGATTCTTCCTCTTTTATAGGAATGTGAGAAGAGGTTACAATCTCAATCATCACCTGAGCCAAAATATCAGCTTCGAAGAACAAGTTCTGCCTCATTCTGACTGTGACCTGTGCTGAAGTTTTCATGCTTCTTACATTCTTGTTTCATGGGGGATGTGTCCAGGATTGCATCACTGCATTGATTATCGCAGTTGCTACTGGTGTGCTTTTGCTTCAGTAGGAGTTCGTTCAATCTATCTCTATAAACAACTAACTTATGTGTGCATATTGCAGCAAAGGTTCGATGTTCATAACCTGCAGCTTTGTTTTGCCGTGAAAGAATATCAGGAAAGATTTGAGTCTGGTGAAAGGGTTGCCTTTTTTATATAATCATTATCTATGTGTGCTGGTGTAATTACTAGGTAATCAAGTTCTTGAATGGTGACTTTCAAAAGAACTGAAAAAGTGAAAATAGGTAGGTCTTTTTAGCATTTTTTTTAACTGTAGGATTATAAGTTGACTAATATTTGTTGGTAAGTTTTAGGGCAAATTCAACTATGGAGAATTAATATAATCCTTAAACGCAAAAGAGAATTAATTCATAATTATGCTTTCTATCAAAGCTTGCCACTCCATATATGTCTTGCTTTATTTGCTGATTCGGAAACATGGCTAAACTGTGGTATTTTTGTTTCTTATTTTGCTTTTTCTTTCTTTGGTCTTCATGGCCTAACACTCATGATCTTTCTTTACCAGAACTCTGCCAAGCTACCGTAGAAGAACAAGGGTTCAGAATAACCTTTAGATTTTTTTTTTCCCACTGATAATCTAACATAACATTTTTCTAGCTTTTATCTTATGACTCTATTATTGTTAAACATGATCAAATGGTCGCCATTTTCTTTTGTTTATGAAATGTTCATCCTATGGAAAATTGATTGGTATATAATTGTTTTTTTCACACCGGTAATTAAGGATTCCAATGTTGAGAAGGGAGGGAGGGAAATTGGGATGGTAAAGAAATGTTTTGCGTTGTGAAATTTTACTACTCTATGTTTTGTTGAAACTAAAACCAACAGCAGGAATATGAATCTAACGATCCCGATATTTTTATAAACAAAAATTTTATAAGATTTCTTTTAAAAGAATTGAAAATATTATATTTATTAAATTTTATAAATTAAATTAAAATTTAATAAATTTAATAATCAGTTAATAGTTTATGAATTTTTAATACTTTTATTTTGAAATTAAAATTTTTTAAAATATAAGATGTATTTAAAAAAATAGTATATAACTAAATAATAATTGATAAAAAAAATTATTGATATAAAATTATTATAGTAAGTTTTATAAAAATACAAAATGATTATAATATTTGTGAATAGAATTTGTGTATAAGCAACCTTACTTTCAACCATACGTCATCACAATTTAGGGTGGCATATGCCGTCATATTTCATATATTCTCTAAAATGAATCATTTTCATAATAATGATTTAAAAAATATTGGATAATTTAAGGATGTAATGTGATACTGCTCTAAGTGAATTTATAGCGTTAAAAAAATCACTTTTGAGTTATGAAATCAAATTACCGACATATTTGGAATGGAAAAATAAGCTAAATGATTTATAATATAGTCAAATTTAAGTTTGAAAAGTAGAAAGAAATCACTTTGGTGAAGTTAGTCACTCAGAACCAAGTTCTACTCATTCTACGAAATGGTAATTGTAAGGCTCCCACAGTTTAAAACAATTTGTATGACAACTGCCTTGATCATTTTATTTAATCAAGGTCACTTCCATGTACTTTATCGGAAAAAGGATTCCCACGTAAAGTGATAATCTGTAATTTAATTTATAAGATTTAATTAATTTAATAATTTAAATTTTATTTAATAACATTTTATTTGTAATAATAACAAAATTATACTTTTTTTTTCTTTGCCCCAAAAAAAAAAAGCTTTTATACACTTCTCAATAAAAAAGCTTTAATACACTTCTCAATTCTACAAGCAAGCTATCATAGAATGCGTAGACTCAAATGTGTAAGTTATAATTCCATATATCTATATTTACAAATCTTTCTTTCTTGCTAGGAGGGGTTTGTCAAAAGTAACTCAGAACAATGAACAAGCTGAACAGCCAACACAATGTATTGGACCCAAAGAACATTAAGTATGAATGGTTAATGAAATTATTAAGTAATGATCAATCACTTGTCTGAATTAAAATATTAAAGTTGATACAATTTCCTCAAAGATTCTACTATTCTTATAAATAAAATACTATATTGTTTAAAAAATTTAAACTATTATATTTATTAAATTTCACAATACAATTTAATAACTTTATTTGTAAAAGTTTAAACGCACCTATTTTGTGGTACTACATTTATTCTTACCTCAAAGTCCAACATGTGCCCCTGGCTTTCACATTGTAAATTTCCCCAAAATCTCCACATTAGTTGCATTTGAAATAAAATGAGATCCCCAATTGAGTACAGGGCCACAGCATCCTGTTTCAAATCTGCCATAGTCCCACCTACATAAATTGACTTGAAGACCTGCTCACAAATCTAATATAAACGATCCAATGAGGAGCTAATAATTGCCTTCTTCTTTGCTGCATAGCCAGACACTAATTTGGTTTAAGCAGCCAAACAATTTAGTTCTGACAGCTATTATGGAGGGGCAGCAGGAACTAAAATTGTTGGGTTTTAGTTGGGTTTTCAAGCTTCTACAGATGGCTCATCGCTAAAATTAATGTTGCCGCAGAATGAGGCAAAGAAATTACTCACTATTCACTTTAGATACAATATTAATAGGTGAATCTGATTCAATATTCAACCAGTAAATTCCTCTCTGACAGCATTAAAGGCCTATTTGATTGGAGTCAAAAATATTGCAACAGATCAATACCTTCACCACTTATTCAGATTAACACTTTTATTGTATATATTGTGATAACATGCAATGGTATATAAATTGTGGAAAATGGACTAAACTGTTGGAATGCATATGATAGGAAGGAGCAGCATGTTTTTATTGCAGTTATTATGGAATTAAAAAAAAGCATCTAACACTCCTATATGGAGCATGCAAATTGTCAGCTAAGATGAGCACGCTTGTTTTTATGATTGCGAGAGAAGTTTGAACTAAATGGGAAGAAAAAGGATGGGCTATATCAGGAGACAAAAATTTGATGAACTTCCATGCAAAACTATTGCAGCAGCTAAACATCTAGGATTTGGTCTCACAAAAGAAAGCTTGTAAGAAACTACTGATGTGATGGGTTCAGCACGCGGCCTCCATAATCCCAGCCTGTACTTGTGAGTATGCTTTAATATTAACTTCCTCTGTAAAGCATATACCAAATGTAGGTAACAGTGAGTAATCAATTTAATGTCATTTAAAACCAAGGCAATAATACAAAGTCTTCATTCCAATAAAAAATCCATCTTGCTTTTTATTCCCATTAGCAAGTTCAACTACTTTTGGAGATTTGACCAGAATGGTTAAAAATATCTACAAAAACAGGAAACCATCTCACTTTTTGATATTTTTAAAGTCAATAACAGACTTTGCGTTCGCATATATGCACTAGCAGAAAACTGAATCACATACTACACTTATTGGACCCGCTTTTTTCTTGGTTCACAACACAAGTTGGTGGCATGAAATCATAAGATACATAAAATTTATATTAATCTTCAATAATTTTTATCAACTGCAACTTGTCCAATTAAGTACATCAACTTTTCAAAAGTAAATGTTATAATACCATAAAAATTGTTCAATTAAGTACATGCCATTTGTTACTTGCAAGTAACAAACAAAAGATCATGCCTCATCTGCAACATCTGATGACGCTTTTGTAAAAAGAACTATTGACATTTTAAAAGGTAATATACTTGATTGAAGAAACTGAAAATTGGATTAGATTAAGCTGATCATTGATATGAACTTCAAGCTGATCATTGATATGAACTTCACGGGCATTTTGTTCCTGCTGCTTGTTGGAATGATGCAGTAATAGAGTAGCTTTAAGGATAACAGTAACTAGAATAACAGAGAACGAGTAAAATTTGAAACATTTTAACAAGTACTAGGAGAGGACTTCTTTCATAAGACAGCTAAATTTAGTTACAATGATGCCTATAGATTCTTTATAGAAGGATATTCCTAACCCTAGTATTATGGCCCTTGATTTATAAATTCAACTTAAACTATAGCCATTTAAATTTGAGAGACAGATGCTACTTACATGACTTAAGGAAATTTCTTAGGTACACATGATATATAATGCAGTTTGTGCACAAGATCAATCAGAACTTGTAACTGCTACAATACTTTCAACTTTGGGTCCCAATATGTAGTAGTTGTCAAACTAATGGTTTTTTCCTCTTGGTCCAGTCCACAAATGGATGTAAACCATGTGTACACAAGAATCTCTCCATCACATATTAATTCAACTTCAGACATAATTGTTTGTTGGCTGCTATATAACAATGCAAGCTAATTAAAATTGAAGACCAAGCTCCCAGTGGCTAATGGAGTGAGTTTACCGTGAGGCTTGCAAGAACTTGGTGATATTTTTAGATACATGGAATGACTAAACCCCTGATGTTTTCTTCCCCAAGGGCTCATTCTACTTTCTGGGTAACATGAACCTGATAAGTTCTGAGTACTTAATGGGGAAATAAGATAACAATATCAGAAGAGAAGAAATGATGCTAAGTATTAGGGAAAACAGTTATTATATCTGTGAGGTTAGAAGCTGCCACTATTATTATGTGCCTGTAAAAATAGGCTTTCGAGTTCTTGAAGCCAGTCCAACCACCAAATATTATAGCTAAAAAAAATAATACTCTGCAAGCTCCAACACATTGGTGTAAAAGGTAGAAAGAACAGAGGAAAACACTTGACAGCTACTGTCAAAATCCATTAGATGTTTCTGCACTCCACAAACTGCCCTTATCTCCCCTTTAAGATTCCCAAAAAAGGAACCTGTGATGAAATATTCAGAAAAAGCAAGTACAGCGTGGCACCAAATAAGTGCAACCTAAATGTGACATTACCTGATCTATAGAGAAGAAATTGTTCGAAGAAATAGATGAGTAGCCTATCAATACACAAAAGACAAAATATTTAGAAACATCAATCCTGAATTTCTCTAACACCCTCAGATCCGTTCTAATATGTGAGTTCCATTTGATATGTACACACATGTGAAGATAAACTTCTCCAAATCTATACAACTGATAAAGAGAATTTCTGCGATTAAATTGCTATTTGTTTTGTTAATGAATGTAAGTTTCCATTTAAGTATGCAGAAAGTGAAAAGAGAAGTTATACTCATTACATGTTTGCAAGGAATACCAAGCTTCTTGAGCTTGAGGTTCCGAGTGACCAGCAGATTCTGAAAGTCACCAATTTCAGATTCAAGCTTAGCAACATGGGACTCAACCCCCTTCCCTATTCCATTAAGAAACTCCGGTATCCCAACCTTTGCTGCAGGAATGAGAATTAATATTATTAGTTCGAAGTTCTGAGAGGTAAAAAAATGAAAACAAGCTCGTTCATTAACTTGCCTACTAAAAGATAGGGAAGAAACAGAGACAATGGAAAACTTGAACAAGCCATTAGAAAGTTTGAAAGCAGCATTATAACCAACAACATGATGTCAAGAACAACAACAACAAATCACCTGAAGAGGGAAGTAATGTAAACTTACCAACCCTTGAATAATCAACTACTAAACACATTGACTCAACAAAAAGGTACCGCAATAGACATCAAATTCCACTAGACCGGCAGCTATAGAGATTGAAATCATAATCCCTTAACAAAATCTTTTCAGTCACTTAAGGATGGTGAACACTTTTTAGTTGCTCACTTAATGAACACAGAAAACCCGAAATATTGTAACTTGAGCCCAATTCCTTCAATGTCTGAACAGAGACCTCCCAATAAAGCAAGTAGATATTCGCTAAGGTGTAAGTGCTTTTTCATTCAAATAAAAATCAAAGCCATTTTCCTCTTTCTGCGTATTGAACAAAGAAAAGAAAATCTACGGGAAAGAAGGGAACTTCACCAATATATGGCGTTGATTTGAAGAAGAATCTAGAGAAAAAAGGCGTGAATTGTTGTAGGGTTGAGACAGGAATTGCGCCTCTGTTTCTGATTCCCTGCGTCCATGCCATATTGGCTTCGAGCTCAACGATGGTGAAGTCCACACCGGCTCACGAAGCAGCTTCTGACGAGCTCCTACAGCAACCTGGGTCAATCCACGCACCCAGTCGGATCCAATGTTCGAAGACATTACTTCCAATAATAAATATTTAAATAAATTTAAAATTTAGAAAATTATTTTATATAATTTTACCATTCTCTGACATTCTACAATCCATAACGAATTCCCTTTGCTGAGAAAATTGAAAGTTGCCATTGCCATGTCTTCTGAGTCAGCATTGAAGCAGAAAGTACGTCTTTACCCCAACGTATATATCCGAAGTCCAGAGATTCGATCACCTACCTAAACTTTCCCCTTCCTACTGTTACTCCCAAATTCGTACAGACAGCGCGTGGATGAAATTCGCGACTGGCAAGAGTTGATAAGAACGGTTTCCCTTCCCGGCAGTTCAGCGCGCGTTTCAGTCTATCGTATCTCTTCCTGCAATAAAACGTAAGCTCTGTCCTGTCGTTTACTGCCACCGCTGTCCCCTTCTTCGTCTCCTTCTCCACTTCCTACTTCCTCCTCTCACAGCCTCGCCTGCATTCTCATCAAAACGGTCCCGCTTTTTCTACCATTGTCGCTGTATATAAATAGACGTTTGCCGTGATTGCTTGTGAGTTTACTTGTTTGGCTCTGGATCTGTGAGAGTTTTCTCGGGAAAATCGATGGGAAACGCTAACGGTAGAGAAGATGGGACCATTGGCAGCGGCGATCCCTCCGGAAGTTCCACCGTTGAATCAGGCCTCCGTAGCAATTACGCCCTGAATTCTCAGCCATCTGCTCGGGCGGCTTCTTTCGATTCAATGGCCAATAGTCCGCCGCAGAGCCCCCGGCGATCGAGATCGCCAGTCTTGTTTGCTCCTCAGGTTTCAGCCTTTCTCTTCTCTCTCCGCTGTTTGTACTTATGCTCATATGTAAGAGTGTTCTGTGATTTATGTTTGAGCACATGCATGTTTTAGTTCTTGCTCCTTTGTTTAATGTTCCCTGGTGAATACAATCGATATTTCTTAGGTGTTTGGTACTTTAATCGATATTTCTACTGTGTGATGACGATGGCTTTTCAATTTTATGACGAACGTTGATGAATTTAGTTTAGTCACGTCTAGACGTGTTGATCCTTGGTTTAGTTAGAGCATAGTTAGCAGCTCATAGATCTTCTGTTGTATGAGCATTCTGCATTGGAGTGTTGTGATGATTCTGTTATTGAGAATTGTGCCTCTCTTGCGTTGGGAATATATGGGTTTTGGCTACAATAACCATGACAATGACTGACTATAATGTAAGCTAGTTTTGAGTTGATTACATGTGATAGATACGTCAAGAGTGAGGGAGAAAAGAGCATAAGAGGGAAATAGTGTGGATGTAGGAAATTTATCCCTTTATATTGCTTGCTGTTTTAAGAATGACAACACCTCTCAACATAAAAATCTCAGCATTTTCCGTGTTCCCTGCAATTGTTTACTGAAATTTCAAACTTTTTTTCTGGAATTATAGTTCGTATGTCAGAGTAAATCAAAGTCAACAAGTTGTACTTATCTAATTTAGCAATACACGTTCATAATTGCAATCTACCAGGTTTAACCTGTTAATTTTGTTCTGTTTGAGAACTGCATGCACCAATGCGGCCTGATTCAGTAATGAGCTTTGTTATTTAGAATGTCAATGAGATGAATCTCAGTTAGATATATGTTTTTTGTTTAATGGAAGTTATGGAACCTAATTTATTGATTCAACAGCATTCATTTTATCTATAACTTTGTGACATCTGTCCTCAGTTACTATTCTTGGTCACTTATCCATTCAAGAAACAGCATATGAAGTGTTAGAATAAGACTTCGTGTCCACTGATGTTGACGCAATGATTTGGAACATGTAAGCTGTAAAGCACAAACTGGTGTATTGTTCATGGAAAAATACAGTTATCTCTCCCAGCGTTTTGGCCGGATTTCACGTTGTCGCATTTTGGTTTAAAATTGTCGCTATGCCTCATTTTGTTTCATTCTGTCACCATGTGACCACTCTGAACTTTTTAACTCAGTATTTAATGGAATATAACACGTGAATGGAACTTCTCATACAAAGAATTCACTTCCATTAATATTCTTCTTCCAAACTAGATGAATTCTTTGCATACCACTCCAAGCATGTTGTTGTAGCTAAGAATTGGAATTGGGAAGTGGGAGTAGTGAGGATAATTAGGGAATTTTCTGCTTAAACAAACTCAGAGAAGGGTTTCATGTAGTAACACATGGCATGTAGCATCTGTTACAAATTGGACAGAAAACAGTTCAGGGTGGTTATGTTATGGTACACTGGATGGTGCAAAGTGAAATCATGCCAAACTATGGGGAGGTAGTCTGAAATCTCCTGTGTATTTGATTGTACATGGTTGTTTTCAGGGAGTGGAGTGTTTTATACCATCAATAGTTTTCTCAATTTTCATTCTCTCCTGTGCAAAGCATATTGGTTCCATGGATTTATCAAAATATTCGCCAACTGTCCTTTTTGTGCCCATCAATGTTTTGTATGATAGCCCTTTTCATTGATTCGCTTTGAAAATGGACAGCAAAGATTATACCTGGTATTTTTATTGATGTGAATGTGGATAGTACCTTCTATTCTGATCTAACTTGTAAGTGTTACACCAGTGTGATGAAGAGAGTTAGACAAGGAATTTTTGTTTGATAGTTATGTCTCTCTTTGATCCCTACTGTCTCTGGTTGGTCTCATGTAGATTTTGGCAGATTTACCTGTTTAATATTCATGACCTGGCTTACTGTACATTCACTATATGAGTGCATTTTATGATTTTTTTTCCTGATAAGTTTTGGATGGTAGCAATTATTTCTAATCTTCTTTCCCAAATTATTAGATTCAAAATTCCCATTTGTTTGCTCATTATTTTTTTTTAATATAATTAGTAATCCTTTAGTTGTTTAGCAGCTTCTAAAAGGTGAATGAATGCATTTCTAGTCTTCTTTCCCAGATCAATAGATTCGTAATTCTCATTTGTTTGCTCAATATTTTTTTAATATTATTGGTAATGCTTTAGTTGTTTAGCAATAACGTATATAACTTAATTAACAAATATATTATTAAAGTTTTAAAATTTTCCCCTTTTCCTTGTCTACAAGTAAGTGGTTGCCATGTGTGCCAGCATGTGTGTGCTGACTTATGATCTGCACGAGAAGATTTTTTTCTCTCTTTATGTTTAGAGTATAATATTCTGAAAAATTTTGGACATTTTCAAGTGTTTGGGGCTGTGGTGAATAGAAAAATGATTCCCTAGTCAGTTAAAAAGAACCTATCAAATGTGTTGAAAATGACTTTCTATCTATCTTCCAAGGTAGAAATTGTTTTTCAAAACAATTTTGATCCAGAAGTAGTAGTGCTTCTCAGGATAATTTTCTGATTTCTCATTATTCTGCTCATTCAGACCACCTTTTTTAGGTCCAAATCATAATATATCGGAACTAACTTACCTTTTCATAATATAGTTAAGGTATTTATTACTTTAGGTGTTTATGGTGAAATCTGGAAATTAGATTATAAGCCCTCAACATTGTTTGGTTTCATAGGAAATAATATACCATATTAATTGCAGTGAAATCCATATCTGTGGCTAAGCAGCCTTCATGTAGCACTGCATTCCCAAATATTGTAGAAGATTTAACATCTTATGGAAACCTCACTAGCCTCTTTTCTTTTCTTTTTTTTTTTTTATAATTTATATGTTTTCTTTCTTTTTTTTTAATATTTTTCTGTTACTTGGTTTGCTGTAACTTGTGTGAATATCCCCAAGAGTTGTGTCTCTATAAGTCCATGATCCCTGAGTTATAATTTATTTAAATGTTGCCCTTAATGCTTATAAATGTCTTGTGTGTTGACAAAAAGACAATAAATTTATGTGAAATTTTATAGCAGGTGCCCGCTTCAACAGAAAAGGCTGAAATGAATGTTAGATGTAATTTTTTTATCTTAGATGATCTATAAGATGCCACTTGGCACTTATAGGAGTTAACTTTGGACTACAGAGATGCATGGTGATGCTCAAGTATGCTTGTCCACTGCTGTTCTTGTCGACTTCTCAATTTCCCTAGCTGAAATGGCATATAGGACCTGCAACATCCTCCATTATTCGCAATAAAGCTTCCTTTATAACTTTATTGAAGATTCAATATTTAATTAGGATAAAACTAGTATGATTTTTATCTATTAATAAGAAAACATGTACATCATATCTTATCAGCATATAACAAGATTATGCAATTTCTATTTGCTTTTCAGGTTCCTCTGGCACCACTGCAAAGAGGTAATGGCCCTCCCTTTTTCAATCAAACATGGCAGAATGAGTCTCATGGAATTGTTGATCAGCCTCCTGAGCGAGGAATTCCTGTCATGATTATATGGACTTATGGTGGTCACAATGTGGCTGTGGAAGGATCTTGGGATAATTGGACATCTAGGTTAGATTAAAGTTGTACTTCATGAATAATGTCATCTTCATTGCAATTAGTAACATTCTTGTAAAGTAGGTATAATAGCGAATATTTTATAATGGACTTCGTACCATATATGAGTTTTTATTACTTGCAGGAGGACACTGCAGAGATCTGGCAAGGATCACTCGATTCTTATTGTGCTGCCATCAGGCATATATCATTACAAGTTTATTGTTGATGGGGAACAGAGATATATTCCTGATCTTCCTTATGTAGCTAATGAAATGGGCCATATCTGCAATCTTCTGGACGTCCACGTGTGCATCTTTTGTTTCTTTTAGTGTTCTTTTTCTTCTTTGTGAAGACATCTTGTCATTTTGTGAATTCTCCCTTTTCTTGATATAAGTTGTCCTCTTATGTTTGTGATCGTTCATGTGCTATTCTATGGATTGTCTCTTTTTGTTGCAAAGGTGAATCCTCCAGTTATTTTTTGCTATAACAATTAGGTTAACTTATATGTAATTGATGTTGAAGGGTTTTCTGTTTGTAAAGTAATGCATCCTACTTCTTCCATATGTCTGCATTCCATACATGGAACTCACAAATGCACTTAAGCAGCTTTTTCTGATTGGTTTAAAGAACACCATTCGTCTTTTTTTTTTTGGTTACAGTATCATACATCTTTGGAAAGCCAGTTTTTACTGGTTTTGTTGATTTTAGAATAACAGTGTGATTTAATAGGATCATATTATCATAGTCTGATGAAACCTTGAAAGCAGGATTTTATGTTCCTTTGTGATTTCGATTTTCATGGGTTTGAGGAGGAAATTATTTGTGATTAGACAATGCAATCAACAGCCTATAAACCCTGATTTTGAAAAATATTTTTTATCCCATTAAACTTCAGTTTCGCTTATCGATAACAGAGAGGAGCATCCCACCCCATTTGTCAAATTGACTTTATAGCACCTAATGATTAGCATTTTTCTGACTCAATTTTCTTTTCCGCAGGATTATGTGCCTGAAAATCCAGAAGGTGTGACTGAGTTTGAGGCTCCACCCTCCCCCGAATCCAGCTATGGTCAAGCATTTCCAGCTAAGGAAGACTTTGCAAAAGAGCCATTGGCTGTTCCTCCGCAGCTGCATCTCACTGTTCTTGGTATGGAGAACTCAGATGTAGGGACCTCTTCAAAGCCTCAACATGTTGTGCTAAACCATGTCTTCATAGAGAAGAACTTGGCCTCCCAGTCTGTGGTTGCCTTGGGACTGACTCACAGGTTTCAGTCCAAATATGTTACAGTTGTCCTTTACAAACCACTCAAAAGGTAAGTTTTCATATGAAGGAACAAAGAAGAAAGTTTCCCTTTCGTAGCTTCAGTCTGTAAAGATAAATGTTCAAATTTACTTTTAGAGTAGGTATATGGAGATCTTTTGTCTATATATATGCTTGGAAGTTAATTCATACTCATGTTTTGGTTTTGCTACACAAGAACTGTCTTTTTCAATGACCTTCCACTTGTTTGGTATTCTTTCCTTCTGGGATGGTAGAATTTTCGTGGGCCTAAATATGCTGTTGCTAACTGCTACTGGTCACAATATTTTATTATTTTCTAAAATTTTAATAACCAAAAGTTTATGCACTCCAGCAGTGGGAGTAGCAGAAACTTTAGATTTGTACGTGTAGTTTATGGTAAGTCCTTTCCCGTGAGCCTTTCACCCAACAAGTCTATTGGATAGAATTAGTAGTTTGATGGTTTGCTTCGATTTTTTCACTTTAGTAGTAGTCACTATTGTTGTTTGATGACGTTGCTTTTGACTGGTTTATAGAATTGCGGTTGCTCACCTCAAGGTGTCTCCAGAGTGTATGTTTTAAAATCAATATTGCAATGTTTACTAAAAAAATTCTTGGTATCAATTTAGCATGTGTCCCCATTTCCCTGAAGCAAAGCTTTAACAACTCTTATCTGCGTATGACATCTCTTTTAAAAGCTTTCGAGCCAGACACTTAAATACATTTGAAGGAAATTTTGAATAATATGGCTTTTGCTAGCAAGTTTATGACCGTAACCGCAATAATCGAACCTAATTCGAAACTTGTACTGTTTGGGCCAAGCTCACAACTAGGTGATTAGTCTCACTCTTTCCGAGTCCAGCATTGATTTTGGTCTACGAAGTTCAAAATGAACTTGCTGCTCAAGCATTTGTAGTGTGAAACGAGCATTATCTTCTAAATGTTTTATGTTTATGATATGCTCGATTATGATATTTAGGCAGGTATTGGAAGTGGGATTCTTGAATGGCACGTTGTCATTCATCTTTTTAAAAATAGAAGGCATGTATGATTTAAGTCTATGCACCAACATGTAAGTAATTTAATGGTCCAATAAATTTGGATTTTACTAAATTTGGGTTGTTAACATGTCA
The DNA here is from genome assembly GCA_037013595.1 of Dicorynia guianensis. Lineage (NCBI taxonomy): Eukaryota > Viridiplantae > Streptophyta > Magnoliopsida > Fabales > Fabaceae > Dicorynia > Dicorynia guianensis. The sequence continues at coordinate 34,792,973 of JASUAB010000005.1, forward strand.
AATAATTAAATATGACTAATCAATTAAATTTTACAGTTTAATATATAAAATTTAATAAATATAATAATTTAAAATTTTTAAATATTTAATAAAATTTAATTTATGCTTTAATTTACTAGCTATATACTTGAAAGAAGACGTCAGTTTAAAGGATGCAACATCCACAAACTAGATCTCTAACGCGACGTTTCTTGCTCATGCCCAGAGTCTCGTTCACACTTTAATGGCTGCCAAGAATCTTTCCCCTGGACTCTTCAATCCTCTTCTTCCTCATTCTGTAGACAACAAAAACATACTCTTGAACAAACCTATCAAGTCAATAAATCCACCGCTTAGTGAGAGAGATGCATCATGCATAAATTCAGGAACTTCATGCTCTTCTCCTTTCACCATTATGCATTCGACTTTAGTCGGTGCTCGCAAAGTATATCCCTCCTCAACGAAGTCCTGATACTGCATGGTTGGTCCACTGTGACACCCATTGCTTCCTCACGCGGGTCAAAAGCATGAGATGCTATCCCTAACTCCATTTTACTCTTCTTTCTCCTGTTTCAACTTCATTCTTTTGACTGCTTTCTTTCGCCAAGCTGCTTTTGAACCAATGGTGGCAGCTTTATTCTGTTCAAACTTTCGAAGTATCTAACTCATGCTACAACGAATTGTCAATAGATTTACCATATGTAGTCCATCGTTGGGTACCGGATGCATACTACGATGGAGACATGACGACCAGTGCACCACATGAAGTGATCATCCATTTGACAAATGCTAAGGCTTTTTGCCTATTATTATTTGAACCAAGAAACAAGTTGAAAAGTACCTTGTTATTCTTACCTTGGTTTTAATAATTAAAAAAAAAAAAGACAGAAATTGCTAAAAATGTTTATCAGAAGTTTCTTACATTGAACGCTTAAGTCTTTTAAGGTTTGAGAGCCCAAATGGCTACTTCACACCCAGGGCGAAGTTGCAAGCCGAACACGAGAAGGCATTTACCTAAAAACTGAGGCAGAGACATTAAGCTTTCAACTTCTATTCATCTTTAGAGATATAAACGAGTAAAATATACAATACACAAATAACCAAAAGCTAGGCCACTTGAGCGTTGGCTCAGTGGTATCGAGCCACCATTTCAACCCCCAACCCCCAGGCTCGATTCCCCCCTCCCCCACAATGTACAATATACCAAAAAAAAAAAAATAACCAAAAGCTAGGAAGAGGTAAAGAAAGTGGCACAAAGCAAGCTCTCGAATAGATAGCATGCGCAGCTGTATCATAGAAGTGTATATTGCTGGGTCGCGTTTGGTTCTTCCCACCCGAAGTTCCCAAACAAACAAAACGGGGTGAAATTCAAAGAGATCGTGCATTGTGCAGGAAGAAGGGATTAAACGTGACCTACCATTTTTTTGCAAGAGTGGGCCAAGAACTAGAGTGATGTGACCTTGGCAAATGTCTGCACAACTAAATGCCGAGACCCGCAGAACAACTGAACTGATATCAATGTTGGCTGAATCGCATTTTCTTACTGTATAATTACTCCCAAGAGCACAGAATATTAGTACATCAGCAAAAGTTATCAACTCTCACGGAGTTCTACTACAACGTCTCTAAACTTCGACTGGGAAAATAACGGGAGAATCGGAGTTGACGAAAATGAATTCCGGAATAAACCACAGTAAAAAAGGGTTATGAACATTATTATTGATGTCTAACCTTAGATCACCATACCAAGACAAAAAAAAAAAAGCCCGTGTCACCAATCATTGGTAAAAAAGCTCTACAACCATAATTCTTCTACATTTCAACTATTGAGCTAATGCCATTATGTAAATGATCCGTAGAAACAACGACATGGGAAAAGATGTAAATATTAACAGAATTAGTCATCCATGAGTAAAAACACAAATTGCATCCAATTGTTCTAGGTTCATAATAACCAAAAAAGTTGAAATGCGAAGTACCAATGCAAGGTGAGACACAGCTAACCCAAACTACTTAAACAAGGGGAAGAGCAAACAAGTAGAATACTAATTAGAGCAAACAATAAAATAAACATCCAACCAACCAACCAACCAACGAAAGCTAATGACACCAAATGAAGATGTCCTAATAGAAAGAGAATTCTCATCAAAACTTATCTGCCCTGTCCCTTTACTCCTTATACGCTTTTTCAAATTTTGGTTTTGGTTGATTGATCCTCACTTGGCCATCATGACTTTGACAAACTCCTCGTAATTGATCTGCCCATCACCATCAACATCAGCCTCACGAATCATCTCATCAACTTCTTCATCTGTCAGCTTCTCACCAAGATTTGTCATAACATGGCGGAGCTCAGCTGCAGAAATGAAACCATTCTGGTCCTTGTCAAACACACGGAAAGCTTCCTTAAGCTCTTCCTCTGAATCAGTGTCCTTCATCTTCCGAGCCATGAGGTTGAGGAACTCAGGGAAATCAATGGTGCCATTTCCATCAGCATCAACCTCATTTATCATGTCCTGGAGCTCCGCTTCAGTTGGGTTCTGCCCAAGTGACCGCATTACAGTCCCAAGTTCCTTGGTTGTGATACAACCTGCAACAGATTAGAAAGTTGTTAAACACAAATCGTTGATTCAGACCCTGACGAAGTTATAAACCATAAATATTAGCAGCAATCAAAAACAAGTTTTAAATGTACTCTAAATTAGGAAAGTATGCATAGTACAAAACTCGTAAGTTAACAGAATGAAGAAACAATAGTATCTTTCATTGACTGCACTTGAGACATTAGACCTCGTGTTAATGCGTTCTTCTTCCCTTTGTTTTTTTTTTTGGGAGGGGGGGGGGAAGGTGGCTTATAGTCAGAGCAGCAATAGCTCCAGAATGGTAAAAGAAATTAAGGGTCTGGTAACGATATTCTAACAAGGTTAAGCACCATACGAGAGATCAATAATAGAAAAAAAAAAAAAAAAACTTACCTATAAGCAACCAAACAAAACAGAAAAATGACAAATCCCTCCAAAAATCAGGTGACCTTTTTTTTTTTTTTTCATCAAAAGCCTTCAATGGACTTCATAAAGACAATATGACAATCCTTGCCCATCAGAGGAGAAATAAAAGTTCACATGAATCAAACAACTGTTCACTGAGTTTTAAACCATGTAACTAGTAGGGCTCTGAGTCCATAGGAAAAAATCAAAATGCTGTCCAGATGCTCTACAGGTACGCAAAAGGGCTTTTCCCCTACTGAATTATTTGCGAGTCGAGTACAAATAATTTTCCACAATCTAATCGAGAAAAAAATCTACAGCAAAAATTGAAACGTCAAAGTTAAAGAAACAACACAGCAGAGCATTTTAACGATCCAACCAGCATCAGCATACATAAACAAGCATCACATCGACGATCATAAATAACAATCAAACATGAAAAATCAAGAAATTTTCAACAATAAAAACAGTCCAAACACCAAAAATAAAAGAAGAAAAGTCACACAAGAAGGAACCCTAGATCAACCCGAAAATTTCAAATTCAAACAGGGACGAGAGCAAACTTCACATACGAAAAAACAGTTTGAAGCCAGAAAAGGAGCAATCACATCCAGGAAACAACCTGAAACCACGTTGCATAACAAACATATAAAATCCAAAAGCAAATGGAGGAGGAAAAGTAAAAGAGAAAGGGATCTAAGAAATGAGACCATCGCCGTCCTTGTCGAAGAGGCTGAAAGCCTCCTTGAACTCGGAGATCTGGTCGTCGGTCAGCTGATCGGCCATTGGCGGTGGAGTTCGGGGGCGAGAAAAACAGGGATTCGAAAGCCTAAAAGAAGAGGAAAATAGAAACTCCGATCTGCCTGTAGCTACTTTGTGGAAAAATAGAAAGAGTAGGGCATATATATATATACGCCCCAGGGGCATGCCCCTAATTAAGCCATCTCATCCTCTCTCATCCGCACGTAATTTTTTCTTTTTTTAAAAAAAAATAATTAATTTTACGTTTTAGATTGTTTCTTTTCACTATTTTTTTAAAAAATGTTTTTCAGAAAATAATTTTATAATTTTTATTTATATTATTAATAAAAAATTATATATACATAAATTTTATATATAATTTATATAAATTTCAATTTTTTATTATTATTTTGTTAAATTTTCTGTCTCACAACAAGAACATGTATTTATAATACGAATGAATTTTTTCATAATGAAAAAAAATTTAATTCACGTGAAGTTTTTGTGGTGACAAAAATTAGAATTCATATATAATTTATTTATGCCTATATATAATAAAGCTAAAATGATCAAGATATCTATATGATAAAATTAGTTCATAATATTGTTATATGATAAATTTTTATTATTTTTTAGTTGAATGTGTACTTTTTTTTAATTTTCGCATTTTCTAAGTTTATATGTGGGACTCATATTGCAACATAGGCTGCATGTCTCGTGTAATATAAAAATAAAAATATATTCTTATAATGATAAAAATAAAATTTTAAAATATCATTTAAACTTTTTATAATTAATTTATAAAAAAATTTAAAAAGAAATATATATGATGTAATTTAGAAATACAATAACAAACAAAAAATGAAAAGGTTTCCTTTTGAACTATTAACAGTGATAGCACTCTAAGTATTTATTCAAGGAAAAAGTAATTTTTATTAGATGGAAATTATTAAATATTTATAAAAATTTATTCAAATTTTTAAAATTTTAAACCTTATAATTTATTTTATAATATTTAATATATGTAATGATTTAAATTTTTTAAGAAATATTTAATAAATTTTAATTCATATGAATTGCACAAGTGTTTTTCTAGTGGTCCAGATTCATTGCATGGAGACGGAATCCTGTTTAAACAGACCGGGGAAGTAGCTTTTGCACTAAACTAAAGGAGGGAAGGAAGAGCTGAAATCCTTGAACATGGTCAATAGCTGTAGCAGTCTAGCCCCACACATGCGCCTTTCTTTGGTGGTAATGATTAGCTTATAGACCTCAGAGCCTGGGTGAGAAAAACACTGAATGGAGCCATGATTTGCCAAAAGTTAATAGATAATATTCTTGTACTATGATTCAGAATGATAAACTAGTTCGTGAAAATGAATGTGATAACTATGCCTCTTAGGCCAACTGCAGTGAGCTTGACCTGCAGAGTGAAATAGGGATGAGATTGAGGGTTTTGAGCGCTAGTTCTGAGCTGAGAAGCCACCTGAGAATCGGATTTACTCTCCAAATTTTGAATATATAAACCGTTATCAAGAGCAATAGTTGTTTCCCCAATCAAAGCAAATTAATAGGCCATAATTCTGCAAGATGCCTACTTTTATATCGTCTAAAAATGCTTCCAAACACAGTGAGGCAACTCAAAAAGATGCCAACAGCATCCAATCCTTTTTTTTATGAGAAAAGATAGTTATAAGAGAGTGTATGGAAAGAGAAAAATAAGAGAGAAAATATAAAAAAGTGTATTAATTGTATGCAGAATTTGTGTATATGCATTATTACTCTTCTTTTATTCTTTTTCAATGTTTGAGCTTTGAATCTTATTGTTATTTTTAAGTTTTCTTTTAACTATGATTAATTGTTTAGTTTTTTTAATTTTATATAGTTATTTGTGAAATCTCAATAAAGATTTATAGTGGCATGTTTATTAAAAAATATTATTGACAATAAAAAATTTAAATTTATTAAAAATATAAAAGTTATTATCAAATTTTTACTTAATATCTTAAGACTCACTGAAGTGACATTTTTTACAGGATTAAGACTTTTTATATTATCACTCTTAATTATCAAGCTGCGATTGAGAGGTTTAAGTGCTAGTTATGAGCTGAGAAGGCACCTCAGAATCAGATTCAATCTCCAAATATTGAATATATAAACCATTGTCAAGAGATATAGTTGCATACTCAAGCAAACAGCCCATAATACTGCAAGTAATATAGTTCCCCAGCAAAGTTTTTTTCTCATAAAACCTGAAATCTTAGCACCTGATTCAATCTTACCACCACTGTCCCGCAAACTGATTCAGTGTCACCAACAGATTTTAACGTTTCAAATTTTCGAACTTAGTAACTATGTCTGAAATCCATCTACCTAAGGAATCTCTTAAAATAGCACCTGCAGAGATGCTGCCTGGGTTAGAGGAGGCAGAACCATCAGAACTAAGTTTGAATTGGGAGTCAGGAGGGGGATGCCACTTGATGCTAAAAGGGAAAGGAGAAGAAACAGGCTGGTTACCACCCAAAAGGCAATAAAATTCAGCACTTCCAAATGCAAATTTGAAAATCCAAAGAGGGGAGAAGGGAGATTGCTTGAAAACAAGAGTTTCTGGGAAGCCAAATAGACCGACAGATTTAAATGGAGCAGCAACTCCAAGAGACATTTTTATAGCAATCAGAATTCTGCAAAAAATTGTGAATCCAATCAATAAAAGAGTTGTTACAATCAAGAGAGAAAAAATTGAAAAATCCCCTTGATTGATTGGCAGTGACTGAAAAAGCATCTATAGAAAGATTGATTGTAGCATGGCAAAGTGGACAACAGTCTACACAAAAACACTAATGATGAACTTGTAAGAAGGATCTGGTCCAAGATTTGTGGCTCCAACTTAGTAATGCAATAATGAATCAAAATCATGGTAAAAATTATTTGAAAAGTAAAATCAGTATTAACTAGTTAATGATGAATTAGGATAAAAAGGTAATTTGATAATATATACAGTAAAATGTTAGTCTTAAGCAAAATTTTGCATATACAGTGATACATTTAGAGAGGAGAGAAATTAAAATGCATCCTCTTTCAGGATTTCCATTCCTATCTTTCTCTTTGAGCATAAACAAAGTGTGCATAATCGTGCATACAAATATCGGGGTTTTATATATAAACAACATCCATTAACCTTAAAAATTAATAAATTTCTTTATTTATAGTGTAATTAAATAAATACTTACAAATATGAAGAAGAAATTATTTAGTAAATCAGATATCTTATGTGATATACTAATTTAATAATAAAATTATTGTTTATCATTATAAAAACATGCATTGCATATCCACTTCAGTGGCATGTTATATTGGGCATAAAACCAAGCAGTGATTCTCACCTTTTTAAGCAGCAAATGGTCTATTGTATTTCCAGTAATAGTCATTTACAATTGCTCTTGCTTATCAGCAATAATAGCCATGACTTTGGCATAAGCTAAACAGTTCTACACTCATTCTCTAAATAATAATTACAAAAAAGAAAAGGTCAATTCAAATGTCGAGACCCAATAGAAAGGTGCCAAGGATTGTAGGATTTTGAATTTTCCATAAGAATCTTCAAAGATGAGCTCCAATGTACTCTGTTTTGTCACTTTTAGCACAAAACTTTGATCTCCCATTTTGCTTAGGGCTATTGCCGGACCTCTTGGCTCACGGACACACTTGTGAACTTTTTTTCTCCTCTTTTTGGTCTATTCAATCTTTAATTTTCATAATTCCAATGATAGATATAAAGATCGTGCCATTGTCTTCCCTAATTCAGACTTTGTAAGGGTAGAAATTGATTTTTTTTTTTGGTGTCCCCTATTAAAAATTTGATTGTGCTTTTATGGGAGTTTTATTTTCCTTATTTGGAGGTTTGCTCAACAATAACAATAAACAATAAACAATAAACAAACCTTTATCCCATACTCATTTATTTAATATTCTATCTTTTACTTTATGAAATGTTTATTGTATTAGGCAATTTTTGTTAATTTATGTAACAATTTGATCATCTTGGCATTTTTTTTTTGGTGAAATTGGCAAGGACAACATATGTTGAAGACATTTTGCAAAGATTGTCCCACAATCCACCTTAAATAGTGATAATTATGGGTGTTTATCATCTCCAAATCATTTTTACAGCAAAATATGGATATAAATCTGACTATTTCTTTCAAATGTTTCTATCATTTTTTTATAAGTGATATTATATATATATATATATATTTTTTTAATATTTTATTTAAAATAAATATTGATCACATCTAATCAAAACTGGCAACAAATCATTATGCATTTGCTTCAACATATAATATTATTAAGTGAAGCTTCTCCCACTATGAAGCAATATACAAAATAGTTACTTAATTGAATTTTATTGAGTCTCCTAATTAAATTTATAAAATTTAATAAATTTAATAATTTAAATTTTATAATAAATTTAATTTAAATTTTTGTTGAGAGTTGAATTCATTTTTAAGTGTTTAATGACATAATAGAAAAAATATTTTTAAAAAAGATATTCTAAATTTATTTAAAAATTAATTTAAATTTTTAAATAAATTTAATTTATAAAAATAACTGAACCCAATGCTATTAGTATATCCAAGTTTATGGCTTTTGCATGCCCACGTTTTCAAATTTAAAGCTCGCTCTTGCTCTTTATATGTTACTAAGATAATATGAAGATGGCTTTTCATGCCAAAAAGGTTGAAAGATAATGGGCATGCATTAGATGTAACCAATTCATTTAGAGCGTTTATCCTCCCAGTGGTAATTAGTCACAATCATATTTCATAAACACAAACTTCAATGGTGAAAAATAATAATAAAAATTTACAAATATTGATATTTACATGTTTATATATATTTTATTTTTTTCACAATCTTATTATTTTCTTTCTTTTTAATTTAAAATTTTATTTTTATATGTGCAAGTTGAGTTGCCTGCAAGATCATTTCCAAAATGTTTCGTAATTTAAATTAAAACCAGACTTTAATTAACAACATTAATTCTTTTGAATTTTTGAAATGGATTTGTCTTTTTCGCTTTCTTGTGAAATGGATTTTTAAGGGATGGTTAAGCCTATTTCAATAAAAAAAAAAACTTAAAACACGTACACGTGGCAAAAAATTAAATGAGAAAGATATGTATGTGGCAAAATAATAAAAGAAGAGAGCCAAATGGCACACAAGAAGAAAGAAACTTGGCGACACGGCGTTTTATGGTAATAAAAAATATATGATACTATTAATAAGGATTAAATTAAATAGTAAGAAACTTAATGAAGTCAAATTCAAATATTTGTAGGTACCCAAAATTAATCTCTGAATCAAATGATAAAATGAGGTCCTCATCTATTCAAAAAATATTTTTATAATACTGATTAATTCAGTATTTTAAATAATTAAAATTTTTTTTTTAATTTTTTACTTTAAATTTATGCTTTTACAAATATTAAAAAATAAATAAAAAAATAAAGTAAACAGTTAGAAAAAAGATAATAAACATGTATAAAAATTATACATAATTTCTTTTTTTTCTTTTCTTTTTTCAAACATGCAGATAACATAATCACTGCCTGCGTGCATTCAACGTTTCCTTAGAGGAAATGTTTGATGCTTACATAAAAAAATATTAATTAGATTTTTATGTATCAAAAATATATATTTTAAATGTAATTTTTTTTTAAATTTTAAATTTTAAATATTATTTTAAGCAGATGGTGTGTGATAAAAAAAAAAAAATGTGTTGGGGTCTTAAAATAAGTAAATAATATGTAAACATAAATTTTAAGTATAAAATATATATAAAAATAAAAAATATATACAATTTCTTAAAATATAATAATAACTTTGTTATATTGCTCCGTTCCTTCGTTTGTCTCTTTTATTCTCCCTCTCGAAGGACGTATCCTCCATTCCACCTGGACAATGGGCACTTGACGGTTTGTTGAAGAAGCATCATCAAGACAAAGCTCGTTTGATTTTTGATCTGCCCTGCTACAATACTCGTTCAAGTTATCAATACCTCAAAAACCAAACCCCACATACTCGCATTCTTCCGTTTTCATTTCGAGGCTACTCTTCACGAGGTCATCAATTTCTCTCTTGATCAACTCTCTTTTCCGCTTACCCTGGGCTCAATCAGTGGTGGCGATTTGAAATTCTCGAAAGTGGGATTCTTTTCTTTTTAAATTTTTTCCTTTTTATTCTCTGGGTGCTTCATGCTTGACCAGGTGCTGTTCATACAGAGCTTGACCTGAAAGCCATGGTGGGTTTCTCTTCTAAGGATCTAATGTAACCGGACTGTTTTATTGGTGATTATGTCTGAGTTATATAATTAATTTAATAATGTGTGCATGGGTTTGTTGCTTGTTTGTTTGATCAGAATTTCCTAGCTGGAGCTTTCAAACCACCTTGTAAAATCTTAATCTCGTTTGCTGACGGAAGAACCCGCAAGCAGGTATTGTAATTTGCTAATACTGTTTTATGTGGGGTAAATCTCTAATGTGATTTAGAAGGCTCCTTTAGATACCCAAATCTCAATGTAAAATGCTGGAAGTTCAAACTGGATGAGAATTTTCTCTAATTGGTTTTGAAACATATCTATGTCAGCTGTTCCTACTTCAAAATGTAAAGATTTTTTTTCTTTTTTCTTTTTTTTGGGGTTTCGAGAAAAGGATTTTCGTATGATTGGTTGATATGGAATTGTATATATCTTACATAAGAAATTTATAAGATTGAATGATCACCGTCCTTGCGGGTTGTGGCTTACTACTCTAGTAGCTTCAGAAAGGCAGGCTGATCCCCGGACTCAATTACTTGCTAATTGGTCTTTTGTTTCTTTAGTTGATGTGAAAAATTCCGAAGCTTGAATTTACAAAGTCAGAGTTACTTAAATTGTGGTTATTCAGCTTTACAATTTTGATGTGGGAATTGGCACCATCTCCCCAATTAAACACTTGACACCATCATCAGGTTTCTTTGACCTACCAAGATCCTTGACCCAGGGTGGCAGTTCTGGTAGATAAGCATTACAAGTTAGGCCTGTCATTTTACTGCCACCATTCTTTCTAATGCTAGGTCTCAATGTGGCCCACACATCACAAGAAAGTTATACTGCGATGCCATCTGTCATTTCTAAGTTACCTAATTGGCATAGTAATTAGTGGGAAGCAGGCTGATTTATGTGACCGCCCAAGTTGGTGACTTGGTCTTTATATAGAAATCTTCAGTTTCTGGCTTTTCATCTGAGATTTGGGATGTCTAGTTAGGATACTTGTGGTTCTGTTCATTTTTTTTTTATGTCAGCCCTCTAACTGCATTATTTTTGTGAATAAAATACTTTTCTCTAGTAATCATTACTTTTTTATTATTGCTATGATAGCGTCCAGAATATTGAGAAATGTCATATCCTTAGTTTGTGTTGAAAAGCTATACAAATTCAGATTTTGTTTTTCCATTTTGTCCCCTTTTGGTTTGTTTTTTAGGTTCCATTAAAGATGGAGAATGGGAAAGTAGTCATGGTCCCTCTCTTTCAAAGTCAAGAGAATATAGTTGGGGAGGTACTCTTCATGGCATTGTCGACAATAACTCTATTTTCTTTTATTATGAGCCTCCATGGGAAGTGTTTTTGCTAAAGGTGGTAAAATGCGGTTCAATTGTTGCTACTTTGGTGACAGGTTATTGTAGAACCTACTATTGGAAAGAAGGTTGAACATAATGGTATCAAAATTGAGCTTCTTGGTCAAATAGGTGTGCTTTCTTGTTCTGCTGTAATATTAGGATTCATTTGTACATGTTCAATAAACATTTCCGTGGATGATAGTACTCTAATTGCATTTGCATTTGCATTTCAGTGAATGATTGTGTATGTGTGTAACTTTGAAGAAAGACAACCAGTGTTTAGATCAGACCTGAACAATTTGTTTCTCTTTCGTTATTTCCTCTTTTTTTTTTTCTTCTTCTGTATTGCATCTGAACTAGTGGTTATGTTGCATACATCATATCACTAATCAAATTTTAAGCTGTTTGAATGTAATTTCTGAAGTTAATGTTTTATATGTGTTAAATATTTTGTGTCCATTGGAGTTGTTTCTAGACAAAGTTAATTTTATCTGCATTTTTGGACTTGGGGCACTACGCCCTGGTACTGTGTATTTACCTTGATGGTTCATTCCCTCCATTGCAGAGTTATTTTTTGACAGAGGCAATTTCTGTGATTTTACATCTCTCGGTAAGCTTAAGCTTTTACTACTTAGACCTTTCTTATTTTCTGTCTTTAACTCTTATAGCAGAGAGAATTGCACGTATTAATTATCTGCATATCATTTTTTTCTAATTTGTGAGTGACATTTAAATGATGTTCATATTTAGAAGTTTCAATATTCGGTGTGTTCTCTTCTCTTGTTTCCCCAGCCCCCCAGTACCCTGCTTTCTCAGGGGGTCACTGTGATGCTTTTCATCTATCTTTGGTTGTGACTTATACTAATATTCCATCTAGTTCTTAACTCTGTATATTTATGTGCAGTACGTGAACTTGACGTTCCTGGTGATTTATATGAAAGGAAAACATACCCGTTTGAATTCTCAACTGTTGAGATGCCATATGAATCATACAATGGAGTCAATGTTAGGCTTAGGTACAATGTTTATCCTACTTCTACGGTATTGATATTGATTAATTAACTTGAATTTTCCTTTTTTTTTTTAAATTTATGTTGTGCAATAACTTCTGATCTTTCACTGAGGAGGTGCAGGGTACCTTTTTAGTTGCTGTTTTGGGAATCTTACATGCGCTTGTTAGAAATGGTCTGGAGAAACTGGGGGAAACAGAATAATTTAATTTGTAGCTGCTTTGATTAATCTTTATGTAGAAATATAATCTTTACAAAAGCAGCTTTTGGTTACAAGAGTCAAAATGTTACTTTTGTGGTCAACCATCATTTTATCAAGAGGTTATTGATAATCTCAAGTACTACATCACCCAAAAAGACACTTCAATTAATCAAGAGCCTTGGTTGCATAGGTAGATATCTTAGTTAATATGCTTCATGTCTGAGTGCCCATTGAAATGTGCAGCCATGGCAAGACATTCCTGTACATATATATCACAATTAAGGACAAATTAAAGTAAATTTTGTGAAATTGGTGTACAGAGGAAGGACAAAAAGAATTTTGAAACCTAATCAACTATGCTTTGTTATACTATGCCCTTCGAGGAAAAATCTAGCCTGTGCCATATCAGTTTATTTACCACATGATCATGCTTGATATATATTCTTGCAGCTTGAAATGAAGGTGGTGAAAATAGAACTTTATGGTTGGTGGACTCTTAATATTTATGATGAAGAAGAGACTGAATTGATTCAGTCAAGTGGTATGAAATGTTAAATAAGGAGAAGAGTTCATACACACATATCAGGAGAAAGAGTTGTATGCAGTCGATGAGCCTGTAACATGCCGTTTGTATTAAATGAAAACCTATGAAGTAGCACTGTCTAAACAGAAGAATTGACCTTATAGGGAGTTTTTGATTTCCAAATGAATTTGTCAAGACAAAATATTTGATGATTAGCAGATTTTGTTAAAAACTATAAAAAGGACTTAGAAGAAAACACACCCAAAGAATCCAAACTCCAGCTTCTCTTACCTTGATTGTGCAAGAAATGCATGCACTCATTGACTCAAGCTAAAAGTAAATTAAAATTAACATTTATATTTTTCATTGATTGGATAAAACATTTCCATATAATAGTGTAATTTGGTTGGGAGTTTTTTTTGGGGTGATGGAATAAAGAGGAGGAGAGTTTAAATTAGACTAAAATGTATAGAATCCTTCTGAATTATAAGTCGATTTTAAAAAGTTCTCTTGAATTTTAAAAAGTTGCATAGAACTCTCCTCAATTATCGAAAACATGTAAAAAGGCTCATCCGTTTTCAATTAAAAGGTGGACAATTTTCCTAAACCCTTGGTCAAACTCCAAATTGACCAAGGAAAAATGACCAAAATACCCAAAGGCCAAAAGATCAAAACCCTTAGTTCTGACTTTTTAGTTCTGTTTCCACTTCAGTTTGTTTGGCTGTTCTGACAGTGCTCTGAAGGTTGAAACTTGAATTGCGGCTCAGACAAAAGTTGTGAGTTCTTCTTGTTGATCTATTTGGTAAAGTTAGAATGGCTGGGATTTGCTGTGGTGTTGTTAGAGAAGGAGAGACCCCAACTCCAATTGAGCCCAGCTCATGACCTTCTTGGTGCTGATGGTTGGACTTACTCCCGTTGAAATATATGGCTGACATAGTGGTGTCACCACCAGAGAGTGACCAAAAATGCCAAAAGCTGGACCTCTGCGCTGTTCCGATGCAGCCCCAGGAATGCAAAAACACAGCTGAGAACTGTGAATTGAGCGATAGGAAATCAGAATAGGAGCGAAGTGAGGAATCCGATGGAGATGAGGTCTCATTTGTCAATCATTCTGCAATTTCTTTGTTAAATTTGATACAAACAGAGTTCGAAACTGGGGTTGTTTAGGAAAGTTCAAAGTTTGGGGTTACATCTATTTGTGGTTGGAGAAGGGTCATGGAAGACGCTGTTTTAGCCCTCTCATTTTTTTTGCCAAGAACAGGCTTAGAATCCTAAAGAGCTTCATTTTTGGGTGGGCTCCTTCCAAGCTGTTCTCCGGTTGCTAGGATTTCAACTGGGGAAATGAGATGATTTAGGGTTTCAAATGGGGGAAACAATTGGGGATCAGGGTTCAGATTGGGAGAAGGGCTTTACAAGTGGGGTTCAAATAAGCTTGTGTCATTTTGGTAATTTCTCCTTAATTAATTTGGGGTTTGACTAAGGATTTAGGAAAATCATCCACCATTTAACTGAAAATGTAACAGAAGGGCCTCCTTGCACGTTTTTAATAGTTGAGGAGCATACTATGCAACTTTTTAAAGTTTAAGAGGACTTTTTAAAATCAACCTATAGTTCAAGGGAATTCTATACATTTTAGCTTTTAAATTATAGAGTTTAGATGAGTGCAATGTGAGAATTCAGTAGAAATCTTTACTCGCACGTCTTGTCTACAATTCATGAGATCATTTAGAAGACCATCATTAGATATGGAAAGGGATTTGACAGTCCTTTTGGGGCGATGATTTGCTCTTTCTGCTTTCAGTCCTTTTATTTCCACTAAACAAAAAAAATTTTACTAAGCTTTCACTTAAAAGAATCTGAACCGTTAAATTTACTAGGTTTGCTACAGATTGAACTGTAGGATCTACATAATTTGACGGCATAATCGGATGGCAAACTATAAGCAAGTGTGCCTTTTGTTTCCTTGTTTTTTTTTTTTTATAAATGTAGCTCAATATTTTCAGTTCTGATTTTGTTCTTTTTGTTAGTTTTTCTCTGTTTTAGGTGGATCCCTCATCCACCTGGTCTAATATCCTTTCTCTTAATACATCTGTTTTCACCAGAAAAAGAACAGTACAGGTTATAGAAACAAATTGTCCCTTGCCCTGAAAAATGGGGATTTTTTTCTTCTGAGTTAGAGATTTTTGTTTCTTGAATGAAATTTTATTGGTAATAAAGTTTCCATATTGTTTGTGTCAATGCATTGTTTTGTTTTGGCATGTGCTTATTTGATTTATATTAAATAGGAAGGGAAGCAAGTTCAGCTGAAGAATTCCAAGGAAATTGCTGGGATTATTGTGGCTTAACTTGAACTGTATATTCTAAAATGTGAAGCATCATGCTTCATAATGTTGTAGCTGTGAAATCATGTTGCATTTACAATTTATCCCCATTTTCCTATTTTTGGAAATTAAAAGAGGATGAGAGAAATAAAAGTTCAAAGGAAACAGGAGAAGATGAGATCTCTACAACTTAGTGTATAGTAGAGTAAACTTACTTTGTTGCATAATATAATTAAACACGATAATCTTTTATTTTGGCTTCTGCCTCATTGCCAAAAACTAAATCTTGTTTTATTATACTTTTGGGGGGGTTCAAACTGTTATCAGTGTTCACTTTTTGGTTTGTCAATATTATTACAAGCCAATAAATGTCTTGAAGGTGGAGTAGAGAGGAAGTTAACAATAAAACTGAACCAGTGTTCTTGGCAATAATGCAGGTATATTTTGAAGGTGACAATTAGTCGAAATTTTGTTAGCAACATAGTGGAGTATCTGGATTTTGTGGTAAGTTGTGTTGTTCCAAATAACCCTTATACACATATGATATATTCCTTTGTCACATATAAGGTCTGTATAAATGCAGAATTAAGTTGTCCCAAATAACCTTTCTATACTTCCATGTCTTTGTCAGGTTCGCAATTACACTCCAGTTCCAGCAATTAATAATAGCATTAAGGTGAGGAGAGTAAGGATATCTTTACATGCATATTGTTAATTGCCAATCAATGTTGTGATAATAAATATGAGATTTCTACCTATGCATCTAACCACCTATTACTGGAAACTTTATTTGTTAAGTTAAAGCTTCATGCATCATTATTTCAAATGTGTATATAGCCTTCTAAGGTGTAACATTCCTCTTAGTTTTCCATCAACTTTATCTTTAGATCTCTGTACCCAGTGCATGTTTATTTCGTTTCCCAATAGCTCTGAGCAGGCATCATTGATTGGTTTTAGTGCTTTCAGAAATTGTCATTGTAAATAATTGGAAAAAAGGTGCTTATATTATTGTGTTTTCTCACAAAACTAAATGGGCCGATTTCCATTCTTTTTTCTCACCTTTGCTGCACTGAAATTATGTGGAGTACTTTGCTTGTGTATTTTTTTTTAGTTTGCAAGCAGTCCAGTGGTTAATCTCCTGGTATATACTCTTGAAGGAGAAATTGAAATTTTAAATATCAGCTTAATTTTTTTTTTTGACACTGTGCAGATGGAAGTAGGAATTGAGGATTGCTTGCACATAGAATTTGAATACGGTAAAAGCAAGTAAGCATTAACAACATGACCAAATAATCAGTTTCCTGTTTTAACAGAAAGCTAAAAGAGACTTCCTTTTTGTAATTGAAAATTAACAGGTTTCATCTGAAGGATGTGATCATTGGAAAAATATATTTCCTTCTGGTGAGAATCAAAATTAAAAACATGGAACTTGAAATCAGGCGAAGAGAATCAACTGGATCAGGGACCAATACATATGTCGAGACGGAGACCCTTGCAAAGTTTGAGTTGATGGATGGTGCTCCTGTCCGAGGTATACATATGGTTGAATGTGCTTTAAAACTTATTACTTATCATATTAATATGCATGATACTTGTGTAGTAGTGTGATGACATCTCTTATGCAAATCTTGTTTGCAAAACGCTTATCTATGTGTTGGATGTTGAACCTCCTTCTAATAGTAAATACTTGATGCTAAAATCGTTGACTGAGATGAGCATTGAAGAATGTACCGTAACTAGTTTCACTAAGAAATGTCAAATTATTTGGAAAAAAACGTAGAAAAATGTAGAAAATAAGTACTGTACAGTTCATGTCGATCTTGAGTTCTGAATTATATTAGATTGTCTCTCAATAGCCAATATGCTGTCTCAAAAACCCAATGTGCAGCACCAATTTTCCTTTGGTTAGGACAAGCCCAAATGGGTCGCCATGATTGTAAATTTCCAGGATCAGGCATCTATCTTGCTGGAGTTGCCCATGTGACTGAATGATAAAATTCAGGTATCGAGGTTGTCTCTTTAGGAACTATTCAAATTAATTGGTCTTCAAGTGGTGCTTAATAATCTATATAGCTGCAACTTAGTGTAATCTGTCTCCATAGATCATTTGCTCCATCCCTGCAGCACTTGATGGTTTTTGAGTTAAGCAGAGCTTAAAGAGGACATCACTTTATTTAGTATTGCCTGAAATGCAATTGATATGTAGCCGACTTAAATAATAATTTGACTGTACTGTTGGTAGGTAAGATATAGGATGTAACAAAGGTATCTGATATTTTGTTTTCATTCTTCAAGGCTATTGCTCAAACTCCTCTTAGAGTTACTTGAAATATCGTTAAACCATGGCTTTGTTTTGTCCCTTCCCCTTTATGGATTTGGCATAGTGTGTTCAAGGCTACACTGTCAAAGGTAAACAGGATGCTTGTAACTTGCCCTAGTTTGGGGATAGGAACTGGTAGATTGTGCCTTAAAACTGAAATGGCGAGTTTACCCTTACCTCATGATTTAGGCTTTTATTTAGAAAATGGGGCTCCAAGTTTAAGAACTACGGAAGAGCTGGACAGTTGCCAGTTGTGCATTGGAATTGATGCCAAAGTTGAGTTCCACATTTAACCAACAGTAGCACCCATTTCTAGAGATTTATCATATCCGGTTTTAACATAAATTACATACAAATATTTTTGGATAAAATGTGGCCCATGGGTATGTCTTTTCGTTTTTCTATTTGTTGCTGATTAACCTTGTAAATTATTACAGTGAGTAGATGTGCTCTTTATAGGTGAAAATCAATAGTTTATTTTCCTAATTTATTAATTCTGAAAGGTAATGGCATGAGTAGTCTGAGTATAAAATCAACACATTTTGGGCATCTGGTGCCTCAATTAACCGAAGATCCAGTGTGTTGGGGGTCATCCTGAACCTTTGATTATGTTTTGAGCATAAGCTAACGTACAAAGATAATATGTGCATATTTTCTTGACAAATGTTTTCTTGTACCATGGATCATCTGATCTTGATTGTAATAACCTAACTGTCTAATTTTTTATTTTCAATTTTACCACTTTCTCTGAGGAATTGGCAATTATTAATATTGATCTTTCAGGAGAATCAATTCCTATCAGATTGTTCCTCAGTCCGTATGAGCTGACACCTACATACCGCAACATCAATAACAAGTTTAGCGTTAAGTATTTTCTAAATCTTGTTCTTGTGGATGAAGAGGATCGACGGTACTTCAAGCAGCAAGAAATCACGGTATATCGTCTATTAGAGAACTCCTGAAAGTTTTCAACTTGGAGAAGCTCTATTACATTGCCCAGGGATCATGCCCCCTCATTTCATTTTCATGAGGATTGCCAGGATTGTTTCCATTATCCTGCCATTGCCATGCTTTTATTGAGTCAGACGCCTTTGTATTGAAAGCAGTTTTGTGACAATTTGATGGTGTTCTTAGTTTTGTCAAATGTTTGATAGGTGTCTCAACCTCTGCCATTGTCTGATCCAAATGGCTTGGTTTTACTTTTGGTAAGCATAAAATTGTCTCTGTAGCAGCCTCGTTGAAGCCTACTCTTGCAATTTGATATTCGGAAATATGAGTACATACTGAACAAACTATCACACAAATTTGAGCCAGGAGAGTAGATGCCAGACCCCATACAAGATTTTGTTATAAACGAGATCAATCTTAAGATGTGACACTCTTTGGTGATCAAATAGTTTTTCAGGATTCATTTATGGTGTAAGTGTTTGTACTTCCTCTACTTTTTTAAAAAGAACTGGTCTCTTCATTTTTAACTTGAGTAATTTAATTTTTTATAAATAAAATTAAAATAATTTTTTTATCTATTAATTTTTTAATATGATATGATTTATTGGTGATAATTTAAAATATTATTTTTTATTATAATATGATATAATTTACTTAAATTTTTTCATTTTGTAAGAAAAAACATTGGTTTACAATTTAAGGAATATATATAAATGAAGTTTAGGTCATTTAATATTAGAAAAAAATAAAATTTAATTCACATAATGACAAAAGTGTTTAGGTTGATATTGATGAATTACGTCATAACAAAAGAGAAGAATTAGATGAGTGAGAGGCAATTACCTCAATTCTATTAATACAAAGATTAAATTACTTAAAACGTAAATTATTTTTCAAAAATATAAAGAAACCAAAAATCTCCTTACTACATTCATTTATAGACTAGTAAATAATTGCCGATTCTCTTTTACATGTCTTTAAAGTTCAAAGTATTGGCCATGAGTTGATGACTGATAAGCCAATATCTGAGAACGAACCTGATCCAATTACAATCTCCCTTAGTATGAGCTACTACTGCTTATGGGTACAAGTGTACTAGAAGCCAAGATTTGGGCATGAACCTCCATAAGGTAGGGTTCTTGATTTCATTTTCAACGCTTGCCGAACTTCGTTCCAGGGATCGTTTACCCACCTATATTAAGTCAGAGTTTCCACTTACTCAGTAGAAATTTGACGTCTTGTATTGTTAAATTTATGCCATACTGCTTTTGCTCTTTCTAGATGAAAACGTAAACTAACGCAAAAGCAACAACTCAAAATGGTCATTCTTTTTTGTGCTAATTTTCATGTGTTAAGTTCACAATTCAATACATGAAATCTAATTAATTTTATTATTTATATTTTGTACTGTAAAGATTTAAAATAAAGTTCTAAAAATAATGAAATTAAAAAATATAACCTGGCATATTAACCAAATAGTTCAATGAACTATTTGAACACGGTGTAGATGCCAGCAGACTTACCTCTAGTCTGATTGTAAGGAACAAACCTAATGGCTCTATTAATGTCTTATTGTAGAACTTGCGGGTGAGTGTAGAATTCTCGATAAGGAAACACTTAATATCATAAATTTTTGCAATCAAAGGACAATTTCCACTGTCTACATGTTCAAAATGCAAAAGGGAGGGGAAACATAAGAAACAATAGGAAGATTAACAATATGACCTATCAACAACCAGAAATTTATCGTACTACTCTACTCTGTAAGCATAATTGATCTTCCTCCGATCGATGGTGATTGCATACAACTGAAAACTTCACCTATGAAACACTTTGAATGCTGTAATCTTGTGAACTCAATCTGTTCACTGGCATTTTAGCTGGGGAATGACAACCATTAAAACTCACCTCCATGCTATGACCAGAAACTTCCAATGAGAAACCAATATATGAGTTGACTCCACCAAACATATCTGCACTTAATTTAACACCAGAAAAGACAAAAACAACATACAAAACTTCAATATTGGTTCACAATCAATAACATTCTCACCATCCAGGGTATCAATGAGAAATTCCTATCACAACAGGATGGAAGATGCACCAGTAGCAGTGCCACCAAAAAAACAGTATGCCACATCGTTTGTTTTTTTCCTCCAATGTTGCCGTCAATGAAAAACACTGCAAATTATCTAACAACCTGTTACATCCTATTTTTACTGTCCAATCAACCTCACAATAACCTGCTGAGGGACTTGATAAGTAGTTTCAAATTCCTTCTTGTGGCCTCGTCCCCAGTGAAACCCAGAATATCAGAGCTAATATTCTGCAATAATGCAACAAAAGAGAAAACAACATAATTAGACATGTTATTCCTAATTAATTAAATATAAAGACTGTTCCAAAGAAGGGTCCAACCTCAATGTTCTTCAAGGTGAAAATAAGCGTGTAAATAGATTTTCGAATCAGTTCAGCATTCTCAGGGGTCATAATAGATGAATGCACCCTTCTGCACAAACAAGGGATAATCTGTTTTAGTTGCCATAGTTCAAAAATGTTATCTTAGTTGTCATACTTTCAGGAATATTATTCAGGGTAAAAATAAGAGTAAATCAATCTTTTAAATCAGTTCATAGCTCTCAGGGGTCATGATGGGTGAAGGAACCATTTCGCATGAACAAAATAATCTCTATTGCATTTTTTAGTTGCTACACTTCAAGAATATTAGATACACTTTCCTATTTCTAAAATTTCTTATGGGTTTTATTTGTAAGAAAATATGGTACAAGCAGGACATATAGATCAATGATAATAAACAAAAGGATTCGCAAGGCTTTTTAATTTCTTAGAGGCTGCATCCTGAAGTACGATTACTTTGACCACTTAAAGCTAGAGTTGGGAAAAACAAAATATCTTGAAACTGCAAGTGTCCTGGAACTCTTTTACTCTAATTGTAAACACTTCTACACAGGTAAGAGGTGGAAGGTGCTAAAATTTATGAGTACAAGTTTTACAGCCCAAGCACGTAATTGTCTTAATAAACATTACCAAGTTCTATCTCAAATATCAGACATGTCAACCTCATTATTGCCATCATCTGTGTCCTTCCCCGAGTCTCCTCACTCAGAGATCATAATCTATCCTAAGGTTAAGATCTTGACAACCTCTTCCACTCTAAATACAGAGTGCTACATGAGGCAGGCCAAATAAAAGATAAACAAGAGCCAGAAACATTCAGAAAGTTCACCTTAAATCCTCGGAGGCTTCTGTAACACTTCGGGTTAACCTTTCAACTTCCTTCAACAGACCACTATCACGAACTTCAGCCAATAAAGGTTGAACATCTTCAGCCATGGCTTTGATCTGAGACATCACTACATCAAAGCCAAAAATATGGGTATGAGAATGCATAATATATAATTACAAAAGGAAACAATGATAACTTACAACAGAAACAAGATACATGGATACCACAGAGATAGATAACAGAACAGAATTTACTAACACTTTTTTATCATATCTTTGCTTACTAATTTGCCCACAATCATGCTGTAATATATATCAATATTAAACAGCTAGTATATCATCAAAATGAGTAAATGAAGTCATGATAAGTTCACTAATATTTGTATGAGATGATGCGATTGATATGCAAGATATAACTCACTGCTGACAACAATTCTTTCAAATGCTGATAATAGGGCATTTTTAGGATTGTCAAGTTCCATCTGTTTTTGCTTATATAGCTGCTCAAATTTCTTCATATCGAAATTTATGGCAGAAAAAGGAGCATTGCCTCATAGGTCAGGCTTAAATATAATCATCACAAAATAATCATACTGATTTGCCATACAGCCTCTTTTAAACATGTAGGCATTAACTATCATTCTTGTTATACTTAAAATGGGGTTATGAGAAAAAGAACCAAAACAAGATACAGGCAGGAAAGAGGGATAAGTAGCAGATAGTCAGATACTAATATTTTAACCCTTATCATGCAACTATCTTGTTTATATGAGTGAAAAATTTGTCTGATATGAAGTGTCAGGAGACAGAAGATTTTATTACCATCATCAGTAAAGCATGACAAAATGAGAAAATTAGATCACTCCTTAAGAAAATTATATCAAACCTTCGTAAGAAGTGGTTTAGCTTCTTCAATGACAGAAGAAACTCGTTCAGCCAACGAATAGCTATTGGCTATACCAATTTCCTCTACATCTCGCCCAAGGCGGGTGAATATCCCAACCAACTCATCCAAACTTACTCCTTGGCAACCCTTAATCTTTCCTCGATCACACACAATGAGACCTTCTTTAGGACATTCTTGGTCAAGAGGTCCAGCTGATGGTGTAGGAATTGGATTCCGAGGTGTAATGTCGATAATAGTCTCCATAAGAAGACCAGACTGGTTAACCTCAACTAGTGAATTCCGTGGTATGATTGTTTTATCATCTTCAACCTACCAATTTAAAAAGTGAAGTTTGATACAATGTGCCAACTAAAACAACAAATTCTAACCCAAGCAAGATTGCAATACTGGGATAGGGATGTTAGCGTAAGACGATGCATATTCATAACAAACTTATAATATAAAAACACTGACACACCTCAACAACCGCTTCAATACTTTTTAAGGAAGGTATCATGCGAATGACATTGCCAACTGTCACTCCTCTAATCCTCACAGGTGTTCCAGTGCTTATACCACAAGCCTGAGCAAACTCAAAAACTGCAGTGTACTTCCTAAATTTGGATCGTATTTGGAAACCCCTCAACCAAGCCAGGCTAAGTGCAAATAGAACTGCACCTGAGACTAAAAATAGTCCAACCCCACCTTCCCAGATGCTCCTGCGACCAAACCCAAAATCACTTAATGGGCGCAGTGTTTGCCTCCAAACAGTGCGAGGAACATCCAAAACAGCTGCCAGTGGATTCTTTGTTTCTGAAGCGGATGATGGTTGGCCATGCTCTGCATCAGTAGACATAGCTCTTATCCTGTTGATTTTTGTTTTCGGTCTAAATGGAAGATAGGGCATGCAATTTGAAGAACCCCCTGGCAGAATTATCAAAGATGAAGATAAAGCTGTTGGCATTGTTGAGACATGGACTGCAGAATTCCCAACCATGTTTGCTGCAGCTTCAAATACTAGAATTATGCACCAGCGATCTGTATGACCTCCAAGCTCCGAAACGCTGTACTATAATCCTCAAAGTTTAACTGGAAATGAGTCTTAAAGAGACTTCAGCTGCTTTCGCCAGAGGAGCTACAATTCAAAACGGTAAAAGTCTTAGAATCAATAAATACATAATAAAAGGACAGAAAGAGATAAAAAAAGAACGGGGGAAAAACACAGAGATAAAATGAGCTTCATGATTATTATTTGTTATAAAAACCTCAAATAACTAGAAATGGACCGAACATTGAACGAGGTAACTTGACATAAATCAATAAATCAAAGCTTCAGAAATTAGTCTTGCGATTCTAAGTTCTGTACAACTCAACCAACACGATATCTCTCCTCTCCTCACCATTTTCTTACACATTAATACGGGGAGAAAAGAAAACTAATGGAAATGATATTGGGATCAACAAAATAATGGGTTTCTCCTAAACTCAATATTTAGTGTCCTATTCCTAAGAGAAAAAAATTTATGGAAAGTCGTAATATCTATCTATTCTCAACATGTTAGGTAACCATGCTTTAGTCTATAAAAGTTTCATATTTTACCTGGTTAGCATCTAAAGCAATCAAAATTTTTCATAGAAATGAAAACCCAAAATTTTATGCAGTTGAATGGGGTAATATTGGGGAGTGAACCCACTACAGGCACTGTTTGCCACACTGAGATTGTGGGAAGAGAGTCTTTTTCGACCATTAATATGAGAACAACAGCAAGCATGTTACAGTGATTAGTAAAAGTAGTTGACGCTTTCCTGACCGTATATTGAAAGAGAGACACATACAGTGAATCGAGGCG
The DNA here is from genome assembly GCA_037013595.1 of Dicorynia guianensis. Lineage (NCBI taxonomy): Eukaryota > Viridiplantae > Streptophyta > Magnoliopsida > Fabales > Fabaceae > Dicorynia > Dicorynia guianensis. The sequence goes on from JASUAB010000005.1 coordinate 34,817,642, forward strand.
ACAGATCCCTATACAGCTGCTGCAGTCATCGTCGATCGGGGATGAATATGGTGATGCAATAGGACAGAGAAAAGGAAGAAGAAGGCTTTTTCAGTTTTCACATAAGAATGGAAGGGAAAAAGCCCAACTGAGCCCAAGGTCACGTTACTAGGCCCAATCCTCTCTCAATTTCGTTTATTTTGTTAGGGCCATGGCCTGACTCATTTTATTTAATTAAAAATTACTTGAAGATAAAAAAATAAAAAAAATTAGCGTCAAATACCTTCTTAACTGAATATTTCTTTTTTAAATATTTTAAAACGTTTATTCATTACAAAATCATTAATTTTATTTTAAAAGATAAACATAATTTTATCATGACCACATTGTTGAAAACTAAGTCAACAAAAAATTTTAAATCTTAACCAAGTAATTTGGGAATTAATTATTATCTTTTTTTAGAATTGTATATGCATGAATAGGAGGGTTTCATCTTTAGATTATTATTTTTTCAAGTTTTCTCAAAATATTTTTTGTTTGATAAATAAAAATTAATTTTTTCAAGATGTTTAAAGCACCAAGCAAGAATATCACCATTTTTGATTATCAATAGATTTGGTGAGATGATTTCAAACAAATCCCATATTCTAGTCTAAAAAAAAAAAACAATTAATATCCCAAAAAAAAAATTAATGTGGTGATTCTTAGAATTATAATTAAAGCATGAACTACATTCTAGTAAATAGAGTCAAATAATAAGTTGATCTACTTTATCTTTGAATCGTTGAACAGGATTTTCTTAGAAATGCAAATTTTATAATTTTTATTTTATTTAATTCTTGTAATTTATAATTTAAATAATTAAATTTATTGACTCTATTGAATTATAAAATTTAACTTATTAATTTAATTAATTATTTAAACCATTAAATTAAAATAGGGTTTATAGTCGCATCAAATTTTGGCATAATTAATACCCTATCTATCTTAATTATTACTAAATAGGTGGTCTCCAACTTAGTCACATTTCTTCTTATTTTGCAAAATTCTAACTAAATTATTAGTCAAGTAATGAACCTCCATGTATTTTGGGAGCATAACGGTTTATGAGTCGTTTGATATCTGAGTCTTATACTTTAATTTATAAAATTTTATAAATTTAATAATTTTAATTTTTTATAAGTAAATATTTAATAAAAAATTATTTATATAGAAATAACAACAGTCAATGAAAAATCTTATATATTGGTGTTGTATAATCATATCATTAATATACATACATACATACACATCTACATACATACATATTTTTATATGTATGGATGTATAAAACATTGAGATGATAATAAGAATAATAAATTGACAATTTCTTTAAATTGAGAATAATAAAAATTATAAAGATATATAGGATATTTTTATGCATATATAATTTTATATTCATGTAAAACATTAGAAATCTTCCTATGGCCTTAAAGGCCAAAGCCAACAAGTATTAGAATGGTCCAATGAGAATTTCTTTTAATTACTGATAGTGTAATCACACTAACAATGGATTAAATTATGACTTTGCCAAATGGCAGTATGTCTAAGTTGGGCACTCTAACAAGCAGTATATATCTGGATGGCATTATTTGCCGCCACTACCCAACTTCCATAAAATATAAATGGCTGAAGCCTTATTTTACTTGATATTATAGGAAATTTTAATATTATGAAAGAATAAATTTTATATAAAAATTATAAATTTAAGAAACAAAATTTTTTAATAAAAAATTTATAAAAAAATTATTTTTATCAAGAAATTTATTTATGAATAGTATCAAAATTTCTTATAGTGAAATATCTTCTCTAAATATTGCAGTCCTAATTTGAACGAAGGATCAAAGAGCCAAAAACCACTAAAAAATCAATGCCATGCATTATATCTAAACGGCTAGACGGCAATCAAAGGGCCATTGTTTTTTTTTTTTTCCTATGCTCTCATGCTTAGAAGAAACAGACGTAAAATCTCCCATAAAGTGGTGCATACTGTGATGAAGAGATGGCTAAGCTAATGAACATGGCGGCATTCATTTTACTACTGATGATGGGATCTGTGTTGCAGTGTGACACCAGAAATGACAATGATTTGTCATTCATAAAGAAACCCAAGCATCCAAAACCTCATCCTCCATCCGGACATCATCCTGAACCATCGCCAGGCGTTCATCATTTTGTTCTAGAATTTCGATGGCCAAATTCCTACTGCAAGAACGATACCAGAATTGGCTGCAACCCAACTGTGCCAGTACAATAGTTTACTATTGGTGGATTGTGGGCGGTAACCATCGATGGAAGAGTACTACGAAATTGTGTATCAAAGGACAAACCAACAGACTTATTGGTACCTCTTTCTTTGCATATTTCTCTTTATGTAAGCAACTATCACTATATTTTCTTCTTTTCCGATGTAATCTTCACTATTGGGACCCTTCACACAGTTTCAGGAATTAAGAGAAGATCTGCTCACTTATTGGCCTCAGCTCAGAGAAGCAAGAAATTGGGACAAAAGCAAGGCATTTTGGTATACACATTGGCTAATGCATGGTAGCTGCACTTCCAAAAACATCTCACCAGAAAAGTATTTCAAAATAGCAATTCATCTTGCTAAACAATATCATCCACTTGAAATGTTAGTAAAAGAAGGTATTTTTTATGTTTAATTAATATACTTAATTATGTAGTTTTAATTATCTTCCATGTAAATTAATTAACTAATATATTTTCAAATAATTGAAGATGGATGGCATGGGTTTTACCTCTACTATTTCTTTTAATTCTTTTTGGGATTGCTTTGGTGGAATTGTTGCTTTGTTTTAATTTTCATTTTAATTAAGTTATGAATGAGTAAGATTAATCAACACATTGGCTTTGTTGCTCAGATAACAAGCCAAATGGGACCTCCTATGCCCACAAAAGTATACTGAATGCCATTCGGAAAAACACCAAATATAAGCCAAACATAAGTTACAACACGGATACTTTGGGTAACATTCAATTGCATGGCGTTGAAATGTGTCATACCGCCGGTGGGATAACATTCTTGGACTGCACTCTGGGAGCATTTTATTGTAGGAGAAGAGATCCTATATTTCCTGATGCTCCACCCAATTAATACTTCATCAATCTCACAGTCAGTTTCAATTTTCTTTCAATCATGCACATTCCTTTAATAATCTTCTTCTTCTTCCAATTTTTCTATAGCTTTTAATTGTGTTAATCTCTTTAGTCTGCATTCCATGTCTACATATATTATTATATTTTTTTACAAATATATTATTATACCATTACTTCACCTCTAATATCCAATACTTGTCCTCATACTGAATTTTTTTAATTCATTTTTACCTAGTTTATGCATATTATTTTTATAATCGTGTAATTCTCATGCTAATGTATATTCCATGTCTGAATTTAAAGTGCCCATGTGAACATGTTTAAATTTTGAAGAGATTTTCCTTGGGAGAGAATATTATTTACAGTTTTCTCTTCAAACAAAGATTAATCTTACATCTAATCTAATGATATGAGAATATCTTATAAAGAAACAAAAAAAAAAAAGAAAAAAAGAAATGAAAGATCAATCAATGTCGTACTTTCACTGGTAGATACACATTGAGGTACTCAATAAACATGATCCAATTGATTTTAAAGACAGAAATTCAACTAACTTTCAACAATATAAACGCAGAAAATGTAAGTATGGAGAAGATAGCAAAGAACAGAAAAAAGTCTGTCACTAGGCATCGTTAATAAACTACTATATAACAAAAACTAAACTATAACTAATGATTATCATAAGTTGCTACAAGAAATGGATATATAATTATGTCAATTTCATAATAAATTTGTTACGTAATTTTCATGAGTTACCCGTCCAATATAAATACGTATCTGGTAAGGATATATTGAGCCTTAAAATATAGTTTTCATGTTTGATGGCCAACAAATTAACCATTTGCAGTGCACTGCAATAATCTCAACCATCAATTATAATTACAAACCATTTTATACTTTTAAATGCCATCCTTCATCCAATTATGTCTGGTACAATCAGATAAGATGAGCATGCTTGTGTTCGGTCTATACCAGTATATGTGAAGTATGTTCTCATGAACAGTGTCAGTAGGATAGTAACTTTGATTTTGTTTATAGTTCAAGACAACTAATTTAGCAATGAAGCCTTAACTTCATTTATTTATTTTTATCATGAAAGAATGTTTTATTAAAGAGAGAGAAGATAAGATAATAGTAAAAAATACCTCAAGTTTAAAGAGTTGACCAATCACACTAATAAGGTGTTAATACAGTAGTCGTTGCTTATACTCTAAGTTGAAAGATTTGAAGTCAAATATTCGGGTTCAAGTCTTGAAGTTATACTTATTAAAAGGAGTTATTAACAACTAACTTTTAATATAGATTAATCTTATAACTAATAATGATATGGGTACTATATGGAGAAATCTGAAAAAGAAAAAAAGAGGTCAAGTCTGGAAATCAAATTCCCTTGTATAAACCATTTATATGCACTGACATCTACATGGAAGCAAAGAAAATAGTATATCTCAAAGATGGGAGGAAAGAAGCTTCTGGTCAAAAACCAAATTTCAACAAACTATAAATAAAGTATATGTTTGTTGCATTACAGCTTTCTCATTATACTACACTCTAGTCGAGGCTTCATTATTTTGAAGCTGATAAGTTATGGCAATAAGAAAAGATAATATGTTACAAAACAATCTCATCTGTACGAGAGTATTATAAATGTAAAACCAATATAAAAAGAAACTACGGATGAGAAGCAATTCAAATTAGCTTTTCAATCTTCATTTTAGGGAACTTCCAATATGAAACTTTTCCGCAAAGAGGACGAATAAAATTATTTCCAAAAAGAACAAGTTTCATATAATTCAAACCTTAAACAGGTGGATATAATGTTACTGCTTCTTTTCTTCCTCCATTAATTATTTCCATCGAAGACAGCAAGCTCTTGAGTTTTGTAGTGCTTGGATACGATGGGACACAAGAAAAAAGAGTAACAAAGTAAGTTGTTGTTGTTGTTATTATTATTATTATTATTATTTATTTACTAATAATTATGATTATAATTTTGATTTTCTCTCTACTCACAATGAGCATGTTTGGAAGTAGGAATTACGTAGCTTGTTGGGAGAATTCTATTAATCAATCCTTATATGTAAGTGACCTAAATAAGATAGAATAGCGAATCATACTAACCAAACAACTTTGGATAAGAAGGTAATCCACCGACCGTGATCTCACCAACCCCAAAATCACTAGGTGGTTTCTCTGCCGAAAACCACTTGCTGGCCGGTGGTATTATTTATAGAGCTCTGCAAGCCACTCTATATAAAGCACTAGTCTTGGGGCTCGGACAGCATTCCAATTTCATACCATCTTGTCCTATATCACTCTATCCAGGCATGGTGTTGGCGAAAAATTTCGGGAAGGAGGTGGCTGAGGATGAAGATGAAGATGGCGATACTATTGGTGGAATGAGGATGATTCTCAACTATTAAACCAATGAATTACCAAAGGTAATTTTCTGGGTGCTTCTGAGGTAGCAATTTCATGGCTATTTGTTCACTTCCAATTCCATATTCCACCAAACCAGTTTATATATAAACCGAATATTCGAAAATGTTGTGTGCAGGTTAGCAGGCAAGTAGAACTTGCCAGCACACGTATCTTGCCAGTGATGACAAAGATTGGTTGTTGATAAGTTGTATTGGTATACTATGAATATGTATCCGATATAAAATGCATATATCGGGAGGTGAATTTTATAATAAATTTTGATATAATTCTCATACGAGTTTTGAAGCCAATACAAATATGGGTATGCAACCATATCGAGTATGTTGCCCAAAATGATATGTTAGTACTTCATAAGATTTGGATCTCATTTTGGACTAGACTGGCTTGTAGGCAGGGAACCTAGAATTTTGCTACTACAACATATGATCCGATGGTTAGCCTCTTGACCACAGGGCAGATTTTTTGGGTGAAACTCAAGTATCCTTTAACTTATAGTCGGAGATTAATTTCTTTTAAGATAAAAAAATTTATGTGGCTGGCATGACTTTTTCAATAAAATTTTTTCTATATATACAGCCTGAATCGAATTTAAGATAATATACTCAATAGATTTAATTATTTTTTAACTGTATCGGGTCTTGTTGGTAATTACATGGCAGTTTTAATTTGTGATTACTTCAGGAATTGTGTGTGAAAGATGTAAGAGTATCAAAAAGTTCATGAATTATGTAATCTTTGTGTGTTGAAGGTTTTAGAGGATGTACGTAACAAGCAGGAGGAAGAATATTTGTGGCCTTATGGCTATGTTCTACACGTACTGTGTTCCTTCTATCCCTACCTATAGTTAACCCCTTAATCAAGTTAATTCTCTTTTGTGGTTGTAATGAGGACTGTTGCAAGATGTATAATGAAAAAACAAGATAGCTCTTGCGTCTAGTTTTGTTTTTACAATTTGTCTCTATGAATGATTTTTTTTTTTATATATTAATTTGCACATTTGATGTTGAGAAACTAGTATTGCAGTTTGGCGCTGAATAGATGAATCATGTATGAAAAATAAAAAATAGAAGAAAATCATCATCACTGTTTAATATTCTTTCAATCTATGGAGAACTTTCTTTTTGCTTTCTTACATCAATGTATATATTTATATTTATAAATCTAAGAAAATTGCTTAAAGTAAAAAATTAAATAAATATAGATGCAAATTGATTTTGGCTATATTTAAACATATTTTATCTCAAAATATAAATAAAAGTTAATTTTTAATTCAAAAATTAATCTAAAAATATGTGATAAGTAATATAATTTTCAGATTAATTTAATTTATGAATCAATCGTTATGAATTTGAGTTATGCTATTTAAACCCGCATAAACAAATTATAATTAAATATTGACATATTCTCCTTGTTTCAAAACATTATTTTTATTCAAAGTAAACAAAATACTGAACATTGTTCTCCCTGACATAATTAAATTGTTTTGGTATGAAAAAAAATTATTTCTATTAAAATATCCTTTTCATAAAAATTTTAAATATTAAAAGTCAATAAAATAAATTATGGCAAATATGAGAGAGGCGAGAGTCCTTGGAGGTAAGAGAAAATTTTCTTGGTCCAGCATTTAGTTGAAAGTATGAAAATTAAAGGTGAAGTTGAAAAAATTAATGTACTCTTGATTTTAGAAAAGTGACAATTAAAATAAAATTAAAAAGATTCTTTAAAATAACTATTATTTTTGAAATAGAGGAAGTACACACCAACGATGACTAATTAATACGGCCTGTATGAGTGCACAAAAATTGCAATAAAATGTATTTATTAATGGGTCAAGTAAAAGTTTAGAAAAAAAAATACTCCTTTTGATTTTAAATAATTATTGATTTAGAAATTTTTTATATTTTGTAATTTTTTAAAATTAAAATAACATTAATTACTTTTTTTAATTTTATTTTTATCAAAATTATTATTATTATTAAATATTCAATTAAATATATTTCTTTCTCTTCTTTTGAGCTTTTCATAAGAAGATAATTAAAATAAATATTAAAATATTTAAGACTATATAATAATTTTTTTAATTTTTATACATCAATCTTAAATAATAAATAATATAAATTCAAGAAAGTATTATATATAATAAATGCATTTTAATAAATTTTGTCCACACACAACATTGCTTATCAATGACAGGTAATTACTTTAATGCACATGGACCCACAACTTTATGAGTGATTAGTTAAGCAAATAGGTTAAATTGGAATATGGATCTTGATTTTTTTATTAATTTTGAAGATTTTTATTTTTTTATTATTTAATATGTAAATTATATTTTTTATTTTTTATTTATTATAATTTTATAGTTGTCTTTATTTTATTTTTCTGAATTTTACGTCAGAAATTCCTATCCATTGAATTAGTTTTGATTTGCCGAAATGTATGGCGAATTCGATACAGCACTATTTTGGTTGATTTAAAAGCGTTAAATGCTTAAAAATGTTGACCTAATTTAAAATGAAGAGGAAACCAAAGGGCAGGACAGACTTAGAAATTTTAGGTAATAAGATAATAATTATATAATGTAACATACATACTATAAAAAAGAATATAATATATAATAAAATTAAATTAATGTTCATTAATCATAAATAACAAAGATAGATAATTCTTTATATACAAAATATTACCAAAAAGCTATACCTCATGAAATCCCTAATAATTACATCCTAATTTTATCACATATTATAGTTAACCCCTTAATCATGTTCCTTTGATGATTGTATCCAGGATTGCTAAGAAAAGTATGATGAACAAAACAATGCTTTTTTTGGTTTTCACTTCGTCTGTTAAGTGTGAAGGATTTTTCGTTTTTTTATTAATTTGCACATTCGATACTAAGGAATTATTACTGCGGTTCAGCAATAAAAATGAGAATCACTTATAAAAGATAAGAAAATAAAAGAAAAGTCATCATTATCATTATACTAATTTTCTTTACTATTAGGAAACTTTCTTTTTGGTCTCTTACATCAACATTTATATTTCTAAAATTAAAAAGTGGTATTAAAATAAATAAATAAATAAATAGATATGAAAGTAAATTGATTTGGTTATATTTTAAAAGTGTTTTATCTCAAAATATAAATGCAAATTAAATTTTAATTTAAAAATAGGTGATCATTAATGTATTTTGTATATCAATTGGATCAATCATTATGAATTTGTGTTACTAAAATTTTAAAAACCATAATAAATACTAGCGTGCCATATTAACGACAAGCAAATACATTAGAGTAATGATATATAGTCTCACAAAAAGTACTTTACTAAAATTTTAGAAAATATATGAGTTTTGTGATATTTAAGTGAAAAATTTTTGAGAGAATAATTAACATTATTGAGTATATTAACGCATGGACCACAATCTTAATTATGAGTAATTAGAATAACGAACTGAAATGTGTGGCAGTTGATTTAACATTTACTATCATGTTTAGTTTTGATTTGAAAGCATAACTACATGGCTAAAAATATCGACCAATATTAATTTGGAGAGATAAGTCAAAGTGTTAGCATTACAAGTGAAACTAATAATGCATCCAACGGAAAAGAATATCAGATTAAAAAGCTCAAACATAACCCCAAAAAAATGACAGTTTTGTTGAAATTCTAAATTGATTTTGGCTTTTAAAAATAACAATTATCATATATTAGCTTGGAGGAGTTTAATGTTAATCTTGGGTGAGAAATTCGATTTTTAACTCAAAAATGAGTTAAAATTGTTAAAAGCAATCTTTGGATAATATCAAACTTAAATAGTCTTAATTATTATGTTTAATTCTACAAAATTTCACTAATTGGAGAAAAATTTGTGAGTATAAAAAGAAATATTTGAGAACGGCTATGAACAATGACGGTTGAAATATAGTATAATTAAAAATAATCATATTAGTTTTTTTTATTAATAATCATATTAGGTTTAGTTACACAAAAGTGTATCTAATTAAAGAGGATGATAAAGTGCGTAAAGATAGTTTGAAATATTATTATGATTTTTGTGCATTCCAAGTACGTAGTAGAAATAAAAGAAAGTAAGATGTATACACTTTTTTTGTTTTTGAGTATTGCTTAAGGATGTATAAATAATAAACCTCCCAAATATTACAATAATTTGATTTTTTCCGATATCTCATACTTGTATCACTGAATGAGTTGAATAAAGTTCTATATGAATTAATTCTATCAGACATGATATGAATAATCAATTATAATAAAAGTTTATAAAAAAATGGGTGATTGGTCAAAAAAATTATTATTTATAATAATTTAATAATTCATTTATTAACGAAACTACAATTTTTCAATAGTTTATGCACCGTCACTCGAAACCAAGAAACTAAAATAATTATACTTTTACTAATAAGCAGAATTTACTTCAACACGACCTGAATAAATATATATCCTCTAATAAAATGTCACACGTATATAAAAAAGAGTAAAATTCTCCTCACAACTCCTCTCTGGATTAAAGGCTAATATCTTGTGATGTGAATTTTTTAATCAGCTAAGTCCTATATAATAAACTAACAGTCTTTCTAATTTTATCTAATCATTACCTTATAACATTTTACCATTAAATTTATCAAAAAGTTTGGTTCCACTGAAAAATATACAAAATAGTTCTCATTTAATCATGGATAGTCTAAATCTGTTTGATCTTATAAGTTTTTTAAATGAATGTTTAATAATATTTAATATGTAAAAATAATGAGATTGTAATTTTATTAAGTTTTATAGAATAAATTATAAGACTCCACTAATCTAAAAACTCAATTTAATAGTATAAATTTTATATTTATAAAATTTCAGTGAGAATATGATTGTAACAATAATAGAACCGTTTGTAGTAAGAATTACAATTGGGGATATTTTTACACATAATTTTATATTCATGTAAAACATTAGACATCTTCCTCATGGCCTTAATGCCAAAGCCAAAAAGTGTTGGATGGTCAAATGTCGGTTTCCTTTCAATCACTGATAGTGCACTAACAACAGATTAAATGTGAACTTTTTTAATGACTTTGTCAAATGACCAAGTTGGATGGGCACTTTTACAAATAATATATCTGGATGGCATATATTAATGGCCAGCCACTGCTAGGAATTAATGACCCATCTTCCATGAAATAAAAATGGCTGAAGAGTCACCCTACCAGATTTCTTTTTAGGGTATTGCAGTCCTCATATATGAACGAAGGATCAAGCAGCCAAAAACCACTGCAAAGTCAATGCCATGCTTTTTATCTAAATGGCTAGATGGGCAAACAAAGGGCCATTGTTAGTATAATTATGAGTAAAATTGATTTTAAATACAATTATTGAGACACATATACACTTCTTATTGATAGAATCGAATTTTGAGTGTTCAAAATTAATTCTGAAGAGAATCCAATCGACCTTTTATGTCTTATGCTTGCAAGAGACTCCTAAAGTGGTGCATACTGTTATGAAGAAATAGGTAACCTAATGAATATGGCGTTATTCATTTCACTGCTGATGATGGGATCTCTGTTGCATTCTTGTGACACCAGAAATGATAATGATTAGTCATTCAAAAGAAAACCCAAACATCCAACACCTTACCCTCCATATGGTGTTCATTCCCACCCATTGCCAGGCTTTCTTCATCTTGTCCTACAATTGCGATGGCCAAATTCCTACTGCAGGAGCGCAACTAGAATTGGCTGCAACCCAACTGTGCCAGTACAGTAGTTTACTATTGCCGGGTTGTGGCCTGTAACCATCAATGGAAGACCAATAAAAAATTGTGGATCAAAGGAAAAACCAACAGACTTATTGGTACCACTTTCTTTGCATATTTTTCTATATGTAAGCAACTATCAATATATTTTTTTCTTTTCCAATATAATCTTAACTATTGGGACCCTTTACACAGTTTCAGGAATTAAGGGAAGATCTGCTTACTCAGCTCAGAGATGCAAGAAATTGGGACAAAAGCATGCAATTTTGGTATACACAATGGCTAATGCATGGCGGCTTCTCTTCCAAAGCAATTTCACCACGAAGTTATATATCTAATATTAAAATTTTAAGAGGTTAGTGAGAACATTTGCTCCCACAAGCTAAAGGTAGGTCTGCCAGTGTGTGAGTTTAAGAAGAATTTTCTTTTTTTTTTAAAAATAGGTGTACAGTAGTATAGTAACTAGATTATTGTGTGCACCTCAAACTAATAGCATTCTACGGTAGCTGATGACTTCTAGCCAAAGAAAGATGATCTGATACAATACAATAATGTCATTTGTACCAGAGTATTTATCTATAAAATAAACCAATGTAAAAATTAAGAAACTATAGAGAAGCAATCCCAATCTGAAGAAATTTTTCCACTAAAAGGACCAATAAAATCAGGCAAGAAAATTATCATTTAATTTAAACCTCAATCAGGGACCTATATTGCTTCTTCTTTTCCTTCATTAATTATTTTCATCAGAGAATATTAAGCTCTTGAGTTATGTAATTTGTGAATACTCAAGAATAAGAACAGATGACTCTTGCACTTACTTTTTCTGTTTTTTTGCCAACAAAATAAGTTTACTAATTTTTATTTTTATTTTCTCTCCGCTCACATTGGGCATGTTTAGAAGGGCATTTTTGGTAGTAGGAACTACACAGCTTACTAGGAAAACTCTAATCAATCCTTAATAAGTGACCTAAACCTAAATAACATAGAACAGCTAATCATACAAACCAAACAGCATTGGATAAGAATGTAACCTTGTGTCACCAACCCCGAAAACCACGAGTGGTTTTTCCGCTAAAAACCACATGCTGGCCAACAGTATTAGAGCTGCAGGCGCCTCTATATAAAGCCCCAACACTGCACTCGCATTTCATACAATCTTATCTTTTATAACTATATCTAGGCACATGGTGTTGATGAAAATATTCGGTATGGAGGTGGCCGAGGCTGAAGTTGAAGACGAAGATGGCAGTGCAATCGGTGCAAAAAGGATGACTCACAACTATCAAATCAGTGAAATACCAAAGGTAGTTTTCTGAGTTCTTGTCTGGTTAGCAATTTCATTTTACTCATTTCCAATTCCATATTACACCAAACCAGTTCATATATAAACCAAATCGAATCTGTTGTGCGCAGGTTAGTAGGCAAATAGAACTTCCCAGCAAACGCATGTTGCCAGTGATGACGCATGTTTTGACTTGGCTGGCTTGGTGGGGAGGTGAACTTTGACCGTTGTTACTACACCATGTGTCCCTATGGTTAAACCCTTAAGCATAGGGCCAAGCTTTGATCAGGGGCAGGAGATTGAGCTGTAAATTTACATATCAACGTCCATTACTGGTGTTGGTAACCCTGTTCACTGCAGGAAGCGTGTGGGAAAGGTGTAGGAGTACTCCGCTCACAAGGTCAACATTACAGTGACGATATTGTGAGCTCATGCCAAGCTATATACTGTGTTCCTTCTATCGATCCCACTCTCTATAGTTAACCCCTTAATCATGTTCCCCTTTTATGGTTGTGATGAGGACTACTGAGAAAAGTATAATGAAAAAACAAGATAGCAATTATCTTCAGTCTTTTGCTTTCACTTCTATTAAGGATTTTTTACTTTTTTTTAATTAATTTGCACATTCGAAGTTAAGGAATTACTGTTGCGTAGTTTGGCAATCATGGAAGAATTATGTATGAAAGAAAAAGAAAATCATCTTCACTATTTAATTTTCTTCCATTCTAGAGTCTAACATGGAGAACTTTCTTTTTCTTACATCAGTATTTATATTTATAAAATTAAAATAATATTTCAAATAAAAATAAATAAATATGGATGCAAATTGATTTGGTTATATTTAAAAAATTTCTTATCTCAAAACATAATTACAAATTAATTTTTAGTTGGAATTTTTTTTTAAAAATGTGGTAATTAATATAATTTCCATATTAATTTGACTTATCAATCAATCATTATGAATCCTAGCACACAAATCAACGATGCGCAATGTTGCTTGTATAATAATTCCTTTGGTTTATTTTATTTGTCATTTTAAACAAATTTTTTAGATCTAATTATTACTTTCTCAAAATCAAAATAATATTAATTACTTTTTTTTTAATTTTACCCTTACCAGAGCCTCTATTAATTACTTAACTAAATTTTAATGAAATATTATATTTAACAACAAAATTGAGTTTTTTTTTTTTTTTATAGAAGACTAATATAGGAAGATAATAGAGTATTTAAGACTATTTAATGACTTTTTTAATTCTTGTATATTTTATGTATTGGTTTCGCATTTTATTTATTCTTTTTAATGATCACTTACTTAAATTCAAAGCAACATTAATTTTTTTAATTATTTATCACATTAATTATTCTTAAATCCAAAACGACATTAAATGCTTTAGTAAATTTTCAACTAATAAGAGAATATTTAATGACAGAATTTTAAATTTTTTTATAGAAAAATAATTTAGGAAGATAATAGAGTATTTAATTATTTAATGACTTTTTTAATTTTTGGACATTTTCCTTCAATGATGGATAAATTGGATTGGAGAGAATAGAATATGTATAAAGAATGCAATAAAATGTATTTATTCTGCAAATAATATTATGCACACATTACTGATCAACAACAAGCAAGTACATTAACGCATGTAGACCCACAATTTTGTGAGTGATTAGGTAACCAACCATATCGGATAGTTTTAATTTGCCGGAATGTATGGCAGTTTTATAAACATTCATTCATGCCAGTTTGATTGGAGATGCTAGTCTCAAATTTTCAGAAATGCTCATACGGACTCGGATCAGTGTAATTTTGCATAGATTCCATACGTAGCATCATAACAATACATAAGATCAGTACAGCTTGTAACAGTATCTTATGATAAAATAAATTATGGGAAATTGCTTTTACAGAAATTATGAGAAGCGGTTGCAATCTTTATTGGCTTTGTGTATTGTTATGATAGTATGTATGGGGTCCGTACAAAAATATACGGACTTGAGTCCGTATGAGCATTATTCGCCTACTAATGACTTTGTTTCCAAAAAAAATACGATGAAGTGATGACTTTAGTATACAAGAATTATTGATATTACACTTGGCGTTAAAAAGAGAGTGAAAAAACTCAAGAAATTGATGAAGTGTAGATTAATTATCTATGACTACTTCTTTTGTTGTTGAGTGGTCATTCAAGGAGCATAACTGAGGATTTATCTTGTTTTTCAGTTGATAATGCAAATTTATTCTCTATGCTCTTCTTGGCCAACTTTAATCCTTGTTTTAAGGTAGTTTGACTAGATTTGATGTATTGATCACAAACAAATAAGTGAAATGTATAATTATTAAAATCATAAACTAATTACGAGAAAAGTAAATAACAAAACCAGCATGGTAATAACACTACAATCTCGGCAAAAAGAAAGATAAGAAGTAAGTCTATGACTACTTATCCTACTGGGTAATTGCCCTTCACACAACTCCATGGGTTGGTGTCCTCCAATTGTAAAGATACTATAATGGACGATTAAAAGGTTTTAGTAACTTCTTCTCAAATTCTTTAAGTATTTTATATGAGATCTCTTGTATTTTTATAATGTCATAACACCACAGAAACACATGTATATACATATATACCTTCATTTTTATTTATATTATTACTAGATTAATTTACTGCATCAATTGTTTCATTATTTTTAATGAGATATATTCCAGCTTTATTATTTCCTTAGTGCCTAAAACTCAAAAGCAGCTAAATATAAGCTACTTTGTTTTCTAATAGTCTTTTACATTAGCAATGCATTATTTTACTTGTAATGCTAGCACTTTGGCTTAACTCTTCATTTTAATTTAGGTTAATATCTTTAAACGTTTATGCTTTCAAATCAAAACCAAAACTTCATAGAAAAATGCTGAATCAAGGGTCACGGAGCGAGCATGATGAAGAGTTTCATTAGCAGTGTGATCTAGAGAAAGATAACCTATGCCTTTATGAATTTCTTAGTGAGCACCGGGAAGTCAACTCCCTATGAAAAGGTACCTCCGGAACTTCCAAAACCTGCATTGGGAATTAACTTTGCCAGGGATGGGATGCAAGAAAAGGATTGGTAATCCTTAGTTGCTGTCCATAGTGATGCGTGGTTACTCGCTGTGGCTTTTTATTTGTTGGAGATGGCTGAAGTGACGCCATGATCAAACAAAATAGTATCATACAATTCCAAACAAATTTTTTGTTTTATTACGTTTAAAATTGTTTTGAAAAACTTTTTATACAACCAAATTTTTGTGTATTATTATTTTGAAAATTTATTCTCAAACTAATTTCACAAAAGTGTTTCCGAAAGCAAAAAATACAGAACATTTTCAAACAGGTCCTTAGTTATTTTTGGGTAAAACTATACAGTATATATATTTATATATATCATAAGAAATCGACCCATGAATTTACAAGCAAACCACCAATAGTAGCAAAACATGACTGGACCCAAATTTTGGATGAGCATGCTTGTGTTCTACCTATACCAGTATGCTTGAAATATGTTCATATGAACAGTGTCTGTGGGAGGGTAACTTTCATTCCAGCTAATTATACAGTTCATTTATTCTTTTACCATGAAACAATTTACTATTAAAAAGGAGGATAAAAACAGTCGTATAATATACTATATATCTGAAAGGAGAAAAGAAGACGTTAAATGCATTCAGTCAAATGCCCATTAAATGCAAAGGAGAATCTACTACTAGAAGCAAATCTTCTGAAGAGCTAGCATATAAATAGTGTAGAATGGATGAGTAATAATCTTAATTAGAACAGTACAATATGAATATCTTTCTTTGAAGGTTACTGTCATGAACATTGTACTCTTATCAGGTAGATTCTACTCTGTAGTTGCAGAATGCAAAGTTTCTAATAGTAGATATCAGATAAATGATTATGAATATCCTCTCAACCATATATATCTGTCACCCATACATACAGTTAGGTTTACAAGGACCAGAAAGAAACAATTTGTTCCTCTATCGCCTTAACACCATACTACACTCTAGTTGAGACTTCATTCTTGGCAGCTGATGAGTTATGGTAATTAGAAAGATGATCTGATGCGATAATACAATCTCATCTCTCCCAGAGTATAATACAGGTACAAACCGATGAAAAAAGAAACTAAGGAGGAAGCAATTCAAATTAATTAACCTTTCAATCTTCATTTTAGGGAACCTCCCAATCTGAAACTTTTCACAAAGAGGAGGAATAAAATTAGGTATAAAAAGAACAATTACTATCTTATAATTCAAACCTCAAGCAGGGAGGATATAAAATCATTTATTTCTTTTCTTCCGCCGTACATTATCTCTATTGAAAAACACTAACTCTTGAGTCATGCAGTGCGTGGATACCTCGAGGAAGAAAAAAAAAAGAAAAGAATCTTGCACTTTTTTTTCGGCCAACGAAATAAAATAGTTATTATTATTATTATTATTATTGTTATTGTTATTGTTATTATTATTATTATTATAACTTTCTCTCTTCTCACAATGGGCATGTTTGGAAGTAGGATTTCCTTAGCTTGTTTGGAGAGTTCTGATAAATCCTTTTAAGTGTCCTAAACCTAATGAATAAGATAGAATAGCAAATCATGCTAAACAAACTAAACAAATCATGCTAGCCAAACAACTTCCGATAAAATGTGACTGACTGACTGGGTCTCACCAACCCCAAAACCACTGTCGGCCAGCGATATTAGAGTTGCAAACCACATACCAACCAAACAACTTTGGATAAGAATGTAACTGGCCGACTGTGCCTCACCAATCCTCAAAACCACTATTGGTTTCTCCGCTGAAAACCACTTGCTGGCTACTGGTATTATTAATAGAGCTCTGCAAGCCACTCTATATAAAGCACTAGGCTTGGGGCTCAAGACAACAATCCAATTTCGTTCGATCCTATCTCATATCACTGTCATGGTGAAATATTTCGTGACAGAGGTGGCTGAGGATGAAGATGAAGATGAAGATGAAGATGAAGATGAAGATGAAGATGAAGATGGCAATGCTATTGCTACGAAGAGGATGATCCTCAATTATCAAATCAATGAATTACCAAAGGAAATTTTCTGGGCTCTTGTCTGGTTAGCAATTTCATGGCTATTTGTTCACTTCAAATCCACATTACACCAAACCATTTCATAGATAAACCAAACCGAATTTGTTGTGTGCAGGTTAGCAGCCAGATACATTCCACGAGTGACAGTGACAGTGAGGATTGTGTCATATCATCAAGTCGGCCGGCCTGCTGGGAAGTCAATTTTGAATGTTGGTGCTGCACAGTCTGTCTTTATGGTTAACCCCTTGACCACAGGGCAGTTTTCAAAATCTGGAGACTTCGGCGTGAAGTTGCAAATCAGCCAATGCCACTAGCTGCTGAAAGAGGATGTGAAATGTGAATGTGTATGTGACTTCAGAGGATGTGACTGGGGAAGTGACAATATTTGTGGGCTGATGGCTGTTTACTCCTTGTCTTCCTCCCTATAGTTAACCCCTTAATGATCATATTCACTTTTGTAGTTGTATTGAGGACTCTTGAGAAAAGTATAATCAACGAAACAATTTTTTTTTTTTTGCACTTTGTCTATGAAGTATTTTTATTTTTATTAATTTGCACATTTGATGTTAAGGATTTACTATTGCAGTTCGGTACTAATTAAACCGGATAATCACTCATGAAAAATAAGAAAATAACAGGAAATCATCATCACTATTTAATTTTCTTTCAATCTATGCTACTTTCTTTTTCAGGTCTTACATCAATATTTATATTTATAAAATTAAAATAAAAATTAAATAAATATGGATACAAATTGATTTGGTTATATTTAAAAATATTTTATATAAAGATGTTTTACCTCAAAATATAAATACAAATTCAATTTTATTTCAAAATCTTTAATTTAAAAATATGTGACAATTAATATAATTTCCATGTTAAATTGATTTATAAATTTTATTATAAATTTCAGTTATGCTATTTCAACCCACGCCATAAACTATAATTAAACATTGGCATACATATCAACGAAGAGGAAAATTGCTAGTATTATGTTTTTTTAATTCATAATAACTATTGTTCTGTAATCTTTTTTTTTTAAATTGTCACTTTTTAAAATCAAAATAATATTAATAACATTTGGTCAATTTTATGTTTATAAGAATTATTATCTTTGTTGTGCTTAACTAATTGAGTCTTTTAATTGAAGGGTTTTTTTTATAAAGATAAGAGAATATTTTTTATTTTTAAAATTATTTAATAGCTTTCTTATTATTTAGACATATTCCTTAAACGGATATTGTGAATATGTGTGAAAAGAATATAATAAAATACATTTATTAGTACTAATTTAATGTAGGTTTAATTAACTTATTTAATTTTAAAGGCAAATGTACTTTGATGTTATGAGTGTGTGTTTTAGGTACGTTAAGACACATAAATTTAAAAAAGTGAGAAAGAAAAATAAAAATATAACAATGTGCATGGACTGTACAAAAAAATTTCATATATATATATATCACTATTCATTTTTAAAATATAAAAAGTCTGGTCAGCCTATTAATCTGTTTTAATTATTGAATACTGGTAGAGTTATTTAGTGTTGTTGCTTAATCCAGCCACCTGTTTCTGTCAAGTAGATGGCTCTTGAGTGGCTCTGGTTTGATGGAATATATTCTTCACCTGGCTTTAGTTTGTTTACTGTTATGAACTGCAATTTACATTTGTTGCGGATGTTCATGCACGAGACTGAATCATGAAGGGTTCTGATGCCATTTTGTGTACAAAAAGGCTTTCCAGAACATTCAATAGGTACATTAAGTAAACCATTAATTTTTAGATTAATTAATTTTTTTCTACCGTTTAATAATTATATTCCATTAGAACAATTAACGTAATCAAAATACATCACTATTAATTATACTTTGCATTTGTTTAATAAATTTCAAAATTAATTAACTACTTGTTATAATTTTATTGTAAACATTACTCTTTGCATACTTTGTAATCTTAAGGAAATAATATAGGAATGTTGTTACCTAGTACTAAAAATGGGATTGGGTAATCTGTGGACTTTCTGGGTTAATTGTAGAAGGCAATGACATCAAAATTGTAGAATGCAAAATCCTAAATTTTTGAAGTAAGGACGAAATCCAAGAGTTAGTGGTAATTTTGATGAATTTCCTCTACATTATGTAAAAATAATTTAGCTGTTAGTTAAATAGAAATTAATTGTTAAAAGATCCATCTTAAGGAAAGCCCAGTTCAAAGCCCAAGCCCAAACCAGACTAAGTTTAATTGTGAAAATTTGTTAAGGCATTGAACAAAGCAGTAGCCTCATGTCAAAAAGACAAAAAAACGATCCGCCCGAGTGGGAACAGGTTTTGCTTCCTCGGCACTACAGCTTCATTAAATGCATTCAGACAATACATTGACAAACGTGGAGAAGAGATGTGGAACAAATAGGCGAGAAAAAAAAAATAAGTACCTGTGACACGTTTTGCCAATTTTGAAGGAGAAGAAGTTGACAAATTCAGCCAACAAAGGGGATAACAGAAGCTGAAAAAATGGGTTGTAAAATTTATACTTAGGGTTTAGGGTTTAAGATTTGAGGGTTGAGGGTTTAAGGTTTTAAGGTTGAGGGTTGAGGGTTTAGGAGTTTTAGAGTTTTGGGGTTTTGGGTTTTGGTTTAGGTTTAGGATTTAGGATTTTGGGTTTCAAGATTTAGAATTTTGGGTTTTGGGGTTGCGAGTTTAGGGTTTTAGGATTGATGGTTTAGGATTTAGGATTTAAGATTTTAGGGTTTAGGGATTAGGGTGTAGGGTGTTAGGGCTTAGGGCTTATGTTTTTAGGGTTTAGGGATTAGGATGTAGGATTTTAGGGTTTAGGTTTAAGGATCGAGGGTTTTGGGATTGAGAGTTTTAGGGTTTAGGGCTTATGACTTTAGAGTTTAGGGTTTTAGGGTTTTGGATTTAGGGTTTAAGGTTTAGGATTTAGGGTTATAGGGTTTTGAGTTTTAGTGTTTTGGGTTTAGGTTTTAGGGTTAAGGACTAGGGTTTAGGGTTTTGGGCTTAGAGTTTTAGGGTTTAGGGGTTGGGATTTTGAGATTTAGGAATTAAGATTTAGAGTTTAGGGTTTTAGGGTTTAGAGTTTTAGGTTTTAGGGTTTTGGGTTTTAGTATTTGGGTTTAGGGTTTTGGGGTTAAGGGTTTAAGGTTTAGGGGTTAGGGTTTAGATTTAGGGTTTAGGATTTGGGGTTTGGAGTTTAGGATTTAGGGTTTTTGATTTTGGATTTTAGGGATTAGGGTTTTGTGACTTAGGGTTTTGGGTTCAAGTTGTAAGGTTTAGGGTTTTAGGATTTAGAATTTAAGGTTTTAGTATTTAGGGTTTATGATCGAGGAATGTTTAGCGTTTAAGGTTTAAGGTTTGAGGGTTTAGGGTTTAAGATTTAAAGTTTTTAGGTTTACGGGTTTAGTTTTTAGAGTTTAGGTTTCATGGTTTAGGGTTTTAAGGTTTAGGATTTAGGGTTTTAAAGTTTAGGGTTTAGGATTTAAAATTTATGATTTTAGGGTTTAGGTTTATGGCTTTACAGTTTAGGGATTTTAGTGTTGAGGGTTTTATGGTTTAGGATTGAGGATTTTAGGATTTAGTGTTTTAGGGTTTTGGGCTTAGGATTTAAAGTTTTTAGGTTTTAGATTTTGGGTTTTAGGGTTTAGGATTTTGGATTTAGTATTTTAGGATTTACGGTTTTGGATTTAGTGTTTTGGGTTGAAGGTTTAGGATTTAGGGTTTAGCATTTAGGGTTTAGGAATTTAGGGTTTAGGGTTTAGAGTTTTAGAATTTTAGGATTTAGGATTCAGGGTTTTGCCATTTAGGGTTTAGGATTTAGGGTTTAAGTTTTAGGATTTAGGGTTTTAGGGTTTGTGAGTTTAGGGTTTAGGGTTTTAGGTTTCAGGGTTTTGGGTTTTAGGTTAAGGGTTTGGGATTTAGGGTTTAGGATTTTAGGGTTTTTAGTTTTGGATTTTAGGATTAAGGTTTTGTGGCTTAGGATTTTGGGTTCAGATTTTAGGGTTTAGGGTTTTAAGATTTAGGATTTAGGGTTTATGATCAAGGAATATTTAGGATTTAGGGTTTAAGGTTTGAGGGTGTAGGGTTTTACAGTTTAAGGTTTAGGGATTAGGGTGTAAGGTTTTAGGGTTTATGATTTTAGGGTTTAAGATTAAGGGTTTGGGGTTAAGGGTTTTAGGGTTTAGGTTGGGTTTATGACTTTAGAGTTTAGGGTTTTTAGGGTTGAGGGTTAAGAGTTTTAGGATTTTAGGATTTAGGGTTTTGGGTTTAAGGTTTTAGGATTTAGGGTTTTAGTGTTTTAGCTTTAAGGTTTTAGAGTTTAGGGTTTAGGGGTTTAGGTTTTGGGTTTAGGGCCTAGGGTTTATGTTTTAGAGTTTCAGGGTTTAAGGTTTGGGGTTTTAGGGTTTAGGGTTTTAGAGTTTAAGGTTTAGGATTTATTTAGGTTTTAGGATTTAAGGTTTTTGGTTTTGGATTTTAGGGTTTAGGGTTTTGTGGCTTAAGGTTTTGGGTTCAAGTTTTAGGGCTTAGGGTTTTAGGATTTAAGGTTTAAAGTTTAAAGTTTTTATGATTTAGGGTTTGAGGTTTTATTATTTTATGGTTTAGGATTTTAGGGTTTAGGGTTTAGAGTTTTAGGGTTTAATATTTATGATTTTAAAGTTTAGGATTGAGGGTTTTAGGGTTTAAGCTTATGGCTTTGGGGTTTAGGATTTTTAGGGTTAAGGTTTTAGGGTTTAGTATTTTAGAATTTTGAGCTTAGGGTTTAGAGTTTTGAGATTTTGGGTTTTGGGTTTTAGTGTTTAAGATTTAGTGTTCTAGGGTTTAAGGTTTTGGGTTTTAGTATTTTGGATTTAAGATTTTTGGGTTGAGGGTCTAGGATTTAGGTTTTTGGGTTTGGGGTTTAGGGTTTAGATTTTAGGGTTTAAGGGTTTAGCATTTAAGGTTTAGGAATTTAGTGTTTAGGGTTTTAGAATTTTAGGGTTTGGGATTTAAGGTTTAAGTTTTAAGGGTTTAGCATTTAAGGTTTAGGAATTTAGTTTTTAGGTTTTAGAATTTTAGAGTTTGGGGTTTAAGGTTTAGGTTTTAAGGTATTAAGGTTTAAGGTTTAGGATTTAGTGTTTAGGTTTTAGGGTTTAAGGTTTGTAGTTTTAGGGTTTAGGGCTTAGGGTTTGAGAGTTTAGGATTTAGGGTTTAAGATTTTAGGATTTAGGATTTTGGGGTCTAAGGGTTTAGGTGTTGAGGGTTTAAGATTTGGGGTTTAAGATTTAGGGTTTTAGGTTTAGGTTATAGGGTTTTAGGGTTTAGAGTTTAGGTTTTAAGGTTTTAGGGTTTAGGATTTGGGGTTTTAGGGTTTAGGATTTAAGATTTTAAGATTTAGGATTTAGGGTTTAAGGTTTAGGGTTTTAGGGTTTAGGGCTCAAGATTTTAGGGTTTTTGGTTTTAGATTTTAGGATTTAAGGTTTTGTGGCTTAGGATTTTGGGTTCAAGTTTTTGGGTTTAAGGTTTTAGGATTTAGGGTTTTGGCTTTAAGGTTTTAGGATTTAGGGTTTAATGTCAAAAATATTTAGGGTTTAAGGTTTAAGGTTTTAGGGTGTAGGGTTTTACGCTTTAAGATTTAAGGTTTAGGTTTTAGGGTTAGGGTGTAGGGATTTTAGGTTTTAAGGTGTAAGGTTTTAGGTTTTATGACTTTAGAGTTTACAGTTGAGGGTTTTAGGGTTTTGGGGTTTAGGATTTTAGGGTTTTGGGTTTAAGATTTTAAGATTTTGGGTTTTGGATTTTAGGGTTTATGGCTTTAAGTTTTAGTGTTTTGGGTTTAGCATTTTAGGGTTGAGGGTTTAGGGGTTTAGGGCTTAGGCCTTAGGGTTTGGGTTTTAGACTTTAGGATTTAGGGTTTGGAATTTTAGGCTTTAAGGTTTAAAGTATAGGGTTTTAAGGATAGAATTTAGGTTTTAGATTTTATGGTTTAGGATTTGGGGTTTTAGGATATAAGGTTTAGGATTTTAGGATTTAGGGTTTAGGGCTTAGAGTTTAGGTTTTAGAGTTTTAGGGTTTAGGGTTTTAAAGTTTAAGGTTTAGGGTTTTAAGGTTAGGATTTAGGGTTTAAGGTTTATGTTTTTGGGTTTAGAGTTTGGGGTTTTAGTGTCTAAGGTTTAGGGTTTTAGGTTTTAGGGTTTAGCATTTTGAGTTTTAGTATTTTGGTGTTAGGGTTTTGGAGTTGAGGGTTTAGGGTTTAAGGTTTAAGTTCTAGGGCTTAAGGTTTAGGGTTTTGTACTTAAGGTTTTGGGTTCAAGTTTTAGGGTTTAGGGTTTAAGGTTTTAGTATTTAGGGTGTCTGATCAAGGAATATTTAGGATTTAGGATTTAAGATTTATGATTTAGGGTTTAAGGTTTGAGGATTTAGGGTTTTAAGTTTAAAGTTTTATGGTTTAGGGCTTAGGATTTGGGGTTTTAGGGTTTAGGTTTATGGTTTTATGATTTAAGGTTTAGGGTTTAGAGTTTTAGGATTTTAGGGTTTAGGGTTGAGGGTTTTAGGGTTTAGGTTTACAAATTTGGGGTTTAGAGGTTTTAAGGTTAAGGGTTTTGGGCTTAGGGTTTAGAGTTTTAAGATTTAGGGTTTAAGATTTAGTGTTTTAGGTTTAGGGTTTTAGGTTTAGCATTAGGGTTTTAAGTTTGAAGATTTAGGGTTTTGAATTTTAAGGTTTAGGTTTTAGGTTTTAAGATTTAGGGTTTAGGGTTAAGGGTTTAGGGTTTAAGATTTTAAGTTTTAGGGTTTGAGGTTTTGAGGTTTTGGGGTTTAGGGTTTTAAGGTCTAGGGTTTAGGGTTTAGGATTTTAGGATATAGGGTTAAGGGTTTAGGTTTAGGTTTAGGTTTTAGGGTTAGGGTGTAAGGATTTTGGATTTTAAGGTTTAGGGTTTTACGTTTTACAACTTTAGAGTTTATTGTTGAGGGTTTTAGGGTTTTGAGGTTTAGGATTTTAGGGTTTTAGGTTTAAGGTTTTAGTATTTTGGGTTTTGGGATTTAGGGTTTATGGCTTTAGGTTTTAGTGTTTTAGGTTTAGGGTTTTGGGGTTGAGGGTTAGGGGTTTAGGGCTTAGGGTTTAGGTTTTAAAGTTTTAGGGTTTAGGGTTTGGGATTTTGGGGTTTAAGATTTAGGATTTTAAGGATAAATTTAGGGTTTAGGTTTTATGGTTTAGGGATTGTTTAGGGTTTAGGGTTTAGGGCTTAAGGCTTAGGTTTTAGAGTTTTAGGATTTAGGGTTTTAGAGTTAAAGTTTTAGGGTTTTAAGGTTAGAATTTAGGGTTTAAGGTTTATGTTTTAGGGTTTAGAGTTTGGGGTTTTAGGGTCTAGGGTTTAGGGTTTTCGGTTTTAGCATTTTGAGTTTTAGTATTTTAGTTTTAGGGTTTTAGAGTTGAGGATTTAGGGTTTAGGGGTTAAGGGTTTAAGGTTTAGGTTTTAGGGTTTAGAGTTTAAGTTTTAGGGTTTAGGGTTTAAGGTTTTAGTATTTAGGGTGTATGATCAAGGAATATTTAGGGTTTAGGGTTTAGGGTTTAGGATTTTAGGGTTTAAGGTTTAAAGTTTTTATGGTTTAGGACTTTTAGATTTAGGGTTTAGGATTTGGGGTTTTAGGGTTTAGGTTTATGGTTTTATGATTTAAGGTTTTAGGGTTTAGGGTTTTAATGTTTAGGGTTTAGGGTTTAGAGTTTTAGGATTTTAGGGTTTAGGATTTTGGATTTTAGGGTTAGGATTGAGGTTTTAGGGTTTAGGTTTACGAATTTGGGATTTAGGGTTTTAAGGTTAAGGGTTTTGGGGTTTAGTGTTTTAGGGTTTTAGGCTTAGGATTTAGAGTTTTAAGATTTAGGGTTTTGGATTTAGTGTTTTAGGGTTTAAGGTTTTAGTGTTTTAGGTTTAGGGTTTAGGGTTTTACAGTTTCAGCATTTAGGATTTAGGGTTTAGAATTTAGGGTTTTGGGTTTTAAGGTTTAGGTTTTAGGGTTTATTATTTGGGGTTTAAGATTTAAGGTTTTAGGTTTTAGGATTTAAGGGTTTAGGGTTTGGCATTTAGTGTTTTAGGTTTTAGGGTTTAAGATTTTAAGGTTTAGGGTTTTAGGTTTGGGGCTTAGGATTTAGGGTTTTAAGGTCTAGGATTTAGAGTTTAGGATTTTAGGATATAGGGTTAAGGGTTTAGGATTTAGGGTTTAGGTTTAGGTTTTAGGGTTAAGGTGTAGGGATTTTAGGTTTTAAGGTTTAAGGTTTTAGGTTTTACGACTTTAGAGTTTATGGCTGAGGGTTTTAGGGTTTTGAGGTTTAGGATTTTAGGGTTTTGGGTTTAAGGTTTAGGGTTTAAGGTTTTAGGGTTTTGGGTTTTGGGTTTTGGGTTTTAGGGTTTATGGCTTTAGGTTTTAGTGTTTTGGGGTTAAGGGTTTAGGGGTTTAGGGCTTAGGGTTTAGGTTTTAGAGTTTTAGGGTTTAAGGTTTAAGGTTTAGGGTTTTAAGGATAGAATTTAGGCTTTAGTTTTATGGTTTAGGGTTTGGGGTTTTAGGGTTTAGGGCTTAGGGTTTAGGTTTTAGAGTTTTAGGGTTTAGGGTTTAGGGTTTTAGAGTTTAAGGTTTACATTTTAAGGTTTAGAGTTTGGGGTTTTAGAGGCTAGGGTTTAGGGTTTTAGGGTTTTGGGTTTTAAGGTTTAGGGTTTTGAGTTTTAGTATTTTGGTTTTAGGGTTTTGGAGTTAAGGGTTTAGGGTTTAGGGGTGAAGGGTTTAAGGTTTAGGTTTTAGGGTTTAGGGTTTTGTGGCTTAGGGTTTTAGGATTTAGGGTTTAAGGTTTTAGTATTTAGGGTTTATGATCAAGGAATATTTAGGGTTTACGGTTTAAGGTTTGAGGGTTTAGGATTTTAGGGTTTAAGGCTTAAAGTTTTTATGGTTTAGGGTTTTTAGTATTTAGGATTTAGGGTTTGGGGTTTTAGGGTTTAGGTTTATGGTTTTATGATTTAAGGTTTTAGGGTTTTAATGTTTAGGGTTTAGGGTTTAGAGTTTTAGGGTTTAGGTTTATGAGTTTGGGGTTTAGGGGTTTTAAGGTTAAGGGTTTTGGGCTTAGGGTTTAGAGTTTTAAGGTTTAGGGTTTAGGATTTAGTGTTTTAGGTTTAGGGTTTTAGTGTTTTGGGTTTAGGGTTTAGGGTTTTATGGTTTGAGCATTAAGGTTTTAGGATTTTGGGTTTTAAGGTTAAGGTTTTAGGGTTTATGGTTTGGGGTTTGAGAGTGTAGGGTTTAGGGTTTTAGGTTTTAGGATTTAGGGTTTAAGGGTTGAGGGTTTTAGGTTTTAGGTTTTAGGGTTTAGGGTTTGAGGTTTTGGGGTTTAGGGTTTAGGGTTTTAAGGTCTAGGGTTTAGGGTTTAGAATTTAGGGTTTTAGGGTTTAGGGATTGGAGTTTTAGGGTTTAGGATTTAAGATTTAAGGTTTAGGGTTTATGATCAAAGAATTTTGGATGGCATTGATGGCCAGTCACTCCTTGGAAAGACCCAACTTACTGGAAATAACAATGGCTGAAGAGTCACGCTACCAGATTTCGTTTTAGAGTAACGCCATGCTTTATGTAAACGGCTAGATGGGCAATCAAGGGCCCATTGCTTTTGTCTATGCTCTCTTGCTTACAAGAAACAGATGTAAAATCTCCCATAAAGTGGTTCATACTGTCATGGAGAGATGGCTATGGCGGTATTCATTTCACTGCTGATAATGGGATCTCTTTTGCAGTCTAGTGACACCAGAAACGGTAATGATTTGTCATTCATAAAGAAACCCAAACATCCAACGCTCACTCTCCATATGGTGATCATCCTGAACTATTGCCGGGCTTTCATCATTTTATTCTAGAATTTCGATGGCCAAATCCCTACTGCAAGAACGAAACCAGAATTGGCTGCAACCGAACTGTGCCAGTACAATATTTTACCGTTGGTGGATTGTGGCCAGTAACTTTCGATGGAAGATAACTACGAAATTGTGTACCACCGACTTGAAATTTTAATTCAAAAAGGTACTTTTTTAATGTTTAGTAATATACTTAAGTTGTTTTAACTACAAGAAATTAACATAATTTCTTGATTCATTCGTGCAAATGAGCATGCGAGTTTTACCACTACTAACTTTTTTTTTTTTTTTTTTTCAATTCTGGGATTTCTTTTGGTTGAATTGTGGCTTACATTGTTTTAATATTTATGTTAATTCAAGTAAAATTCATTAAGTTATAAAATAGTAAGATTAATGTGACCCACATTGCATTTGTTTTTCAGATATCAAGCCAAATGGGACATCCTATGCCTCCAAAAGTATACTGAATGCAATTGGGAAAATCACCAAATATAAAGCAAACATTCGTGGTAATACTGATACTTTGGGCAACATTCAATTGCATACCATTCAAATATGTCTTGCTGCCGATGGGTTAACACTCTTGGATTGCGCCTTGGGAAGATTTTATTGTATGAGAAAAGATCCTATATTTCCAGATGTTCGTGTTCCACCCAATTAATACTTCAATTTCACGTTTAAGTTTCAATCTTCTGTTATTATGCACATTCTTTTATTAATCTTGTTATTCTAGCCATTTCTACTCCTAATTTTTCTGCAGTTTTTCGTGGTGTTAATCTCTATACTTTTGTGATGGAAGAATATATATATATGTTTTGCATGTGATTTTGTTTATTATTAATTCAAAAATATTTTCAAATATATATATATATATATATATATATATATTCTCGATGCACTTCATATATACCTCATTTAAATTATATGTAAAAGAATGATAGATGATATATGTGAGTTTGGGAAGAATTTTCTTTTGTAAAAAGATAGCTGATAGCATAATAATAGATAATTGTGTACCGCAAACTAATACGTGCCTATAACCTTCAACAGATAAGGTGACCTATGCCTTTCCATGTCTGTATTATTAGATTATTACTTCACTTTCTAACACCTATTACATTTTTATTAATTTTCTTTCAGTTTATGTATATTAATTTTGAGTGTAATTTTTATACTAATTTTTGTTATTTCCTTTAGATAGAGTTTAGTGATACTATTCCATACGAAATAATGGTTTTTAAAATTAAAATTGAGTTAGAGTATTTAAAGAATTTTTTTTTTTAGAAACCTGTTCTGTCAAAGATACGGTTTAGTCACAATTATTACACCATTTCAACAATTTTATATTTCTCTTTTTTTTAGCACAAATGTTACTTACATTTATATATTTTGTATAAGGTGTATATAAGAGTGATGTGCATCAATGTCAAAATTTTTGTTTTTAGAATTTTAAATTAGTGATATTTTATGATAAAAATGAGATTTTCAGTTCATTCTTATGCATAGTGTACACATACAAAGAGCATCTTCTTTTTTTTTTTTTTTTTTAGCTTAGGATATCAAATTCAGACAAACTTTGAATATTAGACATCATTTCAAAAGACAAGTTAAAGCTGGCTAATGAGAAAATAAAGAGATAAGAGAATTGCAAACAAACTTTGTTATTGATAAAAATCAAATTAAATCACCCGTTAAGGCTCTAAATGATAGTTCAATAATAGTTATAGTTAATACACAATCCACTTTCTTCACTCCTTTTTTAGCCACCAAGGTTGCTATGGTTAATATAGAGCACATGTGTAAGAGCAGTAATTTCCTTTTATAAAATATTATTCTTTACTCTATCTCAACATATTCTTTGGTAACAAAGTCACTAGACCAATATTAGTATGTATCAAATTAGAAGACAATAACTATGGAGATGTGTTAAGAGGAATCCAATTAACAGAATTTGCAATATAAGATTCAAAGAGATTTTAAAAGCACACATAACATTCCTTTCTTCAGTTTGAAAGTTTCATGGAAGAAAAAAGTATGGGTAAAAAGATTTTCTTTCTAAGTAGTTGTTAACACTAACAATGGTCATCAAGAATTTGATAGATTTATTGGGAAAGTTGCAAGTTTAATAGTATCGTTGCACTTTTTTCTCATGCAAAATAATTGAAAAATCATCATTGAAATCCATACAATTACTAGTTTTGGTTGGTGATGTTAGGAATCATGATCCCACAAATTCTTGATATAATTTGATTTTGATATCTTAAAATCGCCATTCTTCTTCTCCATTTCCCATTGACAGAAAACTGTCGATGAGCTGCTGAAGTGAGGGTTGAATTAATGGCACCTTAATGCTTTCTTTCAGTAGTTGCAATTCACATTCTTGTAAGAAATCTGGTTTCTTGATTTGCTTCAGAGGCATGGAAAGCCGGTTGTGTTGTTTGGAGAGGTCAGTCTTAAAGAGGATCTTTTGGATTAGCAAGGTGACCTAAGTGCCACCAAGTTCATCTATCCTGTTCTTGAACTTCTTTGGCAAATCAGGTGGTGGGTCTGGACCCTGTGTTGCGGCTTCAGTTAGTCTGGGTTTTTTCTTTTTATACCATTGTCACAGCTGTTGTTCAAATTCTTTCTTTTTTTCTTGAGTGGCTTTTGTGGAAACGGAGCCCATTCTTCATCAACAATTCTCTGTTCTTCATCAAATTCCAAAACCTGATAAATACCATCCTCCTCTTCCATATATGTTTTACGTTTTGTCACTGGAGAAGAACTAATGGGTTTCTTGACTTTCTTGATGTTGGCCTTTCTTTGAGTTTCATGAATTTCAGAACTCATGAACTCAAAATCAACCCCAGGGAGTTGCTCTGCGATTTTACCAACTGGGTTTGCCTCTATTTTCTTGGAGGCTTCGTTATCTCCAACAAAAAATTTGTTGTCACCAGCAACATCGGACTTGGGAGGGGAAATAGAATTCCTCTGTCGTTCTTGTTCCTCCAATTTCATCAACTCTATCTCTGCAACTTCCAGCAATACTTTGAAAGCACACCAGTTTGTGCGATAGTTGAAATTCAAGAATGCCATCGCAATGATAGATTTATTGGGAAGGTTGCAAGCTTGAGAGTATTGTTGCACTTTTTCTCATGCAAAATAATTGAAAAATCATCATTGAAATCCATACAATTACTAGTTTTGGTTGGTAATGTTAGGAAACATGATCCCACAAATTCTTGATATAATTTGATTTTGATATCTTCCAATATCTTATATCATTGAATCAATTGAATTTTTAAATAATATTGTATAAATACATTCTAATAATGTGTGCTTGACCCATAATAAATATAATTGCGACAAGAATTGTATGATTGTCGAAAAACAACATGCATTGAATGATATGTCACGAGTTTTGGATGGGATTAAACCACAGATTTTTCAAGAAATGCCCCGAACAAATTTAATATCTCTAAAATACTAAAATATATAAAATAATATTTTTAATCCCTTTCTCTCACATACATACATACATATATATATATATATATATAACTATGTATGTATTTATTTTATTTGTCTTTTATTTATTGGATTTAGTGTGAGATAATTAATTCATGTGGAAATTAAAATTCAAGAATTATAAGAAATTCTACATATTCAAATATACTTGCATTACTTAAGCACCCATACGAGAAACAGATGTAAAGGGTTCCATAAACCGGTGCATGCGTACTGTCATGAACATCATCTTAAAGAGATGACTAAACCTAATGAATAGAGTGTTGATGTTTGTACACAAAATCTTTACACACTCTTAATCCCTTTTTTTAAAATAAAAAAAAATCATTTTTGTTTATGTAAATAGTATGAATTATCCGCACGTGCAAAAATAATTTTCTTAATGAACAGGGTGCTTGTTATTTTATTGGTGTTAGGGTGTCTGTTGTATTCTTGAGATAATAGAAATGATATTGATTTGTCATTAATCAAAAAACCCAACATCCAGCACCTCGTCCTCCAGCTGGTGATCATCCCAAACAACCATCATTAGGCTTTCGTCATTTTATTCTTGTGTTTCGATGGCCATATTCATACTTTAAGAACAAGCCAGTACAACAATAATTTACCATTAATAGATTGTGGCCAGTAACCAGCAATGGAAGATCAATCCATTTCACTACCGGATACACATACAACTCAAGGCCATAACCAGATCTCTGCATAGCTACAATCAGGTAATTTTGCACAAAGAATTCATTTCGCAATAAATCAGTTTACAGTGCTACCTCAATAAACATAATCTAGTTGATGTTAATTCAACTAACTGGCAACGATATAGAAGCAGAAATTAAATATGATTAAGTATAAAGAAGATAGAAAAGAACCTCAGTGTCATTAGGCATCATTAATAAATAAACAAAAATTAAACTGCCTTTGGTAACTCACGAACTAATTGTTCCCTCAACTATTTTTCGTGGGCAAAAATCAAACACAAGGCTCTGTGCTAGAGGAGTCTTTCTGTCAAGACACCCATGATTATTCATGGAGATTGTGTAAATTAGGTGGAGGTGAAATGAGGAAAGAGTGGGAATTCTGAAATTTGAATCCCCTCTCTCATGATTACCAATCAATACCTATGATCAATAGGACACCGCCCTATTAGCAACAGTATATATTTATATATCATAAGAAATCTACCCATGAGTTTACAATCAAATAACGCACCAATGGTAGGAAAACATAACTGGACCCAAATTCTAGATGAGGATGCTTGTGTTCTACGTATGCCAGTATACTTGAAATGTGTTCACATGAAGCCTTAAGCCATTAAGCCTTTAGCTTGAACCTTATGCACTAACATCTACATGGAAGCAATGAAAATATAGTCTATCTCAAAGATGGGAGGAAAGAAAGTTCTGATCAAAAACTGAATTTCAACGAACTATATATATAATATAATGGTGAACTTCCAATCAGAAAAAATTCTGTAAGTTGCTTGTTTATTTCAAGTGCACATATAAATCTGATATACTATATACATATATATATATATATATATATATATATATATATATTCAAAAGTAGAAAAGAAGATGTTGAATGCTTTCAGTCACAAGTACGTTAAGTGCAAAGGAGCATCTAACACAAGAAGCAACCTTGTTAAGAAATAGCATATAAGTACTGTAGCTAGTATGTAATCTTGATTAATACAACAGTACATTATATGAATATCTTTCTGTGGAGGAAAAGATACTACACTGTAGTTGCAGTATGTATATAGCTTCAAATAGTAGACATCAGATTAATGATTGTGAATATCCCCTCCACCATGCATGTATCTGTCACTCATGCAACCATATGCACACCAACCCTACAGAAACAGTTTGTTCCATTATAGCCTTCACTTTATAATACGCTCTAGTTGAGGCTTCATTCTTTTGCAGCTGATGAGTTATGGCAACCAGAGTATCGTACATATAAATTGCTTTTAGGGAACCCCAATCTGAAACTTTTTAACAGGGAGGACGAATAAAATTAGGTGAAAAAAGAACAAGAACATAAATCAAACCTCAATGGGCATGTTTGGAAGTTTGGAGAACTCTAATTATCTCCATTGGCAAATGCCAAGCTCTCGACTTATGGAGTGTGAGAACCTAGAGATAACAAAGAAGAATCTGGATTTATTTTTTATGCTTTCTTTTGGCCAACAAAAATGAGTTATTATTACCGTGATTTTCTCTCTCCTCACAATGGGCATGTTTGGAAGTTTGGAGAACTCTAATCAGACCTTATAAGTGACTTAAACCTAAGTGAGATAGAGTAGCATATCATATATACTAAATAAACAACTTTGGACAAGAATGTGATCCACCGACCTGCCTCACCAACCCCCACAACCACTATTGGTTTGCCCGCCCAAAGCCACTTGAGGGCCAGCAGTATTAGAGCTGCAAGCCCCTCTGTTTAAAGCCCTGGGTTGGGGCCCCTCTTTTTTCTGTTTCACATTATAGCAAATGAGGACGCCAAAATTGTGTAGAAGTATCAGTACTCTTCTTTTTCTTCCTAGATTTCTTTTTTTAGGTAAAAAAGAGTCATACATAGGGCATATTTGGGATAGAGGGATAGGGAGAATCAAATCCACAACCAGATTCTTTGGAGATGGACAGTGTGCCAATGGAGTCAAAGGCTCACCGGCTTCCTAGATTTCTTTAATTTGGTGCAATTGGAGCTTTGTTTTAATTTTCATATTGATGGAAGAGAATTTCCATTTTCTTTGCATATTCCTTTTTATCAATCTTGTTATTCTTCTCCCAATTTTCCTATAGCTTCAGTTTTCATTTTGTTAATCTCTCTACTTCTCCAATTGAGGAATATATATTCTGCAACAGGATCAGGATGCCTCGCTTTTACTTGTATTTATAGTATATTTTTCTTCATAGTTAGAAAAATAACATAAATTACCCAAAAACGTCCCTAACCGCTCTACGATCAAATCGAGACTTTACTTTTTCACTCTTTTTTGCCCCATGTGTAATTGCAATAATTCCCTTTTTATAAAATATTATATTCTTCAAAGTAATTAGTAGACCATTCGGTAACCAAATCAAAAGGAAACGATTATGAACATGTACTAAGAGAACTCAAATAGAATTTGGGACTAGTATCTCCCAGCAAATCGGCACGAATAAATGTTTATAAATTATCTTTAAAGAACCTTCAAAAAGCATACATAATATTTCTTTCGTGAGTTTGACCTCATGAAAGAAAGAAGTGTGGATGGTAAGATTTTTTGTCCAAATAATTGTTTATTAACACTAAAAATGGACATAAATAGTTTTATAGATTCGTCATGAAAATTGTAATATTATAAGTGTTTTATTTATTTATTTATTTGTGTAGAATGATACAAAAATCATAACTAGGATTCATATACTTAATAATTGTTGTTGATAACTTTAAAAGTCATGATTCCACTGAATCTTGCTGTAATCTTATTTTGATTTCTTCCAATGTCTCATATCATTATACCAATTGAATTATTGAATAATGTTACAAATGCATTCTAATAATGTGTACATAACTAATAATAAATATGGTGGCTACAAGAAATCTGAGATCGGAAATAAAGAAATAATATGTCATGAGTCTTGAATGCTATCAAATGAGTGATTTTTAAATAAATGGACAGAATAAATTTAATATCTTTGAAATAGTAAAATATATAAAATAATATTTTATTTGCCATTTGAATATGTATTTTATTTGTCTTTGAGTTATTGGATTTAGTGTGTGAGGAAATTAATTTGTGTGAAACATTGAGATGATAATAATGATAATAAATTAACAATTTTTCTTTAAATTTGGACATCATAAAAACTATAAGTCTATATTGAAGATATTTTACCCAAATATTATTTTTTTAAAGTATTGGAAATGTTATAAAATAATAATTGAATTCAAACGAGGGGAATAAAGCAAAATTTAACTATTCAAATTTCCCAAACATAATTTTATATTCACATAAAACATTAGAAATCTTGGTTAGGACAAAGTCAAAAAGTATTAGAAGGGTCACTGATAGTGTAATTCATTGACCACAGATTAAATTTAACCTATTGTATGCCTCTGTCAAATGACCTTGTTTGATGGGCTCTCCGACAAATAATAAGTGGACGGTATTAATAGCCAGCCACTCCTTGGAATGACCCAACTTCCATGAAATAAAAAGGGCTGAAGAGTCACTCTACGAGGTTTCTTTTGAGTTTGCAGTCCCAATATGAAGTAAAGATCACCTAGCCACTCTCTCAAGAAATAGATGTAAAGTCTTCCATAAATGGTGCATACTGTCATGAACAGATGGCTAATTAACCTAATGAACATCGTTCTGGTTATTTTATAGGTGGTAGGAATGTAGGATGTCTGTTGTCTTCTTGTGACTCCAGAAATGATAATGATTTGTCAATAAACAAGAAACCGAAACATTCAACACTTCATCCTCCATCTGGTGATCTTCCCAAACCATCGCTGGGCGCTCATCATTTTATCCTTGCATCTTCATTTCATCCTGTAAGAACTAAACCAGAATTCCATGCAATCGGAACAGTGCCAATACAAATTTTATCATTAATGGATTGTGGCAAGTAACCATGCAGCCATAAAAGATCAATCAGTTTCACTAGTGGATACACATTCAACTCTAGGCCATAACCAGATCTGCGTAGCTATAATATGGATGCAGAAAATATGATTGGAGTATAAAGAAGATAGCAAAGAACAGGAAAGAACCTGTCATTAATTAGGCATCATTAATACACCACCGACAAAGACTAAAGTACAACGTAATTAAATTGTCAGACCTTTTAGTGATTATCATAATTTTTGTTCGTATGCAAGCAGAATGGGAAGAGAATACGTAGTTAATGTTGTCAAGAGATACAAGTGATTATAATTACCAAGTTTATAATATTCCATGATTTGGATCGCTGAAATCAATTCATGGTATATTACTTAATAATATAAAAATCAATACAAAGTATTAATATATTATGATATAAAATAATGAGCCAATTTGTGTTACAAAAAAGATAAGAATAAATCTGAGAACTATACAATTAACAGTACTCCTAATTAATGTTAACTAATAGATAATTTACTCTTCCGAAAAGTCATGTCTCAATTACCCCGTGTAGCGATCACTCAAAAAACATGACAAATATATACATATATATCTCAGTCTAGCTATTTGCAGCACACTGCAATAATCTAAACTATCAATTAGAAACCACGTTACACATTTAAATGCCATCCTTCATCCAATGATGATTGAAAATTGGAGGATTAATAGTTATACCAAATGATCAGAACTATCAGACAGATCTAGAGTATATTACTTTAGTTGAGCATACTTGTGTTCTGCCAATACCAATCCCTGAATTCATCGAACTACAAATAATCTAAGATATACATAGAAAGCCACAGTTCTTGTGGTTTACAATTTACTAGATCTCAAAACAGTTCAAAAAATAAAGAAAACCATTTCGATTGTGAACATTCAGTCAGTAAATATTCTTAAATTGCTTGTTTATTTCAAGTATGCTTACGGTATATCCAAAGAGAGAAAAGAAGACGTTGAAAGCATTCAGTCACAAGCACATGAAATGCAAAGGAGGAGCATCTAACACTAGAAGCAAATCTTGTTACGAAATAGCAAATAAATAGTGCAGTATGATTGAGTTTATCTTAATTATAACAGTACAATATATGAATATCTTTCCATGAAGGAAAAGGTCATTAACATTTTTAGATTTCGTTAATGTTACACTCTTGTACTACACCAATAAGATATACCCCAACCATAAAGAAATTAACAATTTGTTCCATTATAGCCTTCTCATTATATATACTACACTCTAGTAGTTGAGGCTTCATTGTTTTTAAGCTGATGACTTGTGGCAAAAGGAAAGATGATCCAATACAATACAATCTCATCTCTACCAGAGTTGAATACATTTAAAAACCAAGAAGCAATTCAAATCGACCTTTCAATCTTCATTTTGGGAACAATCTGAAACTTTTTAACAAAGAGGTCAAATAAAATTACATAAAGAAAGAACAATAACATAATTCAAACCTCAAATGGCGAGGGATATAGATACTTGCTTGTTCTCTTCCTCCATTAATTATCTTCATGAGAGACGCCAAGTTCTCGAGTTATGCAATGCGTAGGAACCTAAGGACAATAAAGAAAAGAGTCTGGATTTTTTTTTTCTTTTAGCCAACAAAAATAAGTTATTGTTATTGTAATTTTCTCTCTCCTCACAATGGGCATGTTTGGAAGTTTGGAGAATTCTAATCTATCCTTATAAGTGACCTAAACCTAAGTAAGATAGAAAAACAAATCACATTTACTAACCAAACAACTTTGGATAAAAATGTGATCCACCGACCCTGCCTCACCAACCCCCAAAACCACTATTGGTTTCCCTTCCCAAAGCCACTTGCGGGCCAGTGGTATTAGAGCTGCAAGCCACTCTACATAAAGCCCTAGGCTTGGGGCTCTAGACAGCACTCCAATTTCATACAAGCTATCTTGTGTCAGATCTAAGCATGGTGTTGGTCAAAAATTTCGGGAAAGAGTTAGTTGAGGATGAAGATGAAGATGGCAATTCTACTGGTGCGAAGAGGATGACTCTCAACTATCAAATCAATGAATTACCAAAGGTAATTTTCTGGATGCTTGTCTGGTTAGCAATTTTTCCATGGCTATTTATTCCCTCTTACCAGATGTTTGTTCACATCATTTTGTTTCTGATTCCACATTCCAGCAAACC
This sequence comes from Dicorynia guianensis, assembly GCA_037013595.1. Classification (NCBI taxonomy): domain Eukaryota; kingdom Viridiplantae; phylum Streptophyta; class Magnoliopsida; order Fabales; family Fabaceae; genus Dicorynia; species Dicorynia guianensis. The sequence continues at coordinate 34,855,557 of JASUAB010000005.1, forward strand.
AATTCGTATACAAACCAAATTGAATCTGTTGTGTGCAGGTTAGCAGGCAGATGCATTCCACCAATGCCAATGATGATGAAGATTGGAACACGTTCTCGATTTGAGTGGCTTGGTGGGCAGTGAACTTTTAAAGTCGAATTAGTACACCTCCTTTCCTACAGTTAACCCCTTAACAAGGGGCATATTTCAGAGGCTCAAGATTACCTTGTAAAGTTACAAATCAGCCTCCACTTTTGGTGCCAGGAACCAGTTCACTGTTGGAAGGGCGTGTGAATGTTGAAAGAGAACGCTGTTCAAAAGTTAATGAATTATGTACACTTTTAGTGTAGAAGGAGGGAGAGTATGTGACTGCTGAAGTGAGTTTATTTGTGAGTTGTTGGCCACATACTCTATGTACTCTGCTCCTTCTATCCCTACCTATAGTTAACCCCTTAATCATGATCTCTTTTGCAGTTGTATTTGATTGAGCACTATTGAGAGAAGAATAATGAAAAAACTTGGATAGCAATGGTGTTCAAATTTTTGTATTCACTTTGTCTATGAAGGATTTTTCATGTTTAATTAATTTGCACATTCGATGTCAAGTAACTACTGTTGTAGTTTGGCCTTAAAGAAAATCATCATTGCTATTAATTTTCTCTCAATCTATACTATTACACAAACTTTCTTTGTGGGTTCTACAATTGAAGATCCAAAGGTTTTAGTTGCTTTTTCTGAAATCCTTTTTGGATATTTTTTATGGGATCTACCTCATGTTCTATATACTTATAATGTCATAACACCAAATATATATGTATATATATGTATCTATGTATAAATATGACATTTTTCATTCAATTCCATGGCAATGATTCCATTAGTTTTCAGTGATTTTCTTGCTTCGTTTCCTTAGTGCCTAAAATTCATAATGTGCTAAAAACAAGCCTAAATCTAGTGTTTCTTTAGATGCATTATTTTAATTGTAATGCTAACACTTTGGCTTACCACTCCATTTTAATTTTGGACAGTGACACTCTCACATAGCTGTACTGAGAGAAATTGTTTAAGCTAAAAAAAACAATTGTTTAAGGACGTAGCTACAGCTTACGTGCTTCTAACATTTTCATAAATTTTGGTCAATATTAGAGGCATTTAATGCCTTTCAAATCAAAACCGAAAGCTGATAAAAAATGCTGAATCAACCGCCAAATATTTGCGCAAATGAAATCCAATCTGTTACTCTTGGTTATCTAACCACTCATAAAATTGTGGATCCATGCGTTATAATAATGTTATATATTTACAAAACAAAAAAACACATTAACTATATATAATTCATTTTATTCTTCAAGTTTTTGTTATACATGACTTCACCCATTTTACTAATAAATACATTTTTATTTTTTGTGCAAATAATATGTTAATGTATTTCCTTATCCTTAAAATGGTATATAGTTCTTTCAATCTATTATATTTTTTTTGTTAAAAAAAAAAAAGTTTAAGATTAAGAAAGACTTTTTGCATGCATTTGCCTTTTAGTCCATTTTATTTATCGTTTAAGAAATATGTCCAAGATCTAATAAGGTCATTAAATAGTTTTTAATATCTTTTTATCTTTTTAAATTATTCTTTTATGAAAAATTTAAAATAAAAATAGAATAAAACATTAATTATGTATTTAATGGAAATTTTGATTCTTTCCAGGATAAAATTAAAAACAAGTAAATAACGTTAATTTAGTTTTAATAAAATGACAATTATATTGGATAAAAAATTATTAAATAATAAGTAATTTAGACTAAATGGAGTACGCCTGTATTTCATTACTGTTACCTGTATGAGTTTGAATAGCATAACTCAAATTGATAATTACTGATTCACAAATCAAATTAATAGGGAAATTACATTAATTATCCCATATTTTTAATTAAAAAATTTGGGTTAAAATTAATTTGCATTTATATTTTGAGATAAAAATATTTCTAAAATATAACTGATTTAATTTGCGTCCATATATATATTATTATTTTAAACACTAACTTTTATTTGATATAAATATCGATGTAAATATCACAAATAAGCCTTTTATTACATCTAACACAGTAATAATTTATTACTAATAAAAATATTTTAATATATTCTTAATGTACACATTATTATACAAGTAACATAACTCATTGTTGATATGGTGTGTTAATATTTAATTATGGTTTGTCGCGTGAGCCAGTGAGACAATGCCATTATGAGTAATAATGCGTTTACATAGTAATGCATCAAGATGCATTTATTATACATAATATATTTTTATTTTTTAACTTTTATTATACATACTATTATACAGCTGGTAGCATAACTCGTTTATTATTATGGCATATAAGTATTTAACTATGATTTATTGTGTGATTTGATTAACATAAATCAAATTTGAAATGACTGATTCATAAATCAAATAAAAAAATAGAAATTATATTAATTATCACATATTTCTAAATTAAAATTTTTGTGTTTAATATTAATTTTCATTTATATTTTGAGATCATATAATTTTAAATAAAACCAAATCAATTTGCACTAAAGTGCATTTAACGGAGCCTAATTTATTATGGTGTGGTGTATATGAAAAATACACTAAAATACATTTATTAATGGGTTAGGTGAAATAAAAGCTTAAGAAATATAAGTCAGGTGTAATAAATGTATTTTAATGTACATAACATCCATACCATTTTGCATTACTCATCAACGAAAAGCAATTAAAGTACAATATTTGGCAGAATTTTGAGTGATTAGGTAATCAATCTTGTAGGATTTGTTTTAATTTGTCAGAAAGTAAGGCGGTTGGTTTAGTGTTTTTTTAACAAGGATTTGGTTTTGGTTTTGATTTGAAAGCATTAAATGCCCAAAAATATTGACCTAAATTAAAATGGGTAGGTAATTAAGCCAAAGAGTTCGCATTAAAAGCAAAATCATGTGCATCTCTAATGTAAAAGACTATTAGAAAATAAAGAAGCTTATTATTTTTAGCAGCTTACGAGTTTTAGGCACCAAAGGAACGAAGCAAAAAATATCATTAAAAATAATGAAATCGTTGCTATCTTTCAAAGCATATGGTAGATCTCATATCAAATTCCTAAAGATCGAATTTGTGGAGAGAAGCAACTAGAAACCTTTGGATCCTTATCTTTATTGGAGAAACCAAGCTCTAGAGTTGTTTGGAGAGCACATACTTACAAGGATAAGTAGTCTCTAAGACATATTTTATCTTTTCTTTTTGCAAAGATTATAGTGTCATTATTATTGTTTATTATTTGATTTTCTCTTTGTACAAGCTAAAATCATATTTACTTTGTTTAGAGAATTATATATAGTCTATTTTTTTGAATAACCTAAACGTGATTAAGATACATTAAATTATATAAACGAATGAGACAATTATTTTTACAAATCTCTCAAGTAAGTCATTTGGCAGCACAACAAAGTACAAAGTAATAGGAGAGAAAAAAATAAATATTAGATTTGTAAAGGCAATTGTGTAGGAGTAACTTTGCCCTTATAGGAATCAAATCGTTTTGGTTAAATGTAATTGACAGATTTAAATTTTTTATTTTCTTTTTTATTAATTCAATAATTTTTTCTCTATTTTTTTATAATTTAATATATAAATTTTATATTTTTTCACTACTTTTTTTTTCAATTTTCTGTCCTATTTTCTCTTATCCGTATCTGTAATTGACACTGTCTCACCAACCCATGCCAACTCCTACCTACCCATTGTTTTCTCGAACCAAAACCACTATGGCAGGTCAAAGTTGCAAACTTTTCTATATAAAACCCTACACTTTGGGCTCTAGACCGCACTCCAATTTCCCATACTCTCATGCTCATCTATATCATAGAGTCTAGGCGCGCGATGGTGAAGAAACTAGGGAATGTGCAATTCCAAGTGGCTGAGGACAAAGATGAAAATGCAGATCACAAAGCTATTTGTAACAAGATGATAGTTCTCAATCATCAAATCAATGAATTACCAAAGGTATTAATTTTTTTTTTTTATACTGATTCGATTGGCTACTTTCCACGGCTATTCGTTGTTTAATTAAATATTTAAGTGCACAATTTTGTCTCCAATTCCATATTCCACCGAATTAAATTAATTATACAGAAAACCAAAATCAGATTTTGCAGGTTTGCATGGAGATGGGATTTCCTAGCACATATGAGTTGGGAGACGCTCCCAACTGATTCCAGCGATGATAAGGAGTGGTACACAGCCTGAACAGGATGGCCTAAGTGGGCAGTGAGTTTTGAACGTGTGTGCTCACAATGTTACTGCACCATGTATCCCCAATGTAAACCCCTTAGCCATAATGCAGCTTCGGTGTCAAACCCTTTCGGGCAAATATAGGGCTTAAATGAAGAAGAAGAGGCGAAAGAATATTGAGAAATTGGAGCTTTTGGAACACCAGAAGCCCTCTCTAGTGCATATTAAGAATTTTTCATTGCTGGAAATGCATGTATAAGGTGTAGGAGTACCCTCTTCACAAGGTTAAAGAACCAAGTAGTCTTTTTAATGTTTGTCCTTAGAGATAGCCTTTGTGATTCAGAGCTTGTTGGGCCTATGGCTATACGCTATTTTTCTCCCTTTGTCCCGATAGCTATCCCCTTAGCCATGTTCCTCATTATTTTCATAAAGATGAATTGCAAATTGTTGAGAGAAGGATGCTTATGGACTACACGTGGGGTTCGTATATCTGATTATTTCGATCATTCTTTCAATTCAGCCATCTTCGTCTTCAACTTCTCATCTTCGGCCATAAGTACTTGGAATCTCAACATGTTGGATCTTCCTCTCAATCTCTTAAGTGCTCTGAGAGTCTTCCTTTGTCATTATTTGTTTTTGGCTTTTTTTTTTTTTTTGGTTGTGCTGTTTTTGGGTTTTTCCTCAGCAGAAACGGTTGAAAATTTACGATACCAGACCATACATCAGTGTCAATGTCAAAGCAAACATCCAGAGAGCTGGAAGGAATTCTGAGAGCAAAAGATTACCCAGCAAGAAGTTATAATAAAGAATAATGCCAGATGACCCAAATTACATGTTCTTTCAATTACGCCATAATTTTCTAACCTTTTCTTTGTTAACAATACTTCACATACTGTAAAATTGAAGTCAACATTGTTAAAACAGGAAATATATAATACCCACAAAACTAATGGGTAATAACTCAGGCTTAGTACGAATTTGAGGAGAAGCAACTAAATCCTTTGGATAATTAAGATGATTCACCCCAGTTTGAAACTTCGTAACATGTGAAGGACCAAGAGGACTTAAAAAACTTTGGTTGAAAAGAAACAAATATACAAATCGATCTCAGACGGGGTAAAATTAGCCTCTAATTTTTTAATCTTCTAATTTATTTTTCTCGCCTTTTTGTTTTGGCAATCTGAGAATTAATTGTTCCCGCAACCCTCTTTTGTTGGGCACAAACCAGACACGAAATAATCTTAAATTCAAAAAAAAAAAATCATTTCAAATGCCTCTCTATTAAGGCACCCATTATTAGTTTATTACTAGTAAAAGAGCACCTAAATGGGCTGAGATAAAGGAGGAGTAAAATTTTGGTTGGGATTCAAATCTTCTACCTTATATTTGCTTGTAAGTATTCATGATTAATGGGACACAATTTCATTGACTTTTCTCACATAATTTGTTCTCAAACAAATGCTTCCTAAAATGATTATTAATTTTCAAAGAGAAAATGATATCCTTACATTTTTTTGGGTGTACTTTTTGAATACAATGAGAGAGATGAACAGTAAAATAATTGTTCACCTCTCTCTGATTGTTCTCAATGAGTAAACCAAAAAACATAAATTTAACAAGGCTCTTTTCAGAGCACAGAATAAGCCTGACATTAAAGTAACAATCTAAAGCAATCATCAGTACATACAGCAATATGTTATACAAAATGAATAAGTTGAGACAATTAAGCATGCCATTATAACCACGACGTTGAGGACAAGCAACTAAAAGCTTTGGATGGTATTTTGTGAACCCTCAGGTGAAATTGTCAATGAGTAGTGTTGTCTGCACTAAGGGTGTAAATCGGTGATATAGGTTTGGATCAATTATACCTTTTGATCCAATTCAACCGATTAATCGTTTGAGCAAATTATCTAATTCAACTCATCAATTTAGTCAAAACTGAATTGGTCCAAATCATATTACATCAATTTTCACAATAGAAATTTATTTTTTCACAAATTTTTCCTACTTTATATCTTCAAAAACATGTTTCTATTCATCGAACGTTTTTTAATCGATGAACTCAAAATTATTTAACCTTAGAGTCAAAAGAATTATAAACACATTGTCATATTAGAGCAACCATTATCAACCCAACCAATTAATAGTAGAAATGAATATAAATAACAATAAAAAAAAATTATACATTTAATGGGTATGACTCGATTCTTATCAGTTTTTTCAAACCATCATCATCTAATAACCAAATTGATTAAATCAACTTTCAAAAAAATCCATATTTCTATTTGCAAGGAAGTTAGAGTCATTTACTTTGTTTGCACATCCAATTTATTCTTAGGAATGAATGGCTTAACCTAATCAATTTACTTTGTTGGCGATCAAAGTGGACCAAGTGTCCTTAATGCAATTAAATACAATGAGTAATGGTTCTTATACAAAGAATATATTAAAATATATTAATTATATTTGGCTTATTTTTTATTTTTAAACTTTTTCTATACCTGATCCTACTAATAAATACATTTTAATACATTTATTGTACAGACTAAGGCTGCAAAAAATTCCATGTGGACCATATTTCTATTTGCAAGGAAGTTAGAGTCATTTACTTTGTTTGCACATCCAATTTATTCTTAGGAACGAATGGTTTAACCTAATCAAGATATATAGGATAGCAAAACACACTCGCCAAATAGCTTGGATAAGAAAATAACTGTGTTTGGATAAGAAAGTAACTGATGGTGCCTCAGCAAACCTTGACGACCCCTTGTTTTCTCTACCCGAAGTTTGGATAAGAAAGTCTCGCCAACCCATCAAACGTTACTCACTATTTTCTCCCTCCACAACTTGGATAAGAAAGTAGTGCCTTACCAAGTCAGCTTTAGATAAGCACATAACTGATAGTGCCTAGCCAACCCATGACGTCCCTCCTTGTTTTCTGCGTCCAAAGCAATTCTATATAAAGACTTACGCTGGGGGCTTTGCAACACACTTCAATTTCATAAAGAAATATTACTTGCACGCAGCATTTTATTACGTTAAATGCACACTTTAAAAAAAGATAAAAATAAAATCACTGTTTCACTTTCTTTTTTTTTTTTTTTCCTTTCAGAACATTTCCTCAACGTACGAACGCATAATACAGCTGAATTTCATATACTCCAATCGATAACAAATCTAGGCATGGCATTAGTGAAGAAATTAGGGAATGTGCACTTTGAGGAGGTTGAGGATGAAGATGAAAATGAAGATAACTACATTATTTGTGACAAGTCGACGGCGTTCAAATCAATTAAAATTTAAAGGTTGTTTTCTGAGTGCTTTCTTGATTACCATATTTCTGAAATGGCTATTCACTTTTATCTGTGTACCTCATTTTGTTTCCATTTTTCTTTAAGCCAACTAGCTATATTTCCATGTGCTTAGGTTAACCTGCAGATGGAACTTTCCAGCACAGTGAAGGCATATAAGCAGAGATGCTGCTTTTACATATTGGGATTGAGACAGCTTCAACTTGCGATGAATACAACCTGTCTCTGTGAGAAATATGAGAGTAAACGAGTCCTAGAAAATTGACAAGAAACACGAAAATAAGAATACATGAAAATTTTATTATAAAATTAGGGTATCACTCGTTCTTGTATCTAATGTGTACTTTTATCCATGCAACCTATACAACCTAAACTTGTGCAGATGAAAGAACGTGAGAGAACAAGTTAGGCATCTGCGACAATGCCAACAACAAACCTCCCTTGAAACGATTTTAGAATATATATACATACATACATACATATATATATATATATATATATATAAAGGTTTGGTTTAGTGTATTTATTCCACCAGTCGCCAAAAAGTGTAGTGCATCTTGAGCACTGTTCACAAGGTTGTATCTATCTGCTGACGTCTAGCAGAAAAGTGAAACTCTTATATTTAATTTCTCATAGCTGTTTGAAAGCAGTATACCTAAACTGTGAATACTTGAAGAACTTCAAAGGTGCAGAGTATTTGTTCACAAAATTAGCAAATTAGAAATTCATTATTCTGTTCATTAAGTTAACCTATGTTGGTTAGAATATGTTTGGGCTATTTGCTATTACCGTGCTCCTTGTGACCTGTGTCCCTTTGGTTAACCATGTTTTTCTAACTTTCAGACTTGCAAGAATTATTTTTAACCAAAAAAGGGAGAGATTTTGTTCAATTTTTTTATTTCTGTTCCTTTATAATGCTTCATAATCAAATAATTGGTTATTTTTATCTTGATCTCAATTAATGGAAGCGCAAATTAAAGCAGATGAAGCCACCAGAGCACATTTGATTAATAGAAAGAATAATCATATATACATAATCTTTTTGTAGCATTTAGTGATATTTAAATTTAACTGATCCACTAAAATTAATTTCGAGTACGTCTTGTTGAATTAAAATACTATCAAGTAGTAGTTTGTGTTCAGATTATACAATAATAACATAATCTTAGTCTATTAAATAAGGGTGAGTACATTGATAAAAGGATACTATTAAATTTTATAAGAATGATTTCTCCAAATCTATGTATAGATTATGAAAAAAAATTAAAAAGTAAGATATGAACACAGTATTGTTCGTCAAATTTTTATGAGGTAAGACAATAAAATTTTCTAACCAAATATGTAGTTACATGCTATTGATCTGGTCTGCTATTATAACATTTCAGAAATATATATGGTGGGATGCATATATGGAATTTGCAAAGGTAAAATATGATGTAAAATGAGAATGCGTTTAGCTTTACTGATAGATATTTCATAGGGAAGGTCAATATTAATGAAAATCATGGGATTAAGTCGATACCAATTAGCTATGGAGTTTGGCAGCAGGCAGAAACCTAGGGACAATTAGGAGTATTAGATCTAATTTCTCCTTTCTTTTTTGCAAAAGAAATAATAATAATAATAATTGTGGGCATGTTTCAAATAGGTTATTTAGGCTTAAATAAAAGGTTGTCTAGAAAGTTTCGTCAATTCTTATGAATAATCTACACTTTATTAAATAATTAAAAATTGTAAACCACACCCATCAAACTATTTTAGAGATTATATGAAAAGGGAAAAATAATTCTCATCACCTTCCTTTACAAAAAACTGACACCGTTATGAGTTTACAATCTAAATATTTAGATTTTATTTTGTAATTTAAGTTTAAGTAAAAATAGTGAGACTAAATTGAACATGTCAATAACCAACCAAACCCTCGGTTTCCACACTAGCAGACCACAACAAGTAGAATTTTGGCTGTTGGGGTTTGGAGGAGATGTGTTGAGAGAAAGAAAAGATAACTATCCTCTGGGAAGGAAGCAGAAGAAGATTCTGGCAGCACAGCAATTCCTACTTCTTATACAACGTTAGCCAAGTAGTTTGTCCACAGATGGAGGAGAGGCAAATATATAGTAACAATCAGAGACGTGTGTTACGGCAACTCCTATTGCTGATCAGCCTGATATATATATATATATATATTTGTGTGAAGCTGATATTTAGGTTTCTTTGCTCTTTCTTTCTTCTGGTGTAGGATTTTTCCTTTTTTTTCTATTTTATTATTTTCTTTGCCTCATACCAAAGTTTTCTATTTTTTCACTTACTATAATCAATGATGAGCTAACCAAATTGCTGGATGGAAAGACTGCAACAAATGGAAAAGATAGCACTATTAACAAAGGGAATATTCAAGCATAATCTACAATTTTGTCTTATATTTCTTGTTTCATGAACTTAATTCAACTCTTGGTATGCCATACATAAATACATTAGACACATTCTGCATGCTTTCCAAAATAACTAATATGGAAAGCAACATGTTGAAAGATTTTTGTAGAACTGCAGAGTGAGTGAAAGAAAGTTCAATGATCAGATTCAACAGTTTTATATCATTTCTACCAAATAAAACCTCACCTCAGGGCTACTCTTTCTACAGATACAGAAACACAAAGAAAGAGGAGGGAGAACATTTTTATACATGAGCAAGAGTTATTCATATCTGTATCACACCGATAGGCAGAAAAATGCATGCAATCAAAGACTGTGTAATTAAATTAAATTCAAAATGAAAAGGAAGGATACCTTATGGAACTCCAATGACCATGAGAATAGAAGGTGCCACTTGAAATATCTGTTTAAAACATACATACGAGTATTAATACAATATCTTGACAGCCAGCATTTGACTTCATAAAATAACAGAAACTAATGATCTTGTACCTTTGTGGCAACATTAAGGTTTCCCTTCCTTCCTGCCTTCACATTTACAAGCCTCGTCTGCAAGCAATGTTCTATTAAATCTAGTTCTGTAGCTGCTAGTCCCTGATAAGTCTTGCACATTTGGCTTACTTTGTAGTTTTTCTTCTGCACATCAAAACCAAGAGGTTTTGCTGCTTCTTCTATCTTGTTGATTATCTCATTGGCAGCGCATTTTGATGGGAACCTTGTTTTCCTTTTAAATCCCTATAGTCAGTAACATAAAAATAAAAACACAAACAATAACTAAAGCAGGAAACCTTGTAATCTTAACCATATACCTCTTAGAAGATGATCTAAACCATCAATTATAAACCACGTTACACATTTAAATGCCATCTTTCATCCAATGATGATTGGAAATTTGAGGGATTCATAGTTATACCAAATGATTAGATATAGAACTATCAGACAGATCTAAAGTACATTACTTCAGATCAGCATGCTTGTGTTCTACCTATACCAATCCCTGAAATCATCAAACTATAAATAATTTAAGATATATATAGAAAGCCACAATTCTTGTAGTTTAATTACAAACTAGATCTCAAAATAGTTCTAAAAACTGAAGAAAACCATTTCAGTAGTGAACATTCCGACAGTAAAATTCTTAAGTTGCTTGTTTATCTCAAGTATGCTTATATCTGATATACTGCATGTATATCCAAATAGAGAAAAGGAGACGTTGAAAGCATTCAGTCACATGCACATTAAATGGAAAGGAGCATCTGACACTGGAAGCAAATCTTGTTAACAAATAGCACATAAATAGTGTAGTATGAATGAGTTGATCTTAATTATAACAGTACAATATGAATATCATTTCGTGGAAGGAAAAAGTCATCAACATTTCCAGATTTCGTTAATGTTATACTCTTATACTACACCAATTACACCAATAAAATATACACCAATATAGCCATCACATTATATATACTACACTCTAGTTGAGGCTTCATTCTTTTTCAGCTGATGAGGTATGGCAATAAGAAAGATGATCTGATACCATACAATCACATCTGTACCAGAGTATAATACTAATAAAAACCAATGTAAAAAGAAATTATGGAGAAGCAATTAAATCAACCTTTTAATCTTCATTTTAGAGAACCCCCAAATCTGAAAATTTTCCACAAAGAGGACGAAAAAAATTAGGTATGAAAAGAACAATTATCATATAATTAAAACCTCAAACGGGATGGATATACAATACTTGCTTATTCTCTTCCTCCTTTGATTATCTCCATTGAAGAACGTCAAGTTGTCGAGTTATATAGTGCGTAGGAACCTAAGGATAGCCAAAAAGAGTCTCAGATTTATTTTTTCTATTTTCTTTTGGCCAACAAAAATAAATTGTTATTATTGTAATTTTCTCTCTCCTCACAATGGGCATGCTTGGAAGTAGGATTTACGTAGCTTATTTGGAGAATTCTAATCCATCCTTATAAGTGACCTAAACCTAAGTAAGATAGAATAGCATATCATATATAGTAACCAAACAACTTTGGATAAGAATGTAATCCACCGACTGTGCCTCACCAACCTCAAAAACCACTACTGATTTCCCCTCCCAAAACCATTTTGAGGGCCAGCGGTATTAGAGATGCAAGCCACCCTATATAAAGCCCTGTGCTTGGGGCTCTAGACAATACTCCAATTTCATACGAGCTATCTTATATCAGAGGATCTAGGCATGGTGTTGGTCAAAGATTTCCGGAAGGAGTTAGTTGAGGATGAAGATGAAGATGGCAATGCTACTGGTGCGAAGAGGATGACTCTCAACCATCAAATCAGTGAATTACCAAAGGTAGTTTTCAGGGTGCTTGTCTGGTTAGCAGTTTTGTTCATGGCTATTTATTCACTCTTACCAGATTGTTTGTTCTGTTCATCATTTTTTTTCCGAGTCCACGTTCAACCGAACCAATTCATATACAAACCAAATCGAATTTGTTGTATGCAGGTTAGCAGGCAGATGCATTCCACCAATGCCAGTGATGATGAAGATTGGAACACATTCTCGACTTGACTGGCTTGGTGGGCAGTGAACTGTTAAGGGGCGTTACTCCATCTTCTTTTTCAATAGTTAACCCCTTAACACAGGGCATATTTCAGAGGCTGAAGATTACGTTGTAAAGTTACAAATCAGCCTCCACTTCTGGTGCCAGGATCCTTGTTCACCGTGGGACGTTGTGTGAATGGTGAAAGAGTACTCTGTTCACAAAGTTGAAGAATTATGTACTCTTTTTTTGTAGAAAGAAGAGGCTTAACAGCCCAAATTATGTACTCTTTTAGTGTACAAGGAGGGAAAGTATGTGACTGCAGAAGTGAGATTATTTCTCAGTTTATGGCCAAGTTGTATACATACTCTGCTTCGTCTATCCTCACCCAATAGTTTTTTTTTTTTTTTCGATATTATCCTTACCCTATAGTTAACGCCTTAATCATGATCCCATTTTACAGTTGTATTGAGCACTGTTGAGAGAAATAATGAAAAAACATGGATAGCAATTGTGTTCACTTTTTTGTATTCATTTTGTCTATGAAGGATTTTTTATACTTTTATTAATTTGCACATTCGATGTTAAGGGACTGCAATTGCAGTTTGGCATTAAAAGAAAATCATCATCGCTATATTAATTTTCTTTCAATTTATACTGTTACATAATAAACTTTCTTTGTGGTCTCTTACATCAACATTATATATATATATATATATATATATATAATATTAAAAATAACATATAAATAAACAAATATCGATGCAAAGTCATTTGTTAATATTTAAAATTATTTTATCTAAAAATATAAATAAAAATCTATTTTTAATTCAAAATTTTTAATTTAGAAAAATATGATAAGTATTCTAATTTCCATTTTAATTGATTTGATTTACGAATCAATCATTTCGAATTTCAATTATGTTATTCAAACCCACGTAATAAATCATAGTTAAATACTGTCATGCCATATTAATAACAAGTAAGTTTTTTTAGATTTTTTTAAAGTATCTTTCATTTAACGAGTGTAAACTGATTTGTTTAAAATACAATGAGACTCTAAAATAGAGACTTATATTAAATGAGTCTTTTTCATTTATAAACCGCAAATCAAAATTAATGCTACTTATATAATAGTAACTGTATAAAAGTTATTATAAAATATATTAATTAGTGAGTCAAATATAATAAAAATTTGAAAAATAAAACACGTTATGTATAATAAATGCACTTTGTTGAATTTATAGATTTGGATTTTCTATTTTTTTATTTTCAAATTTTAATAATTTTTTCTCTATTTCTTACTAAACTTTAATATACAGAACTTACTTTTTTTTTCTTATTAAATATTTTTCTCTCTTTCACTTTCTTTTACTTTCGTAGCAAGCGATCTGAATCCGTGCATTCACTATGTAAACACATTATTACTCATCATCGGCATAAGAGTACATTAGCTTATGGACCCCTCATTTTATAGCGATTAGGTAACCAACTGGATTGATTTTAACTTGCTTAGGATGTATGGCTGAAAGTTGGATTCGCAGAAGCCATTATGCGGGAGTAGTTTAGCTTCTTTTTTTTTTTTTTGTAGCAAAATATTTTGGTGGCTTAAACTCTGATTTGTCATTGGGTCAGAATATGTTCCTGAGCCCAAAGAGTATTGATGAAAATTCTTACAAATTATCTATTGATACTATCCTCACCTTAACAAGGAAAATCAAATACGCAGTCATATAAAATTGACATTGTTTCACTAACACATGCAACAAATCATAATTAAATGCTGATGTGCCATTATGTTGTACATATAATAATGCGTGCATAAGAATATATTAAAATGCATTTATTTCTATGTTAGGTGTAATAAAAGCTTTATTTGTGGTCTCTTACATCAATATTTATATTTATCAAATAAAAATTAGTATTTAAAATAATAAATAAATATGGGAGCAAATTAATTTAGTTATATTTTAAGAATATTTTATCTCAAAATATAAATGCAAATTAATTTTAACCCAAATTTTTAAATTTAGAAATATGGGATAATTAATGTAATTTCATTATAATTTGATTTGTAAATCAATCATTATGAATTTGAGTTATGGTATTCAAACTCAGGCAATTAACTGTAATGAAATATTGACATATTCGGTTCGGTCCAAATTAATTATCATTTAATAATCTTTTTTTGTTTCTTTATAATAGTCACTTTTTAAAATCAAATAATGTTATTCACTTTTTTTTTCAATTTTACTTTAGTAAAAATTATCAACTCTATTAAATGCTCAATTAATCTTTTTTCTTATTTTAAGCTGTTTATTAAAAAATAATTTTAAAAAATAAGAGCATATTAAAAATTATTTAATGACCTTCTTAGATTTGTATATTTTTCTTAAACAATAAATAAAAGAGATAAAAAGAACTACGGTATCAATGTGTTCCATTATAGCCTTCACATTGGATATACTACACTCTAGTTGAGGCTTCGTTCTTTGCAGCTGATGAGTTATGGCAATAAGAAAGATTATCTGATATATATCTCATCTGAACGAGAGTATTATACATGTAAAAACCAATGTAAGAAGAAACTAAGGAGAAGCAATTTAAATCGACCTTTCAATCTTCATTTTAGGGAATTCTTGCCAGAGACAACAAACAAGAGTCTTGAACTTTTTCTTCTGGCCAACAAAATAAGTTATTATTATTAATTATAATTTGAACTTTCTCTCTTCTCACAGTAGGTATGTTTGGAAATAGTAGTAGAGTTCTAATGAATCCCTTATCAGTGACCTAAACCTAAATAAGATAGAACAGAAGAGATAAAAAAAAAAAGGACAGAACAACAAATAATACTAGCCAAACAAAGCAAATTCTACTAACCAAACAACTTCGGATAAGAATATGACTGTGCGGCCTCACCAACCCCCAAAACCACTATTGGTTCCCCCTCCCAAAACCACTTTGCTGGCCAACAGTATTAGAGCTGTAAGCCACTCTATATAAAGCCCTAGGCTTGGGGCTCCAGACAACACTCCAATTTGATACGAGCTTATCTTATATCACCATATCCAGGCATGGTGTTGGTTAAAATTTTCGGGAAGGAGCTGGCTGAGGCTAAAGATGAAGATGAAGATGGCTTTGCAATCAGTGAAAAGAGGATGACTCTCAACTATCAAATCAGTGAATTACCAAAGGTAATTTTCTGGGTGCTTGTCATGAGCTGGTTAGCAATTTCATGGCTATTTATTCACTTGCAATTCCATGTTCCACCAAACCAATTCGTATATAAACCAAATAGAATCTGTTGTGTACAGGTTAGTAGGCAGATGCATTCAACCAAGGCCAATGATGATATGAAGATTGGTACGCATTCTGGACTCGACTGGCTTGGTGGGCAGTGAACTCTGACTGTCTGTCGCTGCGGCGATGAAAGATTGGTACACATTCTGCACTGTAGTATGTGACTGTAGAATATATTACAGCAGAAGTAAGAATGTGGCATGTACTAAGTATTTTGTGCTCCTTATGTCCTTACCAATAGTTAACCCCTTAATTAATCAATTAACTCCCCTCCATCCAAATCTATTTGGATTGCTGTTAATTGGTACAGCACCAGTCCCCCTAACATCTCTGTTTGTAGGTAGCCTACTTATTAAGCTCAATTTATTCTAGGCAGTGCTTGGTTTCTCACTGTTTCTATTTCCAGAAGATCAATGGCGGCAGCATACAGAATGAAGATAGGGACGACACCGCAAGCGTACTTAGAAAGCAAGGCGGTGAAAGAAACCCGAGCTTTCATATTGAACTATGTCGCCATTTCTACAATCTTGGATGGGTATCAGGAACAGAAGGGGGCATCACTAGCCAAGTCCATGTTGACGGTAGTGGCCCTTCTTCTTCTTCTTCTTCTTCATGGCCTTTTCGTAATATAGATTTACTACA
Organism: Dicorynia guianensis; assembly: GCA_037013595.1. NCBI lineage: Eukaryota > Viridiplantae > Streptophyta > Magnoliopsida > Fabales > Fabaceae > Dicorynia > Dicorynia guianensis. The sequence goes on from JASUAB010000005.1 coordinate 34,872,011, forward strand.
GAATGTGTTGTGTCATATCCCTCTAAAGTTTTGCTTTTTCAACTTAGCTCTTCATGTCCTGTGTTTATATGTAAGGTCTAAGGCAACCCATTTCTCTGCAGGTTCCGCACACTAGCCTATTATGGCTTAATTTTAATAATTAGAGGTCCCAGAATTGCATTCTGTTCAGACTTGAGTGTGTGCGACTGCGAAGCAGTTATTTTGTGGTCAGAACACTCAATGGGCCAAGAACATTCGAACTAGACCGCAGCTCCATTTGTGCATTTTGTTCTATTGTCGGTGCCGCTACTGCCACCATGGATCTTCTGGAGATAGAAAGAATGAGAAACCAAGCACTGCCCTGAATGAATTGAGCTTAATAAGTAGGCTACCTACAAACAGAGATGTTAGGGGGACTGATGTTGTACCAATTACAGCAATCCAAATAGATTTAGATGATGGGCAGTTAATTTTAGAATGTTAAAAGTGTAAGGGTTTATTTGATACAATTAAAACGATAATGAAATTTTTTACATATCAGTTTGGTGTATTTTGATCTTATATTTATTAATAATAATATCTATAATAAATAAATAAATATGAATGTAAATTGATTTGATTATATCTAAAAATATTTTATTTCAAAATATAAATATAAATTAATTTTAATTAAAAATGTGATCATTAATATAATTTCCATTTTAATTGGATTTATAAATCAAAATCATTATGAAATTGCTGACATACCATATAAATCAATGAAAACACCATTTGATGAAAACATGTACAGGGAATAAAGCCGCAGCTGTTGTCCAATTTGGGAGATCGTTGGGTGAGTTCAGAAAACTACTAACCGCAAATGGGTCAAAAATGAGAGGTTTATTGGTGGAAAGCATATGGACATTGGGGGGAGGTAACCAAGTTACAGTTCAACGAGAATAAAAAGTATTTTTTTTTCATTGATTTAATTTATTATATCATGACCCCAAAAAAACTTTGTCATCAACTCGCGTTATTGGATCAAAGAAAGCCATATTACAAAATAAAGCCCCACATGAATCCCTGAACCCAGAACAAAATATAGGGAATCTCCTTTGAACAGCGACGCTAATGGTGCCTACAAGGTAAGAACTAGAAACTTGGGAAAGAGCTTGCAATGAAACTAGTCCCGATGAAGAGGAACCATGGGTGACACATGAAGTTCTACTGATGTCAGCCTTTGATTATATAAAAGGCTGAAAAGTGAATGTCGTATATAATAATATGTATACAAAAAATGATACAGAGGATCAACAAAATTCTGACATAATAATCATTATTTATATTTTAAGTTAAAAAATTTAAAGTTAAATATCTAACTTTGAGCCTTGGAATCACATTAATTGAAAAAAATATTAACAATTAATTCTGAACATAAATTAATTTCATATACAATAATAATTTAAGATACTATGTAAGAAAATTTAAAATAAAAAAGAATTCACTAAAATGTATTTATTTATAAGTTAGGTGTAATAAAAGCTTAAAAAATAAGAATTATCAATGTAATAAATGTATTTTAATATATTCTGTGTACATTCCATTTTACATTATGCATAAACGAAAATTTACAAAAAAAAAAAAGCATAAACGAAAAATAATTAAATACATTATTAATGTACATGGACCCTCAATTTTATGAGTGATTTGGTAATCAATCATGTCAAATTGGTTTTAATTTGCCGGAACGTAAGGTCGTTGATTCAGTATTTTTTCTATGAGGTTTTGTTTTTGATTTGAAAGCATTAAATGCCCAAAAATATTGACCTGAATTAAAATGGAGAGGTGGGCCAAAGTGTTAGCATTACAAGTAAAATCATGCATCTTTAAACCAAAAGACTACTAGGAAACAAAGAAGCTTATTATTTTTAGCAGCTAATGAGTTTTAGACACTAAGGAAATGAAGCCAGAATCTCATTAAAAATAATGAACTCACTGCAATTTTTCAAAGCATATCCAATAATATAGATGGTGTTAAGACATTATAAACATATGGTAGATCGATTTCATATAAAATTCCTAAAGAATATGAGGAAAACGATTATACCTTTTGATCCAATTGAACTGATTAATCATTTTATCTAGAAAACGATCCAATTCAACTCATCATTTCAGTCAAAACCAAACTGGTCCAAACCATATTACATAAATTTTCACAATAAAAATTTTATTTTTCCCAAATTTTTCCTACTTCATGTCTTCAAAAACATGTTTCTTTAATCAATAAACTCAAAATTGTTTAACCTTAAAGCCAAAAGAATTATAAACACATTGTCATACTAGAGAAACCATTATCAACCAAACGAATTAATAGTAGGGATGAATATAAAGAACAATAAAAAATTACATATTTAATGGGTTTGGTGTGATTCTTTTCAGTTTTCTGAATCCATCTTCCAATAGCCAAACTAATTAAATCAGTTTTCAAAAAACCACATCCAATCCGTCCAATTTATTAATAAGTTTTGATTAGATCTAGCTCCATTTAAATTCAATTGGTATTGGATGGAACCAGTTTTTTACACCCCTAATTTGTATAACAAATAAATTAAAGCGCATTTACTAGTAGGTAAGGTGTAGTAAAAGCTTTATATATAAACTTAGACGAAGTGTAGCTTATGCACTTGTATACAATGAGTAGTGGTGCCTATATAATGTAGACTGTATAAAGAATATATTAAAGTATATTAATTATACTTAATCTATTTTTATTTTTCACATTTTTACTAAATTTGAGACTTGAGCTTGACTTAAATGATTGAATTTGATCTTATTATACCTCAATTCTTATATTGTAACTTTTTTAATATTAAAAAAAATTAGTAGATCTAACCTTACCAATAAATGCACTTTAGAGGTGTAAAATTGATTCCATCCGACCTTACTAGAGTCATTTATTGGCAATAATAGTGAATCAGGTGAAGTTAATGCATTTAAGTATGATGAGCAATGGTGTCTGTATAAAGAATATATTAAAGTACATTAATTATTTTTCTTTTACTTTTTATTTTTTAAACTTTTACTATGCCTTACCTTTCTAATAAATACATTTTATTGCATTTATTGTGCAGATTAAGGATGTAAAAAATTGATTCCATCCATATGGACCATATTTCTATTAGCAAGGAAGTTGTCATTTACTTTGTTTGGACATCCAATTTATTCTTAGGAATGAATGGCTTAACGTAATCAAGATATAGGATAGCAAATCACACTCGCTAAATAGCTTGGATAAGAAAATAAATGACCGTGTTGGATAGGAAAGTAACTGACGGTGCCTCACCAGCCCTTGACGACTCCTATTGTTTTCTCTACCCAAAGTTTCGATAAGAAAGTCTCCCCAACCCATCATACGTTACTCACTATTTTCTCCATCCATAACTTGGATAGTAAGTAACTAATAGTGCCTTACCAAACCAGCTTTAGATAAGCAAGTAACTGATTGTGCCAAGCCAACCCATCAGACTTCCCTCCATGTTTTCTCCGTCCAAAGCAATTCTATTTAAAGACCTACACTGGGACTTTACAGCTCACTCCAATTTCATAAGGAAATACTACCTGTACCAGCATTTCATTACGTCAAGTGCACACTTTGAAAGAAGAGAAAAGTGAAACGCACCGTTTCACTTGTCTTTTCTTTCAAAGTGTATGCTTAACATATGACCAGCAACATACGTATAAGAGCTGAATTTCATATACTCCCATTTATAACAAATTTAGGCATCACATTAGTGAAGAAATTAGGGAATGTGCACTTCAAGGAGGTTGAGGATGAAGATAAACTACATTATTTGTGACAAGTCGACGGCTCGTAAATCAATTAAATTTGAAAGGTAGGTTTGTGGGTGCTTTCTTGCTACCATATTTTGGAAATGGCTACTCACTCTTATCTGTGTACTTCATTTTGTTTCCATGTTTTTTGTTGCCATTATTTTATTTCCATGTTGCTCTAAGCCAACTAGCTATCGTAGATTAACTTGCAGATGGAACTTTTCAGCACAGCGAAGGCATAAAAGCAAAGATGCTGCTTTTACATATTGGGATTGAGACAGCTTTGCGGTGGATACGACCTACTGTCTCTCTGTGAGAAATATAAGAATAAACGAGTCCCAGAAAATTGACCAGTCCAATTTTGCAAACATATCTTACGAGACAAGAAGCAAGAAACTTTATTTTGGATAACCTATGGTTACCTTGAGGATACATGAAAATTTTATAACAAAATTAGCAGTTCACACGTTTCTATAATAAATACGTACTTATATCCTTGCAACTTCAATTAAACTTGAATAGATGAAAGAATTTGAAAGAACAAGCTGTGCATCTGCGACGATGCCGACAAGCCTCCCTTATAGCAGATTTTGGAATATAAATTATGAATGAATAAAATTTTGGTTTAGTGTATCTACAATCCACCAGCAGCTAGAAAATGCAGTGCATATTGAGTACCGTTCACAAGTGTGTATGTTGTATCTATCTGCTGACAGCTAGCATAAAAGTGAAACTCTTATATCTAATTTCTCATAGCTGTTTGAAAGCACTATACTGAAACTGTGAATACTTGAAGACTTTGAAAGGTGTAGAGTATCTGCTCACAAAATTAGCAAATTAGAAATTCATTACTGTTCATTAAGTTAGCCTCTTTTCGTCAGAATATTTTTTGGGCTATTTGTTATTACTGTGCTCCCTCCGAGCCTTCCGTTAAATCTCTTAACCATTTATTTCTTACTTTCAGACTTGCAAGAATAATTATTAACGAAAAAAGGGTACAGGTTTTGTGTTCAATTTGTTTGTGGGCGTGTTTGTAAGCTGGAATCAATAGGTTATTTAGACTTTTAAAAAAAAAAAAAAAAGTTGATTAGAAAGTTTTAGTCAATTCTTATAAATAATCTATTCCTTAATAACTAATATGGAAAGACAGCAACAAATGGAACAGATATTACTATTAACAAAGGGAAAATAAAGCATAATCTAAAATTTTTTTCTTTTATTTCTTGTTTCATGAACATAATTCAACTCTTGGTATGTCATACATAAATACATTATACACACTTTGCATGTTTTCTAAAATAACTAATATGGAAAGCAACATGAGAATCTATCTCCACATCCAACCAAGCCTACAGGAAGGAACCTATGGGGAAGAAAATGAGTGCAGAAATCAGAAAATGGAAGAGCATCACATCTTTTCTTGCATATCATCTTCAGTCTTCCAAACAACATCATCCAGGCATGTTGAAAGATTTTTGTAGAACTGCAGAGGGAGTGAAAGAAATTTCAATGATCAGATTCAACAGCAAAATAAAGTATGCTGACTCTGTTGTTAGGATAATATTATACATAGAGCTTGCAGCTGTGACTTGTCTAGCAACTGAGGATGACATAATTTATAAAACATAGAAAGTATCTTATAAAATGATTCACCGGATAATGAGTCTTACAATTTTCATAATTTTATTTTACTTAATTCTCACAATATACAATTTAAAACGTTAAATTTATGAAGCCCCACAAACTAAACTATAAGACTTACAAAAACCAACAGTCCTCATTAACAGTTGTAAGTATCAAGTAAATTGCATATTTTGGAAATATCAACCTCACTTCAGGGTTACTCTTTCTTTAGAGACACAAACACACAGAAAGAGGAAGGAGAACATTTTTATGTATGAGCAAGAGTTATTCATATCTGTATCTAAGGTATGCAATCAAAGACTGTGTAATTATTTCACCAAAAAAAAATTAAGACTCTGTAATTAAATGAAATTCAAAATGAAAAGGAAGGATACCTTATGGAACTCCAATGTATCGCCTTTTGCTTTCCGCACCTCAACCATGTGAATGGAAGGTGCCACCTGAAATATCTGTTTAAAACATATACACGAGTATATTAATACAATATGTTGACAGCTGCCATTCGACTTCATCAAATAACACAAACTAATGATCATGTACCTCTGTGGCAACATTAAGGTTTCCCTTCCTTCCTGCTTTCACATTTTCAAGCCTCATCTGCAAGCGATGTTCTATTAAATCTAGTTCTATAACTGCTAGTCCCTAATACGTCTTGCACATTTGGCTTACCTTGTAGTTTTTCTTCTGCACATCAAAACCAAGAGGTTTTGCTGCTTCTTCTATCTTGTTGATTATCTCATTGGCAGCGCATTTTGATGTGAACCTTGTTTCCCTTTTAAATCCCTGTAGTCAACAACATTAAAATGAAAACACAAACAATAATTAAAGCAAGAAACCTCATAATCTTAACCATATGCCTTGCAGAAGAAAAGTTTTATACAAACTAACTAGGTCAATTAGATTCATATTGAATACACATAATTTGGTATGATTACATGTTTTTCCTGCATTTGAATATTAAAATAATGCATCATTTAAAAAGCTAACATTTTACCTTTTATATAACTGGATTTATGGATTAATAATTAAAAGCCTAAATATCCCATCTTGTTAATTTCCTTTCTACATGGCGATATTTCCACATACCAACCAGATAATGCATGACAGCATGAGAAGTAAGAAGCAAAACAATGTATGCTCATTCAATGAAATTTTATATATTTATAATAATTAAATGAAGTTTTGAACCTGCTCTATATCAAATAAGTTTTCAAGGTTCAGCCCTTTAGACATAGAAATTAATTCAAATGCATTCATGGCTGTCGGTTGTTCTTCATTCTTCTCTGTCACATGGTGCTCCTGCAGACATAGGGAAAATCCTTTATCAGACAACTATAATGAAAAATATTACAGAACTACAGAAAGCCAATACAATAATATATTATGAACTATCATCAACATACTTCAGAATCTTTAAAGACAGCTTCCACATCATCAAGGTTGGTATCCCCTTTCTCCTCGAAAATAGGAGGCTTGTAGTCTTTCTTAAACCATTCATCATGCAAAATCTCAGGTATTGTGATACGCTGCCATACAGTTGGGGTAAATCAGATATGCAAAACAAAACCTAACCATTACCGAAACAATGACCATGACTGTTAAAATAGATCGATGACTAGTCCATAGCCCTCTTCCATATTTGTTTTCTTTTGTCTCTGTCCTTTTTCATCCTCGTTGTTTGTGGAAAATGAAATCAGCTAAATGTGGTTCTAAAAGGTACACTTGAATGATTTATGTCATTATAAATTCAAGCTATGCAGATGCCATTGCAATTAAGCTCACACTTATCTTGGACTACAAGGCAGTCTAAAAAGCTATAACTAGTTATTAGTTGTTTTACAATCCAAACCAAACCAGCCAATTCAACCATGCGCTAGCATGGTTTCTGGTCCAGTTAGGACCCCTAAACCAGAATTGGTCAATAAATGATGAAAACCAATAAAAATCGGCCAAAACCTTAAAAGCCTGCCGAAAGCCAGGTTGAACCAGTCAGAAGGTAACTTTTCAAAAATTTTATTTTAAATTTTAATTCATAAATCTATAAATGTAATGTCCATTTTCTCTCTAGGACTAAAATTATAAATTAATGAACTTTAAAAATGTTTAATGTAATTAAATGTATTTAATTTACTATTTTACTTTTATTTAGTCAGTTATTTTACTAGTATACATCTTTTTTTGTATGTGTACTGTTTTAATTTATCTGGTTCAACCACCAGTCAAACTGGTTGAAACATAAACCAGTAGCCTTTCCAGTTTGATACCCGGTCCAGTATTTAAAACATATAGGTAAACAAGAATCAATTACTTCTATGAAAGATATATAACTACACCAAATGAAGCGCATTGAATAATAATTAAATGCTATTTCTTACAGTCATGGGGTTCGGATCCAAGATTCGAGCTATCAATTTCCTAGCACTGAAAGAAAGCCATGGAGGACAAGTAAATTCAGCAGCGGAGATCTGCACATCAAGAAAAGGAAAGTAATAAAAACAAAAAATGAAGAAGAAAATGAATTTTGTTCCATAGAAGTCACAAAATGCTCACTTTTTTATAGAGGTTAATAAGATTAGGATCATCAAAAGGCAAGTAACCTGCAAGCAATACAAAAAGAATCACCCCACATGACCACAAGTCTGCAGTTGCCCCATCATAGCCTCTATCATTAAGGACCTACATAATAAGAGTATATTGTTACAGGCTTGATCTTAAGAGTTTGAGCCTTGGCATGATAGGAAAAAAGCATGATATGACATTTGTCTGCACCTCAGGAGCAACATAATTGGGAGTTCCACATGTAGTATGGAGCAGTCCGTCATCCTGTTAACATTCACCAAGTGTGCATTAACATTCAAGCATATGTTAACAATTCAAAAGCATCAGATACGTAAGAAGAGAAAGCGCAGCTAAAGAGGATCAAATACTGAACAACGTCTATATCATCACTTTTTGCTGCTCAGTTACACCCAAAACAAAAAAAACTGTAACTTGATCGGCATGTCAGTTTGTGAAACTCAAGTGTTTAAGACTACTTTGACTACTACCTACATTAAAATTTCAGTATTTTGATTAACAATGTGAGTTCTCTGTATTTTGTTTTACATTAATGCAACTATGGAAAGGCATAATAAGCAGAATTTAAAATTAAAAAAAAAAAAAAACTAAAATCAGATGGTTGAGTACTTTTTTTTCGCTGCTTAAATAATTAAATACTTTTTTGATCCAACTATATACATGCTGTCTCTTCCTAAGTTTTAAACTTACATGTATAAGCAGTCTCTTAACTCATCACCTTGTCGGCTTAGACAAATTTAAACCATTTGTCTCGATTAATCTGATCTATAAAGATAGAAGGTTGAATGTTATTCCACGTAACTGATCTTTCCTGAACTTTTTACTTCTGTAACACTAAAGTTATCTCGACAGTCACCCAAATATAATATCCTCACCTTCTCTCACACCTCTTCTGCATCGATATTCTATAACCATTGTATGTTCTTCTATAAAATCATCAATTTGATCTTAATCTTATCTAGAAACTCTCCCAATGTAATGTTGAACCACTTATCTTTGTCGGGAATGAAATAACCTATAACTTCTATACAAATATAGTTAACTTCCACTTAAGCTTAACAATTCAGGAGGCAGGCTAGAGGAGAGGCTCAGATTCCCAAGTTCCAAAACTTAACGATTCATGTATCCAGGTGCAGAGTAATAAATTAAAAAAATGAATAAAAATAAAGTACTGCAAGGTTTTTTAATTTTGTAACAAGTATGGTGATAAGCTGTTTCTTATTTAAGAGTCCTAGACCTAGTTAGGGAACACAGTTGAAATGTCTTCTATAGTATTCCATAATAGGATAATTTTGATATGCAAATACAGATATTAATAATCTAGCAACATCAGAGTTTCAAAACTTGAGATTCAGATATGAGAATTGGGTTGAGTATATCATATCCTACCTACCATGTCTTCTTTCCCTCTGCCTTTTCTTCATTCTCTATTTACAAGATTACGGCTCTAAAATACCTGTTTACTGAATCAAACCATAACCTACTGGAATATTTACCTTGAACCTTAATGTCATCTTTCTTGACTCATGGATGACTTTCTGAAACCTGAGATTTTTTGCCATACTACTATAATTTCTTTCATTTAAGCCATTTCACCTTCTAGGTCATACTCTTACCCATCATGATTGAATACCCAAACCCTACAAGGCTACAACAGATATCATTCAAGTTTAAACCTCAAAATCCTCAATATTGGAACCCTAAAACCCACTGAAAAGCTATACTAGATGGTTTTCTAAATCTGTCCTGTATCAAGTTACTGTTAGATTGTCAATATCATCTATATGCAACACTGCATGCATAAAAATATTACGGAATCTACCAAAATTAGTAAGATACAATTTCTAAAATCAGCCAGCACCAATTCCCCTAAATAAAAATTGTGAAAGCAGAATAAATATGTCAAAGAACCAATCAAACTAAAAGTTGATGCTGTTAGATGAAGGCCCAAAAATGGTCTTACATTTAACAAAATACATATACATAAACACACACAAGCTACTGTCAGTAAGCTAATAAAGCATTATGTCAAATTATATTTTAGAATTACATGAAAGAATTTGCATTTTCTTTCACCACATTATGACAGAGTATGCTTTCAGATCATAATTACATTTTCCTTGCACACTAGCACTAGTCTTAACAGCAACATAATAAATATAATGAATGATGTTAATCAACAATGAAAAAGAAAATTGAGAAGGCATTGAATCATGATTACCCTGACTTGTTGGGACAGTGCACTCAACCCAAAATCAGAAACTTTAAGGTTTCCATAAGTATCTAATAACAAATTTTCTGGCTGCAGAAATTCAATAAGTATAATCAAAATAATGTAGAGATTCTTTCTTCTTACATTAAACTAAAAAGAACTGTTCTGGCCTCTGATTATATGTAATTCAACTTGGGTAACAGGTTTTACCTTCAGGTCTCTATGGTAGACGCCCCTGCTATGACAGTAATCAACAGCATTTATAAGCTGCTGGAAATACCTACGTGCTTCATTTTCACCCATCCGTCCATGGTTTACCTTCACAACAGAAAGTCCATTAGAAAAGATACAACATTTACTCACAGCTAAATCTTCAAAGAAGATGCTGATGATGGAAGAAACAAACATACTATGGTGGAATGACAGTACTATAGTTTTATCAGCTGAACAGGATTCATGAACCACAACTATGACCCAATATTTCACCAGTTTTTCCTTTTTGCAGAGAGTTCATGAACCAATCAAAAATAAAATAAAAATTAGTTAAGTAATTATATGAGACTAACAGATATCTATCTACTCACAATTTTGTCAAAGAGCTCCCCTCCAGTCACAAACTCCAAAACAATATATATTTTTGTCTTGCTTCCCATGACCTGAAATAAAAAAAAAATTAGATTCAGCATTGTGCACTATTAGCAATTAGGAATAGAGTCCCCTTGACTTCTATAAATTAATGTATGTTTAGTTGGATCATTCACACACAACAAATGCTGGATGTTAAGATATAATAACACTGATATAAAAATTCAAAATGCCAGAAAGGAATTTCATTGTTTATTCCTTCAATATCGGCTGAATTGAAATAAAGAGTTTGTGACAGCAAGAGAGGGACTAATGCAAATAAATCTGTAAAAATGAACTTTTGTTCTAACTCTTAACTTCCTTTCCAACCAAGAAAAGTCATCATATGTACAAATCATTGTTAAGAAAAGGTCTTGCAGGAATAGTGGCAGAGAATATGTGATAGACCAAACTAAAATGCTATATATCCTCTACTTCAACCATTTAAAACTTTTCTCTCTAATGATTTGGAATGATAAGAGTAAGGAAATGGAGTAAGCCTGGATTTTATACCAATCAGCTACTTACATTCTTTTCATTGGAAATTTAATCTGTCATCAGCAGACTCATTGATGTAGGGCCCAAGGGTCGAAACTTAATTAGTAAGGTATAGAACAACAAAAATCAAAACAAAACTACAGATAACTTGTTTGTTTCTTTAGCAGACAAACACACGAAACTCCACCCACAGAAGGGTAATGCACTCTACCCCCTCTCAAATCCAACAACAGAAGTTGAAAGAGAAATAAGAAAATGGGAGAAAAAAGAATTATTCAGGATGTCTTTTTATGAGATCAAATGGCTCAAATGACAAATATATTTACTCTCTTAGTGTGTCAGATGAATGAATACTTAATTCTAGCTTTGGATAAAAGGCAGTGTTCCAGAACTGTGCAAGAAAGTAGACTATAAAAAATTCTATGAACCAGCATTGTTAGAACTTGATGTAAGAGAGGATATTGTTAACTGTTTGAAGATCTTTCTAAGCATAAGGTGTGCTCTGAATATTCAACTACTGCATGAAATTTATATAATGATAAGCAGAGTTGTAAATGAAAAACCAATTAAGTTGTAGACGATGTTATACTCAATTAATAGCACTATACCATTTGTTGCTTTTCGGAATAGCACACTTCAAGTATAAACCGGAGGTAAGAATATATGCAACAAGGGATATAATACTGAGAATTTAAAAGCATGACAAATAAAGTATAAAGTATTTAGTCAGTGACAAAAAAGTTGATAACTCTTTCTTCATAGGCAAGATTTTAGTCTAGAATTATCTGCTCAAAAAAAGTTCACAACATGCATGTGTGTGTGTGTGACACAGAGAGAGAGAGAGAGAGAGAGAGAGAGAGAGAGAGAGAGACCTCATACAATTGAACAACATTTGGATGCTTGATTAACTTCATTGTTGCTATTTCCCGCCTGATCTGTAGAAATTTTATTGAAAACAACCAAGAAAATCAAATTCATCTAGTGAGGGTCTAAATCAACTTTATTACAGAATATCTAACACAAGCATAATGTATCCCATTATAATCAAACAAGATGCATCTGAAGTCTGTAAACTCCCACCTAAAACTAGCTTCAAGAAAACCTCAATTCATCAATATCTTGAAAGCTATTTGAAGATATCAGAAAGCAATTATGGCTTACGATTGTATGCCTCCTAGAAATTAAATGAACATAAAAGCAAAGAAGAGGAAGAGTGAAAGAAGATCTAGCCATATTCAACAAGGATAATTGTCAAAATACCTGTTCAGCCATCTTGTGTTTCAGAACCTTCTCTTTGTCAAGAATCTTGAGAGCCACAGGATCTTCAGTCTCTGAATTTCTTGCAAATTTCACTTTTGCAAATGTTCCCTCACCGATGGTCCTCCCAACCTCATATTTACCCACTCGGCGCTTGATTTTACGCTGACTCATCCTCAATCACTGTTGAATCTTATGATATATTGAACTTTTTCTTGATTATGAGGAATTTTACCTGAATTGCATGTAAGAAGTCAGTTCTTACCTTAGCCATAGATTATAACAAAATATACGAAAAAAAAAATCAAGGCAAGTTTTGTGGACTCAACTTTGATGAGTGCTAAGGAAAAGCTTCTGGTGCTTATGGTTAAAAATTGAAACATTAATGTTGAATTCCAAGATGCATAAAAGCAAAAGTCATCATTTCATTATTAGTTTACTAGGAGATTGTGTCCTACTATAACAGGAACCCTTTGTGGTGCTATACAGCCCACATTTTCAATCTCAAAGATCTAGGAGAACCAAGTTTTATTATAACAAGCCTAAGGATCTTACAGAAGACCAGCTTCGCACTTGAACCCAATGACAGAAACAAAAGCCTAACTCAACCCCACCCAAAAGAACAAGAAAAGGGGAGGGAATAACAACAGACCCAATTTTATTCAGCTTATAGGAGCCAATCAAATGAATGAGCTCGGCAACCAAGTATAAATCACATATAATGCATCCAGCATTTAAGACTTGAATTTAAGCTATAGTGGGAGCAACCTCGGTTGGATGATAAATAACTTCAAACTATGTCTTATAGCTTCCAGAAAATACTTGCCCCCCAACCGGAATTCAGCAAGATTATAGAGCAAAAAGGAAGACTAACACAGCATCCTCCTAGGAAAATAATATCTTTACAGATTACATTTGTGCTAGAAGAATCAAGGTCCAAAAACAAAATGAAGGTCTACGTTATAAAATTTTGATACATTAAAGAATGAAAATTTTCATAAATTTTGCCTAGATTCAATTCAGAGACCCCAATTAATCATGAACTTCCACTCTCAAATGAAAACAAATTAAAACGGGAAAGAAAATTGCCAGAAATTCACCAGGAAAAAGAGTGGAAGAAACAGAGGGACAAACTCGATACTTGGAGAAAATTTGAATTGAAATTCAAACGAAACACTGTGCAGGGAACCAGTATGACCTAAAGTAGTGCTGAGAATGAAATAACAGTACCCAGATCAAGTAGTCAAGCACCACGCAAGTTCCAAAGGGCACTATACCATATAAAAGCTTGAGATTCATAAAAGTGGGGGTATAATAGATGGATAGATATAAAATACTGAAATAAAAAAGGGAAAAATGCACAAACTGAAAGATTGATTGCCAGATAGATGAAGAGAAGAGCAGATATATACCTGAACTTTATGGAAATAAGAAGGAATGCAAGCTTGGTTGATGATGGTATGTTGTGCCGGGCCTTTGAATCGCCCAAAAGCCGAGAGATTTTGATAATTTGGGAGACACCCACCAATTAATGAACTGCAACCAGACAAAATTTCGCCTAATACTATCATATGTACCTAATTTTCCTTTCCAGCAATTTATTTTAGCAAAAAACGTTGTTAATAACAGTTACCAATAATTATCTGATTCATGGCATGAATAAACAGTAGGCAATAAACATTAAAAAAAATGACAAAATAAAATGTGGGACTGGCGCTGCTGGGTGGGTGAGAGCCATAAAGCACACAGGAGCTTGATCCCATGCCATGTGTTTGTAGTGACCAGTCACCGGAAGCAAGTCCACTTCAAATTAATGATATGAACCTATGGTCCTTCTCATTTTGACCCTCTTTCAGCCTCTTTGCTTAATTTTAGAAGGAAGTATATACGTATTCTGTTTGTATATTTATTTCTGGGGAAGATGAATTTGGCTTTGTCTTCAAGAAATGCCACACAATTTTGGTTGAGACAGTAACACACGGAGAGTGCAGAACAGCTGCGCCGAAACAGGACCAAAGAAAACTAGAAGACAAAAACAAAGTTGCAGAACAGATATTAATCCAAACAGAAGTCACCCAAATTGGATTTGCCCATAACCTCTTAAAAGTGCGAACATCTATTACTACAAGTAGAAATCTCTCCTGCGCCTCTTATCTTGAGATTTATTATCACAGCACTTTTATTGCAGTATGTGGAGTTCTCTTACAGTAGGCGCAACCCCTGAAAGAAAATGTTCAAGATAATAATTGGTATTACTGCACTGTTAAAAATGTATGTTAAGATAGAGAAAGTGTTACTAGACTAATAAATTGACACTAATATTATTTATTCAAGCTGGATATGATCAAAAACTATATCTTAAATAGAAAGGGAATTTTTATAATATTTTTCTTCTTGTGTCAAAGCCTACCCATTTATGTTCATTACATCTTTATAGTTTATTTATTACATGCAAAACGAGTAAATCTATCTATCCTCTCAGTTTGGCAACAAAAAATAGATGCATATACTTGCATTTTATGGTATGTGCAAGCAAATTTATGGCCTGCACAAGAGGACGTGCTTTTCTTTCTTGGGAAATGTTATTTCCTCAAAGAGATCTTAACAAAAATTTCATAAAATGTATTTATAATTATTAATTAATTTATTAAATTTTAGAATTTAAATTATAAAATCATAAAATTTAATAATTTAATAATTAAAATTTTTAAATCAAATTTTATGAAATTCAAGAATCGATAATTTGTTGGGTGACATTTAAAAAAAAAAAAACCATGGTTTGAGTTGCACCTTTGTCTCGTAGTGTTTGATTAGACTGATCTTTTAACATAAAGTAATCCAACTAGGGATATAAAGTAATGCAACTAGGGTCCTAAATATTTTTGTTAAAAAGTATTACTTTCTATGAGATCTTGCATGAGAATCCACTCTTTCAAATGTGTTACTTATTTTATTTGAACGCTTATATACATACGTATTTTTCTACACACATTTTGTATATTTATTTATATATTTATTCTTTTCTTTCTTTTTTAAGATTTTTCTTTTTATGCATATGCTGCCCACACATTCTTCTAATACTTTACGTGTGAGATTTTCAGGTTTCCTTTTTTGTCACATTGTTTCTTGTCTAATCATAGGTGACTTGCATCTTAAAACATATATGTATATTATATATAAAATTTCTTTTATATATATTGTTATTAATTACTTGTGTGTACCAGCCACCAAGAGATTGCATTAATTTATTGTTAACATGTATATTAATTATTTTAACCAAGAGTTGATAATAAAAAGTATTATTATATGTCAACTCATGTTTATATTCTACAACTAGTAGGCAAAAGATTTCAAGTACTCCAATCCCTCCATATTAGACTTTTATAACAATGTGTTTCACGTGGGGAATTTTTATTAAATATCAATGTAAAAATTACGAATTAAATTTTAATACATTATTAATGCAAACATTTTTACATTATCATTTAATTATCTAATATCTTATTATTAAAATATTATTACTAAAAATATATATTCTATATTTTATATATTAATAATAAAATTGATTATAAAAACTATCACGTGATAATTTATATGAGTAATTTTTTGGTTCAAGTTTAATTATTTTTTTAATTTTTTAAATTGCAATAGCTACCTATGCAAGAGTACAGCACATAAAGTACGCGCACAAATATTAATTGATAAAAAAATAAAATTAATAAATACTTTAAATTTATAAATTATTTATTTATTTATTTATTTATTTATAATTTATAACATTTTGCATCGTTATCTTGATCACATTCAACTAACGATAGGAGCCAAAATGAAATTTGCTACAAAGTTCTCTTTTCTTGACAATTAACAAAAAAAAATGAAAGGACATTCTGTTTCGTATAGTTAATCAATTTAGATAAGCTTGTTACATGTTTCTAGAGCGAAAAATTAGGCAGACACGTGGTATACATCATATTTTAGAATTAAAAAACTAAAAAATCTTATCCTTCGTTAATTAATGTCTTCTTGTGAACATCTTTTGCCAGATTTAGGTTGCTTGAAGAACAAAAAACACAAAGATTGGTCAACTTAAATGTGGGAATAAATAAAAGGCATGAAAATAATAATATAATTAGTTATTGAATTCATATGAAAATATTATTATTTTTAGTATATATAAGTGTCAAAACAAGTTACACTTATTGGACCAACCCATTCTACCTTACTTAAAAGCCAAACTTATACAAGATATATTGATATATGGATCGAGTTATCCCACCCCCATTTAAAAGGTAGAGACCAAATGGATTAGTATTTTATTAAACCATCACAATTTTAGGCTACCCACCACCCCAAATCTCCTTTATTTGCTAGCCCATATAGAACGGAACAAGTTACGTCTGAGGTAGCTGTTTGACACCTCTATATGTGACAAAAAAGATTTGAACTGTAATTATTATGTAATTCTATATAAATTTCTTATTACTCTACTACACCTAGTAACTTATGTCCCGTCAAAATGAAAAAATTTCAACCTAAAGGGTGGACGTGCATCTCCCACTCAAACATATACACGTCTTAAAAAAATAAAAATGTGTACAATTTTGTTAATTTTTATTTATATTCTTTAATTAAAAATAATCTTTAATTAAAACTTTGAACTAAAACAATACTAAATATTGACTACACCTCTTAGACCAAAATATTTGTCGGCCAATTTAGGTATCCTTTTTTGATTTTTTCAGTGAAAGGTCAATTTAGGTGTCCTTGACCATTATCTTCTCCATTTCTTGATCTAATTGATTGGCATTTGACTTTATATTTGGTTGCCTGATATATATGGCAGTGGCGGGTCAAAACATTTTATTTTGCGTCAAAGACTCAATCATTTTTTTTTTATAATTTTGAGAATAATCATGTATAAATTTTATCCGCATATTTTTTAAATATACAAATCAACATTCCCAGGAGTTAGAAAATGCGGCAACTTAGGGCTTCGCTCTTGCTTGAAAGGCCAAATTCGTTTTCGTCGGCCATTATTGTACGATTAAATTTTTTATTTTTGAAATTTAAATACCGTAAAAAAAATAAGAGATATACATATAAAATTAAAAATTAATAAAAAATATGATATATAAAATATATTTTAATATAAATTAAAAAAAATATAAAAAAGTCATCTAAATCAAAAAAATCTAAATTCTATTATTATATACTTAAATGAGTAAAGATATTTTTATAAATTATATGTGATTCGTTTAAATAAAAATATACTAATTCAGTAAAATAAAAAGTAAAAATAATTAGTTTAATAAAATAAATTTATTTAAATAAAGATTAGATACAAATTATTACGTTTTACAGCATATGAAATTGCATAATCTTATAAGAGGCTCCTGTTTGCATCCCTTGTGTAAGAATTAAGATTTGGAAAGTTTGATTTTAGTTATTTTTTTAATAATTTAATTTATAAATTTTATTTTTTTATTAATTTTTCCCCCCTTAAATTTATATTTATCTTTCTTTTTATTATACATAATAACTTTCGTTTTGCCGCCCCCGTAGTGAACGGAAAATAGACACCCGTGGTCCTAATTCGTGTCAGACCCGAATGCGTGTTTCGATAGACTCTACTGTCGAAGACGGCAAGACTAAAAAGGCACCTGATGTAGGATATTCCATTTTTATTCGTTCCTGCCCCTTCCTCGTCGCACTTGTTTATTGTTTTAGTAGAAGGTAAGTTGACTGTAACTATAATTTTCCCTTTGTGGTTTTCCTCCAACTTGCTTGGACTTTCTGTTCCAATCTTCGTGTCCATTTCTAATTCTTCTTGGACCCAACCCAAGCTTTTCATGTGCTTACAACTCACATCAATTATTTGAATTTTGGCTCTGTTAACTTGGTTTAATAGTATGTTGGTAATACTTACAACTAGTTGACTTAATAATTATTGATTATATCTCAAATTATTTTGAAATAAGTTATAATTTAAAATTTAATCTTAGATTTATTTTTATTATGAAAAGTTTATCATTTATTTTTATTTTAAATAAGAATTAATCACATTTGAAGAATAAGAATACCTCATAAAAATTTTAAAAAATAGTATATTGTTAATAAATATTAATGAAAGGATGGATTTGACATTTATAGATGTAAAAAGTGTAAAGAGTTTAAGTATGTCTTTTTCTTTAATTCAACGGTTATATTATTTTTAATAAATTTTTTTATTTATTAATTTAAATTATTATATTTATTAGATCATATAAAATAAATTATAAAATTCATAAAATTAAATAGTTACAAATAATTTGTAACAATTATGTGAAACCCACTTTAATGGGCGTCTAAACTTTTGCCATTTTCTATATATATCATCCAAATATAAGAAAGCTTATCATGATCAGAGAAGACAATGATATATGATTAACCTGCAAGTTTGCAACAACAGTTAGTGTGATCGTGCAGCTTCCTTAATGTAAGACAGTGGTTGTTGCTACCAATTTTGAATCCTCTTAAACCGTATTCTTTAGATAGGATCCTATCAATTCATTCAATAAAAATACTTAAATTCAAAGTTATTTAGAGTAAAACGCAGGTCTTAACTTGTAGAAGATTATAAGCTCAATTCTCCTTATCATTATCACACAAAAGATATAAAAACTATTGATTTGAAAATCTTACAATATTATTAGAGTTTTATATATATATATATATATATATGTGTGTGTGTGTGTGTGTATATGTGTACGTATGTATGTCGTAGAGTTCTCTTATGTGATACAATATATATTACTGAAAAATATTTGTCCCACTAAAATATACTTATAAAATGCTTACAAAATATATTTATAAATTTTATTTTTGATAAAATTTAATAATACTGTTTGATTTATGTAATCAATTTTATTTAGTAAAATAAAGTTATATGTGTTGTTATTATTGAAAATTTTATGAAATTAAGTATTATATATTATTAGGATAGAAGCAGTGGGAATTCATGAATTTATGCCTTTTTATTCTTTTTTCTCTCGTTTTTATTCTTTGTCTGGGTAACCTCTAAAGACAACATGATTAGAGTATATAATTTCCATCCTTATCTTATAATTTCAAGAGCAACATATTTCAATATTATTTTATGCTTTGTGCTTTTTTCTGGTCTCGTACGTAGTGATTGGAAGCAAGAAGAGCACTTTTTATTTAAGATTTAGGAGAGAAGGGGACCCAAGATCATGACTAACCCCATTTGAAAAGTAAAGTGATATTTACGCATAAAATTTTCATCTACACTCTATATATATATATATTTTTATCTATTTTCTTTTTTTTAATTTTTTTTTACTTATAAATATCATTTTATTTAAAAATATTAGAATTTTTAGAAATTAACATGCAAGTTAGTGTTTAAATTAAACATATGTTTGTGGCGTTTGGTAAAAATAGTGTAAAAGCAATAATACTTAACAGCAAAGTTGATTGATATAAAGTATTTGGTAATAATTAACAAGTTACTCTTAATCAATAAAACACCCCATTAACCATTTGAACCTGAGGTGACATAGCACCTAACTTTTTGTCTGTGTTAAGATTTGAAATAAAGAAAGAACATATAAAACCATGGGATTGGTCTCTCTCAAGACCCATCCCATCTAAAATAATAGTCCTAGATAACAAAAAATAAGAGGATTAGTTGTACCTAAGTGCTCTCTTTTCTTTCTTCCATTGTCCTAGCCAATCCTTTTACAGACAATCACCAAAGGACATGAACAACCAACCATGCTGAGAAGTCTTGCATATGTGACATGTCCTTACTTGAACTACAACTTTCTATTTTTATAATTTTATTTTTATTTAATTTTTAAAATATAAAATTTATAAATATTCATACTTTTTGTAAGATATAACTGATTAACGCTTCATAATATTCAATCATGTAAAAGGTGTAATAAATCTAAAGGGAAAATAACATTTCTTTTGTTAAATTGATTTTTATAAATTATAACTTACAAATATTTTATAAACATCTCATTTAAAAAGATTTGAATTATTAATTTTATAAAGTGCTACGTATTAAATTATAAGACCTATAAGATCTAATAACCTGCATTCATTTTTAATGGTTATTTGTTAATTGTTGATTGTGGATGTCGAATTTCCCTGGCCAACTATATATAGACTCAACAGAACAAAGCTTAGAGATTCCTAGCGAACGCCATATCCTGAGACCTAGGAAGACCTAAATTAGAAGCATTCTCGGTTCAATTTTGGGAAGCCCAGCCATCAGAGGTCCAACTACTTGGTCCCAGACATGTGCCGCAGCCACAGCCATGCTCGATAGTCCCCAGACATGTTCTCATCATCGACCAACATGTCAAGAACAGCAAGCTGGGTAGATGAATACAACTTAGTCTTGGTTGGTATAATGCGGATTCATATTAGTCAGCAAATGTTGCTTTTGTAAAGTGCACCCAACCAAAAGGAAAAGCTCTTCGATTCTTTATATAATTTAATAGCGCCTTCTAGAGACATAACCCAACAATTAAACAGTGAATGGCGTGTAGTGGCAGCAAGCAGTAGAAGATAAGATTAAGTATTCACAGAGACACATCAAAGAGTGTCTAGGGAAGAGGAGTTATTTTAGCTTCGACAATTTTCCAACCAGATTAACAAAACTGAAGCATCTTACTATACCTTAATCTACTGGGACAAAAGCCTTTTGATTTGCCTTTTCCCACCAAAAGACCTATTATAATAGAGAAAACGAACTCTCACAAACAATCTATTATTAAACTATTTCAAACTTAAATCAGATTATTGAACAACAAGATAGATTATAATATGATTATTTGCCTATTCAAAAAGAAAAGAGCTTCTCATGACAGGTCCACCCTCTAAGCTATACATCAAAAGGATATTGTCGCAAAACTTCTATTAAATTATAATATTTTTAACAAGATGGTAAAGAGTTAACTTTTTAAGTTCAAAGTCACCATTCAGAAAGAGAAAAACTCCTAAGACACAGCTACGATTTTAAAAAAGAAAAGTACACAGAAACAATAATGAGTATAACTATATTATTAAAAATATCAACTTTGCAACAATTTTCAAGAATATACTTGTGTGTTTCCAATGTATTTTAGCTGAGCAATAATAGTCTCACAAGCATTATCTATATGCAGAGTTTTTTGATTTTCCTGGCTAGATTATACGCAGTCCTGTTTTTACTCACAGGAAATTATCTTTAGCCTAATAAGAAACAAATTTCCTTCATTGACCAGTAAGGAGTGTGAGATCATAGTCTAAAGAATCGTTTCCATGAATATTATACAGTACATATGGTGGTGCTCTAATTCCATTCGAATGCATTCATGGCTGTCGGTTGTTCTTCATTCTTCTGTCACATGGTGCTCCTGCAGACATGGGGAAAATCCTTTATCAGACAACCATAATGAAAAATATTACAGAACTACAGAAAGCCAATACAATAATATATTATGAACTATCATCAACATACTTCAGAATCTTTAAAGACAGCTTCCACATCATCAAGGTTGGTATCCCCTTTCTCCTCGAAAATAGGAGGCTTGTAGTCTTTCTTAAACCATTCATCATGCAAAATCTCAGGTATTGTGATACGCTGCCATACAGTTGGGGTAAATCAGTTATGCAAAACAAAAACTAACCATTACTGAAACAATGACCATGACTGTTAAAATAGATCGATGACTAGTCCATAGCCCTCTTCCATATTTGTTTTCTTTTGTCTCTGTCCTTTTTCATCCTCGTTGTTTGTGGAAAATGAAATCAGCTAAATGTGGTTCTAAAAGGTACACTTGAATGATTTATGTCATTATAAATTCAAGCTATGCAGATGCCATTGCAATTAAGCTCACACTTATCTTGGACTACAAGGCAGTCTAAAAAGTTATAACTCGTTATTAGTTGTTTTACAATCCAAACCAAACCAGCCAATTCAACCATGCGCTAGCATGGTTTCTGGTCCAGTTAGGACCCCTAAACCGGAAATGGTCAATAAATGATGAAAACCAATAAAAATCGGCCAAAACCTTAAAAGCCTGCCGAAAGCCAGGTTGAACCAGTCAGAAGGTAACTTCTCAAAAATTTTATTTTAAATTTTAATTCATAAATCTACAAATGTAATGTCCATTTTCTCTCTAGGACTAAAATTATAAATTAATGAACTTTAAAAATGTTTAATGTAATTAAATGTATTTAATTTACTATTTTACTTTTATTTAGTCAGTTATTTTACTAGTATACATCTTTTTTTGTATTTGTACTCTTTTAATTTATCTGGTTCAACCACCAGTCAAACTGGTTGAAACATAAACCAGTAGCCTTTCCAGTTTGATACCCGGTCCAGTATTTAAAACATATAGGTAAACAAGAATCAATTACTTCCATGAAAGATATGTAACTACACCAAATGAAGCGCACTGAATAATAATTAAATGCTATTTCTTACAGTCATGGGGTTCGGATCCAAGATTCGAGCTATCAATTTCCAAGCACTGAAAGAAAGCCATGGAGGACAAGTAAATTCAGCCGCGGAGATCTGCAGATCAAGAAAAGGAAAGTAATAAAAACAAAAAATGAAGAAGAAAATGAATTTTGTTCCATAGAAGTCACAAAATGCTCACTTTTTTATAGAGGTTAATAAGATTAGGATCATCCAAAGGCAAGTAACCTGCAAGCAATACAAAAAGAATCACCCCACATGACCTCAAGTCTGCAGTTGCCCCATCATAGCCTCTATCATTAAGGACCTACATAATAAGAGTATATTGTTACAGGCTTGATCTTAAAGAGTTTGAGCCTTGGCATGATAGGAAAAAAGCATGATATGACATTTGTCTGCACCTCAGGAGTAACATAATTGGGAGTTCCACATGTAGTATGGAGCAGTCCGTCATCCTGTTAACATTCATCAAGTGTGCATTAACATTCAAGCATATGTTAACAATTCAAAAGCATCAGATACGTAAGAAGAGAAAGCGCAGCTAAAGAGGATCAAATACTGAACAACGTCTATATCATCACTTTTTGCTGCTCAGTTACACCCAAAAAAAAAAAAAAACTGTAACTTGATCAGCATGTCAGTTTGTGAAACTCAAGTGTTTAAGACTACTTTGACTACTACCTACATTAAAATTTCAGTATTTTGATTAACAATGTGAGTTCTCTGTATTTTGTTTTACATTAATGCAACTATGGAAAGGCATAACAAGCAGAATTTAAATTTAAAAAAAAAAAAAAAACTAAAATCAGATGGTTGAGTACTTTTTTTTCGCTTCTTAAATAATTAAATACTTTTTTGATCCAACCATAAACATGCTGTCTCTTCCTAAGTTTTAAACTTACATGTATAAGCAGTTTCTTAACTCATCACCTTGTCGGCTTAGACAAATTTAAACCATTTGTCTCGATTAATCTGATCTATAAAGATAGAAGGTTGAATGTTATTCCACGTAACTGATCTTTCCTGAACTTTTTACTTCTGTAACACTAAAGTTATCTCGACACTCACCCAAACATAATATCCTCACCTTCTCTCACACCTCTTCTAGTCTTCTGCATCGATATTCTATAACCATTGTATGTTCTTCTATACAATCATCAATTTGATCTTAGTCTTATCTAGAAACTCTCCCAATGTAATGTTTAACCACCTATCTTTGTCGGGAATGAAATAACCTATAACTTCTATACAAATATAGTTAACTTCCACTTAAGCTTAACAAGTCAGGAGGCAGGCTAGAGGAGAGGCTCAGATTCCCAAGTTCCAAAACTTAACGATTCATGTACCCAGGTGCAGAGTAATAAATTAAAAAAGTGAATAAAAATAAAGTACTGCAAGGTTTTTTAATTTTGTAACAAGTATGGTGATAAGCTGTTTCTTATTTAAGAGTCCTAGACCTAGTCAGGGAACACATAGTTGAAATGTCTTCTATAGTATTCCATAATAGGATAATTTTGATATGCAAATACAGATATTAATAATCTAGCAACATCAGAGTTTCAAAACTTGAGATTCAGATATGAGAATTGGGTTGAGTATATCATATCCTACCTACCATGTCTTCTTTCCCTCTGCCTTTTCTTCATTCTCTATTTACAAGATTACGGCTCTAAAATACCTGTTTACTGAATCAAACCATAACCTACTGGAATATTTACCTTGAACCTTAATGTCATCTTTCTTGACTCATGGATGACTTTCTGAAACCTGAGATTTTTTGCCATACTACTATAATTTCCTTCATTTAAGCCATTTCACCTTCTAGGTCATACTCTTACCCATCATGATTCAATACCCAAACCCTACAAGGCTACAACAGATATCATTCAAGTTTAAACCTCAAAATCCTCAATATTGGAACCCTAAAACCCACTGAAAAGTTATACTACATGGTTTTCTAAATCTGTCCTGTATCAAGTTACTGTTAGACTGTCAATATCATCTATATGCAACACTGCATGCAAAGAAATATTACGGAATCTACCAAAATTAGTAAGATACAATTTCTAAAATCAGCCAGCACCAATTCCCCTAAATAAAAATTGTGAAAGCAGAATAAATATGCCAAAGAACCAATCAAACTAAAAGTTGATGCTGTTAGATGAAGGCCCAAAAATGGTCTTACATTTAACAAAATACATATACATAAACACACACGAGCTACTGTCAGTAAGCTAATAAAGCATTATGTAAAATTATACTTTAGAATTACATGAAAGAATTTGCATTTTCTTTCACCACATTATGGCAGAGTATGCTTTCAGATCATAATTGCATTTTCCTTGCACACTAGCACTAGTCTTAACAGCAACATAATAAATATAATGAATGATGTTAATCAACGATGAAAAAGAAAATTGAGAAGGCATTGAATCATGATTACCCTGACTTGTTGGGACAGTGCACTCAACCCAAAATCAGAAACTTTAAGGTTGCCATAAGTATCTAACAACAAATTTGCTGGCTGCAGAAATTCAATAAAGTATAATCAAAATAATGTAGAGATTCTTTCTGCTTACATTAAACTAAAAAGAACTGTTCTGGCCTCTGATTATATGTAATTCAACTTGGGTAACAGGTTTTACCTTCAGGTCTCTATGGTAGACGCCCCTGCTATGACAGTAATCAACAGCATTTATAAGCTGCTGGAAATACCTACGTGCTTCATTTTCACCCATCCGTTCATGGTTTACCTTCACAACAGAAAGTCCATTAGAAAAGATACAACATTTACTCACAGCTAAATCTTCAAAGAAGATGCTGATGATGGAAGAAACAAACATACTATGGTGGAATGACAGTACTATAGTTTTATCAGCTGAACAGGATTCATGAACCACAACTATGACCCAATATTTCACCAGTTTTTCCGTTTTGCAGAGAGTTCATGAACCAATCAAAAATAAAATAAAAATTAGTTAAGTAATTATATGAGACTAACAGATATCTATCTACTCACAATTTTGTCAAAGAGCTCCCCTCCAGTCACAAACTCCAAAACAATATATATTTTTGTCTTGCTTCCCATGACCTGAAATAAACAAAAAATTAGATTCAGCATTGTGCACTATTAGCAATTAGGAATAGAGTCCCCTTGACTTCTATAAATTAATGTATGTTTAGTTGGATCATTCACACACAACAAATGCTGGATGTTAAGATATAATAACACTGATATAAAAATTCAAAATGCCAGAAAGGAATTTCATTGTTTATTCCTTCAATATCGGCTGAATTGAAATAAAGAGTTTGTGACAGCAAGAGAGGGACAAATGCAAATAAATCTGTAAAAATGAACTTTTGTTCTAACTCTTAACTTCCTTTCCAACCAAGAAAAGTCATCATATGTACAAATCATTGTTAAGAAAAGGTCTTGCAGGAATAGTGGCAGAGAATATGTGATAGACCAAACTAAAATGCAATATATCCTCTACTCCAACCATTTAAAACTTTTCTCTCTAATGATTTGGAATGATAAGAGTAAGGAAATGGAGTAAGCCTGGATTTTATACCAATCAGCTACTTACATTCTTTTCATTGGAAATTTAATCTGTCATCAGCAGACTCATTGATGTAGGGCCCAAGGGTCGAAACTTAATTAGTAAGGTATAGAACAACAAAAATCAAAACAAAACTACAGATAACTTGTTTGTTTCTTTAGCAGACAAACACACGAAACTCCACCCACAGAAGGGTAATGCACTCTACCCCCTCTCAAATCCAACAACAGAAGTTGAAAGAGAAATAAGAAAATGGGAGAAAAAAGAATTATTCAGGATGTCTTTTTATGAGGTCAAATGGCTCAAATGACAAATATATTTACTCTCTTAGTGTGTCAGATGAATGAATACTTAATTCTAGCTTTGGATAAAAGGCAGTGTTTCAGAACTGTGCGAGAAAGTAGACTATAAAAAATTCTATGAACCAGCATTGGTAGAACTTGATGTAATAGAGAATATTGTTAACCGTTTGAAGATCTTTCTAAGCACAAAGTGTGCTCTGAATACTCAACTACTGCATGAAATTTATATAAGGGTAAGCAGAGTTGTAAATGAAAAACCAATTAAGTTGTAGACGATGTTATGCTCAATTAATAGCACTATACCATTTGTTGCTTTTCAGAATAGCATACTTCAAGCATAAACCGGAGGTAAGAATATATGCAACAAGGGATATAATACTGAGAATTTAAAAGCATGACAAATAAAGTATTTAGTCACTGACAAAAAAGTTGATAACTCTTTCTTCATAGGCAAGATTTTAGTCTAGAATTATCTGCTCAAAAAAAGTTCACAACATGCATGTGTGTGTGTGTGTGTGACACAGAGAGAGACAGA
The DNA here is from genome assembly GCA_037013595.1 of Dicorynia guianensis. NCBI lineage: Eukaryota > Viridiplantae > Streptophyta > Magnoliopsida > Fabales > Fabaceae > Dicorynia > Dicorynia guianensis. Next base: position 34,899,486 of record JASUAB010000005.1, read on the forward strand.
GAGAGACAGAGACCTCATACAATCGAACAACATTTGGATGCTTGATTAACTTCATTGTTGCTATTTCCCGCCTGATCTGTAGAAATTTTATTGAAAACAACCAAGAAAATCAAATTCATCTTGTGAGGGTCTAAATCAACTTTATTACAGAATATCTAACACAAGCATAATGTATCCCACATAATAAAACAAGATGCATCTGAAGTCTGTAAACTCCCACCTAAACCTAGCTTCAAGAAAACCTCAATTTCTCAATATATTGAAAGCTATTTGAAGATATCAGAAAGCAATTATGGCTTATGATTGTATGCCTCCTAGAAATTAAATTAACATAAAAGCAAAGAAGAGGAAGAGTGAAAGAAGATCTAGCCACATTCAACAAAGATAATTGTCAAAATACCTGTTCAGCCATCTTGTGTTTCAGAACCTTCTCTTTGTCAAGAATCTTGAGAGCCACATACTCTCCAGTCTCTGAATTCCTTGCAAGTTTCACTTTTGCAAATGCTCCCTCACCGATGCTCCCCCCAACCTCATATTTACCCACTTGGCGCTTGATTTTACGCTGACTCATCCTCAATCACTGTTGAATTTTACGATAAATTGAACTTTTTCTTGATTATGAGGAATTTTACCTGAATTGCATGTAAGAATTCAGTTCTTACCTTAGCTATAGATTATAACAAAATATACGAAAAAAAATTAAGGCAAGTTTTGTGGACTCAAGTTTGATGAGTACTAAGGAAAAGCTTTTGGTGCTTATGGTTAAAAATTGAAACATTAATGTTGAATTCCAAGATACATAAAAGCAAAAGTCAGCATTTCATTATTAGTTTACAAGGAGATTGTGTCCTACTATAACAGGAACCCTTTGTGGTGCTATACAGCCCACATTTTCAACCTCAAAGATCTAGGAGAACCAAGTTTTATTATAACAAGCCTAAGGATCTTACAGAAGACCAGCTTAGCACTTGAACCCGATGACAGAAAAAAAAGCCTAACTCAACCCCACCCAAAAGAACAAGAAAAGGGGAGGGAATAGCAACAGACCCAATTTTATTCAACTAGCTAATAGGAGACAATCAAATGAATGAGCTCGGCAACCAAGTATGAATCACATATAATGCATCCAGCATTTAAGAGATGAATTTAAGTTATAGTGGAAGCAACATCGGTTGGATGATAAATAACTTCAAACTATGTCTTATAGCTTCCAGAAAATACTTGCCCCCCATCTGGAATTCAGCAAGATTATAAAGCAAAAAGGAAGACTAACACAGCATCCTACTAGGAAAATAATATCTTTACAGATTACATTTCTACCAGAAGAATCAAGGTACAAAAACAAAATGAAGGTCTCCGTTATAAAATTTTGATACATTAAAGAATGAAATTTTTCATAAATTTTGAAACATTAAAGAATGAAAATTTTCATAAATTTTGCCTAGATTCAAGTCAGAGACCCCAATTAGTCATGAACTTCCACTCTCAAATGAAAACAAATTAAAACAGGAAAGAAATTTCCCAGAAATTCACCCTAAAAAAGAGTGAAAGAAACAAAGGGACAAGTTCGACACTTGGAGAAAATTTGAACTGAAATTCAAACGAAAGACTGTGCAGGGAACCACCATGACCTAAAGTAGTGCTGAGAATGAAATAACAGAACCCAGATCAAGTAGTCAAGCACCACGCAAGTTCCAAAGGGCACTATACCATATAAAAGCTTGAGATTCATAAAAGTGGGAGTATAATAGATGGATAGATATAAAATACTGAAATAAAAAAGTGAAAAATGCACAAACTGAAAGATTGATTGGCAGATAGATGAAGAGAGAGCAGATATATACCTGAACTTTATGGAGATAAGAAGGAATGCAAGCTTGGTTGATGACGGTATGTTATGCCGGGCCTTTGAATCGCCCAAAAGCCGAGAGATTTTGATAATTTGGGAGACACCCACCAATTAATGAACTGCAACCGGACAAAATTTCGCCTAATACTATCATATGTACCTAATTTCCTTTCCGGCAATTTATTTTAGCCAAAAACGTCGTTAATAACAGTTACCAGTAATTATCTGATTCATGGGATGAATAAACAGTAGGCAATAAACATTAAAAAAAATGACAAAATTAAATATGGGACTGGCTCAGCTGGGTGGGTGAGAGCCATAAAGCACACAGGAGCTTGATCCCATGCCATGTGTTTGTAGTGACCAGTCACCAGAAGCAAGTCCACTTCAAATTAATGCTATGAACCTATGGTCCTTCTCATTCTGACCCTCGTCGAGTTTCTTTGCTTAATTTTAGAAGTAAGTATATACGTATTCTGTTTGTATATTTATTTCTGGGGAAGAGGAATTTGGCTTTGTCTTCAAGAAATGCCACGCAATTTTGGTTGAGACAGTAACACAAGGAGACTGCAGAACAGCTGCGTCGAAACAGGACCAAAGAAAACTAGAAGACAAAAACAAGGTTGCAGAACAGAGATTGAGCCAAACAGAAGTCACCCAAATTGGATTTGCCCATAATCTCTTAAAATACGAAGATCTATTACTACAAGTAGAAATCTCCTCTATGCCTCTTATCTTGAGATTTATTATCACAGCACTTTCATTGCAGTATGTGGAGTTCTCCTACAGTAGGCGCAACCTCTGAAAGAAAATGTTCAAGATAATAATTGATATTACTGTATGTTAAAAATGTATATTAAGATAGAGAAAGTGTTACTAGGCCAATAAATTGACACTAATGTTATTTATTCAAGCTGGATTTGATCAAAAACTATATCTTATATAGAAAGTGAATTTTTATAGTATTTTTCATCTTGTGTTAAAGTCTATCCATTTATGGTTTATTTATTACATGTAAAATGAGTAAATCTATCCTCTCACTTTGGCAACAAAAATAGAGGCATATATTTGCATTGTATGGTATCTGCAAGCAAATATATGGCCTGCCCAAGAAGAGTATGTGCTTTTCTTTCTTGGGAAATGTTGTTTCCACAAAGAGATCTTAACAAAATTTTCATAAAATTTATTTATAATTATTAATTAATTTATTAATTTTAAAATTTAAATTATAAAATCGTGAAGTTAATAATTTAACAATTAAAATTTTTAAATAAAATTTTATAAAATTCAAGAACCGATAATTGGTTGGGTGACATGTAAAAAAAAAAGGCATGGTTTGAGTTGCACTTTTGTCTCGTAGTGTTTGATTAGACTAATCTTTTTAACATAAAGTAATCCAACTAGGGACATAAAGTAATGCAACTAGGGTTTTAAATACTTGTGTTAAAAGTATTATACTTTCTATGAGATCTTGCATGAGAATCCACCCTTTCAAACGTGTTACTTATTTTATTTGAACACTTATACACAAACGTATTTTTCTACACACATTGTATATATTTATTTATATATTTATTCTTTTCTTTCTTTTTTAAGATTTTTCTTTTTATGCATATGCTGCCCACACATTCTTCTAATACTTTACGTGTGAGATTTTCAGGTTTCCTTTTTTGTCACATTGTTTCTTGTCTAATCATAGTTGACTTGCATCTTAAAACATATATGTATATTATATATAAAATTTCTCTTATATATGTTGTTATTAATTACTTGTGTGTAGAAGAGTTCTTCAAAAATAATATGCCATATCTATCACGCTGTACCAACCACCAAGAGATTAAATTAATTTATTGTTAGCATGTATATTAATTATTTTAACCAAGAGTTAATAATAAAAAGTATTATTATATGTCAACTCATGCTTATATTCTACAACTAGTAGGCAAAAGATTTCAACTGCTCCAATCCCTCCATATTAGACTTTTATGACAATGTGTTTCGAGTGGGGAATTTTTATTAAATAACAATGTAAAAATTTCGAATTAAATTTTAATATATTATTAATGCAAACATTTTTACATTATCATTTAATTACCTGATATCTTATTATTAAAATATTATTGCTAAAAATATATATTCTATATTTTATATATTAATAATAAAATTAATTATAAAAACTATCACATGATAATTTATGAGTAATTTTTTGGTTCAAGTTTAATTATTTTTTTAATTTTTTAAATTGCAATAGCTACCTATGCAAGAGTATAGCACATAAAGCATGCGCACAAACATTAATTGATAAAAAAAATAAAAGTAATAATTATTTTAAATTTATAAATTATTTATTTATTTATTTATAATCTATAACATTTTGCTTCGTTATCTTGATCACATTCAACTAATGATAGAAGCCAAAATGAAATTTGCTACAAAGTTCTTTTTTCTTGACAATTAAAAAAAAAATGAAAGAGCATTCTGTTTCGTGTAGTCAATCAATTTAAATAAGCTTGTTACATGTTTCTAGAGCAAAAAATTAGACAGACACGTGGTATGCATCATATTTTAGAATTAAAAAACTAAAATATCTTATCCTTCGTTAATTAATGTCTTCTTGTGAACATCTTTTGCCAAATTTAGGTTGCTTGAAGTACAAAAAACACAAAGATTGTTCAACTTAAATGTGGGAATAAATAAAAGACATGAAAATAATAATTTAATTAGTTATTGAATTCATGTGAAAATATTATTTTTTTTAGTATATGTAAGTGTCAAAACAAGTTACACTTATTGGACCAACCCATTCTACCTTACTTAAAAACCAAATTTATACAAAATATATTGATATATGGATCGACTTATCCCACCCCATTTAAAAGGTAGAGACCAAATGGATTAGTATTTTATTAAACCATCACAATTTTAGGCTACCCACCCCCCCAAAAAATCTCCTTTATTTGCTAGCCCATATAGAACGGAACAAGTTACGTCTGAGGTAGCTGTTTGACACCTCTATATGTGACCAAAAAGATTTAAACTTTAATTATTATGTAATTCCATGTAAATTTCTTATTACTCTACTACACCTAGTAACTTATGTCCCGTCAAAATGAAAAAATTTCAACCTAAAGGGTGGACATGCATCTCCCACTCAAACATATACACGTCTTTAAAAAATAAAAATGTGTACAATTTTGTTAATTTTTATTTATATTCTTTAATTAAAAATAATATTTAATTAAAACTTTGAACTAAAACAATACTAAATATTGACTACACCTCTTAGACCAAAATATTTGTCGGCCAATTTAGGTATCCTTTTTTGATTTTTTCGGTGAAAGGTCAATTTAGGTGTCCTTGACCATTATCTTCTCCATTTCTTGATCTAATTGATTGGCATTTGACTTTATATTTGGTTACCTGATATATATGGCTGTGGCGGGTCAAAACATTTTATTTTGTGTCAAAGACTCAATCATTTTTTTTTTTTATAATTTTGAGAATAATCATGTATAAATTTTATCCGCATATTTTTTAAATATACAAATCAACATTCCCAGGAGTTAGAAAATGCGGCAACTTAGGGCTTCGCTCTTGCTTGAAAGGTCAAATTCGTTTTCGTCGGCCATTATTGTACGATTAAATTTTTTATTTTTGAAATTTAAATACCGTAAAAAAAGAATAAGAGATATACATATAAAATTAAAAAAATTAATAAAAAAATATGATATATAAAATATATTTTAATATAAATTAAAAAATATATAAAAAAGTCATCTAAATCAAAAAAATCTAAATTCTATTATTATATACTTAAATGAGTAATGATATTTTTATAAATTATATATGATTTGTTTAAATAAAAATATACTAATTCAGTAAAAAAAAAGTAAAAATAATTAGTTTAATAAAATAAATTTATTTAAATAAAGATTAGATACAAATTATTACGTTTTACAGCATATGAAATTGCATAATCTTATAAGAGGCTCCTGTTTGCATCCCTTGTGTAAGAATTAAGATTTGGAAAGTTTGATTTTAGTTATTTTTTTAATAATTTAATTTATAAATTTTATTTTTTTATTAATTTTTCCCCCCTTAAATTTATATTTATCTTTCTTTTTATTATACATAATAACTTTCGTTTTGCCGCCCCCGTAGTGAACGGAAAATAGACACCCGTAGTCCTAATTCGTGTCAGACCCGAATGCGTGTTTCGATAGACTCTACTGTCGAAGACGGCAAGACTAAAAAGGCACCTGGTGTAGGATATTCCATTTTTATTCGTTCCTGCCCCTTGCCCGTCGCACTTGTTTGTCGTTTTAGTAGAAGGTAAGTTGACTGCAACTGCAATTTTCCCTTTGTGGTTTTCCTCCTACTTGCTTGGACTTTCTGCTCCATTCTTCGCGTCCATTTCTAATTCTTCTTGGACCCAACTCAAGCATTTCATGTGCTTACAACTCACATCAATTATTTGAATTTTGGCTTTGTTAACTTGGTTTAATAGTATGTTGTTAATACTTACAAGTAGTTGACTTAATAATTATTGATTGTATCTCAAATTATTTTGAAATAAGTTATATATTTAAAATTTAATCTTAAAATTATTTTTATTGTAAAAAGTTTATCATTTATTTTTATTTTAAATAAGAATTAATCACATTTGAAGAATAAGAATACCTCATAAAAATTTTAAAAAATAGTATATTGTTAATAAATATTAATGAAAGGAAGGATTTGACGTTTATAGATGTAAAAAGTGTAAAGAGTTTAAGTATGTCTTTTTCTTTAATTCAAAGGTTATATTATTTTTAATAAATTTTTTATTTATTAATTTAAATTATTATATTTATTGAATAATATAAAATAAATTATAAAACTCATAGAATTAAATAGTTGCAAATAATTTGTAACAATTATGTGAAACCCACTTTAATGGGCGTCTAAACTTTTGCCATTTTCTATATATATCATCCAAATATAAGAAAGCTTATCATAATCTGAGAAGACAATGATATATGATTAACCTGCAAGTTTGCAACAACAGTTAGTGTGATCGTGCAGCTTCCTTAATGTAAGACAGTGCTTGTTGCTACCAATTTTGAATCCTCTTAAAACCGTATTCTTTAGATAGGATCCTATCAATTCATTCAATAAGAATACTTAAATTCAAAGTTATTTAGAGTAAAACGCAGGTCTTAACTTGTAGATTATAAGCTCAATTCTCCTTATCATTATCACACAAAAGATATAAAAACTATTGATTTGAAAATCTTACAATATTATTAGAGTTTGATATATATATATATATATATATGTATGTATGTATGTGTATGTATGTATGTTGTAGAGTTTTGTTATGTGATACAATATATATTACTGAAAAATATTTATCCCACTAAAATATATTTATAAAATGCTTACAAAATATATTTATAAATTTTATTTTTAATAAAATTTAATAATACTGTTTGATTTATGTAATAAATTTTATTTGGTAAAATAAAGTTATGTGTGTAGTTATTGTTGAAAATTTTATGAAATTAAGTATTATATATTATTAGGATAGAAGCAGTGGGAATCCATGAATTTATGCCTTTTTATTCTTTTTTCTCTCGTTTTTATTCTTTGTATGGGTAACCTCTAAAGACAACATGATTAGAGTATATAATTTCCATCCTTATCTTATAATTTCAAGAGCAATATATTTCAATATTATTTTATGCTTTGTGCTTTTTTCTGGTCTCGTACGTAGTGATTGGAAGCAAGAAGAGCACTTTTATTTAAGATTTAGGAGAGAAGGGGACCCAAGATCATGACTAACCCCATTTATGCATAAAATTTTCATCTACACTCTAGATATGTTTTTTATATATTTTCTTTTTTAAATTTATTTTTTACGTATAAATATTATTTTATTTAAAAATATTAGAATTTTTAGAAATTAACATGCAAGTTAGTGTTTAAATTAAACATATGTTTGTGGCGTTTGGTAAAAATAGTGTAAAAGTAATAATACTTAACATCAAAGTTGATTGATATAAAGTATTTGGTAATAATTAACAAGTTACTCTTAATCAATAAAACACCCCATTAACCATTTGAACCTGAGGTGACACAGCACCTAACTTTTTGTCTGTGTTAAGATTTGAAATAAAGAAAGAACGTATAAAACCATGGGATTGGTCTCTCTCATGACCCATCCCATCTAAAATAATAGTCCTAGTTAACAAAAAATAAGAGAATTAGTTGTACCTAGGTGCTATCTTTTCTTCCATTGTCCTAGCCAATCCTTTTACAGGCAATCACCCAAGGACATGAACAACCAAACATGCTGAGAAGTCTTGTATATGTGACATGTCCTTACTTGAGCTACAACTTTTTATTTTTATAATTTTATTTTTATTTAATTTTTAGAATATAAAATTTAAATTATTAAATTTATAGATATTCATAATTTTTGTAAGATGCAATTGATTAACGCATCATAATACAAAAGGTGTAATAAATGTAAAGGGAAAATAACATATCTTCTGTTAAATTGATTTTTATATTTTTATAAATTAAACTTTATAAAAATTTTATAAAAATTTCATTTAAAAAAAATTTAAATTATTAATTTTATAAAATGCTACGTATTAAATTATAAGACCTATAAGATCTAATAACCTACACTCATTTTTAATGGTTATTTGTTAATTGTTGATTGTGGATGTAGAATTTCCCTGGCCAACTATATATAGACTCAACAGAACAAAGCTTAGAGATTCCTAGTGAACGCCATATCCTGAGACCTAGGAAGACCTAAATTAGAAGCATTATCAGTTCAATTTCGGGAAGCCCAGCCATTAGAGGTCCAACTACTTGGTCCCAGACATGTGCAGCAGCCACAGCCATGCTCGACACCTCCCCAGACATGTTCTCATCATCAACCAACATGTCAAGAACAGCAAGCTGGGTAGATGAATACAACTTAGTCTTGGTTGGTATAATGCGGATTCATATTAGTCAGCAAATGTTGCTTTTGTAAAGTGCACCCAACCAAAAAGAAAAGCTCTTCGATTCTTTATATAATTTAATAGCGCCTTCTAGAGACATAACCCAATAATTAAACAGTGAATGGTGTTTAGTGGCTGCAAGCAGTAGAAGATAAGATCAAGTATTCACAGAGACACGTCAAAGGGTGTCTAGGGAAGGGGAGTTATTTTAGCTTGGACAATTTTCCAACCAGATTAACAAAACTGAAGCATATTATAATACCTTAATCTTCTGGGACAAAAGCCTTTTGATTTGTCTTTTCCCACCAAAAGACCTATTATAATAGAGAAAACGAACTCTCACGAACAATTCATTATTAAACTATTTTAAATTTAAAATTGATTTATTGAATAACAAGATAGTTTATAATATGATTATTTACCTATTCAAAAGGAAAAGAGCTTCTTATGATAGGCTGCCCTCTATACATCAAGAGGATATTGTCGCTTCTGTTAAATTATAATATTTTTAACAAGACAAGTAAAGAGTTACTTTTTAAATTCAAAGTCACTATTGAGAAAGAGAAAAATTCCTAAGACAATAATGAGAGCCATGATTTTAAAAAAGAAAAGTACATGAAACAATAATGAGTATATTATATTATTAAAAATATCAAATTTGTAACAATTTCTAAGAATGTACTTGTGTGTTTTCAATGTACTTTAGCTGAGTAATAATAGTCTCACAGCATTATCTATATACACAAGTCTTTTTTCTTTTGTTAGATTATAATTTTTACTCACAGAAAATTATCTTTAGCCTAATAAGAAACAAATTTCCTTCATTGACCAATAAGGAGTGTGAGACCATAGTCTAATGAATCGTTTCCATGAATATTATACAGTACATATGGTGGTGCTCTAATTGAGCATTGTTATAGCTACATATTTTGTAGTTATGTTTGGCCTAGTCTAATGACTTAGTCAAACCCTAAATTATTCTTAATATCAATCACATCTTATGACGTGGTTAATTTGTAGTTACAAGGATGTAACTTTAGTATTTTCGGCTCTAATTCCATTTGAGTTATTCATTTATTAATTGGTCAAAGTAAACATTTATTTATTAATTTAAAACCTCACTTTCCATCATTTTTTTATTATCAGTATTTTTATTTTTGAAATAATGTTAGATACACAACTATATAATGGGTAGCCATGATTACATCAAAGATCATTAATTACAAACTTAAACTCACTATAAAAATTAAAAAAAAAAAGGACCACTTAACACACTTTTTTCCTAAGTCAATGTGGATGGCTCATTAATAAATTTTATTAAATATTTATTTTAAAAATATAAATTATTAAAATTATTAATTTCACAAGTTGAACTAAAAATTTTATTATCTTTAAATTTGAAAGTATTTAAACTTACTTATTATGTGGAATAAACCTTCCACCATGGCCAATGATTTCATTTGAATTGTGTATTAAAAAATTATATGCATAGTGTTGAATTATTGAGGTCAAAATGCAAATATGCAATACAGCCAAGCTGTAAATTCACAAAATTGGGCCTCATAGTCAAGCAAAGCCCAAATGCCACTGAGCCTCATCAAGGTCACTTTTTGGTTCAATACAAGCTGGAATGGCCTAAAATATGGCTTAGACAAGGTTTATGGGCTCTCTAAGAAACAATTTGAGTCTGCAACGTGGACACACGCCACTGCTTTGGGATGTGAATTAGGTTGGGTATGAGTGGGGGAAAATTATTTCCAAATCCGGACCCGAATAATGTTAAACAATTTTTATAATTGTATTTAAATATTTATAAAATACTTTCAAAATATTTTTTAATAAATGCTTTATTAAATATATTCATACGGCACTAATATATATATATATATATATATATATATATAAAACCAAACCCAAACACAAAAAATTCTATTATACTAATACTTCAACTCCTGTTCAACGTTTCTTAGCGATTGGAAGAGAGTTCCCTCCGTCCTCGCTTGTTATGCAGTGTTTTAACAATCAGATTGGTCAGTGAATTGGTTTGGAGGATGAGTGGGATCAGTTCAATTGATTAAATCAGTGACTAAATTGGAGAATATTATAAATATAATTTGTATATAAATAATATTTATTTATGAATAAAAAATTGAAAAATTATAAATATATTTAATTATTTTTGTTAAATTGATATGAATTTTAATTTAATAAAATATATGGATCACAAAAATTGTGAATTTTATAGTTATTCTAATAATTATTTCTTTGTTAATTCAAAGATTATATATATAATTGAGACAATAAGATTTATAATTATAGGTACATTTTTATAACTTTTCAAAATTTTTATCCATCTAACTGGTTTGAGAAGTTCACCAATTTTGATTAATTTTGATTGAATTTGACAAGTTTTGACCAATGCTGGCCATGATGCCAAATTGGACTGATTTATTAGCCGATCGCAAATTTGTTGACTCTCTTTATTTTTTTTTTTAGAGAAAAATTTAGAATGAAAGGAATCTCTCTTATTCTAAAGTTAAGATTCATTACATGCTTCAACGCACATTTACACTGATATTTACATATCATCTATTAAAAGAAACTCATGAAAATAAAATTTAAACTTATATCTTATAAATAAAATACTTCAAATTTTAATAGATAAATAAATTCCATTTGGTCTTTCCTTACAATTTTGTATTGTATTGTTTTCTATTGTTTACTTGCTTTATTCTTTCGTAATTTAATATTAGTTATTAAATTTATACAATAAATTTAATAATTTATATATTTTGAATATGATTTATATAAATTTAATTTATAAAAATAAAATGACAGTTCTTTATATTATAATTTTGTAATTCCATTCCTGCCTTTTTTGTTATTTATTTTTGAAATCCTAAAACAAATTTTCACAAACTCTTTATCACCATCTTCTTTATAAGTTATTTGATACTACCAACTGATCTCACTAAATTTTTTCAAGTACCAAATCTAAAATATATATATATATATATATATATATATCAAATAGGTTATACAAAGTATTATAATTTTTATTAAGCACATGATCATAAATATTTGTAATTACGATTAAATGTCAGAAAATATAAAATAAAGAAGACAAAGCCCTTCAAGTAATAAACACTCAACAGTAAATTACTCTAACAATTTTTTATTTTATACATCTTATATAAATTTTCTTCTTTTAAAATTACACTAATTTTCTTTATATTTTATAAATATATTATATATAAACTCAATTTATTATAAATTTAAAAAATATCTTTATTTAAATAATAAAATTTTTTTTCTTAAGCTTCATGTTTGGTCTCTTTATAAAAATTTCTCATATAAATTTTTTATATTTTATGAATGTGTAATATTATTTTTTATATTTTATACAAAGTGTTTATAAATAAAATATGTTTTTAATATTTTATGAAAAAATTTATTAATTATAAAAAGATTGACATGAAATTATTTTTTATGACCAAATATAAATTTTTTTAGAACAAACTTTTATTCCTTAATTAATTAAGATATTTTTGATAAATAATAATAACTTTATTATTCAATTAAGAATAATTTAATAATTTAAATTTATAAATATCATATTTATAAAATATAAAGAAATATTAATATAGGTATTAAAAATAAAAAGTTGTGTGTAAAAAATACAGAACAGGGAAGGGATTAGAATAATATAGTCAATGATCAAACCCCGAATAAGACCAAGTCCACTACTTTAATTACAAACATTCCCGTGATCCTCGGCATTCTCTGGAGTCCTGACTAATTGAGATGGAATTCCATTGCTTTCGATGGAAGATAGTACTATTACAGAAACAGCGAAGAGAGAGAATATCATCAGCAGGAAAAATTTGCCGCCGCCCACGACGACCACTCACTGTTTGACTGGTAGTGTTCACAAGCAACATCAATGACTTCTCACTTCTCAATCAAACTCATTACTGCCCCCAAGTAACCAAACCAAGAGCCACTACCCAATCTTTCACGTCACAACATAGAGAAACAGAGGAAGAGGCACTGGAGGAGCAAATTTTCTGAAATAAAACTACAAGCAAGTAGGACCCATATTTTCTTTTTGTGTGTTCTGCCTCCACTTGGTCACGCTGAAAAAGAATAAAGCTTTTATTATTTTGATTCAACGGGTGGCTATTCCCCTCATTGACTACGCTAACCCTTCAGCTGCCTTTCTTTCTCTATCTATGGCTCTGGCTTGGACATTTTCTTCTTGCTTGACCCGGATAAATGGTTCGATTTCTGGGACATTTATCTTCCACCCCTTTGCTTCCTTTTGTTGTTTTCCTTCATGGGTTTTGCTGGTTTGGTCTAGAAAGAAGACTTTTTCGTTATGGGAAATTCTTGCAGAAAACCCGTTACTCATGCGTCTTCCTCCAATTTTGCGGGTCAGTATCTGATAATTTTGTCTTCTATGTATGCTATTCTGTTTTGAAGTGAATATATGTATTATTCTTCTGGGCAACATAAGTGCTCCAAATTTCTACTTGTGGTTCTACTGAAAGTTGGTCTGACAACCTATTTGCTTTTCTCAAAGCCTAAATAATATGCAACGCATGCTTATAAATTGGAATTATAGTTTTAGTTTTGGAATTGCGGATGCCTCAGATACTTTGTTTGGTTATTGGATCTGACCTTTTAATTAAGCATTGCATTTTTGGATAATAGAATTCATCTAAATGTCCTTAAATATCTTATTTTCTTCTTAACTAAAATACATTTATGTGTTCATGTCTTCTTTTTAATTGTATAGCACATAGGTATTAATTGAGTTCAAATGCTATAATATGGTTTTTTTTATTGGTTTTTGTTTAGTTCTAGAATTTTACGGTACAACAATAGAGTTCGTAAGGGTCTGCTTTGTAGGGATGAAAATTAGGACTGAAATTATTGTATGTTTGCTTGCTTAAAGAATTATAAAGGTAGGAATAAAGATGGAGGCACGTACATTTGCTATCAAATTTTGTATTTTTCATACCAAACTAGAGATAATAAATAGAAAAGTAATACTAAGATAGTAATCCAATATCAAGATTCTAAACTCAGTACTTTTTTATCATCCCAATTTTTTCACTTGCTACCGAGCACTAACAATTGAAAATTAAAAAAATTTCAATTCCTCTTCATTTTCAGTCCCCTTTGTATTTGCTTCATAAAATTTATTTGAGTGTTTGACTATCAAGTTTTATAGCTGCGTCAAAATGTATATATAAGGGGGGAGGCAAATGTTTTTCATACATATGCTGATGTGCATATGCATGATACGGGCATATCTGTAAATATGTGTACATATATGCACCAGCATATTTAGATATGATCAAAGAATTTGTACTTTAGACAAATCAGTAGAGGAATATATGTTAACGAGTTCTGTGGTATTGTTAAAAATTGAATTCTGCTTTTTATATGTACAACATTCAACACAGATCTTAAACTAAGTCTACTACAACCTAGAAGCACCAGAAATTTTCCAGCCTTGCAAAACTATTGAGATATTACCTGTCCCACATACTTGCCCAATCCCTTTTTGCGGATTTTTGGAAATGTTCTGATGAGGCTATGTCACACTCCCAGTTGGTATGCAATCTTTCCTTTCGTTTCACTACCTAAACTAAATCTGAAGTTCCTTTACTCATAAGTATTAAAAATGGAAAAACAATTTCATGACCAATAGAAAAAATAGAAAAATAAATCTTATCTGTATTTGTGTTGCAGTTTACATTGTGACTTACATGTTAAAATGTACTGTTTTAGGTTATTGCATAATTAGAACAGGGTTAGAGCTCTGAATAATTTTTCACATGGCTATTAATATTCTTAGCATTTATCATGTTTGAAGAAAATCAAATGTGGCTGCATTTCGATATAATCTTGAATTGCACTCTCCTTTGGCACTAAATATTTATTGACTTCATTAAGTTATATGTAATAGAGTTGTACAATTTAGTCCATAAGAATTTAGAAGTTAATCTGATGATTGCTCTTAACTTGCATCCCATCTGCTCTCAGGAAGTGCGAAGTCTCATAGTAAGACAAAGAAGAATTCAAATATTTCAGAAAAGAATGCCAATTTGCAAACTCCAGCATCAAATGTTGACAGATCCATCTCCAGTAATCCTAAGTCCTTCAGCTTCAATGATCTAAAGGAAGCTACAAAGAACTTTCGGCAAGAAAATCTGATTGGAGAGGGGGGATTTGGACGTGTCTTCAAGGGATGGATTGATGAGAACACCTTTGCTCCCACAAAACCAGGGAGTGGGATTGTAGTTGCCATTAAGAAGCTTAAGCCAGGAAGCTTTCAAGGCCACAAGGAATGGCTTGTATGTTCCACAGCCCTTAAATTAACGTCCTAATTAATTTGTTTCTCCTTGTAGGTATTGATTGATTTCCTGTCCATCTGAATGCCAGGCAGAAGTCAATTATCTAGGGCAGCTTCACCATGAAAATCTGGTGAAACTTATTGGTTATTGCTCAGAAGGTAAAAACAGGCTTCTAGTTTATGAGTTTATGCAGAAAGGAAGTTTGGAGAATCATTTATTCAGAAGTAAGTACATTTACTCTAAGCATATTTAGTCTCCCATTGCTCTCCTACTTTTACTTCCCTATTTTTCCTGATATTTCAGCTGTTCAATTTACCAAATGCAAATAATATGATAAATCCATTGAGGAAATTACTCGATTGCACAATTTTAAGGATGTTTGCAACTTGATATATGTGCTGATGATTAGTGTGTTAAGCTTGATGTAATATTTGTTTTTGTTTTTGGCCAGTGACTCTTAAGTTTTAATTCCTGATATTTTTTATGGTTTTAATTCGCCAAGTCAAAGATATATGATAAAGCAATTGTGAATGAATTACATAAGTATATGAATGTAGAGGATATTTGCTGGTTAATGCATGTGATGATATCCTAGGAATGGCAAACAGAAAAAAGGGTTTTACTATTATGGTGGTAAATGGGATTTGTTTTCTTGCTTAATGTAACAGTGATAAAAAATTCAAAATATGTTCCAAATTACCTTTTAACTTGAATTTCCAGAAAAGATGGAAAGAAAGTTGTTCCCAGAAACAGTTTAGGAAGCCATTTTTAGGAAGATGAATTTTAAACAGCTCCTAAGTATGGCAGAGAATTATTTTTTTAATATTTTGTTCTATTCTCTGTAATTATCACCACTCGTCTGAGTGAAGCACAGTGATGTCATGATTCTTATCATTTAATAAACTAATACAACCACTGACTACAAGAATTCAACATATTGCTTTTGAATTGGGCTATGGAATGTTTTTATCCATTATACCTTAAATTTTTTTTGTCATTTCTGCAGAAGGTGTTCAGCCCATAGCCTGGGCTACACGCATTAATATTGCAATAGGTGTTGCAAGAGCATTATCATTCTTGCATAGTCTGGATGCAAATGTTATCTTTCGTGATTTGAAGGCTTCCAACATCCTACTTGATTCAGTATGTAATACAGTGAAAATTTGTTTTGGGGATCTGTAAACATTATCTTTGTTGCTTTACGTGTGAGTTTCCATCCTAAAAGAGTGTCAATAAAATTTATGTAGGATTTCAATGCAAAGCTTTCAGATTTAGGCTTGGCAAGAGATGGTCCTACTGGAGACAATACTCATGTTTCAACCAGAGTCATTGGGACTCAAGGTTATGCTGCACCAGAGTATGTTGCCACAGGTAGATTTACCTTTCTATCAAATCCAAGTTGCTTCTTCAGTTCTTGATCAAGTGTTATTATGTTCTTAGCTGTTGGAGTTTAAGGGGTGCGCGTGGAGAGTAGGAAAGACGAAATACCAGACGAAGAAAACAAATCAAGGAGCAATAAGGATAGTAGAAGATGCCCTGTTATACAACAATGAACACTCATCAATTCATCGATATTGATCTACGAAATTATAAATTGGGGAAATTCCTATTAGGTTGAACGTAGCAAAATTATATATCCAGTCTAGTTCCAAATCTCATTTTTTTAGTACATTACCTTTAAAATTAAGCAGCCTCATTTCATAACACAAAAACTACTTTAAAGACTCAAATAAGAAATATTTATATTAAATTGTAGCTTATTAGAAATTCTTTTAAGTATGTTCATAATTTTTGTCATCGACTCAAGTTTTTTTTTTTTCCTTGTTTGAGCTTAAAATGTCTATCAAGTTGTAGCATTTTCAAACTTGTATACACCCTATAAAATTTCTAACTATTGAATTATGAAAATAATTGATAATTTGATATTTAAATCATCTATAATTTAGATTTATATTCTCTCTCTTTTTACTTGTTGTTTTTCCTTTGAAGAAAACATATTGAACTAGTTTCTTCCTCGCTTCCTGGATCCTGATACAATTATCAGAAGAAGAGATGTAACTGGAAGAGTGGTGGGCCTCGTGGCATAGTACTGCCACGGAAATATAATGGTCTGCTGGTGCTGAACTGGACTGGCCAGTCAGTTTGACTGGATTAACCCTGCTTCCAATTGGAATTAAGGCATCTGCCAGCCACTTGTCTGCGTTACCTTTTATTGTTATTCTTGGCAAGTGATATATTTTTTTATATGGTTTTGAAGAAAAATATCATAAATATTTTTTGGAATTTCTCTGAGTCTTGTAATTACTGATAAAAAGAAGAGTGTTATTTAATTTTTTTTAGGAAAGAAAACTTTTAAAAGATAGTAGTATACATGATCCGAACTTAGTAAATTAGTAAACACTAGTATTATATAAAAAATTTACAGTTTATTTTGTTGCATTAGTAACTCCAATTGAACCATTGACCCTCTAAAAAGGCAGTTGCAGTTTTGTTACTTATATAGCCTTGCACTACCAGTCATATTATGTTCATGATTAGTAAAGTTGATGAACCTGTTATGTGTAATGAGTTGGCTTTTGACTAAACAGGTCACTTGACTCCAATGAGTGATGTGTACAGCTTTGGTGTTGTCTTACTAGAATTATTAAGTGGAAGACGGACACTAGAAGACGATAGACCTGGATTCTCAGAAGAATCTCTGGTGGATTGGGCAAAGCCCTTCTTGAGTGATAGCAGACGAATCTTGAGAATTATGGATACTAGGTTAGGTGGTCAATACTCCAAGAAAGGAGCTCAAGCTGCAGCTTCACTTGCACTGCAATGCCTGGATATAGATCCCAAACATAGACCACCTATGGTAGATGTTCTTGCCACATTGGAAGGACTCCATTCCTCAAATATAGTCCCAAGGACACCAAAATCTGGGACTGAGAATCATGCAGCCAAACATTCTAGTCATTCCCACAAATCAATTGGGAATGCAAACAAACTATGAGCTGCTTGGATTTTCCTGTGGAGTTGAATAACTCCTGAGTCCTGCATTACTATGAATTAAGACATCTCTAGTTGCTTTGGTGTTCGCATACCCAGCTAAAGTTACAAGAGAAGACTTGTTATACCAACGAGTAATTTGTTTTTTAATTCTTTGTGGTTAAATGAAACATTGTGATACAAAATAGAATAGATTTAATTATATGTTATGTAATATTTAATTACTTTGTAATTTGGTATTTAGGATTTATACTTTGAAAATTTTATTAAGGATTTGGAATTATTTGAGATTTATCTTTATTAATAATTTTAAGACTTTATTATTTATCAGTGTGGATTTGGGGTTAGAATAGGTTATTCCAACCTTATAAGAAATAAGATTTTATTTCATTAAAGATTTTTTGAGTCTTAAATTATTGTAATAGCTTTAGAGTTTGAGGCGTCTATGTAAGGTTTGTTATCTCAAATTAGTAGACTTCTTAATGATTATTTTATCATTCAGAGAATAGAGACTCAAGGTATCTTATTTTTTGTATCATCTTACAACACAACACATTGCTGTACGTGTGGGAGCAGTTTTATGTTTTCTCGTGTTAATTAGGTAATCTAGAATCTTGTACATCCATAAAAGAAATGAAAATATAGGTTCTATTTGAGGTTTTGTTATTCACTAGAGGGTGCTGCCGAAGAAGCAGCTGAATTCTTATGATATTATATATGGATTGTTTAAGGTTTCCAAAATATTTGTCAAGCTGAATATCACCGCTCAACAACAACAATAATAAACCAAGCCTTTTCCCACTAGGTGGGGTCGGCTACATGGATCAAACGACGCCATAAACTTCTATTCAAAATCAAATTTTTGGATATACCATTTAACTAAAGATCTCTTTTAATTACCTCTCCAAGTGTCCTTTTTGGTCTTCCTCTACATCTCCTTGCAGAACTAAACACCATTTGGTCAAGCTTTCTCACTGGTGCCTCTCGCGGTCTTCTTTGTACATGCCCAAACCACCGTAACCGAGTTTCTGTCATTTTCTCTTCAATAGGCGCCACCCAACTCTCGCCCGAATATAATCATTTCGAATTTTATCTTTTCTTATATATCCACTCATCCATCTCAACATTCTCATTTCTGCCACCCTCATTTTTTGCTCTTGTTTAAAGAAATTGCCTGGGAGTTATCAGATGCTTGGTTACTAGTAATTACCAATGACAAAAAAGGGAAAAGAAAAATTACAAGTAAAAATATATTAAATCAATATTCAGCCACATGCAGCTGTTGACACTTGGCATGGCTTGAGATTAGAGTCTGAAGGATTTTCCAACCACAGGAATGAAAGATGATTACAAAACTTAGTCTTAGTATTTTAACTTACTGAATTTTATATTTACTTAAAAACATATAAATTATTATATTTATTAAATTTATGAAATAAATTATAAAATTTAATAAATTCATAGTTTCAAAAAGACAAACTTTTTGCATACCTATATATATATAAAACATTGCGTATTAACATCAGGATAGTTCCTCTCTTTGGAAATCCATTTGGAAATTTAGAGGACCGGAGAGATTCAAAACAATGATGTGGCTTTGTGCAAGAGAGAGATTATTGACCAATGCTCATCGTGTCAAGCTGAGACTCAAATGATGCCACTTGTCCAATATGCAGGATGAATGAAGAATCCATTCTTCATGCTCTGTCTGAGGGATTGCACCAGAATGGTGAATTTATGGAAATGTCTTTATAAAGCCAAAGTATTGGCAGGTTTTCTTTTCGTTGCATGTCCAGGAGAGGATCAAGGAGAGTCTTACTAACCAATATGGTAGGGAAGAAAACTCAGATTGGTATATGATGTTTGCGGTAACTCTCCACACTGAATAGAAGCTAAGGAATGAAGTGGTTTTCCAGGATCATGATCCCAGATCACAAGAAATGCTAATGAAAATTCTGGTGTCAACTTCAGAAATGGGTGATGCTATTTCTACATTATTAAAGCCACACTCTCATCTACACCTCTAACGTGTCGCTCATCCAAATAGCACTTCAAAATTTTTTTTAACTCTTGATTTCATGTCTCTCAGCCACGTCATGGACGTGGCTGAGAAACGTCGGTCTACTGACGTAGACCAAGCATTACCCAATGGTAGCGCCCCCCAGATGGTTGGTGGAAGATAAATGTGGATGGATCGGTAAACACTTCTACATGCAGTGCAAGGTGTGCAGGATTATTAAGAGACGACCAGGGACGTTTTAACGGGGGTTTCATTTGAAATTTACAATCTGATAGTGTTCTGGACTCTGAATTGATGGGCTTCAACTTGCCTGGAAGAAGGGAGTTAGGAAAGCAATTTTGGAAACAGACTCAATGGAGGCTATCAACCTCATCTCAGGGAGAGGACCGTGCTCCAGTTTCATGCAACAACTGGTGAATACGGCAAAGGGGTGACTTGGAAAATCATGGGAGATCAAACTTCAGCACATTTATAGAGATGCAAACCGGGTTGCTGATTTTTTGGCCAAAAGTGACAATTTAAAAGGAGATAATGTCCTGATTTTGACCAAAGCTCCGTTGCCGATTCTCCAGTGGATCCAAGACAATATGGAGTTGAAAGATGTTTTCATTAGTTAGTCTGCCTGTTGTATAATCTTCAGAAGCCACCAAAAAAACAATAACATTGCGTATTACTACATGCTGCAGTATTTTATATATATGGTAATTAGTACAATATATCTTTAAAGATTGAGATTAATAACCCCTTGAGAGCAAACACCCCATAAAATATTATACATAAAAATAACAGACTCACTAAGCTAAATGATAGCTAAACATATTAAATTGCAGTAATGAATGAATACGAATCAAGTCTCAAATCTCTTGACATGCAAAACAGAAAATTATGTGTTAATGTACAATCAAAAAATTAATAATTTTTTACCACAAAAAAATTAAATTAATAATTTTCAAATCCAATAATTTTGCCTCATGTTGATCTCTGAACGTGTGCAGTGAAAGAAAATGGAAGTGTGCTATAAGAAATAGAGAGACAACAAAAATGAGAGGCAACGAAGGCTTGAAAGTGAAGGAATGAAGTGGGTTCTTTTGGAAGATCCGAAGCCGTATGTGTAATTTTTTTGTGGGGGATAGAAATTATTCAGGACAGTCGGTGCATCGTGCCATTTTTATAAATAGAAGCTCATTAATTTTGTTTTAAACAAGTTACAATCCAATATAAGTGTCAGCTGACATAATCTCTGCTAGAACGCTTAAAAACAGTAATACAAGCTTCTGTCCCGGAAAGACTTCTATCAGTAGTACAAGAAGGAGTATTTTAGACATCTTACTGAAGAATACTGCTTTCATTTATGCAGCAGCAAAGCAGATCGCAGAGGAACCTAACGCATAAAATACACAACTACAAAATCGTGGAGAGATTCACTCAGCTGTTCTGGTACCCCTGCGACAAGAGCACCTACAATTACATAAATTGCTTCACTTCACAGGCATCTACTGATAGAATAATCAATCATCTACGACACCTTGCAGGCATATTATTACTCTATAACTCAATCAGTGGATATGTCTGATCTTCTACCACCCGCTTCTCATCAGGTAGCACCTTATCAGTGTAACAAACCACAACACTGCTATCAATCACCATAAGAAAATTGATTTTACTGCTGCCAACCATATTGTTGATTGCGGTTCCCACCCATCATGTTTGAGCCACGACCAGCTGCAGACCCACCATATGGACCACCTTGGGAAAAGCTCGGAGCTCCAACTCCATAGCCACTACCACCTCCACTGCGAGGCCCAGCACCAGGCATGCCACTAGATCCATATGGTGCCCCCCGCCCCTGGGGTGGGTATGGCCCACTGCCGTAACCCCCTCCTCCACCTTGTCCTCCACGATTTGGATGATTGTATCCCCCACCAGGGTTCCCACTAGGCGGGTATCTTCCAGGTCCGCCAGAGGGACCTCGAGGTTTCCCATAATGATGGCTAGGTCCTGCAGCAACTGGGGGTTGGGAGCCATGAATTGGTTGGTTAGGACCTGGCCGCATCTGGCCGTGTGGTTGCCCAGACTGTTGAATGGGGGGAAGGCGAGTATGCTGCTGTGGGTGCTGCATTTTCTGCCGCTTAGCATTTTCTTCATGTTGCCGTTGTTGCTGGCGCTTTTTCTTTGTCTGAAACTCATGTGATGATTCATACTTGGGTAAACTAAGATACAAATAAGAGAACTAGTGAGTCAAAACAATAGGTGACATAATATATTGAACTGAAATGACAAGTTGAACTGAGAAAACAGAAATTTTGGTAGAGAAGCATAGCAGAAGGTACACGCATTTAATCTCATCTCAAGTACATCAAAATCATACCTCTTGGGATCGCATGGTAATGGGTCAGTCCAGAAATACTCAGCATCAAGTGCATCCTTGGCAGTAATTCTCTGTGCAGTTGAAAAAAAAAAATGACAAACAAACATTAGAATGCAAGTCACAAATAAAACTATTCGTCATAAAGCATCTGTCCAGTAGTGAATAATAATATCACCATTGAATTACACCAAAAAAAACAGAAAAAAAAAATAAAAAAGGGAGCGTACTTCATATTTGGAATGAGACAGACACAGATATTCACTACTCAAATTTTTCTCATACCAACATTATGTCGGTTGAAATATTTTATTTTTCAATATTCTTCACCATTTTGAGCACATTATATAAGTTCCAAATGAAACCAAATATAAAATTCATCTCTAATATAAGTTCCAAGAAGAGATACGTGATGTGTATATATCGTGACTACTAAACAACGAAAGTACATACAATTAACTAGTATAAATGAAACATGGTAATATTAGATAAAGCTAGACTACCAGGAACTTGAAGGACAGATAATAACAACTCTCAATTTATATGGCAATTAATATATCAGAACCTTAAGTGATGAGATGTTACCTGAGCAGGATCAAGTGTCAGCATCCTCTCCAATAATTCCAAAGCATGACGATCAAAACTATAATGCAGAGGGGAGATTTTCTATTTAATACAGAAATATTTGATGTGAAGCTTATGTGACAGCTTAGTTAATCATACAAATTGCAGCTTATATGATTACTGATGCCATACTCTGATACTTACTGTCTAAAAAATTCCCTCAAACGTCTTTTCATAGGTCTTGTTGGCTTAAATTGATTATACCAAGGAATCTTAGATACCCCAGGCCAGTTCACCTCATCTGGTGCTCCACATAGCTCGAAAATTTTGTTTAATTGTTCTGGCTACAATATTTACAAAGAAAAAGTATATAAAATAAAAGAAGCATAAAAGAAAATTACCATATACTTTTACACCATATGCTATACATAACAAAAGCAAGACTTTAAATACATGCAAGCACACAAAACTGAATTTCCAAAAAGAGTTATGAGAAAGTTAGATCCAGTATTCTAGACAGATACTGTCATTACCATGCCATCTAAAATCCCAATGAAGAACATGTAAATTATTTGCAGTACAACAAGTATTCTCCAAATACATAAACATCACTAATCTTCCAAAGAAAATGAAAATGTTTACAGAAGTAAATTGTTATTTTAATTGAACCAAGACAGTCCAGAATCTGAAGCCACTCTGGTGAAAACAGAAAGGTTATATACAAATGGAGGGCACAAAAATGTTCGCAACATGAACATCAGAAGATATGGCAGCAAGTATTTAGAGACTATATATGAAGTATGAACAGACCCCACCTAGTGGGAAAAGGCTCGGTTTGTTGTTGTTGTTGTTGATATGAAGTATGAATAGCTATACTCTATAGTAGTGAATGTTGAGTTCTGAAAAATCAATGAGAGTAAAAAATAGGAATGATGGAGATGAGAATGTTAAAATGGATGAGTGAACATATAAGAAAAGACCATATTTGAAATGATTGTATTTGGGAGAGAGTTGGTGTTGCACCTATTAAGGAGGAAATGATGCAAACTCAGTTACTGTGATTTAGGCATATACAAAGAAGACAACTGGAGATTTCAGTAAGAAAAGTTAATCAAATGATTTTTAATCCAATAAAGAGAGGTAAAGGAAAACCAAAAAGAACACTTGAAGAGGTTATTAAAAGAAATCTTTGATTAAATGGTATTTTCAAAAACTTAGTTTCAGATAGAACTTAATGCCATTGTTTAATCCATATAGCCGACCTTACCTAATAGAATAAAACTCTATTTGTTGTTATTGTATATGAAGTATGAACAGCCAGAGTGTATTATATAGAAGCTGTTCTGCTCTACTGCCATTGGTATATAGATGTAACAAACTGCCCCATAAAACTAGTATCATACTTAACTTACATCTTATCAAATCAAATACCCACCGCTTCCCTTTTCTCAAAAGTTATCATGCAGATTAATTGATTAAACAATAACAAAAATACAATAATCTTATTGAAATATCACTAACCTCATCCTTTCCAGGAAAGATAGGCTTCCCATGAAGAAGCTCTGCAAAAATGCACCCAACAGACCACATGTCAACAGCTGGTCCATATTTTGTTGTCCCTAGCAGCAACTCTGGGGGTCTGTAAATATAACAAAATCAATAAGTGCACCTGCCATGTTCTCATCTCCACTTCCCTCCCCAATGAACTGTCAGGTCTCACGCAAAAATTAAAAGCTATCTCAAGGGTAACAAGTCTCAACAACAGTATAAGTTATAACCATATACCTGTACCACAATGTAATCACACGATTTGTAAGATTCGCATTGTGGTCGTTTGAAAACGATCGTGCAAGCCCAAAATCTGCAAGTTTCAAATTACCTTCATTGTCTATAAGAAGATTAGATCCTGCAGCAGCAAAAAGACATCATATAGGTGGCAGATTCAACAAAAGAATCTAAAGAAAATGTTTTGCTAGTACCCAAACCTTTGATATCACGGTGGAGTACTTGATTCACATGACAATAGTGAAGGCCCGTCAAAAGCTGTCTCATGTAACACTATGGCAAGGAAAAGCAACCAAGTCAACATCAAAGTGAACTACCAGTCTACCACTAACATATGAATAGTTAGAGTAATACCTTAATTTGGGGAACAGTAAATCTCATCCCAGGTCGGTCGGCAAGACCTGTCAAATCATGGTCCATGTACTCAAATACCATATAGATGCCACCTTTATATTTGTTACCATCTGCACTCCCAAGAAAGCAAAGAAAGAAAAAACAATGAAGTAAAACACAAAATTGAAAGGAGTTTTACACAACAAGAATTATGTAGCATGTGATGTACTATGGTTGTAATTGTTTGCAGTAATCAGCTACTAGTGAACTTGAGATGAAAAACTTGCCTGGCTTCCCTTGTTCATCTTTCTCAGGTCCTAAAAATTAAAACCCAAAATGTTAGGAATGGAATAACACAATCATCCAACAGCTTGGCCAGTTTAAAGACAAAGATCAAGTATCCCGCAAAGCACATGTAGATCTTCAAAACTGTACCTGGTGATGTCACGATTTCTTTCAGCTTGATCACATTTTCATGGTGTAATTTCTTTAAAATTTTGATTTCACGTATAGCAGTTATAGGGAACTGCAAAAACAAAATTAACAGTGCAATTTAGATTAATTCAAAAATAGTAACAGATAAGCAG
Organism: Dicorynia guianensis; assembly: GCA_037013595.1. Classification (NCBI taxonomy): domain Eukaryota; kingdom Viridiplantae; phylum Streptophyta; class Magnoliopsida; order Fabales; family Fabaceae; genus Dicorynia; species Dicorynia guianensis. Next base: position 34,925,343 of record JASUAB010000005.1, read on the forward strand.
TAATACTTCCTCTCTGCTTAGCACTACTGAAACTTCTAATTTAGACCCACACCAATTAAATTGTATATATCAAGCGATTAGCTTTGTAAATGCAACAATGACAAATCCAGGAAATAAAAAATGAAGCACCAATAACTATCTTAAATGTCATATAATTTTAAAAAACTACTCAGTAAAGTGATTCAAGATATACCCCTTCTCTCTCGTTGTCCATCCGTATCTTCTTTAGAGCAACAATTTCACCAGTTTTGATTTCTTTTGCCATGTAAACTTGACTGTAAGCAATAGCATGAGCATATTCAGATTAAAATCAGTTATCTTGTGGCAATACAAACAACAAAGAGAATACCAAGAAACATGTTCTCTTAAAACAGCAAATAGGCAAACAACATCCAATGATATAAAATAATGGTGACGAAGAAGCAAAAACTGAAATCTTCAAGCATTTCAAGGATGCCATGGAAACAGGAACAAAATCCAATCATAAAATAAAGGAATAAGAAGAAGATAAAAAAGCAAACATTTCAATATCTAAGGATGTCTTAGATGCAGGAAAAATGTCCACTGAAAAGAAGGATCATAACAAACAAGGAAGTAGAAAAAAGTAGTCAAAAGAAATGTGCCCAGTGGAACCTGCTTTGATAACAACAGATAACAACATGCCTACCTATTAACTACCAAGAACCGCACAAAAGGTACATGATATCCTTCTAAAATAAAATGTCCCAAAATCTATTTACCCTAATCTTGAACTGATACCAAAAAGTTTCATTAATATCAGAGCATACATAATGAAACATGCCCTAAATTATAGTTTGTAGTTTAATACCAAAATCCCTAAGCTTTCCTGAACAATAGCAATCATAAGTAGTTAATGTGTCCCCAAACTGTAATTTCAAAGATAAAGTAGTGGAAACCATATTCATCACTTGTGTGGTTAAATGTTAAATTGGTAATAAACAGGAGGTCATTTTAATTATTCTGGTCAGAAATTCTAAATCTCACCAACTCAAAGAACACAGCAACATTCATAGAAGTTCAAGGTCTTAAGACTACTCGTGAACCTCCCTATAAAGTCACATATTGCATCTCATGCCTCACCACAGAAATATATAATTAAATATACAGATAAAAATGAAAAGATAATATTTTCATCAATTATATGCCAGACTCTACTGCCATTCACATATAAGAATGTCTACAAAAATTCCTATCAATACTTTGTGTTTATAAACCAAGCTGATTGCTTTTAAATTAAGCTTATGAATAAGACAAGCACAAGCTAAAAAATATGAAGCCAACAGAAGAAACAAAATCTTTATTTCCCACAAATCTAAATAGCCACTTTACATAAACTTTTACAGAAAAAAAAAAAAAAAAAAAAACCTTGAAGATTGGAATGTATTAGGATGAGCCCCATTATATAATAATACTACTAGCAATGCAAATGCAACTGCGCATAATTTTGATTAACATTATGGATCATCAACTATGAAAATTCTTCAAATTGAAGAGGGGAAAAAAGCCCTTTCAGAAACCACAAAGTGTTGTCATAAAATATTCCTAACTTGACTGCATGAGAATAATAAAATTCAATCTTTCAGGGTTCACAAATTTATAGAATAATTGTTAGCTTTTAATTTTTCTTTACCAAACAAATCCTGCGAATATAATCAGAGCTATAATAGGTTTAGACAACACAGCTAGAAATTAATAAATTATATTATCTTAAAATTTCTAAAAATGTATTAGCAATCAACTATAAATTAGACATCACACTATAAATTAGACATCACACTATCTAATTGATTACAGCATATACCTGTTTTAATAAAAACAAAACTGATAGAATGACCTTTAGAAACTGATTCTGAGCAGTGAGCATATTTTAGATTACAAAAACAACTAATACATTTTTCTAGTGTAAAATATCCATATAATCATTCCCACACATCAAGTGTTTGAACAATACCAACAATAAAGGCATTTTAAATACTTTAATTAATACTCTTTCTCTCTCACTCAGTCAAGATTGTATTGACAGATCCGATATGCAGCTCAATTTGAACGTAGGAAAAGAAAATTATAAGGAAAAACACATTACCTGAAGGCGGTGCAGGGAAAAGAAAAACCAGATTTAAAAAGCTTATTTAGGCACATGACAGGATGTTATATCAGTGAAAGACAGTTGAGTAGAAACAAAACCAGTTTCCTTTATTCTCCTTCTTTGCTAAATTCTAGCAACCAGAGCCAACATATCAACCTTCCGTACATTTAATTGGTTGGCAGAGTTGGCCAATATCCTATCGCTTATGTTACTTCTTCCAGCCAAGAGTTGATTGCTTGCTCTTACAGCCTTTATGGCTGATATTAATGGGACTAGGGCATAATTATAATAAACCCTGAAACCCTGGAACAGTTCTTCCAAGAATTACAATCGTATCAATGAAACTCCTCTCAATGCTGCTACCTTTCTAGTTAGCATACAGAGGGCAAAGCTTGCCTAGAAGTAGATTGAAGCACGAAAGAAATATTTCCATGTAGACAATAACAATAATAATTTCCAGTGAATTGACTTTCTCTCACATATTCCGCACAACACTACAAAATTTCTCATAGCTAGAAGCTTAAACAATTTACAGAAATTGGCTTCCATATCAATTGCCAAGAGATATAACAAACATGATAATATGATCAAATATAAGTTGTTGTCGATAACCATAACCACATCACACACACCTACACAAAGAAAGAGAAAGTGCAATTCGAACATAAATTTCAAGATTTTAACACTGCGCCGGAGTAAAACAAAAACAACATACAGGCAATATGCATTACTGAAGAGAGTGAAAGATATAGTTCAAAGCAAAACTAAAACTGACCCATAAGTGCCCTCGCCAATTTGCTCCAACTTCTCGAAGCAATCCACACTTCTGGATCCCCATGAAGGGGATTCATTAATATTAAGTTGCCCAGGGGCAGCAATAGCCATTACTCTTCAACCCCAATCCTCTTTTAATTCAAAATAAAAAATTCATGCCCGATAGAGAGGGTCAGCAGGAGAATTGAAGGAGGTTCAACTAGGGTTTTACGAAGAAAAACGAGGAAACACATATCTTACCGGAAAGTTTTCCGAGAACGCCACGGAGAATGAAGAAACAAGAACACAAAGAGAAAACCGGTATCGCTCAGGTTAAGAGCGTCCTCCAAAGGAAAACGATTGCAGCAAAACGCAGGTTAGCAAAACGGTCTACCTGTGTCCTTCAATAACCTGCGGTTGTGTCCTTTATGCCACTCTGATTTTACAAGGAAGGTCGAGCTCATGTTAGAAGCTAGGATTGAGATTTTTTTTTTTTTTCCTAAAAAGAGTTAAATATATAGAAATAAGGGGAAAAAAAAATATATTCAATTATAAACAATAAAATAATAATTATTAAAATTAATAAAAATTAGAAAAGATTTATTGAATATAAGAATTTTTAATCAAATTTAATGTAATGTGTTAATTTATTGAATGTTTTAATTTAATTTTATTATAATTAAAAATTTTAATAATCAAAATTTCTAAATAAATATTTAAAAGTATTTAATTAACGACAATAACTCTATCATATAATTCAACCCACATTCCTTGAATTGCCACCAAGGTTTTGCTGCTTGGATCACAGAAATTGTATAAGTTCTTCCTGTCTGATGAAGATGACATGAACTATTAAGTTTATTGGCCAGGCTGCTCTATAGAGGATGGCTCAGACTACGCAACTGTTAAACCCTCCCAAAACCCTAAACCCCAAAGTCCTACCCTCCAAACCCTCTTACAGGGTTGTGCCTTCTGCGTCCCGAACCGCTTTGAAATTCAAGCAATACTCAACAATCTCTGCCTCAGTGATGCCAAGCTAAAATCCGAGTAATGCTATGCAGCGATTGTCTTTGGCGGATGCTCTGCTCAATAGTGATCAAAAAGAAGAATTTCTTGGCCACATTAGAGGCTCGATTTCCAACTGCCTCTCCGAAACTAACCTCCATTTGACAGTTCCTGGTCTCAAGTCCAAAACCAGAGGCAAGGCAAATGCTGTGCCCGTATGGGAATACGCGGTTGAATTGTCTTTACTCATCTGGGAATTGAGGATAATGCCTCAACCATGGTTGCTTCCTCCGTGTTGCCTTGGCAATCTGCCCTTTTGATTCTGAAATAGCGCGCTATGTGTTGGCAGGTTCGAGATATCTATGATAGTGGGGACTACCTTGTTTTAGTGACTACTGATCGACAGAGTGCATTTGACAGAATTCTGGCTTCCATTCCTTTCAAAGGCCAGGTTCGTTATCCATGTTCTATTTTCTGAACAACATGCTATTTGACAGGTGTTGCTTAATTGACCCTGAAAGGGGAAAGCTGTGGCTAGAAAGGATGCTAAATAAAATTCAATTCACTGGATTAAAAACAGATAATTAAAGAGGAGATACGTTAGGTGATACTAAGTCATTGAACTTCTATGGTTTACTTATCAGGTTCTTAATGAGACGAGTTTGTGGTGGTTTGGAAAAACAAAGCACATAACTTCCAATGCTGTTGTATCAGCTCCGCATAAAAATGTTACAATAGCAAAGAAATGTTCGGTTTTTCCTGTGGAATTTGTTGGTGAGTATATGACTTTACTGGAGTCATTAATTTGCCTATCAGCTGATTTGCTTGTTACTGCTAAATTTTCTATGGTTCTTGTATGGATAATTCCAAATCAACTGTGCTATAAAGTAATTTGGTGTTTATTCTTTTAAGTAAGAGTACAAATTGAGGGGTTAGTAGGTGGGGTTTAGAACTGGTGAAGTTTCTGTGGACATAAATAAGGAATCACACTTAACTGAGTTTCTTGTTGTATCGGTGTAATTGCAAATGATATTGTCTCACTGATGACATCATTCTTAGTTATTACATATATGCACATTTTGATTAAAATTTCTAAGACGAATTTTTCCTTCTGGCAAGAGGAGGAGGAGGAGGAATAGGGAAAGAATGGAGAAAAAATATGTCCAAATATATGTTTGTTGGCAGATTTGTTTAGCCATTCTGGATGGTGATGCATAAATATTATTGCAGAATCAGGATAGAGAACTCTTCATCACCATTGAAAATGAATTTTAATTTTAGTCAGAGATCAACAATTTGTGCCACTATGGGTTTCATGTTACTTTACCTGGTTTCCATTCATTGAAGCTCTTGAATTTTGGAGATGAGGGTTCTAGCACAGTACGACCTATCCTCTTCATGTATTTAATTTCAGCCAGGAGACTTTCTTTAACACCAATATTGCTGGTTTGTAGTTAGAGGTTTTGTGACTGGAAGTACCGATACATCATTATGGACAGTTTACAGAAAGGGCATCCGGAACTACTGTGGCAATGTCCTCCCAGATGGTGGGATTCATACTTTTGTTGTCATTTTTCTTGTAAGCTTGCCCTCTTATTTAATAGTCTGTTAACATGTGTCAGGATTGGTAAAAAACCAAAAACTTCCCGAAAACATACTCACCCCAACAACTAAGGCTGCAGATCATGATGTTCCTGTAACTCCTGATGAGGTTTGATGGCTGTGGTATATATGACTATCTATTCATTTACAGTCATAGGCAAAAGGTCTGGACAGAGAGCACGAGTGGTGTTAGGCAGAAAAGAGTGAATATAGGATTATATTGAAGCTATTTTTTATTATGTTAATCTACCTATTTCAACTTAAAAAAATAGATAAATATGTGGACAAATCTTTCCCAGTTACTGGAACCAATCATGCAACTTTCCTTTTGGAAAGTAAATGCTTGATTGAGATTGTTATACGATTCTAAAGAGTCTAATTACATCTTTACATGTGAAGTATTACTATAATGTTTATGTTTGCTAATATAAATTTATGTTAATTAGGTATGAGGTTTACAACAAGTAGCTAATCTCTTTGAAAATTTTTGCATTCCAACTATATAATTTTGTAGTGGTGCATTTCCCTTGCAGATTATAGAAAGTGGACTTATGACTCGAGCCAATTTTGAAGAAGCAAGTAGAAAAGCATTAAGTTTGTTTGAGTACGGACAGGTAATTAAGCTTTTCTGGCTAGGTAGTTGTCAAAATGTGGGAAAGGAAGCAAGTAATTGTAAGGTGCCCTGGCGTCTTTCAACTGTGGTAAATAGGATCATACATTTACCATGTTTTACCAATTTAACAAAACAAACTCTTAGCACGTGATATACTATACTATGCCTAAAAAGAAAATTTTGAGAGGGCCATACATGGGGCATAAACACTTTTTTTTTTTTTTTTCCAGGGGTGCATAGCCCTCCAGCCTGTCTAGGTAGGTCTACCCTTGTTGCCATGTCATTTATGTTATACCTTCCTAGGGATGTGAGGGTTTGATCACTTGATTGAAAACTAATAGGATCCCTTTTATTAACACAATACAATTACACACATTAAATAGAACACTCCCACACAATACAATTATCTACCGCTATTACAAGATAGCCCCATTAGTTGTTCGAGACACCAGTAACCTCCCCAAGTCTGTTTATGACTAGAGACCTCCCAAGGTTTTGCACACTCCTCTTTTCTCTGTCCCTAAATTATAGGTATTTATAATAGCAATACAAATAACCACTAATAATTACCTACACATAAATTTGCCACATGCATAACTACTAATAACTGCCTAAATATTAATCTGCCACTTGTCAATTATTTGGTTGCCTATCAAAAACCTATGAGCTGTGTGCACAATAAAAAATTGAGAGCTAGTGATTAATTTTGATGTTAGTTTGTTACTGTTTAACTACATGATTTGATTTGCTTTGCTTTCCAGCATGTGGCCTTGGAGCATGGCCTCATATTGGTGGACACAAAATATGAATTTGGGAAGGCAACTGACGGTTCAATTCTGTTGATTGATGAGGTTCAATGCTATATTGAAGCAGTTGGCTATTTGCGTGCATTAAGTATATAAATAAGTGATCAATTTTTCCTGTTCACAACTCCAGGTGCACACTCCTGATTCAAGTAGATATTGGATTGCTAATTCTTACGAGGAACACTTTGGAAGTGGTCTGGAGCCTGAAAATATTGACAAGGTACGTACTATGTTACTTGTTTCATTACCTTTGTCCTTTTGCTAATGCCTTAAGATTTTATTATTAATGCATAGATTTAGTGGATTGATAAGCTTCCATCTATTCCTGACACTTTTGTTCAGTATGGATGATTTGAAGAATGTAAGCAATTTGCTAACTTTTTAAAAATAAATTTGTAGGAGTTCTTGAGGCTGTGGTTCAAAAGTCACTGCAACCCCTATGAAGATCAGGTGATTTACACATTCCACTCTTACTAGATTATCTTGTAAGCATTAAATATGCACAAAATCTCACTGAAGTGGATGTTCTGTAGGTCCTTCCTGATGCACCTGAAGATCTTGTTTGTGAATTGCCTTGGCGGTATGTCTCTTAGTATTTTTTCCTATAAAAATGGCTTATTTTATTTTGAGCTGAACATTCAAAAAATGACCCAAAATGTATAGATTTTGCTTTTGAAGTCATGTTTGCTGCTATTAGTTAGTCAGTGATTAATTGTGTGTTTTTTTTCCACTGACATAAAGATTTTAATTGTACTGCGAGCATAATTATACTTCGAACTCAGTGTGATCTTTTAGCTTATTAATTACTAGTGTGTTGACATGCAATAATGTGCGTGTCAATTGACTCATTACAGTTCGAAAAGTGACTACCTTCTAATCTAATTTTTAAAATCTGAAGTAGCTACCCACCAATAATACCTTCCTATGTTGTAGTTGTAGGGTATAGTATATATTTTAGAGAGACCAAAGACACCAAACCAAGTTTTTGCATAATAATATAGAATTCATTTCAAGTGACTTGGAAACCATTGAACGTTTTTGTTTATTTTAATGTTTAACTAGAATAAAGGGAGTAGAGAATTCCAAATTTTTCTAGTGTTTATTCATAACAAATCGTATTTCAGCATAAGGCCATCTAAACAAGCAAAAACCAGGTGAAGTTATACTGCTGTGGAAGGATTGACTGTATAACTGAAACATGTTCTGGATCTATTCTCTTTTCTCTCGTTTGCTATATTTGAGCATAATCGCATAACTACTGACACCCAATGCATTATGTGCACATCCATGTGCATGTGATTTTTTATTGGTGCAGAAATGTAAGCATTTATTAGCTTGTGTTCTTCCATAACAAGGTTGATCATTGTGCTACATTCGTGATTCAACTTCGGAAAGATTTCAACTTAATCATCAAAATGAGCATTGTACCATTTTGCATTACAGATACATTTTCTTGTACGAGACTATAACAAAATCAAACTTTGAAATTCTGTCCAATAAGGTAACCCAAAATACATTTTTTATGATTATAATCTTCATTCCCGCAATCAAGAGGAACATAACTTCGTTTCTTTGTGCAGGAACCAATACATGACCGTATTTCACGAAATGTTGCTTCTGCTCTCTCATCTCTAAAGTAGCTCTGTAGTTAACTCCTCCCCTCTGGTTGCTCTCTTTTTTTTCTTTTGCTGGGAGAGAAGGGGGGGGGGGGGGGGGGGGGAAGGTGAGAGAAGGATTCATGCACAACATATTTAAGAGACCTAACTATTACTAACTGTACTGGGCCTTGTTGGTGGCTACTCTTCTTATTTACATCACTTAGTTATTCTGTAAAAGATAGACTTTAAGCTATTTAATTTTCTAGATGCAGCCATCCACAACAAATTACATTTGTGCAAGGAGTTATAATGATAATTTTTTTGAATAAAAAAACTTCAATTTTTGCTTTTTTATCTGTTTTGACCGGATGGATAATCATTGTTTAACCATTTAGAATTATTATCTAGGTTAGCACTAATATGACCTTGCACTTTAAGTCAAGTGTGATTACATTAAGATTGATGATCAAGGATTTGATCTCTATCTTTCCCTTTCCCTATAATAGGTAGCAGTCATATGGAGTATAATATAAAGATTGACTTTTATTTAAAACTTCACTGTTTAAAAGCATAGAAAGTGAATAAATAAAAATTTATTTTTATGTGTACTATATTATTTTCAGTCGAATCTAGTACTAATATTCTTTCAAGAATCATAAGAATCTTGCAACTAAAATTTTTTCTTCATATTATGGTCAAGTAATATTTGAGTTTGTATATTTTGTGGGCATTTAATAATAATCACTTTTATTCAAAAAGATGAAGCAATAAAAATTAATAATACATTTTGCCCTGGTTCTATTCTTTGACAACAAGAACTTTGAAACTTCCATTTCCAAAAATACATGCATCTTTTGAAACACTTCTACACCACTAAGTCTGTAAAAATAACTTTTTATTGTACTTAACTACAAAAGAAGGTAGTGGCTTCCACATATGTTCTAAAAAATGAAAGAGAATTTGACACTTTTTTCCCTCATGCCTTTGTTGCAATTTCTATTATAGTTTAAAAACATGATGCATTAAGTACATATTTAAAATTTCAGCAAAATCAATACAACAGGGAGCCCCATCTTTCTCATCCCTTTCACACTTCTTAAGGAAAATTATAAGTTTTAGGGTGGAAATAGGCCAAACGGTCAGGGGCATGCTGCTTACCTTGCATGGGGCTGGTCTCTTTAACAATTCAACCTATGCTTAAGCTTAAAAATAAATTTGTTTTCTAAACAAGTCTAAGTCTATTTTGGCAAAGCTTGATTTGCAAGCTGGCTTATTTTATTTGAATAATACATAAAATTATATGATTTTATATATTTTGTGGCTTGATAGGCTTAATAAGCTTAACAAGCCTAATTACTTATTTCAATTGTATGCCTAAATATGCCAACAGGTCAAGTTAAACTTATTGTGCCTGAAATAGGCCAAGTCAAGCAGAAAATTTAGCCTATATCAAGTTACTAGGCCAAGTCTAGATCAAAATTTGCAATATAAACTTGACCTGTTTAAGATAAAATCTGATTTAACTTATTTTCATTGTAGTGTGTCTAAATAGGGTAACGTGTCACATCAAATTTTATTATTTTATATAACAGGCTAAGCCAGACCTAAAATTTAGCCTATATCAAGTTAATAGATCAAGCCTAGATCAAGAATTTGCTTTATAAATCTTACCCATTTAAGATAAAGTTTTACCACATAACCTATTTTCACCCCTAATAGGTGCTAAAAGGCCTCACGCAACGCAAGCAGCACTGTTGACACTAGAGAAGCCAACTCCATTTCATCTCAAACAAAATTTGGCAGCAAAAGTTCCAAGTCGAGTTAATTTCCCCATTGCCACATAACAAGAAAATGATAGATTTATAAAATATAACTAGCTATACTCATATAACTCGATTCAATAGTTAGAGTAGAGAATTTGATATCCAATGTCACCTTTATAAAATCAATTAGAAAGTTTTCAAAACAAGAAAATAATGGCCTCTTATTAAATAAACTACCCAAAAACCCAAAAATTTATAATACTTATAAAATTAATACTTTTAAATAGGGAAAAAAAATAGAAAACGTTGACTTCTACATATTGCCAGTGCCACTAATCCCAAAATGATGTTTTCCTAATTCCTTTATCCTTACATTAAATTAATTCATCATTATAGTACAATGATAGTGATGTTATCAATTGGAGCACTATGGATTGGATTCTAGTGTGCTCTATTATAAAAAGTGCAGATGACACATTCAAGGAGATGAAGATATTATACATAAATGATATAAATTGTTAAGTAAGAAGGGCCCCAAAGTCATTTCCCTTTCTTTGCTTTATTTTTCTAACTTATTGGTGCATATAATTGGCAGGACCTGTAATAATTTGATAGAATAAAATATGCAAAGGCATACAACTATATTCAATATTCATGTACCTAGGAATTCTAATGTGCAATCCATATCACTTTTGGTCAACAGCCTCTTTCCCCCATCCATTCCAATTGCTAATGCAAAATCTATTTTATTATGTAAGATAAGAATAAACAAGAATGAGAGTTTTTCGAAGACTGTGGAGGCAATTAGAGATGACAATACTAATACATGTATAATGGTGTAGCTTGGAAGAATATCGTATACTCTCTTTGATGCATTTGTTTATGCATGACTGATTTTGCTTTGCACTTTGTTATTGTCATAAATTAAATTTTATTAATTGTTTATTTATAAAATTTGAATACTTAAATTTATTATATCTCATAATTGAGTTATAAAATTTTATAAACCTTAGAACATATATATAAAATTATTTATAAGCATTTAGTTACTCTTATAATTTAGTGGAGCAACATTTTCTAAAATATGTTTATATTTTCTTATAAATAAATTTAAATTATACTTCAAAAAACAATTCTTTTTTATTTGAAAATCAAAAGTTTAGGATGAAAGTTAGTAAAAGAATTAGAAAATAAATCTTGTAGAGTACTGTACTTCAAACTTTGCGACAATGCGCCTAATTAAACATAAGATGTTTTGTCAATATTTTTAATAATGCAATGAACCTAATTATTAATCACTAAGTATGTTTTGTCATTAAACATACTTAATAGTGTTTTTAAGCATTTTAAGTTGAGGGAGGCTGAAAAGAGTGATGTTATAGTTATATTCTTATATCTATACATATCATACGTTTCTTAATAAAACAATAAAATGATCCATTTTATCTCTATTTTTTTTTTACCAGGATGTAGTCCATCACGTGTACAAAAGAGTGTAGAACAATCATTTCTTGGCTGAAAATTAGAGAAACAAGAGCCACATGTTTATATTTATATTAAATCGTTGAAGTGTTCTGCTAATGCAGGCGACAAGAAAGTGGGTGGTTGGGTGGTGGAGGACCCCGTGGATACAGAACAGAAATACTATGATCCAAGTCAACTACAGACCAACCCCTGGGTGAACTTCCATGGTTGAGTCAGCGCTCGTGCATGCGTAGTGGATAAGAATTAAGGAAAATCTACTCCCATAATTTAAATATTATGTAATGTTTACATCTTTTAATATAAGTCTTTAGATTCATTAAATTTTACGGTTTAATAATTTTAATAATTTAAATTTTATATTATAAAAATAAAATTCTAAAAATAATAAAATTCTAAAAATTAAGGTTATCCCCCATCATAAATACAATATATAGAAGTAATCGATGACATGTTATATAATACCAATGGATTTGTATATCCTGATTTTGGTTACATGAGATGAAAAATAGAAACAAAATTTAAAGAGTTAAACAATTAGTACGAAAAAATAGTAAGATCTTAAAATTAGAGATTGCTTTCTAATACCTAAAACTTATCCAAAATTACCGAAATAAAAGAACCCCAGACATTAGCTATCGCTATCAATATCAAATATTGGTGTGTCATACTAGCTAGGTCTTGGTAGTATGATTGCAGCTGACTTTTCCTTTTACATCAATGCCTTAGTGGGGGGACACACCTACCACATTCCATGATAAAATCTCCTGTTTTTCCTTGAGTAAGAAGAATGCCTTATAGACCTCATTTTGACTTCCTTTTCTGATGAAGATGTATACGCTGTGAGACTTATATTTTATGGGAGTTGTGGCATGTTGACTTTACTAGCTAGTTAATATGGCCTTGAGTCACTTCTCTTCAGCTATTCATCTTCTCAAAGGGTCAAACTTGTGCACTAGTCATGAAGGCATCTTATAAGGGCAAATTTTTTGTTGTATAATAACGAGTTACACAAGAAGGAGTAATGCTATTTGCACAAAGTTTTGCATATAGAAATTATGGGTGACTTATAACTTTTATAAAATTAATGAGAAACTCTATATTTTTTAATTCTATAACTTATATCAGTACTAACTATTTATTAGTTTTATGAAAGGTGCGCATAATTTTTATGTAGATCATCTTTTTGCAAATTATTTTCTTAGTGTTTTGTTGTCAATTTATTTACTATGCAATTGCAATTGCAAGCATACATAATTAAATAGATAACCATATGAGGGTTCTTTACTTAGTGGAGCAACAGTAGTACTAATTCAAACCACATGGGTCTCCATCATATATTGGTACTGGTATTGATTCTCCCACACAAACTAGATTTGTGGGGGAACCTACAAATTACTTTGCATCATTTTGATAAAGAGTTTTGTGATGGACATGCAATGTCTATATAAAGATCAAGCATCGGACGGTTATGATTCTCTGATGAAGTTGCTAATCCAATGATTGGTCACTATATACCCAATTCTGATAAGATCTGCTGCTAAACTTTTTGTCTTGAGCTTCATGCTGTGTTTGGGACCCTTCAAGTTTTAGCACTCAAATGAACCGTAAAGCTATACCTTAAAAATTCCTCTCCCAATTGTGTGTTTGCTAAAACTAGTTAGTTTTGTAAACTGATCATATATATGTAACTCATGCTAACAAGAGTAAACCCTAAATTTGAAAATTTAGGACAAGACCTTCTGTACAATTAGGCAGCTTTGTCGGCAAGTTGGGCTTGATGGCCCCACACTCTCAATGTGAAAATAAGAATGCTAGTGATAGTCGCTTCTTTAAAACTAAAAGGCACCCATAAAACTTTTGTGACAAACAAAGGCACTAGCAACACCACCATCAAATTACCATTATCAAAAGCCCCATAGAAAAGAGTTTTGGCCCTTCCAACCCTTTCTTTTCTCTATAATACTTCAAGAGTTCTCTATGTACTAATTAAGTTACCTTTCTTCTTCGGCTAGCATCTTCTCCAGAACACACAGATCATTGGAGATGTGGCACCTTCTGGCTGCAGTGACAAGAAACCTTCAGAACATAAAGAAGAGCTCTAGGGTGGCAGATGAGAACATGTTTGAAGCAGCTGGAAACGCAGTTGAGCTACCGATATTTGGACATGACATGAGAGGAAGAAGGCAACATGGATGGAGTGGTTTTTCACTTTTATGTAGCATTCTTCAAGCTCCAATATCAATACTCTCTTGCGTCTCTCATCCTCATGTTAATGGATCTGATGGGGCTTGGGTATCTAGTGAATTTGCTCAGATTTCTGAGATGAACCATCTTATGGTAAGTGACAGCATGAGATATGCAATTTTGATGTAGAAAATGTGAATAAACTGTAATTTTCGGCTCTGGGTTTCTAGGACTATGCATTAGAATGGACTAGCTCTATCTCTCTCTTCCCCTTTCTCTTTCTCTCTCTTTCTTGTCCTTAATTTTCTTTGCTTTGCTTTTCTTTTCTGTTGTTTTGTCTGTACGGGTTTCCTAGATAGTTTGGATCATAAAACACATTAGGTTACTCATGGGATTGGCCAAAGATGACTTATTTTAGGTGGGGATCCATGTCAAAGAATTTTCTACATATGCAATGGCATCATGATAAATGTTAGCAGAGAGGTACATATGTTTGGTTATATAATATCAATGAAGTTTTCTCCTTCATTTCCCTATTCTTCTTCTCCGTTATTTCCTTTTCTCTCTCCCTAGTACATATATGGTCCAAGAATATATATAGAATAAAAAATTTTCCTTGTCCATGGACTGCAAAGAAATAAAACAGAAAAGAATATATATGGCTTTAATTAAATTGTTCATGATTTCAGAAATAAATGTTGACGTAATTATGGGCCACTTTGTGTTAGATTAGTTGATTACACTGCTTTTGCACTTCTAGTTTGCTCGTTGTAAAGTTTTATATATATATATATATATATATATATACACTATCAATTTTATTAGTGTAGTGATATCGGATGTTATCTTAAATTTTTTTCCTAAAGTTCTGGGTTTACGATCTCAAGACCTTGCCTGTATATATTAAATGGCTTGTCACTCCTCCTATTACCAAAATTAATATGTAAGGGCAACAGTTCAACAACTTCAGCTGAATTAAGAAGATAATTAAGAAAGGGATTTGTTTGTGTTGTTTAATATACAATGAATTATGCCAAGTTAAGAGGAGTATAATGGGATGCTTCCCCTTAAAGGAAGAGAACATTAGGGAGTGATCTTTAAAGTATTATAAACAATTTGAATAATTAAGCACAGACTTAGGAATGCAACAGGTGGATTTCACTTTAATCACTGTCATTATGTCAAGTACTGGTAGATATTATAAGATTTTCTTCCCTTATCACTTAACTTTCAATCTTGTTTTAACGCGTAATCCGATTACTGTAAAGGCATCATGATTTTTGTTTAGATCACAATGGAAGCATCTTCTTTAGAATCATATATCTCTCTCTTTTGTTTTCTTGTGAATTTTAGAAGAATCTCAATTTTTGTTTGGCTTTTTCTCAACATTTCTTTATATGGTTTAATCTGTGATGTGCGTGGGCATCAAATAAATACAGAACAGTTGGAACCTGAGAAGAAAATCAGTGATTTATAGTGTTCACAAAGGTGCTAATGCCAATTAAAAATCAGACTGTGGATTTCCTTTTGAAAAGGCAAGCATTTGTAGCTAGCTAGGCTAGCCAGTAGCAAAAACAAATCAATTTGGTAATCTCAAAATATATGTTTCATTTTCAATACCAGTTTAGGTTCAAATCATGGAGCACACTTCTCCAACTTAATCACTATAAGGGAATTAACTTGATCTTGGGAACTTTTCAAGATATTAATCCAAGATATGGGAATAAATTCTAGAGGCTAACCCTAAACACATTCTTTTAATCAATGTGCAATTCAAATTGGAAATAATAAGACTCACTAACTAGCTCTTATTAAATTGTTAGAAACTGAATTTTGAGTCGTTTAACTTGTGAGTTTTACAGTTTAATTTATAAAATTAAATAAATTTAATTATTTAAATTCTTTTAAGTAAAAGTTTACTAAATTTGTATTAATGAAAATAGCAATACCCATAACATGAAAATGTTGACATTAATTTCGTGTCCATAGTTTTGTGAGAATACATTTTTTCCATTGGCCCAGCTAATAAAATTCTATGATATGAGCATAAAAATCTGTAATAAAATCATAGTTATTATATTTTTGATAAATTTTAGTTTGCTAAAAAATATGATGAGAACTTTTTGAATATTTGTTGATGCACTTGCTAGCTAAAAAGGCACTTTTCACATAATCACCATCCAATTCTCCATAAATGGCATTGGATGTGTACTACAAGGTTAGAACAACCTTAGAGGAAAAGTAATGCAAGGAGAGGAAACCCTAAATCTATATACATAGAAAAGATTAAGAAAACTGAGAGAAGGGGAAGGGATGGAGGGAGAAGATTAGAAGAAAGAAAGCATGTGATTGGACTTATGTCAATTGTAAGTGGGAAACAAAGTAAAATCTAGTCAACTGTTATTGCTCTATCTTATCTTCTCTGTCTTAATTTGAATTTGGAAGCATAAGCAATGTGCGGAAGTGGGGGTACTGCTCCCAGTCCAATATAGTATAGCTTTAATATATGAAGGTTTTATTATGCATATAAGGTTAAATTTTATATATTTTTGTATATTTTTATTTTTTTAATATATTTTTATATGTACATAACAAGTGCACAAAACTATATGCACATATCATTTATTTTAATAAGTAGGATCTATTTTTATTTGAATGCATTGACGAAACAATAAAAAATAATATTTTTATAATTTATTATGAGATTCTAGAAGCAATAACTCCCAATATATTAATGTTTTTGAGTTTCACATTTAATAATTTTAATTATGTAATTTAATAAATTTAATATTTTAAAAATTTTACTAAAATAAAATTATGAATGTATCAAGATCTTAATAATATATATATGTATATATTTAGAAGATCAAATTAACTACTCCATTCACACTAATGGATCTGGATTTTCTCTCCAAATTCCAAAGTCAAGCCTAGAAAAGAGATATAGAAATTTCTAAAAGAAAAAATATTAGATAAAATTAATCTGTAAAATCAATAAGAAAAAAAATCTATTAATAAAAATTCTTCTATATTTCTTTTGCTTTACTAAAAATTATCAAAATGAAAAAAATTCAAATTCTCACATTAACAAACAACATTGATAATTTGATAGGATAGGAATTTTTTGACGTCTAATTTTAAAGTCAAATATGCAGTTAGAGATACAACTAAAGAGATAAAGGGATAAAAATATTAGAGAAAGAAAAAAAATAAAATGTATAAATAAAAGTCCTTCTACTCCTTTTATCTCTTTTTATAATAATCAAAATTAAAATATTTTTAAAATAAAAATAAAATTCACATTGGCAGAGATTAACATAAATAATACCAAAAGTATATTTCGACAAAAAAAAGTATGTGTTTGATATTGTTTCAAACGTTACCTTTTTGCTCAATATGCGATATATCTTATCACACATTGAATGACTGTAAAACAAAAGGCAAATGTGTGGTCCTAAGCTCAATAGAATATATTCTAGTAAGGGAAATAGTAGTTTTATTAAAATAAATTAACAAATACATCATAATATAAATGAGGGTGTTAAATTTTTTTGAATTTTATAATCTAAATTATAAGACTTATTAAATATAATAAATTGAATTTTTTAAATAAAATTTTATAAGTTTCAATTTTTGAAAAATAAAAGGCATAAATATATGAGTTCATCTGTAACACTCATTTCTAATAATCTATTTGGTAATTGTTTTAACACAAATAGACAATAAATTTACATGTAAACATGTTTTAGTATGTATTAATGAGATATGATGATTGTATTTAAATTTAAAAAATAATATATCCTCAATCATTTATTCACTATCTATATACATATTTACCTAAAAAAATATATAGAAAAATGAAGAAAGTAGAAAAGTAAAGATAGTTGACATGACATAGTGTACTCAATTGAGTAATGTTGTATGCATTATGTACTAAAAAAAAAGGTTATATACATTATTATATTAATAAAGTGTTAATATAGTGAAAATTAATTATATTTTAAATTAAGATTTAAGTTTAAATCTTGAAAATTATATTTATTAAGAAAAATAAAATTATTCAATTTTAAATCTCTGTGATGCTTCACCAAATTAAAAAAGTTATATGCATTATAAAAGTATCATTACTATTAAATTTAAGAGGCCTCATTCGATATTAATTAATTTTAAGAAATTAAGGCTAATTAAAATCAAATAAAAAAGGCAGAGAAAGATTTTTTTTTTTATAAAAAAAGAAGGGTATTTTGAAATACCGCTATGCAAGTACATAATTCCATCAGCGCGCCGGCTTGTGCCCGTGACTTCTTGATTGAGAATAACAATTCTAAACCAACAAGACAAAGGCAACTGCCGGACACTTTACTACACTGTTTTTCTCTAGATTCTCTACCACATTTGTATAAAAAATCATTACATATTTATTTGTCAAATAAATTATTACTCCTAATGGAAAGAAATACGTGTAAGATGTTAAGCTGAAGGCTTTTGGATAATTACAGATTTTGTTACAATAAGTTTATAAGAAATGTTAACCTCACATCTTTATATTCCCATCTTACTCATTTTCTTCTTATCCCACTCTCATATCTCATTTACACTCTTATTTTTAATTCACTTACATCATAAAATATGGATAAGACGTAAATATAAAAATATGAGTAAAATATTTCCCTAAGTTTATTGTGGTTTGCATGATAAAATTATATAAAGAAAATAAAAATTTATTAAATGGGTTTATAAAATTTTCATAAAATCTAATGTGATATATTAAATATATTAAAATTTATAATTTAAAATATAATAAATTTAATAATATATTTTTAAAAATTAATTTACAAAAAATTAAAAAAAACTAAAATTATATCATATGCTAAAAATTGAATTTATAATTATTAAAAAGCATACTATTGTGGTCTCACTCTTATTTTAGTTTGCACTTTGCACAAATTAAGAATTCTTATTTCTGAAAAAATACACACTTCTGAACAAAAATATGATTTTCATGTCAAAAAATTGAAATATTATAAAAGTTAGAACCTCTTAAAATATTTAATAATAATCCAAATTTACATTTTATTCTTTTGACAAAATAATTAAGATTTTGTAATTCTGTATATATTGACATGAGAGTGATTATAAAAATCCTTAGAGCAAACTACATTGTTTATTGAATTTTCAGTAAATAATTTTAATGTTTTGGTTGAATTGTTTTTTTTTTTAACACATACACTTCCTTGATTCAAAATTTTGATTTCTTTCCGTACACAACTTAATTAAAATGAATGATAAATAATTAAAAATTAAAGAAATAAATTATTCAATTTGTGGAGACTCAAAATATAAAGTTATTGCTGTAAACAATTTTTTATTTAGAGTTTCATGTTTAAAACAATTTTTTATTTGATAATATTATAATTTTATTTTAATCCCTAAGATAATATTTTATTCGTGAATATAGTGAGTTGATTTTATTAGCGGAAAAAATGTTGGGCCCTTAGTTTGCCCTTTGATTCAGTCAAATTAAATGATAAGCTGTATTTTATATTTGTAGCTTAGACGTGTGGTTATTTAATATTAATTTGATTGGTAATTCAATTAAAAAAAGGATAGACATATATATATATATATTGTGGATTTGAGATAATTAGTATTTCTAGTGTGTTATGCATGTGATTTTACTTCATCATTTGATTAAAATATATTTATGTTTTAAATATTTTAATAATTAATAAAATAATATAATAAATTATTGGGGACTTATGTTTGTTAAAATTTATTATAAGAAATTATATTTTATTATTTAAGATAATATAATGGTGAAAGTGAAATTTTAAAAACTTGAAAAAGATATAAAAGTCACATATGTTTCTAACTTTCATACTTTATATATAGATATAAATGTAAATATAAGTACGCATTATGACTCATATCATGTAAGGATTAATTTTTTCTCTAAAAAATAAAGCAAAGAATTATCCCATAACTTGTATGAATCTTAATTTAGACAACGCTAAATTTAATTTAAACATTAAAATATTGGTATCCACTTGTAAAAATCTTATCAAATTATTTTTTCTTTTCAAAACTATAAAATTAAATTCAATTTTCAAAGAATTGAAGAAATGAAAATGGATAAATAAATAATTTTATATACTGAAAGGACGAGGATTCTCCACCACTAATTACAACTAACCGGCCTTCATTAAATCACTAATTAGTGGATTGAGTTTGGATTCAGTATTTGTTTCTCGAGCTGAGGTCACAAGTTTAAATTCTTGTCCCATCATAGGCTAAAAATTGAATTTATAATTATTAAAAAACACACTATTGTTTTCTCACTCCGATATTTAATTTGCACTTTACACAACTTAAGAATTCTTGTTTGTGAAAAATGGGCACTTCTAAACAAAAATATTGTATTTCAAAAGTATGATTTCTACGTCAAAAAAATTGAAATTTTATAAAAGTTAGAATATCTCAAAATATTTGAAAATAGTCCAAATTTACATTTTATTATTTTGACAAAATAATTAAGGCATCGTAATTTTGTATATATGAATATGAGAGTGATTTTAAAAATCCTTAGAGCAAACTATATTGTTTATTCAATTTTCCATAAATAATTTTAATGTTTTGGTTAAATTATTTATTTTTTTAACACATACACTTCCTTGATTCAAATTGTTAATTTCTTATTAAAAATTCCGTATACTACTTGATTAAGATGGACAATAAATAATCAAAAATTAAATAAATTAATTATTCCATTTATAGAGACTCAAAATATAAAGCTATTCTTGAAAACAATTTTTTATTTAGAGTGTCATGTTTTAAACAATTTTTATTTAATAAAATTATATTTTTATTTCAATTCCTAAGATAATAAGCGTAGAATATGTTGGGATTTTAATTTTACCTTTGATTTAGTCAAATTAAAGATAACCTGTCTTTGCATTTGTTATCAGAAATGTAACAGAGAAAAAATCGAAAGAGAAGAGAGAGAATGATAAAGCTTAGTGCATTTTGGGAGTGGCTTTGTTTCTTTTCATGGTTTTGTTTTTATTTCATTATTTAAAATTTAAATACTAAATTTTTTAGATTAAATTGTTAAATTTATTAAAATTAATTATTTGAAGCAATTTGTTATCCTCATTTTGTCATGGAAACAATCATATTCTTTTGAAAGAAAAGCATGACAAAAGATGTGTATTTTTTATTTAATTTTTACATAATTTTATTTAATAAAATTTAAATTATTAAATAATTAAATTGATCAAATTATTCATACTAAATTATTATTACATATAAAAGTATTTTTAAAAATTTAATCGTGAGGCATTTTTTCCAAAGATGTAGTCCTTGAAAATTTTGAAAAAGTAGTTGGTCACCTCTCCCCTACTATCTCCTGCTTTCGCTCTCTATTGGCCATCTACATTCCCCATTCAACTTAGGTTTCTTTCATTACCAATTTTCAATATGGATTATCCTTTTTCGTTTTTTTTTTGAAAATAAGCTGATTTTCCCATTTCTTTGATCCCATTGCAATCCGGAACTCATCAGCTCTATATTTTTCTACTTGCTTTTTCACTGAAACTGAATCTGATCAAGAATACATATCAAATTCAGCTCCTGACACGTCCCATTTCTGATTCTTCACTCCAGTATCCCATTCTCTTTCTTGGTTCTTCTTTTCCTGAACAATTTTGATCTCTTTTGAGATTTCTTCAAGACTCGGCAACTGTTTTGATTATTTTTGTTTGGTCGCTGTTGTTGCATTGTCGACATGAAAATTGAGAATTGCAAGGCTATGGGGTGACTGTGGAGGCTGTGTATTGTGTTACAGCTCTTCTTGTTACCTTCTCTGTATGACCCATGATTGGTCGTGCTTAAAAGGGTTTCTGATTTTCTATACGATATTGTAAAGGGTCAAGTTTTATTCCATTTCCATTTTGGGTTGCTTTCGTATATCTCGCGCATCAATTTCGCTACTGCATTTAGACATCACCGCAGTTGGGCTGAGATGCGTTGCTGGGAATCATGATTAACCCATGATTGGTTAATCAGTACCTTGAGCGGTGCACTTTCGCAACTTTCGATTTTATTAAGGTAGATCTCATATAAAGTAAATTCTGTTCTGTTCAGTTCTGTTGAATTTTATGCACTGATTTGTTTTGTAAATTTTCTGCTTAATGACAGATGACATAGGACATATGTACCAAATTTTTATCTTGCAAAATGTAGTAATAATGTAGATTTAACTTGGTTGAACAACTGTTTGTGGGCGATCAAAATAGTCAAAGCCATAGTAGCCACATCTAATTTCCTAAATCCCCACCCTACCCCATTTCACTGGGATAATTATATTATGGAAGGGGATAATTTATATTTCTGTCTTTGTCTTTCCCCTTGTGCACGATAGTCTAGGATAGCTATGAAGATGCTGTGGATTGAGAATACTCTTTCTGCACTGGCTGCTTTCAGTGCTTAAGAATTCCATTTTCCTTTTGAGTTATGATTTATTATGAGCTGAATTTGGCATGGTTTTCCTTATTAATTTTTTTTTGTCCTTTTTCTGTTTCTTAGGGTAATAGACAGTTTGGAAGTAAAAGGTTCAGTTTTTTTGAATCTTAATTGGACTGACCAGTTTGTAAGTTCTTGGGCCTTTCAAGTTTTATTTTAAATATAATTATTCTACACTCCGATAATTAAAAACCTGATATCTGAGTGCTGTATATACTCCGGTGCTTTAAATTCTGCTACATGCTGCAATGCATTAATCTTTAGTTTGTTTGCTGCTAAAAGGAGGAATTGGGGGAATGCAGAAAAGATATAAAATCCTTTGGTTGGTAGAACTGAAATATAAGATGGAGAAATATTAGTTTCCTAATCAAGCAAGATTCAGGGACATTGATCAAATCTGGTAACTATGTATCTTAGCTTTGATGTAATTGTATGTGTTCATTTTGTGTCGTTCTCCCCTTTCACCAGCCTCTTAGTTGTAGCCATCAATTGATTCACTCCAGTCTAGTCGGCCAAGTTTGACCATGGAACTTCTTATATGAAGGAGTGGTGCTACTGGATGAATGGGTCATATGCCATGCATTGGTTTGATAAGTGCACACCCTTAAACCTGTATGTTTTGTCTTCTAAAAGTCCTTGACAAATATGGCCTGTATTCCTTGTGAATATAGAGAACTTTCTGTGTGGACAATTGTAAGCACAGGGTAAACACAATTGAGACAAGTTGATATCATATGCTGCCTTTTATTTTCCAGAAAATGGTTCAACTGTTAGTTATTAAAAAGAGAGAGGGTGTCCTGACCTGATGAAAATACTATATTACAATGATTGGATAACACTTCATGTTGGAATCATTTGTTTCACCAGAAAAGAATATTTTCTCATGCTTCTTCATGATGTGTCCAATGCTCCTAGTATAATTAATATCTTTTTGTCTTCTTGTCTTGCTTGTGCTTAATGACTTCAATACCTTTTATTTGTCTTTGTCAGCACTTTATTATCCCCTGTCAGATCGATATAGGCTCATCTTCCTAAGCTAATGTTACAAAGTTGCTCCAGCGAATATTAAACGTCACTGAAAGTTGCTTTTGTTTCTTCTTTAATCAGGCCTCTTTACTCTGATTAAACAGTTGTTGTTTCTTGCTGTCTTCACTTAGACATTAAAATGTTCATATGTCCCTTCTTTGTAGGCACATTGAGAGCCATGAGTGACATAATGTACGGGGGTGATGCCATGAAAATGTCCAAGGCTCAACCCTCCTCCTTATCAGTTGAAGAAGCAAGAGGTAACGTGGGAGGAGAAGGTCCTTTGAAGAAAGGTCCATGGACATCATCAGAGGATGCAATTTTGGTAGAATATGTTAAAAAGCATGGAGAAGGCAATTGGAATGCAGTCCAGAAGCACTCAGGGCTTGCCCGTTGTGGAAAAAGCTGTCGTTTGCGATGGGCAAATCACCTGAGACCGGATTTGAAAAAGGGTGCATTTACTCAAGAGGAAGAGCGACGAATCATTGAACTCCATGCTAAGATGGGAAACAAATGGGCTCGAATGGCTGCAGAGGTTTGTTGTAATCTCCTAGTGATTTGTCATAATTAGCTTATGGTTTGCATCTGATGCATTTGCTTCATGACATGAAAAGGATAGTGAATGGAGAGCTTATAGATGAACTTCTACTAGGCACATTACTATGCTAATATTAGATGTCTTTATTTGTTGATAAAAGTATAATTATGCTGGCTCTGTACGGCTAGAAATGATCCTTTAGGTTTTGGATGTGATTGGAATAGGTCTAAGCTTACCATTTGGTGTCATTTAAGCATGTTGCACACCTCCGCAGAACTATTTAACTCATTTTGCTTGTTGGTTGAGAATCTGTAGTTTTTCTCTTGGATGCTGCGCCTCTTCTTTGGGTGATTTTGATCTTAGTGGACTGCAGTTTAACTGATTGCCATTTCTTAACAAATACCAACTTTGGCTTTGTTATGTGAATGCATTATTTAATTTTGAGGCCATGTCAGCTGCCAGTCTAGTGACGAATTGTTATGTAGTCTAACATATCTCCATTTTTTGATTTATCCTCATTGGTAAGGTAGAGTCGCGATTAATTAATGATATCTTATCAAGCACTTGTGAAATTATTAGTATTCTAATATTGAAGAATTTATCCGTGAGTGGAACTAGATCATTATCTAAATTGGGTTGAAGAACCTGGTGAGGTGTATGCTCCTCTCAATCTTGAACCCCTAAATACCAAATAAAAGCTTTTAGCACGTATTCAGTGGCAGGATTTGTTTCCTGAGAAGGAGAAGACAGATAGAAAACCTGTTTAGTATAAATATTTTCTACTTTCTGAAAAATAAAATTGTTGGATTGTTTTATTAAATTTGTTCTTATTACTATTATTGAAACCTTTCTGCAATTGAAGCCATATTTTTAATTTTTCTGGAGGACTAGAAATGAGCTATTATACAGTATCGAAAAGGTAATGGTGAATTACACTTCATCAACACAGGCTGTACTGATTAAGTTTCTCAGCCATATTGTGAAATTTAAACATTAGCCATATGTACTTTATGCTTTACTATATATATATATATATATATATATAAGAGATTGACTAATTTTTTATTTTTTTCTTGACTAATTTTATTTTGAACCTTACTTTCACTTATCAAGACATAATGAACATAGTCATAGTCATAGATGTTGAAGATTTTAGTAGTATATTCAATAATGGAGACAATTGGCAGAGAAGAATAGCGGTAAACAAAATCATAATTCAAAACTGAAAGGATAATGAAGTCTATTAAGGAATAATATGTGTCTGGAAAGTGCATGTTTGTCAATTACCATTATGTACATGACTGCATAGTGTAAATAGAATTCTATTCAGGATTTCAAGACTTTAAGCTCTAATGGTTAAGCTTTTCTTCCCCTGTCCAGAAAACTAAAAGAAAAAGTATATACGAATATGTTTGTTAATGCGCTGAAACCTAGACCTGATCAGTAGCCCAGGTTTAGGTGACTCTATTGTGGGGACACAAGGCTTCGTGACACATGCTAAGGTGTGCTTACATACACATGCACATTGAACACACGCAGAGAGGTAAAGCCAGTCAGGGGAAGCAGGGAAGAGATAAATAGAAAGAATGGAATAGTAGGCTGGAAATTGTGTTGAATACAGATGACCATAATACCTTTCTCTAGCATTCCTTATGTTTTCAGCGTGGTCAACATTACTTGTGTGCTGTCTTTGTCATTGAACTAAATGTATTTTGGCATCTTCCTTTGCATCAATGTTCTTTTCTTTTCATCTTTTCTTCTCTTGTTTCAGTTGCCTGGACGTACAGATAATGAGATAAAGAACTATTGGAATACAAGAATTAAGAGGATGCAACGAGCTGGCTTACCTATCTATCCTGCTGATATATATCTACATGTATCGAATGGCTGTCAAGAAAGCTCAAATGCGGGTACCTTAATCAATGGAGGCAGCCAGCGTTCAGATCTCTCACAGGCAGACAAGTTTGATATCCCAAATGTGGAATTCAAAAATTTTAAACTTAGTCAGGGATATCTATCGTATGGATCAACAATTTTTGATATTTCTGAAAGCAGCATGTTTGAACAGAGTGCGGGTTCATCCCATAGTTACAATACTATGTTCTCAGCAATGCATCCATCAAAACGTCGTCGGGAATCAGATACAATTTACAGTAGTTTGGACAGTAGTATCAGCAGTGCTGTCCCATTATTTGATCAATATTTGGATTATCCTTGTGAGAAAATTGCTGAGCACCCTAAGTTGTCTTCTACATGTGATACCAATCTTGACACCAGTGATCTCTTTGATGGTGCTAATCTCCCTGGCAGCCATGCCAATTTAAATGGCAATACCTCTTCTTCTGCGCCCATATCTGGGGCCATGAAGTTGGAGCTCCCTTCACTCCAATATTTGGAAACTCATCAAGGTAGATGGGGCACGTCTTCGTCCCCACTTCCTTTGCTTGAGCCTGTTGATACACTGATTCAGTCTCCTCCAGCTGAGCAGACTCAGTCAGATCTTGTTTCTCCACAGAGCAGTGGTTTGTTGGAAGCAATAATCTTGCAATCAAAGATTTTGAAAGACTCAAATAATAATTCATCACAGAAGACTCATGATAATTGTACGCCCAACAGACTGGTCAAAAGTCCCACCTTGAATTCCTGTGAGACAGAATGGGATGAACAAGGGGACCCAAATTCTCCCTTAGGACACTCTGCTGCATCAGTTCTTACCGACTATACTCCTATAAGCTTATGCCCTGTGGACAAGCCCCTATTAGTCGAAACCACTCAAAGTGAGATTGTTCTTCATCTTTTCAAATTGTATACAGTATGCACAATGTGCTTTTTGCTAATGGAGTATCATTATCATTTTCTTTTCTCGTTGGCAGATTGTGATATTAAGCATGAAACAGTCATGCAGGAACTAGCTTACTATTCCAGAAAGAAAGAGATTTTGAATCAAATAGATATTTCAAGGCCAGATGCTTTGCTTGACTTGGGTTGGTTTGGGATTAACACTGAGTACAGCAAGGAGCAGTCTCTGCTAAAAGATGCTATAGGTGCACTTATTGGTGAAGATTTCCATGGTTATCACTAGCAAGTTGGTAATTTGGATATTGCTTTGGGATGTAGAATGGTCTATGCTTATGATATGACTTGACTTGTCTGTTAACTTTCTAAAGATTATCAGGTTAATTCTTTAGAATTTCAGTTGCCTCTAGAATGTTACCTTCAGAACTTTCAAATATTCAGATTTTATCAATGGAAGGTGATGTTATGCTTTGTCTCATGGTGTTCCTTTTGTAACTCATGATGCTGATATTGGAAGAAGGGATTTTAACATGTTACAGGCACATCTAAAAGATGCATGTGTTTTTTATTCAATAGTCATAACCTTTTGCATATTATTAGATTTGCTGGATCTGCGATCATTGCTTGCACTTCCTTACAAATGGGGCTTGAAAATATATAGAAAAGCAATTAATGCAATGGGTTCATTTTTGCTCAGAGATGGTTACTTCTTTATTCATATTGCCTCAAATAGTACAGCTAAAAATGTTAGCTCATCTTTTTATGTCTGTTTCATCTTCTACCAGGATTTTGAAAGGGGAAAGCCCCAAAAGACAACAACGGGTGCCACTACACCATTAAAGGTGCTGGTACAACTGTATTTGATAAGTTACGTTTGAAATTTGACAGGTTGGTATGTTTTGTTAGGATAAGCTAACTAAATAGTCTAAGCTGATCATAATTTCAGTTCTTTGGAGTGAATTTTATCTCTTATTCTTAAATCAAATTTGAATAAAGGATTATGATATGGTGATAAATTATTTATATGGCTAACAATTTTGTTTTGTTAGTATTATATAAAAGATAGGGAAACAATAGAGCGGCTTTAAACCGTTCAGGACCATTGGGAATTAACCACTTTAAAGGAAATTTAACATGTGTTAACTGGATTTGATCTTTTAACATTTTTCTTTTTTGATTTTATGATAACTTTCTTTCTATATCTTTTCATAAATAATTCATAGGTTCTACTTTTTTTGTTTACAATTTTTTTTTAATTTTATATTTATCTCTCTCTAAAGTCTCCTTGCCTTAATGATAGAGAAACCTGGTCCATATTAACTAGATATGAATCTAATTACTATTATTTATAGAAAATATCGTTTACTACTATTATTGAATTACTTAATGTAAAAGAATAAAAAATATAAAATTAGTTAGCTATACATGATCATTAATTCTGTGAGAGTAAATATATAGTCTGACTCTTCTGGCTTGGTTATTTACTATACCTTCAATAGACCATTGAATTTATTTTTCCGTAACTTACTTTGTTATTTATTTATTTTTCCCGTTTAAATAAGCATTGTATACTTGGATTTGAAATTTCTTTGGAAACTGCATAAGCGAAGCAATTAGAGAGAGATAAGTATAGAGGAGACTTGTGAAGAGCCCATTATTCTTGTTGGATGCATTTTAAAAAGTAAAATACAATTATAATAACTTAAATTGTGTATTTATCATCAACTACATCCATTAGGTAAATATGGGAACTACTAATTTTTTAAATATGGCCTGTTGATCGTTTGATTTTGTAAATCCTAAAATTTAGCTTGTGGAATTTATTTAATGATTTAAATTTTTTTAACTCAAAATGTAACAAAATTTTATTTATATAAATAACAAAATTGCATCCATTAATACATTGTATGTTAGATGGCAGAATGAACTCCAATTTTTTTTAGTACCTTTTTTCCCTATTGTTTTCATAATTTGTCTCTTTCCAATGGCATATTGTGCTCTAATTGAAAAACTGCCGGGGATTGGTATGCAATACTCAAACCACCAACCTCAAAACCAGAGCAGTAGCAGAAGAGCGCTGTTCATTTTGTAAAACATGATATAGTTATGTCTTCAAGTAGTGACCAGAACTTCAAATGCTCCACAAGCAGAAGAAATAGCTCTGAGCTCAAAGCTGAACCATGAGGGACAGGATGCTACAAATGCCTCCAAAAAGAGGGATTACACCTGGGTTTGAAATTTACCTGCAATGTAAGCTTGAAGTTAAAGAACAAATACTGATGGTGCATCAATTTCATTGACTGATAACATAGTGTTATTCAACCATAATCCCCTCATTATGAAGTCAGGTGACTTTTTCAAGTGGTCTTGTAATCTTTTAGTGCTGGACAACATCTCGTGACTTTAGGAGATAAAGTTTGGAGATACAGTTAGAAAAGGACAAAAAACAAAAAAAAATGAGAGTTGACAAATTTATGAAAGAAAAAAGTGTACTCACAAAAAAATATGAAAAAATATAGAAAGAAAATAATCAAATTTACAATCCTCAAACTTACAAAATTATGAAGTGAGGAAATCAAATCTTTTGAATTAATGGATAAAGTTATCGTAACATTAAAAAAAAAAATGAGCAAAGTTATTGTTATGGAAGTTCTCTAGACAAGCTTATTAATTGCAAGGTACAGCGATTACAATGCAGTGAAATCAAGAGTTGTGGGATTATTCACGTTTTAATGAATCTCAATCATTAGGAGAACATAGAATTCGTGATAGAGGAGTATGCAATAATTTTTTTTAGAATGCCATTTTTATGCTGCTCTTTTTGCTTTCTTCATTTATTAAAAGTAATGTAAACTTAAAACCAGTCCTGCCACGCTGCTTCATTGACATATACCCACAAGGAATAATATGCTATCCCCTGTCCTCCAAACAGGAGAATTAATACTACAGGGCCATTCATGCAAAGCAATCAGGCTTTTCAGAGGAATGTTACTCCCACAAAATGTGGGACATTAACCAATTCCTCACAAAAAATATAGAAAATAGGGCATGGCTCACCATCAGTGCAGGTGTAAGATCTACCTGTGCAGGTAGAGTTTTGATGCAAT
Source organism: Dicorynia guianensis (assembly GCA_037013595.1). NCBI lineage: Eukaryota > Viridiplantae > Streptophyta > Magnoliopsida > Fabales > Fabaceae > Dicorynia > Dicorynia guianensis. The sequence goes on from JASUAB010000005.1 coordinate 34,955,246, forward strand.
GGATTCAAATTCAATTGTTTGTTTATTTTGTGAGAGTATTAGAGTTGTTCAAGTAATTACTCAGAAATCAAAGAATATCCATGACTCAAATTTCAACCTAAGAAGGCATACATGTAGCAGTAACTTTATGCAAATTTGCAGAAAGCCCGACATATTAACAAAGAAATACATGAAATTTAATCCTTCATAACAATTCTAATTAAACCATAGTAAGCATACATATATGTAGCATTAAGAAAATGCCACAGAATATGGAAGGGGATGAAAATTACATTCTTAACAAAAAAAGAAAAAAAAATAGAGGACCTAAGTAAGAGCAATTGCAGGCAAAAGGGTTAACCATAACTTGAAATCCAACAATCAATTTATGCTTCATTCTCCAAGGAAGGTCTTGTTCAGATCAAAATCTAACATATTGGCATCATGACTTGAACTGGGCATTGCTTAATTCATTGATCTTGTGCTCTTTTCATATATATCACTTATCATCAGCTTCATCAACCTATCTGACACTTTCGGCACCCACTCCTTCATTCTTCTTGCTCTGCATTTGCAGATGAAGAAACACTGCCATGTATATGACACCGCACTGCATGGAAAGTTGGAAAGACTATACTGCAAGTGAGGCACACATATCGACTTCTATTAGTACTCCTTGAAATTTCGTGGGTAAAACCAGATAATCTATATGCTTTTAAGCTCTCTATCATGCTAAAATCTATATCATCTGAATCTGAATCTTGGGCATTGTCAGTTTCTTCCTCTTGATCATCCTCCTCCTCTGCAGCTTCAATTTCTTTCCCTTCAGCATCATGAGCTTCAACTTTATCATCTGTGGTTCTGTAACTCTTGTCTCTTTTTCCTTCTATCGGTCCTCTCCTTTTGTGAACCTTCCAACCAGACAATAGGAACTTAGACAAATCAATCTCTGATCCAACTTCCTTTTTGCAGTAACTGTTTGTGTTGGAGCATGGTGGGAAGGAAGAGGATCTTCTATGGCACTTTGTGGGGCAGAACTTTGTTTCCTTACTGCTGTGACTTTTCATATGACCTCCTAAAGCTCTTCCACAGCTGAACTCCTTTTTACAGTACTTGCAAACCCTTTTATCAGGAAACACTTCAAAACAGATCATGACTTTCCTTGACTTCTTGCTGAGGGGCCACACCATTCTCCCAATAACGTAGAAGATCTTTTAAATGAAGACCCATTTGAGGGGGAAGAAGAAAATGACAAGTGTATGAGGAAATCAAGTATGAATTGAAACTCTCAAGAAAATGGATCAGGGTTTCTTTACCTTCTTGGGGTTGTGAAAGGTGAAAGGAGAAGGAGGAGAAAGAGAAGAGTAAATGGTTAAGCACTAACCCTATATTGCTATGTGAAAAGGAAAGGTGAGTTCATCTTTATATGTGGAGGTTGCTAAGAAATTTAAAGAGCAAAAAGGAAAGATAATCTGTGTAAATCGTAGGGGATATCATTTTTAGAGGACTCATAATTATTGTAAAGAAACTATTAAATTCCTTTTATACACGGTCAAAATAGCTTTTGAATAGAAATTGATATCCCACTTTGATAGAGGATGATCTAATTGATATTTGGTGCCAACTTCACCGAACCTGTTTCTCTCTCTCTCTCTCTCTCTCTCTCTCTCTCTGTGAATTTAAAATAATTATCTTTTTAAAAATATTTTTGTTCATTTTAATTGCTACCTCTTTAAAATTAAAATAACATTATTTACTTATTTTTCATTTTAACCTTATTATAACCACTATCTCTGTTAAATGTCTAATTAAATTTATTTTTCTCTCTTATTTTAAGTTTTTTCATAAAAATAATTAAAAAAAAGAGAATATTTAAGATATTTCATAATTTTTTTTTAATTTTTATACATTAACCCTAAATGATACATATTTTAGACCCCCCAAAAAGAAAACTACCAAAGTCTCATTATATTTTCTTTTTTCTTTTAGTGAAAAATGAGAGGAGAAAAAAGGAAACATTCTCATAAAAGCAATTTGCGTAGCATGTTCGAGTAGATGAAGGTTGAGCTCATCAGTGATAAAGGTGGTGGTCAGTGTGTAGATGCCCGTTTTGAAAATGCTCTCTACCCTTGACCTGCAGCCATGGCTGTGTAAGAATCTGACTAAGCCATTGGACTGCACCAGTCGGGGTGCATGGCGGGATGTATTTTTGGTAATTATCTGGTATTTATGGTTTTGAAGCATGATTCCCAGTTCACACGTCCTGAGAACCCAATGGAGCGCATTTTAAAATATGTCCATGAAATAGTAACAGCAGTCAACAAGGGAAGCAGAGCAAGAACACTTATTGGCAAAGATCTTGTGCATATTCGCTGGCACCCACCGCAACTGGGACGGTGGAAGCTGAACACCAATGGTGGCAGGGAAGGAGGTTTCTCCCATTATGTTGGCATTAGCAGTGCAATTCAGGCTGAGCTATGGGGAGTTTTACTTGGCCTAAAACATGCCCGGAATAAAGGTATAGAAGACTGATTGTGGAATGTGATTCTTCTGCCATCATAGCCATGATCACCTTAACAGGAACGGCGAATCAAAAGAATCGCTTGGTGACCTCTACAAAGAACGTGGCTCAACAAGGATTCGAATCTCAATTTTGCACTCACTTATCGGGAAGGGAATTCATGTGCCGACTGGCTAGCCAACGAAGGAGCGAAAAAGGTTGTAACTTTCATTGCTTTGATCGAGTTCCCCCTGGATGCTGCTGCTATATCAAGCAGATTTGAATGGGGTAACAAGGCCACGTACAGTGGCTTGCTTCATGGTGTCTCTCTGTTTCGGGCATTTAGCCCCGTAAATGTACCCCCAAAAAAAAAAAAAAAAAGCGCTCTGCTAGATGCATTTCATTCTTTTGCTGGCTACTGATTCAGTTGGGGTTTCATCCCCTAGATTAGTTTTTGTGCAGTTTTAAGCATTTACCTCATTTAACACAAGTCATAAAATGAATTTGGGTCCGCCCGAAAGAGTAATGAATATCTTATGCAGATAGGTTTTTGTACAGGTTTCATCTTAGGCTTTGATTCCATTATTGTTGCTATTTTTATACATTAAAATTTATTAAATATTTATTTAAAAATTTTAAACTATTAAATTTATTAAATATCATTGATTAAATTATGAAATCTAACAACAAAATTTATAAGAATTTAATATTCCATTCATTTGTAAGATTACACTTAAATTGTCAATTGTGTAAGAGGAAACTCCAATTTTGAAGCCATTTTCTCGAAGGAAAAATGTCATATGTTTGATTTTGCTCTTTGTTTTGCCTGTGTAATGCTTTTTTTTTTGGAATAAATCAGGAAGTATTTTTATTCTAACCGTGAATTTTTTAAGTCTTTTAACTCGGATGATCTTAATTTGTTTTAGGGTAACTGATGTTATAAATTTTTGATTTTAAAGATCTATCCAAAAATTAAATCTCATATGATCCGTATTATGCTTTAGTATGTGTATATATCAAACTATTCAATTGGTTAATTAATGGAGCTTTAATTTGACTACCTGTAACTATTAACAAGACTCATTTTCACACCTGTGAGGTGAAAATTGTGTGAAGATAAAATTATGAGAATAGTAAGATTAAATATATATTACATGACGTTTGGATTCATCCCACTAACTGGACAAAATTCTTCGGCTTGTCTCCTAAAGACTGGATTAGATGGAACCTTAGCTCAAACCTAGGACAAGAGGACGACTCAGACTGGCACATTCGTTTTGGTATGGTGTTCCGGAAAGCGTGGCCGAGAAGAAATCAGTATATTTTTGAAGGGAAAGAATGGAACGCAGGGGAGTTGATCGTGGAAGCCAACAGGGCAACCTACAATTTTCAGGATGCTTCAAGGCTGCTGGAGAACACTCGACTCCCTCGTCAACTCAGGAAGGAAATCCTTCTGATGTGGACGTGTACCCCGGAAGGATGGATAAAACTAAATGTTGACGGGTCTTGTCGCAAGGGCGGGGTGCAGATAGGATGTGGAGGGGCTCCACGTGATTGGAATGGTAGATGGTAACGGGATTCTCACAAGGTCTAGGCAGTGGAAGTGTGTTAATGGCGGAATTGTGGGGTATGGTTAGCGACGGACTGTGGTCTGGAACCAAGGTGTCAGAAAGCTGATTGCCGAAGGAGATTCAGTGCTTGCCATTAACCTCATCCTTAACGGCTCCTAACCAAGCTCGCGCTCTTCCCCTAAGAGTTCATGTAATCTCCAGTCCCCCGAACGAATGTCAAGTTTTAATTCTTGGTGATAGCTGGGGGGTGTCTTATCCTCGGCTTGTTAATGGGTAGCCCTGTGGGGCCTCCTGTAATCCTTTCAAAGAAAAAAAAAACTGCAATGAGAGGCAAGCCCTTTTCTTATTCTTCTCTTCCATCATTGTTAATCCCTCTCTCGTTCTAGTACTTCTTGAGTAAGAGTTAGCAAATTGAACTTTTCAGTAACATATATAGAGCAAGTAGGAAATGTATTGTATTGACTTTGAAGGAAAAGGAAATTTGATACAAATTCATCACTGCACCCTGGACACTTTTCTCTTCGGAATCTAACCCAATATAATTGAAGGAACACTCCAATAATCAATACATTGATGTTCGTAGTACAAGCACACTGATAAAGAGCCCTCATGGCAACAGGGGTAGGCGTTTAATTGTGTAAGGAGGCTCCATAAGTGCTATAAAATAGATTCGGGATGGCTGTGCTGAAAATTATCCGTACGATGGTCCTGTTAAACACTTCTAGGAGCTTTGTTCGAAGGATTGGGAGGTGCAGGTGGTTCATTGTTATCGGGGAGGCCAATGGGACGACGGATTGGTTGGCCATGCATGGCCATCGTCATGCCTTGGGGCTGCAGATTTACTTTCTTTTTCGAGGGGAGTTGCTAGCTTAATTGGTTCTGCATGATTTAGATGGGGTCGTGATCCCCAGATTCATTAGAAGCCAGTAGGAGCTTTGTTTTGTAATTCCAGTTCAGCTCCGAAAAAAAAAGAGCCCTCATGACCAAGAGACAATGATACAAATTTAGCTGCCCAATGGGTTTGTTTAACGATGGACGTAGTTTATTGACCTTGTTCAAAGTTTAAGTCTCACTGGTAGTCCTTTGGCATGGTAGTGTATAAGTCGAAACGAGTAATGTTATTTGCACAAAAAAAACAATACATAGCTATATAATAGTTAATGCTTTATACATTAGTTATTCTGATTTACTTATTCAATATATCAGTTGTTATATAATGTTTGTACACTTTCAAATAGCATTACTTATGATTTTTTATATTTTGATTTGATATTTTTTCTTTATTTCTTTCTATTTTGCATTCCAATCTAAATAGTAAGTCATTTTTCTCTCTTAATTCTACCTTTTTCTTTCATACTATATCCTAACTTTCAAAAAATAGAAGTTAGCAATCCCAATTCATTTCAGACATAGATGCTGCAAGTACTATCTCCGGATTTGTGGTGATAAAATAAGTGTAACATTGTTCTTGTCAGGGGAAGTGGTGCCCCAAATTTTGTTAAAAACAAAGAATATTAACAAGATTTATAACAATTCAATGTTTTCATGAACGTATATAAGGGCATCGACTAATTCAATAAAATTGATCAATTCAAGAAATGATATGCCAGAGCAATCCTTGCAATTAGTCTAGTTTCAAATAGGACAAGACATCTTGCAAATGGGGAAGAAATGATAGAATTCATAAACTCATCTGGACAAATGTTTCTTTCAGATCTTTTCCCTTTACATGATTGCCCCATCCAAAAGTCTTATTACATGTATATTTAGGAGTCCTAATCACTCTGGAAAATTTCAAATTTTCAAGTTCCTAGCTAACTCATCACCTTAATTTACTTGACCTAATAACCAGGTTAATAGACAATTTCTTCTACTTGATCTCATGATCAGTAGAGCTTCAATTTTACTTACATCAGTTTTCCTATGGTTCTGCTGATTTCTTACTTGATCTTCTGGCTTGTCTCAGCCCTCTCTTTCTGTGAACCTTCCAACCAGACAAAAACTGAGACAAATCAATCTCTGCAGACCCAGCTTCCTCTGTGCCGTAATTGTTTTGTAGAGAGGTAGCCGCTGCACTCGGGCTACTTCTGGGACAGTCGATTTTCTTCCTGTGAATTCTGATGTGACCTCCCAAAGCACTTGCACGGCTGAACCATCGGTTACAATACTTGCAATAAATCCTCCTCTTCTTAGAAGGCGACTCTTCAAAAGGATCATCCTCCTCTTGTTGCTCACAATCCACTGCCACCCTACTCTCCTGATTCCATCGTCGTAAAAGGAACTTCAGACGAGAACCCATTTCCTGCAAAAGAAGAAAAATACCCGTAAATGAGTAAACCAAGCAAAGGAAGCAACAGGGTACCCACCCACCTTACAGGAAAATGCTAAAAAGCTTAGAGTAGGGTTTTCTGGACCTTCATGGAGGTGTGCAAGGAAGGAGATTGGAAGAGAAAGAAGGAAAGAGAAAGAGAGAAGATCTTCTTTCTCCCAATAGATGTAGGAATAATGTAATGGAAATATATACCAGAATGGCTTTATATGGTGGAGGTAGTGTAACAATCAAGCCTGAAGAACAAGAAGGAAAGAGAATCCGTGGTGATTAAGACTGGCATCGCACTTTTTCGAAAATTTATTATGATTTTGGAAACTAGTATTAATTTCTTGCGTTAAATGACCAATGTGACTTTGATGCACTTTGACTACTTGAATTTGAATTAATTACGGAGAATCCGAGAGAAATATAGATACATATTTTGCACCAACGTCACGTCACCTCCCTCTCCGTTTACAAGCTGCCAACTTTGCCATAATGGCTCCGGGGATATATTAAAAGAGTTTCATTGCTACCATAAATTTAATTTTATTTAATTTTTATAATTTATAATTTAAATTATTAAATTTATTAAATTTCATAACTTTAATTATTCACACGATTAAATATAATTTTTTATAAAAAAAATATGTGAACTTAATATTTTCCATTTCAAAATACAAGGTTAAATTTGTCCCTAAAACAATAAAAGAAAAAATTATTTCGACAAACTTGGTGGGAACTACACTGCTACAAAGTTTTCAACGTCAAAAGTTTTTATAGATGTGTAATAATAGTATATATATTTTTTAAAAGAGAGAATAAATTCTGTTAAAAAATCTCATAAAAAAGACAATTATTGAATTTGTTGGGTTTGACCAAATTATTTTAAGTAAAGTTGTTTTGAGAATTAATGTGTGAAAATAAATTGACTACTTCTTTTTAATAATTTGTGCATTTACTATTGTGTATTTAAATTCAGCTAACTCTATTTGAAATTAGTTTTAATTAATAATATCAATTAAACCAATATAATTGGGATAAACTTTGTTAATTACTCAAGAAAAAAACCAAAAAGCAATATTATTTTGACAAACTCTTGGATACAATAAAGGTACAAAGTTTTAAACTTGAAATTTTTAGCATAATATATATGTAGAATTCCTTCAGCTTAATATATGTTCAATTATTAAGTTCTAATTTTTTGGGGGTGATTAGCAAAGAAAACTGTAGTTTGTGATCGTAATTCTAAAATTTTTGTAGTAGATAGCAAGAGAATGAGAAGGGGACCAAAAATCATAAGGAGAGAATCGAAAATGTTGAAGAAACTATAACTATAATTATACAAATTAATTAATTAATAATGATGTCATACTCAAGCAAGATAATAAATGTTAAGTAGGTGGGGAATGGAGGGAAGTACAGGAGAGAAATTTTAATTAAAACATCTTATTTGGTTCACATTTTTTGGAGGAGAAGATGGATAATAAGGATCCAAAATTCCTCTCTCTCAACGTAGAAGAATTTGGAGAGGAAGAAAAATTTATTGAAAATTTTGAATTATGATAATTAAGTCACCCTCAATTATTTTTTTTTAATTTTAAAATTATTTTTATTTCCATATTTTAATAGTTATATATTTTTTTTTGAAAGGATATATATAATAGTATATTACTTTTTAACTAAAATTCTTCTTCTTACTGACTAAACAAGAGAAAAGAAAATAAATATTATTTTCTTCCCCTTCTCTCTTTACAAAAATTAGGAAATTTTTTTCCATCCCCTCTCCTTTCCTTCTTTGAACTAAACACTTCTTAAGACTAAATGATAGAGAGGTAGATAGGAAGTTATATATTCTGCAAACGACACAAAATTCTCACACTTTAATTCATTTATAATTATTGATATGTGATTAAGTCTTATATATTAATAGTGTAAATAAGAACGTGAAATATTTATATCAAAATTAAGGTATAAGAATAACAACTAAAATATTGTATAATTTTGTAGTACGTGCAAGTGAGGAGTCTACAGGTTATGTTTGGAAGAGGATAAAGGAGGGCAAATAAAGGTTCAAGGAGACCTTCCCGCGGCATGAAGTTTAGGGATATGAAGAGACTTTAGGTAACTCTTTAGATATGAGAAATTATACTTGCATGTGCAAAAATAAAAAATAAATAAATAAAGAGAGAATATGAGAGTATGAGAGTGTAAAAAGTATATATAGAATTATTGTATACAAATATCAATGTTCTTAAAATCTTACAAAATACTCAAACCTTCAATTTTTAAGAGTTAATTTGAGGGTTGTTGGAAAAAAAAAAAAAACACTAAGTTAATTCTCATTAATAGCGGTGTGTTTGTTTTGGAAGAAAATATCTCTTTGAAAAATATTTTTTATTTTTTATTATTTGTTTGTAGAAAATATTTTAATTAGTAAAATTTATTTAAAAAAGTCAACATAAATTTTGCCTGATAATCTGAAAAATAACTTCCTTTTCAACTAAGGAGAAGTTATTTTCTAAGCTTCCCCTTTCATGGTATATTCCTGGTAGAACCCCAACACATAACTGATGTAGCCACTCCAGCCAATGTGGTTTTTATAAAAATACTAGAAATTACTTTTGCCACGTCCACAGTTTGAAACACAATTTTTTTTTTCAAGAAAATTAAAATGATATTTGTTCGATTTAGACTAATTATATTCTAAGAAAAAAAAAAGGATAAAACATGACTCTCAGGAGACTAGGAATTGAAGTTAGACTAATTATTTTTTACGAGGACAATTTTTTCTTTGTCAACTACAAACAATAGAAAATTTTATTTTGTTAACACTAAACAACGGAAAGTATATTCTTTTAAAATAATATTTCCATTGAAAAATGATTTTCTTCCCAAACAAACACGCCCCTAATTTCAGGTAAATTTGATTAGCTAAATAAAATGTTACTATATAAATTTATTCACTAAACTTAATTTTGCAAAAATACAATATACATAGTTAATTAATCCTCTCTATTTTAGTAGCCTTTTTAGTTTCTTTCCTACATCCAAACAAGAATGCAGGAGTTCTGCCCAAATAAATAGGAGAAGTGCATGCTTTGATTCTCAAGTATAGCTGATTCTTTTTCATTGCTTCATTTCTTCCTTTTACTTATTGTTTTCTTTATTTTTTGATACAACAAACCGTGATGACAATTCTCCTAATCAGATTTTGAAGAGATGGAAGAGATAAAATCAATTTTTTTTTTTTATATTCAACTAGATTATATATTAAATAATAATAATAAAATCTTATGTCATTATGTAAGTTAACTATGTAAATTAAACTATGCTATTAAGTTTTCTTTGAAATTAAATTTTTAAAAATATTATTTAATTACAAATTATTTTTAATAACCTTCTCTTTAATATTCTTTTACCTCTTTTTATTAAATTAAAAATTATTTGATGAAACTAGATAATATATATTATTCATATTAATTACAATAGCCGAAAACAACCAAAAAGCTGTAACAAGTGAACACAAACTGAAAGGAATATCGATCATAACAGCAAGCAAATTCTTAAAAGGTACCAATACTTGTGAAAATACCAAACAGCCTATACTTCTAAAGACATAGAAAATCAGAGAATCATGCCTATTAAATTGTTGGCTAATTAGTTGCCTCATGCATCCTCCATAACATACGGCTCATTTAGATCAAATCCAAAAAGTTTTGAACCTGATTGACCTGCTTCTGCTTCTGCCAAATCATGAGTAGGTTGAGACGATCTGACTTCACCTGATGATGATGCTTCCCTCAAACGCATCTCAGCTAGCCCTGCAGAACAGCACCTCATCTGATGATCACCAGCGACCTCAGCAGTAGCAACTAATGTTTCACTGGAAATCTTGTTAGCTTCCTGTCCCAGATCTCGCTCTTCAGTTTGCTTATTCATTTGAGGTATCAGATGATTAGCACAATTGTTTTCTTCAGCGGCTGAGGCATTTGGAGGGCTTGATTCTTCCATGGCAGTACTTATGTTCTTCTCTTTTGTGTGGCTGGATCTGTGTCCCCCTAGTGCTTGGAAAGTTGGGAAAGATCTCTCACAAATCCCACATTTGTAAGCATCTCTTGCCTTCAGAGTTTTAATGAGCAAATTCTCATCAGAGTCATTAAACTCAATTTTTAACAACTTCTCTCCCTTCTTTTTCTTCTTAAGTGACACCCCCCTTTGAACATTGTAATTAGCATAATCTTGTAGCTTCCTTGTTGACACTTCATCTGATGTCTCTTTCATATTCTTCTCACTCTCATCTTTATCCCAATTGTCACCGTCCTTCTCCTTCTCTTCCTCACCATCCATATGATTATTCATCCTCACTAAATTTCTCTTATGACCAGATTCAGTTGAACCCTTTTCTCCATTGATCCTATCACTAATATGAATATCTATACCGCCATCATCACCCTCGAGATCAAATTTGTTTCCCAACTTTAATGATCCTCTTCCATACACTTTTATCTTCTCGACATGTTGTTTTCCGGTTGGTAAATCATCAATCGTCCTTTTCTTACAAGGGGCTGGAACCTCAACTTGAGGTCTCTCGCGAGAGAGAAGCACAAGACATTCAGCGGCCTTAGCACCACCAATGCATTTTCGACCTCTCTTATCGGTCTTTTTCCAGCTGGTAAAAGACTTTGATAAATCAACAGAAACGGCTGATTCATCTGGAGATGAAGAAATAACTGCACTAACACAATCGTCAACAACTTTCTGTGCATCCACAGAATCAGAATTGGGAACAGAATCAGAATTGGGGGACAAATCATAACTAGTTTGCTTTTGCTTCCCAGATTGAGGAGGGAATATACCCCGCCACTCCCTCTCAGGATGGGACCTCATGTGCCCAAATAAAGACTTCATGGATGGAAAATCTTTGTTGCAAAGATAACACCGAATGGGCATTTTGATATCATTACAATTATTGCTACTAATTGATGAGTTATGATTTGGGAGGCGGAATTTCACCTTGTGTACATGCCCTTGTTCTTTTTTTCTTATAGCTTGAAGGTGGAATCTTCTGTGTCCACCTAATGCCTTTCCAGAAGTAAAGGATTTGCCACAAAAATCGCATACTCGAATTGCTGTAGAAGCTGCTGATGGATTCTGCACCATCACTACTGTCTCCTTCTCAGTATTAGGCTCGTAACGTTTTCCATCTTCACAAAAAGACTGCGCAGGAGATTGGTTCATGATGTTCAAGATCTTCTTGCCGATCTTTTCGGAGGATTCCTGATCGAATCCTTCTGCCCTATCCTCGTTATTCATCTGAAAAGAACAGAAATTATAAAAAGGAAGAAAAGATTTAGCAAGCTGAGAATTGCAGAGCTTGATGATGATCAAGCAGAAGCATCAAACCTGGTTTAACCCAGCATCAATGTTATTTTCTTTATCAAAATCCATTTGGGTATCGATAGAGAACACCAAGGAGTTAAGAAAACTTAAGAGGTCAGGTTTAGAGTGACATGGAAAAAAAAGAAACTGGGCAGAAAAACAGATTACGTTGAAAATGTGGGAAAAAAAAAAAGAAAAAGCAAGAAACCAAAAACCTGATAGGAATGGGGAACAGGGAAGGTGTGGTGGGTCAAAAAAGATCAAGAGAGCATGAAAGGACATTGAAGGTAGAGTGGTGTGATAATGCGAAAATTTCTCAAAAAAAGGGATGTGCAATAAGTTAGGTATTTATTGAGTTTCCAAAAGTATAACAGATTTTCCACAGCTAATGACTCTTTAATTTCGACAATTAATTTAAAGTCTTGTGTGCAGAAAAACAAATCTCTACCCAGCGGTTTCATACTAGAAGATAGGGTCTATGGCAGTCTAATACTCTTCCGGGATTTGTTATGTGCCCCATAAACACAACATTTTCAACTTGTTATGATTGGTAAGAATTTGAAAAAAAAAATCTCTATTTACTTAAACTTGTTTTAGATCTTTAAAAAAAATTAGATTTGTTAATTATTGTTGGTTTTCTTTTCTTAATCGTTATCTATACCTATTTTTATATTAAACAGTTAATTATGGGAGATAATAAAAAGAAAAGGGAGGGATATATATAAGTACATATACATGTATATCTATTAAGGAAGAGCCAATTAAAATATTGTGAAAATTACTCACTTAAGTTTTGCTTGTTGACTCTATTATATAAGGAGAAAAGCTTTTTTGAGTTTTGATCACCTCTTTCTTATTTTTTTCTTATATTTCGATACATAAAATAATAATGATAATAATAACTTTTTTATTTTCTATTAATTTCACATATTCGTTCAAAAAGGTATGAAATAAAAAGAGCATGCAATTTGGCCCAATTTGGTGGTCAAAAGCCAAAGGTAATTCCTGTTGGCCGTCTTTGTCTCCTCTTAATTTGTCATAATATCATGTGTTTACATAAAATTTTTAATTTACTATGACCCGTCTCTTTCCGTTTTATTTTACCACAATTTTTTAATATAATTGGTTTCAAAACAAAAAGACAAAATTTTTCTCCTTTTTCAGTTAAGAAGCACATGGAATGCTAGACTTTGTATTATTTAAAATTTAGAGAAACTGCAAGGTTTGAATTTAGAGATGAGATGGTGTTACTCACTTCACTCAAAAAAAATTAATATAAATAAAGTGGTGGAAAATAGAAAAGAAATAATGTATTGGATGATTTTGTCAAATACTAATGACTTTTTTGAAGAAAAGTTGTGTCTGAGAATTGAAAAAAAAAAAGAAAAAATAATTTACTAGTTTTGAAAAGAGAAATTACAGTATATAGTAAAAGAATGAAATATTAAAAAAAGAGCTAAGAATGTGAGAGTGTATATAATTTATGTGCAAAGTTTATATGTACCTAGATATTACTCATAAAACATGTGAAGTGAATGAAATGGTGTGTTGCCTATTTCAAAGAACATTAATTTATGTTTATAGACAGAAACTAAATTAACCCTTCCTGATTTCTCATTACCAATGCATTGAATCGACCTCAAGAAGAGTTATAAAAAGTCCCTCTTTTATGTAAAAAATTGTATATCCTCACACGATACTATTTTATTTTTGTGAAATATTTGTAACTTATAATCTATAGTTAGTAACTTGATTGTAATAGTTTAGGTAAGTATAAAGAAAATTGTGGATAAGATTCTAATAAAAAAATTATCAAACAATATTTAAACCAATAAAAAGGAGCAGAACAAAAAAGTCAAATAAAATATTTAAAAAAATTATTAAAAAAATCTATAATAAATGATATTTTTAAAAAATTAATTTTTATTAAAATTTAATAATATCATTTAGTTTATATAACTGGCCTCATTTAATAAAATAAAATTTTATGTATTATTGTTGTATTTATAACCTATAATGGCGAAACTACTATTGTAAAAGTGCTTTGTTCAAAAGATGCTTTGCCTAACAACCCAGTATTTGTACAATTTTCTCCTTAATGTTTTTATACCACCATAACTTTGTACATTTTGGATTAATTATCTCTAAATTTATTCTCAATTAAAAATTGTTCATATAATCATATCAACTTTCCAATCTCAATTAGGGTTCGGGTGATTGAGTCAAGATCCTCTCATATTAAGGCAGAATATTTCAGTATCGTATTAATGAATCCTAACATTTCATTCTCGTTAATATTAAAGCAATATTTTAAATTAGAAACATAATTCTTTCAAAACTCAGTTTTACTAACTCTTTTTAATCCATTTAACTCTTTTTTTTTTTAAAGCCATTTAATTCTTTCTTTTCCATATATAGACGGGACATCCAGAAAGAATGATTTACGCAAGCAAATATTCACATGCATATTTAAATAGTAATATATTAATTTTGTTTATACACTAATAAATCTTGTTAAAATATATATTATCTATTAAGTAAAAAGTTATGAATAATACTCAACTTACAAGTCCAGGGAAAAAAAAAAACAAATTATAGGATAAAACTTTGACAATGACTAAGGCTAGTAGGTCCAAGTATTTTTTTTTTTTTTTACATGAATTTGAGGTAAATGAGTAGTATTATTCCTTTTGAGAATATCAACCGATAGTAAAGAGTTTACAGTATAGTAGTAATATATTAATTGAATTTGGCGTACCACAAATTATTTCTTTAAAAAGATTCAAGATAAATAAAATGTTTGTAAAAGGATAGAACCTTAATTGTCTAAGTCAGAAGAGCAGCTAAGGACAGTTAATGGGCAGTTACTATGTAACATGTATTTTATTTAGGCGTTTTAGAACGAGAGTTTCAAACAGTGAGAGTTTGGGACTTGTAGGGTTTTTTTAACTATAAAACTAGAATTGGGACTATCTTATTTTAAAAGATAGATTGGGAGCTTCGTTGTACTGTATTGTATGAGGCTAAATCTAGTCTTGTGTATGTATCTTATACAATAAAAAATTAATAAACTATATGACTCAGTGAAAATTTTGAATATTTTTAAAAATATATAAAAATATTCAAATTTTTATATATGTTATTGGGTATAAAAAAATGAAAGTTTTGATGAAAAATATGAATAATATTAATAAATTCACATATTACACCCATCAATTAAACCTAAACATAAATATAAAGACTTTGTCCCAATTAAGAACAACAATTTAAAACTCTTACACATTTTTCAGGTTTCCAATGTAAAGCAAGCCAATTGAATAAGATTGAGACTTTCGTATGCCCCTTTGATGTTTAAGGCAACATTGGAAGCCTTTTCCTCTTTGTTTGAGTTGGCAGAGCCCCAAGATTAGCTATAAAACCTTGTTTTCAATCTCTTACAATGACGGAAAAAACCCATGCCTACATAGGGATTTCCCATGAAATCCTTACGGGCTAATCCATCACCATAGGATGGTGGTGGGTCATCCTTACGGGCTAAACCATCACCATAGGATGGTGGTGGGTCCCGGACCCACCACCATCCTATGGTGATGGTTTAGCATGCATGTAAAGATTTTGTGTGAAATCCTTACGTGGGAATAGCCACTTCATATTTAATGAATCTGTAAGCAGTCATATTGGGTTATAGTTGTACCACACATTGGTCACTTTGGTTATTCAAACATTAACCTAAATTATGTAAGTTCATCTTTACTCGTATATTAATTTAAATTGCATATAATCATTTAAAGTTATATATTTATATTTATACTTTTGTTAAAATACATGATTTGAAATTAATTTTTTAGTATACAAAATTTTATGGTTCATTTAATAATTGATCTCAAATAGTGCATTATAGCAAAAACATAAACCCAAACATGTAGTTGTATCATTAATGGTAACAATTCTTCCGCTGCTGATTTGTTTTTTTGTTAAAAAGTACGTAAATATGGCTTGAATAAACTCCATGTTCGGTGAGGGCGTTATTTTGTTTGCTTGGAGAGCGTGATCAAGAAATTGCAACACTAGTATAGTATCCATTAACCTCTGTTATGGGGGAACAAAGCCTTTCCTTTCTTGTGCTCTTATAACTTGCTGGGGTGGATTTGAATCAACAACTCAAAATGCAGCTTTCGAAGATGAACATGGCATCACGCTTCAAGATATTTATAATAACATTTTTGTGTGCAGTAATCTAATATATTCATGGGTTATAATTGCTTCAATGTTCTAAAAACTTGTAGTATAGCTCCAAGGACTTTGAATGCAAATGAATCAAGAATGTAGGTTGGGATTGCGGCTGAAGTAACAGTTTTTCTCCACTTGCGGCATTTTGCAGAATCATGGTTATCCATCTGAGCCAAAATAATGATGAAATTGTGGGCATGGCGGCCCCAAATATGGGAATTTAGGATATAATTTTAGCTCTTCCAATGAATTTATAGTTTTGGACTTTAAGCATTTGGCCACAAAGTAAATGAAACCTGCCTAATTAATTCTGTGACTCTTTTGGGAAGTAATTATCTTCAAAACTGCTGAGGTATTGCTTGTTTGAAAATGGAAAATGTTACATTGTATGTGGGGTTCTTACGTACTGAAAGATCAGTGCCATTTTCATATAAATTTGTTATATCCTTTTGAGTGATGGGTTAATTCGTAATAGTTCAGTACAGTAACATCAAATGCGGCTAGGGTATAGCATAAAGTGCGGAAAGAGATGTGAAGTTATGGTACAGGACAGCTTTGAGGTCCTATAACATATATGATAGACTTGTAGTATACTATTGATCTGCTGAATGTAAGTGTAGGTCCAAGGACTTAGATTCTTTGATTTTCTTATTTTTTACTTTGATAATTTTTTTTTTATCTCTCTCTAAAATTTAATATATGAGATTTACTTTTTTCTCTCACTATATTCTCTCCCTTTATTTTTTTCTTTCTCTTTCTTACTCTCCCCTACCTCTATAAGAGGGATCCGAAATCCACCTTATCATTGTGTGAGATAAAAATGTGAAAATATTTTAATGCATAGTACTATTAAATATGTAAAGAAAATAAAAAGCCAGAGAGAAGTGTTACTAAGGATTACCTACCATCATCTTGGATGTCCTAAAGAGGATAGATCTAGAGGACAGGAAATAATGAAGTATAGATTGCAAGATAAAGAGAACAACCCATGCAAAATCTTAAAATTATGCTTAAATCTCTAGAAGTTGAACAATTTTTATAGTGTTTTTGCAATCATAAATGCATACATTTGCTGATCTTCTTCCTTTTTTTACTTCGGAAAATTCAATAAGCTTTTCAAAATCCAAGACAGATATGTCAAAAGCTTAGTTATATCTTTATTTTCATTGACTGGTACATTGGGAATCAATTTTTCACCCAATCATTTGGGCTAATCTTAGGTATAGCATATTTAGAATTACTAATTTTGTTGAATATGATCGTTTCTGTGATCAGAAATAGAAAATTGAAGTATGCATCGGATTGTAAAATGTCTTTGTCAAATAAAGACAAATAATTTTAACTTCGAAATCTGATGGCCGAAAGTATATTAATATCTGCGATAACTTTGGATTGATATTCTTTAAAAATAAAGAATCATAAAACTAAGACTTTTCATAAGTATGGTTATGGATAATAAATTTGTAACAGATAATACAAGCATCTACACTAGGAAGAATTTCATTGCTCTTAAAGTTGGTTTGGATGTTTCAATAATGAATCCAAATACGTGAAAAGTTACTAGGCACAACTTCCTTAGAAGAAGCTGGTTTCCTTCTCTAGTTGTGTAATTCCATTTGGATATGTGTGGTCCTCAGATCTGTTGGTGTTGGTTATAAAATAATTGCACTAGTATTTCTGAATCTTTAAAACAATAGAAACTTTATGTCCTCATTGTAAAAAAAAAAAAATTGTATTAAATAAAAAACTGTTCATCTGCTATATATTCTGCAGTATCGCCAAGAAAAAAGCTTCTAGCTCCACCATAAAATATGCTCCTCTCACTCTTCTTGTATATCTCGGTGCTCAAGCTTTTTGTTCCTTTTGTTTCCTTTATACTCACAGCACAAGTTAAGTGGTTCTCTCTCTCTTGATGACTGAGTTTTCTTTCCTTATCAGTTCTGACAGAATTTATGCTGTTCTCTCTTTCTTGAGTGTTCTCTGTGCTTTCATCTACTGCTGGTACCTCATTACCTTGTGAAATAATTACATCTGCTGGTGATTCCACATCACTTCGTGAACTAGTTACAACTGACAAACTGCATGTTGAGTTTGACCTTCCTGCCCTGGAGTCTTTAATTACATTGTTTTCCTGGTCATCAACTAGATATGGCAACTCTGAGACAACCTGCAATGCACCAAGTATCTAATATCAGGAATTGAAGTAATTTTATATTTTGGGAATATATCCAAACCAAAGTTATTGATTCTCATTAGGCTTTTTTTTCCTCTGTTAAATTGAAAAGCCTTGCACATTTTTTCTGTCTTTTTAGAAGGATTCTCAATCATTCTCTGTATATGTCTTCTCTCTTAATGAATTATGTTTAGTTAAGAAAATAATAGGTTGGAAAATTATGCTAAGTATACTGTATTAATTCAAGATTGAAATGAGCATTTGTAAAAAATTGCAAACAATAGGTCTATTCAATATAACAAAATTCTCTTCTAGTTCAATAACGTACATATTGGTGTTTTGATATGTTTTTTGAGGTGTGTTTGAGTTTCATTCTATCTTTAGCTCGTAATTAATACGATGAAATATTTCTTTTTTGTTTCAATCATCTAAATCTTGAACATACCTTTCCCTAAATAAAGTGTTCCAATTCCTCTTTTGTTTCCAAGCTTGTATTTGTCCATAGTATGATCATAATTTTCTGTGAACCATTGCTATATGTTTTTGAGTAATGTTAGGCTTATACTCTTATACTTATATATTTTATTCAAATGTCTATAAGACACCGGCGTCAAATGGTGCAAAATTTCTAAACCCATAGAATACTGGCGTCAAATGGTAATTTGTAGAAAATATGTAGGTATAATTGTGTAGCTCTAACATTACTTTACGTTTATTATATCGTGATCTCTAGCTTAATTATGAGACTTCATTAAAACTCCAAGTACTTTCCTTCACATTATTATCTTTGGTTAGAAAGTGTTATACATTTATTTTTCAAGCTTTTACATGAAATGTTTGAGTTTTCTATGTTCTGGTGCATCATTGCAATTTGTTATGAAGACCTTATTCAACTATTAATTATATGATCCTCATACTGTTCAATTTAGGATGTTCCAAATTTTGCTTTGCAGCTTCTTAGTTATATAGTAAGCAATACCAATACTGTTAAGCTGATACTGAATGACATAATAACATATCTGCTTCTTCCTTTTATATTACGAACTTTGTGACTGGCTTAATCTAAATCATTAAATCTTACCCTATTCATCGTTGGTCTTTCCTTGGGATTCTTTCTGAGACACTTTTCTGTTACTTGGACCAGCGAACAAAGCTGTTGTTCATCACAAGAGCTGCAGATTATGGGATCCACCAATCGTCGGTAATTCCTTCTTTTAAGAAGTGGCCTTGCCTGAGGAAACATTGTGCAATGCTCATAAGCAGTTACATCAATGTAAAAGAACAATCAGGTGTCATCAATTCCGAGGCTGTGTTAAAAGCTACTGCACATTTAAGTAAATGTTATATGTGCACAGATGCATTCATTGGGCCTTAAAGTTTGATAGGAATGAGTGGACCCTGTGCTTGTACAACTGAGGAATTAAATTAGGTTGGGTAATAATTTCACAAGCTGATACAGGTGAGTGCTTCACTCTTACATTTCATTCAATTAAAAAGACTCAGATATCAGAAGATGAGAATAAAAAATTCCTAAAGAGGACCAGAAGATTCAAATTTTGACAATTTACATGCTCCTTCAACCAATATAGTCAGTGTCAAGATTTAACATTTTGTTTTGGTATTGTCAGAAAACAGAATATGGAGACTGTAAGTTTGGATGATTACCACAGATAGAATTATACAAAGGCTAAATACAATTAAATATATGAGTCAGAATATCTCATGATTTGTTATAATTTACAACTTAAAGGAAAATACCATACCAGGTAGCAGACAGAGTGAGGAAATTATTAGATGGTAAGAGTCAAACTTTTCCTAGATATTCGGCAACATCTTATAGAAAATGGAGATATTAGTTGCTGTCATATAATTATGGTAACCAGCAGTAGCTTGCAGTTTCATAAAATCATAAAGCTCTTACCCATTCTACAAGATTTTCTTCTCGTGACATGTTATCAGTAATTCTGTGGCCAGAAATCAGCTCTAAAAGAACCACGCCAAAAGAGTATACATCTGTCTCAGTTGATAGTTTTCCACTCCTCAGACACTCTGGTGCAGTATATCCACAGTCCCCTACATTTCTATCCTTGCAGCAATTTTTCAATTCACGTGTTTCTTTTTCAAACCCATAATCTCCAAGCTACATATATTTGGAGCATTCAAAATAGGTTAGTTTATAACAAGACGAGAGGCCTATTTAGATTGAAAATCAGATCGACAAGAAATAGCTTCGCAGCTATCAAGGTTCAAGCAAGTACCAGTGCTTCAAACTCATGGGTAAGAAGAATGTTGCTCGGTTTTATGCTCCCATGAATTATTTTATTATCATGCAGGTATTTCAGACCTCTGGAAGCACCTATTGCTACTTTCAATCTTTCACTCCAGGTCAATGGTCTGTGATTTTCCCCTGCATAGAGCAAAATTTCTTTTGGTGTCAGATCAAATCTTGAATGAAGGTCCAAATGTAAGTGCTCAAACTTCATTTATGAGTGTTGAAATAGACACCCAGTTAGTTATCTCTTACTTGATAAATATTGGTCAAGTGAACCGTTGCACACATACTCATAAACAATCAGCAATTGACTGTCTTCTATGCATGAACCCAACAACTTGACTACATTTGCATGTCTGGCATTGATCAGCAACTGGATTTCTGATTTGAGTACCCGTTGTTTTTGGAGGCCTGTGATATGGCGTTGCTTAACAACTATTTTCAGCTTACACTCTAGCTGGCCACTGAAAGTAGGCCCATATTCACCTTCATTTAGAGAGTTCTTGATTGAAAACCCATCTGTAGCAGCTTGAAGTTCTTTATAAGTGAAATTCGTTTGCCTTCTGGTATTTAGGCATCTACTTTCACAGATAGAGCATACAGAGGATATTAAATTCTTTTGCCCATTTTCACCAGGCTTGGTCTGACTTGTTGTCTGATTATTGGGACTATTCTGTATGTTTTCTGTTGGCAGGCTCTGCTGATCATAATCTGTCATTAAAAAGAATATTAAAATAGTGAGAAACTGAAATGAAGGTCAGAGTTGATATAATGACTAAATGGGATGAATAGAGCGTTATAAGTGTTTCAGTACTTACCCCAGGGGGATACTTCCCTACCGAAAGGATTATCTTCTGAATTTATACTTTCCACATCTTGGGTACGCTGAATATCTGTGGGAAATTTTGGCATTCCTCTTAAATGTTCAATTTGATTTTTACTTATCAATTTCGATATTCCACAAGATAACATCTGGAGGAAAAAGTCTACGTCTTTCTTCTTTTGCCTGTGAGACAGTTATGTTAATATGAGGTTGTATTTGGATAGTTCACACAACAAAATTTCTTTGGATTTGACACTTGTTTCTTTCAATAACTCGTTATTTTAGTTCATTAATTTTATTTTTTTTGGCTTAATTATCATTAGAACTTGAGAAGTACGTTTCTAGTTACACCCATTCTAAAACTACTTCAAATTTTCAATTAAGAACTCACCAACACATGCCTGGATTTTATATAAGATCAACAAAATGCATACTTTCCAAGTTTGTTCTAAGTTATATAAATTGGGTTATTTGCAATTTCTTGTCACTTAATGCATACATTGAAATTCAATCTCACAAACACAATAATGTAATCAATGAAAGTGTCAAAATTAAATTTTAATATCTGGTAACTGTTGTACGCTAGATACTGGGTACTTGAAGCTGTAAAGGTCAATTGATTAGCTACCAAAGCCCAAATTAAGAGTTATATTCAGTTGATATATAAGATATGTATAGACATATATGGCACATGTACTAGTGGGTATTTTTATATAATATTTCTGATAGTCTTCAGATGAATAGGTTCAGAAGGATTGTATCATTTTTGCATGGCCTGGCCAATATGTAACATCTGTTTTCCATCAGTCTTCCATGAGTGTGATGGTACAGCAGGATCTACCATCTTGTAGTCAAACATGTATCATGAGAAGCTAACAATGTCTTTAATATTAGTTGAACATTTCTTCACATGGGTTGTTTTATATTATAACTAAAATTAGAATGAGAAAGCTCTTTGAATTGTCTTTCTGGTTTCCATTTGTATTTCCGTTACATGGCTTTTCCCTAGACGTGATATGATAGGCCCAAGGGTAACAGAGGATACATCAGCTATATAGCGGGGAAAAGGGGAATTAGACAATTATTTTGGAAGTGTCCAGGAGGGTGCCAGCTGGAGGAAAAGCATAAAAGGTTTGAGGCTAGTGGAAAGAGAGCATCATGTATTATGTTTGGAAGTTTCGAGTGAGAAGGAGCTTAATGCTCTGGGAGCTAGAGAGAGAAGAGTTACTTATTCTTCTTTAGCTAAGGGGCCTAGTCCTGCGTAGGAGCTTCGGCTCTTGGGAGGTTTCTACCTCTGTCTCTTTGTAATTTTCTGCTTGCATTCCCTTTTGTTCCAATCAGTTTTAGTGAAATCCACTCCTAATTACTTTCGTTCCTAACATGATAAAACATACAAAATAAACTTTTCAATGTACTTTCACCTAACCTGTCAAGTACCACCCAAGTGGCCTTTAGGCTTATGGCTTTCGTCAAGGCAACCTCCTTAGGTGAAGGTCCTGCGACCACCTCTATGTTAAACTCAACCTGAAAAAGTTGAGAATGTTTCATAAGCTGCAGAAATAGTAAAGCATGTTTTACGATATTCTTCCCTGGAAATTATATCCTGCTATGAATGAAACATATGCATGGTAACAGCTTCATGGAATAAACAAGATATATATATATATATATATATATATATATATATATGTATGTGTGTATTATTGTACAATTTTCATTTAACAAATGCTATCATTTAGCTGTAACTTGAGTCTGACGTCTGATTCTTACCAGACGGGCTATTATGCAAGAATTATGTGAATCTGTATCTATGTGTTGCTGATAAGCACAAACTCCTCATGAACTGCTATGTGGTTCTATTTGAATTTAACTGGCTCTCCCAAAAATAAATGAACTATGCTGAACTACATTGGAAGCCGTATTTGTTTGATAATGTTAAGTCTGACACAGCCTCCTATGCAGTTGAACACAGCTCATCAGATAGAACCTTCCTCCTAAGCTATGCTTCCATGCTCGATGAGCATAATAGCTTCCCCCAATAATCTAAAAGTTTACGAACTAGTATTTTTTTGAATGAAACAAAATTTTATTCAAACCAACTGTCAAAATAGTATAACTTGCATGCGGTACATAGTACCACACAACACTCCATATCAGAACCCTATGATAGAAAATTATTACTAACAGTCCATCTCCTCCTTAAATTTCTGTTAGTATAATTGAAACAGTTACCTGCTTTGATTCATACTGTTTAATAATCTTAACAAGCTCCTCATTGTTTCGGTACTCTTCCTTCTTCCAGGCAATTTGTGTCTCAATGATTTTCTTATTTGCTCCAATCATTGAACTGCTGTCCACGCTGCTTTTGTACCCCACTAAAAAAGAAGTGACAAGGTTAGCACTTAGCAGGAAAATAATTGATTAGTGAACTTGATCTGTGTAATGCAGAAGTTTTCTTTGTGTTACTTAACAATAAACACTCCACTATATCTTCTGCTTATATTATACATCACAATCTTTCTTTTATTTTTTCCTTCAGGAGATAGATAACATGAATTGCTGTAAAGTTTCCTGCTTTCAGTGGAAGACTACATACTAGGAGTTATAAGCTGATGCAGGATTGCTACTAGGGTGAGCTTATCTCCTTGCTTAAGCGATAATCGATTTATAGCCCAATCAAAGACTCTTGGGTAAACCTCTTTACATGCATCCTGAATCACCACCACGCTCTGTGCTTCCATAGCAATTCCCTTATCTGGAACAAGATCTCGAATTTGAATTTTTGGTGAAAATAACTTCTCTACGGTACTAAGGAACTAATTTCTTATCACAGAAAAATTGCTTCAGGTTTCAGGGAAGATAAACATAGAAAGAGTCAAAAAAGCATGGTATAGCTTTTTGCCTCTGAAAACTTTGATGAACACAAGAAAAGATCTTTGATCTGATAGCTTTCGAAAAAGTAGGAGAAGACATCAACTTCTTACATTTTACCAAGCCATCCAAGAGAGACTAGTGTTGAGGACAACGTGTGTAGAAAGTGGTGTTGAAAGCAAGAAAAAATCGTCGACATTGTTTCTTGTGCATATTCTTAGTATCCTGAAAAACCAATGTTCATTTTGTTGATGTCCCCTATAAAGTGGAGATTGGCTTCTATGCCTTGTCTAAAATTTTGTTGGCCGCTCTTGTCTAAGCTAATTTATCCCAAATCCATTATCTATTCATTATTATCCAAAAGACAGGACGAGATTTGACGAAAGTTCGATTAGGCCAATGTTTAGTAGCTAAGTGTTCCTTGGTTATGTAATGATATATTCCTAAGCCCTTAGCTGCTGCTTTCTTTAGCCGCCTGAGGCACAGATTTCCTCCTTGTCCAGTTCTAGACACAACGTATATTAGCTAGAACCTGAAAGACATAAAACTGACAGGGATCCTATGTATGTTTTTTTTTTGTGGTTGTATGTAGCTGTGGCACGTGTGCCCTAAATATTAACGTGATGAATCTTTTGATTCCTTCCCCCATTTTCTAAGAAAGTTGCAACCGATAGTCAATTACAAGCTAGATAAGAACAAAATTGTGTTGGAGACGTAGCTATAACTACAAGATTATAAGATACCAATCAGAGAGAGAAAAGAAGTTGGAAACTCTGATGGGTAGAATGCAATCTAAACTTGGCTATTATTGAGTGATTAACCGAGTGTGAAAAGAGTGACATTATTTTCAGATAATTTTATATATATTATCCTCAAATAATTATGTAAAAATTTTTAGATAGTATAGGTCACACACTATATAATATGGGACTTACATTATTTAAGAATTTTTACATAATTATGTGAAGATGGTGTAATCATAATTATGTGAGAGTTTTATTATCTAAGTTTGAATAACTATAGCATAAATGGTTTCATCTTGTTTTACCCTTTAATTTCGTTTCTACATATTTTGTTTATGAAATTCTCAAATACAACAAATAAAAGATGAAAAATGTTATTTTCACAATAATTTTGTCACATATTCCTCACAACTTGATAATATAATATATTAATTTATTAGATTTCATAGTTTAATCAGTAAATTTAATAAATTTAATGAGTTAAATTACTAATTTTTATTTATTTTATATGAGAGTTTTGTGAATGTTAATACATGGGAATATAATTTCTTGTAAGTCTTATCATTCTCACAAATCAAATTTTTACTAAATACTTATTAAAAAGAGTTTAAACTATTAAATTTTATAAATTAAATTATGAAACCTACTATATTTAATGGATCACATTGGTTTACGGCTATTTGGTAGAGGGTGTGAGCAGCTTTATATAGATTTGTACAAAATAGAGATAAATTCTTATTAGTATATTGTAACCAATCTATTTTGTGACTAATCTTTGTTTATACATTGTATAAACCTTATATAAAACTGTAATATGTTAGTAACATTACTGGTGTGTGCAATGATGTCAGCTTTTATACGAGAAAAATATGAATTAAAGTGTGACACCCTGTAATGAGCTTAATATGCGACTTAGTTAGTGTAATTAATAATTATAATATTTTATTTTTAAGTTAGGCTTAGGCTATCTGGTACCATTCATCAACTGGAAATTGCTGAGTTGGGCCACGGTTGGTTGTCTCTTTTGTCATTTTAAAATGGCCTTTGTGGGTTTCCCTCTTTGATTTGTTTTTAAGTGAAATTTAGGGTATATTTTAGTTGGAAATTAAAATTTAATTCTTTTTAAGATAAAAAGATTGTTAAAATGAATATAATTTTTTTAATAAAATAATTTTTATATATATAATCTAAATTAAATATAAAATAATATATTTAAAAAATTTAATTATTTATTAACTATGTTAAATATTATTGATAATGTATTGCAACAATATTCTTTGAGTTTTGCTATTCCAAAGAAAATGAGTGTGACAGATTTGTCACGGAATTCATCACAACCATCCAATCATGTAGGACTTTCTTTTCCACGTCCCGAGCATTATCCATAGCCTTTTGTACCCATAAATCACAAGTGTCACGGGACACTTTGGGCCAATATTGTTAATCTTCGAGTCAAACTCTAGATAGGATTAATGTAAGTCTGTTGGTCAACAATCTATAGTTGCATGTTTTCTTTTGTCTACAAGCCTGCCAAATTTAGATTTAGATTTTTGGATTATTTAATTTTAATAACTTTTTTCTATAATTTAATATAAATTTTATATTTTTTCCTATTTTTCTCTCTTAATTTTATATCTATTTTTCATTCCCTTTCCCAAAGGAAGGGGATTTGGCAAATTTGGTTTTCCTAATCCTTAGACACTATGATAAAGTTGAACAAAAAATATGACATTGTGATCATTAATTACTAAAAATAAGACACTGATCAAGTCTGATAGTTCCAATTGTTTTGTGATAATTTCAAATTCTAATTGAACTCCAAGTCATACAACATATTTGTGGCTCGGCCCAAGACCAAAATTGGATGGGCTAGATGAAAGACACCTATCTTCACCACTTGGGAGTTGGGCCAAAGCCCAAGTATACTAATCTTTTATTATAATTAATTTTAAATATTTTTAGGTTATGATATAATTAATACATAATTAAAATTTTTAAATATATTATTTTAAATTTAATTTAAATTATGTATATAAAAAATTTATTAAAAAAATAAAATTTATTTACATCGATAATTTTTATATTTTAAAAAAAAATTTTACTTAAAAGCTTGAATTAAAAAAATATGTTCCTAAGTCTTAAGCATGGAGATATTAATTATTTAAAAAAAAGAAAAGACCTAAGAGATTTTTATATCCAGTTAATTGAGAGTTGTTGATCTAAATTTTAAAAATAAAAAAATTTATAATTATTCTATAAAAGATATGTAAATAATAAAAAATTTAAAATTTAATTCACATATATAATAAAGATAAACTGATAAAGTATGTAATATAAATTGAAAGGCTTGGGGATGGGTATTCGCTGTTCAGAGTTTCAGAATTGAGAATATACCTTTAATTCAGTCAGCAATCTAGGGTTTTCTGCCTATATAAATAGCAATAATTGACAAAAGCCGTTTTCTCTTTGCTTGGTGATTGTAAGCTTCCGCTCCGCTGCCTCTACTTCACAGCCACTCTACTCTCCAACAATGGCTGTTACCTTCTCAGACCTCCACACCGAATCGGGTCTCAAAGCCCTCAATGAATACCTCTCTGGGAAGACCTATATTTCTGGGTAATTTGTATTAGCTTTCGATTTTGAAATTTTCAATTTTTTTTCTAAGATTTCTTTGTTTCACTTATTCTTGGGTTGGATTGAGTTTGCAGGAATCACTTGACGAAGGATGATATTAAAGTGTACGCAGCTGTTTTGGAGAAGCCGGGAGATTTCTTCCCCAATGCTAGCAAGTGGTACCATACCGTCTCTTCGCATCTCGCTGAAAGGTTGGTTTTTCTATCCTTCTCTGCAAATGGGTCTGACTTATTTTGCGTAAAATCTGGGTTTCGTTTGATTTATTAGTTTAAAAACGTGGTTTTTGTATTTGCAGCTTCCCTGGCAAAGCTCAAGGGGTAAGGTTTTGTGGCAAAACTGCTCCAGCTGAAGCTGGTCCTGCCAAGGCGGTACGCAATTCAATTTATGGGATTTTTATTTTCTTCTCTAAGATATCCATGAATTACTTCTATGAGGCCAATTCGTTTGATATAATATACTGTTAAGATGTTAATATGTAATTATATGGGTTCTACCCATTTCACTGAACCCCTAAATTGAATTTTCTTTGCAATTCATTTAATAAAAAAAAAGGATATAACACGCTTTGTGACAAACTACTTGAGTCACTGTATCATGAATTCTCTTGCATTGTTATGATTGCCTTTGTTGTTAGTTAGTGTCTTGTTACCTAATAAATATTGAAGTCTGCACCAGCGTGCCAATTGCCTCAACTAAAGGATTATCCTCATTCTTATTCTTACGTATTTCCAATTTGCCAGGCTGCTGCTGCTGAAGATGATGATGACCTTGACCTCTTTGGTGATGAGACAGAGGAGGATAAGAAGGCAGCAGAAGAAAGGGAGGCTGCTAAAAAGTCCGCGAAGAAGAAAGAGAGTAAGCTTTCATTTGTTGGACTGTAATTTGTTGTATATGAATGAAGCACTTTTTATGCATGTACATGAAATTCAGAGAAAATGGACAAATATGTTGCCCTGAATGTATTGTATATTTGGACCCTGTTAATTATTTTGCCATTAAGAAAATTGAAATGTATACTCTTAGTTATAGTGTGAATATGCATGTTTAAACTTGTTTTGACTTGTCTATTGGACTGTTTGTCTTCTCATACGCCAGAGTGATTGAGTGGTTTTGATATCTATTTACACCTTATAGGCGGGAAGTCTTCTGTTCTGCTTGATGTCAAGCCTTGGGATGATGAGACAGACATGAAGAAGCTTGAAGAGGAGGTTCGGAAGATTGAGATGCCTGGTCTATTGTGGGGAGCATGTATGTTAAATCTTTTTTATCACCCTGTCTTATGTTTAACTTTGAAAAAACTTTGAAGTGAATGAACACTTTGTTGTGATTGTTACAGCTAAGCTGGTTCCTGTTGGTTACGGGATCAAGAAAATGCAGATCATGATGACTATTGTTGATGACCTTGTGTCTGTTGACTCTCTTATTGAGGAAAATCTCACAGTTGAGCCTTGCAACGAGTATGTCCAAAGCTGTGATATTGTTGCTTTCAACAAAATTTAAGTTTTATTGTTGGACTTACGAAGCCATTTTCAAGCGGCTGATTAGTATGTTATTCGTAGGTAATCCCATTGTCTTTTGTCATTATGTTTTGGTCTATTACGTGTTAATGGTGGTTTTGTTGTTAGAATTGTGACAAGTAAAAGATATATTTTAACAGCTATGTTATAGTGATGACTCAAGTGGTGTGCTGGTGAAAAGCATAGGTGTAACAGTCCTTCTCTTTCCCTGAGCTGAAATTCAAGAAATCCCCATTTAAAAAATTTAAACTATTAACTTTATGAAAAAGTATAATCTTTTTAATAAATGAGTTACTAAATTGTTATTTTATTGTAAACTTTGTAAAGTTTTACAATTTAATTAATAAAATTTAATAGTATAAGTTTTTTTAAATAAATATTTAATGAGATTTAGTTTATAAAAATATATTACTATAAATTTATTGGATTTGTGAATATGAATTGTTGGATTTACAAATTTAATACTTTATATTCTTTTTCATTTTGTAGGGTGTTATTAAATCTGATTTAATGGGATTTCTTTTTCCCATTGAATAAGCATCCTTGAACAAATGCTTCCTAATTTTTTCACCAAAAAGTTTACTCCATATAAGATTAAATTGTCATAAATTTAATGTAAATTTCATGGGATCATAGTTTAATTAGTAAATTTTATGGGATTATAATTTAATTTATAACATTTAATAATTTAATTTTTATAAAAATTTTATTTAAAATAATGATATATATATATATGTATATGTTATGTACGTACCACAATCATTTTCCATGTGATTTTGAGATTGGTCGGAGAGTGTTCGTGTACATAGAGCAATGTTTTTTGGAAAGGAAAATAGAAAAGAACTTAAGAAATTATTCCTTTCAAAACAAAAAACTTAAGAAATTATAAACAGAGCAACAAATTATACAATTACATGATTTGTGCATTTGTTCTTGACAAAATTTGTAAAACGTTGTATGTATGCACAGTGAAGACTTTGTTAATTTTTATAGGAAAGATAACCAAGTGCAAAATTGCAAATTAAGCCCTTACAGTCTGGCTAAATTTGAAACTTGCACACTTCTAAATAGAAAATTGAAATTTTGCAAAATTAACAAATTCAAAATTAATTTTGGGAAAATTATTTATAAATTTCTTATCTAAAAATATTTTAGTTTAATTTGTCAGTAATTATACATTTTTAGATTTATTAAATCTTTTAAAATTAAATATCGTTTAATTCGTACAATATTAACAGACTTTTAATAAAATACACAATCATTTGCCACAGTTAATTGTAAACTCGTTTAAAATATTGTGAATTAAACAATCTTATAAATAATTTTGCTTTTATCAATTGACTTTTGATTCCTTTTGCTCCATTTTTTTTTTATTTACATTGTACCAAAAATACGTAAGTCAAAGTTTAGTATTTAATAGGCAAAAGGAAAAAGTAATATCAGATTAAATTTAAACATGTTAAATCAAGTTTTGAAGTGATAACATTACTTAAGTCAAACTGTAATACGTCTCCTTCTTTTTTTTTTTTTTTGGTGATACATGAGGACAGAAGTCCTATAGGTAAGGGTGGGGATAGGAGTAAGGGTAGGGAAACCCACGTTAAGCAGGATCGAACTTGCCTCTCCTAAGGGGAGGGCAAGCTCTGGTGCCAAGTGAGCCACATGGCTCCGGCACGTCTTTTTTTTTTTTATAGTTGTATTAAAAGGTCTTATAACAATTTAAAAAATTTAGCTTTAATACTATGGAGTAACCTAGGGAATAACAATGCTTACAACAAATAGAGTATTTGTGAAGTTTGACTTTGATGATCAGCTCACAAGTTCAGTTTCACAAGATTAATGACAAAAATGTATATATAAGAATATTAAGAAATATTTAAGAATAAATTATTTATAATTTATAATATTTATAATAAATATCTCATATTTATGACATAAAATATATTTTGAATTATTATTATTAGAGTAATGGTAAAGATATGTTTTATTTTTATATTTTTAATATAATACATAATTTAAGATTAAATTTTTATTATATAAAATTTCATAATTTATTTGAAATAAATTCAAATCAAATATTATAATAAAAATATAAAAATAAAAATATATCTCTATTATTACTTTTATTATTATGCAAACATTTTACTTTGTATATTTATTATTTGTTGATATTGTATATATTTTTATTTTTTGCTGAAATTTACCTTGTGCGGCGGTAGGGTAAGTACCGGCTAACTTGCCGAAGCCGTCACAAATGACTTCTCCAGTTTGGAAATTACGAAGAAAGGTAGCCTTTGATTAAATTTTTCTGGGTGGACGGCTAGATAAAAGGTCTTCGTCTACGCTATCTCTCTCTCTCTCTCTCTCTCTCAATCCATTTTGGTGCTTAGCATCTCATGCTATTACACTTTGAATTCTTATTCGTCGCTTGTTTGTTTTCTCTTTTCAACTTTCCCCATTTCTCTTGGTGAGCTCACATCCTTGAATACTTCATTTTACAGCCTTTTCTTTATCTTAATCATGGGTTTTAATTGATTGATTCGGTTAAGAACCCCAATTTGAAAATTTTGTTCTTTGCTGACAATTGTTTCTTACTTTTGTTTTTCGGTTGGGGTTATGTTATGCGTTCTATTGATTGATCATGAGCCAGTATTTTTGTTAGTGATCTTGTTATTACTGTTTTCTTGTTGATTGTTGTTGATAATCACTGTCTTTGAACCTCTGTTTGCTGGCATGAACTGTTTTACCCCTAATTTCTTTTTTCACTTTTTTGGTGGGGAATATGGAGTTTTTGTGTATGAATGACGGAGAAAATTTTTTTAAAAAAACTTCTGTACGACTGAACTGTGTTTTATTGTGCTCACAGCCCGAACCAAGAATAACTTATGTTTGAATTAAAAACACAAGTTTTCCTTGGCAATTATTGTGCTGGGTGATTTTAGGCATAATATTTTAGTATCTGGTTTGACTAGTTCATTGGAAAATCATTTACTAAGCCTGAGAATCATCATTTATTGAGCTATCTGACCTGTTAGCTAGATTCAAGTTAGGATTGAATTTGAAACGTAAGAAGTTTGTTTCATTTTGGTCCATTATTTTCTGGTTCAAAACAATTGGAGCTGATCTCCTCTTATCTCAGGATTATTATATTACTCCTAGTAAGGATATCTATAACAATATTGGGCATCTGGTGTGATTCCAAGAGACTTCACCAGCATGCCTGTTTAGCATGTTGAATCTTCGATGTTAGTAAGCCTTTTATTGAGTCCTATGTTATATCCCATTATTTTAATTATTGGTGGCTATGATTGCTAAAGCGCTATTATTTTCTGCAGACTGTTACTAGCAATAAGATTAGGTGCAGATTTATAATTTAGAAGTCTAGTGAAAGAGAAAGAATGTCAAGTGCAGCAACACACTGGTGTTTTGTGTGCAGGCGGCGAATCAGGCTCGAGGGGGGAGATGTCATTTGCCCTTATTGTCGGAAAGGTTTTGTACAAGAACTCCCTCATATGCAAAGCGTTGGCCCACATGATGCTTTTTCATCACACTTGGAAGAGTTTCATCAGATGCCTGACATTTTTGATGCTATACATGCTGTTATGGAACAGAGAGGTTCTGAATCAAGAGTTGGGCTTGTAGATGCTGTCAATAATTTCATGAGGCGGAGAATGGCTGGACGATACTTAAATTTTGATGTTAGAGGGAGGTTTGGTCCTTCCCCCCTTTCTGAACAGAGTTGGGGTGTTATTAGTTCTGGTCCTTACTTGATATTTCATGGTCAAGTTCCAGGATTCGCCTTGTCCAATGGCAGTTCAGGAAGAGGTCCCAGACGTGTTGATTTTGGTGACAACTTTATGGGCCCTGGACTGGAAGAACTTATTGAACATCTCACCATGAATGAGCAGCGCGGTCCACCCCCAGCCTCACGCCCATCAATTGATGCAATGCCCACAATTAAGATCACACAGACACATATTCGCTCTGATTCACACTGTCCAGTCTGTAAAGAAAAATTTGAAATGGGTTCTGAGGCTAGGCAGATGCCATGTAACCATATTTATCACTCTGACTGTATTGTTCCTTGGTTGGTTCAGCATAACTCATGTCCAGTTTGTCGTGTTGAACTGCCACCTCAAGGGCGTAGTAGTTCTCATGGTAGTCGAAATTGGGGAGGAAGGAATGCCAACAGCAGCGGTGACAGTGAGAACTCTAGGAGCAGGGAGAATGGCCAGCAGAACCAAGGAAGGAGGCACCCACTATCGTTTTTGTGGCCATTCCGTACTTCTAGTTCATCCACTAGGGAGACCGAGGGAAGCAGTTCTTGAAAGTCATAAGCGCAATAACAGATTATAGTGGATGGCGCTTTGATTACTGAAGTTTCATATCTTCACTTGAAGAAGTATAATTGTCTGTACGGTATTGCTTGTAATTTAAATGAGATTGAGAAAGAGCTCCGAAAGATTGTATTATGATCTTTATGTCATGGAAAGCAGGTTGTAGATGAATCTTCTGCTGTAATAACTTTGTACATGTAATTTCCCTGTTTAAGTTGAATGATGTTGAAAGCTATGACGTGTTTTAAAAATTTTCCAAGCTTTCGTGGCACCCATCTATGCTCTAACATGTTAAGCAATTTGATTATTGGTTAATGTTTAGGCAATTTGTCCTTTGAGCCCTGGGTTTGGAAGTAGCAGAGTTTAGAGACCACCTTTAGATGAAGCTTTTGAGCCGGAAGACTTCCATTGCCTTTTTCAAACGGCATGAGGTTGCAAAGGTAGCTTTGTGAGATAGCTGCATTAATGTCTTAAAAAAATTATTGTCATGAGTTTGGGAATTGATGCTTTTAGAGTGCACTGTAGAATGTTGTCGAGCTAATTATCCATTCTACAGCACGATTCTGTAAACCATTGTGAATTTCAAGCATTATCTTGCCACGGACTATGTAGGATCTATCTTAGTCTTGGTTGCATAATGCATAGGCACATTAAGCCTGTGCAAAGCTAACTTACTAGAAGTTTAGTTTAGCTGGGGAAATCACCAAAGAACTCTGAAGTCTTTTAAGGTTTGTCACTGTATCCCCAACCCCCGATGATTACATTTATACTGTGCTTTAAAGTCATTGTTTGCTAATTCACACATGAATGGCCTACGTAGGCAGTTGATTGAATATTACTGCTGTGTAGGATACATACCCAACAACTTCTGACTTTCAGTGTCATGGTCGGCGTCAAAGTGAAAGAAAAAAAAGACTGAAAGTTAATTTAAGAATTTTTTGAATAACACTGGTATATGATATAGAAAAATTATTATTACTATGATCCTGAGATAGACCTGAAAGCATTACTTCCCTTGTTGTGTTTTCATGCAAAAACTGATAATAAACTGAAATTTTATTCAGTTGCTATGGAACACCTAGGGCGAGTGAGTAGTGTCAATGTTGCCAAATCTTTACGGCGAGTTTGGTTAAAAGAAGGGGAAAGCAGGATAGGAATTTTAATAAAAGGGGGGGGAGGAAGGAAAGAGGGAGGAAAAAATAATTTTTTTTATTTAGTTTGGTATAAGGGAGTCTTCCTGTTTGGCTGGTAAGGAGGAATTTTAATTAAAAAATAATATATTATTATATTTTTTTAAAAATATAATTGTTAAATTATAAATATATAAATAATTTTAAAATTAAAAAAGATAATTGAAAATAATTTAATTATTATAATTTTAAAATTTTAATATTTTTTTAAAATTCTTTTATTTTTTAAAAGAGGTAAAGTGAATAAAAAAATTTTAAATTTTTATTTTCTCTCATTTTTTTAAAATTTAAATCAAATAAAAAATTTTAATTAAAATTTTTTCCTTTCCCTGCCGTCAATATCCTTTTAACCAAACAAAAGATTAGTGGTTCCATATATGCCCGCTTAGAACTGAATCCTTAGGACATGTGGTAATAAATATAAGAAAAACAAATATAAAATTAAGAAATAATAAATTAATAAAAAAATTGAAATGTATATATTATATAATAAAAAAAATAAAAAATATTAAAAAAGTTAAGAATTTAAATTCTTATTTTGGACGGAATGTTTTAATTTTTTAAGAAAGTTAGAGTTTAAAGTAAAAAATATTAAATATAAAATTAATAAAATAAATTAATAATGGTCTACTGAAAGAAAAAAAAAAGAAAAATAAAAATATGGCATATAATCTGAACCAGCCGCTGATGATAGACTCTGCTATCTTTTGTCATGTCACAGAAGCAAAACTGAGGGACCCTTCTGGCACGCAATAATGTGACAAGAAATCACAACAAGCATCTATGGCGTGAATGATTACAACAGAATTCTTCGCTTTACTGCTTAACGTAAGTACGCTTGTCAAAACGAACCGGCCTGTCTCAGTTTGTCTTGATTCGTATAAGTTTGTAATTAGGAGAATTGGGTCAGGTCGGTCTACATAATTAACAGGTTGAAAAATTTCAACCTAACCCATCTCGCAGCAGGTTACGAGTTAAACGGGTCAGTCATCAATAATTAAAAAAAATAAATTTTATTAAAAATTAGAATTTATAAATAATATAAATGACTAATTAAATTTAATATATTAATTTTAAAATAATTACAAATGAATACAATTAAATTTACTTTTTAATAATGTTCCTAAAGGTATAAACTGAATTTATCTTATAATAAATTATAAAAATCTTGATCCTACTCATAAAATTGTTAATATGCAACATCATTTTTTAGGCAAGGCTTCAATAATATTACTAACATACATGCACAA
Source organism: Dicorynia guianensis (assembly GCA_037013595.1). Lineage (NCBI taxonomy): Eukaryota > Viridiplantae > Streptophyta > Magnoliopsida > Fabales > Fabaceae > Dicorynia > Dicorynia guianensis. Next base: position 34,991,029 of record JASUAB010000005.1, read on the forward strand.
TAAAACACATGCCTACAAAGATATAAAGTCATGTTCCTATATGTGACAAAGTCTAATATTGATGTCATTCAAAATAAACTCATGCTAATTGAAAATAGAGTTATGCTATTATACATTTATACCATTATTCCTATATATGCAATGTTTGAGTTTTGTACCTTAAATTATGATAACATAAAAGCTGAAGAACTCAATACAAATATAAAGATAATACTTTCTGCTTCAAAAAATAGTTTATAAATGTGATATTGATAATAGTTATGTAACAACACAAGCTTTATACTATCACTTGAATGATTCAGAATAAATTGTTGCATGGTATAATAATTTGTCTTCTCTTTGAGCTCATCAATTTTTACTTACTTTTTAACTTGAAACCTTTCAAAAATTTTTTTGTCTCTACGGTCACCTATAAAATCACACATTATACATAAGATATTCAAAACATAAAAAAATTATATCTAAACTGTATGAGGATCCTACTTAAATTGCATAATCCAAATCGGAATCAAATGACAATCATTTAACTTGCCCTCCTCTTTCAATTCATATCCATTGATCTTGTTGTCATAATAGTATAACTTATAGCAATTTTCTGAAAGTTGAAACCATTTTAAATGATATGTTATTTTAGAAAAAAATTTAAATAATGCAGGTTAAAACCAGCGGATTAACCCGCTTCAACCCGCATTGACCCGCAGGTTATGCGAGGGCGGGCTAATTTACCCGCGAATAAATGGGCTACCTATATAGCAACCCAACTTGTCCCTTATGCGGGGCGGGGCGGGCTGGCCCGACAGGCTCAGTCCATTTTGACATCCGTAAACATAAGGGATGCGGTAAAAGGAAAAAAAAGAAGGTAACGAAAAAATTAAGATAAAAAATTTATAAAAAATTTTAAAATAGATTTAATTATAAACTAAAAAAATTATTAAAATAAAAGTTAAGATTTAATGTGTGAATGATTAGAAATGAGTTTTATTATTTTATTTAATTTTTATAATATAAAATACATGATATTAAATATATTAAGTTATATATATTAAATTATGAGATATAATGAATTTAAAAATTTATATATAATGATAGAATATTTTAAATAAAAATTGTATTGTTAAAATTTTATTTTTTATTAGATATATTTGAATAATAATAAAAGTTATATAAAACAATAATATTTATTTTTATAAATTAAATTTTATTATATATATTTAAAATTTTTTAAATTATTAAATTTATAAAAATAAAAATAAAAAAAACTTTATTATTGGTAATAATGGATTTTCTCTCAAATTCTTCAGATATAATCGTGTGTAAAATTATTGGACAACGTGTAAAAGTGACAACACCAAAAAAAAAAGGTGTAAAAGTGACGTTCATGGGATGGATGGAAATCATGCATGGCAGCCACGTGTTGTTCTGCGTCCCCGCTAAGATGTCAATCCCTAAGAAAAACAGTTTCTATCAGATCTAGCAAACTTGAAATCTTGCCCCAAAGGCTAGAAGCCAAAAAAGCAAATGATTGTTGTTCGTAGCATTCTACACGCAAGATTTTCAAAATGGATTTTGCTTTGTGTTAGATGTAAAATGGTACATATTTTTTAAATTTATAAAAATATAATTTATTTTATTTTATTTTATTAATAAATTATAATAAAATAAGTCAACTTATATTTTTATATATTAAAAAATTAACTCCCGACTCGCCCACCTTATCTCTACTGTAATTGCATGTCAATACAAGAAAAGTCGGTCACCCGTTATGGCACATATCATCAAACATTTTCCAGCTAAAAACGTTGGTGATACTCATACGAAACCAAATGGGAAAAGTTTGTTCTCCCTAACTCTTATATAATATTTATAGTTTTTATATATATTTTTAAATTTATTAAATCTTATAAGTTAAATTGTAAAATTTAATAAATTTAATTTACAAATTTTATGTTATAAAAATTAAAATTAATGAAACTCGAACCAAATTAGTGATTCAAGAGGTACAAACACTGTTCTAGTTCTGGTATCACTAGGCCAAGTCCCACATCGATAAGAGCAGATACAGATATAGCGTTTATAACCTAAAAAGGGGGCCCCTCGAACGCCGAGCCAAGTAACGCAGGCTTGTTACCTGGTTGGGGGCATTAGTGTGGTGGAACAGGACTCCGGCTGGTTCGGTTGGGCTCGAGGCTGCAATATGCTGGCTTGCCGGTTCCGGTTTGGACTGGGACTTTGGGGCTTGGTTTGAACCAGCACATTTTTTGTGTTGGTTGGCCTCGCTAAATAAATTTATCAGTTTTTTTAATTTTTATAAATTAAGTTTTATAAAATTTTATTTAAAAAATTTAAATTATTAAGTTTATTAAATTTTATAATTTAGATTATAAAACTTTAATAAATTTAATACTTTACATTAAATTGTAAATGTAAAATAAAGAGATAAAAAAAGTTGCTAAAATCAAATAATAAGAAAATCAAACATTCAAGTCCAAAGTTATAAGATTTACGAAGGGATGTAAAAATAGTGTTTTATCCTCAGTTATAATTTCAGTAAAGACAGTGCTCCCTGTCAAAATATTTTAAAAAGATTTCCTGAAAGCAGTGTTCTAATCTTAAGAAGGTCCACGGTGTCTACATGCTCATCTTGTGGAGCTGCAGCTTATTTCTCAAACTTGGTCATCCTTTGCAGACCAAATTAGTATCGTTCATTTATTTGGATAACTTTCACTGCATTGTTCAATCTCTCTAGTAAAGCCAATTGAGCAAATACACTCTTCTCCAGATTAATAATGTCTTACAAGATAGTAAATTGAACAGACTAGGAAAAACAAGATGGGGTGGTGGAAGGACTAGAGGCAGGTTCTCTGTACCACTGGTCTGCCTCTCGAGTGAGAAAATAGGCATCTGCAATAAGAAACAACAAGGTGAGAAATCTCCACAAGGACCAATTCTATTGTTGTAGTAGGCATTTTATTTGTCATTTACAGCACAAACTATTAGTTCCACCTGAGTAGTATGAAGTTATCATCTGATTTGTGGAAAACTTGGAATACAATCCTATTGAGGCAGCATGTGAATAGTCAATGTTCTGCATAGCCTTGTTAGCAGTTTGTTTTGGACTAAATGCTTAGCCAGTGGCAATTATAACTAATGCCTATGCTTTCTTGAACTCCATTTATATCTTAAAAAATTCTAAATGAATTAACAATCATATTAGTCCAAGAATTAAGGTTTCAGGAACGACATTGAAACCCAGTCTTACCAGTAGCAGTTCCACACTAACAGGGCGTGGAAAGTTCTTCTATTATAATTAAATAAGCTAGCAGACAGCAGAATCTCAATGATTTAGGATAAAAGCAGCCTCTTTTGAACTAGCAGTTACTAAAAAGGATTTAGGTCTCCAAAAGTAATACAACACAGAACTGTTTAGCCTAAAGTGTGGCACCTCCACATGTTACTAAACACACCCCCTGCTTTCCTGTTGCAGTAAATGTAATGTAGAGGAATCTAGGTATGTACGGTATGAGACTTCCAATCATCATAAAGATGAATAGGCACTCAATTTTAAAAGCCTTAGGGAACTACCTGACAAGAAAACATCTTTGTATTCATCATCATCATAAACAAATTGTGGAGGATCTGGCGAACCAACACCAACAATAGTGCTTCCACTGCATGAGATACATTAAGAAAACTAATATAATTCCATTTTTTGACTAAAATAGGCAAGTGTCTGTCTGAAAGCAACGGTGAGAGCAAAATGAAAACAGGTATACCATGAGAAAAGCAACTGAAAAGCCCAAGTCATTCATACTTCTAGCACATTAGATATTCTCCAGAACAGGTGAAGTGTAAGCCTTCTTTCCAGATGTTTAAATGTATGACTGTATCTAGTTTTGCTATTAAATTACCAAGCCTTCAATAGAAATAGATGTACATTATATAGAATCAAACTCAACAGTTTGATCAGATGGACTTTTGTGAAAGATCTACAGACGAGGAAATTCATGGAGAAAAGTGTGAAAGTATTCTTTACCACAAAAAGAGAGATGGCCAAACTCATTAAGTCCATAGAGAAATATTTAATATGTTTGCTATTAAAACATCATATGAAGCATTGTAAACACTATCAAAAATCAATTATGATGATGTTATTCTAACAGAATATATTACATACAGATAAGAGAACATATGAATTGTCTATTTTAATCATGAAGTCCAAGAATCCCCTCAAATGCCGTCTCTAAGTTAAATTGTCTTATAGCAGGAACTTTAAACAGAGATCCAAAGAACTTCAGTCCACTATAGTTATAGTCTATAAAGTGCTTAAATAATTGTCTTTGACACATGGCAAGGTGAATGAAGCAACTTTGGCATTGTCTATCAAGTTTAGTTGTGCTGAATTCTATAAATGTTTAGTCTTTCATTGCCAACACAACATGCACATGCACAAGCACACAGACAAGACAGTCATAAACATATGAGCATGTGTTTTACATTGATCTCTAGCAAGTATATAACTTATACCTTACAAGCAGACATTATATTAAAAATATATTAGTTTGTTCAGCGTTTACACCTTCCTGACATAAAAACAGCACAATATTCTCCACGACCAGCTGCCATAATCCGCTGCTTCAGTCGTTTAAGAGATGGAAGGACTTCAAATGCTGGAGGTTCTGAAATGGAAAAGACAGAGTGATGAAAGGAAACTTCAAAAATAAATGAATAAGTAAAAGCATTGTGAGTCTCAGAATAATACCTACTTCAACTAAAATTCTGATGCTTCTACATATGAGTTGGGATTAAATATAGAAAATTTTTTACAATGTCAATGTTAGAAAAGATTGATTTTCAATAAATGTTAGACATACACATCACCAAGGGGCATGTGCAAGTACCTCATGGTTAGGCACTTCTAATTATAGAATCAGATTTGAAGCTCAATTGGAACTGCTAGCTTACCTCCAATAAAGCCCTCTTGGAATCATCAATTATGCACAAGGTTTGTTCAAAAAGTTCACATCAAAATATAAAGAAAAAGTGAAAACAAAGAAGAAACTGCTTACACTCAGCAGAAAGCATACCTAAATCATTAATGCAAAGATCTTGCGATATTCCACTACTTGAGATCTTCTCCAACAATGTTGCAGGATCAACATTACTAGTCTGGTCCAACCGTAGACACTGTATCATTGGAACTTGTTAAAATTAATGACCATAACAACTTAGAGCAAAGTTGGGTTTGATTATTTTTCAGAAATCATACCTTGTAGACTTCTGCAGTTGAACATGCTTGTTGGGGTTTTATGAGAACCATTGGCATGTCAAAAGGTATTGGTGGAGGAATATTCTGAACAATCTGTACAAACCAAAGAAAAATTCTAAAATGTAATCAAGGATAAAGAAATCGGATTAAGTGTAGCTGCCTGCACAAGGGTAGGAGACTTGCAAATGAGTGAGTAGGTTCTTCTCATACATGTTCAATAGAGTAGTTGAACATCCACATTTTAAATATTAAGGTACAAGAATTCCCCTTCCTTACCATGACATAATGATTGATGTCTTCTAATACTAAAATACTAAAGTATTGGGGCTCAGGATCAATTTAGGTGAGGTAAACTGGTTACAATAGAAGTTAAGTCCATGAACTAATATTATATATTAGCATCAACATTGGGATTAGTTATAATTTATAAATCTTCAGTTGTGTGAGAGCTAAGCTATTCAGAGTTTTAAGAAATGAATGGCAGGATAGAGTCGCTATGTTTCTGATGGAGATAGGCCCAATCTCACATATTAAAAAATTAATTAATAAAAATTTTGTTTAAGGTTGAAAAGTTACATTCAAACAAAGCAACCACAACCACACACGAGGAAAAAAAAAAGGATAATGCTGGGCATGAGGCAATAAGCACAAGGAACTGAAGACCAATGTGGTGCAAAAATCACATGAAATCAGGTGATGAAAATCATTCAAAAGGTGTGGGGATAACTTCTGGAAAAACTTATCTATATCAAGATGGTTGCAGATTCAGTTCATATCTGGATACACAAACCTCCACAATTGTACATGCAGTGGCATCTCAGTTTAAAATGAAGAAGTTCAGGTTGGATCACTTTAACTCAGATGCAGCCACCAATACAATGGCGCAGGACAGTGTCCCCAAGGTCCTGACACCAGCATTACTCTTTTAAAAGATTCCTACCCTCTTTTTAAATTGCTATATCGGGAAAGATCCTGACTGCATGGTACTTGAAAATATGAGATAACTTCAGTTGATCGATGCTCCATATGGAAATAGGATGGTAGTCATGATCATATCTGATTGTACAATTCAGTTGCCGATTCACTTGGATGAGCACTTAAACTAACCTTAAGTTAAGCATACATGCAAAGGGAATTTGCTTTTAACTTCACTAGTTTCTTGCCATCCTTAAACAAACTCCCTTTTTACTAAAATCCCACCTATTACCTCAGCAGGAATAATTCCACGCAAAGAACCATTAACCATATGAAAAATCCATTACCATCCATGCATTTGTTAATACCACATGCCTAACTGGAATAAGGATCCCACAATTGATTATGCTATCACAACAAAAGATTGATTGTCTGGTACTATTTTTTCTGTCTTTAATGAATATTTGAAAAAACTCAAAGTTCTGTAACATGGCTTGAAGATGTATCTCAAGACAGCCAGGCTGCCAACATAAATCTATATGGTAGCCATTATTTCATTGTTACAACTTTACTTATCAACTAAAGAGACATTGCCATGAGACTATATAATTTGAAAATCTACACAGTGCGTTAAAATAACAAACAAGAAGACTAACATCTTGCAGTTTTTTTCTTAATAAAAAACCCCTTTTTTGGAGAAATGAAGTTACGTAATGTTTGAACTGACCTCACCTCGACCAGTGCAATAGGCTGCCCCCCTTGAAAAGAAGAATGGAATATCTGATCCAATTTCACTTGACCATTCTTGGAGTTCTTTCTCTGTGGCAAGACAACCACTAAATTGATTTGCTGCCCATAGTGCAGTTGCAGCATTGCTACTTCCACCACCAAGCCCTGCCCCAGTGGGCACACGTTTATCAAGATGAATCTGCCGACAGCATGAACATAGAAAATTCCATGTGATAACTTACTATGCACACTGCAAATTTATACTCAACATAAGAGGAAAAAAAAAAGAGGAGGGGGGGGGGGGGTGGAGGATAGCAAAGTTGTTTCATACCCAAAAGAACTTTTGACTACCAGTTTTCTTCCTGTAAAGATTAAGCGCCTTAATAATCTGTGAAATCAGAATTGCCAGAACATTGAACGCATTGAATGAGATCATGAAGAAGAAAAAGTTTTAAAGGCAACAATAGTTTATGTTGTCTTACCAAATTTCTATCATCAAGGGGCACCCCAGACATATTGGTTGACAAACGGTCCTTTGTTATTGATGGTGACAGAGAGAACTTTATTATGTCCCCTAGACTAATTACCTAAGGACTCAAAAGGGGTAAGATAGCCAAAAATTAAATTAAATTATTTCATAGATGACACAAGTAATGAAGCACCAATAACACAAGATAATTACTTACATGAAACAGGGAGGCCAAATTATGGTAGCCATCATTCCTTTTGTTGGTTATTCTTAAAAAGACATTTATCTGCACTAGACGAATTACCGAGTTCAATATATGCAAAGAAATTAAGAGCGTCACTAAGCAATAAAATGGGTTACCTTGCATGGAGAGAACAAAGTAAGCCTTGAAAGGGGAGCATCCTTGTCCACTTCATCGGCCAATCTATTTATCCTTCCATCAGGATCATACACAATCTAATTCCACCAACACGCAATACATAATGAAAACAACGAAAGAAAAAAAATTCAATCCCTTCACCATATAAATTGGAATTCAATAAACAGTCACTCCGACACTAAAATCCGAAGCAAACTAACAAACGGGATAAAAGATACAACCTCCACTTGCTTCTTGCTGGTGTTTGAATCAGAAACCATGGCTCTAACCGATTTGAGTCTTTGAAATTGAAACTTTGAGTCAAATTTACATGGCCCAAAAGGCCTGAATTGACGAATATGGTTGCTTTTGAACGAAATGCCAGAAGCGGGGGAGATATGGTTGCTACAAAGAAAATGCGAGGAAGCCATGGATTAGATAGCTGATAGGTTGTTACTTGCAGCTTGCCGGGCACATGGAGAAACTCCAAGTCAAGTAGTGCTGTGCTGTGTGTGTTTTCGTTGTTACTAAGAATTTGGACAGACAAAAGAATCAATTTATTGCTCGGATTTTTTTACTCTACCTTGTCTTCTTTTAAGTGATTTTTGGTCAGACACACGGACTTCACGGTTTTTGGTAGCTTTAAATTCGGGAATAAAAAATTATTAAATTATTTTAATACATTAGAAAGAATTTTCTTTTTTAATTAAAATATTGTATAAAAAACTCAAATATTAAAAATAAATAAAATTAGTATTATTATTTTTTCTTAAATAATTGTCATTTTTTAATCATTATTTTTCTAAAACTATAGTTTCATTAATATTTTTTCTAACTTTACCCTATTTAACTTACTCCTCATTAAATGCTTAATAAAAAAAATTTTCTCTCTTACCTTTTATTCCCATGGTATTTTGGTTAAAAAATATGTTTGCATTAATTTTATGATATTAAAACTAAAACTTACGGAATACATATTTGAGACGAAATGTTCAAATAAAAAGGATGGATAAACTCTTCAAATAATTGTATTCATTAATATAACTTTAGGGATAATCATATGATAAAGTAAAAATAAACTCATTACTTATTAAACTAATTTATATAAACATATATCTTAAATTTGTCATAATCATTGCTAAATTTAAATACTTTAAAAATTCATTTAAATATTTTGAAATTTTTTTTTAATTTTAGGACAATTCAATAGTTTTTAATTTTTATACATCTTCATAACATATGAAATACTTTGCTGAGAGAGATGTGAGGTAGGAAAGAATCGTTTTTTATTGAACAATTATTAAAGAATAGGTTAAATGGATATAAAGCTGAAAATAAATATTAGTGACATTTTCATTTTAAAAAATGACAATTAAAAAAATTCTAAAAAGACAGTTCTTCGTAAATAGTTTTTTTTTTCCCTTCATATTGATCGTCCATATCTTGTGTTACTGTATAACACGAAATTTGATATCCTTTTGTATTGGCAATTACGTTTAATATGTATGTATATAATCGTGGAAAATTTTACTTAGTAAAAGCATTTGACCCGAAATTAGATAGGTAGATGTGTCGGCTCTCAAACTGATACTCGGTTAAAAACGGCCTCTTGCATTTGTCTGAGTGAGAATGTGAGTACTTTAGTGCGGGTAAGCGCGCATGTCAGACGACCAAACAAGAGACCAACTGGATGTTTTTCCTTCGCACTGAAAGTTTACCACCAAGAATCTGTATCACCATTAGAACCAACATCAAATCACACATATTTTTAAGTATTCCTTTCATTTTATTTATTCCACCTCTACTCTCTACAGAGAAGGAGAAGAAACAAACTGTCTCGGCAAACTAAAAAGATCTTTCCCTTCAAATGGTGAACTCCACTCCCGGGAACCAGCAGCAGATGTTTCAGCAGAACCTACTTCCCCATCTTGCAATCCAGACATGGGAACAATGCTCCCATTTGAGGTTACTGATCTCATTGAAGACTGAGGAACCACTCCAGAGGCATTTGAGTCATGTATATGCGTGCTGCTCCTAGTAAAAGGTGAAAGACCTAACTTCGGTGCAGATAAACCTCTATCCAAGGACCAGTCTATGTTCGTATAATCAAACTGCATTGAACCACCGGTGCTCCAGTCTACTGGAGAAGATGCACCTGACGTAGCAGCTGATCCTATACCCGAAAAGAGTCCTAGGAAAGAAGCAGCAGCAAGCGATGGAGATGCACCTGTTCTATTCCATATGCTATTCCCTTGGCTCATAGCTTGGTGTTCTCCTGAATTGCTGCTGCCAGCAACAATCTGTTGCGGTGGTTGATGCTGAAATTGGTGGTACATGTGATTCGAACTGAGATAGTTTGGACCGAGGCTTCTAGTGCTAGGGGTTTGGGGTAAAAATCCATTGGACTTCATTATGTGTAAATTGTTAGTTGGATCCCAACTGGTAGCTACTCCAGGGGGAGATGAACTCATGCTTGTGACTGGAACCTGCTTTGCATTTACAGTTTGAGGCCGTTGCATCACTATTACTGGTTCCCTAACTGCTCCAGGTTGAAGGTTCTTACAATCACCTCCAACAGCCAAATAACGAGCCTCAGTCTTAGCAGGTGGGGGTGACACCTGCAAAGGGGATGCCAATGAATAAGACACAGAAGAATTAGATCCTGCACCTGGCCACCTTTTGTCAGCTGGTACAGTAGCTTGTTGGGGATTTGCCCATTCTGACCTGGGTTGAATTCTCTTTAAAGGCTGCACATTTTTATTACTGGATTCTGAAGATCCGCCAGCCATAACAGCTGGCTTTGTATATTTAAAATCCTTTTCATCTTTTTTGGGTTGATTAAAGGAAGAACTGGGTTTTGTTTGCAGCCTTAGGCTCTGACTAACCCCTCCTGACTGCTTACCATTATTCACAATAGGAGGATCACCAGTTTCTTCTGGCTTAGCAGGAGAAGATGAGGGATCCTGCTTCAATTCTCTCAGGGTTTCTGCAGCCTTATCAAGATCACCCTCACAGGCAACAACTGCTCTTTCAACCTCCTGCTTTGAGCAATTAAACCAGGTCTCCAAGTCCGCAATGCGAGCAAGCTCTTCTGATATGTCAATTTTCAAATGACCCCCACCTATGTTTTTGTCTAGGTGCCTATCTGCTTCTTCAACACCTTCAAATAGCCATGCTACTGATTCCTCCACTCTTCCTTCATTTAGTATTAGTGCCATTGTTGCCCGTTCATGAGAAAATCCCATTGCCACAAGCTGTTGAGCAAGTGCTTCAAGTTTCCTTGACATAAGATAGCCATTGCAACGCTCATGCAATTCTTGAGCTCTCCTTTCCTTCTGACGTTGATGTTTTCTTTCATTCTTCTGGCGGATTTTCTCCCGCTTGTCATTATCAGCTCCTGGTACTGCTTCCATTCGAACAGAAGGATTAGAAGATTTCTCTTTATGATCCTCTGACTCACCAGACCAACTATCATTATTAGAAACAGAATCATACTCAACGCCCGTCACCACTGAGCCCACAGGGTGCTCATCTGTCTCATCAATATTCCGAAAACGACTGTTAGAATGAATTGGTGAAGTGGACATTGGTGACATTTCTAGAGTATGGAATGTTCCCAATGAGGGGTTGTACGCACTAGCCAGTACACCAGAACCTGCACTACTGGACCCTGAAGGCTTCACAGAAGACTTCTGGACTTCTTTACCCATCTTTTTGTCTTTTGACTTGGATCGGGATGCAGGAGACATCTCCTTATAAGGCAAATAAAGCCCTACAACACTGAAGAAATCAAATCAGACAACAATCATTTATTGTTACGAACTCACTAGAGAATCAGTATAACATATAATAACAAATGGAAGGCAGAAAGTGTAACTAAAAATTAAAAAATGAACTATAAGTCTACATGTAGTAGCACATAAAACTATCTTCCAGAGCCCATTGCCCGTTTCAAAATGTCAATTGTTAACTATCATCTAATAATCTAATAATTATCTTATTAGTAAGCCAATAAACAAAACAAACGAGATTCTCTGCTTAGTGGCTTAGTTACAAGGTGAAGCAAGGGTAATTTTTTTTTAGATAAGATCTTGTCATTAACAAGGTAGATAGTTAAAGCAGAAAATTAATGGGAAGCATAAAACAAAACCAACAAGATTCTCTCCAGAAGCACGGTGCTGAACACAGAAGCTGAAATTTCCAATTAAATTTAAACAGCAGGATCAGAAACACAAGTTGATTACATCTTTTATAACAAAAATTGAATATTGAAAGGATGGATTTTTTTTAATAAAAAGTGCAATCAATCATGCTTTCCTCTCCCTATTACTTCAAAACCAGCACAAAACAGTTCGTTTCACCAATGATTATACAGAAATAGATATAGGGAGAGAAAGATCCTTAAAAAAGCAGCTGAACCTTATCACCTCCTTCAATTGTTTCCACAATGCATACACCAAAAATGGAAAAGCCAGGGAGGAAAGTATTGGTTTCAATTACAAAATCAGCACTGCATATCAATATATCATGCATACAACAATGCTCATGCCCAGATTACTTGATAAATAGGCAACAAATAGAGCTTTGACAATTGCCGACACAGAACAAATTACAATTTTACTAAATCCATTTACAGAAATAGAAACATACATCTTACACTAGTCAAGACGAACTATTAAACTACTTGACAGCTCATACTAATGAAATAAGACATCTATTATCATCCCTCTATCTTGATAAAAATACAAATATCCTATACACAATTGGCATTAAGTTTAGAGTTCCCAGATTGCATAACCTTCTAATCTTTAAATGTCTGCAAACCCGACAAAGCAAATCCTCTGACAATTAGTCAAGCCCCTAAAACCACAAAGTTTTCATCTATATCCACAATTAAACTTCCTATTATGCTCCATTTCTTCCTTAGTTCCTTGGCTAACAAATGTGACTAAGGATCACACATAATTAAAATGAAGCCTCAAATTTGACACAATGACATATGGCCATCTCCAGCCTGCTCAAATTCAACAAGAATTGTTTGAGTCCAAAACAAAAAAGGAATTCAAGAATGCATTATCAACAAAAAACAGATTGCATTAAACTTTAAAATGCACAAACTTAGTAAGCTTGCAACATACTACAATGTTCAATGGTAATCTTCTAATTATTAAAAAAAAAGAAAACATAGTGATCTTATGAACACCCAACAGCAGAGGGAAATGAATGCGGAAACTTAATCTAACTCATACACATAGGTAACGCTCTGCCAGAAGGCACGGAACTGTTTCCCAAAATTTCACAAGCATTATCAGCCTTCCTTCTAAATTTCAAAATTTGGCGAACCGCGAGAATACCACAATTCCCCAAAATAAAACATGTATCTTGGAATCACGACAAATTCCCGCTTTCTGGAAAAAGCAAATCAGTTTGCCAATGGTTGCACAATAAGAGAAGGCCACAAATGCACATTTATTTTATACCCCTAAGATTAAAAAGTTGCAATCATCCGCGAAGAAGGAAACCAAAGCAGGAATCACCATGAGTTCCGCACGTGATTGGCTCAGAAAAGTCCATCACACTTCATTCATATCAAAAGCATCGATACAAACAGACATGATATTCCTTTTTCCCATACAGCAAATTCGATAATCCAGAATGCCCAGTTCCAATCACCCAATTCAATGATTACACAAAACCGAAACCAAAAACCAAATTTACATCCTCCAAACAGTGAATACCGCGGCACATTCGAAGAAGATCAAAAGAGCAGATTAAAACAAAAAAGGAAAATTCAGATTCGTACAAAAAAGGAGGAGAAGAACCAACCTGCGGTTTCAAAGAAAAGCGCTTTGATGACGATGATGAAGGGATCGCGATTGAATGGGAAAATCGTCGAGAAAGTTACAGGGGGAAATGAGAGATTGGTTTTTTGACGAAATGGTAGAATTAGGGTTTTGAAGAAACAGAGATCTGAAAAATATGAAAATCCAATTAACACAGATTTATAACTTGCCTCGCTCCCTTCCCATTCGTTTTCTCTGTTAGCGAGGCATTGGGGCACAAATCAAATTTTGTGTTTTTTAGAGGACATTTTAAAAATATTTTGAAACAGCAACAAAGCCGACGCATTATTTGGCCCCAAATAGAACAGAATCAGTTACATAAATATGACTTGCTGAAAATTATCAACTTCCTAAATCAAATAATTGCAAAATATAAATTTAATAATAAATATATTTATAACTATTAATTAAGAATAAAATTTGGTAAAATAATTCTAAAATTAGATTGAGTTAATGGGAAATTTGACTTTAATAAATCAAAGGGCGTTGTTATACAACACTATACATCACAAATCAATCCATGTATATGATTTTGATAAAAATATTAAAATCTAAATCCAAGACTGTAATTACATTAAATTAGTCAAATTTTTATTATAATGCAATTTATTAAGAAATCATTTTTAATTAAATCATTTTTTTCCTTTTTTAACCTAAAGTCACAAATAATAATTGAATCAATTAAATTTATAATTTTTTAACATATATCATAATAATTCAAATAGAAGAAAATAAATCTATTTGCTATTCTAAGTCCTTCAGTCTAGGTGGAGAGACCATGTGATACATCGGTTTATGTTCCACGTTAGTTCTAAATTTTTCAAATATAGGCTATTAGTCAGTGTATCAGATGTATGAAACTTTGTTATACATATTTTTAATTTAAATTATGAACAAGCATTGAAAATCTTGTTTAAAAGAGTTGCTTCGTCTGTCCAATATAGCTTTAATTTTCAACGTTTAATTGTTTTTAAAAATCTTTTCATAAAATTTTTTATTATGGCTGTCAAAAACTAAAAAAATAATTATGCAATTAATGTAACAACAGATATGGCATCATAGTATATCCATTATTCAAATAGTACCAAAAACCTATAGTTTAAAATTTCTTAGACTTAATGTAGAATACTTAACTCTCATACATTGTAAATTTATCGTTAAATTTAATCTTGTGCAAAGAAAATTCTTAAAAATTTTATTTAAAAAATTAATTAAATAATTTTTAGTTGAAAGATTAAAAAATATTAAAAAGAATACTTAAAAAAATTATTAAAAAAATTAAATAAATAATATTTTAAAAATATAATTTATGATAAAATCTAATAACACCATTTTATTTATGTAACTAACTTTATCTAAGAAATAATACTTTGTTTATTATATCATTAAATTAGGTAAATGTTACAATTTAATTTATAAAATTAAATAAATTTATTGATTTAGAGATTTTTAAATGAAAATTTGATAAAATTTTATGCATAAAATAAGTATGTATATTCACATATATTCAAATACAAAAAGAGGTTTCACATTTTAACACTCATTTTTCTTCTATCTATTGTAGTCAATCCATAAAATAGCTAAATCTCATAATTTAATTAGTAAAATTTAATAAATTTAATTATTTAAATATTATTAAATGACAATTACTATATGAGAATAGAAGTGTGATGATAAAATTTCTGGATTCCAATAGTGTCTTTCATAAAGATAAGCAGACTCATTTGTATATGGAAAATGTGTTTGGCTACCTACCCAATTCTTGTATATCTAAAGGGGGTGGGCATGTAGAATATAACACATACCGACAACAATGGCTGCGATTCAACATCTTTTGTTTATCTCAAGATTCAGAAAGTCATGGAACACCCACTGAACATTCATGTTAAGCAGTCTGCACTTCACTGATACAATATATACATTACAGAAACTGAAGCATAAACACATAATATTCCGTTGCAGTGTGGCCACTGGCCACTGATCAAAGATCAATTCTACATCCACCAACAAAACAGAACTGCCTTATACCCAAAATTTAGAAAGATTATAGAATCTAGGTATATTAAGCATCTCTGAAAAGATTGGAAAAAACAAGCAAATCTTTTGCAAAAAGCAGCTTCTCCCCACACTTGTAGGAATAATAAGCATCAGCACAAGCGTATTGCACTTGAGCACGACAAAGGGTCTCAGCTTCCCAGTTGCTCAGAGCAACATCTTTTCGCTTGTCCAACTCTTCATCCATTAGAAGTCTCACAAAAGTCTTCAACCCTTCTCTCTTGAACTTCTTACAGCCATAAATCTCAGCAGCCATTTCAGGAATATCTTCGAAATTCGCTATCTCTAACCCGTAATCCTCTTCGAGCTTCTCTGCATCATCAGAGATTTTCACCCCCGTGTAAGTTATGTGCGGGTTTTCAAGCGCTTTGTAGAGAGATTTTGGAACAGAGGACGCCCTGTAGAGCTGGAAGATGAGGCAAGCTTTCTTGATGCAGAGCTGTATAATGGCTACCGGGTTTCTGGACCCTCTAGTTCGACTCGGACGCCATTCAATATCAAGACCTACTGTCTTGTGGCGGTAACCACCGCAGCGTGGGCAGGGTGTTAGGAGATGTTTTCTGATCCACAAATTAGCTACCCTTCTTGAGGAGGTGACCGTAGTTGCCACAGAATGGCCATGGATGTTGACTACATAATAGTACCGCTTACAGGAATTACAGGTGCTTTCTTCCTCAATGCTAATGGCCATGGCTGCTAAATTGCAAGAGAAGATGGAGGAAGGAGTAGAGGTTTGATGAACATAATGATTGTAGAGGGAGAATTGAAGGAAATGGAGGAAGGAAGGGGCCACAGAGGAATCTACCCTTCTGATCCTGGCTCTAGGAAAAGTTACCGTTGGATCTGAATCCACGTGCTTGAGAGTGGGAAGAAATAGAGGATGGGGCATGAAGAAAAAAGTTTCCGGTTGAGTGTGAAAAGAAATGAAAGTTGTCAATAATTGAACTTTGTAGGGTTGGAAGAGAAAATGACGTTGAAAAAAAAAATTTCCCACGATCCATTTATCATATAAATTTTATAATTAGATGTAACATATGTTTATTTATTAAGCTATATAATTTAATTCATAAAATATATTAAATTTAATAATTTAAATTTTATATTATAATTATTAAATAAAAAAATATAAAAATAACATCACTGATAATATTATTCTAAAAATATAGAGTCAGTTAATTATAAAACTCAAATCTGAAAAATTCATGAACTCTAAAATTATGCAAGTTCATAAGAGATAAAGATATAAATTGATTGAGCTAATGAAAATTATGTAAACAAGAATTGACATTCAGAATATCTCAATCCAATCATACAAAATTAATTCATGGGTACAAAGAGATTAATAGGGCAAATTAATTGAGATAAAATTAATACAAACAAAATGACAATTATCTCAATCAAAGTATTTCAACCCACACAATTTGCAGTTATCCTTTTTCAACTTTTAAATCAAGCCCACAACAACTTGAACCCAAAATTAACAATCATTTACGCCCTTGGAAGGTCCTCACCTTCCAAACAAAGTGTGAGCCCACGGTTTGGGCTCCCTTCATAGAGCAAAAAATGTTTACTTCTTTTCTGTTTTCTAAAAAAAAAAAAAACAACTTAAACATCAATTTAAAAGTTGTTAATGTTAAATTTTAATTTGTCTCCATTGAAGCCAAAAATATTTTAAGAATAGTACCAACTCTCCCAAACCAAGTTGTGAAGTCAGAAAATTTTTTAAGTAAAAGGATTTTCTTATATATTTTTTGGAAACAAATCATTTTGACAAATACAACACAATTGAATTTTTAAGTTTTCATCAAAAATTTTCTAAACTAGTACTAAAAATTCTATAAAATAAAATTCTAAATTCAACCATATATTTTATTTTTTTAAAATAAAAATTCTTTTTTATTTAATTTTAATGAAGCTAGGATAGGGTACATCACACCCTAGGAAGGGTATGATGTACCCTTCTTACTTGTTACTCCCCTACGCCTTCGAGTGCAGGGATGATGAAACCATACGCTTTATAGTTTCGAATTACCCTAAAACCAACCCCAACCCTTAGCGGTTCCTGCCATCGCAGGTGCTGTTACACAGAGCACCGAGCAGCGCCATAATGTGACGAAAAAGGAGCATAAGCTCCTCTCTTTTTCCTTCACTCTATCACTCTTCTCAACTTATCACTCCTCTCTACGCAGCAAAGTGTGTGTGGGTGTTATTGATGCGAGAATGAAGAGTGAAAGAGTTATGAATGCCTATGAGCAAAAGAGAATTACCCTGGTGCACCTTTGAGTGCAAGGGTGTCAAAGCCATATACTTCATGGTTCTGAGTTACCTCGAAACCAACCCCAACCCACAATGGCTCCTGCCACCACAGCTGCGGCTACACAAAGCACCGAGCAACACTGTAACGTGAACAAAAAGGAGTATAAGCTCCTCTCTTTTTCTTTCACTCTATCTCCTTTCCCAGGTTCTCACTTCTCTCTATGCAGCTAAGTGTGTGTAAGTATCAGCCAGATCCACAAACGTACTAATAACAAGTTCAAATACAACCCGAATTAAAAGAATGTATATATCTCCAATCAGTATGAAAGAGTATCAAATGGAAACCCTCAAGAGCTTACACACATAACGGTCAAGCAAAAACAGAGCTAATTATTTTTCAATCATATTATGTATTATGTCTGATATGTACCCTCGAATGTTTGTCATGAAAAGGTGGTACGGGGACGCTGACTCAAAAAATTTCTGTGACACATATAGCATTAAGAAGCGTAACATTCTTTATCTGCAACCGAAAATTGAAAGCAAGGATCAACATCGTCGCAGTGAGGAGATGGAATATACGATTTCTTCTGTGGAGATGATAGCATGTGACTAAGAACACGGGAAAGAGGAGGAAAATGCTTACGCGGAGGGATTTGACGATGAAGTTCTTGCTGTGCAAAAAGGGTTATGGTTCAAGCAGTCTGGCCCGCAAGGCGTTGTGGACTACAGTTGCAGCGGCTTGTTATCCCTCCACCGTTGGGAGCCGGAGGTGGTCGCTGCTCTGTGAAGCCAGTCTAACGCGGTGTCCTCCTATCTAGGAACCACGAGACTTGAGCTTTCGCCCAGATCCCGCAGCTCAACTCTCAACTTGGAGCCGGCAAGCCAGAATGATGCAGCTACTAGTCCAACCAAGCGAAGCCTAAACCGTGTCCCATAACCTTAGTGCCCCCACTTGGGTTACAAGCTAGCGCTACCCAGCTCGGCGATCTTCTAACGATGTCAGAGGCTCTATAAAGACCAAGCCGTGTCAGAGTCTCCACGATGTGGGACTTGCATTCCTACAATTGTTTGGCGTAAACGTTAAGCACTGAACATTAACTTGGTGAATCCAAGAAAGTGCACATATTATAGGGTGTTTGAAACGAAGATGAATTTGTATTCATCATCGGCTATTACAAATCTTCCGTTTAACGTAAAGAAACACTTCAAAGACTCAAGGTGGAAAAGCTAAACAGCAAAAGAAATAATAAAATCTACAGGTTTGGTTACAAACCCTCTAACGAGTCAAAGAAACAATCCATGCAAAATGAAACCAAGACCCAAATCAAGAGGGGACCAGAAAAGCATACATATCAAAGATTAAACGAAGATCAGAAAGAGTTAATCAAATCTTCATACAAATACCCCACAAAATATAAAATCTCACTGAATAAAGGATTTTGCCAAAACCCCTCCGTTGCAGAGTCAAAGAGAAAATCCAAACAAATATTAACAAAATACTTAGACGCAGATCAGAAATTGATCTTAGAAACCCATGTCATTACTCAAAGGAGAACCGAAGATTAGAAATAGGTATGATACCTCTGGGTAGTTCCTGTGGAACAACAGCTCTGGAAGCCATATCTGACTCCTCTTCATGAAAATTAGTCCCAAAAACAACTCCAAGATTCGAAAACAGAAACAACAGAAACGCCAGGAGACGACTATTGCGCGTCTCTCCTCCTTCAGCGCCGGTGGTCGCCACCTCGTCGACTGAAATACCACAATCTCTATATCTTCCCACTCCCAGACTCTATTTCTTTCTTTCCTCACTGAGAAAAGTCTCTTACTTCCTTCTTTGCAGTATTTCGATATTTTGAGGCTTTCTGAATCTTCAGAGATCTTCTATGAGAAGAGCAACGGACGCCAACTCCAACGGTCGATTATTTATCCAGTCCCGACCGTTAGATTGATAACTAATCCAAAGGCCATGGATCCCTTCCCTCATCTTTTTAGGCGGCGTTGGGTGGGGTTCTTTCTGACAATTGAACCGCTCCCAGCCCAGCCCAGCCCCATGCTTTTCAGCTTGAAATTATGGCCTTTTATTCTCTCCGGAAGGTCAATTTGGACCGCCCACTATTTTTATATTCCCAAGGATTGAAGCTAAGTCCAACAAAAATGGAAAAAGAAATTGGCGTGAGCATATAGCATTTATATTATTTATATAAATTAAATTTTATTAAAATCTATTTAAAATAATTTTACCATTAAAATTTTCAAGTTTAATGACTGAATCATCAAATTAATAATTTTATTATTTATAATAATTTAATGACTCATTTATTAATAAAATTATAATATAATAATCTAATAAATATTACGGTAAAATTATAATTTAT
Source organism: Dicorynia guianensis (assembly GCA_037013595.1). Taxonomy (NCBI): domain Eukaryota; kingdom Viridiplantae; phylum Streptophyta; class Magnoliopsida; order Fabales; family Fabaceae; genus Dicorynia; species Dicorynia guianensis. Next base: position 35,011,301 of record JASUAB010000005.1, read on the forward strand.
AACAATTTAATTATTCACTTATTAATTAAATTACGATTTTAAAGCATATAATTGATTCATCTGAACTAATTTGTCTTAGTTTGTATAATTATATAGCACCTTTTTATCACTTATAATTAGTTAGCAGCAACCAATATACTATATTTAATTGAAGGTGGTCTTAGCAAGAAAAGCTTTAAAAATGTTTGGTATAATTGCGAATAAAATTATCATTTTAAAAAAGTATGTATGTTGAATATGCAAGCTTGTAAGATAAGATGAATTACATAGATATTTTTAAAAAAATAATAAAACTTATAAACACTTTTTATTATTAAATTTTGTTAATTATGATTTTTTTTATCAAAGATAGAATTAATTGACAAATTGATAGAGATAATGACAAAAAGTAGCATGCAAGATAAGTATTAAGAACCAAAATATAGTGCAGCACTACTATTCATACATATTTAAATTTTATTTTTATTTAAAAATTTTAAATTATTAAATTTTACAAACCACTTCTAACTCATTTTTTATTTAATCTCACTATTTAAAGAGCAAAGTTACATACAATATTTTTCTCTTAATAAAGGCCTCTTCAAAGATCGAATTTGTGTATATTAATATTAAGTCTTGATTCATCCATCATGCATCGGAGATAATTCAATTAATTTAGAAGAGTTTTTTTTTTTCCTTAAGATGCTACAATTTGTTGAAGAAATATGCTAACAATTCATCAATCTATATAATGGATTAGAGACGGTTTATAATTCTTTGGAACAAACTATTTGATCAATAACAGATTTTGGTCACCAAATGTAAGGATTAAAGCAAAGAAGGTGTGCCGTGAGCTGCTAGCTCACTTGGCGCTGATGCCTTCATCCCCGGACCGCGTGCTTGGTTCGATCCCTGTTATCCCGTATCCCTATCCCAGCCACATATTGGCTCCTATGTTAACCAAAAAAAAAAAAAAGCAAAGAAGGTGTGAAATTCAAGATTATTTGTGGTTGGTCACCGTAGGATGTACAGTAAAGGAAAAATAAAAATACTTTTTTAAAATTAGTAAGAAAATAAAATTTATAAATTAAATTTAAATATAAACCAAAAATAATAAAAAAAGTCATCAAAATTATAAATTAAAAAAATGTAAAAATGTAAATTCGTAATGGCCACCTAATTCTAGTGACATTTTTAATAAGATTTTGATTAAAAGACACTTTTAAGGTCCCCAAAAAATGTCTAATTTTTTAAGCAAATCCTTAAAATTTTTGTTTTTGCAATTGGGTCTTTATTAAATGTTATTATGTCAATTAAATTCATATTTTAATAAAATAATGAACCTCATCCACTAATAGCTGATGTGTTAGAGGCGTTAATCTCTCGTAGTCTGCCATTCTATCTCTAAAGCAACCCATGGCAAAAAAAAGAATGAGCACTGTCATATCACACAAAAATAATGTTACAGCAGTTAATAGACGAAGGGACACGATTTTGTCTAAATTCAAAAGCAATTGACACAATTCTGACCTAATTGAAAAAATAAAAATTTTATGAAGAGATTTGAAAAAGATAAAAAAAAAAAAGAAATATCTTTCAAAGACAAAATGTGTATTTAACCTTAATATTTTTCTGCACCAAACATCTTTTAAAAAGAAAAAAAACCTTAGTAAAATAACATTTTTTTGAAAGCTATGTGAAAAATAATTTTTCCTAACCCAATTAATGCCCGCCATCCAATCTACCAAAATCATGTGCAACAAAGGCAAGGTTGAAAAAGGAGCGCTGCTACCATTACGTATTTAGGTCTATAAATAGGTTACGTTAAGAAATTTACACTCGTTATGTATTTTTTTTTAATTTATAATAAAATTTTAATATAAATTTCAGTCATATCCATGACGTCACTGAAATATTTTGGGCAAACGACGTCGAAATATAATTTTTCTTAAAAAAGATGCAGTCCTTGGGCTACAGTCCTTACATTTTTCCGTACAAAAGGAGCACATGATTAAGACACAATGGGCTAGGAGTTGAAAAGACACATGACAAATTCAGAAATGGTATTAAATGTGAAAATGATATTAGCCATTGCAAACAGAGGTAAATAAAGTAGAAAATAAAATATTTATTCAATGGGCAGAATTTCTATTTACTTCTTCTTTTGGGAAGGTAATATTGTTATCTGAAAAAGACACCGTTCTCGAATGCGAAGGCGATCAAGATTTTTTATGCAAGGGGTAAGAGAAGGTGAATAAGGGGTGAATATAAAATTAAAAAATAATAAAAATATTAAATAAGATTCAAATTTTTTAATTTTTAAAATTAAAATAAATAAAGATAAAATAAAATTTTAGCAAATTATTAAATAAAAATACAAAATTTAAAGATCCTTTCTTAAAATCGATCTCTTGCTTTCTGATGTTGTTCCTATCCACACCATTCCCTTTCGTATTTGTCATCACTCCTTACCATGCCTCTCCATCACCCTCGCCTTTGACATTTTCTTAAATAATACTAAAATTTATTTTTTTAAAATTTAAATATTACCTTAATTTAATTATATTAATTAACTTTCATCAAAAATTATAATAAATTTTACCTCTCTGTGATTTACAGTCTAATAGTTTAAAACTTAAGGTTTCATTAATTTTTAGTATTTAAAACTTAGACTTTAGAGTTTGTTTAAATTTAGTATTTTAAGATTTTATAAATGTTTGAGTTTAAGTTTTAGTATTTAGTATTTTATATTTTAAGTTTAAAGAATTTAGAAAATTTAAATTTAAATTAATTAATTAAATTAAATTAAATTAATAATTATTTAATTGGTGCTTCATAATAAAAAAGTTTTCAAAATTTTTTAACATAACTATTAATCACATGAAATCTTTATAAATAATTTTCTCATTTTTTAAATTCAATTCTTATAGATATATCTCATAATTATATCAAATACATAAAAAGTAATATTTTATTAAAATTATTAGATGAAAATTAGTTAAAATGATCAAATTAAGACAGAATACACATTTTAAATAAAAATAAAATCTAGTATTATTTATAAAAATTTTAAAGGTTAAATGTACTTTACTTAACATCAAAAGTCAACAAAATAGCAGAGATATGAGAACTGGTTGAACGTTATGTAGGGTATGGGCCAATTAAAGATTAAGTTTTAAAAAAAAATTATGAAACCTTGATTCTAGAAAAGCGACAATTAAATATAAACAAGAAATATTTTTATGTAATTATTTTATATAGTTATTAAATATAAAAATTGAGTATTAATATTAATATATAATTATTATATATATATATATATATTCTGTAGACTCTGTTTCACTGTCACTTCTTTCATTCTTTAATTTTCTTCTTAATTTTTATATTTATACATAAACAACTTATAAAGGCTATTTAAGCGGAAGTATTTTTTATGGACAAATCTCTAATAAAGTTAATAAAGAGCACATAATCGTCCATGTCGAAACTGCATACATATAGGTCATTTCTATCAATTCATGGTATAAAATTACAAAGCATTGGCATAGCAATATTTGTATATTTTTATAGATATATATTTTTTCTATTTTTAATTTTACAACTATATATATAATACAGAAAATTATATACGTTGTCACACGAGTAAATGCATAACTGAGATTTCTTTCTATGTTATTATTAAGTAACTGACACAGAATGTCAACCCAACTAAATAACATGCATAGGAATCCCGTAATCCAGTAAAACAGTTAAACACGAGGATGAAGAGAGAGAAGGCTCTTGACCTCACAACCGAGAAGAAAATATTGAACATCTCAATAACAAGATCTTCACAGTCAATATCCAGCATTATCTCACAGAACTTTAATCCAGCCAGAGTGTCCAATTTTTTAACCCTTCGTAAAAGAAAATGGGCTTGAAGTATCAGCCAGATCCACAAACGTACTAATCACAAGTTCAAATACAACCCGAATTAAAAGAATGTATATATCTCCTCCAATCAGTTTGAAAGAGTATCAAATGGAAACCCTCAAGAGCTTACACACACAACGGTCAAGCAAAAACAGAGCTAATTATTTTTCAATCATATTATGTATTATGTCAGATATGTACCCCCGAATGTTTGTCATCAAAAGGTGGTACGGGGGCCCTGACTCGAAAAATTTCTGTGACACATATAGCATCAAGAAGCCTAACATTCTTATCTGCATTTTGAAGAAGACCACTAACAATAGCATTTGCCAGGGCCTTTACGTTAGCTTCTCGTTTTCTAGCATCTTCTTCTCGCTTTTTGACAGTATCTCACATTTTAGCAGCTTGTTCTTCAGTAGTGGTTTCCAGCATACGAACTGTTCCAACCGAGACAAAGCACTTACAGCTTGCTCCAGAAGAGTTTCAATAATAATTAAGAAATCTATAAGCAGTATACGGCATCTTACAAGAATAAGATAATGAATGCGCCTTCCAAGAATTGACCTCAAAAGAAATAAGAAACACAAAACAGCAGACTTCAAGCCATAAGTTTCTAAGATGACTATGGACACCGTTACTCATGCACAACTCGTAGCCCCTTCCCTCAACCAAATACAGACAAATATATAATCAATTAACCAGTGTTACCACTTGAAACTGAACTTCAGACCAAATTTTCTCCGCATGAGTAGACTGCCTTGCCTTATTTTGCGTAGCCATGCTATACAGCCAGGTATAGGGTAAACAGCCAATCACAGAAAAAGAAGGGCAAACAGACGAAAACCACAATCATAGTTACATTTATCTCATAGCACGGAATTTGTAATTAAAAAAATGAACTAAATTGATCTAAAACCGATCGCCAAATAGCAGACAACCTAATTCAATATACATAGAAAATTGAAAGCAAGGATCAACTTCAAGAATAAGGGTCAACATCGTCGCAGTGAGTAGATGGAATATACAATTGCTTCTGTGGAGATGATAGCATGTGAACAAGAACACGGGAGAGAGGAGGAAAACGTTTACGCGGAGGGATTTGACGATGAAATTCTTGCTGTGCAAAAAGGGTTATGGTCCAAGCAGTCTGGCCCGCAAGGCGTTGTAGACTACAGTTGCAGCGGCTTGTTATCCCTCCACCGTTGGGAGCCGGAGGTGGTCGCTGCTCTGTGAAGCCAGCCTAACGCGTTGTCCTTCTATCTAGGAACCACGAGACTCCAGCTTTCGCCCAGGTCCCGCAGCTCAACTCTCGACTTGGAGCAGGCAAGCCAGCATGATGCAGCTACTAGTCCAACCAAGCGAAGCCGAAACCGTGTTCCATAACCTTAGTGCCCCCACTTGGGTTACAAGCTAACGCTACCCAGCTCGGCGAACTCCCGACAATGTCAGAGGCTCTATAAAGAGCAAGCTGTGTGAGCATCTCCACGATGTGGGACTTGCATTCCTACAATTGTTTGACGTAAGCGTTAAGCAGTGAACATTAACTCGGTGAATCCAAGAAAGTGCACATATTATAGGGTGTTTGAAACGAAGATGAATTCGTATTCATCATCGGCTATTACAAATCTTCCGTTTAACGCAAAGAAACACTTCAAAGACTCAAGGAGGAAAAGCTAAACAGCAAAAGAAATATTGGAATCTACAGGTTTGGTTACAATCCCTCTAACGAGTCAAAGAAACAATCCATGCAAATTGAAACCAAGACCCAAATCAAGAGGGGACCAGAAAAGCATACATATCAAAGATTAAACGAAGATCAGAAAGAGTTAATCAAATCTTCATACAAATACCCCACAAAATATAAAATCTCACTGAATAAACGATTTTGCCAAAACCCTCCGTTGTAGAGCCAAAGAGAAAATCAAAACAAATATCAAAAAAATACTTAGACGCAGATCAGAAATTGATCTTAGAAACCCATGTCATTACTCAAAGGAGAACCAAAGATTAGAAATGGGTATGATACCTCTGCGTAGTTCCTGTGGAACAACAGCTCTGGAAGCCATATCTAACTCCTCTTCATGAAAATTAGTCCCAAAAACAACTCCAAGATTCGAAAACAGCAACAACAGAAACACCCGGAGACGACTATTGCGCGTCTCTCCTCCTTCAGCGCCGGTGGTCGCCACCTCGTCGAATGAAATACCACAATCTCTATATCTCCCTCTCCCAGACTCTATTTCTTTCTTTCCCCACTGAATAAACTCTCTTACTTCCTTATTTGCAGTGTTTCGATACTTGGACGCTTTCTGAATCTTCAAAATCTTCTACAAGAAGACAACGGACGCCAACTCCAACGGTCGATTATTTATCCAGTCCCAACCGTTAGATTGATAACTAATCCAAAGGCCATAGGTCCCTTCCCTCATCTTTCTAGCCGCCATTGGGCGGGGTTATTTCTGACAATTGAGCCGCTCCCAGCCCAGCCCCATGCCTTTTAGCTGAAATTATGGCCTATTATTCTATCCGGAGGATCAATTTGGACCGCCCACTATTTTTATATTCCCCAGGATTGAAGCTAAGTCCAACAAAAATGGTAAAAGAAATTGGTGTGAGCATATAACATTTATATTATTTACGTAAATTAAATTTTATTAAAATTTATTTAAAATTCTTATATTGTTAAATTTTTAAAATTTATTGACTGAATTATTAAATTAATAATTTTATTATTTATAATAATTTAATAACTCATTTATTAATAAAATTATAATGTAATAATTTAATAAATATTATGATAAAATTATAATTTATAACAATTTAATTATTCACTTATTAATAAAATTATAATTTTAAAGCATATAATTGATTCGTCTGAACTAATTTGTCTTAGTTTGTATAAATATATAACGCCTTTTTATCACTTATAATTAGTTGGCACTAACGAATATACTATATTTAATTGAAGGTGGTCTTAGCAAGAAAAGGTTTAGTATTGGTTGGTATAATTGTGAGTAAAATTTATTATGAATAAAATTATCATTATTAAAAAGTATGTATGTTAAATATGCAAGCTTATAAGATAAGATGAATGATATAGATATTTTTAGAAAAATTAATAAAATTTATATACACTTTTTATTATTAAATTTTTTAATTATAAATATTTTTCCATCACAGATAGAATTAATTGACAAATTGATAGAGATAATGACAAAAAGTAGCATGCAAGATAAGCATTAAGAACCAAAATATAGTGCAGCACTACTATTTATACATATTTAAATTTTATTTTTATTTAAAATTTTTAAATATTAAATTTTACAAACCACTTCTAACTTAGTTTTATTGAATATTTTAAAATTATGTAGAGTAATGATAATAGTTTAAAATAATTTCATATATATTATATATATATTTTTCTATTTTAAATTTAAATTATTTTTCTTTAAACTTTTCTTTACCTAAATATACACGCTTTAAACATTTCCATTTTATACTTTTTTTCATAACTATGTGGATAAGGCCAAAGACTTAGACTTAAAAGTCAGTCCACCGCGTCGTTTTTCGTTGGGAGAGACATGTCGCGGGTCAGTACATTAATGTTAGGCAAGATTTTGGTAAACAAGATTTTGGTATTTGAATCCAGCGAAGAATTCCAATAAAGACGAAAGAGCGGCCAACAATGGACTGCGATGAGACAAGGATGAATTACCTGTAACCCGTGTGCTGTAATAGTCATCCTTAATGGGTTTCGTCCCCGTGAGTGTAGCTTGTGAGAAAACGAGCACTACTAGACGGATTTTTTTCCCTATGAGACAAAACAAGCAGGCATTAACGTTCATTATTTTTTGTTGTTATTGAAAAATAACGGAGACAAGAAAGGATCGATCACTGTTTTTTTCAGAAAAGATTACATATTTTATTATAATTCAATTTAAATCAGTAACGATATACCAAAAACTATCATGTCGTAAGTCATCTTAAAAATTTCCATAAACCCCATCATTTCTGTATCAAGATTCAAAAATGAACATGCTTTATTCCGTTTATTTTACTAGAACGCTCTGTTCATTAAAGTATCCTACCCGGGGACTAAATCAAAATAGGAAAAGGTATCGGAGTTTCCCCCACATGCTAATGAGTACCAAAAGTGCAACTTGTAAATTATAAAATAAAATCGTCAGCGTACTCTTACTTCATTCCCAAAAGAAAAAAAAAAAAAATTCTGGTGTAAAACGCGTGCGCACACAGACAAGAGAAGGAGCAATCTGTCCTGGTTTGTTGATCTATAAGTAGACGCAATACCAGGGAAACTGAAACTCAGTGGTTCTAGGGAGTACAAGTAACCAATTAAGTATTTCTTGTTGAGCCATCGATCAAGCATTGCTTGCTGCTGCATGGCAAGGAGATTAAGACCTTCCTTGAACTCGCTGCTACTAGAAAAAAATGCCTCAGGTATACTACATTAATTCAAACAACTCTTTATCTACTTAATTTGGAATTTCCATTTAGCTCTTTTTTTTTCCTCTCTTTTGTGAAAAATTTGTCTGTCTTAATAAGTGCGATTATATGTTCACAAACTTAAAAGATAAATTATATATATATATTGAGTTTTATAATTCAACTTATAGAAATTTAGTGATTTAAACTCTTTAAATAAGAATTTAATGAGGTTTAATTAGTACAAATAATATGCTTCTTTTCTTTTTAGTAGAAAAGCCATCATAGTAGAGGGTAGTTTCACCTGAGAATTTTGGTACCCAACTCATGACCATCAACTTTAATGTCCAAATAATGGTGAATTTCAATCTGATTTTGAGCAAATTAATTAATCAATTATATAGAATGATTGATTGTGAAAAGTTTATGTATGGGCAGGTACAAGAGTCATTGAAGAAACACGATGTTTCTGCAGCTGAAGAAGCTCAATCTTTAGCCCCACATATCGGGGATAAGTCGATTGACATGAATATCCAAAATGATGGTCATAAGGTGAAAAAGGAAAACCCAGGTAAGAGAGGAGAACGGAGGGAATTATTACTAGTTGTGGCCACCTTGATAACTACAGTGACATTTCAAGCTGCAGTAAATCCTCCACCCACCGTTTGGCAGCAAGGGACAAAACTTAATGTGAAATGTATATTTGAGAAGTACCATGGGAAACTCCAGGGACCAACCCATCTGCAAAATTGTCCAGCCTTGAAGTACTATTGGTTCATGATTATGAACACTACTGGTTTCTTATGCTCAGTATTAAGCATACCGTTTTTAGTATTTGCATATTTCGTCGACGCAGGAGCTGCTGTACTGAGTGTCTCCTTTATAACTATGGTCATCAATTACATCGTCTTGCTTGGAAGTATGTCCCCAGATGGGCTATCCCTTCTTGTTACCTATAGTGTCTCCATATCCATCCTAGTGTTCTGTCCTTTCCTGAATTATGCAGTATTCAAAATCCTGGCCAGCATGTTACCAAAAATAAAAAAATCCTTACCAGCAGTAATAGCCAAACATCTGGATGCTGAGAAGGATCGGTGATATTGTAAATAAACCCTTTAGAAAGAACCAGGAAACAGGCAAACCAGCAACCAACTGAATTGAACAGCTAGTTTGGCTCATCGTGTGTCTTTTTCAAATTAGTGTGAAATTATCTTATTACTTGGTTTAGCTTGCCAATTTGTTGCAAGAGTCATAATTATTTAAGTTGCTGTTTTGTGAGCTTGGTGTGTATTATAAATAAAGCAGATGAATTACTAGTTTTTGTGCTTATTGTAAATGCCCCAAGTTTAAGCTGTAAGGATATTGTATTTATGTACACGGCACATGCGGGCCGGCCTTGAAGGTTCGCATATGTATCATATTGCTGCAAACTGAACACAAACCTTTATAGTTTTACACATAGTACAAATATTTTGTAGTCAATCTTGAAATAGGATACCAACTGCATATGCCCATTCAACGTGAACACTCAAGAATCAAACCGTGATGGTAAACTTGCTTCATTTATTTCACACATAACAGATTTTTTTTTATATCCTCATACCTTCGAGCAAAGCTGGCCACCTAACCTTCATTAACCTGAAAATGCAAGGAAGACAACAAATAATAGAACTAGGATCAGGCATATTTATCATTCGAACAGATAAAAAAGGAAAGTTAACAACAGGAAAAAGGAATTTCTTGATTACTCTCTTTTTCTCTGGGTTTGTTTGGGTGTTGGGAGGGGAGGGGAAGAGAAGAAGTTCAAAGAAAAGAAGGTTAAGTGAGACTTTCCTCTCCTTGTTTGGATGTTTAAAATAAGCACAGGGAGGGAAATGGAGAATTGTTTGGTTTTTCCCCTAAAATTTACCAATTTTGGAAAACAAAAAAAATTGGGAGAATTTGGCGGATTTCCATAATCCTGCATTCTCCTCCCCTTCCCCTAAAAAATCTTACATCCAAATGAACCGTTAAGAAGGGATGGGAGACATAACATTAGTGGATGGCTGATGCCCCATATGGAGCACCGCACTAGTGGGAGTGGCCAAGGTGTCCCTGATGAATGAAGAGACCTGAGTGTACCCTTAATACTTGATCCAATGAAAACAAAATACACAGACTTCATGGTAACAGCTACGGAGCATCGAAACCTCATTTTGGGCAATCTACTTGTACCAGATACATAAAAGTACCTATACTAAGTATCAAACTCATATGAGAGTTACATTAAAGTTTTATTACAAAATTTACATACTAATGTACCCGTACCTGTGCAACTTAGGATAGTATTAATAGTAATATCATCATGCCTGCATAGTCACATAGTGACATTGCTCATTCTACACAGCAAAGCAATTCAAAAACCATATCAACTGAACCTCAAACTAATATTGCTAATAGCTAGATAACACCATATCCACATTGTATCATCTGATAAAATGTACTGGAATACCAAAATGTACTTCAAAGATTCAGACCGCAGATGCATGGACAAACAATTACATTAGTTTAAGTTGAATTAAACTCCAAAAGCTCACATCTTTTGGTGAAATTAAAGATACAACTTTTAATCATTAATCAGCTATCCCTTCTTAAAATCTAAGGGCCATTTCTAGATCATATTCTTAATTCTTGCCTATTAGGCCAAATGCAACAAAAGAAAGTGACTCGTTGCAATAAATTTTGTATGCTTCATAAGCGTTCAACAGATACTTCTAAATAAGAGATTTTATCCTGATTCCTATAGTAGCAATGGCAGAATAGACCGACAGGTCATCCTCGTTATTCTCTTGACAAAATGACAATTTTGCAAGGGAGCTTCAATTCACCCAAGTGGTTAAAGTTTCAAGCAACCACCCTGAATCAGATGCGCAATTTATCTTTTTTTCTGAATCGGGGGAGAAAATCGAAAACAGCAAATTTAAACGGAATAGCAAAAAGGCCATCAGGGGTGAGCTAGCGGTGAGAGGTAAAACCGTACCATCACTGTACCCAAAAAAAATTAGATAGCAAAAGAACTATATAAACAACATAAATGGTCAACTTGTGTTAGACTTTATAGCAATTCGTACAATCTCATTTTCCAAATAAAATGTCTCCTTTCCTATGCATGTTATGTCAACACACGCGCAGCCACATATTGCTGCTTTTCACATGATAGCTTATGCACCTATGGTAATTATCTTGTGCAGTAACATTGCACCTATTCAACTTGTGTTTACACAAAACACTTATCAAACTCATATGCAGGGCAACTGGAAATAATAAAATCTTACTAAACCAATAATCCATTTAAGTTTTTGTTCTTCTAATACTAATTTTTTACCATTTTCAATTTAAAATTAGTTTTTTGACTCTAGTTCAGAGTAGTAAATACAAACAAAACGAGGATAAGACCTCACAGCCCAATTAAATCCAGAGGGTGATCATACCTGGTTCAAGTACTAGACACCGCAGGGGCATCACCGACAGGCTTGAACTCCTGCACCTCCTTAAAGTTCACCCATGGTTTCACCCAAACCTTGGCTTCATAAACCTTTTTCTTCCCACCATCTATCGCCTCCAGTGTAATGTAGTACAAGGTGCCAGACACCACTTGCTGCTTTGTGTTTACCACCCTTCCAAACTCCAGAAGTGCATTCTGCATAACAATTACAAATACAATTCAGAAAAAAAGACAAACAATAATTGACTTTTCCATGTTCAAATGACATAAAGTAGAAAACCCATTTCTGATTTTACAAATACAAACTAACCCATCTCTATCCAAATGATACAATTTAACAAAATTAAAAAAAAATATTAAAATGGATCATTTTCAAACCTATAACAAACAATAAAACCAAGAGAAAAATGGGAAATTTAATTCAACGTGTTTGTTTCCAAAAATCAAAACCGAAACAGATTATTGGTCGATCCAGTACCATCTTGACACACAAAGTTAATCAATTTTTATCCAAAAATTACACTTGCTGCTCGAATTTCTCAGGAAACAAACTAATGGAAAACGAAATTCAAATGGAATAGAAGAAAATTGAGAACCGCTTTTTTGTTGTGTTCCTCAACGGCATAGCGAGCAAGATCGTCGATCTCAAGGCTGTTTTGGTTTCCTTGCACCTCAGTGACACCACCCACCGTCGCCATTTCCCTTTTCTCTCTGTTATTCTCCTTGATCTCTCGCTCTGTTGCCCTGATTCGATTCCTGCGGAGAGTCCCCGCTGCTTCCGCTTTTATAGAAGATACTAAGAGGGAGATTGGGCTCCGCATCGGCCTCGTTGGCGCCTGTAGGATTTCGATTCTCTTTTTTTATTTTTTTATTTTAATAAAGTTTCATTTATCTTTTAATTTATATAAAAATATATTTTATGTTTTTTATTAAATATTTTTTTATTTTATATTTATTTATCTCTTATTTTCTTTTGCTTTTACATTGTTTAAAGACAAAAAATTCGTATTCATACATTTCCATACTCCCTCTACTTTTTTCTCCAAACCAAAGTTTTCTCTCTGTACATCCACGAACATTTTTCTTTTTATCTTAACTCCTACTTATTTTATAGAAAAAAATTATTGTTTGTTGTTTTTATTATACATATTATATGATAATCTTATTTAATAAAAAGAATAAATTAAATATTTTTGAAAAAATACAAAAAAGTTTCAATTAAAAATGATTGTAGAATATATTCATATCAACTAAAAGAGAATATTGTCTAATGTAGAGTAGGAACGACGAAAAGCAAGGGACGGATTTGAATGATGTAGTTCTCTTATTTTTTTAATTTTGGCACTTTTTTATAATTTAATATATAATTTTGTTTTTCTTTTTTTTTTCTGCTTTTACAATAGAAAATATACATTTGTTAGTTACAATTCTCACAATTTTTTTTTATTTTTATTACAATGGGCTGGGAGAAGTGACAATCAAGCCCTAATATTCCAAAGCAATGGAAGAACAGACACCTGGGGACCCAAAGAGCATAAGAATCCAGCTTTTACTTAGGACCCAAGTTGGCTAAACAGTCTCCAGTCAAAAAAAAAAAGAAGTTGGCTAAAACATTCAGCCAATCTGCAAGCAAAGCATATTGTGTGTACCGGGAAAAAAAAAAAGGCGCTATAATAGCAAATTATTGTATAGTAAAGATGTCATCTTTAAAAGAAATTACATTATTATAATTCATGTTATTGTGTGCATTGATTAAGAAAACAAGGGTGCATTTAGTTTGTAAAAGTATTTTTTATTTTTATTTAGATTTAATTTTATTAAAAATAATATTCTTTTAAAAATAAAAATATATTTTATTTGTATTAGTCAATTTTTATTTTTAAAAAATAAAAATAATAAAAATATATTTAATTTAAAATTTAAGATTTTGTTTTAGGGTTTAAAGCTTTGGTTAAGGGCTTAGAGTTTTAGAATTTAAAACTTAAGATATAGGGTTTGAAACTTTGAGGTTTAAGATTTTTGAGTTTAGAGTTAAAATTTTAGAGTTTATATTTTTAGAATTTTAGAGTTCTAGTATTTATAATTTTAGAGTTATAGTTTGGGGTTCTGCAGCTTAAGTTTTGGATTTTGATTTTGGGAGTTAAGGGTTTAGATTTTAAAATTTACTTTTTGAGTTTTAAGATTTTGAGTTTTAAAATTTAAAATTTAAGGCTTATGTAATAATTTCAAAATTATCACTGTATTTTTAATTTATGTTTTTGGTTTTCAAAATTTAATATTCTTAAGGGATGAGATCAATTTAGAAGTACCTTTTGTATTTATTATTCCAATTTTCTTTTCTATTTATTACTACATTATTTTACTATATTATTATTCTATTTATATAATATATTATATTCATATATTCATATATATTATTATATTTAGAATAATTCATAATAATTATATAATATGATTTAGAATTTAAAAATTAATATCTTTTTGTTTCTCACCTTATGGATTATGTCATCTTCTTTGTTCTTCCTCAATGTTTTGAAAACGAGGTCTCATTTTCTTTTTCTTGTTACCCTTTTAGATCCTCATTTTACATATATGTACATGGGACATGTCAAGTGAGAGGAGTGTTTACCATGAGAACTCTGGAGGAGCAGATCATGACCATTTGTGCTATAATCCTAAGCCACTCTACATATTAAGAACTTCCTTACTCCTAATCCTTTCACCTACACCATTTAGTGGGAGCTATTTAATGGTGTGAATAAAAGAGTAGGAATAATCTTTATTGCAAGATTAATATGATTAGTCTTGTTATATTATCTTCTTTTCCATTGTTCCATATTCAAATATTCATATTCTAAGGGAAGGTGTTTTGCAATGTTATTCACTTTTACAAGAAAATGTAACTGAATACAAAATGAAAGTGGAAAATTGAATAGTAGAGCAATCTACTAATATGATAGTCATGATCTGTTACTCTCACCTCTTAAGATAAACATTATCCTCATGGCCTCACCCTTACATACATAACTTTTGTCATGATATTCCTAAAAAGAGAATTTTATTTTTATTTCTCTAAAGTATCCTTACCCTGTAGCTAAAAATTAATGTCCTTGAGGTATTATTAGGTGCTTAAGTGAAAACCTTTATCAAATAAGTCTTTTTTATACACAAAGGTTGAATTGAATTCACTACAAAAAGAACTATATAAAATATCTAAAAAAAATCTAAATTATTATATTCATTGAGTTTTATAGTTGTGATACCCATAATTCAATAGCTTGTGAACAATTTGTGTTAATTATGTAAGAGCAATGTTTGAGGCCATGACTCAATTAATTAAAATTTGTTTAAAAAAAAGCATTTAACGATAAACAATTTTTATTTTAATAAATTTAGGTAACACAATTAAATTTGAATGATATTTCCTTTTTTGTTATTCATTTGTTTTAAACATTTAATGTTGATAAATATCAATTTCATTTATTTTTGTTTTTAATGTGTATTAATCATTTAACTTTTAATTTTTAATTATAACTTTATAGTAGTAGTAGTATAGATAAATATTTATTACAACAATAATAATTTTCAATAATCAATTAGTATTTTGATTGATTATGAATTCTAATATAATAAATATAATTTATAAAAAATAATAACCTTTTGTTTCTCTCTTAATTATAAAACATAAGTATAAATATTTTAATTTCATAATTTTAGTTAAAGTTATTCAAAATATCCATTGTTTCTTTTTGGTTTTTCATTTATTTGAAGTATTTAATGTTAAAAAATATTAATAACTTTAACATTAATTTTTCTATTTATTTTCAAAGGGGACAAAATAGTTAAACTTCTCTTAAGTGAGTTTTTTTTATATACAAAGTCTGAATAAAATTCAAGACAACTTGCTTAAGATGTTTAAACTCCTATCACTTAGACCAACTTGTGTTGGTTATTTAACTTTTTAATTATAACTTTTTTTAGCAGTGACATAGATAAATATTTATTATAACTAAATTAATTTTAATAATCAATCAAGAATTTGGTTAATTAATTTTAATATAATAAATATAGCTTACAAAAATAGCAACTCTTTTGTTTCTCTGTTAATTACATAGTATTTAATGATTGACAATTTCAATTTTCAAAATTTTTATTGTTTTCTTATTTGTTTTTCATTTATTTTAAAATATTTGATCTCAAAAATTTTAATTTTGTTTTCTTTTACAAATATTTTCAATTATTTAAATATAAATTCTTAATTATAAATTTTTAGAATTAACAAATATAAATATTTATTTCTCTAATAAATACTTAAAAGATACTTACAAATTCTTTTTAATATATATAAATATATAGATCGGCCTGATAAGCGAACGAATCCAAACTCCCCACCCTGACCCAATGGGCTCACAGCGTCAGGAAGCCTTATTTTCTTCTTCTTATTGGGCCAATGGAGCTGCTTAATTGACCGATATAACCCCACCCAACAACGGCTAGAATGATGTTCAAGTAAGGAAAAAGGAAGGGTCTAAGAACCTTTGGATTGGTTTTCAATCCAACGGTCTGGACCGGATAAATAATCGACCGTTGGAGTTGGCGTCCGTGGCTCCCCGCCTGAGACCCCCTTGTATAAAAGATTTCGTAAGGTTCAGAAAGCCTCCAAATATCGAAACAGTGCAAAGAAGGAAGTAAGAGAATTTTCTCAGTGAGGAAAGAAAGAAACTAAGTCTCGGAGAGGGAGATTTTCTGATCGGAGAACGACTCGACGAGGTGGCGACCAGCGACGCTGAAGGAGGAGAGACGCGCAACAGTCGTCTCCAGGTGTTTCTGTCGTCTTTGTTTTCGAGTCTTGGAGGTGTTTTTGGGACTAATTTTCAAGAAGAAGAGCCAGCTATGGCTTCTAGAGCTGTTGTTCCCCAGGAAGTACCCAAAGGTATCATACCCATTTCTAATCTTCGTTTCTCCATTGATTAATGATATGGTTCTAGGATCAATTTCTGATTTGCGTCGGAATCTATTTTTATTATTTGCTTGGATTTTCTCTGAGACTCTGCAACTGAGGTGTTTTGGCAAAATCGTATATTCAGTTAGATTTTATGTATTTTGGGGTATTTGGGTAAATATTTGATTAACTTTTTTTGATCTTCGTTTAATCTTTGATTTGTCTGCTCTTCTGGTCCCCTTTTGCTTTGGGTCTTCATTTTGAATGGATTGTTCCTTTGACTCTGACTGAGGGCTTGTAACCAAGCCTGCAGATTCAAATAAAATTTTCATGTATTTTAGGGATATAAGTATGAATTTGCTTCTGGGTTTTCAATTTCATAGTACTTAGTGGGACTTGATGAAACCTTTCTGTGATTTTTAAATCGAACTCTTATTTTTCTTGGGTTCTGTTTAATATTGATCTGGATACCCAGTTTTCATTCGTTTCTTTTGCAGTTTAGCTTTTTCTCCTTGAATCTTTGAAATGTCTCTTTACGTTACACGGAGGTAGTTACATCTCCTAAAGTTATAGATTCTCTTTCTGATCATACGCAGTGTGCTAGAAAAAAATTTCCTTTTTCTGTGGAGAACTTTTTATGAGCCATTTTCTCACAATTGCTTGTGAAACTTTTATGCTCTGCTTTGTTAATTTTTTTCTGAAATTGTTAGGTGAGAATAAGCAAAGGAATGTAGCGGCAGAAGGAAGGAATAGACGAGTACTTCAGGATATTGGTAATCTTGTGGTTAAGCAAGCAGAGAAGCCTGGCGCCAACGGGTCTAAGCGCATTACAAGGTCCCCCTTTTCTCTTTCCCCGTGTTTCTGTTCCCACCTCCTTCCCTCCACTTTCTTTTTTCTAAATCTACATTTTGCCTCGCAGGAATTTTGGTGCTCAATTATTGGCTAACGGGCAAGCAGCAGCAGAGAAGAATAAGGTAGCACCCAGATTATATGTTCCACATTTCATAGAAATAAGCTCTTTCTTTCGTTGATTAAGTTATAATATTTGGTGTCTTTCTAAAATCTGTTTGATGGATTATTTTTTCAGAAATTAAGCACTGAAGTTGTGAATGACGCAGAAGCTGCTAATGGGGTTATTGTGGGGAATTGCATTGCAGCAACAAAGGTGGCAGCAACTGAGAAATCCACTGTGTATAAGCCACCTGATCATGAAGTTATTGTCATAAGCTCTGATGAAGACTCTGAAGAAGAAAAGGAGAGGGAACCCGTCAAAGGAAGAATGGCAAGAGATCAGTCCGAAAGGAAAAATGTCAAGACCCTCAGTTCCATCCTCACTGCTCGAAGCAAGGTAACTCCTCCGTCTTTTTTACTTCTAAGATGTTGGTTAAGACTTGGGTATCCTTTCTAATGTTTTATGGTGCCATCGTGGTCTAACAAATCCGATCAACATCAGGCTGCTTGTGGACTTGCTTATAAGCCAAAAGATCCAGTGGTGGACATTGATGCAACTGACACTGACAATGAATTGGCCGCAGTAGAGTATATTGATGACATCTACAAGTTTTATAGACTCACAGAAGTAATCTTCTATGCTTTCTTCCTTTTATATATCAGTCTTCTTTAATATCTTTGTCTTTCTTTCTCTCTAATTTATATAAGTCTTCTTTACCATCTTTCCTTTTAGCTTTGTCTTTCTTTCTCTCTAATTTATATTTGGATTTACGACACAGGATGAGAGTCGTGTAAATGATTACATGGGTTCGCAACCAGATATAAATGCCAAGATGAGATCAATCCTTGTGGACTGGTTGATAGAAGTACATCGAAAATTTGAACTCATGCCAGAAACTCTTTATCTGACAATTAATATTGTGGACAGACTCCTTTCCATGAAGGTTGTACCCAGAAGGGAGCTTCAGCTGGTTGGCATCAGCTCAATGCTGATAGCCTGCAAATATGAAGAGATATGGGCACCAGAGGTAGAACTTTTTCGCTTGTATAGATCATTAATATGGGTTTGTTTTTTTAGTTACCAAGTTCTCCCTTACTGTGTCAAATATGATATGGATTTGAACTATGCAGGTTAATGATTTTGTCTGTATATCAGACAATGCTTATGTTAGCGAACAGGTTCTGGTTATGGAGAAAACAATATTGAGAAAGCTGGAATGGTATCTAACTATTCCCACGCCATATGTCTTCCTTGTCCGGTATATCAAAGCCTCTACTCCCTCTGATAAGGAGGTATAATTCTTTTAGCTGGTTGTTAGATTTTCCAATTGCCAAAATTCGACAAGTGCGATACAGAAATCCTCTGATTATTTGATATTCCGTCAATGCAGATGGAAAATTTGGTGTTTTTCCTTGCGGAACTTAGTCTGATGCACTATCCTAGTGTAATTTTGTACAGCCCTTCCGTTATTGCTGCTTCTGCTGTATATGCAGCACGATGCACCCTTGACCGGAGCCCTTTCTGGACTGAGACTTTGAAGCATTACACAGGCTACTCTGAGGATTCATTAAGGTACTATTCTATTCCTTATTTAATTCTATAAATAATGAATGGGGGTGTGTTGCTGCACTAATAATTCTAACCATAAACTGTTAGCAATTTGTTTAAGCATGTGCTGGTAAGACTAAATACGGCTTACTTTGTTATTGCTACAGGGAGTGTGCAAAACTCTTGGTTAGCTTTCACTCTGCAGCTCCAGAAAACAAGCTTAGGGCAGTTTACAAGAAATTCTGTAGCTTAGATCGCAGTGCCGTTGCTCTTCTTACTCCAGCAAAAAATTTGTCAGCATAGTCTTCGTGAACAGATTTTTCTAGTCTACGAATTTTTTGTGATGTCATTACTCACTCAGGAGTATTTGCTTTATATATATATTTCATGTCTAGGATATGTATTTAGTAATTTACTATCATAAACAAGGATTAGCTGCTGGAGTACTTATTGCTGGGTTGTCTTGGGGGGAAGATCATTGCTGTTATGATCTCAGCTGCTGTTTCCTTTTATCCCGAGGTACTGTGAGTTTGGTTGTCACGTTTGCTAGAAATTGCTTGTAGCCGCAAGCACATTTTATGATCTTTCTTTTGTATATTACTTTGATGACGTAGATGCTCTGCTAATGAGTCCTTTATGTGATGCTTGGTTCTTGAAAATAAGCAAGATTGCTCACAATCTACTACATTTAGTTCCACCCAATTGCGGATGAGGGGGAAAATTACCAGGTTTAGTTGCGATTGGGAAAATTACTTGGTTTAGTTCCATCCTGTGGTTAAGCTGCGCGGAATGAGAAAATATAACTAAATCTGTGCACATTTTTTCTCTATTCTCTCTCTCTCCCCCCTGAAAATTCACTGTTTATGAAACAGTAATTCTGACAAACTAGTAGTTACTACTTCAGTGCAGATGAATTAACAAAAGAAAGTACAATGCAGAAATCCAACAGGAAATATCCATCTTGAATTCCCAAGGCACGGGAAGAAGCATAAGCCCTTTAGAGAAGATCTAAAGGGATTGGAGGGGAGAGAAGGGGGAGATTCTGTTGATGTAAACTACTACAAGCACCCACTTGCATTATTATTAAAAGAAAGTACAATGCAGAAATCCAACAGGAAATATCCATCTTGAATTCCCAAGGCACGGGAAGAAGCATAAGCCCTTTAGAGAAGATCTAAAGGGATTGGAGGGGAGAGAAGGGGGAGATTCTGTTGATGTAAACTACTACAAGCACCCACTTGCATTATTATTAAAAGAAATGAAACTTGAAAAAAAATCATGTTTCTTGTCTACACTGACATTAGTCCTGGCAGTTACCTTCATGACTCACTGGAACCTTAGCCCTACAGCAGTGATCTCTGTTATGCTCCTTAACCGCAGCCTTTTTCCCACAGCAATCTATATCTTCGTTACCAAGCTCAGATCTCCTCTCCAAGAACTCAGAGTTCTCCTTCCAAATCTCTCCATTTGTGTAAACCTCCTTTTTCCAAATAGGAACTGACGCCTTTATCTCATCTATAAGAAACCTACAAGCTTCTAGTGCGTCAGCCCTGTGGACAGCCGAGACTGCAATGAAAATACTAGTTTCTCCAACAGGTACTGTGCCTAAACGATGAGCAACAGCAATGGAATGCAGATTCCAGGATGCTCTAGCAGATGAACAGATGGACTTGATGCACCGTATCGCCATTGGTACGTAAGCTTCATATCTCAACTCCAAAACTGTTTTGCCTTCAAAGGTATCCCGTGTTGTGCCTGAAAATGTAGATATAGCACCAGCTTGTGGAGCACTGACATAATTCATATATTTAGCAACGTCAATTGGAATAAGACCTTCCAAGATTTCAACCAGATTTTTATCTTCAGCAGCCATTTTCTTCCAGAAATCCGTTAAAGTTGTCCGAAGCAAAGAAGGTCATGCAATATGCTAATGAAACAAAGTTCCTGTGTTTTTTTTTTTTTTAGAGTTTTTTAACTCCTCAGAGATCACAGAAGGCAGGTCCGGTGGTCCGTCTTTTAATTTGATAAGAACCTCTCGCTGACAAGGGATGGTGAAGCTCTCGCCTTATCAAGTTACGATGTTAACGTTACATGACCTATAAAATACAGAAAAGTAAAAGAAAACAAAAGGTTCGGCCATATCAAATTGTTGGGCCCTTCAATACTGAAAGAGTCAGTTTCAAGTCTTAAATCATTGTTCCGCATTTTACAATTAATCAAGTTAAAAAGCCATGTGAAATGACGGCATGCTTTTGCCCAAAATGGATTCATGTTCTGCATACATCAAGAAATACATCATTAATCAAGCTTTTTTTTTATTTTATGTAAGGTAAATTTTGAGTGATTCTTCAACAAAAAGCAGCATCAGTTAAAAGGTCTTCATGGAACTCAATCAAACTTAAGCCTTTAGTTACAGCATAAAAAATATACATGCAAAAATGAGCAGCTATGAAACTTCCATGGTCCACCTTATAAAACCATGTCCAATAATGTAACCAAATACCAAAATTGCTTAATATAACGTGCCCAGAATAGTTCTTATGTCAATTTATTGTGCAGCTTAGCGGTTCACTTCTCAGAGGCAAGAACAGTAATCTCGTAAGTATATATAACGACAAGGGGGTTAACGGCGTGGGAGTTTCAGCAGAGAGAGCGGTTCTTGGAATCTCTATCTTGAGAGGAAAAAAGACAAATTTCAAACTAGGATTGGTGACTCGGGCACCACTGTATGAAGTTCATAGATTTAATCAGAAGCAATCTACTGTATCTGTTGCAGAGGTCTTACCTCGAATTCAGCACTATCAGCAGCCCAGAAACGATGATGACAACTCCGAAAAACCCAGATGGAAATCGTCAAGATCAGAACTCCATGAGATTCCGAAAATTAGAAAAATTGAAGGGAAGACCGAAGCTGAACGAATGACGACAGAGAGGAAGATGAAAGAAGTATGGAGCGGCCGCTGCCTGCCGCTCCAATTGCTAGGGAGAGTCAAGTCAAACGACATCGTTCTTTGTCCCCTCTTTCTTTGAAGTTTCTTGTAATTCTGTGCACGGCCCCGCACAGAAACCTTTTCGGTTTTTTTTTTTGTAAAAAGCGTTTTTTAAATAGATAGTTAGGAATTCTCGATGTAGGAAGGCTGGAGAATAATTTTGATCTTGGTGGTGGTGGCTCGGCGGCTTGTGTTACAATCTTGTAACACAAGTAGAAAAAGGTGGAGTTTACCGTAGAATTATGACAAAGGAATTTAAATAAACCCAAAAAATTCCAAAAAAAATTCATGTTTCTCAATGGAAAAGCAAAACATCTAAGCCACAATTCCTTGGTGCTTAGCTGCCTGCTAATGCTAGGTACTATAGCACAAAAATAGGTTTGAGGATCGAGGCAATCAGCTTCCATGTCATAGTGAATAAGAAGCTAGCGTGCATGGACAGAAGGTCAAAAGAAATCCTTCGTTTCAACACCCAACTCATTTTTGCATTTTTCTGATGCTAAAAAAAATTTGAGTGGTCCAATAATTCAGATATCCACCTCAAACTAGTTCAAGATCACTGTCCATAGTTCCATGGTGTTCAAACAAGTAATCAGTTGTTCTTCCCACTCTTGTTGCCCATAATCCTAGAATCTTGGATTCATCCAAAGGCAAAAACACAAGTTCAATCACAAGCACAAATTTCACACTCAAGAATTAAGTCTGGCACCACCTTCACCCTTGCATTCATAATTTTGTTACAATTGATAATACAAATTGAGTAAAAAGAATATGTAAGCCAAATTGGCATAAGAAAAAACTCAGAAATTAATTTGAAAATAGAAAAAAAAATGTATACCTACTTTCTATTTTAGCAGTCACTATATACTATGATTTCTGACAGACCACGAAAGTACAAGATGATTCATCATCTATAACCCACAAGTCCATAGCTTCCAGCCAATTCTGAATTGTATGAAAGGCCATCTCAGGTGACCAATAAACCAACCTTTTATCTCCCAAAGAAGATTTATTAACATTACCTGAGCCAATCTTCATACCAAAAGTAGTCTCATCCACCCTTTTAATCTTCGCACCAGTCTGTTCCAACAATTTTTTTATAATATGCACGAAAGTTAGGCCACCATTGGATGGTGAATTATTTCTTGCCAAAGAGTCTGCCATGGCTACAACCTTCAACATAAAGTCATCAACCCAAATTTTCAAAGTAGTGGACGAGCTTCTAGCATAAAAAAGTTCTGCATTGTTCGCAACGATGAAGTCATTAATGGGATCACTGGAGTCAGGAAAGAGGCCGGGACTAAGAAAGAGCATGTTCCCATCCACCAACCGAGAGTTATACCTGTTTTCCATACACTTTTTAATTACATAAGCCTTTGCTAAAATATCCTTGATGCCCTCACTACTGGAACCTTGGGCATTGAATTTATACAATCCAACACTATTGATAAACTGGTCCACATTGACTACAGGATGTCCCCTTCTTGCCAGATCAAATAAGACGTCAGATTCAGGGCCAATAAGTATATAATTCCTAATATTTAGCCTCTCAAAGTGACATAGTAAGTTTCTAGCCACAGTATCCAATACCCTGAAAAGGCTAACAAGGAACACACTATTCTGGTTCTGCAGAGAGTGAAGAAAAGATCCAAGTTCATCTACATTTCTGATAACTCTTCCAGGAAGAACTTCTCTGAAACAAAAGTCATACCAGTTTAAACTACTCAATGGTTGCATTTCCAAAATATTGATATCAAGAGAATTGTCATTTATTAATTGAGAATCAGGTCCAGCTGTCTTTCCATAGTTGACTCCTGCATCTCTGTGAGAGACACTCAATGCTCGCTCATGTAAAAAATTTGTGTAGATATTGAAGTAACCATGGGACTGAATAAATTTAATGAACCAAGGGGTCCATATTCTCTCCCCCAGCTTCTTATACCACCCTGTAGTTACCTGCACAAAGTTTTAGAGCTATATTCTAATAGTCGATACAACAAAGTCAAGAAAACAGAGAATTTGATGGGAGGGGAACAATTTAAAAACAAAGGAAAATTATTACCATCCCCTCAAGAAATGGCTTGATGCCTTTGGCCTTGTTTTTGTCATACCACAATCGGAACTCTTTCCATGGCTTAGGAAAGAGAATCTGACCCCATGTGCCAACCAACTGGTATAAGAAAAGCCTTGCCTGATTATCCAACTTTATTTTATTTCCATGTTTACCTGCATTCAGCAAGCATTAACATCCTAGTATAACATACATAAGCGTATGTTATGATAGCTTAAGTAGAATGTATGAAACATATTAGGACCACAGTTCACAGAAGCAGCTGATTGCATAAAAGAAAAGAAGAATATTCAGACACAGGTAGAATTTTGGCAAAGTGCAAGGCAATTACACAAGAAAGTTAATTAATGGAAAAGGCAACCAGGCACAATCAGCAAGGCAAAGAATATAACATTATGAAAGACAAAAGTCCTGCGTCCCATTCCCTTATATCTAGTTGGCATCTCCATAGTAACATAATAATAACTAACTAGATACAACTTGGTGGCACTATTGGTGCTTCATTGTTAATTAGATAATAATAATGAAAATCAAAACTCTGCAATATACGGTGAATCTGTGACAGACACACAGCAGATCCCCATTTGGTCCCTTCCATTAAAACGTCAGCATTTCATAATACCATGGTTCTATGCTATGAAAATAACTGTCACTGATACAGCATGCTTCCTTGCAGCTTACTTTCATCTTGTGATTAGCAGAACCGAAAATGTGAGATACAGTTCCTTTAATGAAAATCACGTCAAATATTTCAATCATTGGGCAGTTTACTAGTATACATCTAATTTCTCAGCAATGCAAGCATCCGTTTTACCGCCAGCAAAGCCTCTACTCCTACCACGGGTAACATCATAAACGCCTTTCATAATTAACGTCAACTAGTTCAAACCTCCACTACTTACAAAAATCAAGTGACACATATTCTCAACGGAAAAAACTGAAAAAAAAAATGATACCTGGGACAAACCTTGCTCGTTGTAACGAAGCTCCATAAATGGAAGGGCTATAATTAGAAGCATTGAAATAGAAATTGACAATCAAGCTCTTAACGAACTCATAATATAACGACGAGACCTCCAAATCATCTTCCACTATAAAAGCAAACTCGTGATCAGAACTCGGCCACCATGCCTCCAACCACTGTGCCTGCAGACCCACGTTGGTAGTACGAAAATGCACGAGCTTTTCACCGAATTTCCAATCAAACCCTTCAACAAAGTCCAAAATCCGGTGCGATTCGTTCAACTTCTGATCCACAATGGCAGACCCGTTTTCATGGGCAAAATGGTCAATGTAAACATGAAGGTGGACCCGGTCACCGAGGTAATCAGCTTGGGCGAGTGACCGGAGGCAGCGAGAGAGCGAATCAAGGCGGTTGAAGGCAAGCACCTTGATAATGAAAGTGAAATTGGGGAAACTGTGATTGGGATTTTGGGCGTGGACAGGGTTGCTGAGAGTCAAACTAGGGTTGAGTTCGGGGTGTGAAGGAGGTAGAGATGAATAGTAGCAAGCGTAGAAGACGAAAGCTGTGAGGGAGATGATAATCAAGGGGAAGAAGCGTCTTTTGGGTGCCACCATTTGTGAGGCTTCAGTTTCAATGGGTAAAGATGCATATCAATTGGGAATTTGGTTTGGAAGGCATGGGAGGGAAAAGGCTCTTCCCTCAGGTTGGTTTCTTGATGTGAGCTCGGGGAAGGAGACGACAGATCACGGTGAACGGAGCAAGACTGACACCGATCGCCAGCATCCCTCCCGTAATGTTTTATTTCTTTAACTCTTCTTTTTAAAAGATTTATTGATTTTAAAATATTAAATTTATAATGATATTATGTAATTTATTTATTAATACTTAACATATCGCAAAATAATAAAAATATAAACAATACTGTTAAATATACGTATTTAGAAATACATATGAAAAAAATTTAAATGATAAAATATATCATTTCAACACTCTTTTTAACAAAATAAATATTTTAAGCATGTCCTCTTATATTTTTAATATAAAAAACAATTTCATAATTTCATTTTTATTCTTTTTAATACCGAATTTAGCATATCATTTACGTAACATATAATTACAAGTTAATTATGCATGTATGTAAATCCTGAATAGCATGCAAATAATCTAGATAAATGATTAAAAACTATAACTACACTGCATTTTATAATTTTTATGCATGTCCATAATATGTAAATTATTATTAGGCTAAAGTATTCTCCGGCACTTTTACTCTAAAATAAAAAACTCTATATTTTTAATTAAAACAATTCACACATTTACACTTTAAAATTAAAATAATTTATCCCTTCTATTATTTAAATATTCAAAATGTTAACGAACTCACATGACCCTCTTGCTTAGACTTAACACTCTCCTTCCCCAAATATTTTTTTAATGAAATGTTAACTGACATGTGAGTTGCAAACCAAAATGAGTCTTCTTTTTTTTTTTTTTTTTATGAGTGCAGGATCATATTATGGGTTAAGGAGAAAGGGGACGGGAAAGGGATCGAACCAAGCAACAGGTTCGGGGGAGTAAGCAGGATGCCAAATGAACCGGCGCTCATGGGCAAATGGGTCTTCTTTTCTAGCGGATTGAGTTGCATCATTTTCTGTAACCCGAGCCACCTACAAACCCAAGCTGCGACAGCGTTGTTGCCCTCCTAGGCCAATGGTGGGGCTTCAACTGCAGCCACGTACCCACGATCTCTGGTGGCATCGTTGCTGCAAATTATGAACAGTACAGCTACTTAGCCATGGGACCATGATTTCGATCTCCTTTAGCAAAACCAAATATTTGTTGGCAAGGAAATGCAAACCAAGTGATACAAAAATGTGCTGTACATTCAACGACCCGCCCATGCAGATTCAAGAGTTACTGCTGGAATGCATTCGTGCAAGTTAGGTGTGAGTTTCTGTGCTCTGTGTAGATCCGCTACTGAACTAGAAAAAGATAGAAGCTTATCCATGGCTTTTGGGTGTAAGAGGGTCACATGTTCCACTAAAATTTTGGATGTCTAATTAACAAAAGGAGTAAATTGTTTTAATTCTGAAATATAAATATGTTTGTTCTAATTAAAAGTACAAGAAATTTTTTTACATTAGAATGAAATTATAAGAGGGTATTTTATATTTCAACTTTATTATTAATTGAATATTATAATTATACTCGTTGTTTTAATATAAATTCTTCTCAACTCAATCATATTTTAAATTAATTTTATAAAAAAAAATCATACCAAATAAATAGGTAAAAAAAGTAGGTGAAAAAGAAGTTGAAAGCGCTTTGACCTGGCTAAGGATGATGGAATTATGCTTTGTCAAGTTTTGAAAGATTGGGGTGGGTTTGACATAGAGATTAAATTCACAGGCTTAGTAGCTTGTCATTTTGCTTGGGTTTGCAATTTTAACTTCATTTAAAGGCCAATTTGACGCATTATTGCCTCTTAATATTGAGTTCCTCTAGTTTTTTTCCATTTTTTTTTAAGGAAAGAGATCAAAAAAAGCATACACCTAAATTTTAATATATCAGTCCTAATCATCTACCTAAGAATCATCCACCCACATTGATTTAAATTTGGATTATTTGACATTTTTATTTTTTAATTTTATTGATTTTTTTATTTCTCTTTATAATTTAATTTACGAGTCTCACTTTATTTTTTTCTTTCTAAAATTTATATCTGTTTCTCTTTTACTATCTTCTAATTTTATTTAGTAATTGGTTGGAGAGAAAGAGAAGAATTTTAATTAAAATTTTTTATTTTATTTAAATTTTGTTGAGAAGAGAGAAGAAAAAAATAAAGAATCAAAAATAGGAGAATTTGAAGGAGAAAAGAAAAATTATTAAAAATTTTAAATTATGATAATCAATTTATCTTAAATTATCTTCCTTAATTTTAAAGTTATTTTTATTTTTATAATTTAATAATCATCTTTTTTTTAAAGAATATAATAATATATTATTTTTTAATTAAAATTATTCCATTCCTGACCAAACAAGGGGCAGAAAACTTCATCTTATTTGAATTAAACACTTCATTAAGGTAAATAATCCTGATCTCATTAATTCGAAGGCCATAAAAAAGAGTTGAGCACTATGTGAAAAAAGTGAGTTCTTAATCATAATTGTGATTAGTGAGACCCATTTAAATAAAAAATGGTTTTTATTTAATTTTGTGCAAGTGCTGTTACATCTAAATGACATTATTTCATTTTAAAAAGTATTATTTTAATTTTTTTACTGTTTAATTTATTAAATTTAATAAATTTAATTTATTTAAAAATTTTTAAATAAATATTTATAATATTCTATTTGTGCGAATACCAAAATTATGTTCCTTAATCTTTTGTGGCTAAAATCTTTAAGTTTTAAGAAGAAAGAAAAAAGTTCAAATTCATATTCATTTATGTAAAGTAATAAAATAATAACTAACCAAACTTGAGAATTGCCTCGCATATGCTTAACTGCTTTGAAGTGTCAATGCCTTAGTAGATTTAAGAACGAATTCCTAACGCATTGATAAAAATTTAACACCCCATTCAATACTCCAAAGTTTTTCCATTTTTTTTTAAAGGACATTTAATATTCCAAACTTAAAAGGTATGAATGTAGACATGAATAAATTAGATAAAGGGGGTTACTCACGAAATTGTAAGCTGGACATTAATTTTAATATCTCTAAAATGCAATGCACTAAAAATATTAAGAAAAAAAATTAATAATGTTAAACTCTTAACTAGTATAAAAATGTTCCTCTCACACCGTATCAAGATAAATAATTCTCATACCATTATATACAATGTCAAGTGGGATCCCACCTAATTTAACAAAAGACATAGAATTGTATAAAAATTTTATATCTTTCTATAACATAAGTATAATAATGCTCTAATTATTAAAATTTTTGATATATTTTTTAATTATTATATCTTTTAATATTTCCATTAATGTCATTAGACTCCAGGTTATCAAAAGTTTAATAAAATTTCTTAAAATATGAAAGATTGATTGATTAATATAATTAATTTGTCATATTAATTAGGTAATCTTAGGGAGTTATGGATTAATTATCTTAGTCAATCATTCTCATCAAAATTCTAATAGTTTGATTAGCATAATCCATATTCTTAATTGTCCCAATCAACATCTTCAATATAATTTGTTGATAAATTATAAAAGAAGTTTGACATTCATGCTCTTGTTATTCTTCATTTGTACAAAACTTTTGTATATGAATATTAGTAATTTTTATAAAATCAATTAGTAATTTTATATTTTTTAATTTTATAATTTATTAATACAATTAGTCATAAATTTTATACAAATCACCTGTCAATTTTATGAAAATTACTCATAATATTAGAAAAATTATAATTCTCATATAATATTTATGTAAAAAAATTTTATATAAATAACATTATTTTTTCCTACTAAAATATTGATAATTTTAAAATAAATAAAAATAAAATTGGTAAGAAATTTCAGTAGGCAGCGAGCATACTAGTGGGGCCCGCCAACTAGATTTAAGTTTAAAGCATAAGCATGACAGCAACAGAGTGTCCGTGGCCGAAGTTCCATTGAATTTCAAGCAGTCCGTCTCCTTCAGACAAAACAAACACAACTAAATACGTTAACACAAACTAACTAAAAGGGGGGGCCACCACCGCCAGCTGAGCTCAGGGCGGCATTCTCTCTTGCTTTCCCTTCGCCGTGCTTTTCAAAAAGCAAGCAACCTTCTAACTTCTTTGCATATTCTCTCTCTTACCCAAACAGCGCTGTCTCTCTCTCTAAAGCTGCAATTCTGACTGCTATCCTCTTGTTGGATAACAATCTTGGAGCTACCCCTTAGCATCTGATTCAAGAATCTCAATCCTAAGTACCCATTTTTTATCTTCTTATGATCTGTATGTCCATGCCTTCCTTTTTTGTCTTTTGTGTAAGCTTTTTCCAGATAGCTTCATCTCAACAACACAACAACAAACCCCAAAAAAAGAAAAGAGGAAATAGGGAGAATTAGGGTTTAGTTTCATTGTTTTAACTCTCAATATTTGCTCTGATTTCGATTAGCTTAATAGGTGGCAGTGAATAGTATCTGAATTCACTGGTCTCTGGTTTTCTGTATGTTTTGTTTACTACTTTGTTCTGTTTGTGCATATCTTTCAGTCCATGTTCCTTTTTGGCATTGATATATTCGCAAATTCTTCATATTCCTTCACTGAACTATGATTTGCTCAGTCTTGTTGCTAAAGGTTGAATTTTGTGATTGGCAGAGTGAATAGGTTGAAACAATGACGAGAGTGACCCGTGATTTTGGTGATACTATGCAAAGGGAGGCAGTGCCGGCCGTATCGCCAGTATCAGCAGACGTTATATTTGCTTCTAGTCGGTTTCCTAGTTACAAAATTGGAGCTAACAATCAGATCATGGAGACAAAGGATGACCCAAAAGTGTTATCCATGAAGGAGGTTGTTGCACGTGAGACTGCACAGCTGTTGGAGCAGCAGAAACGACTCTCAGTTCGTGATCTTGCCAGCAAATTTGAGAAGGGATTGGCTGCTGCTGCTAAGTTGTCTGAAGAGGTGCCCTTCGTTCTTTTTAATAACTCCTTAAAATTTTATGTCAGTGCAATTTTTTCTTTTCATGTGAGGCTAAATTATATTGCAGATTTTGGAGGAATCAATGTGAGAAATATTTCTTTGAATGTTTCAAATTGAAATAATCAGCAATTATAGACCCTTATTTCAACTAAACTTGTCATATGTTGATGAATTCAGGCTAGACTTAGAGAAGCAGCATCATTGGAAAAACATATTCTTTTGAAGAAGCTTCGAGATGCACTTGAATCCTTAAAAGGGCGTGTGGCAGGGAGAAACAAGGATGATGTAGAGGAAGCTATTGCTATGGTTAGTTTGGATGTATATCTATGTCCTATATATCTGTATCATTAACTCTAAGCTGCTTCCTGCAAATGGATCATGTCTATAGTTATTGTCTAGTCTTGAGATAAGAATGCAAAAGTATATAATATATGAAAGATTAAAATAAATATGCATGTAAATTTGCATCATCCAATATCCGGCTTCGATTGTTAAACATATATAGATGAAAGAAGTTGCATTAACAAATGTATACCATTTTGAATAGCACTAAAAAGATGGTGCCTGTCTTTTTTTTTTTGCCCTGTTAAGATAGGCCAGAAGGATATATACCTAGATAGAGAGAGGAAGACAGAGAGAGACATCAGCCTTGCGAATAAACTTTTGTGTAGTTTTTATTATTAAAATGTGCAGAAGTTTTTAGAAATACGTAACATTTTGAAGAGCACTAAAATGACGGTGTCTGTCAATTTTTTTTTTCCTGTTAAGATAGGTCAGAAGGATATATACATAGATAGAGAGAGAGAGATCAGCCTTGCAATAAACTTTTGGGTAGTTTTTATTATTAAAACGTGCAGAAGTATTTAGAGGCGAGTTTCCTCATTTAATGTATTCATACCCCTTTTTAACCTATAATAATCCAACTGCAGTTTATTTCATTAATTTGTTTGTTCTGGCACCAGTTTATTTGTGCTTGCGCTAGTTTATTAGGTAAATTTAACCTATAATGTGCTTTCTTCAGGTGGAAGCTCTAGCAGTTCAATTGACTCAAAGGGAAGGGGAACTGATACAAGAGAAGGCAGAGGTGAAGAAGCTTGCAAATTTTCTTAAACAGGTGATGCAAAAGTTCGTAACTACCTTTTGGGGATAAACCAGGAAATTTTATTAGAAGCATAGAGGGTTTATGTGAAAGGAGGATAAAATATCCTCCTTGAATACAAAAGCAAAAGAAATGAGAACCATACCGGCAATGACATTAATACAGAGCATCTCTGCAGTCCCTCTATCTGTATATATGAAATTCCTCAAATAGAATCAATGCACTGAACACCAAAAAGAGGCCACAAAATCTATTTTATTCCATGCAAAATTTAAGGAAATAGATTTTCCTTTGCAATCTGAACAAAGACCTCAAAGGACAACATAGATTGAGCAGTGCCTTAAATTGAAAGCACTGTACTTGTTTGTGTCTGATAAGGATTAGAAAAAAGGCAAGAAAGGTCCAATTATGATTGCAATCTAAATACCAAAAACAGAAAATTTGTGCCTATTAAATGTAACTGCATACAGAATGAACAAAACGTTGGCTGCTGGAACTTTGTCTAATAAGCTATCTAATCTGTCTGAAGAACAACATATATGTAGGTACCCCTAGGAACTCCTCTTATCTTTTTGTCATGATCTATGTATTAGTTTTCCATTTTACATTTCCTTTATACTGTTAAATCATATCGTTCATGCATACATTATGAAATGAATTTTCCTTTCAGTTTATATCTTCTATACTTTCCTGGATCAATCGTTGAGAGTTTCATCTCATTTTTAGGCTTCTGAAGATGCTAAGAAACTTGTTGATGAGGAGAGAGCTTTCGCTCGTGGTGAAATAGAGAGTGCCAGAGCAGCAGTTCAGAGGGTGGAAGAGGCCCTGCAGGAACATGAGAGAATGTCTCAAGCATCAGGGAAGCAGGTTAGTGCTATTTGCATGTCATTTATATTGCTTAACTTTCAAAACTGGGGGGATTTGCATTTTCCCTGTGTCGTATGATAAATTTAGTGGACTTACCCTTACTGAGTTTCTTTCATGGTTTGGTGGAGGTCCTTAACCTTGTTAAATCTCAATATGGTTAGTGTTTAGTGATGTCAGATTGGTTTAGAGAGAGGTTCAGAGATTTCAAAGTTGGCAACCTGTTGTTTGTGACAACTGTTTTTTAGGAAGGGATTAGAAGGGTATTTTAACCAGTTGAAACATCTCAATCGCATGTTCAAAATTCTCCTTTTGAAACTCTCATTCAATATTCTTTTTTAGGTAGTTGTTTGTGTACATTTTTCTCATGTATGATGGTTTTGTTCCACTTGGCATTTTCAAATATTCAACCAGAATTAGAAATACTGGGATTTTTATAATTAATGGCTGCCTATAGGAAAATTGTAACTGGACACAGCACATATGTAGCTACTGTGGAACTTTCATTAAATATTTCTCTCTTGGAATTTTAGGACCTGGAACAATTAATGAAGGAGGTTCAAGAGGCTCGAAGAATCAAAATGCTGCATCAACCAAGCAGGGTATATTTAATATTTTTTTTTTGTCTCACTTCATGGGGGTACATTTAAAAATATATCATTTCTTTTTACTTATTTTATTTTATTTTATTTGCTTGTTAAAATTCTCTTCCATACTTATTGGCAGTATATTTGGCTATGCCTCCCTGGTGATTGCTGAAATTCATCCTAATGTTCTTGAGTTTTATAATCAATTGTAGTTTATGTAAATTATATGCTTTTCTTTTTGCATTGTTGGCTTTCAACAATGGCTAGTCTATTGTGCTATTGTGTACTTGGTGCATAATTTCCACAATCTAGCAAAACAGAGCAAAGTCATAAGAGTTTGAATAGGTGCAAAATACAACATCTAAGAAGGTCAAGAATGGTTCCAGAATGAGGACATATGGGAAAATATATTCTGGCTAATAATTTCAATTTCTGTGATAATTATGACTGATAGTGTTTCCATTTGTTGAATTGGCTCATTTCTTCTAATTTTGTAGGATTTCATATTTCCATATCATTAACAATTTAGGGAAATGAGCCCATTGATTGTTTAATTGTAGGTTATGGATATGGAACATGAGCTTCGAGCATTGAGGGCTCAACTTGCAGAGAAGTCTAGACACTATCTTCATCTTCAAAAAGAGGTGTGCCTGACATCTTATGCCATGTTGACAGGCTTACTATAATGTGAATAGTACCCTTAACCTGTTTATGATATACTCACTACTTTGATGTATGATATGGGAAGGCTTTAGGTATTTTTGGTGCTTGGTTTCTCTTCCAGTATGTTGTAATTGATTATACTTTTTCTTTCTCCAGTATAATTATGTTTTTGAGAATGTCTATTTCCTGCATCTTCATGGTTAAATATTTGTAACCTTAATTTGGTTTATGATGAGTTGCTTAGGGACTTCAACTTATCTAAGAGAAAATTACTATTTGGGATTCAATTTTATGCTACAATTTTTTTTCAAGTGAATGATTAGTTTCCAGGATCGAATCGAGGAGATGTCTTCTGTGTAAGCTTCTTTGACTGATCATCTTCTGTTGCACTTTCCAGCTAGCAAGGACAAAGAGGGGGGAGGAAAATGCTCCCCATTTGTATGAGCTAGAAGGGACTGAAACTTTAGGGTCATATTTGCAAATTCAACCTTGCTCAGATAATACTCCTGAACTCTCAAAATGTTCAATTCAGTGGTATCGTGTATCATCTGAAGGTGCCAAAAAGGAGCTTATATCAGGTATATCTTGCAATATTTTTGTACAATGCGTAAGTTGAGCTTACTTGTCAATTGACTCTTAATTCATGCTGCCATTTACTTCTGAAATGGCATGGTTGGGTTCGGTTCATTGGACGTGTCCTAGAATGAAAATTTGAATGTGGTAACATTGTTTGGTCACGACATTTTTTTTTTTTTAATGTTATAGGAAATCAATTTAGTACTCTCAATTACATGGCATACTTTTTCTTTATATTATAATGCTCAGCTATGCTTCAAATGCAAACCTACTAATGATTATCATTTTTTAATCATGTTTGCAGCATGCTGAAAATTATGATAGCTTCTTTTGCCTACAACTGTCTGCCCTGTTGTTCATCTTATTTTGTATAATTTATGTTACTTCTCAAAGCTTCCAACATTTCTTGATAAAAATGTACTCTTCCAAGAAGCATAATGCTGCAACATTAACGGTTATTGGATCTGTCATATATGGTACATTCATCATTTTTATCCTTGCTTATGATGTAATGCAAATTTCTCTTTCTCAGGAGCTACCAAATCAGTTTATGCCCCTGAACCTTTTGATGTTGGACGCATATTGCAAGTTAATATTATTTCAGATGGCCAGGCCATAACGTTGTCCACCACTGGTCCTATAGACCCAGGTTCAGTTCCAGTCCTGAATCTCCATCATGCTCATTTCATTTATTTTCGTAGATAAATCAGGCATGGTCCACATATCTTTTCTTATATGTAATCTATTAAGGTGTTGTGTTTTACACAATTTTTTAAGAGAAAAATTGTTTCCATTGTGCAATGAAGTCAAACGAAAAATGATTGGTTTAATATTTTTTATGCAGCTGCTGGTTTAGGAACCTATGTGGAGGCACTTTTGCGGAAACATGACACTGAATTCAATGTATGCCATTGTGATCTTAATAACTTCCCTTTCTTTTTTCCCTGCCTAATATAATTAGCTATTTTTATGTGAGCTTCAATATGAGATGTTTCCCTGGTATCTATTTCGAATTATATAGCTTATCACTTTTAAGCCCATATCAGCAGTTCTGCACTGTGTGCTACAAAAATCACTCTTGGACTCTTGCTTAAAAGTTTGAATATTTTCTTGACATGGCATCAAAGTTTTAAGTTGATTGATTGAGACAGCATGCTAAGCGTTTTGGTCAAGTGGTACTTTACATGGTGCCTGGGTTGCTTTGACCATGTGGTCTGGGCTCTTGAGTGCTATTTTTGTTGTCAT
The DNA here is from genome assembly GCA_037013595.1 of Dicorynia guianensis. Taxonomy (NCBI): domain Eukaryota; kingdom Viridiplantae; phylum Streptophyta; class Magnoliopsida; order Fabales; family Fabaceae; genus Dicorynia; species Dicorynia guianensis. The sequence continues at coordinate 35,047,259 of JASUAB010000005.1, forward strand.
CTGTCTTATAATTTGAAATATGAGTACAATAAAGTTTTAACTTGTGAGCCTGAACTTCGTCCACCTTTAAAGCCCAGCAGGATTTTACATGAATGGAAACAATAGAGCTATAAAACAAATTTTGGACCCTTGCCTAACTTTATAAGCTTTTGGCCTAATAAACTGTTACACCAATTGTCTTTAGTTCTATGTTTATGGCCCGTCTTAAATGAAACTCGAAAATAAAAGTTAAAACCAATGAGATTCCATGACAGCAAATATAATTTCATTCTATGCTTTACAGGTGGTGGTAACTCAGATGAATGGTTCACATCATTCAACTGAATCTATTCATGTACTTCATGTTGGCAAAATGAGGATGAAGCTTTGTAAAGGAAAGGCAACAATTGCCAAAGAATACTATTCTGCTTCAATGCAGGTAATTGAAATCTTCGGTGCTGGTCTCAGCTGTAGATAATGCTAGTAAACAACTTGAAATTATAAAAGGGCGAGAGTTTTTCATGTTTTATTTTAATAAACAATGTTTTTGTAACCTTAGTTCTTGAAGACAGCTCCCTTTCAGACAGTCTAAGTGCTATTGGTTGAACCTTGTGAGACAAAGCACACTTTCTGGGCTTGAAATAGCTTTGATTTCAGTATTCAGAAGTTGACATTTTCCTTGTATCATTTCTTTACTGGCATTCGGTCAACTAACGGGCTTTGTTCTTGTTTGCTTCAGGTTTGTGGAGTTCGAGGAGGTGGGAATGCGGCAGCCCAGGCACTGTTTTGGCAAGCAAAGCAAGGCCAATCTTTTGTATTGGCCTTTGAATCAGAGCGAGAAAGAAATGCAGCTATCATGCTTGCAAGGAGGTTTGCATTTGACTGCAATGTACGTCTTTCTGAACTTTAAATTTGACTACATACCTTTCTCTTCTTTGTCCTTCTTTTTCTTCTCGGGTTGTCCACACTCCACTGCTAAATTGCAAGTGCATAAAATTCCAGATCATGCTTGCTGGACCTGATGACAGGGCTGCTCTGGGGACATGATTGGACCTGCTCATATTTTATTTTCTCCAATGTAATTAAGAGTTTTCCTACCTTGTATCATAAGTGTGTAATATTAAAATATGCCTTGTTATTGTGGTACTGATTCATTCCTTGTGGTCTGAATCCCTTCCTATAATTTTCTTTCACCAGAGCACCAAGGCATTTTTTTAGGTTTGCCTTTGTGAGTGACGGTTGACAAAATTTCAAAGGTTACATTTTAGGATTGGTGGCAAATGTCCAGTGTTTGGGATGCTAGTAGATTGTATTTGTTTGATCCAGAATTACTGTCAGAATACTCTTTATCTCCTGGACATTTACTTGCCTCATGGACAGGTAAATTTTGAAGCACGTAAAGTTGAAGATGTGAACTTTCAATGTTGGCATAACAACACATTATGGTCTTTTTTATTTTAATTCTTGTTGGCAGCAAAGACATATATTTCATTATTCAATGAAAATCCTGCTGCACCATCTCTAGTCTTCGAACACCAGCAGCAAAGACATATATGAGGATTTAGATCTCCTAATTTTGGGATTTAAAATTAAGTTGAAATTAATGAGAGAAAGAAAAATATGGTAAATAAAAAAATAATGAGAAAAAAAAGGATTTATAATAAAAAAAGTAATCACTACTTTTGGTTTATTATATAATATATTATTTTAATAGCAACTTATTATTTGTATTTTTGGTTAATATATTCTTATAAATAATACTTGTAGTAAGTAAAAATTTTGTAAATACTAATTCATTAATAATTAGGTATACTACATAATCTATGTCACTTTATATGCTTGAAAGTATTAAATAATCTCTTCAATTAAAAATCACTCCAGGATATTTCAGTTTTACTTAAATTCATAACAATCAGGTAAATCCCAAAATAGGAATAATTTCAGAGTATGTCTACATTATCAATTGGCTCTTAATATTTGTTGGAAAATGTTTCTTGCCATGTTCCTTGTGCGAGAACAGATTTTGTAAGGGGAGAGAAAAGTTACTATAGATTTTGGTAGAGAGAGAAAATAAAATAAGAATATAAAAAAATATATAAAGAATATGCAGAATCAGTTTCGAATAACATTAATTAATCGTAATCCCGTCCTAATTAGGCTCCATTATTAGATTCAAAAACATCAACAGCCTGGACTGGTCAGACCTACGTGGCCCATTTGGTCCGTTGATGGACCAGTCGCTCTAGACAAAAATCATTGATCTTCTTCTGCAGCTTCATCTCTTCGGTTTGGTTACTGTTGATCCGAGTGACAAGCCTTGCTCTCTCTCAGACCGATCACATCCACAAGTTCCTCAAACCTTAGTGATTACTGGTTCCCCTCGATTCTCTAACAATTTAACTCGTTTCCAGCTGCTTTTATGCTATGATCTTCCTTTTGTCCGTTTTTTCCTATAATCTGTTTGGGATAAAATTTGGCCATTGTTTTGTTTCTTGCTTGCAGAAGCCAATCTGGGTCCATCATAACCATTTAGAGTAAAGTATGATTTATTGGGTTGGTGGATCATGCTCGCTTGTATTGATTAAGCATTGATGTTATCAACTTATCATTCTGAATATGTTCATTCTAATTATTGGGAAAACCAAGGAGAAACCGAAACAACTTAAAAAATGGAGATTTTAGTGGTTCTTGACTGATACCCTGATACGGGTTTAGTTTCAATTTTCTGATATTGATGATCTAAGTTGGTATCCCGTATAATCTATTTGTATGGTAATGCGAGTCACTTAGATTGCTGCATTGTTTCTTTGAGAATTATTAACCATAAGTTCACTTCTTTGATCTTTTTTCTTTGTGTCGTTGTGGCTTGTTCTTTCCCAAGCTGACTGCTTTACCGTTTCCTATTTAGATATGTCGACATCTGAAAGGGATGTTAAGGATAAAGAGCACGAGGAAGGTGATAAAGATGAAGGGAAGGGTGGATTTATTGATAAAGTGAAGGATTTCATTCAAGATATTGGTGAAAAGATTGAGGAAACAATTGGATTCGGGAAGCCAACCGCAGATGTTACAGGGGTACACATTCCATCTATTAATCTCGAGAAGGCTGATCTTGTTGTTGATGTGCTCATTAAGAATCCAAATCCCGTACCGATCCCTCTAGTTGACATAAACTACTTGGTTGAAAGTGATGGTAGGAAACTAGTTTCAGGATTGATACCAGATGCAGGAACAATCCATGCACATGGAGAGCAGACTGTCAAAATACCTGTTACTTTAATTTATGATGACATAAAGAAAACATATGCTGACATTAAACCTGGAAGCATCATTCCTTATAGAGTTAAGGTTGATCTCATTGTTGATGTTCCTGTCCTTGGTAGGCTGACTCTACCTCTTGAGAAAACTGGAGAGGTCCCCATACCATACAAGCCGGATATTGATGTTGAAAAAATTCGTTTTGAGACGTTCTCTTTTGAGGAGACAGTTGCAATTCTTCATTTGAAATTGGAAAACAAGAACGATTTTGACTTGGGCCTCAATGCGCTAGAATATGAGATCTGGCTTTCTGACATTAGCATTGGAGGTGCAGAACTCACCAAATCTGCAAAAATTGAGAAAAGTGGTATTTCGTATATTGATATTCCAATCACCTTCAGGCCCAAAGACTTTGGTTCTGCACTATGGGACATGATTAGAGGAAGGGGAACAGGTTACACCATGAAAGGACATATTAATGTTGACACTCCCTTTGGGGCAATGAAATTGCCTATTAGCAAAGAAGGTGGGACTACCCGCCTCAAGAAGAAGGAAGAAGATGGAGGTGATGATGACGACGATGCTGAGGTTTGTTAACTTCTTTTCTTCTGTTTCTGGTTTCCTAATTTTTTTGGGTGTATTTTTCAGAAACTTGCAATTTGTATTGGTGTCCAAGCATATGCCTGTGTATATATCTGATTGGTGACCTTTAATCATAAAAGAGAAAAAGGATTTCTTTTTTTCTTTTTTGTTTGTGTGCATGCATGTGTATGTTTATGTGTTAGCTGGGTCATATGCTCTGTATAGCCAACCACATTGTTAATGACCAAGGATACTGGTTTAAATAGCTAAAATTTTCTCTGAAACACATAAATGTATCTCATTTCATTTTCTATTCCTGATGAAGAATTGTAGCAGGCCCTCAATTTCATAGCCAACCATTTGTAGCTCGCATTTTTCTCTAAGAGTACGAGGTTTTCAAATTCTATCTAAGACTTCATGCTCAATGCCAGACTTTTGATCATGTCATTACAATTTGTCAAAGTGGTTAAGTCAAAAGAACTTGTATTCAGTGTGCCCCTTATACTGTAAAAATTGAGCATCACTAGATCGATACTGTGTGGTCTAACCTAAAATTCAGATATATAGGGCTTGTCTGGCATAATTTCCAAAGTAGTAGTGATGTCTTGGAATTCTTATGATAGTATTTTAAACTGCAAAGCTGAAAACAGATTTAGCAAATGACTTTCCCTTGGAACAGTTTCCAGAAGATTGGTTGATAATTGTTTGTCTCTTTATTCTTTGGTTTATATGCTTGTTCTGTAATTTAATTTTCTAATCTTCTTTGCAGGATTGAAGAAGAAGTGGCAATAAGAGTTGTAGGTAGCTGTTGTTTTATTTACAGTAGAAATGCATTATAATGTTAAATAAAAGGGACTTGAACTTCTGGGCATTATTTGACTTTGATGGCCATTTATGTATTGAGATCATGTTGGAATTTGAATTGGGTAGTTGTGTTATTACGATTATGTTGCAGTGTGGCATGTGCTATTGCTTGTGTAGCCATGTTCTTGTTTGAGTACTTGTTTGATTATCAAACAAGCTAATGTTACGCTTATGGAGAGATATTGATCATTTGCCAAGTGTAGAGTTATATAAATTGATTGGCCAAGAATTCATTTGGGAAGAAGTATAATTTAGGGTACTCTGGTGAATATATTTTCAATTTAAAATAATTAACTGAAGGAGTGATTATTATTGTTCAAAGAGTGGTTAACATGGTTAACCAAAAAGAAAAAAAAAGAGTGGTTAACATGTCAACTTTATTAACCACTCTTTTGGTTAATTTTATTGTAAATGGGAATATCTTCATGAGATATCTAATATCATAATTCTTCTTGAGTGATAGCTTGTTTAATGTATGTGTATAAATAATGTATTAAAGTGTATTTATTATATTTGGTTTTTTTTTTAATTTTATTTCTCAAATTTTTATTATACCTGATGCACAAGTAAATGTATTTTGGTCGATTCTTTGTATATATACCATTATACAATAGAAAGGCTGACTACACTTAATTTCCTTACATAAAATATATGTGATAGACGAGTTAATTTTGAGTTTTGAGTGGTAAATTCTAAATAGTAAAAAATAGAATAATGTTATATATTTTCTATGAATGCTGATTTGAGATTGGTTTCAAATTGAACAAAATTTTTGTAGCTCATTTGAGATTAGTTTCAAATTGGGATTTGTATAAAATGTATAGATTTAAATGTATAGCTCTAAGGTTAGTGGTAAAAATACCTTTATGTCTATTACATGTATTCTTTGTGTAAAAGAATCACGTGTGGATAGCATTTATGTCATGTAGCAGCATTATTCACTCTTGTTACACCGGTGTTTTCATACAAAACAAGAGCCGGTCAATTTAGCTTTCCCACGAGTACTCACCAATATGTATGAAAATGAAACCAATTGAACTAAGCAAGGGCAAGCATGGATGCTAGAGCAACCTTGAAGGAGCATTTTGATTCTTACCGGCAATGCATCCCTAGTAATAAACTGCACAATGATGGAAATGCTGAAGGAACTATGTAGTGGGTATCCCACACCCACCTTAGTACCAAAGAATTGGCCTTGTACACATAAATTGTAATGGAGGCAAGGTGCCATTTGCCACGCTTGCTTTGATGGGATGGCTGCTATGCACTTCATCAACTCATGGGCCAGGCTAGCTCGAGGTGACGCATTAGACCCAGAAGAATTGGCACCATCTTAGATCGAATTATTCTAAAATCCTGCCGCTTAAATTAGGCAGCTCCGGCAACATGAGGGAGCGAAAGAGGGAAACAAATGTTGCGCTTGCTTTTGGGGTCCTCACAGGTGAGAACATAAAGGTCACCAGCATGATTTTGTCACAGGTCGGCAGTAACTGGATTGGATAAGGGCTTCCTTTCATGTGAAAGAGGGAGAGAAGCCCCATTTTATGGGAATTTAACCCTAACATTGTGAGTTAGGTGAGCAAGCCAGTTTTATGGAGCAGATTCTGGAAGGGGAAAGCCTTTGTATAAGGAAAAAATTTCTTATCCAAATGAGGTATCTATATTTCCCACTCAAATAAAGACATGCATGCAATTATATCAGTTTTTGTCTGTAATCTTCTCTTAGAAGTGGTCCTTAATTAAAATTTTAAACTAGGGAGGTAATAAGTCTTGAGTTCTGTCGGACTGAAAATTTTCTGGTGTAAAAGGGTCCAGGATCTTTTGAGTACAGATGACCAGACATACATCACCCCAAGTCCGTGTGCGGATGGCTCTATGACTTCCGTTTGCAGATTGCATATGGAACTTGTCCAAAAGTTCTTACTGCGAGCATATATATATATATATATATATATATATATATATATAAATGTGTCTGTGGGTGTTCAATTTCCAGTTTAGCAAAATTGATGATATAATTAGGATTGTTATATACAATAATTAAGCTGTAGGTGGATACTTAGAAAGTACCGATACTTAAGGTGCCATATACAATTGATATGAGAAAAAATGCTATTTCATTTGACGGTAAAAACGAACAGAAACAATCTCCTTGACTAAATACATTTTTTCGTTAGGATAGTTTCCATTTTTTCACCATTTTAATGCGAACTAACGTACATCTACTTGTTTTGGTCTTACATTTCTATATATTTGTTAATTTAAGGTTAGTTTTAAATCGATTATAAAATTTTATACAATTTAAGATAAGTTTTACATTATAATTTATATAAAATATGTAAAAATAAGTATGTAGAATTAATATTACTTTTTAACGCATAAGCTGGCCTCATCCCATATTTGAAGTTTAAAATTATTCGGTTGCTAGTTGAGCTGTGGAACACCAAGTGAAGAGCAACATGGCCGCCTGCAGTCTTCATCAGCATCCTTCACATGAATAAAGCTTGTAAAAGCTATCCACCAGCTAACGTCACATGCTATGTGCTCCCCAACCGAATCATCAATCTCTCACCTAAGCATTGCATCCACTTCTCCTACCCAGAATCGGTATGCATCATTCCACATCTATCTGGCACATTATATAGTTGTCTATTAGTTTAAACTTGCTGTAAATTGGTGTTGGGCAACTAAGACAATATATGCTGCTGCTTATCTTGAAGTGCTCATCTTTTTGCATAATTTCCCTTAACGAAATTATTCAGAGTCTCACCGACCTACTGCTGGGTGTCTTCCACGTGTCCACTTCCTCAAAGCTATGTGTGTTGGGATTCTTTTCTTCCTAGTTTTCGCTCAGTGCTGAGAACTGAACTGTGTGGGGTTTGCCAGGAGAGAACTTTTAGTACTTGGAATTTTGGATTGTCTGGTAGCTTTTACCAACAGGGATTTGTTCCATTCTGATAACGTTTTTCTAATTTTCTTTTATATCTCCCAATGTGTTACCCAATTGGAAAGAAACAGCCCTGAGCCAAACTAATAGGAGAAAATTAAAACAGAGTGTATTTCGGTAAGTCTACGAAAAAGCAGGGATTCTATAAATCATACAATAGCTGGCAGCATAATTTCGCATTCTTATTCCCTTGAGTCTGTCCTATTTAGCAAGTCAAGTTAGCTTGTACTGTCTCTAAACATTCACAAATCTCAAGAAGAATGGAACAGAGAAGAAGGAGCTCTTCATTTTCAAGCCTTCTATTTTCTACACTCTCTTGTAGTGTTCTTCTCTTCCTCTGTTTCTCTGGGTCTGTTAAAGCTTACAAAAATTACACAGTGGGAGATTCTTTGGGTTGGTTTGACAACCTTGAGAAGCCTAATGTCAATTACCAGAAATGGGTTTCTGGAAAAGAGTTCAGCCTGGGTGATTTCCTCAGTATGTAATTTTCTCACAAATTCTTCATCATGTTCCTGCTTATTAATTCCCGTTGTCAGTCTTTTCTTAGTTTTACTCTGCAGCTCACATATACTTTTGCACCTGTCTCTTTCTTATTTTCTCCTTCTCGTGTTTATTTCGGTTCTGGATAGAACTTTCAATCACTGATATGGAATGTTTCTTTTGATTTATTTGTAGCATTAGAACACTGGAGCTTGAGAAATTTAAATTTGAATGCTGATGTTTGGTGAAGATGTATTTAAAATCCATAATTCATTCATTCTCCTCTATCTGTTTCTTCTTTTTTTTTTTTTTTTCCTTTCCATATAAATTTCTTATGGCATGGAAGTTCTACTTTCAGTTGCTTGATCTGATTCTCCAATTTGTGCTGGTCTATTTGTTTTGTAAATTGAATATATAACACTGATTCCTGGGCAGATTGCCAAAAGTTACCAGATAGAAAAGAATGGTATCATATATTTACTGATGTATTCCTAGTTCCAACTCTAAATCTCTAATTATGACATTGCTTCTCTTCTTGGCTTTGGAAACAAACTAGGAACTGGCCCTGCGCCTTGTGCAGGCTGTGCCCGTGTAGCATTGTAGTTGCTGCAGTAAAATGCAGCAGTTGCAAATTTCTTTTTCAGGAAAAAAAGGGAGGTTGGGCGGCAAGAAAGTGGTTAGGAGGCAGCAGCTTTCTAACCAACTTTATTATAGATATAGAATATTAAATATAGTTGAGGATATCTATTTTCCTTCCTTCGTTGTGTTCCCTAATATTTTAATTTTGGGATATATGTGGACGCAAGCATATGAAAGTTGCATCTATTAAATTGGCTAAAACTTTCGAATTTACCATCACCTTAATGCAGGTGATTCATTTCCTTCTGTGCATTGATGTTGCTGTTACCCAATTTAGAAAAGCAAGGCTCATAGATATAGAGGACGAATTAAGAAAAAGGCATGTACTGGTGGTCTTCTGAAGTGTCACGAGATTCGCAAGCTTCAACCTCAAATGCTCACTTTTCCATTAGTAACATAACTGAAAATGAAGAGAATTTATAATTGATGTCTCTTTTAGCGGCTGAGATAGGAAAAATGGAAAAAGAAAATCTTCAATTACTGACAACTGTTAGTACTGTTTTAGATTATTCTTTTCTTTTGCTACAAACATTCTCTTCTCAAACACTGATTGGGTAGGCCTCTCTTGTATTTCAAGTTTTATCTTTTCTATAAAAGAAAAAAAAAATTATTATAGAATATTCATAAAAGAAGGTAACAAGGGGAAGAAGGACTTGAGAGCTAATATTTAAGTTGAAATCAATCATTAGGCTTTGAGATGACTAACTTATCCTGTGAAAGAGTTATAATAGTGATGTTTGAATAAGAATTTGTAAGTAGTTACGAAATTTGGGGAAAAAAACTATTGACCCACACATTAAGCTTTAGCTGTTACCCAGTAGCAGAGAAAGACTTATGTTGAACAGAGAAGTGGGTCAATCTTAGAATAATGATTATTACTAGTATAATTGCTGTGTTTTGTTATTTTCTGCCTTCAGTCTAGGAATTCAATTCATTCTGGGAACTAAGAGGCTCAAACACTTTGGCATGAATATCTTGTTTCATACCAATACACACACTCTGTATGCGTTGAAAATATGTTTAATTTCTTTCTAGCATTTTTTGTTGTAGTATTTTTTTCATATTCCATACTCAAATCAACCTCGATACTCTTATGTAATAAACTCACGAAACTTTCACAAAAAGCAAAGAAACTAGTCTGTATTCTATTTGTTTTTTGTCAGAGTTTCGTGGGTCTACTTTTGCAAGGCTAGAATTTTTGTACTCAAATATGGCATCCAAAACCATTCACCTTACAATTTGAGCAATTAACATGACTTGCCTTGCTGGTGTTGCTCATGCAGTTTTCAACACAGATAACAACCACACTGTTGTTCAAACATACAATTATACCACCTACAAACTATGTGATTATGATGATGCACAAGACAAAGATACAATCCAATGGTCAGCATCCGATCCATCTGCTACCGAGCCACACCCAGTAACGGTGGCAGTTCCTTTGGTGAAGGAAGGGGTGACATACTTCTTTTCAAGTGATTATGATGGTGATCAGTGTAAGAATGGCCAACATTTCAAAATAAATGTAACTTATGGACAAGGATTGACAAAAAATTCCCCAGATGACTCTCCGGCTCCTGCAAGTCCAGTTGCTAGTGATGATGATTCAGCACCAGATACTGTCGTCCCTTCTAATTTCAGTAATCCCCAGGAAGAAAGTGATGATGAAAAAGCCAGTGACAGTGGTAAAGATAAATCCAGTTCTGTTTCAATGTCAATGTATGCAAAATTGCACAAGAAGCTATACGGGCTTCTAATTTTGTTGGGGCTTGTTTACTTGTTTCAATGAGATAAGAGATCCACTGTTTTTGTTGATCTTATTTTTTATATGGGTTATTATTATCTTTTCTTTCATTGGGGGAGATTTTAGCTATTATTTTAATACTGAGTTAAGAATAGCATACTGATTCTATCATTGTAATATATAAATGATATAATTACATTTTTTCATTAGAAATGTGATTTTTTTCTCTTCAATTAAGTTTTTCCCTTTCAGTATGTAAAACTGGTGTTATCTTCGTTAGATTAATTTTTTTCTATTTGTATTTCTTGTTCTTAACTTATTTACTAATAAAAACTAGTCGGTTACTTTGCTTATATCTCCATGACCTTGAATTTTTTTAAATATTTTTTTGGTTTGATGGGGCCATAAGTAAGTGGTTTTTAGTGAAGAAGACAAATGCATGGTGTGATAGTTTTCAATTATTGACAACTTATAAATTTATTCTAAACTTGGGAATCTGACTCTATATTCCTTTATAACTAATTAAAAGTTAATCTTAAAGTCCAAATTCTAATGTTCGGATATAATTACCAAGATTTCAAACCTTATTTTTTAGGACCTTATATATTAAAATTTTATATTATGCTAATCTTAAAATATTTATAACTTAATTTTAAAATTTTAATTTTAAAATTTAAATTATTAAACTCTAAATCTTAATCAATAAGGTAGTGAGACATTCATTTAGAATATCAATTACTAACATAGGAAGGGGTTTAAATCTTATAATAATCCTCATTTTTATATTATTTTAATATTTGAGATAATATTAAATTCTTTTTCCATCTTATTTATGTGTTCTTTTATTAATAATTGTAAATATCTCAATACAAAAATTCTCTCTTCTAATTTAAATTTAAAAATTTTAAATTTTTAACTCTCAATATTTTAAACTTTAAATTTTAAATCAATATAATCTTAAAATTTAAATACTAAATTCCTTAATCCTAACCTTTATTATTTTTTGGAAAATTAATGCATTTATCTCTCGCTCAATCCTCACTAATCACTAGGCTCTTATTTTGTTGTTTTCGTGGGAGGGCGAACTTTTTACTTCTTTGGTTCCCAACGTAGGGATGTTGTAATTGACACTTCTTGAAATGACTTGGAGAGTAAGAATAAAGGGCAACCGACTATAGGTCCAATAAGCCAGCATTAAACCCCTCTGCTAATTTGTGTTTTCAAATATTTTGGGAAGAATTAGAGCCATAGCATAGACATGGCGTCGTCGTCGTCGTCAACATCGACAGCGCTCGCTGCGAAGTCCGATGCAGAGATAGAAGAACTGCTTGATCGAATGCTAACTCGTTTGGCTCTTTGCGATGATTCCAAACTTGAACCCTTGCTTTCAAAGCTTCTCCCGCACTGCATCTCCTCGCTGTCGTCTCAGTCCCTCGCCGTCCGAAACAAGGTACACTCTCAGTGCGTCTTTGTGCCATGCGGGCTTGGACTTGGCTTGAAATTTTAACTATTTTTATTGCTATAATCCGATTTTGTGAATTTATGTTTTCTTTTGAAATTGAAAATAAGTGGGAATTTATCAATGGCGGTGAGAAAATATTGTGAATTATGCACATGTTAGCAGCGTCTGTTACGTGCTTGGTTAGCGATTTCTATGAATTTCTTGCCATAATTTGATTTAATTAATGTAGTTTTTTTTTTCTGAAGACTAAAGAAACTGGGAGGAAATTATCAATGGCAGTAACCCTTTTTTGCACTGTTTTTATTAGTAAACTCTCATCTGGTGTAAGGGATGTGTTGGCTTATACCGAGCCACCCTCTCTTGTGCTTGAAGGGCATGCTACTTAGCAGCCTCAAGTTTAAGAAGATGATTAACCCGCATCTCATCTCAAAGAGAAGGTTCCTCCGGATAAGTAGTGGGTTGTCAACTGTTCATTAGTTTCATTGAAACTGACCTTTATCGAAAAGTTGTAATATTCTTTTGTATACTCTTCCACACTTAACTCTTGCTTCCTTAGTTCAGGAAACCTTTCATACAGATCCATCATACAATCAGCTGGTAGAAATTGCTTTACTGAGTTTTGCCTAGCATGCTGCTTCTTCAGTGTTTTCCGCCATTAAAAGGCAACTTCTTTTAATTTCAGGTTCATAAACGGCACTTTACTCTATTCATCTTTGTGCATCCAGTCACAATTACTCTCCAAAGTTGATTCCCAGCAAAGGAGACTTTCAGCGTGTATCTTCTCTCTTCTAATAAAATTTCTTCTTTTAATGAAAACTGATGAATTTTTCATTTGTTCTTATTAATTGCCAAGCTGGAAAGTGAATGGTTGTAATAGAGAAGTGGAAGAGATTTCTCACAATTCTTTTAAAAATGTTGGTCGGAATTTTTTGGGGATTCATAAATTTCATTAAAATCTATATTGGTAGAGGCTATCTACTGTATTGTTTAGGCATGGTAGAATCTCTCGACTCCGTTAGTAATTTTTAAAGATTCCTTTGTCCTTACTAGAAGTAGACAGCAAAATTGAGAATCCTCTTTATGTAGGAGTACATATAAATAAAAAAGATCAAATAAATATGAAAAAGGAACAAAGAACAAGACAGAAAAAGGATAAGGGAAATTGTGAAAAGAAAGAGGGGGAAAGCATTCTTTCATTGTACAAGAGATGAACCTTTAATTTGTTTTTTAAAGAATTTCATGCTTGTCTTCCTTTGGTTTTCCTTTCTTCTCTGGAAGTTGAAATTTGAAATTAACTTTATGCATTCCATTTGTTCTGGAAGATTTCTTCGCTGATCTAATAAGCCAAAGTGCTGTGTGGCCTGAATTTCAGCTAGCCAACAATGCTAATTTCTTTATGCATTTAGCTAGCCAAGCTCGACAAATAATTTTAATATCAACATCTTTTCTTTACCATGGTTTCTTGTTCTTTGGAATTCTTTTAAGAATTTAGTCAAATTGCTCAGAAAATTATGACAGGCAAGAGTTTGCTTCTCTTACATCAATTTCCTCTGTCTATTTTTATCTTAAATTGTCGTATCTGTTTGTCTTTGCTAACCAATTTATGCTCTGCATTCCCTGCTTATGAAAGCAATAGTGGAATAGAGTGGTGGAGAATGACTGTTTTGTAATTGTCAATTTGTTTTGTTTTGGACAGGTTCTTGAGATTTTGAGTCACGTAAACAAAAGAGTGAAACTTCAGCCTAGTATTGGTCTACCTTTATCTGAGTTATGGAAACTATATTCAGAATCAGGTGCTGCTCCAATAATAAGGAATTTTTGCATTGTGTATGTAGAGATGGCTTTTCAACGTGTTGATGTGAAGGTTTGTTTATATGTATTTGAATTTGAAATATAAGTGCCTTTTGTTATTACTTTTTTAGGGCTATTATGTGGCATTTGATCCTAACAGTCCTATTTTCACTTTTTGGATAAATTTTTGGAGAGTAAATGTGATTCCACTGACACATAGACAATTTTTAGAGAGATTTATTTGGAACTCTTTTTAGAATTGTATGCCTTGGCTTCAATAAACTGGCTTTAAGTATATCAGTTCAATTTGCATTTTATTTTTTCATTGCTAAATGCTTACAATGGAGCTAGTGTAGACAATCTAATGTCTGATGCATTTGGAACAGGAAAAAGAAGATTTGGCTCCCGTTCTCTTGTTCAACATCTCAAAACTCCCTTTTCAACACCAGGAAATTATCCTTAGAGTTGTTGTTAAGGTATCAACCCCTGCTATATGCTTTAGAATTTCATAGGTTTTTTGGTGTACTTCTTGAATAGATGTAAATTGTGAGTTTCTGTCTTAGAAAATGAGGCCAAAAGTTAGTATTGACTTTTGCTTTATTGTCTGGCCTCATTTCTGTTCTGTCTATACCTTGCTTAGAGTCCTTACTCCTTATTATTTTTTTTTTCTTCACTCATTGTACCCAAATTAATGTAGTGGTGGATTCAATAATGGTAACAGGCTAGTTGCTACATGCTCCTCTGTTTTTGGATTGAATAATACTCTTACTTAATCACAACATTTTGCTATGTGTTGAAAAAGAGTTTGGAACTTTGAGCCCTGGGCAATGACTTACTTAAAGAACAATTAGGGTGACAATAAGGAAGCAAACAAGACTAGGACTTGTTCTAGGAAGTAAATATAGTTTGTCAAAACATATGTGAATTTCAGACTAAGGTTACTTAACATTTGACAGGGTTTACTTTGAGGTCAATTCTATTGGTTGGACAGTGGTGCTTATTACCAATAATGTGTTACAGATTGTAGACTGCATATGGCTCTTTCTCCTGAAATGTGTTATGTGCTGGTCCAGTCCTGAATCAGTAGACTATTTGTTTTTTCATTGTAAGGCGGCTTTTAGTTATGGAATAACTTGTTTGGGGTTCTTGGTGAACAACGGGTTCATCATTTCTCTTTGGAGCAGTTTCTAATTGCTCAATTCAAAAGTTTTGGTGGAAATAAGAAGGCCAAAATCTTGTGGCAGTGTGCAGTGTTTGCTTTCTTTGGTGTCTTTTGTTGCAGTGGAATGCTTGCACCTTTAAGTGAAGTTTATTTGCCTCTGGATAGGATTGTGTATATGGCTTCACTCTGGTCTTTGATCATGGCCTGTTTAGGGGAGTTTCCATCTCAGATACACAGAGTGAGGCTGGACACTTTTGCCACATTCTTTATTTTGCCTTGTTCCTTATCGTTTTTCTTTTCTGTTTCAGAGGATTTCTTATTGGCCCCTTGTTGTCTTTTTTTTTTTTTTCTAAATATAATATTCTTTTTCTGTTATAAAAAGATATGTGAATTTCATCCATATTATGAGCAGCTTTGCCTAATTTTGTGCCAATGTTTTCATGTAATTCAAGACCCAACTAAGCACCTGTCCCTGTTTTAGAACTTAAAGCTCTATTGTCTCATGATTTTCCCAGCCTGACCAGTTATCCATTGCGTATGCGAATAAGGCCAAATAATCAAGAGGAATGCCCAACAAGGAAGCATGTTATCTGCTGTAGGGAGAACCTAGGGCAAAGAATGTTAAAGGCCACACCAGAGTCTCTTACCCAGCTAACCCTACAAAATTAGACTTTCATAAAAAGCTTGATCATTAAATAGTTTAGTTATATCACTGCTATCCATGTAATTTTTAACCAAGGATTTTTCTTGAAGGCCTGAATAAGAGGCAACATATTGGCAGTACTATGCTACAACTCTCATTAGATGACAACATAATGTTAGCACATGAGAAGCACCACTCAGCACTGTAGTCAAGTCAAATTGTTTACAATATAGATATAAATAGAGCTAATTTTTTATCATATCAAACAGTTCTATATGTTTGAGATATGGCCACTCATTCTGATAGGTTACTGCTTGCTCCCAGGTAATTGGAGAATGCCACTCAAGTCAAATTGGTGATGAAGTTGCTGTGAAGTATAGATCAGTGAACAATTCTCTGGACAGGGAGCTGTTTATTGAGTTTTGTCTTCATACAATGTTGTACCAGCCGGTGTCTCCAAGGTCTGTAATTGGATTTAATTTTAAAAAAAGTTTATAATATCTGGATATTTGGATTTATTCCAATCTAGACTAAATTGTAACTTATGAGTCTTTGCAGTGGTGGATTCCCTCCTGGACTTTCTCTTTCTCAAGCCAATCGTGTTACAGGGAAACAGCAGTTGCAAAGAGATGAACTTTTACTGAGAAAGGTAATTAAGTATTAGGTTGAATATTATACAATGATCTGGTTTAGATAGTTTTTGCTATTGATGTAATCGCCCTTTTCACATGTAATGCATTCAAAGGTGTATGGACAATACTTACCAAAAAAAAAAAAGGTGTATGGACAAGGTTGCCAAATGTTTGATTTGTTAATATCATTAAGAAAAACAGGGTGGGCATTTCACAAGCTGGATTTCAATATGCATTGTGTAGTGTGGTTATTTCAGCCGTATAATTTAGCTGAGCTTATAAGTAAAGCTACTCCTGTTGACTTGTCTTTCAATCACTAATCAAGGCAGTCTTTGAGAACGTCAAGCAGCTATTCTCTTATGCAGTTCTAATTATTGATAATCATATGTTATAGCCTTTTTTTGGTCACTGGGTTCATTATATAAATAATTTAAAGATAAATTTATGGATTAATAATTTTGTATGATTCTATGTTTCTATTGTTTTTTTATCAGAAAGAATGTTGATCGGAAATAGAAGAGTAGAAGAATGCAATGACAGGGGACAAGACATTTTATTAATAAAAATGATAAGAAATAAAGACCAATAAGAAATGATGAAAACCGTTTTAATTAGTGAGCCCTCTGATCCTGTTTTCTGTAAAATGAAAAAAAATACAACTTCCCCCTATGAGCGACAGAAATGCAGCTCATAGTGGATTTCTTTGAATGAGAAATCAGAGTAGCAATGAAATCACAGCACTATAAAAGTGATACCTCCTTAATACTCCCAGAACCTTTGAAAGGAATAATGAAGCACTGCTCCTAGTTGTAGGACAAATTCAAAATTTACAGAAGATATTGTGAACTCATTATGTACCAAGTGGTTGGACTATTTATTTTCTTTTTGTTAAAATGATCAGTATGTTCATTTATATAATTTCAAGTAGATTTTGGTAATTCCCTCCACTGTTCTCTTTCTCTCTGCACATTTCTTCTTGTATGGGATGAAACACTGCCTATTTCAAATGCTTTGCTCTTGTTTTCTCTCATATACTCTGTGCTTTATTTTTCTGATTCATTATAAAATTTCATATTTATAAACATGTTAACTTTTCTGTACTTCCATATTTGCATGCATTCAAGCATTTCCATCTGTGCATTTACTTAGAAAGCCAATGAAATCTTTATAATTATCATTCATTTTCTTGGTACAGTTGGGCATTTTGAATGTCATTCAAGCTATGGAGCTAGCCCCTGAGCTTGTTTATCCTTTATATATTGCTGCCTCTGTAGATTGGTATGCTCTAGCTCTTGTGTTACATAGTTTGTTTTTGCTTTTTCTTATTTAACTCTTCTTATTGATTTATATCTTAAGAGTTTTTTGTTGTGGGTTATTACTTGTGTTGTATGATCGCTTGACTCAAGTGAAGAGCCTGTCTTTAAGAGGGGCGAGGAGCTTTTAAAGAAGAAGGCCAGCAGTGCTAATTTGGATGATCCAACTCTGATCAACAGACTATTTTTACTATTTAATGGTATACAGTACAACTTTCTTTTATCTACTTTATTTTAATGCTAAGGCTTGAAGTTTGGTGTTTGGTCTCTCCTCACAATACAAGCCTATCCTTAAAAGTCAGGAGTTAATGATTGTGGGTGGTTCAACTTATTCTCTCTCTCTCTCAAGGGGGTAGTCTGGAGTGGAATTTTTAGTCATTGAGTCTGGAGTTTTTTATGGTGGTAAGCTCTAAAACCATCTGATGGCTGCATTTAGCAGCAGTTTTGTTGATGCGTCTACTTGTTTATCTAGTGTTCTTAGTGTTATTGCTTTGGAGGATTTGTGATCACCTTCCTTTCTATAACTTTTTTTTTTCTTCTGTTTTGCTTATAATGTTCTTTTTTAATCTAAAAAAAGAGACAATATTATAAGCATATGATTTTTGGCCTTATTGACTGTTAAGCTGATAGGTCATTGACTGTCATGGAGTTTATATGCTTTTAGCTTTAATAACATACATTATTGGTGTTCTTTGTAAATGTTTTGCTTGACATATGTTTTTGTTTTTCGGATTTCTTTTAAACAAATTGCAATATATCATAGACTTTTAATGTTTTTCTTCTGCACATTTGTTTTAGACAGCAAATATTGCATGCTTAATTTTTTTCTTCTTTGCCTTTGATCTTTAGCATCGGTACATGTTTGACTCTGAACTAAATGTAGGTACCGTTGGAGTTGAAAGTGTTGATTCAGAATCAAAGGTCAGTCCTGGGAGCCCTGCTCTGAGAGCAAAATTAATGTCTGTATTCTGCCGGTCTATTACTGCAGCAAACAGTTTCCCTTCCACTCTGCAGTGCATTTTTGGTTGCATTTATGGTACTATCCTTGTAATTCCAGATTATGACCTTTATTTGATGATATTTCTGTGGTCTTAATGTTTTTTAACAACAACTATTTTGTTGCTAAATTGATTGCTCAAGAATTAGTGTTTGTCAGTGTTGCAATAGTTTTATTTTTGAGTTAGTCTGACATAAGCAATGTAACAATGCGACTTATGTTTGTATGTATGTGTGTATGTATTTGTCTTGATCTATGTATGTGTTGGATAAATGGATGGGTGGAATCTTTGATGTCATAGTACTTTTCTCTCTGAGGACATCTGACTTGGATAGAAGAAACATATATAAAGAGAAACGTAGAGATAAAAAAAGAAGATGAGCATTAATCATAAATTAAGAGAGTAGAAAATAGAAAGCACAAGATTATCCCATGCAAAGCTTGAATCACACTAGCAAAGCTCCCTTATTTCTGAGTAGAATTATTGCCATGCCTTGATTAAACCATGTACTGAGCAATTAGGGGAAGAATGGTGTTCTGTCCCATCACAAAAATAATTGTAATCTTTCTTTCTTTTTTCTTTTTTTCCCCCAATAGACCATGCCGTTGATCCATGTCATAATGATTCGACAAAGTGGTATAAAGCTTAGTTTGATAGTTTGTAGTTTGGTCAAATAGACCATGGGCTGAATACAAGTGGAAACCAAGAAAACATCTTATCCTCTCTTAGTCATAATCCTTCTTTCTTTCTAATAATATTCCTTCTCTTATACAGAAATTGTTACCTTTTATTCTTCTCATTGATGGGTTATTCTTTGATCATCAAAGTAGGGGACACACACACACAATTTCTTGTGTGGATTGAATGATGGAATGTCTGCACTGAGTTTCTTTACTTTTTATTTTCTTTTTTTTTTGGCTGTCTTTTTGCTTTTTTAGATCTTCTTCTTTGATATGCTTTTGAATGTAATAGGGAATGGTACCACATCGAGGTTGAAGCAGCTAGGAATGGAATTTACTGTGTGGGTATTTAAACATGTGAGTATGTTATTATTTGGCTTTTGAGTTTTGTCTTAAAATGTCTGCCCGATTAGAAATGACAAGTTGAAACATATTATTTGTGATTTGCAAAGCAGATGCTATTTTTTATGTAGTTGCAACTTAGGTTCTATATTAAGATCTAATATAACTTTTGTGCTATGTGGTCGTACTTATGTGAGCTAGCTGATATGGTGGAAATCTATGTGTTTGAATCATTGAGGCAATGCATATGTTATAGAAATTTATTCCATGAAGAGAAAATAAAGGAAAGCTGTGCACTTCTGCTATTGCAGACAGCCTGTTGGCTAGCATGAGCAAATGAAGAGATGAAGTGAGTGTTAATGAGGCTATCCACACCCAAGGAAGGGGGTATTGGGTGTTCAATAAATTTGACTTAAAGGATATTTAAGTTTAGGTGAGCAAACAGGAAACAAAATGAATATTCAAACAATTAAATTAGCTTAAAGGTGGATCAAAAGGATGATATATGCAGCCTTATAAATGTTATCAAATTTGTGATTAATAAAATGCTTTTCAACTAGAATCCCTTAATTTTTTTCATGCAAGAACGTAGAAAAAAACTTGCCTGGTTTGTATTAATCCTGTTAAGTATCACTGTCCAAACAAAAGACTTTTACCTTAGAGGGTTCATTTCTAAATGAATTTTTCAAGAAGGAATCTTTGAGGAGATTCAGGAGAATGTATTTGAAATTTCCAAAGAAAATGCTATGACACAAAGGGAATACTGCAACTGAATGGGTTAGAGTCTTTTAACATTATCTGATCATCCAATGTCCTCTGTGTATTCATTTACAGTGAGTGAGTGTACGGCAGAAGCTGTTCCACATCATTCTGTTTCTGTCAAGTATTCATGCTTGCTAATACTACTCATTTAGTATAGGACTTGCAAGTTACAAGAATAAACAACAGAAGAATCCAGAGACCAAATGCTCATTTCTGAATTGGATGAGAAATCAATTGTGTCAAGCAAAGTTGAAGGGACTCTAAATCATCAGGATCTCTATTGAACAGAATCCCTTGGAAGTGTAAATATCCCGAAAGAAACTGAACCCTGAAATGAATAAATATTTGTTGTAAAATAGTTGTACATAGAAGAAAGAAGATAGAAGTGTGGAAAATTCTCTTAGAAGGGAATCTTCCCTACCAAGATGTGCTCCCAAAAGTTGATGTGAGAGCTATCACCCATAGATACCAGTGGTCTAAAAGAAGCACAACCCTAAGAAATAAACTTCCAGGCACTTTGTATGAGTTGCAGTACTCTGAATTTTCCTTGTTCCATATTGCTATAGTCTCTAAAGGAAAATGCCATGACCACTTAACTGCCTATCCCCCTCGTTCTTAGGCCTGCAACAAACCTTCCAACCAACAAGTGTTTCTTCGCTTTCCCTCTCCAGGAAGGATTTGTTCAGTCACTTGGGAATAAATTTTCTGTATATTTGGATTCCGGGAAGGTTTCTAAGATTCCCTGAAAGTGTGGTGTTTTAGTGGGGTTGCAGAAGGGGGGGGGGTACTCTTATTAATTTGCAATCAGATTTATAGCTCTTTTGAGCCAATTCTCTCTCTCTCTCTCTCTCCTCTTTTTCCCCTCCTGTATTCATTAGCTTTGTTTAGTGGTTGTAGTTATTCTAGGATTCTCATCCTCCATCCTCTTTGTACTTACAGTTACAGGGAAATAAACTAGGGGAAAAGAATTATGACACTTATGTGATGCTTTCTTATAATCAGTATTTTTAGTAGTTAGTTGCACTTTTGCTATTACTTTATTCCTTTTTTCTTCTCTAAAAATTTGCTGGCCATGCAAGATCTAGTTCCAACATAATTTCTAAATTTTGTTGGTGCAGGCAAAAATTGATCAGCTCAGGCTAATGGGTCCTGTTATTCTGAATGGAATAATGAAGTCTCTCGACAACAATTCAAGTTCAGAAGCAGGTTGTTCTTTTGAAGGCTATTTGAATTTTGAATAGAATTGGTTGATTCATATATTGTGTTTTGAAATTTTACTCAGATGCTAGTGCACGGGAAGTGAAAACATATGCTTTTCAGGCAATTGGGTTGCTTGCACAGCGCTTGCCTCATCTGTTCAGGTTCCTATTTCTGCCTTATAACTTACAATTTTGCATTAATAGCTAAAACATTCTTCAAATATTTGATTCATAATCCAATTGTTCAATTTTTTTTTCTCTATTTGGAATGTTATGGCTCCCTCCGATGTGAAAATTTTTGTTTGGACAACAGTAATATATACAATACAAATGGTTGGTTATGGACTTGGAGGCCTCACAAGGCTCTTTCTCCTGTTGATTTTAAAAGTTACTTGGCAAAAGGCACCCCCTGGCCCAAAGAAACAGAAAATGATATAAGAAGTTCTGTTAGAAGCAAGGAATACAAACTCTTTTGTTTTTTTTGAAAGTATGTGCTCTTCGCAGGGTTGTGGAGTTTTTGTGGGAGCATAGCATAAGAAAATTTCACCAGATTTCTTCATTTTTTTATGAAGGAGAGCTGTTTCCCTTGATTCTCGGTGAGAGTCAGTGCATGGTTTCGTGAGTGGTGTCTCTATGTTTGCAAAGGGAATGTAGAGAGAACTCAGAAACTAGGATTGTTCTAACTTGATTTAAGTTAGGTACCATGCACCTTTGTTTATACTAGAAAACAAGAGAAACAATTGCTGACTTCTAGTATTCCAAGTAAAACTACTTAAACTAGGAAATTAACTCAGTTAATCATGCTGCCTTCTAACATTTTTTTCATTTGCGTTTGTTTTTTCCAGGATATCCCTCTCTTGCATCCTTCTCTTATTTTTTTCTGTATATAAATCATTTTATAAAAATTTTCATTCTTTTTATTATTCCATTGTTGTCTCTGCTATAAGTTAGGTTCTTTTGTCTCAAGTTATTCCTAATTAAGAATATGTGCTGGCCTTTTTCTGTCCTTCCAGGGAAAAGATTGATATGGCTAATCGTCTTTTTCAAGCACTGAAAGTTGAATCCCAGTCACTTCGTTTTGTTATTCAAGACGCAACCATATCTCTTGCTGCTGCATACAAAGTATGTTTGTTTCTCTGCCACTTGCATGAACTTATTGTTCGTCAATGCTCTCTGTCAAGGAAAAGACATTTATGAAACTATAATCTTGCAGCTTCTTCATTGAAACTAGTCAAGTATCATACAGTAGTGCTATTGATATTCATCTTACTTTAAATGATTTGGTCAGCTGCACAATAAGATATATGATGCTTAACAATTTGTTTAAAGGAATCTGAGGAGAAGAAGAGGGGAGAGAGGTGGGGGGGGAGTTGGGGTTGGGATCGTGGAATTGGAGTCCATTTTGATTTTAGCTTGCATGTGGTCTTTGTCTTCAATTTTATATAGGAGTATTTGGACTCCTGATCCTTTCTTGCCCCTTTTATTTCCTCAGTCTCTTAATAAGCATATCTTTATTATTCTCTCTGAAAGTCCTAAGCTTCTTCTAAGGTCAAGTCTTCATGTTTTGGATAGTGATACTCAACAGGATTTATGAATGATGTTGCAGGTTTGAGATGAGACAACATTTTCTGAACAGGATGTGTGCATTATAGGTTGTTCTAGTTTGGAAACAATATAAACTTTTGTGAGAATTCTTAAAAAGGTGTTATTGGGAAAATAATTCAATGTAGAAATAATTCAATATATATATATATATATATATATATATATATTAACCCATCACTCATCTCGATTGTTGTTCCTGAATTTGAATTTTTTTACCAGGAACTTTATATTATTTTTCTTTGCTCAACAGCCACTGCTGTTTGGTGATTTGGGCAAATCATAAGCATGGTCTTAGAGTTTAAGGCAGTTTATATTGTTTCATTTTTGTGGATTTGGTGGATTAAGGTTTTTAAAGCTTGATGGTAGTGTTCTGTATAAGGTAGTATTTTAAGAACGGTTGTATTGTTTAGAATTATACAAACCTAAGTTGTAATTTTCTCTTCACTTTCTCTCTATCTCTGGACAGATTGATTTTGGTGGAACTAAGGTTTAATGTTGTCAATATCATTATTAGAGAGAAGATAGGTTGAACACAATACAAGAGGAGGCTAAAATATCCTACTTAGCTAAGACACAAAGAATAAACATTGGAAAGATGAACAAACTTGTTAAAACTGTTTGTTAGAAATACTCCCTTGATGAGACATGGGATGACCACCGCAAAGTAGTCATGAAAACAATCATGTCCCAAATCAGTTTTAAGGGAATTATTGAAGATATGAGCTCTAGCCAAACATACCAAAAAACAGCATAGATAGCACACTGCCCTAAAGCTTTTCCCCCCAAAGTCCCACCAAATCCCACGAAGTTGGTCAGAAGAAACTGTTCCAGGTTGAGAGGGTGTACTTAACTTGCATTTTCATGAAAAAAATGAAAACATCTTCCGCATATTGATCAGATGCAGGGCAATGTGAAAATATGCAAGCAGCCATTTCAGAGTTAGATCCACACATGAGAGACTTGTCAGGAGAGAGAGCTTTGTGGGGTCTCCAAACAAGAAACAGTAACTTGACAGAAAGCATCATACACCATATAGTTTCTTACTGTAACCTTGCCCCAGATGAGGATCTAAGTCTAATGACAGTTGTCATTTGACCCAAACGGTGGACTCCAACCTGAGCTACCATCTTCACCAGAATGCATCTCCTTCATGGAGAAATATTGCATCATTTAAAGTTTCTCCTACTTTTGGTTATCTTGTTTGAAAGAAAAATTACAACAAGAGATTGGATAGCTTCGATGAGCAGATGCACTTTCTTTAAGTCATACCATTTTTATTCATTAATCTCAGAGGATTTCTTGTTGTGTTTTTATGTTTTCTTCTTTTCTTCTGACAAATTCTTTCATGAATAAAAGTAGTTAAGATTTCATAATAATGTAGATAATTATTTGTTTTTCAAGTTAGTAATGGTTCCCCACCATAGTTTGCCTTCGTTCTTCAAGGATGACTGCAACACCATATTTGTGCAAGCCCTTTGGGCTTGAAGTTTGCACAAAGCACATGTTCTGTTTTAATTCGTGCGGAAGTTTGATTTAATTAGGACACTGGAGTGACAAAAAATCATACTCTTTTATCATTTGGTTGAAGAGGCTGTCTGGTATTTTGTTGAAGAGCCATTTCAAAAGCTTAGGTTGTTAGGTGTTGGCTCAGGAATGATAACACTATCAACCATGCAAGTAAAAAGAGCCATAAAGAGTATCTAGGGTTGCCATGATGAATCTTGATCAATTTTTTCACACTTTCAGCATTTAGGTTCTATCCTTTGCACATGTATATATTATTTTATTTGCTTGTAGACCTCCTCGGTGCTCATGTGTTAAATGTTTTATTGGATGTATTATCTTTTGTACCAGGGTGCCCCTTTAATGGTGTTACAAGATTTGGAGGCGCTTCTGCTGAAAAATTCTCAAGTGGTATAGTACACAACAAATGACATTTTTTTTTTCCTCCGTTGGGGCTGTATGCACTGACATATTACCTTGTGCAGACTGGTAACTGGTTCATGGCCCATATCTCATATTTAAAAATCAACCATACAAAGTCATTTTTTCTGATTGACTTTGGTTCCCCAAAATTCTGAATTTTTTCTTTTAATAAGTCAAAATTGGAAAAAAAAAAAAAGAATGATCAACTTAGGACTGGGCCCGTCAGGTGTGTTTGGCTGATATAGTTTCTGAGGTCAGAATCTTGTGTTCCAGGTTTTAATAGTTACTTGTTTTCTGGTTATGACAGGAAGAAAGTGAAGTAAGATTTTGTGCTGTAAGATGGGCAACATCTTTGTTTGATTTTCAACATTGCCCAAGTCGTTTAATTTGTATGCTTGGAGCAGCAGATACTAAATTGGATATCAGGTGTAGTAAATTTCTTTTTCAATTAGTTGATATGCTGTGATGATTTTGGATGAGAAGGCTGTTTTCTTTTCACATGTTTTTGTACCGGCAAGAAATTTGTTTGGACCAAGGTATTTTACCTGTTTCTTTTTATTGGTCAGTTGCATAGTGCAACAAATAGTGGTTATTTTATGCCAAGATGTTCTGAATCTTCTGATCATGTTGTTTTACCAGTGGATAATGCCTTTCAGTCTGGTCCTGGAAGTCTATTTTTTACCTATCTTATAAGAGAGAAAGGATGAGTATAACTATGAAAAAAAAGTGGGCATGACATTGACCTCCATAGGTTTACATTGTTTAAACAACCAAAAAAAAAAAAAAAGCATAATTAAACATAGCTCTCTAATCTATCTGCATGTTTGATAAGGGAATTTCTTTGGATCCATGAGCTGTGCATCAAAGTGAACTTGCTTTGCTTTTGCTTGATTTCAAGTTGATGGTTGCTTGTACATCTACTTTCTGGCAGACACAAGTTTGAAAGGGATCCCTTTATTCTATGAATTTGCACTTAATTGTGCCTTACTGTTTCCCATTTTTTGCAATATGCACAGCTTAACTGCCGCATGTCATTCTAAGAACAACTGACATGATCTATGATATACGCATTAAAATATGTATGCTGTGTGTATCATTCTTGTTACAGTTTTTGTGGACTGCTTTGTCTAGTATCATTTCTTGTTGCTGATGAATCCCCAAATTTTCAAACAACAGAAGAGGAAAAATGCACGTATTTTGAGTTTTGGCATGTTACTATTGCCTGTTTATCATGTCCTGAATTTGTGTGACTTTATCAGTACCAATCTGTGGATCTACTTCCTATCTAGCTTTTTTGTTATTGAAAAAATTGTTTCATCCCACTGGTTATTTTTTAACTTGATTCATTAGTGTAATTTAGGATAACATGTAAGGTTGAATGGTAACAGAAGTTTTTGTATCTTTGCTCAGGTTTCTGGGAAGTATTTTTTATCTTTCCAATCATCTTATGGGTTTAGATTGATCAGATCTAGTTCAAATTGTACTTGAAACTAATTTTTTCTTTCCTAGTTTACAGAGAAATGGCACTTGAAGGACTTGGTCTCCTTAAAAGTGAAGGTCAACTTGTTGGTCCTAAGTACCCCGCACTCGGAAGCATGCTTGATCATATTCTTAAACACCAGCCAACATTGTTAGAGTCCACTGAAATGAGAGAACAGAAGCTTCTTTTTTCTTCAAATACATACGTAGCCATGATTAAATTTTTATTGAAGTGCTTTGAGTCAGAATTGGAAGAGAACAATTCCTTAAAGGAATCATCTGAATTCTGTTCGTCAGTGGAGACATTCTGTTTGCTATTGGAACATTCTATGGCATTTCAAGGCTCAGTTGAGTTGCATGTCAATGCTTCCAAGGCGTTGCTTGTAATTGGATCACATATGCCAAAGGTCAGTTGTTAGAGTCTCTTGATTGTTTTCTTACTTGCTTTCTTTCTGAGACATTTGTTGTTTGTTTGTAGGTGGTTGCATCACATTATGCACTAAAAGTTTCATGGCTTAAGCAATTATTGAGTCATGTGGATTGGGACACGCGGGAATCCATTGCACGTTTACTTGGAATTGCGTCATCTGCTCTTCCTATAACCGTATCTTCTGCTCTTATTTCTGAATTGACTTCTTCAGTCGATGTAGTTCAGAAACCAAGGTTTGTATGATGGAATTTTTAATTTTCTAAGTCATATTCATAAAAATCATTCTTCTCTCTCCCTCGCTCTCATGATGGACGTTCAATTATGTACATATTATGTTGTGTTGATGATTCTATCATAATTTTAGTGGGAATTATTTTTAGAGCTTTTATTTAGTTACTTTAGGTAATTTTAAGGTAATTATGGTGGATGTAGAGTACTAGAAGGATACTATATGGATTAGGAAAGTTATAGCAGATGCCTATAACAGGGGCTACCACATGTAAAACAGGAACAACTTGTATTTTACTTATTATCAGAATTCGAAAGATTTTCCTTGCAATTTTGTGATTTGCTGATTTGAGAGTTTTTAAATACTAGAACCTCTTACTTCGAAACATCCTATCCCTCAACCCTTTTCTGTTCACAAGCTACTATCCTTGCTTTCCTCTATGTGTGTGTGTGTGTGTATTCTGCTCATATTGAATTGATTTGTTTTCAGGTTTGAAACCCAGCATGGGGCATTATGTGCAATAGGATATGTAACTGCAGATTGTTTGTCTAGAGCACCTTCTGTAAGTTTGAACAGTATATTTTCTGTTAGTATAGTACATGGATTAGAACACACACATATGGGTTGGAATCAATTTACACCATTTTAAGATTTTGATACTTTTTTGCCATCAAATAACTTTTCCTATTTGTTGTATATCGATATTACCATTTATTATGAGCAATTGTGATCATTTTGTATGCTAGATTTTAGGTGTATAGGACATTGGTAAGTGCTCATTCAAACTCTTGATGTCTTTATTAAATTGTAATGAAGGGCATAAGGAATATAGATGTGCTATAAAAGAATTTGGTGATTAAGCCATCTATAAAAACTTCATATCCTTGATGTCAAATTCATATATATTGCCCCTTGATGTCAAATGCATATATATTGCCCCTTGAGCACGTACTTTAGCTCGCCCCTTCATGGTCAAATGCATTTATATTGCTCCTTGAGCACATGCTTTAGCTTTAGTCAACTTAATCTCTTGAGCCAAATCTCACTTTTTTGGTATTATCTGTGCCATTATATTTGTTAGTATTTCTACATACATACTCTCTGTCATTATATTTGTTATTTTTTATACATACATAATGTGTCATTGTGTTTGTTATTATTTATACATACATACTTGGCAGATCTCAGAAATATTGTTCCAGAATACACTAAGATGCCTGGTTGATGTGGTTAATTCTGAAACTTCTGTACTAACTGCTGTTGCAATGCAAGCATTAGGTCATATTGGACTGCGTGTTTCATTGCCTCCACTTGTTAATGATTCCAGTTCAGGTATAGTCACTTCATATATTCTGATTAAACTGTTCTGTGCACTATGAGCTATTATAGGAGTGTCTGATTTATCTGCAGATGGCATTCTGATAATTTTGCATGATAAATTGAGCAAGCTTCTCTTGGGTGATGAAATTAAAGCAATACAAAGGATTGTCATATCCATTGGACATATGTGTGTGAAAGAAACATCGCCCGCTCAACTAGATGTTGCTCTCAATTTGATTTTCAGTCTTAGTCGATCCAAGGTATTTCAGATTCCTCTTTTTACTTAATTTTCTTGTTACAATGTGGGAGTTCTCTGGAATCCTTCTTGATTTGGTTGACTCTATTCTTCCTTCTTTTATGACAGATAGTAGGATCTTGAATTTAGATTCCCCTGGCATATGCACTTGCAATTTATTTCCCAGTTCTTTACTTTCTCTCCCAATAGAGCAATTATCTTCCTGCTAACTCCTTTTTGGAAGTGTATGGTTGCCTCAAAAGTGAAGTCTTGCATTCAGTGGCGGACCTTGAATAAATTTTTTTTTGGGGGGTGTGCCAACATTAAATTTTACCTCATATTATATTTGAAAAAGCAAAAATCTTCTCAAGAAATTTTTTTGGGTGGGCCATGACCCCTCGTCCTAATGAAGGTCCGCCTCTGCTTGCATTTGGACTGCAGTACTTGATAGAATTAATACAAATGATATTTGCAGGTTGGCAGAACTGTGGTTTTTTGCCTCTGACTCTAGCAGCCACTTATTCTTAAATCAACCTGCTGCTAGATATTTGTGGAATAGACCCTTTACTATTTATTATGAATGCTGGATTTGTACTTGGATAATGCAGCATTTTCTTCTCATAAGGGTGTTCAAAACCGAACTAACCCGATTAGAGGTAACCAAACTGACCGAAATTCCTCAAAAGCTGATCCAACTTGATCAAAATTTGGGTTAATTCGATTTAAAATCATTCAAAATTTGGATTTGTACTTGGATAATGCTATGTATTATGAATGCTTGATTTGTACTTGGATAATGCAGCATTTTCCTGTAAGGGTGTTCAAAACCCCACTAACCCGGTTAGAGGTAGCCAAACTGACCAAAATTCCTTAGAAACAGACCCCAACCGATCAAAATTTGGGTTGATTCAGTTTCAAATCATTCATAACAGTTCGGTTCGGGTGTCCGGTTAGCAAATTTTTTTACTGCCACCTGAACCAAACCAACCATGTACCAAATGTTTCACTTTACTTTCTATCCCTCACTCACCCCAAGCATTAAGTCACCAAAGGTCCACTACCTAGAAGCCCAATCCTTGTGCTTCCATTCTATCTCTTCCTCTCCTCTATTGGAAACTCAATTCTATCCTACGGCCTTCTTATCTATCCACCAAATAAATTAATAATATTACAGCATACAAATTAACAAGAGTCTCTCCCACTTTAACCAAACTTTCAGATCTTTATTTCCTCTTATTCTTTCTCTCCCTCTTGCTGTGGATTTCCACGTTGGAAGCCCCGTCATTCTCATTTCAATCACTTCCAGCAAATAAGAGTCTCTCTCACGCTTCCACATCTCTAATTCTTCTTGTCCTCTCTCTCTTCCTCTTGCTGTGGATCTCTGATCCTTTGCTTCCATGGCCACCATACTTGAATTGCATGCTGTTTCTCATTCTTCCGCTCTTCCTTTTGTCAATTTCTCTCCCATCAGAGCAACCATCTTATCTCCTGGTAACAAAAGGTCCCAAATCCTCTGAAAAAATTATGCAATAGATCTATGTAAAACTAACAATGGGAGAGATCAAATTTTGAATGCAGAAATGTCGATCGCGTAGGATACACTGCTAGCATGTGAAGCTGAAGCTGCAAGCTGGAGCCAAAGATGGCAAATGTATGGAGTAGGAGGTGCAGGTGGAGCAGCAGGCAAGAGAGACATGAGCCCATGTCTAGCACCCACCATGGGTTTTTATGTCGATCACCCGAACCAACCGGACCAATCACACCCGATTGGCTCACAGATTGGATTGGTTCGGGTGCGGTGAATTTACTCATGCTGATTGGTTAAAATTTTTCAAAAATTTTGGTGATTGGTTTGGTTGGGATTTATGCACAAATCCGACCAAACTGACCCACTGAACACCCTTATTTTCTCATTTTTAACTTTATTGGTTTTGGGAGTACTATCGAGGTCAAGGCTCTTTGGCAGTGTGGAAAGTATGCAGTTATGTACCCTTTGTTTGAGAACAAATTGTGGAAGAAATGATAGTGAGTGGATAGAATGTTACTTTCCACCCTCTTGGGTAAGTTATCATTTAGAGGAAATAAAATTGGTAGAATGTGGTTTAAATTTTTATAATAGCATCAATTTCAGTTTATATAGACTGTCTTCCAACTTTCACCCAAATTATGGAGAGAACTTTTTATAAAGATGAAGAGAATATATCTCTCCATTTTTATTCCATCTGTTTCCTTTCCTTGTCTCATGCAAAGGAAAATGAGATTCTTCTCTCATTTTCCTTCCAGATTCTGTCCTCTAAAAATTATTCCCTCCAAATATAGGTGTAGTGTTTATTGTTGGCGAGGAGCCCTAAAATTTTCAAGGATAAGTTCTTACTTCTCCCACTTTTTTGCGTATGGAATGAAGTTTTTTTCTTAGCCTCTTTGCAGTGCTTAGCTAATGGTCATGACTCATTCCAGAGAGTTGGCTCATTGTTCCTTCTTGTGTGTTCTAGTTTTTTTTTTTTTTTTTTGGGGGGGGGGGGGGGGGGTTCTTTTGATAGGATAACTTATTTGCTACTCTTTTTCTCCTTTGTCATAATGCACTCTTTATCTATTGGATTGTTTATCTCGCTCTTCCTTTTGCTTTTTCTTTATTTGGTTTTCAATTTACTTTTTTCCTTCATTTTATTCTTAATGTTTTAGACATACTAAAACTTGGTGTTTAAGATGCCTTGATCTTGATGCAAAATAGCTAGGGGTAATATCCGCTGTATTTCTGACCTAAAATGTTTACTAATGGCATTCTGTACTTTCTGTGTTAAAGTAAACTGCAGCAACTTAAACGTATCGCATGTATATTTATAAATTTGCAGGTTGAGGAGATCCTGTTTGCTGCTGGGGAGGCCCTATCTTTTTTGTGGGGTGGTGTTCCTGTTACTGCTGACATAATTCTTAGAACCAACTACACTTCACTATCCACGGTTTCAAACTTTCTTATGGGAAATTTGAGCTCTTCTCTGTCAATGCAGTGTCCTGATGGAAAAAGTGAAGTTAGTGAAGATTATCATGCTTTTGTAAGAGATGCAATTACCAAAAAGCTCTTTGATGCTTTATTATACAGCACCAGGAAAGAAGAGCGATGTGCTGGAACTGTCTGGCTAGTATCACTTACAATGTATTGTGGACATCACCCTACTATTCAGCAAATGCTTCCTGAAATTCAGGTTTTGGACTAAGTACCAAATTTGACCAATATGTTCCTGTTTTCTTTCTCTCCCACCTTTGTTCAAAGTGCCCCTGTTTGTGTCCAACTTCTTTGATTGTATTCTGTTGTTCTGCAAGCTCAAATGCGCCATGCTTATAATAATGTAATTTTACTTTAGTCTAAGGAAAAATAAAGAATAAAAAGGTACACAAAGGCAAGATGGTTGCTGTGAGAGTGAGTTTGTGAAAAAAAACTTGAGAGGTTAGCCGTCTCAACTCTATGATTTATAGTAGCTGTACAATAAATATGGGCCTAAGCACAAGGACGTAATTAACCCTAATTATGTGCTATCTGACTATACAATAGACACATGCCTGTTCTATTTACATGCATAGTACACATGTTCAATAATAAAACAGTTTATAATCTATTATTTATTGGAGCTGTGATTGAGTTTGAGAAGAAAACTTGAGAGATTAGGTAGGCCTCTCAACTCTATCATTTATAGGAGCTGTATAGTAAACATGGGTCTGAACACAAGGCCTAATTAACCCTAATTATATGCTAGCTGACTACCCAATAAATAAATGCCTATTTCTATCACACACATGTTCAGGGTCATATTATGCTGTACTAGCGTTTACAATGTAGACAGGCTCATGACTCAGTTTCTTTTATAAATAGGACTTAGTATTATGAGTCTTAAATGCATTCTCAACATTTCAGTACAATATGAATTCATCGTTTAAGGGGTTTTCTCTATCTTTTCTCTCAAATTTTCACAACATGTTTTATGTACAGCTCTGAGGTTGTGGGTGTCAATTAACCTTTTACATAACTGCAAATTCTCCCAGATTCATAACGTGTGTGGATTTGTCTAATTATAGGATGTGTTGCATCATCTGTTTACTGTAACGGTGACAAGGAAACTGAAATAGATTAAGAATTATATTTTCAATGCAGGAGGCTTTTTCTCACCTACTTGGTGAGCAAAATGAACTGACACAGGAGTTGGCCTCTCAAGGCATGAGCATCGTGTATGAGCTTGGTGATGCATCTATGAAAAAAAGCTTGGTGAATGCTCTTGTTAATACTTTGACCGGCTCTGGGAAACGGAAAAGAGCCATCAAAGTAAGTTGGTAGTCTAATATGAGCTTCCTGTTTAGTATTGCTCTCGATTTTCTTTCCTTCATTTCTTCTCTTCAAACTTAGATTTGTGAAGTTTTGTTGTGTAGCTTGTTGAAGACACTGAAATATTCCAAGAAGGAGCTCTTGGTGAAAGTGTTAGTGGAGGGAAACTGAACACTTACAAGGAGTTGTGCAGCTTAGCAAATGAGATGGGACAACCAGACTTAATTTATAAGTTTATGGATTTAGCTAATTATCAAGCTTCCCTTAATTCCAAAAGGGGTGCCGCATTTGGCTTCTCTAAGATAGCTAAACAAGCTGGGGATGCACTTAAGCCGCATTTACGTTCATTGATTCCAAGGCTTGTACGTTACCAGTATGATCCTGATAAAAATGTGCAGGTATTCTATATGTTATTTAATGAAATTTTGTTTTATTTTCCAAGCTATCATTTGCATTTTAGGTTTTCTTCTTATATGCTATCAATACCTCCACTTCCCCCAAGATGCCTACAAATTGCATCATTTCCAATATGTGTATTAATTTTTCTCATTTTTATTACTAATCCGACCTATTGGTATTTTATTTATCTGTTTAGGATGCAATGGCACATATATGGAAGTCACTAGTGGCAGACTCAAAGAAAACCATTGATGAAAACTTGGATCTCATCATGGATGATTTACTATTTCAATGTGGATCCAGGCTGTGGCGCTCGCGTGAGGCATCATGTCTTGCCCTTGCAGATATCATCCAAGGACGAAAATTTTATGAGGTTGTTGAGATTATTTTCTATTTTCCTGAGTTACAAAAATAAATTTAAGTTCTCTTTGAATTCTATTATTGAGAAAATAATAAAAATCAAAGAAAAAACTTAAGAGTGTAGTGATTGCAAGTGAGAGTATGACTTTCTATCATGCTGAAGTTTTATCAAATGAAAGGTGACTGTGTTTAGTATCATTTACATCTGACCACTTAAATCTCAGTCACTAGTGTGGTCAGGTGTGGAAATACTCTTTTATACTTTATGTTGCAATTATTTTGGAAAGAAATGGCTTTTCATAGAATTTCAGTTTTTGCAAGATGGTTCTTACTAGTTCTGTTGTTTCAACTTTTTTGTTGGAGATGAACTGGGGAATTTTACGGGGGAGGATCTGCCCACCTGTGACCAGTAGAGTTTTATGCTTTCTGTTATTCTGCTGTAGACTGTTTTTCCTTTGGTCGAGGGATTTATTTATTAAATGTTTTGTAGTGCTTAGTTCATTTTTTTTCTTGGCTAATGTAACCTGTAATTTGGTCCTTCCACCTTTTCTTCTTAGTTTTAACCTAGTGGAACCTTATGTATATGCCCTGTGTACTGTTGCATTTATACTGGTTTGTAATGGGATTGATATTTATGGTTCATGGAAAAAGAAACAACTGTTAGCACACCATGTCTTATAATATTAGATCTTAGCAGGTAGTATCATTTACTGCAGTATATTTGCAAGCGTTAATTTGAAATGAAATATTTTTTATCGTAGAATTCGAGAAGTGGAGGTGAAGGAGGCACTTAAGAAAATGGGTAATGGTAAGGCTTTGGGTCCTGATAACATACCTATTGAGGTTTGGAGGTGTTTGGGAGAGAAAGGTATTTCTTGGCTTACCAAGTTATTGAATGAGATATTAAGGTCCAAGAGGATGCCAGATGAATGGAGGAAGAGTACGTTGATACCAATTTACAAGAATAAAGGAGATATTCAAAATTGTGGGAACTACCGGGGGATTAAACTCATGAGCCATACTATGAAACTTTGGGAAAGAGTGATTGAACAGAGATTAAGAAAAGAGACTCATATATCAGAGAACCAATTTGGTTTTATGCCAGGAAGATCCACCACAGAGGCTATTTATCTTCTACGAAGTTTGATGGAACGGTACCGAAGTAGAGAAAAAGATTTGCATATGGTCTTCATTGATTTGGAAAAAGCTTATGATAGAGTGCCGAGAGAAGTCCTATGGAAAGCATTGGAAAAGAAGGGTGTTCGTATTGCTTATATTCGTGCCATAAAGGATATGTATGATAGAGTTACAACAAATGTGCGGACTCAGGGAGGGGTAACAGAAGATTTTCCCATAAGGATCGGTCTGCATCAAGGGTCGTCTTTAAGTCCATACCTTTTCACTTTAGTGATGGATGTACTTACTGGACACATCCAAGATGCAGTCCTGAAATGTATGTTGTTTGCTGATGACATTGTTTTAGTAGAGGAAACAAAAGAGGGGTTGAATTGTAAAGTGGAATTATGGAGAGAAGCCTTGGAATCAAAGGGTTTTCGTTTAAGTCGGAATAAAACAGAGTATATGGAGTGTAAATTCAGCAAGAGGAGAGAAAACAGAGATTTGGAGATAAAAATTGGGGAGCAGAGAATACCGCAGGTGTCCAAGTTTCGGTACCTTGGGTCCATTTTACAAAGTAATGGAGAGATTGATGGGGATGTCTCCCACAGGATCCAAGCTGGATGGATGAAATGGAGAAACGCATCGGGGGTTATTTGTGATCGCAAAATACCTACCAAGCTTAAAGGGAAGTTTTATCGAACTGCTATTAGACCAGCTATGCTTTATGGAAGTGAGTGTTGGGCTTTGAAAGGTCAACAAGAGCAAAAAATGAGGGTGGCAGAAATGAGAATGTTGAGATGGATGAGTGGACATACAAGAAAAGACAAGATTCGAAATGATTATATTCGGGAGAGAGTTGGGGTGGCACCTATTGAGGAGAAAATGACAGAAACCCGGTTACGGTGGTTTGGGCATGTACAAAGAAGACCGCGAGAGGCACCAGTGAGAAAGGTTGACCAAATGGTGTTTAGTCCTGTGAGGAGATGTAGAGGAAGACCAAAAAGGACACTTGGAGAGGTGATCAAAAGAGATCTTTGGTTAAATGGTATATCCGAAAATTTGGTTTTGGATAGAAGTTTATGGCGTTGTTTGATCCATGTAGCCGACCCCACCTAATGGGAAAAGGCTTGGTTTGTTGTTGTTGTATTTTGATCGTGAGGCTATAAAATTATACTTCAGAGCGATTTAATTGGACATCAGTTATCAGTTATAACAAATCAAACCTCTCATCTCTTAGTAGTCTTATTTGTAACATGTAATGGAAAATATTAATAGAATGTATATATTTATTAAGAATTATCATTTGTACATATATAGACTGTTTTGCTAATGCACTGTTATTGGTAGGACTAAGAGTGTCTGATGGGTTGAAGGGCTGAACTTTTGTGTTGCACATATTCGGCAATGGTTGTATTTTTTGATAGTGTATAATGTGCCCCTTGATATCCACATCATTTCAGTCCAATGTTTCTTTTGTATCTTTCATTGGTAAAATTTCATGTAGGTTAGCTGAACCTTTGTATCTTCTGTTCAGGTCTTCATATTTAATTATGTTTGTGGTTTGGTCTTTCATGTGAATGGGTACATGCGAACTTCACTAATTTGATGCATATTTTTTTGCATTTTTCTTTTTATTGGATAACTTGAAACCTGTTATAGTTTGTAATCAAAAGGCTGCATAGATGTATTTATGAGAGAATGACTCTCTGATCTTCTTGTAGTGAGGTTCAGAATTAGCAATATTAATATGTTTGGATGGATGCGAGGAAAGGAAAGGCAGGGAGTGAAATAGCAAATGGTATTAAAATGTGAGTTTGGAAGAATTTTAAAGGAGGGAGTGGAATGGCAATGGACAGACTCCAATGCCCTCCTTGGCCCCTCAAATCCAACCTGGGGTGTTTACAATGGAATGGCAAGGACTCCCTCCCTGTTCTTTTTAAACATCCTAACAATGGAGAGGCACATGTCCCTCCATTCCTCTCCTTGCCTTTTGAGTTCATTTCATTGGGAGCCACTCCCTTCCTTCTCCTGCAAAACTCCCAAACAGCTTTAGATAACTTTGTAAATATATGTATTTGTACGTATTTTTTATATGTGGTATATTATTAAAGAATCAGACAGAAGATCATAGAATGCTGAAAGGATGATGAAAAATTAGAAAGAGAGAATAACTGATCATATTACAAAGCATCTACAAATGTCTTCACTCATGTAGACACGCTTCTCTTTCGTCTTGCTCCACAGGTTGGAAAGAATTTGAAAAGATTATGGACAGGAGCATTTCGTGCCATGGATGACATAAAGGAGACTGTCAGAATTGCTGGTGAAAGATTATGCCGTGCTGTAACTTCATTAACAACAAGGCTGTGTGATGTCACTTTAACTGATATGTCAGATGCACACCAAGCAATGGATATTGTGTTGCCTTTTTTGCTTGCAGAAGGCATATTAAGTAAAGTTGATAGTGTTCGAAAGGCATCAATTGGAGTTGTTATGAAGCTTACAAAGGTTTGGAATGTTATTCAATGTCATGAACTTTTTAACTCTTCTTCTGTTTTGCTTTCTCCATTAGAAGAGGATTTTGTGTTCTCTTCTCAGCGTTATTTGCAGCACAAACCTTGGTAATTGTTTTTCTATGACTCTATGGACCAACTTAGATTTTCATTTTATGTCATGATTTGGATCAAGTAATAATATAGATATAACAGATCATGTTGATAAATAAAATGTGTGACTTGATTGTTGTTTGAAAGATTGCACACTCTTGAAAGCTCTTAATTATAATTGCAACAGCTTCAATAGTGTGGTATTTGGGCTATTCCTGTCTAATGCTCAGTTCAGTGTTGGCATGTCTTGTCTTCTAACATTGGTTGAATAGCATTTGGGGTCATTTTTTCTCTAATCTGAACCAGAAGAATCTTCTTCATTGGGTCTTGCCACCACTCCACTCTTATCTTATGGTGTGGAAATTGACTAATTTATATCTGAGTCTTTAACTGTTACTGTCTCTTTTCAGCATGCAGGAACTGCAATCCGTCCACATTTGTCTGACTTAGTGTGCTGCATGCTAGAAAGCTTATCAAGCCTAGAAGACCAAGGGCTCAATTATGTTGAGGTCTGGCGTATTCATATAAGCATCTTTTGCTATCAAGCTCACTTATTGGCTTCTTGTTTGCTCAATTTTTTAATATATTTTCTCTTTTTCAGCTTCATGCAGCAAATGTTGGAATACAAACAGAGAAGCTTGAAAGTTTGAGAATTTCAATTGCCAAAGGCTCTCCTATGTGGGAGACTTTAGACTTCTGTATAAAAGTTGTAGATGCAGAATCTTTGGACACTTTAATTCCACGGCTTGCTCAATTAGTGCGATCTGGGGTGGGCCTTAACACCAGGTATGATATGAAGACTTCTTATTCACAATTTACAAATTTTTATAATGCTTTTGCAGTACCCTGCTGCTTGGACTGTTTTGATTAATTTTTTTGGTATTGCATTAAGCAGTGGTTTTTCCTTGAAAATTGTTTGAGCTTTTGTTCATTCACATAAACGGCTTGGGAGAATCTGAGAGTAGGATTTTCTGGAGATGCATGATGTTTGCAATTTCATTGTGTATAGTTGAAATATGAAAGAATTTTGTAAGTGAATGCTTATCAACTTTTAGTGGTGTAGGAATAAGGATTGTCATGTTGCCATCTTATGGTGCTTTGCTGTTTTGCTTTAAGTGAGTCTCCGTAGTGGGCACTCAAATCAATTTTATGCTTCTCTAGTGATGTCCTTCCCTCATGATAGAAATCAACTTAAACTGTATAGGCCCAACTAACAAAGTCAGATTTTTAAATGCCAAGCATTAATTCAGAGGGTTGATGGTGAAGCAGGATCTGCTTGGGAGTTATAGTGACTATTCAATGGTGATCGACTGTTCATGTCAATGTTCTCACAACTGTTCACGGATTCTTGGTGGAACGTAGTTTATTTCATGAGAGTCCAGTCATTTCTTCTGGGTTTTATTTTCTGTCTTCGATTCAGCCTTGATCCTCTCTTAAGTTTTATTTTATTGTCCTTGAGTAGGAAATAATGTTCCTTAAAATGCTCATTAGAGTTATCTGTTTAGAAACTTATTTACGTTTTCTGTTATGCCATTTCCTTGGGAATAAATTTCAGTTTTTGAAGGCAATTAACCTAGAAAATGCAATGCAGGGATGCTTTCTCTTATTAGGAGTTCTGGGAACCCTATTATTATGAGGCTAATAGTTATTGTCTTTATCGTTTATTGTTGTTATTTCTCTTCTATTTCCTACATCACCTCATATTCCTCGCTTTTCATTTCCATGATGTTGTTGGATATTCTACTGTAAGATTCCATGCCTACTTGGTTGCTCCTCTCTGTATTGTTAATAAATTTCTTTCTTTACCTAATAAAAAGAAAATTTGTATATTCTAATATTTTACAGAGGGTGGACCTCAAAATGGG
This sequence comes from Dicorynia guianensis, assembly GCA_037013595.1. NCBI lineage: Eukaryota > Viridiplantae > Streptophyta > Magnoliopsida > Fabales > Fabaceae > Dicorynia > Dicorynia guianensis. Next base: position 35,086,624 of record JASUAB010000005.1, read on the forward strand.
CCTAATTAGTGGTTTTTCTTTTTCTCCCGTCCATAGCAGCCCTTCTCTTCCCAAAGCCCAATTCACATTATTGTCATTCTCCAGCTGTAAAGATTGGGACCAAGATAATATGGGCTTTTCTATGGCTTAATACACATAATTAGGCACACAAAGATGGGTTCTTGTGAACTCATAGGGCTTAATAATTATACCTTTCTTGTTTCTATTTGGGTACTTGTTACAGTCAAAATGTGGATAGGTGTACTTGCATTTTAATCTAATATTTGGGTATATTAGTTGTATTAATAAAAAACATTTTAAGATATTTATGATTATTTTAATTTCTCAGCTTACAATCACATAATGTAAAGGACATCTCAAGAGCAGTTCTGACATTTCTGTAGTACTTATAATGTATTTCACTTTTCGCTCTGGCAAATGCACTTCTGAACTATTTATGGGCCCAACTACAAATTGTTCTTATAATAAATTATGCCTTTTCAAACCTTGCAGGGTTGGTGTTGCCAACTTTATTGGATTGTTGCTTGAAAGAGTTGGTGTTGACATCAAGCCATATGCAAATAGGCTGGTGAGATTGTTGTTTCCTGTTGTTAAGGAGGAAAAAAGTGCTACTGCAAAACGTGCCTTTGCAATTGCCTGTGCGAAAGTTCTAAACCATGTAGCAACCTCTCAAGCCCAAAAGATGATTGAAGACACCGCAGCTTTGCATGATGGTGACAAGAATTCTCAAATTGCATGTGCATGTCTCTTGAAAAGCTATTTGTCCATGGCATCTGATGTTGTTGGGGGATATCATGCAGTTATTATTCCAGTTGTTTTTCTTTCAAGGTTTGAATTGGATGTCTATTTCTTTTTACTAATATGATATATTGTGGGTACTGTATAAAAAAAAAAAAACCAATCTCATATTTACTTAGTATTATTTAAGCGAAAGTTTTTACTACTGTTAACTTCTTTTTAGTACTTTATATTATATAATACACATATTCATATATATTTTTTTACTTCACAGTGCTTTTCAGGCAATGAATAGTTTTATGGGCTTATTGCCAGATCTGTGGAAGTTTGGTGGATTTAATGTATTGATGTCTTTTTTTTTTCTCTTTTTTGGCTTCCTTTGTTTTGTCTTTACTTTTGTTGGATGGTAATGTAGACTCTGTTTATGTGTTAAGTGTTTTTCTCTTTTGCGTTAATAAATTTCTTCATTTTTACTAATATTATAAACAATTTTTGTAGAAATAACCATTACGCCATACACTGGTATGTGTCTATGGGAAGCACATGGTACAAACAATTAATTGTATATTTGTGGGCAAAAGTTTAGTCTTTCATTTAAATTATACATAAAAATAAGGAAAAAGAAAATTTGGCTATATTAAAGCATAGTGACCTCAGAATCTCAAGCAGTCTAAACCTACCAAAATTGCAGGAAAATACTTTTATTTACACCATATTCTGGGCTTGTTGACTTTCTTCTCAATGGGGGAAGACCTTAGTGATAATTTATATTTTGTTTTAGTTGTAATCATTTGGGTTTATTCATATCTTTGAAGTGTTTATCTATAATTTTTTTTTTTTCCAATTTGTTAGCCTATGACTTGTTATGATTGTTTACTCTAGTTGTTTTGATGCATTTTGATGTGATTTCATTTTTTTCAATTCTTTTTCTTTTTTTTGTTTTTGGCCATGCATCCACATGGCAGCCATCATGCCATCCACCAATCACCATGGCACGATGGCCTTTTTTGGGCTGGCCACCATAGGCCATTGACAACACTGATCTTGTGTTAAAAAACTCTGTTAATTTTATGCAGATTTGACGATGAAAAAAATGTTTCCAGCCTCTTTGAAGAACTATGGGAAGAATATACAAGTGGGGAACGGATCACCCTCCACTTGTACTTGGGAGAAATTGTTTCACTTATATGTGAAAGCATATCATCATCATCATGGGCAAGTAAAAGAAAAGTTAGTATTGTCTTTCTTTTCCACCCACACCTTTCTGTTTGATTACTTATCATTTTAACTTGGTCAATATTGTGGAGACTTTTGCTTATTTTCTCTAATTGTACTTGCAGGCTGCACAGGCTATCTCTAGGCTTAGTGAAGTTTTGGGTGAAGCTCTTTCTACTCATCATGAAGTTCTGCTTAAAGCTCTCTTGAAGGAAATTCCAGGTCGCTTATGGGAGGTAGTAAGATAAAATAGTGCATTTTAATAAAAAAATAATCACTTTTTTAATAATGGTAATGTAACAGAAAATGTTTATATATTATAGGCTGAATTGCTTAATTTTCTGTTGGTATTTTACCTGACTGGAAGTTATGTATGACAGGGAAAGGATTTGTTGTTGCTAGCTTTAGGTGCACTATCTGCATCTTGCCATAAAGCAATTACTAAAGAAGATCCCACCTCTTCCATTGCCATACTGAAAGTGATATCTTCTGCTTGCACCAGAAAGGGAAAGAAATACCGTGAAGCTGCATTCTTGTCTCTTGAACAGGTTAGCTATTCATAAAGCTTTCATTTCTAGGGTAATAATGTGTTGTTGTAGACCTAGCACCATCCTTGGTCCCTGGGAAGTAGCTCTCTTATAATTTGTCTGTTCTCAATTCTTTCATTTTTAAGGTAATAATGTGTCATAGAGCTACAAGCAATCTTGCTCTGGGGGAAATAGCTCTTCTCCCCCCCCCCCCCCCCCCTCCTCTTTCTTTCCTGAATTGAAACTTGAAAGTTGGTTGGCATATATCCAAAACTCAAGCCGCAGGGAACAGTCGGAATCATCATCAAATTATGGGCAATATCAGCACGTTTACCTTTAAAACCTCAATATTAAAAATTGATAGCATTTATTTTAGTCAAAATAAAAGCCAGCTGGGTAACTGCCTCTTGGCATTTTTTAGATAAATCCATCCAGAGTCAACTCCTGTGATGATGTTGCTAACACACTGCAACACAATTCTGCTTTTGATATTTTCTGATCATTTTAAGAGTTCAATTGGAAGATAGATGGGGAAATATAAATAGATGAGCAAGGAAAATAAAAAGAAAAGAAGAATATAATAAGCTAACACTGTCAATTGATCTATCCTCCACAACTTTAGGATCTATTGCTTGTATATCATGTTTTGTTTGGGTTAGAAATTTTAGGGTGATATAAAAGGCGAGATAAGAGAATTTGAATAGACCAAGAGAGAAGACAATTAATTTAAGTGCACCTTTCTCCTTTCATTACGTAAAATCATGATATTGACACTACATCTTTGTCCCTTGTCCCATGCTAATAAACTTTAGCAAGTTGAACTTCTTTTCCTATGTTTCTCAATATGTAGATGCTTGAATTAGTCTTTTTATGTTTCCAGGTTATAAAAGCTTTTGGCAATCCAACTTTCTTTAACATGGTGCTTCCATTGTTGTTTGACTCATGCAATTCGGAGCCGTACAAGTCTGGGCAAGCAGCTTTGGTCAGTGATGCTACTAAAGCAGGTGATGACAAATTCTAGATCTTCATCTATTTGTTGCAAATTATGTCTTTTCAATTTAGTCTGTGTTCATCAATGAAGCATGGATTGCACTTGTAAAATTTTGATGTGTGGCGGCAGCTTTTTTTTTTGGTGAAAGGATAAATATAATTAGAAAGAGGGAATGAGAACCCACAAAAAATGGAGGGAAGATATCCTCCTCAAAGAAAACTGAAAATGACAGTAAATAGAAATGTAGACATCAAGAGTTCTGCAGTTCCTCTGCATGACTGCCAAAGAGACTCCCTGAAGTGCTAATAAGACTAGAGACAGGTCAGGAAATCAATGCTGTCCCAAAGCAAGTCTGGAGAAAAAAATTTGCCCTAAAGATCTAAGCATTCAGTTCCAGCCTAAGGCACCAAAGAACATAGTACACTACTACAATAACTATACCGTCTTCACTCCCACCAAAGCCTTTGAACTTAGTTAACAGGAGAAGTTCCAAGCTTTCAGGGTGTGCCCAAGCTTCACCAACCCTTTTTAACCAGTTTGGATGGGTTTGGAGATAATCTCATGACTTTATCTATTTGACCTACTCTTTTGACTTGATATAAAGGATTTGTAAGTAATTAATAGAAAAATAAGAGAACGCCAATCCTTTTACAGAAAATAATGCACTATTGTAACTTAAGTATATCTTAATGTGACTCTGCAAATTATCTGAGTGATATATACTTTCTTTGCAGAGTTGGACAGTGCTGAAGAGATTTTTGTTCCACATGACAAAGTTGTAGACTGTTTGACATCTTGCATCCATGTGGCACATTTAAATGATATTCTTGAGCAACAAAAGAGGTTAATGCAAATGTATGCAGCATTTCTAAAGCCTGGACATCAATGGACAGGTATTTTTCTTATATATCATCTGTATGAGTGCCAGATGTTTTCAGTATCGTTATTAAAAAAGTCATCATTGTGCAGTAAAAAATACCACCTTTTTATCTATAAAAGAACTATGCTCAAGGCTCCAAAATGTCACAAACGACTCCCGGAGTACTTCTCATCATGCTAGTGTAATTTCCTTTGCGCAGGAGGTAATTGATCTGCATTTAGTAATGGGCTACTCGTGACTTTTATTTTATAATCATCTGAAATCATCTTCGCTTTTTTGTCAGATGTTTCATTCTATATCACCGAAAATACTAGAGTGCATAAGCACTGTAAAGATTGCACAGGTATGTCACTAATTTATTTGATCATATTTAACTTGCTTTCTCATTTAATCCTTCAATTTTTTTTGTAATTTTTACAGTTTTAGGAAATTATTTCTGAAAGATGTTCCTAATTTTACTTCATATTATATGTGAAAATTGTTACATTTCAGTGGGTTGACTAAAGAGGATTGCATAATGCTTTTGTTACTGTAGTAAGGAAAATTTTCAAGTTCAGACCTAGGCTCTGATCAATTTTTTCATTTTAATCTTAAAACTTCGAATTTCCAATTTAAACCCAAAGCCTTCTATTTTTGTTCAATTTCCTCCCTAAACTTATGATATAATTCGAAGAAAGGAATTAATTCTTTGACATATTAATTAGATATGCTCCCCAAGTTTATTTTGTAATTGTTTAGAAACACAAATATATAAATTATTTTGAGGACTTTGATCGTCTTCTTTTTTCCTTATCGACATCAGGACGTAGGTTGAAGTTCAGAAGTTTACAAAGTTGAATAATGACAAGTCTTTTTTCAGTTTTACCTAATCAATGTACAAAATGAAAATACTATAGTGACATTCAACAAAAAATTTATTGGACTAATGTTTTATTGAGCAAAAGTCAACTTGAGGACAGAATTGAATGAAAACTTAAGAAGGCTAAAATTTTTGGGACAATTGTTGAAATCTCTAAGTTGAACGAAATTGACGGAAATACCAAATTCAAGGTCAAAAATTTTGTTTTGGCTTTTTGGTTAGCAAGGTTAGAAGCGTCCGTCATTATTATGTTGTTTCATTTTCTATTTTTCATGTCCCCATTTTTAGGTTCATATCTCTGGTTCAGAATGCCTTCTGGAAGTCATCAAACTTTTCCAGGAATTGCCTCCAGCTACTGGAAGTGTAGTTGGTAAAGAATTTAAGGATGAGCTTCTTCATCAGTTCCAGATAGAGAAGAACGAACAAGCAAAGTCGTTTTTAAAAAAGTGTTTTGACGTTCTTGAAGACCTAAGACAATAAGGTGGTCGACAAGTATACTCATTATTCGTGGAGGGTTGGGAGAATTTTAACACAGCTGACAAATTACTATACCATGTGCTGGTGGATTTTAGCTGGTTACTACAGTGAGCAAAACAGTTACTGATGAATGGTAACAATTGTGGTGGCGTTTCTTAAATGTGTACAATATCTCTTTAAAACAGAATAGCTTGCATGTATTACATTGTTTGATTGCTACATTGCCTAGAGTGGACATAGTGAATAGAAAGAATCCATATGCCAATTCTTTGGAATAACCAAAAAAGGAGCAGAGGAGAGAGACAGATAAACACTGGAACTGAACAATAGTTAAACCCGCTTGGGACAAATATCTATTTAGGAAAACCGGATAAGGTTAATTCTCAGTCAGACCTCAAGGTTATGAAAACTGAGTCAGTCGAGCCATAATGTCCACTATGAGTACTTGACTATTTTTCCACAGAAATTCAACTAACCCTTTTTCTTGCTACTGCAAATTTTGAGAATATACCTGTGAAAATACTTAGTTTGCTTTTCCCTTATCTGCTTGTTGTTTGCTACCCAAACAATCTGCAAGAGTTATCAACTTTTGGAGATGCTATTTTTACAAAATACAAACAAATTTGTGTAGGCTGTTGAGAGATCATGATTGCGGCTTTCGAACATATGCCTGGGATTTTCGGAAAATCAAGGTGAAACAAGAAAATGAGAACTGTTGCCAGATTATTGATGTTAAGCGTACGTGGGAAACACCGTATTGTATGCTATCAAATTAGAGGGTGTACTTGGCAAATCTAAAAACAAGTCCAGAGCCATTTTAATCGGACTTTATATTATATTTAGTTTGTCTAAAATTCAGTTAGAAATTAGTTTTGTAGAATAGTTTTTTTTTTTTCAAAAAATAAAATTCATAAAAATTTTATTTAAAAATTTTTTAGATCATTAAATATATTTAATATTATATATGAAACAAATTTAACAGCATTTTATTTTATTCTTTTACAAGGGACTTGTGGGGCTCATTATTTACAAAATTAGTGAATGTTGACAATTCATTTTTCAAGTTTCAAATAAAGTGGAAAGAAAGAGAAAAGATTCAAGAGAGGAAGAGGCAAAAGTGCTTTGACTGCATTTCGTTGGTTTAGAAACTGATTAATTAAAACCCATCTTTGTTTAATATTTAATTTTAACTTAAATATCAAACAAAACGTCCAAAAAAATATACATCAAACATGTAAAACGTTACCGACTTCCATGTACCTAAGTATCTTGATAATGGAGTTTGGCAAATGCTCTCCAAAACTTGGTAATGCACATGGAAAATAGGATGCCTTCCTTTTAGACTACAACTTGATAGGTAGAGTGAGACAATGGAATAGTGCTTCCAGTAATGCAGAAAATAGTTAAGTAATACCAGCCATACCCACATATAGAAAAATGTTTGGTTCATGCGTATCAATAGTATAAGATGCGTGTAATCAAGAGATCAATCTATATTAACATATTATAATAAACACATAAATATTGATCTTTAGTTGTGAATGGTATAAAAAATTATGTATTTTGTACGCATGTAACTAGTAGCATTATATGTACATATTTTAAAAAGTTATTCCATTTCAAAGTGAGAATAAAATGCTCACTTAAATAATGTGAATGATACCAATAAATTATTAATGTAATAATTGTTGCTTATGCCTTAAGATAAGAGATCTTAGGTTGAAAATCTAAATTTAAACTTTAGAGTCACACTTGTTGGTATGAGTTATTAGCAATTTACTCCAAACATAAATTAATCTCACATCTAATAGTAATACAATATCACATGAAGAAATAATAGATTATAATATAATCTGTTAAATTTGTTGAATATTTATGAAATTTAATAATTTAATTTTTTTTAAATAGAATTTTTATAAATTTTAGTTTATATAAAAATAAAAAAGTATTTTTAATAATCTAAAATTGAAAAGATGTGTATACATTTTTTCCTAAATGAATTATGTACATTCTGAAATTAATAGTGGCAATGACTAATATGCATCGTAGATAAGTAACCTTGAAAACATCGTAGCAGAATTATAAAAGTTGCAAGAGAAAATCACCTAAAAAAAAGAGCTGCAAGAGAAATTCGTTACCTGAATGGAATCTATGGTGCGGAGTCGTCGCCAAGAGCAGCTCTAGGCTGCTGAAACTGATTTAATTGCACAATGCATGCAGTTGCAGAGTCGCTCGTGGCCAAGCCACTGGCATCACAGTTGTTCTCTGCATCAAAGCTCCTTATCATCTGCTGCTGCTGGCCCCTGGAAATCAATTGTTGGGGGTACATGTTGAACCCCAGCACCATGTTTTGTGTGTGGTGATGGGTGCTTGAAGCAGTAGTAGCAATGGCCGCCGCCTCTAGACCATGGGCAGGCATGCCCAGGCTCTGGTACCTGGAGAGCTCAGACTTAGCAGAGCTGAGATCCAAGTACAACTGGCGGAATTGGTGTTGGAGGAGAGAGATGAGCCCTACACAGCCATAAACGGGGTCGCGAAGGCGCATGTCAGCTTCATAAGCGAGGGAATTCACAGCATCTTCGCGCTGGTGAGGGTGTAACTCATTGAGAAGCTTACTGACGTTGCTTTCCCCAAACACTTTGCGAACGTTTGCAAACTTGTGGGGTTGATCAGGTGGAAAGCAGGGTGCAAACACGCATTCCCGTCGACACTTCCGTCGCAGAAACTTGCATGCTGCGCATGGTGAATTTGCAGACGATGATGCCATGCTGCAGTTTTTCTGTCTTTCTCTGCAGCCACATCAAAATCAGAAGAAAACAAATGTAACCATTTAATTGTATGTAAAGTGGGTTTTTTAGCAAGTAGCTCCAAAAGAAATAGGAGGAGGAGCCCGTATAGAAGAAATTAAAAAATGGCAGATTTGATTTTGCCATGGATTTGAGGAAGGGTTAATTGGATCTGGTGATGGAAGAAAATTAAATTCACTGCTTTTTAGAAAAATGTTGGGCTGCAGATCTTGCTTCAAATTTACCCAACACATTGATATATTTATAATCATTTGTAATGTTGTCAATTGGATAATCGTGCATTTTCTTAAGAGTATGGTATAATTATCATAATAATAAACAGAATTTTATTTTCTTAAGTGAAGAATAGTACAAATAATTATAAAGAAAAGATAATAACTTAAAACAGAGTTAATTACCAAAAAAATAGAATTGGGTAAGAAGATAATAAGATGATTCTTTATCCGACTGTCTTGCATGCTACCCAATCCCTCAGTGCAAATTCTTTCCCCTTAGTCAGGCCGAGAAAGTTAGCAATTGGGTGAACTTTTAAACCAAACCCTAATTGTGTTATCAACAAGGTTTTGGTAGAATGAAAGTATTAATTTTGGGTGAACTTTAATTATCAATGTGCAAGAAATTCTTGCTGAAAAAAAATGTTAATGCTTTAATCCCTAAATAATAATTCATTTAGACACCATTAAATTCACCAAAAAAATCTAACTGTGTTGACATTTTTTTAAGAGTAATGACATTCTTATCATATAGGCTGTAGAAATCAATGGGTCATTCATTAATTTAATTGGTGTGGACTGAGTTCTTTTCTTTTTCTTTTATTTTATTGGGTGGGTTTTACATTAATTTCTGTATACTATATATATATATATATATATATATATATTTTTTTTTTTTTCTATGCTATATATATTTTCCTATGCTCTCTCAATAGTAATGTGGTTATTGTCATACTTTTTGGAAAGCCAACTAATTTGATGATTTCTTAGTTAAACAAAAATTATCATACTTTTACCAAAAAAATTAGAGTAAATTACTTCAATTTTTTATTTTTATTTCTATTATACAAATTTCTCCCTTATTTTAAAAAACCTATATAAACATTTTATGTAAATTAATTATTGATTATTATTAAATTAATATAATTTTTACTTTAAGTTAACAAAATTAAATCATTTAAATAAATTTCACATATATTTTGCATACAAAAGAGTAATACTAAAAAAAATTATCATACACCCTCAATGTTTTTTGGCTGAATTGAATGAATATATTGTGCTTGTGTATGGCTGTAAGAACATCTTTTGTTTGGAAACTTTTTTTTTTTTAATAATAATTTGTTTTCTCAAAGTTGGTGTGCATTTGTTTTTTTTCTAGTTTCAAAAAGAGAAAAAAAAAAAGGTTTTTATCTATGTTTAATTATTTCAGGAATTTTTTTTTAGAAAAAATGATTGTTGCTTTGAAGAAGAATTGCTTAGGGTATTTTTTTTTTTTTTTTGAGATATTGCTTCCACATTTTGTTTTATATAAATATTCATGCCAATTGAATGTGAGGGATTAAATTTATAAAATTTTGCTTTTTATTTTATATAATTTATTAAATTTAATAATTAAATAAAATAAAATGAGAAATTATATGAAAACAAGAATTGACTAATAATGTGTTAATTTAATAAAAATATATTAATTCTAATAAATTTTAATTGTCAATGTAATTATTAATTTTAATATATTATCAAAAATTACAAAAAAAAAGAGAAGTAAATGTGCAAAAAAAAAAAAACTTGCTTTGCTTATGTCCACGGCCCTTTTACCTTTACAGTGTTCTCTTCAAAAAAATTACTTAAAGGATACTGTTTAAAAATTATTTACGTAAAAAGAATAAATGCGCCACATAAGATTTCCATTTTTTTGGTACAGACATAAGATTTCCATTTAAGCTTATACAATGCCACCTCAGAAATCAACCAACCTTGACTCCCGTTTCCTCGCTCCGTGAAATGCCGTCTCTCCCTTTATCTCCGTTTCTCTCCTCCTCCCGAGCCCTAAGTTGTGAAAATCTTTATTCACTTCGGTGTCATCCCCTTCAACAAGAGCGTAACTCCAAAGGCCTGAACCACCAGTGCAATGTTCAGCGGCTTCGTCTTCAGGAACCCCTAATCAAAGGTGAACGGTGAGCGGTGCGCGGTGAACAGTGAGTAATAGCACAACTGCCCCTTTCTCAAGTTCCTCTACTCCCCGATTCGAATTTCCTTCCCCTACTTTGCTTCCTTTTCATCCCCAGGTTCCAATCACTTTTGGTTCCCTTTCTCTGTTCCTTAATCCTTATATGAGCACATAACTAATGAAGAAACCAATGCAATTATGATAAGTTTATTCGTTTGTTTCAAAAAATTTGGTTCCAGTTCTGGTTACTCAAATGAGCAATTGAGCTCAGATGTTTTGCTCTTGCCATGGTATGCGCTTTTGCTTCCTTGTCTTTTGTTCTGTGATTTGCCCCTTTTGGGTTTTTGCAGGGATTCGGGTTTAAGTGTGAAATTAGTATTTTACGCAGATCAAACTCATTGATGTTCTATGAACAGTGTGGTACATATAATTTATTTTGAAGAAAATGCGACATTAAGGGGCTGTTGATCATCTTATCTTTATTCCTCCTTTGAAAAAATAATGCATGTATTGTCTGACTCTGGTAGAGGCTTAGGTCAATATATGCCCTATTTGAAACACTTCTTAGCGCTGTGTCTGGCAACAATGGGTTTTTATCTTCTGTTTTGTGTGATACTGTGAGAAGCCTTTCTGCCTAATTGAATGGAAAAATTTAATGATGTAAGTTTTTGCTACAATGCTTAATCTCATTGATGTTCGGTACATACTGGTTTGTATGGCATGATCATGTATTGTGTGAGATTTAGAGTTGGTTCAAATGATTTTACTTGCATTTTACATTAATTATTTGATAAGTCAAGGAGGGTCTGCCATGTTCTAAAAGCTGGTTAAGATCTTTTTAAGTGTTTAGTTCTGCAATAAGGCACATTTAATATTTGTTTTGTGAATTGGTTTTATGGTGTAAGCCTGTGAGCAATTAGTAATGAAGTTCTGGTCTGGTGGCCTTGATTTTCATTACTTAGAAGTTGTTCTTATTCAATTAAAAGTACATGGTAACAGCTGTTCTCCTTATTAATGTCTAAAGATGCATATTGAGTTTGAGGTTTGAAACAGAAAAAGATTAAGTTCTGATGCATATTGTTCTGAATTAGCCTCTCTCCTGGGCAACCGTTCTTGGAATAAATGCTGTGGCGTGCATGTTAGGTTTTGCCTAGCACCTTCCCCATGCATAATTAGACTCCCAAACCCTGTCTGGTTCAAGAACAGTAAAAAGGGTGTCTCTATCTAGTTCCCTTGCCAATACAAATTAGTGGCAACTCCATTTCTTTTAAATAAATAAAAACAGATGGCTATCCCTGTTTTGGCCAAAACTAACTGGCTGATGATTCTATATTGTGAAGTAGCTTTACTTATGTACTTTGTGTTCTAGCACAGATCTGAAATTGAAATGGCTAATTGGTTTTATTTAAGACTATTATATCATTTCTATGAATTTTTTTTCCCTTTTAATTTCAAGGTACTATTTGTGTCTTGAATAATATCAATTAATTTAGTATGTGCTTGGTCTTTGCCTATCAATGCTAATTTAATTTATGATTCTCATAGTATATATCATATATCATTTTTCATATGAAGTAGGCTCTTACTGTCCTCAATCCAATCCTACGAACTTTCAAGACTCTTAGTTGATCATAATTAGGTTCTCAATGTCCAACAATCCTCAACATTTGGAAACACGGTCAATAGTCACTTATTTCTTGGCATATGATAATCTATTTTGGAAATATAATTCTTTTAGCATCTGTAATTGTTAAATGTGTTTACTAGTTAGATCTTCTTATGTATAGTGTTCTTGTAAAGTTTCTTACCCCTGTTTAATAGAGATGGATTTAGTTTAGTAATAGTACTTCACTTGTATTTTTCATATGAAGTAGGCCCTTACTATCCTCAATCCAATCCTACGAACTTTCAAGACTCTTAGTTGATCATAATTAGGTTCTCAATATCCAACAATCTTCAACATTTGGAAACACGGTCAATAGTCCCTTGTGACACGTGTCATTCCGCACAGCCGACAAAAATTGAATCACCTATTTATTTATTGAATTAAGTATATATCCCACTACCCTGGCGTGCCGTTGCATCCGACAATCTTTTGACGATCGTTCGTTGACGTTTCTGCTGGACAGTTTACACCACCGCCCACGAACCAAGGGACAGTTACCATTTATATGAACCCGTCCAAATAACCAACAACAACTTGCCACGTGTTGATATCTGCTTGCTTATGCGCATTGCATGACCGTCGCTATTTAATAATTGATTTTTTAATTTTAATTATTTTTATTTATTCTTTATTTTGTATAAATATTTAGATGATAAATTTTTTATTTTTATTAATTTTTTATGCTAATTTTATTCTTATCCAACGCTTAAGTCATTTTAAATTTTAATTTTAAAATTTAAAAAATTTTAATTTACCTGCTAAAAAATTATGCATGAAATTATATTAATAAATAAAATTATTAAAAAATTTTATATTTTTTATTCTTTGAATGCATTATTTTAAATATATCTTATAAGTTTTAATATTAATATTATAGAATTAGTTAATTTAAATTATTTAAAATATATATGATATTTAATTCAAAATGTGTGCTTTATTTATGTTTTAAGTTTATATGTTTGTTGAAAGAGGAATAACGTCTACACCTCATGAAGAATTTTTTTTAAAAAAATTATTTGTAATTATTTTGAGATTTTTTCGTTTAACATTTAGGTGAAAATATGAAATTTTATATGTACTAAATAATTTGTTACATTTTTTTTAACATAAATTGTGTCATAGGATTGTGTGGTTGTATCCAATAATAAATTAAGCTTTTGCTTATAAAGTTTCATTCATGATAGCTATACTAAAATTTTGGGAGGGCTTGCATCTAACACACAAGGGACCTTCTACCTTCTTCAATATTTAAGGGTGCTATACATATTCTTAAAAGTGCTGTTGGGAATGAAGGGAAATCATCCATCATTCTTAAAGATCAATAGTTATTTGTCAATTCCGTATATAATTTTTTATTTGTTTGTTTTATGTAATGTATTTTTCTAACTTTCTCCATACTCATTTGCTATTATAATTTTGTCAATAAATCAAAAAAAATGTTAATCCCATCAAATAAAATTCATTAAAACTTCATAAAAAAATGTAAAACATTATATTTATTAAAATATTAGAGATTCAATAAACATAATTATAATATTTTTATAAAATTTAATTTAAAAAAACAAAGAGAATGTGCATAAAAAAATAGAGGGCAATTACTTGAAAAAAAATCATATTTAATGAAAATGGATCACCTTAGTGTAATCTAACTTTTCCACCATCTGTTTCCTATTCCGTAGTAGTCATAAATTGGTTAGTGCCTTTTAATTTTATGACCCCAATTAACACATAAACAAAATGGCAAAAGAGACATCACATGTTTCAACCATTCAACGTTAACATACCAATCCAAAATTTAATCAATTTATGTGTATTCACATTTTTATTTTTAATTTTAATTTAATAAAATTTAAATTATTAAATTTATTAAAATTTCTATATTAATTCATATAACCTAACTAATAAAAAAAACTCACATCTACATGAGAATAGCTCTGTAAAAATTTCATTCCCAAAAATTAAAACGTACAAAGAAAGTAAATAGGTGGAACTTGACCGGAGGAACCGGAGATAGAGGGCTTTTTAAGTGGAGGAAAATGACCAACATCCAACTGAAAACTAGGGGTGGGCATTGAGTGGGGCGGTTTGGGTTGGGACAAAATTTTCTCAACCCAGTTGAACCCAATCTCTTATTAAGTTAGTCCAACCCCAGCCAAAAAATTCTTTAAACCAACATTCTTGGATTGGAATGGTTCGGTTTTACTTGGGTGGGTTAGTCTGGGTTAGGATGGGGACAAACGAATGTGAGGCGAGTGGTGAAACGGGGATGAGGTTCAATCGACTATTGATGACCCAAAGTGTCGAGTATGATGATTAGACAAGGGATGAGCCAAAATGAGCAGAGGCGAGTCAAGACAAGGTGGGAGGAGGTAAGGAATTAGTGTTTATTGTTAGAAATGACGAGACAACGAACGAGACTTGTAGCTCATGAGAGAGAGAGTCGAGAGACCGAGGGTTCGAGACGAGGGAGGGAGGTGTGGTGTTGGTTTACTGAAGTTGAGCTGCCTCTTGCCTGCTTGTGCTTGCAGAAGTTTTAAGTAGGGGTGGGCATTAGGTGAGGCAGTTTGGGTTAGGACAAAATTTTTTCAATCTGTTTGAATCCAATCCCTCATTTAATTAGTCCAACTCCAGCCAAAATGATCTTTCAAACTAAGATTTTTGGGCTGGAATAACTCAATTTCATTTGAGTGGGTTAGTTTGGGTTAAGATAAGTCGAAGAGTGAAGGCTTGGGGACGGCCGGACGTGAGGCGAGCGGTGGAGAGTCAATAAGGTTCAGTCGACTATTGAGAACTCAAAGTCTCGAAGTGTGATGACTAGACAAGAGAGGGACCGAAATGGCTCAAACGAGGTAGGGTGGTCAGCATCGACTGTCAGAGATGATGAGACAACGGACAAAACTCGTTGCTCACAAAAGAGGGAGTTGAGGGACAAGAGAGGACCGAGAAGTGGCATTGACGTCGTAGAGCTACTTGAGAAAGATTTAGGGTAAGCTACGAAATAACGTCATTTTGTAGTAGTAGAAAATATATATATATATATATGTAATTTTTGTTAGGTTGCCACAGCAATCCAATGGAGAGAGAGCAAAAATTCATCCTTATCCAATTTATCCCATCTTAAACTAAAATATTATATTATATTTATTTTACCCCATCTTAACCTAGTCTAAATTTTCTTTTTTACAGTTTGAAGCAAGTTAAAATGATTTGACCCGAACTGATACCCACCTCTAGTTTTTGGGTAAGTTAGAAAATGACATCATTTTACAAAACGACGCTATTTTATAATATCAGAATTGAGAATATATATATATATATATATAGCATAAGAATTAAAAAATATATATATATGTAAATTTTGTTAGGTACCCGCGGTAACCCAATGAAGAGGGAACCAAAATCTAGCCCCACCCGATTTATCCTATCTTAAGTCAAAATATTACATAATATTTGTTTAACCCCATTTTAACCCGGTCCACATTTTTTTTTTATAATTTAGGACGAGTTGAAACAGTTTGACCCGATCCAATGCCCACCCCTACTGAAAACTACCTACCACCCCCCTTTCCCCTCTGTCTTTCCGCGTTTCTGTGTGTGTGGACGAATTGAATTCCTGCCTCCGCAACAAAGCAAGTTATTTTTCTAAATTAAAAATTAGGAAACGACTGAAAGAGAGAAACGCTGAGTGGCTTAGATTTAGAACTACAGAATCTAACGTCTGTTACCAACCAAACAAACGTTTCTGTCGTAAACAACTCCGTCACGTTGGCGTAGCTACCTTCTCTCCTTCCCCATCTTTTCGTCGAACTGCCCCCAAAACATCACCGCCCTTTTGGGTAATTCCAACGAAATTCCCCGATTTCCAGGGTTTCTGATTTTGGGAAACCCTAGCTACCTCCAAGTCTTTGCTGCTTGCTTCCAGGTGTGTCTGCTTGCCTTTCTTTCTCTTCATTCCATGCTTCTTGGAATTCTCTGTTTTTAGTTGATCATAAATTGAAGGAATTACGACTGTTGCTTCATTACTTTACCCATTTTTATTTCGGAAGCTTTCAGGAAGGAATTGGTTTGCCTTGTTGGTGGATTTCATTGTTGTTTAGTTTGTTAATTCGTGATTGTTTTGGAGCTTACTGAACGTTGTGTTTGATACCTATTAAACGCTAGGAACTTAACTGGGAAATCAACTATGAAGCTTAAAAATGTTGTTTTAGGATCCTAAACAGACAATGCCTTTATTCATTAGAGGTTTTCTTTCCCTTAGAGTAGAACATTGTACTCTGTTCAACTCCTGCATTTGCATACCATAAGCTAGCTCACACTGGCAAATGTTATGCCTCTTAATTGGAACACTGATACTTCAACTTCTCAGCCTAAGGCTATATTTAAGAAACCATTATGTTCTAACCCGAATTATGCTGTTCCATCATTCCGTTGCTCCATTGAATTGATTGGTTTACCTAGCTCTTCTCTGGGTCTGTTTTACGAGGTATTTGTTTTTTTCTAGTTTCAAAAAGAGAAAAAAAAAAAGGTTTTGATCAATGTTTAATTATTTCAGGAATTTTTTTTAGAAAAAATTATTGTTGCTTTGAAGAAGAACTGCTTAGGGTATTTTTTTTTTTTTTGAGATATTACTTCCACATTTTGTTTTATATAAATATTCATGCTAATTGAATGTGTGGGATTAAATTTATAAAATTTTACTTTTTATTTTATATAATTTATTAAATTTAATAATTAAATAAAATAAAATAAGAAATTATATGAGAACAAGAATTGACTAATAATGTGTTAATTTAACAAAAATATATTAATTCTAATAAATTTTAATTGTTAACGTAATTATTAATTTTAATATATTATCAAAAATTACAAAAAAAGAGAAGTAAATGTGAAAAAAAAAAAAAAACTTGCTTTGCTTTTGTCCACGGCCATTTTACCTTTACAGTGTAATCTTCAAAAAAATCACCTAAAGCATATTATTTAAAACATATTTACCTGAGAGGAATAAATGTGCCATATAAGATTTCCATTTTAGTTTATACAATGCCACCTCAGAAATCAATCAACCTTGACTCCCGTTTCCTCGCTCCATGAAACGCCTTCTCCCCCTTTTTCTCCGTTCCTCTCCTCCTCCTCCTGAGCCCTAAGTTGTGAAAATCTTTATCGAGTCCGGTGTCATCCCCTTCAACAAGAGCAGAACTCCAAAGGCCTGAACCACCAGTGCAGTGTTCAGCGGCATCGTCTTCGGGAACCCCTAATCAAAGGTAAGCGGTGAGCGTTGAGCGGTGAGCGGTGCGCGGTGAACAGTGAGTAATAGCACAACTGCCCCTTTCTCAAGTTCCTCTGCGCCCCGATTCGAATTTCCTTCCCCTACTCTGCTTCCTTTTCATTCTCAGGTTCCAATCACTTTTGGTCTCTTTTTTCTGTTCCTTAATCCTTATATGAGCACATAACTAATGAAGAAACCAATGCAATTATGATAAGTTTATTCGTTTGTTTCAAAAAATTTGGTTCCAGTTCTGGTTACTCAAATGAGCAACTGAGCTCAGATGTTTTGCTCTTGCCATGGTATGCGCTTTTGCTTCCTTGTCTTTTGTTCTGTGATTTGCCCCTTTTGGGTTTTTGCAGGGATTCGGGTTTAAGTGTGAAATTAGTATTTTAGGCAGATCAAACTCGTTGATGTTCTATGTACAGTGTGGTACATATAATTTATTTCGAAGAAAATGCGACATTAAGGGGCTGTTGATCATCGTATCTTTATTCCTCCTTTGAAAAAATAATGCATGTATTGTCTGACTCTGGTAGAGGCTTAGGTCAATATATGTCCTATTTGAAACACTTCTTAGCGCTGTGTCTGGCAACAATGGGTTTTTGTCTTCTGTTTTGTGTGATACTGTGAGAAGCCTTTCTGCCTAATTAAATGGAGAAATTTAATGATGTAAGTTTTTGCTACAATGCTTAATCTCATTGTTGTTCAGTACATACTGGTTTGTATTGTGAGAGATTTAGAGTAGGTTCAAATGATTTTTCTTGCATTTTACATTAATTATTTGATAAGTCAAGGAGGGTCTGCCATGTTCTAAAAGCTGGTTAAGATCTTTTTAAGTGTTTAGTTTTGCAATAAGGCACATATAGTATTTGTTTTGTGAATTGGTTTTATGGTGTAAGCCTGTGAGCACTTAGTAATGAAATTCTGGTCTGGTGGCTTGATTTTCATTACTTAGAAGTTGTTCTTATTCAATTAAAAGTACATGGTAACAGCTGTTTTCCTTATTAATGTCTCAAGATGCATATTGAGTTTGAGGTTTGAAACAGAAAAAGATTACGTTCTGATGCATATTGTTCTGAATTAGACTCTCTCCTGGGCAACCGTTCTTGGAATAAATGCTTTGGCGTGCATGTTATGTTTTGCCTAGCACCTTCCCCATGCATAATTAGACTCCCAAACCATGTCTAGTTCAAGATCAGTAAAAAGGGTATCTCTATCTAGTTCCCTTGCAAATACAATTTAGCGGCAACTCCATTTCTTTTTAATAACTAAAAACAGATGGCTATCCCTGTTTTGGCCAAAACTAACTGGCTGATGATTCTATATTGTGAAGTAGCTTTACTTATGTACTTTGTCTTCTAGCACAGATCTGAAATTGGAATGGCTAATTGGTTCTATTTAAGATTATTATATTGTTTCTATGAATTTTTTTCCCTTTTAATTTCAAGGTACTATTTGTGTCTTGAATAATATCAATTAATTTAATATGTGCTTGGTCTTTGCCTATCAATGCTAATTTAATTTATGATTCTCATAGTATATATCATACATATTTTTCATATGAAGTAGGCTCTTACTGTCCTCAATCCAATCCTACGAACTTTCAAGACTCTTAGTTGATCATAATTAGGTTCTCAATATCCAACAATCCTCAACATTTGGAAACACGGTCAAGAGTCACTTATTTCTTGGCATATGATCATCTGTTTTGGAAATATAATTCTTTTAGCATCTGTAATTGTTAAATTTTTCTGCTAGTTAGATCTTCTTATGTATAGTATGCTTGTAAAGTTTCTTACCTATGTTTAATGGAGATGGTTTTAGTTTAGTAATAGTACTTCACTTGTATTTTTCATATGAAGTAGGCCCTTACTATCCTCAATCCAATCCTACGAACTTTCAAGACTCTTAGTTGATCATAATTAGGTTCTCAATATCCAACAATCTTCAACATTTGGAAACACGGTCAATAGTCACTTATTTCTTGGCATATGATCATCTATTTTGGAAATATAATTCTTTTAGCATCTGTAATTGTTAAATGTTTTTACTAGTTAGATCTTCTTATGTAATTCTTGTAAAGTTTCTTACCCCTGTTTAATAGAGATGGATTTAGTTTAGTAATAGTACTTCTGTACTTGTATGAGGAAACACAACTGTCTGCGTCCACTTGAATCTGTTTTTTCTTTCTTAGTTGTGCATTGAGTTTTGAAAATTGCTGTAATATGTGAATTTTCTGTTTTTCCCTTTGGCTTCCAAGAAGTGCAAGGAAAAATGTACAAGAACAAGAAACAAGGTGATAAACATGAAGCTTCCAAAAGCCAAACGAATATACAGGACCAAGACATGGACATAAGGAAGGTTATGAAAGATGTTGAAAATTTTGGTGATTCCCTTATGCTTTTCTCTTATGAACCTTCTTTTTCATTTCCTATTTCTGTTTTAAATTTCTATGTTGTCTTAATCTTGGTTTTTTCCTGTTATCTGCTTTTAGTTGTTGTTGATGTGTTGTGGAAGATGCATTGAGAGTACAAGTGGAAGTTAAGATTAAGTACATTTCGAAATTGTGGATGATTCTGTTCCTAGTCAAATATTTTAGATAATTGTGTAATGTATTTCTTTGAACTGCTCAGATGGTGAATGAAAATTGCGATGTCTAATTCTTGGGAACATATTTGATGACGTGGAAAGGAAAAAATATTTTTCTCTTTCTGGAAAAGTCTAGCTTCTTATGCTTAATAACCCTGAATCTTTTAACTGATTGTCTTTCTCTAAGCAACTATTTTATGTTCAGCCTGTAAATGGAATTACTTACCACTTACCAGTCATTGTTGATTCAATTGGAAAATTATGAGATGAACAGTTGGTGATACTAGCTATTTATCATTTTAACAGGCTACTCACATATGACATGGAAAGAGCGTAAACAGATTGAAAATAGGAAGGTTGTTTCTCTTGGTGGGAAGGTGAGTACATATGTTGATGTCTCTCTGATATATCATGTGCCAAAACAGAGGGTGTGAACTGGGGTGCTATAGAAATAAATTTCATAGTGTGTGCGTTTGCCCCTTATGCAGCCCCAAAAGAAGCAGAGGTTACCTTTAAGTGTGGCACGTCCAATGATGAAGAAACAAAAGGAAAGAGAGCAGAAAATACTTCAAGAGGTAATTAATTTCTGATACCACCCTTTTTATTTTGTGTGAAAGCTGGTGGGACATTTATCTTCACAAAAATTTCATCATACATTCCACCCATGAAAGGTAGTTACCTATCTGTAGAAGTGATTATATGTAACGAGAGTTTTTGCCTTGTTTGCTTATCTGGCACACTGACTTCATTATTACTGTCTCTACTATGTGTGGTTTTTAGCAATTGATTCTTGGGCAATTTGGGGGAAAGGTTGGTGGTAGCAGTAAAAAATCAGTGAGGAAACACAAGCCAGAAGATAGGGGTCTAAAGTCAAGCGAGGGTCGATTTAGAAATGGCGTACTTGATGTTAGGCATCTGTTAAACTCAGCACCATCCAGAGATCATGATACTGGAGCCCATGCATCTACTAAAGGAAAAAAGAAAGGAAGTAAGAAGAAGCAAGGTAAAAAGGGTACCGGCAAGAAGCGCCATTGAGTACAATCTTTAGTGAGAAAATTTTGCAAGACACTATGAGCAGGCATTTGTAAACGCATCTATGACAGTTTAAATTGTTGGTTCTCAAAATATAGTTTAATCCTTGCGGTGTTTCAACTGTTTATATCTCGTGTCTTTCTCTTCTCAATTATTCAAATCCAATCCAAGTTTATTTGATTCATTTTACAGCTATTGAAGCTTTTTCTATGGTATGTATATATATAATTTTTAAAATTTAGGTAGACTAAAAAATATTTTATAAAATTCAAGAAGGCTAAATTAATAAGTTTTAAAATTATATATATATATCTATATATATAACAATTTTGGGAGATCAAGGGGAGGCAAGACTCTCCCTCGCGCCCTAGTTCCGTCCTAATTTAAGTATAATATTATATTTTATAAGTATAATATAAAAAATTATCTTCTTTGATTTTCTCACTTGATTATTTTTTTCATGATTAATTAATTTAATTGGCCTGCAGAGAAAGGTTTGCCAGTTTGCGGCAGCAGACTTGACCACATGGATTATAGGCAATCCCTTGTGACACGTGTCACCAGCACAGCTGACAAAAATTGAATCACCTATTTATTTATTGAATTAAGTATATATCCCACTACCCTGGCGTGCCGTTGCATCCGAGAATCTTTTGACGATCGTTCGTTGACGTTTCTGCTGGACAGTTACCATTTAGATGAACCCGTCCAAAAAACCAACAACAACTTGCCACGTGTTGATATCTGCTTGCTTATGCGCATTGCATGACCGTCGCTATTTAATAATTGATTTTTATGTATAAAAAAAATTGATTTTTTAATTTTAATTATTTTTATTTATTCTTATTTTGTATAAATATTTAGATGATAAATTTTTTACTTTTATTAGTTTTTTATGCTAAACTTATTCTTATCTAACACTTAAGTCATTTTAAATTTTAATTCACCTGCTAAAAAATTGTGCATGAAATTATATTAATAAATAAGATTATTAAAAAAATTTTATATTTTTTATTCTTTGAATGCATTATTTTAAATATATCTTATAAATTTTAATATTAATATTATAGAATTAGTTAATTTAAATTATTTAAAATATGTATAATATCTAATTCAAAATGTGTGCTTTATTGATGTTTTAAGTTTATATGTTTGTTGAAAGAGGAATAACGTCTACACCTCATGAAGAAATTTTTAAAAAGAAATTATTCGTAAATATTTTAAGCTTTTTTCTTTTAAATTTAGGTGAAAATATGAAATTTTATGTGTACTAAATAATTTGTTACATTTTTTTTAACATAAATTGTATCATAGGATTGTGTGGTTGTATCCAATGATAAATTAAGTTTTTGCTTATAAAGTCTCATTCATGATAGCTATATGGAATTTTGGGAAGGCTTGCATCTAACACACAAGGGACCTTCTACCTTCTTCACTATTTAAGGGTGCTATACATATTCTTAAAAGTGCTGATTGGGAATGAAGGGAAATCATCCATCATTCTTAAAGATCAATAGTTATTTGTCAATTCTTTATATAATTTTTTATTTGTTTTATGTAATGTATTTTTCTAACTTTCTACATACTCATTTGCTATTATAATTTTGTCAATAAATCAAAAAATGTTAATCCCATCAAATTAAATTCACTAAAACTTCATAAAAAATGTAAAATATTATATCTATTAAAATATTAGAGATTCAATAAACTTAATTATAATATTTTTATAAAATTAGAAAAATAAAGACAATGTGCATAAAAAATTAGAGGGCAATTACTTGACAAAAATCATATTTAATGAAAAACGATCACCTTAGTTCAATCTAATTTTTCCACCATCTGTTTCCTATTCTGTAGTAGTCATAAATTGATTAGTGCCTTCTAATTTTATGACTCCAATTAACACATAAACAAAATGGCAAGAGAGACATCACATGTTTCAACCATTCAACGTTAACAAACCAATCCAAAAATTAATCAATTTATGTGTATTCACATTTTTATTTTTCATTTTAATTTAATAAAATTTAAATTATTAAATTTATTAAAATTTCTATATTAATCCATATAACCTAACTAATAAAAAAACTGATACCTTTGTGAGAATAGCACTGTAAAAATTTCACTCCCAAAAATTAAAACGTACAAAGAAAGTAAATAGGTGGAACTTGACGGGAGGAACCGGAGAGAGAGGGCTTTTCAAGTGGAGGAAAATGACCGACATCCAACTGAAAACTACCTACCACCCCCCTTCCCCTCTGTCTTTCCGCGTTTCTCTGTGTGTGGACGAATTGAATTCCTGCCTCCGCAACAAAGCAAGTTATTTTTCTAAATTAAAAATTAGGAAACGACCGAAAGAGAGAAACGCTGAGTGGCTTAGATTTATAACTACAGAATCTAACGTCTGTTACCAACCAAACAAACGTTTCTGTTGTATGTTACCAACCAAACAAACGTTTCTGTTGTAAACAACTCCGTCACGTTGGCGTAGCTACCTTCTCTCCTTCCCCATCTTTTCGTCGAACCGCCACCAAAACATCATCGCCCTTTTGGGTAATTCCAACGAAATTGCCCGATTTCTAGGGTTTCTGATTTTGGGAAACCCTAACTACCTCCAAGTCTTTGCTGCTTGCTTCCAGGTGTGTCTGCTTGCCTTTCTTTCCCTTCATTCCATGCTTCTTGGAATTCTCTGTTTTTAGTTGATCATAAATTGAAGGAATTACGACTGTTGCTTGATTACTTTACCCATTTTTATTTTGGGAGCTTTCAGGAAGGAATTGGTTTGCCTTGTTGGTGGATTTCATTGTTGTTTAGTTTGTTAATTCGTGATTGTTTTGGAGCTTACTGAACGTTGTGTTTGATACCTATTAAGTGCTAGGAACATAACTGGGAAATCAACTATGAAGCTTAAAAATGTTGTTTTAGGATCCTAAACAGACAATGCCTTTATTCATTAGAGGTTTTCTTTCCCTTAGAGTAGAACATTGTACTCTGTTCAACTCCTGCATTTGCATACCATAAGCTAGCTCACACTGGCAAATGTTATGCCTCTTAATTGGAACACTGAAACTTCAACTTCTCAGCCTAAGCCTATATTTAAGAAACCATTATGTTCTAACCCGAATTATGCTGTTCCATCATTCCGTTGCTCCATTGAATTGATTGGTTTACCTAGCTCTTCTCTGGGTCTGTTTTACGAGGTATGTTGTGCTAAATTGTGGCTTTATAGGCTTTAAAAGCTTGATCAAATTTTTGAACAAGAATTGACTAATAATGTGTTAATTTAACAAAAATATATTAATTCTAATAAATTTTAATTGTTAACGTAATTATTAATTTTAATATATTATCAAAAATTACAAAAAAAGAGAAGTAAATGTGAAAAAAAAAAAACTTGCTTTGCCTATGTCTACAGCCATTTTACCTTTACAGTGTACTCTTCAAAAAAATTACCTAAAGGATATTATTTAAAACATATTTACTTGAGAGGAATAAATGTGTCACGTAAGATTTCCATTTTAGTTTATACAATGCCACTTCAGAAATCAATCAACCTTGAGTCCCGTTTCCTCGCTCCGTGAAACGCCGTCTCCCCCTTTTTCTCCGTTTCTCTCCTCCTCTCCTGGGCCCTAAGTTGTGAAAATCTTTATTGACTCCGGTGTCATCCCCTTCAACAAGAGCAGAACTCCAAAGGCCTGAACCACCAGTGCAGTGTTCAGCGGCTTCGTCTTCAGGAACCCCTAATCAAAGGTAAGCGGTGAGCGGTGAACAGTGAGTAATAGCACAACTGCCCCTTTCTCAAGTTCCTCTGTGCCCCGATTCGAATTTCCTTCCCCTACTCTGCTTCCTTTTCATTCTCAGGTTCCAATCACTTTTGGTCTCTTTTCTCTGTTCCTTAATCCTTATATAAGCACATAACTAATGAAGAAACCAATGCAATTATGATAAGTTTATTCGTTTGTTTCTAAAAATTTGGTTCCAGTTCTGGTTACTCAAATGAGCAACTGAGCTCAGATGTTTTGCTCTTGCCATGGTTTGCGCTTTTGGTTCCTTGTCTTTTGTTCTGTCATTTGCCCCTTTTGGGTTTTTGCAGGGATTCGGGTTTAAGTGTGAAATCAGTATTTTAGGCAGATCAAACTCATTGATGTTCTATGTACAGTGTGGTACATATAATTTATTTCGAAGAAAATGCGACATTAAGGGGCTGTTGATCATCGTATCTTTATTCCTCCTTTGAAAAAATAATGCATGTATTGTCTGACTCTGGTAGAGGCTTAGGTCAATATACGTCCTATTTGAAACACTTCTTAGCGCTGTGTCTGGCAACAATGGGTTTTTGTCTTCTGTTTTGTGTGATACTGTGAGAAGCCTTTCTGCCTAATTAAATGGAGAAATTTAATGATGTAAGTTTTTGCTACAATGCTTAATCTCATTGTTGTTCAGTACATACTGGTTTGTAAGGCATGATCATGTATTGTGAGAGATTTAGAGTAGGTTCAAATGATTTTTCTTGCATTTTACATTAATTATTTGATAAGTCAAGGAGGGTCTGCCATGTTCTAAAAGCTGGTTAAGATCTTTTTAAGTGTTTAGTTTTGCAATAAGGCACATATAGTATTTGTTTTGTGAATTGGTTTTGTGGTGTAAGCCTGTGAGCAATTAGTAATGAAATTCTGGTCTGGTGGCCTTGATTTTCATTACTTAGAAGTTGTTCTTATTCAATTAAAAGTACATGGTAACAGCTGTTTTCCTTATTAATGTCTCAAGATGCATATTGAGTTTGAGGTTTGAAACAGAAAAAGATTAAGTTCTGATGCATATTGTTCTGAATTAGACTCTCTCCTGGGCAACCGTTCTTGGAATAAATGCTTTGGCGTGCATGTTATGTTTTGCCTAGCACCTTCCCCATGCATAATTAGACTCCCAAACCATGTCTAGTTCAAGATCAGTAAAAAGGGTATCTCTATCTAGTTCCCTTGCAAATACAAATTAGCGGCAACTCCATTTCTTTTTAATAACTAAAAACAGATGGCTATCCCTGTTTTGGCCAAAACTAACTGG
The DNA here is from genome assembly GCA_037013595.1 of Dicorynia guianensis. NCBI lineage: Eukaryota > Viridiplantae > Streptophyta > Magnoliopsida > Fabales > Fabaceae > Dicorynia > Dicorynia guianensis. The sequence continues at coordinate 35,112,892 of JASUAB010000005.1, forward strand.
CTGATGATTCTATATTGTGAAGTAGCTTTACTTATGTACTTTGTCTTCTAGCACAGATCTGAAATTGGAATGGCTAATTGGTTCTATTTAAGACTATTATATCATTTCTATGAATTTTTTTCCCTTTTAATTTCAAGGTACTATTTGTGTCTTGAATAATATCAATTAATTTAGTATGTGCTTGGTCTTTGCCTATCAATGCTAATTTAATTTATGATTCTCATAGTATATATCATATATATTTTTCATATGAAGTAGGCTCTTACTGTCCTCAATCCAATCCTACGAACTTTCAAGACTCTTAGTTGATCATTATTAGGTTCTCAATATCCAACAATCCTCAACATTTGGAAACACGGTCAAGAGTCACTTATTTCTTGGCATATGATCATCTGTTTTGGAAATATAATTCTTTTAGCATCTGTAATTGTTAAATTTTTCTGCTAGTTAGATCTTCTTATGTATAGTATTCTTGTAAAGTTTCTTACCTCTGTTTAATGGAGATGGTTTTAGTTTAGTAATAGTACTTCACTTGTATTTTTCATATGAAGTAGGCCCTTACTATCCTCAATCCAATCCTACGAACTTTCAAGACTCTTAGTTGATCATAATTAGGTTCTCAATATCCAACAATCTTCAACATTTGGAAACACGGTCAATAGTTACTTATTTCTTGGCATATGATCATCTATTTTGGAAATATAATTCTTTTAGCATCTGTAATTGTTAAATGTTTTTACTAGTTAGATCTTCTTATGTAATTCTTGTAAAGTTTCTTACCCCTGTTTAATAGAGATGGATTTAGTTTAGTAATAGTACTTCTGTACTTGTATGAGGAAACACAACTGTCTGCGTCCACTTGAATCTGTTTTTTCTTAGTTGTGCATTGAGTTTTGAAAATTGCTGTAATATGTGAATTTTCTGTTTTTCCCTTTGGCTTCCAAGAAGTGCAAGGAAAAATGTACAAGAACAAGAAACAAGGTGATAAACATGAAGCTTCCAAAAGCCAAACGAATATACAGGACCAAGACATGGACATAAGGAAGGTTATGAAAGATGTTGAAAATTTTGGTAATTCCCTTATGCTTTTCTCGTATGAACCTTCTTTTTCATTTCCTATTTCTGTTTTAAATTTCTATGTTGTCTTAATCTTGGTTTTTTCCTGTTATCTGCTTTTAGTTGTTGTTGATGTGTTGTGGAAGATGCATTGAGAGTACAAGTGGAAGTTAAGATTAAGTACATTTCGAAATTGTGGATGATTCTGTTCCTAGTCAAATATTTTAGATAATTGTGTAATGTATTTCTTTGAACTGCTCAGATGGTGAATGAAAATTGCGATGCCTAATTCTTGGGAACATATTTGATGACGTGGAAAGGAAAAAATATTTTTCTCTTTCTGGAAAAGTCTAGCTTCTTATGCTTAATAACCCTGAATCTTTTAACTGATTGTCTTTCTCTAAGCAACTATTTTATGTTCAGCCTGTAAATGGAATTACTTACCACTTACCAGTCATTGTTGATTCAATTGGAAAATTATGAGATGAACAGTTGGTGATACTAGCTATTTATCATTTTAACAGGCTACTCACATATGACATGGAAAGAGCGTAAACAGATTGAAAATAGGAAGGTTGTTTCTCTTGGTGGGAAGGTGAGTACATGTGTTGATGTCTCTCTGATATATCATGTGCCAAAACAGAGGGTGTGAACTGGGGTGCTATAGAAATAAATTTCATAGTGTGTGCGTTTGCCCCTTATGCAGCCCCAAAAGAAGCAGAGGTTACCTTTAAGTGTGGCACGTCCAATGATGAAGAAACAAAAGGAAAGAGAGCAGAAAATACTTCAAGAGGTAATTAATTTCTGATACCACCCTTTTTATTTTGTGTGAAAGCTGGTGGGACATTTATCTTCACAAAAATTTCATCATACATTCCACCCATGAAAGGTAGTTACCTATCTGTGGAAGTGATTATATGTAACGAGAGTTTTTGCCTTGTTTGCTTATCTGGCACACTGACCTCATTATTACTGTCTCTACTATGTGTGGTTTTTAGCAATTGATTCTTGGGCAATTTGGGGGAAAGGTTGGTGGTAGCAGTAAAAAATCAGTGAGGAAGCACAAGCCAGAAGATAGGGGTCTAAAGTCAAGCGAGGGTCGATTTAGAAATGGCGTACTTGATGTAAGGCATCTATTAAACTCAGCACCATCCAGAGATCATGATACTGGAGCCCATGCATCTAGTAAAGGAAAAAAGAAAGGAAGTAAGAAGAAGCAAGGTAAAAAGGGTACCGGCAAGAAGCGCCATTGAGTACAATCTTTAGTGAGAAAATTTGCTAGACACTAAGAGCAGGCATTTGTAAACGCATCTATGACAGTTTAAATTGTTGGTTCTCAAAATGTAGTTTAATCCTTGCGGTGTTTCAACTGTTTATATCTTGTGTCATTCTCTTCTCAATTATAAAAATCCAATCCAAGTTTATTTGATTCGTTTTACAGGTATTGAAGCTTTTTCTATGATATGTATATATATAATTTTAAAAATTTAGGGAGACAAAAATATTTTATAAAATTCAAGAAGGCTAAATTAATAAGTTGTAAAATTATATATATATATATATATATATATATATATATATATAACAATTTTGGGAGATCAAGGAGAGGCAAGACTCTCCCTCGCGCCCTAGTACCGTCCTGATTTAAGTATAATATTATATGTTATAAGTATAATATAAAAAACTATCTTCTTTGATTTTCTCACTTGATTATTTTTTTCATGATTACTTAATTTAACTGGCCTGCAGAGAAAGGTTTGCCAGTTGCGGCAGCAGACTTGACCACATGGATTATAGGCAATCCCTTGTGACACGTGTCATCCAGCACAGCCGACAAAAATTGAATCACCTATTTATTTATTGAATTAAGAATATATCCCACTACCCTGGCGTGCCGTTGCATCTTTTGACGATCGCTCGTTGACGTTTCTGCTAGACAGTTTACACCACCGCCCACGAACCAAGGGACAGTTGCCATTTATATGAACCCGTCCAAATAACCAACAACAACTTGCCACGTGTTGATATCTGCTTGCTTATGCGCATTGCATGACCGTCGCTATTTAATAATTGATTTTTTAATTTTAATTATTTTTATTTATTCTTTATTTTGTATAAATATTTAGATGATAAGTTTTTTATTTTTATTAATTTTTTATGCTAATTTTATTCTTATCCAACGCTTAAGTCATTTTAAATTTTAATTTTAAAATTTAAAACTTTTAATTTACCTGCTAAAAAATTATGCATGAAATTATATTAATAAATAAAATTATTAAAAAATTTTATATTTTTTATTCTTTGAATACATTATTTTAAATATATCTTATAAATTTTAATATTAATATTATAGAATTAGTTAATTTAAATTATTTAAAATATATATGATATTTAATTCAAAATGTGTGCTTTATTTATGTTTTAAGTTTATATGTTTGTTGAAAGAGGAATAACGTCTATACCTCATGAAGAATTTTTTTAAAAAAAATTATTTGTAATTATTTTGAGATTTTTTCCTTTAACATTTAGGTGAAAATATGAAATTTTATGTGTACTAAATAATTTGTTACATTTTTTTTAACATAAATTGTGTCATAGGATTGTGTGGTTGTATCCAATAATAAATTAAGCTTTTGCTTATAAAGTTTCATTCATGATAGCTATATGGAAATTTTGGGAAGGCTTGCATCTAACACACAAGGGACCTTCTACCTTCTTCAATATTTAAGGGTGCTATACATATTCTTAAAAGTGCTGATTGGGAATGAAGGGAAATCATCCATCATTCTTAAAGATCAATAGTTATTTGTCAATTCTTTATATAATTTGTATTTGTTTGTTTTATGTAATGTATTTTTCTAACTTTCTACATACTCACTTGCTATTATAATTTTGTCAATAAATCAAAAAATGTTAATCTCATCAACTAAAATTCACTAAAACTTCATAAAAAAATGTAAAATATTATATCTATTAAAATATTAGAGATTCAATAAACTTAATTATAATATTTTTATAAAATTTCATTGAAAAAAAACAAAGAGAGTGTGCATAAAAAAATAGAGGGCAATTACTTGAAAAAAAATCATATTCAATGAAAATGGATCACCTTAGTGTAATCTAACTTTTCCACCATCTGTTTCCTATTCCGTAGTAGTCATAAATTGGTTAGTGCCTTTTAATTTTATGACCCCAATTAACACAAACAAAATGGCAAGAGAGACATCACATGTTTCAACCATTCAACGTTAACATACCAATCCAAAATTTAATCAATTTATGTGTATTCACATTTTTATTTTTAATTTTAATTTAATAAAATTTAAATTATTAAATTTATTAAAATTTCTATATTAATTCATATAACCTAACTAATAAAAAAAACTCACATCTACATGAGAATAGCTCTGTAAAAATTTCATTCCCAAAAATTAAAACGTACAAAGAAAGTAAATAGGTGGAACTTGACGGGAGGAACTGGAGAGAGAGGGCTTTTTAAGTGGAGGAAAATGACCAACATCCAACTGAAAACTACCTGCCACCCCCCTTCCCCTCTGTCTTTCCCCGTTTCTGTGTGTGTGGACGAATTGAATTCCTGCCTCCGCAACAAGGCAAGTTATTTTTCTAAATTAAAAATTAGCGAACGACCGAAAGAGAGAAACGCTGAGTGGCTTAGATTTATAACTACAGAATCTAACGTCTGTTACCAACCAAACAAACGTTTCTGTTGTAAACAACTCCGTCACGTTGGCGTAGCTACCTTCTCTCCTTCCCCATCTTTTCGTCGAACTGCCACCAAAACGTCATCGCCCTTTTGGGTAATTCCAACGAAATTCCCCGATTTCCAGGGTTTCTGATTTTGGGAAACCCTAGCTACCTCCAAGTCTTTGCTGCTTGCTTCCAGGTGTGTCTGCTTGCCTTTCTTTCCCTTCATTCCATGCTTCTTGGAATTCTCTGTTTTTAGTTGATCATAAATTGAAGGAATTACGACTGTTGCTTCATTACTTTACCCATTTTTATTTTGGGAGCTTTCAGGAAGGAATTGGTTTGCCTTGTTGGTGGATTTCATTGTTGTTTAGTTTGTTAATTCGTGATTGTTTTGGAGCTTACTGAACGTTGTGTTTGATACCTATTAAACGCTAGGAACGTAACTGGGAAATCAACTATGAAGCTTAAAAATGTTGTTTTAGGATCCTAAACAGACAATGCCTTTATTCATTAGAGGTTTTCTTTCCCTTAGAGTAGAACATTGTACTCTGTTCAACTCCTGCATTTGCATACCATAAGCTAGCTCACACTGGCAAATGTTATGCCTCTTAATTGGAACACTGATACTTCAACTTCTCAGCCTAAGGCTATATTTAAGAAACCATTATGTTCTAACCCGAATTATGCTGTTCCATCATTCCGTTGCTCCATTGAATTGATTGGTTTACCTAGCTCTTCTCTGGGTCTGTTTTACGGGGTATGTTGTGCTAAATTGTAGCTCTATAGGCTTTAAAAGCTTGATCAAATTTTTGAACCAAGCCATTTTGATGGCTGAGAAGTGAGAAGTGACTTACTAATAATCAAATCAGAGGAGCATTGGCTTCTGTTCCTCTACATCATAAGTCTTGTTAATCATGATAGGATCCACATAATACTGTGACTCACTTCTTGTTAAAGCACCTTTTTTAAAATGTGTCTGTAAGCAGCACTTAGCAGACAAGATGAAAGGAAATGGAGATCAAGTGGCTAAATTCTTTTGTATAATGTAGCAATTTCAGAATGAAGTGATTTTGTTTGAAGTTAGGAGAGACAAGAGGCAAAATAAAAGTTGATTGAGACAATTATAACACAAAAAACTAAGGGAAATGCCCTGGAAAATGTAAGATGGCTTATTATGATTTTATGAAAATTATAGCTATATTGCTATAGTAGGTGGAGCAGTGTGTTATTTTTAAACCAAACTTAATAACATGTTTGAAATGTAGAGTAAAGCCTTTTATTGGTACAGTTTTGAAAAAAACTCTTGCATAGTTGAGATTATGGTTTTATAAAATGTAGATGTCATATTGTTGGTTGTAGCCTTTGTTTCTGAACTGATAGGGTGCAATATCTCTGTTTTTATCTTCTTTATCTTAACTTAGTAAAAGATCAAGGTTATGTAAAACTTTTCTTAAAAGAATTTTCCTTCTGTTTTACTTGGCATAGTTTACATTATGAATATAATATCAAATTCATGAAAGAATTTCTATGTAGCAATTATTTACACAAAATCTTTCAAAACATTTATGTGTTACTTTTTCGAGCCCAAGCATCAATCATGGATAGGCTATAGATATACGATAATGATAGCACGACACTCCAAGTGGAGGATGTGTACAAGTCTGATCCCCCTGTAAATGTTGACACATTAATCTGCGAGTCCATTTCCATTGTGCAAGAGCAAAATGTCTGGGAAGGTTTCAGGCATCACGCTTTAACTTTCAAGAGAGATGGTATAAACTTCAATTGTCAAAACCTTTTGTCACTATGTCACGATAACTGCTCATTATGTTTCAGTTTCCTTTCTTGGTTTATGGAAAATTACTTAATGTCACCAGTTCTTGCACTATTTTTGTATTTATAATGTAGCATCATCAGTGCTGAAGGGATGTTACAAAAGAAACAAATTAATTTTGCAGTTTCCGCTGTTGGTATCTACTTCACGTGCAAAACATCTATGTCAGTGAACTGCTGGTCTTGAAGAAATTATAAGTGCAATATTTTACAATGGCTATTCATTATATATTATTTTTAATGAAGTTATGATGATTATCTATCTTCTGTTGTGTACTGGACATCTTTGTGTACTCTGCTCTTATGTCAATTAACCCAAGAGAGTAGGGCTTGTCTTTAGATTTCACCATGTGAAGGTTAACATGCACATAATATGCATATGAAAACTCATTCATCCTTGTAACCTGGTAATAATGGTAGTGATTAAGCACTGAGATGTTTTATTGATGCAAAGCACTAACTCTCTCACATCTTTTGCCAGTTTTTCTTTTGCACATTCTCATCACCATGTCAAGTTTGGAGCAGCCACTTGGTCTTGACAAGTTACCAAGCATGAGTACTATTGATAGGATCCAGAGGTTCTCGTCTGGTGCTTGCCGTCCCAGAGTGGATGATATGGGTATGGGAAACTGCTGGATTGAAGGGCGAAGTTGCAGCACATCCAACAGCTGCAAGTGAGTCAAATTTTGCTATTTTATTACAGGCCAGAAAATTCATAAATGTATTGCACAACTTTCTTACCTCTTTTGGTCCACTTTTTTCAAACGTTTTTCCCCAGTATATTGTATTCTATATACTGCTGCCTATGTATAACTGTACATTTATCTGCTTACAATAGTCACAACACAACCTTGAAACCTATCTTTATTGCAGTCTAGATGATGAAGAGTATACAGCAGAGACTTTCCCATGGAAAAGACATACAAGAGATATGTCCCAAGGTGACTCCTTCAGTCAAAGGGCTACCATAGGGAGGAACTCAACGAAATTTGTGAATGTTAATGATTCATTCTACTTCTCAGATTGCCAGTATAATTCAAAGTACAATTCCAAAGAAATACAGGATATGACATACAAGGTGATTCAGTGGCTGCAGTAAATTTCTGTTCTTTCATTTTTCTTTCGGCTAAAAAATTAGTTATTTACTCTTTGCCTCCTTTTTTTTTGGGTTTGAGTTATATTATATATATAACATTTCTACAGTCAATTTATTTTATGAACTTCCTTTGGCTTGTCAGTGAAAGAATTACAAGTTTTTTTGGTCAAACTGCAGTTTCTGACAGGCATACCAAAGTTCGTAAAAATAGTAGAAGTTGGTCCAAGGGATGGATTACAGAATGAAAAAAACATTGTACCTACAGCTGTAAAGATTGAATTGATTCATAGATTAGCATCGTCTGGGTTGTCTGTTATTGAGGCTACAAGTTTTGTATCACCCAAATGGGTCCCACAGGTATAATGGCTTTTGTGCTTTACCTTATTGATTGTAACCTGACCTGACAGCTAAGCTATTCAAGAGTGATTGTTCTGGTATATTGTCTCCAAAGTGCTTCTATCTGACTATAGTTTCACATATCCATGGATCAAATGGTAATCAACCCAGATGCTTTTGAACAAGTTATATAGTGTATAGCCCTATTTAATCTTGTACATGGTGTTTTGATGATGGGAACCACAACGGAAGTTGTGGAATAATTATCTTCTTCTTTTTTTTTTTTTCAACTGCAAATTTTGGCAACATTCTCTAGATAATGTTGATGTGCACAAAAAGGAAATAGAAGAAGAGGAAGCTATTGGCCAGACTACTGACCCTACTTGAGATGCTGCATATATTCATGCAATCTTACTCTGTGATTGTTAGCCTTTCCTAAGTTTCAGTTTTCTTAAAGGCAAAAACTTGAGCATGATTATACTTTTTATGGATAAGTTGTCCTCCATTTTGCTTACGTGGATTGTATGATCCAATTTTAGAAGTCAACAGAATGAATTTTTCAGCCAAGTGTATTTATTCTTGCTTAAAAAATATTCTATATAAGTAAAAAGTGGAAAATTAATTGGATTGTGTTAAAGTGACTTTGCTATCATAAACTCACTTTGATAAGGATTAGTGCTTTATTTCATTTAGAAGGCAAAACATCTAACCTTTAAGAGATATGTCTGAACCAGCTTGGCTGTTTTATATCATGTTTTTTTATCGACTTCTTTTATCTGACTTCACTAAATATTTTTCGTCAGTGGTTGGCAAGCCATTTTAGTTATAGTTTATGTACGTTCTTTGGTTTTGATGCTCTGTGTTTGGTTGAAAGATATCATCACCCCTGGTAGTTATCCTTTCTCTTGTATAAGTTGTTCCCATCTGATTTTGTTGTGGCTTTGTTGATTTTAAATTGTTTTTTAAACATAGTTATTTCCACTGTGACTGAGTCTAACCTGCTTGGATATCTTCCTGTTTCTTTCTCTTTTAGTTGGCTGATGCAAAGGATGTAATGCAAGCAGTGCATAACTTGGAAGGCATCAGATTGCCTGTTCTAACTCCTAATTTAAAGGTGCATATATCCAGGAAATCGATAAATTGGCTTATCTTCATGTTATTTTGGGGCTCATATTTGTATCAGATCTCTGACCTCATACACTTACAGGGTTTTGAAGCTGCTATAGCAGCTGGTGCTAAAGAAGTAGCTGTTTTTGCATCAGCTTCTGAATCTTTTTCCAAATCAAACATTAATTGTAGTATTGAAGAGAGTCTTAACCGTTATCGTGCTGTTACCCGTGCTGCCAAGGAGTTCTCAATTCCTGTTCGAGGGTATGCGTTTATTTTCTTTTCCAATATTTTGATGTTCTTGTATGCCACTTTCCTCTTAATTATATTTGGTGAATGTTCATTTTTGTGAGACAGAAATTCCCACTTAGCTGCTCTGTTATATCTCCTTTGTTCTTAATCAGTGCCCGTTTGGCTTCACTGAACAAATTACCTTTTGTTGCTGGAATTTTGTACGCTTCCTGTTCCAGGACATGTTCTGTATTTTAGAAATATTTGCATCTGGTGATGTGGTGATAGTAATTTATCTATGTATATGTATTAGACTCTTACTAATGAAAAGAATTGTTTGTATGCTACATATGAATTTGACTATAGTTAAAGTGATGTAAAGGACTATTGAGAGTATTTATAGTAAAAAATTTTAACATACCAGGAAGTGCCTTACATCTTGAAGAAGGGTAAAATTATCCTTCTCATTGCCCTGAAAGAAACATTTAAATCCGCAGATTGTAGTTCCCAGAATTCAGGTTTTGCATTACTTATATAGATGTTTTATATGATGTTGGAAGATTGTGTTCCAATTAACCCTTCATTAAGTCAATTTCCTATTGATTAATGCAGTTTTGTAGGGAAACTTTGTTCTTATTTATAAAACAAAAAGTTCACCATTTTCTAGTTCTTCTGACTCCCACTAGTTTGCTCAAGTCACTTGTCTCTTTTTACAAGTTTCTAGTGTGTTTACTTAAGAGACCCTGGTTCTACTTCTCTATATCCCCTCTCCTTTGCATGTTATTGCCATTCATCAGAGTGGTGGTGCCAGGATAGATGTTTAAGTAGGGAAAAGTTAAAATAAAAAAAAAAATTATTATACAAGTTTTGATCTAGAACAAAATCAATCTGTTTATACGTAATATGACAGACAAACTACCTTGTAAATAAGGCACACAAATGTGTCTATTAAAACATTTAATATTTATATAAAAAGTCATGTTTTTATACTAAGATTAGATATGAAATTCATTTTTTATGATGAAAGCATAAATTGTATGAGTAAAGAGTGGTAAATAGATTGAAAATTTAGGAGATTAGTATTTAAAGTTTGATTAAAAATATTTTAAAAAAATATAAACTACGTTATTATTCAAATCAAACAACTAAGAAATGAACAATTGTCAACATATCTTGTTTAGTTCTGTATGTTTTAACACATCTTATACGATATCTATGTTTGTACATTACTTTTTCCAATACCTATAAACAATAATCATATGAAAAATGAGAATATTCATGATTAGAAGATTTTGTTATGTAATAGTTTACTTATAAATACAAGGCAAGGGTAAGTTAGAGGGCTCAGGACTTAGTATGGAGAATGATAACCATTGATTGTGGGGTCCTCCGTTCATATTACACTGTGTGCCTTCTGAGTATCTTTTTTCTCCCTAAGTTTCTAACCAATAGCCCTATTATTGTCCCATATGAATGTAAATTCCTTAAAATGTTTCTCGCTAAATCAGTTTATAGTACATCTACATTTGTATAGCTACTTAGAAATTTTTTCTTGAAACCTAGCTATTCTTTGCGTTGGAAATGATCCTTCCTGGTTTGTTAAAAGGGTGACTTGGTCAATGTCTAACAGTTGGACACATGAATTTCCCTTAATGTAAATTTTATGAGCAGAGAATTTCAGTTTCCATTTTGCTGATTTCAAATTGTATCTTTGTTTTGAATTTTCATAGGTATGTATCATGCATTGTTGGATGTCCTGTAGAAGGACTAATTCCTCCCTCAAAAGTGGCATATGTGGCTAAAGAACTTTATGATATGGGTTGTTTTGAAATCTCCCTTGGTGACACAATTGGAGTTGGCACACCGGGTAATGATTTAGATGATTTTTATGCCATGCATGCTTGACCCCGTAGTTTTTGCTTCTTTATGAGTAAGACAGTTGATAAGGAAGAAGTACCCAATGCTTGCCTCTGTTAATTATTTCAATTTCCTGGGCTGAATTAGCATCACTGCTATTTTCTTTTCAATTCATATAATTTCTTCATGTTGTGGACAACTCTCAGAATCATCATGTTCTTAGAAAAAACTAATAAATTATAGTTTTTAACTAGAAGTTTAAAAGGTACTGCCTTAGTAATCCATCTGTATTTTTTTTCCTTTGCTTGTCTCTTCCTTTTAATTTGAAAGGATAACACAGCTGTCATCTTTACCTACCCACCCTCCTTGCCCAAAAAAAAAAAAATCGTTGCATGGAAAGTTTTCACTACCACTGCTTGATAATGTTTGATATGCTTAACAGATTAAAAAATTTCAGTTTGTGATAGAATTAAAGGATGAGTGCCAAACTTAAGGCCCCACCACATATTTTGTTGTCCAGAAATATGCATGATAAATGTGGCATTGGTTCCTTATATATGACATTTTACTTATACTCCCACCATTCTGTCTTGCTTAGGAACTGTTGTTCCAATGCTTTTGGCTGTAATGGCTGTTGTTCCAGTAGACAAGCTTGCTGTCCACTTCCATGACACTTATGGGCAATCTCTGCCAAACATTCTCGTGTCCCTCCAAGTAAGCTTTCATATAATACTTGGGCTTTTGATTTGCTTGTCTTTTGGTTTAATGAATGTATTGAATCTGTTTCCTTTTCATATAGGACTTTTAATTGATGCACCACTCATAGAAGAAAATTTTGGGTACAACTTACAATCTTTGGTTTGATTTCAATATGTGTGTGCGTGTGTGTGTATTGTTTGGTTAATTTAATTGAAGCTGTCATGAAGTGTAGATTACAATTTTCCATAAATCATAAAATACCCTCTAATTCCCAGTAAATTTTGATTATTTTTTTGAATCGTGTAGAAAAAGCATGTGGTATTTATTAGGTTTCCCTTTCAATTGGTGCATGAAAAATAGAAACTTACCTATAGCAATTTGTAACCCGAATTTAGTAGGTCTCTACCTGTGTTTTAAGCTGTGCAAGTCTAACTTCAACATATCTATTGAAGGAAGAAACCAGATATAATTTAGTGATCTTGGTTCATCTGCCTCTTGCAGAATGATGAGTGAATAATTTTTAGTCTTAGATTTCAGTTGTATTGGTACTTCTTTGCATAGACTTGGCCATGGGATATTTTTAGACTGGCGGTGCAAGAGTTGCTTTTTGTTAGGATTCAAATTTGTATTAACAAGCATAAAAGTAGACCTAAATTTCACCTTTTGACAGTGTAACAGTCTGATGAATTTTAATTTGTATCTTAACAGATGGGGATCAGTACAGTGGATTCTTCTATTTCGGGTCTAGGTGGCTGTCCATATGCAAAGGGAGCCTCAGGAAATGTGGCCACCGAAGATGTTGTGTACATGCTGAATGGGCTTGGTGTGAAAACTAACGTTGATCTTGGAAAGCTGATGTTAGTTGGAGACTTCATCAGCAAGCATTTGGGTCGCCCCTCTGGCTCAAAGACTGCCATTGCCTTGAGCCGAGTCACATCTGATGCCTCTAAGATATGAGATATTAAAAGCAAATCAATTCATATTCGGATGCTTCAAATGATAACAGAACACTCCATACATTTCATGTTCCGTTTTCTACAATCTACATACTTATAGAATAGGAATAAGAGCAAAACTATTGGTACGGAATAGGGAGACATTCCATTGACACAGATTGCCGTGTCTCCCCATTCTGTGGAGAGAGAATCTCCGTAGGAATAAAAGACACAATTCCATAGTTGGGAAGGAAGAATTAATGTATTTAAATACCGGCCAATCTTAAAGTATAAGCTGCTCCTCTTAGTTTGCCACTTCTATCGTTGACTTCTTTTCTTGAATTTTCCGTCTGGTATTCTGTGTACTATGTTTAGTTATACATTGTAGTAGTTTAACCCGGTAAAGTAAAAAGCAGGGAGAAGTCAAATGATATTTAAGCTTCATTCAAAAATGACAGTTTACTAGACAACTAATTAAAGTGATTTACTCAACTTTGTGGGATTACTTAATACCAAAAAACTATGATTCCAATCTGTTGGTCCAACAGCTAATCTGGGCATGTTCCCTTCTCATTGCTTAGGTTGCAGGGGATGGCAATTTGTCATGATGAGAATCGAAAGTCATTGCCCTGCCAACCTGCAAAAGTGTAATAGGTTTACAGTGAAAAGGAGTCACGGCTGCTCCCCAGCTGCCTTCAATGTATTACTGTCTTGGACTTAAGGGAAGTTTGGTGGCTGATATGTCTAGTATTTAGTCACTCTTATTGACACATGGGACCAACAAAGGTACATCCTTTGAAATAGACACTTTTGTCCCATGTTTTTACATGAGACAAATTACTCACGAAACTTAGCAACTCTATATGATTTTAGAATTTGTTAAGTTCTATTATTTAAATATAAAATTTAATAAATTTAATTATATAAATTTTTTTAAATAAATATATAAAAAAGGGTCTAATTGTTTCATAATTGAACTTGAGCTTGTGAGAATTTTCATTCTTAGGGCTGTAGCTAAGAGGAAAACCATGTCACCTTAAGTATTGAGTTATACCTCTCGGGAAGTATTTGAGATTCCAATGATGGTAGAGGGAGCCATGACTTTGACCAGTAAACAAAGGGAACCAAAAGCAAACAGCAAAGTGAGAAAGAGGCCTTAATTATTTGCTTTTGCTTGTGCACCAATTTATTTCCTTGCCTTAATGATAGCCCTTATGTACTCAACGAATTGTCTGATTCTTTTATTGTCAGTCAAAGGCTCACAGCTCCTTATAACACAGAAAATTATCACTTAGCTGCCCTTCTCAACCTCAACTTTGAGAGTGGTGGGTATCCATCATCATGATGGGGTATGTCTTTGATATTGTCATTATTAAGTTGTATTAGTGTTATACAGATCATTTGTATACCATGCATGGTAAGTGATGGAGAACACACGGAAGTGTATGATGGCATTTAGGTGTGTTAAAAAGCCATGGATATTTGGTTTATGATTAAAAAATCTGCCTTGTGTTTACAAGGAGGAAATATATATATATAATTCAGTTTATCATAATTTAGCCAACACTAGGGGGGACATTTTTCTACTCTCCATTTTATACCAATTTTTTAAATGGAATTTACGCATATAATCAGAGTTCAATGCTCAATTACCATATTGTCCACTTTAAAGAAACAAAGATTTTTTCTCTATAATATCAAATCTTTTGTTATCACGCTAGCTAGCATCTCAATCACATTTGGGGTTGGGATGACTTATTTTAGCTATTTCAAATCAAAATATCACCTCCATTTTTTCATTGAGTGATTCCAGACATGAATGTTCTTGGGCTTCAAGGAAGAAGCTAAGGAGAAAAGAAAAGAAAACATATCCCATCACATTCTCAAAAAGAGAAGGCAAAGTTGAAGGAAAATTAAGGGTATGATCTATAAAAGTAGATTTTTCAATATATTCTACTAAAATGTTCAGGTCATAAAGGCAAGGGGGCCCTTTCATGAAAAGGGCTTCAAATAAAATAAAAATTTTCTATGACCTACAGCCGGAAGCTTTTTCCCGTGTAAAGTGAATGAAGACAACATCATTCTTTGTTAGAAAAAGATCCACATATTGTCCACATCTTCATGGCCCATTTGTCCAACCCCACCTATTTGACCAACAACAATTTGTTTGGTTCTCTAATAAGTACTGTGTTTTGTGCAGTAAACGTACACTGATCTTGTCACTCGGGGACAAAACATCATGCTTAAACACACCAAGGTTAAGGCTTTAGCCATTAAAGTTTAAGATTTAATGATCTAATTTTTAATATTTAAAATTATATATCATGATTTTGGTTAAATATTTTAAAATTTTAAATTTTACGTATAAAATTTAAAAAAATTTATTTTAAAATTTAAAATTTAATATATTATTATACTTAAAATTTAAAATTTTAAAATTTTATATTTTAAAATTTTAGTTTATAAATTTAGAATATAATATTTTAGATTATAAAATTTAATGTTATCTTTGTTTAAAATTTTAAATTTTAAAATTTAATTTTTGTATTTTAAAATTTAAAATTTTATGAGTATTATCTTATGTTTAAAGTTTTAAATTTTAAGATTTAAATTTTATATTTTAAAATTTAAGATTTTATGAATTTTAATCTAAAATAAATTAAATAATTAATTAAAAATATATAAAATAAATAATTATATAATTTTTTTATATAAATATTAGTATGCAAAATTTAATAATTAATTTTTTAGTTTTTGAATTTTTTAATAATATATAAAAACAATATGTTAAATTATTTAAAATAAAAATATTTCACTAAAAGTTTTAATGAAAGTTAGTTAATGTAATTTAAATAAAAAAATAAAATTTAACGTTATTTTAAAACTTTTAAAAAATAAATTATAATCTATTTAAATTAATAATAACATAAAAATTATATAAAAATAAAAATAGAGACAGTGGATGTATTTGACTAAAGATAAAAAGTACAAAATAAAGAATGCTTAAATTAAACAAGAGTAAGTAAGACATCACACAATGACACTGTGTAGCCACATCAACAATAGTACAATAACTTGTGTTAAATTACGCTATAAACATCAAAAGAAATATATATATATATATATATATATATGATTTATTTGATCATCTGACGTGAGCTAGATCATAGATACACACAGATATCCCAGAGCTCCCCTCGCTCTCTCTCTCATGTGCAGTAAATATATGCAAACATGGGTGAGCGCAGAGCAGCATCACCCTGAGCTCCAACAGAAGCAGTAAAGGCCACTCTTCCTCTCTCTTTCTCTCTGTGTCTCTGGTCCATAGTTGTTTCCCAAGCAAAAAGGGGCTCTGAAATCGGCATCCAAAACACACTCTGCAACGAATTTATTTCCATTGAGGCGCCAACCCCTATGCATATTGACTCACACCCCTAATTGACTCTCCTCATTTTCAGAGCTCAGACTTCAAGGTTACCTTGCCCCTCACCCAATTAAAAAAGCACAATCAGCATACAGGCTATCCCAAAAGAAAAAAGAGCAGAAAAAAAACTGAAAAGCACTGCGTCAGATCCTTATGGTATTCCCCCCCGGCATTTCCTTTTCGTTCAGCTTTCTTTTCTGGGTTTGTTTAGCGACCCCCTTTTGAATCAGATCCAAAAAGGAGCTTGTTTCTTCCTTTCTTTCTTTATGGGGTTTTGAGCCAACTACAAGTTTCCCATGCACATTCACCATGAGGCTGATGTGTCTGGCTTGTTTCTCTCTGCTACTGTTGGTTCTGTTTCTGTTCAGAGCCTCCTCTGCTGCTAATGAGTCTGCCACATTTCAAAGCTTGAAGCATAATCCTGCTGAAGCTAAGGGAGGCTTTGGACAGAATCAAGGGGAAGATAATAGTCATGAAGCTGTTCTTGGTGATGAGAAAAGGAAAATCTACACTGGCCCCAATCCTTTACATAACAGATAAGTAGATATTTAAACAGAGCTTGGTTTGCCTTCTTGGCTTCAAGCTCTCCACATATAAATCGTTTTTCCTTCCTTGTATGTTATTTCCATCTTTTTTCTGAGAATTGTGATTGATTTTTTATGTACCAGCTTCTTCTGGTGTATTGTGCATAGGACTGTTGCTTTGTATAACAATCCAGGGCTACTGAAATTATGAAAGGAAAAGAACCTTGACCGTGAGTAATTCCCCAGGTTATTGATTTCCATTATAATAAAACACATGGAAATTGGAAGGAAATGATATTACAGTAGTAGCACCTAACAAATGAAATTTTATTCCAAAATTAAATTTAATGGCACACATGTACCAAAGGTCATTGGTAGATTGATTAAATACAGTTATTATTATTTTTTTACATAAAGGCACAGTGTTTTTTCTACTTTAATACAAATCATTGAAACTATATAACAATTTTCTATCAAATAGCAGTAGTTGCAGTTTTTTATTTTGGTATCAAGTGACGACTACTCCTTAATCTGTAAAATTGAACTGAAGTTACCAAAGTAAATGTAATTGTAGGGGATCCAAATTCTTGGTTTCAAGACCATATTGAAAATCTAAAGGAAAAACCAGATATGGATAGTTTGGTCTACAAAATTTCCTCTTGGTAAGCTGAGGGACGTGCCATGCCTGGCCAAAGCATCGGTTACAAAGTTTGCTACCGGTAAATGTGTCAAAGCGAGATCCCCGAGTATTATTGAGGAAATGTCTGCAATTATCAAGAAGGCAAATGGGGTGTGAAAAGAAGATGGGTGAGTTCAGTTAAAAGACTTGTTGCTGCTTGTGAATCTGTTCCCACCAGCAAGTGAGTGTTGAATACCAATTACCGAGTGCAATAATCTTAACTAGTCCCAATTTTACAACCCAGGGTTTATGAGCCTCACCCAATGTATAAAAAACCGCCTGTGTCTCCAATAACCCTCCTGCTCCTACTGTTCTGGGCTTGAAAGGGCAGATCCATTACTTTTAGGTTATATGGGTACGGTACATATTCAATTAGAGTAATGTTTACTCTACAATTTTACAGCCACACTGTTTTTTACGAATTTGCCTTGGCCAAGTTTAAAAAAAAAAAATAATCACCTGCTTTTGCTCCTTCATTTCTCCAGTCCCCTCGCTGCCTAAGAATAAAATCGTTGATATATCATTACTTTTCAATTAGAGGAAAAGTACATTGGTTTATCAATTTTGTAATAAAATTTTCATACAACCCACACATATTTCGTATCCAAATTAAAATTTTGGTGTTTCATAGTCGCTAAGGAATCAACGGAATCCGAAGGATGCTAAGGGAACTAGAGATGCTCTAAAGTTAAATCATCATGACTTGTTATTTTCTCGGGGATAGGAGATTGAGAGATAACACAAAGTGGGAGAGGATTCAGCAGAGGAGGGTGAATATGAGGGTGTACACTGGATCGAGTTGAATTAAATTATGTAACAAGTTGATTGAGTTTGAGTGCAATTATATTTGAAAAATTTGATCTGAATCTAACCAATTATATATACAAGTAGGCTAGGTTAACGAGTTTTATAATATTTTGATGAGTCAAATTGAGTTTGACAATAAACACGAAATTTGTTATTAACTTAAATATATGTATGAGTGGCTTGACCAAGATATTTTGCACATCCATAATAAATATCATAGCTTTAGAATAAATTTGTTGAAAAATGATATGTATACATAATTTAATATATTATATATGCACGTGTAAAAATATATTAAAAAAAAGAATAATAATATGAGAAAAAATATAAAATTTATATGTTTAAAAATATATGTATGACAAAATTTAACATATTTTAAATAAGTATGAAATGAAAGAGTTTTGCCCGTAAGCTTCTGGCTTAGTTGCACTCGTGCTCCTTACATCAATCAGGTCGTTAGTTCAGTTTTCTCAATTTTCCTTCTCCTATAATAGTCTTAATATATGGCCCTTTGTAACAAAAAAAAAAGAGTTTTTGATTGAAAAGAGGTTAGCAGTTTGTAGGCGATAGTAATATCTATGATATATGATTAGGAAAGTAGCCAAGTTCAACATTTGAGCACAAACATAGCTCACGAAACTAACTAAAGGGGAAAGAAACTTGCAACGCCAAACCTATTTAAAATGAAAACTGATCCATTCACATTTAATTCAGGAACAATTTAGTCTAAAGTTTTTATTTTTTTAAAAAAAATTATATTATTAGGTATAGACTTTTGAATATGTTAGATTTTATAATTTAATTAATGAAATTTAATTAATTTAATAATATACATTAATATGTGTTATGATGACTAAATATAAATAAAATTATGTAAAAAATGTGACTTTTCAATTTATCCATCTAATATGAAGTAGATAGGTGCGTAAATCTAACAAATAATTCATCCACGCTTATGAAATTATGTTTATTACATCTTATAATAAAACATTTAATACTTTATAATTAATTTTGTGTGATATTTTCTTTTGTTTGGCAGTACGATCTAAAATTTCTTTAATTTTTGAAATTAAACTTGAAATTAAAATTTAGAAATAGAATTATGTCATTTCATTTTAAATTTAAATCTATGTTTGTTATGTTTATTAAAATTTGAATTATAATTCTATATTATAATTAAAAAAATTAAAAAACACAACCAAAAAAAATCTTTTGAATTCTTATTCTGGCCTTAAAATTTTAATTAAAAATCATGAAAATTTTTATTCTCAAATGAGGTTTAGGATTTTTTTTTTATAATAGTGCTTTTTGACAATGAAAGTCACACACATTTATATACGTTTCATTAAATTCTTCAAACAATGCTTATTTTAATGTTTACTAAAGTTGAGAAATTTTCACTATTTTCGGTGTAAATATGCCTTCTAGTTAACTGAACAAATGGTGATTGCTGATAGAGGGCCTTCAAGATCTAAGTAGTTTTCATGTCGTCGTTTCGCGTTTGCCACAGTACTGTTGGGCCACTTACCGTAGCAGTGTTAGCCTAAAACGCGAGAAAACTGAACGACTCGAGGTCGTCGTATAGGGCAAAGCGACCTGCTTGCTTTCCCTCTTCCGTTGTCTCCTTCATTGCAAATTTTCAATTTTGAGCAATACCAACCGAAAGAAACCAAAACCCTAACCGTTGCACGCTGTAGAAGCGTTAGATATGGAGAAAAGAGGGAACCAAGAACAACAACAGGAAGAAGAAGAAGAAGAAGAAATCGTTTGCTTGGACCAATCATTCTTCATCAATGACAGGTAACTCTCTTCCCCCCTTCTTTTTCTCTCTTTGATCATCAGAGTTGTAATAATGGAGTTTTATTGCAATTTGAAGTTATCAGCTGACGACTTTTACATTTGGGTCTCAAGAAATTCAGCTCTTTTGTCTGCAGTCTGCTTCTAGTGAGTTTCTTCCCAGCTAATTTGGATGTGGGTTTTCTTTTAACTCACGTAATTGTTCAATTGAGCTACCTTTTTGGTTACAAGTTATATTAAGCTTTTGGGAAAGATTTAGTCTGATTTTAAAGTTACATTTTTCAGACCATTTCCATTATGGTACTATGCATTCGATCCGCCCCCCTGTTTCTTCTGTGGCGCCCTTGCTGCAGAAAGGTCCATGGATGTAGATTTATTTGCTGGAATTTGAAATGAGATACAATAGAATATTTTTCATCCTTAATAACCATTTAAAATCTGGGAAAGAAGTAAACAAGCAGTTGTTAAAAAGTGTAAAATCTAAAAATTAATTGGACAGTTTTTAAGATATCCAGATAGTGGGCATTTTGTTGACTTGTATGAGACATTGTAGTAAAGATTACAGCATGATGTTTTGGATTACATGTACGGACTTCGGCAACTTGTCTTTTCTAAGAGGTAATTGGTGCGGCTAGCCATTTAATGTTTACCTTGCAAATATTTCATTGAGTTATTTTCCACAAGGGATCGTGCTTTTGAAGGAACACTAGTTCTCCATGTAATGTTTCATTGTTGTCAATTTGAAAAGATCTCCTGAGTAGCAACATACGGGACATGGCGTGGCATGGTTCAAGTCTAACTCTCTGAGGTTCTATAGCTAAATGACATTGCATGCTGACATTCTTATTTTGGAAAGGGGAAGGGCTTGGGTGTGTGGGAACGATTCTTGGTTTGGAATTCAATACTTGAAGAAGATTAAGGCAAAAATTTAATGAGACAAAGATGGTTATAACATTGTTGTCAAATACAATTTGATGATTCATAGTTGGAGACTACCTTACATCAAATGTGTTTATATGTTCCATTTGGTTTAAGCTTGAATGCATACACTTTTATGTGTTCCTCGTTCTTGCTTTGTGTCTTTCCCTTGGTTTGGGTCGTGATACTAATACCTCTTGAATCAGCTGATTTTGATTTGACAGGGCAACTGGTATGGCCTGGAGCCATGCTGCTGAATGATTTTCTTTCCAAAAATAGTGAGATGCTTCAGGGTTGCTCTGTTATTGAGTTAGGTTCTGGCGTTGGTATGTATTATAACTTTGAAAAAGAATTTATTTCTTCTTGTATTAAGAATAAGGTAATTTACAGCGAAAATAAGAGCTGCGTTCACTACACTCTTTTAAACCCAAACTAAATAATAAGTGATTTATACTGCAGTTGGATATCAGGGAATATCCATAATGGCTGGTAGATTTTGATGGTGAATCAATTTGTTAAATCCATCCAACAATCAGTTTTTAACTATTTTTTTTTTTTATACATGTACATCATCTAATATAATTTTGATAGCTCTTTCTTACATTTAAATGCTGGATTGGTGGGTTGCCAGGTGGCCCGTGCACTATAGCCACCTTTGCTGAATGTAAAGTTTTTGGTAGCATGGACAATAGTAAAATAAGGACTTAACAACCTTATTCTGTTTTTGTAATCTATGAGATGAACACAAGGGTAGTAAATTCTTTGATGTATGTATGTATGAGAAACCATTCATATTTAAAATTGTTTCTGAAATTTGGAACATTGTTGAATTTTCTTGCACAATGACCTGCTGCCCCTACGTTGACCAAATGGTGTTTACTCCTGTGAGGAGATGTAGAGGAAGACCAAAAAGGACACTTGGAGAGGTGATTAAAAGAGATCTTTGGTTAAATGGTATATCCGAAAATTTGGTTTTGGATAAAAGTTTATGGCGTCGTTTGATTTGTGTAACCGACCTCACCTAGTGGGAAAAGGCTCGGTTTGTTGTTGTTGTTGTTGTAATGACCTACTGCTCCTGTTTGCTTTGATTTACAAAATGGATTAGTTCTCTTTATATTTTATTCTGTTTCATAATATTACCTGATACCTATTGCCCTGAATGTTTCAGAGCTTTCTTTTACTTAAGTTTTTGCTCTTTCTTAATTGATTTAATGTTAGATCTTGGTGCTATAAAGTGGTTCCTACTTTTGAGTTACAGGTGTTACCGGAATACTTTGCAGCAGATTCTGCCACAAAGTTGTATTAACGGATCATAATGAAGAAGTGCTTAAGGCAAGGTCATGAAATTCTGATCCTAGGATATATGGGAGGTATCCCTAATGTTCTTCTACAAGACTAATTATACTATCTACCTTCAGATCCTGAAGAAAAACATAGAGCTACATTCATGCCCAGAGAATACCACTCCTACATATCATGGTGAGAACATCAAGTTCTTGGAGAAGATACATGCCTGGATTTTCATTGAATTTTTACATATAAATTTATATATATATATATATATATATATTTATATATATGCAGGATTGGTAGCTGAGAAGCTAGAATGGGGTAACTCTGATCATATCAATCAAATTTTAGAAAAACATTCTGGAGGGTTTGACTTGATTCTTGGAGCTGACATATATATCCATAATGTGTAATTTTATCCCACGTTTATTATACTAAGCACTAGCAAAATTGCAAGAACAAGAATTGGCATCATAAGATATAGGTGTATGAGTAAATGTTAATTAAAACAATTATTCGTGTTGCCTTCCCAAGCCAATGCGTTAACCTTCTGTGTAGTTGTTTCATACACTCCTATAGGATACCTAGGATATTATTTCTATTAGTAACCTGCTTTGCTTTATTGCTCGTTTTAAGCTATTTCAATATTGTTATCACTCATCTGAACTGTTATTTTCAAAAGCCTTAAGATCTTTTGTTTAAGAAGGAAATGTCAGGTCTGTACTTTTCTCATTCAATTTCATCATAATTGTGTCTTTAACAAGCTATACTTTCTTAGTGCTTGGATCTCCATGGTTTGCTTGCATTAGGCTTCAAAAATTATACAACATACCATATCACTGTATGGTCGTATCTTTTGATTCCCTCCTCAACAAGGACCAACTCTAGCTTTTTTGTGAAATGAATTGAGAACTAAAATGATAGCCAAGGCAGAATAAAGTATTGGTTGATTAGTTTAGGTAATTAAAATACTTGCATTCAATCCAGAGTTTAAGCTATAGTTTTTCATTGTCACTGAAGAAAAATTAATTAGAGAAACCTTGACAATGCATAAGCTTTCAGCAGTCAAGTGTCCCTATGCTTTTTGATACTGTAAAGCAGTTGCTGTGGGTCAGAGAGGACAGACAATGCAAATTCATACTTGCCTATGTATCACGAGCAAAGACGTGAGTGGTCTTTCTTGTTATTTCCGCACAATCTGTGTTATATTGTTGCTTCCATGTGTATTGCTGTGTTACTTATCTGTTTTAATAACATACTTGTATTTTGTAGATACACATTGGGTTTTCACATTTAGTATGTCTGAGGTCTATCATCATTAAATAGCCATAAAAATATATATCAAAGAGTGAATTACTCAACCTGCCCTTCATTTAGCATGGATCAACAAACGTATACTCTTTTTTGAATTTCAGATTGTCTAATTGTATCGCTTGTACAAGGGGGTTCAAAGATTGACACACTAAATTACCTTGCGAGGTATAATAGTATCGGTTGCATCAGACAGCATTCAGTTTCTGTTAGAACAACCTCATCTAAGTAGGCCAGAGGCCCTTCCTACCCTTCAGATGAATTTTACAATGATTCTTCCTCCAAACTTCTGTATAAGCCTACAATATAGCGTCTTACAATCATTTGCAATCTCGAATTTTTAAAAATAATTTTGCTCTAATTATCAGCATCAAAATCTTTTTCCATTGTGAAGGGCAGTCTTCAGAAGGGCATATAACTCCTGGTACGTTCTTTAAAAGATAGTGTTTGTTCCACCCAACCCATTGGCATTTTACCTAGACTTTTTGCTATTTATGAAGTCCTAATGAGAGATAATATCAAGTTTGAAATGCCTTCGTGCAAGCAATCATGAATTTTCCTTGTCTGAATGTGGCTACACCTCTTTGATTAGGAACTTAAACGAATATTAATAACCCTTGCAGTCTCCCGTGAATTGGAGTGTCCGTCCTGCCTCCTGCTTGTGCCTGACTTTTCAAAATTCTGTTCAGCTTAATTTTTATGTCAAATAGATGAGACACCAATTAGCATTACATTGTTTGATTTTAGAGTGTCATAGCTAATTTAGCCGTTATATCATTTCATCTGAGTGATCACCACTAAGTGCTGATGGTATGATTTTGTTCTAATGCTACTTATTTTCTCATTAGATTAAAATGCCTTAACTTGCAGCATGGACTTGTTGATTGTAAATGAAGCTCTTAAGCATGGGATGCAGATGAAAGAAGTGCTTGGGACTCGGCGTATAGTTGGAAATCTTGAAGGAGTCATCTATGATATCACTCTTCAGTAGAAGTATCTCTTAAATACATTTTGTTCTGAAACTTTTGTAGACACAGTGGCACTATAAAAATTACAAGTGATTTGGTTCAAGCACTGTTGGCCTTACTATACCAATGGAAACTTCAAAATCAGCATGGCGCCGTTAATTAGATACCAGAAATATGGAGCTGGGATGAACGGGAAAAAAAGGGGGGGAGGGGGTTTGACCGGGTGACAATCTGTTTGAATTGAGTGCACTATGATTTATATTTTAAATTAAATTCTTTTTGAAAGATGTGGTTAAGGATTAAGAGGAGGATTGGTAAACTAATTTTTGTCTCGTAAAACATGATGATAAAGATTATTTCCTCTTTACAAGTAAATTATGGTCTTTTCATTGGAGGGACTGAACTTCCATTGTAAAATGCTATATTAGTAGTTAAGCCATACTTCAATCTTATCCAACATGCTTTTGAAGATGACCGCTTGAGTTAGTAAAGATTTACATGCCCTATTCGTTTAAGAGGCTGAAAACAAATACTCAAGAACAGATTTTCACTGTGTAACTTGCAGTAAATTAAGACATTCTCAATAGAAGAATTAGCAGAGGTCTTAATTGTGCAGGTCTTAAAAGATTGTCCGGCACTAGCATCTTCGGTAGTCGTCATTTCTCACGAAAGCTTTAGAACAAATCTAGCTTACCATGAGCAGGTAACAAGTTTTATGCACGAGCCTACTTCAAAATCAACTTGAAAATCTGTCAATGTATGCTTTTGTCCAAACGAGTTTCATAGTAATGGCAATAAAGGTTTTCCATACGAATGCTTATCCAAAGATAGGTGCTTTCTATTGTATTCTCATATGCCAATCTGGGACTTGATCTCTTATTTGTGAAGATCCAAAGATAGGAATATAATAAGAGAAAAATAGATATAAAATTAAGAAAGATTAAAAAAAAGTAAAATTTACAAAGTAACATTTAAATATGAATTAAAAAAATTGATTATGAATCACCAAAATCAAAAAATAATAAAGACAAAGAAAACAAATTCTTAATCTAGATATGGTCCTGAGGTCCTTGTAACGGTAAACTGTGATAGTTCAAAGCTTCATTACACTTTCGGGTCTACTCAGATGGTCAGGCAACTCCACCAGTCCAAAATGACATTACTTGGACAGACTAATGTTCCCAAAATCTAATGTGACTTTCGTGGATAGTCCAAACATTTTAATCCTAGATTTGTTTGACGCTAATTTATAATTGAAAAGAAACAGTAAATTTGTGATATCCAAAGCTTGGGACTTAATGATCACCATTTAAGAAAGTCAAGGTGTGGTATAGGGTTATTATTCCCACAAGAAAAATATACTTACATCTTTATCCTAACGTTTTCTCTACGCTTAATATAACCCATTAATAAAATTGTGCGTCTTACATATACAGAAGTATAATTCTTACATTCATTTTTAAGCATGTAATAGTTGTTGTTATAAAACGTAAGTGGAATGCATGAAAATAAGAGTTTTATTTTCACTTGGGGACCCAGTACACTCTGTGTCCAATATGAAAAAGAAGAAAAATGAAATGTACATTTTGTGTATAATGTGTGAGAGAAGGAAAATGAATTGAATTGTTTCATTTTTTCAACCTTTCACATTGTATATTGATTGTACTCAAATATTAAGTACATTGAGCATTTTCTAGTGTGGTAAGGGGTAAAATGTAAGTAATGATAATAGTATGAGTCACCCTACACACTCTTTATAAATACTCACATTTTTAACTCTTATTCTCCCTTTTAAATTCAAATTATTTTTCTTCCAAATTTTTTTGGTCTAATTATACTCATTTTGTGTACACCCACTTTGTACTATTATCATTTTCCATGAAATGTCCTCTCCATGCATCTGCGTTGTCTTTCAACCATAACCATTGATGCCAAGGAAAAACAAACCGAGCCAATTCATATTGGAACTTCTTATTAAAGCATTCAAGTTAGCTAAAACATAGTCTTAAATTAAAATCTCTAGCCCAATTGAAATATAAAAGGATATTCCCTTAGAGCAAATTAGAATCCTACAACGATTATATGCCCTTGTACATGACATACACAAGGAAGATAATTCCACCAAGAATGTTTACTAAAGATTGCGGTACCTGCTCTTTATGAGGCTCCATAACTGTTCAACAACATCAAAGCTGATGTTAAAAATCTGTCAGAAGCTCGAATCATTCATTAATTCATTATGAAAAATTGTTCCACAACAGAAACAAGCCGAGGGAGTAGTGCCAATTTCAAGTTTCCAGTTTCTCCAAGATGGAGTTGCATGACAAGTTCAACCTATTCTTGTGGCCTTCGCCATATGCAGTAATTAGTAGAGCACCCCCCCCCCCCCCCCCTCTCCTGCAACATGACAAAATTAATAATGGCAGCACATATAAAAAAGTACCTTTTGAGAGGGCTCATTTTGGAGAAAGTCCACGTCTTAGCCTCATGAAGTATGAAGCTTAAGAGACCATGAATCATTTGTATGCAAACAACAGGACCATATCTGTGTGTAAATAATACTGTAACTCACGGCCAGCAAATTTATTTTCGGAGATCCTGAGAAACAGGCATGTGAAAATGGATTGCTGAAGCAGTATTAAGGCTTGTTGGAGAAGCTTGAGTTGATTGATGAATAATATAATATCCTGCCATACTTTTTACGCAATTAGAGAATTGAACTCTCTGTATGAGCCCTTTTGAGTTTTGATGTTATTCTTATGTCCTCGAGGATTTCGGTTCATTTACATTTGCTTGTCTGAAGTCCACCTAATAGATTTAAAATTCTAGATTAACTGCGTTGCCAAGATAGAGCTGCTTTAACCGAGTGTAAGGTTCAGCTCTTGCAACCATTCGTACAAGCATGAGTTTCAATCCTTGCAATCATTCATAAGAAGGACATGTCGGATGTGCTAGAGCTATTTAAAACTCACTCTATTCCTAACCTAAAAACTCAAGCTCCTGAATTAAGTGGCTATTTAATATCTTTCTACACATGAAAAAGAAAAAATTAAAAGGTTTATCAGTATAAAAAGGTCAAATGATATCATTCACTTATTGAGACCTACAGAGAGGTTCTATACTGGCACTAATGATTTCTACATCAAATTAATAACTTGATAACTTTCTATAAATAGAAAAGAAATAAATAAAAGGTTTATCGCTGTAAATAGGTCAAATGATATCATTTATTGAGACCTACAGAGATGTTCAACGCTGACATTAGATGTTTCTATATCAAAGTAATAGCTTGTTTGGATTTATTCCGGCCAGACTTCTTTTCCAAACATGTTGACTGATAAAATTTTAAGTTTAAAGTTCCCCAGAGAACCCAACTAAGAACTGCTACTTATAAATCAAAATTTCGAAGATGAATATTTCATTAACCTAATAGTGGAAGCAATTTTTCAGCGAACCACTGTTTCTGAAAATATAGACCTTCACAGCTTAGTGAATTCAAAGATCTTTAAATGATTGAATGTTATATTAATTCAAAGCAAAGTAAGATTCAACATGGAACTCAATGATAGAAATATTCTTTTACAAATGACCAGCTTAGCAATTAAATGATGAACTAAATCAGAAATAAATACCATGATCACTTTTAGTTCTTAACAGGAAACTCAATGGTAAAAATAAAGTGGATGGAACTCTCCTGCTATCATCCTGTGCATAGCTCTGCTGCCTAACAACTTCAAGTTTATGTGCTCCTGCACAAAATGCCTACCTAGTGTTATTTACTAGAAATGAACATTCTATTTACTTTAGAAGTATACAACTACCCAAATGTATTTCTCTTAACTACATTTAAACATCTTTAGCAAATATCAATTCCCAGTTCACACAAGCCAACAGGTTAGGATTACAAATGGTGTAGTTTCCACATCCCGTGCAACCAATTTATAAAATAAATACAAAAAAATGGTTCTTTGTCCAATAGAGACAAAAAGAAGCGTGTTACCTGAGCCAAGCACAAAGAACTCAGCTTTTGAAAGAGCCATAGCACCAGATATATTTGGGTCAATTTCTGGGTCAGGTTCTGCTCTGCATGAAAGCTGGTTCCTTCCAGGGAAAGGATAAGACAGTGAAGCCAATCAATTATCCTTGAGTTGTGCATTAGAAGCCTAACCCTTTGCTTCGCACTATCCCTTGAGACAATTTTCTCTGGAGTAACAATTATTAAAAGTGATTTAGATTCTGCATTTGTGTAATGGGGAATTTGAGATTGGAAGAGTGAACTCGTGAAAAGGGTTCGAATTTGGAGGTAATGTGGTTTGAATTGCATGGGTCCCATGTAATACTCAGAAACCAGAGAGAAAATGAGAAGGAAAGGAAACTGAATCAAATTCAATTATTCATTCAGGAATGGACATCACCCTTTTTGTTTTTCCTTTTTAACCAAAGGGAAGAAAAATTGATAGTTTCATGTAAAGCATCTTATCATGTTAGCATATGTTAATTAAATAATGGGTATATCTGGTGAATTTGGTAATAAAGTTAAATTAAAATTCTGATATTATCGGTATTTATTCTTATAATATTTTTTTATTTAAGTATAAATACATATATTAATAATCCTTTTTATATAGCTTTTATAAATATATATATTTTTTATTTTTCTATCATGATATCAAGACTTAATTTTTTAAATTCTTCAGAATTCTTTAAATTCTTAATTTTCTGAAACCCTAATTCTCAAATTTTCTCTCTAACCCCAAATCTCTAACATATCATAATGAACTTGATAGTATTTGACAAAATCAAACTCATGCTGAAATGTTGTTGTTGATCATACAGTGTATGAACTATACTCATATTCAATGATTACCTACGGTTTTCTTCACACCTAACGACAACAAAAATAAAGAATGTCACACTTTACGAGCCAGAGTCCTTTGCTTTGTTCCATGTTGCACTACTTTTTCCTCCACAGTTAGGCCCTTACGCCTCCTGACTGCATCAATTAGCTTTCTTGCTGTATCAGGAAGCACTAGAACCATCTCCGAACTCTTCAATTTCCTCTTCTGTTTTGGGTACAAAGAAAGGATCCTCAGAAAGTGCTTCCCAGTGGCTAAGGACAAGAAGTGCGCTTGCAGCACCAGAGGTCCACCTTCTAAGCTCATCAGCAAAACCAAAGCTTTCTGAAACAGGAACATATGCATGCACAGTGAAGAAAGGGGAACCTTCCTGCATCTCTTCCTTCAAGACACGGGTCTTCGGGAAAGTACAGCATACATGGGTCCTAAATATTCAGTAAGAGTATTCAACTCACAAAAGTACATTGCTTCTACAAGTCGTGGTTATTTCTGAAGCACAACTGCTCTACAGGCATCTTTGACAGTTGTAATAACCTGTCCTGCAAAGACGCCTTATTGCTCAGATTGTTGGTGCATTTCAGATTCATCAGACTGCCCAGTAAATGGAGAAATATATGCTTCAATGACAAATGCCAAACCCCACATTGGTTCATCACATAAGGGTCCAGCAGAAGTGGCAAGTTGGAACCCAGATATGACACTGCACTCAAGATGCTCAGCTTCCATGTACAACGCTTGGTTCGCATTGGACGATGTCTCAGTAACTGTATTCCCAGAACAAGAATCATCCACAAAGCTCAACCTTTCAGATACGTGAGAGCAACCACATATTAAAACAGAGCTATCAGTACTTTCTGCTTTAACATCAAGAGTAAAGAGAATGTTGGGACCAATCTGGCCTATGTCCGAGGTCCCATCTCCTCCTCAAAAACTTTTGCCACTTCACTTTACATTTTTCAGCATGGTCCTTGTCATTCTCATTCCTGCTCAAAATATCAGTCTCCACTGCTTCCATTATGCGTTTTTTCAGCCCTTCAACTGGATGATCACTTTCGACAGCAATTGATCTCTGGGTTTCCAAACTTTTAACTGTCTGCCCTGACTTTAATCCAATGACATCACCAAGCAAGTCAGAACTTTCATCAAGCACCTTAGTTAGAGAGGGAGGAAGCTTCATCACACGCACACGGACAACACATCTTTCATTGGGTGCTGTTTTTTCAACATAATCTGAACTCCCACTAAGAGCTTTCAAAATTTCCAGCATGTTCGACGCCTCTCCCTCAGTGGTCTCTTTGTAGGACACAAGAGGTGGAGAGACTTCCAAGCTAACTTTTGCAAACCTTTCCTTTAAATCCTTCACACAACTTTCAAGATGAACTTCGCCTGCGGCAGCAAGGACATGCTCTCCTCTTGCAGAAACAGTAACTTCACCAAATGGATCTGCTCGATTTAGAAGCCACAAGCCTTTCAACAGTGCACCCATATCTGCAGGGTCAGATGGCTCGATTGCAACTCTCAAAAGAGTTGGGGAAACCTGGAATGCCATATAGAGAAAGGCCAACAGTTCCTAGTAGATGAAAGAGTAGCACTTTTCAGTATATGCTGGCCAAGGCCTCGGATAGCAACAATATTTCCTGCTTTTGCAGATGTCACTACTTTCAAGCCTTGACCCATCATTAGATACAGAGATCGTAATTCGGCCTCCTGCACATGCTTTTGCATTGATTCCCCTTTCAGCGGATCATACAAAGCCGAAAGCACAAAAACTCTCTGTCCTGCTGACAAAACACCACTAAAGATCCTAGCAAATGCCAAGAAACACTCATCTGTCTCACCCTCTCCTTCATCACTGGAATCATTCATGATCTCCCCATGTGAGCCCCTTTGGGGAAGCATTTTAACTGGGATAGCAAACATCTTTGACACAAAAGCAACACAAGGACCTTCAGGTCTCAAATCACAATCCTCTGCTGATTTTCTCACAAGCTTTGCCTCTGCTTGCGTGCCCTGATCAATCCCATCACCAAGAACCTCTCTCTTTGGAAGAAGGCGCGAAATACGAAATGATTGTGCTACAATTGGGTCTGGCATACATTTAACCACCATAGATAAAATTGTATCTGACAGAGGAAGCCAACGGCTCATGACAGCTTGAAGGACAGCTTTGGGGTCCTTGTTCTGAAGTTCGCGAGGTGGTACAGACAAATTGAAAGATTTAATGACTTTCTCAAGCATTCCTTTGTCTCCATCAGCCTCCAGAGTTCCCAGGTATACCTGCCAAAGTGGCTCAAGCACAAACTGGACAAACATAGGCCTAGCCTTACTTCCTCCACCTATGCTTTTCTTCCCAACAATCATCTTAGTCTTTGGATTGAAATAACGAGGACCCCATAAGGCTTTTTGCAATGCAGCAGCACTCGCCCCAAGTTTTGAAGCATAAATTTGAGCAAACTCATGAATTCCAAATCCCCAACGATCTAGTGCACACACAAATGCCACATTCCCCTTCTGCGGTTGAAACATATCTTCATCATCATCCTCTATAAGCTCTATGTTTTCATCACCAATCATTTCACTCGAAGGTCCTGCTAGTATGGAATCAACATCTGATAAATACTTCTGTGACTTATACGCACTGACAATTCCATTAACCTCATGGACAATCCTCAATAACCGAGTGTAGGCTTCCATTGGACTCAACTTCAATTCACTGATCAACCTATCAATCTTGTTAAGAAACAAGCATGGGGATAGCTTCTCTATCCAACATTGCCGCAACACAGCATGGCTTTGAATGTGTACACCTTCAACAGCATCAACCAAAATCAATGCACCATCACTTGATCTCGCAGCTGTGGACACCTCACTACAGAAGTCCATATGACCAGGTGGATCTATAAGATTGAGTAATCCCTATATTTAAGAGCAATAGAAGAGCTCTTCACAGTGATAGCCCTTCTTTGTTCTTCATCAAGATAATCCATGAACCTAATGCGCCCCGCCAACTTTGGGTGAAGTAGGCCACCTCCTGAGGCCGCAATCAAATGATCAGCAAGTGTGGTCTTCCCATGATCAATGTGTGCTAAAATACGTATGTTTCTAATTTTCCGGGTATCAGAATGATCACCCATTTTATTATTTTACACTGCCCTTCAGCCAATTGCTAAATTAGAAACAGAAACAAGAAGGCTCAAAATTTGAGTTAAGCCTTCTCCCCTAACCTAACCCAACCAAAGCAAATCCCAATTTATCATAACTCAAGCTAATCCATCCAAATAGATCCAAGTCATTTGAACTTGAAAGTTTTGGTTTTAAGAATTACTTTGACCAGAATTAGACTAACCAAATGAGAAGTCAATTTCAAACGAATTGGAACATTTTTTTCCTAATCTAACCTACCTCACTTAATACCTAACCCTAATTATTAAAAACATGGTGAGTGAATAATAAGTTTCTGAAGATCTGATATTGCTTTCATGGACTGGGGTTCAAGCCATCTAAAACTTGGAATTGCCAATGTTAATTTATGTTGTTATTATTTTTATAATTTAAATTTTATTAAATATTTATTTAAAAAATATAAATTATTTAATTAATTGAGTCATACATATTAAATTATAAATTTTAAAATAATTAATTAATTTTGTGAGAGTTCATTCTTTCATAATTTTGTGAAAAGATTTATCCGTTAAGTAGTAAATTTACTTTGTCAAAATCTTAGACTTGTTGACCACCATTTCATTGAATCAGTGGCATTGTAGGGATGATTTTTTAATAGTTTTATTTTTTTAACAAAATTATTAAATCAATAAATTTATATACTAAACTAACGTATTTTACAAATTGAACAACTATCATATTTTTTGTGTAAATTTCATTTATTTTATTTCATTTCATGTGCGTAACATTTCCTATCAAATATAAGAAAACTTTCAATGGTGGACTTACATTTGAACCATGATCATTGATGCCCAAAACAGAAGTGACACTGGCCAATTCATGTTGGGTCCTCTTGATCAATCCATGGTTTTTATATGATCTCATTTCTGATTTTAATCATTTGGTGCATTTTGAGAAAACTGCAACGATCAGTGTCAGAAGATAAACAATGTGCTCAGTACTTCATTAGTGTAAAGTTGTTGTCAGGAATTATAACGAGAATAAAGTATGGTCATGATTAATAGCAGCAAAGCATGACGAACTAACAATTTGCTTAGCATTAACAACTACTTACCTGGCATTTATAAAATGCATCATCAATATGTCCAACGCACAAAGGGACAGAACACAAAAGCTTGTCTTTCAAATGCGATACTTTTGATTTTGATTGAGCTTTGATGATTACATTGGAGGATGACAGCAAAGCTCTTCATAGTTTAAATATAATGCAATGACTCTCCCCTTATTTCAGGAGCAAAAAGCTCAACACTCAAACTCTTTTTTAAGCTATTCCTATCAAATAAGAACAACACATGATGTATCAATAAAATTGTGGTTTAATGGACATGGTCTGTATGTTAAGAGAACTTGGTGTCAATATACGAGTTCTAAATTACTATGTTCTTTCAAACGGTCCTAACTTTTAAAATAAAAGTACTACATTATGTTCTGCAAACTATTTCCAACATGCCCATCATTCGCTCTATAGAAAGTACACCATATCAACCTTTGCAGCTCAAGCAATTTCTATCTACCAGATGGACATCTCATTCTCAAATGAATTTGTATCCGTGAGTGCACCTACTACTGAAAGTTGCTGCAACCAAGAGATGTGCTTCGACAGTGTGCCAAATAGTCCTACCGGAGTCAAGACAGAAGCACTCTCAGGTTTTCTGACACGGCCCACAGCACCAACAACATACGATGATGCAAATTCTAACCAAGATGAAATTATATTCGACACCAGTCACCGTTTCAATCTAAGAGATTTCGACACTGAGACAAGCCAGAAGAATGAGAACCCAGTTGAACACCAGCAAGAGCAACAGCAAAAGCTTCAAAGGCAGCGTGGGGAATCATTGCCCGCCATGGCATTTGCAGATGAGCTATTTTGTGATGGTAAAGTCTTGCCATTGCTACCGCCTCCCAAACTTCCTCCAAGGCTTCAGAATGGAAATGATCACAAAATGAGCACTCCAAGCTCCACCGCTTCATCCCCTAGGTCCCCCATACGGATGCTTAGGTTCCCATTTTCGAATCGAAGTATGTGGAATGATGATTTTGATCCATTCAAGGTGGCTTTGGAGAATGTTAAAGGAGAAAAGCGAGGGGAATCACAAGGGAAAGATAATCATAGACGAGCTCGATCCCTTTCACCATTCAGGGACAACAGCCCAAAGAGGTCCAATAGCTCATTGGACTTGAGTTACAGGTCTGAAAGGCAACATGGACCAAGCTTGCATGGAGGCAAAGAGGTAAAAGGTCAGAAAGAACCCTTGAAGCAAGTGTCAAGAAGCCCTGACCTGCTAGCTGAACCCAAAGGGTTGTCGTTTGCTAGAAGTGTGAGACTAGTGAGTTTAGCAAATGATATGCACATTGAACCCCACAGGGCCTCAGTTCTCAAGCTAGCAACAGAGAAAAGTAAAGGTGAGAGTGAGACGGGTGGGCCTTGGACAAGGAAAAGGAAGAGACAGAGGATAATGAAGTTTCTCTTTGGGAATGCATGCATGCGGAAAGCAAGTGCCAAACACAAGCTAAAAGACCAAACAGTAGCACTGGGAAAGCCAACCTTTTTGAGGAAACTTGGCTTGAAGCCTGTGGGACTAAAGCAATCAACCCATTGGCAAGAGGCTGAAAAAATGAGTGAGGGGACAAAACTTTCACCGGTATGTTACAAACCAAGGTTTTTCCTTTGCTTGGGTTATGGGACAAGGGATGGAAAGTGATTGAGCCACCATGCCATGGTAGAAACTAGAAGTTAGCTATATGATGCAGATTGCGGTCAGATTCATTGAATGGGGGAAACAGAGTATCGCCACCTCTTGTTAATCTTCTTTATTAATTTACCTTTTCTCGTCAAAATCATCACTTTGGGTGGGCAACTTATGATCGCAATGTGTTACGGGAAGTTATTCTGTTGGAGCTTGAACCTTAAACTGCAATTTCCCATATATATCATATATGCATTGAAATTGGAAGATCAATTTCTAAATAATCTCCATTGAATATGACAATCAGTTCTCTTTTAGGACCAAAAGGAATATTCTCTAGTGCAAATTCAAATCGATGGAAAAACAAATTACAAGGCTTTGACACAGGCCAATTTAATCATATATGATACTATATAAGACCCAACGCCAAATGAAAAAAGTTAAACCTACTAAATTAAATTTACGAAACTCTCATAAAATTTAGTTTAAGATCTTATTATTATTATTAAGTCCTCTAGTGGAGACTCATAATTGAATAAATTTAATAATTTAAATTCTTTTTAATAAAACCTTTGTAAAAGTAGAGTTTGATGCCGGATTGGGTGTGACTATACAAACAAAAAACTGCATCTAGCCATCTACAACAGTATGGCAGGTTGCTTTGCTATATTTATCTCACTCATAACCATTGTCAGCCAAAAAGTGAGAGACAGCATTCTTCATGCATATTGCTAATGGTCCGTTTATACATAAATAATGTTTATACTACATTTTGCAGCACAGGAGATGGATGCTGTATTGGATTTCAAAGCTACTAACTCTAGATTATAAGCTAGGATCTATATGTCGTGCAATGAATATTTCTACATCATTTGTGCATAAAAATGCAAAGTAATTTACATTGATGGAAATCACATGAATGCGCCTAAATTTATCCATGAAAAAAATGTCATACTAAAATGGGGAGGGGTCGGGGGTGGGAGGAAGCACGGTGTCATTGTCCATTGAGCTAAATCATAAGCCAGCTTCCAGTTCTGTATGCCCCTTCTGTAATGTAGAAGCTCTCAATGCCTTGGTATCATCTAGAAATTGTGCTGTGGGAAATCGATCTGATGTAATTCCTATTAGTCCAAGATTTCAGATGGCCAAAGGCGTTTCCACATGGAAATCTCGTTCTCATTGTAAATCTTTCTGATTCCCCCGTAAAAGCCATCAGCTTCATTTCCCTCCTCCCTATGGTCTTTCCTACTGATGGTTGCCAGTCTCCATCTTGAGCCAGGAGTGTACTGATTGAACTCCAGAACAACTGTGTCTACAAGGAATACATTCAGAATTTGAATTCAGAGAAAATGCTTTCATAGATTGGTTAAAATTTATAAAAAGGCCTATGCAGGAACTTGCAGTTGTGGAAACTGAGACTATCCTTCAATCCCATTTTAGTTGTGGTATCAGTTCTGGCATTTATCATAGAAGCTCTCATTTAACAAGAATGAAACAATTGCCACTATGTGATAGACGTGCTAAACTCTGTAGACGAGGGGAAATTTTGGCAAGAATGAATTTCATTTCTCACTTTTCTCAACACAAACGGAGAACTTTGTGATTGCACAGCATGTCTACACCATCACAAAACAAAAACAAAACAAAGACGAGTTGAAAACTCCTTATGGAGAGATCATTTGAAGGAAGATATTTCAGGGAAACATGAATTTATCAGGCGAGAAAAGGCCATTACACTCAAGTCATGCCTGAAACGATTCTGGAAAACTTAATAAGGACAAGGTAAATATTGATAGCGCCCAGTGACTATGTAACCAAATAATAATGTCTTGCCTATCAAACAGCCAAAATAAATTGACAAGGACTGACATCGGAATTTGAAAATGAGTTTATCACAGAAAAAAAAAAAAAAAAAAAATTCCAGGGCAAGGTATGACTAACAATCTGATCAACTTAGATTAGTTCATGTCTCACCTCAATCGCCCCTCCCACCCCTCTAAGAAAGCACCCAAAGCCAGATAAAGATGACAACGGAAGGTCACTGCATGGGCAAAATTAATTCGCATATACAGCCAGTAAGCTGTATACACCTGGTTTTGTTTAATGAGGCAGGGCACAAATTAGTATGTTCTCTTCTTAGTCAACTGACAGAAGGATAAATTTATTTTCAGTAGCGCTCAATTTTGTTTTCTTTCTCATCTGCTGTAAAGGGAACGTTAAAATGTTTGATGAGTAACTCCGCAGGAAGTTGGGGCCATGCTTACCATGATATCAGAAAAACGGGAAGTAAAAATTTAATTTAAAAGGTTATAATGATTGACCATGGTAGCTCCATATAGAAAGATGATTTTGTTCCAGATTGGAAACGCAGCCTATAGGAGAAAGTGATTCCTTTTAGCATAGTTGGCCATAATTGTATCCACTGAGACATAAGTTATCAACGTGTTGGCGGAAATTATGACATACTGACCATGATATGTCTTGGGGACCAATTAAATAGCATAACAGGTGGTCCATGTTTTGATTAAACTAGACTCAGGAAAGTGACATAGCCAAAACTGTGTTGTGGTCTGTCAAAGTAAACTTTACAGTTATGTCATTTTTGTTGCTTTATGTCCTCCACAATACAAAATTTAATAATATTTTTCATAAAACTTGAAGAATTATAAATCCATAACAAAGCATAGCTTAACCTTTACTCAATTACTTTCTCTTCAAAATTCCCCAGAATTTTCTTTCCTCTACCACCAAAGGACAAATATTTTGCACCTTAATAAACTATATGCAGCATTATCTACAAGAACAGACAACAACAACAATAACACAGAGTCTTATTTCACTAGGTATGATCAACTACATAGATCAAATGGTGCAATTAGGTTCTATAAAAATCAAGTTTTCAAAAATATCATTTATTTATTTAAATCCTACAACCATTGTTCCAGCCACAATTAATCATTAAATCCCTACATTATCTACTTTGAAGGATCCACATAACAATGATATCCAGGATATTAAAAAAATTGAATGATAAGAACATTAATCTAAAAGGACAATGAAATCAACTTACCACTACCATGGCAACGGCAGTAATTTTCATTCCCATTACATGACTCCAAGTGACCTACAACACCATACCACCAACCTGTCATAGAGAAACATCTTTGTCACACGGCAATTCAATTTAGTTTAATCGAATTCTTATCATTATCAGGTAAGAAATCTATAATATTTCTCTTTTTGTGTCAACATATACGAAGATTATAAGGCCAGAAAATCAATTTGATACAACATGGATGTTCTACTATTAGAAATTTAGAATGATACAAGAAAAGTACAAGTAAATGGAAATTTCATTCTAAACTATCTATGTTATTATGAGAAAATTGGCTTCCTGACAGTTTAAAATTCAATTATTATGATCAATGAGACTTCTCTCTTTCCTTTGCCTCCAAAATCAAAGCGCATGGTTAGGATTGGGGGAGCTATGTATGGTCAAAGACTCAAATATAGATCCAACAGCTCCCTTTCTATTACTCTTTCAAGATATGGTGCTGCATTCTGTATTTAATCTTCTTTCTCTCTTTGTTTCTCTTTTTAGCAATTCATGGTTTTAAGTTTGTTAAATTGCTATTTTTCTGATTAGGACGAGAGAAGTAAGAAAAAAGAAGCAGAGAAAAGAACAAACCATAAGGAAATTCTTTATTTCTTCTCCACTGAATCTCTATGTGATCGCCTGGATGCAAATCGTGTAAACAGTCAGAAACATGAAGATCATGCGGAGAAGTATCAACAGGTGGTGCTCTTAGCCTTTCCCACGAGATGCCATTCTCTTCTGCAACTGCCCTTCTTCCATTTGGAGGATACCTGCAATAGACAACTAATGAATAATTAGGCCACCAGATGGAATTTGGATATATTTTCCCTCTTCATAATATGGAAACTCTTCAAAATTATTTAACCAAATCTATCACATATGTTAGCATACATACAGACTCTGAATGAATTGCCACCGATAAGTGCGTGATCACTGCGAATCCAATTACCTGGCTTGGAAGGTGT
This sequence comes from Dicorynia guianensis, assembly GCA_037013595.1. Lineage (NCBI taxonomy): Eukaryota > Viridiplantae > Streptophyta > Magnoliopsida > Fabales > Fabaceae > Dicorynia > Dicorynia guianensis. The sequence goes on from JASUAB010000005.1 coordinate 35,152,259, forward strand.
CAGTGTGAGGATCGTAGCTAAGCTCAGCATCATAGCAAGATAACATAAATCCAACGTTACCGTTCTACAGCAAACACCATAAATGTAACTTTAAGAAAACACAAACCTCTAAATAATCCAAGAAAATAATTTTATTTCTATGGATAGCATGGTAGATATAAAATTTTCAACAGACAAGCACAAAAGGGTTGATAGATACCTGACGATTGTAGACTTGAGCAGGGAACCAGAAGTTCCCGGTCTCAAGAGCAAGATACCACGTCATGACCGAATCAACGGGCAAAGAACTCCGCTGTTTGCCGCTATGCTTTGAATCATTCTTTAATCTAATCCATGAAAAAGGCCAATTAAGGGATAGAAACCTCATCAAGCCCGTTTGCTTGCCTTGTTTAAGATTTCCAACATCCCTTTTTGAAGCAATATGCCATTGCCACTCCCTGTAAGCAGCTGGGCCAATAACTCTACCCCATTTCTGTTCCATGTGCCTCTCCCAGAGATGATCACTCACGCATCTCTCCCTCAAGGAACGACAAACACCCGCCATTCGGAAAAGTGCAGCCGGAGGTAGCCTTTCAAGAATGCATTCCAAGGCCAGGTCAGGCAAGTCCAAAACTGACAAGTATTGGGTGTCCTCAACATGCTCTACTTTTGAAGTGAGGGTCTTCTTCATTATGGACATCTTTGAAGGAATTTGAAAAAGAAAACCAAGCCAACAACGATTACGGATCAAGTAAGAGACAGATTTTACAGACAACTCTTTGAAAAACAGAAGGGACATCAATCTCATCTTACTTGCCCATGCTGGGAGCCGTTTGAAAGGAAGAGACTTTAAAAACAAGAAGAAGGAGATACAAGTGATAAAGTAAAGTAGCATTAGATAAGAATAAGAGGAAATCTTTTACGGGTCAAATTTGAGTTTGGCATATGTGATAGAGTGGAGAAGCCAATTGTGGAAAAGCAATGGCTAATAAGAGCAAGCAAACCCAAATGAAGTCACACACTTTCATTTCACCTTAGAAAAACTGAAGCAACATGGAATCTTCAAATTAAAAACACCTTTTAAAGATGGTGTTTTTGATGGTTCTACGAAAGCCCACCAAAACCCAATGGTGGGCCTCTCCCTTAAGTTTGATCAGAATAAATAAGGTAGACAAGCAAAACCACAGCGATGAACTATGGTGGAAATTGCCTTAAACCACTGTCATTGGTGACAAATAAAGAGCATAGCCGTACAGACAACCTGAACAGCTGTCATTAAGAAAGAGCCATAGGTAGAAATGGGTCCTATAAAGGAGATAAACCCAAAAACCAGAAAACTAATGGAGGTGGGGTACCAAGATCTGATATCAAAGTTTCTGACACCTGGAAAATGGAATTGGCAAGAAAGAAAAAATAAGTCTAGATACAAAGACCCATAAGTGAATAACTTTGGGAATAATTTTGGTCAAGAACAGATCTAGGCAGTTGGAATTGAAGCACTATTAGGTGCACCCAACACCCCAATATCGGAGAAAATAATGAAAATGAGCCAAAAAGACAAACCTGAGGTGGTAATGCCTATGCTGCAGAAGAAGATAAAAGAGATTGATGAAGACGATGATGAGTGTCAAGGGTGGGTCCTCCCCCCTCCCTTCAACAAAATTCTTCACCACACCTCAATTATCATCTATCATTCGCAGTCTTTGTTCCCCACCCCTTCTCTACGGGATAACATAGGAGAAAAGTTACGTTCTTAGAATAACATAATTATTATATTGATACAAAGAGTAAAATAATATTTTATTTTAATAAAAAATATAATTTTAAAAACTTGAAAATATCACATCTCACGATATGGCAAACTGGTGCTGGGCAATGAATGGAAAGTGGGAGTTCTTTATGCAAATGAATGGGCGGCGAGGCAAAATTACAAGTTTTGTGGATGTCAATCACATTATAGTATTTTACTGTCATATTGATGTCAATCCTTGTTGTTGTGTCACCCAAAGACACCAAAAAACACTTTATCAAAAAAAAAAAAGATACCAAAAACAAAAATTAAAAAAAAATTTCCTCTCTCTGAATATATCATTTTCTCTATCCTTCCAACCAAGTTGCGGGAAAAGCCGTCTGACCAGAAAAGGCAACTGTGTTGGATAACGCATAAGGAAGCCGTTGATACTAAATTGGTAATGAAGGTTAGAGGGGATTTGAATTTTTTTTATTTTTTAATTTTGATAATTTTTTTAATTTAATATATAATTTATTTTTTATTATTTTATTTTAATTTTTATTTTTTTAATCTTTACGATAGAAGATGTCGGTCAGACGTAAGGGTTGTGAGTACCTGCACTTGATTCTACCAAAAGGACATGACAAATCAGTTCCTAAAGGTAACAGTTGATGCACTTAATACATTGCACTGGCGGTTGATATCTAGTTGTGGCAGATGAATTTCTAACAGAAGCAGAGGATTTTAATCTCCTAACGGAAGCATATTTGTCCGTGAATGCCACGTGTAAACCACAGACCAATAAAACGGCAGCGTGAAAAGATGTAAAGAGGTAGGGCGCGTGGAGACTTATCAATTTGGGCAATACATCACCTAAAATGCAGTTCCGGCGTTGGTGGTTGCAAAGAGGAAGCGAGAATCGAGAAATGGACGGTGGAAACTGGAGATCCACTAAATTCCATTGCAGCCAGCTGCAGCTTGTAGGCTTGGACCATCTACAGCACGTTACATCAATGTGCGTGCTGCTGTCCCACCACTCTGTTAACGCCACGTGGAACGAGTTGTCCCTTTACTAACTTTAAATATTTTATTTTTTTACACTGTAGAAATAGAACTGGGGTGGGAGAGGGATGGGAGGTTCGATGCCCTCATATCAACTTCAGTTGGCTAAATATTTAATTTTAACAAGAATCGTTTGATTTTAAGATATTATATTTATATTAGGTGGATTCTTAAAAAAGGACGTCTCAACATTTAATGTTTTGTCAATGGTAGTTAAATTATTTATTTTATTAAAAAATTAAATACATATGTAAAATACTAAACTTTATCATATATATGAGATCAAATGCATGAATAAAATGATTTCTCTAAGGAATTAATTGATTTTGAAATTAAAGTATTTATAAATTTTGATATATAGAAATTCATCACAATTATTCTTGTGATATGGAAAATATCCTTTGTTACACTCAAAAGCACAAAAAAATTATGGATATTTAGAAAATAGCTAATTTCATAGTTTTAAATTATAAAATTTAATAAAATTAATTATTAAAATTTTGGAGTTAAGTTTTTATTAGTTTAAATTTATAAAAATAAAAAAATTAATATAATCATTATTTTAATTTACGATAATGTTTGTCTTACACTCAGATTATACACAAAATTGTTACAAAATTCTATGTATATTATTATATACAGTAGATCCTACATTATATTTTCACAAAAATTTGTATCCTATTAAATTCAGAGACACAAAGAATATGGTGATTGATATAAATGTCAATGGTGCAGCAAATTAGATTAGGAAAAATTAAATGTTTATAAAAGTTTACTGAATTTTTAAAATATTAAACTTTATAATTTAATTTTATTTAATTTATAAAATTTAAATTATAAAATTTATATAAATATTTAATGAAATTTTATTTATGAGACTAAAAATTTTGATTAGATTATATTTGTAATTATAAAGCACTGGGTCCATTTTGGACACCAGATTATGTCAAGCCCTTCGGAGATTGCTTTTACCATATTGTCTTTCATGAATCTTTTTCTGTTTTTAATGTCATGCTCAAAAGAAGTGGGCTGTTTTATTATTATTATTATTATTATTACTTCAGTTTTCCTGCCACAGCCAGCCAGTGTCTCCAATTTGAGTCAAATATTGCTGGCTGGCTGCAGCAACAGGGTAACCCTAACCCCACTTACTAAAATCGCAAGGTAGACCCACCCTTAAAATTACATGCATCACAGGCGGTTAGATTTGAATCTCTCACTTTTTTATTATTAATTATCTTTTTTTATTATATTTATAATTTAATATATAAATTTTTTCACTATTTTTATTGATTTAATTTTACATTTGTCTTTCATTTATTACATATTTTAATTTCTTTTAAAAAAAATTATAGGATATCTGTCCTAAATAGTTAACTCACTTTTTCTTTAAGCATAGAAGGGACTAGGGAGGGAAACTACAAAATAATTTATCAAATTGGATAATGATATATATATTTCTATAACCTATGCATAAGTTATCATGTAAAGGTAACTAAATTTATTTAATTTTAGTTAAAATAATTTTAATGACATTAGATAAGTTTAAATACTATAACATAATAGTTATACATAAATTATAACAGAAATTATATTCATATCATTACTTTACCAAATTATTGTTTCTCTTCAATTGAAGATAAGATTGGGTTTTGATCTCTATAACATTTCTTTTGTGACAATTGAAACATTTAAATCAAGTTGTTATTTTTTGTCAAAAAATAATATGCAGTTCCATGAACATGGTGTTTACCAAGCTGAAATTGGCAACAAGGATTAAACAATTGTCGAAGCTTTGTCCAGGTTGATTTGCCCAAGCTAGCCAGACAATTTGCCCCTTGGCTTATGGTCAAAAGGCAGCCAAATAACACCTCAATATAGCAATAGAGAAAGAAATAGAATAATTAGGAACAGCTGCCACATATTGGTGTGGAATGATAGGACTAACAAATTTAATAATTTTTCTAAAAGTTTATAACAATTGAAATTTTTTAAGGGAATTTTTTTTTTTTCCTTGTGATAAAAGCAGTTTGGCTGCTGTCCTTTGAATGTGGTCAGCAACTGGGGTTGGAGAGTGTCAAGCCCCTTTTTCATGTTGAATTTAAATGGTGGATAAGGTTAAAGGAAGCCCACCTGATCTGATAGCACAAAGAGGAGTTCTTCGAGAATTGACCATTTGAAAAAAGCAACTTTTTTATTTGGTCTGTGAAGTGGGCAACGTGGCTCAAGGAAGGCATTTTGGGAAGTAAGGTCCCCAGCAATGGGCAATTCACTAACCACACTAAGGGATGAATTATAGGGAGAAAAAGTGGTTCTCTTGGATAGACTTTGAAGGCAGGGCATCGGGTGGGTGGGTGGGTTGTGATTGTACCAATAATGGTACTGGATACCACAGACTTTTATCAGCCAATGGCTGTTTACAGAAGGGCAAGTCTTGGAGTGATGTTGCCATTTGAGCATCATGACCCTGGACCCTGTGAGTGAACCCAGGGAATCTTATCTGAATACATAAACATTGCTAGACAGAAGTCCAATTGATTCTTCCAAAAGCCACTAGCTCTAAGTTGGCGCATCCTTCTTTTTGGGAAGTTGCCTTTGTTTTCTTTGTTTTCTTTTTTTTTTGGGTGTTGTTTGCTTCTCCCTGGGTTATGGACACAAAGGCATAAATAGATATTTCATTTCTTCATGTTGATCATGAATGAAATACAAAGCATATGGTGTGGACATGTCCACTTGGGTTACTTTGAGATTTCCACTAAGGGATACACTCTTTTGGTGCTTGTCTCCTAAAGTTTAAGCATTTCATACATCAATCCCTACCAACTTTGAATTCAACTACCCCACCTATTTTGTGTATACAATATTCCTTTTTTTTTTTCTTTCATTTCTAAGGGCCAGCCATAAGCTTGACAATCAACTTTGTTTCAGAAGGATTAGAATAAGTACAATTTAATTTGTCTTGAACTAATTCTTTTTTTTTTTGGAACTAATACAAAAAAAATTAATTGACTCTTTAACTGGTTATTCAATTATTTTGGATGGATTTGAACTAAATATGAAGTAATCCTAAACTTGGGAAAAACCATTCTTGCTCAAGAATCTTTCGGTCAAAGTATCCACTATTACTATGAGGAGAGTGCTTAAGTGAAGTGAGGCAAATGGGGATGAGTTTTGTGAGAATTCCAATATTAGGATGGTGTTGGAGAGGAGATTTCAAAATTCAAACCCTTTCTCTTGTAGTTACCAATTAGTAGTCTGTACTCATAATTTATAATTCAAGGGGATTTTTGGTGCTCACGGAAGTTCTATTTGGGTTAATGGTTTTCATCAAAGTTAAGTCCAGCTCAACCAAAGTGTCCTTTTTTTGGATGATTGAAAGATAAATAAATGGGAAAACTATATCTGTATGTGTAGGTATCATATAGTGTTTGCACGTGTATATATAAATAAATAGAAGAGAAAGAATAAATATATGAGAGAATATAAAAAAATATATAAAATTATTGTGTACATCTATTATGGCTCACCAAATTGTCCTTTTGTACTGTTGCAAACTGATGTATGTGTTTTCCTTTTTAGGTGGGCTTGTGACCATGAACAAGCCCACAATTAATCATAATCTTATTATGTGTAGGCTCATTGGGCCACACCCTGGGCCTTTGAACAAGGATTGTGTCAGAGCCCAAAAGATCTTACTCCTCCTTTATTTTTCTGAGAAAGGTTACTTGTGATGTGAATGTACAATTATTTCAAATATAGAGAGAAAAATAAAGAGAAACAAAATTTTTATAATCTGTAATGTTGATAATTAGATTTGTAGATTTTATAATTTAGTTTATAGAACTTAAAAAATTTTGATGGTATAAATCTTTTAAATAAAGTTTTTATAAATTCTAATTTATAAGAATAAATGAATTAAAAAATAAAAGAGACACATCAAAGAAGATAAGTATATATAGGAGAAATGTTTAATATTAGCAACACCCTATATACCATTTTACTTGCCTCTTTATATTGGGAATATTAAAATTACTTGGATCAGTCTTACTTCCTTCTTGGGAGTTAAGACTACCCATTGTTTACTTCTTCAGCGTTCACTACCATAAAACAAGCTAAGATAAAGTACATAACCCAACATAATTCAATCAAAAAGAGCCAGTATTTGAATTAGCAGATTCTTTTCATGTCGTTTCAGGTTTTTGGATAATGGGGACTGGAGGCCCTGCTGGCCCTATGATTTGTCATTCTTGAATGATCAGCTGCTAGCTAGTTAGTGAATGATCTCGTCAAGATATTTGGATTCTTGACTTCTTTATTCTATAACTTAAGTGATTTTTTTTTATATCTCTTCATATTTTTATGGTAGATTTCTCGTGTCTCTCTCACCAATTTTTCAATTCTTTATTTTCCTCTCTCTTTTTTTTTTATTATAATTACAGCCTTTAGTTTTGGAAATCAAAATCAGAGGATCATGATACGGGAAGTAAGTATTTTGTAAATATGTTTTACCCAGTAATGGCAAATATGCAAAAAGAAAAGTATCTTATAAAAATGTTTAAAGATCAGAGTTCAACCCGTAATGGGCAAATCTGCAAAAGCTGGAGTGTTATTATAATTGACCTGGTCATTATAACATCATTCTGCATTAAGGTTTCTGGATTTGGCTGCTCTGAAATGGTAGTGCCGTAGTGCTCTAAATGGTAATTGCAGCTTTGTGTATTTGCTTTGTTCCAAAAGAAAGCTTTTGTTGTTCATATTTGCTCTATTCAATGTATGGTGCTTAGTGTTGGACTTGATCTTTTCGTACTGTGTGTTTGCTTTTATATTTGTCTTGTGGAATATCAGAATAACAACCTTATGAAAAGAGAAAGAGAAAAGAAGGTGAAGGCAAGATGGAAAAGTGTGTTACAAATCGATATTACAATCCCAAAGCATTGTTTTTGGCAGAATTACTTTGGCCTCTCTCCCTTTATGGCTTTTGCCTAAATGGCTGCTAATTTTAATCTCCCTTTTATTCTTTTCAGAAGAAACACAGCACAAAAGGTGAGAAACCCATGCATAAGATTCTTTATTATTGAACAGTCAAACTCATTGTGCAATTGTGCATGAAAAGATTGATCAATTTGCTCTCCACTTGGGACGTTTTCACTTTGTGTCATTCTCATGCTCTCTTATTTTTCAAAGTATATAAACTCACACATTATGCTTCTACAGTTAAAAATTAAAAAATCCAAAAGATAAATAAAGATGAGCATGATAAAAATAATAATTTCCTTGTTATCATAAATTTACCGAAAACTCATTTAAAGAATATATACAATTAATTTTACTAAATGTTACACTTTAAAACTGTATTGTATTGTATTTCATGACCAAACATTACTGATGCATTTTAAATTATGTTTAATGATAATCTTTTAAAATAATCCCCATTTGAACTTGAACTAATAATGCACTGTGCTAATGAGTTATAGTAGGAAGAAGACTTCTTTTTTTTCTTCGAAAGGTTACAATTTTAGAAAGATATAAGTCATGAACATGATTCACCTTTATTTCGTGATTTGTCTGATTTTAGATATTTTGTTTGACTTATGATAACATGATTCACATTAATATATATATATATATATATATATATATATATAATAATCTTTTTGCTTAGCTAACAATATTATTTATTGTTGTATGAGTCTCGAACAAATTTTGATATAAAATAATATACCGCAAAGATAGCACATCTAAGGTACTGTCAAAATCTCTTGGAAAAATTCCAAATACCACTTCATTTGTTGATCATGGAGTACCACAATCTAAGCATTGGCCAGTGCTATGCATGAAGTCTCAAACAAAACTATCAGTTACCAGAGCCACCCACTTAGGATCTAATTAATCATAATGGGGTGAACTGTCAAGTAGTCCATGCTTATCAAAAGTTTCTGGGTGCAATCTCTTTTTGCCACTGAGAGGAACCCCAAAGAGCTTCACAGAATCATTTGATTCCTCAGCAACACTTGGCAAAGGCTTCTCTGATATACGACTTTTGGCAGTTCTAACAAAATTTGGTGGTGAATCCAATTCTATGAGCTTTGGAATAGCATTGCTGCTCCTTTGTTCAATGGGTGCTGGCTTTACATGGTGTTGGATGAAATATATAATGTCATTGTAAAGACTCTTCATGTGAGAAAGCTCTGATAACAGCATCAAATTCTTCCTTCTCAGTCTTTGATTGTCTTCTGAAAGTGCTGTGAGAATGTCAGTGCCTGATTTAGGAGATGGAATTGGAGTACTGTCAATCCAACAAAGACTTTCTTCTGGCTGAAGAAGTTGTGGTGGTGGTGCTGCTGGTTGTTCATGGTAGTGTTGGTCATGGTGTTGAGGAGTTTTTCTTCTGTGGATTTCACATAAAAGGTGCTTTGCTCCTTTTCTGAAGTACTCATTTGCAAACTCCCACCTATCAGCAACTACCTTCTTGAAGCCCTGCAAGCCGAAGAAAGGCATATATATACTAATCAACTATATGTACATTACATTTGGATAAAACATGGGAGTCATCCCGCTTATGGTACCATTTCATGAAACAAAAAGGATAATAATACCATTCTTTTTTCTGGAGGACGGCAAGTTACTCAACACATAACATTTTGATTTTTAACCTAAAATTTAAAAAAGGAGAAAATTTCTAAATAATAATAGGTATTACTATACCACTCAACACACATAAAATCCGTGCTAGGTTTCAACACATAATTCTAAAAGAAAAAGTTCCAAAATAATAATAGGTGATACTACATATTAAGAATGCCAGCATACCATTCTACTAAAAGGAGTTCAACCCCAAAACTCCTACTATATATGCTTATAGTATTATTTGTCAAGCTTTCCAAATGGTAAAAAATTTATAACTCAACGAGATGAACAACAGTATCGTAAGAAATCCAACACATACCCACTTATTTTTTTCAACTTTGAAGCTTACAAAGAGCTGATTAACAGAAGGGGAAATAGGGAAGAAGAAAGAATATTAAGATTCTCACATAAGTATTAAGCTGCCTAACAAAGCTTGAGAAGTTGTTGTGCTTGAAATAGTTGGGAAGGAGATCTCTAGCAAACTCAGGGGGCCTCCACACAACAAATGTGGTTTCATCTTCTCCCCAAGACACAATGTGGTCAGTGCGAGGATCATCAACAAGCTGGTATGTCTTTGTCAGGAAGGGTGCAGGCACTGATTTCTGGGACTCCACAGGGAACACCATATTCTCTTCACACGTTTCTAGCATGAAAGCCATTACCATACTAAAGAGGTTTTGCTTCTGAAATTGATGCTTTCTTATGCTCCTCTTCATTCACAGCACACCAGTAAATTTAAAGCACCCTTCTTTCTTTCTCATTATAATCTTCCTACTTTATGAAACAGAAACATATGACCATGTCACTAAATTTACTTTCCATGCCCCTCTCCCCCCCCCCCCTCTCTCTCTCTCTCTCTCTTTCTCTGTGATCTCTCTCTTATTTCTGTAGTTTACTAACTTTAAGAAGCATATGACCATGTCAGTAAAAACAATGAGTTTTTCTAGAATTACTATACAAAGATCCAATGAGCTATTATTTAGCTATTGATTGTTCTCTCGGCAGCAGTGGTGATAGGTTGATGCCTCTTGAAAGATGAGCTACTTTTGATTGTATTTTGAAAAAAAAAAAATTGGAATATAAATTTGAGATCTCATAAAATTTTAATGACTTTTTTTAGATCTCTATTTTTAAATATTTTTTCTCGTTTATAATATAAATTTTATTATAAAACAAAAATATAAAAATCACTAAAATTACAAAATAAAAAATTTAGAAATCCAAATTAGTACAGTCCTTCAACTCATGTTTTCTTTCATTAGAGCACGGCCATTTTGACCCTACTATACTTATATGATCTTGGAAAAAGGAATATATAAAGCAACTTTCTGTCATGGTGGGGTTTCATTTAGAAAAACTTGAAATTGGAATTGGTGTGGCTGAACCAATATGATTCTGAAAAATATAAAGTTTAATGATAGTTCATTTAAAGATACAAAGATCCCAAGCCTTTGCAAATTCCAAGACCAATAAATTAATTTGAAAGACACTCTTCTGGTTAATTTTTTCCTAGCAGAGACATATTCTTATTGGTTGTGATGCCATAAATCAAGTCCTCCAAAAGAGAGTTTGATCAATTGGCCCACCATATTATCGGTGTCAGATATTGTTCAATTTGTTGGTCCCTCCATCTACCCTGTCTTTACCTAGAAATCAACACCAAGATAAGCTCTCTGAATTCAAATTCATTTCTCAATCCAAGGGAAGATATAATTACCTCTAGCATTTTTGCCATTAAATTGTTACAATGTTTTGTTGATTAGCTACTGCTTGTATGTTGAATTTTCATCATATAAGATTGGAAATTCTATATGTACATGTGGGAAGTGTATGCTTCTCACATATACAAAGAAAAAAATTGAAAAAAAATTAAAATATAAGAGTATATATAAATTGTATGAGGAGTAAATGTAATAAAATTTAATAATTTAAATTTTATAAAATAAGAATTGTTTAAAGTAAAATTATGAAAATAATAAAATTAAAAAAATTAATGGGACAAAAGTAATTTTATTAGATCACCCAAATCATGATTATTGGAAAGTATCTCAGAAAAAATAGACACTGTTCATGAATTATGTGGTTGGGAAATACTTTATCTTTTCTATTTTATATTTTCCAAGTGTAGCTATTAATTTGTACATTACCTTTGTGTACATAAAATTAGAGTTAGTAATAGAAAATTTCTCTCAAGTGAAATGGTACATTTCATTTAAAAGAACTTTTTGTCTCAGCTCGTAATTACAGCATAATTTACATATCTATCGCCCTAACATTTTGGTTAAATTAAAAATTAATTTTAGCTAGAAAAATACTTGCTGCACATGAAAAGTATATATTTTTGTATGTGTAAATTAAAAGTATTTTTAATAAAAAGAAATATTAAAAAGAAAATATAAAATTAATATACAAAATTTATGTATATAAATATGATTAATTTTTTTAAATATTATACACACTTGTGCTTAGAAGTTAGTTACTAGGCTGGAACATTCTGACCTTTATTCATTTTGTAGAATCCAAAGCATACCCGTGACCTAGAGATGGTAAAACAGCTCCTTCTAGCTAGTCTTCAATGATGGAATATCAATGTACTGATATACTGCATAATTATGAGTGAACCTTCTGTCATCTGGTTAGATAAGGTTCTATAGTTTTCATTTCTCAAAGCTGCCTAACTATATGGCAGAATAATAGTAAAAAAGAAAGAAAGAAAATGATCTCTTGCACCACCTTCTAGCTAGCTATTATTAGAGGTAAAACATTTGTTTTATATTCTAATTTTTACACCTAAGGTTGTGTTACTACATTAGATTGGCCTTATATTATATAATGTGAGATTCATCCAATTTAATAACATTTATTTAAGATGTGAAAATTAAATTGGGTATAAAATTTCTCTTATTGCAGATGATAATATAATTTTCACATAATTCACATAAAATATAAGGTAGATAATTAGATTATTTATGATATTTAATTTATTTTATAAAATATAATAAATTTAATAATTTAAATTTTAATCTATAAAAATTAAATGAAAATAAAATTATGTAAACAATAAAACTCTTATAATTATAGGGGTCACATTCAAAAGTAGCTCTATACATTTCTTTCACATGCAAGGATCATGGCCTGCAATTGGAGTTTACCTAGAACACTAGGTAGAAACATTATTTATTTTTGTTGTTATGAAATTTTTATTTATGAAATTTAAATTATTAAATTTTATTTATTAAATTATAAAATCTTATTAACGTCTAATGATTTTTGTATTAAATATAACTATTTTATTTTCACTGGGAGAATAACTTTTCTTATGTGAAAAATGAAAATGACATGCAAAAGCTCCATTTATGATGATACATACACTTAAGCTTCCTCTTGATTTGTTGCACTATGTTTGGAGGTCAAAGTCTATAGGAAAACATGTGAAAACCTCTGCAATTGCATTATCACTGCTTAGAAAAGGAAGGGTCCAGATAGAATAGATGTTCAATTAATAATGAGAAGATTCTATTCCAAATTAATACTATCACCAACTTCTCTAGGTTTCCAAAGATATGGAGAGTAAACATGGGCATTGTTACATGGCATAATCCATCGCCATCTCCATGTGACCCACTGCATGCCTTTTTAGAGAGAAAGGAAGAGAGTTTTGTCTCTTACCAGCACAAATCTAAATGCCTACCATGTGAGGATCAGCACATGGCAAATAAAATACAATTTAAAAATTGTAAAAGATCATCATGCCTGCAAAAGGAATAGGTTATTGGGTTAACTAACAAAATGACAAGTTTAAAAGCTTTTATATAAAACTATTTTAATTTATACCTGATCATAGTTAATTTTTCACATGATATTGATTTTTTATGACTAATTAAATAATAAAAAAATCAATTCTTATTGCCATATTCTTTAAAGATTAGAATTTTAAAATAATATTTGATAAATTTTTGCTTTATTCATACTTTAAGTTTAAATAACTTTAATGTGAGTGTACATGTTAAAAATATAAAACTATTTTAACATCTATACTTTAACAGTTTAAATTTTTAAACTAGTTGATTCTTTTATAAAAAACTTTGAGATTTAGTTAATTAATTATTAATTACTAATGTATAAAAGTTAATTTAGTTTTTTATGCACGAAAGTGTAGTTTAGCATTTTGCATAAGCTCTTAATTTCACATTTTTATTAAGTTCTTAAAAAATTATAGTAATACTACTAAATTGATATTTTCTTACAACTCATGCAAGTTGTTAGTGTTTCAATTTTCTCTTTTTTCAAATGGAGTTTTGGTTCTTACCATCACTAATTTTTGGGACGAGTTTTTTAAAAATTTTTGACACAAATATATATAATTTGATATTGGTTAGTGTTAAATATAAAAATTATTTCTAAACCTCTACCAATGCTCTTAATTTTTTGGGTAAGTTAGTTTTTGACATGGTATTGATCAAAACTTCTTTAATCAAATATTCAAATCCCACTATTTAAATTAAATTAAATAATTTTTTAACAGTTCAAGTGTTGTATCCTAGGTATAAAGAGATTTTGCATATGAAAACATATATATTAGAAATATAAAAAATATTTGTGTCTATAACAAACAGATTAAACTCTCGATAACTCATTCAAGAATCTAATAGATAACCTTTGTAAAACTCTCTGAATGTATTAATATTGATTCATTCTCTCTTATGGTGTAATTCATCCCCTTCTTTGGAAAACAGTGAACCTAAACTTGTTTTTCAGGGTGGGGTTGTGAGTGCAATTTCTGTTCTAAAAGTAAAATTCATCATCAGTTTGTGCACTGCCTGATCACCACTGATGATAATGCACTTGTACAACTTGAACAGTTCTATGAAAAATTCACCACTTCATCTCAGCCAAATGATGAAAATTCACATGCAAAAGGCAAGGTAATCAAACTTTAGCCTACCACAATTCTATAATTCCTTAAAGCTAAGGATTTGCTCCTTGGATTTTTACATCATTACCTCTCATGCATTTGCAACAAGTTTGTTACTTTGAGGGATATAAAAGGTGAAAAGGTGCTCCTTAGTGGTGAGAGCTTGAGAGACAAAGCATACTTTATGGAGGAACTTCATCTTTTTTTCTTTTCTTTTTTCTAGGAAAGACAACAATTTGGGTCAAGCTTTGCAGAGCATTAGACAATTTCGTGATGGCCATGTACTTTGAATTAGTTTCTTTTTTTTTTGGTATGTGGCTCAATATATACTATGTAGCATCAACTTGGGTGACATCATTACATATATAATCCAAATCAAATCGGAGGCCAAATTGTAATGGTTCAATTGAATGTGCGAAGTCTGCATCCAAAGAAAGTGCCCAGAAGATGTGAAGGTGGAGGGGTTATACAGAGGCGTCCAGAGATCACATGAGCAGGGTTGCTCAGTGCAATTCACAAAACAAGAACACACAAAAATGCTCCCAACTCAAAATGATATGTTCTCAGGTCGCCCCTGCTGGGCTTGCCTCTACCTCAAATATGCCACTGCCACTACGATTACGGTCATTCTATGGTACAATTTGTAAACTTGGTGTCTCCAGTGGCATTTCTGAACTCTTGGATGATACAGATTTTCAATCAGACTCATTCATTTTAATGGTTTAGAAACTACCATGTAAGTTTAGCACCGATGCAGCCAAGTTTACAAGTTACACCAACTGTCCACGTTTATCTGGGCATTAAAATGCAATTAGTGTAAATCAAACAGAAATAGAACAGATAAATGTGAATCAAGTAACTAAACTACTAATTTTCACCCAAAAAACAAGTAACTAAACTACTACCTATTTAGATCTGTTGCGTTCTAAAATTAATAAAAATACTAATTGCGTATATATAATTTATTTTGCTATTTAGCAAAAGGACTAGGGCTGAAACAAAAAGCAAAAACAGTTATCCTCTGAAAAAGAGCCTACTTTTCAGTAATCCCCTTTCTATCCTAAGCGCCCTCCGTTAAATTAGTTACAGAATCGTTCTATTTGGAATTTTTTTGACGTAGAAAACTTTGTGGTTTGGTCAATTATCATAGCTGTGTTTCTATCTTTTCATATCAAGAAATCATAGACGTAGTCAACCATTGGCACACGGGAAACTAAGCAAAAGGAAAACATGAACACCAAATGCCCAAATTCATAAATTAATGGAAAAAAAAAAGTGAATAAGACAGATGGAAACCCACCAAAACCAGTAAGCTGCAAGATGCATCTACGAAAAGTCAAATTAAAAGCTCAAACACTAACATATAAAAGTACTGTTTGACAAGGGTAATTACACTAAAATCCTCACAGAAGACTCAATGTCTAGTATCTCTTCTTCTCTAACTCTCTTCCAAACTCCACCTATCAGTAGGCACCCTTTCTCACCTTCCATTGGTAATATATCACCATCAAGCTCACCAATGTCTACTGCCTCCCTTATCTTCTTAACACTTGAATTATCAAGAAGCTGATGGTCCACAGTGGCATCTCTCTTGGGACTTTGTTGAATCAATTTCAAAGACTCTTTACTTTCTGGTATTTGATTCTTTTTTCCATCATCAATACAGTCAAGAATAGGAAGGCAGCCAGATGAACCAGCAGCACGGGGTAACATGCCAATAGGACATGGGTTCCATGACTTTGCCAAAGTCCATGTTTCTGATTTTTCTGCCTCGCAATCAATATGCTTTGGATTTTTCTTTCTCATTACCAGTTGTTTAATTAAGTCTAGCTTTCTAGCAGCTTCATGGATGGATTCCTCTCGTTGAATATTATTTGAAGTAACTATCAACGAGCCTTCATCATCTCCTTTGTCTAAATTTGACAAACCTAGAAGAGAGAGCTTTTTAACTCTCTCCATTAAAGAGCTGTCTTCCAACAGTTTTGCAAGATGAAGGGCTGAATCAATGAGCTGCTTGTTGTTAGGAACTGATAGTAAAAGACATTTCCGTAGAGGTTCAAGCAAAATTCTTTTTGGCATATTTTTTTCTGCAGTGACTACTTTGCTGAGAATTCCAACAAGCCATGCAAACAAAGAAGAAAGGTGATCAATTTGGAGAAACCCCTTAGAGTATGATATCTCAACACATGGTAATCCTGCAAAATAAACACAAAAAGATTAATTATCTTCACCTAAGTAGTCACTTAAATTAATATGAAGAAACGGTAGACGTTAAGCCATGTACAGCTATCTGCAATTGACATCAATTAGGAGCAATGCCAAGATTTATTAAAAAAACTAATGCATAATCAGATGCTCAAGCAATTGGTCAAAGTACAAAAAGTTCCCCCTGACATGGCAGTAAAATTTACCACATGTTACCATCAAGCATGACTAAACCACAGAATTTAAGAATAGATGCACTGAACATTACATATAACTCATCTATTATGAATAAGCACTGAACAATACATATAGCTCATCTATTATGAATAAGCAAGCAGGCTCATTTGGTAAGGATTGAATAAACAGCTTCAAGCTTTCAAAAGGTGATTAAAGGTGCCTTATGAATTCATCCGTCCAAAGGCACATGTGACTAATTCTGCCAGGACATGCAAACAAGTGATTTAGAAGAACAGCAAGTACAGAAGGCCTTTGCTATTATCTCGAACATAAAATAAAACATCAAAAGTGAGGTTTCATTCTCAACATCTGAGTTTAAGTTAGCTTATGTCTGTAGCTAATGCTTAAAAACATACAGTCAACAAAGAATTCCCAATGATTCAAAGGCCCTGGACAGCATCCAGCCTTATGATTAGAAGTACACCTCCGAACACCTCACAACAATTAATCACTAAATTTTTACCTTCCCAAAAAAAAAAAAAAAAATTAATATTGAAAAGGGAAGTCAAACGAGGAAAGAGTTGCTACCTACCAACTTCATTCTTCATTGCTTTCTGAGTCTCAATCATATCAAGAACTGTCTTAAGAAGATTCAGAATTAATTCTGGTTCCTTATTGCAAAATTTGAATATGACAAATTTCCAATCAGCCAAAACACTTTGTATAGTCGGATCAGCAGAGGCATTTTCAGTATGCTCTTTTAAGTCCAAGTAACTCAAAGCTTTTAATAAAAAGTCCAACAACACAGATTCAATCTCTGCGGAGAAGGAAGAATACAACTGTTCAAGAGATTTCAAGATCTTTGAAATCTGTTTCTTAGAACCTGAAATAATAGAACTTATATTAGTGCTTGGATGAACTGTACATCGTCGTAACTGAAAATAAGCCTAGAAAATGACTTCAACCTCACTTTTAAGAAGAATGTGATATGATATATCAAACATCTCACTCAATATATTCTTACTAGTTAGCCACCCTTCAGAAAGACCCATATATGAAATCTTAAGACAATGGATTCAAGTGATAATGATTTGAAAATTCCTTACAGTTCAGACGAGCAGAATGGTTGCAACCTTGTAAGTTGCAGAAAATAAGAATTAGCATGCCACAGTGCAAGAATCCATACAAGAATTTTTAGCTGTTCGAAAGATTGCTTGATTCAGGAGATGAAGCTCAGAAAGAAGTTCATATATTGGCAACTAAACTAGATAGGCTAGCCCAGCACTTTCCACTGATTTGCCTCTAAAATGAAGTATAATGTCCAATCACCTACTGATTCAAAAGCATTCAATTTAGAATAATGCACAATACAATATTAGTTTGAAAACCATTAGCTACCCAGTGGTTATACTTACAGTTAAAGGGATTAAAAGTGCAGAAGCAACCCTTTGCAGAGATCAAATTTCATCATTTTTGAAAATGGTCTTAGAAGCATTTTATTTCGTTTCTGTTGATAATTTCTTTACTCTAACTCTAATTCCTTTCTCTCATAAAAAATTCTTCATTTATTAGTAGTAACATTAATACACACAAACATACATATATTCTTCTCAATAAGAGAAGTTTTTATTTTATACTCTTAAATAAGTAATATGCCATCATTACACATGTTCAATTCATTGAAACTACATACCAGAAGACATATAAAAGCTCAAATTCTTTGCTAAGTGAATAATACTTTTCATTCTCATTTTAAAAATGCTTTTAATTTAATATCAGACTCAGAGTACAATGAATCTAAAACTATATTGCATTAAGAATATCATGATACCTCCAGGTTTTGATATTTGGCCCTTGCCAGCCAAAAGAGTCAAAAGTTTATTACGTCCACAAAGCAAATCACCATGCTGGACACCTTTAAAAGAGCAAAGATTCAAAGTGAGAATATTAGAAAAAATCAGAATCATTAACAAGTACACGAAATTTAAAATATTCCCCCACCCCACCTCCATTTGACTAAAAATGTAATATCTTTTCTCAGTTGCAAGCATGTGATGTCAGACTTGTAATCTGTCACATTAGAAAACAGCTGTGTACTCCTTTAAAGATAAAGAATCATGTTTTAGACTTCTATAGACAACCAACAATTATATGACTCCTACTTTACAGGTTAAACACATGTTTGTACGTGTTCAAACTGAAGAATTAGATTTGAAGTTTGAATTCTCTAACACTTCATGCACCCCTCGCCTTAACATGTCAAACAGTGATCTTCGACCTTTTCTAGCAAAATTTGGAAGTGCTTTCAACAAGCATGAAAGTTTTCTTTTCAAAAAAAGAAAATAGAGAAACAAAATTTAATTGGACGAAAATGCATATTGTCTTGCTTCGCATACATGTGGTACATAATTGAGTATAATTCTCCATTTATTTTCTATTGATTGTGAATGTAACTTCAACCTGTAATGATTAATGTGACGGTCTGTTACTTATCTTTACATGTCAGTCTCACATATCACAGCTCTCAAAGTCCATATCAGTATAATCATATATTCTTTAAATGTTATGCAGCCCCTGCCCTGTTTTCAAATATTGAATTTTTGGTTCAACCATTTGTCTTTTGCCACGTCTCTCATGCACTATGTCTGTGTATTTGCTACATAGATCATATAAGAAAGTGGAAACATCAACGAAAGCTTTGGCATGGGTCTAGAAAACACAAGGTATAAATGCATTCACATCTTAACCATCCTCTCAACAAACCAAACCATACTTTCTTACTGTGCATACATTTCAGTGACATGTTATACTTCACTAAAGTAACATGCAGACTCCACATGTATCATTGCATAGTGCATGAAAATAATTCCTACACGCAAAGTAAAGCATGACTTTCTTCTTCCTAGGTGGAGCAAACAGCAAAGATAAAAGAAACCGCCAATTAAAATATATTTACATATTGGGAACGAATGGAAAGACAACTTCAACACCAATTATTTGAAAAGCATATCAAATTCTGGAGAAAATAGAAAAGCAAAAGAAAAAAAAAAGTCCAGTATTTCCTTCTTTATTTCATTATTTCTCCTTTCTTTTTTAATGGCAAAAGGACTTAGGTCAGCGATTTCGAGGCAAGTATGGTAGGCAGTCAGAATTTTTATGTCATAAAACAACTAAGAAAAAAGCTAAAAACAGCCACCAGCATCCTGGCTATACATGGTATAAGAGCCCCTAAAATTGAGAAAAAGAATTCAACCATCATAGATTCATTTTTGGCTTTCAATAGTTTTTGAATATAATACATGCCTTCCAATTAGCATAAGTTCATGTGCATGAACAAAAAATAGTAGAGGAAAGTGTCATACAAAACTCCACATATAGTCGTAAGGTGTATAATAACAGGATCTGCTTATTGAAAACAGAATATTACAAGATACAATCACAATACAGGGTTCCAATTGACCCCAACACATACACACACACTTTTGGATCACCAAATCTATTCCATAATCAGGATAACCCACTCTGGTTCGAGGACCAGAAGCTTCCCTATGTTCCTAACCAACTCCCTACCCTTTTCTGTCCTAACTTACCCTATTAATAATAGCAACTACCAACAATATTGATAACCACCCATAATGGCCTACAACATAACCAGCAATAACTACCAATAATATTGATAAGTACCCATAACTGCCAACAATAGAAACTGCCTACAACATAATCAGCAATTGTGACATTCAAAATCTGCCACCTATGGCTTTATTAACCATGCCACATGTGTCCCACATGTGCCTAACATATAACATAAGCCAAGAAGAGCAATTAAGCATAACAGTGTCAACATGATAAAAATAAATAAAGAACAAACAGCTTACACACGTTTTCTCTTATGCAATGAACCACTAGATTGGGGACTCCGGTTGACTTTCAAGCAGAAATCTAATTCGCGAAGTTTAGATTTGATTTCCTTTCGAAGCTTTGCATTTTCATCACCTTGAAAAGGAATTGCTTTACTCTGAGGCTCCCAATAAAAAGATTTCAACCAATCAAGAGCCTGTAATTATAAGAATGAAATGTGACATGAGTTTGGAAGCAGGGTATGAAACTACTCAAATTTAAGGTACAAACTGTCCGAGCTCACAAAGTTAATTCCAAAAACAGCAAGCCAAATTATTTTTCACTTAGCTATTTTGCATTTTGAAATTGTTTCAACTTCCATGCATGCCTCACAGCATTATGCTTCAGCCATAAAATTCCATGGATCTAAAGCTATCTGCATGTGCAGTCTTAATTTCTGTGAGTGTTATTGTCAATTGCACAATCAACGCACTTAAATGACAGACTAAACAAGTCTGAGAGTCCAAGTTAAAAGCAAGAAAATTTATTTTAACATCAGGGATCTAATAATAAGAAATCTGCACACTCCCCCAACCCCCACTCAATAAACCAAAAAAAAAAAAAAATGAAGGTATTACAATAACATCACTTCATAAGCAAGTGTAAAACCCTCTTTCTTCTTACTGGCCAAGCTGGTACATTGAACATGACAAAACCAATTCCTAGTCCTCTAGCTTACGATCCTTTAATGTCTAAAAGAAGAAGCTATTAACAAAAGTGCCATGATATGGAACAAGTTCAGAACAAAACTTGCGTAAGTAATGATGCTAACTGTCACAGTGTCATTTCATTTACATTATTAATACTGGTAACTGAACGAAACGATGATGCAAAAGAATATTGAATATAGGTAGGAAAATAATGAAAGTAACTTAACATATAATACATACAGGGAAGGGCAGATGGGGCTAGAGAGAGGAAAGAGACATTAGAAGCCAAAGGGGAATATGCCAAAGTGTTTGGGAGCGTGCAGCATGATAGAAGTGGAAAGGAGACGTCAGACATTAATTCAGAATTGCAAGTAGTGCAGGATACACTATCCAGTATATGCTACTAGAAATTCATCACTTTTTATCTCAAATAAATCTGCTTTGGGCCATTAGTTTGATATAAGAAATAAACTGAAACAGAACAAAATGAAAAAACATTAGAAGCCTCACCTCTATCAACTAGTGTGAACGAAGAAACAGAAATATTTTCAAGTTTAATTACCTGAGAAAAAAAAATCACATGCTTTTTTCTTCTGTATTAGAGCCGGGGATATAAAATAATTTATTGAGAGAGAGAAAAGGAAAGCAGTAGTTCATGCAAAATTCCTAAAGACAAGTTGTAAATCACCTAAATTATGTCGCAATCCGCTAAACGGCCAATAATGAATGATTTAATCCAGTTAGAATGCCTTCCAAAAGAACAATCATAACTTTACATATCGTTCAAAGTATTATGTTAGACACAGATCCTGGAAAGGAAAAATTAGTCCAATTGCTTCATAACAAAGCACAAAGAATCTAGAAAAGACTTACACCATAAAGCACACACACTTGCTTAACATTTAATCCAAGAAGAATTTCAAAGGAAAGATATTTTTGTGAATGATGATTTAACATACCAAAACTACCATACTGCTATACCTTAACAGAGGCACTGCGAAGAACCTTAAGTGCCGGAAGTTCACGATGTGATCCCTCTGTAGTTGCAACAATTTGTAAGCAAAAAAAGGAATTTCTCAATGTAGTAAAAAAAGAAAATATCTATTACACCATTATAAACTTAGGAAGCAATTCATAGGATTATATTCCATCCAAGCAGTACCACAATTTCCCCATCAATGACAAATATGAACAAGAACAAACAATAATTAGACAACATTGTTTACCATGACGAACATCAATCAGCATGCGTGGAATACCAATTGCATCAGCTGCTACAGCAATTGAAACCTCTTCTTTTTTACGTGTCTTCTCAACAACACCATTTACAAGCCTAAAAATGCAGATCAAGCTGTGAAATAAATGTTCATGCATGGTGCAAATCCTTTACAATGGCCATCTTAGAGTCCACCAGTTCTCATGCTAATAGATGTAAAATTGGCAACAAAACAGATGGCATAGAAACAGTCCAGATCATATATCTTAGAATTACATGAATTGCAGAGCTTCCAAAAGGGCCCTTACAGTATCTTTTATAGCAGTCTCCAGTAACTGTACAATCCTGATCCTTGATTAATATCTTTCTCAAGTCCTAGCTATATCAGTTCATTCAAAGTTCAAAGTAGTCAGGTGACTTTTCAAAAAACAAAATTCATAACTATCACACATACAATTACTAACAACAAGATGCAGGAAGACACTTAGAGACAACAAAATATACAATGAAACAAACCAACAAGCGAGTCATGCTACAGTAAGTTGGTCTTTTCATTGATAGCTCCTAGATGCCCATTTGTATGGAGCACATGGAGTTATAGGCATCATCCCCACCATCAACCACCCCCCTCCCAAAAAAAAAGTGCATACACAATGAGAGCAAGAACAACAAAGTCAAATGCAGATATTCATTCAACAAGAATTATTCACAAAATTTCTTGACACAAATGAATAACTGTTACTTTGGTTCACAATCTAATGAATAACGGCAAATAATACACACCACTTCTGAACTCATATTGTGTAATGGAATAATAAAAATCTCACCTTGTGATTGCCATGCAATACAACATAGCCAGCATCTCCTCAGAAAGAGAAGCATCGTTAGATTGATCCACTCTACATCAAACCAAAGTTGGACAAGTGTTTTCAACAATGTTAACATAATGTTCATAACTTATAATAATTCATCAAAATGACAACAATGGAATGTCTGGCCAAATAGAAACAGGCGTAGCTATTCAATAGCCCATCCTAAAATAATGTAAATTACTAAGGTGAAGTCACACAAAGCTAGCAAGTAAATTTCTATAGTAAGTATCAATCATTTATTCCATTTTCTTTTCTTTCTTTTCTTCTTAGTTTCATATTTTTTCGGTTGCAATGATAGACAAGAAAACATCAATTCAAACCACATAAGAACTAAAAAATGGGGCAAACTTGTGCAATCAGAATCAAAAGATTTACCCATAATACAAATCTTTTTGCTGAATTTCAATGATTGAAGCTGTAATTTCAATGACAACCGGCAAACATCCACGACTCCTCCATGCCGATACCTGAAAGCCAGACGTTATGCTATCACAAATTGCAATGTACTGGTTGGTTTCTAGTACAATGAGCTTCCGATATGAGTACATGAGACAGAAAATGAGAACATCAACATCTACAAAACAGATACTTACAGTTTTCTTTTTTATTTTTTGGGGGGGTTGGGGGGGGGGGGGGGGGGGGAAGCAACTTCGGCAGAACAATGAAAAATCAACACTCTCTACCATTTTTTTTCTCCTCAGTAGTAAGCAACATTTTAAGGAAACAGTTTTTTCCCACTTTTTGCACTAATTATAATATTAGAATAATTTTTCTTTTTTGTAAAGATATTGGAAGATGTTTGTCTATGGGTTCATCAAAACAAATATCATTGTGCTTTCATCCTTTTATTGTCAGGCCTCCATGCTCCACTCTACTCTGGATAAATTCTCTCTTTTTTTTTTTTTAGAAAAACCATTTTGGTAAATGAGTCACTTAAATAAAATTAATCAAGATGCAGGCAAATCGCAGAGAAATGATTCGTTATGTTAATCAATCTTACTATAGTACAAAATTTACAAGATTAATCTTACTTTTTTAAGAGCAGACGCAACAGAGTCTGGGGAACTTGAAAAGAGAGAATCTTTAACGAAAACCCATTCATCCCAGTTCAACCAAGGCACCAATCTGCGTGCATATAAAGATTTCTGTTGCTGATCAACAGTGGGTTCTTCTGAAAACCCTAGGAGGGACTCCATCGGGGACTGTGTCCCTTCCTTAATTTTCAGCGAAAACGAAACAGCTAGCAGAGTTTAGAATATGAGCTTAAATCAGAAAGCATGAATGTTCCGAGAAGCGATCATAGCATTGGCAACAGGTGCGGACAGGGACAGAAGAGTAGCCTTATGAAGCCAGAAGGCTGCAAGCTACACACCATTAGCGGCAGTGAGTTTCAAACCTAAGACGGCGCCGTCTGTGAGCACCTCTGGCGTCGTTGAAACAGTATCGCTAGTAGCCCCCGACTTTAGCCTCCCTCTCCAGAAAAGAACGAAGGTGAGGATAAAATAATGAAGGAACATCATTTAGTCCCGTGATTTTACATAAAAATAAACTATTTATTTATTAAATTAATTTATATAAATATATATTTTAAATTTATGCTATAATTCCTTTGTATTTTTTATCTCTAAATTTAAGTATTTTAAAAATGAATTTAAATATTAGGGAATTAATGTTTAAAAACAAATTTCATGAATATAAAAAATTTTTATTTCATATTTTTATATTAAATCTTTTCTTTTTGTTTATCATTTTTTAAACAAATACTTTTAAGTTAAAATAAATGACTAATAAAAAACTTTTAATATTTTTTTTATGAAATTTGAAGTTTCACAAATTTATTCCCATTAACATATCATATATCATAATAAAGACTAATTTTTATATATGATTCGTGAAATATCATTAAGAAATTCATTCATGAAAATAAAATGACGTCTTTAATTATAGCTATAATTTTTTTTAAAATTTAAAATAAATAAACATACATTTTTAAATAAGAAAATTTATCTCATATATATACATATATATAGTCATATATGAGCCCTATTAGGGGGCAAAATAAAATGCAAAAAGGCTACTTAGCAGTGGCAGCATACTTAGTCAAAATTTTTCATTTTTCTCTTAAAATTTTGAATTTAAGTGAAATTTTAATTAATTATTTTTTAAAACATCTAAATATTTTTTAAAAAAGAGAAGTATCACTTCTCGCCGAATTTTCTTTCCTTAATTTTCGATTTTATGAGAACGTCACACATTTGAAACATATATACACGAGTCAACATTTGGTCGAAGCTCATTCGATCGTGTTCCAAGAAGTTAGGGAGCTCTGTTCTATCCTTCAGCATGGCGATGGACTTCAGCTCTGCATTCCAGCTACTCCATTTTTCATCGCTTATCTTAATGATTTTCACTTCGTCTTCAGTTTCCACATCAGACCAGGTGACTCTGGTGGATTTTCTGATTGAAATTTTATACGGTTTCCCCTTCTCTTTTGCGTTGACTGTCCATTTGGTTACCAAGCAAATGAAGGAAAATGGAATTTGAACGCGTGGATATTTCGTTAAAATGTTCTGTTTTCCTTTTCTGGATACTTGGAAACTTATAACTCAAATTAACTGAGGAGGAACATTAATACAAACAAATTTGGTGCTGAAGATGTGATGATAATTGCTGAGCTAAGGGCGAGCGAAACTCAGTCGATTCCTCTTGTTTTGATTTGAGTTTAAATTTTTTATCTTTCAGTTTTGTGATGCTGGGACTGGATATGAGGAGTCCATGTGTGGAATTCGGACCTCGGTTTCATCAAAACTTTTAATCAAAGGGGGTATGGTTGTGAATGCGCATCACCAAGAAATTGCCGATGTTTATGTGGAGGATGGGATCATTGTTGCTGTGAATCCTAACATCAGGGTATGGTTTTACTATTTTGTTAATTGTCCCTTAGTAATTTAAGCATGTTTTGTTGAGAACATTATAAATTCCATATTATTGAGAGGCGACCCCAAGTTCACAAATGGTGTCTTTGACAACATATTCATATAGTCACATCCACTTCAGAAAAGAAACAGAAAACAGATTAATGTAAAATCCAAAAAAGATACTACCCCTATTCAAGGGTGTTTAAAGATATACTTGCTTGCTCTTGGGGTTACATAATGTGCTAAGGGCTCTCCTGGATTTATTTATTTCTTTTTTTTTTTTTTGACAGAAATCCGAAAGGTCTTTGTTATAGAACAGCTTTTTTAGTTCTTTATCAGAAATTGCTTATCCCAAAGAGCATTTTTCTTGCAGAAGAAAAGAACTTTTTTCCAGAAAAAAGCGTTTCCAAGCAGACCATTAGCCCACTTTGAGGCTACTTTTCAATTTTGGTGTTCAAATCTAATTAATAAGGAGTTACTGTTCTATCAGGGCTATTAATGACATGATGTTACAGATGGGGTATTTTAAAATGACTCTCAAGTTTAATAATAGAGTCAAAAGTAAAGATTCTAAAGAAGATGGAAATACAAAGTCAAAAGTAAAATCAATGACTATACCAACTATAGAAATGTTGACAGCATGCTCTTTTAGTGCCATGGAAATTGGAGGTTTTATCCTAATGTTAGGTATCAATGTAAAAGTAAATTTAGGACCGCATCCAGATCTAGTGTGATAATATTTCCAGTAAGGAGAGCTTCTCTGCATGGATAAATGGTTTTAAGTTAGATTCTCAAGATCATGTCAACAGTAATTAGTTGAGTGGTGATTCTTTCTGTTAATCAGAATAGATGGGAGGTGATCTTTCACACATAATTATTTGGCTGCAGCCAGTAGGATGATCATTTGGAGTAGTCCAATACCATAGATATGTCTTTTAATTTAGCACTCATATAAGACCTTTTAGTTTCTATATCTTCACATGTCAACATTAACACATTTCCTCCTTTCATTTGTGAGGCCATTATCTCTGTTTTTCCTTTGTGTGCAAAACATGCAATTTATATATGCCTATCTATAAACTCTTCATAATTCTCCTACATTTCTCAATTAAGCTTTAACGTCAGCTTTACATGTGTAAATTGTATTCTGTTGCCCTCTAATCAATTTTTCCTACCTTACCTGCTCAGATCCATGACCCTTTTATCCTCATTGGCTATGATCACTTTTTGGTTTTTGGCCCCTGGCTCTTGGCAAACCTCATAAACCTTTTTTCTTTTTTTTTTTTTTAAATCTCAGCTAAGTCTCATCATGAGCTATTTGGCATCCTCAACTTACATCATGCCACGGTCATAATAGGACCTTGGCTTTATTACTGGGTTTTAAGACAAAAGGGGCCAGGGATTCTAGTGATTTTATGCCTTGTTTATTAGTTAAATAAATGTATTTCTTGGAATGGGCACAATCTAAGAATCCTATGTCCATTTTATTGCGAGAGCATCTCAGTTAGATGAAATTATATGCTGTTTAATACAAACTATGTTGTTTGTCTTGACTTTGTGGTTTCCTCATCATTGCATATAAGCCCGTTTCTGAGGACTTTATCTTGATATTACGTTGTATTTTCTGAAATCTGATTCATTTCCTTGTTTCATTGCCATTGACAGGTAGGAGATGATGTTACGGTGATTGATGCCACTGGAAAGTTTGTCATGCCTGGTTGGGACTTTAAATTTCATTAACAACATTAAAAATTACACAATAGATCACTAGTTTATATTGTACCTACACTAACAAGGGCCTGCTAGATTCCTGTAGGCGACAATTTTAAAATTAACTGTTGCATATTCTTATAGTTTTTCTACTTGCATCTACTTCAAATCAACTATAAATTTAAGAAATTTATGCCCTAAATTATGCACACAATTATCTAGATGGTTTTGCTATATCATATAATAAAGTTGGAAACTTAGGTAAATGCTATTATGTGTTGCATACATGAAAAGCAGTTCTAGTAAATTCCATCATGCTCAGTTCCAATCTTTTATTTGCTAGTTATGTATTGAAGACATGGGAAATTCGTACTTATGTCCTTCACTCTTTTCTAGGCCACCTTTAATGTTATTGCTTTTGTCTCATCTGTTATTTAGTAGTTTAAGCTTTTCCAATGTCTATGTTAAACTAATTCTGTTCTACTTCAGCATCAACTATTATGCTTTTATCTTTCTCTGACAGACTCAAATGCTTCTTTGGCTAACTGACAGGAGGCATTGATCCTCACACCCACCTATCTTTTGAGTTTATGGGTACTGAAACTGTAGATGACTTCTTCAGTGGTCAGGCTGCAGCGTTAGCTGGTGGAACAACAATGCATATTGACTTTGTTATACCAGTTAATGGAAGTCTAACACATGGGTTTGAAGCCTATGTAAAGAAGGCAAAGAAGTCTTGCATGGACTATGGCTTCCATATGGCTATTACCAAATGGGACAAAAGTGTTTCAAGAGAAATGGAGCTCATGGTAAAGGAGAAAGGTGACAGTATGATTCCTTTTTTCATGTTTATACTTTGGCTGACTGTAAAAACAGGTGATGCTCCTTTGGATGATGTTATGAGGAAATTTTTTATGTTGTATGACTATGTTTTCCAAGTGCAGGTATAAACTCTTTTAAGTTCTTCATGGCATACAAAGGATCTCTTATGATCAATGATGAGCTTCTTCTGGAAGGATTCAAAAAGTGCAAGTCCCTTGGTGCCTTAGCCATGGTCCATGCGGAAAATGGAGATGCTGTGTTTGAAGGACAGAAAAGAATGATAGAACTTGGAATAACTGGTCCTGAGGGGCATGCCCTTTCAAGGCCTGCTGTGGTAATTTCTCAAAGTTGTTCTCCTAAAGATTTTTGCTGCCTGATGGTAGAGTGAAAAAAAAGAAATTGTACCAAAATAAAAGATTAAAGCCCAGAAAACTAAAGGGATACAAAGACACCCTCTAAACAACTGACTTTAACATGGCAACAGAAAATTGCTCAAATACTCCTGGAACTAGAAATATCACTATAACTAGATCGACCCTAAACAACCACATAATAAACCTACTAATCCTAAATAACTGATTTCCAAAGATACAACTTATTACAATATTAAATGAAAAAAAAAAAAAAAAACCTAGTGAGATTT
This sequence comes from Dicorynia guianensis, assembly GCA_037013595.1. Classification (NCBI taxonomy): domain Eukaryota; kingdom Viridiplantae; phylum Streptophyta; class Magnoliopsida; order Fabales; family Fabaceae; genus Dicorynia; species Dicorynia guianensis. The sequence goes on from JASUAB010000005.1 coordinate 35,181,684, forward strand.
GTGGTCTTTTTACTTATGACTTTTGTTTTTTATCACTACCTGCATCATAACCATTTTTAGCAACTGGTGTGAACTTTTGCAAACACTTCACTGCCTGATATTTCCTAACCATTTTGGTTTTGGGACTTGGGCACGGTAAGAGGGCCTCAAGTGGATCTTTCCTCTGATACCATGAAAAGGCTCATGGTAAAACAGAGTTAAGGCTGAAACAGAAGGGTTGATGTCAGGGCCAAGCCCCTGTGTTCAGTATATAATAGTAGTCTGATTGCAAGAGGTAGTAAAAATCGAATTGAAACAAACTAACTACATCTAGATTTCCTAGGATACTGACTACTCAGCCTATAAGTGTAATAATAACACTTAAAATAGTCTTCCTACCAGCAGACAGTACAACACTTGAACTGAACTTCCTAACATCAGTATAACACAGCCAAACAGCATGCATAAATATAAACAAACTGTGTGACATGATTGGTATCCTTCTCTTATAGTGTAACAAATCTAATTCAAACATGATAACTGCTCTGTTTTTCTTGATAATTACTTTAAAATCTAAATGTCTATTTCTGTGTGTATTTTGAGCACATGCTTCATTTCCTTATCTGACTTTAGTAACCTATGTAGTTGGAAGGAGAGGCAACTGCACGTGCCATTCGCTTAGCGGGTTTTGTGAACACTCCTTTGTATGTAGTTCATGTAATGAGCATTGATGCAATGGAAGAAATTGCAAAAGCCCGGAAAGCAGGTTTTCAACTAAAATTTCTGCAGTCTGATTCTTTATTGTTTATTGATTTGTTTGACTGTAACTTTGACCTTCCTGTTATGTAAAATATTTATGTTTCATTGTCCATTGACCAAAGTTATTTACATATACATAAGTACACAATATTTACATGTTTACATTCTTTTGTATATTCTTTAACAAAAAGAAAATTATAATTGTGGGCTTTCCAAGAATCTATCTCAGCCAAATACTTTAGCATGACCATGATTAATAGCCACATGTTGTTGGTGCACTATAATACTTTATCAACTCTGCCTGCCATTGTCTCTTCAGCTGTGACATTCAACATTTTTTGCTCCCTGACAAATTAGTTTTATGGAGTTCAGCTGCCTGATTTGAAACTGCAGGACAAAGAATTATTGGAGAACCTGTTGTCTCCGGGTTAGTACTTGATGAGTCCTGGCTTTGGCATCCTGACTTTGAGACTGCAGCAAAGTAAGTGACTTAAACTTGTTTTAGCTGTTTCTAGTTGATATTTTTTTGCTGTATTAAGATTTAGTAATGTAAGCATTATTCATCTCATGTTCAGGTATGTCATGAGCCCTCCTATTCGGAAACGAGGACATGATAAGGCCCTTCAAGCTGCCCTTTCTACAGGAGTTTTGCAGGTTCAGCATTATAAGTCCGATCTTAAAGAAGCAAAATAACTTTTTTTCAAAATATTTAACTTCAGTGGAAGGGGAAGGGACAATGCCCCATCACCCCACAGCCCCTGCCCCAAAAGAAAAGAGGAAGTAACTTTCCCACCCTCACAATACAGGGGCATTTGCTTTCTTGGCACATGAAGAAAGCAATTAGTAGTTTCCTGTTGTACTTGGAGTCATTAGATAGATAGAGCTGTATCTAAATTAAGGTATGCATTAGTAAGTATAATCCTAAACAAATTCTTCAATTTTAGTCAAATCAAGACATAGAAACAATAATATGTTATTTATTAATGAGCAAAAGATAAAACAATGTTATTTACTAATGAGCAAATGCCACACACCTGCCCTGAGGTTTGTCCAAATTACACTTACCTCTCCCCACTCATTTGACAAATTACATTAACCTCCACTATTTCACTTGTATGGAAGACTCTACCAAGTGGTTGTATGTGTGTCAAACAATGTTTTAAACACCGAACCAGTCAGTGAACCATTTTGGAGGATAGGTCACGGTTATGGAATTTTTGCCTTGTTTATAGAGAAGGGAACCAGTGCGCAGACTCTCTTGCCTCCAAGCAGACACAAGTTCATGGAATTCTTGTTTCTTAAACTGCTCCGAGAGATTTGGAGTTATTACTCCCTGCTGATGTATTTCAGATCTCTTTCTTGAGATCCATTGTTGTGTAGTTTTCTAGGTTTTGGGTCTGTTGACCACTTTCTTCGACCCAAAAAAAAACACTGGTGTCAAGTATATTTGGCTAACAAAAGTTCAAAGCAAAGGGGTTTGGTGTAATTTAGACAAATCTCTAGGGAGCTTTATGTAATTTATACTATATAAATTTATAACTATGTATAGCTTTTCATCAACCGGAAAAATTTTATTTTAATGTTTAGTTGCTTCCTTGCCTAAGCTTGGCAGAGAAAGGTTAATTGACCAGAGCTAATGGATGAATAATCTGATGCTTATTCAGAACTGAGACTGTGCATTCAAAGTAAAACTTTTGTAAAAGAATTGAACCATAATTTGAAAAACTTTCTGTATGCCATATGAAAATAAAATCTAACCTACTTGGACTTTGGCAAAGGAGTCTGCTAAAAACCACTTGACTAAAATGGTTGGCAAAGGAGTCTGCTAAAAACCACTTGACTAAACTGGTTATTTTGTAAAGCAATGGCCCAACAATGGTTTTATGACACTTGACATGCTACATGTGAAACTCCTTTGAGGTTGAAACATGAAAGATGCATAGGCATAGGTTTACCTCTCTATTGTATTGAAATTTTATAACAAATTTGGAGGCAGTAAAGACAAAACTATAAATTTCAAACCACTTTGACTTGGTTAGTCAGGCACATACCTTGTCAAGGGGTCACTTGACCTGAAAGTTTACTGTTGGACAAGAGCTTTCAAATAGTTCTTATATTCTAAGAAGAATCCAATACACAATTATTTCACTTTTTGTACTTTCCATAGACATATCATTTCATGCTTCAAGCCCAGGATCTTCAAGGGAAGACAGTGAGTCACCTAAAAGTTTAAGCTTTTAAAATTTGGTGGTCCTTTGCAGAAAGATTATTTAGAAGTGTAACAAATTGGTGCTACAATGATAGGACTCAAGAAACAGACTGAACTAAAAGTCTTATTTACTGAAGGAAAAATTCTAGGAGGTCAGAGAACAAAGGCTCTGTCTCTGCTCACTAGGAACTGAAAATGAAGAAAAAAAATATGTAGCTTCTAAGGGAATGGAACCCTATGAATTCTTCCCCAGGAAATAATTCCTTACTGGAAACAAACCTAGCCCCAGAGCCAACGCTCCTAACCAAACGACAACTAAATTCTTGCCTACATCATCCTTTCCCTGCCTTCCTTCTATGTACCTGCAGCCTTCCTACGTGCCCCCTAGCTGCCAGCTAAAAAGGATCCTAATCCACAGATTCTCTCATCTCTAACAACCTCCCCTTCTGAATTTGACCCCAGAGGGCCTACTTTTCCCTTAACCATTCTGAGTATTGGGCTTGTCCTGTTCCATTTCTCCATCTGAGGGCCTAACAGTACTTCTCCCCTTTGCCACAGCCTTGTCCTCAAGGCTGGAATTTGGGTGATGCCCTATGACTATCTATGTCCTCTCATCCGTGTAAATATAAATTCATCTTCAGTCCATAATTAACAGGATTGTTTTGCTCCACCCTGAAATGATTTTTAGATGTAGAAAAGGAATGGCCTAAGCCCAATGTTATAGCAACCCCAATATTCAGAATGGTTAAGGGAAAAGAAGGCCATCTGAGGGTCTAACATACGACAAATATAAATTTTATCAGCATCATAGATTCAGTCCATGTATAATTGTCCATGCAGGTGTATAGCATAAATTGATAATGCCACATTAAAAGAGTAACCCAACTGTACAATATCAAGTGCTTCTGGCTATTCCTTGTTTTCTTAATTATCTTTAGCCAATGCTCAATTGTTATAATTGAAGCTGAATATTGTAATCATTCTTCAATTTTGCCTTTGTATAAATTCCTGCAAAACACCAAATTGTACTTATTGAGTCATAACAATCTGAAATTCATCCTTGCATTCTGATCTTTAAATTGACTGTGCCCTCTTCAAATTTATATTGATTTGACCATAATTTACCTTTTACAATTTGCAGCTGGTTGGAACTGATCATTGTCCCTTTAATTCCACCCAAAAAGCTCTTGGAATTGAAGATTTCCGGAGAATTCCAAATGGTGTCAATGGTAATCACACTATGATCCTGGATATATCAAAAGTCAAATTTTTGGTCTGAGGAATGATTTATTACCTAATGTGCATGGTTACTGGAAATCTATAGGCATAGAAGAAAGGATGCATTTGGTATGGGATACAATGGTGGTAAGCATCATAACCTTTCAGCTTAACTCTTCCCTTGCGGGTCGTTTGGGGTAAAAGTGGAAGATAGAAAACCTTATAACAAGAATCATTGTTTCATATTTTACAGGAATCTGGCCAAATATCTGTTACAGACTATGTCCGGTTGACGAGCACTGAATGGTATGCTTAAAGTTAGTCATTATAAAAAAATTGGCCTGCTGTTCTTAAGGAAGGATGGGCAATTCAGAGCAGTTAATTGTTACTATTTTAATTTAGATGTTATGAAAATGCTAAAAAGTGTTGTTGATGACTTACTTTCTTACAATCATTTCAGTGCTAGAATCTTCAATATATATCCAAGGAAAGGCGCTATTCTTGCAGGATCTGATGCAGATATTATCATACTCAATCCAAATTCAAGCTTTGACATAACTGCAAAGTCTCACCACTCCAGACTAGACACAAATGTCTTTGAGGGAAAAAGAGGAAAGGTACTATTTCTTACTATGATCTGGTGCATCGAGAGATGTAAAATTTATTAACTGCTTAGTGGCAATATTAGCATGATAGAAATTCCCATATATTGTGTGATTCGAAATATAATTGTTAACTATGGCTGAGATTTCTCTGGTTTTCTGATCTGGCATTAAGGCTTTCTGACTTAAGGCCATTGGTTTTTTTATGGGAACTAATTTTGCAGTTGTCATAGTTTATCATGTTGTAGTTGGACAGATCTGTGCAGTATATAGAGCCTAGTGAAAAAATGTTAGAATTTGTAGAAAATGGTGATTGAGGGAAAAATTGTGATACTGTAAAGTAAGGAGATACAGTCCTGCTTAGATAAAGGCAGCTTACCTATGTTTCTGAATTTAATTTGAAAACAGTAGACGGTGACATCGCATTTGCTACAACTCTAGGGTTAGTGTCTTAACTTGTGAGAGGTAGGATGTGTTCCAGCCATAGGAGGATTATCCATCTATTTCATAAATCCATTTTTTTCTTTGGCTTATCAGTGAGAATGAGAATTTACTCTATTTTACTCTCTTAAAACTCCACTGGCCTTTGGATCTCTCCCCTATTATTATTTTTTTGTCCAGATTATATTATTTTTTGTTTGTCCCAATTATCTTCTTTTACCTCATTTAATTCTTCAGGTGTTCATATGTATTTCGTTTAATAGCATGGGAACATTATCATGCAGTGTTGATATACAAAATTTAAATTTGTTCTTCTCAGGGAAAAATTGAAGTGACCATAGCTGGAGGAAGAGTTGTTTGGGAAAATAATGAACTGAAGGTTGCTCCTGGTAGTGGACGATACATACAAATGCCGCCTTTCAATTACTTGTATGATGGAATAGACAAGGCAGACACTAAATATCTATCTTCCCTTCAAGCCCCAGTAAAGCGAGCTAAATCCACTGCTTAGGGTGGTAATATAATTTTACAATTTACTAGAGTACAGGAAGTATGAAGTATGTTTGTGTGGTATTCTATTCAAATAAAGAAAAGCATGTATGTACGTACCAGATAATATCATATGTGTATATATGTTTGTGTGACCATTTTTACTGATGCTGTAATGTAGTTTGTATTCTTGAATTTTTTGTTAAAATAATAGAAAGTATAATATACTAGACAATACTTTAATAGCGTACAGATTATGGATGCTGCTGATCAGGTTTCTGTATATTGAACCTGTCTCACCTATATATATGTTACAAGCCATCAATCCCTATTTGGTTTAATTGCATCTGCACAACAGCGATATGAAAATCTTGAAGTGGCTCTGTTTTTAGCATATCAAGGCCTAATACAGCAATTAATGTAGGTCAGAATCTTCTTTTTCCCCTGCATGGTCATATACAACATATAAATTAGAAAATGATGCAGTCATTGATTCTACTGTGCTTTCTTTTCCCTTTAATGTTCTCCCATCTCTCTCTCGCACACTATTTGTAAGTAACTAGTAAGTTATTAAAAATAGCAAGGGGGAGCGTAACCCCAGTTACAGGAATCATACTTTTAGAATATAGATATATATACTTAAGAAGGAACATATTCATATACAAATTGCATTAGAAAAGGTTATGTTTAATTGTTGCTTTTAATGACAATAGAATGTATAGACATACCCTTATTAGTGTTTCTGAGTTTCGGTTAGTATAACTTGGAGTGCACTCTACTCCATGTGTTTCCTTATGTTAGTATTTCTTGGAGTTCATTCTACACTATGTGTTTCTCGATGTAAATTTACATGTTGGCATTAGTGTTTGTGTGTGCCTTGACTTTCTGTAGTTCTCTCTTCTTTCCAAATCACTTTTTGTAATCTTCTCCTCTCTAGTTCGCTTTCTGTAATTCTTTTGTCTTTATATATTTTTTCATAATTCATGATATGGTATCCGAGCTTAAGTGTCATCCACCCTAACCCTAATCTCTCTCTTCTCTCTGTTCTGATTGATCCCTAGTCTTCCCCCCTTCTCTTTTGGTTCTTCTTGTTCAGGCTCAATTAAAAAAAAAGAGAGAAAACAATGCCAATTTGAGAATCAATTAACCTCTCTCCTCTCAGAAAACAGAAGCATGACTTAGTCATGCAAGGTAATGGTATAAATCCTTTGATCATGCATCCTAGGTAGACATGATCTAGTGAGGTAATTGCATCCCGATGGAGCATGCGACTCTGGTAAAAGGGTGCCCTGAAGTGCAACACAGCTTAAGAGAGTGCATAGGGGAATGACACTACCCAGAAAGTCTCAATCACGCTGCAGGTTGATCAGAGAATAGCTGTTCTTCTGTTGTGTTGTTTGGTTTGCTTCTGGGCAGTCCAAAAGCTCTGTTTGGTTTGGAGACAAGGCCTGAAATCCTTGTCCTAGATCTGATTGGTCCTTAGGATTTCCTTCTGCTTCTTCAGTTTTGTTCCTTGTTCCCCTTCGGTTCTGCTAATTGTTGTTCACTGAGCTGCAAAGCTGTTTGTTGCTGCAAGTTGTTGTTCAACCTCATTGTTGTTCATTGAGCTGCATAGTCATTGTCTAACAGGAAGTCTTGATGGTACTCAGTATAAGTTGTGGATTCTGGACCCTATCAAACTGCATGTTGTCTTGTTTTATAGTTTTGTTGTTTTTGGTATGTGAAGTGTTAGTTGCCTACATTCTTATAGGTTGATGGCTTGAGTTTTGATTCCTTTGTTTGTTTTGTTGAGTCTGGGTTTTTAAATTTATAACATGCTGAAGCTAAGTATAAATATAGGCTTATTAGTATTTCTGATTTTTTGATAGGTTAGTATTTCTTGGAGTACACTCTATGCTATGCATTGCTTTTCAACTTAGATTGGACTGGCTAGTTCAACCGTTTTGGCTAGGAACCGAACCCCTGTTTAGTCTAACTTTGTTATTAGATCGAATATGCATTTGGACAGGTGAAAACTATGAGAAATTGAGAGGAAAGAGAAAAAAAAAAAAAGCTTGTAGTATTGTATTGGCATATTGAGAGTGTACATAGGACTCATACCTCTAGGTCTTATTTATATAGGAAATATGGGCCATGAGCCTGTCTACAACTCTAAGCCCAATAATAGAAAACAAGACAATAATAGGAAGTAAGACATAAATAGAAAACTAATCTTATATTTTCAATACGCTCCCTTAAGCTAAAGGATATAAAAAAATGAAAAACACTTAAAAAGACATAAATACCTAGAACAACTATGGCAGCGCATGAACAGTGAAGAAAACAGATTGCGTGTGCACCAACGACCTTCCAAGAATAACTTGTAGAGTCGTGGAGTCTCAAAACAACAACAGAAAATATCAAATCTTAGCTCAGAATACAATATAAGTTTGAGAATCTATATTTGAGTTCGGATGGACATACCATATCTGAGGCCAAAATAAATTGAGTCATTGAAAATATCAAATAGGAGGTCGGGAGTATTAAATTGGAAGTCAAGAATATCAGATTGGAGGCTAAGAGTATTAGTTTGGAAGCTGAGAGTATCAAATTAGAGGCAGGATATTGGATTTGAGATAGACCAATGAGGATAGGCTCAAATAGTGTTGAAGACAAATGAACTAAGGCATGACACCAGTTGGATAAAAGGGAGACTCTTGAAATCCAATAAACAAAGATAATTGAATTAAAATGAGTTGAAAATAGGTGTATGAAGGTCTCTGGAGTGTCTCGGAGACATGGCGGTAAAGCGGCAGGGGCTTGCCAGAGCTCAACAACAACAATAACGCTAAAATTTAGACAGTCTAAGGGAGACAAACCTAATGGCGATCATGGTGTCGCGATTGGAGAACTAAAGTTAGCCGAAAAAAAAATAGTTTTACAATCATTGGCATGTGGTGGCATGTGCAATGGAATACGGCGGCAAGCTCCTAGGATAGGCCAATCTTGGGCAGAGGCATCCAATGATGCCGATGGCGAGATAAACAGAGCATCCGAAAAGGAGATGGTAAAACGGTACAATAGGCTGCAGATTTCAATCCCTAGCGTGTGACACCATTAGCAATAGCACGGTGGCAGTGGTGGTTGCATGGTCTGATGCTAGCGAATACAATTGTGGTGTCAAATATGGCAAACGGTGACTAAAAAGTAGTGTTTTGGCTTTAATAGTTGCGGCAAGAAGAGAGAGAACATTACAGTGGAGAAAGACATAGCGGAAAAGAGAAAGAGAATGCCATAGATAAGGTTGGGCATTGCTCTCCTCAACAGCCATGGTGAGAGTTTTCTTTTGCAATAATTTTTTCTCTCACCAAGCTTTGATATCATATAAGAAATTTAGAGGAAAGAGAGAGAAAAACCCTTATAGTATTGTATTGGGATATTGAGAGTGTACACAAGACTCATTCTTCTAAGTCCTATTTATATAAGAAACTATGGGCATGGGCTTGTCAACAAGATATTTACAGGAAATATAACATAGATAGGAAACTAATCCTATATTTTTAACAAAAATCAATAAAAACTGTTGTGAATCAGACCAGAATTAGACTGGTCTGCAAAAAAAATGGTGGAAGGAAGATAAGAGACGTAGAAGAAGAGGAGTAATGGACAGTGGTAGAGTGAGGAGGGGAAATAGAAAACCTCAAAAACGGTGTCCAAAGCAATTTTGGGTGCTGCAGGATTTTTTGTAGCCATGGAAGCCCTTGGTGCGAAGGTTGTTGCTGAACAATCTATAACAAGGACAAAACCAATACTCTTCTCAGCTGCATCTTGCACAGAGAAGGATGATGTAGTGGTGATGGAGCATGGGAAGGTGAAGAGAGAAATAGAGAGAAGAAACGAAAGAGAAAGAAGCAAAAGAAAAAGGGAGTTGGTGACATTGGGAATGAGTGATGGGTGAAATTCCGGGAAAGAGAGTTGGGAAGTGAGTAGTAGTCTAGATTGAGTGAAGGGTGAAGTACCTACAGGGTAAGTAGGAAGTATGGGGAAGTGCGAAGAAAAAGAGATGTGAGAGAAAGAAAAGATATGATATTTAATATAATTTTTAAGTTTTTATATTATATACTTATTTTATAAAGTGTTTATATTTATAAATATTTATTTAAATATATGTTGAATTTGTATGTGGTTCAACCACTAACCCACTGGTTAGATCATACACCCAATAACCCAGTGACCCAGTAATCTCACTGGTTCAATGACCAGTCCAGTTTTTTAAACATTGACTGTGTTTCATTATGTGTTCTTGACTTAGTGTAATAGTGTTGGCATAAGTGCTTGTGTGTGCGTTCTCTTTCTGTAATTCTATTTTCTCTCTAGATCACCTTTTGTAATTCGCTCTTCTCTCTAGATCTTCTTTCATAATTCTTAACAGATACTCTACCTAGTAATGGTTCATGTGCATTGACGAGGGGGTATGAACCAAAGCTAGGTGGAGTAATTGCTCAAAGTTAGAAAAATATGGTACTTTGTTGTGGGAATTTCAAACTCCCAATATGACATTTCAAGTAGCAACCATTAACATATTATTTTGCAGCTGAAATAGGTACTAGAAAAATGGTCTTACCATGACAGCAGGATCTTCCTGTCCATGAACATGATGAACATGCTTGTTTTCCCGTTCATTCGCAAGGCCAGTAGGCTTGAATTCATTTGCAAGGATAATAGGTTTGACTTCAGGCAAGCCTGTTTTCTGATGCTTTTTGTTTGCTCGAGCTCGGGAAAACACCATGGTGTAGTCAGTAACTCCAGGGTCCTTATCATCCCACGCTCCAAACTGAGGCACAGACATCCCAACAGGTTTTTTCTGCATACATGAGATAATCTTGGTCAGCATCATGGTTGCTCATGTTTCAACATGCAGAGAGCATCATTACTGTTAATACATTTTGGATTTAGGGATAAGTGAAGTTTCTACTTGACCTTGTATTGGTTAACACCCCCTTGATAAACACACATTAACCAATACAAACTCACTGTTCCAATAGAGGGGCAGGGATATGAAAAAGGCTCCATATTGACCCTACATTACCCTCACAATTAACACACACCAACCTTTCACAGCTGAAGGTTCCAATATGCAGATAAAAATATGATGAAATTTCAAGCTTATTGTAGGAAGGTTATTTGATTTGGTTCGCTAGAGGAATTAGGTAATCCTTGGCCTCTAAATCAAAATGTGATGTTCCCAAGTGGGAGTTCCCATATTCCATCAATTAGATGTTTGAATCTGAAATTTTCTACAATAATACTAAGTGACTTAATTTCACATTGCAACTCAGAAGTCATGGTGACAAGATGAAGTTGGATGGAATCCTAGCTGCATCAAGAGAAACTTTAGTTAGAAGTCTGAGAGCAAAAAGAGAGTAGACATAGCATAAAATGATTTGTTGCTTGGAGTCCAAAATTTGTGTCATAGTAAATTAGACTCAAATTTAAAATTTATTTGTGTCTAAATAATTCTTCTGAACCTGTGGAAGATCAATTTCATGGATCATATTTAAGTCATGATATACTCAGATAAATTTAGTTTGAATATTACTTGTTAGGAACCTCTACAAAGTTGTCCACCAAAAAACCTTAGTAATGCAGTCTTTAGCTGGCCTTGACATTATTCTGGATAATAGATATGCAAGAATATAGTCAGAAGTTTGAAAGTGCTAAGTATATTTATGGCCTTTTGGCTTTACATGGGAATTGTTAAATAGAGGAGCTTATATATAACATTGGCAGAAGCACTTCTGAGTGTAATGGTCAACTATATGGAATCTGAAAAGGCTGCTGGTGTTCAAAGGTTTTAATCTTACGGATACTTCAGATTGCACCAAGAAGGACACTGTTTGGCACAATATCAGAAATGAGACTCATTTAACAAATATTGTATAAGGTACAACTCTGTTTTAGACTGCAACTAATATTGACGTGTTTTTTCCTGTAAACCTACCAACCTTATTCCTAAAGGATCAGCAGATAGCCAAGTGAGAAAGTGAACTACATCCTTCCGGTCACTTGGACAAAAGGGAAAGCAAGAGTATATAAGAAGGTATCAGACAAGATAAACCCTCGCGTATCTATTTGCTCTTTTAAAATTTTGGGTACTACAGTTCAATCTGTAAGATTTAATAAATTTAATGTTTAAATTCTTTAAAATAAGTATTTAATAAGATTTAATTTGTAAAAATAACAGAACTAAAAAGATATTGTTCCTACTAAGCAACTAAAAATGAACTAGAGGTGAGGGTCTTGGGTGATTGATTTCTAGGAAGTTATGAGTAGTTTGCAGTAGGTCATAAGTTCAAAGCTCAAACCTTTGAACAGTCATTGTATCAAGAAAAAGAAAAGGAGGAAGTGAAGTATTGATACTGAGAAGGTAAGAAATTTAGGGTGTGATTGTAACGAGGTAAGTTTTGGGATACTACAAATTGGTATGCATAAGGGGGCCTTCGAAACTTTAGAAAGATATTCATTTGTACTGACACTGTATGCTCTTGAAACAAAAGAAAAAAGAAAGAGAAAAAGCTAATTTGAAAGTTGAGTGAGGGAGTGTTAAAAGATGTTTGTGACTCAACATCAGTGTCATAACAAGATTTTCATTTCCGAAGGAGAAAAACAAATTAGTCCAATGAGGGGTTAATTACCGAATATAAATGTTCTTACTTTTCATTCATAAAGCAGTAAAATTTTATTTTGAACAACTTATCCACACTGCATATGCATTCGTACTTATATTGTGTATAAAAGTTGTTTGAAAGTTATGTAAAAATTTCATTGCAAAATTTACATATCAAGGTAACCATCCTCATATTGGATATGTATCTTTATCCATGCAACTTAGTTTTTCATATATGAGGTGCTTGTTAAGTGTATATGAATATATTTTTGGCTAAAATGAAAAAAATCCTTTACACTTAGACACTATTCTTATATTTTGAATTCCACCAATAAACATTATGACACTTTCACATTAGAGCAATTTAGAAACCCCATTACTAATCCATCCAAATTACTTAACGGCATCCCTTCTCGTCTCCCCCCCAACATTGGTTGGGTTGAGAAGGCCCACGTACTAGCTAGGATAAGCACCATGAAGCTCTTTTGAAGGAGAAATGGTGAAGGCGAAGCCATGGCCACTGAGTTTTGGGTACTTGGGGATTAATGCGAAAGCAAAAGCAGTGGAAAAGAAGGAAACTTTGCTATCGATAGAGTTCTTAGACTGGATTGGTGATGAATAAAATGCCTGACCTAGTACTCTTGAGAGTATCGTTTGTCAGGCGAAGTACGTCACTATGCTCAGCTTCAGCAACCCTGTTTAAGCTTATGTTGCTAATAGCACCATCGAACCCATCAAAGAACAATACTTCATGTTAAGATTTTACCAAGTTTGAGACTAAAAGGAAAACCCAGAAAAGTATGAGTCCTTTTGCCATAGAAGTTGATGCAGAGGAGAAATCTCATACTTCACTTCTTCTCTTCTGTTCGGAATTGGATTAAGAGAAAGCGAAGAGTAACAGAGTGGCACTCTCTGGAATGTGGGTTATGATGTAAAACGCAGTTCTTTGAATTCACTCATATGGGCATTTTCCTTGCAGATTGCGACCGAAGACAAATTTACCACTACCACTCCAGTCCAATCTAGGCCTCAACCACCAATGTTTCAAGCCGATATTATCAGGTGCAGGACAAAGCTAAATTCATTAATCCCACTATTTCAAGTTGTAACAGCTTGAGACGATGTTGGAGGTCGGAGATGAGGCTTACGCAACCATAGTACAGGAGGTGGTGGCTTTGGCGTTGGAGTTAGATGCTAGAATGAGTTAGTGGACGGATGCCGTTAGTAATTTGGATAGATTTGTAATGGAAGGTTTAAATTACTCAAATATTAAAGTATAATAATGTTAATGGATACAATTAAAGGTATAAGGGTGTTTTATAAAAATATATAAGTATAAGAGAATTTTTTATATTTTAATTTATATTTTGTTTTATATTTATTAAAAATATTAAAATAGATTAATCTAATTTAATTTATGATTATCGATAATTAAATAAAATTTTGATGAATTAAAAAATATTAACTTAAATTAATTTATAAATTTATATATATTTTTACATATAAAAATTTTCTATATCGGTCAACTCCCCACAAATTAAACATCCCTAATAGTTGTACAAAGGTGGCAAGCAAGAGTTCCATCTGAGGGTAGGAGGAGAAGATCGAACTCATGCCCTCCACTTTGCTGGAGGAGTTCAAGATCTCGTAGACATATTACAGCAAAATGAGCAGTGCACTAAAATCTAATTCTGTTACTAAATGCAACAAATTTATTCCCTTTTTATAGAATACAAAAATTTCATTAAGAGAAGAGAAAATACAAAAATGTGAGGATGAATATCAGAAAAAAATAATAAAAATAAAAATAAAATGTCGCAAAAATATTTGGGGCAATATAAAATAACAATAGCATGTTATAGGAAGTTTGCTAATGGCGAGAGGCTTAAATAGTTTGCTTCATATCTTTATTTCAACACAAATTTCCTATTACTATTCCACATAGTTTTTGCAACAATCTAAATAGCAGATGTATACTCAGGTTAATTCATGGTTGTGCCATATAAAAATAAAAATTTCTATCAAATGCAAGAATAAAGCTTTCTACTTTTTATTAAATATGCATAAGACATTCATCCACATGTTGGTGATTGTGTATATACCATGAATCAACTTTCTAATTCTAATCTATTTATTCTCATAAATTTGAATTATTGAAGTTTATTTAAAAAATTTACATCATTAAATTTTGTAAAATTTTTTTAAATCCTTTTAGTAGAATAGCTTTTTTCTTCGGAAAATAATAGGAAATTTTGTTCTTCTTTCCCAAAAGTAAAGAAAAAAAACGGGTTGTTTTTTCCTTCAGACATCTTAATTTCTGGCACTTACCTCCCTTGTGTCCATGGCTAAATGGAGAGAAGAAGCTGGCCTAGGGGACAGGATTCTGCAACAACTATATACAAATGAAGATGTCTGCTGACTGCAACTTCTCAACCCAAATACCTAACAGAAGGGGGGTCTGAATTTGCCTGCCATGGGAAAATTTGAATGACCAGACACTGGAATGGAGCTTGGCAACTTGTTTTGCCTGCTATTTACATACAACCAATGAGGACTAACAGAAATTTCGTATTTTTAGATGTTAAATTTTGGTGATGAATAGGAGAGAAAGTAGGGCAAAAATTATGGTGAGCCACTTATCTGCTTTTATTTTTCCTTGCTAGGAAACCTCTTATGTTAATTACTATATTTGGTTCAAGATAAGTTCAAAAGGGTGAGGAAATGATAAAAGTGGTGGGGTTGGTGGGTAGAGGTAGAGGCAAAGAAGTTTCTTGGTTTATGATGAAAATTCAACAAGGAAGATTAATTTATTATGGCTTTTTAAAAATAGCTAGCTTCAATACTGAAAATCTAAGGACTCTTTAAGCAAATGAAAGTATCTAAAGACTTTGGGGATAAGTTTGCTTGGTTTTAAGTATCTTCAATTAATACTATTAATGTTTTTGCAGACATTATATACATGTCAATTTATTTTTATTAAATTAAAAAAATTGGAAAAATTAAATAATTGCTATAGACATATATAAAAAATTTATAAAAATTTAAGAGAAGTTTGTAAAAAATAGGGGTGTCTAATCAATGCATTTCTTGTATTTAAATATGTCAATTTGCCTCAACCCATCTTGAATTGCCAATTATGATATGGCAAATGAAAAATCCTACTTGTGTACAAATTACAAAAACTACATGTTTAACCTGTCTCTTAAGCAAGTTGGGACAAGTTTAATATATTTTGACCTATCTAGCAAGAATCAACTCATAATTTTATTTGTATAGACAAAAAAAAAATTTTAAATGAATCATGGTATGTAGATGTCAATTACAAACTCAAATATAGATAGAATTAATTTGGATTTTACTAAAATGAGTTCTAAAAAATGTAAAAGCTTTATTTGATTTGTAGTAGGAAACATCTCTTAGCATGTAAGTAACTAAAAATTTCTTCAAATAGGTGAGGCTTATAAAAATTATATAAAAGTATAAAAATTTGTATAATTTTTTTTCTGTTAAATGAGATTTGCATATATTTTCATTAAAAAAGAGTAGATGTTGCATAATAAAATCAAAATATAATAATTTATCCAAAAATTTATATTATCCAGTGTTAATTAAAAATTTGTATGTGTGTAAATAAATGCTGTAAAAAAAATATTCCCAAAAAGAAAAATTATTTAAGGTTATTCCCCCTGAGGGCCGAGGCCCAAACTCAAACCCATTCTAAGGCTTCAAGCAGCCGTAGGTCCAAACTTCAAACTATAAAGGCATATCTAGAAAGAATTTTGTCCGATGAAGTTACGCTTCAAGTACCAGAGTATTCCCATATAATAGCATAGTTTCCGAGCTTTACTTTCTCTCCGTCCAACAACCAAAAGCAACACCGCAAAGGCACAAACACAATCCTCAGCGGCACTAATCGTCGGCGAAGGAATGGCAACGATCAGCCTCCGTAAGGGAAACACCAGGCTTCCTCCGGAGGTGAACCGCGTCCTCTACGTTCGGAACCTTCCGTTCAACATCACTAGCGAGGAGATGTACGATATCTTCGGCAAGTACGGTGCGATTCGGCAGATACGCATCGGCACCAACAAGGACACTCGCGGTACGGCCTTCGTAGTCTACGAGGACATCTACGACGCCAAAACCGCCGTCGATCACCTCTCCGGCTTCAACGTGGCCAATCGTTACTTGATTGTGCTTTATTACCAGCAAGCGAAGATGAGCAAGAAGTTTGATCAGAAGAAGAAGGAAGACGAGATTGCTAGAATGCAGGAGAAATATGGCGTCTCCACCAAAGATAAGTAGGCTAGTTTATTAGATTTGATATCAGAATTTTTAGGGTTTCTCTGTGTAATGGTTACGTTGGGTCTTGGGAATTTGGGCTGGTGGGAGTGCTAATTGTTGAGTCGGCCTGTATGTTGAGCGTGCTATGATACGACGTTTCTGTTTCAATAATATATGATGCTTTAACTGTCTGTATGATGCATTTCGATTTCGATTGTCTACGTCTAACTTTTATTCAAGTATATATGCTTAAATTGCTGTTAACTTTTAGAAGATCAAGTATTAGTATAAGGATTTAAAGCAACCTCATTCTTCAATTACTTGTTTATTCCTTCACTGTTGGCATTGCGGTTGATAACAATAAGTATGATGAACTACTCGAGAAATTAACTAGCTAAGTTAGCTTTGCCGGAAATTTAGGAGATAAACCAAATAGCTAGCCTTTCCATGAAATGATTCATGTCCTGTCTTCAAGCCTGTACAAATCTCATGAGATGTCGCATGAGAAATATTGGAAGGTAAATTATTGTTTAACTTTTGATTGCTATCAAATTAGAGATATCACCAGCTGCTTACCAGATGCATGGCTAAAATCAAAGCGTGATTACTTGATTCCACAAACGAATTTCATGTTACCTTTGCTTGAATAGTTCACTTCATTTTATTATGTTCATATATGGACTCAAAAGATATAAGCTTTTGACTAGTGTTTTTGCTGGATTCAAATGATACAAATTGCTACTGAAATGTATAGGAGAAATGTGTTATTAACTTAGCATGCCAATGCTCATTCTTTTGCAATTGAAAGTGCAAATACTACACTTTAGTTTTTCGAATGGTTGGTTGAATAGAAGTCTAAGTCTATGAACAATTTTGCCTAACCGCGACTCGGCATATTCATCTAGTGCAGTTGCTATACAATTCTTAATTTGTTGCTGTTAGGCCCTGTGTGCATGTCTAGTTTTGCATTATTTATGATGGAAGGCTAGCTGATATGAATTTATTATATTTTTGTTGCCGTTAAGGTTTACCTGCATAGTATGTAAGAAACTTATAAGGGAATGTTCAAAAATAAGCTGATCGTGGTTTTCTTGAAGTGTGTTGTACTTGCCTTTTTGAATTGGTATTTGGTGAAAATTAGCTCTTAGATTTTCGAGTGGCTAGAAATTGTAAGAGAAAATATAATGGCTTGGGTTTTCTGCATGGAGGTCGGAAGGGAGGTCTACATTTTCTTCATGATTATTTTCCGCTAACTTAAAATAATAACAAGACTGTATTTTAGGCCTCGTTTGAGAAGGCAGTGGCTTTTGATACCAGTGCTTTTTTACTATACCGTAAATCTCTATTTGGTAAAAGTTGAGAAGGCTTCTTCCGGTGCATTTTGAAAGCAACAGCAGCTTGTGAGAAGCTCCTTGGGTGATGTTTCTCAGTGCTGCTAGGGCTCTCAGAAAAATAATTTATCCAAAACTAACCGTTAACCTCTCTTAAAATTCTAACTATTTGCTTCTTTTTCTTTTTCTTTTTATTCAATCTGTCTAACTTAATAGTTCATATTTTTGTAATATTAGATTTGATTAGATGCTTTTTGAAAAGCCACAGCATTCCATAATTGGGGCCTTTGTTCAGTCTTTGCCTTTTGGGACGTTTTTAGAGTATATTTTTTTTGACAATTAGACACGTAAAATTAGTCGCTTATTTATGATTACCAGACTATGTTTATTACTTTTGTTGTCTCAAGAAATGGGAAGAAGCTGTATTAGATACTTATAATTTAACTTCCTTATCAACCATTTTAATGATCAGTTCTTTCTACTTTCTGCCAAATTATAAACTTATAATTGACTTATACAGAGTTGCTATCCTTTGGTATCTTGGTTGGATTTCTGAGGGAAAATGTTTATACCTAGACTTCCTTTTGGACAGGATCTCTTTCGTGACCTTTCTTTGGTGTTTGGTACATATTCAATTGGTAGTATGATTGGTTGACGTGCAAAGGAATTGAAAGGCTTTTTTGTATTGCTCTTTTTATTTGCATTTAAGGATGAAGTCTTCTCCTCATTTTCTTTGTACTTTTTCATTCCTTTTAATAAAATTTCTTACTTTGTTCCAAAATAAATATAAATAAATAAACAAATGAATAAAGTGCTGGTTATTGTAATGTAATTCTGGGTTGGATTAGTATGGCTTGGGGACTCTGACTATGGTCCTTCTGCTCTTCAGTTATACATTGTTTTGTTGTGCTGCATTTGTTGCAGTTTGTAATTCTGGGTAGGTTAAGTTTGGCTTGGTGACTTTGACTATGATTCTACTGCTCTTCAGTTGTACCTTGTCTTGTTTTGCTGAATTGTTGCAGTCTGCTCATAGTTGCTAGATGATGAGAAAATTAAGGTGTTTACCTAAAGCTCTGACTTTATGAATCTCATGAGGGGGATTTGAGTGATGCATCTTCTGTACTGGTTATTGAAATCATTCAGTGGCAAGACATTGCTTGTAGTAATGTGATGGTGTAGGAACAAAATTTCATTATAAATTGTAATATCAATAAGTTATATCAAAACTGGTTGTCGGTAATGATGTGGAACAATCGAGAGAAATCAAAGGAAAAGACACTTCGAGCTCAATAAAACTCAATATTTTTAATAAACTCAATGTCATCAATTCAACCTCAATAAACTGACAATTGAAGACTGATACCTATTATCTAAGCAACTCGACAACTTAGTTACAATTCTAAACTAATAACTTGATCTGAAACTTAATGTCATACAGAGATAGCATAACTTAAAATCTAAATAAATAAATTATAAATTTTCTATATTAATATAAAATTCTTTAAATTGAAAACTCTAATTGTTGCAGATAAATCATAAATTTTCTAATATAAATGTTAAAATAATACATAAAATAGAATAATAATGATAATAAACTATTATCATAACCTGTTTACTTAAGTTTCACATTTTATGATTTGGACTGTTGGATACACAGTTGAGAAAATAGTTGTTTATTTAATGTTATTAAGTCTAATTTAGTCTATATAATTTAAAAGATTTAATAATTTAAATTTTATATTATAAAAATTAGGTGAAAATAAAATAATATAATGATATAATTTTATTTTGCACCATATAAGTATTACTGCGGTGATTACTGCAATTCTTGTTCAAGAAAAGGGGCGGCATCCACATGCAAATCCTATAGATGACAGTGTTGCGATTTGGGGTTTGGGTTTCGGTTTCGATAGGCATTATCTTAGTACATTGCGTTCTGTATCTGGTGGTTACGTGGGAAGAATTGGACTCCTTATTTTTGAAGGAAGAATTGCGTGAAGGTTAGAGCCCACAACCATGTTACGAGTGCCCATTTTGGGGAACATGAAGGGACCATATTTTATGGCCAATTTTGAGAGGGTAACATGGGGTAAACTTCCCAAAAGTAGTAGAAGTGACCCTACAATTGCCCAACCTCTTGGCCAGGGTGGCAATTTGCCACCTGAGTTTTTGAGTAAAGAACGAAAGAAGAAATGGGTGATCAAGAAAATGATAATGGCAACAGCAACTTCTTAAAGAAGGAAGAGCTCAAGGGAGGCCATGGTGTTTGCAAGCTACGGACTAAGTGGGAGTTGCTTAGGAACTTAAGCAACCCGCACATGCTTGGGGAGAAGGTTGTGGAGGATTGGGCACAAACACGAGCTGCCGAGCTCTCCAACTTGCTTCGAGAAATCTATGATTCTAGCAAGCTGAATGAGGCTGTGATTGTGCCTGAAGTGTTAGCTTATGCCAAGGCTAATGTGATGGCCCAAGCAGTGTTTAGTCGCCGTTTGTTCGAGACAAAGGGTTCAGAGTCTAATGAGTTCAAGGATATGGTGGTTGAGCTCATGAGAGTAGCTGGGTGCTTCAACATCGGTGATTTTATACCTTTTCTGGAATGGTTAGACCTGCAAGGCATAGAGCGTAAGATGAAACGCTTACATGGGAAATTTGATTTGTTGTTGACGAGGATAATTGAGGAGCACATGGTGTCGACTCATACGCGTAAGATGCCTGATTTCCTAGACGTTATGATGGCTCAACGAGAAAGCTCAGATTGTGAGAGGCTCACACTCACCAACATGAAGGCACTTCTTTTGGGGTCCCTCTCTCTATTCTCTACCGTAGATCAATCTCTTTTGCGGTTTATATGTACGGTTAATATTAAAGTGCACTCTCTTACTTTTAAGTCTAATTAACAAGGCGTTTCGATATATCAGCTGAGTTTTAATTAAGCGCAATCTCATAAAAGAGGACCACGGTCCCCACAAAAGAATTTACATTAAAAAAATCTTATGAAGTACGTGTGCGATATCAAGTTTTTATCTATGTATAATGTCACTGTATTAGACCTTCACTGTCCGCTTTTGGTTAGATCTAGTACTTAATTTTTATTTCAAAACCTGGTACAATTGCTTTGTTTGCATGTTCATGTTGAAGAATCTCTGCCCTGCTGGTATTGATCCACCATCCAGCACCATAGAATGAGCATTAACAGAGATGCTGAAAAACCATAGCAACATGAAGCGAGCACAAGAGGAGATGGACCAAGTGATAGCCAGGCAGCGATGCCTCGAAGAATCTGACATACCAAATCTTCCTTTCCTGCAAGCTATATGCAAAGTGACATATCGAAAGCACCCATCAACCCCATTGAACTTGCCTCGCGTCTCAGCCGAAGCATGCCAAGTTGATGGCTATCACATCCCCAAAGACACCAGGTTGAGTGTCAACATATGGGCAATAGGCAGAGATCCTGATGTGTGGGGAGACCCTTTAAGTTTAATCCAGAAAGGTATATGAAAGAAAAGAATGTGATGATTGATGCATGTGGAAATGATTTTAAGCTCATCCCTTTTGGAGCTGGAACTAGGATTTGCGCAGCAACAAGAATGGGGATTTTGCTTGTTCAACAAATTGTAGGCACTTTGGTTCATTCATTTGAATGGAAGCTACCAAATGAAGTTGCGGAGCTGAACATGGATGAGATCTTTGGAACTGTCTTGAAGAAGAAAGTGACTCTTTCTGCTACAATTAGCCCTAGGTTGTCTCCTATTAGTTACATACCCTAAATATTTTTAGGAAAAGCCAGTAACACAAAATCTCATTCATAAATATTTCACAAAATTAATTGTGGAGTATTAAATATGTTAGGTCTTACTTTAAGTTTTAAAATCTTATAAATTTGATGATCTATGTTATTTAGGTAAAATTTTAGTAAATTTTAATTTACAAAAATAGAAGACTAATATTATTATTAGCTAAGAGACTTAAACCCACCAACATGTATGAACTTTGTGTACGAAGTTAATTTTAACCTGATCTATGAGTTAACACAGGATTAAATATTATTTTTTAGAGTTAAAATCTTTGACTCAAAAAAAATTTAAGTTTTTTTTGGCCTCAAACTAAATTTAATCAGACCAATTTGGGCCAGCTTAAATTTATTTTCTAATTATTTTTAATTTAATAATAATAAATTTAGTTTTATGCATGCACAACCCGAAAGAGAAACTATACAGTAGACACTCATGAAAAGGGACATACCCACATAGACAACTCTGATTAGTTTTCCTTATTATTCTTGCTTAGTCGTTAATTTTGTCTCTTTTCTACCAAAAAAAAAAAAAAAACTCTGATTAGATAAAATAGCATCATAGCATCACTATCTTATTCAAAGATTGCAAACATTTTGAATTTAACACTGAGACACTCAAAACACTGGTGCAAGTGACTCACGATTTGTCAGACATTTTTTTTATGGTATTAATTTAAGCCACGCAGAGTTACTTTTTTAGTAATTAAATTATTAATATATAATTTATTAATTTAAAAATAATTAAATTAATATAAGCATATATTAGTATATAAATTATGTAATTTGATTTAAAATCAAAGTTAGATTTATGTTTAATATAAATTTAAATTTAAGTTCAAATCTAACTAGTAATTTTTTTTTTATAATCTACAGTTGTAGAGTTAGGAGTTAGGATTAGGTGGATATTTCTACAACCAAAAAAATTTAGTTTTTTTAACCTTGACCAAATTTGAACTAGGACTATTCCGGGCCAACCTGAACTGACTCGGCCCGGCCTAGACCAAACAATAGCTCTATTCATCTACCACTTGAGGTTCCTACCAAACTTTCTCTTTTTTGCATATTAATTGAATTGAAATTCTATTTACTAGTTGTGGTTGAAGGTCTCACTAAATGAAAAATATTAAATGCTCATCAATTTTAAAATAAAATATTAAATTCATTAAATTTCACAATTTAATTAATAAATCTAATAAATTTAATAACTAAATTTTTTTTATGAGTATTTAGTAAGAATGTTTAGTAATATTTAATTTATAAAAATAATACAAGACTCGTAGTTAAATAATTAATGGACCTAAAAATTAATTTGAATACTATTCACCAATTAATCAATTCTGCCACGCAAAAGAGCAAATTGATGAAACGTAGTTAATTGATTTCTTGTAAAAGATTTTTCTTACCATGTGAATTTGAGTAGAAGACAAGCAAACAAAGGGCCTCCAAGAGATGAGATACAGTTTACTTAGACTTTGCAATTTGGGTAGGTGGCATGTTGTTGTGCATGTGATCCAACCTAACCTTTGAAATATTGGTTTTTTAACTCCTACTAATTAAGTTTAAGTCTATCGCCTTCTAGGAGCTATATATAAGTAATGTAATTACTTGTCTACATACACCTCACTATCTTAAGTTATTGAAGATGACTTTTGATGCACTGTTTTTCAGAGAAATTAGTGTTGCTCTTCTGATCTTCTTCATCTCCCACTTCTCCATTCGTCTCCTTCTCAAACATACTTCTTCAAAAAAGCTCCCACCTGGCCCCAGAGGATGGCCAATTCTTGGTGCTCTCCCGCTCTTAGGTACCATGCCTCATGTCGCCCTAACAGATTTGGCAAAGACTTTTGGTCCTATCATGTTCCTCAAGATGGGTACCTGTGACACAGTGGTTGCGTCTACCCCTGATGCAGCCAGGGCATTCCTCAAAAACCTAGACCATATTTTCTCCAACCGGCCCACAATTGCAGGGGCAACCTATTTAGGGTACAATTCACAAGATTTGGTGTTTGCAGATTATGGGCCAAAATGGAAGCTGTTTAGGAAGTTAAGCAACCTGCACATGCTTGGTGGGAAGGCTATTGAGGATTGGGCACGTGTTAGAGCAAGTGAGGTAGGACATATGGTGAGAGCTATGCATGAGTCCAGCAAACAAGGTGAACAAGTAGAAGTGGGAGATTTACTGAGTTGTGCGATTACAAATATGGTGAGCCAAGTGGTGCTAAGCTATCGCATATTTTCCAACAAGGGGCTGGAATCTAAGGAGTTTAAGGAGATGGTGGTGGAGTTCATGACAATTTCTGGGGTTAATATAGGTGATTTTATACCTTCCATTGCTTGGATGGACTTGCAGGGTGTGATTGGCAAAATGAAGCGCTTACATAAGAGGTTTGATGTGGTTTTGACAAAGATGATGGAGAAGCATCGGAAGTCTGCTCATGAGCGTAAGGGGAAGCCAGATTTCCTGGATATTTTGATGGCAAACAATGAAGGTCCCTCTGGAGAAAGGCTCAGTTTGACCAACATTAAGGCTCTCTTATTGGTACTCTCTAATTCCCCACCTTCTTGACTATTTACACTTCTTTGATTTTGCCCCTTTCCTGTAAGGGAAAAGAAATTCTCACTCTGCACACTTACAAATATTTTATAAAATTAATTATAAAATATTAAATTTATTTAATTTTATAATTTAAATTGTAAAATTTAATATATTTAATTTTTAAAATTTTTTAAATAAAATTTTTATAAATTTACTCTTACAAAAATTATAAATTATAAATTTTGATAAATTTAATAATCTATGTTATCTTAAGTGAAATTTTTATTGCTTTTAGATTATAAAAATAAACAACTATGCCTAGAATTTCTGCTTGGTCACTACAATTCCTCTAGAAATCATTCACTATGGTTAAACTAAAGACCTAATCATAATTTTAGCAAATATATAAATGAAGCTTGTTAATAAAAGTCATAGTTATTTTTAAGTTAGCTGTAGGGAAAATCTTAGGAATAGCTGAAGATATAGAACAAAAAAAATGTTATTAAAATTTTATTTTTACATAATGCTCCTCTTAATAATAGAAATCTTTAAATTTATTAAATCTCATAATTTAATTTATAAGATTTAATAAATTTAATACTTTAAATTTTATTAAGTAAAAATTATATAGAAATAAGAAAATTGAAAAACATATAATGAATAAGTCTATATACGTACATGGCTCCAATAATGATGTATGATAGAAGTATTAAAGTGCTTTTGGTATAAAGAATTAAAACATATTTTTCAAAAAAGTTTGCAATTCATCTTTCAGTAAAACGACTTGTTTTAGAAGTAAATTAGAATTTCAGACTTCTTTAAAAGTTCTTTTTCATATATTTGTGGAAAGCACTTTCTTATATAAAACCGGTTGACTTCTAGCTGTACAGCATATGTTAGATAGTAATCATAGACTCTCAACTACCTAATTGTTCAATACATTTTGGGCACTTTGGTTCATATATTTGAATGGATGTTGCCAAATGTAGTTGTGGAGTTGAACATGGAAGAGGCCTCTGGAATTGTCTTGGACAAATAGTGCCTCTTTCTGCTCAAACTAGCCTTAGGTTGTCTCCTAGTGCTTACATTAGTATTATTTTTAAAATCAAATCGATTATTAAATCAGTAAAGTTATTGGGTTACTGATTTAATTAGTGGGTTACTGATTCAACTGAATAAAAATAAATAAATATTTAAAAATGTTAAAAATAAATATATAATATAAAGATTAAGTTTATAAAAAAAAATTCACTTTATTCTTCCATTTCTTTCAATTTAAATTCACTCTATTTTTTATTCTTTAATTTTAATAAACTTTCTCTTTATATAAATCTTTTTTTTTAATTTTTCTTTCCTTAATTTTATATTTATTTTTTTTATTATATCAGCTTCCTCACCACTCCTTTGAGCCCTCCTTCTCCTTCACTTAGGGGGCCACGCTTTTTCTCTTTTCCTATTTTTTTTCAACTTGTTTTTATCATCTCTTTCTCTTTGTTTCTCGTTTCCCTCTATCTTTTTCTCTTTGCACTACACGGAGCGATGTTGGGATGAGGAGCACCACTTCGTGTCCAAGCCGATGCCGACGCCGACGCTTCCAACTAGCACCATTCGCAACAATGGTTATATTGTCATATAAAAACGAGCATTGCAATGTTCGTTTTCATCTCTTTGATTTGGTTTTAGACTTCTCTTTGTGTTTTTCGACTTCACTGGTACATGGATTGTGGCTTCTTCTTCCTGTTTTTCTTCCCTTCCTGCAACATTTTTAACTGACCGGTTCAGCTTTCGGTCTGGGTCATACTGATTTTGATCCGTTTACCCATTCTCGCGGTTCAAGTACATCTTGCCGGTCTAATAAGACACTGGACCCAATAAGGTCCGGTTTCTAGTCAGAGTAGCCGGTTTGGTCCGAGTTTAAAAACACTGACTATTAGGGAAAAGCTACTACCACAAACACCTTACACTAGGAGTTAGGTTTCTCACATAATTCCTGATAAGTTTCATTATTTGCTCAACTTTAATTCAAAAAGACAAAAGATATCCTAAATTTATTTAAAAAAAAAAATCAACCACATCCTCTTTAGTAACATATTTGCCAGTGTTCTAGACTTCACAGTGTACGCAAATTATTAATACTAGCAAAATGCCAAAATGAGCATCTGCATCTATCTAACAACTGGTTGTACACATCCAAAAAACGTTATATTGGAACCAAAACATCGTCACTTCGAGTTCGTAATCCTCACTAGAGAACTCAGTGATACCTACAATTCAACGTTCATAGTTCAAGCATTAAAAAACACATGAAAATTGATCGTGGTTGACTATAATGTGCACGCCCGTGCATGACAGGATGATCGATCTGCTGTACCTACCAACACATCTCTCACACACGATTTATTTCACACCCTTTGTAACTTTATTGCTCCAATACAAACTCCACCATGGCCTCCATCCCTGGAGTTCTTCCTTCTTCAAGAAATTGCCGTTGCCATTATTATTTAATGAAAAATGATCACAACTCTTTTTTCACTTGATACTCACATCTTCTCATGTGATTTTATATAAACGGTTAATTTTTTTATATCTCACTATTTAATTTATAAGATATAATAATTTATTAATATTACATTGAATTAGATAAGAAGAAAGCAAACGAAACGGCCTCTAAGAGATGAGATATAGTTTACTTAGAGTTTGCATTTTGCCTTAGGGGGCATGTGTTGTCGTGCACGATACACACTGGTGGTCCTAACCTTTGAAGTTTTGGTTCTATATATAAGTCCTAAACTCATTGCCTTCTAGCAGCTGTAAACGAGTAGTGTAGTTACTAGAATACATACACCTCACTATCATAGTTGCTCAAGATGACTTTTGACGCATTGCTTTCCAGAGATATTGGTGTTGCCCTCCTCATCTTCTTCTTCATCTCCCTCTTCTCCATTCTTCTCCTTCCCAAACATACTTCTTCAAAAAATCTCCCACCTGGCCCTAAAGGATGGCCAATTCTTGGTGCTCTCCCACTATTGGGGACTATGCCTCATGTCACCCTCACAGATTGGGCAAAGACTTATGGTTCCATCATGTTCCTCAAGATGGGTACTTGTGACACAGTGGTTGCCTCTACCCCTGATGCAGCCAGGGCACTCCTGAAGAACCTAGACCATATTTTCTCCAATCGGCCCACAATTGCAGGGGCAACCTATTTAGGGTACAATACACAAGACCTGGTGTTTGCAGATTATGGGCCAAAATGGAGGCTGTTGAGGAAGTTAAGCAACCTGCACATGCTTGGTGGGAAGGCTATCGAGGACTGGGCACATGTTAGAGCAGGTGAGGTAGGACACATGGTGAGAGCTATGTGTGAGTCCAGCAAACAAGGTGAACAAGTAGAAGTTGGAGATTTATTGAGTTGTGCAATTACAAATATGGTGAGCCAAGTGGTGCTACGCCGTCGCATATTTTCCAACAAAGGGTTGGAATCGAAGGAGTTTAAGGAGATGGTGGTGGAGTTCATGACACTTTCTGCGGTTAATATAGGTGATTTTATACCTTCCATTGCTTGGATGGACTTGCAGGGTGTGATTGGCAAAATGAAGCGCTTACATAAGAGGTTTGATGTTGTTCTGACAAAGATGATGGAGGAGCATTTGAAGTCTGCTAATGAGCGTAAGGGGAAGCCAGATTTCCTGGATATTTTAATGGCAAACAGTGAAGATCCCTCTGGAGAAAGGCTGACTTTGACCAACATTAAGGCTCTCTTGTTGGTACTCTCCAATTCCCCACCTTGATTGTTTCTTCTTTGACTTTCTTCCTTTCCTTGGAAGGGAAATAAAGCTTTATCAAATTTTTACTCTTTGTGAAGTATTAGATTTATTGGATTTATATTTTAAACTATAAAATATAATAAGTTAATGTTCTAGATTTAAGAGTAGAGCCTTTTCCCTATTGGATTCATATTTTAGACTACAAAATATAGTAAGTTAATGTTCTAGATTTTTTTAAAAGATATTTGTGAATGCTAGGTTATAAGAGTAGAGCCTTTTCCTAGAATTTCTACTTGGTCCTTACAATTCCTCTAACTGAAATAATTCACTGTGGTTAAGCTTCAGACTTAATCATCATTTTAACAAATATATAAATGAAGTTCTCAATAAAAGCCATAGTTACTTTCTAGTTACTAGCCGGAAGATCTTAGAAGTAGTTGAAGATACAGGAAAAAGATGTTACCATAATTTTATTTTTACAAAATGTTTATATTTAATAGTATTAATTTTTAAATAGTTAAATTTTATAATTTAATATATAAAATTTAATAAATTTAATGATTTAAATTTTATTAAATAAAAATTATATAAGAACAGTTAAATATATATAAAACTAAAAAAACTAAAAGATACACATAGTAAATAAGACTATAATCATACATGGCTCTAATAGTGATTTATGATAAAATTATTTGTCTAGTTTAAAGTGTTGTATAAAAAACATTTTTTTTCAAAAGAAACTTAACGTTCCATCTTTTAGTAAGAGCACGTGTTTTAGAAGTTCGAATTTCTGGCTTCTTTAAAAAGTTTTTTTTATATAAGTTTTAAAAGCACTTTCTCAAATGAACCGGGTTGACTCCGAGTTGTAAAGCACGTGCCATGTGGGGGACTACCAACTACCTAATTAAGTTCAACACATAATTTGGTATTACAGTAGTTGTAACAAATTTTTTTAAAGGACTGTACCAAAAAAAAAAAATTTTAAAGGAACAACGGGGAGTGCTTGCCAGCAAAGGTTATAGGACTTTTAGGTTAATATAATTTACGTATTAGTTTATAAAATTTAATAAAATTAATAATGTAAATTTTTTAAGTAAATATTTAATATGATTTAATTTATAAAAATATGATGAAAGTTTTGTCCAACAAAATTCAAGATACATGAAATTTTTATAAAATAAAAATGATTTATTAAATTTATTGAGTTTCACAACTTTAATTATAAAATTAAGTAAATTTAATAGTTTAAATGTTTTAAGTAAGATTTAATTATGAAAATAGCTAAAGTTTTTTTATAGCACACTTTTATTCTTTCATAATTTTTATTTAACAAAATTTATATTATTATTTTAATAAATTTCATACATAGTTTTATTATATTTACATACTTAATTTTTTATATTCTGTATAAATTATAATAAAATATTAATATTTTATAACTTTCAAAATTTTACACGATAAAATACCAATACTGTATAAGCATGCATTTTTATAGACACTAAAAAATACCTAAAACTAGGTAAACACACTTAACATTTCCTTCCATACACCACGTGTGGAAGATTCCATAAAAGGCTGTTTTCCGTGGAAAAGAGAAGCTTTTCTATTTCTATAAACATATTGACAATTTGTTGCTCTCTCCATCTAATGATTCCAATCGGTTTAAGTTTGCAATACATGCACTTTGCAATTCAAATTGATTCCATAAAAAGCTGTTTTCCGTGCATTCATCAGTTATCTCTTATCTGCTAAGCTGCTTTGGTATTTGTTTTCCAATTAGATATCAGCAACTTTCCTAAATGCTTCTCTTCTAACCAGAACTGTTTTTCCCTACCAAGAATTTGTTCACTGCAGGCACAGACACATCATCAAGCATCATAGAATGGGCACTAGCAGAAATGTTGAAAAACCCTAACATTCTCAAGAGGGCACAAGAAGAGATGGATCAGGTGGTAGGCCGGCAAAGGCGTCTAGCTGAATCAGACCTGCCAAAACTCCCATACCTTCAAGCAATCTGCAAGGAAACATATAGAATGCACCCATCAACCCCACTTGGTGTTCCTAGGGTGTCATCTGAAGCATGCCAAGTTAATGGCTATTACATCCCCAAGAATACCAGGTTAAGTGTGAACGTATGGGCCATGGGGCGAGATCCAAATGTGTGGGACAACCCATTAGAATTTAAGCCAGACAGATTTCTGAGTGGCAAGAATGCAACAATTGATCCCAGTGGAGCTGATTTTGAGTTGATTCCCTTTGGAGCTGGAAGGAGGATTTGCGCAGGATATAGAATGGCAATTGTGGTGATTGAGTATGTTTTGGGCACTTTGGTGCATTCTTTTGACTGGATGTTGCCAAATGGAGTGGAGCTAAACATGGATGAGGCCTTTGGAATAACCTTGCAAAAGGCAGTGCCTTTGTCAGCTATGGTCAGCCCTCGGTTAGTCTCAGATGCTTATGCTTGATGCATATGATATGACTAATGACAAGAGAAAAATTGTTCTCATATGATTAGTTGTGTGGTTAGAACTTGTTGAATTAGTTAAATTTTACAATATAATTTACAAAACTCAATAAATATGATAGTCTAGACATAAGATTAATTATGACTTGTATGATATGTAAAATATGTTTTATTAGATATATTTTTATTTATATATTTAATGAAATATTAAGTAATTTGATATAATATTTTAAATTTTAAATCTTAGTGGCTAAATAATGATAAGACATGACTCTTGATAAATCTTGATAGAAGGAATGGAGATCCCCTACAATTTTGTGGGAGATCAAGTAAGAGAGATAAATGGAGTTTTAAGAAAGTTATCCGCAACTTGTAAAATAGAGAGTGATGGAGAGAGGTTATCAAATTAAAGTTAGCAAAAAAAATTTGGGAAATCTAAAATCTTATGAAGACTCCCAAATCACCAATAAAAGTGTAAGGAGCTCGGTCCTCTCTCTTTCTCTCACCTTCAGACCAAAAACAAAAAGGAATAGACACAATAATTGCATTAGAGACCAAATGGTTGTCATAACTTTCCATTACCAAGAAGAGAGGAGAGAGACAAAAGAAGAGAAACTAATACTTCCTACATCCAAGAATTTTCGAAGTCTAAATCGATCAGAGCATATCTTCTCACTTGTTATATAAAATACATAAAGTTTTAAGATTCATAGAAATGAAGTTTATGGGTATTTGCTTTTGCATAAATAAAAATTTTGACTGATACTTAATTTTGTAAAGCAAAAACTACATGACAACAAAAATATAAAAATAAAAAAACTGATGTCTCTATAATAGACTTTACAGGCCTTTGTTTTAATTACAAACAGTACGTCAATTTTCTTGTCAGCAAACCAAGAGGTAATCAGCAATATAAACCTAGTAATTAAAGAATAAGTACATAAACAAACACCCTTTGATTATATCCTAAGTGAGCAACAATACCAATCTGGGACTTGTTACAATTTTCGACATGAGAAGAAAAAAAACCCAGCAATATTTCACAGTCCTCTAAAGGTCAGTTTTTTGCTCTTTCTCCCTCCCTCCCTCCGTCCCTCCCTCCCCCTTTTCTTTGTT
Organism: Dicorynia guianensis; assembly: GCA_037013595.1. Taxonomy (NCBI): domain Eukaryota; kingdom Viridiplantae; phylum Streptophyta; class Magnoliopsida; order Fabales; family Fabaceae; genus Dicorynia; species Dicorynia guianensis. The sequence continues at coordinate 35,213,318 of JASUAB010000005.1, forward strand.
TAATTTCAACTTGACCCACTCCTCATCCTTATATCTCTTTCCAACCTGTATATACAGAGATAGTAAGCAAGGCTGTCCGTGAAATTTCACCCATCAGCTTTGGATCCCCACCAATACAAAAACACAGGACAGACTAAGTTGATGATTTCCAGTTTGCCATTTTCCCTCCAATACAATTATGAAATAAAAGAAAATCCATCTTTTCTCATCATTGCCGCAAACTCCTCATAGTTAATCCGGCCATCCTGCATGCGTAAACACAAATTTTCCCTTTAGTTTGATCTCATATTCAACTGAATTGTCACCACTTAAAAGGCATAACTCAAATCTTCAGTCTAGAACAACAATACTATTAATTCATTACAGGACTTACATGATCTGTATCAACTTCTGAGAGGATATCCTTGATGTCTCTGACATCGTGCATGTTATATTCATTGAGAGCATGCTCTAGTTCTTCAAGGGTAATGTACCTGATCAGTTATGGCATAACAATGAGATATGAGAACCTTATTTTGAAGACCATTATATTAATTAGTTTTCAATTTCTGGAGTGGTCAATGTGAGTAACAATGTTTACACAGGACTACACTATACAAAGACTACACAATGTTCTTATAAAACACAAATAACGTGTGCTTGCTACTTACTCGTGTGTACCTGTTGTGTAGTATAGTCATTTGCATTTAGCATTACTCAGTTAATATAATCAATTTAACAGATGTCTTTACCCGCTGTTATCTTTATCAAAGAACTGGAAGGCAGTGTAAAGATATTCTTCTCTATTCATTCGGTTCATATGCATTGTTGCTGTGATGAACTCATCATAGTCTATCAGTCCATTGCCATCAGTATCAGCCTGTGATTTTAAACAAGAAAGAAAGAACAGAAACCTTATTTAGTGCAAATAATTCTGCTAGAGAAGCTGCATTATCTGAAATAAGTCACTTTCTCATGCAATTACTATCAGTGAATGGAGTTTTTTTTTTTTTTTTAAGATATAAAGTTTAGAATGAAAAGAGATTATTCTATTTTAAAGTCAGGGCATGTCATGAGACCCAAAAGCTTCAATAAGAGCATACAATGCTACTTAAAAATTGCCTACTGAGGGAGACCACTGACAAAGGATTTGAAAGTGTACTTGAAATTTTATAAACTGAGCCATCTCTATTGTTTGTGGAGTTCTTTCTTAGTCAAATAGGAAAGGGAAGATAACTTACAGCTTCCATTAATTGCTGAACTTCTTGTTCAGACAGCTTTGCCCCTTGTTCTGCAAGTCCTTGCCTAAGCTCTTCAATTGTTATTGTTCCACTGTTGTCGGTGTCCATGCTTTGGAACATCTGCTTCAATCCCATGATTTCTTCCTCCGATAGGCAACCAGCAATGACCTATTCATATGTGGATTTTAATCTTATGCTGGTTTATTCATACTATTTCATGTCTGCAGTAGAGCAATAGAAACATACTGACTAACAAAAATAAATAGTTGGTTAAAATGCTCAAAATATTTCCTAAATTCAAGCTTGAGTTGCTAGTAAGATTTATTTAAAACTCACTGATTTAAATTTAAGTCTATAGTTGATACCCTTAGAGCAACTTTCTTGAATTGGTTCATTGCTTTGAACTGTTTGAGTCTAGTCAGCACTGCACTGTCAATAGGTTTATCTGGTGCTTCCCCTTCCTCCTTGATCCATGGATGATCTATTTTTTATATTAGAAGTGCATTCTTTGTAAATCATCAAATTGCCAATGAAATCAAGTTATATAGAGTAAGAAGAAAGTTAAAGTGAAACTAAAGGAATAAGATGCTTACTTAAAACTTGATAGGCTGTTAGCCTCGTCTTGGGATCTGCATCCAACATTTTTGTTATCAGATCTTTTGCTGCAGATGAAATGGAAGACCATGGGTCGCCATTAAAATCAAAATCACCTCTTAAGATGGTATTGAATATTCCATTTGTAGAATCTGTCAAACGTTAAGCTAATCCATCAATCTTTTAGTTTCAAACTATATATACATTTAAATAGTATGATGATAATTTCAATTTCTTAGGATAAGAGTGTCAAAATGGGTCAGACTATCAAGGTCCACTCCATCTTACTTAAAAAGTTAGATAGATTTGTATTTTTGTAACTTACCTAAAAAGATTAAGGCAAAGCGATCAGTGTATTTAAGTATAAAATTATATTAATCTATTAGATTAATCCATCCTATTTTGCTTGAAAAAGTAATAAATTTGTGTTTTTGTAACTCGCCTAATGGGCAAAGACCCATCCCACCCTCTGACATTGTTAGGTATCTTTATGACCAGATGAGAAAAAAAATGAGAGAACGAATTTAAAGTATAAACCTGCCCAAAATGGAGGAACACCACTTAGAAGAATGTATAGCATGACTCCAACACTCCATATGTCTACTTCTGGCCCATAATTCTTCCTCAAGACCTCAGGTGCAATGTAATATGCACTACCAACAATTTCTTTATACATTTCTCCTGTCAAAAGGATAAATCTGCTATTAAAACATGCTTCATGTAAGCAGAATATGATGATTATGTACCCTCTTATCTAATAGTTTTTTGGTATGACAATATTTTTTAACTTGGGGTGGGGCAATCAAACAAATTAAAGGAGCTTGAATAATTTAAAGTGTTAGATTCATCTCATTTATTAGTTGTTTGACGTAAAACGTTTGAAATAAATATAAAATGAAATGAAATAAAATCTTCTGGTATATATGAGTCTATAATATTAATCTGAATGGAGTTTCATAAAATTAAGAATTGAAAAACCCAAATAAGACAAGTAATTCTTTTTTTTGTTTCCTTAATGAGGAAAAGGGGCAAACCGCCCAAACAACAAATAAGAAAACTGGCTATCTACTTCTCGGTATGGACCAAGATTAGAAGTAACTCTAAAAAATATTCCTAGCTTCACCTAGAGATCATATATATATATATATATATATATATATATATATATATATATATATATATTGTACTTTTATGGTTTTATTAAAATTAGAAAAGTGTCTTTTGTTAATTAGATGACACTTAATTAAATTGAATGAAGAAAAGGAAGAAGATTAAAATAGAGAGTAAGATGATAAAGATGTAATAATAAGAAAAAAAAAGATGATATCTCCATAATCTGCACACACTCAAATAAGCTCATTTTGTAAGTCAATTATTCATATTATTCTCACTTATATACCAATATCCAATTTCGATCTTTCAACTAAAGTAAGATAACCCAACAAACTTCTCTTGAAATTGGATCTAAGTTGGATTTCTCAAGGGGTAGAAATTTGAAATTCAGGCTTCAATACTAATTTTAGGTAGCCTTAAGCTTTCTCAACCTGGAAAGTTAATTCATAAAGTGAGACTTTCCGGTTGTTCTTATAAATTTACATATAGCTATTTTCACACATGATGTTAGATAACTCTGTTCTCATCACTCATTTAGGTGGGGATAAATAATTATAAAAAGATTAGTATTCTAATTTGATACCTTGTTTGTAAAAAATGGATAAACCGAAATCGGTGGCCTTGAGGGGAGAATTCTCATCTTTATTCAAAAAGAGGAAATTCTCAGGCTTAATATCTCTGTGAATGACACCCATGGAATGACAAATATGGATGACCTCAACTATCGTCCTTAACAAGGAAGCCGCAGCACGCTCTGTAAAATGTCCTTTGGCAATTATCCGATCAAAGAGATCTCCTCCTGCACACAACTCCATCACCAAGTGAACCGCATGCTCATCCTCATAGGCACCGCAGAGTTCCACAATATTAGGTTGCCCTGTCAGATGATACATGATCTGCACCTCCCTCCTCACATCCTCTACATCGTCTTCGTCCACAAGCTTCGTCTTGGGAATTGTTTTGCAGGCATATTCCTGCCCTGTGTCCTTGTGTATGCACGAATAGATTGTTGCATATTGCCCTTGGCCTAGCTCCTTCCCCATGCTGTAGATGGCATGCACGTCCGACATTGGCCGGCCGAGCACTGAGCCAGTCTCAGCGTTGGAGTTTTCTGGGTGGGTGCTGCCTGCATTATCCTGGTTGTTGGTGCATTATTCAGTTTGATGGATATTGTACTTGAAATAAAAGATAAAGTATAACGATAATTTGAAAGTTGTATTGAGGGAGTGTTAAATATTTGTTTGTGGCTTAATGTCTCTAACTCAACAAGATTTTCATTTCCAAAGAAATAAAAACCTACCAATTATGATATTATGAGTCTTAGTAACTTTTAATCTACATTTTATATTTTAATATATAATAAAATTGATTAGGATATTATTACGTGACAACTTTTTCATCAACAACTTTAATTTTGACCCATTATTTTTTTAAGTGATTTGAGTTAAAATTTTAATAAATTAAATTATAAGCATACATACTTGTACGTGTGGAAGTGTGCCTAGTGTACATGCAAAATGACATGAGTGACAATATTTATCTACATCTTGCTCACTATGTTCCATGAACCACCTTAAAATAACAATTCAGCAATTAACTTTCAAAGAGATGAAGAAAAAAAACTTGCATGAATTTTTTTTCTTTATTTCTTTAAAAAAGAAAATGTAAGAGTTGTTCTTTCCTCCCTAGATGTTAATTTCTAGCAACAATTGCAGGCTTACCTCCGTTGGGTTCATGGCCAAATGGAGACGAGGCTGCCCTTGGGAATTGGGGACTGCAATTACTGTACACAAACGAAGATGTTTGCCGGCTACGACTTCTCAACCTGTATGCCTAATTGAAGGATGTCTGAACTTGCTTGCCATAGGGAAATTTGGATCATCAGATAACAGTCGAATGGAGGAACTGGGCAACTTGTTTTTCTTACTATTTATAACGAAGAAGGCCTGATAGTATTAACGTATTTTTAGATGTTAAATTTTGATAATGTCGAATAGGAGAAAAAATAGGGCTAAAAATATGGTAGGCCACTTATGGTATTTACTGTATTTAGTTGAAGGCAACTCCAAATAAGGTCAGCAAATGGTAGAGTTGGTAGGTAGAGGTGAAAGAGTTTCTTGGATTGTGATCAGTGGCTGAGGGAAAGGAGACATGCCAATGCCATGGACCATGGTCCTCCCAATTTTCATATGTACTTAATATGATTATTTTGTTTGTGGCCTCTACAAATTACATATGAAATTCTGATATGGCATCTCTTATATTAAGCAAACTTTATTTTTAAAATTATATTTTATAAAAGTTTATCAAAAAAATTTTACATAATTAAATTTATTAATTTTATAAATTAAATTATAAAACTTAATAAATTTCACAACTAATTTAATTTCAAGGCGTGTTCAAAAAGATAATTATAAATGACTATCATTACATTTAAAAGGTTGTCAAAAATCTATTGAAGAGGATTCTTTCTCTCAATTATAATGTTACCTACCAATACCAAAGATCTCATCAATAGAGCAATTTGCATAAGTTATTAAAGCATTTTCTAGATAGAGGTAGAAATCATTAAATTAAGCATTTTGTGTTGAAGTTCGAAGAAATGATGCCATTTCTTGCTTATAAATAGATTTCATTACATTGGAATGGGCGGTATGACTATCTTCAATTAACTTCAGCATCACTTCCTCCTTTGCTTACTTACTGTATTAAATTTTCCTATTACTATATTTTCTTAAGTACTTCTCAAGTTATATTGGAAGCAAAATTTTGGAGAATTTGTAGATCCTTCACTTTGTAAGGTTTTAATATCAATAAATATTTCCTTCATCTTATATAATTTTTACTTTTTTAATTTATGTATTTTTACTTTTTTTGGTTACAAATATGACAGAGAAGATTTGCACATAAATCTTATTCTACCTAATCCTTACATCACTAGACCACACCTAGTGACTTCATTTTTACAATCTTTATGTGAGTTATGTCCACTATATATAGCCTAACTCCCCTGTATTTTATGGGATTTGAATATACAGCTAATTATTTTTACATATTTATTTTCATATAATTTTTACTTCACAAAATTTTATCATTAAATTTATTAAATTTTATAAACTAAATTATAATACTCAATAGATCTAAGAACTCACACCCAATAGGTACAAGCATTCTTAAAAAAACTGAATTGTAAGAGTAGATTTTCCCTTGAAGATATTCTAACCAATTATGTTTTTCTTTATTTTATCAATTTTGTTAGAATTAAAACTTAATCTTATACATACACTAAATGATATAAATTTTGGAAAGAATTAGTTTTTTGACGTAAAATAAGAATTTCTGTAATGAAGTAATTAAGAATAATTTAAACTTTTAAAATAATAATGACACATTAATTGTTTAAATTTTTTTAAAAAAATTATGAAACTAAAACTTATATTATGATATGCACTTTAACCGATTAAATTTTTAAAATAATTAATTCTTTAATACATTCATTTGAGTTGTGTCGTTATAAGATATACAACCTTTTTTGTTCGTTTCAAAATTATCATCCATAGTGGAACTTGATTTCAATTTAAATTAAATTTTGAAATACCACAATACAGAACTATTATTATAAATATTATTCACCTTGGTGTTTGATTAAAGACATCACTAGTCAGTACTATTTGGATCTTAGTAATAACTTCTACAATATAACCTTAATTGATGTTACTCATTTATAAGGGCTTCACTAACCCCACTTGTAGGCAGCAATTGCCTAACTGATGTGGGCTAATTAATTTGCGAAACTAATGTTTATAACCCCTTATGCTCTCGACAGACTACAATGTATTGAATTTCAATTAAATAGAAAAAGAAGAAATCTTTAGTAGTGCTATTTTATGATAATGCCAAGCATTTCATTGAGTTTGAGTGAATCAAAGAGTACATTTCAGTGACTGAAATGTCTTAGTGTTTTTCTAAATGACATTATATCCAATGACAGAAATATGATGACCACAATGTTTTGTGCTATAAACTTGTTACACTTACTAAAAGGAAGTATTGTTCATATAGCTTAAGAAATTGTGACTTATTTCTGGATGGCTTCCATAAATTATTGATTTATGCTTAATTTAACATAAATACATACAGTATAAATTATCTTACATATAATAACAATTGAAGAAAAAGTATAATCTCTCTAACAAGTTACTAAATTACCATAAATAGTAACTTTATTGTAAGATTTGCTAAAGTTCACAATTCAGTAAATAATACCAATAAATTCAATGTTTTAAATTTTTTTAAATATTTAGTAAAATTTGTGAGAATAATAAGACTACTAGTTTAATTAGTATTCATGGAGATTAATTCTCCCAAGAGATAGTAAAAACAATATGTCAAGATTAATTCTTGTTGCCAAATCAATAGGTTAATCAGTATTAAAAACCTAGTAATGCACAAAACATTAAAACCTAACTGGTAATTAAAGAATAAGTACATGAATAAATACCCTGTGATTCCTAAGTGAGCACCAATAACAATCAGGGACTTGTTACAATTTTTCATTGGAGATGTAAGGAAACAAAAAACCAAACCAACCAAATCCTAGTAGTATTTCACTTTCCACAACGGTTAGCTAGTTTTTTGTTCGTTCCCCCTCTCCCCCCCCCCCCCCCCCCCCGGGGGCCCCCCCAACAATCTCTTTCTGTGCTTGTTTTCATCTTGACTCATTTCTCACCTATATCTTCTCCCACCTACAGAGATAACATTCATGGCTGTCCTTGAAATTTCAGCGGTCAGCTTTAGGTCTCCAACAGGTAAAAAAACACAGGGCTGACAGAGATATGATGATCTCCTTTTTACCATAATTTTCCCCGAGTCCCCCACCAACACAATTATCAAACAAATGATGATTGACGTCTCTTCTTGGTAATAGCATCTGGTTGTCCTTTCCTCATCATTGCTGCAAACTCATCGTAGTTAATCCGGCCATCCTGCACGCGCACACACAAATTTTCTCTTTAGTTTGATCTCATTCTCAATTGAATTGTCACAACTTAGAATATGCCATTTTGTTTGAGGACCCTTGTAGATTTTAAAAGACAATTCAAATCTTCAGCACATAATATCACTTATTAATTAGACTAGTGTGTTGTGGCCCGTGTAGGTGTGGGCACCACCCCTATATCTGCTACAGATTTTGCAAAAGAAAAAAGAGATGCCACAATGAGCTGGTCGTAACTTCTCATGACCGACTTTATTAAGAGTATAGAATAGATAAAGAAAACTGTGACAATAATTAAAGACTAACATTATCTGAATCAACTTCTGAAAGGATTTCCTTGATGTCCCTGCCATCGTGCATGTTATATTCATGGAGAGCTTGCTCTAGTTCTTCAATGGTAATGTACCTGAGTTATGGCATAAAAATGAGATATTGAAACCTTTTTTGGAAGACCAATTAGCTTTCAGTTAATGAACTGGTTAATATAATCAATCTAGCTGATGTCTTTACCCGCTATTATCTTTGTCAAAGAATTGGAAGGCAGTGTAAAGATGTTCTTCTCTATTCATTCGGTTCATATGCATCGTTGCTGTGATGAACTCGTCATAATCTATGAGTCCATTGCCATCAGCATCAGCCTGTGATTTTAAACAAGAAAGAAAGAACATAAATATTAGCGTAAATAATTCTATCAGAGAAACTGCATTTTATCAAATGGGTCACTTAGCATGCATTACTAATGGTGCATGGAGATCCTTTTTAGTAAACTAGGATGGCACTCGGTGCTTTGCACGGCCCATGCAGCGCGGGCTCCATGCTGCTGCAGCAACTATATAGCTTTTTTAAAGGAAAAAATGAGAGAGAAGAAATGGGCGGGAAAAAATTAATCAAGTTGTGACACCTGACAGTTTCAACATCCAGCTTTTATATAGATATAAAATAGAAAAGGGAATACAACTTACAGCTTCCATTAATTGCTTAACTTCTGCTTCAGTCAGCTTGGTCCCTTGTTTTGCAAGCCCTTGCTTAAGCTCTTCAATTGTTATGGTTCCACTGTTGTCAGTGTCCATGCCCTTGAACATCTGCTTCAATCCCATGATTTCTTCCTCTGATAGGCAACCAGCAATGACCTATTCATTCGCAGAGGTTTATGAAAAAATATGCTGACTAACAAAACTAAATAATTGCGAAAACTCATAACACAATATTTCCTGAATTGAAGTCTAAGTAGTAATTAATACCCTTAGAGCAACTTTCTTGAATTGGTTCATTGCTCTGAACTGCTTGATCCTATTCAGTACTGCATTATCAAGAGGTGTATCTGGTGCTTCTCCGTCCTCCTTGATCCATGGATGATCTAATTTTTTATAAGGAGTGCTTTGTAAATCATCAAACTGAGAATGAAACCAAACTATAAAGTGAAAAGAAAGGAATAAGATGCTTACTTAGAACCTGGTAGGCTGTTAGCCTCTGCTTGGGATCTGAATTCAACATTTTCCTGACAAGATCTTTTGCTGCCGGTGAAATGGAAGGCCATGGATCGCTTGTAAAGTCAATGTGACCTCTTAAGATGGCGTTGAATATTCCATTTTCAGATTCTGTCATTTGTTAAACCAATTCATCACTCAATTTTATACTCAATATGCATTTATACAATTAATCTTAGAGGGATGTATGTCTTATTTATACCAAGTTCTACAATATATATAGTGCTAATTCCATTGTGCTTCATGGCTATAGAAGAAGAAAATGGGAGGAAGAATACAAACCTGCCCAAAATGGAGGAGCACCACATAAAAGAATGTACAGCATGACACCAACACTCCATATGTCAACTTCTGGCCCATATTTTCTCTTCAAGACCTCTGGTGCAATGTAATATGCACTACCAACAATTTCTTTAAACATCTCTCCTGTGGAAAGGGATAAAATGGGTATTAGAACATGCTTCATGTGGAATATGATGATCATGATATTATTTTTAAAATTTTTGGGTAGCCTGGTATTTGCTAACTGGGTAGCTTCATGTAGAATGTGATGATTATGTAGTCTTGTAATAGAAAAGAAATTGTGAAGCACTTTTTGCTAACTGGGGGAGGAGTGCAAATTAATGGTGCTTGAATGATTTAAACTGCAATATTCATCTCTGTCATACACTTGTTTAACGTAAATCTCTTGAAATAAATATACAAAAGAAGTTCGAAAATCTGCCATTAAAGGTATGAATTTGTTGAGGCTTATGACATGTCTGATAGAATAAGTAGCCCTCTAACCTTAAACTTTTTGTATCAAAAAAAAAAAAAAAAATCTGCCATTAAATTAAAGGTATGGGTTTATTGATCTCTGGGGTAATGGAGTTTCATAAATATATCATTCTTTGTTTGATTATTTACTTATTGGTGTCATTCTATGGAAAAAAAATATTGCAGAAGATGAAAAGAGGGAGTCAGAACATTGAGAATATGATAAAAGTGAGAAACCTTGCTTGTAAAAGACAGAGAGACCGAAATCAGTGGCCTTGAGAGGGGCATTCTCATCCTTATTCAACAAGAGGAAATTCTCAGGCTTGAGATCTCTATGAATGACGCCCATGGAATGGCAAGTGTGAACAATCTGCACAATTGTCCTCAACAAGGAAGCTGCAGCACGCTCTGTATAATGTCCCTTGGCAATGATACGATCAAAGAGTTCCCCACCTGCACACAACTCCATCACCAAACAAACCGATTGCTTATCCTCATAGGCACCTTTGAGCTCCACAATATTGGGTTGCCCTGTCAAATGGTGCATGATTTGGACCTCCCTCCTAACATCCTCTATATCCTCTTTGTTCACAAGTTTTCTCTTGGCTATTTTTTTGCATGCAAATTGCTGGCCTGTGACCTTGTGGGTGCACAAATGGGTAACCCCAAATTGGCCTCGTCCTAGCTCCTTCCCTATGGTGTAAGTGGCACGCACGTCCTCCATGGGGCGGCCGAGGACGGGACCAATCTGGGCTGGTTTGCCACTCTTGGAGGAAGGAGCAGAGGAAGCTGATGGGGATGGCGATGGCTTGGGTGGTGGGGTGGTGGAGGAGTTTGGTGGGTGGGTGCTGCCTGCATTATTATCCTGCTGGTTGTTCGTGCTTTGTTGGTTGAATTCTCCCTTGTCAGCGTCGGCCGCCGGGGCATCGGTTTCGTTGCCTTGGGAGCAACAGTTGCCCATGGTGGAAGGGAGAAAAAAATGAGAAAAGGTTGGAAGAAAGAGAGAAATATAGGATATGGGAATGGCCAAGGCTGAGAATATTGGGGTTTGGGGGTTGAAGAGAGTCGGTTTGGAGAGAGAATGTACAAAGGAAGAAAGTTGTGTAATTGAAAAAATTAAAAATAAAAAAGGAAGAAAATAAAAGAAGAAAAATCAAAGGTATGAAAAAGGACAGTTTTTTATTAGTTCTTACAGCTTGAAATGTTGATGTAATTAGAGGAAGGCATTGATGGTGAGAGATCGTAGGAGGGTTAGTGGATATATTTTGAAAGAGTCTTTGGCTGTCTCTTACGTGGCAAGGGTAATATTTATTTAGAGAAAGGCAAAGAGAATTTTTCGGAGGATAAAATTAAAATGGACTTTGGTCTGTTAAGGCTAAATTGACACCCATTTTTGTAAGAAAAAAACGAGTGTCAAAGTCAAATCCTTGTCTGGACGGCCACTTCACCCATTTTTCTTGTCTGCATAATGACATACCAAGAGCTAGCTGGTCCACAGCTGGTAAGTCCACAGCCACTAACTTGGAGTGTCAAAGTCAAATCCTTGTCTTGACGGCCGCTTCACTTATTTTTCTTGTCTGTATAATGACATACCAAGAGCTAGCTGATCCACAGCTGGTAAGTCCACAGCCACTAACTTGGGCACTGCATCATCTTCATTCCCAAAACTCTCTCTTACTTTTTTTACTAAAATTTATATTAATTTATAAATTATTAAATGTATTAATAATCATGTACTAAAATTTATAAATTATTAAATATATTGATTTTTTTTAATTGGCGAATCTCACTAATTATATGATTATTATTTTTTATGCAAATTTTGTCTATCTTATTTTGTTAACAAAGCATTTCCATTTCAATTGTTCTCCACCCACATTCAAAGGGGACACAGATTTTACATGAAACTCATGTCCACCCAAGCTATACAGTATGAGTCCCATCAAATCAAAAGATGAACACAAATTTCATGTAAAATCCGTGTCACCCTTTAGGTGTAGGTATGATGGACCTTTTCACGTTGCAAAAATGCTTACATAGTAATAATCGTCCTTTAATAATCCAACATATTTGGATACCAAGAGGCCAAATAATATCTATATTCTAGAAAATTTTGATTTAGTTTTAAACTAAATTCTACTTTCCAACTGAATAATTTTGAATTTCCATTTACCTTTTGTGGAATCCATTTGGTAGTAGTATCATGTTGAAAATTTGGATTGTGGCACATACCATATTCAAAATGTTACTGATACGAAATCATACTAATACGAGGAAGAAACCAAACTCAGATTCTAATCAAATCAATTGCGTTCTTCACGCTCAAGCCTTCACGTAATTTACTAAATTTCATCTCTAGAGATATAATATTCTGATACTGACGGCAATTTCTTTCAGAATACATATACGTAAAATAGGAATGCAATCTTCACAAAAAAAAAAAAAAAAAGGAATGCAAAGCCCCAACATACACTTGTACAAAATCTTATCTTCTGGGAAGTTTCTTATGAAAATATTAGACCACTAAAACAATAAAACTGAACAGAAACTGGCCAAAATGCAACAGCATTTAGTATGAATCAAGAGGGATATGAATCTTTTGTTTTTGGAGAATCTAGAAATAGAGGAAAGTAAAAGAGAAATAAATATAAAATTAAGAGAAAAAAATTAATAAATATATATAATATTTTAATATAAATTAGAGACTAATAAATAAATAATTGCTAAAATCAGAAAATAATAAATACAAAAGATATAAATCCAAAGGGAGAGAGATTAGCTTCTCTAATGCCAGAAAGCTTTCTTGTTTTTAAGAGTATGAAATTACCTTCTATTTTCTTATCCGCACTTGGGCTTGATCGATAGTTCATCTGAGCTCTAATTAATTCTGTAATTACTATTTTCATAGTGGAATCCTAATAGCTGCACTTGTACATGTTTTGAGAACATTAAAAAGTACATCCAATGAAGACTTGGCAATTAAATGACTAGTTATATATTCTCAGAAAACACTCTTTCTTGGATACAACAACTTTTTCTTCACACAAGAGTAGAGGTTATAGTGCATTATTCAAATTATCACCAAATTGCAGTAAAATACACCTACGAGGTTGTGTCAGTTAAGGGTCCCATTGTAGAGGATATAAACTTACGGCCTACACCTTGCCTCTCAAAACACTGAAAAAAAAAATTTTTAAATCCAAAAGTGACCTACAAGAATGAGCCCCTTCCCCCAACAAAATCTTCTCTCTTGTACAAGTACAGACACGAGAAGTCACTTGCAGAGAAACCTTGGGAGGCAGAGGGGGAGGGGAAGAGGAGGTAAAGAATGACCACATTCATTGCGAAGAGATGTATGTCAGTAGGTGGGGACTGACGGATCCACCTTCACAGCATATGCATGGATTCCCCCGGAGAGATTGTATACTTTCTTAAAACCCTGAAACATAGATACCAAAATAGTCAACAATTCCACTCCAGATTGTCTCATATAAGTAAAAAGAAAGCAAAAGAGCAACCTAGTGAGTAGTATGAGTGTAAAGGTCATTGGTTTCTCATCTAATAGAAGACAATGATCACCATCTCGTTGTATATACAACTTATAAGAACATTGATGACCAATTTTATGCGGATTACAGAAAAAACAATCAATGGCTAAAAGCGGTTAAATGGCTCACACAGTTCCAGAACATACATATGAACTTTGTTAGTAGATTGTTTATGTCCGGTACATATAGAAGATCACCCAAGAATTATCCTATGGTCGAGTGACGAAAAATTTTTACATGCTTAAAATTTTACAATAAAGCAAAAAACATCAGTGTGATGTGGGAATTATGCACTAAAGAATTCCAAATTGTACCCCTTTTAAGCCAGACAATTAAGAAAAATTATTTTACCTGTGAATGCAACCACTTGGCAACCTGTAATGACCGCATGCCATGATGACACTGCATTTCAGCACTTGAGTTATGAAAATAATCACAAAATAGCATTGCAAAACAAAATGCAACATTTCATGACACTATTTATTCATAATATCATATAGTGCAATACAAGATAGCCAAGCACACATTTTGCACATATATTAAACATATAACTGCAAAAATACGTTAAAGTGTATCAACCAATGAAAAATAATCAACAAACAGTTGACACGAAAATGTTCCTATCAATGTTTTATGTCTCACAGTAGAAACATTATACATACCATAACATATGTATCCTTTTGAGGATCAAATTTGGTAGTTATCTCAGGTCCCCAGTTTCCAAATTGTCGGAGGGGGAGAACCTTGAAGCCTGGCAAAGATGCTAAGGCACTGCATACAAGGAGGGTATCAAATACTGATAAGAAATCGGAAACAAGGTGCTATAGTATACAGAACAGACAAAAAGGAGGGTATTTCAGAATCTAAAGAACGAGAAATATAGACACAGGACAATGAAAATGTTTACACAAATATTTCACACAAATGAAAAAAGGTAGATTCACCTTGTTGCTCATGAGATGTCAAACTAGCATCAATGCCACAATGCTCTCAATACTTTAAGTTGAACAGGACATAAGCATTTAAGTTATTACTAATGTCTCTTTTCTAACAATGTTTATTGCTTTATCACCTTATCATCACTCAATTTGGCGTGTTGAGAAAATTTCATCAAAGCAATTACAGCAGAATACATTTCAAAGATTCTTAAAAGCATCAAAGGTATGTGAGTTACAAGCATACACTTCGTCAGGCTCTCGGACATCAATTAACTGCACCTCCTCCATGAAGTTGGGATCTTGCATTTTCACATGCAGCTCATCAGGTTGAATGTCTAGTAGTAACGATTCTTCCCTGAAAGAAAAAGTAGCAAACTTACAAGGCATAAGTTCACTCGTTGAGCCTAAACCCCAAACTTTACTATCCAGTTGAATGTCCAATTTAGAAATATATTCTTGGACATACCTTTCAGACAATACTTGCAGTAGGTGCCATCCAAATTTTGTCTTGCACCTTACAACTTTGTTCAAAGGGGCATTAAATGCAGCCTCCTCAAATTCAGGGACCTATCACAATTTCACCATCGAATATCAGTTCAATCACATTAACAAGAGATGTGGATAAATGATAAAGAATTGACAAGAAGAAAAATCTGCACTTTCGATCACTAGATCTCTAATGCCTCTGATTTTTCTTTAAAGAATAATATAGCACAAATATCATTAGTTAAGGAAATATGTAAGAAATATCTCAGCCCTATAAGTATTTCAATTAAAGAGTGTTTTTTTGAAAAAAAGAATTATGTTTAGGAATAGTAAATTAGTAGGTAGATAATGGTGCTGCTGCCTACAAGAGATATTTTACATTAACATCTTTGTCTCATTTGCTTTCAAGCAAACTAGGAGTAAGCTGTTTCATTTACACAAGAAAGTGATGCATGCCAACTGTGACCCCCTGACAAAGAAAAACTAAAAGTAGCAAATTACACCAAGAGAGGTTTGGCTCCACTTAAGCACACTTGCACTTGAGAAAGTAAAGTGCAAATGAATAACCATTAATAATAAAATCAAGGGAGCGGGTTATCTTAATCTAGAAATTATCCTCTAGTGGCTTGTGTGTTATAATAATCTAAATTATTGATTTATTCATCAATGGTTTTCCACCTTACATTTTACTCTTTAAAGTGCACCAGTTATTTTTGAGAATCTTATTCCATGCAGTGGCAAGCAAATAACATGAGAAAATCTCAGAAACAAAAATTTATCTCAACAATATACCATTTGACCCTTTCTCACCCACCCAAGGATTCCTCCTTCGTCTTTGGATGGACAAATCGAGTACTCCACAGCAAGATCACTCAAATCCTCACCTGAACATATAACAATATAATAGCAAGTCATTAGAAAAATCCATAGTGGTAAAGAATTCTATTGTTTTGTTTTGCCTAAACATATATCTTTCAAATTTTCAGAGAAAGTTTCAGAATAGTTGGATAATTCATTAAATAATTATACATTAATTGCGTTTCAATTTTCCCACAGGCAAGATGAACTCAATTTAACCTCCTGAGATTCTCTGTTGAAGATCTGACAATAGCTTAAGGTCATCTTCTTTAACAAGCAAATGTTGCACCAATATTTCCCTACTGCCTTCCGCCTTTCTCCCAATACTACACGAAGCTGAAACAGTCAACAGTGTAAATTCCGAAATTTGTTAGTGAAAAGTATGAATACAATGTAGTAACCTGCCAGAAAGCTAAAGATAGCAAGAATGCAGGCACACACATGCACACAAGATCATCATAAAACTATCATTATCAGGTTTTCCACTTGATTGCTTTTCAATGGAAAACTTAAAGATCAACATGCTTCAAATTATTTACTTAAACATTAGAATGCCAAATAAAATTTTGTAATCCTCAGATTATAATTAGCCCAAACAAATAAATGAAGGATTCTGACTTCACTAGACGTTGGTTTGCCAGGACAGCAATGTGTATATGTTTGAACGTTACATGTTCCCTTTGTAACCCAAGCCAGACCAAACTAAACAAATGGCATCTGAAATTCATTGTAATTTTAGTTTGTTATTAAAGAGGCAAGTGATGCCAAATCACTCTGCCAATGCCTAGAAGGTTTTATACACTTAATTAGCTTTCTTTTCAGAGCATCCAATTCCCAAATATCAGTTTAAAAATTGAACTTTATCTATATTCTAAAAGACAACACTTTTTCTGAAGGGGAAAAAAAAAGAAAACAAATAATTCCGACTTCTTTTCGATATATAAGTGTTCAGAGAATAAGGACCCATAAGTTCTATATGCCAAAAGTCAGACTGTGAAGTTCCATCATACACTAAGAGTTAAGATATCGAGAAAATGAAGAAAAACCAATGAAATCAAGGTGGGTTAATAATCCGAAATCATGAAACAATTTTGGGATTTTGCCAGAATTTTTACCTGTTCCTTTGGGGCGTGGATGACCCATCGTAGGTAAAACACGGTTGAAACTATAGGATGAAAGAGGATGTGAAGGAGAATAGAAGCTTTTGGGAGAGAATATCTGAGATGGAGCGAAGGTGAAGAGACTGCGAGGGTTGGAAGGAGAAGAGAAAGTGAGAGTGGGAATTAAAGATAGCCTCAGGGCATTGAGGGCCGGAGACGCTACCGCAGGAAAATGAGAAGCTCTTAACATTGCTTGGGGGCTTCAATCAAAATGGTAAATAGAGAGAGCTCCAGTCTCAGCGGCACGGCTTCGACGTCTTCGGTTACTCGGCGGAGGATGCTCTGTTTTATTTTGGATTAAATTTCATAATCTAAAACCCAATCAAAGGCTTAAAAAATACATTTGAAATTAATAAAAAGTTTAACTTTTGTTTATAAAAATAATAAATTAATAAAATATAATTAAATTAATAAAAAAATTTTAATTCTAAAATTTTTATCAATAATTATTTATTTATTTACATAATTAATTTTTTATCCATCATTATTTATTATTATTATTTTGATTTTTACAAATAAAATACATTCTTCCTATCTACATTTTTTATTTGAATACTATCTCTTCAGCCCCATTCTTCCCTAGTTCCCACCCCGCTTTCCCTTCTCAAAACCCCCAAATTCTCAACCGTGGTCTTCACTCTAATACTCACAGATTCAAGATGCCGTTGGAGGAGCAATGAGTCTGATCCAATGGTCTCCACCCACTAGGGTTTACGCTCTTCTCAGCAACATTTTGATCTTTGTTGTGGGTTCTGTAACTGGGTTGCCTCTCTCTGCTATCGTGCTGCGTTTCTGCTCGTAACACTCACTTGGCGCACCTTTGGCCCTTCTGCTTTCCTTCTCGTTGCTACCTGCTTCATCATTGCAAGTAGAAATTTCTTGCCTTTCTTTGCTAGCTTCTTTGAAAATATTAAATTCCGATCAAGTAAGCAGTGAACGCGGCTATAGACTCGGCAGTATTATTATCAGTATTTGCCGTAGTTATTTTTCAGTTGGTGAAATTCTTAGTCTTTGGATTCTTGAACGCCATTAATTATTCTGATGGCTTTCAACATGGTTGATTTGCCTGCATTAATTGCCTTTCTTCCCTCCCCTGCTTTCCTTCTTTGAAGTTATAAAGCTCTTTTGAAAAATAAAACCTTAAATGGTTACATGGAATTTCTTCTGTATTGAATCCTATTAATTTTGACACGTTCTGGTAATAATTTCCAAATGGAGACTAAGGGCATCTCTCCTTTTGTGGTAGTACAGTAATTGGCAAAAGTGATTGGCTTTTTAAGCCCTGGCATGTGGATGTCTTCTCTTGCATATTGTATATTGAACTCAATGGCCAGTGTAGTTTTAGGTCTGAATTTATTCGGGTGATTGCAAAGTAACTGAGAAATTAATGATAGCCCTGGTTATCTAAGGCCTGTGCTCTGCGATACATTATTATCTTATGTTTTCTTGCAACATCCCACCACTAAAGTTCCTCCTGCATCATGTCTAGGTACATAGTTACAACATTCAAGGTATTTGCCAGAGGAACAGAAGGAACTATAAGTGTTGAAGGAACCTTTGCAGGAATTTTAGCATCAATAATTCTGGAATTTGTCGGCTGCCCTGTGGATCAGGTACTTTACTATTTGGAGATAGGTTAGTTATTTATTCCCATGTAAGGCTAAAATAATTTTGAATATATGATTGAACAAAATGAAAAATGCAAACAAGAGATTGCAGTGGATTGATTTTAGTTACAAACTCAGTTAGCAATGGCTACACAATTTTGTATAGTTAGTTTCTTAGCTTTATTTATATTTTTTTTAAAATGTAGAAATTTACAATCCAGGTAAGTTTAATTCAGGTTAAATTCAGTGTTAGTTTGTTTTAACCTGTGACTTGCAAGATTAAGTTATGTCTGAATTTTTTTAACCCGGAAAAATTTAAGCTTTTTTGTCCCAAGCTGAACTGGGCTGGCAAAGACCTGTTCAGGCCAACCCGTTTGACAGCTTAGGCCTTCTCTTGCTCTCTCTTATAAATTAGCAATCTATTGAAACAAAAATTACAAGAAGATTTTCCTTTCTCCCTCTTAAGTAAAACAGGAATGCAATGCCCCAACATACACACATATAAAAAATCATATCTTCCTGGAGGCTTTTTATGAAAATTTTAAAAAAAACCAGAACAATGAAAATGAATAGACTACCAAATGCGACCTCATTTATTATGAAGGGAGAGAAAGCATATGTGATGGAAAATGTTAAAGAGTGAAAAAAAATGGTGCATCTGAAAAGATTAGACAATCCTAGATGGATTGCCATGTCAGTTTGGATAAGGTGACAAATCCTAGATGGAATGCCATGTTATTTTGGATACACTACATAATACAAGTTTTCAGAACAATACTTGAGAAAGTATATCCAATGAAGATTTGGCAATTTAATAACTAGTTATATATGCTTAGAAAACACTCTTTTTTGTATACAACAATTTTTTTTTTTTCACACAAGAATCCTTGTAAAGGTTATAGAGCACTATTCCAATTATCACGAAATTGCAGTAAAATTTCGGCTAGACATGGGTACTGTAAGAATTTTATTTCTTGTAATGGTCCCATTGTAGAGGATATAAAAATGCAACCTGACATTACTCTGATTTTACAAATTACTTGGATAACCCACACCTTGCCTCTCAAAACACTAAAACAAAATTCCAAAAGTGACCTATAAGAATGAGCCCCTTCCCCAACAAAATCTCCTCTCATAGACAAGACCCGAGAAGTTACTTACAGAGGAAGCTAGGCAAGGGGAAGGGAAAGAAGGACCTCATTCATTGTGGAGAGCTGTATGTCTGACGTAAGTGCGGACTGACGGATCCACCTTCACAGCATATGCGTGGATTCCTCCCGAGAGATTGTATACTTTCTTAAAACCCTGAAACATAGATACCGAAACAGTCAACAATTACATTCCAGATTTTTCTTACTAGTAAAAGAAAGAAAAGGAGCAATCAAGTGAGTAGTATGAGTGTAAAGTTCATTGGTTTATCTATCATGAAACAAAAGATAATGATCACCATCTCGCTGTATCTTACCAACTATAAGAACATTGATGGTCAATTTTATAGTGGAAACGACAATCAATGCCTAAAGGGGTGAAATGACTCAAACCCACTTCCAGAACATAGATATGAACTTTGTTAAGAGATTGTTGGTGTATGGTACATGTAGAAGATCGCCCAGGAATTTTCCTTCGGTCAAGTGATGAAAAATTTTTCATCTGTTGCCTACAGCTTTTTCTACCTTAAAAAAAACAATTTTTACATGCTTAAAATCTTACAATAAAGCGGCAAACATCGGATGATAATTAAGAAAAATTATTTTACCTGTGACTGCAACCACTTGGCAACCTTTAATGACCGATTGCCATGCTTACACTGCATTTCAGAACTTGAGTTAACGGAAATAATCACAAAATAGCATCACAAAACAAATGCAACATTTCATGACACTCTAATATATAGTGCATTACACGATGACTAAGCACGCATTTTGATCACATTTATTAAACATAAAACTATGAACATGGATTAAAGTTTTATCAAATGAAAAATAATCAACAAACAGTTGACTCGAAAACGTTCCTATCAATGCATTCACTAAACATCTCTAGAAAGTTAAACTCGAAAACCCCTATTATGCACAGGAATCTGTTCAAAGTTGTCCACTGTCAATTTTCATCAACCCACAATAACCAGAATAGCAGGAAAGGAAGGGGCAAGACACAATCTGAATATGTCAAAAGGCAACACGAACGTCGTGTCTATCAGATGAGAACAGGCCAACATATATTCATGGTCATAATTAGTTGGCACAAGGGATTAACAGCAATAGTTGTCAACAGAAAGAAAATAATATGACATTTTGCCTGCCATGGTGCCATTTGCATTTTTCTCCCTTTAGAGAATGGCTATGTAAAGCAATTCTAAAACCTATTTTTAATTAAAATTATCTCTCATCTGCTATCATGTAAACTAAGATACGTGAAAATGATAAACATAATGGAGAGAAAAGAGAAAAAAAAAAGAAGGGGAAAGTCAACTAGCATGTGATGTAGCAGAGCTTAGTATTGAAGAAATAAATCAGTACTACAAAGCCAGTTTCCCATATTCCTTTCAGTAGGGGAACATTTTTATGTCTTACAGTAGAGAAACTGTACATACCATAACATATATATCCTTTTGAGGATCAAATTTGGTAGTTATTTCAGGTCCCCAGTTTCCAAATTTTTGGAGGGGGAGAACCTTGAAACCTGGCAAAGATGCTATGGCACTGCATACAAGGAGTATCAAGTAGCAATAAGAAATCAGAAAGCTGCTATAGTATACAGAACAGATAAAAAGGAGGGTATTTCAGAAACTAAAGAAAGAGAAATATATTATAAACACAGCACAATGAAGATGTTTTTACAGAAATATTTCATACAATTTGAATAAAAGTAGATTCACCTCATTGCCAATGAGATGTCAAACATTTTAGTTGTATCTTCTGTTTCCTTTTTCTAAAAATATTTGTTGCTTTATTGCCTTATCATCACTCAATTTGGCATGTTCAGAAAAGTTCAACAAAGCAATTACAGAAGAATACATTTTAAAGATTCTTAAAAGCATTAGAGGTACATAAGTTACAAGCATACACTTCGTCAGGCTCTCGAACATCAATTAACTGTGCCTCCTCCATAAAGTTGGGATCTTGCATTTTCACATGCAGCTCATCAGGTTGAATGTCTAGAAGTAACGATTCTTCCCTAAAAGAAAAAGTAGTAAATTTACAAGGCATAAGTTTACTCATTGAGCCTAAACACCCAAACTCTACTATCCTGTTGAATGTCCAATTTAGAAATATATTCTTGGACATACCTTTCAGATAAAACTTGCAGTAGGTGCCATCCAAATTTTGTTTTACACGTTACAACTTTGTTTAAAGGGGCATTAAATGCAGCCTCATCAAATTCAGGGACCTATTACAGTTTCACCATCAAATATCCGTTCAATCACATTAGTAAGAGATGTGGAGAAACGATAAAGAATTGACAAAATAAAGAATCTGGACATTCTTTACAGAACCATATTGCAAGAAATATCGTTAGTTAAGGAAAAAAAAGTAAGAATAAGGAGTCTTATTTTAAGAAAAAGAATTATGTTTAGGAATAGTAAAGTAGTTGGTAGATACTGGTGCTACTGCTTACTATAGATATTTTACGTTAACATCTTTGTCTATTTTTTTCTTTTTTTTCTTTTGGTGATACATCTTTGGCTAATTTGCTTTCAATCAAACTAGGATTAAGCTGTTTCATTTACACAAGAAAGTGACGCATGCAAGTTGCCAGCCCCTCAAAGAAAAATTAGAAGTAGCAAATTATACAAAGATGGATTTGGCTCCTCTAATAGTCCCATACTTTACTCTTTAAAGTGCACTTCTCACATTTTTAAGGATCTTATTCCATGTGGTGACATGCAATTAACACTTGAGAAATTCTTAGAAACAAAATTTTATCTCAACAATATACCATTTGCCCCTTTCTCACCCATCCAAGCATTCCTCCTCGTGCTTTGGATGTACAAATTGAGTATTCCACGGCAAGATCACTCAAATTCTCACCTGAACAGGTAACAATGTAATAGCAATGCATTAGAAAGCCCAATAGAGGTAAAGAATTCTAATATCTTTCAAATTTTCAAAGAAATTTTCGGAATTGTTCGATGATTCATGAAATAATTATACATTAACTGCATTTTAATTTCCCTAGATGCAAGATGAACTCAATTTAACCTCCTGAGATTCTCTGCTGAAGATCTGACAATAGCTTCAGGTCATCTTCTTTGACAAGCAAATGTTGCACCATTATTTCCCTATTGCCTTCAACATTACTCCCAGTGCTACATGAAGCTGAAACAGTGTAAACTCAGAACTTGTCATTGGAAAGTATGAATACACTGCCAGAAGGCTAAAGATTGCAGGAATACGCCAGCACATGCACGCATAATCACCATATGAAACTATCGTTATCAGCTTTTCCAACCAATTTTGGGTTTTTGCCAGAATGATTACCTGTTCCTATGGGGCGTGGATGACCCACCATAGGTAGAACATGCTTGAAACTGTAATATGAAAGAGGATGTGAAAGAGAAGGAATGCTTTTGGGAGAGAAGATCTGACATCTAACAAACGAGAAGAGACTGCGAAGGTTGGAAGAAGAAGAGAAGCTGGGAGTGGGAATTACAGATAGCCTCAGGGCATTCAGAGCTGGAGACGCTATCGCTGATAAACGAGAAGCTCTTAGTCTCAACATTGCCTCGGGGCCCCAATCAATATGGTGAAGAGAGGGTGGCAGGGAGCTCCAGACTTAACAGCACGCCTTCAATGTCTTCACTTCAGTGCGGAGGATTCTCCCATTGGAAAAGTCTATTTGTACACAATAAGAATCATTGATTATGTGGGATCTATATACACAATTTATTGTTCAAATTAAACTAATTGCTCTTTTCTTCATTTTATTTTGCATTAAATTTCACAAATTTAAAAGCCAATCTAAAATCTATTGACTTTAATTGCTTTAAACTAAATAAAACCATAAAAGGTAACAAATCAAATTTTAAATAATCTTAATTAAATTTATGAAATGCTTTGTGATTAATGGAGAAACAAGAAAAAGGTTATTGATTTTGTAAACCTCTTTATTATAGTAAAATTAATAGTAAAAAATCATTATTATTAAAATTTTATGAACATTAAATGCTTTAAAACAAATGAAAAGGATGAATGGAAATAAACTCAAATCTAAATAACGTTAGTTAAATTCTTAAAAATAAAATTATCTATCGTTGAATCCTTTATAACTAATGGAGAAATGAGAAAAAAAAAATTACTTATTTCGTAAACTAAATTTATCATTTATAATTGATAATTAAATAAAATTATTGACTAATTATGGTAATAAATATTAATATATAAAATAATCACAAAAATTGTAATTAAAAATTTTAAAGTTAAATTATTAAAATATACTAAAAATAAAAGGAAAATATATTTCCAGGTGTTGACATTAAATGTTTTAAAATTAAAAATGGAAAGGAAATAATGTTCAAATTTAGATATTGTTAGCTAAATTTACAAAATTGAAATTGTCTATCATTAAATATTTCATAATCAATAAGAAAATAGAAAGAAAAATATTGTCATTAATGCTAACTTATATATTAAAATGACAGCTCTTAAATATTCTTTAACCATTTATTATAATAAATATTAACACATGTTAATATCACAAAACTATAACTAAATTCTACTAAATGAAATGTAATAAAAAAAACAAATTATAGAAAAGAAAGCAATTAATTGATTGATTATTATCAAAAAAGAAAATAATGATTACAGTTATTGATTGATTGGTTAAAGAATTTACTACTGTAATAATTGTTAACACTTATCACAATCATAAAATATTATAATTGAAATTTAAAAGAAATAACTAAAATGTACTGAAAATAATATTAAATTTACTGACATTAAATGTTTTAATTAGACTTTAAACCTGGATTCACTGTGTTATACTGTTCAAGTGTGTATCGAAGCTTTTGTTTTATTATTTTATATTTAAAAATGAATTAGTATTTATTTTTTCACAATAATTATTTATTCATATTTTATTATATAAAATGTACCTTACGTTTTAAAAAATTTAAGCTTGAGGCTTCTATTTAACTGAGATTCAACATTTGCATAAAAAAAATATTTTGAATAAATATGCCTATTACATTTATATTTTTCTATATTCATATGTAATAGTTATTATATCATGGAAAATTATTCTGAGGAGTTTGATTGACCTACTTCTTTGAGTTTAAATATTTGGTATTTCATATTTTTTACATTCATTTTGACACTTCAATAATTTAATATATATATATATATATATATATATTAACAAGATATGATTCTTTGTATAGTTGAGTTGGTTTTCCATTTCAATTTTTGTTTCAGTATTATTGTTATTGCAAAATGCACATAACACTAACTAGTTAACCCATTGGCTCATTCTTGGTCTTTCTTTTTCCATAATAAATTTGTAAAATAATAAAAATTTACAAACACTTATTTATAATCATTAATATGTGAAATCCAAATGCACCATCAATAATAGTGAAATGAAAATGTAAAACTCTTGTACTAAAATTAATTGTAAATTAATACTTTGCAATTGGCATTGAAAATTTTAGACATTCTCATTCGTGTGGTTGTTTTGGTTGACAATGACTTCGTTGCCATGGATTTGAATGTTGATGTAAGCTTCTCACATAGCTATGTGATGTTAGGTGGACAACAGGAAAGAAAAACACATTGTCATTTAAAGGAAAAGTTGCTAAAAACTCACATTTGTGAATGAAAAAATTGAAAATTATAAGTCCCATATTTGTGGAAGGTTGTAAACAGTAGCATTCATTTGGGACTTTGCTAATTTTTGGAATCTAAAGTTAAAAACTGCAGTAAAAAAAATTAAGAGAATTAAAAAATAATAAAAAAGTTAAAATCCACAAGTTAAAATTAAATAAAAAAGAAAATCAATAAAATCGAAAATAAAAAAGTCAAAATCCAAATCCCTCTATATATCTCTGTTTTCAAATCAAAAAAATTTGCATCCACATAAAGAAACTCGAAAAAGTCTCAGAGACAAAGACAGCTCCCTATTTGCTGTTCGCAAGACTATCCTAAATATTCCTTTGCGGGAACAGTGGATTGTTTCGAATTGTTTCTCCATATTTTCGATTAGACAAAATGGCTTTTTTATTTTGTCTACACAAAAATGAATTCGAGACCTATTCTAAGTCTCCAGTCTTCCTTATCCATTGTTCTACACCTAAGATGCTTCTCCTGCTCTCTCCCTTTTTTCTTCATTAAAATAGAAATTAGCAATCTAGTGGATCAAAAATTACAGCAACATTTTCCTTTCTCCCTCTTATGCCCATCACCATAAGTTGGACCTGAATCATTGATTGTACAGCCTGCAATGGAAATACTTTGAAGCGTGGGAGAACCCATCCTAGTTCTAGGTGGAAGCTGAGAAGGAAGCACTGGGGGAACCATTTGAAGGGGTCCAAGCATAAATGAGCAGACCAACAATGAGAACGATGGCCCCTGCAAGAAAGCCTGTCGGAAGGGAGCAGGCAACCCCAAGGTAAGGCAATGGCAGTGTGAACACGTAGATTGATATTGGCACTGCAACACACACCCAGATTGCATCAATAGTGTTTGGCTCCAAGTCAGTTTCAAATCATTGTTAATCATACAGCATTAGATAATCTATAATATTAGTAATAAAATTTCTCTTCCAGTATTCCTAAATTTCAGACCGTTACAAATTCATTAGAAAGAAATGTTTTGCTGCTCTTACAAACAGAGTTTTATTAAACCCTGACTTAAAGAAAATCTGAATCATTAAATTGATTAAGCTTCACAAATTAATTGTGAGACCCAAAATAACACATGGCTTAAAAGCTGTTTGTAACCATTCGCAGCTCCTACGAGTGGGAGCTGCATTTTCGTGCAAAGAAAGCCTTTTATAGTTCCAATAGTTCAACGAAATATTGACTTGAAAGTTTATTATAAACATAGTAATGGCAAGAGGATTGTATACGTTAACAAAGACCTTACAGGAAGATCTAGACTATTAAATAAACAACGATCTTGCACAAGTCTTAATAAAGTAAATCTACAAGTTTAATGTAAGTACATACAAATCGATGGAATATAGTAAAATTTCTCTTGCAATTTCTGATTTCTGTAAGATCTAAAGAAAACCTGCTCAAAGACATTACCTGATACCCTTCCTCTAAACAGACTCATTGAGATAATTTAAGCAACACATCAAAAGATTTGGCTTAGCAAAACATATAATACATACTGAGTAACTTAGATAAGCCAACAAAGGTAATTTAGTTTCTATTGAAAAGATACAAGCCAGTTGTACTGGACCATGTTGAAAGAGTCAGTTTTAAACAATTATGGGCATACATCCCTCATAAATATAGATTATAATTTACTGAACAAATCACATACCTGAAAATGTGGAAGCAAGACACGATACAACAGCTGAAGATATCTTAAGGAGATGGAGCAATGAAATGTTAAATCCCATGTTCGCAATAATAAAGAGCAAGGGCAGTAGTGGGGCACCATCACATCCTGAAACCAGAAAACTTTAGCATAACCTGTATACTTCATTTCTTGGCAATTTTTCATTACATTACAGAAAAACGAATAGAGAATTGAGAATTCAAACTGCCCGATCCATGAGCTAATATCCCTTTTAGCTTTACAGATACAAGTAATATATTAAGGCCACCACTTTTAATAAGCATTTAGTTTTTAAACACAAACCCAAGGCAGTCCTGTCTATCGTACAGGCAACATCTTTGCCAGGTTGCATGTTTGAAATCAGAGTTGGGATTGACAAAAGCACATAAAAAGCAGGTAGAGGCCACGCTTGCAAGTTTTTTGATGATTTGGCTCACAGGAGGTAGAATTTCAAACATTGTTTCTGTAGAAAATATGAACACAGAATCTGACTAGAGACTCAGCAGATGAATTTTTTGGCTCCCACAGTCTGGAAGAGTAATAGTTTTGTTATATTTTATTAACATTTGAGTATTTGATTCCACGAAGTTCATATGGTTCTCACGTATTGCTTATTTGTACAGTATAATTTTACATACAATCTTTCCCCTGCAACTTGAGGCCATGTAACTCCAAAATCTTGAGGCAGAGCTAGATAACAAACTCCACCTTGATGTGAATTATATGCATTTGATATTGAGCGCAATAGCAAGACAGATCATAGGTTCAAGACGTTTCAAGCTAACACCTTCAAGAATAAACAAAAATGTAAAATGCAAAATACAGCTTACCACTTGATAATGTACCGACATTTAGAAAGCAGGCTGCACCATCTTTAAGGTAGTTTGGTAGTTCAGTGAAGGGGACGCCCCATAATTTTGACAAGAATGGTAGTAGAAGGCATATAAATAGTGCCTATACTAAAAATATATTCAGCAATTAGGCATCCATTCATATTACATATACTGAACATTCTATTGCAATTCCAAGATGCGTAGAAATCAATATTAATGCATATTACAGGTTACCTACTTGGAAAGCAGATCCAAAAGAATTGACTACAAACAGGTCCACAGAACCTCCCTGTTACAGATAATATTGAGTATTATTTAATATATACCATCACTTTAAAAAGGAAAAGAAAAATCACAGATAATTGTCAAGTTTGCACAGAACTAAACATGCATGAATAACGTAATTTGGCAGCTTTAAAATCTTGCATGATAGAAGAATCTACTGACTAACTTGGAAATAAAATGAGTCTATCATGTATGAGTACGTAAGGCAATTCTATGAAGCCTTTAAAATATGTATTCAATCATTTGCGATTACTGATATGAATGTTTTACTTCAATTTAACAATCCTTCTCCTCAACAAGTTTAAGGTGGCCATGTCTTCAGGGGTTCAAATGCGCATAAAGTTATCACCTTTGAAATCGTAATGAGCATGTACATATGGGGTTAAATAATTTATGTACACACCTTAAGTTTCTGCGTTGCATCCAAAAAGATAACTTCCTGCAAATAATGAAAATGACACTTGTCACCACAGAGAAATAGAGTTTGAAACCTAGGAAAATGCAAAAACCGTTAAGAAGGACAACAACCTTTAATACAGTATCAGCTGCTTGGAATAAAAATGAAATTATCATCAAAAGACTCCAGAACATACCAGCTTCCTTTAATGAATGCCCAGCACCAGATCCACTACATGATTAAACAGAAGCATAAAATCAGAAAGTCCAAGATAGAATAAACACAAAATTTGTATAGTTCATATCAGCCATAGCTAGTTTACAAACTTGAACCATATTTTTATAGTTATAAGCTGTTCTCATCTATGTGATCTCAAACTAGCTGCTCACTGGGGAAGATACAATTTCAGAAGTCTTACAGCACACCTCAGCAGGAAATTCCACCAGTCTAAGACTCAATACAATTGTTTCTCAGAGTTTGAAATAAAATTCCTAACATAGCAAAAGTGAATTAATACATAATTCACAAACAACTAGGAAGATTTTAACAAAGTAGACCAAAAGGCTGGACTTTCTATTCAGCATGGACCACCAGCATATTGCAAGCTTTAAGTAGTTTTTGACTGAATAACTCTTTAAACCCGCATCACAATCAAAACACTGTCGCATCATTAAATCAATCTGACCAAAAAATGAATTAAAAGGCAAGAAATAACATTTTGTTAAAATACATAGGAACTTCCCGAGTTAGTTTGTTGACTTTACTTATGGTCAACGTGGACTTTCTATTCAGCATGGACCATCAACATATTGCAAGCTTTAAGTAGTTTCTGACTGAATAACTCTTTAAACCCGCATCACAATCAAAACACTGTCACATCATTAAATCAATCGGACCAAAAAATCAATTAAAAGGCAAGAAATAACAATTGTGTTAATATACATAGGAACTTCCCGAGTTAGTTTGTTGACTTGACTCATGGTCAACATGATTATAGACCATGTTCTTTTTCCTATACAGACACATGGTTCAAGAATGCGCCCTTACTAAAACAAAAAAAACCCAGCATGCACACACACACACGCACACACAAAAACTGACCTTGCTACGGTAATAATCACACCAACAGCTACAAGAAAGCATCCGAATAGTTGGTTGACTTTATATTTTCTTCTTAGGAAAATAATTGACAGGAGAATTTGCCACACAAGAAAAGTCTGCAAGAGAAGTGTAGATCAAATTAACAGTCCAACCTTAAATACATTCTACACTACGTTGGATAAAGATAAGCAAA
Organism: Dicorynia guianensis; assembly: GCA_037013595.1. Lineage (NCBI taxonomy): Eukaryota > Viridiplantae > Streptophyta > Magnoliopsida > Fabales > Fabaceae > Dicorynia > Dicorynia guianensis. The sequence continues at coordinate 35,243,394 of JASUAB010000005.1, forward strand.
TGGACATATAGAACCCAAGTTTGATTTAGACAATTCACAATTTTGACTGGTCCTGGATTAGACCACAAATTTAAGATGGTTCCTTTTTGACACCATATTTCCAGGAGAAATGCTTTAAAACCTGGATCAACACCAGACTAGTCATCAAGCTAGATAGATATGCATAAGCAATGCTAGGGTATGAAGTACCTGAATGCTGATTGTTTAAGGTTTTGTTTAAGGACACCTAAATTTACTTTTGGACTTTGTAATCCCTTTAGAAATGGATCAAACGAACTCACGGCATGAACATATTTACAAAATGATTGTATTCGGGAAAGAGTTTGTGTGGCACTTATTGAGAAGAAAATAACAAAAATATAATTACATTAGTTTGGGAATGTGCAAAGAAGACTACAAGAGGCTCCAATGAAAAAAGTTGATCAAATAGTTTTTAACCCAATGTAGAGACATAAAGAACAACCAAAGAGGATATCTGAAAAGCTTATTAAAAGAGACCTTTGGTTGAATGATATTTTTGAAAACTTAGTTTCAGATAAAACTTTATGACGTCGTTTAATCAATGTAGCCGACTACACCTAATGGGATAAAACTCTATTTATTGTTGTTTTATCTTGAGGAAGTATCTCCAGTTCTTTCTTTTCAGATAATAGTTATCATGTTAGATGTATATTCTAATTAATTATCTCATTCATCACTGTAACTTTATAACATTGATTTTAACAAACATATTATGTATGCACCAAACTTTGGTTATGACTATTGAGGACATTTTTAAATTATTCTAAGGCATATCTAATTTTGAAACTAACTCTAAAGTTCATGTATTTCATTTGAATACAAAAATCATCCAGTCAAATAATTAGAAACAAAAAACTAACAGTTATCTTCAGAAGATTCCAGAGCAATAGTGCAAAACAGCAGTAATTGGAATTAATAATAAATGCCAGTGATGCAATTGACTGCTGATGCGTCTTACCTGAGACAAAATCGGAATGGATGCTCCAGAGAGAATTGCTGGTACAACAGAGCGGGTAACCAATAAATTGAAATTCAGACTAATTATCAAAGTAATTAAAATTGCAGAACCATATCATGTTAGTATCTACTAAAACAGATGAAAGAGGTAGCAGTCAAAGATACATTCCAAATGCATCTGACATCAGACTTTAAAATAAAAGATAACAAAAGAAAAATGTGTATACAATGAAATTAAAAAAAAAAATCTTATAAATGCATCACAATTTCTAACTCTCACAAATAAGCTTAACTGACTCAGAAAAGCAAATATTGGTAAAACTGAAGCCCATAAGATATATATACATTTTTATATTTCAGTTCAAAGAGATACGTTTGATGCTATACATCACCTCCTGTGAAAGCTTAAGCTATTAAAGATCATGAATTCATCTATAAGTAACAGTCTGGGTTGATTCACTCAAAGATAAATGGTACGTACTTTGAATAATTATAAATTCAACAAAGTAAGTTTGATGAACTAATCAAGAGTAGATGGACTAAGCACAGCCAGAAAACAAAATTCAGGACAATTTGAATCTGTAAGATGACAGCATTCAGTATCTAGAGCCCGCAAAATGATTTTAAGAGAAGCATCACCTCCTGCTGCCATTCCTGTGGCAGCACCAAGAGCCTCCAAGAGACCAACAGCAATAAATGGCACTTTTGGCATAGATAACATCTCATCCGTGACAATGCCCGCATGGTACCGGATATACAAAATGGAGAAGTATACAATTACATATCTGAAGTAAAGAATACCTCATTAGAGTTAGTCATATGAACACTTGCAGACACACTGCATGTTATGCCATTCATCAGGGTAAAAAGCATCTAGCTCTCTCCCAAACAAAATGTATTGATTGACAGTGGGTATTTCAAAAAATAGATTCATAAGTGGCAGAATTGTTGAAATCGCAACTTATAAGAGACCTCACATTGATGTTTTCATTTCACAATTTGAGCTATTTTTCTGCAGTAAAACCCGTTCCATGAATTCTTAATGCTCGACTATTAAGTCTTCAATTGGAAACTCATATAAATCACTTCAATTACTCAGTCTTCTCGGACCCATTTATTCAAAAGGAAAAAACTCGTATATGTATATTTCTTTGCCGGAGATAGTATTCACATTGTAATTACTTTACAAGTCTCACGTCTAGGTAAGTTCAAGCAATAGCCGCAAACACCACGCACACTACAACCACAAAGTAGAATAACTCCAAAGTATGCAGCTACTAGGAATAGAGCATGGTACTCCCCAAGCCTTTGCAACTAGATATATGCCCACAAGAGTAAAAGGAAAAGAACAAACTACATCAAACTAAAGAATTACTCCACATCAAAAAGACATCATTGTTGGAAAAGTGCATATTCCTTTTAACTGAAAGTGTTTCCTTTTCTGGTATATACAACTAAAAAAAAAGAGTAAATTGCCCTGCCTTACGTTTTGTCTTTTTGGTATAAAACTTATTTCTATTTTGAAAACTTACACAAACTTCACATGAATACGAAAGATTTAAAATTTTTCTTGAAGTAATTTCTTTCCGTTTAAATCAAGAATATCAAGCCACGAAATATTTTTTATGTTTAAACAATTAAAAAGATAATTAGATCTTATAGTGCCAAGATACTAATAAATAATTTACATATACACATAATTTATTTAGATATGACTAAAACATATTCCACCAAACCTTGGAAATTTAATCTTAATTTAAAGTGAAAAATCTCTTAATCTGATAGCAACAAAAATTAAGAACTCTTAGTGTATAAGTAAATAATTGAGAATTATATCTTTTAGTTTTTTTTTTTTTTTGGGTAAATTTTCAGTTCTTTAGAGATAACATAACAAACATAAACCAAAATCTAATGCTAAACTCAATATCAACAATCAAATAAACCCCCTAACTCTAAACTCTCAGTGTAATTCACTTAAAATAGTAAGAAGCTACTTCTTGGAAGTGCGGGAGGAAGAGCGCTAAGTAAAGCGGCGAACCATAAAAAGAATTCAGTTTTTTTACTTTCTTTTTTTTCTTTAACAAATTTTTTTTTACCCATTTTTATAATTTAATATATATTTTATTTTTTTTCTCATTTAATTTCCTCTCACTCTCTCGTTTACAATCCTATGTATCAACGCTTGACACCTGACAAGGGAAGGGCCCAGCAATAATTGTGAAAGAATGGTTCAGAAAGAAGCAAAGGACGTTCACGTAATGTTCATAAAGATTTTGTAAGTTTTTTCAAGTTTCCTTGACGGCAAAATTCTCGACGAAAAGCCCAGAAAATAACATTATTTATTTTTCAATAAAATAAAATAAATAAATAAAAGCGGCGGAAGAAGGCGATTACCCGAAAGTAGCAAGCTGAGCAAGAAAGAAGGGGTAGCGCTGAAGGGGAACCAAAGCCAGCTTGTACAACACCCGGTTCCCAACGCCCATCACCACCGTGATTGTGGCGGCGACCGCCACCTCCACCGCCCGGTTCACACTCCTACGATTATTCACCACGGCCCCAACATCAGTCTCTCCCTCCGCTGCCGCGAAATCTCCTACCCTCTGATCCCCGACCGCATACGAGCAGGAGGGCCCCACGTCCCCTATGTCGGATCCCTCCCAGACGCCACCGGACCCCACCGCCTCTACCACCCAAATTCCGGAATGCCTCGGAGATCGCAAGACGATTCCTGGCCGCTGGCGAGGGGCATAATTGTAGTGGACCCCACAAACCTCGGCGGCCCTCGTCCGCTGCTGGAACTGAATTTGACAGTTCGATGCGGCGGCGCCGGCACCGGCAACCTGCCGCCATAGCGACGTCATAAATTCAGGCTTTTGTTGAACAAAAATTTAAAATTCAGGCACACGGAGAGAGAGATTGAGAGAGGCAGAGAAGGAAATAGAATGCGAAGGTGGGCGGGTGTGCGAATGCGAAGATCTATACGTGTAGCACATGGAGGATCTGCTGCGAGACGCAGACACAGTCACATCTACCGACTGCGCCACAATTTTACATTTTTACTCTGTTGTTCTGTTTGTGAGGGCTGTTATCAAATATAAGTGGCAACTGCTAATTATTAAAATATGAGCCACGTAAACAAATTGTACCTTTGCATCAATTTTTTTTTATTTTTTTTTTATGACATATTTTTAAACCTTAAATTTTAATTTAAAATTTTAAAAAGAAAAATTCAAAGCAAAGTGTGATTCTATTATTAAAATTGTGATACAGACACTCCGTCTGTGGCTTTGCAACTATTCATTGAACATTGCTATTTTGTAGTTACAATAAGAAGAAATAATAATATTATATTTGATAAAATAAAATTATCCCCACCCTTGCGTGTAGTTCATATTCCTTTTAAGGAAATGATACTGCTTTGAAAATTGAGAAAGAAGGAGGTAGGTTCCGAATTGAAGTTGTCCTTACTTAACTTGATTACGGAATCAATGGATGAATCTACTGGCTTTTGAGAGTGGGTGGAAATTATTGGTGTGAAACCTTATGATGGCAGACGCCCTCTAGTGGTCCATATCAGATTAGTGTGTTTAGAGTTGATAATAAAAACAAGTCCTACTTTGACTTTTTGAACAGAAACTACATCCGTGATCCTTTGGCACAACTCTATTCTTTTTTTTCTTTTAGATTATTCATGTATTTTCTTCAAATGTGAGATTTTGGGCCATTTTTAATAAGAATGAATTCAAGTGATGAACTCAAACAACTAATTTTAAATCTTTTAACTTAAAGACTATTGCGTTAATACCTTTTTAATGCACTGATCTTAGTCTTCACATATTGAATCTAATACAAACCATCAAAATTCTTGAATGCAAATAATTAATAACCTCAGCCTATAACTTAGTCTCTTCAAATCCTCATTCAGATAAATAAATCTAATAAATTTGATAAATTTATTTTGAATTTGTCATAGTTTAATAAAAATTATTAATAAAACTAAGTTTTTTTTTATAGTATTTATACCCTAAACATATTTTTGCATACATAACATTGTAATTATTAGCAGCGTTAAAATGAATTAAATTTATTTTAACTCATATAAGAGACAAATTGAGTACATATTTTGTTCTCTATTTACAAACTAAATTTTTAACTTATCCCATATTTTGACCTACACGTTGAGATGGGTTCGCCCATGTGACACCTGTATCACCACCATCAAGATCAAATTGTGATCCTCAATACATGATGAGCCCTAAAATATTGTTAAAGCATTTGAGGCATGATGTTTTTCATCAACTGAATTTGTTAAATACTAAATTTATAATTTAATAAATTTAAACAGTTCCTTTTAAAATTGATGGGCATTTTATATTTAATTTGTGAAAGTATATTTCCTCAAAGCATTTTGGGTCCTCCACTTTTAGGTATGTCTGCCTCTCCCAAGTTCCATCTAACAGGTGCAATTTTAAAAGACTTAAAACCTATGCATCAGGCATAAAAAGGCAGCAATGCGTTGTGGGATGAGCACGCATTGTAAGGGTGTGCCAACCACATAAATTTGAAGTAATATAACCTTTTACTCGTATATTTGTATTTTGATTAGCAAAAAAAATTTGTGAATTTAATCAAACTCAGAACTCAATTTATACGTATTTTTAATTAAATTTAAATAAAAAAGTTTAAATTTAATGTTTTTTAACCCAACTAATTTTTTTTCAATTCAATTTAAATTCAACCCAAACACCCTCTAAATAATAGCAATGCTCTGTTTTTTCTTCTTTTGGAATGTTTCAGGGCATCACGTTTCTACAACGTCGCTGTAGAAGCTGGTGCGTGGGAGATGGGGCGATTTGGCACTGTACCCCTGCCGCTTCTTACCTTTTCCTTTCTTTTTCCTGTCTTTCGCGGAAGTTATAAACCACACAAAAAGCTTCACGGAATCAATCTGGCAATTGTGGAATATTAGAATATTCAGTAACAAATAACAAGACCATATTTGGACTTAAACTATACGTCTTTTCCTTAAAAACAAAATCAAATGTTCTGTTATATATATATATACTTTGATCATTGCTAGATGTTCTTCAAATTCACACCCCTAAATAAGTTTGTTGCTTAAACACTTGAGACAGTTGCGTGTCAAGACATTAATAAAAGGAAAACCAACTGTGGAGCAAAAAATATTTTAACTAAACTATTTGCGATAAGTTAGATGTATAAATTTTATAATTTAATTTATAAAATTTAATTAATTTAATAATTAAAATTTTTTAAATAGATATTTCAATATAATTTAATTTATAAAAATAATAAAACAGTGATAAAAGTTATGATAATTCTATTGTTTCTTTTCAACACTAATTATTAAAAGTATGTTTTCTCTCTGCTACAGATTTACTCTCTATGAAGTCAATGTGTTCTCACATGATTCTCAATGAAAACAAAATAACGCAGTTTCTAATGTCCATCAAAGTGTGTGTCCTGATCTTATAAATTAAAAATTATAAAAATTATATTACAATTTTTTAAATTATTAAATTTTGATTTAAATTATAAAAAATTTAATAAATTTAATAATTTATCTTAATTTTATAAATTTTATAAATCAAAAAGTTTTGCCGACGAAGTACAAAAGGTTCTGAGAGTTATGTATATTTAGGTATATAATTTAATTTATAAAATTATTAAATTTAATAATTTAAATTTTTATATAAATATTTAATAAAATTAAAAATAACATTATGGTTTGTCAGCGAATCAACTCATTCCGGTGTGACAATTGACATTAAATAGAAAAATGGTGGAGGCACGTTGACATTTTTTACAACCGTTATCTCATAATTAAAAAAATAAAGAAAAAGTATTAAGAAAAGAGAAAGAAATAGATGTAAGCTCAGCGTAATCTTTAGAACATATACCTATCATCGGACTTGATCCCTGCCAGAAAGGCAAGGGATGGTAACAAAGAGAAGGTGAGGGAATGATGAGAAAAATTTATATATTAAATTATAAGAATTATTAAAATAAAAAAAATTCAAATTCACTTATCATCATTCCATTAAATATATACAAGTGGCCAAATCATTGTACAGAAATTGTTCAAAAACAATAAGGCAAAAAACACAAAGACCTCTCCATTAAAAAAAAAAAAACACAGGGACCGTTTACTTTTTGCGTCAGCTTCTCGTTCATATCCGCCAAAGTTCCCAGAAGCAACAGAAGACACGCTTTCCAGCTTTCATAGTTCTATTTATTTCTTCTCCGTGTTATGCCTTGTATCAAACATAACTTAAAATGGCTACTATTCTGATCTCAATTGCAGCTAAGATTGCTGAATACCCAGTTATTCCAATCCTTCGTCAGATAGGTTATCTCACAAACTTCAACAAAAACCTCAAAAATCTCAACCGGCAAGCAGAGAAGCTCAAGCATCTAAAGCTGGAGGTGGATAAAGCAATAAAGCATGCTAAAAGGAATGCAGAAATCATTGAACCACAAGTTGAAAGGTGGTTGGCAAAAGTGCTTGAAATCATTGAAGAAGTGGAAAAGATTGAAGATGAAAGCAAAATTACAATGAAAGCAAAATTACAATGATAATTCTATTGTTTCTTTTCAACACTAATTATTAAAAGATGTTTTCTCTCTGCTACAGATTTACTCTCAATGAAGTCAATGTGTTCTCACATGATTCTCAATAGAGAACAAAATAGTGCAGTTTCTAATGACCATCCAAGTGTGTGCCCTCATCTTTTAAATTAAAAATTATATTAAAAATTTATAAATTATTAAATTTATTAAATTACAACAAACTTAATAATTTATACTTAATTTTATAAACTAAAAAGTTTTGCCGACGAAGTACAAAATGTTCTGAGAGTTATGTATACTTAGGTATATGATTTAATTTATAAAATTTATTAAATATAATAATTTAAATTTTTATATAAATATTTAATAAAATTAAAAATAACATTATGGTTTGTCAGCCCATCAACACATTCAGGTGTGACAATTGACATTAAATAGAAAAATGGCGGAGGCACGTTGACATTTTTTACCACGTTACCTCGTAATTTTAAAAAGAGTTAATTATATTAATTTTTTTATATATTTAATTATAATATTTTATTTTATTTTTATTTAAATATAATACTTTATTTTATTTATTTAAATATTAATTAAAAAAATATATCTAAAGTTAATAAAATATTTATAAAAAAATATTAAATTAATATTTTAATGTAATTTTATTTAAAAATTATATTTTAAATGAGTTAATTATTTTAAATAATTAATATTTTAATCAATTATATTTTAAATCAAATAATTATATTTATTATAAGATATAAATTTAATAATGTGTATAATTATAAAAAAAATTTAATATAAATATAAAAACATATTAAGGTAAATTTAATTAATAAAAAATAAAATTAATTATATTTTATATTTTTTTAATTAAACTTAATTTTAAAATGTCTTTATATTTATATTAAATTTTTTTTATAATCACACACATAATTAAATTTATACTTTATAATAAATATAATTATTTAATTAAAAATATAATTTATTAAAATATTAATTATTTAAAATAGTTAACTGAATTAAAATATAATTTTAAATAAAATTAAAATAAAATTTAATTTAATATTTTTTTAAAATATTTTATTAATATTTAAGTATATTTTTTTAATTAATATTTAAATAAATAGGATGAAATATTATATTTGAATAAGAATGAGGTGGAGTATTATATTTAAATAAAAATAAGATAAAGTGTTATAATTAAATATATTAAAAAAATTAATATAATTTATTTTTTTAAAAATAAAAAAAATATTAATAACAGAGGAAGAGATCGATGTAAGCTCAGTGTACTCTTCAGAACATGTACCTGCCATCGGACTTGATCCCTGCCAGAAAGGTATGGGATGATAACAAAGAGAAGGTGAAGGAACAAACAGAAAAAAAATATATATATATATATAATTATAAAAAATAAAAATTTATTAAAATAAAAAATTTATTAAAATAAAAAATCCAAATTTACTCATCATCTTTCCATTAAATATATATAAGTGGCCAAATCATTGTATAGAAATTGTTCAAAAACAATAAGGCAAAAAACACAAAGACCTCTCCATTGAAAAAAAAAAAAACAGAGCGACCGTTTACTTTTTGCGTCTGCTTCTCGTTCATATCCGCCAAAGTTCCCAGAAGCAACAGAAGACACGCTTTCCAGCTTTCATAGTTCTATTTATTTCTTCTCTGTGTTATGCCTTGTATCAAACATAACTTAAAATGGCTACTATTCTGATCTCAATTGCAGCTAAGATTGCTGAATACCCAGTTATTCCAATCCTTCGTCAGATAGGTTATCTCACAAACTTCAACAAAAACCTTAAAAATCTCAACCGGCAAGCAGAGAAGCTCAAGCATCTAAAGCTGGAGGTGGATAAAGCAATAGAGCATGCTAAAAGGAATGCAGAAATCATTGAACCACAAGTTGAAAGGTGGTTGGCAAAAGTGCTTGAAATCATTGAAGAAGTGGAAAAGATTGAAGATGAAAGCAAAATTAAAATGAATTGCTTTCCATCTGGGAAGCGTCTCAATTGTATTTATCGCTACCGCATCAGCAGGAAATCATCGAAGAAGGTAATTGCGATCACTGAATTACTTCAAGAAAAGGGCTTGTTTCGTAGAATCTCCCACCCAACACCTCTTCCGGGCATAGAATACCTATCTTCTAAGGATTTCATTCTTTTTGAGTCGACAAAATCAGCTATGGATCAGATCAGAGCTGCATTGGGAAAAGATGAGATTAATGTTGTTTTCTTACATGGTACGAGAGGTGTTGGGAAGACAGTGTTGGCAAAACAAATGGGCAAAGAAGCAAAGGATCAGAAAATGTTTGATGAGGTTGTAATGGCATCTGTTTCTAAGACTCCTGACTGGAAGGACATTCAAGGTCAGCTTGCAGACATGTTGGGTCTGAAAATTAAGGAAGAAAGTGATTTGGGAAGAGCTCGGCGTCTCTGCCTAAGATTGAAGCATGAGAAGAAGATCTTGATCATCTTGGATGATGTGTGGGGAAAACCTGACTTGGAAGCAATTGGGATTCCTTCTGCCATGGATCACAAGGGCTGCAAGATTTTGATCACCACTCAAAATGAGAACATTGGAAGAACTATGGGAGCAGGAACAATGAAGGTAGCACTCAATGCCCTTTCGGAAGATGAATCATGGAGATTGTTCAAGAGTATCAAGGGTGACATCGTTGATAACCCCGCCTTCAATGTTGTTGCCAAGGACATCGTTGGGAAATGTGAGGGAATTCCGTTGAACCTAAAAACAATCGGAAAGAAGCTGGGAAATAAGAGAATAGAGGTGTGGAGGGATGTCAACAGACAAATTGGAGATCTTGAAGCAAATTTGCTGGATGATTATTTTTAATTTTGGGATAACGATGTATTGTATTTACTCAAATTACAGTATAGAGTGAATTTTCAAGTTTTAATGTTGGAGACGACTAGACGAGTGTACAGTGTTATTTAATTTTATTACTTATGGCATTTTATGCAGTTAGCCCTTGACCCTGCGTTCCCAGGTTCTTTTCACGACTTGCAGATTCAGTGTTAAAGAATATAATGATTGCAATGGAAGACAGAAATTTGTTCAATAGAAGCCCAACATTCTCTCCACGGAACATTGGAAAAATACAGTGCTTATCTCGGGTTAATTCTATATTGCAATAGCTCTTCAAGAGTCACAGATGCAACTGAAATTGTTTAACAGTATTGGAATTCATAAAATTTGGCTTTTAAGAAAATTCAATAGTCTTATTTAATTTACTTTAACTAATGAAATAAGACTTTATTTATTATTGTTATATTACATCCAAAGAAATTTGGAACACTAATCTTTCAAAACCAAAAATAAACATCCTCCTAACTTCAAAATCATGTAAACAGCTGAATTGTTGATCACCAAATATGCTGGCAATTATTGATTAGAACTCAATTTTGTCTCTGAATTATCTGATGCGTGAGGTAAGCACTCGGTACATGCAACACAAGAAGGGGGCAACTTGTCAGAGAGATCAATCCGCAATGTTTGATGCTTCTCCTCAGTTCCAGGTACATGAAGGAGAGCATCCATGATTAAAATGTCCCAATCACGAGGAAGGAGATAGGAAAACCAGGTGTCATCTGATCAAAGAAGCCAAAGTATAAATCATTCAAATTATAGGAAAAAAGAACTTCTCCCAAACACACAAAACCAACAGTGAGCAAAGAAATTGCACGCAGATCAGCTCCTCTGCCTTACTATTATTTGAATCCAAAAGAGGCTCGACAGCTTCAATTTTTAAAGAAAAAAATTATGAAGTTAAGCATTATGACCAAGCAAACATAAAATGAGTCAAAATAAGCAAGCAGATTAACACAGGAAGCATATCATGGTAGTCATCTTGCAGACTTATGCAGTGAATCATAAAAATGACTGTTTAAAGTTGCTGACCTCCATTACGAACAGCCTTCAGCCGTAAGATGCCCGTGCCTTGCGGCCCAGAAACAGGAAAAGTGCACGACACAGAATGTCTCTTATGAGCTACTGCAAGAGATGCATTGTACCATGGACCTTTAACAATTGGTTCCCCAAGAGCATCAATTATTGACTGGTTCTTGCTCGCTTTCTCTATGGCCTTGCTGCACAATTTTCCAGTATGGTGGGCAGAATTTTACATTTTAAAATGTAAAGAATTATAATGGATAGACTTCATTCTTGATAAGTATTAGTAATAGAGACTCAACGAAAAGTACTCAAAAAGCTTTAGTATCCAATATCTAAAGAAGCAAAAAAAATGTTTCTTTTTAATAAAAGGTAAAACACTAGAATATACTAGGTCAAATGAGAGTATAGGGTATCTGTAAATATTGATCATTAAACACAAACTAAGAGGCTACCATCATTTTCACAGCAAGATCTTACAAGACATCAATAATTGTCATGAGTGAGGAGAGAATATTTTGCATAAGATGGAGAGGACAGAAAAAAATTTTCAAAAGTACTCCTTTCACCAAAAAAGAAAAAAAGAACTACCCAGAACAAGCAAAGTAAAGGCAAAATTATTAACTGAGTCTTCAACATCTATTCCACATGCACTACTTTTTTTTCTGTGAAAATGAGGTACAGAGTTTATTCTATATTAAAACAAAAGATAGTTATGAAATTTTATAGGCTGAGTTTAACTAATAAGTTGATTGATTATGTTCTAAAAACAGCCATCATAATCATCAATGTTTAGGAGGGGGATTAGTAAACTGGTCCATCCATAAGCTTATTCTTGTGCAACAAACCCTCTCCAAAGGGAACATAATTGAATATCACAAAAATGTCCTTCAAAATTCAAATCGTTAAGCTCTAAGACATAGAAACACTGTTCTTAATAGTTACCACATGACTGTCAAATGCATTTGTCGAAGTCTAGAAGATTAAAGTAGCTCTTGTCAGCTCTTAACCATAGAAAACTACATTACAACAAAACATACCTGCTACAGCCACGATAGATAGCAAGGTCATCAAGGGCACTTAGAGCAACACCACCTGTAACAGTAATCAAAATGAATGAGACTGCCTTACGAGCCAAAGATTTGCTCTTCTGTTCATTCACATTCCGCATGGGACTGCAACAAATTAAAAGTAATCACAATCAAGGAAAATACAGACTATACAGTTCACATTATGATCTCAATTTTAATTAAGCAATGGTAATCAGTACTTGCCATTCTTCATCACCAGAGTAAGTTTGTTAATCATTACCCAATCTAAGATGAATGCAATAATAACAGAATGATAGTTATTCAACTTTCCCTGTGGCAGGACTTATCAATTAATGATGCATCATTCTCAATTCACAACTCTATCTTAAGCAATGGAAGCGGCTACATATTCATGATTTGAAAATATATTCATAAGAAACAAAACCATATGCTATAAGGAAAAATCTGAAAAAGGTGAAGTCAAATAGCTGGACTTCCAATGGCTACCCCCCCTCACTCCCCAAAAACCCCAGCTTCAAGGCTCATGTCTCACATGAAGGGCCGTTTCACTGGGGTAACAAATGGGTTCACTTCCCCGCCTTGTAGCTGAACACATAGTTGGGGAATTTGACACTTAATTGAGCTATAATACCCGAAATTAAAGTGTGAGGCTGTGAGGGGATCGTCAAGATAACTTAAGGGTTTAGATAAAAATTTTGTGGTACTCAAATTTGTTTAAACATCCTTCATAATAATACTCCATCAACAAACATAGGAAAAAAAAAAACATCACCTCTAAAAGAATCAGAAACCTCAAAAGTTACAAAATTTGAAGCAACGGCGTGCAGAAGTTTTCGAATTAAATTATATTTAGCCTATTGTCATAAGTAGATAGCAACAATTATTGATATAAAGTGTATAGGAACAGAAATTTAAACAGGAACAAAATCATATATAAGAATCGACAGGAAATTACCTGGGAATCTGAGGTTTTGGGGGGGAGCTTTTGAGGAAGGAACTTAACCTCTTAGCCAACATTTCACGCCTCCTTTCTGATTCAAATTCTCTCTCTCCCCTACAGATGTTCTTGTAAACTCGCGCAGGGATTTTAGAGAGGGAGTAACAGTATGCAACTAACTTTAATGGTTTGTTTCTCCGAAGGGTTTCTTCCCGTTCCTGGTTTTTGGGAAATGCTTACGGATGGGTCGGGTCAAATAGTTAAACGGGTGCGTAGCATAGGGCATTTGGTTTGGGGAATTTGGATCCTTCTTTAAAAATTTAGATTTTGTTAATTGAGTGATGTTTCATTAATCATGTCATCAATTGGTAATTGAGAGAGTGAAATTGAGTCTCATAAATCTTCTCTTTTATATTATTTTAGTTTATAAATTTTTATTCAGCTCTTCTTTAATTTGACTGCTTTTTCACTAATAACAGTAAATATTTCAATAAAAATGCATTTCAAACAATAATAGCTTTTTTAAATCTAAGATTACTTTGTACTTAATTTGAACTCGCCAAAAACGGTTGATGAGGTAATTAATTGGATAATTAATTTCTGAGTTACCATAAAAATATATTAAATTAAAAATGGCCATTGATTATTTTAGCAAGTTTAAAAAATATACAGTAATTATTATTTATGGGTGTTTATTAGCTTTTTTACTTATTTTAATATCTTTTTAATCATACTCTGACTTTGAATATCAAAAATAAAAAATTTAGAATTAGCTTTTGCATATTATCTAAATTAAGAATAAACTTAATTATGAGAACTTAACACAATAGCTGCTTAATTATAACTAACTTTTCTACCAAACTCAAGTTTTTTTTTTTTTATAATTTTTTTCAAAGCTACAGCAATATCTGCTCAACCACTGGCTTAAAAAATTTATCAGTAGATTACACCTCACCCACTAAATTTACGTTGAGTAAATTCAATTCTAGTGTGATTCATATCATAGTTTACAGATATTACGATTGAAGCATGCAAAAATGTTTTCAATGACACGAGTAAGGAAGAAAACAAATCAGGAAAACAGGCAAAACAACTATTCATTTTTTTTTTTGGACAAAGGAAGCCATAGATATATAAGAAAGCTATACCTAATATCAAGATCGAATTTGCCTCATAGTTTTAATTGACAGGCCCAAATGCCATTGACTTACAAAGTTCGTGACAATACAATTACTTTTTAATTTACTAAAAGAAGACAATAATATTTTTATATTATTTTTGAATATATAATTAATTTTTATTTAAAAATAAACTATAAATGATAATTTTTAACAATAATTTTTTTTAGGACTCAAGTTAAGAAGATAAATCCCAATAGAATGATATGGATGGTAGTCATCTTCATTTATGAACTAGTGCTAGCCTTAGCTAGAAAATCTGCCCATTGATTAGCCTCTTTAAGGGCTTGCCATCGGAGCACCTCCCCTCATTATGAAGTCTTGATACCATAAATGATATCCACGTACCAATAGAGATTAGTTCCCTTCTTAATGATAATGCTCAAAGCATCAAGTGAATTTGTCTAATAAATAATTAAATACTGAACAACCCAAGCTTCTTAGCAAGAAATTAATATATTATTATTGGTATATCATAGTTTGGTTGGTTTATATCTATTCTGTTTTCTTAATATGAATTTGCTTTAGATAGTTGTTATGGATCATAGAGTCTCCCAACTTATATAATTTTTAGTTCATTCTCTTCAACTATTAACTCTAAGAGTGAATTTTTCTAAAGAATATTGATACTTACCTGTATGCATTAAGCACATTATTTGTACAACTAAGGAAAAAAATTAAGTGAAACGTGCTTAATTCTTCTTTCCAATTGTGTGGTGAATGTGCATATTGCATGTGTACAAAGAAATTTGTCCTTCTTCAAATATCTTATAACAATGGCGTGCAATCTAAAGATGCCACCAAGCCTAAACTAGGGTTTTTACCTCATGTAGGTGTTAGGTTAGAGTATGGTGACATGTTAAGTTTATTGAGTAGTGTAAAAAATTTTAGTGTTCTTATAAGACTCCAATTCCTTCCTTTTAATGGATTGGTTTCTGATAACATTAATCTTTTATTTTTCATTCAAATTTTTATTTCATTTTATAGTTTCATGATTGGGATTAAATTTTGAAAGAACAAGATCTATATAATACAAAGTGGCTGTAATTAGGATAAATTTATTCTACTCTTTTATTATTTTATATTTGAAAGTGGTTTAGGTAATTTTATTCAAAACAAATAAATTATAATAGGACCAATAACATATTCAAGCATAATTCACTCCTAACAAGTTTTTAAAATAAATTCCTATAAAATCAATTTTATCTACCCATAAACTTGGCAGGTTTTGAGCATCAAAATTATGGTGAAGTTCTATTATGAGAAAGTAAAGATTTATGAACGAATCTTTACTAAATGTTATAAATTTTATGTGGATATTTAGATGTGTTAGTTTTAATTTAATTTATAAAATTTAATAAATTTAATAATATAAATATTATAAATAAACATTTACTAAGATTTTATTTGTAAAAATAATATAATTAGTTCTATGATATTATATTTTATTTGCATCTATTTTTTAAACTAATTAACCAAAAATTACAAAAACTGCACAAATCTTTTCTTTTAACGAAGTTTACATATATTGATAAATAAAATACCTTCAAAAAATGAATTTTGAATACCAAAATGTTGCAGACATCATAAAGGAAACTCTCTGTGGTAATGGGAAAAAGTCACTTAATAAAAGTGGCTTGTTGTGATTATTAAAAAAATAATTTGTTAGATATAATAAATTTTATAATTTAATTTATTAAATTAAATAAATTAAAAAAATAGATTTTAAAAAATATGTAGTAAAAATACAATTCGTAAAAATAAGCAAACCAATCATGATTAATATGATGTGCTAACGCAAACCATCTGAAAGCTGCAACACAAAAAATTAGTCACGTCAGGACCACCGTCTGTAACGCCGTGATATGTGTGAATCGGCGGTGAAAGTTCCCCAAAAGACAAGTCGGCAAGGAAACCTTTAATCCTTGTTCCAACCGAAGTGGACAAATTGTCCAGAGTAGCATGCAAACAACCGCTTACCGTTAGATCCGGTTACACATCCTCCTCACGTGCACGGACCGCATAGTCTCACAGGCAATCTTGAGTTCGAGATCAAAGCGTTCAACCCCGCGCAAGTGGGCGCGTGGGCCTGACAATTACTGCAAACCGCAAAATATTTGCGTCGTTTTGAATTTCCCAGTTTCCCGTTTTAGTTCTTTCTTTCCAGTGAGGGAAGTGTGGATTGTGCTGCCTCATTTGCGACTCCCACCAAATTTTGGTTGAGCTAATCTGCAAGGTACTCCATTGAGTTTGTAATCAAGAACCAATGAAATGCTGCCAAATAAGCTTGGTTGGGCTACTATTTGGTGGGTCCCTTTCTATTAACCAAATGGATTAGTTGTAGTGTAAGTCAAGGCAGAAGAAATGGATGGCTTTACCCTTTTAAATTGTTTATTGTTAAAAAAAAAGGAAGATTGTTAGATTAAGAGAAGGTACTATTTTTAATATGATTATATGTTTTATTCTTTATTCTAATATAAAGATATTGTTAATAGATAATTCAAAAAAATTTTTATAAGTGTCATTTAAATTTGGAGACATTCTCTAATTTTAATGGTGAACGAGAATTAAAGTTATTTAAATTTTTGTTAAAAAATATTAAGACAAATATATATTTAATAAAATAAAGAGAAAATTTATAATTATTTAAAATTAAAAATAAATACTCATTTAAATATAATAAATTATTAGATCTAATAATTTTATTATCTAGTTTATTGTGTATAATAAATTTAATAATTTTTTTAATAAAATTTTAATAAAATTTAATTCAAGAAACAAGAAGAAAAGAAAGTAGGTCTCACAACTAAGATTAATCATAAAGTTTAGGAACTCATGTAAAACAAAAGATACATTTCCTCCAGCATATTTTACTTAATAAAACATTCAATTTTTCAAATTAAATAATTAATACATTTTACCACAACAACAACTTAACTAAAAAAGAAAAGATATGTTCCTCCATTGTATTTGCAACTATTATTGGGATCGGAATTTTAAAAATACATAATATATTTTTAAAAATTAAAAAAATTCAAAAATAAATTATTATAAACTATAAGTTTAGTAAACTTATAGTTTATAATAATTTATATTTTACCAATAATAGTTTATTTTACATTTTATAAAATAAGATATGCTAGCATAATCTGTACTAATATTATCTAAAACTTGGCTGATATACGCAATAGCCATAATCTACGGGTTCTAACTCCTTGCTGTTTTTGACGTGCCACGCTTTCATTGGATACTTATGAGACAAGACTCGAACTTGACTATAGAGGACCGCATCCTTCATTCACTCCCCTCCTCATTCTCTCCACCCTCTCCCCTCTGTTTCCTCACACACACTGCAGAAGTAGGTGAAAAGCAAAGCAAAGCACAACCCCATTGCGACGACCACTGCTGCCTCGTCCACCTAATCCAACCGGGAAGTGCGAGAAAATAACCGGGAAAGTGAGAGAAAATAGAATACCCAGAAGAGGCTTCTCTTGCGGGTTTTCTGCATATTACTTCAATTTCAATTATTTTGCCCGGAAAATAAAATCGAAGAAAGTAATAGGAAATTGAAGTGACGGCTGAATCGTATGCCCCAATCGAACCCGAAGTATTGAAAGTTTGTCACTTTTGGGTCAGATCTCAGCGATTTGCCATTGCTGCTGTTGTCGTTCAAGCTCACTCGCCGATCTCTGATGGGTTGACTGAATGGGGAGCTGGGATGGCTTGGTGGGTTTGAAATGTTGACCATTTTTAGTGATGGTTTTGCTTGGATCCGGACTCAGTAGCAATGACGTTACTTCTGTGATACTCTAGAGAAATGTCGGCTTCTTTGGCGCCTTTCGAGCGCCCTCGACCTGGGGCTTCGAATACGGTTTGTATTTTTCTTGCTATGTCTGGCTTTGAAGGGAATCAATTAGCGTTGAAGACATTTTATTTTTTGAATCTAGAATGAGTTTTATCATGTCGTCTGAGTATTATTCTAGAATTGAAGTTATTGTAGTATCAGTTAAGTTAGGCATCCGTTGATGATGCTTTAAGGAAAAGTTGTAATATGTAGAAAAGTAGATACGTTATTTGAATTGTGATGCGTTTGGTATAATAGGGGTTTGTATTAGTTGCCTTGCAATTAGAGAAGTGAGGAAAACTAAGGGAGGCTTTGCTGGTTAATTTCTATATTAAGTGTTGAATCTGTTGAGAAACTGTGTGCGTTTTGAATGTAAGTGGGATTCTTGAACACAAACACGGCGAAAAATGGAGTTTAGTCTATTATAATTTTCCCATTTAGAGATTTTTTTTTTTTTTGGGTAAACATCCTTTGTTCTGAAATTTTGGACCATGTTTTATGAGTGTTATGCATGAATACACCATTTTAATGTGGTAACAATAAAAGGGACTTCTGTGGATAATTTTACTCATAGTGGTTGGTATGTTGGAGACTGTGATTAGCACCATATGACAGAATTCCTAGAAAGAGGGTTGCTTTTTTAATGATATGAGAGTCTTGTTAAATTATGTGAGATGTAATTGCTTTGGCTGTTTGGCACTAAAAGAATGTGATAATTGAATCAGTTGGAATTACTAGAAAAGAGGAAGTCCAGGAGTAATATTAGGGCAAGGAAATTCAAAGAAGCTGCTGGACTAATATTGAATGGTTAAATAGAATGTGAAGCGAAATCTATTGCAGTTCTGTGACAATCCATCAAGGGCCACCTTAGCATGCGATATAAAAAATGGACAACTATTACCTGATTGTGACTTTGTTACGTAGATCTGTTTCAGGACAAAAGGATGACTAGCTGTACCACAATAAGCATATTGTAAAAAAAACCAGGAAAAAATAATCATCCTTTTTGGGTAAGATTACTAGACAATGCTTATCTTTCCCCAAATGTTTTACATGATACTAAACTAATCACCTGGAGCCTGCGCGTGATGTGTATTATTTATGGAGAATTCTTCACCTTAATCTCACTGTATCCCTTCACCTCTTTTGTTAAGAACTTGGAGGTTTTTTGTCCTATGTTTTGATTTCATATAGAAATTTATATCTTTGGGATTGCTGTCAGTTTTATGTTTGTGTGCATGCATTTATGTTTATACATTTTATCTTTATGACTAAAAGATCCACTTTAATATATTGTGATTATCAATGTTCTGAATGTCAGAAGAAAAGTACTATGTAATATTTATATTGTTAAACAAACGGACTGACTATTATTGTTTCGACTCTCTGGAGTATTCTATTTAATAAGAAATCTGGAATATGCAGCAGCTTTTTCTTTAAAGTAAAACATAAGCAGTTGGGGCCTTCAATTTTTTTAATGGAATTTTATAATTGCATGTGATTTCTCTTCTGCTATAGAATATAGCCTGCAGTGTCTTTTGATATAGAAAGAAAATGCCGCTTATAAAGGATAATGTTACTAGGCTGGAGGATATGGATAACTCGATCCAATAGTTCAAAATGTTAGACAGGAAAAAGCTTTAAGATCAAACAGCCCATCAAAGAAAACACTTTAATGCACCAATATGCTGAACTGCATTGCCAAACAAGGGGGAAAAATGGTTGAGAAAGAACTGTATCATAAAAGCAAAATCAGAAGGACCTTTTCTTAAAGATTCTTGCATTAAGTTCCAACTAAATGTAACTGATTACTGCAAACAAGTGTTCCTCCATAGGATCTTGCACCATTTTTCTTTCCAAAATTCTTTATAATGGTACAAGAGGAATTGTTCTAAAGTTGTTGGACTTACACAAGATTTTGGAAAAGTAGTGACAGGTCTATGTCTATTTAGATATGCCAAACAGTGCGGATGACTTCCTCTCACAGAATGGTGCTCGGGTGATATAGGAATCTTAGGCTTAGTAGCAATTGTTCTCCAGTCAATTTTTTTGTTCTCAAAGCCGAGCATTTGGAAGCTTTTAGATAGAGTAGAACATAAGTGGAAAGCATTAAGCAAAGTAGCACTGTATTCTAATGCAGATTGATCTGGTCTGATAGTTGGGTAACTTTTTCGATATTGATAATTATGAGTGTTTTCCACTTCACTTCAGTTTTATTATGCTGTATAGTATTTTCTTTTCCTAAATCTGTGCCAACTGTGTGATTGCTAAATGTAGCCAGTCAGAAGTTTGCAAGTGGCAATATGTACTGATTGCTAACATATGGTACTATTTGACAGGTTTTCAAAAGTGGCCCACTTTTCATATCTTCTAAAGGTTGGTTGTCCTGTCTTTTTTTCCCTGTCTAGTTTCCTTTCTTTCTTGAAAAGAGGCATTTTGTTAAAAAAATTTATATTTTTTTGTGTCCTCCAAATTTTGGTGGCTCTTCTGTTCTCAATGGCGTTTTATTTATTCAATTAATTACATATGTGAGTTTTTGTTTGTGATCCTGTTCTGAACTTTTGAAGGAATTGGCTGGAAGTCTTGGAAGAAGCGATGGTTTATACTTACTCGGACGTCGTTAGTTTTCTTCAAAAATGATCCTGTTAGTATTACTCAATCTTGTCCTAGTATTTGGATAATCTTTTCATGGATTTTGTTCTTTCCTTTTGTTCAATTCTTTTTCCATTTTTCTGCATGTTTTGATACTGAAATAGGCCTTGCTTTTGTGGATGAGAAATAATAGTGACCCATTAAAATGTCTCCATCCATCAACATTATAATATGGATATACTTTTTGCTGATTTCATATTGACAAATGGAGTTTTTTTTTTGGTGTACATTGCACATGTTATTAGTGGGTAAGAGGTGATGAGCCTTGAGGTGATAGGATGGTACTGCAACAATCTTCTCCTGTTTTGCACATTGTTTCTCTGACCCAAATATATGGGAGTTACATACTTTTGATGTCAGAATTGTTAATTATCTCCACTCTGATTTGTCATGTAGAGTGCCCTTCCACAGAAAGGTGGTGAGGTGAATCTGACATTGGGAGGTATTGACTTAAACAATTCAGGGAGGTATGTTTGGTAAATTGTGTCCCCCAATGCAACATTTTGATGATCTGTCCCATAATTGTGTGTTTTATTTTCCAGTGTTGTTGTTAGAGAAGACAAAAGGCTGCTTACAGTACTGTTTCCAGATGGACGTGATGGGCGTGCATTCACCCTTAAGGTACTTCATTTACTACTACATATGTTTTAGGGATGGGATGGACACATAATTATCACTAGTATTTACCATGTCAAACTAGTTGGTTGTTCAAATACTCTATTGTCTTCTGAAATATCAGGCTGAGACGTCAGAAGACCTGTATGAATGGAAGACTGCACTTGAGCAGGCCCTTGCGCAAGCACCAAGTGCTGCCCTCGTTATGGGACACAATGGGATTTTCAGGAGTGATACAAGTGATTCTATTGAAGGGTCTTTTCATCAATGTTTGTTCTTATTTTTCAATACATCTTAGCCCTTCCATTTAAGATTAACGACTTATTTCAATTATCTATACTCATGTAGATTTTATTATCACTCTATGAGTCCATATAGAATCGTATACAGTTTTTTTTGGTCGAAATTCTCATTGATAGTTTATTTTCTAGTTTGTCCAGGATATTATTCATATCTTCACTTGATTTTGTATTGTGCATCCAGGGAGGGACAAGCGTCCAGTTAAGTCCTTGGTTGTTGGAAGACCAATTCTGCTAGCACTGGAAGATATTGATGGAGGTCCATCCTTCCTTGAAAAGGCTCTTCGTTTCCTTGAGAAGAATGGTAAGTTGTGATCTCCAACAATAGGTTTTTGGCTTCCATAAGCCATATTGCAGCTGCGTTCCTTTTGCTTTGTAATGTTATGTCCCATATGCCATCTTCAGTAGATATGTAAAAGTAGTTTCTTAAAAACTTTTTTAATTGAATTATCATGAAACACACGCATTTGCTGTTTGTAATAGTGGTTGCATTTTTCCATTCAAATTTGCACATAGTTTGAAATGGTGTCAATCCATGAAAATATAAATTTAATGACTTGGACCAGTTAAGTTTTTAAAATTTCTCTAGGTGTTCTGGTGTTTTAAATATTAAAAAAATTCATTAGAAGGAAGGAATGATCCTCCTGGAATTAGCAGCTAAAGAGAACTAAACAAAAACACTGACATACAACAAGGATTGCAATCCCTCTGCATGTCAATCTGGGGAACTACCTGAAAGAAACTGTATGCTGAACAACAAAGAGATTATTTGGGAAACATGATTCTAGTACTTGCATTGTTGGTCCGCTTCCAAGGCCTTAAGCTTTTGGTCAGCTTATAACTTGACATTTGTGATTAATTCCTTCGTTTACAATTTTGAGTGCCTTTGGATTGAATGATTGTGTTGCTAAGGCATATTGGAAATGCATCTGATTGTACAAAGTGAAATGTAATAGTTATACGCATGAGGTGTGTTCTACCTGTGCTTCAGTAACACTCCTTTTGGATGGGGAGAAATAATGGAAGGAAAGAAAAGAGAGTGGAAAGAAAATGGGAAGGATAATTTTTTCTCTTCTCTTGTTTGAATGAAAAGAAAATGAGGGGAAACAAATAATAATAGATTCTATTACATTGAATAGAAAATACCAACCATATACATATCAGAGAGAACTCCAAAAAATGAACTCCTTATGACATTTACCATGAAGGAGAAACATATCAGTGGTTCTTTAAGCAAATATATTACAGATGATAACCTCTTCTAGTAATTATTTTTCCTTCATGGTAACTTTTTCAAGAGTTCTGTCTTTGGAACTCTCCTTAATTATTGATAAGATTATTTAATGTTATGTATGCAACAAATTTTATTATTACAATAAGAATTTGTGGGCCCACCCCACAATTTTCTACCACATTTTCTGTCCCTCCAATTCTCCTCTTACCATCCAAATAGGGTAAAGTGGTTAGCTTTCTGTATTTTTTATTCCCCCTTTTCTTTCCTTTAAATTTTCTCCACATTCAAACACATTATAAATGTTTCTGCTGATTTTACCATATTTCCTTTACAGGAACTAAAGTTGAAGGAATTCTGCGGCAGTCTGCAGATGTTGAGGAAGTTGATCGGAGAGTTCAAGAATACGAGCAAGGTACTGGTACTTAGTCTCTAATGCCCTATTACTCTTAAAGCATGTAAAGACATCGGGCCTTTTTTGGTGGTAACTTCAGATAATATTAATAGAGTCGTTTCAACTCATACCTTCAAAGAGCTAAAATTTCTTATGGCAGGCTAGGAAATCTGCAATTCATACAATCAAAATTGTGTGAATAAGGAAATATATGCTTTTTTCATTTCATTCCAAAACTCCACATTGCAACAGAGGGAGCCACTTTCTGAACTGTAAACATGTGTCTGCTTTCTAATCTTTTACTAGTTGCCAAGTCCACTTCCTTCAAGTGCACGCATGACTAACTTACATATAAAACCTTAAATCTTTACGAAAGCCAACATCTCCCTCTAGAAGGAATGATTCTCAGCTTATTGTGGTAAAGATGGTTTACTGGTGGTCCATCCTGTTTGCATTTGTAAATTGTAAAGTCAACTTACCACCACCTTATGGTGTTTTTTCAAGTTCAAACTTTCTGGAGATGAAGATCACTACAAATAATATTCTGGCTTAGGTTCTTTGTCAAAAATACAGTTTTTCTAGTTTTTTTTTTAATGCATAGAACTTATGAATGCTCTATTGTTCACTGATATTTCCAGGCAAGGCTGAATTTGATTCTGATGAGGATGCACATGTTGTTGGTGACTGTGTTAAGGTATTTATATTAGTTTTGGTTATTGATGATTTGTTGAAAATAAATAAATAAAGCACAAAATAAATTTTATGTTGACCATACTATAGTATGCATAAGCAAATCCTCAATCTAATATTCAATGTTCTTGGAAACTCTAGGAAATGTTATGATATATAAGGTTCACATTGCTCAACCATGGAAATCAAAAATTAGTGGGCTCAATCTTGTGTAAAGGAGATTCTAACCTCTCTGGAAACTCTAGTCTTTCTTCTTTTCCACCATTTTTTGGGATATAATAAGAAACTCTTTTAGATGTCCTTTGCAAACATAGATGCGGAAGACCACAAAAACCCACTCCAAAAAAAAAAAAAAGCAAACAAAAAAGGGAAAATGATTTTAACATAGAAGAGCTCTCAAATTCTTTGGATGTCTACCAAGGGGACTGTTTCTATGGTTTGATTTTACGGATTGGATTGTGAGAAGGAGCTAATATGTTGTGATGTGAAGCACTTTCTGTAGTTTCTTGTAAATGGATTGATAGCAATGCTATTAGTTCAATTGCTGGGTTTTTGTGCCCCAATTTCTGTTGGTTAGGATTGTTCATTGCTTTATTTGTCATCTCTTTGGTGTTTGTTCCATGTTGTAAGGTTGTATAAAGAGACTAGAGAGCTTTGTTGCATTGAGCTTTCGTGCCTCCACCTTTTACTTTTAATTTTTTGGCTTCGATGATGTCTTTTCCTCAATCAATGTCGTGCTTTTTCCTTCTTCTTGGTAAATACTTCTTTATTTTATTGAGAAAGGCAAAGATTTTTATAATTTTGGAATATTATTATTACCTAAAAGATTGGTTAATGTGTAAACCTTATTTGGACTTAATCATTAATGAATGGTCAATGTTCCTATAAATCTTTGCTTTTTCCCAAAAATAGATATTCAGTTTACAGAATCTAAGAATTAACACATTAAAGAGAGTCAAAAAAGAGATAATCAATTTTGAAAAATATTTGTTTCTATAAGACAAGTAACTCTTCCACCTCCACCGTACAGATGTTATTTATTGTATTGAAAATAATCCTCAAAATCACCAATTCTACCAGCACCATAATTCTCATAGAAGTTGAGTAATTCATTTTCAAAGACCTTACTGGCAAGAATTAGGGTAGACAAGCAAAAGATCCTGTTAGTTGCTCCTTGAGGTAGTAAATTAATCATGCACTGTTTTATAATCTGAGGTTTTATAAATCTGTGTCCAGAAGCATCTACTACTTTGGCGTGATTAATAAAATATAAATGCTGGATTGTTTGAAGTTGTCTATTTGTTGGATTATGAATTTTGATAGTAACTCTAAGTAATTTCTTTTGCAGCATGTTCTTAGAGAGCTGCCCTCATCTCCAGTTCCAGCTTCATGCTGCACTGCTTTGTTGGAGGCTTATAGTAAGTGTAGCTCTATATTTTCAATTCTTTCATGCCATGATTTTATTAACTGTTGCTATATGACTTTAGTCTTAAATCTTTCTGGATGCTGTGTCTGTGTGTTTCTTTAGCATTATAGAAGGACACTTTCAGTGGGACAATTTGATATGGTTATAAAATGGAAATTTTAGAGTGAAATCGGAATATTTTTAATGTTTCCCAGGGATAAATAACTCGTTGTAACAACTATCTTGGTAGATCCAAAAAAATTTAAATAGAAAAAATTAATCCTGGCTAGACGCTGGGAATATTTCATGCTGTGTCTACTTCTTTTTATTTTTTTTAAGGCTATAATGCATTGATATGAGTAAGAGTATGGAAGTAGTAACCATGCGAAACATTAATATGGTAATTTTAGAAAAATATGATATATGGGTATGGTGGGTTACTTCATATAAAATGGCATGCCTTCAATGTTTGAGCTGAGATAGTTTTAAAATTAATTATAAAAGTTACAAATATATGTTCAATTTAAGAAGTACCACAACACATTCAGATTTTTAATGGGTTTTAACCAATTTTGTATTTAAGTCAATTTAGTTGCGTTTCAGAACCCTTTTTTAGCATCTCAAAACATTGCAGTGTTTAAGAGTGCTTCATTCCATTTAATGCAGATGCCTTTTTTAGGTTGACGAATCTCTTATGTTTAGCAGCAATGTAGCATATTAACTGATTCCTTTGATGTTGTAAGCAAACTGTTGGTGCTGGGCTTTTGATATAACTAATGTTATTGTTTTTTTTCTTTTCCTTCATGAATTATTCAATTGTAATCAAGTTTTAGCATTGGGCTTTTAATATGTTTAATGTTATTGTTTTCTTTTTCCCTGAACTTTTGAAGTTGTTATCAGATTTTATTGCATATATCTGCTTCTTTGGATGTGAATTAAGGTGGAAGTTGATGTTGTTATTCAATGGTTTATTTGACAAGAAATTGATAGGAAGGAAGCTAGGATCAATGCAATGCGTGCTGCTATTTTGGAAACCTTTCCAGAGCCAAATCGGCGTTTGTTACAGAGGTATTTGAACTGCTAATTTGCATATATCTTTAAACAGTATTCTTCCATAACTGGAAGGAATTTTTCTCCTTAAATTTTCACTGTCTTAAATGGTTGTTTTACCTTTTTTTCTTTGAAGTTTGAACAGTATCCTTCAAAACCATAGATGTTCATGTTCACATCCAGTGAACTTTATGTACCTCCTGCTTAATAATGAGAGTAAAACTGTTCGTTCCTCAAAGGGTACAATGTCAACTTGGTCCTTGAGGATAAATTACATGTCAATTTGATACTTCAAAGATTTGGTCTGCTTCAATGTCATCCCTTCATCCTTTTGACAGTGAAATCATATATAAATTCCTGATGTGATGTATTAAATGCTGTGTCTCTGTTAATTCTGAGGCTAGAGTGCTATTGGACACAATCTTCTAATGTGCCTTGTAAATAAAACCATACAATATATGATATTTTTGGGACTTTGTTAGCAGTTTATGTATCTACAAGCGCTCCAGTATCAGCATTAACAGTGACATGTTGCATTTAACTCAAATATTAGCAATCAGTCAACAAGTTGAGTGTCAGATGGACAGAGGGGTGACGTTGAACCAAATCAAATCTTCAAGATAGCAAATTGACACAGTTTATCTTTTGATAACCAAAGTGACATTGGATATATTTGTGGGACTATAACAAGGTTTTACTCTAATAATAATTTATATAAGTTGTGGTTAATATGAAAACAAAGTGGAGTTTTGTTTTATTGTCTTATGTTTTCTGTTACTAAAAAAAGGGTGTGGTGTTTATGTAAATAGTTAAGTGGAAAAGCATGTAGGAAATATAAATTATTTGTTGTTATCTCTACGTATGCAGACTTTTGAAGATGATGTATACAATTGCTTCTCATTCTCAAGAGAATCGAATGACTCCATCTGCTGTTGCTGCTTGCATGGCACCCTTGCTCTTGCGGCCTTTGCTAGCGGGAGAATGTGAGCTGGAGGATGAATTTGATATTAATGGTGATAGTTCAGCTCAGCTTCTTGCTGCTGCCAATGCTGCTAATAATGCTCAAGCAATAATTACCACTTTGTTGGAGGAGTATGAGAATATTTTTGATGTAAGATACTCTTGATATACCTTTAGTTGTTTGTTAAGAAATGGGTATTTAATTGCTTTCTGGTTTGTTTCTCTTTAACAGGCTGTGAATGGGGCTTTGATTTTATTCCTGCATTTATGTTGTGTTCACTTGAAGGCATCCAAACTCGGGGACATGCTTCTTTTGTCCTTTATATGTAGATTGTTATGGCTTTTATCATGGATGCTTGCTTACCATAAAATTTTGTTGTGTCTCCTGGGCTGATTTCTTGAGTTAGACATTACTTAAAATATCAGATTAACTGTATAACAGAATGAAAATATTTGGCCACTTTGTACTGTTGTGCTTCTATGCAACTAGTGTTACAGTGAAGTATGCACTATACACAGGTGAATTTGTCCACTTTTAGAATTGTTTTTCTGGCCAAGTCTTCAAGCAGAAAGTTATGGCATTTGGTGTCAAAATTCAGGACATATAGACATGCCTTCAGCCAATTCAACTGTTGTTCTTTACTCATTGTGATGAATTTGTTTGTATAGCCTGATTTTGTCTGTTAGGCCATTTGCAATCCCTCAGATTGGTAGCTAGTTTGAATTGATGAAAATGTTTTCTGACATTGGTTGTAGTACATTTTTCACATTAAAGGGGATTAAGTAGTAGTTGCTTTCATTGGGAAATTGTTTTATTTGTGCCTCATTTGACATCCGGCAAACTGAGAATTCAGGATACACCCTGTTTGAAAATTCAGTTTTATCTAATACCCTGTTGGGTGATGTGTCACATCCTCACATCAGCCTGTCATTTGTGGCCTCGCAAGTTTAGATGTGAAATTGCGTCATTCGGAATTGAACCCAGTTTCACACACATGGCAATTGATGGCCTGCCTGCCTGGTCAAGTTGATATCCTGCTTATGTTACACAAGAAAATATAATATTTTTCATCTTAAAGATACAGTAATTAAAAAAAATTTCTCATAAAACTAAAGAAACCAGTCTAGTAATTTAGATTTTTAAATTTAAAAAAAGATTATCTACATAGATTTAATTATTAGGTTATAGTGAACCACTAACTCTTTATCTTCTCCCCTCACCTGTTCAATGACAGATCCAGTTTTCAAAACATTGGTTAATGTGGTAAACAAATAAAGCAGCATCAGAAATAGCTCTAAGAAGGGTGATGATTAACCTTGAATACAAATATTTTGCATTCTATAACAAATCTTTGTTGAGCATGAACTGTCTGAAACATCTTCAAAGACTGTAAATCTTAATTACAATCTCATTTATGAATTACAACTTGGAAGTTAGATATGGTGTTTCGATACAGATCATGTTCATCAACTGTGTTAATAATTAATAATTGATTAATTACTGTATCTATATTTACATGGCTGTGGGCAGTATGTTATTTACAAATTTTTGGCACTTTTAAGATTTTGTTGTCATCTTTTGATTCTCTGAAGAGCTTGGTTTCTATCTGTTGTTTCAGGAAGAAAATATACAGAGATTCTCCATTTCAGTGGATTCTCGGGTTGAAAACAGTGGGACTGAAGATTCCACTGATGATGATAATACAGATGTGAAAGACAATGGTTACCATGA
The DNA here is from genome assembly GCA_037013595.1 of Dicorynia guianensis. Taxonomy (NCBI): domain Eukaryota; kingdom Viridiplantae; phylum Streptophyta; class Magnoliopsida; order Fabales; family Fabaceae; genus Dicorynia; species Dicorynia guianensis. The sequence goes on from JASUAB010000005.1 coordinate 35,272,926, forward strand.
TGCAGAGAATGAAGTTGATCAAGAGACAGATGAAGACGCTGATCGAATACATAGTGGAAAATTGAGTGAAAGTAGTGGTTATGCTGGCAGTGATCTTTATGATTATAAGGTTGTTTCATATCCTGCCCCTATCTACTCCTTTCCTCTGGCCCTGTCATTTAAGTTCGTTTTGTTTTTATTATCAATAAAAAATAGGGAAAAGGACTTGTGTAGGTTTTTATATGTATGTGTAAGTACGAACAATCCATTGCCTTGCACCACTTCATTGCATCTACCCTTATACTGCAAGTTTGATTTCTACTTGTTTTATCATATTTGTTACTTCAAACTCATCCTTTGCAGACAAGATACATGCAGAAAAGGAAAATTAATATGGATTTTTTATTGTTTATCATGAATCTGTGAGATCTCAATTACATTAATGTGTCACAGAGGTGTGCATATATAATTTGGTTCAAGCCTGCAAAGGAAAGATCTGTGGATTAAGTTATCACTGTACCTATCAGCACCATAACTGTATCATTTTTCTTCTATCTACTTTAACATTTGTTTTCTTCCCCGCAGGCATTTGGCGGTGATGATTCTGATGGTGGATCCCCTAATAAGAGTCATGCTAAAGCTGAGAATGCAAGTCTTAATGCTATTCCTGATCCGCAACTGTCAGAGGATCAAAACAAGCTGAAAAAGAGCGATGAGAACTCAGTCGACGAGAAAGATGTTTCAAATGTGCTGCCTGCTACTGAATCTTATCGTTCTATGGGTGAGATTTTATCTTCTATGGATTCTGGTAACCATTTACCTGTGCCTGGGACTGAATCAGGTTCTGGAAAGCAAACTGTTAAAGCTAGTAGCACTAATTTCAGTTCTAAGCGATCAACATTCTGGGGAAGGAACAATGTGAGTTGTTATTTTATGATCATTTACTCTTCTAACAACTTCTGTATTCTGCATTTCTACTTCTTTCTCTATCGATTTCATGATTTTAAGAGGTACATAATGTAGGAAAATTCAGAGAGAAGAAGAGGGAGAAGAGGAGTGAGTATACTTAGTTAACAATTATTCTATAATCCGTCTCCAACCATAAGTATCAATTGAATTCATTGAAATTCTCTATTGATAGCCATACCTAAATAACCCTAATTCTACTACAATAAGAAACCCTGACTTGATATTTAAATAATCTTAATATTTACAAAAAATTTTAATTGACCAGACCCATAAGTAATGAATTCTGAATTTGTATATTTCAAGCTAAACTTGATTCCTAAATTGTTGGTTATACTTATACTCTGGCGCCATCTCTTTTTTGGCCAACTGCACTTTGCCGCCCTGATTTCTTAGTGGAGTTTTCCTCCACCCACCCCCTTGTTTTTCCCTTACAAAATTAAGCACATTTTCCCTTTTGGCAAGAAAATGACTCAAAGGAAATGTACGATGATCAAAATAGACATCCTGCTAAGCAAAATGCAAAGAAATCAAGAAACCACATCAATGCAATAAAGTCCTCCGGTCCTGCTGCATATGTGACAAGGAGGAGCCCTGAAATGCCTGAGCTTTACAACATGAAGAAGCCACGATTTGTATTAAATAGTAAGAAAGCTTGAGATGAAGAATCTTCTGTAGAGACTTTTGCATTACACTCCTTCTGACACAAGATGGCAGTATACACCTCACATAATCCCAAACTCCTCCTTATTCCTCCTATAACTTATAGGTAATTTACAATGGTTGCTCCAAACTCTAAGGCGCATATTACAACTTGGAAATACACACAAGGTGTACACCAAATGTACATGGCTGTGGTGCAATGTAAAATAATAGATTGCCGGTTTCAAAGCTTTTACCACATGGAATGCCCTAACCCCATTTCTTGCAGTTATCATTAATATCCTCATTCTATTCTTTTGCGTTATCGTTCTCTCTGCTTAAAATGAATTATATCAGAAGATTTGTCTGTTGGGCACTTTAGCAGACTTGTCTATCTTTGAATATACTATCTACAAAGTACATATGTGTCTACATCCCTATTAGCTACATGCTACACCCTTAGCATTTTTAGAGGCTAAGCAATAGGACAACACTTATAATTTTCAGTTGAGAATTCACTGATGCAACTTTTATGTGACAATGTATTCATTTACCATGAGCTGTCAAGTAAAATCTGCCTACTTAATATAGCAGTAGAGATGATTTGTTATCATAATGGAGTAAGTAGACCATTGTGATGTGAGATGTCTTTTCCTGTTTGTATAGATTTGTGTCTTCAAATTTGATGTTAAGCATCTGATAATTTGTTCTGATTTATGCAGGCAAGAAAGACTCCATCAGTGGAATCAGTTGATTCTTCTGGAGAAGAAGAGTAAGATACTTATTGTATATTTTCCTTTGTAAAATGTGCCATATTGTAGGCTTTGTACAATTGATCTGGATAGAGAGACTTATTGCTGTTTTCCAACGCTTTATTCCCTCTCCCCTTGTTGGTGCATATATATTTTATTCTTCAGTTCTATTTGTTGTTGTTCAAAAGAGATAGTTTGTGTGTTATCTTAAAGTGCTATAACCCAAGGAAGCTTGAATTTTGGCACTTCAAGGCTTAATACCCAAGTTTTACTTCATTGTGATTCTAAAAATAGTGCTTCTTGGAAATATCTCTCTGTTATGCTGAAAAAATGTCATGTATGACACATAGCTTAAGTTGTTTGGGTCCTCAAGTTGCAGCAAAATTCAACTAACCCTTGTGCTCAAGCAACACTCTTCCAATTGTCTCCTCTCCCCTTCTCCATTTCTCTTTCTCATCTCCCCTAAAAAAGTTAATTTTTAACCTTTTGGTTTCATTTTCTTGTAGGGTTTTTCTACAGTTTTAGCAACCATCTATAGTTAGCTCTTTGCATTATGTGATTTGCTTTATGCATATCTTTCTTTCTTTTCTTTTTTTTTCTTTTTTCCTTACTTTGGGAAGAGATAACATAAAATACCTTTTTTATTTGTAGGCTTGCTATTCAGAGACTAGAGATTGCAAAAAGTGATTTGCAACACAGAATTGCAAAGGAGGTAACTTTGCTTGCTTTACTCATTTTATGCCAATTTTTTGAATGTTGATGTTATATCTTTATGGAATTGGCCTTGTTTATATTTTAGGCTAGAGGCAATGCAATTTTACAAGCAAGCTTAGAGAGAAGGAAGCAAGCATTACATGAGCGGCGGTTGGCACTTGAACAAGATGTACTCTTCTTCACTAATATATCTATCCCTGCCCAATGTGAACATCAACCGTTTTAATTTGATTTTCTGTTTTTCTCTCTGCACTCTGCTTTTTTTTCTTCTTTTTTTTTTTTTTAAATGTAGCATTTAAGTTTTAGGCATTCTCATGCTTGAAATTCACTGTAATCACCTGAATAAATTCCTTTTGTACATTTGTTTTGTCATGCATAATCAAGAGGGAAGAAGTCATGGATGATTTACTCAGTGGAAACTCAAACGTAGGGCTATTGTTTGTGATGGCTTTTAGTTATCATTGGGGGATAGTTACACAGGGTCTCCCTTGGAAGATTGTTTGAATAGGTGCTGTACCTTGTCACATTATTCAGTTTTTGGGTTGCTACTTGGGCAAGCATTCTAGTGGCTGAGACTTTGTGGAAGTGGTACATTTATCTTATAGTTGGTGTCCTATCTCCCCGGTGAAAAGTTCTAGAAAATGTCATATCAATGTATCAGTGCCACTTCCCTTAAACACTGCCCTGTTTTTTAAATTGTATTTGCAATTTATGAAAGGTGTGGGGTGATGGAGTTGCTGTTCATGGTGATTGGTGAATACTTTTTATTGACCCACTTTTGTATTTTTCAGAAGTTATTCATTATCAGTAAAGGAACAGGAAGGAGATCGTTGTTAGATTTGGATTGTTAAATGTGGATTGCATCTGTTAACCTTTCTTGTTAGAAGTGAGAGCAAAGTTTTAGAAAGCCTTATTAGTTGATAGGGCCATCACACACGCATGTGTGTGATTGTCTGTCTGTGACTCTGAATAGATGCATATATATAGGTCTACAAATATTTATGAGAGTATCAAGTACAAGAGGACCTGTTTTTCTTATGCTGAAAACAGTGCTAGTGGACCCTTGGTATACTGCTAACATGTCTCCAAATGCCAGATTTTAGATGTTAATCACCCCATAAAGTCATTAACCCGGTTCCCTGGAAAAGCTTTAGCAGACACATCAGCCCATTGATTTCCTGTTCAAGCATACTTAGTGGTATCTTTCCTTTTAGCTTTTCCCGAATGAAGTGACAATCTACCTTTATGGGCTTAATACTCTCATGGAAGTCTAGACTCTAGATTAGTTGTAATATGGATTTCTGCCTCGTTATCAGAAAAGCCTTCTATCATGTAGTATTGTAGCCCATAGTTCATAACTACTTCACTCTACCCCCGAAACCAGGCACTACCTGTTGTCATATTTTTTTTTTTGTAACCTTTTATATGGATGTAAACCACAATATTCTTATTTCATGTCTATCTCAATATAAGTAAATCTGATTGATTTGTGTCTCTAAAGGTTTCAAGATTGCAAGAGCAGTTGCAAGCTGAGAGAGATCTTAGAGCTGCATTGGAAGTGGGTTTGAGCATGTCTTCAGGACAATTTTCCAGTTCACGTGGCATGGATTCCAAGGTTCTTACTCTATTGGAGTTTTCTATTCCTTTTCCTTTCTGGTTGTTTTAGCGGCAGACAAAATCTTACAATTTCTACTCATCTAAAGACAAGGGCTGAACTTGAGGAGATTGCACTTGCTGAAGCCGATGTTGCAAGGTTGAAGCAGAAGGTTGCAGAACTCCACCATCAACTTAATCAGCAACGGCAGCATCACTATGGTCCACTTGCTGATGCATGTGACCGGTATCAACATCTCCAAAATCATCCTCAGCAGTGAGTAGGAAGACTTGTGTTAGCTTTAAAGACTAGTGGGTCTCTACCAAAAAAAAAAAATAAAGATTGTTGGGTCTATGATGTTTAAGAAATTGCTAGTGTGATACAACATTTGACTCAGGTTTTTCATCTCCATGATCCATGTGGACTAATAAATAAATGAATAAAAAATAACTATTGATGGATTTAGTGTAAGCTTGTTTTTCTGGCATGTATACTGTTCGTTATAGTAACTTAGGAACTTTAGACTGGTGCAAGTTCCACATAAACTTGACACCAGGTATCATTAATTGATTTGAAATCAAGGTTTAATGAACCAATTCAAAGATTAGTAGTTTTGTAACTTATTCAAAGGGTTGCTACCAACTGCATTGATGCTTGGATATATTGCACTTGGCATCATAGATATTTTCCTGAAAAAGGCGAGCAAAGGATTGAGAGGCATCCTTTTTTGCTCTGTTGTACTTTTTCTTGGTTGCTTATGAAGGTGCTCTTTGTATGCATTGCCTGTGTACTAGGGCTGACCCTCTTGGCATGTTTTCTAAATTCTAACCGAGAATTTGTCATTTGTGGACCCAAACACAACTTTGGGTTACTCTAAATTCTATAGGAACCCGAGTTTTAATTGAAAATTTTGTGAGCTTATTACACACTTCAGTAACTAGATAAGTATATCTGACTTGTGCAGGAGATTTCTTCAGCAAGATTTTGATACAAACCTTGCCTTTTGTAATCATGAAAGGAAACAAAGGACTGAGGTATGTCTTATTATCTTCTATTTAAAACATGATAAAGTTTAGAAAGGCAGATGTTGCATGCATACCAAATCAATTAGTTTATCTCCAATCAATTTATCACCCTGATTCTACCCTGTTTCTGTGCTTTGTTTATATTGTCTAACCTTCTCAATTTCCTTTTCTTGTGCACTCGTTTTATTATTGCTGAAAAGATAATCTAATTCTATTTTGTGGTCCATTGGCATGGGTTACACAACTGGAGGCAACTCGCTCCTTCCCTAAATCCCTCCCTCCTATGTGAAGGTGTGATATGACCTCGCTGCAAAGGATTATACCAGCTGTGCCAGCTGACACCTTTTAGTGAACAACCTTCGGTTGTATTTTATAACTTACACGTTACTTCTGGGAATAAATCATACAGCTAGTTTAGGCCCATAATTTACCTATAAAATGGTGAAACTACATGCTTAAATTATAAAGCCAGCAACATGGAAAATTGGAATGACTGTTTTAGCCCAGTTACATAGATTAGGGATTCATTATTCTAAAGATTCATTCTATGAAAATGAATTTATAATGCGCCTATTAGCTTGTGATTTTTCTGAAGATTTTCTTGGTAACTGTTCTGACATCAGCTAGGAGGTTGGAGTTTGGCTCACTTGTTCTTGAGTCTTGACAAAAGACATGCAACATTGTACTTGGGAATTGTACAATTAGCACTGTCCTTTTCATTTTCTTATTCAAAATAGAATAAATTAAAAGATTTAAGCTGCGTCCCCAAATCAGAAGTTTTAGACACATGGAGCTGGCTCTACAAATTAGTAACAAAAAGTGATCTGTCTAGTTTCTGGGACTATCCTCAGAAGTGTTCATCTGGATTCCTTTTGGTTCCTTTAGGTGGTAGTTTCAAGAAGTTAGGGCATTATAGTCTTTTCATTATGCATGGCTATAACTGTTCTTGTGATTAATGGAATCGGAAAAGCTCTCTTTCTAATAATCGATTGTTAAGTGCCTTTCACATTTTTTTCAAAGATTGTATGATTAAAGAATTTGATCAACAATGTTATCTATATCAGTAATCATGAATCTGGACTCTTTATTTAGCTCCGACCAATAACTCTGAACTTGGGTAGCAATCATTGAGCATAGTCAAATGTTTGTATCTATGATATTTGCTTCTTACAATTGTGATGGCAATTCATTCTCCAAGAAGAAAACATGCTGCGGCTTGGCTGTGGCTGCTTAGATTGTTAAGCCATCTTTTCATTCTCTAATCAATATGCAGCTAATCTTTAACCTGATGGTAGGTGGTTACTATTTCCTCATTGATAGTTGGCATCTTTCTCAAAGGCCATTGTGGCAACGGCACTTTCCATTCTAATCTGGCTACAGTCTATATTTGATTATTTCATTTTCCTTTCATGATTTAATTTACTCATTGCTTCTATAGAGAGAGTATAGAGTTTTAAGCACTGATTTCTTAACAACATAGGTATAATCCTTCACTATATATGAACAGGAGAGTTTATCGGGCTTGGATTGGAGAAATATCAAAGGACAAGTATTGGCATCTGGTAGTAGTAGTAGGCAGCCTTCTCGGAAGCAGTTTATAGACTCGATAAGTCCTAGTGATTCGAAAAGTACCGAGGCATCAACAAGCATGTCTGTAGATGAGCTTGGTGTTGTTGATTCTGCCTCATTGCCTTCCACCTCAAGAGCAGCAGAAGTAAGCAATAAGTTCAAAATTTGCCTTAGAAGAAATTCTATGGAAGTAACCTTTTATTTTTTGTACCGTTTCTTAGGATTCTAGTTTTTATATGATATCTTGTTCCATTATTATAAACTTCTCAATGTTCCATACATGGAAAATATTATCAGTTATCCAAGTTGCAGACTCATTTCGGCGGTCCAAGTATTGACATATTATCATTGTTTCCAGGTGATGGAATACGCCAGACACCCATCTGTAGCATCTTCAACCTTGGTAGAATTAACTACTCGTCTTGATTTTTTCAAAGAAAGGCGTTCCCAGTTGATGGAACAGCTCCATAACCTTGATTTGAATTATGGTTCGACAACTTCCCAAGACTTCATCTATAGACCATCATCACCATCATGGAGTTGAATGGCCAAATTGATGCTTTATTAAATCAGCTGGGAAGAATTTTGGCTGACATGTTGTATATCCTTTGACTGCATATGTGTATCCTTTGTGGTCCATGTAGTGTTTCATATTCTCCTGTATTAATTTTTTTTTTTTTTCTTTCTCTTTTGGTAGTGAGAAGGTCATTGGTGTTTGGATGAGAGAGTCTGTCCTTTTGGTCATCAGGTTTCCTTTCGGAATCATTCTATAATTTTTTTTTTCTTTAGGGAAGGGGGTGAGGGGTGGTGTAATTATGTGTTGTGTCAATAGCTGGGGAGTTTTTGTTATTGGAAAATACGTCTATAATGAGAAAACTTGACTTCTATTTTGGCTAATCTCGTTGTACATAGTGATATGTATTTCACCAATGGCTACTATTACGTTATTGTATAATGGGCAATTCGTGCTAATATTTATCTGTGGGAGGTTTGTACAGTACTTGGATCAATTTTTAAAGTTTTTAGACTTACAAATCATTAGGGTATAGATTTAAGACACATACAAATTATTTTAATGAATAATAAGATCTGAATTTAATCAGATAGTTATTTATGAAGTTATATTAATGAATAAGATTATTTAAAATTTCATATACTCGTTCGCTCCAGGACATGTAAACTATCTACTTTGGGTGGAAATGAGTACCCTAATAATTTTTGAATAATGCTACCTATAAGTGTGAGTAGTTTACGCCCGTCTCACATTCTCTTACAATAAGTTTTTATAAAAAATGTGAGATTGTATTGTTACTAAGCAGAATTTTTATATAATTTTTATATCCTAAGAACAGTATTATTATTTTTATCAGGGAATTACATGATGCACAACAAAAACCATTTAATCAAATTTGCTATATTAGTCAAATGATTTAAATTTAATAATTATTTAAAATGATTCTCGTATAATTTGATTAGTAATAATCATTAGAAATAGTTTGTGGGTATATATCTTTCAGAGTAATTCTTATATGTAAATCTATTAACTTACATAATCACTCTGACTAAATGATATCCATGTTCATACAATTCCCCATTTAATTAAGGACTCACAAAAAAAAAAAAAAACAATTCCCCATTTAATTTTTCTTTGTTCATCTATTTTGGTTTGGTATTATTTTAAACTAATGAATATGTTAAATTTATTGAGAGTGCTCCCTTGAAAAGATACAGTTACAAAAGAAAAGTACAACTCATAAAATATGTAGGTTCTTTTTAAGTAATAGATCAAATTAGGCATAAACTAAATGTAAGAAAGGAGAAAAAAAAGTCTTAATCTTATTTGGTAATCAAATCTCACTATTTGAACTTTTTTTATTTGGTAATCATACTGTTTGGACTTAGCTTAACAATTCTTCTTTTTCCAATTTTAATTTTTCATGAATATTAAAAATTTTACTCATAACACATGGCTATACTACATTAGCTTTTGTTAAAGAGCAATTGCATTTATTAACAGTTAATTTTTTTGAGTTTTATAATTTAATTTATAAAATTTTATAAATTTAAAAATTGAAAGTATGTGTTGTCAAGATTTTTACTCCTGTAAAAATTTTATTTCTTTTATTTAAAATAAAAAAATATATTTAATTTAGCAATACTTTAATTAATTTAAAAAGGATTGTGTCAAATGTAAGGATGGCAAATTTTCTCTATTAAAATGGGATTCGTAAAAAAATTTTGATGTTGGCCAAAGAAGGGAAAAATTTTCTCTTCACAGATATGGGAGAAAATCATTTTTCTCACAATTTTAGAGATAGAGACAAAGAATAAGACTCTGAAATAAAAAATAATTATAATATCTTTATATAATAATTAAATAATATATAATATAAAAGATAAATTAATAATTATATATAATTAATAAAATCTATATTTATTCATTTTAAAAAAATACATTTACAAATTTTAATTTGCCCAGATACCCACTTTTCCGGATATCAAAAATAAGAATAAAAAAAAAAAAAAAAAACTCTCACCATTCTTAAAAGTTTGGGATTGAGGACAGGAAAAAAAAATTTTCCCTCCAGATGAAAGAGCGAAGGGCTACTCCCTGCCGATTACCATTCCTAGTCAAATGTGTAATGGCATTTTATTTCTGAATAAGAATTTTATTTGAATCAATAGCATTATATTTTAATTCAGTTGGTAAGCGCTGCGCTGTGACGCTGTCTAAGTTAGTGGGCTCCACTCCGCTGCTTCTGTTGAATAAGAAGTGAACTCGTGGTCGGCCTAATCCACCCAACCGACTCCGCGGACGGCAGCCCACAAACATTAAAAAAAAGAAACTGTTATTGTCTGAAACGCTTCTTCCTCTATCCACCACGCTTTCTCGATCGTTCGCTGACCCTGGTTGTTGAATGGCCCTCTCCTTCAATTACTACATGAACCTCGTCAGGTAAGTTGATCAAATTCTCAGCTTCTTGTCTTCTGTTTAAATATCGTATGGCTCCAACCTATAAGTCTTTCACTTTACCCTTTTTAAGCTTAGAAAAACTGCAATCTGTTCTGTTAAACAAATGGGTGTCAATAAAATTTTAAAAGATGCGATAAAATTCTTCCCTTTTGTGTAGTTTTCTACGCTTGTATGAATATAGAGTTCGAAGTATTATGAAAGTTTGAGCATTCCTTTTGGCTTAGCGTTAATGCCAGGATCGAGTGTCCTGCGGTTGCTGCCTGATCAAACAGTGTTTAGTCAAAATTGGTGACTTTGTTCTGAAACACTGCACTCTTGGATCATCAGGACTTAGGATAGCTTCGATCCACTTGTTTTTCTGATGCAATAATTTAATTGCGGACTTCATAGTTCATTAAGTTTTATGAGATGGCTATGTTTGATTATTTTGTCTTTTATTTATTTATTTATTTCTTTTGTCTTTCTGTTGGCAGTGAACAGAGAATTTGATGCTGTGCTGGCTAATTTTGTAACCTGGTGACACTGTTTGTGTACCATGAATTTTGGGTTTCTTAGCAATGTCCCTTGGTTTAAACCTCAATTGGAGACTGATTCAGCAACAGCTTCCAGATCTATGGAAGCTGTCATCAAGCAGCCAGAAAAAAAGGCTTGTAACAATTTCAAATTGTCTGGATGGCCCTTTTCCTTCCCTTCATTTTTTCCTTGTGCAAATAATGGTACAGATACACTTCAAAGGCCAACTACTATCAATAGAGATTTAAAGAGGCGTGCACTAACTCGTGGAAATGTTGAGAAAGGTAGTGGGGCTTTACGCTTCAGGCCTTATGTTTGTAAGGTGCCATGGCATACAGGGGTGAGAGGTTTTCTTTCTCAGTTATTCCCTAGATATGGGCATTACTGTGGGCCAAACTGGTCTAGTGGGAAAGACAATGGTTCTCTTATTTGGGACAAGCGACCTATTGATTGGTTGGACTTCTGTTGTTATTGCCATGATATTGGGTATGATACTCATGACCAGGCCAAGCTGCTCAAGGCTGACTTAGCCTTTCTTGAGTGCCTGGAGAAGCCAAATATGAGTACAAAAGGAAATCCCCATGTTGCTCATCTTTACAAGACAATGTGCATTAACGGTATGCCTTGCATCAGAGTACTGTTGTTCGATTAGGAAGACATTATATTTAGCTGCTTTAGGATTATTTCTTTTCAGCATCTGTACTGACTGATTTTCCTCTATGATTCACAGGTCTGAAGAATTTTCTAATACCTTACAGAAGGCATCTTGTGAATCTACAGTCTGGGCAACCGTTACTTCAGTTTGGATGGCTAAGCAATATGAGATGCGGAAGTCGGAGTTTAAAGAAGCCATGATGATAGATTATTAGTGTTGGAAATTAGTAAGTGACTGTAAATTCAAAATAACAAATTGTTTTAGCAGCGGATAGAAATGAGTGTGGCTCTGTGACCCATAATCTGTCAATATTCTCAAGCTTTAATCTGTTACAGAGCATTCTCTGGAGTTTCGTCGAGGTCTAAGTGAGCTTTTCATCCCATATATATGATGTACATAACTTTCTTTGTAAGCTTCAGTGTTGCTTGACATAGTGGCTATGGCAATGGCTGGTGTTGGAATAGGTAACTCTATTCCTACAAAAATCTTAGGTTATGACTTTCTGTGTGTGCTGTGGCTTTGAGCTTATGTGATATATGTAGTTTGGTGTTGATTTAAATAAATGATAATAAAGCCACTATTTTCTAATCTTATGGAAGAAAGTACAATAAAAAGAAAAAAAAATTCTCAAAAAATTAGAAAGTCACTCTTGTTTTATCTTAAACATATGTTTATAAAATCCCTGTTCATTATTGTAGTTGTGTATGGATGAATCAAAGCCCTAAATCACATTAATTGCCCTATTCCCCATGCATATAGAGCAGCAGTAGTTGTTTATATCAAAGTGTTAAAAGCCTAATATTGTAGCATGTTTACATTTCTTTGCAACTCTAAAGAAGGTAATCAAGCAGCAATGTTATCCAAAATGCGGCAGCAACCAATGGTAGCAGCAGTTATGCGATCAAACCCTCAGATGAGCTTCTGCACAATGGTAAGATTTATGCATTTTCTATGGTCTCCATTGCAAGAAATATGTTTAAAGCCTATGTTGCATTGCAGTGTTTGAGTTATAGGTTTTCTAAATGGAGTAGTATTGTGAGATTAGTAAAGCTTGAACCTAATGTAGATGCTTGGAAAGTTGATCATGATGATAAAATCTTTCTGCAAGAACAAAAAAAATACCTGAGTTCTATGCAAACTAGAGATAATAAATGAAACCTCAACTTTAGTGGATCAATCGTTCTCTTCAGTAAGTGCATATTGCTAGTCAGCAGTCGAAAGATGGGATGAAAGTTGCAGAATGCATAGAACATTTAACTATTCTCTTTATTCTTCTCATTAGTTAAAGTTTTGTAAAAGAATGAAAGGAAAGTTACAGTAAGTTTTGTGGACATCCATTATGACCACCGCTTATGAGCAAACATTGAACAATTTGTATCACCTACAGTGAAATAGAATGAACTCATTCTTTGGTGGCAAAGAGTAAGGGTAACGGGTAACTGTAAATAACTGTTGCTCTTGTTATCTTCAACTCTTGTTCAAGAATAGCCACCTTACTGCAGCCATGAAAAGTACAAGCACTTGCTCTCTTATTTGAGAACCTACTTATGCTTGCACTTAGTAGTGGAATAGAAAAGAATTGAAACAAACGATTGCGGATGTCACTCTTAGAGGAAGCTTACTATTTACAGAACATGAACTAGAAAGCTTATTGCGGATGTCACGATTGGCATAGTCACTACATCAAAGAAGCCAAATAACCATTCTTTAATTGTCTACAATTTAAGGTTACGGCATGGTCAGAAGTTATCAGAGATTGACTGATCTTAACATCACATCCATTATATTACTGGAAATCACATGCAACATGGCAAAGTAACAATCAAGAACAGCAAAGTATCAAAACAAAGTCATTTTAAAGGGGACAGTTACTATTTTCCGGAGATACTTTGGGGAGTAGGGCGTTATCGGATACAAGCCAGTAGTTAGTTTTGTTGGGCAGTTTTCTGCCCCGTCCTTGTAAAAAAAAAAAGGGTATCGTTATATACCTTATCATGTAATGACTAATGGATGGAACAGTAACGTAAATGAAGCCCCAACTGATCCATGATCTATTAATGTTCCACTAGGCATTAAAATCAAGAAGGGGACCAAACAAGTGGTACAACGAAAACCAAAACCTTTTCTCTTTCCATTTTCCTTTTGCACTGACTATCATGGTAAAATGATAATCATTATCTACCATCAGAATGCGAACTCAAATCATAGTTTGGTCTCCATCTGAGAATATTTTCTTCACAGGGGCTTACAAATAAGATTGCTCGCAGCTACACATCGTTTCCAAAGATTCCTGTGTTACACAGGCACTCGTCTGCCTCTATAGCGGTCAAACAACTGCAAATTGACAGGACAAAAAAACAACGTGCTCAGTTTGAACATTATGCAAAAGAAGGCAAAAAGGTTCAACGTGCTAGCACAGTGAAAAAATTTCTACATCATGTCATTCCCCAATGTACAGACAGTTTTTCAATATCACCAGCTTTCTCTTCTGCAGTTCTATCAGGACAAAAGTTGGTTTAGACTTGGAAAAGTTGGCCTCCCCCCTAGTGGCGCGCACTAGAGCAATGTTTTAAGATGCCAAACTCCTAACAGCCAGGCCACTCTCCAGGCGAGATTTATAAGCATCCCAGCAAACCAAGTGATCCCCACTTAGCATCCATTGCCCTAACAATAAAAAATCCTACATGATCTTCTCTCATGTCACTGCCACTGCAACTGGGATTCTAAACAGCGAACAAAAAGTAGATAAGAATGCTAGTATGGAAAAAGCTTGAACCACAGTGACCCAACATCCCAGGGGAAAAAAAATCCACCCATCGTAGAATATAATCTCTTAGAAATTTTGTGAACCACTGGATCCCAGTAAAAGATAGAATGAGGACTGCCTCATAAAGGAATACCCAAATAAGTGCATAATAACATGCCTTACAACAGTCACTCGTCACTAGAAATGAACATCTTTCTGTAATTGACAGATCATGACACTATAGGTATAATGAATCATGGCAAATTGTCTGAAGTAAAATTAACCATGTCATTATGTAGAATTAAGCAAGGACGACAATTACACCAAAGCTAATTGTATAACCTTATGATAGGCGTGTGCACTTTGCAGCAGGGCTGTTCATCAGATATTTTGTTGCAATATAGAAGCTGAACTAACCAATTTGTATGTGAAATATTAAGAGCTCGTGTATATTGGCAGGGAAAGAAACAACCAAGGCCACTAACTGAGACATTTCATTTGCCTCTGTTTAATAAATCAAGTTTACACACAAATCAATTGCACATGCATCATAGTGGGGAGATTGGGAAAACTACCAGCCTGGTAGAGATTAATTAAAAAACTGATATCGGCAATGACATTTAAGAAGGAATGCACTATAAAAAGTGTCAACTCACACCTCTCCAACACGCTTCCACTAATGTAAATTTCTAATTAAATTTTCGTCAATTTTGAATAAATGATGAAGTATGCAAATTATTAGCAAGTGGACTAGGTATATAATGGTGGTAATCAGGGTTGGACCAACAACAGGCATCAAGCCATCATTTAAAGAAATTTGGAGAAACAGGAGTCCCAGGTAAACCCACAAGAACTAGATGCGAATTGTCTTTATGGTATTTTTACACAGCAACGAACACACCCACCACCCTTGTTTAACTGCTAAAAGCTAATCTCCTTCAGTGAGAAGGAATTAGGTTGTTGAGTTGGTTCAACTTCCAAAATCATCAAATTGCAGTCTTATGCTTCACTTCTCAACAAGAGAAGGTATAATCCTTCTTACTCAAGCTAACTGCCATGTATTACTCTCATCAATTATAACATGGAACCAAACATCAGGAGATGAAGGACCATTCAGAAAATTTGTTTGATTTATTCTTTTGCATATTTTCATTTCATGTAGTCTACACCCAGTATTTACATATCTCTATTAGTTTAAGTAGTTATGGCTGCATTATATAACATAAAATGAACCTTAATAATAAATTAAATGCAATTCAATTTCAATCAGTATCTAGAATTAGAAAGTTTCTGCAACCAAAATATGTGTAAGCTTATGCAATTCACAAAGAGCAGTAAGTCACAATCCTAATAAAAAAACAAAAAGGATTTCTAAATCCAGAACTTAAACCTCTTGTCCCCACTTCAATTGTATGAAAGTCAAAGTGAAAAAGTCTCCAATTAGATGACAGTTAAAGACATATCAGCACAAAAGCATACCGATCGAATAAATGGCTGTTGAAACAACCAACCAAGAATGGGAATCTTCTGAATGAAAACAGCCAGTGTAGGCCAGAAACCACTGCACAGCATAATAAATCATTAGCATTAAATATGTAAACAAATTATTGACAACATAAAGCCACTTTCAATCCACTACCTGAAGAGAATGATGAACCCATAAGCCTCCAGAATCATGCCCAATATAGGCCATCCTATGACAAGAATGAAAAAGCCAACACCAAATGAAATTGTTCCCTACAAAACCAGCAAAACAGGTGAGGAAAATAATAATTTACTATGAAGTTAGCAAGAAACACAAAGTGAGAGAGAGGTTAAACATGTAAAATATTTACCCTGAAATTACTCCGTTTCATGAAGAATTGCATAGTGGATTTCAGTCCAATGGTTAAGGACACTCCAGAAACGAACAGGATCTGATGTAAGTGATACAAAAGAACAACAAGGTATTAAAAAAGGTGTCACTAAGCAAAATTAAACTACAAAGTCAATAGATCAACAACTTCAGCAAGAAACTTGTAACAGCATCAAACTTACATTTCCCATCGCCAGCAACCCCTTGTCGAAGAAGAAGACAATACCAAGGAATGAGAAAAATATACCAAAGCCAGTTAATCCCAATCCAATCTCTGTTTCATAATGCCAATTGCATATATTTTATGTCATGAAATAGAATAGCAATGAAGCTCCCAAATGGGAATGAAGTGGATATCAACTATGCAAGATAGAAAAATAACTAGTATACATTTTAGTACAATTATATCCTTTTGCCTACCAAATGACAGAACAAATTAAAACAATGAATACATGATTCGAAAGTCATTTCATGTTATGCTTAGGCCAATCATACAACATATATGTTTAAAGAAAGTTTTCTGCCTCTAAACCTGCAGAAAATGAACTTGATGCATTGGAATATCAGTATACAACATGCTCAACATTTTTTTATTAGTAATATATTTGCAGTTAGTTCCATCGGGCAGCAGGTGTTGCTGTAACTTCTAAAAATCAACTTCGAGGAGATGTTTTGCACAATCACTGTTTCTAAATTGAATTTACTATTGGTTTAACTAATTTCTACAGAGATGTTGAAATGGCTAATATGTCTAATGTTTTGCATCAAGATTTTGTCCAGAGTTTATCTTATCTTCTCTTCTTTTCATCCTACTTTCTTTAGTTTTTTTTTTAAGTGCAGCCCTATAAGTTATTTCCTGCTTGCCAAAATGCACATCATGAAGCATTGCACACACAGGCTGCACGGCTGCACCTCCTTGAATAGGCATTCTTGTAATAAGGTAACACAGTGAGGTGGTGACCAGGTGCATGGCACCTTAAACTGCAACGACCATGTTTAAAATAAATGGCAGCATCAGACACAAACATTTTTTTTAACTCAAGCCTCATTCCAATTGAACAAAAAATATTTGTTTCAACAAAATTTTAGAACCATTCTTCTGTTGCCCATTAAGAAAGCCTGAGAAACATGCAGGGGAGAGGAAAGGAAGCAAAGCAAAATTGCAAGCCCCAAAGTCCTCAAGACAAATCAAATGCAGATAACACTTTACCATAATGACTGCATATGATAAAAGCTTGTGAACTACGGAGAAACTAATTATTATCCATCCACATACAAAATTACTAAAAGGAACTGATCACTTCATATAGTGTCAACATTGCATAAAATATAAACAAAAATATCAAATTATACTTACTCTTCCGATCATTCATCTCGAAGGAAACCATATTGACAACAATTCAGACGTTGAAGCACCTTACCTTCACAAAGACACACAACAATAGAAACTCAGTAATCTAAAATAGCAAATAAATGTTCTATGCAGATAATAAGATTGCTAGATGACTAGATACTAGGAGAACTGACCATTACGAACTTAGAACCAAATATATATTCAACACCCACTTAACTAAGCAAGTGAATTACAACAACAACATAAGAAACTAAATTAAAAGGAGTGTGCAAAAAATCCAACAAATATAGCTATTAAAGACCAAAAAGTGTAATCACAATGAACTATGACCAGCATATAAGAATACTTTGGTTATAATGGAAAATTTGAAAAAAAAAATGACCTAATTAATAAAACTCCTCCAGCGTGGATCTTAAAAGGACAATAGCCAAGTCCCTCTGAACTTTATCCTAAGCCATTAAGGTAACTAACGTAAATACTCAATCAAAATTCAAAATCTCACTCAAATTGTGATAGCCCCTAGTCAAGGCTCAAGTAGTCAACTTAAAAATACCCCACTACACTGTTCTCTACAATCAGTGCATTTTCTCAAAACATTTTCAGGTTCTTTCATATTTTGCAGTCCCATTATGCTTTAGGCACCTAATTTCGAAAGAAAGGATTTGGATGAAAACCAAACATGGACATACCAATACTCCCAATCCTATAACCTGAAAGCAACCACATGCGAGCATATTAATAATAGCCATCCTGTGATAAAAACTTGCAACTTCAATATCCAATCCAGGCCTCAAAAATTGATCGCCATTCCCATTTCTTTTCCTCTCCCCTCCCCATAAGTGCACGAATATGGAAAGCTGGTATATTGCCAATTTTCCTACTACGGGAACATTTTGTATTTGTTTTCTTATCTTATTTAATCAATTTCGAGTAATACAAAACGAAGCTCAAGAACGTCGCGGGGTGACCAGACACCATAATTGCTAAGTACTTTAGAAGAAGAGAAAACATGCTTTCCATTTCTTCTTCGGTGAACAAAGCCATCACTTAGGTGAACGCACAGAAACAGAACGAAAACACAGGCATGACAGGCGATGAAATTGAAAAATTCCTCCGAAATTAAATGTGGAATTGAACCGAACAGCTCATATAGAAGTAAGCTCAGGATTCACAAACAGTGAAAGAAACTTGAAAGCAGAAATGAAAAGTGAAATCAGGGCGGAGCTAATTGAAACCGTTGGATCTTAAATCTAAACGATCCAACAACAGAAAAAGCAACAATGATAGATTCACATCAGCCGCGAGAGAGAGAGATGAAGAAAGAAGACAGCTCTTACCGGTTTCAGGCGGGTGGCGTCGCCGAAAGGCGGTGGAGATTGTCGCCGGAATTGGGGATGGTCAAGACGGAAGCTGAGGCTCGGATTCGCAGATAGAAATGGTTACATCAGAGGGGAAGAGGCGCGTGCAGCGATTCCACGGTTTCAGTTTCGTTCTTTCTTGATTCGTTTTGCAATCTGTTTTATTTCATATTTTTTAAAATCAACGAAATAAACACTTAATTGATGATGCTGTTTAACCAATAGAAAGTTAGCATTTAGTCATATACAAAAAAGTCATAAACGAACATATCAAAAGAAAAGATCATTAACGAAATTAATTTCCTTCAGAAGGAAAGGAATGAGTATTGTCTTATATTCTCATTATTTTTATATAATTTTTTAATATAAAATTAATTTTAGGTATTTGAAATATTCTTTTTATTATTTTGCCCTTACTTATTATACAGTTAATACGATTTGACAATCTTTACCTTCCGCGGCCTTTGCATGGTGCTCTCTCCCTTCAGCTGCCTTAACACGTAGTCACAAATTGATGCATCTCTACTCTCCTCGGTGGTCCACCGGCCTTTGTTCCTTCTCTTATCGCTATTTAGCTGACTTAACGGTTAAGACACACTTGGTCCCAATTTAGTCCATCTTTAATCCCGCGGGGGTCTGATCCCCCTTAGTTTCTTTGATTATGTGATTTATGTGAGAGAGGGGAGTATTAAATTCATTTTACTTTTTAGACAAAGCAAAGTAGACTAATACATCAGATAAATACATTTGTTATATTTAAAAATGTTGACTCAACTTAAAAACTCATCTATAAAGAAGTCATGAAAATGTAAATTCAATCCATTTATTAAGTTAATACTTCTAGTGAGAGGTACAACTTTTAATTTTTTTTTTTTCATTTATTCCAATGAATTACACAATCTAAAGTTTTTTTTTAATGGTATCATTGCGGGCAGGGCAATGGCCTGGAATTAAACTAGAGGGAGGGTGTGTCGTAATTTTAGTATGTTAAAAAAATATTAATTAAATATATCTCTAAAGTGATTTATGAAAGATTAATTTATAAATTAATATATTTTTATATATAAAAATATAATTAACTTAATTTTATTTTATTTTATTGTGATTTATAAATTAAATAAAATATATCAATTTACCTATATTTTATAGAATCATGATGAATGAATTTGCCCTGCATATTATGCGATGTCCTTTTTGATAGCTCTAATTGTCTATGTGAGTTTAAGTATGGTTTGGAAAGTTTTGAGTATGTTTAATCTTGTGTGGGTGGGTAAATTTTGTTTCTTTCCTGCACAGGCTAGGTAAAATCTATTCCTCCAAGTTTCAAGTTTACTGTAAATTGATATATTTTCTTAAACTCTCCTGATTCAATATCATTTTGTCTTACTTTGTTTATATCTATTATTAGAATTGGGTGATGAGTCAATGCATTGCTTCAAGCTATAAGAATTCCTTTTTTAAAAGAGGTGTTGAGGACTGTATTTTTGATTCCTGTTAATTGTCTCATGGCATAGTAAGCTTTGTAGAAATAAGCTTTTTAAAATTAAGTTGAACACACATAGTTTAAGTTTAGCAAAAATATAAAAATGAATCAGAGTGCATTGAAGAGGTTACAAAATATAAATTTATTCTATCTCTTAAATTAACCGAGCTAAACCAATTTAATAAATCCAACTTAAGCATCTAAATAAATAGTTGAAAATATTACTACCATTTTTTCAGTGATCAGAATAATTCATGCTACCAAATCAAATATGCAATTGTTTAAGATTTAGGAAATCATTAATAGAGTATGATTATCTTAATACTAGTACAAAATATATCATTTATTAAAAATATTCTAACAATAAAATTTTTAGAATAAAAATCTTCAACAATTAACTGTATGCATATTTAATTAATTTTAAGTAATTCTTAATACATTTAATGTATACTTATCTATATAGAGAGATAATCATATAATTTAAATAGTAATTTTAAAATATTGTTTAAAACATTGAGCATTTTATTTTAATTTTCAGCAATATTTTTAAATATTATGGACAATGTCCATACTACTTTTAATTTGTATAACTTCATAATATTTTTGTTATTTTATAGTAAAAAATAATTAATAACTTTTATCTGAACTCAATTTTTCTAAAATCAATTATGTAATAATGTATCCAAACACAATTAAAGTAAAAAGGTGTACATATAGATGATATATTTGGTTTATAAGCTTTTTTTTTAAAAAAAATAACCTATCACTTGTATGCACACACATAAAAAATTTTTGCAAACCAAATCTCTGATAATGATTTCATAAAAAAACTAGTTCTATTACATACAATACATCTACAGTAACTAAATTAAATTTTCTTGAAATTTAGTGGCTAAGATATGGTCACATTTAAAAATTTCTAAGTGTGTCAATTCAAGTTTCTAAAATTTATAATTTAGTAAAATATCAAAAAATATTTCCTCTTTAGGAAAGAAAAAATGGTTTCTTTGTCAAAAATTTTACATGATGCTAACATACACTCAGTGGTAAGAGAGTTATCATTTCAGTCTTAATAGTAGCACACAATAAGTGCTTACATAATGGGCATGTGAAAATTTTGAAATGAAAGAAAAAGATAAGTGAGAATATGAGAGTGTATAATTTATATATCATTACCGTTCAAAATGGGTGCAAGTCAAAATATTTTCAATCAATACATAATTTTTTAAAAAATAAATTTCTTTTTAGATTAAACGTTTACAATTTTATTGAATTTTATGATAGTATCATTTTTAAGTTCATTTATTAATAATAAATGAATAGAAAATATGTTTTTAAATAAATAATAATAATCAGTTAATCACAGTTGCAGTTATTTAATTTTAGAAAAAAATTAAAATTTTTAATAACTTCAGGTTTACATTGGCATTAATTAATTGATTTCTGTTTACATACATAGATACAACTTGGGTGCATAGCACAAAAATTAATTCTCCAAGAAAATCTTAATTTATTTATTTTTATTTTTATATTTATGAGTTTTGGCAAAATTAAAAATTTAAGGAGGTGAAGTCCATCAGGTCAATTCAAATGGGAAAAGGTCTTCTAAACGCCGTCGTTTAGCGTTCGCCGCCCGCAAGTAAATCCGGTTTAGGGAGAAGGAAGACACATTGAATTTCTAACCTCATCATATTGGGACACAAATTGAACAACCACGCCTTTTTTTTCTCTATTTCTCTCCTCTCTCTCCTTCTTCCAACGCAACGAAACCCTAGCGAAGACCTTCCCTCTTTTTTATTCTCTCTCAGATTTCAATCCGATGGTTTGATCCTGTGCATCTTACTGGATCCGATTTCACACGTGAGTTTTTCTGGTTCCATTTTTCTGTGGCGAAGACTTAGTTCTCTGTTTTTATTATTTTTAAATGAGTTCGTCATTTTGGGTTAAATTCTGGAGCTGATGGGTTCAGATATGTGAAATCATTGATGGTCTGATGGATCTGGTATTAGTTCCTAGCGTTCATGTGTCTATTAATACATTATCTCACATATTTTCTTGTTTATTTTTTCCTTTATAAATGACCTTTTATATTCTTACTCCGCGAGTGAGAAGAAAAGGGAAAATTGATTTGGGTAATGTTACATTTCATGTTTGGTTTTTCGTTAGATGATTTCTATATTTAATTAAGCTGAAAATCTCCCTCGATTATCTTTTTGGGCATGGTCTAAGAATTTACTGGAGTTATCGGTAATCTGAATCTCCCTATAATCATCTAATTATGGGGTGGGAAAGTCAACTATGATATTTTAAATCGTATGTGTATGAAGAATGCTTCTTAGTCTATTCGAATCACACTTTTCTGGATTCATTATTTTTTGGAGGCGATTGGTGTTTCATTTACAGCCTTTTTTCTATAAGAGCATAATGGTGTAGTTTGTCTATGTGGACTGGCTCTCTTACGTATGATTAACTTTGAAGCCTGAGATTGATCGTCTGGACACTCATGGAACTAAGTTGTTGTGTGTGTAATTACAAAAGCTTAGTTTGGAATTTCACTTTCAGAGGGTGCTGGAATTTGGATACCATAAATGTGATAGTTGTGCCAGGGCTTTTATGTGTTTATCAATGAACTTTTATGAAGATCATGCTACTTTTGTCTCATTGGAGACTGACCTTTCTGTTTTTCCTGAGCTGAATATTTTCTCTAATGTTTTTGATTTGCAGATTTAATGTAGCTTGAGCTTAGTCAAGAATATTTGATGGATGATGATTGTACAGATGGATAAAATGTCTGCTCCTTCATCACGCGAGCGTGCACAACACCTTTATGAGAAGGTATTCCTTATTTTCTTATATAGTCATTCACCTAGTGGCAAACCTGATATTTGTGATCTCTTATCTGTGTTAACTTCACATAATCTGCCAGACTTGGTGCTGTTATTTAACTTATAGGCTCTATGTTGGTATTATGCATTATGTTAAATTGTTACATGTTGATGATGTTATTGTAGATCCATTTAGAACAATAAGTTTTATTGTAGATCCATTTAGAACAATAAGTTTTATTGTAGATCCATTTAGAACAATAAGTTTTATTGGACAGTGCTTCTCCCTTTTTAACTGGTGGAAAATGTCTTCACATTGTGACAAGGAGTTTGCTTTCTTTCTTATGTGAAAAGTTTACTGACCCAATTGAAAAGATATTAGGTGTGATAGATTTATCCATTAAAGTGAATTTGTAGAAGCAAGGGTAGACCTGGTTATCAGTAAATATTGGTGAATACTAGTACTATTTGTTGTCCAGATTTGTTGCATATTTTGGTTTTGTGCCCTCTGTCATTTGGTGACCCTGGCTGTCAGTGCCACACTACTTCATGTACTCCAAATTTGAGTTCTTTCATGTTTAATATATATAAAAATACTTAGAATTGTAAATGTTATGTTCTTTAGCCAAATTCAGGTGCAAGTCAAATGAAAAAGGTTATTATTGTAGAACCTCTTGACTTACAGTTGTCCACCTTTTTTGTCTTCTTCCACTTAATGCCTAAGAAAGCTTTTACTATTGAGCTGATTAGGTAAGGTTTCTGATATACAAATTTATCTGTTACTTAGAACCTTGAATTGGAGAATAAGCGTCGGAGATCAGTTCAGGCACGCGTCCCATCTGATCCAAATGCTTGGCAACAGATGCGTGAGAATTATGAAGCAATAATTCTTGAGGATCATGCTTTTTCTGAGCAGCACAATATTGAGTATGCTTTGTGGCAGCTGCATTATAAGCGTATTGAGGAGTTGAGGGCATACTTTAGTGCTGCTATTTCTTCGGCTGGCTCAAACTCATCTCAGGGAGGGAAAGGCCCTGCACGACCGGATCGGATAACCAAAATAAGGCTGCAGCTTAAGACCTTTCTTTCAGAAGCTACTGGTTTTTATCATGATCTTATTATGAAAATCAGAGCAAAATTTGGTCTTCCTCTTGGCTATGTTGAGGATTCAGAGAACAGAATTGTGATGGAGAAAGATGGAAAGAAATCTGCCGACATGAAGAAAGGTTTAGTCTCTTGTCATCGTTGTCTGATATATTTGGGTGATCTTGCACGCTACAAAGGGTTGTACGGTGAAGGTGATTCTGTAAATCGTGAATTTGCCGCAGCTTCTAGCTATTACTTACAAGCTTCATCTCTTTGGCCAGCAAGTGGGAATCCCCATCATCAGGTTTTTGGCATTGATTTATATATTCTTATCTTTTTGTGACTTGATATTCCTCTTGTTTTGAATCATAGATAAAATTCATGTTCCAGAGTGGTAAGTTTGTTGTTTTCAGCTTGCTTTATTGGCTTCATATTCTGGGGATGAGTTGGTGGCTATTTATAGATATTTCCGGAGTCTGGCTGTGGATAGTCCGTTTACAACTGCGAGAGAGAATTTGATAGTCGCATTTGAGAAGGTATTGTTAGAATGTTTTTGTTGCAATGGCTTAATTTGTTTTGATCCCAAAGATATCAAATTGTGGGATACATGTTGTTCATTTATTGTTCTATGTTTAATCAACTTTGGCATTACTCGTTGCATATTGTAGTATTTCAGTGAGGTTCATATCTAGTTATTCTAACCATTTGTTTGATGCTGAAACTAATTGAATTGTTAGATGAAAGGTTTTCAACTTCGGATGGGGTTGCAAGTTAAAATCATGCTTGGATTTACTAGTTCTCTGTTCACCTTTCTGATCGATTTTTGCATGCATGTTGAAGGTGAAATATTTAGAGGAAACACCTTTAACCTTAATTTGTAAAGGAGGTACATACATGTGTGGCATGGATCATATTTGGGGATGGAGCATAGTGAACTGACCTTGAGCTTGATTATCTTTTATTTTCATGCTTTGGTGCATGGTGTTGGGCTTTTTTTTTTTACCCTTTTTCCCTTTTTTCTAACTCATGGTTTGTGATATATGTCCTGTTGCTTTCCTAACTAGCTATTTTTCTTTTACCATGTTAGAATCGTCAAAGTTACTCCCAGCTTCCTGGTGATGTTAAAGCTCTTGCAATGAAGGAGTCATCTGGGCGTTTAAGTGGCAAAGTAAGAGGAAAAGTGGAAGCAAAACTCACAACAAGGGGTAGTAGTGCGGAGGCCAGTCCTAGAAAGGAAGGAGTATTTAATGCACTAGAGACTTATAAATCCTTCTGCACCCGTTTTGTCCGTCTAAATGGAATCTTATTCACTCGTACGAGGTATTTATTTCTTGACACTCGCTGTGCATGTGTGTATATGCATCATATTTTTTGTTTTCTGTGGTATTAATCTTAAACTATGCTTCTGAGTTCTGACCTTTCTTATTTCGCTTTGTTTCATGTATTCCATGGTTTAGCCTTGAGACCTTCACGGAAGTTCTTTC
This sequence comes from Dicorynia guianensis, assembly GCA_037013595.1. Classification (NCBI taxonomy): domain Eukaryota; kingdom Viridiplantae; phylum Streptophyta; class Magnoliopsida; order Fabales; family Fabaceae; genus Dicorynia; species Dicorynia guianensis. The sequence continues at coordinate 35,298,500 of JASUAB010000005.1, forward strand.
CGTGGTTAGCACTGCCTTGCGTGAGCTTCTTTCTTCTGGGCAAGATCAGGAGCTGAGCTTTGGCATGGATACACTTGAGAATGGACTTGCCATTGTCAGAATTGTTTCCATTCTTATATTTACAGTTCATAATGTGAATAGGGAATCTGAAGGTCAAACATATGCAGAAATTGTACAGCGTGCTGTCCTTCTTCAGAATGCGTTTACTGCAGCTTTTGAATTGATGGGATACATAGTAGAGAGATGTGTACAGCTGCGTGATCCTTCTTCTAGTTGTCTATTACCTGGCATTTTGGTTTTCATGGAGTGGTTGGCATGTTTTCCAGATCTTGCTGCAGGCAGTGACGTTGATGAAAATCAGGCATTGGTGAGATCAAAATTTTGGAATCACTGCATATCCGTCTTGAATAAGCTTCTTTTAGTTGGGCCTATGGCTATGGATGACAATGAAGAAGAGATATGCTTTAATAACATGAGCAGGTATGAAGAAGGAGAAACTGAAAACCGGCCCACTTTGTGGGAGGACTTTGAGTTAAGAGGATTCGTTCCACTGCTTCCTGCACAAACCATTTTAGACTTTTCAAGGAAGCATTCCATTGGAAATGATGGTGATAAGGAAAGAAAAGCTCGAGTCAAGAGGGTTTTAGCTGCTGGAAAGGTTTTAGCAAATGTTGTTAGGGTTGATCAAAAGATGGTACATTTTGACTCAAAGGGAAAGAAATTTGTTATTGGTATTGAGCCTCAAATCGCAGATGATTTGGTTCTTTCCAATTATGCCGGCATGCCAAGTGCAGAAGAGTTGATGCAAGAAAATCCAGCTGACAAAACTAAGGCTGGAATTGTAGAGCCAAATCAACAGTATGTGGAAGGAGAGGATGATGATGAAGTTATTGTTTTTAAGCCAATAGTGGCTGAGAAGCGTGCTGATGTGGTTGTTTCAACATGGTCACCCACTGAGGGCTTGGAGCCTGTTCAAAAAGCTTCTGGAGAGGATCTAAAATTTCATGTTAATTCTACTTCCAATCCTCTCCATAATTTAAGCAACCAAATTGGTTTTGATGGAAATTTACACATTCCTGTTTCTGTTGGTGGTATGGTGCCTCAGCAACACCTGCTCCCAGTTCAGCCTCATTCAAGGTGGTTAGGAGAGGAAATTTCTATTTCTAACAGTTTAAAAGGTCTAAGGTTAATGGAGAATGGGCATGTGATGAAACCTGATCTACAAGAAGCCGTAGGCATTTCCAACCATGCAGTAGTTCCTGTTCCTATCCAACAAACTGTCAGTGCCTGTACTACTGGTGTGCTTTATGGTCTCTCAAAAGCTCCAGAATCTGTGATACCATCCAAAGTTGATGCTATTGCATCATCTGGAGTTATCACTGATAACGTGGCTGTGAAGACATCAGTGGCCTTGCAAGCTAGTTTGAGAAAAACTCCAGTTAGTCGGCCTTCTAGGCACCTTGGACCTCCTCCTGGTTTTAGCCATGTCCCTTCCAAACTGGCTAATGAGCCCTCTTTTGCAGATTCGATGAGTGGTAATCCAGTTTTGGATGATTACAGTTGGTTGGACGGATATCAGTTGCCTTCCTCAACCAAAGGCTTAGTCCCCAATGGTCCTCTTACTTATTCAAATTCTCAGCTAGTTAGTAACAACAATGGCGTGAGTGGGACAGTCAGCTTTCCCTTTCCTGGAAAACAGGTTCCCCCTGTGCTGCCTCAGATGGAACAACAGAATGGTTTGCACGATTATCAGACTTATGAGCTTCTAAAAGCACACCACAATCAACATATGCAACCTCAGCAACAGCTCGCAACTGGAAATCAGCATTTTACTCCTCTGTCTGAGCAATTTCAAGGACAGTCAATCTGGACGGGTCGTTACTTTGTGTGATGTCAGTATGAGAGTGTAGAAGGTATGCGTGTTCTCTGGAATTGTTGTTTGTTTAATGGAAACCTTGTTATTTTGTTTATCTATTTATTTATTTATATATTTATATCTAAATAGTTTTTTGGTTGAGCTCCTTGAAAGATTATTGCAAATGTGCTGCATCCCTCCGCTGCCCATTTAAGCTCCAACTTTGCTGCCTTGTCATTGAATTTGTTGGGAGTTTCTTTGGCCTTGACTTGTTGCAGGCACTTGCTATTACAAAAGGTGAGAACCAATTCACTCTTCTCTTTGGTTATCCAACACTTGTAACAACCTGAAAGATGCAACAATTTTTTATTTTACATCTCATTCTCCTGTATCAAATTTTATTTTGGTGTTATCTATAATGCTGTTGTTTGTGCCTGTCTGCCATTAGTAGCTTCCTAGACGATGTTGAGAGTCATGGGACTGCTATTTAAGTTTTGAATTTTCGATTGTTGTGTTTTTCTTCACCCGTGAATTTATGTTTGTTAAGTGAATTTGGCTTTCAAATTATGCAGATTTTGCTGAACTCTCCAGCCCGGAGGAAGGAAAATATGCAAGCATATTTACAGTTCAAAGTTCTTAAGAAGTAAATGCCTTGTCTGATTGGGGTGCGGAGAAAAGGTGTCAATAAAAGATCATCCAGTCATTTTGGGGCGTGAATCTTCTGGGATTGGTGGTACGACTATGGTATGTTCACTTCTCTAGTGGAAATGTCTTATAATGGTTCACCTGTCAGAATCGTTGTTACCATCATCTGGCTGCCGATGATACATAGTGCTAGCCCTTTTTTCCTGCCACAAAGCTTCAGACTATAGTTGGGAAGGATGCTAGGTACTAAGTGCGTGTCAGAAATTGGATATTGGAATATAATAATAACATTGTGGGGCCCTCTTGATCAAGTACATGCGTTTAGTGGTTGTGTCTTCTTTAAGGTCTTGTGATGTCAGTGTATGGCGAGTGTGACATGGCTTGCTCTGTCTGTTTTTCAAAGTCGGGATTCACTCGAACTTCTGAATAAATAATCCCTGTGGGATGATGGATGCATTTCCATCTTGGTCAGTATGAATATAATGACACTTGTAGTCAGTCGGCGTCATCCCGTTCTCTATTTACTGCACTGTTGTGGAGGAAGTATGTTTTGTTTTGTTTATTTTCTGGATGTTAGTTGTGCAGTGTTGAACATAAGTATTGCTATTTTGAATTTAACTAAATACTTACCAGTGTAATATTTATCAGTGTTTTAAAATTCGGACTGGATTGGCTGGTCTGACCGGTGTATTTGGAAATTTATTATTTTATTCGGTTTGAGGTAACAATTGAACCGGATCTGCACATGGACCGTGAAAATCAGTCAAATTCGTTCAGAACTGAACAAAATGGGTGTGGACCGGCTGAAAATTCAGCCGGCCGGGGGACAGATTTGAGACACAAATTTAAAACCGAACAAAGTAAAACTAGAGTTAGAGAAGACGAAATGTGGGGTGAGACTGTGGGCCGCAGAGGGCAAGGTGTTGAGAGCGAAAGAGAGAGAGAAAGGAGGGTGAGACTGCAGTGGGGGGCTAATTATAAGGCGCAGTCATTTACCTTAGGTAGAAAAATATTTATTTAATTTAAATTTTTGCATTATATATAATTTTATAAAATTTTAATATTTATAAATATTTATTAATCTTTATACAATTTTATCAATATCTCACTGAATGAATCAGTAATTTAATTATTCATAACTTTATTTGTTTAACGGTTAGTTTAATTTCAAAAATAATATTTGTTTAAAAAATAAGTTATTAAATTTGTTAAATTATATATCATTAAATGTAAATTTAACAATTTTTTTTATTTACTAGGTAAAGTTTACGGTAACATCTATGTCCTTCGAGAAAAGATGAGAGAGATAACTGACAAAGCTTTTAGGAATAATTTAAATTACATACAGTTTTCACAATAATGATCTACATATTGTTTTTCTTTAATATCCTTATTCAGAAAATTTTTAAAATTCTTTCTTATCGTATTGCACACAACGTGCACGTAAAACTTGACTTTAACATAAGATTATTTTTTATAATATTTATTAAAATAAACATATTCTATAGACTTTTAGAATAATAGAAAATCTCTACAACGAAATTCAAAGTATCGTTTGTTAAACTTTATACGAGGAATAAATTACTTCAACATTTTTCTTACTTTGTATCTTGTATACATATTTTTTTTATTTTTAAAATGTATACTGATTATTTTTGTATTTTATAAATAGTTTATACATAATTATTATATTTTAAAATTTAATAAATTAATAATTTATTTAAAATTTTGGGAATATTTAATTATTTAATGAGAGTTTAATTTTGCACATGACCATTCTGTCAAATGATTAATCATATTTTGATTCTTGAAAATATAAATCTCTTTATTTAAAATTAAAAAATATTAAGAAAGATAAATATAAAATTAATAAAAAATAAAATAAAAAATCATAAAATTCAAACCAAATTCTATCGTGGGAGAAAGGCTTTGGCTTATATATATATATATACACACCAGAACCTTTCATCTTTATTTTCATTTAAATTTAATAATTTTTTCTATTATTTTATCTACATATAATTTGTATTCAATAATAAAACGCAAAAAAAGAAAGAAAAAAAAAAATCCAACGGCATTTACCTTTGCGCGCAAACAACAACAAAGTCGCCGCCACACTTTGAGCATCATGTTGATCAAAGAGTTTACTCAATCCACGACCCCACAACACTACACATCCTCACGTGTTCTCTCCCTGGTACTTCTCTCCGCCTTTTTCCCCAAACAAAACACAACATAACCCCCCTCTCTCTCTCTCTCTCTCTCTCTCTCTCTCTCTCTCTGTTTTCTGCAACATTATCACAACAATGGGCACAAAAACAGAGGAAAACACCGCCATAACTACCCGTACCCGAATCCGTATCCATACCCGTGTTCCCAACTTTACCTTCTTCATCGTGTTCACCCTTGTGCTTCTTAACAACTCCCCGACTGGCCTTGCAATTGCCAACCCCATCAAAACAGTCGTCGTTTTGGTGATGGAGAACCGGTCCTTCGACCACATGCTTGGCTGGATGAAGAAGCTCAACCCGGAAATCAATGGCGTGGACGGTTCGGAATCCAACTTGTTATCGGTGACCGACCCCAATTCCCGGCGCTTCTTCTTCAAGAACTCGTCCCAGTACGTGGACCCAGACCCGGGTCATTCCTTCCAAGCCATCCGGGAGCAGATATTCGGGTCAGATGACACCTCCGCCGACCCGGCTCCCATGAACGGGTTCGCCCAACAAGCTTACTCAATGGATAACACTACAAACATGTCCCAGGATGTGATGAACGGCTTTGATCCTGACATGGTTGCCGTTTATAAAACTCTTGTGTCGGAGTTTGCTGTTTTTGATAGGTCAGATTCTCAGCTCTTCCTCTTCCAAATTCTCCCACTGTTTCTTTCATTTTTTTCGTTTTGTTTTATTCTCCCAGCTGTTATAGTAGCATGTAGTAGCATGTATAAAATTTAATAAATTTAATACAATCTTCTTCCATTTAGAGTTTATAAATACTTTGTTTTTATTTTTAATTGTTTTATAAAATATTATAACATATCTTATTAGACTATTAGAAAAATCACAAAAAAGAGCCTAAACTCCAACTTAACTAATAAATTTTTTTTAAAATGTCCCTACAAAATTAAAGTCCATTTGTAATTTGTAAAAAGTTAAAAGAAGTTTAATTATAATTTATGTAGAAGATAAAAAAATTTAATAAAATTATTTGCATAAATCACCTTATAATTTGATCACTTTTTAAAAATTTCTATTATTATTTAAATGAAAAAATAAATAGATGTAATACATTATAATTTTATAAATTATTATAAAAAAATTTTATGTATTTTAACCTAAAATTTAATAATTTAATTTTTTTAAACTAAAATTTATTAAATTTAGGATGTGAAAATAAAAGTATCAACAAAGCAAATGGCCATTTCTAAAGCATGGAGACATAATACACGAAAGGTTTGAAACTCATATGGTAATACTCACAAAATACTCAACGTAACGTATGAACTAAGTTGATAATACTTTTGTCCTTGTGTTTTGTTGTTATTATACCATAGTATTGTTTATGTGATGTCAAACAAAGATCGCTTTCTTGGAAATTAAAGTTTATTTATAATAAAAAAAATATAGTTATGAAATGCTAACCATACAACGTCATTAGGTGGTTTGCGTCTGTGCCGGCCTCCACTCAGCCCAACCGTCTCTATGTTCACTCCGGGACTTCCGCCGGCGCCACCAGCAACGTGGCGGCCTTGCTGGTCCAGGGCTACCCACAGAGGACCATTTTCGACAACCTTGACGATGCTGGAATATCCTTTGGAATCTACTTCCAGAATATTCCGGCCACATTGTTCTATCGGAACCTGAGGAAGCTTAAGTACTTGCCTAACTTCCACTCGTACGACTTGACGTTTAAGCAGGACGCGATGGCAGGGAAGCTGCCGGCCTATGTTGTGGTGGAGCAGCGGTACATGGACACCACGGTGGCCCCCGCCAATGACGACCACCCTTCGCATGACGTGTACCAGGGGCAGATGTTCGTGAAGGAGGTGTACGAGACGCTGAGGGCTAGTCCGCAGTGGAACGAGACCCTGTTTGTGATCACCTACGATGAGCATGGTGGGTTCTTTGATCACGTGCCCACCCCCGTGCGTGGGGTCCCCAGTCCAGATGGGATTGTGGGGCCCGAATCGTTTAACTTCACATTTGATCGGTTGGGAGTTAGGGTTCCTACTATTGCAGTATCACCTTGGATAGAGAAGGGCACAGGTAAGTCATTCACATACGTTGCTCCGTTTTTGTTTGTTTGTTTATTATTATTATTATTATTGAGATAAGGTAAAGCAAATATAAATATCAAGGTTTAAGTCACTAAGTATAGTTCATTGAAGATTTAGATCCTCTACCTTTATTTTTTTTTATTTTGATATTTTTAATCTATTTTTCTTTAATTTATATTAAAATATATTTTGTAAATACTATTTTTTTTCTTATTTATTTTTTTCTTTTAATTTTATATTTTTCTTTACCTTTGAATCCTCTAAAAATAGAGGATTACTTTTTTCTAACCTTGAATCTTCTAAAGGCAGAAGATCCTTATCCAGTTGATTGATAAAGAGTTTAAACAGTATTGTTAAAAAAAAGCTCAAATTCTTTTTTGTTCATTTGTATAAAAAATATATCAAGGTTTCTTGACAACAAAGGAACTAGAAACATAGGACTTTTGTTTTGCAATCTGAAATTGCTTATAGCAATTATAGGATTAGCTTCAGAAATTTTCTTGACTAAAACCTTCTTTTGGTCCTTCAAAGATGAATAAATTTCTAATTTAGTCCCTCACTGTTAAATTTTTCTATTTTGGTCCTCCAGAGATCAATTAACTTCTATTTTAGTCCTTCATTGTTAAAAATTTCTAATTAAGTCCTCCAAAGATTGAAATTGATATCAATCAAGTCCCTCAATTTGGATGATTGTTGACAAAGTCAAAATTGCTGACGTGGCATGATGACGTGGCAAAAAATGCTGACATTGCTGCTGACATCAGCATGCCACATCATCCAAATTCAGCCACGTCACCATGCCACGTCAGCAACTTTTGCCTTGTCAGCATGCCACGTCATCCAAATTCTGCCACGTCAGCATGATACGTCAGCATTTTTGCCATGTCATCATGCCACGTCAGCAATTTTGACTTTGTCAACAATCTTCCAAATTGAAGGACTTGATTGATATCAATTTCAATCTTTGGAGGACTTAATTAGAAATTTTTAACAATGAGGGACTAAAATAGAAGTTAATTGATCTCTGGAGGACCAAAATAGAAAAATTTAACAGTGAGGGACTAAATTAGAAGTTTGTTCATCTTTGAGGGACCAAAAGAGGGTTTTAGTCAATTTTCTTTTAGGACAGAGCTAAGCTTTAACTTGACCACGCTGTCACCAATTGCAAGTTGACACGTGAGCTCCTCACTTCACACTACTTTGAAAACAAACAACAAAATTATAATTTCACCAAAAAAAAAAAAACAACAAAATTATAAGTGGACCATCTGCTTTTTGGGGTTAATCTACAGTTATCAAAGTGTGTAATGTGAAAGCTTAGTTTGGATATTTCCCCACCTTACCAAAGCATCTAATGGCTGCAAGAAATTGACCCTTTATTGGGTGTTTTTCTAAATGTATTAAGTAACACTAGCTAGCGATAATGCAGGATTGGTTGACTTACTGCCTTATTAGGCATTGCTGAGTAATGCTGCTCAGTTCCAAAAGCTCACCTCTAATACAGGGGATTACATTATCTGCATAGATTTTTAATATATATTGTCAATGATCTTTGGTTCTAGCTAGCTTGCACACATTCAGCATGGCTCGGGAGATATAAACTGACAGCCCAAAGATTTTATATCATTACATATGGAGTCCATAATAAAAAAATTAAAGTAGGTTGATAGATCTTTACAGTATTGATAAAAGCAAGGTACTAGGAATGGTGAAAGGAAAAATTGAGTTTACAGTAGGTTGTACAGGATATAAAAGTGAAAGTGATGGCAAAGCCATCATATAATAAAAAGATAGGTTGTTAGGTGCATTACGGGAAGCACTGAAAAGATTATTTAGTGCTAAGGAGGAAACTTTTGGGCATCATGCAGAGTCCAAGACAACAAACTTTGATCAGTGCCTCTATTTTCACGTCTTTATTTTTGTATAATCCTCATTTCATAAAATTTAAATTATTATATTTAGTGAATTCTACATATTAATTTATAAGATTTAACTAATTTAATAATTTTCACACTAAGTGTGAACATTTTATTTCCTCACCTAGTATGATAACATATTTTCTCAGTTTTGAATGGGAAAATTTCAATGAGCAAGTTCATACAAGTATTTTCACTATTAATCATTAAAAGTTGGGATACTTTTCTGTTAAAGTGAAATGAATTGTAGTTACCAATGAAATCATCAAGTTGTAATCAAAGATGGTTGCACTTGCACATCATTAAGACCTTAATCTTTACAATGTATGCGCAGCAAGAATATCAGACACACAGATAAATAAAATTCTGCTCTTTTTTGTTAACTTACACCTAACTGGAATCTTCCCAGAACAATTGCTTTGGTATCTGTCTAGCAGAACAGGGGACCTTACTCCCTGCTTCAATGGGAACTGATGTTTTAGTTTGTGTACTCTACAACTTATTGATAGTTCAAGTTTGATGCAAGGGTTCTGATTTGCTATGATGATACAGTTGTTCATGGGCCAAACGGGTCACCATCTCCAACATCAGAATATGAACACTCTTCCATTCCAGCAACAGTGAAAACGCTATTCAATCTGCCCTCATTCCTGACCAAGAGAGATGAATGGGCTGGCACCTTTGAGGCCATTGTCCAGGCCAGGACAGAGCCTAGAACAGATTGCCCAGGTTAGTCCGCTTGATCAAGTCCCGCTTGGAAAAAATGTTGAATAAAATGACCGTAATTGTTTGTGATTAAAGGGCTGATGTAAAATTTGAGAGATAGCTTAAGGACAGTCTAATGGGTGTAGCATTTATTGTTACAACTTAATTATGTAATTGATGAACTTTAACTTATAAAAGCAGAGCAAATATTACTATGGTTGATGGCTTCTGGTTTTATTTTGGAGCAGAGCAACTTCCAAACCCTGTAAAGATCAGGAAAGGAGAGCCTAATGAAGATGCCAAGCTGAGTGAATTTCAGCAGGAATTGATTCAGCTGGCAGCAGTGCTAAAAGGAGAAAATGTCTTCACTAGTTACCCATATACAATTGGTAAGGCGATGACTGTGAAGCAAGGAAAAGAATACATGGTAGATGCAGTTAAACGCTTCTTTGAGGCAGGCCGATACGCGAAGAAGATGGGAGTGAATGAAGAACATATAGTTCAGATGAAGCCTTCTCTGACTACAAGACCCTCAAAATCTTCAAAGACACACCCCTAATAGCATTTAGCATATCAAGAATAGAAAAACAAGTATTCTAATACAATATAGAAGAAAAAAGAAGACAGGAAACAAAGTGATATATTTGTATGAGAAAGTATACTTACATGTAATTATACCCACAATATATCATGTAGAGAATAATTTCTATTTATTGTATGTGACAAAAATGTGTGTAAATTACATGAGAATAGCTGTTTTCAATTTGTATAGCTATGTTTTCAGTTCAGAGTGAATGAACAAAATATAGGCACCTTATAATATATGGTAATTCTGTTTAGCTTTAACAGAATTCTAGTAGGGCCGATAATAGTGATGTTATGTGCATATAAAGTAGCACTTAAGTCGGACAATACTGAATGTACAAGAGATTAGTATACAATGCACTATTAGGAACAGGTGCCTAATGATGTATTGTACACTAACCTTTTGTGTAAATAACATCATTCTATTATAGCAATTGTGTCAAATTAACCCGTTGCTTGATTAAGACAAATGGAGTTTCAAATTAAGTAAGGACTTGAATTTGCTTAAATCTTGAAGTCCTTAAATTATTACTTAACGATTTTTATTTAGTACCAAAAAAACAATTCCAAATTTTTTATCAATAACCTATTCACCCACACTAAATAATACAGACGAGTAAGACAAATTTCAGACAAGCCAGAAAAAAAAGAAACAAACAATTTCCTGAAATGAAATCATCTACCATATTAATACCATCAGTCCTTCAAAATGATATTTATAAATGCACTTTCACTTAAGATAAACTAGTGGGTAGGGGGTGGGGGGATTACACTTTACACCCGTCTTCATTTCCTTTTGAAATCCCTTTTCTTTTCCTTTTCCATTGGCTCCGCATAACAAACTACTTGAGCAGTAAGGACCCCTACTTATGAAAATGACTGAACAAAATTTTCCATTGATTGCAGCCTTGGAATACTTAGTTGGCAAAAATTTAACTATGTAAGAAACTGTAAATGTTTTGTACATGCTTGAATGCAAAGAATATAGTGGTGATCAAAATTTTCTCTCCAGAACAAGTACAAAAACATCCTTTGTATTCATCATATTTCCTCTCTGCATAAACTAATCATTGTTCACATGTAACTAGCATTCGTAAGTTCTCACATGTTAGTAACTGTCCTCAAGTTCACAAGACCTTTTGCTTTATTTTCTATCTCTCAGCTTCTATTTAATGTATCCCATTCAGGTATGTTCGCAGTTGCCTCGTTGACCATCTTTACAAGCCTTACCTGCAAATGATCATCGCAGTATTTAGTAACTGCCAATAGTAGGCATCACAAAAGTACCATATAATGGAATAAAATATGAAGATTAAGTCCAAAATCCATAATTTTTCAGATTTAGGAGATAATTTTATAAAGATCAGCTGAAAATTCCAACAAATATTTAATATATAGCTTAACCTTTCTGTTCATCAATTCATTTTCCAAGAGCCAAAGCCAGGTCCGGTGCATACCACAACTTATTACTGATGTCATAAGAAAACACGGCTAATTCTCAACTTGTACCAGTGGCACATAATAATAATATCCCATATAACTGATGAAGCGTTATCAAGTCAAAACAGTCATGAAGTATAACCCAGGGCTTGTTCTCTCTGTCTAAACTTTCCCAAAGAATAAAAATATGTGGACATCGGAAAGTTGCTTCCCAAACCATAGACCCACATATAGATGGTGTAAAACAATTATACATATAGACACCATATCTCAATCTTGATTCACCTCAAGAAGCTTATATACTTGGCCTTTGTAGCCCCTAAAAATCAGTTGATTTTCTCTTGGACGCCATCTCACATCAAAGATGTCACACGATCAGCGGTTAATTAGTTTTGCTTGCATGATTTGCTGAAGTATATTTAAACCGATGCCCATGCTCAGGTTGGACAAAAGAATGGAAGGGTAGCATTTTAACAAATTGTTGGTCTCATTTTACTGATCCGCGATACTAAACTATCTTAAAGAAACCGTCATAAGATATAAATACATGCTCATTAAACTCTTGACCCACTGTACTATTTTAAGTAACATCTATAACATTTCAATGATATCAGAAGTTGCCAGAAGCTAACTAGACGCCATGTCAAAAGATATAAATCTTAAAATATGAAGGAAAAGTTTGTAATTTTAGGAACTTTTATGAAGGCAATGGCCCCTACAAGTAGCAACGTAGCTCTGCCCTACCACCAAACGTCAGTTCAGTTTAATTTAAATTATTATACATAATATGGAAAATTTCCATGAAAGTTCCCTGTTTAGCACTGAAGTCGTCACCAAATAGAAGATAAAAAGATGAACTAAGATATTGGCTCCATGTATAAAAATAATTAAAAAATAATAAGTATATTGCACACAAAGATATATAAATTTCAACATCACATGTTCATCTTTTTAACAAATATGACCATGATTTAAAAGTGATATGTGTCAAAAACCGATTCTCCAATTCTTAATACGACCACTGAAGGAGTATATAATATCCTGCTCTTATTGTGCCCATTATTAAATTAAGCTTTTACAACTAATTCTTTACCTATTGTTTAACAGGGAGATTAAATACTAAAAACAAATCAGACTGATGCTGATATTTAAAAGTTGTAAATATTCCAGTCATTCCTGCAATTTTCAAAAGTTAAGGAGCATTTTACATTTATATTTTGGAGAATATTAGTTATTAAACAGAAATGACTTAAAACTGTGGAGGCTGATATCAAAGGGCATATGTAATGGATGGGGATTACAATACCCAAATGATAGAAGAGAAATGGAATTTATGGGTGTCAAAGACAGCTTTTCTAACGATTACATATATTGTAAGCCAAAAGTTTTAGCTAACAAACTAGCTGGCATATCGATATTTGTGATTAAGATTAAACTTCCTGTCACTTGGCCTTCGTAAGTTTATAGCTTTTTGAAAATCATCATTATCAACTAGAAGCAGAATTATTAAGATTCTTGGCAAATAAAAAAACCTTTGAACACATCAATTCCTGACCTAGCTGGCTTTCATTAATGATTTCCAAGCATGGCACCCAGAAATGATATGACTTACCACACTTTCGGGAACACCTGGAGGGGGTAAGGAAAGATTTTTTGGCGGAGGACCCATAAGATAGGATCTCTTGTCAAAACGCCATTCTCCAATCTTCCCATATGTGAGCTGCCCCTGGATGACGAAGCAATGAGGGGAATGAATAACTAATGCAATAAACACAATGAAGAAAGCAAGACTCTGATTTTGCATATGGTAAGACATGAGCAAAAGTAATATTAATAAGAGTTACAGATCTGCTACCATACTTCAATATATGAAAAAAGGAAAAAAAAGGAGAGATCAACTCACTTTCAAATTGTAGTCACATCCATATGTATAATGAATTATAAACTTCTTCCCAACATCTAAGTCCCAAGGTGGCTGAATAACAAAATAACATTTATGATATTTCCTTGGGTAATGAAATAACTCCCATGTCACAAAGGAAAGGAATGGGGAGAAAGGAAAATGAAAATACAAGAGAAAATGAACAATTCAAACCTGCAGCATAAAGTCTTTATGGAGATTATGCCTCACACCATTCAATGCAGATGCCACTGCGTATGCATACCTTTATTCGATAGAGGATTGAAGTAGCAATAGCATTATCAGTGCTAGCCAGAGGCCAGAAGTTATAAAATGAAATAAAGGTAGTTACCAGTAATGAATGAGAAATAAAGTTTTAGGTACAACTTACATTTCAAGCACCCATCCAAAAGCCTTATCAGTCTCTGGATCATCTTTCATTCGCAAAGAAACATTCACCCATGTGGGAGCAATGTCCTCTAGCAGGGACTGATGAAGCAACAAAATCAGTGCCTTAAAAGTAAGATTTTGTTGCTTGTAGCATAAATACGAAAATGAATCTGATAAGAGCTTCAATGGTACGGTTAATTCAGAGTATAGGTACTAAATTGTTTTCCCTTTGTCTTTTGCTGCCACTGCTATGTAAATTGATAATTTGCATGACAAGTTTATCCTCACATATTGCTAACTTCTTTCTCTAGGCTTCTGAAAAATCTACATACAGACAAACATACACATACACACACGGATGACACATGCAAAAGCAATTGGGTGACTCATGCAGACTATGAATTGAAACTTCACCTTCTGGATTATTACAGGAGAATTGCCAATGGGATCAACATCAGTGACAGGACCCTTCTCTTCAGGATAGAATTTCCGTATGATTTTTTTATTTTCAGCTGGTTTTATATAGAAAAATGGATATGCTGCTGGCTGAGTTCCATAAGCCAAATTAGGTAAAGGATTTACAAATATGTGGTCAGGCTCTGCCATCAGAATATATCTGCACCAATTAAAAAATGCACTGCTTCTTAGTTTTGTTACTACGGAGCAGAAAATTTGAAGAAAACCAAATTAATTCACTCACTCTTCCTCAATATCTGCCTTCTCCAGCCACTGAACAAAAGCCCATGGTCTATTTAGGACAATATAACCCTGAGAAAAAAATAAGCTAGATAGGCATAAATTTTGATGATGGAAAATTGAAAAAGGTCGCAAATAAGGCAATTTATTATAAAGCAGATAATGATCAACAGTTTAGAGCTGGTTATCTTGAATGATATAAGAGCTTAACCAAAGGTTCTGACTCTGAAAATGCATTTGTTTCCTTTGCAAAAATAAACTAGTCTAGTATGGAATTACATTTATGACTAATATATAGTTGACCATGATAACCATTCCCTTTGTTACCAAAATCACCTTTATGTAATTTTTTTTTCCACATATTTCTTTCAAAGTTCACATATTTTTTTTTTTTTTTGGTTACATAGGGTATTCAAAGTTATCAGCTTAGCTTAAGCTAACAACACTAGATCAAACTTGAGTTGAGGTACAAGATGTAGATCAAGTATCAAAACACTGACTAGAGCTTGACAAAAATTTAAGTCATTTATTGTTTAAGCCTAATCAGACTTGAGCTCATGAACCTAATGAAGCTAGGTTAATGCAGAAAATAGCATCATTTTAGTTTGGGGAATATTAGGAATTTTTTTATAAAAATCTATAGATGGATCTGCATCCGTAAACTTTAATAACAATATAAAAAATATATAAAAACATATCAGTCAAGCTACCAGTAAGTTAATTGATCAAAATATAATTCTCACTCAATCAACTAAGCATATATTGCAGCTTGATTGTGTTCACAGATGAAACTTAATCAAGGTGAGGGAAGCTCAGATTGTTTTGGGATGAGACTTCTGAGCTGGGTTCTAATGATTAACTAATAAAGATTCACCTTAGGCATCAAACTACAATATCTGTTACACAGATGCATTTGAAAATTTGGAATGAACTCGGAGTAAGTAATTCATTAAAGTAATCCCAACTTGGGATTATACCCATTAAGCTGAAATTACCTTGCTAAGAAGAATAATAAGCAACTAGGAAAAAAAAAAGCAATTCTAACAAATTGCAACTCCATTCTTTTTTTTCCCCAAGTCTGCATGAATCATTCGTGATTCCCCATTCAACAGGGACAATTTGCCACACAAGGGAAGACTAATGATATGTGAAACTCACCAAAGTGCTTATGATGTCATATGGTGACACAAAGCACAGAAAAATTCCCTCTTAGATATGCCTGAAAATTATGATTATTTGACTTCAATATGGGAATAAGTATGGTATTTCCCAAAGTGGCTTTTGTGTTTCTTAAACCAAGATGATGCTATGTTGTAGATATTGTTCTACCATGATAGATCTAAATTTATACAGGATATATTAACAGTATCTTTCTGCAATTTGATTTTTACCCCAAAATATGTGTGTTCCCATTTGGATTAGCTGTGAATGGAATTTATTCTGGGTAAAATTGATTTTGAGAGAATTGCTGCTAAAAAAATTGATTTTATAAGAGTTGATTGTGTTTGGATATGTTATTGCAGAATTGATTTTAGAAGGTGTAAATGTGTTTGGGTAGAAGAAATGAAGTCAATTCTGTGTGTATAATGTGGGTTTGACTCTCAGAATTTATTTTGGGAGAAGTGAAAGTGACAAATTTTCACTTCCACCAAACTGAGGTTTGACCACCATGAAATTGGTTTTGACCATGAAAAATGGAGTACCCAAACATCCCTCTTTCTGTGCCAACTGATTGTGGGAATGAGAATTGATTGCCACCAGCAATCCAAACACACCTAAGTGAGTTGCACCAGAACTTAAACAGTAGTGTATGCAATCAGAGATTTGTGTATTTCATAACTTGACAGAAGTAAAAAGACAGTGACTTCAGCCTGAGTAAGAGTACGCCAGATCAATCTAATACTCTTGAATCTAGGCAACTCTAGTTTGATGACAATGACAAAAAAGAAATATAAGAAACTGTAAAATTTCATTTCAAATTCAATACTTCTATAGACTACTATGATGAGATTTGGAGGTTCTTGGTCATCCTCATCTATCCGGACTTGTAAAGATATTAATTTTTCACAAATTCTTGCTCCTCCGTTCCATCTTTTGTAAGAAATTTCTGGACAGATGAATTCTCTTATAAATTTACTCTTATTTCAGAAAGATGATGAATAATTTTAATTATACAACTATACAGCTGCTATATTGAGGGCCAAACTAATCAGAATGTGGTCAATTTTCCCTTCTCCTTTTTTCCCCCTCTCAAAATTGTGGAAGGAGTCTAATAAGTTCTGTATGTCAAGACTTATCTAGACTTCTTCCCATACGCTTTCGAATTTGATATTAAAAAATAATAAATTATTTACTATGGCTGGAAACTGAAATGATAACGAATTAAGGCTGCAGAAGAAGAAAATATTTTACGTGATCTAAGCCTTCAGGAAGTGGATCAACCACAAAAGTAGGGATCTCATCCATCAATTGGTCCGGCCTTCCAGAATGCAGAATTCTGGTGAACTTTCCCATTTCTGATCCAGGCATGTCCTTTACCTTCTTATACCAGTAGTACATAATCCGGCATTGCCATTGGCTGTAAGCAGCATCAGTTGCAGTGAGAGCAACATGAAATTTTATATTAGAATCTGTTGACCCCTTTACCTTTCTAGGCATCCTTATAACAGGATCAAATAAATCCAAACCATCTGTCATCCAACCTCCTGAACTCGAAGCTCTGTTTTGTATTACTAGAGATGCCATATTATAAGTGGCAAGGAAAAATCCAAGTACCATAAGCAGCATAAGTAGTGATTTTAGACGCCCCATATTTTTCCTCACAATCATTTTTAATACTCAACTATGAATTCCGAATCTTCAAGAGTCAACTCAACCCAAATCTAACTGCTACAGCAGCTTTTAATTAAACCCATTCATCCTACCAAACATTCGTTTCAATGTTGTGACCAGTCCATGCTCCACAAGGAAACTCTGCAGCACACACTAACCAATTAAAAAAAGTAACATTCAGTCAGATTGCCACGAACCGAGCTGCTTATCTACAACAACCAATGGAAATGAAACCAATCCCAGAAAACAAAAATTTTTAAAAAAGAAAAAGAAGCAGAAAGTGAACCCAGATAAGAAGGCAATCTCATACTTGAAATCGAATTAATATTCACGTAAGCAGATCTGATCCTGTATGTCAATACACCCGACCCAATGGGCAAATTTAATGACTTTAATCACAACAGCAACAAAAGAAAGAAAGTTTGCAGAGAAATATGAGGAAGCAAATGCAGTATAAGAGGTGTAAAAGGAGAGAATACTCAGGGCACAAGGAATGTGTGAGAGGAAGAGAGGGAGAGACTTGCGCGTTTTGACTTCCAGCGGCAGCTGTCAGCACCTACTAGAACACGCGGAAATTCGAAGTTACGCAAAATTTCTCAGGTTGACGGCTTCAAAATTGTAAATTTATAAATGGAAGAAGGCTTGGGCTCGCACTTGGAAGTGAATGATGAATGATTTTGATTCGAAAATGGGTGGGAGTTGCCGATGTGGTCACCAAAAGGAGTCATGGCAAAGAAAGTTAGCTCATTGAGACGAAACGGACGGAAATCCCGGTCAGCGGCACCTTCGATTTTGTCCTTATCGGAAATTCTGAAAATACATAAGCCAATGTAGGAGAATGCAAATGCCGTTCGTAGGTGGTTCTGTCCTATTCCTATGTTGCTTATTTATTTGCTTTAAAACTCGAGCAACACTTTATCAAAGATCAGGTGAAGTTTTTCTACCTCCTCTTTTTGCGTGGCAGTAATCAACAGATACTTTACCTCCCTCTTTACTCCTCACTGTAATAAATATAATAAATTTGTATTCAAGAGAAATGTATTTTATTTTATAAAATATAAATAAATAATTATTAATAAAAAATAATAATAAATTTTATTATAAAATATTAATTTATAATTTATAAATATAAAATAATTTTTATTATTAATTTTTATTAATAATTATGAAATTTATTTTAATTTATACAATATACATTTTATTTTAGAAAATGTTGATTCAAAATTCTATATTTTATCTTTTTCTTAAATATTATAATTATTATAATCATAATATTTTTATAAATTAAAATTTATAAATATATCATTTAAAACATTTAGATTATTATTAGGTCTCAAATTTTAAATTATAAACTTAATATATTTAATATCTCATGTTAAATTTTATAAAAGTTTTATAAATTTAATTTAATAAATGTAATATTTTCCTAATAATTAATAATTTAATTAAAAATAATGATAAAATTTTATGTTAAAATTTGTGATTAATTTTTATGAAAAAAATATTAATAAAAAATAATGATATATATACATACTAACTTTACACACTTTCTCATATATTTTTTTATATTTTATTCTTTTTCTTTTATTTATTTGCATATACATATGTAAACATTATTTAATATCTATACGTAAAGATATCATTTTGCATTAGCAGCATGCAAAATCTTTTCAAATTAATATTTTATCTTACTTATTTATAAATTTCACAAAATTTTCATTATTTTTTATTTTTAATTTATTTTCAAAATGCATATTTTTATTACAGCAGTGCTATGTGCACTTATGTTCTTTTCACATCTTTACTTTTTTTCTTTTATTTATCTATATTTACATATATATATATATATATATATTGCATGCAGTCTCTAAATATGTATTTAGTTTTTTCTAACATTTAAAAGCTTCGAGAAAATTTTTACCCGACACGTAAATATTGTGCATCTTATGTGTATAGAAAAAAGTGCATTCAGCTTTTCTGTTTTTCTTATTATGTCTTTTTTAATTTAGAATATATCTTTTTATATAACTTGACAAAAATCTTGTGTTTTAGGTGAAAAATAATTATATTAATATATGATATTTGAATTTTAAATTTGAAAGAGTAAACATAATGTCTTAATGTTGAAATTCATAAAACTTTTAAGAAATGAACTGTAATTTACTGGATACACATTTTAAGGGCAGCTTTCAATGAGACCTTAAACTCAGTTAGGAAGATTATGTCTTACTGTTGATTACATGGATTAGTATATACGTGTTGAATCAGCATTTCACACCAACAAAATAAAATGATCAGAATCATATGAGAAGGATATTCCTTCACATTTCTATCATAACAAAATGTGAAATTAAATGTGTAAATGGAGCTGTTGACTACAGCAATTTTTTCTTTTTTTGGGGTCAACTAAATATGTGTTCTTTAATCAAATTAAATGTGATTGTGAGATAAGATGTGGTCCTTTTCGGCCTTTAAGTCCCCAGAATAATACCCTACTTGAGTCTTGAAACATGATTTTTTATCCTCTCTCTCTCTCTCTCTCTCTCTCTCTCTCTCTCTCTCTCTCTCTCTCTCTCTCTCTCTCTCTCTCTCTCTCTCTCTCTCTCTCTCTCACATTGGCAATGTTAATATTTTCTTTAATTTTGTTGGTAAACTTACTTTTTTAAAAAATTAAATTAGGAATCAATTTGTATTTTATATCTTAAGATAAACATTTTAATTTCTTTTAGAATAAGAATTAATATATTTAACTTTGGCTCATATTTATTTAAGCTTTATCTCAAATTAAGTTGTTGTGAAGACTTAATATGATGCTTATATTAAAATAAAAAAATCAAAATATAAAGGTACCCAACTCAAAATTTTTCTTTTGTTTTTTTGATATTTTATAACGTGATCCAATGCCAATTCATACTTATAATGGATGCCAAGTCATCAACTCCCCTAGTTGAGTGTCATGATATCCATTTAATTATTAACGTACGACTTATATCCGTGAGTCGTGTCATGTCCACTAGAGTTATTCAATATTCTAATTGATGCTGGATAATGATCGTACAAATATAATAAAATGAATGTTCAAAGTTTTTTTTTTTTTTTTTTAAATAGAGGAATGATATCGTCAGATGAAACTAATTTATATTTACTTATTGATAATTTTTTTAATAAGTAAAATAGTAATATTTAACTTCATATTTTTTAATTTAAAATATAGATAATAATCGTTATTCTAATATTTTATTAATTATAATTATATAATTTAACTTGTGAGTATTAGAATAAATATTTTATAATTACTATTTTAAGTTATAATTTATTAAATTGTATATCAAAATTTGTTTTAAATCATCTAATAATTAATAATATTTTTTTAGTAAAATTCAAGATATTTTCTAATTAATAGTAAAAGATTAATTTTTTTAAATATAAATATCATTGAAATAGATTTTATTTCTTTTAATATATACAATTTAAATCAAATTTATGATAAAATATTTTAAAATTTTAATTATCTATTAATTGTGTTAAATATTATTAATAATAATTAATAATATTGTCAATTAGACTGAAGCATATAGAAATAGAGAACGGTAAAATCATTATCATTATATTAACATGACATGCAAGAATGAAATGAAATTGAAAGGAAAAATAGAAAAAAAAAAGAAAATAGGATTATCCGAAATTTACATTGGAAGCAAGAAAAGGTTTGCTGCTAGTATTGGGATTCGACACAATGGCATGTAGACTACTTGAAAAGTTACCCTTTTGTTTGGCTTTGTTGGCCATATTATTGCCAAAAGGTAACACAACGCCTTGCACGAGAATCTATGTGACTGCATATGTAATTTAGTAATTTCCAGAAAAGATAAAGTACTCTCCAAACTTTTTCTTCCTTTGAATGCATACCATTATTGGAAATCAATAAATTAAAAGTACTAGGGATGAAAATATTTGAGAATTCCTAATTTGAGGTGGGTGTCTATACGTATTTGTTCGGACATGAATAAATTATAAGCTGCAGGTGTTTGCTTATTGGCACCCTCGAATAGTGGGCGAAGAAAAATAAAGTTAAATTATTTTATAAATTCTTATAATTTGATTAAATTTTAAAATAAATATGTATAATTTAAAATTATACAAATAAATTATTTTTTGTGCCTTTTAGTTATTTTTATTTATGTTTTTGGTCTTTATTGTTATTTTTTATTATGATATTGTGTGAAAATATTTTATGTGACATATCTTATAATTTTAAACAATATTCAATTAAGTTTTTATAATCTAATATAATAATATCAAGCCTTTATATTAATTAATCAAGAAGGCATTTTTATATTCATCATAAATGAAAATAATAAAGACTTAAAACATAAATAAAGATAATTATAAAAATTTATTTATATAATTTTAACTTATAATAATTTATTTAAAAATTTAATTAAATTATAAAAATTTGTGAAATAATTTAATTAATAAACACAGATAAGCCAAGCCACGAGATAGAACAAGGCAAAAGCCGTGAATGAAGAATTAAGTCCAACAATTCAATATGAAGGACCCTTTCAAAAAGAGTGGATACCGTAAGCAAGAAAGGTAGGAATATATATTTAGATTTTTTTTTATTTTTTTTACTCTATTAATTTTTTATTTTTATAATTTAATACAAACTTATTTTTTATCCACTATTTTTTTATTTTATTTTTACCTAACTTCAGTGTATCTTCATCTGCGGGAAGACACAAGAGTGCTGGGTATCATGTGGGGGATATTCAATAGGACCCTTTTGGTGCTTCTTTCATCAAAACACCCTCCAGTGGGAATCAATATACCTATGATGAGCAGTAAGAAGCATACGTCTCATAGAAAAATTTTGATGGAAAAAAATAAAGTGAAAATGTAGAGATGTGTGAAGTGTATATAAAATTAATGTATGTGTTTATCATTATTCCTAATAAAATTAGTTTATCATTATTAATATAGTTGTTATTAGGAAAATGTTAAGTTTATATTATATTGGTGAGAGATAAAAATTATAAGGGAAAGAAAAACAAAAAAAATAAAAGTTTTTATAGTCAATTTACAAAATTAATTTATACATCTATTATTATTTTTATCATTATCATTGTTAATGTAATAATAATTATTATTATTAATATTATAAAATTAGTTAACTTTTTAGGTAATTTTTTAATTCTCGAGAGGTGAAAATTTATAATTCTTACTTCTTAATATGGATATTGAAATATATTATTCTTGAAAATTTTAAAATTTTAAATCTTAATCAAATATAAAAATTAAATATTTTATATTTTATATTTTAAAAATTTGTTAAATTTTTAAATCTTAATCAAATATAAATATTAAATATTTTATATTTTAGAAATTTGTCAAAATACAATGACTTATCAATACTAAGAAAGATATAATAATAATATATATACATAATAATTTTATATATATAATACATTTTTTACTGTCTTACTCTTCTTTGTTTTATTCGTGCATATACAAAATATACAAAATCAAAATATATTATTATTTTTATAAAAGATAAAAGAGGGAAGATGATAAAAAAATTTAAAAAAATAAAAAATTTTGTGACACTTTCATGTCACAAATTTTACGAAAGAAATGAATTTAGATTATTTTATTAATTTTTTATAATTTTATTGTTATTTTTTCTTTTAATTCTTTTATAGGCCCTCTTTAACTTTTTTATGGTCGGTTCCAAAAAAGTTAGGCAATTTACTTTAAAATTAAATAACAAGTAATAATGAACTAATTATTTAATTTTAAATTTAAATATTGACTAAATAAAATTTAATATTTAGTTTTATTGAAACTGATTCGTTATTAAATAATAAATAAATAAATTATTTAAGTAGCTGCCCTAGCGCGGTGAAACATCTTGTCAAGTTAATGAATACTGACTGAAGCACCTCATATGTAAACTAAGCGCATAATGCTTAAAATAGAGATTGTTTGAGTTTTTTTTTAAAGAAATTAGACTTTTTTCGTATAAAAAGTGATTAAAAAATTAAATAAAATAAATTAAAAAATAATCTAACTTTTCAATAAAAAATCAGACAATCCCATTTCGTAAAATCTATCATTATTATGTTTGTATAGAGTACCTAAAAGAAGGATCCTTACTTCTAAATTATTTGAATTTCATAATTTTTTATTCTATACTAAAATTTTTTAAATTGTAAGATTTATTTGTAACTTTAAAAATAAAAATTAAAGAATTTTAATCCGTGAAATAACTTGAACAAAACTATTAAGAAAACCCATATTAAAATGACGAAGACGTAAATGGTATTTTTACTTTTTTATAAGAGTAAATTAGTGTTTTGTTTTTTATTTGGCAAAATAAGGTTCTCCAAAGAAAATCAAATAAATTTAGTCCTTGCTGAAGCAAGAAAATCAATCTACTTTTATGATGGAGGACAAAACAAAATTACTGATTGATTCAAATCTTGAGTTGGGTTGAATCATTTTAGTGCTTTTAAGAAAAAATTTGTAGTGTATTTATGTGAGATTACTTTTCAAGAAAATATTATATGAATGAATATTTATGTGAAATTATTTTATATTATTAGAAATATTGCACGATAAATAACGTTATAAAACGATAAACAATCTTATTTTGAGATTAAATTTATTTAATTTTATTTTGCGAAGAAATTACTCATATAAATTAGAAGTTGAATGGATAATTTGCTTTTAAAACATAAAAAATTACCCCTTTTCTCCTACTAAAAGTATCAAAAAATTTGATGTCTAAAATTAAATCATCTGCCAATTTACTACACCAAGGATTAGATTAAAGGACAAAAAATTTAATTTAAATTTTTGTTAAAAATTAAATTCACTCTTAAATACTTGATGATGTAATAAAAATAATTACTTTATCAAAGATAACCTAAATTTGTTTTAAAAAAATACACATATCCAATGTACTTTGGCAGTCTTTATTAATTTATTTAGTAAAATATGCAATACCCCTTATACATTTATTCTACAACAAAATATTTTACTCTTTTTATCAGATAAAAAAAATTACAATTTTAATTATAATAATTCACACATTTTTACTTTAAAATTAAAATAATTTACTCTTTTATTAGCTAAACTTCCAAAGTCTTAACGAACTCCACCTTCAATGAGAGCAGGCCATTAGATTGGAACTGCGGGTTCTGCAACAGCTTGAATTTTCGAATAAGAGCATATTGCGTACGATGCGGGGGAGAAAGGGAGAATGGTGGGGTTGACTGTGGAAGTTTCGGAGGAAGAGGCTCTTTGTCGTTCGGGTTCAGTACCGGTCTTATTTCCGTGCCGGCGACTGGTACTGTACCTTCGGGAACTGTGGAGTCCTCAATTTTGCCCTTCGCTCCAGCTGCTTCAAGTGCCATGCTCCCAAGGAAGAGTCGTCTGGTGGTGGGTACGACGGCGGTGACATGCCCCGAATGAGAGGCTTTGGGCTCGGATGTGGCAGCTCCGACCGCCCTGGCTGGAAATCCGTTGACTGGATATGCACCAGGTGCCTTCTTTTTATTGACAGTCTCTCTCTAGTTTCCTAAAATTCCATGGCCAATATATGCACATCAATTACAAGAAACAAACACTTATTCGTGATAAAAAAATTTACTACAAAATGTGGAAGTTGTACATGAAGATTCTGACCAGGAGACTAAAGTATTTTGAAGTGGGTATGCAGGTCCGGATGCAACGAACATAACTTCGCTAATAGAATGAAGTGCTACCGATGCACCTGCACCTATGGGGGACGAGGGTTGAGGTGGGAGTGGGAGAGAGAATCTTCACTGGGTTAAGCTCTGGGAGGTTGCGGAGGAAGAAGAGGAAGAGGTGGAGAACTCACATTCAGGTTTTAAGCGCAGCTGCGGTGTTGTTGGGTTGGAGGATGGCGGTGGTGTGCTTGATGGGGTGTGGGTGAGAGGGAGAGTCGGTGGAGGGTGGTGCCACTGCCAGTAGGGCTGAGGATGGTATAAGCGCAGTGGCGAAAGAAGCCGCAAGAGGGTCACGTGTGTGAATTGCTTTAATTCTAACAGTTTCCTCAAAATTTTGGATATCTAATTAATATAAGGAGAAAATTGCTTTAATTCTAAAACATAAATGTGTAAATTGTTGTAATTATAAGTGTAGAAACTTTTTTATTTTAGAGTGAAAATGCAAGGAATATTTTATATTTTAGCCTAATTTATTTATGTTGACTTCAATTCTGATTCATATTCCCATAATTTTCTAATAAGAAATAAGATGCAAGTGCTAATCAATTCTATGGTTAATTTTTCCCTTTTACTGATTACGGTAAGAAGATTTTAGTTGCCCAATCCAATTTGTGGACTTTGTTTACCAATAATTTCTCTGATTGAGTTTCTCCTCAATTTTACAGGAAAGTGGAAGTTGAAAATGAGGGCATATCAGGCTTCGTGCAGTCTTCTGACAATGTGGACCAAGCAAATACATCAACCAGAACCATTGTCAAGGTAATACTTTTGCTTTCAAATGCTACTTCCTAGTCTTCTTGCTTTCTTAACAAAAATGTTCTCAAATAGAATGAAATGCTACGGCCTTGTCTTCTGGTTATTTTTTCCTAATCTGGAAATATTGATGCCAAGAATTCCTTTCTTGGATTTCTCTCAATAAGTTATGAGGAAGAGGAGAAAGATGAACCAGGAAATAAGTAGTCTTAGGAAATAATACAATGGGTTCATTCTACAAGTTAAATTTGGTTATGTAGGATCATTTCTGTCCTCCATTTCTAAGATGACACTTACAAATCAAAGCTGCGCAAGTACCATGGCTGTCTCCCCTCGCCCTCCTCCCCACCAGTGTAGTAAATGGCATGCTGTAGACAGCACAATGAATCAAATAAAATTCTGTTTTCTAATTTTGATAGCTAGGTATAGACATATTGGGTTAGTTTTGCCTACTTTGGTATCTCAAATCCCTACAAGTTCCCAATAATTAGAATGGAGAAATTTAAATGGCAATTACTGTTATGACAATAGCAAGTAAAAATAAAATTATAAAATATAATTTAAAAAAAAATATACAAATATTTAACGTGAAAAAATTTAATGAAAAAAAAATTACAGACAAGAGAAGAAAATTTTACTATACAAAATTCAGTTACAAAACTAAAATTTAGGTCGAACAATTGATTCCAAACAGTTGCTGTATGCAGTACAAGAAAGAATTCAAAATACAAAAAATTGTACTCTTCTATATTGTTGTTTTTGTGCAATAACAGACCAGCCATATTGTAATTTTATGTATCGCTGTTTTGTAGTAATAGACCCAAAATAATACTGTTTATGCACTGTTTACACTGGCTACTGTTTTAAGATACTATTCACAGGTACTGTTAATGGGCTACAGTTCACGCTGTACTTGTATTTTATATATGTTCTGCAGTTAAAGATATTGTGTGTTATTTTTATTAAAATTGTAATTTTATCTATAACTATTTTATAATTTTTTATTATAATTATAATTCTTAATTACAATTTATGTAACTCTTTTATTTTTAAAATTTAAATCACACTCAAAAACA
The DNA here is from genome assembly GCA_037013595.1 of Dicorynia guianensis. Classification (NCBI taxonomy): domain Eukaryota; kingdom Viridiplantae; phylum Streptophyta; class Magnoliopsida; order Fabales; family Fabaceae; genus Dicorynia; species Dicorynia guianensis. Next base: position 35,325,326 of record JASUAB010000005.1, read on the forward strand.
TATCAATTACCAATTTCATTCAAGTTGGCCTCGTTGTTAAAGAGCAGCTGCTACAGAAACATGGGATCGCCAGAAACCCAGCCATTGGCACCTGAGCTTTGGCCGCAGTCACACTCAGGATTTGTCATCGGCAGCCATTGAAGAGTTGCTAGAAAATAGGAGCTGGCCACAATGCGATGGTAACCTAGGCTAATTGCGTGGGAAAATTTTCTTACTTTATTATTCTTAAATTTTTTAATTCATTATGTAGTGAATAAACAAAAAGCTGTGGTGGGAATCCATTTAAGTTTACAGCATTGCATACGCCAACTGTGTTATGTGCTGTTAGGTTAATTTTAAATTTTATGTTGGTGAATGCAGTCGGGAGCGGTTTACTGAGGAACAAGCAGAACCATGGTGGGCGGAAAATGGGGCACGAGTATACGAACAGTACAACCTGTTCATGAATAACAAGTCAATTGTCCAGACCAGGACAGAGCCTAGAACAGATTGCCACGGTTGGTTCCCGTGATCAAGTCCCATTTGTAAAAAATGTCGAATAAAATGACTATATGATAAGTGTTTGTGATTAAAGCGCTCATGTAAAATTTGAGAGATGGCTTAAGAACAATCTAAGGGGTGCAGCATTTATTGCTAGAACTTAATTATGTAATTTAAGAACTTCAACTTACATAAGAAGGGCAAATATTACCATGGTTGATGGCTTCTGGTTTTATTTTGGAGCAGAGCAACTTCCAAACCCTGTAAAGATCAGGAAAGGAGAGCCTAATGAAGATGCCAAGCTGAGTGAATTCCAGCGGCAAGTGATTCAGCTGAAAGCAATGGTAAAAAAGAGAGCACTTTGTTTTGCTACCCACCAGTCTTGTTAATGTGCCCAAGAATTTAGCTAAAACTAATCTTTGAATCATCGAAGTGGCAAGGCCTGACCTTTAGTTGGAACTATGCAGCTTCAACTAATGTTAGAGAGGCATTTTCTTTGTCACCATGACCACTTTTGTGCTAATATATCGCTTTTGTATCTCTCTTTCTTCATTTGTTAATCAGTGCAACATATGCTCTTGTATTTCCTTCTTTTTTTGGTCCATTTTCTAGAAAGTTTGGCTTTTTCTTCTTTCATTGTTATTTGCTAATTTTAATAGAAAAGCTGGTCAAACTCCAACAAAAAATTTAGTTATTTTGACACAAATCATACCATAAGAACAGAAGTAGCACATCAACTGAGAGAAGGATAATAATATACATATATATAAAATTTATATATATTTTTATATTTTTATTTTTACTTTTTTGTTTTCAATTGTAAACTTTCTATGCGTACACCTAATATTAATGTATTCCTACCGAGAAAGAAAAGATAGACAGAGTATTTCTGATTGCAGGAGACAGAGAAATTAAAGGGAAAGAGAAAGAGGAAGGCGAAAATATCAAAGAGAATGTAAAATTTTTAGTGTAAAATATGAAAGAGAAATACTGTTGCTGCTCGGAAGTTGCCCTTGCATGACACGGGTGCCCTCCTAGTGTGGTTTAGGCTTGTGTGGTTCTGCGCGTCAATCAGAATTGCAGACTTTCCCGGAATGTTCCTCTTGGGACCTTACAGGAAATTATCTCATTCGTTAAATAAGGTCAACGTGTTGCTGGTGATTGTGAGAATATTCTTCTACAGTTCTTTTCATCCCAATTTTCAAACAATTTTACCAGGTCATTGTGAGAATACTTCTTTTACAGTTCTTTTCCATCTCAATTCTCAAACCATTTTTCCAATTCGTACAAGAAGCTTCACCTGACAATGAAAAATGGCATCCTTACAGTTACACATTCATAATCTGATGATGGATCCTAGGTTTTGCAGACTGGGGGGTTTTGTGTCAAGTGTAGTTGGACTACTCTGTTATGCTCTGAGTTCATCTTTCAAGCATCTAATTGGAGAATGGAACTTGTTGAAGATCTTTCTTTACATTTTACTAAGTTTCATTATCAGCAGCATCATGTTATTCACAAAGAAATGGAACCTTTCAAAGAGCTTCTTGCTGAAAGCTCATGTGGGATTTCTGGTTTTGATGCTCACCTCTGTGTACTCATATTTCTATGATAAAGCTGTGAATCGAAAACCAGACATATTGAGCCTCATGTCATCTGGTGCGTTTGCTTTGATGTCATTGTGCATGTCAAGGCAGATTAACCTTGGATTCGAAAGGGAATTACTTCACTTTTTTCTCGGATCTCTTTTTACGCAACTAACCGAGATCAATTGGATGCTAGCTTTTGTTGTAGCAGCGTTTTCTTATGCCTTAATCTTTCTTCTTTCCTCTTTCAAATCACAACCGGAGACCGGAACTATTACTGCTTCTGATCAAATAGCGCTAGATATTGATAATACAAATAGAGAAGAAAGAGAAGCTGACGCTACCAGTGGCTTCAGTTCTGATTACGGCAATCATCCGCAACAACTTCAGTTATCACACAGAAGGTAAGTTTATAACTGATCACTTTGTAAAATATATTACAGAACCCCAAAGTACTTTGGCAGTCCTTAATAATTCATTTGTGTTGACTTAATTCTGATTCATATTCCCATAATTTTCTAGTAAGAATAAGATGCCAAGTGTTAATCAATTCTACGGTTAATTTTCCCCTTTTACCGATCACTGTAAGAAGATCATAGTAGCCCAATCCAATTTGTGGCCTTTGTTTACCAATAATTTCTCTGATTGAGTTTCACATAAATTTTTCAGGAACGTGGAAATTGAAAATGATGGCATATCAGCACCTGGAAGTAGTAAAACAGTGAGAGAACCCAAAATTGTTGCCCACCCCTCCTTGCGATCCTCTGAATGACAGAGACGTTTTAACTCATTTGGTTGTCTAGCTGTAGTGAACCTGATCACTTGTTTCTTTCAGGTGGAAAACCTAACTGACCAAGCTCAACTTCTAGTTAAGTTGAAAAGAACAACTGAACAGCTGCAGGAAGCAAAAGAAGAGATCATGTCTCTTACTGATCTGGTAGTCTGGATAATAATGCACAATAACATGATGGCTTATGGCTTTTGAGTCTGCTATTTGTCTGATGCAATAGATATTCCATACAAATGCATATTTGTTTCAGCAAATATCAAAACAACTTCCTTGTTTACAAACTCTGATTTCTGAAACCATTCTAACAAACTAGACCCCTATTACAACCAATATCTTTTATTTACTTGCTAAGCAGAAAATACTCATTTGGTTGTCTAGCTATAGTGAACCTGCTCATTTGTTTCTTTCAGGTGGAAAATCTAACTGACCAAGCTCAACTTCTAGAAGTTGAGTTGAAAAGAACAACCGAGCAGCCGCAGGAAGTAATGGCAATTGCTGGTGAAGAAACTGCTAAATACAAAGCAGCAGATCAAAGGAACAAGTCTCTTACTGATCAGGTAGTCTGGATAATAATGCACATTAACATGATGGCTTATGGTTTTTGAGTCTGCTATTTGTCTGATGCAATAGATATTCCATACAAATGCATATTTGTTTCAGGAAATATCAAAACAACTTCCTTGTTTACAAACTCTGATTTCTGAAACCATTCTAACAAACTAGACCCCTATTACAACCGATATCTTTTATTTACTTGCTAAGCAGAAAATACTCATTTGGTTGTCTAGCTATAGTGAGCCTGCTCATTTGTTTCTTTCAGGTGGAAAATCTGACTGACCAAGCTCAACTTCTAGAAGTTGAGTTGAAAAGAACAACCAAGCAACCGCAGGAAGTAATGGCAATTGCTGGTGAAGAAACTGCTAAATACAAAGCAGCAGATCAAAGGATCAAGTCTCTTACTGATCAGGTAATCTGGATAATTATGCACATTAACATGATGGCTTATGGTTTTTGAGTCTGCTATATGTCTGATGCAATAGATATTCCATACAAACGCATATTTGTTTCAGCAAAGTATCTACTCCACAGGACCAAAACAACTTACTTGTTTACAAACTCTAATTTCTGAAACCATTCTAACAAACTAGACTCCTATTACGACCAATATCTTTTATTTACTTGCTACGCAGAAAATGCTCAACAATTATTATTATGGTTATTTTTGCATCAAACTGAGTGTTACACAAAGAGTAACGTAGAAAACTCATCCTTCTCTATTTCCAAATAACATACTAGTTTTCTCCAAGAGAAACTCATCCAAGCAATACTAATTTGAGTTTTCCCAAGTTTGCTGATGAAAATTTTTCCAGCCCATGAAGATCAGTAGAAAAATCTCGTTGCACAGTGCTTTATGCATACTAAAATTTTTTAGGTGAGTAAAATAATAAAAAGTATAGGGGGAGAAGATAGACACATGTGGAATCGGATGGTAGATAAACTGTTAGCAATGAGAACAGCCGACAAGACCCAATTAGAAGTCAACCTTGGAGGGTTTACGTGAGAAAGAAGAGAAAGACAGTCAGTTAGGAGGTACTCCAGGGGAGTGGTTAGTAGGGGGAAGTCTGATATAAGAGTGGGTGAGGATTGTGAGGAAGTCAGTCTTTTTTTTAACTTTTGGTTGTAAGCTTTATGCTTGTAAGCTTTACGCTTGGGCCAGGGGATATCCCTTTGTGCAGAGGACTACGTCCTGGGGCCTATGAGCCAGCCTTGTGCTCATATTTTTGCTGATAATCACTCAATATCTTAGCAGCTTCCCTATTATTCTCTTGCGAGTCCTAACATAAACTAAGCTCAATTAATTTTTGTTAAGGGAATGCTATATATGCAATTAGATTTACAATTGTGCACATCATACTAGTAGCACCATTTGAGCACAAGTGACTCCACAAACTTTTTTTTTTTTTCCTATTCCCTCAAATGAAGACAATGATGCAGTTGTGTACAGGGTTGAGTCTAGTGTTCGGTAAGCAGCATTTATCTTTTTATTATGTAGCACATCAATGATCAGTTAAAATTTCTTGTAATTCTTGTTACTGATAATCATGATATTGCTCTACATAGCAACCAATTTTTATAAAACTTTTATCCTTTAACTGCTGATGGAAAGCCGACCGGGGGAGGGGGGGGGGTGTTAATTTATATTTATCACATAGAAGTTGATTACTGTCTCAAAACAGTCTCTTGGCAGTTTAGCTTCACCTTGAGTGATTGGTTTGAGTTTGCATGTTGAGGGAGTAGGGCCATTATGAGAGAATATTGGGAACACGGACGTTTTAACTCATTTGGTTTTCTAACTGTAGTGAACCTGCTCACTTGTTTCTTTCAGTTGAAAATTTTGAGTTGCAAAGCTGAAGTTCAAGAAGTTGAGTTGGAAAGAACAACAAAACAGTTGAATGACTTACGGGGATCATTAATCCAATTACTCTCAAATGGTTCAAGCACCATCAGGAACCGTCGTGCAGGTCACAAGAAACAGAGCCAGTCAGATGCAACAAATAGAAATGGAAGCAGAACAGAGGGAATTAGTGAATCTCGTAGTGAGACCTCATGGGTTGTGGAGGAAGCACCCGGTGTATATATCACTCTCACTTCCCCGCCAGGAGGTGTAAATGATCGTATTAAAGTGTTGTTCAGGTAAGAAACACATTATGGCACTTTATTTTGATAACTATATGTCAACTTTCAGAAGTTCATATGGGACATTTGATAATATGGAATTATATATATATATATATATATATATATATATATATATATATATCTTTCAGAAGTTCATATGGGAAATTTGATAATATGGAATTTCATATATATATATATATAGAAATTTGAGAAAATTTTAATTTTAATTTTTTGCTATTTTAGGATGATTCCTGCCCTTGCTGCATTGCATTCCTTTTCTCAGTTAATGAATTCTTCCATAGGAAATTTTCCCCCTTTATTATTGTTAATTTTTTAATTCATTACGTGGTGGATAAACAAAAAACTGTGGTAGGAATCTATGTAAGTTTAACTGTGTTATGCATTGTTAGGTTAATTTTAAAATTTATGTTGGTGAATGCAGTCGGAGGCTGTTCACTGAGGAACAAGCACAACAATGGTGGGCGGACAATCGGGAACGAGTATATGAACTTTACAACGTGCGCAAGATTGACAAGTTAACTGTTGGTGTTGGGAATGGGAGTGAGGATGATAAGGGCCAAGAGTTAATGAGTACTATTGGATCAGAAGAGGGGGAATATTTAGTCGTAGGTGAGAGTCCCCAGTTACAGTACACTGGTTATGAAGCAAGTATGAGTTCCTGGACGTCTTTCGGTTCCAGCATTTCTGAGGAAGGATTGAGAGCTAGGCGTGTTAAGCAGCCGGAGAAGCGAGAGCTAGGCATGCAAAATAGCCGGGGTGCGTGAGAGACTACTGCTGGTATTGGGAGTGAGGACCTGTCTCATGGACGTGACAATCTGTAAACGAGATGTTCTTTATGACATTTTGGCTGGAATTACAGCAAGTAACATCAATTACGTTTGGATTCCATCTAATATAGTGATGCAGGGAGCTGAGACTTTGGATAATAGGATAGAATAGAATTTAACTATGATTTTGTAATTCCTTGTTTGGATTAGGATTCTCTGTTGTCGGGTCTCCCCATTAAAGAGTGATTTGACAAAGAGATAAGAACAATTTGAAAAGTAAAAAAAAGAAAAAAGAAATAGCATTTGCAGATGCTAATTGTTCCCCCATTTTTTCATTTTTTCCCCTTTTGTTTGATTTCACTTTCCATTTTTTCCTAAAGTGAAACCATAACCATGATGCACTAGCAGCTTGTGGCAGTGTCGGCCATTCTGTAGACAAGGTTATGCCAAACAATTTACAATACAGACAGCCATTGCCACTGGGTACTAGACTTGTCCCTCTTAATCATTGAGAGATTATCTAATAGTTTTGATATACCGCATGATATAAATTATGTGATATACTCAATCACTCTAGCCGAAGGCATCTAGATCAGAGGCAACTCTTGTTTTAGGAAAATCAATTGATTGAATTAGATGAGACTAAAGTAGATCTGTCCTAACTTATGAGGGAACAAAACGATGTTTTAGTCTAGAATTAATAAAGAAAAGGGTACAGCTATAAAGCCAGAGTGATCATAAACAAAACAATTAATGTTGATGTATTCCGGAATTCAATTTTGAATCTGAACAATTTCATAGAATAGAATCAAACATACGACTCAGTTCTTGTTAAATTGTTGTCTTGGAGGCCTTTCGAGCAAGAATGAGCCAACAAAGGACACGATACAACACACAGAAGCCAAGCATGATTCCCACATTCACCCACCTGCTGTCCTTCTCAAGTCCTCTCCTCTTCAGCACATCAAACCCGGTAAGCAAACACTGGGAGCCCTGTGTTTGCCGAGAGAAACACTGATTTCTGACGTTCCAGTACTTGTTTGTGAGCAGTGCATCCAGTGGGTACATATAGAGAGACACACAGTACATGAAAAGCCAATATTTTGAAATGCTCTCTTTCGGAATGAAGTAGCCGGAGAAGAGGAAGAAGGCTCCAAGAACTGTGCAGATGAGAGAATTCCCAGAAATGAAGTCAGGGGAGATTGCACTCAAGAAAAGTACCAGAGAACTTGCCATCAAGACGATGAACCAAACCACGAGAAAGAAAAAGGCGAAAGCAGTGAGGGAAGGATTGAGGCCTACAATCCAATATACAGGAACTGCAAAGAGAATGGATACAATAAACAAGAAGGGTAGGCAGACAAGACTGTTGGCTAATCATGTAGGACGACATTCTATAGGCTTCTCTTGAGGATTCTTTCCTCAAAACACGCCTTTCTTTTGTAATTCCTTTTTTGGATTAGGTTCCTCTGCCATCGGGTCTTCCCGTTACAGAGTGACTTGAGAGAGAGATATGAACAATTTGAAGAGTAAAGAAAGTAAATCAGAGAAAGTCGGTTTTATTACAAATAGATGTTAATTCTTTCCCCTTTTTTTCTTTTTTTCCCCTTTTATTTGATTTCACTTTCCATTTTTTCGTAAAGTGAAATTATAACCATAACTATTGATTCATATATTGGATTGAGTTGAATCATTTTAGTGCTTTTAAGAAAAAGTTTGCAATATATTTGTATGGGATTATTTTGTAAGAAAATACTATATGCAATGAGTATTTATGTGAAATTATTTTGTATTATTAGGAATCTGCGAAAATAAGGGCAAGTAACGTTATAAAAATATAGATGATCTTGTTTATTGTGAGATATTAAATTTGTTTGATTTTATTTTTAAAAATTATTTATTAAAATCAAAAGTTTTTAATTTCATTTTTAAAGTGATTATTTATTTAAATTAAAAGTTGAATGAATAATTTACTTTTTAAAAAATAAAAAATTATGCCTTTTCTCCTATTAAAAGCATTAAAAATTCAATAGAAAATATACATACCCAATGTACCAAGGATATATAAGAAAATTAATTCCAAAATATTAGAAGAGAAGATAGTGGAAACAATGGAAATGAAACAATAAAAGAAAAAAATTATAATTACAGTTAATTTAATAAATTTATTTATTTTTAAGGTCATAAATAAAAATTTTATATTTAATTAACAATTAATTTTAAATATTATAATTTTTTATTTTGCCTTGAACAAAAATTAAGAAGAAAAAAATTTGAAAGACAATCTCAAAACTTAATGGATTGACGCTTATGGTCCTGGTTCTTGGACTTTGTACGTTGTCTCTCTCTCTCTCTTTCTTCATTGATTCTTCTTATTATGACCAAGGTAAAAATTTTGCTGGCTTATGAGGCAAAATTGATAAACACAAATTGGCGATGATTTATAAGGCAAATTTTGTTGTAATGTCAAAAATATAGTTTTAAAAATTATGTCTCCGATAAAGAGTATAATAGAATAAAATCAGTAGCAAGTAAAGTAAATTTTGTAAAGTGAATTAGGTTTTCATTGAAGAGGATTCTTGTAATTTTTGTTGATTTTTTTCTTATGGAAGTTTTATAAAAACATGTTAAATAAAAAAATACCATCTTATATATTTTACTAAAAAATAAAAAAATTAATTTATTAGACAAACTAACCCAAATTATAATTTTTCTAAAACAAATGCATATCCAGTGGCACTGAAACTCAAGCGTAGCATACAAGCCAGGTTGAAAAACATAGACCATCCCTTATATAAAAAAAAAAAAAAAAAAACACAGATCATTGAGTAATTGAGGCAGTTTAGGCGGGAAACAAGTTAACACAATGCTGAATCTTGGCAGTTGAAAAACTGCATTTTACAAAAGGTATATAAAGAAGATAAAGTAAAGGCTACATATGCCGTTGCTGCAGCGCACCGAGAGTTGCCCTTGCAAGACACGTGGAAATGGACGCGAAAATGTTGAGTTATGAGTTATACTCATATTATTTTATAATTAAAAAATAAAAAAAATCAACAGTAATATTATTTATATTTTTTTAAAATCATATTTTATTTATATTTTTTATTTTTTATTAAAATAAAATAAATAATAAAATATGTTATTTTATTCTTTATCACATTCATTTATAATAATTACGTATCTCTATGTCACATAATTATATTTTTTTCTAGAGTCAAATGTTTTTATTGTAAATAAATTGTGAGTATAATTAATATAGATATAATGCTATTCTAATTTAAGTTTTTGGATTCTATTTAAGTTGTTGGGTTTCACGCATCATTTAGAATTGCACATTTTCTTGGAATGGAAATGTAGGACCCACTTTTGTGTTCATAATTCATCTACATTTGATGATGTGAATAAAGCTGAAATGAAAATATAAAGCACTAGAAAATAAAACGAAGCTTTCAAAAGCAAACTTTTTGTTTGATTGTATAATAAAGATATAAAAATAACACCGCTTCTCCCAGATTGCGCCACTTTCCTCGCGCACCTTTACGAAATTATCTCATACGTTAAAAAGGGGACTAAGCAAAGTGTTGCTGATCATTGTGAGAATATTTCTTACACAGTTCTTTTCCATCCCAATTCTCGAACCCTTTTTCCAATTCTTACGACAAGCTTCACCTGACAAAGAAAAATGGCACCCTTACAATTACAAATCCATAATCTGCTAATGGATCCTATGTTTTGCAGACCGGTGGGTTTTGTGTCAACTGTAGTTGGGCTGCTCTGTTACACTCTGAGTTCATCTCCCAAACATCTATTTGGAGAATGGAACTTGTTGAAGATCTTTCTTTATATTTTACTAAGAAATCTTTGCATGTCATCATAAATGGGAGTGACAGAAACTCAAAGTATAAATAAAAATAATTATAAAGATTTATTTATATAATTTTAAATCATAATAATTTACATAAAAATTTAATCAAACTATAAGAACTTATAAAATAATTTAATTAATAAACACAGATAAGCCAAGCCATGAGATAGAATAAGGCAAAAAGCAGTGAGTGTAAGTATTGAGTCCGACCATTCAATGTATAGGACTTGCAAAGAGAATGGATACAGTAAGCAAGAAAGGTAGGAAGACATATTTAATTTTTTTTTATTATTCTAGTGATTTTTTTTATTTTTTTTATAATTTAATACATAAATCTTATTTTTTATCTACATATTTTTTTTAATTTTATATCTATTTTTTATCTTAATTCTTTTTTACATAACTTCAGTGTATCTTCATCCTCGGCAAGACAAGAGTCTAGGTATCATGTGGGGGATATTCCATAGGCTACTCTTGATGCTTCTTTCATCAAAACACCCCCGCAGTAAAAATAGCCGTATGTGAGGAAAGCATACGTCTCATTAAAAAATTTTGATCGAGAAAAAAAATAAAGAGAGAACATAGAAATGTGTAAAATATATCTAAAATTAATATATGTGTGTATCATTATTTTTAATAAAATAAGTTGATCATCATTGATACCATTGTTACTAAAAAAATGTTAAGTTTACGTTACACACTTGTGGTATGTGGTGAGAGATAAAAATTATAGGTAAAAAGAGAAAAAATATGAGAATTTATATAATTAATATACAAAATTAATTTATACATTTATCATTATTTTTATTAATTATTATTTTAAGTGCAATAATTATTATCATTATTAATATTATAAATTTAATGAACTTTTTAAGTAATTTTTTCATTCTAGAAAGGTGAAAATTAATAATTCTTACTGATATTGAAATATTTTATTTTTAAAAAATGTTAATTTTTAAATCTCAATCAAAAAAATTAATAATTTTAAACTTTATTTTTAAAAATCTCTCAAAATACAATAAATTAAACATAATAAGAAAGATAAAATATTAATATATATACACATAACAATTTTATATACATATAATATATTTTTATATTTTTACTCTTATTTATTTTATTTGTACATATACAAAACTAAAATGTGTTATTATCTTTTTTTAAAAGATAAAAGAGAGAAGATAAAATAATATTTTAAAAAATAAAAAAAAAATTATGACGCTTTGATGTCATAAATTCTAAGAAAGAAATGAATTTAGACTATTTTATTATTCTTTTATAATTTTATTAATATTTTTTCTTAATTCTTTTACTGACTTTTCTTTTTGGGTATTTTACCGGCTCTGTTTAACTTTTTATGGTAAGTGATCTTAATACGAAAGAAACACTCCAAAAAGGTTAGGCAATTTATTTTAAAATTAAATAATAAATAACAATGAAACAATTATTTAATTTTTATAAATACGAAAAAATTTAAATATTGACTAAATAAAATTTAATATTTAATTTTATTGAAAATGATCGTCATTAAATAATAAATAAATGAATTATTTGAATAAATTATTTAAGTAGTCGCTCTAGTGCAATGAAACATCTTGTCAAGTTAATGAATACTGACTGACGCAGCTCATATGTAAAATAAGTGCATAATACTTTAGGTAGAGATTGTTCAACTTTTTTGAGAAGAAATTAGACTTTTTTTTTGATAAAAAGTGAAGATAAAATTAAATTGAATAAATAAAATAATTAACCATTTTTTTTATCTTTTACGCGAGAAAAATAATCTAACTTGTCAATAAAAAATCAGACAATCACATTTCATAAAATCATTCATTATTATGCTTGTATCAGAATAGCTAAAAGAAGGATCCCTCACTTCAAACTTTTTTGAATTTAATAATTTTGATTATATATTAAAACTTTTTAAATTATGAGATTTATTTTAATGTTATCTTTATTGTTTACTTATTTTATCTTTAAATTTATAAATAAAAATTAAAGAATTTTAATCCATGAAATAGCTTGAACAAAACTATTAAGAAAACCCAGATTAAAATGATGAAGGCGTAAATGGTATTTTTACTTTTTTTTAAGAGTAAATTAGTGTTTTATTTTTTATTTGGCAAAATAAGGTTCTTTAAAGGAAATCAAATAAATTTAATCCTTGCTGAAGCAAGAAAATCAGTCTACTTTTACGATGGAGGACAAAACAAAATTACTGATTGATTCATATCTTGGGTTGTCTTGAATCATTTTAGTGCCTTTAAGAAAAATTTTGTAGTGTATTTGTGTGAGATTACTTTTTAAGAAAATATTATATGCAATGAATATTTATGTGAAATTATTTTATATTATTAGAAATATTGTATGGTAAGTAACGTTACAAAAATATAAACAATCTTATTTTGAGATTAAATTTATTTGATTTTATTTTTAAAAAACTATTCATCTAAATTAAAAGTTGAATGAATAATTTGTTTTTATAAACATAAAAAATCACCCCTTTTCTCCTACTAAAAGTATTAAAAAATTTAATGTCTAAAATTAAATCATCTGCCAATTTACTACACCAACAGGGGTTAGATTAATGGACAAGAAGTTTAATTTTCATATGTAGCAAATTTAATTTAAATTTTTGTTAAAAATTAAATTCACATTTAAATATTTAACGTTACAGTAAAAATAATTACCTCCTAAAAAAGATAACCTGAATTTATTTTAAAAAAAATACGGATATCCAGGAGTAAATATGAAAATCAATTCCGGAATACTAAAAAAGAAGACAGTGGAAACGATGGAAATAAAAAAAAAAAAAATGCATATCCAGTGGCACTGGAAACACGAGCAAAGGGGATTTATGGCAAGTTGAAAAACGTAGACTTTTGATCAAATGAGGCAGTATAGGCGGGAAAAAAGTTAACACAATGCTGACACGTGGCAGTTGAAAATCTGCATTTTACTAAAGGTATATTATAAAGATCGGACATGATCGTTCTACGTTTGTTTATTCCGCGGCGCACCGAAAGTTGTCCTTGGGCGACCTCCTAGTAACAGTGAAACTCTTTCATCAAGCTCATCATGGTTTAGGCTTTTGAGGGGTTCTACGCGTCATTCAGAATTGCACATTTTCCCGGAATGCGCCTCTTTCCTCTTGGGACCTTCCACGAAATTATCTCATACGTTGAATAAGGGCCTAAGCAGAGTGTTGCTGGTCATTGTGAGAATACTTATTTTACAGTTCTTTTCCGTCTCAATTCTCACACCATTTTTCCAATTCGTACAACAAGCTTCACCTGACAATGAAAAATGGCATACTTACAGTTACATATTCATAATCTGATAATGGATTCTAGGTTTTGCAGACTGTGGGGTTTTGCGTCAAGTGTAGTTGGGCTGCTCTGTTATGCCCTCAGTTCATCTTTCAAGAATCTATTTGGAGAATGGAACGTGTTGAAGATCTTTCTTTACATTTTACTAAGTTTCATTATCAGCAGCATCTTGTTATTTGCAAAGAAATGGAACCTTTCAAAGAGCTTCTTGCTGAAAGCTCACGTGGGATTTTTGGTTTTGATGCTCACCTCTGTATACTCATATTTCTATGATAAAGCTGTCAATGGAAAACCAGACTTGTTGAGCCTCATTTCATGTGGTGCGTTTGCTATGATGTCATTGTGCATGTCAAGGCAGATTAACCTTGGATTCGAAGCGGATTTACTAAACTATTTTCTTGGGAGTCTTACCATATACCTAATGAAGATAAATTTGATGCTAGCTTTTGTTGGAGCAGCCTTTTCTTATGCCTTCATCATGCTTCGTTCCTCTTTGGAATCACAGCCGGAGACCGGAACTATTCCTGTTTCTGATCAAATAGCGCTAGATATTGATAATACAAATAGAGAAGAAAGAGAAGCTGACGCTACCAGTGGCTTCAGTTCTGATCACAGCAATCATCCGCAACAACTTCGGTTATTACGCAGCAGGTAAGTTTATAACTGATCACTTTCTGAAATAAATTACAGAACCCCAAAGTACTTTGGCAGTCCTTAATAATTCATTTGTGTTGACTTCAATTCTGATTCATATTCCCATAATTTTCTAGTAAGAATAAGATGCCAAGTGTTAATTAATTCTACAGTTAATTTTCCCCTTTAACTGATCACTGTAAGAAGATTATAGTAGCCCAATCCAATTTGTAGCCTTTGTTTACCAATAATTTCTCTGACTGAGTTTTCCATAAATTTTTCAGCAACATGGAAGTTAAAAATGACGGCATATCAGCACCTGGAAGTAGTAAAAAAGTGAGAGAACCCAAAATTGTTGCCCTTCCCCCCTTGTGTTTCTCTGAATGACAGAGACGTCTTAACTCATTTGGTTGTCTAGCTCTAGTGAACCTGCTCACTTGTTTCTTTCAGGTGGAAAATCCGACTGACCAAGCTCAACTTCTAGTTGAGTTTAAAAGAACAACTGAACAGCTGCAGGAAGCAAAAGAAGAGATCGTGTCTCTTACTGATCAGGTAGTCTGGTTAATAATGCACATTAACATGATGGCTTATGGTTTTTGAGTCTCCTATTTGTCTGTAGCAATAGATATTCCATACAAATGCATATTTGTTTCAGCAAATACCAAAACAACTTCCTTGTTTACAAACTCTGATTTCTGAAACCATTCTAACAAACTAGCCCTATTACGACCAATATATTTTATTTACTTGCTAAGCAGAAAATACTCAGCAATTATTATTATTGCCTTTGCATCAAACTAGGCTTTGCACAAATAGTAATCAAGGAAATTCATTTTTCTCTATTTCGAAATGGCATACTAGTTTTCTCCAAGAGAAACTTCTCCAAGCAATACTAATTTGAGTTTTCCTAAGTTTGTTGATAAAAAATTTTCTAAAAAATGAAGATCAGCAGAAGAATCTCATTGCACAATGCTTTATGCGTACTAAAGTTTTTTAGGTGAGTAAAATAATAAAAGTACAGGGAGAGAAGACACACACGTGGAATCAAATGGTAAATAAACTAGGCTTAATTAATTTTTGTTAGACGAATGCTATGTACGCAACCGTTGGATCTACAATTGTGCAAATCATACTAGTAGCAACATTTGAGCACAAGTGACTCCACAAACATTTTTCCCCCCCTATTCACTCAAATGAAGACAATGATGCAGTTGTGTACAGGGTTGAGCCTAGTGTTCGGTAAGCAGCATTTATCTTTTTATTATGTAGCACATCAATGATCAGTTAAAATTTCTTGTAATTGTGGTCACTGATAATCCTGATATTGCTCTATATAGCAACCAATTTTTATAAAACTTTTATCGTTTCACTGCTGAGGGAAAGCCGACGGGGTGTGTTAATTTATATTTATCACATAGAAGTTGATTATTGTCTCAACACAGGCTCTTGGCAGTTTAGCTTCACCTTGAGTGATTGGTTTGAGTTTGCATGTTAAGGGAGTAGGGCCATTATGAGAGAATATTGGGGACACTGACGTTTTAACTCATTTGGTTTTCTAACTCTAGTGAACCTGCTCACTTGTTTGTTTCTTTCAGTTGAAAATTTTGAGTCGCAAAGCTGAAGTTCAAGAAGTTGAGTTGGAAAGAACAACAAAACAGTTGAATGACTTACAGGAATCAAATAACCAATTACTCTCAAATCGTTCAAGCACCATCAGGAACCGTAGTGCAGGTCAAAATAAACAGAACCAGTCAGATTCAACAAATAGAAATTGGCAAGAATGGACTCTGCTTTATGAACGCGGTGTATATGTCCATCTCACTGCCCTACCAGGAGGTGCAACATATATTAAAAGAGTGCGCTTCAGGTAAGAAAAGCGTTATGGCACCTTATTTTGATAATTTTATGTCAACTTTCAGAAGTTCATGTGGGAAGTTTGATAATATAAAATTACACATATATATATATATATAGAAATTTGGGAAATTTTTTATATTATTTTTCTGTTTTGGGATGATTCCTGCCCTTCCTGCATTGCATACCTTTTCTCAGTCAATGAATTCTTCTATAGAAAATTTTCCCACTTTATTATTGTTAATTTTTTAATTCATTATGTGGTGGATAAACAAAAAGCTGTGGTAGGAATCTATGTAAGTTTACAGCATTGCATACGCCAACTGTGTTATGCATTGTTAGGTTAATTTTAAAATTTATGTTGGTGAATGCAGTCGGAGGCTGTTTACTGGGGAACAAGCAGAACAATGGTGGGCGGACAATCGGGAACGAGTATATGAACTTTACAACGCGCGCAAGATTGACAAGTCAGCTGTTGGTGTTGGGAATGGGAGTGAGGATGATAAGGACCGAGAGTTCATGAGTACTGTTGCGTAAGAAGGGGAAATATAAAGATGTAACGTGGCTGAAAGTGTAATTATCAAAAAAAAATTTAAAAATTAACAAATAAAATTGAATGAATAAAATAAATAATATGAATAAAATTATAAATATAAATATATAAAAATAAAAATATTCAATCGAAAAAGGAGAAAGATTTAGTAAAAAATGATATGTTCATATTTTTACTTTTACAATTCAGTTACAATTAAAATTTTTAAATAATAGAAGTACTGTTGTTCAACTGTCTTGTTTGTTTTGAAAATTCGACAGGCCATCAACGTAGCTAAGCGTAGGAATAGAAAACGTAACAATAACTTCACCCGGTTTAGTCGTGGGTCGGAGTCCCTAGTTCGAGCAAGATGAAGGAAGTTTCTTTTCCATCATTTCTTTCGGTTCCAGCATTTCTACCGAAGGATTGAGGGCTGGGCGTGTTAAGCAGCCGGAGGAGCGAGAGCCACGCGTGTAAAGCAGCCCGGGTGGATGAAAGACTACTGCTGGTATTGGGTGTGAGGACCTGTCTCATAGAATAGCAATCTGTAAGCGAGATGTTCTTTATGATATTTTGGCCGGAATTACAACAAGAAACATCAATTACGTTTGGCTTCCATCTAATATAGTGATGTAGGGAGCTAAGACTCGGATAATACGACAGAATAGAATTCAACTATGACTTTGTAATTTCTTGTTTGGATTAGGATCCTCTGTTATCGAGTCTTCCGATTAAAGAGTGATTTGAGAGAGAGATAAGAACAATTTAAAAGTAAAAAAAAAAAATAAATAAATAGCATTCGCAGATGCGAATTGTGTCCCCATTTTTTTTTGCCCTTTCGTTTGATTTCACTTTCCATTTTTTCCTAAATTGAAACCATAACCATGATGCACTAGCAGCTCGTGGCAGTGTCAGCCATTCTGTAGACAAGGTTATGCAAAACAATTAACAATACAGACAGCCATTGCCACTGGTTACTAAAGTTGTCCCTGTTAATCATTGAGAGATTATCTAATATTTTTGATATACCACATGATATAATTATGTGAAACACTCATCACTCTAACCGAAGGCATCTAGATTAGGGGCAACTCTTGTTTTAGGAAAATCAATTGATTGAATTAGATGAGACTAAAGTAGATCTGTCCTATCTTACGAGGGAACAAAATGATGTTTTAGTCTGGAATTAATAAAGAAAAGAGGACAATTATAAAGCCAAGGTGATTAACAAAACAATTAATATTGATGTATTCCGGAATTCAATTTTGAATCTCAACAATTTCAAACAATCGAATCAAACATACGACTCAGTTCTTGTTGAATTGTCGTCTTAAAGGCCTTTCGAGCAAGAATGAGCCAAAAAAGGACACGATACAACACAAAGAAGGCAAGCATGATTCCCACATTCACCCACCTGCGAGCCCTGTGTTTGCTGAGAGAAACACTGATTTCTGACGTTCCAGTACTCGTTTGTGAGCAGTGAATCCAGTGGGTACCTATAGAGGGACACATAGTACATGAAAAGCCAATATTTTGGAATGGTCTCTTTCGGAATGAAGTGCCCGGAGAAGAGGAAGAAGGCTCCAAGAACTGTGCAGATGAGAGAATTCCCAGACATGAAGTCAGGGGAGACTGCACTCAAGAAAAGTACCAGAGAACTTGCCATCAAGACGATGAACCAAACCACGGGAAAGAAAAAGGCGAAAGCAGTGAGGGAAGGATTGAGCCCCACAATCCAATATACAGGCTCCTCTTGAGGATTCTTTCTTCAATAAACAAGAAGGGTAGGAAGACAAGAGTGTTGCCTATCATGTAGAAGGAGATTCTACAGGCTCCTCTTGAGGATTCTTTCTTCAAAATACGCCTCTCTTTTGTAATTCCATTTTCGAATTAGGATCCTCTGCTATCGGGTCCCCCATTAAAGAGTGATTTGAGAGAGAGATGTGAACAATTTGATAATAAGAGAAAGTCGGTTTTATTATAAATAGCATTTGCAGATATTAATTCTTTCCCTTTTTTTTTCTTTTTTTTTCCTTTTATTTTATTTCACTTTCTATTTTTTCGTAAAATGAAATCATAACCATAACTATTACTGATTGATTCATATCTTGGATTGAGTTGAATCATTTTAGTACTTTTAAGAAAAAGTTTGTAATGTATTTGTATGGGATTATTTTATAAGAAAATAGTATATGAAATGAATATTTATGTGAAATTATTTTATATTATTAGGAATGAGCGAAAACAAAGGCAAGTAACGTTATAAAAACATAGATGATCTTGTTTATCGTGAGATATTAAATTCGTTTGATTTTATTTTTAAAAAAGTATTTATTTAAATTAAAAATTGAATGAATAATTTATTTTTTTAAAAAAAAATATGCCTTTTCTCCTGTTAAAAGTATTAAAAATCCAATATTAAAAAATATATATCCAAAGTATCGAGGATAAATATGAAAATTCATTTCAAAATATTAGAAGAGAAGATAGTGGAGAAAAATAAAAGAAAAAATTATAATTACAGTTAATTTATTAAATTTAATTATTTTTAAGGTCATAAATAAAAAATTTTATATGTAATTAACAATTAATTTTAAATATTATAATTTTTTATTTTGCCTTGAACAAAAATTAACAAAAAAAAAAATTGAAAAGACAATCTCAAAACTTAATGGATTGAGCGGTTATGGTCCCAGTTCTTGGGCTAGGTGCGTTTTTTCTCACTCTCTCTCTTTCTTCGTTGATTCTTCCTATTATGACCAAGGTAAACATTTTGCTGGCTTACCAGGCAAAATTGATAAAGAGAAATTGAACATTGTTTATAGGGCAAATTTTTGCTGGAATGTCAAAGATATAGTTTTAAAATTTGTCCCTAATAAAGAGTTTGATAGAATAAAATTAGAAGTAAGCAAAGTAAATTTTGTAAAGATGAATTAGGTTTTTCATTGAAGAAGAGTCTCGCATTTTTGTTGATTTTTTTTTTAATGGAGGTTTTATAAAAACATGTTAAATAAAAAAAATACCATTTTATAAATTTTTCTGAAAAATTAAAAAATAATTTAATTTATTAGACAAGCTAACCTAAATTATAATTTTTCTAAAACAAATGCATATCTTGCACTGAAACTCGAGCGTAGCATACAAGGCAAGTTGAAAAACGTAGACCATCCCTTAAAAAAAATTCAAAAAAAAAAACACAGACCATTGATCAAATGAGGCAGTTTAGGCGGGAAACAAGTTAACACAATGCTGACGCTTGGTAGTTGAAAAACTGCATTTTACAAAAGGTATATAAAGAAGATACAGTAAAGGCGACGTATACTGTTGCTGCTGCGCACCGAAAGTTGCCCTTGCAAGACACGGGTGCCCTCCCAGTAACACTGAAACTCTTTCATTAAGCTCACCTTGATTTAGGCTTTTGGGTTCCACGCGTCATTCAGAATTGCACACTTTCCGGAATGCGCCACTTTCCCCTCGGGACCTTTCACGAAATTATCTCATACGTTAAAAAAGGGCCTAAGCAAAGTGTTGCTGGTCATTGTGAGAATATTTCTTAGGGGTGGGTATTGGGTGGGGCAGTTTGGGTTGGAATAAAATTCTCTCAACTCAGTTGAACCCAATCTCTTATTAAGTTAGTCCAACCCCAGCCAAAAAATTCTTCAAACCAATATTCCTGGGTTAGAATGGTTCGGTTTCACTTAGGTGGGTTAGTTTGGGTTAGAATGGGGACGAACGAACGTGAGATGAGCGGTGGAACGGAGATGAGGTTCGATCGATTATTGAGGACCCAAAATGTCAAAATACGATGATTAGACAAGAGATGAGCCAAAATGAGAAGAGGCGAGTCAAGACAAAGTGGGAAGAGGTAAGGGATTAGCGTTAACTGTTGGAATTAACGAGACAATGAACGAGACTTGTAGTTCATGAGAGAGGAAGTTGAGGGATTGAGGGTTCGAGACGAGGGAGGGAGGAGTGGTGTTGATTTGCTGAAGTTAAGCTGCCTCTTGCCTGCTTGTGCTTGCAGAAGTTTTAAGTAGGGGTGGGCATTAGGTGGGACAGTTTGTGTTGGGACAAGATTTTTTCAATCTGTTTGAACCCAATCTCTCATTTAGTTAGTCTAACCCCAGTCAAATTGATCCTTCAAACCAAGATTTTTAAATTAGAATAACTCAGTTTCATTTGGGTGGGTTAGTTTAGGTTAGGATGGGCCGAAGAGTGAAGGCTTGGGGATGGCCGGACATAAGGTGAGCGGGGGCGAGTCAGCAAGGTTCAGTCGACTATTGAGGACTCAAAGTCTCGAAGTGTTATGACTAGACAAGAGAGAGACCGATATGGCTCAAACGAGGTAGGGTGGTCAGCATCGACTATCAGAGACGATGAGACAACGGACGAAACTTGTCGCTTGCGAGAGAGGGAGTTGAGGGACAAGAGAGAACCGAGAAGTGGCATTGGAGTCGTAGAGCTACTTGAGAAAGATTTAGGGTAAGCTACGAAACATCATTTTGTAGTAGTAGAAAATATATATATATATATATATGTAATTTTTGTTGGGTTGCCACGGTAATCCAATAGAGAGAAAGCAAAAATTCAGTCTCATCCAATTTATCTCATCTTAAACTAAAATATTATATTATATTTATTTTACCCCATCTTAATCTAGTCTAAATTTTTTTTTTTACAGTTTGAAGCAGGTTAAAATAGTTTGATCCGAATCGATGCCCACCCTTAATTTTAGGGCAAGTTAGAAAATGATATCATTTTTTAAAACGACACTATTTTATAATATCAGAATTCAGAATATATATATATATAGCATAAGAATTGAAAATATATATATTGATCTGAACCGATGCCCACCCCTAATTTTAGGGCAAGCTAGAAAATGATAGCATTTTTTAAAACGATGCTATTTTATAATATCAAAATTCAGAATATATATATATATATATATATATATATATATATAGCATAAGAATTGAAAATATATATATATATATTGTTGGGTATCCGCGACAACCCAATGGAGAGGGGACCAAAACTCAGCCCTACCCAATTTACCCCATCTTAAGCTAAAATATTACATAATATTTATTTTACCCTATTTTAACCCAGTCTAAATTTTTTTTTTATGATTTGGAGTGGGTTGAAACGGTTTGACCCTGTCCAATGCCCACCCCTAATATTTCTTGTACAGTTCTTTTCCATCTCAATTCTCAAACCCTTTTTCCAATTCTTACAAGCTTCACCTGACAAAGAAAAATGGCACCCTTACAATTACAAATCCATAATCTGCTAATGGATCCTACGTTTTGCGGACTGGTGGGTTTTGTGTCAAGTGTAGTTGGGCTGCTCTGTTATGCTCTGCGTTCATCTTTCAAACATCTATTTGGAGAATGGAAGTTGTTGAAGATCTTTCTTTACATTTTACTAAGTTTCATTATCAGCAGCATCATGTTATTCCCAAAGAAATGGAAACTTGAAAGGAGCATCTTGATGAAAGCTCATGTGGTGTTTCTGGCTTTGATGCTCACCTCTGTGTACTCATTTTTCTATGATAAAGCTGTGAACGGAAAACCAGACATATTGAGCTTCGTTTCATGTGGTGCGTTTGCCTTGATGTCATTGTGCATGTCAAGGCAGATTAACCTTGGACTCGAAGTGGATTTACTTAACTTTTTTATTGGATGTCTTACGATGTACCTAATGAAGATCAATTTGATGTTAGCTTTTGTTAGAGCAGCCTTTTTTATTCCTTCATCATTCGTCGTTCCTCTTGTGAATAACAACCAGAGAGCGGAACTATTACTGTTTCTGATCAAATAGCGGTAGATATTGATACTACAAATAGATAAGAAAGAGTAGACGATGCTACCAGTGGCTTCAGTTCTGATTACAGCAGTCATCCGCAACAACTTCAGTCATTACACAGATGGTTAGTTTATAACTGATCACTTTCTAAAATAAATTATGGAACCTCAAAGAACTTTGGCAGTCCTTAATAATTTATTTGTACTGACTTCATATCTGATTCATATTCCCATAATTTTCTAGTAAGAATAAGATGCCAAGTGTTAATCAATTCTTTGGTTAATTTTTTCCTTTTTACTGTTCACCCAAAGAAGATTTTAGTAGCCCAATCCATTTTGTGGCCATTGTTTACCAGTAATTTCTCTGATTGAGTTTCCCTTCAATTTTCCAGGAAAGTGGAAGATGAAAATGAGGACATATCAGCACATGGAAGTGAACAGTGAGAGAACCCAAATTTACTTTCCAGACAATTAGTGAAGCAGATGATACTTTAACACTACCCAATTATTGTTCCCTGGTTAGTTTTTGTGAATTTTGAGCAGTTACAAAAATTGAACGGGTTTTTTTTTTTTTTTTGAGTTCAAGCAATCAATTTTTAAGAGTTCTTTTGATTACTTGTTCCCCCCGCCCCATTGAACCTGCTCACTTGTTTCTTTCAGGTGGAAAATTTGACTCGCAAAGCTCAGCTTCAAGAAATTGAGTTGGAAAGAACAGCTGAAGGAAGCAATGGCAATCGGTGGTGAAGAGACTGCTAAATACAAAGCAGCAAATGAAGTGATCAAGTCTCTTATTATTCAGGTAGCCTTGTTAATAATACAGAATAACATGATGGCTCATGGTTTTTGAGTCTGCTATTTGTCAGATGCAATAGATATTCCATACAAACGCATATTTGTTTCAGCAAATTTATTCCACAGTACCAAAACAACTTCCTTGTTTACAAACTCTGATTTCTGAAACCACTCTAACAAACTAGACGCCTATTACGGCCAATAGCTTTTATTCACTTGCTAAGCAAAAAAGACTAAGCAATTAATTTGCTTTGCATCAAACTGGGCTTACACAAAGAGTAACCTAGGAAATCCATCCTTCTCTTTTTTCAAATAACACTAGTTTTCTCCAAGAGAAACACATTCCAAGCAACACTAATTTGAGTTTTCCTAAGCTTGTTGATAAAAATTTTTCTAGCCCATGAAGGTCAGTGGAAGACTCTTATTGTACATCGCTTTATGCACGCTGAATTGTTTTCCTTTTTCTTCCTATTGACTCAAATGAAGACAATAATGCAGTTGTGTACAGTTGACAAGCCTAGTGTTTTGAAAGCAGCATTTATCTTTTTATTATATAGCACTTCACTGGTCAGTTAAACTTTATTCTTACTGATAATCATGATGTTGCTCTATATAGCAACCTATTTATATAAAACCTTTATCCTTTAACTGCTCATAAAAAGCCGAAGGGGTGTGTTAATTTATATTTTATCTATAGATGTTGATTATTGTCTCAAACAGTCTTTTGGCAGTTTAACTTCCCCTTGAGTGATTGGTTTGACTTTGCATACTGAGGGAGTAGGGCCGTTATGAGAGAATATTAGGCAGGTTTGAACAACAAGCTCACTAGTTGAGTCTGAAATTTTGATGATACAGCAACTTTGCCACAAACGTGAAGCTAGCTTAAATCTATAGATTTCAAGTTTCCGGTCATCTGAAATTGTTTCACTATATTATTAATGGAAACAATATGATCAAAACTCTGCTGCTGTAAATCAAATCATTTTGAACTTGGTTTTATAGAAGTGAACCGGAAATCAGTTGTCATCTTTACTGAGCAAGTCTAACTGATCCTGCAGCTCTTTGTTTAATGCGCTGGACAGTTGAAAGACATGAAGGAGAGGCGACCTATCGGACAAGCTAGGACTAGCCTAGAGCCGGACTTAATGGGATCCAGCAACCTGGAATAAAATGATTGTTGGATACACCCTTGAAAGAAATGGTGAAGAGGCTTTAGTTGTGTATATCAAATGCAGGTGCGTAGGAAAAGCTAGGAGGTTCTTTGATTGATTTAAACAGAAGATTGTGATAACTTGGAGTTCTCTAATTCAATGTTATGCACAAGAGGACAATCTGCCAGAAGCCATGGCTGTGCTCTCAGCTTGTAGCCATTCTGGACATATTGAAGAAGGTCAATAATACATTTTTAGTTTCTGAAGTAATCAGCAGAGCTAACCACAAGTGGAGAATTACGTATGCATTGTTAATCTCCTTGGACGTGATGGATGCTTGAAGCAAGCAAAGGATTTTACTGAGAACATGCCACTGATGCCAAATGTGGATATTTGGCAGACATTACTTTGTGCTTTGTAAAATGCATGTAGATGTGGAGATGCGGAGGGAATTTCCAAAAACTTGAGTTTGTGGTGATTGCCACACATTCATCAAGGGCTAGTAAAACATTTTGAAGATTACGTTTGTAGTTAGAGATGCAAATAAGAACTGAACTAACTAACATTCTATTGTAGTTTTATGTTAATTTCACTTTATCCTACTATAATAGTCTTGAGCTGACTATTGATTCTTTTCTCACCAATTGACCATGGAGGATTGTCAAATATTAATTTAAAGAACTCTTGCGAGGAAGAATTTTTTGTTTATAATTCTTGCTCTAAAAATAATTAATCTTTTACTTAGGAACACCCTTAGGGAAATCCATAAAATTACTAGCCTTAAGAAACCCTTATATGCACTCATACAATCCAAGTGTTCTATATAACAAAAACTAAAAAATTGATCTAAGAACAAAGAAGGAACAAAATCTAATTATTTTCGAAGAGACCAAATAAATACAAAGCAACAAAATCTAGCAATATATGTCAATTAATGTTATTTTATTTTAAAACTTTCATTAATAACAATATATTAAAATTTATATTAACAGATCTTTAAATTATTAAATTAGTATTATTTTAAAAACATTGAATTTGTTTTACATTTAAATAATTTTTAAAATTCTATTAAAAGTACTTTTTTAATCTATACATTATAAGAAAAATTATTTCTGTATGTCCTTTTTAATAATTCTATCAATTAAAAATATTTTTTATTTATACGTCTAAATAACATTTTAACATAAATAAAAGTGTTTTTCAATTACTACATCTAAACATAAAATAGTTTTAAGTTTTTATAAAAGTTCTTCTAAAAAAATTACATTAAAAGTTATTTTTTAAAGCTCATCCAAACGCCCTTGATCTTTTTATTACGTTAACATAGCAAACTATTTTTGGAAAACCTTTATCCTTTAACCGCTGAAGAAAAACCGACGGCGTCTGTTAATTTATATTTTATCGCATGGAAGTTGAATATTGTCTCAAAACAGTCTCTGACAGTTTAACTTCGCCTTGAGTGATTGGTTTGACTTTGCATGTTGAGAGAGTACGTAGGGCCATTATGAGAGAATATTAGGCAAGTTGGAATACAAGCTCACTAGTTGAGACTGAAAATTTTGATGATAGAGTAACTTTGCCATTATCGTCAAGCCAGCTTAAATCGATGGATTTCAAATTTTTGGTCGTCTGGAAATGTTTCATTGTATTATTAATGGAAACAATATGGTTAAAACACTGCTACTGTGAATCAAATCATTTTGAACTTGGTTTTCTAGAATTGAACTGGAAATCAGTTGTCATCTTTACTGAGCAAGTTTTACTAATCCTGCATCTCTTTGTTTAATGCACTGGACAGTTGAAAGACATGAAGGAGAGGCTACCTGTCGGACAAGCTAGACTTATGGGATCACATAGCACCATCAGGAACCGCATGGCAGGTCGCAATAAATAGAGCCAGTCAGACACAACAAAGGAAATTAGAGAATCTCTTTTTGAGACCGAATGGGTTGAGCAAGATGACCCCCCTCTATTTCTCACTCTCTCATTTCCCTACCAGGAGGTGCAGCAAGTCTTAAAAGTGTACGCTTCGGGTAAGAAACGTATTGTGGCAGCTTATTTTGATCATTTTGATGTCGACTTTCAGAAGTTCATGTTCAAATTTTGATAATATAGAATTTCATATATATAGAAATTTTGGAAAATTTTTATTATTTTTCTGATTTAGGATAATTCCTGCCCTTCCTGCATTGCATTCCTTTTCTCAGTTAATGAGATCTTCTATAGAAAATTTTCCCACTTTGCTATGGTTCATGGCTTTTGGTTTTATTTTGGAGCAGAGCAACTTCCAAACCCTGTAAAGATCAGGAATGGAGAGCCTAATGAAGATGCCAAGCTGAGTGGATTTCAGTGGCAAGTGATTAAGATGAAAGCAATGATAAAAACGAGAGCACTTTATTTTGCTATCCACCAGTCTTGTTAATGTGCCCAAGAATTTAGCTAAAACTAACTTTTGAATCATTGAAGGGGCAAGGCCTGACCTTTAGTTGTGACTATGCTGCTTCAACTAATGCTTGAGAGGCATTTTCTTTGTCACCATGACCACTTTTGTGCTAAACTATCGCTTTTTTATCTCTTTCTTTGTTCATTTATTAATTAGTGCAAAATATGCTCTTGTATTTCCTGCCCTTTTTTTTTTTTTGCCCATTTTATAGAAAGTTTGCCTCACTTTGGTTCATTTTTATTTGCTAATTTTTTTAATGGAAAAGCTGGTCGAAGTCCAACAAAAAAATTTAGTCATTTAGACACTAATCATACCATGAGAACAGAGTAAGCACATGAACTGGCGGTTGGAATACCAACAGACCTGGGGAAGTACTATATCAAACAATGATGACCCAGACAACGAATAGCGGTACCATTTTCATAAAGCTCGTCTTGGAGAGCGACGTGCAACGGGCGAAACGTGTCCTTGTCCCCCCTACCGTATCTTCAGGCTTTAATGGCGTAATTTCTGCTTCTTGGATTAGGTTAAGGGTTATACTTTGCTGGTCATTGTGTAAATAATTCTTATACGGTTCTTCTCCATCTCAATTCTCAAACCTTTTTTCCAATTGTTCACCTGACAAAGAAAAATGGCACCCTTACAATTACGAAATCATAATGTGCTAATGGATTTGTTTTGCAGACTGGTGGGTTTTGGGTCAAGTTTAGTTGGACTGCTCTGTTATGCTCTGAGTTTGTCTTTCAAGCATCTATTTGGAGAATGGAGCTTGTGGAAGATCTTTCTTTACATTTTACTGAGTTTAATTATCAGCAGCGTCATGTTATTCGCAAAGGAATGTAACCTTTCAAAGAGCTTCTGGCTGAAAGCTCACGGGGGATTTCTGGTTTTGATGCTCACTTCTGTGTACTCATATTTCTATGATAAAGATGTCAGTGGCAAACCAGACATATTGAGCCTCATTTCATGTGGTGCGTTTGCTTTGATGTCATTGTGCATGTCAAGGCAGATTAACCTTGGATGCGAAGTAGATTTACTTAACTTCTTTCTTGGATGTCTTACCATATACCTAATGAAAATCCATTTGATGCTAGGTTTGGTTGGAGCAGCCTTTTCTTATACCTTCATCATTCTTCGTTCTTACTTGGAATCACAACCAAAGACTCTTCCTTCTTCTTTGGAATCGCAACCGGACACCGGAACTCTTACTGGTTCTGGTGAAACAGTGGTAGATATGCCAAATGAAGAAGAAAGTGTAGCTGATGCCAACAGTGGTTTCAATTCTTATCACAGCAATGATCCGCAACAACTTGAGTCTTTACACGGAAGGTAAGTTTATAACTGATCACTTTCTAAAATACCCCTTAATAATTTCTTTGTGTTGACTTCAATTCTGATTCATATTCCCATCATTTTCTAATGAGAAAAAGATGCTAAGTGTCAGTCAATTCTAATGTTAATTTTTCCCTTTCACGGATCACTGTAAGAAGATTTCAGTAGCCAATCCAATTTATTATTTACCAATAGTTTCTCTGATTGAGTTTCCCCTCAATTTTCTAGGAAAGTGGAGGTTGAAATTGAGGGCACATCAGCACCTGGAAGTAGCAGAACAGTAAGAGAACCCAAAATTGTTCCCCCCCCCCCCCCCTCCAACCACCCCCGCGCGGGAGGGGGGGTGTTTCGTTTAATGATAGGGGGTGTTTTAACTCATTTGGTTGTCTAACTGTTGTGAACCTGCTCACTTGTTTCTTTCAGGTGGAAAATTTGCCTCGCAAAGCTCAGCTTCAAGAAATTGAGTTGGAAAGAACAACTAAACAGCCGAACGAAGCAATAGCAATTGTTGGTGAAGAAAATCCTAAACCCGAAGCTGCAAGTGAAGTGATCAACTCTCCTGTTTCTCAGGTAGTCTGGATAATAATGCACTATAACATGATGGCTTATGGTTTTTGTGTCTGCTATTTGTCTGATCCAATAGATATACCATGCAAACCCATATTTGTTTCAGCAAATTATCTACTCCACTGGACCAAAACAACTTCCTTGTTTACAAACTCTGATTTCAGAAACCACTCTAACAAACTAGATTCTTATTACGGCCAATATCTTTTATTCCCTTGCTAAGCAGAATATGCTCAGCAATTAACTTTTTTTTGCATCAAACTGGGCTTTACACAAAGAGTAACCAAGGAGATTCATCCTTCTCTATTTCCAAATAACATACTAGTTTTCTCCAAGAGAAACTCATCCAAGCAATACTAATTTGAGTTTTCCTAAGTTAATTGATGAAAATTTTTCTAACCCATGAAGATCAATAGAACAATCTCACTGTACGGTGCTTCATGCATACCAAATTTTTTTAGGTGAGCAAAATAATAAAAGTATGGGGGGAGAAGACACACACACATATGGAATCTGATGGTAAATAAACTAAGTTCAAATAATTTTTGTTAGAGGAATGCTACCTATGCAACTATTAGATTTACAATTATGCACAATTATAATAGTAGCACCATTTGTGACCCTCTGAACTTTTTTTTTTTTTTTTTTTTGTTCTGTTGACTCAAATGAAGGCAAGGACGCAGTTGTGTACAATTGTGAGTCTAGTGTTCTGTAAGCATCATCTATCTTTTCATTTTGTAGCATATTACTGATCAATTAAAATTTGTTGTAATTGTTATTACTGATAATCATGATATTGCTCCATATAGCAACCTATTTTTATAAAACCTTTATCCTTTAACTGCTGATGAAAAGTTGGCAGGGTGTGTGAATTTATGTTTATCTCATAGAAGTTGATTATTGTCTGAAAATAGTCTTTTGGCAGTTTAACTTCACTTGAGTGATTGCTTGCATGTTGAGGGAGTAAGGCCATTATGAGAGAATATTAGGGAAAGGGACATTTAAACTCATTTGGTTGTCCATCTCTAGTGAACCTCCTCACTTGTTTCTTTTAGGTGGAAACTTTGACTCACATTGCTCAAGGTCAAGATGTTGAGTTGCAAAGAACAAATAAACAGTTGGATGGCCTCAAGGGATCAAATAACCATTTATTCTCAAATGGTTCAAGCACCATCGGCAACCATAATGTAGGTCACAATAAACAGAGTCAGTTAGGTGCAACAAATGGAATTGGGAGCGAAACTAAGAAAATTAGTGAATCTCGTATTGAGACCGAATGGGTTGAGCAAAATGAACATGCTGTATTCATCACTCTCATTTCCCTACCAAGAGGTGCAATAGTGTTGGGGAAACAGTTGTGAAATAAGTGCCAAGTCAGCACTACCTGTTATATTCATTACTCTCATTTCCCTACTGAGTCAGGTTTGCCCTACCTTACATGAGAGACAAGGTGGATATGTATTTCCTTAACTCGTGAAAAATGTGACCCACTCTGTTTAATTTGTGGGTCATAGCGAGGCGGGTGGGCCTGCATTTTCATGTGTAAAAATTGCACAAACTTGCTTGGTAGGTACGTATTTCCTTGACCCACAAAAAATGTGACCCATCCCGTTTAATTGTGGGCAGTTGCAAGGTAGGGCGAACTAGCAGCCCTACGCATTAGTCAGTTAGTTGAAGTCTATTAGTTGGTTAGCATAGTTAGTTAACCATTAACAGAATGTATTGTGCTCCTAGCTCAAAGGTTCTATATATACCTCACTCAAGTGTAAAGTTGATCAATTTCAATGAATTCAGTTTACTCTTGTTCATTTCTAGTTATTCAAAATGGTATCAGAACTTCATCCATGAAACTCAATCCTGCATACAAAATTTCTCTCATTACTCTTTCACACAATGTGTCAGAAAAACTCAATTCGATAAACTTCTTACTTTGGAAATGACGAATTCTCTCTGTTGTTCGTGGTCATAGTCTTGATCAATTTCTTTCTAGATTGCGATTCTTGCCAAGTTTTTGTTTGAAGAAAACAAAAGATTTGGTGTGTTGAACAAAGAATACTTAGAATGGGTAAAACAAGATCAACTGTTGATATCACGGCTTTTTTCTTCCATGTTCGATTCAGTACTCACATGAATGATAGGTTGCAAATCTTCACAAGAAATTTGGGAAAGATTTGAATCACACTTTGCCTTGTAGGCCAGAGCCAAAATTAGACAATTCAAAAGCCAACTCCAAAATACAAAGAAAGAATGACTTTCAATCAAGGAGTATTTGCTGAAAATGAAGAATATTGTAGACTTGCTTGCCACAATAGGTAACCTTATAATCTATCTTGAATATATTGAATCTATTTTAGATGGATTACCCTCTAAATATAATCCTTTAGTAATGACAATCATGATTAAGTCTGATCAATTACTGATGAAGTAGAAGCATTTCTTTTCGCCCAAGAAACACATTTAGAAAGGCATTTGAGAGAAATTGACACTATTTCTGCAAATTTATGGGAAAGAAGGGCATCTAGCCCTTAGCTATTACTATTGATTTGATGAGCATTACCATGGACGGGCACTAGTATAGTCTAGGTATTCAAACAATGGACCACATCAATGCAAAGCCATGGAAATGGAAAAAAGTGGTCAAGAGTTCTCTTAGCCTTATCAGCAATTTGTTACTTGAAACACACAAACAAGGGCCTACTCCAACCAATCTACACCCTTGGAAGGCAATGGGTCTCACTCCTTCAGAAATTTTACCAGTGACAAACCACCTATGCAAGCAATGCTCACAAGCAGTGATGGATGCTTTGAACAAGAGTGGTACCTAGATTCTGGGGCCACTAATCACCTCACTCATGATGAAGGAAATTTGACCACAAAAGCCCACTACAAAGGATTAGATAAAGTGATTATTGGTGATGGAACAGGTTTGTCAATTTTTCATGTAGGTCATTCTCAAATTAAGACCCCAAACAGAAACCTTTCCTCGAATACCTTGCTCCACGTACCCCATAGTACCAAGACCTTCTCAATGTATCTCAGTTTGCAAGAGATAACCTTTTTTTTTTCTTTTGAATTTCACCCTAACTTGTGCCTTGTGAAATCACTGGATTCAAATCAAGTTCTGATAAAAGAAAAAAAGCTTAAACAAGGAACTTATGTCTTTGATAGTCTTCACATCGTCCATTAAAGGTCCCTAGACAAGTCTTCCTTTTCTCATAAAAATTGTACATGCTCCACTGCCTTGTTGGCCACTAAATCTACTCTAGACCTATGGTGCTACAGATTAGGTCACACTTCAAATGATGTACTTGGACAAATCCTAAACCCTTGTAATCTTAAGAATTTCAATAAAGATGCTATTTTATTTTGTCCTTCTTGTTGAATGGGAAAACACACAAATTCCCAGCTCTCTCATCAAATATAGTGTATGACAAACCCTTGCAGCTGATACACTTAGATTTAGGGGGACCATCCCCTATGTTGTCAAACAATGGGTTTTGTTACAATATCAGTTTTGTGGATGCATTTAGTAGATTCACTTGGATCTACCCATTGGAACAAAAATCCCAAGCCCTTCAAGCCTTCTTACTATTCAGTCTAATTAGGGTGGGGAGTATAGAACCATATCCCATTTTCTAAAGTCCAATGGTATTGTGCATAGGCTGTCTTGTTCTCAATTACATTAGCAAAATGGAGTGGCAGATAGAAACATAAGCATGTGGTAGAAATGGGGTTAACCTTGTAACATCAAACTTCCTTACCTCTCTCATTCTGGGATTGATGCATTTCTCACCTTAACCTACATCATCAATTGTTTACCAATCCCTATCCTGAACAATATGTCCTTGCTGCAAGTGTTGTACCAAATTCAACTAGATTATACTTTTTTTAAAGACTTTGGTTGTAGGTGCTTTCCAAACCTTAGACCATATAATTTTCCAACGTTTCAATTCAAGTCCATTCCATGTACTTTTCTTGGATACAGTCCCCATCACAAAGGGTATATATGCTTAAGTCCTTTTGGAAAAATTTCCATCTCCAAAGATGTTAAATTTGATGAGCTAACCTTCCCTTATGCCTTTGTTAGTCCCTTCTCATCTAACAATAGCACAAGTACCTATTTACCCTCAATTGCCACACCCTTACTGCTAAACAACAAAGTTTCCTTACCATCTGAGAATGACCATCATGAGAATAGGACAGCTAATTCACTGCCTATGACCACAAACACATTTCTGGTTCTTTATCTCAGAAAGTGCTCCTAATGATTGTAGACAAGAGAATATATGTCAAGTGAATTGTCATCCCATGACCACAACAAGCAATGTTGGAATGAAGAAACCTAAAGCCTTTTTTGTCTCTACAC
This sequence comes from Dicorynia guianensis, assembly GCA_037013595.1. Classification (NCBI taxonomy): domain Eukaryota; kingdom Viridiplantae; phylum Streptophyta; class Magnoliopsida; order Fabales; family Fabaceae; genus Dicorynia; species Dicorynia guianensis. The sequence goes on from JASUAB010000005.1 coordinate 35,358,320, forward strand.
AACCTTTTGCAGTGAATAAGGCTTTCACGAGTTCACAAAGGAGAACGGCAATGACAAAAGAATATTGAGCACTAACTAATAATCACACATGGGATTTACTCCCTCTACCAAAAAGCAGAGTGCCAATTTGATGCAAATGGGTATTCAAATTGAAATACAATCTTGATGGGTCAATCCTCAAACAAAAGGCTAGGTTAATAGCCAAAGCTTATCATCGAAAAGCTAGTACAGATTTATTAGAAGTCTTTAGTCCTGTGGTGAAGCAAATGACAATGAGAGTAATGCTCAATTTAGCCTTATCAAGAGGATGGGATGTTCACCACATTGATGTGAACAATGCCTGCCTTAATGGTGATCTCATGGAAGAAGTCTACATGCAACAGTCTCTAGGAATACCTTCTTCAAATCCCAAGCTTCTTTGCAGATTAAAGAAAGCCCCTTTATGGGCTCAACCAAGGCCCAAGGACTTGGTTCCAAACGTTGTCATCAACTCTTCATCAATTTGGGTTCAAGTAAGCTAAATGTGATGCATCACTCTTCAAAAAGAGCACGCCAACTAAGACTCTAATAGCTTTAGTATATGTTGATGACATACTCTTTACTAGATATTTTGTAATTGCCATCAGGATACTCATCTCAAAACTCAACAATATGTTTGCTCTAAAGGATCTTGGGCTAGCACATTACTTTCTTGGAATTGAAGTGAAATCAATTACTAAACATAGTTTCCAATTGTCTTAAGCTAAATACGTCAAGACTTTCTCACTAAGGCCAACCTATAGTTTGCAAAACTTGTCAATTCTCCCATGATTGTTGGCACTCGTCTCACAAACTTCAAAATCACTCCTATGACTGATCCTGCTCTTTACAGGTCCATAGTGGGTGCATTACAGTATGTCATGATTACCAGCCAAGACATAGCTTTCTCAGTGAACAAGGTCTGTCAATTCATGCAAAGTCCTTTGGAATCACAATAGATTGCTATAAAAATAATCCTACGATACTTAGCAGGAACAATCGACCATGGTTTACACTTTGAAGCCTCAAATGTCACTCGAGTCTCTAGTTTTCGTGATGTCGATTGGGTATCAGACCTTACGGATTGACAATCCACCTTTGGCTTCTGTGTGTTCCTTGGAAGCAGCATTGTTAGCTGGTCTTTGAAGAAACAAATAGTAGTTTCACGTTCAAGCACTAAAGCAAAGTATTGTACTTTGGCAAATTTAGTTGCAGAAGTGAGCTAGGTCTAATCACTACTCACTGAACTTGGAATTGAGGAGTCACAGCCTCTGTCTCTGTATTGCGATAATCTCAATTCAGTCCTTCTATTTGCAAATCCAATTCTTCATTCTTGGACCAAACATATCGAATTGGACATCTTCTTTGTGCAGGAAAAAGTGGTTCTCAAACCAATTGAAATCATCACCTTCCCTTAGTTAAACAAGTCACAGACATCCTAACCAAGCTATTAGCTAGTTCCAGGTTTTGTGAGCTTGCAAGTACCCTTAAGGTTGTCTTGGCAGACACCTCAAGTTTGAGGGAGGATGTTAGGAAAGCAGTTGTGAAATAAGTGCCAAGTCAGTTAATTAGTTAAAGTCTGTTCATTGGTTAACATAGTTAGTTAGCCATTAATAGAATGTACCTTGTTCCTGTATTAGAGGTTCTATATATACCTTACTCGATTGTAAAGTTGATCAAGTTCAATGAATTCAGTTTACTCTTTTGTTCATTTCTTGGTTATTCAACTAATTGATTTTAAAAGAGTGTGCTTCAAGTAAGGAACACTTGAGGGCACATCATTTTAATCATTTCATGTCAATTTTCAAAAGCTAATGTGGAAAATTTGATAATATAGAATCTAACATATATATATATATATATATATATATATAGGTATATGTACGTAGATTTTTTTTTGGTGCGGTATACAAATAAAAAGATCTATAAAGATTATAAAGTTATACCGAGTAAAAGTTTGACCATACAGCATAGGATTTTGGTCCTTGATATGCATGTAAAGAGTTGGAAACAACAAATCAAAAAAGTTATAAACCCAAGAATCAAGTGGTGGCAACTAAAGGGTGAAAAGTAGTTGATTTTTCAGAGAAAGCTAATAGAGAAGAGAGTTTGGGAGACACAAGGATGTGCTAACTTTATGTAGAAAGAGATGGCAAATAGGGTTTGGAAGGTAACTAAAGCAGTCTTGGGCAAATCAAAAGGATTTGGACCCAAAGGTAAAGAATTTTAGTGGTGGGATGAGAGTGTGTAAGAGAAGATTAAATATAAAAAAGAGTATTTCAAAACTTTATATATTGGTAATAGGGTGGAAAATGGGGAGAAGTATTGGTCAGCTAGAATTGAGACAAACAAAGCAATTAGTGAGACAAGATCTAAAGCGTTTGAGAGGTTTTACCAAGCATTAGGAACAAAGGATGGGGAATGGCACATATATAACGAAGGGAAAGGAAAACAAGATATTTGGATAAAGTGAAATGCATTAAAAATGAAAATGGAAAAATCTTAGTAGTAGATGGAAATATCAAAGAAAGATGGAGGAGTTATTTTCACAAGCTTTTTAATAAAGAGTAAACAACAAGTATAGATATTGAAGGTTTAACTACTAAGAGGAAGATCAAAACTTTGCTTTTTTTCGTAAAATTCAGAAAGTTGAGGTGAATGAGGCACTTAAGAAGATAGACAATGGTAAGACTATACATTCTAACAACATACTTATTGAGGTTTAGAGGTGTTTGGGAGAGAAAAGGTATTTTTTGACTTACCAAGTTGTGCAATGAGATATTGAAATCCAAGAGAATGCCAAATGAATGAAGTACATTGATATGCATTTACAAGAATAAAGGAAATATTTAGAATTGTGAAAATTACCAGAAAATTAAACTCATGAGTTATATTATGAAACTTTAGAAAGATTGATTGAATACATATTAAGAAAAGAGACTCATATATCAGAGGGCCAATTTGTTTTTATATCAGGAAGATCAACTATGGAGGCTATATATTTTTTACAAGGTTTGATAGAACGACACCGAAATAGAGAGAAAGACTTGCATATGTTTTTCATTGACTTGAAAAAAGTTTATGATAGAGTGCCAAGGAAAGTCTTATGGAAAGCATTGAAAAAGAAGGATATTCGTATTACTTATATTCTCACTATAAAGGATATGTATGATAAGGTGACAACAAGTGTAAGGACTTAGAGAGGAATGATAGAATATTTCTTTATAAAGATTAGTTTACACCAAGAGTCATCCTTAGTTCATACCTTTCACTTTAGTAATGGATGTACTTACTAGACACACCCAAGATGCAGTCTCGAAATATATACTTTTTATAAATGATATAGTCCTAATAGAGAAGTTAAAAGAGGAGGTTAATTATAAGTTGGAGATATGGAGAGAAACTTTAGAATCAAAGAGTTTCCATTTAAGCAGGAATAAATTAGAGTATATGGAGTGTAAATTTAGAAAGAGACAAGCAAATAATAATTTGGAGATAAAAATTAGAGAGCATAGTATATCACAGGTATTCAAGTTTCGGTATCTTGGATCAATTTTATAAAGTAATGAAAATATTGATAGAGCTGTTACACACAAGATCCAAGCTGAGTGGATGAAATGGAGAAATGTCTTGAGGGTCATTTGTGATTACAAAATATCTAACAAGCTTAAAAGAAAGTTTTATCAAACTACTATTAGACCAACTATACTCTATGATAATGAATGCTAGACTCTAAAAGGTCAACACGACAAAAAATGAGAGTAGCAGATATGAGAATGTTGAAATGAATAGGTAAACGTATAAGAAAAGACAAAATTTGAAATAATTATATTCAGGAAAGAATTAGTGTGGCATTAATTGAGAAGAAAATGACAGAAACTCAGTTACGATGATTTGGGTATTTGCAAAGAAGATCGCAGAAGGCTCCAGTGAGAAAGATTAATCAAATGATTTTTAATTCAACAAAAAGACGTAGAGAAAGATCAAAAAGGACACTTGAAAAGGTTATTAAAAGAGACCTTTAATTAAATGACATTTCCGAAAGTTTTTGGATAAGCGGTGTATAATTTATGGAGTTGATCCTGCCTAATGAGATAAGATTCTGTGTGTTATTATTATTGTTATATATATATGTATATGCATATGTTATGCATTGGTAGGTCAATTTTAAATTTTATGTTGATGAATGTAGTCGGAAGTTGTTTAATCAGCAAGAAGCAGAGCAATGGGGGCAGAGAATCGGGGACTAGTGTATAAACAGTGCAATTTGTGCAAGATTGACAAGTCAACTGTTGGCGTTGGGAATGGGAGTGAGAATGATAAGGGCCAAGAGTTAATAAGTACTAGTGGGTCAGAAGAGGGGGAAGATTTTGCGGTGGATGAGAGTCAAGCACAGTTACAGTCCACTAATTATGAAGCAAGTTCCAGCATTGCTAAGGGAGGAAGAAAGAAGTGAATCGAATGGATACCTATAGAGGGACACATAATACATGGAAAGCCAATATTTTCAGATGCTCTCTTTAGGGATGAAGTAGCCGGAGAAGAGGAAGAAGGCTCCAAGAACTGTGTAGATGAGAGAATTCCAGAAATGAAGTCAGCGGAGACTGCACTCAAGAAAAGTAGCAGCGAACTCACCATCAAGACAATGAGTGAAACCCCAAAGGAGAAAAAGGCAAAAGCAGTGAGGGAAGGATTGAGCCCCTACAATCCAATTGTGGCCTTTTTTTACCCCTAATTTCTCTGATTGGGTTTCACATCAATTTTCCATGAAAGTGGAAGATGAAAATGAGGGCATACCAGCACCTGGAAGTAGAAAAGTGAGAGAACCCAAATTTGCCTTCCAGACTATTAGTGAAGCAGATGTTCAAAGTTATGGGGACGGAGGGAGGAAATATGACCATAAAGCAAAGAAGGGCAATCCACATCTCAGGCAAAGGGTAGTGATCACAACCTTTTCTTCAAAAGTAGAAATATATATATATATATATATATGTGTGTGTGTGTGTCTGTAAGTTAACGAGCATATTTTTTTTGCATGGAGTTCAAGCAATCAATTTTAAAGAGTTCTTCTGATTACTTGTTCCCGAACCCCCACCCCCTCTTCTTTACGGGTTTCTCTGGATAGGGTCAGGGATGTTTTAATTCATTTGGTTGTCTAACTCTAGTGAACCTGCTCACTTGTTTCTTTCAGGGAAAATCTGACTCGTAAAGAAGCTGAGTTGGAAAGAACAATTGAACAGCTGAAGAAACTGTTACATACAAAGCAGCAAATGAATTGATCAAATCTCTTACTGTTCAGGTAATCTTGATAATGATGCACAATAAAATGATGGCTTATGGTTTTTGTGTCTGCTATTTGTCTGATGCAATAGATACTCCATGCAAACGCATATTTGTTTAGCTAATTATCTACTTCCCAGGACCAAAACAACTTCCTTTTTATTATGTAGCACATCACTGATCAGTTAAAATTTCTTGTAATTGTCACTACTGATAGTCATGATATTGCTCTATATAGAAACATATTTATACAAAACCTTTATCCCTTAACTGCTGATGAAAAGCCGACGGGATCTGTTAATTTATATTTATCTCGTAGAAGCTGAAAACAGTCTCTTGGCGGTTTTAACTTCACCTTGAGTGGTTGGTTTGACTTTGCATGTTGAGCGAGTGTGGCCATTATGAGAGATTATTAGGGACAGGGACGTTTTAACTCATTTGGTTATCTAACTCCAGTGAACCTGCTCACCTGTTTCTTTCAGGTGAAAAACCTGACTCGCACTGCTCAACTTCAAGAAGTTGAGTTGAAAAGAACATATAAACAATTACTCTCAAATGGTTCAAGCACTATCAGCAACCGTAGTGCAGGTCACAATAAACAGGGCCAGTGAGATGCAACAAATAGAAATGGGAGCAGAACAAAGGAAATTAGTGAATCTCGTATTGAGACCGAATGGGTTGAGCGAGATGAACCTGGTTTATATATCCACTCATTTCCCTACCAGGAGGTGGAATAGGTCTTAAAAGAGTGCGCTGCAAGCAAGAAACACATGATGGTGCATTATTTTAATCATATTATATGAATTTTCAGAAGTTCATGTGGGAAATTTGTTAATATATATATATATGTTATGCATTGTTAGGTTAATTTTAAATTTTATGTTCGTAAATGCAGTCGGAGGCTGTTTAATCAGAAAGAAGCAGAACAATGGTGGGCGGGGAATCGGGCTGTGAACACTACAACGTGCGCAAGATTGACAAGTGAACTGTTGGTGTTGGGAATGGAAGTGAGGATGATGAGGGCCAAGAGTGAGTACTACTGGGTCAGAAGAGGTGGAAGGTTTAGCCATGGATGAGAGTCAAGCCCATTTACAGTCCATTGATTATGAAGCAAGTTCCAGCATTGCTAAGGGAGGAATGAGAGCTAAGCGTGTAAAGCAGGCGGGGTGGATGGAAGACTACTGCTGGTATTGGGAGTGAGGACCTGTCACATTGACGTAACAACTGTCAATCAGATGTTCTCCTTGGTATCTGGTTCCACCGCCATTGAGGCATAAAAGTTAGAATTAAGAGAAAAAATAAATTTAATGTATTAAAGTTTATAAAAAATAACAAAAATGTCAATTAAAGTTGAAAAAAGAAAAGTTAAAGAATTTAATTTTATTATTTTTGACATTTTGGCTGGAAAACGAGCAAGATCAATTACATTTGGCTTCCATCTAATATAGTGATGAGGGGAGCTTAAGTCTTTGGACAATAGGAGAGAATAGGATTTGATTGTGATTTTGTAATCCCCTTTTTGGGATTAGGAGCCTTTCTTATTGGGTCTCTCCACTACAGAGTGATTTGGTAAAAAGATAAGAACAATTTGATAGGTTGAAAAAAATTAGAGAAAGTGGATCATATAATAAGAAGCATTTGTAGATATTATTCTCTATAAATCACACCAACTGATTTCACTTTCCATTTTACCCTGAAGTGAAACCATAATCATGATGGACTAGCAGCTTGTGGCAGTGTCAGCCATTCCGTAAACGAAGCTATGCCAAACAACTAACGGTACAGACAGCTATTGCCATTGGGCACTAGACTCGTCCCTGTTAGTCATCGAGAAATTATCTAATATTTTTGGTGTACCATATAACATAAATTATGTGATATATTCAATTGCTGATAAAATCATTTTCTTGTTTGACCTTAAGCCAAAAGGATTGCTTCCCACAGGTTAAAAAAGAGATTGGGCCATGTCAGCAAGTAAAATAAAAAAAGTAGGTTGTGTTAGCATACAGTAGTGTTATATCACCACATAACCATAAACGTATGTACCCGGGTCTATCGGGACTCCCTTAAAAGGGCTGGAAGCAGCAGCTGCCGGGAATCATGTTAGCGTACAGTAGGAAAGCTGCTGAAAAGTGATACTGGTCTGCAAATTTATAGCTTTTTGCCTGCGGAGGTAGTTAAACTTTTTGAGGAGGATTTATCGGGTCCTGGTAGTCGTAGGTTGATTTCTTCTGTGTTGTAGTCTTCTTTGTTTTAGGCTTTTAGCCTCTTTGCACGACCAATAAAAAGAAAAAAAAAACGTGCATACTCTCATTAAATAAGCTAACTGAAGGCATCCAGATTAGAGGCAACTCTTATTTTAGGAAAATCAATTGATTGAATTAGATGAGACTAAAGTAGATCTGTCCTGATTTATGAGGAAACAAAACGAGGTTTTAGTCTAGAATTAATGAAGAAAAGAGGGCAGCTATTAAGCCAAAGTGATCATAAACAAAACCATTAATATTGATGTATTTGGAATTCAATATTGAAACTATACAATTCCACAAGAGCTATATATATTGTCATATATATTTTTATTTTGAGAGGTTTTACTATTTTCATAAATAAAATTTAAACTATTAAATTTATTAATCTTACATACTAAATTTTGGAACCCAAACATTTTGAGAATATTTGTGCTCCCACTCTATTTTGAATTCTGATGAACTTTATCACTTGTTTAAAGCTCATTCTGTGTTTTGATGAAAAGTAACGACTGCAATGGAGTTCTTGTTAAATTGTTGTCTTGGAGGCCTTTCGAGCAAGAATGAGCCAACAAAGGACACGATACAACACAAAGAAGCCAAGCATGATTCCCACATTCACCCACCTGCTGTCCTTTTCAAGTCCTCTACTCTTCAGCACATCAAACCCGGTAAGAAGACACTGCGAGCCCTGTGTTTGCTGAGAGAAACACTGATTTCTGACGTTCCAGTACTCATTTGTGAGCAGTGAATCCAGTGGGTACCTATAGAGGGACACATAGTACATGAAAAGCCAATATTTTGGAATGCTCTCTTTCGGAATGAAGTAGCCGGAGAAGAGGAAGAAGGCTCCAAGAACTGTGCAGATGAGAGAATTCCCGGAAATGAAGTCAGGGGAGACTGCACTCAAGAAAAGTACCAGAGAACTCGCCATCAAGACAATGAGCCAAACCACAAGAGAGAAAAAGGCGAAAGCAGTGAGGGAAGGATTGAGCCCAACAATCCAATATACAGGAACTGCAAAGAGAATGGATACAATAAACAAGAAGGGTAGGAAGACAAGAGTGTTAGCTATCATGTAGGAGGAGATTCTATAGGCTCCTCTTGAGGATTCTTTCATCAAAACACTCCTCTCTTGAAGGTATATTGGAAGTGCTTCAACTGTAGAAGAGAGGAGAAAACTAAGACTAAATGCAAACAAACCTAGTCTTTCTGCAACTCCTCCTTCATCCTTCCTCACCTTTATGTAAACACTTCCAAGCCCAAAACCACCAACTAGAGCTTGCATGGTCCTGGCCAAGAAAAGCTGCTTTGTTCTGTAAATAATCTTCCAAAATCTTGAGCAGAGAAACAAGATCTCAATCAAGTTTAGGTAACAGAAACAGCCAATCCCTTTGATGTTATAATGTGTTTGAACCACATCAAATTCTTCCTCTGGCCATGGAAATGGCTCCTTGTCTACCTCGGTGGGAGTTTCATTTTTGGAATTAGAATCTTCCAACGCATGTATGATTTCCATGGCAAACTCTAAAGCATTCAGCTGTATTGGAATTTGAAATCCCAATTTACCTATGGCTTCCTCAAGTGATTCCAAGCTACCATTGTGAACAACTGAACCATGAGAGAGGATCAAAAACTTAGAAATGTACTGCAATATTCTATAGCTGGGTTGGTGGATTGACAGAACTACCATCCTTTGCTTTGCTATAACCATTGAAGAAAGAAGCTCTATCACTTGCAGAGCTGAACTGCTGTCTAAGCCTGAAGTTGGCTCATCTAGCAATAAAATTGGAGGGTTGTGAATCATATCAACTCCAATCGATACCCTTTTCCTCTCTCCCCCTGATATCCCTCTATTCTCTTCATCCCCAACAAAACTATCTGCAACGTGAAAAAGACCAAGCTCTTGCATCAAGGTCTCCACCCTCAGTTCTCTGTCCCTTGCCGCCATATCTTTTAGCCTAAATTTAGCACTATACATCAACGTTTCTTTCACAGTTAGCAGAGGAAGTAAATTATCCTCTTGTGCAACAAAGCCACATATCTTCCGCAACTGCACCGGAGTAGCCATTGGCTGATCATTGATTGAGATGCTTTCGGGATCAAAATCTTTATCTTTCACCCTCCCGGCTATTATGCGAAGGAGAGTAGACTTCCCTGTGCCACTAGCACCAACAACGGCAACAATCTCAGAACTTCTTGCAACAAAAGAGACAGAATCGAGAATATTTACAGGCTTGGGCTTCTGGAATGATAATGGTATGGACTTGTGTGGATGCAAAGTGTATGATAGATTTCTAACAGAAAGTTTGTAAGCGGTTCCAGATTGATGGAATGCTGGAGAAGGAGAACGATATAACGAAGAAGAAGCACTAATGGATTCTTCAGGAGAATTAGAAGTTGAAAAGAGTGTCACAGAGTCATCTTCACAGCTAGGTACCCTAGGTGGCTTCAAGCAGGCTGCCATTCTCTGGATTTGGATTTCTGTGGGAAAAAACTAGCTTAAAAAGGTGGATATTCAAGGTGAAAAGAAAAGGGAGTTGAAACAACTAAGTTTACTGGAAAAATTAGGTTTCTTGGTGGAAGTCTTAGTGATGCAATGTTTGGAAGCGGTAGGTTATCTGAGAAATTTGACTACCACAGACTAAGTTAAGGATTAAAGGTAAATAAATCTGGAATAAGTGCAGGGCATTCAGAATTTCCTAAGATGGCTGGTTTTAGGACTGTTTGCTTTCCAGTTGGTGTAGTTAGGTGACTCCATTTGAGAATATCATGGCTTAATTTATCATATGAGCAGTTCAGAAGAAAGGAGTCAAAAACAAGCATAATTATGATGTCAGTATGGCGCTCTGGAACTATTGATTTTAACTAATTAAATTATGCTTAGATGAGGAATACAAGAAACATAATTACCCTGGATGCAAAACAGAAAATAATAAAAAAAAAAGAAAAATTAATAGTTAGTGATATATAAAAGTAAATTTATTACATATAATCCTTGTATCACCAAATCACTTTCCATAATAAATTTGTAAAATAGAATAGGCACAGATAATGATAATTTCGATCATGTTTAAAGGTAAAATCAGTTGATCATGGTTGTCCAACTTAGCTTTTTATACTTGATTTATTAGGAATATAAAATAAAAATTATTATTTTTATTATTTTTATAAATTAAATCTTATTAATATTTATTTATAAATTTAAATTATTAAATTTTATAAATTAAATTATAAAATTAACAAAACTAACTATTCTAGTAAAAATTTGTAACGGTTTAATATTTTTCTTTAAGTAAGAGAGAACTTTTTCCAAAATTATTCATGATTGCTATAGTATTAAAATTTCTATGATCAAATATTAAATTCTTCTATTTTTATAATTAAAAAAAATTTTATACTTTAAATTCAAATTAAAGATATAAGATAAAATTAATTTTAAACTTTTATATAATAGCCTATACTTTTTAGAATAATGTTATGCATGAGAATAGAGCGAAAGAACTTAAGGCCCGGCTACAACTTGGGTCGTTTGAGAGTCAAACCTAACGCTTGACATTGAGTGGTGCCGTTGGGTTTGCTTCTAGTTTGTGGCCTGTTTGGTTACCAATCACAACCCCCAGCACCTCTCCCTTAAGAAAAGATAGTCTTGTAGGCAGAATACATTTTTTGCGGCTTCTTTATATTGGTCCCAAGTGTACCTGCTCTTATCTACACTAGTCTCATTCCATGTTAATAATAAAAAAGCCAGTCATGAAAATTATTTACGTGACAATTTTTCATATTCAGTTTTCGTGCCTCAATCTTTTTTTTAAAAAAAAAAATTTTGCAACTTTTTTATTATTTCGGCACAAAGTGCTACAACAAGTGAAGTTGGCAATACATTTGATCAAAACCAGTAATAGGTCTCAATACAAGTTGCTTTAAGTAATAACAATTTAGATATTTTAAATAAGTTATCATTTAATTTAAATTTTATGTATTAAAAAATCTATTTTTTTAAAAAAATTATCTATTTTAACACTTCATATTTTAATAAGATTAACCTTCACTTATCTGACAAAAAATATACTTCAATAAAAAAATCAATAATAGTTTCTAACAGGGTTGCCTAGAAATAGGAATTCTATGGCGTCACCTGAGAAATAGTTGCACGCAAACTCCAAAACTTACAGGCAAGATCTTCACACTGTATATAGTAACATTTGGATCAGCTACCCTTCCCTGGCTCCCTACCTGAGTAGAAGAACACAAGTCTCAAAATTTCAAAAGAGCTTTGTAAGGGCAGATACTCACTACAGGGATTATCCTCAAAACAAAAGTGACATAGCGGCAGCAGCAGCAGAGCATATGCTTTCTGGTTCATCATGCCATGGTATTACATTATTTTTCCGTTAGGTTTTGAGACACTGCAGGCAAGACTATAGCAATGAGGTGGGTATAACACACTTGTTCCGGGCTATGAAGTATTTCAATCATTCAATGAATGGGATACTCCTTTCCCTGCTCAGTTATGCAAAATCCATGCTATTTTGGACACTCAACCCGGAAAGTACCAGAAAATAGACACATTTATCAGTGTGAAACCAAAATTTTTCTTTGAGAGGAACAGAAACTTACCTCCTTTACAACAAAATACAGAGAACCAGAAGAGGTGAACCTGCTGTGAAAATAATCGGAAAGGAAAGGTCTATATCTACAAAGTAGGGGCATCATGCCATAACAATAAAGCTAACCTTTTGTACAAGGCAAAGGATTCTATATGACAATTAGAAGTCTCAGGTGAATTGGACTTACCAGGCTAGCCGTTTCGTCCTGCGTAAGAGGCAAGTTAGTTTTGTAGTTTTTCTATTCATAGAAAGTATGGATTGATCTTCTTAGTTTTTCTTAATTTATAGGTTATAGCAAAATAAGATAAAGTGTTATACTTATATATAAAAATATATTGATTCATAGATTATTTTGTTTCATTCTACTTAAAAAATGAATTGAATTATTATTTTTTTAATTTGTTAAAATTATAGATTGACCCACATTATCTTATTTAATTGTAATTTATTACAAATTTAAGTGGACTGACACAAGTTTATACACTTTTACCTCGAATAACAATAATAATTTTCTTAGTACACAAAATAATTATCACTTGATCTGATATTTAGTAAATTAAATTAGATACGAAATAATTTTAAATTTCAAAAAAGGTCATTCTTGTTTTAAAAACTTCTTGATGGTAATAGTCACCGATCCAAATGAAAGAACGCCTAAATATATTATTAGGGGTGAGAGGAGTTAAGTGAAAATTCAAATCCCAAGAGCAAAAGAATGGAGCAAAACTTTTACTCTATCACTAGAAGTGAATGGATAATGGTAAATGGATAAATGCAATAATAAAGTTTACGAAAATGTCGTATTTATGTTGCTATGTAAATGTTTGACGTGGCTTAAATTAAAATTTTTATAAAATATAATTAAAAAATTTAAAATATAAAATAAAAATTAAAAATTAATAAAATTATAAATATATAAATAATAATATTAAAATTAAAAAATAATCTAATCACAAATATAAAAATCATATTTCAATTATGTCTGTAATTGAAGTGATAGGTGTTAAAAAATAATTAAAAATTAAATATAAAATAAAAATTATAAATGTAAAATTATAAAAATAAAATTACTGTTAAAATATGTACACGTGCACCACGTGGAACACCTCATTTACTTTTAATTTGACACTTGTCGTGATTCCTGAAGCCAAGATAGCCAAAATCGTATCAGTGCTGCCCTCCTCCCTCCCACGAGTCCCCATCGTACATGCATTATTTGGTTCCCCGACAGACATTTTCTGTCAGCACCGATATGGGTTCTCCACGCACTCAATATCTTGTTCCCCACGTGACACAATATTGGCTTCTCCTCTTGACACATTATGGATGGATGCTCCAAGCAGTCACAATATCTGATCGGATCTCCTCATCTTTTTTCTGTAATTTTAGTTATTTTTTATTATTATTGAAATTATAATTAATTTTATAAGTTAATTCATAATGAAAATAGACGTAACACACCAAATCTTTAAAAGCGATCATACATACATATATATAAGGTTTGTATATAATTTACATATATTTTTACTTTTTTTTCTTCTCTTTCTTTAAAAATCTGTTCCTAAAAGCAGGTTCGATCTACATAGACACCAAAGGCTTAAAAATCTAATTAAATTTAGAAAAAATAATAAAACTCACTAATTTGAATATTTAAACTTTTTTAATTTTAACAATATTTTTTATTTTTTTTTATTTTATATTTAAATTTAAACAATAAATTTATTTTTTGTTACTTTCATTAATTTTTTTAATTTTATTTTTATCTCTTATTTATTATTACCTTACTTTAAAAAAAAAAAAAAAACAGAAGTAGGGAATCCTTATCCTAAAAATCTCTGCTGTGGCATATCTCCCTCACATAAATCTTGAAAGATTCCTCCCTATCTCCACTTCTTTTTTAATACACACAAATTAATCAACAAATGCACGGTTCAAGGAATTTTTTTTTTAATAATAAACAGCATCTGATCATATCTTTGAATGATCACATGCTTCCCATTTCGCACCATCCACGACTTATTTGTAACCACCTAATTTTTAAATAACCTTAATCGATTTATGAAAGTCAATTTCAACTTAAAATAGCTCATATTCATTCAAGTTTGTCAACTTGTCCGTTTCGCTGCGTTTAATTGTCTGGAGCTACGGGCAGATAGCGCGTGGGTGGAATTTTATGTTCGACCAAACAACCCACCCCAATAAATCCTCGAATACACTTCATCGTTCTTCAATTCCTGAACTTATCCTGTGTCTCCCAAGTGCGCGCATACAAGTAATAGGTACGGAACCATGTCCCGCCATCGACGGCAAGCATCTCAGGTCCTTCCGCCAGAGGTAATCTCCGGCGACGACCTATCAAAGCCATTGGACATGACGGGCACCAGTCAGGTCAGTGCAGGCGCTACCACAGGTGGAACCACGAGTCCCATTTCCATCAAGGAAAACTCTCAAAACATACACACAACCAAGGAAGCCCCTTCCAGTCATCCCACGGCAGCGGCGAAGAACCCGCCGCCAGGAAAATCGGCGTGAAGTTGAGTGAAAAACAGTGAGGAATCGAAGAATCTATATCCATGGCTCTGCTTCTGCTGCATTTTGTGTCTGTAATTTCTTCTGTTGCTTTAACCTTTCTAAGCTGTTTAATTTTTCTCCAATGGAGTTTTACAATGTTGCACTTTTCTCTCTAAATAAATGTAACGTAACGGGAAGAAGACCAATGTTTTGGTTTTGCCCTCTCTCTCTAATGGCAGATCATGGTGCTGGAATTTTTTCTGGTAATCAATGTTTGAAAAGCATAGTTTATTGCCGCAGGAGTGGTTGCCTTAAGCCGTCTTGTTTATAATTCATAATTTTTGGTTCGAATTCTATGTCTTAGGTAGATGTTAAATGATTTGAATATGCTCCCGTAAAAAAAGAAAAAAAAAATTCAACTCAGAACTAACATTCAAAGGTGTTTTTAAGATTTTCTACTGTCCATCCAAACTTACTTCCAAATATTAAAGAGAAAGCGGTGGGACTTTACTAACGCATGAAACGTGGTTGGAATTGTGGATTTTAAAATTTTTTCTAGTTTAAATTATCCAAAAATCTTATGTTGAATTGTGAAAATTATTAAGGTGGTTAATATAAAGACTTACTTAAAATTTAAGCAAGTATCTATAGTTTTAAATGATATTTAACTATGTCCTTATTCATTGATATAAAAATACTAAAGGGTTATATTAATTATAAGAACTTACTTATAACTAATCATATAAAAATTTTATATAACATCATAATAGAAAGTGACAATAAAAGACTTAAATAATAAAAATTATAAAGATTTATTTATATAATTTTAAATTATAAAAATTTATTTAAAATTTTAACTTAACTATAAAGTAAGAATAAATTAACAATTTTTTGTAGTAGATTTTACAGATTTAATAATTTAAATTTTTGAATAAATATTTAATAAAATTTAATTTATAAAAATATTATAAAATAAAATTTAAAATCATACACTTCACCTCTACCCTTGAAACGCTTCCATCACTGTCAGTCATGTAAAATTCACCTCCATTTTTTTACCGATGCACAGTAGTAGGAATGCATGAGAAGACATAGCAACAGACTTTGATATATTTATTAGTTTTGAATCACTTGAGTTGGAAGAAAAGGAAAGCTTTTGCCAAGAAAGTGAAATACCCATAAAATTGGGTTAATAAATATTTCATGACTTTTAATATAACATGTTAGATTTATAGATCTAATAATTTAAATTACAAAAATTAATAAATTTATTTTTTAAATAAAATTTAATTTATAAAAATAAAAAAATATATACTCAAAATTGGTAGCCTTGTGCATAGTCGGGCGAGGGCTCATATTGTAAGAATAAAGTAAGAGACAAATAATCACATTTTTTAAGATCCTTGGTTGACTTGCAATAACTTACAATATCACTCGAATTAATTCTATGGCTCACCTACACAAGATTCAACATCAAAAAGGTTTCTATTTTTTTGGTTAGTATATTAGCCCATAACACAATGATCACATAATTAACACACAAATCAAATCTCACATTATTATTAATTTAAGTTTTATTAAAATTATCAAATATATATTGTCCAGATAAAATATTTCAACATGTGATATATTCGATTATTAATTAATTATTATTTATACAATTTTTACACTCACAATTATCATTTACAAAATAACATCAATCAAATAATATAAATAATAATTTATTATTGAGTCAATATATCATAACACTCTTACCATATGATATGTCAAAATAATTTCTCTATCATGTGGTGTGGTGTAGTTGACTGAAAAACAACTGCAATTTTATATATAAAGGAAAAATGAATTTCATGAAGGAGGAAACACACACCTTCAACAGAGGGCTTCAAATCTATGTCTAAAATAGATGAAGTGTTCAGAAGCCCAGCCATTGTTGAAGCATCAACTACTAAGAAGCAGATAGAGAATTGGAAGGAAATTCATGCATATCAACAGAGAATAACAAAAAAAATTTTATTGTCAAATTAATATCTTATAATTATTTTTGTGAAATATTTTATAATTCAGTTTAGTTATAGTTTCTTTTCCGAACAAAAAAAGGAAGATGAGATAAATATGGAGCAAAATAAAGATTAAAAAAATGTGGGACCAAAAATTAGGCGCGGAAGTTTACCAAAAAATGGATAGAACTTAGGCATGGGAGAAATTGGATCTCATGCAGGTTCAAATTTGGTAACTTCCGTGATTTTAATATTTTTAAAAAATCATTCATGTCACTTCACATTAGTATGTAAAGCTTTGTCAAGAGAGAGACATTTTAGGAGAAAGAGAAATTATAAAAAAGAGAATGAAAATGTGTAAACAGTTTATGTAAATATATATATATATATATCATTATTATATATACACACAAACTTAATACATTGAAGGTACAATCACTGTGTTTCATCTTTTGCTTCTATCTGGTTGTACCCTCATAGTACTAAGTTAGCATGTACTCCAATTATCTTCTTTACTTGATAATAAGTAACAAAATAGCTATTATTATTAAATAATTTAATAATAACAGTAATAATAAAAAATAAGTGCAAACACAATAACATTTTAACCAAAAATTGGAGAATTAATAAGGAAATAAAGAGTATTTAAGAAATTTGTACCCAAACAGTGTATTTAAGAAACCGAATATGTGGGGTCAATATGACTAATTAATATACTTTAAGAATATAATTAATAAGATAGCTATCTGGCAAGTATATAACTTATTTGTTTCGTTATTTAAAAATTACAATAGTTTTGTGTTTATTTTTCTCTTTTTACTGTCTTACATATTGGGGTTTATTATGTAAATCATTCAAAATAATAGAGAGAGACATAAATACAGATTCATGTTACATAAATACAGATTCATATTTGACTTGTTGGGATCCGAATCTCTAATTAATATGTATCATTGGTTTTTTTTTTTTTCAATGGTTAACATTTATTTAGAGAAATCATGAAAAGAAAGACGAAAAAAACATGGGGAGCAGCAACACTCACATATTCAACCAACATTTTTTTTATTTGTGTGGACATATTCAACCTAAATTTTAAACAGTAATTAATTTCATAAAAAATAAAAAACTTTGTGCACATGGAAAAAAGTAAAAAAATAAAGAGAGAGGCCACGTTGAAAACTTAGGCATATGGGAATAAAGGTGTAAATAAAATAAGTTATTCTCAAATTATTTAAACTTGACTTGTTTAAATCATGATTTAAACTGTTTCGTATATAAAATTAATAAGATTGAACATTGTTGTCAGCTACGTTATTAAACAAGTCAAGTTTGAAATTTTTTGATATTAAACTTGTGAAGTTAAAGAACAACTCATTTACCAATAAAATAATAAAATTAAATAATTTTCCATTATGATTTTATATTGTATAATAAAAATAATTTTTTTATATGTTATATAATTAAAAACATTCTAAGATATGCATTTAAGATATCATTTAACTTTGAATATAATTTTTTTAAACTGATTTAAATTTTGCATTTGCCTATTTAAACTTAATTTTATAATTAGAAATAGTATTAAAAGTAAATTAGCTTTCATAAATAAATTTGAGAAGTTTGTTTATTAAACACACCAAATTTAAAAAATTTAAAGTTTATATAATAAACAAATTGAGTTTGAAAAATTAACAAATAAGCCAAACTTGCATTAATCAATATTGTAATCAACTTGACTTTTTGAGAATCTGTTACGCTAACACAGATAGAATAAAAGTACTCTCGTTTAAACTTTCATAAACACTAAATTTATAGCTAAATTTAGTAATTTTTGTAATTTAATTTATAAAATTTAATAAATAAAATAAATAAATAAAATTTTATATTATAAAAATAAAACTACGGACACAACTACGAAAAAGAGCTTTGACCAACAAAGAAAGTACTTAATACGGTGAACGACAATAATGGGGGTTAGAGGGAAAGGAGTCAATGCAGCGTTCATTTTCTCATTGCTGGAAAAATTGGTAGACTAACAGGGAATTCAAACTTCTAGTAAATCTCGCTTGAGCCTACTCGAGCTCATCCTCTGCTCCTTCCTCAAGGACAAGAACATGAACATGGTCATCACCACCAAGCTTTCACCTCAGAAAATTTCATTATTTTCTCTGATACAAACTGAAAGCTAGCCTAATCCTGTAAGCACCGCCTTCTATCTCTAGCTCTCTTCTTTCTCTCTCATGCTTGTTAGAAAAGGACAAAAGGATAATAAAACAAGAGACAGGATTTCATTAGGACCGTTTTGCTTGTCACTTACGAAGGCCAAGTATGTCTTGACTCCATTTGACTGAATTTTGACGTGGTGCCTTGGATTCTTATATATTTTTTAATTTTTAATTTTAATAATTTTCTCTTTATTTATATATTTTATATTAATGAATCTCATTTTTCTCTTACTAATTTTATAACTTTTTTAAAATATATTCTTATTTATCACTTACGTTATAGATGGCCAGCTATAAACAATCCTTATCCATGGTGCCTTTCATGCCATATTAGAAAAAACTATTTTCTATACACCTCACCCTTACCTGCCATCTTTTACATGCAAAACAATATGGTTGATGATGGAAATGGATCCCTAACTTTGAAACTTCTTAAATTTGTTGACTTTAAGCAAAATTAAAATAATAGAAATTAATTAACATCTATTTGTAGTTTTACTTTTTTTTATTAATTTTTTAACTCTTTTATTTTTCTCTTTATCACTCACTACATGCAACCCGTGCCTTTAGATTCTAAAATTAAGGAATCTGGATCCGGTTGATGATACCGACATCGTACAATTGTTGTTATAATGTATTATTGTTGCGATAAATATTGTAACTCGATTATATTGTCTCTTGTTTCGCCAATTTGGTAATCGTGTGCAACCGCAATGTGACAGTTTTCAGGACTGTGAAGACAATATATAAGCATGATACAGCTTTAAAACAAGAAACAACTGACAAAAGCTTGCAATAGATAAAACAAAGTACAATGAGATACTAGAGAAACATTACAAGATCTGACTAATACATGCCCACTTAATGACTGAAATAGTCTACAAAGAAAAAGATATCCAAAGAGAAATAATCTGTCTTTGTAACTGAAAGATGACAGCTGCAGTTAACTCCCCCTTGGTGAGGTGCAGTCAAGTAATCTCGCTCTTCTTTTCAAACAACTGACTTGTAACTTCTCTTTTATTTGTCTCTACGCCTTGCAATTGAGACAGTAAATGGGCCCTTCTCGAGCAGAGTAGAAGAAGCAGACACTTGAGATTTGTATGGTATCGAAATCTAGGACAACACTGACAACAGACAAACATTGATTGGAAAAAACGCAAATAGGTCCATGAGTTCACCATTAACTGGAGAGTCTTGAAAACTTCATGCAGAAAGAAACAACTAGAAAACTTCAACATATTCATTCTTTTTCTATTTTTCTCCCAAAGACGCACAAACACTAAGCAAACAAAAGATAAAAGAAGAAGAAAGACCGACTTAAAAGAACCTTAAAGAGGCTAGAAAGAAAGAGCACAGTTCAATTATGCGATATTGGGATTTGGATTCCTGACTTTGGTGATTTTGTTTTTTAATTAGTGAAAAGATAGAGAAAAAATCACAAAGTCATGAGATCTCAATCCTGTATTACCCTAACAGACAATCAATTAAAGACACAGAAAATTCAAATGTGCGATACTCAGTTTGGATAACTTCAGTAATTGGGAGGGCGAATAGAGTGGCCCCATGGCATAACATCGGGAGGGAGTTGGCAACTCAGTGTGGCCTGGCCAGCAGCATTAAAAGTAGGTATATGCATAGCATTGCCTCCTGCAACTGGAACATTGCCGTTTTCGGTACCAGGAACACCATCAGAGGGGTTAGGCCCTTCAGTTTCATCTCCTTCATTGTTGAATACCCTGTGAAATGAAGGATTTTTGAATGTCATTGCTACCACCTTCACTGGACTAGCCACGATAACTTTCCCTCCAACTGCTCCACCAAAGATTTGGCCTTGAGACCCTTCGACACAAATCGCAAAAAAAGAACAAGCAGGCCAAGATATAGCAGAAGGTGCGTTTGACGGAGAAGATGAATATGGAGCATTAAATTGGGTAAAAGGGCTATTGATATAAGAGCCAGAAAGAGATAACAAAGTCAAGGGGCCATTGAGGGTGAAAGCAGGGGCTTGGGAGACAGGGTGGCGAAGGGTAACATTGGAAATAGAGCCTGTCCCATTGAGCACAGTTATGCTCACATGCTGACGGCGAGCAAATTGAACCAGTGCCTCCACCACGTCAGATCCAGCAGAGATTTCAAAGACGATGGGTCTTAGGCCATGCTCATTTTCTTTGGTGATCACAACTGGCGGCTTGGGCTTGTTCTTTGAGCCAGGTGGCCTGCCTCTGGGTCTTTTGGAGGTTGGAAAAATCTGGTGGCTAGTGGTGTCGCCACGGTCAATACCGCCAAGGATGCAATAGTCATTAGACGAAGAGGATTTCCTTTGCTTGTTTGTGGAGGGGGACCCACTTGCGCCGCCACCATCGACGTAAGTAGCACCGCCAGAGAGAGTGGCCAAGCTTTGAGCTGGGCTGTGCTCAGCCGACTCCTCTTCGGATGTTGGGGAGAGATGGAAGAAGGAGAGTCCACGGCAACGGTCGACCATTGTTGGGATCACAACGAAGAGAAGGAAGGATTAGTAGGAAGAAGAGTGAGTGAGACTGATGCACACTTCCCGTTCTGTTGAGGAGTATTTATAGCCAGGTTGGAAGGGTTTTGGGTCCACTACGTTTGTGGGGTCTACAAGAAGGCTCTTCCAATGCTATCTCTTTTACGATAGTATTCAACCACATACGGATCAGGATCACGATTTCCATATTGCTTGACTTGTGATTTTTTTGCATTTAAATTTAACTTTTGAATTTAATTTTTTATTAATTTTTTTCTTCTTAATTTTATTTCTATTTTTTTATTTACTGTCTAATTTCTTTACAAAAAATACTCAATCCTTATTCCACATACACGTCACTTATGTTATCCATTTTTATAAAGATGTGGCTGAATGTAAATTTTCATTTTAAAGAAATAAATTCATTTAATTAATTGGACCCCACCAATTAAACTATAAAACTTACAAATCTCACAACTATAATTGGACTTGTGATAGTTTTGTTCTTTTTTTTTTTTTTTGGTGGCACAAAACATTTCCTTAGATCCTACAATGAATGAATAATGATATTAATGGGGTGTTATCTTATATTTTATCATTTGAACTCTCACAAGCTACTTGTAATGTCAAAGTTGTGCAGATTAATATCAACATATTGTATGCATATCAATCCGTAATTCTGTTTAATTCCTTCTGTTTACGAAACATAAAAATTATGAATGTTCCATAACAACATTAATATCTATGAAAAACAATGCAAATGTTATAAATCTGAGCCTTTGTTGTATACATAATTAACTCTTAATAAGTTATTAATATGACTCGTTTGGAAGATTTATTCAGCTCTCATATTTGAGCAGTATTTTGTGTTATACATGGAATTAATTCTGCATTTACTAGTAGTCAACAATTAAATATGAGGACTTTGACTTTGAAAATTCAATTAAATGTACAAATTAATGTGTTTGTTAGCAATTAATTATTTACTATTTCAGTCAAAAAAAATTTATTTTACAAATCACTATCATTTAGTGATAAGAAATTGAAATAGAATGCAAGATATCTCTCAGGTTATAAGATTATGTGATGCAATGCACCAAAAAGATATTATTTTTCTGTATAGGGAATAGTCTAATTAAAAGGGGTATAAAAGATAAAAAGATATTAAAAGAAATTATTAAAAAATTATTTTCATTACAATATATGAATATTTGACTTTTAATTAAATATAATTGTATTATTTAATCCATAAAATTAACTACGTAATAAATAAGACAGTTTGTCTTTTTGGGAATAAGCTTTCCACACTCATAAGCCTGAAATTTCTATTGTGAGTCTAACCAGCTAGCAGTGTAACCAATATTAGCAGGTATGGAAATCTAATGAATCGCTTTTATTAAATAGCTATTTGGTACACTCATATTTTGTAGGTGCATGATTTTCCAAATTAATTTTGGTGGGACAAAATAAACTCAATTAAAGATTGATAGAGTGAACATCTCTTCCGTTAGGAATGACATTTAGAATTCTGGCCTAAAAGAGAATTCTTTTATTAGCTTTAACGCTTATTAAAAGATTCACTTAAAGGTTATATAGTTGGACCGAAATTCAAAGAAATTATTCAACGTTTTTAATGGTATAGTAATATTTAGTTATTATTTTAGAATTTTTTTATCTTTTATTTTTTATTTTTTAATTTAAACTCAATTTTATGTGTATTAAGTAACTTATTTTCTAAATGGGGAAGTAAAGATAAGAATGTTTAAATGAATAAATGGACACATAAAAAAAGAAAAAATTTAATCATTGTAATTGGAAAAATTTTGGTATTGCATTTATTGAGAAAAAAATAATGAAAACTCAACTACGGTAGTTTGTGTATATATAAAGAAGATTGTTAGAGGTTTCAATGAAAAAAATTGATCAAATAATTTTTAATCTAATAAAGAATGATAGAAAAAAAATTAAAAAGGATACTTGAAGAGATTATTAAAAAAGGTCTTTGGATAGATTGTGTTTTGAAATGTTGGTTTCTTAAAGAAATCAATAATAGCGTTTAATCTATATAACTGATCTCACATAATAAAATAAAATTGTGTATGTTATTGTTGTTAAATAGCTTATTTCCTCCTACTATAAATTCAAAGAAATTATATATATATATATATATATAATATAGTTGCTTAATATGTAAGATTAAGACTCTTAATATATGCTTCATGTCCAAAAAAAAAATTAATAGATGCTTGTCACATATTGTTTTTGACAATGAAAGAATACATGAAAGGAAATTGTTTTCAATTAATTTTCGAAATTAATATGTTTATAAAATTTCTAATTCAGTAATTAGGCAATAATAATATGGTACTAGTCAGACGTTACATATTTTTTAAATGTGTTAACTATTGTTCTAAATTTCCAAATTAGAAATTATGTTAAAGAGGTGACCTAGAACTTTTTTTCATGTACTACATATGAGAACAGATAAAGGTGATCCAATATGGAGTACGTGGGAAGGAGGAGGATGAGATATCACTGTGGTGTGTAGCTCAGATCTTGATAAACAATCCACAGCCGGGAGTGATGAAATCTTGCACATATCTAGTATTGATGTCTCAAATTTATAGACTACATTGTACGACTATACTCAAAATTTAATGTCTCAAATAAAATTTTGGAGCAATTTAGTTCTGTTTAATTAACAAAAGCTTTTTTCAATCTTGCGCGCATTCATTCAAATTTTCGGCTTTCACTCACACTCCTCAGTTTCACAAAGTAAGATATTTTGCAAAGAGTAATGATAGATAAAAATATCTACTCTATATATTTTCTTATATTTTCAATTTTCTTTCTCTTTCTTAATTTAAATTATGTTTCTTTATTCGTTTTTATAACTATATGTGTGATGTTTATGAATATTTACTTTGTGTAAGTATCATTTTTTGTCGCAAAAGCTTATACAATTTCAGTTATTCATAAAAAAAAGAAAAATGCTTGTCCCATGTAGGTAACTATGGATTTCATCACTGTTTGATAATAGTGAGTATTTTGCATGAGATTTATTGGTTGTGTTTTGCATAAAATTTTTTTGTCTCTTTCACTACGTGAGAATAGATATATCATAAACAAAAACAAATATCCAAAGAAAAAATGTAAATAGAAGAAGTTACCATGTCAAAGAGGATTTTACCCTTAAAATAATCAGCTATTTAATTATAAAACTTTTGATATTATATTTAAGTAAAATTTTTTAAAATTATTATATTATAACATAATAATTAATAATTATCTCCCTTGCTAAAAAAATTAATTATCTCAAATAAGAAATAATAAGCTAGGTTAGTACATAAAAAGCAAGCTTATATGAGAATGTGATTAATAAATAAAAAAATATGAATAAAGTGATAAAATAAAAGTCAACAAAAACAACTCCACAAAGTTGTTATGGGCACACACCAAAATCCAAATGTTTTTGTTCTCGACCAAGCAACCAAAAAAAAAAAAGTGGGAAAGGACGAGACGTGTCAGTTTGCCATTAGCCATCAGTCAAACACAAGGTCCTCTGTAAGTTGATACGAGCACGACATCCCCCAAGGCTCATAGGATTCCTGATGTCATATTTCCTTGTCCTTGTTTCATTAACTACAATCCTCTCGCTCTTTCAAGGTGGTTCCACATTGTGTTGACAAAAATGGTCTGCATCTGCCCCACCTTCCACCCGATTTACAATGTAATCACAAAATTTTGGCACTGATTTTTCAGTCTTTGGTGATGACATTGACAGGGAACAAAGAAATCAACTTTTTTTTTTAATATTTATCTTGAAAATAAAATTAATCACCCACAGCGGATATTTAAAGTAATTTAATGTAATATGCATAATAATTTCCTTCACCAGTTATCTTTATTATAAATGCATTTTTGCATTTAAATTTTATCTTTCTAGAAAAGGAATATATATATATATATATAAACTTAGATGAAATATTAATCTGAAAGTATACGAGTTTATGAGGAGATGGATCTTCTATCTTTAGAGATTCAAAAGTAGAAATAATTAAAAAATAATAAAAATAAAATATTCAAATTAAAGTTGATGCCCAAAACTACTTAATAAATTGTATTAAGTCAAGAGTAGGATGAGAAGAATATGTAATCGATACCCATTGTGTAGTTCACATTTTTGGTGCAGTCATGTTTAGTTATTATTTTAAAATTTTGCTTAAAAATTTTTTATATATGTATATATAAAATAATTTATTCTGAGAAAAAAACCCATAATGCAGATTGCTTAATAGTTCAAAGAAGGTTTCGTATGACAAGGGGTGCCAATCATTACAATATAAAGCATTAAATCCTTCCTACTTTTTTCAAATGCATCCAGCAGAGCTTTCAAAAAGCAGGGAAGATTTTTTAAGGAATTGGTAACTTGAGAATGGGGTTAACAATCTTAGACAAAATAGAGGTTGGGACAGGTTTGTGCATATCATTGGACAAGCCTGGACGCCAATTTGACTTTCAAAGGGAAAAATAAAGCATCTTAAAAATTTAAGGGCCTTTTAGCTCAATGCAACACCAGCAGCTTTCTTGCAATTTAATTCTGCACAGATATTGTCACTATTTGCCATAATAAGAAAACATAAAATTGATCATTACCTTTATTTTTATATTTTTACTTTTATATAAATTTTAGAATATATAATTTAAATAATTAAATGTATTAAATATCACATATTAACTAATAAAATTTAAATAATTTAATAATTTTCACATAAAAATAATTTTTTTCAAAATTAATTTAAAACATTCAAAATATACATGCAAGATTATTAAAAAAATATTTAAATAAATAATATTTTTAAAAATATTATTTTTAATAAAATTTAATAATATCATTTAATTTATATAATTAACTCTACTTAATAAAATAAATTCTATTTATTACTATTGTTATTAATGTTCAAAATATATATGTCCTAACTACCTGAGCCTGACTCAAATGATAATTTAATCATGCTCAAATGGTAATTTAATCATCTCCCACTCGCTCAAATGATAATTTAATCATCTCCCACTCGTAAATATTCTGATTTGATTTCCCCTCTCCTTAATGTAAAAGGCGTTTAGCCCCTTGTAATCACCAAATATATATATATATATATATATATATATATATATATATATATATGTCCAAGAAAACTCCATGATTTCAAAGCCACAGGATTTTGGGAAGAACAAAACCATGATTACATTCCTGAGAGCTATATACATACAGTCATGAAGTTAATTGGTAAAGACACATCTTAAATAGAAGATTATTGTCACTAACAAACATCACTGGAGTAATTAAAATCTGTCATAAAATATCACTAAGGAAACTGAGGAAACCAAAGTTAAAATAAATTAAAATCTCATGTTTTGCTAGAACAAACTATATTGTCATGCTAATGGCATCTTGATTCAAGAGGTGATTAGAAGAATGCCCGGCTACCATAAAACACACGCGATCCATCCTTTTTCTTCTTCTCAGCAATTTCTAATTTGCTGCTGCTGCTATGATTTTGAATCACATCACCACAATCTTCTCTGTCAAGTTTGTCCAGATCCATTGGGAGTTTCATCTTTGCCAAAGACTCAGTGAACTGCTGCATGCTCCTCATATACATGTCAACTATCTGCTGCTGCATAGCACATTGCTCAGCCTCAAGATTGATGTTCCCAAGTGGAGCTGAAAACACTTGACCGAATTTTGCAGCATCTGTATTCCTATCCTTGATGCTCTCTTTTTCCTTGCTTGAGAAGTTGGACTCCTTGTCATCACTGGTTTCGCTTTCCTTTTTGGAAGTTGGGGTATCTGGGCAGGCACCAGAATTCTGATTAGCTTCAGCATTGATCAGCACACTAACAGAATTCGACGAGTCACCACCAAAATGGCTCTTCTTCTCAGCTGAATCAGCTGAGGTTCTATCATCACTTAAGCTTGTAGTAGTAGAGCTTAAGAACCCAGAATTCTGAATGCTTTCATTTGGAGAGATGGTCCCTCCATGGCTCTCATCAGGTGAATTCACAGTCATTTCATAATCATCAGGTTGAGGAGATGCACCGAGGCGAAGAAATGGTAGTAGTCCTCCTGAGTTGGGCCGTGGGGCAGAACCTTGAGCTGCTGCCAAATTGAAGTACTCAGACACCATTTGTTGGTTCTCCTTCACCACACTGATTTCTGGAAATTCAATCCTTGAGTACTCAACTGGGTCCAGAATAACTTCTGAGATTTTTCGATCAAGCAAAACAACTTCGGATGTGATGGATGAATTGGTAGTTGATTCCGATATTGAATTGACAGAGGAATTGATTGGCAAAGATGTGTCCAAAGACAGAGTTAATTGGACAGTTCCAGCAGGAGAATGGAAAAGATCAGTGGAAGAAAGGCTGTAATCTTGAGTCACCTTTCCTTTGCCGACAACTTGTGAAATTGGGACCAAAGCAAATCCCAAAAGCTGGTCTTCCATGTAATTTCTTATCCTGCTAAGCATCCAAATCTCACATTTTAGAACAGCATCCATCTGGGTAATCTTCATCCTCAAGTTTTCATTGAATGTTGGGTTTTTACCACCTCCATTGATGATCCTGGTAGAGAGGATCTCATCTGGATTGTAAGTAAGAGAGAATTTAGCATATACATCCTGATTATCATAGATGCATATGTTATGGATATTCCTAGCATGATGCACATAGATATCAAGGATCCCCGAAAACTCGGCATCATCATCATCTGGATGGCTCATCATGTTTGAATTAGGATTGTACCTGAAGCTCGTAGTCTGATGACTCTGATTGAATGAATCCATTCCCAACCCAGGTTACGGCTAGAAATTAGGAAACAGAGCAGAAACAGAATTTGTTTACAAATTTAGTTGATCAATGGTAATCCATTGACGGAATTTGCCCAAAAGCTTTATCTTATATAAATATATATGGGCAATTGAAACAGAGAATTTGATTTGAAGAGCAAGATTTAAAGAAAGAGAGAAAATATGCTAGGGTCTAAACAAAACATAAAGAGTTTACTCAACTAGCAGAATGAATAGTAACACAGCATTGCAGAGACCTTGCTATATATGTATATGGGAAAAAGCTTGTAGTTTCATGGAGACGTTTGGCAGATCAATCCATGAATTCAGGCAAAAGCATGGAGAGAAAGAGAAAGAGAAAGAACGAAGGAGGAACGAGGAAGGGAGAGGAAGAAACTTAGGGTTCAATGAAGTAGCCTGCTTTAATGCAAATGAAGAGGTGGTTAAGGACTTTGTGGTAGTAGGTGATAAACTGAAATAAAAAGGACGAAGCATGAGAATGAATAGGGAAGATGATGATGTAATGGTTGTTTGGATGCTACTTTTCTTTGGTTGCTTCTCTTTCTTTTGGGGGTTGGGTGGGGGATAGACTGGTTTACTTTGCTTGACATTGCAGCTTCCACTTGCAGTGACTAACTTGCCCCACTGAGGGAATTGGAGGTCCCACTTGGCCCCAATTTCATTATCACTCACCACCCTCCCTATCCCTTATACTCATAGATGCTCCCAAAGCATTAAGGCAATATGTCCTCTCCAACAGCGCACTCATAAAAAAAAAATGTTATATAAATATTTTTAAAAGTATCAATTTTGTGTATATATATGTATATTTTTTTAATTTATTTTTATATGTGTATATATAATACATAGAATTATGTAAACATATTTTTTTAGCACATCAATTTTATAATAAAAATTAATATAATTTTTATAGGAGTTTTGTATTTAAATTATTTGATGTAAATATATTATTCAAAAGAAGGTTTCAGTACTTTATAATTCAAGAAATAATTATACTTGAATGAAAGTAAGATAAAAAAATAATGATATACATAAACACAAATTTTATATATAATTTACACATTTTCATATTTTTTTTTCTAAACTTTTGTATCTAAACATATGAAGATCGAGCACTCCCGTGTATGAACAGCATTTCCGGCGAGAAGGTGAGCAAAATTACTATGACTTGACAAGAGTCTAGTCTAATGAATTCATCAATTGCTATTTACTTCGCCTTGGTCCAAGTTGGAGCAGTTGGAACGGAAGGAAATTGGAGTTAAGATTGTAAGTTGGAACTTGGAAGTGCTTGTACCCCAATGAAGTAAAACTTGGGACCAAGAGAAAAATGACAACCACCCCAATTGCGATATTGCCAAACCACAGAAACCACCATTAAATTATCTCAATCTCTCTCTCTTTTTTTTTTTTCTATACGTGAATTACCACATTCTCTTATTTGTTAAAAGAATCATTAAAAAAAGGTATGAGTGTGTGGGTTTTCTGTTTGTGTACCTATCAAATTGACTTTAATGAAACTTCTTTTCTATGTAACTTAAAAGACAATAATCTTACTTCATGTGTTACACCGTTTCTTTTTTTCTTTTCATTGATGGGTTTTACATACCTAAAACTCTTACTTCCGGATCTGTCATGTCACATTATCCATCAAAAACAAAGTGGCAACAATGTAAAAATAACGAAGTGTAGAAAGCCCCGTTAAGTTTGTGTAGAGAACAAAGTAGGCAGCTCCTCGGCTTGTGAAGAACGATCATTTACGCTGTTAACGTCTTTAATAATGCAGTGATTTTTATTATTATTTTATTTTTTAAATTTTAATAATTTATTATTTTTTTATTACATAAAAAAAATACTCATACCAAAATATAATTTAATTTGAAAGGTAAGAGTATTCAGAATTAAATTCTAAATCATTTAATTAGAGAAAGGATTTTATGTCAAGAATCAATCAGCTTAAATTTTTAATTTTTTAAATAATTTTATATTTAACATCCATGATTACAACTTTTAAATTAAAAATTTATTAGGCAATTTATCTATATCTTTAATTAAACGATAAATTTTCGGCTAACATAATGAAACCATATGCAAATTCAAATTGACTGAAAGGTGAATTGAAATATTAAGTCAAAATAAAGTTATTATATTTTTCTTTTTTTTTTTTAACAGTAAGGTCTTATCTGGCGCAGCTTGTATGCACCACCGTCAATTAACTTTTCCGATCTGGTCAAAGGTAGACCTTCTATAAATTCTACACAAAAAGTCTAAAACTATGACATTTGCAGGAATTAATCTTGGATTTAAGTTTTTTTAATTTTAATAATTTTTTATTTTTATATAAATTTTTTTCTTTATTTTATATTTATTTTTTTATTACACAATTTAATTTTTTAAAGAAAATTAAGATATCAATATTTATTAAGAATTCTGTTATATTTACGTTTTTAAAATTTTATATTAAATTATATACAATAATAAATAAATAAATTTTATTAATAATTTTATAATTTTATTTAAATTTAAAAATAAATATTATATCATTTATAAAATAACATAAAAAATATATAATATTTTCAATATATTATTTCTCGTCCAGTAGCCCTTCTTGTGCCAAGAAATTGGCATAGACTTACTGCATTTATAATCTCTTAATTTTCTTGTAGTGTCATGACTTCAAATTTCAGAATTGACTTTTCTAGCAATGAAAATCTAATGGGTCTTGTTAAAATATGACTTTAAGTTTTAACCAACTCAAATGCAAATTTTTTATGACAAATATAATATTTAAAAAACTAATGCACAAGTCAATTCAAAAGTCAGCATTTTTGGGCAAGTCAATAAAATACATTGAATGATTCAAATATATTCTTAACGGGTTTTGCTAACCAGGCACTAATAATGAATAAATAATAAATGCCAAGGCATTTACCAAAAACCAACTATAGAAATTCTTTCGTGTGAAAAGAATTAAGTGGCTTGTTATTTACTCTTTCCGTTTCTTGTTAGTTATTGTTTTAAAATTTTTTATTGTTACATTTCTAAAATTAAGATGTCTGTAATTTAATTTTTTTAATGTTATTATGTTTATTAATTGCTTAATTAAAAATAGTTTTTCTTTTTCTTCTATACAAAAAAGCATTTTAAGTAGAAGAATTAAAATTTTTTAATTTTAAGGCTATTTAATACTTTTTTAAATTTATATGTATTTTCTTTAAACAATAAATAATGAAGAATAAAGGGTGTATAATTTTATATTTAAAATTTATCTTTATTATCTATCAAGATTAATTCAGTTGATAAGATTTGAAGTATGCCTTGAAATATAGTAATTTTCTTACCTAAAATTTTAGTTAAAAAATTATTTATGAAGTAAAACATCTTGTAGTTGGCCATCTCGGGTCAGCCAATCAAGGTGACACATATGGATAAGAATGAGTAATATAAAGATCATAAATTCAAAGGGTAAAGCACACCTTAACGTTCTAATGAAAAAATGGTACACTAAACAAACCTCATAATGCAAGAAATTTATGATATTTTTATAAATTATATTTTATTAAATATTTATTTTAAAAAATTTAAACTATTTAATTTATTAAATTTTATAAATAAAACTATGGTCTAATAAATCAAAAAACTCTCTATACTCTTCATAAGCGTTTAGTTGTAAGTCTGAGACTTGCTTTTCCCACCCTTAATGCAATTAAATTAAGTCATGGGTTTTTTCATTGACCTTCTGAATGCATATCCCCACTGCAGTGGCATATAATAAGGGGGATACGGGTTCTCTATCTTTATATTTAAAGATAAATAAAAATAAAAGAAAAATAAATATAAATGTTAAAAAATTATATCTACAAATTATATTTTAATATAAACTAAAAAGATATAAAGAAAAATTTATTAAAATAAAAAAAATAATAAAAGCAGAAAATCTAAATACGTAATAAGGATAAGGTTATGTTATTTCCATAATGATAACAATAACATCTGCAATTTTTCTTTGATGATCACCATTGATAAGCACGTACCACCTGTTTCTTGATTTTAAGGAGAAAAGGGGAAAAACAAAATAGAAAAGCAAAGAGTAAACAAGAGCAGGTGGTAGGTAAAAGGACATCATTAAGTATCAACTGGCACACAACCCATGCACTGGAAAATAAGGTGTGGCAGATTCCTTGAAACATGACTTCCCCATAATTTGTTCAGTGATTGCCTGCCATTTCGTGGTGGAGCTGCACCATAATTCTCAATTTCTATCATTTTGTTCCTACCCTCAATTTGGCTATTGGTCCTCTCTGTTATTGACCAACCAATTTAAATTGCAACCATTTTCTTTTGCGAAATAATTGCAATTTATGAATACTCCTCTTTCATAAATTCTTTATTCCTTAGATATAATTCCTCGATGTTAATTTAGCCTCTAAGAGATAAATTATGTCAACTTAGTTTTGTGAAAGATTTTGATCTTATTCAGTAACACCTTTTCATTCATTTTATACAGAAGATTCTTCATGGATTGTTAAATGGAATGTATCATTTCTCATGCTGATGTTAAAGTGTGGCCAGATACAAAATGATTGAATATAAGTAATTTGTTTACATGATAATTAATGTATACAAGGACCAAATTAAAATAGGAATAAATCTACATGGAAAATTGAAGGTATATTCAAGCTTAGAAAGACATGTAATTCATCCTACTCTATTTTTTGCAAATTAAAATTTTAAATTTATTAAAATATAAAAACTAAATTATAAAATTTACAAATTTAAACAATTTACAAGGCCGTTTATAAACTTCTAATTGCTTCCACTTAATAAGAATAACTTTTCCCATAACACATTTTATGGAAAAATCATAATTTGGCAATTAACCGAAAATTAACATTTGATCATGTTAATTTTACAAAAAAAAATTTATAAATTTTTATTTAAAAATCATTACATTTTTTAAAATTTAATATACTAGTACGTAAGAACCATCCTTTCTTATGCTACCTCCTACTACGTGAATATTTAATTTCCTCTTACTGCATGAGACTCTATAGTCATTACCTTTTCATTAGCGTTAGCCTAGACGAGAGCTTTTCACACAGAAAGCATTTCAAGAATTCTCACACCAAGATATTTGATGCGTTAAATTTGTAAAATTTAATAGTTTAAATTTTATAAAATTATAAATATAATTATAATGGAGTGAGAATAAATATATAAACTTTAACAAAAAAAAAAACAACTGGGAATATTTAGCCACTTTCGACAGATTGGTGCCATATTGCGTGTCCGCGCAAGCAAACGCGTTTTCAAGTTTCTGCCTATTTACGCAATCCATTTTCCTTCCGTTCTCCCATTTGACAGTCACACATCAACATCATTTTAAGGGTCAACAACATCATAATTAATAAGCCAACTTGGAAAGAATTATGTACACCTTAAAACTGCGTTGGCTGTAAGTCAGCTGATGAGAACCTAAATGTCCTATACTACAATGAGGTAGGAATTCTATCAAATCCATCAACTTTACACCCAAGGACTCAACCACCTACCAACCCATTATTCTAAAACATCTTTCCCCCATAAATGTAACGTTGCTTCACAAAGTAAAATCCTTGAATAACTGTACAAAGAAAATATCAAATACTTTTTACATTTTTTTGTGAGGGGGAAGGAGGAGGCGTAGGTTCAAGGTTTGGCTTGATTCAAAATAAATGGAATCACTTCCTGCCAAACCTTGCCAAATGCTGCTGGTGCTTTGCTGCTGCTGCCTTGTCTGCTGCTTCGCGTTTCATTGCTCTCTTTGCCCGTCGACCTGTTGTACCTTTTGCAGCCTCTTTATTCTTTGGCTCCCGGGATGAACTTGCTCCTGAATCCTGGAAGTTTGGTCGATAAACCGGTCTAGCCTCTTGTCGCCCAGCCCTAACATAACCATTGTCTCCCCATCTTCGGTTACCAATGCGGATACTTGATGAGCCACCATAGTAATCTTCATCTAGGTCATCCTCTTCATCCTCATAATCATAATAGTACTCAATGTCATCATAAGGATCTTCATGATCCACATGATCTTCCACTATTAAAGGTTTAAACCACGAGGCCCTAAGAAGTAGACATACACTTTCCTCGAACATGTAATCATGGATGCTGTAACAGTATAAAAGGTTAGGCCGTAAGTAAACACTGAGAATAAAATGTCAAAAACGCAGAAACAAGTCATTTCAGTGGCATCAGTAAAATTATTAGTCAACCAAAATATTTCTGCACCGAGATAGTAACATGTAATTGCACATGACTGAAACAGCTGATAAATTTAACAAGCTCAAACCTGCAAATGTATTGGAGTCGGCTCCCCAAAGTTCAGAATAAGATTGTAAATTTCTCAAGATCCAGGAATCAATGAACAGTTAGCTATCTTAAAGTCCTATCAGCCCCCAACAATTGTTTTAGAAACCAAGAAACCCATGAAGTGCCAACACTGATTTGTATAATGTAAACCAGATAAAAATACAGACTTCCATATTCAACAACCAGACAGTAAAAGCCCACTTAGTATTCCCAGTATACAAAAACAAATTCCTTATACATCTTTTACATCATTCCTTCACAAATTATACACAAAGCACCCTCACTCATGTTCTTCAAACCATCATCACAATCTTATAGATTCATGCTCAAGGATCAAGTGACCTTGGACACAAAATCATTGGCTACACCCTCTTCATTCTATAACCAACATTTTCCAGATGAGTCATTAAACAACTATCCCCGAAATATAAGTCCATTCATTCAAATATAGCAGCACACTGCTTTCCCGTCACATTGAGACAGAAGGAACTGAAATTTTATTTAGATTTATAATGCATGTGAGGACAGTACAACTATTAGGGAGGTCATTACCTGCCATCAAGTGAACGATGGACATTGAGGAACTCAAATGGATGTTTGCACTGAGGGCAAATAACTTTCTGACTGTATGTGGCCCAGCGAAGGATGCATGTTACACTACACAAAACAAATCATGAAAACCCATAAATAGCAAGTAAAGAACATCCTTTGTATGAAACAATATTTTTCTAAAAAAAGACATACTAAATCAGCCCACCCGTTCTTAGAGGGAACAAAAGAAACTTAGCCAGCAAAAACAAAACACCGTTCAAATCCAATCCCATTAAAATTGTAGTAAGCATGTGGTTCAGGAAAAATCAACAAGCATGCATCATAAGGATCAAAACATGCAATCCAATTTGATTAAAAATCAATACTTTACACAGAAGTCACAACCTACATAATTGGGGAAAACAAATTAACCATTTTTCCAAACCCAAAAAGTGTGGGATCAAAACAATTATACAGACACCTGAAATTTGTCCTGCGCAAGGTAGCAACTCAATCGTTACAAATATATATTTTTAAGGTCAATCCAGAATTATTACCTCTGTTCTTTAATCCCGCAGAAGATGAAGATTAAATCATCATAAACCACATGAATGAGTTTGACTTGATGTACAAATGATCTTACATTCCAATCAATCAACTAGTTAAAATAACACAAATAAAAATACTAAATAGACAGCAGACATCCTACATGCTCCTGTCCCCCATGCCATATTGCCATACCTTATAGTTTTAATCACGCCATGCTAAATATAATCATACTAATTGTGATAATTCAGAGAATGATGACTGAATCACAAATCCTTGCAACCGCAAGTGACTACCTGGCTAAACCAGCTAAGAGCAATGAATATGATGGCTTGCGCAGGTATGTTTTCTATGCAGAAGAGGTATGTGCCGCAAGTGCTCAAAAGTATGATAATAAAGCTAACCAAGTATATTTACCCATTGAGACTTTGGGCTCGACATGAATATGAAGGAATAATGGGATAAACAGATCGTGTATCCTTAAAGAATGGATGTGGACAAGCAGACAAGGGGCATAATGGCAAATGCAGGCATAAGGAGGAGTCTCATCAAATTTACTTCAGTTTGATACTTAACTCAGTCCTAGGAAGCAAGGACATTTGGAATTATATACTTTAACTAGGAAGCAAGGACACAACTCTTGTATTTGAAGGGGTAATGTTGTGTCTGACATTTAACACAACTCCTTTTCCAAAGTGTCCGTACTTCAGGGATACTAAATAACAACAAAGCCACTGTAAGTTTAAGCATGATGACTATTAAGGACTTGCAACTGTGATTGCAAACATAAATCAAATGTTTCTAACTCAGTCCTAAAAACGAACAAACTACATCTGCAAAGAATCACTAACAATACTAACTACACAGATGACATACACAATAACATTGAGAGCGAGGTTTATCTCTTCTTAGCTTAAAATAATGGGGGCAAAGGGCATGCTTAATTTACAAGTATACTAAGCCAGCACAAGCAAAACCAATACAACAGAAAACAGGACAACCGACAACCTAATATAGAAAGCTTCAATATGTGCAGCTAACTTTAGGAGCTTAATGAGGGAATTCTAATCTTTAGAGCTTTAATTTCATCTTTGTGTATTGTCAAAGATCTTGTTGCTAACTTAACTTCAATTCCCCCTCCTAGGATCCCACCCTCTGCTTTCTTCCCCACGACCCAAAAATAAAAAAAGCCAATCTAGGCCCACTCACGTCCCCGAAAGCATCAATCAAAAATGGCAATTCCAATTAAAAGAAAAACCATTGGAAAGTGAAGATATCAATCAAGGAATCACATTTTCCAGAAATTAACTTCATAAAAGTAATAGCTAAGAGATTGTTCAGACAAACCAGTAAGCATGCTCGCAACCTTTTACAAGAGCAGTTTCCTGAAGCACTATCTTATCCAAGCAAATCGCACAGATCGCCCCATGATTCCCAAATCCCACCCCGTGAACCTCTGCTTCACTTGGCATTTCACACTGAAGATCAGCAAATCAGAAATGATGTAATCAACAATAACACGAGAGAAACTCTAACATCATTTCTAGTCGCAAATCAACGAGGAATCACGCTCTGACGAGCATAAATTGGTCACAAAAATAAATACTACGCTAACCTCTGCCCGCGCATGATCTAAGAATAAAATCAAATTGATCAAGAATCCTAAAGAAAGATTATACGAGACACAGTAGCCATGAATGCTTCACTCCCAAATCAATACATAAACCAAACTAGTTATCAGAAACATAAATGCGTAGAAATCAAGAAACACATACCCATCAATAAATCGATATGAAAGGTGAAGAAATACCTGATCTTTGGGCGTCATATCCTGCAAATCGTTGACCAGCTGTGCGCCTTCGACGTTCACAACTGAATTCATAGTGAGAGATGATAGAAATCGTAGAAGCTAGAATATTATCTGCAGCAGAACCATACAAAAGCTGAAGAAGGGAAGGGAAGGGAAGGATAAAGACTTAACGAGAGAGAAATGATAAAGGAGGTGGGGGAGAAAAGAGGGAAAGAAAAGAGGAAAGATGCTGAAGAATAATTCTAAGATACCGATTGGAAGAAGAAACAGTAAAAAAAAAAGGCAAGAGATGATTGGGGAGAACACGAACTGCCCTCTATGGGGATCCCAGCCCTAACGAGAGGGAGGGAGGGACCGAGCGTAGATTGTTGACAGCGAGAGTAGTCCCACACATCTGGAGCTAACTGCTATTGCCACGTTTATTAGTTTCATTTCTCTCCTCCTCCTCCTCCTGGATGGTTGTAAGAGTCCCTCGTACGTAAGTATAATTTTTTTTTGTGAAAATTACATAATTATTATTTAATATAAGGTGTGAAATTTAATTAAAATTAAAAATTTTATATCATTCAATATAAATATTTTTTAAAAATATGATTATGAGTAAAGTTTTTGTGTTATTATTTGAGTAATTATTTTATTTATTATTTATATATATATAATATTTTTTGGTATATATATATAAAATAATTTTAACACTTCAGTTTTGTGTCTTTAATGATGGGGTTTATTAGAAAACACAAAAAAAATTAGTGAATAGTTAATTTAACAAAAAATAAGTGATTATTTGCTTTTTAATGTTTTATAATATTTTTTAAATAAAAATAATATAAGATTATATATCTATAAATATTTTAAATATTTTTTATGGTTGATATTAATTTTCAAATATATTTAAAAAATTCATTCATATAAAAAATTTAGATAATAATAATTATATAAATAATTATAAAGATAACAAACGTATAATTTGCCACATGAAGTTGTGTAAGCTACGCTAACAGGAGCGGGGGGGTTAGAGGTACCTTCCTTGCACTAGCTTAGGACGGGATCGCCGACTTGCCGCGTTCAAACTCAAGGTTCTCCGTTAACACGCTTCTTTTCTCTAAACAGACAACAGCAAATGGGGGCGGAGGAGGCAAACGGAGCAGAGCAGACTCCACCTGAAACGACGTCGGATAACGTTGATAACGTTGACGCCTTGCTCGAGGTAAGCAACTTCTCACGACTATCCCAGCTCCAACACCACCTTTGTTTCTAAATTTATTTTTCTTTATCAATTTTGGAGGCTGAGATAAACTCTATTTTGGAAAAGTCTGAATGGAAACCCTAATTTATGGGTGTCATTCTTAAAGTTCCTATTTTATTATTAATTTCACTTACATAGTGAAGCATGTTGCTAAATTCATTGGGAGTGAATGTAATTATTTGCGCAATTAATTGTTCAACAGGCTGCAAGATATGATGATATGGATGATGTTATAAGCTTAGCATCCAATGGTGTTCCTCTTGATTCCAAGGATTCACAGGGGAGAACAGGTCTTTAACTTGTTCTACAAAGAACTTTGTTTGATTGAATTGAATGACAAATTGCCTTTCCATTTTTCTTTTCTTCTTCTTTTTTGTGAGTGGGTCTAGGCTCTGGATTGATACTGGAGATTTTAGGCCTTATACTAATGTTACAGCAACCACTTATGATTCAGTTGGGGCATTAGTAGAGAGCACATTCACTTTCATGAAACAAGAAAAATATTTACCCTGTTTGATGAAACTTAAATAAACTAGAGCTGATTGTTGAGTGCATAAAGTTGAAATACTAGAGGGATTATTAGATAGGTATGATTGGCAATTTTTAAAGCTTGTAGTTAGTGAAATGTAGGGGCTTGTTTGGAAAGAGTTATTTCCTAGGTTATATTTTCAGTTTTTTACTTGAAATTTTGATTAAATGAATTGGCTTCTCAATTAGCAGAAATACACACACACACACGTACACACACACTTCAATCTGCTGAACATTCTCATATGTGCCTGACTTTACTTCTCTCATTATTGTATCCAGCTCTTCATATGGCTGCAGCTAATGGACATCTTGACATCGTGGAGTATTTAATCAGTAGAGGAGTGGTGAGAAATCTGTTTCGTTAGTATTTTCTTCTTATGTTTTTTCCAATATGTACTCTGGATAAGAGCTATTGGTTCATTATGTGATCAGAGAGACATATTCTAAAATACCCATTTTGTTCATCCTGAGAACTAGTCATTTCATTGATCATTATCACCTTTTTTTGGCTAGTCATGTCACTTTAAATTACATGGAAATGCACTGGTGACTCTGTTTCCAGTTTCATGGTTAATCTTAAATTTTCTTCCTATTTTTTTATTCCATAAAATTGCATTTTTAAAGAAGATTAAATAACTTGTTGAGATTTCAATTTAAAAGATAAAAGAATATCTAGATGCAGTTTATGTGCCCTACAACATCTTATTGTTCTTAAGTTAGGCCCCGATACCAATACCAATATGCAAAGTCTAGCTGATTTGCATTGTTTTCATTAGCATTATTTGGTGAAAAATGCTACAGACTAC
Organism: Dicorynia guianensis; assembly: GCA_037013595.1. Taxonomy (NCBI): domain Eukaryota; kingdom Viridiplantae; phylum Streptophyta; class Magnoliopsida; order Fabales; family Fabaceae; genus Dicorynia; species Dicorynia guianensis. The sequence goes on from JASUAB010000005.1 coordinate 35,398,379, forward strand.
CGTTTGAGATATAAACAGATTATAGAAAATTTTTCATGTTCAGAAGGTTTTCATCCCTAAATTTAGACCTTGGTCATAATTCGGCAGCTTAAGACACAAATAAGAACATGCCTACTACTTCTCATGAAGTTTGATTTAAGATTTGAAAGTTGTAGTAAGGCTTGGATTTGTAGCAGATATCTAGGCTTTGCAGTTTGATTTCAGTCCAGGTTTGAGAATTTAAAAATTTTAAATATTACAGTCATCTTGTCTTTTATTATGAAAGATAAATGTTAGATATGTGGGAAAAACTAGCCATACGATAGCATACATCTGTTTCTTGTTGCTGCATTAATGGGTTATTCTGTTGCTAATTCTAGTTATTGCTGATGGATTTTAAGGATCTTGAAGGGGCTCGAACTTGGGGATAAACTGATTACGAGGTATTTAGCCCCAGAGAAAAAGGGTTGCAGGGTAGCATAGGATGTTAACACTTGGTTATGTTCAGAGCTCTTCAGTCTGCACTATTTAATCTATTAGTATTTGAACTTCTATGCTGAAAAGTCTTACTAATGTACTTAAAAGTGTAATAGTATTGGGTAGAATTGCATACTCTGTCTACAATTATTTTTAAGTGCAGTTTGTTTTAGCATAGATGAACCTGTATAGACTTATCTTGCTCAAATGCCATTGGTCTCTTTATTGACAGAACCATAATTTGTTGCCTTATAAACTTATTCATAAATCTATGTAAACTGGAAATATGTCAAACCTTCAGTTGGCTATCTGTGGGAATTACTTTTGTTACTGATCTGAAGGTTATCCATTTCATCATGTTAGGCACTTGATCACAGAATATGTGTATAAGTTATTGACATTGCTTGAAATATAATTTACATTTGCACACACTTTCCTGCTAGTGACTTAGGGACTGCATTTCTGAGTCTTCTCTCAGTACAACATTCCAACGAGTTACTTTTATGTATTTATTCAAAGCTTAAAGCCAAAACTACATGCTATCATGACTGCAATCTTTTCTCAAAAACATTTATAGGTTAAATATTTTGTTGCTTTATCTTCCTATTCTTGTTAATATTATGAACAAGACTTGGAAGAACAGTTTGGTGAAGGTAAAAATGATTGGTGATTGGATCTTATCTCTAAAAATGGTCATTAAACAGGAACTTTTAACATCATAATTGCTTAATAGCAAGTAAATTAACACATACAATTTTTGTATCCTTGGACTCAATGGTGAATAAACTTTGACTGGCATATCTTTAAACTTTTATACCATTTTTGTTCATATGTGTGAATCCTATTTACTTCCATTTCTAAATTTTTGCTAGTATTGCTTGTTTATAGATGCTACACCTGTTGTGAATCAAAATGTTAAAGGTTTTGAAGCTTGTGTGAACAGGATCTTAATGCAGCAAATGTGGAGCAGAATACACCTCTTCATTGGGCTTGTCTCAATGGGCATGTCGAGGTACCTACGTTGTTCCCCTACGGACATCCATTGTTATTACAACTCGAATTTTTCTTTAACGGGCAAAACTGTTCAGGTGGTGAAGAAATTGATCTTGGCCGGAGCTAATGTTAGTGTGTTGAACAGGTATGTCAAGTATTATTTTATTAGGCAGTCTCAAGCATTTTTGGATAAGCTATTTTCTTTTACTGCACTGTTCAGTTATGAGAGGACTCCAATGGATGAAGCAGTGAGTAGGGGAAAGCTAGAAGTGATGGATGCTATTAATGAAGCAGTGGCACAAGTTGAACTAACCAGCGCCAGTGTTTCCATGTAAGTAACTTGGAATTAGAAGATTAAGGTTCCAAACAGACATTTCCATATAAAATTTGTAATATGAAATTTTGATGATAAAGGTCTTCCTTTAATGTTTACATTTGTCAGTGTGAGGATCTGATAAGCTTGCATGTTAGTTTCCAGACGGAGTTCCTCTTTTGAAAAAGGAAAGTGAAGGAGTTGACATCTAAATTTAACTTAAAACAAGATTATTTCTGTTGAGTTTATGACATATATCATCCAATTTTGGAATCTCAAAAAATCATGGGAAATATCATGTTTTGAAACACAGGAATGAAATGAAGACACTCGCATAGTTGCTCCATGCTGCTTTATTTGCCCATAGCATTGAATCTTAAATGATGGAAAATTTTTTATATGAAAAGAAGTCCATTAGAAGAACCTAATGAAATTCTCGTGATAATTTGTTATTTATTATACTAATAAACGGACGAACAGGAGCTATCAAAAATACAGAAAAGTTTCTCATACGTAGGAGAAAAACAAAATTCTTACAAAATTTGTAAAATTATTAAATTTAGTCAAGTTTATTGTTTAATTTGTGAAATTGAATAATTTTAAATTTTAAATATATTAATAATGTATTAAGTCTATTAAATTTTATTGGCTAATTTATAAAATTTAATAAATTTGATTATTTAAATTTTTTAAATAAAATTTTGATAAACTGATAGGAATAGAGGCAGCTATTAAAAATATGGACTCCGAAGAGGCCAGCCTCTAAAACACACATTTTAGGAACTGTCTATTTAAGGGAGCCAACCTCATTATCTGAACGGAGTATTTCAAGCTTTGTTCATAAATTTATGTGTCCATTAAGGGAGTTTGGGACTGACTACCTAATCTCAAGTGCCCTTCTAAGACAAAGAAAATCAAATTAAAGTGGAATGTTATCTGTTTATGGAGGCTCACCCCAACATAAAAATGTTCAATCCTACCCTCAAGGTCTGTGTTAAGATTATGGGAAAAGTTAGATGTACATTCGCGATGTGCATGTTCAGATAGAAAAAAAAATGTGAGAGTATTAGAAAATGAATAGAGTATATATGGAATTATTATGTGTATGTATTATTACGGTAAGATTATATCCCAATAATGGTTCTTTGACAGCAAGAATACGGCAGTTTTCTCGGTAGAATACTGCTATTTTTCATAGAATAAGTGTTACAAAAATTTTGTGAGCTATCAGATCAGATGTGATGAGATCTAAGTGAGTTTACAAAATTTCTGTGACACTTTCTGTTTCAAAGTCTTTACTTTTTGGTGACACGGCAAGAGGCCAAGAAAGGGGGAAAAGAACAAAGAAGAAACTTCACGATGCATGGGAACGCGGTAAGATCAACATGAAGGAAAACGATGGAGGCCGTGACAGAAGGATAGGCTATGGGAGCTGCTCCATAAATTGAGAATGGAAGAAATTTTTTGACTCATAATTTTTATATCTGTAGGATGAAATTTACATGGTGGCAAAAAAATCAAACATCAAAGTTTTAGCGTTACAAAAATTCAAAAAATATTTAAACAAATGAGTCATATAATCAATTTAATTAATAATCTTTCATAACCAAGAAGAAAAATTTATCACATTTGATTAAAGACAAAAAGAATTTGAATATTGCAATTACAAATTAAAGAACTAAATTTGAAATCCAATACTAATATGAGCATCAAAATAACACTTTAGCATAGGAATCCATGTCCTTCAATGAATAAATAACAAACAAAATCATATATATAGGATTCAAAGGCAAAGAGAAATAAGAGAATGCTAAAAGTAAATTAAATTAAGATGAAGAAAAAATTGATAAAAAAAAGTAAAACTCAGAGAGAGAGAGAGAGCTAACTTTAAATGTGGGAGTAATTAAACACAAAGTCAATAAACTAACATGACAAAAAGACACTTTTAGAACGATTCTAACAAAGCCATTAAATTTGATATAAAAGTGTTAGGAGCTCTTGAGTATCGGTGCTCACGGGCACCAAAAGTTTATCTTGATTCTCACCAATTGAGGTTCTTTAGTCCCATTTATAAAGCAATGATGCTGAAAGCTTCCTCCAGCAAAAGTTCCCCACTTTTGTGTCTTGTTATATCATAAAAAAGAGTTCATGAAGCAAGAGAACCACTGACTTAAATAATGTTTATTGAGAAATAATCAATGTGCATGTAGAACGTTCATTTATAGGGTATTACTTAATTGATGCCATAGCTATAAAACAACTAGGATTCTTTTCATATCCTTCTTGTCCCTCTTGATGGCATGATATCCTGGCTTCTTTTTCTTTTTTTACTATTATTCTCAGCATTTTGTGAAATATTAAATCCTTCTAGTCTTTATATTCTTGCGTAATTTTTATTTAATAAATGTAAATTATTAAATGTATTAAATTTAAAAATATATATAAAATTTAACTAATCTAAAAGATTACATGATTAAATATAAACATTTTATAAAAACAGAAATGTGAAAAAAAGCATTTTTATAATCTTTGCATTTGCAATATGAATAGCTATATATACGAAAACATCTTGATGAAATACTAGCATAAGTGAACTGGGTATGGCAAATTATTAAAGTTTTGATGATAGTTCTTCTTTTGATTTGACATGAAGGATGTTGATTACTGGAGTCGGGCATGGATTGTAATGTCAAGAATAATTTTAGTTGGCCTTTTTATTTGTATATTATTTTTTTTTATACAAAAAATATATAAAGAACTTATTAAAAAAATAATTGATTAAATGATAATTTTAAAATTTTAATTTTAGATAAAATTTAGTAACACAATTTAATCTAGATAAGCAATGAAATTTATCATCATTATATTTATATATACCATTATCTATAATGTAACATCTGATCTTTAATTAACTAAACTCTCTCAAATTGTGCATAATTATTTAAACTTTTTATAAAAGTTTTGAGTGATGAGTCTGAAATAAAGAGTGAAAAGAAATAATGTGATAGCTACTGAAGATATTTGGATTAGAAAATTATTTCGCTTTAAGTGCGGCTCTATACCTATTAGCTAGGCCGAAAGCATTATTTTTCACCCCTTGTCAACTCATAAGTTAGTTTACTTTTGAAATGACTTCAGTCAAAGGCACTTTTTAATTTTAGATAAAAATGTGAAGCAAAAAAATAAAAGCAATATCAAAAATACTTTACCTCTTTCATCCAAACATAATGCCAAACATTTATAAGATCTTATAATTTAATTTAAAATTTAATAAATATAATTATTTAAATTTAATAATAAACAATTATTTCTCTTTTACAGTGTACACTCAACATATATTGTTGTTACATACCAATAACAGTGCTACTAATTTTTCATCAAAGATGCATTTTTAATCACTGCAAAGTTATATTTAATTTTCTGAAAAAAATGTATGCTCATTACCTATGTTTAAATAATTTCTGATACAGTTAGCTTGTCTTCTATTAGCATTACTCAATCAGGCGCTTTTCACCGTTCTTTATGGTTCTTTCTTTTTGTAACAAGTGGAGTGGAGATGCCAAATGAACGAACCTTGGTAATGACATTTGATGGGGTATAGGACCAGGCAGCCAGCCAGCCAGCTAGGGTTTTTGGGTCTGCCATTATATTTTGTGCAGTTTTCTTGTCCTTGCTTACCAAATATGGAGCAGTGCCCAGATCCCCATTCTAAGATAGAAGCTGCCCACTTAAAGCAGATGTGGCATTGGAAATGGTCGACTTTTTATTCTGATGTGAAAACAATTTGTGCAAATGGAACAAATACCCACAATCATTAGTGCAGACTGGGCGAAACTTTTGCTTAGGGAATGCAAGAGACTTTGTTTTGTTTCATTCTGATTGGAAGAACAAAAAACGAAACCATATCCCTTAGATACTCATCAGTACTGCTGCAGGAGTATCACAGCCTTGCACAGTGGGAATGGAAGAAACCAACTAGCTAGCTTTACTCAAAGGAATAATACCACTTTCCAATCACTATCTGGCTCGCCACTAAAACTGCAACACAAACACAAAAAGGTGACAAGCTCAATCCAGCCAAATCAGGGATTTGTTCTCCAATTTCCTGAGCATTTAGCGCTCAAATGGACAATCTGTGGCACCCCAAATATTTTTATGAAATTCTCAATTTAAAAAAATTAACCATAAATTTTATAAATGAATATTAAAACTTCAAATGTCAGACCACCTTTTCGTATAAACTATGCTATAGCAATCATCTAAGGCTGCATGATTATGCTCATTATTCGATACCGTTGTTTCATAAACGAGAGTTTCAATGTTACAAACTGACATTTATATTTTTCAAATTTTAAACCATCAAATTTATATAAACTTAATTGAATTTATAAAGACTAAACCCAACATGACTCCTGAAATTAGTTCTTTTTATACAAAAGAAGGGCCCACCCACTTAAAATTTTAAACAAAAAAATTTATTGACTGATATTGTCCTTTCAAAAATACTGAAACAAAGTTGTTTTACTTCCACGTGTTGATAGCTTATACAAACCTTGGTATACATCAAAGCTATGAAGCAATAATCTTGACATCAATTATAGTCCATTGAATAGCTACCTCGGCAGTTCAAGTACCCAATTAACACCTTCAGTCAAGTATCTCCAAACATTAGTGAACTTGTATCATGCCTTCCGCTCAAAATTGACGACGACTTAAAATTCTCTGGCTATGCGTTTTGGTGGTGATAATCAAGAGCTTAAAATATCAAATTCCACATGCTCACAGGCACAAACCTAAAGAATCAACTGAAATTAATAACTCCTGCCCTTGTCCAACTAAAATGTTGCCAACAACTGACATGAATATCATTACTTATAGCGGGTCAGAGGGCTGATACGGACTGAGATGAATGAAATGGACCTTACAAGCAAATGACCAGATAATTGGCAGAATCATGTGGGGCTGAATAATGCAACTGCACTGCTATAAGAAATGGTATAAAAGCACAACAGTCCGATTCTTACAGTCACTGATACTGAAAATCGATCAGTACATACAGTAACATAGAACCACAAGTTCAACTGGAAGATCTCTGCATTATGCATATAGTTTCTGCTCTTACATATATTTCACAGAATGATTACAATTTGAACGGCTAAGGAAGGTGTAATCCTTATCAATTCCACCATTGGAACACTTTCACTTCCAAACAATTTTCAATTCACATAAGTATATTTGGCTTATTGAACGGCCCAACACATCTGAAAACTCACAAAAGTCAATTATGTTGCACATTAAGGTAAGACCAGTAAGATATACACACAATCAGCTGCTCAGAAAAATTTCAAGGTCGATTTAGTTATGCTTGACTTGTAGCTGGGTAAGATCGTACAACGTGTATGAATCATTATTTGGGAGGAAATAAGAAGACTGGCCTTCCAACAGCGAATTAGCTTTGTCATTCACTTCTACTTAATCAAGCAATCAGTTACTAGAGAAGGGGAAGAAAACAAGTAAAGCAGCACTCGATGAGAAAATATATGAATAAGCATGACAGAAACACGTCAGTAGAACCGAGCAACAACTAAGAATGAAGATAAAAATTAAATAAAATAACTGTTGAAAGGTTGGCGAATGGAATGTTTTGGTCCCTGCTAAATATCAAATGGAACATTAATTTCTGGACACAAGCATTAAAACAAAGTGCATAAAATGGGAAGCCACGTACTTCAAAATGGCCAACACACATCAAACCCATCTCCAAGAAAGTGAATAAAAACCGGTCCTTCCGGCTAAAACATTTTAGTCCATGGATGATAAACACTACATGCAATAACAATCATAAAATACAAGAACTAAAGCATAAAAACACATACTAATTGAGAAGACAACCAAGCAAATGACAACAAGGTCAAATTATGAAGGACAAAAGCATGCAATGCCATGATCAAATTACTTGTGGAAGATCCAGATGGAAGTTTTCAAAATGAACGGCTTACACAGACAGAAAGTACTTGAGTGTACATATATATGTGAACAATTTAAATAGATATTGCGCACCAAACAATCCTTCTACTCTGACAAACTGAATCTCACCTCACTTAAAAACATCAAAACATCCATTTGTCTCACAAAAATCTCAATCAAAAGAATTCATGTCACTAAATTTACTAGATCCCGATCCCACAATTCAGATTGTGTAACTCAACCAATCTAATATCTCATTAAATTGTGAGACCTTCCCACACCTAATACACACATCAACCAATTGATATTTAATCACAGATTCTAACAATAACAAAGTTCGTCAAATGCATGAGGCTTTCATACATGCAAGGTAAAATACACAAGAATAGTACCACAAGTCATTCGCGTTAGGAAACGCAGAAAACGAAGCATTGAGGCGATCACAGTATTGCATATATTTCCAAATACAAGGACAACAAAACAGATGCCAAGCATCAAATAAGTTAACTGTTTCGCAGCTACCAAGCTGACAAGCAAAAAAAACTTGCTCAACTTTCCAAAATAAGTCACGGATATTATTTTCTTTAAGCAAAAGTCACAGTTTTCCTAAAAATGAAATAATTCACACTTAATCAGTGAAAGGTAAAAATCATTGATAGTTCATTGACAAGATGAACAATCAATAATGGTACAAACGCTTCTTGCAAATTGAATACAAAGTAAAGATAATTAAGTGATGGTACTCTACACACCATCTTTTATTTCAACGAAAAAAGATACAAAAACAAAACAAGTATATTGCATCCACATGACAAAATCCCATTAACATATACAATATATTCAGACAACTAAAAGAGACAGCTAGTGCAGGAAAAAATAATCCCAAACATTAATTGAATACGGACATTTCTTCATTTATTTATTAATAGTCACAAATGGTAAGCAAGATTCTAGACAAAAATAACATGGTGAGACATTTCGGCTGCTTCTCCAGCAATAGAGTGTTTAAAAAGCCAAGCAGGCATTACTGACAAGAATTGTCCTGGCACGCACAAGTGACATCCCAGGAAACAAGAAGGAAATCAAGATGATAAATTACAATAACAGGAAAAAGGGATCACGGTATTTGAAAAGTGTTTAGTCTAATTTTTAATCATCGATAAGACATGAGCTGAGGAACATACAAATAAACAATCAAGAAGATTTCCGGAGCAGCAGATGCCTTAACAGTAACCATTAAAAAACACCAAATTTGCTTCCGGGAGCATAAACCAGATTTAATTTTCACAACAACCTGAGCAAAACAATGCACGTAATGCTAGATAGGATAAAAAGCTAGGCAATGGCTATGGTCTGAAATCCACCCAAGAACAAAGAGAAACGAGAGTACACCATGTTTTCATAACTACAGGTACTAAAATGGCTGTTCACGCCTCAATAAGATGTTATGAGCAATAAACTAGGATGACAAGGACAGCTTATGTAATGATGGTGACATTACAACTACTTCTCGGGCTGAAGTCTAAAGCAGGACTGAATGAAACCCACAATTATTTCCAGTCAATACTAATCAAAAACCAACAGACTACAGGAATAGATGAGGTGCCAATAAAAAATCAGCACCCAAAGGCATATGAAGTGCATATAGAGAAAAAGAAGCATGCCCACTACCATATATATATATCACATGCTGGAAAATATAACTAAGATTGAACATACAGCAATGCCGATTTGCATAAAATATAAAGATAGAACTTTATGATTACCAAGACTATACACTGTAGATTTTACCTTGAACCGTTTGTCTTTTGTTTTCCTTTTATTTTGTAAACACTATTGACAAATTTAACTCAAATAGTAAATAAATGGAATAAAGGGAACCAAAATGAAAAACAAAAAGCAGTGGCTACCAAATAAAAAGGCGACCTGCTAGTACAAACTTTAAATTCTAAACAGTAAATCTTGTATTCAAAGACAAGATTTTGCGACTTTATTTTCCATTTTCGGTTCATTTGGTACATAAACTACCCTCTGACAGTTAGATAATGTGGCTCTTCCCAATTCACTAATTATCTCGTGCAATGACATGGGAAATGGGTCGAGAGACGAGAATTCCAAAACCAAGGATTTTGAAAAATGCAGAAATAGAGTGACATGCAATAAGATACAAGCCTAGAAGAAGAATTTAATTTACCAAAATCCCCTTTCCCCGCTCCAAATTAGAAAAAGTAGAAAAATTAGCCTGCAATGTGGAATCTTTCCAAGCCCTTCATTAATATCTTGCACTCGGAAAGGTAGTTCAATTTATTGGATTACCATAGGTTGAACCTCCAAGTAACCCTCCGCCTGAAACTGCATAAACATCTGATGGATCCAGCATTGGGGATGATGTAGAGGCCCCATTTCTCCCAATACCACCGCTGCCACCGCCGGTTCCGGTTCCAGCACCACCTCCACCCAAATGCAGGTCAGATAGATTAGGATAACCATCCCTATTTTCCACCCCCTGATCATATAGAAGCCCTTTGAAAACATGGCCACCGATCGTCACAGCCGCCTGATAGGCATATTCATCCTCCCCATCATCCACCGCCGTCACTCGAACACACTTGAACACTGCCGGTGCACGTACTTGACCTGGCAATGACTCTTTAAAACTCGCATCTGCGCTCAAATTCAACCAAACCCTACTCATCAATTCCCCGCATATTAGGTAATAACCCTACATATATATTCCTTTAAGTCTAAAACCAAAATACACATGAGAAAGAGATTTACTTTATATGCGTCTATGATCATATAGTTATATTTGTGTGGGGCAAAAGCAAAAGAGATGAACCACACACAAACCTTGATGGCTAGAGCTAGTGTCAAAGCTTCTAGGAGGAGTGGTATTGGATGTGGAAGTATGAGAGGTAGTTGTAGTTTGTGAAGCAATGAGTCTAGGTTTCTTGGCACCAGAAGTGGCACTTGACCCAGCGGCTCCGGCCGCCGCTGCCGCCAATATCTGGCGTTCCCTCCGCCGAGCTGCCGGTACCCAAGTGCTCTTAACGTGAGTATGGCAATCAAGACCTCTACTTTTACAGCAAGTCCTGCACCTTCTATGACTACAATCTTTCTTGGCTTGGTTTCCACAGTCTTGGCAGGTTGTTCCCCCAGTCGATGTAGCTGAACCAGTGATCCCACCACCACTGCCGCCACCACCCCCTGCAACTAAATTCCCGGAACTGTTATTGTGCTCGAGCAGACCCTGCCTCTTCAAATAATGGCCGTGTTGAGATTGCTGGTCTTGCCACAATTGAATTCCACCGCTACGGCTTCGATTGCTTAGCATGTTGTCATTTTCTACGCCGATATTAGGAGGGCCGATGCAAGGAGCGGTAGTGAGGAGAGGGATGACGCCAACACCAACGCCGACCCCAAGTGCAGTAGCAGGATTGTTGCCGTTGATGGAATGAGGATCAGACATGATAGGGTCGTGCTGTTGGTTGTTATTATTGTGGTGGAAAGAAGCAGGTGCCATCACAAAAAGATCTCGCAGACCCACCATTCCCATCTCGGGTGCGAGGCCGTAATTGATTGGCCTCGTGCCACCAGACCAAATTCCGGAGCTATGTCCGGTGCCAGTCCCGCCGGCCGCGGCGGTGGGTCCTGCATTGAAGCCTAGGGAGAGGTCGTCGGGGGCAGCGCGGCCGGTGGAACTTGAAGTAGCTGCCCAGTCAGCAAAGGCACCAGAATCTGAAGGCAACCTCCTTGTAGTAGCCACAACTGATGGTGGTTGAGAATCTCAAACAAACCAATCAAGTTATATGGTCTGTAATAATAATATTGATAAATAAAATATGGTTAGCAACAGCTTATGATTGTCTGACTATAAGTGATGGTAGATAGATCTTCTGAGATTGGAAGGGCAATCGATATGGATGTATCTAATGTGGCTGTTATCCAAGTGGGGTCTCTCTGCAAACTTATCAGAGAGAATTTCTTGACAGAGAGGAAAACAAAAAAAAAGGGAAGGCTTTAAATTAAAGAGAGTGAACAAATTTGGGTGGGACTGTGTGGGAATGAGAGATCTCGTTCTTTGGGTGGGGTGAACTTGAGTATGCCTTTTTATGTTTTGTATTTAATTTAAACCTCTATATTTATCTTAAGGGAGAAAAGAACGAAACCAGTTCTGGCTTCTGCTGCCGCTTCTGTTTCTGCTTCTTCTGTTGCTGCGGTAGTAGCCACTACTACTGTCACTTTGGCTTTTGTCCACAGGAAAAAAGAAAAGATTTATTTGGTTTGTGAGGGAAGGAGAGAGGACTGAGTTTTCTGGAGGGTCCAGAAAGCAGCAGAGTAGTGAGGCAGTGAGCAGCGAGTGAGTAAGAAAATGCAATAACGACCTTTCTTACTGTGTATTTTCTGCTGTTGTTATTGTTGTTGCCGACCTTTCTCTCTCATCCATCATCATTATCACCATCAGCTCCTTCCTTTCTTTCTCTCTTTCGCTTATCTTCAATTCCTTCCTTCTCTGAGCTTTTCCATCTATGTATCTATCTCTCACAAAACCAAGTCACACTCTCACTTTCTCTCTAATTTGGTTTCCTAGAAAGCGAAACTGAAGGTGGGTTCCCCTCTAACCTTTCTCGCTATCTATCTCTCTCTCCAATTATCAGTCTGATGAGTTATAGCAGTAGAAGTGAAGACTTGAGAGAGAAAGCAGAGAGAAGTGTGTAAAGGGCATAAAGACTTTTGTTCTCTAGTTTTTGTAATTTTATGGACCCTCTAAGGGCACATGACGCCTCTCATTACATGTTGTAGCCCTGGAGGCGACTCTCTTTCTTCTCTTAGCGCGTGCTGCAAATGTCAGCCCCAGAAAACCTACAGCGCATAAGAGCGTCTCCAATAGCATGGCGCGTGCAATTAACATGCCATGGCAATCTCGTAATTTTATACAAATTATGTATGTAGAGCTGGATGCCAGTCACCTAGACTGTAGTCTATGATCTATAGTGTCATTCATATCTACCCTATGGGATCGGGACTGTATAAAGTTTGGAATGAATAAAATACGTGAGAAATAAAAATTTTTTTAACAAGTTATGAAATATGTGAAAAAAATTTATTAATATAAATAAAAAATTTAAAAAAATCATTAACGTTGAAAAATATAAAACATAGTATATTTAAATTACTGTTATGTTTCTTATATTATCTGTCACATGCTAGTAACACTATTTTTATTTTAAAATATTTATCGGTTTAATTGTTACTCTTTCACATTCAAAATTTATTAATTTTCTTTAACTATAAACTTACTTTATTTTTTAATTAAATATTTAATTAACCCTCACATCTCTATTAACTTATTAACATTTATTATTTAATTATTCTATGCACACTTTTTTTATTAAAAAATACATTTTTTTACTAAAAATGAATATTTTTTAAGATAATATAAATTATTTATTTTTTAATTTTTATATAACTTTCTTAATCAATAGATATTTTAAAATAAAAAAAGTATCATTTTGAACATGATGTTTAAGCTAATATAAAACTAATTTTTGCTTCACTTTAAAATATATGCATGTTTATAATATTTATCTCACAACAAAAATTTTTACTTAAAAAATATAAATTAATAAATTTACAGAATTTTACCTGCTGATATTTATGATAGGCAACAAGTGCAAGACAATCTTCGTTACATGACAAGTTCGCCACTCTTCTTTTCGCGAGAGAAGCATTGTTCTTGTGAGATAGATACATTGTCATCCATATCTACTATGTTTGGTCACTTATTTTGCAAGGTATTATGCATCTATTGTGTAAACGGTATTTGTTTCAATTTTATTGCATGCATAATCTAAATTTGTGCAATTCAAAGAATATATACATGCTATATTATTTTAGGTAAAATAATTATGTAAAATTATAATTTTAAAGCTATTATCATATATTTAATAAAGTTCTCAGTGAAATATAATCTATTTCTACCGTACCAACCCTTAAAATTCATTATGTTTATTTAAAACCTCAACCTTTTAAGTCTATTGTTTTAGGAAAATCTCCCCGTTTAGGCTTGGATCTTAAAAAGTTGGGTTGTGAATGTAGACTGCCTATCCCATAAGAGGCAGGTCACATTTTTTAAGGTAAAGGAAGGTGAGATAAAGGGTTAATTTATGAATTAATATATTTTTTATATATAAAATAATGAATTAATTTATTATAAAATATAAATTAATTTATTTATATGTAACTCATAAATTAAATAAAATTGAATGAAATGAGTCACATTTTTTACAAGGCAAAGAAATGCATATTTTCTTATCTCTTATCCAAGCAAGACAGGCTTGACAAGTTTTTCCTTTCTAAATTATATAGACACACATAAAAATGCTTCTAAGATACGTAAACTCCATTGCTATTATTATTTTAAGTCTCAAAGTAAAGAGACCTCAAATAATAAGCCAAGGGAAAAAAAGATAAATAATAAATTATACACGTGGAATAGAGAGAGCTATTTCCACACAAAATTTAACATAAAAATACACACTCAATCACTTACCGCCCTCGATTAATTGTGCAAGACCCAATTTTAAATCCCACATTATCAATTCACAATGTGGTACGTGAATGGGGTGTTTATGTGATAATAGAATTAGTGTATAGAATATGAATACGAAATCAAAATTAAACTATATGTCAAAATCATTTGTTTAATAAGTTGCTGGGTGTGAATTAATAAAATTTGAATCTCCTAATTTTGTTATTCGATAATTTGATAATATTTTCTTAAATGTTTTACACTTCTTTTTATTAGTGTTATTTTTATTAATTTTTTAACCCTCTTATTTTTTATTTCTTTTATTACATTTGTTAACATCAAATTCTCAAAATCAATAGATCATGACCCAATTTAATGAAAAGGAAATTTAGATTTGCCAATCTTTTATGTCTTCATACAATTTTTTTTTATAATATAGATTTCTAGAAGTTTTATTGGTGACAGTTCTAGAAGCTTTTAAATAATATATAAAACAAATTTTCATTAATATATGAATAGAAATGGAATCTATGAGATTGCGTGTGTTATATTGACATAATAAGTGTTAAAGAATGGGCAGTGTTATTCGTTTTGGATGGATGATGCATGCGAGGCAACTTATGATTTGACTTCAAAATGAGAGGAGGCGGAGTGCCTGAGTGACTCCAAGCTCAAGCATCACATAATGGCACATGTGACATTTTCCAACAACAGACAGGTAGGTAACTTGTTTGTTGATCCATTTTGTTATTTACTTGTACATGACATCCTCCCCACAGAGAAGAGTTGAAAAATATGAATTAAAAAATAATTAAAAAAGAAAGTCTATTTATTAAGTCATAGAAAAATTATTAAAATTCAAAAAAATTCAAAAAATCAGAATCTACTTACACCTAAGTAATTTTATTTTATTTATAAAATATCTGTATTGATAAAATTAATTTTCGTTCAAGACATAATAAATGATATATCTTTTTTAATAAAAATAATTTTAAAATTAAATTTAAATTATATAAATTATCTCAAATTATTTAAAATATAATTAACTATTACTATATTAATCACTCCATGTTAAGCACTTCTGGATTTACAAAATTTGTCTACACATCTAATTTTCCGTCACGCACAACACTATTCATTACAAAAAGGGAAAAGTTTTTTACTACCAAAATGTTTTTAATCCATTGCTCACATCAAGCGTGGAGGAGAGTTTCCAATAGGACTGAAATGGCGAAGACCCAATTTGGTAGCAGTGACTAATTACTAAACCATATAAGCACGATGGAAAGCCGAGGAAGAAAGAGTGAAATATCCCCCACGCGAACCTTGCTTCGGGTTGCCCTTTTCTGATGAGCTAAGTGCATGACTTTAATTAAGGTCACTTCAAAGCTTAACTCAGCTGGGTGGGTAACTTTTTTGGGAAACACAAGATAATTAAAATGGCCCCAAAAATGAAAGCAATGGAAGGAAGCAATGTTAGATAAGACCTAAGGGCACGTGAAACAGAGAAAGCAAAAGATATAAATGGCTCTTCATCCCCTCTTTCGGCACCTTCTTCTCCCTTCTTTCTTGCCCTTTGGGGGCCACGACTTTCATTTTCCTCTCTCTCTCTCCCTCTCCATCACTCACTTCTCTCAAGGTTCATTCAACTCATTCCCCTCTTTCTCTCCGAAAAAGTTGCTTACGCCACCTATCACTTACTGTAAGTTTAAAGTGTGTGAATAATTAATTTTTTAAAATTTTATAATTTAAAATATAAGATATAATAAAATTAATAATTCAAATTTTATATTATAAAATTTAAATAAAAATAATAAAATATTTTTTTTTTCTTTTTTTCTCTTTTAAGAGACATCTTGTAATTTGTAAGCGTGTGTCAAAGTACCTGCTTTTTTCAAAGCATCTGTGTGCGTCTGTGTCTGTTTAGCCCTCTTCACACACAAACTACTACTGTTAATCATCATGCATTGCAAAAGCAATCTCCCTCTCTCTTCCTTCTTTTGTACTATATATCTTTCTTAACTCTCTCTTTAAAGTCAGGCTTGCTCTTGTTTTGATTTAAAGTTCTTGATTGATTACTAATATTTATACATGTTCTTTGCCTACTATAATTGCACTCCCACACAAAAGAATCAATTTTTAATACCCACATTCATTAGTGCTTCCTGCCCTTTCTGCGTTCTGCTTCTTTTCTTTGTTTCTTACTGCTTCATGCCACTGCCCATCACTTCAACCCATTTTATAAGTTCATGTTCTAGTATTCTCATTAAAATTTGATAAAAAAACATATAATTTATTGATTTATTAGGTTTTATCTGTTAAATTATGTTATTTAATAAATTTTTATGATTTAAAATTTTTAAATTTTTATTTCATTTTTTAATTGCATTAATTTATAAAAAAATTATAAAATTAATTAAAAATTTTGATTAATAAAAAAATATTTTTCTCATATCAAGCTCATTTGAATCTTTAAATTTTGGATTATATAGTTTAATTTATAAAATTTAATAAATTTAATAATTTAAATTTTTTAAATAAATATTTAATAAAATTTAATTTATAAAAATAATAAAATTCTTTAATTAAAGAGTGTATCTCAATATTTTTAATTTCCATTTTATTTTGTTTTTCTTCATATTAAACTCTTCTAAATATATGTAAAATATATAAAATAAATTCTTGTGACGATGTAAATTATTATAAAAATAAATAAATTATATAATTTATAAATTTAAAAAATAATTCATTATGTCGCATTTTGTGGCTCTGATCTAATAATTAATAGATCATTAGATTCTCTGTCTATAAATTTTTGTGGGCATGCATCAATGCCATTGCATTACGTTTTTTCCAAGTAGTGGCGCTCATTATAGTACATAACATAATGAATTAGAGATGCAAAAGCATTTTGTTTTTGTTTAATCCGAAAGGGAAAAAAGCGATTATTTTATAATCACGACTGTGTTAAATGCCTAAGTAGCTTATGGCTTTATTTCCGCCGACCAAAACTTTTATTGCTTGGTATACATGCATGCATCACCCCTAAAGTCCAAACTGCTGTCCCAGCAAATCAAAAGGCGAAAAGGGCTTACCACCAAAGCAGCTGTTTTTCTTTGTCTTCCCTTCCTTGCTATCTAATCTATTTAGCTATGGGCTCTTTCGTCATACAATAATCACTCCCATTTATTCTTGCCTAACTGGGTCTGTCCTTTTTGTTCAGTACTGCCGTCTCCCCATTATGTTTTACCCATTACAATTACCCTATATATCTTTTATCATTAAACACAATTGACCCTTTTCTCGCTCTTTTTTTTTTTTTTTATGTTAAAACCCCATTGTCTCCTTATTGTCATTAAATATTACGCCTCAAAAATAATGGGCCAACAGTTTCAATTGAGTGACTTTTATTTAAAAGTTATAGAATATAATAGAAGAAAGATAAAAAATTAAAAAAATTAATACAAAAACTTTAAACTCACATATATAAATGTAAAAAATAAAAAAATAAAAATTAATAGATTCAAATTTTATAATTAATGTTTAACTTATTCTTTATAAAATGTGGCTCAAGATTCAATTTATGTCATATATGATTGAGTCATCTCATTCTTTAATCTATACCCAATTTATCTTTAAAAATTTAGGTTATTTATTTGTTTTTATGTTCACAACTTAAAGTGTAATCAACAACAATATTATTTATTTTTTTATAAAATTTAATTAAATATATTTTTAGCAGTATATATACATATTTTTAAAATTTGAGTATAAGTCACTAAATTACTTTTAAAGTTGAATGCAGGCCCATTAAAACGGTGCTCTTGAGGTTTTCATACAAATTGAAACATGGACATCATCAGATGCTTCCACTAAAAAATGGTTTGGGACAACAAATTGCATCTGTTTTTTGGACATGTCTTGACTGTGACTTGTAATTTCCGCTAACTCTTTTATTCTTCTTATGGTGATTAAATTATTATATTTCTGAAGTGAGCAAAGATTTCCTGTGGTGGATTTGAATCAAAATGAATTTTAATTAAATATTTATTTACATCGATAGAGAAAGGGAAAGACTTAAAAAGTCAAGTAA
Organism: Dicorynia guianensis; assembly: GCA_037013595.1. Taxonomy (NCBI): domain Eukaryota; kingdom Viridiplantae; phylum Streptophyta; class Magnoliopsida; order Fabales; family Fabaceae; genus Dicorynia; species Dicorynia guianensis. Next base: position 35,416,733 of record JASUAB010000005.1, read on the forward strand.
GCACTAATTTTTCAAGTTAGATAAGATAGTTGTGGGAATATATATAATGGAGACATTAATGAGAGTAGACTAATGGTGATTGTGGGGCATGTTATATGTTATTGCCCATATATAGCACTGATGATGCTACTGTTTAATTTGCTTTGTCATGGTATTAACACCGCTAAAATATGTGTTATTTTCTCTGTATATTAGGCTATTACTTATAAACATCCTCCACTAAGCAAAGATTGTTATATATATATAAAGACTTTCGATATCTCTCTTTAAATTTAAAATTATTTTGTGTATTGGCTAAAAATAATTTTCTAATTTAAAAAATAGAGATTGAAAAATTCAACATTAAAAGGGTAAAAATTGTGTTATATTCTCTGAATGTTTGAGCTAAACCACTCATAATGGTTGACATGTAAAGGTATGTAGAATTTGTAGCTAAAGGAGTATATCAAAGGAAGGGAAAATAGTGAAAAGAATAGCATAATCACTGTAGTACTTCTCTTCGAAATTACATCAGATATCAGTTGTATATAATGGAAGGGAAATTTACCATTCTTTCTGAACTAGCTAGCTAGCTAGCTGCCGCTTGTTGGGTTGCATATTTGCATACAAGAAGGTAATAAAGCAAACCTAGCTAGCTAGCTTGCTGCTAGAAGTAGATCGTTAGACCCACCAGCCACAACACAACAGAAGGAAGAACTCAAAAAGGGCTCCATTAACATTTAACAACCTCTTCTAAGAGGCCTCAAAACAATGGTTTGATTGTGTCATCTATCATCGGAAGCTGCCAAGTCAATCTAGAGTAGCTTGGTTAATTCTCTAATTAATTAGAAAATGTAGCTTTTTGTGATAGCAATTAACATGATATTAATGGTTTAAGTGTTATTTATTGTATGAGTCTTATAATTGAATATATAAAAATTTTAATTTAATAATTTAAATATTTTAGTAATATTTAATTTATAAGAATAATAAAACTGAATTAATTGATGGTAAATATGAAATTAGGTATTAAGTTTGAAGTTTATGGCTTTGGCCTTTTTGTTTCAACATTTTTCCGTTACTTCTTGTTTTCCATGTTTTACAAATGATTCCATGTTTATGGTAAGTCTCATTGTTTTCAAGTTCTTGATATATAACTACTTACTAGTGTTAGTTTAGGGGATGTGACACCCTAAGGAAAAAGCAAAACTAGAAGTACAATGCTTTGGTTGTTGCTGAAAGTCACAACAAATTAATCTTTGTGTAGGTCACTAATTAGTAATTATTTTTAATTAATTATTGTATTAATACCCTGCAAACACTTACTGTAATCTTTACTTTATAATAATATTGTATTATTGTGTCTCATAATTATTGCAAATAATTTGCCCAATTAAATATCTTGATGGAACTTACGCGTTAGGCAAACATCCCTATCGTGTTTCATTTTTAAAAGCTTTCATAGCTAAAAGAGTAAATTACCTCTATCACTATCTTTTCTTTAATCCCTATTTTATTCATGTTGCTCTTTTTATTTTCCATATAATATAACAATTACAGATTTAGAACTCCTGACATAAAGTTAGAAAAATAAAAGAATAATATATATAAAATTAAAAGAAAAAAGAAATTTTAATATTTATATATTAAATTGTAAAAAAAAAAAATGTTATCAAAATGAATGAAAAGAAAAGTTAGAACACCCAAATTCTAATATAAGAGAGCGAGAGAGATTGAAGATGCTTGAGAAAAAAAGAATAAAGGAAATATATAGATCAAAGCATCAATCCAACAAAAGTAAAAAATAATGATGATGAAGATGATGATAATGATGATAATAATAATAATAATAAAAGATGAGAATTTCTACATAATTATTCTACCAATTTTTCATTTGTATGTGGTTAGGGTGAGCTAGGGTTGTACATGTACTTCTAACTTTGTAAGCATCTGTGTCAAAATTATAAACCCTCCCCACTAATATGATTTTGGGAAATAGAACCTATTAATAAGGAGGCTACTAAAATGTTATTTAAAATAATTAAAGTAATTAATTTATTGAATTTTATAATTTAATTTATAAAATAATTTAAAATGTTTTAAATAAATTTTTTCAGTTTGTAAAAATATCGGATTGTATGATTTTATTCCCCATTATGACATTTTCATAGTCATTATCATGTTGCTTTCTTAGTAGTTGTAGGCATGTGCAATAAAAATGATAAAATCGTCTAACTACCAGACCCATTTGGTGAGAAAATGCGTGTGATATTAGCCATGCATTTATTGGGGCCTTGTTATTGTTAAGTTATTTTAAAAAATATATATTATTTAATTTATTAAATTTTATATATTAATAATAAAATTTTCTAAATCTAACAATAATATTTTCATTAAATAAAAATTAAATACTCATACATTAAATAATAATACTTTTACTCCATTCATTGAGGGGAATGCGTGTAAATATTGAAAACATAAATGGAGCCATAATCGTCATTTGACGTGCACGTATAGAAGAGAAACAAAATGTACAATCCCGATACGAAAACTAATAGGATAATAAACAAATGCAACAAAAGCTAATTCTTGTCAAGGTCTTAGAAAATTTAATATATCCGAAATTAAAAAAAATTAATTTTAGAATAATGAAATGTTTATCACTATTTATTCATAATATGTATATAATTTTATTTGAAAAAATTTATATATTTTACTTAGTTATGTATACATTATAGATAAACAATTATAATAATATCTTAAATTAAAGCATAATTAAAAGAATAAATATTAATAAAGTTATGACAAAATTTTCAAAAAATTTATCTTTTACTTTTTGCAACGTTGCATAATATGTATATCTTAAAAATAATAAAAAATAATTATGTAAAAAAATTAAATTATAAGAAAAATACTATATATAGGCATATTTATTTTTGTGTGTTGGACATCAATAATTGTAACAATAGAAAGTTTAAAAAGTTATTATATTGATATATAAAAATATATTAATATATATTTTCTTACAATATATATTTTATATATTGTATAAATAGTATTTTTTTAATTTAAATGGGAGATTACTGGATTAGGAACTGATTGAAAATAGAAAATTTGGTGGGAAATGGAAATGGGGGCGCGGGTTAGGGTTTTTGGGAGAAATAAAGGCAGGGAAAGGGCAGTGGCGGTGTCGAATCCGCATATGGTTTAATGCTTGTGACCAAACAAGTGGAGATGTTAGGACATGTAAAAGGATGCCAGCTAGCGACGTCGTCGTCGCGGGTCACATCACTTGTAAACTCCAAAACTGTCAACAAAAGTCTCATCACCGTCCAATCCTAACGCACCGTTGACCGTTCTACAGTAACCCACAAATTATGATTGAATCAATGAATGAAAGCAGAATAAAGCAAAGCGAGAATCCACTCAAATCCAGGAATATCAATCACCCACCTCCTCCACATTTCTCAAATATTCTTCTCCATTCATCTATGCAAACTAAACTTTTTGAATTAATAAAAATATTTTTAAAACATTTTATTTTGTATATAAATTTTTATTTATAAAATTTAATAATTTAAATTTTATATTTATAAAAATAAAATTATATAAATAACAAGATATTTTTTAATAACTTAATCAATAACAACTTTTTTGAGATAAAAGCTAAAATGTAAATACTATTATAAAATTAATGTTTTTTTAGTAATTTTTTTGTTAGCATAAATTAATAGATGATGTAAAAGAAAATACGTATTATTTATTATATTTTTAAGTAAATTTTTTTTTTAAAGCTTGGTTGTAGCCAAATTGCATTTTGAGTTGGACAGCCAAATGAGGTTAAAAATAAATGCTTACAATGCAATAGAAGATTTGAAGTAGTATGTAAACATGCACGTAAACTTATATGAGGGGTGCCATAGTATCCATCATAGCGTATAATGCAAATCAAAGCAATATATGATCTTAATCTACATTATTAATTGTATAATTTTACATTATAATATTAACATTATATAAAATTAGGGTAAACGCAAACTCTTCTATAAGCCTGTACCTTTAATTGTATAATTATAACTGTTGTTATTTTGAGATTTAAAAAAAAAATCATGAGTTTAAATTCAAGACTTTATGTATATATATTAAATAATTTTTTTTTTAAATTTCCTATAATAAAGAAAGCCCAACAATAATGCAACTCTGTTTGGGATATATAGAATTTTTTTTAGAAGATAAATTTGGGAATGATTAGACCATTTTTTATGAATAATGGACCAAATACTAATTTTAATATATATATGTATATATATCGCCTGTTCTAACAAATTTGGAAATGTTGTACTTTGTTCTTTGTATTCTTAATGGAGGAGATGGAGTTCATTTGGATGACTGAAAACTCGAATGCGTGAAAAGCTCAGACAATTCTGATTCTGTGGACTCAGTGCTTTCATGCACATATTCCTTCCTCTCTTTTTCATGTTACATGCATATCGCAGTTGTTTTATGCTTTATTAATACATTGCCCTAATTCTTGTCTCTTACCTCCTCATACTTTTCAATGGATTTCTAAATATTTGGTCGAAAGTAATTTGAATATTCAATTGGAATACCAAAATGGCCCTCACAAAAACAAATGGCCCCTTCATTCAAATGGTTTTTGTCACCCCAATACTTGGGCCAATATAATTGCACCATACAATACATAATTAATTGGTTCTAAGATTGGGTTTTTCTCTTTCAATTACCTGCCGTCAATGCCGCATCTTTGCTGCCCATTCATCTCTTCTCCTCCACGTTATCTATGCTGCATACACATCAATTTTGACTCAATGAAATGCCAACACATGCAGCTTGATGCATGATGGATTTTTGAGTTAAACATTCAATTTTATAATTTAGTATGTTTGCTAGAATAAATTTAATAATTTAATTTTTATCAAATAAAAATATAAAAATTATTTTAAGGTATGACAATGGTAAATGGATTCAATAATACTATAAAATAAAATATTGAACTAATTTTTTTATTTAAAATTTATGATATAAATTTTATAAAATAAATAATTTTTAATTTATAAAAATGATTAATGATTTGTGCTTATAGGTAATTTGTAATTTTTTTTATCTAAACGTAATTTTTTTTCGTTCAAATATTTTTATTATTCTTAAATAGAGATTAATTTTTATTTAAAATTTAAAGTTATTCGTTTTTAATAAAGTGATATAAAGTTTAAATTCGAATATTATCAACATAAGTTCTTTAATTTAAAATATAACTAATTTTCTGTTACACTAAAGAACTTGCAATTTAAAACAAATAAAGTTCCGATGACAAGAGGGAGGAGAGAGAGAACGGGGGGACAGTAAATGCGTTTACGGCAGCGGGGAGACGACACGGCCACACCCTAAATCTAGGTTTCGTGGTTCACTACAAATAGAGTTGTTTGGTTAAGGGTCACACTCTCATAATGGCGCCGCTTGCTGGGCTGCGTACTCAACCGCTGCCGTTCCGCCTTCTCCGGCTGCCCCCTTCCTTCTCCATTTAATGATTCTCTATTTTAAATCGTGTGTCACGTGCCCACCCGTTGCGCCACATTTTAAACATATCCTTCAAAATATGTATATATATATATATATATAATTTTTCAATGTAAAAATTGGAGCATGAATGAGGTTGGGTTAGGGTACTATATTTGTATAAATAAAACTAATAAATAGTGTATAATTTTGTTATATTTTTCTTACAATATTTTTAAAACAAATTTACACATTATGTTTTGCCTACGTCTAAGAAACATTTCTCATTGAGTTATAAGCTCAAGATCATACTCCACTTTATAACAAACACTAAAATGCATGGGAATGTTGAGAAAGTGAGGGCAGCACTATTCTAATAATATTTTACATTAATGTTCACAAATTTTATTTTTTAAACAAATATTTATTAATAAAAAATATTATTTATAATTTTATTTTTAAATAAAAATTATTTTTATATTTAATAATAACATGAAAATATTTATAAAAAAATCTAAAAAGAAATTGAAGGCATCATTGATTGAAAGGGGAGAAAATGAAAGAAAAGATGGAGTTATGTGCAACTTACGTGTTGGTATTAATAACTATGATTTGCCCCGATTTGGACGTCCATCTTTATTGAAAATAACCACCCCTCCATATTTTAATTGAATTTAAACAAATGTTGAACATGACACAAATTGAAAGCATGAATCTGCATTTGAATAAGCACCTCATAATGATGTCTACTCTGCAATCCCAGCACAACTTAACATATAACTCTTAAATAAATAAGAAAATTTGTGTGCACATAAATTTATTTATTTTTATTTTATAAAAACGATAAAAGGATTAAAATTTAAATTATTTTTATTTTTATTTTAAATATTTGGTTAAGAAAAAGATTATCAAAATAAAAAAAAAAGGATGGGAAAAAATATTTTAGCAGGATGTGAAGTTGGTAACGGGCCTAAGCCTGAGGATTGGCGTAATAGCGGAGGCCTTGCTGATTTCTTTAGGCCCAGCCCAAGCTGATTTCCATCATTCCCCTGCGAGGAATCACTCTTTTTTTGTTTTTTATTTAACAAATCTTTAATTGACGTTTGTATTTGGACGTAAAGTCTCTTACAGAAGACTCATATAAATGGAGCAACGTGATCTTGACAAAACGTGAAAGCATGACTTGTTATGAGTGATTATTTGATTATTAAAATTTGTAATTTAATTAAAAAATTTATTAATTCTATAATTTTAAATTTTAAATAAATATTTAATAAAATTTAATTTATAAGATTAATATATTGTATACTTTTGATTAAATAAAATCCTACATCCAAGTGCGTTGTTCGACTTTTCATGTGTGATTTTGAGCTCTAGGAAAGAGCAGCAATGATTACTTAGACTTATCTACGACATTATTTTCTCCTAAAATTATCATTTATACTCTTTTTTGTTTAAGATATTTATCACTTAAAATGAATACACAAAAATTAAAAAAGTTATTAAATAAATTTGAATAATTTTTATAACAAATACAAAATTTAATTAGACATTAATAAAAACAATAATTATAATATGACAAAAATTTAAAAATAATTAATATTATATTAATTTTAAAGAATTAATAATTAAATAATAATAATAATAATAATTCTAAGATAATAATTATTTTAGATGAAGCGAATATTTGTGATTAGCACGCAAGCATGCGCAATTTCATTCAAGTGCGTGCTTCTAGTGTTTGGGATGGTTTCATAGCTAGCCTCTAAGCTAAGCAAATTACATTGACCCACAATTCTCTAAAGCATTCTTCTTGCTAGTAAATAAAATAAAAATCCACTACCCAAAAACGAAAATCAAAATGATTCTATCACATGATCGCATCCAATTCAGTGCAATTATATCACTATTGAACATTCAAGCCCATCAACTCAGCCAACACAATTTCAATTAAAAAATATGTCAGCAACTACGTCAATTTAAATATTTATCAATTTATGAATATTTAATTAATATTAATTAATATTTAAAAAAAAAGAAATAGAGACAAAAGAAAAAAGAAGATAAGGGAGGGAAGGATGCATTTAATTGAGGATATGGGATGGCTTTACCGAGGCGGAGGGAGGGGGAGGCAAAGCCAAACAGTGAAAAGTAAACGGAGTGAGAAAGTGGACACATGCTCACTTACGCACTCTCTCTCTTCGTCTCACTTTTTTCAAAACCAAAAGCGGCGCTCTCTCTCTCTCTCCCCTCTCTGTTGCCACCAACCCATGACCCATCCAATGTCTCGCGAGGTTTCCTTTGGCATAGGTGGCGCATTCGACGAGGCGCGTCTCCTCGAGCCCTGCCAACGTGACCACCACCATCAATCAGAATCCGCGATCCGGGTACGACGGTCTCTCGTCGTTTCCCAGCAGTAACGCACTACCCTTATCACACGCGCTATGCGTGCCGCCCATCACCGCAAAGCTGAGACCCGCGACGAGATTCAACGCAAGAAGACAGACGGTCGGCGCGTGTGCTGATTCTGGTTCCAACCAAGGTAGAAAAAACAACTGAGAAGGAATTTTGTTGGGTAGGGACATAGACCGAGGCATAAGGACCTAGGTTGTAGGGGCGGGTACAGGATAGTGCCTTACTGGTGATCTACTTGTCTATACTGCACCTACGACTCTGTATAGGTATAGAACTGTGCAGGTATCATGATTATTGTGGATGCTTCTGATCGCTGCAGTAGGGTTTCGTCGCGGACAGTGCTTCCATATCTGGCGCTATATCTTTGTAATTTTACATTCTTCTTAAAATCTCCACCTTTCCCTTGCCTCCATTCCATCTCATCTATCCGCTATCATAAAATCATTTTTATTCAATATTATTAAAAATTAAATTAAGTAAAAATTTTAAAATATGAAATAAGATTTTATATTTATTTTTTAAGAATTAAATTTTTTTAAAATACAATCAAATATTTAAATAATAATTTTTTAAAAAAATTTTAATTAAATTTAAAATAATTTATTTAATATATTTAAATTTTTTTCATTCAAATTAACTTATATTTTAATATTTTATTTTAAGATTTTTAAATATTATTCTTCGCTAAATCTCATTAATGGTATGAAAGCAACCCGTTTTGTCTCAACTCATAATAATCATGATTAAAGAGAATAAAATAAGTTAATTCTTAATTTTAATATATTTAAAAATATTAATTTAACTTAATTTTATGTGAGAATGGATAAATTATTTTAATATAAATTAAATGAGATAATTACCTATATTTTTTATGAATTAAAAAGGATAAGATGGGATGAGTTAAGTCAAGAGAGTTAAGATCTCTAATTGCGACGGATTGACTGGGAGTTAGAATTTTACTGTGGTTGAGTGTGTATGTCCTGATAAGGGAGGCATGTGGTTGGGCTGAAATTGGGCCCCATAATAAAGGAGTGATGCGGGTTGTGTTGTGGGGAGGGGGTTATTGCGTATAGCAAAGCCAAGCAAAGCATTAATCAGGTACAGAGACTAGATTTAGAGGGTAGGGTGGTCCCTCAGATTTTTTCCATCAGAAAGGCAGTGCCATGCGTTAGATAGGCAGCTACTTCTTCAGTGCTACAGTCCTTCTCCGTAACCTCTTATTCTTGATTACGATTGGTGAAATCAGGAGAACCCAATGGCACATGGCCCCTCTCTTCCCCAGCCAGGCAAGCACCTTATCAATTTTCAATTTTTTTAAAATTACTTGTATGAGAGTAGCAAATAAGATAAAAAATTTAAAAAAAAAACTCAGAAAAGAAGATCTTCGTTCTGATGCTTATTAGCCCTATTCTAATAACTGATAAATATGATATTTTATAATTACTTTTGTAAGAATTTTATGAGACAGTTAAAGTACTAGGTTTCCCCTGTAATCTTAGCAAGTCTCTATCACGTCTAACTCTCAACACATGGAGTTCAAGTTTTATAAAATAAAGAAAAGGAATAAGACAGCCAAGATAAACAGAGAAGGTCTTTTTCAACATTGTTACAAAGGGCACGTGACATTTTTGAGTCAAAAGAGCAGACTGTATGCGAAATGTCAAAATGCTATATATATTCTGGCCCAACTGGCTTCAGGGCTTCAAGTTTTCTATTCCTTGATTTTGGGTTTGCTCTGGGTTGTGGGCTTTGTGCTTGGTTTTCAACATCGAAAAGGAGAAAAAAAAAAATCTACGGAACTATGTGGGTTGCCCTACCACGGTTCCATTGCTGGTGAAGATGAGTGACATTATTTTTACAAAATTTTATATATATTATTTTCATATAATTATTTAGGAACTTTTTAACGATGTGATCCCATATTGTATAATGTCAGACTTATATTATATAAGAGTTCTTATACAATTATGTTAGAATAATATGATTAAAATTATGAAAATATCATTATTCGCGGAAGATGATTATCTCGTGTCCTTTAGTAACTTGGGGTTGTGACCTTCATGCCTTTCTGATTTTACAATGAATGTAGCCTTCATAATCCTTCTGCACTTCAGATTTTGCAAATAACCTTAATCTATTTTTGATTTAAGCACTGTAACTTTTCATTCTCAAATTAAAACAATGTAATGGGGTTGACTCACTTAGTCCATTTTTTATTTATGATAATTGTAGAGTTTGAGTTTGATTTCAAGAATCTTTCATTAAAAAATAATATATAAATTCACTATAAATTTTTACTAAAATTGATAATCTACTTTAATCTTAAAATGAGAAGAGTCTCTCTTCAACCTAAACTTTTTTTATTAAAAAAAAATTGCCACATAATTCCAAATCTCCATTCGACTCTTTTAAGTATTTGTATGTGAACTGAGCACTGTCTTTCATGGCATTTGTTTATTGAATCAGTCTCATCTTTCTCAAACTTCTAAGAAGCCTTCTTCAAGAGCAGGAAGAGACATTGGGCGGTACAAAGAAAGGCGCAGATGGGCAGCAGAATCTGAGCTTTTTCTCACGCCAAGAAGACAGTGACAGATGTTTCTATAGTGATTGAGGAATCAGGCTTCAAGGCAAAGACCCAGAGCCAGATGTGAGAAGTGAAAACGTTAAAGACGTAGGAAAGCGCAAAGGGCGAGCGTAGGTGGTAGGAAGGAATGAAAATTATGAGTATGCAGTCATACACCAAAGTGATGAGACAGTTCCTTGAATAAGGAGGAAGCAAAAGTGGAATATTCAACAATTCAAAATCTCAATTCAAAGCTCCTGTGAGTAAAATCAAAACTAGAAGCTGTATATGCTGCTGAGAAGACCAAAGCAATAGCATTTATTTCCAAGAATGATTTGTGTGTGGGGCCATGGAAGATGGGTTTGGTAAGGAGATTTGGCGTTTCCGTTAAGTATCCCAAAAAAATTGGATACAAGGGGTAAGTGAGTACAAGAGGTTATTATTTGTAAAAACTCATGAGTAAAAGAGGATTATTTATATTTTATCTTTAATTTATTAGGTTACATAAATTGAATTATAAGTATAATAGATTTAATGAATTTATTTTGAGTTTATGATAATCTAATTAAAAAAATTTGTGAGACAAAAATTTTTTGTCACAAATAAAAAAGCAAATAACCTTAGACTACTTAATAACATACATCATAAGCTAATATTTAATACCATCAACAGAATTAAAATTCCTTCGTTTATTGCATTCTGATCTTGCAGCTGAGTATCACCAACTAATTTCACTTTCTATAATTAACCAACGTAGAGGATTTTATCTAGTTTTCCCTTGTATTCCTTCTTGTTTGCACTATATAATGTTCCCACTGCCCTAATGTTTGCAGGGTATTCTATGTTAGTTCATAGGTATGTTGAGGGAAGCTTTAACAAACAATGCAGTAACACGATAGTACGGCTACATTATTCCAAAACTGAAGTTCACTTCTTAGTGCCATGCCCCAAATAACAATAGCCATAGCTCAAAATTTCAAGTCATTCTTAGAGCTGTAGTCACTAATGAAAGGAGTTAAAATTAATATTATAATTACCTAAGGCAATGTCTATTTGAAATGTATAATGTTCAATTAACTTGCAACAAATTGAGTGTACACAATCTATTGACCCAAATTTGGAAATAATTTCAAGAGAAAATTGCTAGTCCCACAAAGCTCAATTTTTATAGTTTAAATTGTAAAATTTAATAAATTTAACAATTAAAAATTTTTAAGTAAATTTTTATGAGTTGCAATTTGTGGAAATAGAAATATTGAAATTTCAAAATCATGAGCAAGAAGAAAAAAATGAGACATAATTAATCTATATTGAGAGAAAGATTAATGTGCATGAGATCCAGTAGTGTACAAATTTTCCACTTCTATTTAAGAATATTTTCTCTACTCTCTATAATAAACAAAATTATCTCATTAAAAATATTGTAGGATCAACTGCAAGCTACGACACATTAGCTCCGGACTTTCTCTTTTTCTCTCCATTCCAATCCGATGAATCTGCAAGGTGAAAACCTGACCTTATATTCTGAAATGGTCTCAAGCTTAGGTGACCAAACTTGGTCCTTGGACCTCACAAGCTGTTCATAGTGCTGCTGCAACTCAGGAGTGCTACAGAGGGAGCTGTTACTGGGACTCCCTGCTGGCCCAACATTTTTGTTAATAAGCCCTGTTATGAACTCAGGCATGACCTTAATCAAAACCCTACCATTGGAACCCTTCAAGTACTCAAAGGGGTTCTCCCCAAAATTGATGGGGGACTTGTCAGGGCTGGATCCTAGGGCGGCGAGGGACGACGCCGAGAGGATGTTGCACGCAAATTTATCAATGGGAAGAACAAAATAGGTTTGTCCAGGCATGAGCTCATCGTCTATGGCTAAAGCAGGGATAGGGTGGCCGATGAAGAAGGAGTCTGCATGGCAAACCATCTTGTCCGGGAACTCGAACATGATCTCTCCGGCGATGTGTTTCCCTTTGAGGGTTCTCGTGGTGCCTTCCCAGAAGACGAGCTTCACCATTAAGGATGATTTCCTGCCCTTGGTGTTTTGATGAAAACATGGAGTCACAACTTGATTTCCCATTACAGAAATCAAATTCAGAGAGAGAAAGAGGGGTTCTTGCTGCATAAAACGTTCCTATAGAGAACGATGAAGAATGGAAGAGAAGGGCTATATATATAAAGAGAAGAAGACGGTGGAAGAAATTGACTTGGTTAAAAGTCTATGTAGGTTTGTTTTTGTATAGGTTTGATGCAGTCGGTGGCCTGGTCAGCGATGCCGGCTTTGAACGTTTTCGCTCTCTCTCTTCGTATTCTCGTGAAGTGGGGCTTTATAAAAGGACAGTCCTTCTGCAAACAATGTTAGACTTGCACTTTAACCTTATTACCTTGACCTTGTTATTTTAAAATATTCAAACCCCAAATTAAATGCTGCTTTTCTTAGTAAACAAGATTTTTCAAACTGGGGCTACAATGCAGTGAATGAATTTGGACGTTTATGGCCAAATTAAACTAAATGAATCTCAGAGGAAGAAGTAAATTGCATATCAGTTTCATAAAAACTGCATGAAAAGTGCTTGATTTGGGAGATACCCACACACGATGCACAGCGATAAATGCCAGTGCAAAAATGGTATATTCGCGTTGAAAGCCATGGTTCAATTGCATAATTTCTCGTAATCTAATTTATTAATTTTTGAAAAAAAAACTTATTTATTTATTGAATTATTATATTTTCATGTTATCTTTTTTAGTATCTTATTAATTATGAGTTGTATACATTGAAATCCAAAGATGCTAAGGTGTTATATGTTAAAAGTATATTTTAGCCAACAAGGTTAGTTTAGTTCATAAAATTAATTTGAAATACTTATAACATTTAGGTTTAAATTATTCTGTTAGATTTTTTTTTACTAGGCCTTTCGTAAATATTGCTGTAAAAATGAGATAAAATCCTTTTTCCCTAAACTTCTGCTTTACAAAAAAATACATTTTATCTCTTGAAATTTTGTAATATATAATAAGGAAACTTATTGAGTAGTAGTTAATAATGATGATGTAGAAGAAAATATGCTTTCGTTCTCATTAGACTGATTCAGTCAATTATATGTGTATTCTAAGATATTTTAATTTGTTAAAAAAACAAATTTAAATAATTACTATGCCGTATATATCACTTTGGCGCAGAACATTGCTCATTATCTAACGAATTTATATTAGTTGGCCGCCATGGCCAAAAATATTTTTGTTTGTCCTTCTCAATTTAAAATCGAAACAGAGAGAAAATTGAAATAGAATTAAAACATAATCATAAGCAAAAATTATAGTAAGATAAAATGAACAAAACCCAAACAGAAATAATGCCAAAAGCAAAAACATTGAAAAAAAAAAAAAAAAACTGTCCGAAAACATCGAGCGTTTTATTTTTTAGTATTAGGAAGCTTCTGAATGGGTATTAGATGACAAACCTTAAGCTCCAACGGCACATCTCTTCATTGGCGACAGCAAATTTGATTTTACAAAGTCAGAAATCTACTATTTATGAGATAAAAATATGTTGTATCACCACTTTAATTATTTCCTTCATGTAATTAAAATTATTTATTAATTAATATTACACAAAGTTGATTAAATAACACAACCATGCTTTAAGGTTAAAATTGTTATATAAGTGACAAATTCTCGTGTACATAAAAAGGACAAGTAACAATGTTTAAGGAAGGTGGGTTCTAGTATGATTTTGGTCAAGAACATTAATAATTATAAAATAAATTTAGTTAATTACTAATTAGGTAGCTCATTTTTATAAACAAACACATATTTTAAAATTAATTACCTCACAATTAATTTCTTTTTATATGAATAATTCAATTAAGAATAAGAATGCATGTGCAATTATATACAATTTATAAATTCGTCCACAATGGCATCCAACTAAGTGGCAATGGCTGACTCCTATTAGGGATTTGGGCTTTGAAATTCTATTAATTTAGTAGCCCTTCAGAAAAGGGCATTCCCCCCAACTAATTTAATATAATTTTGATATTAATTTATGGAATTGGTTCCCATTATTAAGTTTATCTCAATTAATTAATGGCTTAAAGCGACTGGTTCCCTTGGCCATAAGCTGATATTATTTAAAACCGATGTGGTCGGTTTAAGACCAAGTTTTTTGTTTGCTTTTCGCACGTCTATGACTTTGAAGTTTGAAGTAGCAACTTGCATGTAAGATTTTTGTGGTTCACGTAAGTCAAATGGCAGCTGAAGTTGTTTGCCATTTCTATTTGTTTGCTCCATATGCATAAGAAATGGGTATGTTATTTTATAATTTTATTTTTATATAATTTAAATAATTAAATTTATTAAATTTTAAAAATTAATTTGTTTATTCAATATTTATTAATTAAATAATAATAATAATATTATTATTATTTTGTGGGCAAATAATTTATTATATATATAAGACATTAAGTAACAAAGTGATTGAAAGCATAATAATAACGTAATTCTGACTTTAAATGTACTGTTAAAGTATATGAAATGAATGACAATAGAAATGTATAATATTTATACATATGTTGATATTTTTATTTAAAATTTTCGAGTCAACAGAGAAGTTAGAGAACGTCTCCGTACGTTCAATATTTGCCTTTTTTTTTTAAAATTGATTGTACAATCACGTCCCCTCTTAGGTTTGAAATGCTGCATAGCCTCTCGCTCCTTATCGCCGTCCTAAAAGCCTGGCTAAACAACAAAATGCTTGGGCCGACTACCACGATTGGACCGTATAGCATTAATGCTCTTTTGAGTTTTTTCAAAATCCAACTTGCTTTGTTATTTAATGATCATTGACTACCTTTTTTTTTTCTTTTTTTTCTTTTTTTTCTTTTAAAGTAACCTAAGAAAAACACATCTTGATAGAGAGTCACAAGATTGACTCAAAAGATGACTATGGCTTATACGCTATTAGAGTTTAAAATAAAGTCATAAAACAAGAGAGACTAAAAAAAAGGAGGTAATTTTTTTATAAGAAATTGAATGAAACTTTTAAATACCAATTGTTTTTAGATGTCAAGCATTCATCAGTCAGAGAATTATATATAATTATATGTATTTCCAAATGATTGTGGGGTCTCTGCTTTGCTTTTTTATTTGCTGCTAATTAATTCTATATGGACTTGTTTTATGTGTTTATATATATATATTTATATATACGCGTGGTAATTAATTATTGTGTATATAGAATTCAAAACTTTTGTAATTAGCAATTTTCAAATGGTGCATTTACACCAAATATTAGGATGAGTAATGTAAATAGTATCTTTATAAAATTAGAATATATTTCTTAGATTATAACAGGGTCAAATTAATTTTTTACTTGTATATATGATCTTCTCTGTATTCATTTATTTATTTATTTTTATATATAAGAGACTTCTAATAATTGTAGCATACCTCAAAGGGGTCCTTTTTGTTTGTTTGTTTTTGGTTTTGTTTGTAATGCAAGCTCATCTTACTTTAGAGTTATATGGACATGTGACAAATATTAATTTAAGACTTAGAGGTTGGTTTTGTTTCTATGTCAATGTGGACTGATTCATACTAATTTGGACAAATGTTGAAATTTTTGGATACGTAATCTTTGTTTTGATAAAAATAAGAAACAAACGGCAATAATTGAAGGTTTCAGAAAAACTGTTCTTTGATATAAAAGTCACCCTCCTTACTTCTTACAAAATATTCATATTTTTTTATTGGTATTTGGTAATAAGAAAACATTAACTATTTGATAAAGTCAAACCTTTGAAGTTTTCAATCTAATGCACAGATAAATCAGCTAATAAAAGATATTTTAAGAATTTTTTAATTAACAAGAAAATCCAAGTCACATAAATTAATGGTTGTTTTGCTTTAATTTTTCCTATGATATTTAAATTTTAACATAATGAATTACATTCTCTCACGACATACCAAAGTTTATACAATAATGCTACTTCTACTAGGGTTGTTTATTAAATTGGGTTGATCTATGAATTCGATAAACTCGATTCAAATCCAACATATTTTAGTGGATTGGATTGGGTAATTGACTTTGATCAGGTAAAAAAGTCTCCAACCTAACTAGGTTGGATTTACTAAAGCATTTGAAGATTCCAACTCAACCAAATGCAAACCAACTTGATAAATTAAAAAAAAAAAAATCCATATGTTGGTTTTGTCTTCTTCTTCCCTATGTATACTTAAAATGTTCCAACTTATATATATTGTAAATCAATTAGTCAAATTTTTTTATTATCTACATTCCTTTTGTTAATCCGAACAAAAAATCTAATTATTCATGGAAATTAAAGAAGGATTGAAGCGACATTAATTGAATACTACCGCATCCCTTTCATATCCATGAAGTCATTACTTTTAAAAGAAGGTGAAGTGTCCAGTGGGGGTTTGCTGCGACTCTCCACTGGCAGATGGGTTGGTGGGTTTTACCGCAGTTGTGGTGAAGTATGTGTTTTCAAATCTGAATTGTGGGGTGCCCTCCATGGATTGGTATTGGCTTGGTCATTGGGGTACAGGAAGATCATCTTGGAGAGCGATTCTAAAGCTGTTATTCACTGCATGCAGAAGGAGGAAAATGATGATTTAGCTGAACTTCAGTTGATGGAGTATATCCGCGCATGGTATGATGCGAAGAGACTGGCGGCTTGAAAGTCATCACATCCACCGTGAAGCGAATAAATGCGTAGACTTTTTGGCGAACAAAGGGTTGCGTGCGGAGTGTGGCGTTAAGATTCTGGAAGAGGCTCCGACTGAGTTAGAAGTGTTACTTCTTGCCGATGTTTTGGAAGTCTCCTTCGGGAGACTTGTGCCTTTGTAATATGTTCTTGTTTCTGGGCGTTAGCCCTCGTCTTTGTATCAGAAAAAAGAATAGAAAATGCAGTAGGAAAAAACATTATCCTTGCTTATTCCAAATAAATGTTAACAATTATTTAAATTTTAGGTTCAATTTTCTTAGACTTATCTTAATTTATTTTTATTAGCATTTTGTTTTATATTATGCTATATTCAACTTGTCATTGTTAACTTTCTTACTAGTGTTAAACATTAAACAATGTAGTTTCATCATTTTTTTTTTGTTTCACAGTCTTTTTCTTTCTTTTTTAGTTATCTCTTATACTAATTGCAATTAAGATGAAATCCAATTAGCATATACTCATGTTTCTTAATGCTTAAACTTTGTATGTAACTAATAAGATGTTAAATATTATAGGATTTTAACAAAATAGTCAAAGTCGAATTGTCAAACTTTGATGACATTTAAAGAATGAATGCGATGTTAATCCACTTGATAATTATGGCATACGTGCGGTTGTGGTGACTTAAACATTAGACTTTTAGACTTACGCCATGTGTTAGACTTAACAGGTCATGGCATACATGTTGATATGCTGTTAAATGTTAATTATTTTGTTCATACTTTATGTAATTTACGGATTGAAATGTAATCTTTCTAAACAAAATTTAAAATTAACATATTTTAGTCAGTTCAAATTTAAAAAAAAAATTTATCAAATGCCCAACTATCCAACCCTATCAAGAGTTGGTCAAGTTAAATCTTAAATATTTTCAAACTCAATCCAACTCAACTTAACCCGCAAACACCCTTTAACTCCTATGAAATGTTTTTATTTAAATTTTACAAAACTTAATTATTATAATTAGATAAAATGGAGTCAATCCATAAATATGTGGGATCCACTATATAAATGATAATGAGTGCATTTTTTTAGATTTTAATTAAAAGTTCTTTTTAAGTAACATTCCTCAAGTTCATATTCAAAGAGAAAAATGAGTACAATATATCAGACATAACGTTTTTATCTTTATTTATGCAAAATATGTGTGCAATAAAAAAAAAGAGCAGTGATATATGCAAAAGCGAAGAATGGTCATAAATTCTAATTAAGTGTTGTTGTTCTTACAAACTTAGCAATATGCAAGGTGTACATTCAGATACAAAATTTAGTTGACATGCACCCTTCTGTCAAGGTTTCTATTAGGTTATACAGGTTGCATACTTAGTGTAACGATAAAATTTCTCATTCCAATTAGGGTTCTGAAGTATTGTTATGATTAAATGCACACACATTGTATAGGTACGTTGTGGAATGCTCGAGTTTCACCTGGTTTAGGTAGCCAAGATTCCCTAATTAAATTAGGTATGTTACACTTTCCAATTCCAATTTTGTTTAAGACTTCTCAAATCTCACTGTCAAAACATACGTAAATGTGTAGAAAATTCATAACATCTCCTTGTCAACAACGCAAAATAATTGCTGCCTATAAATATTATTTTATTATAGGAAAGCTGTGATAATACGACCAAAAAATCACTTTTTTTTTTTAGTATTTGTTTATGGAATTGATATCGAAATCTTTTAATTTTTGAATATCAGAGATGATATGATTTTGTGTTTCTTTTTTCTCTTTTTTTTAAATAAAAGATTCACACAATAATTGTAATTATCAAGAGTGAAAAAAAAAAAGATAATTGAACACAATTAATTTTGAGTTGTCCATGATGTATCCCATTTGAGCAATAATGACAAAGAAAGTTAAGATACTATTGACATTTTCTTTTGGAGTTGATAAATGTTACTTTCAATGTGGAAAGTCCACAATTGCATCTATACCAAAAAAAAAAAAAAAAGTCCACAATTCCATTATGACCATCGTTTTCATTTTCATCAATAATATCATATATACCCTAATTATAGGAGATTAATGATATGTGTATAAAAATTTTATACACAAAAATTATGTAACTTTTAACTTTTTATAAAACTGATGGGTAATTTTTTATTTTTTACTTTAATTACTTATATCAATACTAATTAGTCGTAAATTTTATAAGAATTGCTCATCAATTTTTTAAAAATATAGATCATAAATAATTTTTATGCATAAAATCTCTTTATAAATGACATTATTCATCATAGGATACACTGATTCCTCTCAGCCGTTTTTAAGATTTAGAAGCCACAGTACTCAACCATTATATTCATGGAAAACTTTGGTTGTTTATTTCTGGCAAAATTGAATTAGTCCCAACAAGCAATTTTGATTCTAAGGCCACACCATTCAGTGTTTCATTCATTTTTTGCATGTAACATAACGTGCAATGTAACAATGATGATGTGGCCGCCAATTAATGGGCTGTTATTCTAATCAAATCATTTACTTTATCTTATTTGGGTAAATATAAGTGGGTTGTGTGGTTGATAAATTCTAGCTGTACAAATTAGAATACCATTTCTATTTGTCCCTTTGAAATTTATACTTGAACAACCAATGTATTCATCCATTGTATACAAACAAGGCATCAATATTCATACGGATAGTCAGATGTAATGCATCCATTGTACACAAACAAGGCATCAATATTCATATGGATAGTCAGATGTAATGTTCCTTTCAAGAAAAAAGAAACAAAAAGCTTTCGGTAAATGTTTTATGCTAAATGATTATAAAGTCTAAATAGATTATTAAATCTGTTAAATATATAATTTTATGTGTATGATTAATAAATTTAATAATTTAAATATTTTTAAGTAAATATTAAATAAAATAAAATTTATAAAAATAACATATTAAAAGCCAAATCCTTTGCATAACCAAAAAAAACCAAACAAATGAACTCGCAACTTCCAATCAAACTCACAATACAAAACAATTAATGCTAGTTACACATATTTATTGTACACAGCTAAGACACAAGGGACCAACATGGCTCCTTAAACAGTAGAATATGAAAAATAAATAATATTAGTATTGTCATCTCTTATATATTAATTATTTATACTAAATATGTATATTATTATTCATAAATTTTAAATTTTTTTATATTTTATAAATATTAAAAGCATTTTAATATACAAATTAAATTAAAAAAATTTAAATTTAACCACTTAAATTTTTTTTTCGTTTAACACACAACTCTGGAGACAAGGCCTTATAGTGTCATGTCTCTCAGGCGCCGGCGCCTGACGCTAGAGATCTGCAACAGGATGGTCAAATGACATGCCCAACCCAACCCAAACTGTAGGTTTTGTGACTGCATATGTAGATGATATGGCCCACAAAACATCTCATGGATATTATGTTCAATTTGTGAATTTGACATTAAACTTAGAGAAACCCAACCCAAACTAAGGCCTAGTTAGTGTTGCTAATATTCTCATACTATAGTTTATAATTTTATATTTTTTTGGTGTTTCTATAATTTTATATTTATTAACTGTGGGAACTATAACTATTACATAAATGGTAAAAAAACCCAAATCTATTTATCTCTTTTTGTAAATTCAAAATAATTTCTTTTAGTTAAAATGCTTTAAATTCGTTTATAACAGAAAAATACAAAAAACATCATAGTCCATGCATGTACATAGGTTAGTACATAGTCTTAAATCCTGATTCTGCAACCTATGTATAATTACAAGCTGTATACATAACTTGCAATATCAACCATATATATTTTATATTTTATTTATATTATTTATCTCTTCTTTTTATTTATTTTTTTTATCTTTCTAGTACTCAACAACAAGTAATGTTTTTAATTTGTTGCATGTTAGGCCACACTGTTGTACAAAAATACAGAACATACTTATTAGTTATATACAAGAATTTTAAATATTTAATGCTCATAACTTAAATTCATAGGTATTAATTGATTATGTGGGGCTCAGTGGTGAATATAAAATTATTCTATACATATGGGTGGCAAATATTATTGATTATAACATTTACTTACATATATTATAAAATCTATCATAATATGATTTAGTGTTTAATTTTTTACTATATAAATCTTATTCTAAACATAAGTAGTAATTGTACTCTTCATAGTAATAAGTGATGAGTGATTTCTCATTGTTGAAAATTAATATTTTTCTAAATATAAAAAGAATAGATTAACAATATGCATATATACAGTTAATGACAAGACATTAGTCTCTTTTTTTAAATAGTAATATTATTTTTATAATTTTATTTTTATTTAATTTTTAGAATATATAATTTAAATTATTAAAATTTTAAATTTTATAACGCAATTTATAAAATATATCAAAATTAATGACTTGAAAACTATCATTACTCTCGTAACTTTACAATAACTTGTGAAGATAAAAGTTTTTAGTTATAAAATAACAAAAAGCTTTTTTAACCAAAATAACAAAAGAGAACTAAATAAAACCAGAAAAGAAATTAAAATTTTCAATTAAAGGTAATGCCCATTTGAAACTTTTTATTACTTTTGCTTGTAAATATGAGTTCTTTTATTTTGATTTTTTATAATTTAAAATTTTTAATTTGATTATCTATAAATTAAAAATATTTTTAATTAAATTTTTTTATTATATTATTGTTAATAATGTTAAATTTTTTATTAATGTATATATTAAATATTGACATAATATTTATATATCATTTAATTTGATCAAATTTTTCGTATATAAATATTACATTAATATTAAATATGTTATGTAAATATAAAAATTTAATATCATTAGTGATAATATAATAAAAAATTTTGATTAAAAATAATTTTAATTTATAATAAATTAAATTAAAAATTTTAAAAAAATAAGAGATGAAAATAAGATATTGAGAGATTAAAATAAATTTTTTTTTTATAAAAAACAGGTTTTTCTTTTCATTTAAAAATCATTTGGGAAGTTTAAATTATTAAAAGAACTGGAAAATGCAGTAAATAGATAACATTTTTATTTTGTTTATTCGATTTAACAAAGCCAAAAACCAACTGTAAAAGTTGATTGGCACAAGCAAATGCAACAACATGGACGAATATTTCCTTTCTGCCATTCCGCTCTCACCAGAGGCTCCTTCCTCCCTTTCTATGCGAATTAGGGGTTAAACTAGACGTAAACTGAAACGTATAGGCATTTCTGTTCCTTTCTATTTGCTGTTGCGTTAATGGGTCTCGCTTTTCTTTGAAGTGAGTAATAAATTTCGCTGCTTTGGTCCACAAATTTGCTGGGCGAGGGAGATTCACTGGAATTCTCGACACCATGGAAGGTATTGTCTTCTCTTCTTCGTACTTTTGGTCATACCAGAGATTTGGTTTTTTCATATGGTGGTTGATTTTGTCGATTGCTTCAAATTTCATTCTTTGAATGGCTTGATTGGATTTAAGAATATGGATTGGTCACATTGCTTGAGAAGTTGTTGTAACGGTGTACATAGCACCTAGGTTGAATATGGGTGTTTGGTTTCTGGAAAAGAGTCAAACATAAGAGAAAATCGGGGTTTGAATTGGAGTTATTATTATTTCTGTTGTATTATTGCAACCCCTGAATGATGTAATTTTTAACTTTTATATATAATTTCTTCATATTTTGTTCTCTTATAACCCCAATCTGGCTTTGTTTTTCTTTTCTTTGATTCTTTCTTAATGACCGTAAACATAAGATGTGGTCTCTGGTGGCATCCCAACTGCTTTTGAGAACAGCAAAGGGATATTCTGGCTATTTCTGTATAACTTTTTTTGCAAATTGTTTATTTAAGTTTCTGGAAATGCTGTTCGGATCTTTTATGTTTGGTACTCACAGCAGAATCTTCGTTGCACTTCTTTTCCATTGGTATGGCGTGTTGGTTAGCTCTAATCATTTGTCGTTCAATGAAATGCTGTGTGGGATTAGGATACTTAAAAGCAACACAGGATAGGTTTACTGATTAGTAGCCAGAAGTTAGGTGGTTCTCAGTTTTTAAGGTAAGAAAATTGCAGTTTAAACCTTTACGTACATGAAGTATCAATGGAATTATATAGTGAGTGAGATTGTCTACATTTCCCATTAGTTATTATGAAGTTTTTAGTGTAGGTCGAGCATTTGCATGACCTTGATTTTCAATAGAGTGTGTTAGAATCCAGATTAGGCATGAATATTGTGTATGAAAGGATGGATATTATTATCCATTGAGTTGCTGAGTTACACTCTGCCCAAATAATTTTGGGTGTCCTCTCTTGGGGTTGCAGCTCTCCTCTTGCTGGACATTTCAATAAAATCTTAGAAATCTTATCTTTTATATTTGAATTCTCTTTCAATATACTATTGTTTTTTGTTGGTATTTGTTGTTGGCATTTGGACACTAATTCTTTTTCTTCTTCTTATGATGATGATGGGTTAAACATGGGAGAATCATTTGACTAGAAACCACTGATGTGGTGGGGAGAAGATTCAATGTAGTTCATTTTTGCCACTTTTGTACATTTCCTGACAAAAGACTTTAAAGGGCCATTCACCCACCCCATTTTATATTTGCATCAATGTTAAGCATGTTAAATAATGCAATTATATGAGATTACATGAGTATAGATCAAGTTTGGTGACTGACATGGGCCAAGTTTATGGTGCTAATTGTACTTTAAGTTGCACTGGTCCAATGCCTAGGTGACTGTTTATTGACATTTTGGTTGGATCTGAGTCTGACAGGAAAAACCTGTATTTGGGGACAACTGATTTACTAAAACTTGGTTCTGTTGGGCTGGGGTTCAATGCAGCAGCCCAGAAACTGCCACCCTGGACCAGTGTCTAGTGCAATTTAAAGTTTTACTGTACGATAGGCTTAGTTGGCTGACATTGCATTAAATGTTTCTTGATTGATGTATCTTATTGTATTCTGAAATTATTTTTTCATTTCTAAATTTCATGGTTCATTTCTGTTTTTCTGTTGGTGTTTAGAATCGAGTGAATTGCAATCTGAAGAGAATAAAGTGTCTATGGAGAAAAATAAGAAAAGAAGGCTAAAAACACCTGCCCAGGTTATGGCCTTGGAGAAATTTTATAACGGTAGGAATACTTCTCTAGTCATTGGTGTTGATGCATCTAGTTAATTACTAATTCTAGTGTAACATTAATAATTCTATACTTTTGTTCCAGAGCACAAATATCCCACAGAGGAAATGAAATTAGAACTTGCTGAGGAGATAGGTTTGACAGATAAACAAGTATCTGGATGGTTTTGCCATAGAAGGTTAAAAGATAAAAGATCATTGAAGGATGAGGCATACACTAATGGAAGACAGGATTGGTCAAGTGGTGTCATCCAGGATCGTGGCAGTGGACTAGGGCAAGATTCATGCGGGAGCACTAAACATGGTGATTATAGGCATCTTGATGCCAAAGAGGTTGAGAGTCGTGACCTCCATGGTAATGATTTTTCAGTTGCAGATATGACCTATGAACGCAGGAATCATTATAAAGAAGATACTAGTGGAATGGATGACACCTCATCTGAGAGTAGCTCATCTTTACAGGATCGTTTATTTTCTCAAGGTCAAGGTCAAGGTCAAGATCCATACCATTTGGATCCTTCTGGATTTCTTACACCTAATGGAGCTCTACCATCTGTAAATCCCAAAGGTGTGATCAACATGGGATATAAACCATCAGGATATTTGAAACTGAAGGGTGAGATAGAAAATGCTGCTATAACTGCTGTTAAGAAGCAATTAGGACGGCACTATCAGGAAGATGGTCCGCTACTTGGTGTAGAATTTGATCCACTTCCTCCAGGGGCATTTGAATGTCAAACTGCAGATCCCATTCATGGTAGGTTGTACCATACTCATTTTATTCTCCCATTTTCGCAAGACTACGATGTTGTTTATTGTTCAACCAACGCATTTACATTTCAGGTTAAAAACATATTGTTGCATAAATGATTATGCAGTGAAAGAGTTATATTTTGCATTATTTCTGTCATAGACAGTGGCAGCACTAAAGATAGAACTGGCCCAAGCTGTGTTGAAAAAGTTTGACATTGGGGGACTTGTTTCTTGAGAAAGCAAGGAAATTTTCTTCTAACAAACCTGAATTATGGTTGTATTGCCATGCATTGAAATGATTCAGATACTGCTGAGTGCTGAGGACTTTAAAGGGATGCCTTGTTAACATGAATACTAATATGGTTAAGACAATCGATCTGTCTGGTCAGATTTATGGTCTACAATGATTAACATAAGTCACAAAATTGTTGTTCACATATGATCTAGTACTATTTCAGATTAGCTAGTTACATGCATATGAATAGTATGCTTTATGTCACTACTTGTAACCTAATCTTTTTATAATATAAGGTTTTGAAGATGAATTTTCATCATATTGGCACCAACTTTTTGAAGTTTACCCCATATGAATGGCTTGTATTAGATTGATAATTAAAAACTTGCCTGGGTTGGGCGTGAAGAATAAGAAACTACGTAGTTTAATTTTGAAAACTCTGAACTTAGCTATTTCCGAATGTAGCTGAACTCAATTTTTTAAGCTGATGCTTTGTGCCTGAGTTATGAAATTCACAAAAGAAACATTTTCTTGTATATCTTTACTTGTGTTAAAGGAGGTGTTGCTAACTTATCTGTAAATTTGGGAAACTTATTCATGATTATGGGTGCCGCATTTTAAAAATTATAGCACATGGGATTTGCATGCTTGTCCTTGTGTTTTTTTTTAATAGTTCTTGGAAGGTATCTCTTTAGTCTGGCCTGCGGGTTTATTTTCTTGTTTTTACTGGCTCGCTTTACTCTAGATCTTATAAAGAATAGAATACTGGGAATCTTGTCTAATCTGATCAATGCTATGGCAGAACCATACTATATTGCTAATCCTGGTATTCCCAATTCTCCAGAAATTGCTGCTGTGGAAAGACAACCCAGTCTAAGCTCTGTAAGTGGAAGTTTCTAGTTCATTTTTTTTTCTTTAGATAACACTTTTCGAAAATAAAAAAATTTACTTTATATATTGCATATGTAGATGATGAATGTTTAAAAAATTAGGCAGTCATCCGATTTTTTTTTTTTTTTTTAATGTCATAAGCTTGTTGGGAGAATGAAATTTTTTTAATAAAAAGCAGTGATGAACTGTTCATTTTGAAATCCATAAATGCTTTTTTCTTTTTACTTTTCCTTTAAATGCTTCCATTTCCCCTGGCACCAAATCCCATGTGAGAGAATAATTGGGAGAGAAAACTTAAGAGGCTAGCCTTTTTCAGCTTACTATTTATAATAGACTGTACAACCAACCAATAAATAATGGGTCTAACCTAAGGGCCTGATCTAAGGCTAGTTACAAGGCTTAATTAAACAAATACAGCACATGCAAAATATATAAGTATTTACATTACAATGACTCTTAATTTTTAAGCCCTGTTGACTTGGGGGGAGAGGGGGGAGAAGAATTTATATGGATTAGGAGCTGCGCTTTGTCTTATAAGAAGTAGTATTTACATACTTGAGCCTGCTCAATTTTGCTGTGCTTCTTGGCTTTAATGCTAGACACTCTGTTATTGACCTGATTTTTATATTACGTTTATAACAATATTACTTGTGTTTCCCTTTCTCTTTCCTTGTGTCTTTACAGAGACATGATCCGTTTAATACCAAATTTAGTTCCCAAGATTCACATACAGAAGGGGCGGAACTTGGCTCTTTGCATGACTCTGATTTCCAGGATAGGAAATCCCGCATGCATATGAAGCAAAGGCCAACTTTTCACAATTATACCAATTTTTATGAAGATTTTACTGGAGAAGGGTCTGCTTACAATAGCTATAAAAGTCTTGCAGCAGGCACTAAGCATGGTGTTGAAGGCATAAGATCAGATTCTGCTTCCAACCATAGTGATCACTATGAAGAAAACTTTGCCGTTAAGCAGACAAACTCAGTGTTGCATGGCTATGATTATGTTAAGACAAAGAATGTGCAAAGGAGTGAATATGGAAAATCGAAGCCTTCAAATTTAACGCGCAATTCTCACATTTCTGCTGATACTGAAGAAAGAGAACAATTTACAAGGATAGCAAAGGTTGACTAAGATATTTGCACTTTATAGTTGTCTTTTTGTATGCGATGATCAATATATTCTGTTAATAGGCTTGAAATGCTTTTGTCTGGTTGCACTTGCATTTGTGTAGGAAGGGAATTTGGTTGTAGACAAAAGGGCAAGAAAACAAAATTATGATTCAGATAGAGTAAAGCTGCTTTCAAATGAAATCTCGGTGAGTTTGAGCTGCAGAAACTTGGTATTTTGCTTTTCTATTGACCTTACTTTCCCCATGAATAGATTTTAGATGTTTGCACTGTAATATGTCCTTATACTTTTTTTACATTGACACTATAGGTTGCAAAACGAATTAGAGTTGATCTACCTCTACAGCACAATTTGAAACAAGCACCTGCAACTGAGATGCAATCAGGGAGAAATCAGAGGTGGGTAGTTAGTAAATCTTGAGTAGTTTCATGATTGAACTTGAACTTTCAATTTTCTCTACTAATTGTATTAACGTTGAATTGTAGATAGAAACAGTGGGGAACATACGCAATTTTAATGGTTAATTGAATCAGACTTTAAATGATTATTGAGTTGGCATGAGTTATTTTTAGTTGAGTTTACTTTTCCTATATAATAGTAATGTTATTGGTATTTTATTGTCAATATAAATTATATAGGCACAATTCATAGTATGGTGTGTCACACTGTGACACTATGCATTTTGTGCTATATTACCAAGATGCCCTTGTGACTTCTAGTTTTGTATAAACCATTAATAATAATGCTAGTGTGAGGTTGACAGGTGAAATTATTTATCCAAATTGCTATCGGATCTATCACTCTTCTTTCTAACATGTATAATTATGTAGATCTGCTGTAGAGATGCCATCTAGCTTTAGCGAGGATGAAACTGCTGAAACCGGTTCCTCACTGGATTAAGCAGTTGGTTGTTGATAAATGGTAGAAAGTGTGAGGGGTTTCTCTCTGCCGTGGATATGTACAGTTTAAACAGTCAGAGGTACATCTTACCCAGGAGGGAAGCACTGCTTATAGCATCAAGAATGGTCAATATAACTACTGATTTCATTTGCTGTCGTGGTGCTTACCTGTTTGCCTTTGTACAAAAAGAATGGCTCCCTGTTTTTATTTTTTAACGTAAAAACCGCATTTGACTGAAGCTGCTTACGGTAGATGTCGAAATGCAGCTTATGCATGTCATTTTTGCCTTATTGGTTAAATTATGTTGGTGCCCCACTTTTTCTTTTGTTGGTTCCTTTGGAGAAGCAATTATTGTTTTGGGCAGTTTTTCAGCTCCATCACTGCGCTACACGTTTTTAAATCTTGAGATCAACTTTTTTGCGTGTTTCTCTTTAAAAGCACTCATCACCGTTAGATACCCATCACATAGTTAACATCTACTCTCATCTAAGCTTTCTTTCTTCCCACAAGTGTCAATGTTATTTCGTTGATATTTATTGTTACACAGAGAGCTAGAATTTGGCCAACATATCATGTTTCTAAGCGCTTTTGTCGTGTTGAAATAGTATTCATTGTACATCTCATTGTCATGTCGCTTTTCTTTCTTTGGTTTGTGCATACTATTTCAGGAGACAATTGTGTGTTTTGTCTTATCAATGGAGGAACCTCAGTTTCTATGCCCAAAGTTGATAAAAAGATACTGTGTGATGAAGTTATGTCAGGGGCAGAGATGATATCCTGAGGGTTACCATCCGTTTGGGATTTTTTTTTCTCTTTAAAAAAGTTATAAAAAATGAGATTAGTAATACGAACTTGATAAGATGGATGAATAAATACCAAAAAAAAATAAAATAATTATATTCTAAAAAAAGTTGATATTGTGATTATTAAAGAGAAAATAATAAAAATTTAATTATGGTGAACAAAACTAAAAAGTTGATATTGTGACTATTAAAGAAAAAATAATAAAAACTTGATTATGGTAAATAAAATTGTAATATATATATATATATATTTGTGTATACACATTTTATGTTTACATTTTTCCGTGTTCATTTATACTTGTAGAGGACAAATCTTCTAATTCAATATTAGTGCAAAAATTTGATATGATGACGAAGATGCTCTCTTGGGCATATATATTACACTTATGGTATGAATCTGAGTTGGGCATTCCTCCAAAAAGATAATTTACTCTTAGAATTTTTAAGGACTACAGTTAGCCAAGCACAGTAGAGTGACAGAACAACCAACCAGAATGATCAAATCAATTCGTTCATGTATTGGGCCAAATGGGAGGCTGTCTCTCCTTTCTTGGTTATTGTTGACAAATAAGATTTTAAAGGTGTGCTTCACTTTTATCTATTAACACAGCAGAATTGGCTCCGTACACAATGCCTACGCAAGCCTTCGATAATAATTAGTTGTAAACTTGACCATGTTTCTTTTATAAAATGGAATTAGTTATAAAAACAGTCGTAAACTTACGAGAATAAGATTACCCATTTCAGAAATTCTTTATTGATAGGCGATGCGTCAATTGCGAGACTAAAAAGCAAAATCTTAAAAAGTGTAAGGAAATAAGGACCACCGGGGCAAAAGGTGACCATAAATTCTCTGACTTGTCTCTAAAGGCCAACCTTTCTTTTTTTCTTAAAAGTGCGTCACCAGTGGACAGTAGAGTTGGTCTCAATCACTGATAAGGGCTGGAAAGACAAAGTGCCAATGTTAAGGGCATCACGCACGTTCGTGAACCCCAACCATAATGCACATGCATTTTCAGTTATTAGTTCTCACACACCCAATCGTTGCTACGGTGTCCCCATTGCCAAATCCTTTCATTCAACTTCACTTTATTTATTTACCTAGTTTTCGAGCATGACAGATATATATATATATATATATATATATTTTGGAGATTCGATCCCAAGACATCAACCTCGCCAAATTATGGTGAAAGCAACTCCTTAAATTATCATTACAAAAAGAAAAAGTAAAGGCGATGCTTAAGATAATAACACATGCGATTGTACTACCCATCACCCAACATGTCTTCCAAGCCAGCCTCTCTTGTACTATGTTTGTATTGATAAAGGAGGTTGGCTCATTTAGTGGATCTTTTGTTCATGATAATTATATAATTTAAATTTAATTTTAAAATTTTTTATTGATAGACAATCTATAAATCTTTACTGAAGTCAATGATTTACTCTAATTTTAGAATGAGAAGAGCTTCTCTTTATCTTAAATTTTGTTGTAAAAAAAATAGAAAAGAGATTTATGAGTTAGAACCTTTGTTAAGAAGTTGTTAAGGAAAGCAAGATTGGATGGGAACTCAAACCCTCTCCCATTCAATCCAAAACCCCATATTTGTTGGCTTCCAAGTTGGGGGTTTGAGATGGAACATAATTCCTTCAATCAACCCCCGAATGATAGTGTGGTTCTTTTTTTTTTTTTCCATTCTCACATTCTCACTCCATATAAGAATCATTCCACCATATTTGTTCAAAACTCTAAAAAAAAGCATTAGATTATAATTAGGGATAGAAATAGGTTACGTTTGGCTTATATATTTGATGTAGTCTCATGGACTAAATTTTTAAGTTTGACCTGATGTGTTTTAAAAAATAAGAAGATTTATCATACTTTATTGATTTATTCAAACATATAATTAAAATAAGCAAGCCACAATAAATTATATAATTTTAAATATAAATATGTAAAATTTTTAAATTTGTTTAAATAAAACATGCTACGTTAGGGTTGGGCCTCTTAAAAAATAAGCTTATTTTTAAGACTAAGTTTGCCTTGAATTATTAAATAGGTTAGGTCTAATGCAGGTTAGATTGTAAGCTCTTGATAAATTATCTAACCTATATTCATTCCTAATTACAATTTTTTCATCTTTTGAATTAATGGTATATGTTTTTTCATCTATATTATTCATTCTTTCTATTTACATATTGGGTGTCATCAATTATGTGACCCATTGAACTATTTTTTCAAACAATAAATTAAGTCTTTTGTCATTAAATAAAAAGAAAAAATTAACCCTACGAAATTAGATTTATAAATTTTTATAAAATTTAATATGAAATGTTGCATGGATATCACAATTTAAATTGTGGGTTATAAATTTAATAATTTAAATTAATAAATATATTTTTATAAGATTAATTTATTGAAATAAAGAGAAAGTTAGATAAAATTAGAGTTTAGAAAAAAATACAGAGAATATTATTATCCTTGGTCTACTTTTCCAATACATATGTTGTTTGCTAAATTGTTTAAATTTGCCACATCTAATTTATGGAAATTGGTGTCCAATGATTTTTTGTTTTCTAATAATTGACTAATGATTTTTTTAATTCTTCGAAGATATCTTTATTTATTAAATTAAACTAATCTTTATATGAGATAGAAACAAAGTAATAAATCAAGATATGGACTAGTGATTTACGTTGCAAGTAATTGCTACATTGAAATTAGGCACATTAATAAGTGGTCAAGCGCGTCCCCTCGGGGACATCCGATAAGTGGTCAGGCGCAATTTCTCCCAAATTTTTGTCATTTTAAATGAAAACAAAACGTTATTTTCTGGTCCGCATCAAGAAATCAAAGTTATTAAGGAGACGAAAGGAAAATAGATGCTAAATAAATTCCCGTTTTTGTGGATGCCAACCAAAAAACGCGAATCCGGCGGTTTCGGCTGCGTCTCACTCTCTTTCGCAGGTCAGAAAAAGATCTTCGGAGTTCGGAGCGACACTCTTTGCCTTTTTTTTTTTTTAATAATATTTTTTAATTTCTCATTTTTTGGATAATTCTTCCAAAAAAAAAAGAAGCACAAATGCTAGTGTCAAAGTCGTAGATTCGGCCAATGTTTTGGGCAACCATATCAATGCCTTCACTTTTCTCCATATTCTTATTTCTGTTTAGTTCTTCTAATCTCTCTAAGTATTTTTACACTTTTATAATTCCTCGCTGCTTTCTCTCTCTTCTTCAACGCGTAATCAGATCATTGTTTCCTAGATTTTCCCATATTATTTTCCCGCACTTTCTGGCTCCGTTTCTCTTCTCTGCAGCGCTGACTTGAGCTCATTGACCTCTTTATCACTGGAATCTGTGAAGTTTTTCCCTCATCTGTTGATTGGCTTCCATCATAACCCAGCAGGTTTGTAGGTTCTTGTTAGGGTCGAAGTCACTTCGGAGCACACTGGAGCTGTGACTCTGCTAGGCAGCATGAAGTTCTGAAGCATTGTTTTGGTATTGTGAAGTGCATAAGGGAACACTAATCCAGCGAATTGGAGTTCACACCAGGGTGATTATCATGGTGGATTTGGGCGCTGCTGAAGATATTCAGCTGTTCAACTGTGGCAATCTGGGGTTTAGTGAGGGTTTGAGGGGATCCTTGGGTGAATTGATGAATGGAACGGTTCGGTTATGAAAATGGGTGAGTGCAAGATTGGTGTTTAGATTTGGGCATAGTTTCTGGGAAGTGCCTTTTTGTGGGTGATGTAACGCCCGGATAGAATGACTTCGGATCTTACCAGAACTGGTCCTGTGGAAAGAGACATTGAGCAGGTATCTGTATTTGTCCATTTTTGGGAATTTACTCGAATTCTATCTATCATGTTGATTTGATATTTTTTGTAAATATAGGTCGGGACATTTGGTGCTGCAATAGTATTTGGTTTGAGATTGTGTATTTGTTCACTATAAGCAATGTTCTTTCTCTCTGGAATTTGGTGTAAGGGACCAGTGTGGTTTAGTGTATCGCTGACAAGCGACGACTTTTATTTTTTCAAATTGCTTTATTAAACCATATTTCTACTATTTAGTCTATCCTAAACTTTGAGTGCTTAATACCTTATAAACTTCAGTAAGCATGGCCTCAATTTGCTGTTGTTATGTTCACTGTTGGGGACGTTGTATGCAACTTTATAGCTAGTGTGATTTTACTATGAGGTTGGGATGAGGGAAGAGATGGATAATTGACTACTTTTCACTTGGGCTCAAAATTTTAGATATGTGAATAACATTCTCGTTGCAGTAACTTCTTATTCGTTAATTTACATCAGCTGGACGTTAGAAGTGTATCGACTCAACTCAGTTTTGAAGGTTGCATTTTCTAATAATGGATTTTTTTACTGTTGTTGATCTATCAATAGATGCATTCTACACTGTTTTGCAATGTATACATACTGCACTATTCTTCATAAGGAAAGATGTTGTAGTACGCTGTGTAGGACTTTGGGCAGGATGCCTTTTGTTCTTCTCATCCATTTGTTTATCTATGAGATAATTTTTTATTCCTTCTGATTTCTGTAGTTGCATGTTTGACTTCTCTCATGCCATGCTAATTCCTCTATGCTGTAAGCATTTTTTCATGTTTTGATCTGCTGATTTAGATCCTTTATTGATCTTTATTACAGGCCATTACTGCTTTGAAGAAAGGGGCTTACTTGCTTAAGTATGGAAGAAGGGGGAAGCCCAAGGTTTGCCCCTTTCGGCTTTCCAATGTAAGTTTGATACTCTGTTTATGCAGATATCAACTAATCTTTGTAAAAGTGTATCACCGATGTTCATTAAAAGGTGTGTTTGGCTGTACTTTGTCCTAATATCATTTTCAAAGTCAAGCTCAGCCTCTTTCTACTTTTTATTCTGTTTTTATTTTTTTTTATTCTATATATACAAGTAACAAAATTCTTTTGCACAACAGAAGTAGGGAGAGAGATAGAAGAGGGTATTGAAAGTAGAATGCATAGTATGCATCCAACAAAATAAATAGTGCAAAAGAGGATACTTCAGAAATGCATTATCTCACAAGACTATAAACAGATCTATCAATGGGTTGACAACAGTTAGGCTAGCTTGAGATCAGGTTTCCAAAAGTGTTTACAGTAACAAATGTAATGAAAATATGTGAAATTCATGTTAGCTATGCCTGACCATTTTCATGAATTTAAAGTAACATTTTGAAAGTGTGAAAAATTGGTATTGCTTTGTGCAATGTTCGAATTTGGGAAGCTTGCCTTGCCAGAAAGGTAGCCAAATATTTTTAAAGCAAGCACTCTTATGACTTATACAAATAAGGAGAACTTAGAATTGGATGTAAAACACATATATTGCAACCCTATTGAGCATATCAATATCATGCTGTATGTGGTTGTGGTGTGGTGTGTGAAGATTATAGAATCAACTTGCTGCTGTCATGATTGTTCTTCTTATTGTCATAAATCTTTCTTGTGGGTTATTTTTCATTACCTGCAATGTAGTATTTGATTCTAATTATTATTAACCGTTTGTCATATATTGTCCTTCTGCCATAGGTTTAAAGTAATTGATTTTGCCATTACTCTCAGGATGAATCTGTTTTGATATGGCTCTCGGGGAAAGAGGAGAAACACCTTAAGCTAAGCCATGTTTCTAGAATTATATCTGGACAACGCACGGTAAATGTTTTAGAGTGACAAATCATTTACCCTATTTGCTGCTTCAGATCTAGATGAAGGTTTTTATGTCTCATTAAGTTAACTAGGTATTATGTTTATGTGATTGATGCAGTTTGTATGAACTCTTGTGACTCAACATTTTTTGTAAGTCAGGATTTATAGATATGTCTTCTCTTTAATCTTTTATCTTCCAGCAAGAGGCTTGTTTTTTTGTTGTTAATGTTGGGTCTTTCATTTCCAATATGCCTGTTTATGGTGACTGCTGAATCCTGTTCTGATTAGGATACATTTCAGATTGATTATGATTTTCTGCTGCATCCTCATGATTCATTTGTTGGGGTGATGCATTCTGTTATTCTCCTTGCTCTCATTAATATACATGCTGATTTATTGGGCTCTCTTGGTGTTCCTTTTCTAATAGCTTGTCATATATGTGAAAAAAAATGTCATGATTTTCTGGTGAGCATGCGCATGGGCATGGTTGTGTTTATATATTCATAGTTACTTGTTGACTTTGGAAATTTACAATGAGTTCATCTTAAGTGATGAGGTTCTCTGTTGTAATTAATTAAGCTCAGCCCCTACTTTTTCAGCCAATCTTTCAAAGATATCCCCGGCCTGAGAAGGAATGCCAGTCATTTTCTCTTATCTACAATGATAGGTCACTGGATTTGGTATGACTACTTCATTCCTTCATTCTTGGCTATTTAGCTGTGCATGGCCTGTTTCTTTGATTATCCAGATAGAATGTAATGAACAGTATTAAGGCATTTTGTATATATAAGTTTGACAAAAGCTGGTGATCTGATTCTTGTCTACTAGATTTGCAAAGATAAAGATGAAGCTGAGGTTTGGTTTAGTGGTTTGAAAACATTAATATCACGGAGCCATCACCGGAAGTGGAGGACAGAGTCGAGAAGCGATGGTATTCCATCTGAAGCAAATAGTCCTCGAACTCACACTAGAAGAAGTTCTCCCTTAAATTCTCCATTTGGCAGTAATGATAGCTTGCAAAAGGTACTGCTATATTTTCTGTGTTTCCTTCCATTTCTTTTTTTTTTCCCCCTATTTCAGTTGAAAATGTATGTCAGGACTATATCATTTACCTTCTCAGGATAGTGGGGATCACCTTCACCTTCATAGCCCGTATGAAAGTCCCCCTAAGAATGGTTTGGATAAGGCATTATCTGATGTGATTTTATATGCTGGTCCTCAAAAGGGTTTCTTTCCTCCAGATTCCACTAGTGGTTCAGTACACTCTGTGTCATCAGGAGGATCAGATAGTGTACATGGTCACATGAAGGCAATGGCTATGGATGCTTTTAGATTTAGTTTATCAAGTGCAGTTAGTTCATCCAGCCAAGGTTCTGGCCATGATGATGGTGATGCCTTAGGTGATGTTTTTATTTGGGGGGAAGGCACAGGTGATGGCGTTCTAGGTGGCGGTACTCACCGAGTTGGGAGTTGTTTTGGTGGAAAAATCGATTCTTTATTGCCCAAAGCCTTGGAATCTGCAGTAGTACTTGATGTACAGACCATTGCTTGTGGTGGACAACATGCAGCTTTAGTGACCAAGCAAGTAGAAATTTTCTCCTGGGGAGAGGAATCAGGAGGCAGGCTTGGGCATGGTGTTGACTCTGATGTTCCCCATCCAAAGCTTATAGAATCTCTAAGTAACATAAATGTTGAACTAGTATCTTGTGGGGAGTACCATACATGTGCTGTAACACTTTCTGGTGATCTTTATACGTGGGGTGATGGCACTTACAATTATGGTCTTCTGGGGCATGGAAATCAAGTGAGCCACTGGGTCCCAAAAAGAGTAAATGGGCCCTTGGAGGGCATACATGTTTCTTCGATTTCTTGTGGACCATGGCACACAGCTGTTGTAACATCTGCTGGGCAATTATTTACTTTTGGTGATGGTACATTTGGTGTTCTGGGTCATGGTGATCGAAAAAGTGTTTCAATTCCAAAGGAAGTAGAATCCCTTAAGGGTCTTCGTACTGTGCAGGCTGCTTGTGGTGCTTGGCACACTGCTGCAGTTGTGGAAGTCATGGTAGGAAATTCAAGTTCTAGCAATTGTTCTTCTGGGAAACTTTTTACTTGGGGTGATGGAGACAAAGGTCGTCTTGGGCATGGTGACAAGGAAACAAAACTTGTTCCTACCTGTGTTGCGGCTCTTGTTGAGCCCAACTTTTGTCAAGTTGCATGTGGACATAGTTTGACCATTGCACTTACTACTTCAGGCCATGTCTATACAATGGGTAGTCCTGTCTATGGTCAGTTAGGGAATCCTCAAGCTGATGGGAAGCTTCCAACACGTGTTGAAGCAAAGCTCTCAAAGTGTTTTGTGGAGGAGATATCTTGTGGTGCATATCATGTTGCAGTTTTAACTTCAAGGACCGAAGTTTACACATGGGGCAAGGGTGCAAATGGTCGATTAGGCCATGGTGATACAGATGATCGAAATACCCCAACCTTAGTAGAAGCGCTGAAAGACAAACAAGTCAAAAGTATTGCTTGTGGTACTAATTTCACTGCGGCTATCTGTCTTCATAAGTGGGTCTCTGGTGTTGACCAATCCATGTGTTCTGGTTGTCGTCTGCCATTTAATTTCAAAAGGAAACGCCACAATTGTTATAATTGCGGACTTGTATATTGTCATTCATGTAGCAGTAAGAAGTCTCTTAAGGCTTCAATGGCACCGAACCCCAACAAACCTTATCGTGTCTGTGATAATTGTTTCAATAAACTAAAGAAGGGTGTTGATACTGATTCTTCATCTCACACTTCTGTCAGCAGAAGAGGAAGTATAAATCAAGGGCCACTTGAGTTTATTGATAAGGATGATAAATTGGATTCCAGATCTCATAATCAACTTGCTAGATTTTCTTCAATGGAATCCTTGAAGCAAGTGGAAGGCAGGTATTCAAAGAAGAATAAGAAATTGGAATTCAATAGTAGTCGTGTCTCGCCTGTTCTGTATGGAGGTTCTCAGTGGGGAGCATTGAATATTTCTAAATCTTTTAATCCTGTTTTTGGATCATCGAAGAAGTTTTTCTCAGCTTCTGTACCTGGATCTAGAATTGTTTCTCGAGCAACATCCCCAATATCTAGACGGCCAAGTCCACCTCGTTCAACTACTCCAACCCCAACACTGGGCGGACTTACCTCCCCAAAGATAGTCGTGGATGATGCCAAGAGGACAAATGATAGCCTCAGTCAGGAGATTGTTAAATTAAGAGCTCAGGTATCTTCAATACCCATCCACTGACAGTATTCTTATATTAATTTTTGAATAGAGTTACGTATAAAAGGGGCTCACATATGGCGTCCTCTTTTGTGTTGAAAGTAGTTATTTTTACTTTTGGACATTTGGTATGTTTCTTATCAATGTGATTTATGTTGGAAAGAAAAACAAGAATGGAGTAGTATATCAATTCCTATTTTGTGCTTGGATTATCGGTAGTAAGATGCATATAATTGTATGAAGCGACTTATTTAGTTACTGTATTGCTGATAACAGTTAAAAGACAGACTATAATCCTCTCCCTTTAAAGGTAAAAATATGTTGACATATGGACTGCAATTTACCCTCCGGCTTAATGCACAATAG
Organism: Dicorynia guianensis; assembly: GCA_037013595.1. Lineage (NCBI taxonomy): Eukaryota > Viridiplantae > Streptophyta > Magnoliopsida > Fabales > Fabaceae > Dicorynia > Dicorynia guianensis. The sequence goes on from JASUAB010000005.1 coordinate 35,455,100, forward strand.
CGATGTCTGGATTCAGTGATATTGTATTGGCATTTAATTTGAGTTGTAATTACGTGACTGAGGTATATATTATGCTTTGCCAGACTATGTGGCAATGCTAATCTTTGGGGTAGTCAGATTCTGTAATACAAGCTTATATCCAAAAGTAGGAAACAAATATGTAATCCCTGATGCTCATATTTAACACTACCCAATTATTGTTCCTTGGCCGGTTTTTGTGAATTTTGGGTCGATATAGAAAGTTAACACGTCTTTTTTTTTAAACTTTTTTTTTTTTTTTTCATTTTATGGAGTTCAAGCAATCAATTTTGATGAGTTCTTTTGATTACTTGTCCCCTAGTGACAGGGATGTTTCAACTCATTTGGTTGTCTAACTCTAGTGAACCTGCTCACTTGTTTCTTTCAGGTGGAAAATTTGACTCGCAAAGCTCAACTTCAAGAAGTTGAATTGGAAAGAACAACTAAACAGCTGAAGGAAGCAATAGCAATTGCTGGCGAAGAAACTGCTAAATGCAAAGCTGCAAAAGAAGTGATCAAATCTCTAACTGCTCAGGTTGTCTGGATAATAATGCACAATATCATGATGGGTTGTGATTTTTGTGTCTGCTATTTGTCTGATGCAATAGATGTTCCATACAAACCCATATTTATTTCAGCAAATTATCTACTCCATAGGACCAAAACAACTTCCTTGTTTACAAATCTGATTTCTGAAATCCCTCTAACAAACTAGACTCCTATTACAGCCAATAGCTTTTTGTTCACTTGATTAGTAGAAAGGCTCAGTAAGTACTTTTCTTTGCATCAAACTGGGCTTACACAAACTGTAACCAAGGAAATTCATCCTTCTCTTCTTCCAAATAACTCACTAATTTTCTCCAAGACAAACTCATCCAAGCAATGCCAATTTGAATTTTCCCAAGTTTGTCGACAAAAATTTTGCTAGACCATGAATCAGTAGAAAACTCTTATTGTACAGTGCTTTGTGCACACTAAAATGTTTTCGGTAAGTAAAATTATAGAAGTATAGGGGAAAATGATGCAGAGACATACCCACATAGATGTAATCTGATGGTAAACAAACTAAGCTCAAATAATTTGTTAGAGGAATGCTATGTATGCAACTATTACCTTCACAATTGTGCACGATTGTACTAGTAGCAAGCACCATTTGAGCACAGGTGACCCCACAGACTTTTCTTTTTCTCGTATTAACTCAAATGAAGACAATGATGCTGTTGCATACAGTTGTAAGTCTAGCGTTCTGTAAGCAGCATTTATCTTTTTATTATGTAGTACTTCCTCATCAGTTAAAATTTCTTGTGATTTTTATTACTGATAATCATGATGGTGCTCTATATAGTCAACCTATTTATATATAACCTTTATCCTTGAACTGCTTGTGAAAATCTGATGGGGTGTGTTGATATATATTTATCTCAGAAAAGTTGATTATTGTCTCAAAACAGTCTCTTGGCAGATTAACTTAATCTTGAGTGATTGGTTTCACTTTGCATGGTGAGGGAGTAGGGCCTTTATGAGAGAATATTAGGCAGGTCTGAATAGAAGCTCACTAGTTGGGTCTGAGGATTTTGATGATAGAGCAACTTTGCCACTATTGTGATTCTGTGAAGCTAGTTTAAAACGATGGACTTCAAATTTCTGGTTACCTGGAAATGTTTCACTATATTATTAATGGAAACCATAAGAAACTTGAGAAGAGAAAAATCTTATTGCCCTTCATCTATGATGCATGGTTACCATTCATTTATTTTCTCCACTATCAAGCACATTTTGAACTTGGTTTTTTAAAGGAGAACTGAAAAAAGAAACTTGAAATTAGATGTCATCTTTACTGAGCAAGTCTAACTGATCCTGCATCTTTGTTTGATGCACTGGATAGTTGAAAGACATGGCTGAGAGGCTACCTGTTGGAGCAGCTAGGAATGCCAAATCCCCTTCTCTTGCTTCCCTTGGTTCTCCTCCTGGTTCCAATGAACTCAACAATGCTTCTATTGATCGATGCCTAGAGCCAGACTTGATGGGATCAAATAACCAATTACTCTCAAGTGGTTCAAGCACCATCAGTAACCGTAGTGCAGGTCACAATAAACAGAGCCAGTCAGATGCTACAAATAGAAATGGGAGCAGAACAAAGGAAAGTGAATCTCGTAACGAGACTGAATGGGTTGAGCAAGATGAACCTGGTGTATATATCACTCTCACTTCCTTACCAGGAGGCGTAATTGATCTTAAAAGAGTGCGCTTCAGGTAAGAAACACATTATGGCGAATTATTTTGATCATTTTATGTCAACTTTCAGAAGGCCATATGTAATAATATATATATATATATTACGGCCTTTACAAGAAGTAGCCTCTCAATGACAATCTTTGATTCTAATGGCAATTTAGTCTCTGTGTTAGGCAATAAAAAGCACAGGCATTTTGTATATTGAAAGCTTTATGTTTCATGGATGAGTGAGTTATAATATGGCGTGCATCAAATCAAGCCAGTGATTTACTTTCTAATAGTCTTTTAGTGGTTAAGTGACTAAGTTATCAATGAAGTAACTGGAAGAACGGAAATACAATCTGTTATTTGTTAGGAGCATGTGGAAGAGCAGTTACTATGTTATTTCAATTTCTTAAAATGACTAATATATATTTTTTTTCCGTTGTTGCATTTTTAATTTTTTGTGTTTTATGATGATTCCTGCCCTTCCTGGATTGCATCCCTTCTCTCAGTTAATGAATTCTTCTACGGAAAAATTTCCCACTTTATTCTTTTAATTCATTATCTAGTTGAAAAACAAAAAGCTGTGTTAGGAATTCATATAATCTTACAACATTACCTACTCGAACTGTGTCATGCATTGTTATGTTAATTTTAAAATTTATGTTGGTGAATGCAGTCGGAAGCGGTTTAGTGAGAAACAAGCAGAACAATGGTGGGCGGAGAATCGGTCACGAGTATATGAACAGTACAATGTGCGCATGATTGACAAGTCAACTGTTGGTGTTGGGAGTGAGGACCTGTCTCATTGACGTAACAATCTGTAAATGAGATGTTCTTTATAACATTTTGGCTGGAATTACAGCAAGCAAGATCAATTACATTTGGCTTCTATCTAATATGGTGATGAGTGGAGCTAAGACCTTGGATAGTAGGAGAGAATAGGGATTTGATTGTGATTTTGCAATGCCCTTTTTCATTTTCCCCCTTTTATTTGATTTCGCTTTCCATTTTTCCCTACATGTACCATGAGTGGGGGTTGAGGATGAGAAATGTAAATTGTTAGTAGGTTGCTGGCTCTTGCTGAAAGTAGCTGCAATGTAAATTTCATAAGCGAATGCATTTGCTAGTTTTCCCTTTATGCTGTTTATAAATTCCTTGGCTCGAGCCTTGGAGGGGCTGCTCTTAATATATAGCCTCTGGCAGATGCGTTTGTCTGTCTCTGCTGTATTTGGTTTCTTATCTGGCACATGATTCGAATTGTAACTATCATTCTTAAAATTTTAGGCTAATCGTTAGTTGAACTCTCGTCTTATTTATTTTTGATACGAAAATAAAACTGTAAAATTACGCAGGATCGCTAGACTACCTGCCTAACACGTATTGATAACTTACAATGCTGGATGCCAATGGGGGTTGTCTCATTAGTCATGACTTGGAGTGAAAATCATTCTCCTCAGGTTTAGGATTGTTTGGTGCTTGATTTGGATCTTTTGAGAGTTATATAATGTCTTTGTCAAATATTAATAATATGCAATCACTAATAAAATTTATGAAATTATTATAGTGTGATTGTGAGCATTTAACATGAATCATTGATAAAATTATCATCTTGTAAACACAATATATCTGGATGGCAAGTTGTACATCTTAAACCATGATGTGTCCAACCGTGCCGACTGGGCTAAGGTTTAATCCGCATCTGTTTTGTTTGTATTTTGACACGTGATTTGGCATACCTCTTTCGACTGGAAAAATTGAAATAAGGATGAACTTGTGTTAATTTAAAATGCAAAAATATTATTTATACGTCTGAAATTTGTATTCAATATGTATACGTTTAAATTATATAAAAAAGTAGAACTTATTATTTTAAGTCTAAACATGCATTTTGAGTATACGCTTTAGATGTGCATATATCAAGACTCTTTAAAATAATAGCTAAATAAATATAGGTATAAATTAATTTGGTTCTCATATCAAGATAAAATTAAAATGTATCTTAAAATACAAATACAAATTGGTTTTTAAAACACATCAACTCAAAGAAATAATAGAAACTTTTGGAATTTATAATTTTTTATTGTATAATTTGATTTGGACAAAAAAGTTTAGTGCACATAAGCTCAACATGCATTAATAATTGGGAGAGCAAAAAAAATTCAAAACTTTAAAATATGTGAACGTATAAAAGAGAAGACGTGCATAATATGTGTAAAATGATAATGTGAAAGCAACATAAATCTGATTTTGAGATGGCTTTGTGCACAACCTAAACAAAACGGTTTATAAACCTTTGGGACTTTTGCTGGTACCTATGCAATGGATGCTTACAAGAAAAACTAGTAGTATAGTTTCTTGAAGTGGCTTGGTATTATTTAGTTATATAGAAAACCTTCTTATCGTAAGACGTAACCTCTAATGATTTATAGGCTGTATTTCTTCAAAATTTAAGAGCTGCAAATATGCAGCATATGTTCTTGTAATTTTGGAGTGGTATGTTCATTTAGAGAGACGGTGCAAGAATTTACTTGCAAGCCACAAGCTGAGTTGAGCTTTTTGGAACTGAAAATAGGCTAGCATAATTGATGAAACTGGCTCACATTTCATTTCTTTTTAGTTAGTTATGCTTGCTTGTGGTTGAGGTTATTGTAGGAAGCATACAGATTACATTGTCTGTTATGACAATTGCTGTGATACTAATTTGTTATGACAATTGTCAATAAAAATAAAATTGCAAAATATAAATTTAGAGAAGGAGAAGAGAAAGCATACAAATATTTAACGTGAAAAAACTCAATGAGAAAAAAAATCACGGGCAGAAGAAGAGAATTTTACTATGTAGAATTCAGTTACAAGGTTGAAATTTGGACTAAACAATTAACCCCAAATAGCAGCACCCAAAATGACCCAAATAACTGCTGTATCCAAAATACAGAAAATCTGCACTTTTCTGTATTGCTGTTTTGCAGTAGCAAACCCAAAATAAGTACTGTTTATGCTACTGTTCACACACAGCACTGTTCATGGCACTGTTCACCGGGGGTCCTGTTCACGGGTTGGGTACAGTTCATAAGGTGCTATATTCTGTATATATTTTGCAATTGAAACTGCTGTACGCTATTTCCTACTAAAACTGTAACTCTATCTGTAACTGTTTTGCAGTGACTGCAACTCTTAGTTGCAGCTTCCATCTGAAACTGCAACTCTTTTATTTTTAAAATTTGGGTGACACCCAAAAATATAACATTGTCTATTCTTGTACTTGCTACTTACAGCCCAAATATGAAAGCTGGTCACTCAACATGTTAAATTTAATGTATTGGAGGCAAGGAGGAAGTCTAGTGAAAGGGGGAATTATTGAACTTAGCAGTTATTGGGTTGATATAACAAATACATTGGATCTTCCCATGGGTCATCTTTTGGCATCAATCAGTTATATTTTTCATGTTACGCATCTAAAATTGGATTATCAATGCAGAAATTGCTCCGGCTCAAATGATTCAATACTGTGGAGTCTAATCAAAGGGCTAATTTGCCTTTTGGTTGAGATTTGGCTTGTCCCTAATAGATTACTCTGGCAATTCTTTCTTAAACATTAATTTACAATACTCGGGTTTAATTAACTTTACAAAATTGATGCATTTGATATTATACAACTGTTACTGTTATTCACGTCAGCCATTTACCCTAGAATCCACTTCCCTTGATGCTTTTTTTTTCTTTCTTTCTTGCAATTAAAAGTTTTAGTTTTAATACATTTTAAATTTTGTTATCTTACTCTTAGGCCAGACTGATTACATTTTGTCGAATTATTTGTGGATATAGTATTTGATTGAATAAACAAATGAGGTTGTGGTATATTTTTGAGGTCATTTCTATAATATTTGCATAAATAAGTTGGCAAGTAAATGCCAAAGAAATCCTAAAAAGAATGTTGTAAAATAGTGTATGTATTGAAGAGTTATAAATTTATGACAGCATAATTGAGGACTCGTTCTTCTGATTAACAGACGTAAGTCTCGATGAGAAGAAAGATAGATCAGATTACCTTGCTCTTATCAAAGTTTACATCTTAAATCTTTTATTCAAATGACATACATTGAATGGCATTATAGCATTGTAGTAATTGGTAAAAATTGGTTTCTTCATTCAGAGTTCTTTGTGGAAGAATTTATGTGAATTATAATGATTATTTGACATATAGGCACCTGGACTTTTGAAGATTAGGCATATAGGACAGACGACGCTTGGAAGTGCTGCTGTTTTTCTTCTTTTCTTGGGTGCTGGTAAGTTTGATACACTGTGGGAAGTAATAAATCGTAAACACTACTTGTGGAGGTTTTCTCATGAACTTAAAATATGGCACCCTTGTTTCTTGAAAATTAATATTTTGTTTGTTTTTTTGGGTCTTAGATAAGGTTCACTTATCCTTTTAATGGAATTTCTGATGTCGAAAATTCATTCCAAGAGCTTTGCCTTTACTATTTTTTTCCCTTGCTTTCGTCCTGGTGAGAGAATGAGCTGCTATTCCACTTGAAAGTAATCTGTGTCCATCTGTGTCTTCCTGTCTTGTAACCCTTCCCCCTTCTATTCTTTATCTCGGTCTCTGACATAGAAGGTTTTTTCTTCTGTGTGTGTACATTTTCATGCATGCTTGTTCACAGAGACTCCCTTCCAAGAAGCTGATCTATTGACCGTCGAAATTTTCAAATGTCCTTTCCCCATTTCTGATGGCAGGATATAAACAAATTCCTGTTAAAAGTCGTTGTTGATTCCTCTAAGTTTCCTAACTTCATCATGTTAGTAGAGGTTTTGGAACATACATAGCATTTGGATTCCAGAAACGATTTTTGACACTTTTGACATTCTTTACTTCCAGTCTTTTGTTCCTCCTATTTACTTTGAAGTTCCGACTGAATCTTTTTCCATGTACTTCTGCATTCAACTTGCACCACGTGTGAGCAAGAACATGATGCTTGTGAAAAGAGTATGCAAGCAACATTTCTTCTTTCAGTTGTGTTTCAACAGTAGCATCGCCTGAGAAGATAAACTGCAGAAATTTCTTGAGTTGTCTTTTGTAGTTTATACGCACGAGATTTCTTCCCAATCAATAGGTTATTTTCTCCCACCATGGGATGAGAACGGTGACCCCAAATTCTGTACCATGATAGTAAGAATGTGGCTGTTGGGGTATGTAGAAAGAGAAGATCATAAACCATGCCAGACGAGTTCATGTGAGGGAAAACAGCCATGGTAAAACCTATACAAGCTGGCATCCTTGCGTATTTTCTCTTGATGGATAGCAAAAAGATAAAAAAAAAAGATTTGACCATTCAACATAAAAATGTCTCAGGTTGAAGAAAGCCAATTGTTCCAATGGTGAAATATATATCATTCTATCGAATACTTAATTTTTCGTATGAATTCAATGAAAGTAATTTATCCAAAGTACTAAATCAAGATGAGTTATTTGTATTTCTACATTCTTAATCTGCACATTTCTCACTATTCTTTTTTAAAAAAAATTATTGAAAAACCGTTCAATCTCATAATTCTCATTTTATTTTTTTTGAATTATTCTCCCTCAAGCACGAAGAGAGGGAAACATTAACCTGTAATCGCTAACATGTTCTTTCATCTCAATTGAAGTCAGTTGTGGGGGGAAATCTCTGTGGTGTGATGGTATGGACTGCAAACAAATTTGGATTGACTTATAACTAATCACAATCAAATGGACATTCGAAATTCCTCTTATGGCGAAATCATTGGTCACAATTTGGTAGAGGGTTGAAAGATAATCTGTGTCGATTCTTATAATTTAACAAGCAAACTCTTTTACACGGACAAAGGTATCTTATGCACCATAGAAAGTAATTTAATGCAGATTCCGAGTACTATCAATCTATCAATAGTCAACCAATTAAAATCAGAAGTTCAGTACAGCCAAAACGTCAGTAGAAAATCAATTAAAAGGACAAACTAAGCCCCATCAAACCAGTAGTCCTCAGATCAGTCAGAAAACGATGAGGCATCTTAGCACTAGAAAAATGCTTTCACAAAGCCTGCATGTGCTCTCTCAAGAAAATGGGAGAGAGAGAGAGGAGGTTGGGTTCGGAAGAGAGAGAGGGTTGGGATTGACAGAGCACATGTAGACTTTGTGAAGGGCCTGCACGTGTCTCTGACATTTTTCCAAACAGTATCAACCTGAAAGCTAAAAAAAATCAAGAAGCACTTACGAGTCTCAGGCATCATTGGCCTTGCCTAATTCCCACTAATTACATTTTACCACAGAACAATCAATAATACAATCTAGGGCCGAAACACTTCCATTAATATCTAAAAACAAACAAGCAAACTACTTTGAGGAAAAGGAGATCTTAGACAAATAAGGAGCCAAGAAGTATGACCAATTTGAGTATAGGTCACATTTGGGCATCAATTTCTTCCTTGAGAACAAAGTTAACTTCATCTTGCCATGCAGAAGGAGAACATGGACAGTCCCATCGTGATGGGGAAGATGGAGGAGAGCTCCACTCTATTGACGAGTCCAACCAAACAGAAAACTCAGACTTAGGCACTTCTACTGGTTCTATGTAGCATCGGGAGGAATCAAGATCTACCTAAAGCCACCATAAGAGAAAGAGGAAAGTTATAGCAAATGCTAGACAAAGCGGAGCAACTAGCAAAAAGCATCATATCATATAGATGTGTTACATCATACTGATATATGGTGGATGATTAGATACTTTAATGAAGTAGTGTGACAAATTTTATGGCGCAATATTATTGAGTGGATAAGAGAAATTGAAAGGCTGTTTATTCATTTTTTTTTTCCAAAAAGCAGACATTTCTTTACGTTACTCACTCCCACAACAGAGTGGAAAGGTGCAACAGGATAAGAAACATTACCTCTGTCCGCTGACAATGCTCAAAGATGGATACAGAATCTACAAAATTTAAAAGAAGATAAGTCCCATGCAGAGGTTTACCAACATATTGTAAGTTAATATTAGATAGGGGCATACAATTTTAATCCAACAAAATTAGTGGGAAAATTTAACATCAAGTCACTTCGCAAGAATTGATTCTTTTTCATTGAATCTATTCTATTTTTGTGGACAATTTCGACAGAAAATTTTAGTGCCAACTTCCAACTCCTACATCCACTCTTAAATGCCAAATTCCCTTTTCTTTAGATTGCGTTCTGCCTGGAAACTGCAATTCATAGGAAATCTTGATAACTACTGTCAGCATAATGCCACGATGCAAGAGTGCTAAAAATAACTTACATCTTGAAGTCAGTGAATTTACTTATGTGCCAATATTAGACACAGTCAATAACAAAATTGCTAAAAGCAAAGCACAATACAGCATTGATAAACTACTAAAATAAAAGCTAGGTACGATACCATCTTTTGGAAAAATCAAATCAAAATTGAAAGAGCTCATTGCTGCTTTTTGGGCTTCAATGCACTTCTTGTGGTCATGCAAGAACATTTCCTCCTTTACATTAAATTCTTCCTTTGAAAAATTTTTCTTCCTTGACAATACTTCGGGCTGATGGGATTTTTTGTTTGTTATGTCATTAAGAGCTTTTCTACGTGCAAACCCTGTACTATCTTTCTTTCCAGTGGTCTTAAAATTCCTTTTCTTCCCAACCAAAACAACTTCTGTCTCAAAAACAAAAAAGAAAAGAAAAGAAAAGAACATAGAAAAAACATACACAGTAAGAATGCAGTATGATAGTATAAAAATTGCTCCAAGTATCAAAGTTTAAAGTGTAACATTAATCTCTATATGGTCAGTTATTGAGGGCATAAAAAAATTTCTAATTGAAATTGCAACATGGATCAATAAATGACAGAGTAATTCTTTGGTGAGCTATCTTGATTCTTGTCTAATTTACAAGTTCTTTCTATCTTCGTTTTCTTTTGGTAAAATAAATTTCATTTGAAAATTCTCTTTTTCATGATAAGAAGGTAATGCTTCACTCTATATTTTAGACATAAATGTTACAAGCACTATGAGCCTTACTTTTGGTCTGAAGGCCCAAATTTTCATCTTTGATCACTGTCTGCCCTGGAGCAACACACTTCGCCATCATCTTGTTTTACTTTATGCCAAAAGCGAAGACCTGGATAGTGGATACTGGGATCTGCTGCAATAATTTAAGTTTCTGTAAATAAAGAAAACGGGTTTGACCATTGTACACCACCAAGCAAAAGCAAGGGTTAATTAATAACACATAGAATAAAGGACCACTCTTGGGACGGCCATGCTTACAGATTTGAAAACATAATTCTTCTCTATAAAAATCCAAAAAAGTCACCAAATAAGGTGATGTAGAACTGTTAAATGGATGGGTCTTTATAACCGTAAATATAACAAATAGCCAAATAGAACTAAAACTAGAATAGGATATCCTCACCTAACAAAGGATAAAAGCCCTAATCCTCAAACTTTAAAACCCTGAGTTAGCAGTTCAAACCTAAATCCCCAAATTAAAAAACCCAACAAATATATCCCCATTTTACGTCACAAGACCGTAGTTAACGACAAACTAAACTGATTAAAGTCTCAACCAATATCCAGTAATGAGGAAACGTTCGGGAATCGGCTTCAATATTTCAAACTCGAGAAGGTATTGCTTTGAAGCCTTTGACAAATTTGTCCTTTTCCCACATTGCCACATCCAAGAAAGTCAGAACATGTGAGAATTGACAATGTTCCCAGACATACATGATCAAATTCCCACTCTTCCCCTCCATTCCCCAGTTTTACCCTGCTAAACAAACCCATGACCCCTTTCCTGCTGCTCCAGAAGATGGAAGATAAAGAACTGCAAGAAACCAGAAAGAGAAAGAGGCTATGAGATAATCAAAGATCACCTTTGAGTGTGATGACACAGAAGGAGATGAAGAAGACAAACGAGGACGCCACCGTTTCTTACTTACCGTTGAATTCTACCGACATTTTTGAATTTTGTTACCAGCCCGGGAATATATATACTCGACAAAGGGGCAGAAGCCCGAATCCGAAATTGTTGGACTAATGAGCCCTTAATGAAATTTCAAAATACCAACTTTACCCATGTTTCTATTCCAAAGGAACCGAAACCGAATCCTCTCTTTTCCCTCTCCGCTATTATTTTGCCCTATCGTCGCCGGTCGAAGTCTGGGACTCGTATGCTCAGCGGCGGAAGACACGTCTCTGCTGTTCACCGTTGCATCTAAAGGCCGCACTGTTTGCCTGCATTTGTGATGTTCTCATAGTGCGAAAGGTTAGGGCTTGAGAAGATCTTGCGGTTCTTCTATTTTTTTTTTTTTTAACTTGAAGGTTGTAGTTGAAAATATTTCCTGAAGAGTGGAAAATTGATGGTAGGGGCTTAAAATTAATGTTCTTTAATATGTTCTGTGCTTCTATCTGAGTTTCTGTGTTTTGGGAATTGCTTTGGTTATATTTTTTTAAATTATTTTGTGCTAGTTTTTGGTTAGACCCTGAATCGACAGGTTTGAAGAGTGGGACAGTTATATAGCTCTTTGTAACTTTATTTGTTTCCTTTTTTGTGATTTCAGTTGTGATAACGATTCATTCATAGTAATCCGAGCTTAAAGTCGGTCTATGCGCTGGTGTGCTTCTTTGTGTTGTTCTTCAATACTTTTGGAACACTCTCCATTCCTGGAAGGTTCAGTGAGGTTCTTTTATTGCCATGGCTAGAAAATACAGTAGTGAATCCAGTGAAGATCATGGGGAGGGTGAGAGAGATAGATATCGTAAGAAGAGATCTAGATTAGATGGTCATCGTGATCGCCGGGGTAATATTGATTCCTCTGATTCAGAAAGAAGAAATGGAAGTAAAAGAGATGATAGAAAACAAAAGGTTAGAAGTGTTCATAAGGATAAGGAGAGAGCAGGTGAGAAGGAGACCGGGGATAGAGATGGAAAGTGGCAAAGTAGACACTGGACAAGAAAGGAGTCTGAAAGTTCTGAAGAAGATGACAAGATGGTGGATGGAGAAAGGAGTAGGGAAGAAGGTGAGAGATCCCATCGTCATTATGACCGACATGGACAGCGAGCAAGTAAAATGGATGATAAGGGTGTTAAAAAATCTCATCAAATTTCTGATGAAGATGGCAAGTGGGTGGAAAAAGATACACATCGGCAAGAAAGGATCCACAAGCATAGCAGTGGGCATAGAAGGAGTGAAATTGAGGACAGACATAAAATCCAGGGTCACCATGCACGCCATGATTCAGAGGATGAAGATGAGAGGAAACTGCTGAGGAAATCAGAACAAGATAGAGATAGGGAGCGTAGAATTGGAAAGGATGGTGATCATGCTAGGTATCGTAGGGATAAGGACTTGAGCAAGCAACAGGAAGAAAGTCAGATGAAAATAGAAGGACATGTAAGGATGGTTGAAAATACTAAACCTCAAGGACAGTCAACAATCCAGGAAGGTAACTTGAATGGTGATGCATCCAATTTGGGTAAGAGTGGAGGAGTTTACATTCCCCCATTTAAGTTGGCCCGGATGATGAAAGAAGTTCAGGACAAAAGCAGTGTAGAGTATCAGCGATTAACATGGGATGCTCTTAGAAAGAGCATTAATGGACTTGTGAACAAGGTTAATGCTGCCAATATAAAAAATATAATTCCAGAACTATTTTCAGAGAATTTAATTAGAGGAAGAGGGCTCTTTTGTCGATCATGTATGAAGTCACAGATGGCATCCCCAGGATTTACAGATGTCTTTGCTGCATTGGTTGCTGTTGTGAACACCAAGTTTCCTGAGGTGGGTGATCTTTTGTTGAGAAGGATTGTTTTGCAGCTTAAGAGAGCTTATAAGAGAAATGACAAGGTATGCAGTTACATTTTCTCTGGTATTTTGATGGCTGGTTTTTCTCTAAGATCAATGATTTCATTTTGATTTATTTACTTATTTTTATCTGCTACTTATTGTATTTTTCACGTGGCTTGCTTTATGGATAGCCTCAATTGTTAGCTGCAGTGAAATTTATAGCACATCTGGTGAACCAGCAAGTGGCTCATGAGATCATTGCTTTAGAGTTGCTCACAGTTTTGTTGGAGAAGCCTACTGATGACAGTGTTGAAGTAGCTGTTGGGTTTGTCACAGAGTGTGGGTCAATATTGCAGGACCTCTCACCTAAGGGCCTTCATGGTGGGTTTTATCTTGAACTATATGATAATAATGTGCTATTGTGCTCGGCTTTAATTTATTTGACAACTCTGTTGTCACTCTATTTCCCAAGTTTTCTTTTATTTGAATTCCGTTTTCTTCTTCATGCCTCTAAAACCCTTGACATATTGTTGGATCATCCAGAATACTCACTTCATTTGGATCTTCTGTATTTGTTTAATGGTAGTCATTATATTATCAAAAGCATGATAAAGCTCAGTAAATGATCTTAGGGTCTACATTTCCTCCTTCTCTACAAGAGAAAAGGTAGAGTGAAAGCAAGGATATTAAGTCGCCAGTTTTGTCTAAGCATAAGGATTAACACTAAGGGGTCTGGTTTGTTTAGGATGGATTAAGGCTTAGAAACAAGCCACATTGAAAGTGAATTCAAGGAATATTAGATGATGGGTGGTTTACATGCAAGATGATGTTGATTATAACCAAATTGGGAGCTATTGTGAGTAGTACCTAGGGAAGCAGGATTGTGGTTTGATGGATATTACTTCTTAGGGTAGATGAAGGAAAAATACTTTAATGTCTTGAATGACAGTGAATGATGCTTGGTCTGTAGAGCGAAACTTGCTATGGCTTTGGTGTGTGTCTGGGCATCCATTTGAGGGCCCCAATGTATATTCTACATACCCAAAATTTATTCTGGCTGCATGTGAGTTTGTTTGGCTAACAACAGAAGCTGCATCAGCAGCGATGTAGAATTGTTTTCATGCGTTCAATGCATATGCAACGCCATTGGAAAAAACTGATTTTTGGAATTAAATTACATCAATGCCCCTACAGAATTGGTACATTATCTAAATTGTCTTATTATAGTATCCTCTTATAGTTCATTACTTAAAACTCCATCTACATCAAATTACTTCAAACTTTCTTTAGTAATTTTGATACCCAATCAGAATCAATTTCACTCACTGTACTTTCTGAATTTTTCGACAAACGATCTTAAATTCAATTCTTGCCAGAGTGATTGTTCTCAAAACTAGAATGTTTAAGAAAATTTTTAATACACATAAACATATTTAAGAATCAGATTTGAAGAAGGTAGGCATGACATCATGCTTTTGGATGGAATCGGATCAAACAACCCACAAAAAACAAGCTTGATAACTTCTGAATTTTTTCAGAAGGATAAAGTTTATTGTTATTTATAAGTACTGCATTGCCTTGGTTTTATAGATTGAAGTGTCATCTTTTTAAAATCTTTCATATAGGCGTTTTGATGCAAGCTCATACTTTAGTACATTGCCGTGAAGCTTTCTTCTTTTTTATTTTATGGGACTTGATAAATTTGAATTTTGATTGATTAGATATAATGCAAGACCTGCTCTGCAGTCAATAGTGTTTTTATTTTATAAGCATGAAAACTGATAAAACATACTGGTTTCTAGTCTATCTTACAAAGTTCATAAAGGATTTGTCTGTTTTACCCATAATAAATAATTGTGGTAATTGTGTGTGTTTATGTTGATATTGCAGATGTTTGTGAATTTTAATGTCTCTATTGCATTGCTTTCCCCTTCTTCCTGTGGGTCCACTTGCTTTAAGTCTTCTGCTGGTTTTTATTCTTGCATATCTTTGTGTCTGTCTGTGTGTGCATGTGCGCATGCGTGTGCGTGTGCATGCGTGTGTAGGTATTTTTATGAAATTTGAGGCAGAATTATATTTGTGTAGGTATCTTCGAGCGTTTTCGTGGAATTCTCCATGAAGGAGAAATAGACAAACGAGTTCAGTTTTTGATTGAAGGCCTATTTGCAATTAGAAAAGCGAAATTTCAGGTACATCACTTATATATATTTGTGTGTGTGTTCTGTTGTAAAGGAATGGCATAGTAGCGCAAAATGTCAATTTATTTGCATGATAGTCTTAAAGAAGGCTAGAAACTGAAATGCTTTCTGATGCTTGCATTTTCAGGGCTATCCTGCTGTTCGCCCTGAACTAGATCTTGTGGAGCAGGAAGATCAGTTGACTCATGAAGTCTCCTTAGATGAGGAGATAGATCAAGAGATTACCCTTGGTAGGTACACTTTGTTATGTTTAGTTAATTTCTGCACCTACTTTGATTTGTGGTTAAAAGTGATTGCAAACTGAACTTTCTTTTTATCTTTTGTTGTCAGATTTATTCAAGCCAGATCCTAATTTCCTGGAGAATGAGAGGCGATATGAAGAGTTGAAGAAAACCTTACTGGGTGAGGAATCTGAGGATGAAGAAGGTTCTGATGCAGAGTCAGCTGATGATGATGATGATGATGATGATGAATCTGATGAAGAGGAAGAGGAAAATATGAAAATAAGGGATGAAACTGAGACAAACCTCGTTAATCTTCGAAGAACAATCTACTTGACGATCATGTCCAGTGTAGACTTTGAGGAAGCCGGTCATAAACTTTTGAAAATCAAGCTAGAGCCAGGTCAAGAGGTAAGTTTGTAATGTATGCTGGTATTTATTGCTGTGATACCAATTAACTTCCATCTGCCTTTCTTATTCTTCTTCTAAATCAATTTTTGACTACATTTTTTATGCAATATGAAAAAACCTTTTTAGATAGAAAAGAGACAAATGGAACTGAGGGTTTTGGCTCAGGAAGTCATCCTCCTAGATAAAGAAAAATTTTAAAAAAAGAGCCAGTAGGGAAGAAGTTTTGAAATAAGTAAGAAACAGTAATTTCTGGTTTATGTTAACTTCAATCCCACTGAAAAGCGGAATGCTTTGTCTCATTTGCTCTCCCATATGTGCAATCGCTAATGTGGCTCTTAAAGTAGAGTTTATTATTGGAGGCGGTTGTTTCCTATAGTTGATCCATATGTAGACTAAGTGTTGACCGAATTTCACCTTGTTGACATTTTGCAAGGTTGTTTGCTTCTGGTATATGCACAGCCATCTGGGTTAACTTTGAAAAGAAGTATGTTTCTGGTTACAGCATGATTTTAAATGTCATAAATTGCATCTTTTAAGTAGTGGTCAGATTTACTGTCATTAGATAAATTATTATTTAAATTGCCTTTCCTTCATATTTAAACACGTCTATACTTAATTATAATATTGTTGAATTGGACCTTGGCAGATGGAATTGTGCGTTATGCTTCTGGAATGTTGCAGCCAAGAGAGAACTTACCTTCGTTATTATGGTCTTTTGGGGCAACGTTTCTGCATGATCAACAAAGTCCACCAAGAAAACTTTGACAAGTGCTTTGTGCAGCAGTACTCAATGATTCACCGTCTTGAAACAAATAAATTGCGCAATGTGGCAAAGTTTTTTGCTCATTTACTTGGCACAGATGCTCTACCTTGGCATGTTTTATCATATATTCGATTGACTGAAGAGGACACAACTTCTTCTTCCCGTATTTTTATTAAGATTCTTTTCCAGGTACTGATTAACAACCTTAAATTACTTTTATTTCTTTTTGTTTTGTGGGGAGAGGGAGAGAAAAGAAAAGGGGGGGGGGGGTTGAAACGTGGTAGAAAGAAATCTTCTTTCTGAAATGAACATGCGGTGTATCCAACCAAGTTTTTGTACATGCTAATCTGTATGCCATGTAACTTGTTAGGGAAATTTGAGGGTGGGGACCATCTAAGCTCAGTATTTATTTTCACGGACTTGTTAACCACAAGTTTGGTAATGGTTAATCTAGTTCAATAGTGGTCAATAGGTGTTTGCCATTATTGATAACCAAACAGGTCCTTGAAGGTAAACATTTGGCTTAGCAAGTCCCAACCTCAAATTTCCCTACTTGTTAGGAAAAGGAATGGAGCAATTGTAGAATGGTAATGTTGATTATTGCTTGTTCTCAACCAGAAGATATGCAGCAGTGATTCTCTGAGGTTGTTATGTAAGCTTATGTAGGCTTAAATTTGTGCATGATGTCCTAGGAAGTTTGTAAATTCTAGACTTTCCTTTTTACCTATGGTTAAATGTGAATTTCTTGAGTAAATTGATTCTTATATCAATTTATTGGGGTGTGTTATGATCATCCAGCTTTCTTCATTGTGTGTGCGGAATTCATGGGCAACATGTTTTACAGGAGTTTTTCTCAGGTGGGGGTGTCGTGGGAATTTGTTCAATTGTGTTGTGATAGCATCTGTTAGGTGTACTGATGATTTATCGCTTTCTCTCTGGAAGCTGCTGGTCTCTCCCTGACATTGCTTCTGCTGCAGGAATTGTCTGAACATCTAGGCATCCGGTTGTTAAACGAGCGATTAAATGATCCAACAATGCTGGAGTCTTATGAATCCATATTCCCCAGAGATAATCCTAAAAATACACGGTTCTCTATTAACTTCTTCACATCTATTGGACTTGGTGGTCTTACTGAAAATCTCCGTGAGTATTTGAAGAATATGCCACGGCTTATTATGCAACAACAGAAACCAGCATCAGATTCAGAATCAAATGAGTCAGAGAGTTCTGATTCAACAGATTCAGGAACACCTAGTTCTGACTCTGAGTCAGACTCATCAAGTTCTGATGAAAGTGACAGCGACAGAAGACAAAGAAAGCGGAGAAGAAAGTAGAACAATTTTAGGCCAGTGTAGAATTTAAGTCGTCAGGCCCTTGCATGTAAAAGGCGGTGATTGAGTATCTGGATAATCTCAATTTGTACATCACTAAATCAACTAACTTCTTTATGTAATTGAGAAAGAGAAGTGGGCTTGTTAGGTTCGGGGTTGTGGAGCTTTTACTCCAAATATTTGTGCAGCACCAGTGTGCCTATCTGTCTGAATTTGTTTGATTTTGGCACATATATTGATATTTTTATTAGTTTTAGCTTTGGCTATTAACTTTTGTATCCAAGAACTGCGGAGTAGAATATTCCCTGAGAGAGATGTATGATGCTTGTTGACATGTTTCAATTTTATGACATATGGTTTAGGACAGGCCAATACTTTTGTCTGTTGATTCTTGCTCGTTTAGTATAGCGATCAACAACAGGCCAATGGAGGTATTTGAACTATGTGAATTCAAGCCAATAGATCTGAAGTTTCCTTTTGTTGATTGGTTTGATTAACTCAGGAGCTCTCCGGCCCAGCTTGGTGCCATTGCCGTCTGCTCACCATGCCATCATTCCCTTTGTAGACTATGGTGATACGCATAGCAGACTCATAACACTTGCATAAAATTATTATGCCATAAAACCTAATCATCTCTTTAAAATCGAAAAGCACAGGGTGGGGTAAAGAAAGAAATCCAAAACTGCTGCTGACTGGTGCCTAAATTGGGGTTGGATTCCTACGTGCCTACCATTCCCCTCCCTTACCCAGGATATTGGCACCTTTTAACTAGTAAACAAATTAGGGAAAGAATTGGAATCATTTTATTGAGAAATGGACTACTAAATATATAAGTTGATCTTTCTTATTGTAAGACATTTTGAGATTCCCACATAGATTTTTAATTTAAAAGTTTAACCTGTTATGTGAATTGAAATGTTTATTTAATTAATAAGAGCTTAATTTACCTTTCACTACAATGTCGGTCCTTCCATAAAATTACCCAAGAATTAGGCTAACTATTGCCCTCAAATTTAAAAACAAACAAAAAATGGAGTAAAAAGTTGAATGATATCTAAGACATATTCAAGGATTTAAACAAACCAATCCAAAGTATAATAGGTCAAAACCAAGTAATTCTTGTATATGTTTGTAATTAAGGCTATTATTAGTTAGTGCCTATCAAAACTAAATAATTCTTGTATATATTTATATTTAAGGCTATTATTAATTATTGTCTATAAAACTATTAATGTATTGGCTACGCAGTCACTGCATCTATTTTTATGATTTTATTAAATTTTAAATTATTTTAAAATTTTAAAATATATTTTAATTATCACTTTTGCCTTAATATGGCATTTATTTTTTTATCATTGTATATAATTCATCTTGAGAAAAGTCTATTTCAATGAAAACAAGCATATCAGTTTCTTTCTTCTGAAAAACGGAGACTATTTAACATGCCTCTTAATTAAAAATTAACAGTATTAAAATGAAGACAAGTTAAAGTATCGATTATACTAATTATGAGTGCCAACCCGTGGAAAAGGAATATAATCCTAGACTTTAATATATAGGTGCATTTAATACAAGCAGATTTCTTCACAAAAGGAAACAACTTGCAAGACATGATTTTGGCATCTTTTGATTTGGTGATATCAAGGAAAATCTCATTTGTTTAATGCAAAAGGAAAGTTATGATTACATACTAAGAAATGTGTTGTTCTTCTTGTTCTATATATAATGTATCTTTCATCCTCCTCAATTCATATAACTGAACAATGGCCAAGCATAGTTCCATGGTTTCCTTTCGCATCTCTATCATTCTCGCATCTGCAATCTCCCTATTGTGTGATGCTAAATGTGAAGACAGAAAACTTCATATTGTGTATATGGGCGCACTTCCAAATAGAGTATACTCCCCATTATCTCACCATCTGAGAATGTTGCGGGAAGCTACTGGCAGCAATGCAACAGAATCCTTAATTCACAGTTACAAGAGGAGTTTCAATGGGTTTGCTGCTATGCTCAATGATCAACAAAGGGAAAAGCTTGCTCAGATGGAAGGAGTAGTGTCTGTTTTCCCAAGCAGAACACTTCAAACTCACACAACAAGGTCATGGGACTTTTTGGGTTTCCCAGAGTCAATCAAACGGAACAAAACTGCTGAGAGTGATATCGTAATTGGAGTTATTGATACTGGAATCTGGCCAGCTTCAGAGAATTTCAATGATGCAGGTTTAGGCCCTATTCCCAAAACGTGGAAGGGTGCTTGTGCAGGTGGCAAGAACTTTACTTGCAATAAGAAAATCATTGGAGCACGGTTTTACGTGGAAGAGTCTGCTATTGACAATGAAGGCCATGGAACCCACACTGCCTCAACAGCAGCTGGAAACAAAGTTAATGATGTCAGCTTTTACGGACTGGCACAAGGTACTGCAAGAGGAGGGGTTCCATCAGCAAGAATTGCTTCATACAAGGTTTGCAGTCCTTCAGGGTGCAATGAAGCCGGTGTCTTAGCTGCTTTTGATGATGCCATTGCAGATCGAGTTGATATCATTTCTATTTCAATAGGAAAACCATCTCCATTTCACTTCCAAGAAGATGCTATTGCAATTGGATCTTTTCATGCTGTGGGGAGAGGAATACTTACAGTGAATTCTGCAGGCAATAGTGGTCCTGATCCAAGCACAGTATCAAGTGTTGCACCATGGATTCTAACTGTAGCAGCAAGTACCATAGATCGTCAGATAATTGACAAGGTAGTTCTTGGGAATGGAAAGATATTAATTGGAAATTCAGTAAATTCTTTCATGTCAAATGGAACAAAACTTCCTATAGCTTTGCAAAATGGTGGCCCAAAAAAGTGTCCGAACTCTAGCGCTGAAAATTGTGATTGTTTAGATGGTGATTTGGTAAAAGGAAAGATTGTTTTATGTCCTGATCCAGATGGACAAGATACTGCATATACTTACGGTGCAATTGGTTCAATCACAGAGGACGATGGTGAAGGTAATGTGTCCTATGTGAGTCCATTACCTTCAGTGACCCTATTTTCAAATGATTATGATCTTGTTAAATCCTACACACATTCAACAAAAAATCCAGAAGCTGAAATACTAAAGAGTGAGACTATCGAAGATCATACTGCTCCTAGAGTGGCTGAGTTTTCTTCACGTGGGCCAAATGCCGAAGTTCCAGAAATTTTGAAACCAGATATAAGTGCCCCAGGAATAGATATATTGGCTGCATTTTCGCCTATTGCTTCACCCTCAGGTAATCTTCTAGATAAAAGATCTGCCAAATACAACATAATGGCAGGAACGTCTATGGCCTGTCCCCATGTTTCTGGATCAGCTGCATATTTGAAAACTCTTCACCCAGATTGGTCACCAGCAGCCATAAAATCTGCCATTATGACTACAGCAAAGCCCATGACTGGCAGTGGTGAATTTGCTTGTGGATCTGGACAAGTCAATCCTGTACAAGCTGTTGACCCTGGATTAGTTTATGACATTACTAAGGAAGATTATATACAAATGTTGTGCAACTGGGGTTATGATGCAGCAGCACTAAAACAGATTTCTGGAGAAAATATCACTTGCCCTGGAGGATCTGTCAGATCCTTGGTCAAGAATCTTAACTATCCTGCACTGGCAATGCAAGTTGAGCCCATGCAGCCTTTCAATGCCCGTTTTAATAGAACAGTCACAAACGTTGGCTTCGCCAACTCAAACTACAAAGCAACAATTATACCAAATCCAAAAATCAGCATTAGGGTGGCACCTGAGGTTCTCTCCTTCAACTCATTGAATGAGAAACAGTCTTTTGTTGTCACAGTCGTTGGAGGAAAAGTACCAAATAAAAGTGTCCTTTCTTCATTACTAGTATGGTCAGATGGCACCCACAATGTGAGGAATCCAATAGTTGTAAATGTCTCAAGTTAGAAGTTACCGTGAATTTCAATGTAAGAAAATAATGAGTTTTTACTATCTAGTACTTCATAAATTTTAATGTAAGAAAATTATGTTTAGGTGATTCTGCTGCAGAATGTTGGAAAGGCTATTTGGATCACGAAAAGGCAGAAAGAAAGATTGTTTTGTGTTCATCAATAAATGGTGGGTATGAAGGGGTTTTCAAGTCTGGGGCGTTGCCTAGCGAGCTAATTTCTGGACATTTACTTTGGAATATCAAGGTTGAAGGGCAAATGGGCGCAGCTTTTGCTATCCATAGCTCAGAATGTCAACCACAAACATTAACAAAGAATTAAGCAAAAATTTCTAATTGCAGCCGATTGGAATTCCAGAGTAAAAGTACTGTGTTTCATTCAGAATTTCAGATACGAATAGCTCTACATAATCAACATCGTATTGTGTTTCATTCAGATACGAATACCTCGGTATTAGAAGGTCATCCAATGTTGCTTCTTCAAGCTGTGAATTCTTCTCCAATGCATCTCCGCAAGCCTCAGAAGTGTTCAATATATGCAGTGTTCGAGGCAATCCGAATAGAAACCTTGCAGTTGTTGAGGACTCTGTGCTCCTCTCGAGTGCCAGATTTCAAATTATAGTTTCCAGCAATTCTCTTTGTTCGGCTTCTATAGCAATAGCTGTTAAAGATGATGTTAACGGCTTGCGATTAGACCCTGAAGCGCCCGGAATGTATTCCTTGGCATAATACATAAGGCAGCTCTCTATAATCCATGGACTAATGGCATGAATTAATTGCTTAAACAGAGGTAAACCCAGAAGTGACAAATCCTCGAACCAAGAGTCTCCACCTCTAGTCACCCCTTTTCTTCTTCCACAAGTCTCAATTCCATTCCACAAGATCTGTTCGGACGCAGAGGCTCGAATGGTTCCCTTGTTGTCTCGGTGTCACTCAACACTAGCCAGCCAAACAATGCCCGATCCGTCGCTCCGGAAACAATGGAATCTATGCACCTTTGCGGAATGCGATGAATGCCCAAAGCCTCTGCCGGAGGCATCATACGCTCGCATGATTTGAGGGCTTTGATGGAGTCCTTGCTGTCGGAGGACAGACTGAGAGAAAAGTTTCTCAGGGTTTGCCACATCACATCAAGTTGGCCACCTCAGTAAGAGGAACGGCCACGTAAGATCATTATTAGCCTTTTGCCTTCTATCGAACCGATTGGGCACCAGAGCCTTATTTTAAAGAGTTTAGATATTAGCGGATTAAATTGATAATTTTTTTTAATGATCAAATAAATACAGGGTACATCTTCTAAGCATTGAAATGATAATTTTATTAAATTAAATAATTTAGATTTTATTAAGTAATAATTATATAAAAATAAAAGTATCAATAGAATAATAAAAAGTAATATTAGAAGTGTTTATTATCGCTTTTTCACGTAAGAAGCCTAATAATGATTCTTTAAAATTTTAATAAAATCTAGTATTATTTATTTAGTGAGGTGAGATTTATTATTTTTTTAATTTTGATAATTTTTTATATTTTATTTTCATAATATTTCTCTCAATTATAATATAAATTTTATAACAGAGTAAAGATATATTAAAAAATTATCAAAATTTAAAACTTTGGGAGAATTTAAATCCTTGCATATGTCTAAAAATTAAATTAACTTTTATTGTTATACCAAACGTAAGCATCTTTAATATCTATGTATCTTATGGTCAGAAATCTCATATCTAGACGTGTAAAATTTTAAAAACATGCATAAGATAACACATACCAAATGGGCGCTTTGAATCTTGCATAAAAACTTCGAGCCATAAAAAACTAATCATCTGTTTAAAATCGAAAAGCAAAGGGTGCCTAAACAAATTGGGGTTTAACTCCTCCATCCCTACCGTTCCCCTCACTTACCCAAGATCTTGGCACCTTTTGACTTGTAAACAAAATAGGGAAAGAATTGGAATAATCATTTTATGGAGAGATGGAATTCTCTAAATATATAATTAAGTTGAATAACTTTCTTCTTGTAAGACATATGTATTTGAGATTCCCACATAGACATTTTTTATTAAAAATTCAACTTGTGATGCGAATAGAAAAGTTTATTCAATTAATAAGAGCTTAACTCACCTTCAATTAAAATGTCGGCGCTCTATAAAATTATTCAAGAATTAAAGAAATTGACTAACTAATGTCCTAAAGTTAAGAAAGATAGAGTAAAATTTAAAGTTGAACAATAGATAAGGCATGTTCAAAACATTTAAATAGACCAATCCTAAAGATTAATTGTACTTGAGAGAAGAGTCGTCTTTATTAGAAGAATTTAACATTCATAACTTTTGTTTTAAAGAAAATTAATTTTTTACCTTTTAGGTTAGAAAATAACATTAAAGAAATAGAAAAAAAAAAGTAATTATACTCTCACTAATAGATTTTTATAAAAAAATTACTAATTATAAAATTGATTATTAGATTTATTAGATTAACGGCTTAAATTGTGAAAATGAATAAGATTTAATACTCTAATTTTTTAAGTGATGTTAAATTGTATTAGAATAGTAAAATTATTAAATAGTTTTAAAAGCTAAAAAATATTATTTTATCATGTTAAATTATCATTGTATAAAAACTTAAAATATTTTATCATTAAATGCAGAGTAAAGAACATGACGTTTATAGATGAGAATAATTATATTTGGTCGGAAAGCCTGCTTCTCGCATCTTTTTATTTAGTGACAGTGCTAACAAGAAGTAAACTGCCGATACAAGCAAAAAATTCATTTATTTACACATATGGAAAGTTATGATTCCATACTATGAAGGAAAAAGGTATTAATTCCCACATTAAAAGTCTTACACCTTTCTTACGACTAATTTGTATGGGCTATGCTATCCAAAAAAAAAAAAAAAAAATAGCATGAGCTGCTGTCAAACCAGAAAATATTTAATAATTTAAATTTTGATAAGTGATCATTGCAAGAGTATGAATGTGTGGGAATGGAGAGACTATACTAAGAATTGATATATTCTTGTTTTATATATTGTCTATCTTTCACACACATCTTCATTTCATATACCTGAAAAATGGCCAAGCATAGTTCCGTAGTTTTCTTTCGCATGTCCTTCATTATTCTTGCATCTGCAATCTCCCTATTGTGCGATGCTAAATATGAAGACAGAAAACTTCATATTGTGTATATGGGTGCACTTCCAACTGGAGTATACTCCCCATTATCTGATCTCCATCGCAGCATGTTGCAGGAAGTTATTGGCAGTGATGCAACAGAAACCTTAATTCACAGTTACAAGAGGAGTTTCAATGGGTTTGCTGCTATGCTCAATGATCAACAAAGGGAAAAGCTTTCTCAAACTGGAGGAGTAGTGTCTGTTTTCCCAAGTAGAACACTTCAAACTCAAACAACAAGGTCATGGGACTTCTTGGGTTTCCCAGAGTCAATCAAACGAAACCAAACTGCTGAGAGTGATATCGTAATTGGTGTAATTGACTCTGGAATCTGGCCAGAATCAGATAGTTTCAATGATGCAGGTTTAGGTCCTATTCCCAAAACGTGGAAGGGTACCTGTGTAGGTGGCAAGAACTTTACTTGCAATAAGAAAATCATTGGAGCGCGATTTTACGTAGAAAATTCAGCGTTTGACCAAGAAGGCCATGGAACCCACACTGCCTCAATAGCAGCTGGAAACAAAGTTAATGATGTGAGCTTTTATGGACTGGCACAAGGTACTGCAAGAGGAGGGGTTCCATCAGCAAGAATTGCTTCATAAAAGGTTTGCAATGCTTCAGGGTGCGGTGAAGCCGGTCTCTTAGCCGATTTTGATGATGCCATTGCAGATGGAGTTGATATCATTTCTATATCAATAGGGTCACTAATTGCTTTTAACATCCAAGACGATGCTATTGCAATTGGTTCTTTTCATGCTATGGGGAGAGGAATACTCAGTGAATTCTGCAGGCAACAGTGGTCCTGATCCAGGCTTTACATCAAGTGTTGCACCTTGGATTCTATCTGTAGCAGCAAGTACCATAGATCGTCAGATAATTGGAAAGGTAGTTCTTGGGGATAGAAAAACATTAATTGGAAAGTCAGTAAATTCTTTCTTGTCAAATGGAACAAAGTTTCCTATTGCTTTGCAAAATGGTGGTTCTGAAGGGTGTCCAAAATCCAGCGCTGAATTTTGTGATTGTTTAGACAGTGAATTGGTAAAAGGAAAGATTGTTTTATGTCCTAATCGATCTGGACAAGAAGCTGTATATACTTCTGGTGCAATTGGTTCAATCACAGGGGACGATGATGCAGGTAACTTGTCTTTTGTGACTCCATTACCTTCAGTGACCCTATTTTCAAATGACTACGATCTTGTAAAATCCCATGCACATAATTCAACAAAAAATTCAGACGCTGAAATTTTAAAGAGTGAGACCATCAAAGATCATACTGCTCCTAGAGTGGCTGAGTTTTCTTCACGTGGGCCAAATGCCAAAGTTCCAGAAATTCTAAAACCAGATATAAGTGCCCCAGGAGTAGATATATTGGCTGCGTTTTCGCCTCTTGCTTCACCCTCAAGTATTCCTGAAGATACAAGATCAGTCAAATACAGCATAATGAGCGGAACCTCTATGGCCTGTCCCCATGTTTCTAGAATAGCTGCATATTTGAAATCTTTTCACCCGGATTGGTCACCAGCAGCGATCAAATCTGCCATTATGACTACAGCAAAACCCATGCTTGGCAGTGGTGAATTTGCTTCTGGTTCTGGACAAGTCAATCCTGTACGAGCTGTTGATCCTGGATTAGTTTTTGACATTAGTAAGGAAGATTATATACAAATGCTTTGCAACTTGGGTTTTGGTGCAGCAGCACTAAAACAGATTTCTGGAGAAAATATAACTTGCCCTGAAGGTTCTGTCAGATCCTTGGTCAAGAATCTTAACTATCCTGCACTAGCAATGCAAGTTGAGCCCCTAAAGCCTTTCAATGCCAGTTTTAATAGAACAGTAACAAACGTTGGCTTTGCCAACTCAAACTACAAAGTAACAGTCATTCCAAACCCAAAAATCAGCATTGAGGTGGCACCTGGGGTTCTCTCCTTTAAATCGTTGAATGAGAAACAGTCTTTTGTTGTCACTGTTGTTGGAGGAAAAGTGCAAGAGAGTGTCCTTTCTTCATCACTAGTATGGTCAGATGGCACCCACAATGTAACGAGCCCAATAGTTATAAATGTCTCTGGTAAGAAGTAACTATAAATTTTATTGTAATAAAATTGGAAAAATCTATTTCCACGACTCCTTTCTTATATATTGTTCACACATTTTAGTGCATGTTTTCAGATTAGTTAGGTTTTATAATTTAATATGTGCATTAAATAATTTTAATAGTTTAAATTTTATTGTGAAGTGAGAATAAAGTTGAGAATAGTGGAACTCAATAAAATTATGAGTTTTTGTTAATATTTAATAACATTTGATCTTGTTTAGGGAATAATATATTGGATCATATGCACATCTACTAGCAGTTGAGTTTCGTTTTGTTAAATTATATAATAATTAGTATTTATGTTTTGTGTGTCACTCAATGGATTTGTTTCTTTTCTAATTGTCATGGACATACAAGTGTATTTGACTAAAAAGATGCAGCTATTCCCTACACCAATTCTGCTACAATTCCTGAAGCTGAAATACTAAAAGATGAAACAATTGGAGATACTAATGCTCTTTTTGTTTCTTCCTTCTCTTCTTGTGGACTGAATTCAATGGTTCTAGAAATTTTTTTAGCCAGATATGAGTACTACAGGAGTGGGCCTCCTTGTTGCACAGTCATCTCTTTCTTCAGCATCAAGCACTCTTATAGACAAATGATTTATTAAACACAAAATAGAATACAGAACCTCAATATCATGCCCCCATGCTGCTGGTGTAGCTGCATGTTTAAAGAGTTCTTGCCCTGATTGGTCTCCAGCAGTATCAATCAAGTGTTCAATTATGACAGCGGCGAAACCAATGAATGGCAGTGGAGATGAGGAATAATTTGCTTATGGATCAGGAACTTGTCAATTCAGTAAAAGCTATTGATCCTGGACTACTTTAAGTACTTTCTAAGGAAAATCATTCTAGAGCTTGATGGCACTCACAATGTGACGAGTCCAATAGTTATAAATGTCTCCAATCAAAAAGTAACTAAATGTCATTGTAACAAAACGGAGAAAATCTACTCTTATAACTCTTTTTTTACATATTACTCATACTTTTTTAGTATAAGTTATCTTTATATTAGTTTAATCCTAACGTTTGGAATTCAGTAAATTTAGTACTAAAATTTTATTAAAAAAATAAAAAAAAATGAGTCTCACATTAAAGTATAGATAAAAATAAAAAAAAATCATTAAAATTAGATATCCAAATCCATATATCATCCAATGAATTTGTTTCTTTGATCTAATTTTCATGGACATACAACTGTATTTGACTAAAAAGATGCTGCTACTTCCTACACCAATTCTACTACAATTCCTGAAGCTGAAATACTAAAAGGTGAAACATTTGGAGATACTAATGTTCTTTTTGTTTTCCTTCTCTTCTGGTGGACTGAATTCAAAGGTTCTAGAAATTTTGAAGCCAGATATAAGTACTACAGGAGTGGACCTCTTGGCTTCTTAGTCATCTCTTTCTTCAGCATCAAACACTCTTGTAGAGAAATGATCTGTTAAATACAAAATAGTATCTAAAACCTCAATATCATGTCCCCATGCTGCTGGCCGGTGTAGCTGCATGTGTAAAGAGTTCTTGCCCTGATTGGTCTCCAGCAGCATTAATCAAGTCTTCAATTATGTCCACGGCGAAACCAATGAATGGCAGTGGAGATGAGGAATTTGCTTATGGATCAGGACATGTCAATTCAGTAAAAGCTATTGATCCTGGACTGCTTTAAGTACATTCTAAGGATGACTGTGTGAAAATGCGAAGCAATACTGGGTATGGCACCCCAACACATATAGAGAAATCTGAGTTGACAATAGCACTTGCCCTGCATCTCCTTAGAGACCGATGAACTAAGTTGAGCGAATTCAAGTACCTAAAATAAGGATAAAAGTATGTTGGTACGTCAATTTTATTGTTAACTTTTTGATAAAAATTTTATTTTAGTTCTTCACAGATTAATAAATTTTTATTTTAATCATCTGTTGTTAAATTTTTTTAATTGAGTTATTTACAAATCAACACATTTTTCTTTTAGTCCTTTATTATTAATTTTTTTAATTAAATTCTTTAAAGATTAAAATTGATATCAATCAGATTCTTTCAGATATGTTAACATCATTATGTGATAATAAATAAAAAGATTTAATTGATATCAATTTTAATTTTTGGAGGACTTAATTAAAAAAATTTAATAGTAAGAGATCAAAATAAAAATTTGTTGATTTGTAAAAAACTTAATTAGAAGAATTTAATAATGAGGGCTCAAAATAGAAGTTGTTAATCTGTAGAAAACTAAAATATGGTTTTAGTCTAAATTTTTATACAACTCTTATACAAGTATCTTACTATACATATATTTTATTTAAAATAAATTTTAATGTTTCATAAATAATGAAAGATTTGAACTATCCTTCACTTGTATTTCAAGTTTAGCTTTTGCGACCGTTTAACTTATTAAGGTCTTTAGTTGTAGACCCTTTTTTTTCCTTTTTTTTTATGGAGTTTTTTTTTTTTCCTTTCTTTATTTTGAGAATGTATTGCATTGGATATGAACAAACTTAAATGCATGAATATTTACACGCACCCAAGACATTTCCTTTATAGAATTTTTTTTAAAATATTAAGATAATTATAATATAAATATCGAATATGGAAGAAAAAGATAACAAAGATAGATTTGACACTTGAGACAAGCCTAACTCTCTCCTTTAAAGAATGCTGAAGTAGTACTATTGCAAAAAGGCAATCACTGAAATAAATCAAATTTTATGCTAGCGAATAAATTTTTAATTAAACTAGACCTTCATTTATGTCTTTTAACTATTATTGTGTTGCTGAGATTTAATAATGATTCCAATTTAATTATTTTAAATTAATAAAATATATTTGACACTTTTATTGTATGCCCATATCGATGAAATTAAAACAAATTTAATTAAAAACAATATGCATCTAATATAAAAAGTTGAATATTTTAACTAAACTAGAATATAAAAATAAATGACACATTTTATAATTCTATAAAATAATAAATTTTAGAAAGAACGATAAAACTATAAACAAATGTGATGATATTATAATGTATAAATAAACAAAAAATATTTATTATTATATGAAATAGAAAGGAATTTTGTTGTATATATAAAATCAACAGGCTCCTATAGCAAAATCACATATATTTTTTATTTAAACATAATGCATGAATATTAATATTCACAGCATACCAAATTGAATTATTGGTTTTAACATCATTTGTCAAAATATCCAATCATTCTTTACACTAAGTTGGCTCTTCCTTATTTAGTTTTGTTCTAATTCTACTCCACGAATGTACACTGAAAATCTCATATCAATTTTATTAAATTAAAATAATTACAAAAAAAGATTTATTTTCCAAAAGTTATTAAATTTTGAAGAGAATGAATGAGTATATTGTTAGTTCGGACTCACAAAAGGTAGTTGACACATCCATTAATGAAAAAATCAATTCCCAAATACAAAAAGGGCTAATTAATTGTTCACCTAAAATCAAACATTTATTATTCTAATAACAATTACATGTTTTTGCTATCAAATCCTTCATTTTTTATAGGACACGGATCATGTGGACTTTTGATAGGTATGCATCCATAGACCCACATTTATTATATAACTAGAGAGATAAAAACGAGTCAAATGCTTTTGACTGTATTCTTTCTCTCTCACGTTGTATGATATTTGTGGTTTAGCTTTTTCCATTCATGTGTGTGTTAAAATACACGCATCTAAGTCAATGGAACATGTACTCTAAATTTTGGATTGTTTATTCAAAGATGCAAGGGTCTTTTCTCAAGGCTATAAGGCCCAAGAATAAAAGAGGAAAATTTTTTATATGATCTTCAAAGGAAGAGAATTTCTTCCTCCAAAATCTAAGGTTGACTTTCTTGTTTTTATACTTATACAAGCATTTGGTCCATGGCTAGCTTAGGCAGGTGGTAAGGGTGACAAATGAACCCTGATTGACTCAAAAAAAATTAATTAGACTCCTGAATTACCTCTATATATAGGGTGGCTATCCTTTTTTTTTTGGGGGGGGGGGGAATTTTTACTTAAATCTGATCTTACAGTATGAAAAATTTACATAATTTATTAACTGGACCAACTCTAAATCCAACTCTGTATATATTATATTTGATTGATTAGAGTAAAAAAGTTTTACACACAATTTAAATTAATCCGATATAAAAATTTTGGTTAAGACTAATTTTTTAAAGTAAAAAGAATGTCAAAGCAAGTAAACTTTTTCTAAATATTTATCACTTGAATTAACTTGCATTGGTGGACCACATGCAATTTTTCTAGCAGTTGAGTTTCGTTTTTTAAAATGATTATTATGTATATTGCATGGATTACCCAGTAAATTTGTTTCGTGTCTAAATTAATCGAATGAATGAAATAAATGTATATAATTTGTAATCAAATGATAAATAAGTATTATTCGTTTGACTTTATTTGAATTTGAGTATTTTTTGAGCTCAAATTATAGGTTGATTAACTTATTTGAATTTAATTTGAATAATTCATCAACACTTATAAAATCTAAAAAATTATCACTCGTTAAATATATACAAGAACTATTAGTTATTATAATAAATTATAATTATCATAATAAACACTTATCTTTGTGAAATTCTACAATTATTAAATATTATTCATATCAAATATGTATTTAATATTTCATAAAAATAATTGATCAATCCATTTATAACTTACTTTTATTTTCTCTTAATTTTATAAATATTTCAAAACCTATCACTTCCACAAACAACATTTGTATAATATATGCTTCTAAAGATGATTGATATTTTCCTTTATGATTACAATCATTATTGGTCTATTGCTCTACCACGTAAACAAAAAGGTGATTTGAAAACAACATTAGTAATAAAAATAGATAGTACATTTCATGCAATATTTGGTAATTCAGAACTTCAAGTTATTCACCCTCTACCACTTGAATGGTTGAATGCATCACAATAAATTTTAAAGTTTTCCTCGTCATCTTCTTAGTAAATATTTAACTCAAATTTTACATATTAGACAATGTCAACTTTTCTAATGAAAGTATCAAATTTGATCTAGCATTACTTGTAGCACCACTCTTCATATTTTTGCTTGGTGACAGAGTTTTCAAGACTAGTTGATGTACGAGTATCAAGGAACAATTTATATAAATAGTATGCATGCCAGCTTATATTTTATTTTATATTAAATATTTATTTAAATAATTAAGAGATAACCAAAATTATAATAACTTACAATTTATAAGAATTTATTAATAAAAAAGTTGTTCGCGAATGTTAAAGAACAAGAATATCTTGTTTGTGTTCAATTATTTATTAATAGGAGTTTTTAAATTTTTGTTTAAACATGTTTATATAATGATAAATATGTTAGTTCATCTTTAATTCCTACAAGTATGTGCTTAACAGAAAATTAGACATTTGTAAACATGCACAAACGAAATATATCTCAATATCATGATTGATCCAATATCTTGTTCTCATTTCCACCACTTTGTACACATCATATAGGTCAGAAGCGTCCATCTAAGTAAAAGTAATAATAGGCAGCAAATTCAAATATATCTCTCTCTTATGTATACATATCCAGCGACTGCAATGGATTGTTACTTTTTACGAGACACGGCTGCGGCTATCCCACCCGCTATCAATCCTACAGCAGTTGCCGCGATGCCTACACCAATGACACCATCTACAATAAAGAAAGGAAGGAACAGTGTCAGTGCTTTACTCAAGACAATATCAAAACCACCTTCCTCCTTCTCTCAATCGCAAACATTAAGGCAGGTTTTGTTCAGGGTAACTCCAACTTTATACAATTGGTACGAACCTTTTGTGATCCGATCTTCAATTGTCTTCTTAAGCATCACTGCTTGCCTCCAGTCAGGTGCAATCTACAAAAGAATACTTGTAATAATATTAGATCAAACTTTACATTATGCTATTGATGCAGTGCAGCAGTGAGACAAGCTTAGAGAAAATCTGTTGTTTTGAGGAGAAGCTTTCCCTCACTCAGAAAGTTTGTTGCTAGGTTGAAGGTAAGTCAGTCCAAGATACAACAAAACAACCCACATTTATAGACAGCAATTCTACAAATGTTTGCCTTCATAGTTTTCCAGAAACAGGGTATCAAACGATAGAATTTAGGAAGAGAAGAAAGAAGATACATATGTTTCTTCTTATTTCTCATAGGGCACCCTACCAATGTCAAACAGTTATAACTGTTCAGCTTAAACCTATTAGTTAATTCAACTTCAAATTCGAGTCAATAAACCTGTTAATAAAACTTCCAATAATACAATATATCAAAGATGTGCCGCAGAACAGCATAGTTTGATTCTAAAATCAGAACGTAGATCCTTATATTGAATATTGTTCCAGGGAAATGTTGAATAATTTTGTAATACATAAATAAAAGCATTTATAGAAGTGAGATTCTTCAGCAAGCAATGACTTTATGTTTTAGAACACTACATAATGCAAGATACAGATAGCAGTTAGACATTGATGTTAGGGTCAGAAAGAATTCAAATATTTAAGATTAAAGAGGTTTAACTCCACCAAATAAAAAAATTAAAAAAAAACAATAACAATAAACGGGTTGAAGGAATTGCTCTTTTCCCTAGATAAACACGTAATAGAAGTCCTGGAGACAGAGGACCATACCATTAGGCATCTCTCAACAAGATCCCTGCCCCTTGAATAGTCATGGCTTCTATAGTACCCAACAGCCAGAAGATATAGCTTCTCTCTCTGTTGCAGTGGGTTGATCGTATCAGGTAAAGATGCTGCAACATATGTCACCTTATAATTATCCAAATTCGCAAAAATAAACAACAAATGTAGGGTGAAAGAATGACAACAAAATTGCTCACTTAGAATTTCAGTGAGTGCATAAATGTGTGTGTGTGTGTGTGTCTCTCTCTCTCTCTCTCTACACACACAAGTGCGCGCGCATGCACACACACACAGCCCATGACAAGCGCAAGAGACATTCTTTCATAGACTCATCAGAGGATTGTTTCACACACACACACACACACACACGGAGAAACAGTTTTTTACAGTCACCTTCAAGCATTGCTATCCCACGTTGTACATCTTCTTGTCGTCTCGAGTGAACTAGGGCCCATGACAAACGCAAGAGACATTCTTTCATAGACTCATCGGAGGATTGTTTCCCAGCCTCAGCAACCTCTCCTTCACATCCCTGTAAATACTTTAAGTTTGAGAGCAGACAAAGGAACACATCAAAAGAAAAAAGCCAGCAGAAAAAATAACTAGTGACGTCAACAAAGTGTAGTAAAAAGGAGATTAAGGAAAACTTTGGAACTAATGAAATTCAATATTAAAAAAAGGAAAAGAAAAATATGAAAAATTAATTAACTGAGAATGCATCTAGTGGACACATGTTGATGCATGCAATCAGCTAGAAATGACTTTCACATACAATTCATTTGGCATCTGATTCCTCAATTATCATCAAAATTCACTAAAATTCCAAACAGATTATTCCATACAAAAGTAGCTTCCAGGCAGTGTAAATTTGAACGGGCAACTATGTTCTGAATTAGCCCTAGCCATAGCACACTTATCAGGGTAGACAGCTGCGTGGGGTCTGCAAATCCAAATCTGCCACTTCTCATTGATATCAATCCCATTGAGTATGATACCAAAACGAATACTTTGACCTTGCCAGGAACTTCCAAATATTATTAAGAAGGATTGGCTCCTGATTGAGAGAATGATACAGAAGCTGAAAATAGGACATAGAAGAAAACACAACAGAAGAAACAAGAGGCCAAATTCGCCTATTTGGAGTGCATGAAAGGTGAACACCATGGAGTAAAATTGAAAAGGACTCTAGTTTATTAAGATCCCCATCAGTCAGAATTCTGAAAAAGTGAAAATTAATTAGAATCTTGAACAAAATAAAAATTTTAAATTGGTTAATTATGCAAAGAAAGACTATAGAGATGAGGAAATGACTCCAAAAGAGGAATATCAACCACCCAAATGTCCTCCCTAAACCTTATACGAAAGCCAACACCTAAACCTAAACAAACCATAGGTCTAAAAGACATATCCCGAGGAGATAAACTTTCAGGGGCTATCATGAGTTGCAGTGACCACTAGATTAACATCCCACCCATTCTGATCTACAGACCTTAAAGGGTACTTACTATAAATAACCAAGTGCCATAGTTAAGAAATCTCTAAAAGGAAACACCATAGCCATTTAGCTGCCAAAGCAATGTTTTTGGCACAATTCCCAAGACCAAAACCCCTCAGCTAACAAGATAGTTTCTTCTTTACTCGCTCATACCATAACAATGATCCCTCATCTCAATCATTTGAGACACCCTAAATGGTGTCCGAGAAGGGTACAGGTAATAAAGGGGAATACTAGACAAACAAGGATGAAAAATAAGATATGAAACAATGTTTACTCCAGCGTTAATTAGGAAGAATTAACAACATAACTGCCCATGTGTCCTAAACCAGAAAACTGTTTCATTCAGGGATAAATCTTAATTTCTCCTCTTCTCATTAAGTCAATCGTTTCTTCAGTTTCTTTGGTATTCTACTAAGATACGGTTCACTGAACAGGTAAGTCATGCTGTATTAATGTTGGAAAAAAAAAGCCATAATAATTGTAAACTTGTACATATAGTGGATAAGCAATTCAGTGAAAAAGATCCTCACAAGTAGGAAAGCCAAACTCAGATTTAAAAAAAAAAAAAAAATACCTGTATATGTAGTTGGTTCCCAATTTTTAGATACGACACTTGCTATCAATGGTTCATTTCGCATGGTTTCATAATCAGAATTTATGCAGAGAACAAACAGAGAATCTAGATACTGATAAAGGAGGAACATAAGAGAAAATAACAACAAATTCCAATTCAACTTAAAGAGGAGATTGAATCTACTCTAGTGGGTGAAGGTGAAAATAAGAATATGTATGAGCTCACAGCGACTATGTCACGATCGCACCAGGGTAGCTGATCGTCGCCGGAGAAGAAGTTGCCAACGGAGTCGAAGATCATCCCAAGCTTCGCTTCCAGTTTCGCCATCACAAAAGAGCGATTTGGATTGAAGTGAAGTGCTTCAGTAACGGTCTCGTCTAGCTGAGAAATGAAATTTGGGATGGGAAGGCAGAGCCACAGAGGGAGGAAGGGCAAGTCTCGGATAAGCGTTGACTTCGTCGTTACGTAAGATTTTATTAAGATATCTTACCGCGGAAGCCTAGCGCGTTTTTTCGGACACAAGTAAATGTATCTTTTATTAATATAATTTTCACCCCACAAAATATAACAAATTTCATCACGTCACTACATTATATTTAAATTTATATTTACATTTTTTAAAATATAAAATATATTTTATAAATAAAATTAATAACAAAAAATTTAAATTTTTTTAAAATACAAAATATACATTTAAAAATAAAATATAAATAAATAATTATTATAAAAAAATTAATAATTATAATTATTTTAAATTATGAATTCTAATTTATTTATATTTAATAATAATTATAATTATTATTTTTTATTAATAATTATTCATTTATACATTATTTTTTAAAATATATTCTAATAAATTAATAATAAAATTTGTTATAAGTAATAAATAAATAAATTATAATTTATGAACTTAAAGTAATTTATACTTATAATATTTGATATTACTATTATTAGCAAACAAGAAAGTAATTAAGAAAATTTTTTTAATTTTATAATTTAATTTATAAAATTTAATAAATTTAATAAGATAAATTATGAAAAATGAAAATTGCTTTAACAATAAAAATATAAAATTATAGAGACTGACTAAGCAATCGAAGAAAATGAGTACTATAATCCGAACGGCCAGCCTCGTATCTAGAGGGTAGTTTATCCTCGGAGTTTTCTTTCAACTATATCACTCTATCCTTAAGATCATTCCCAGTACAAGGATACAAGGGCAAGAGGGGAAGGGGCGTGGAAACTGCAAGGTGCCTTACAACACCATGTGTACATCATAAACCACCCATTTGAGGCGAGCTTTCCTTATTGGCTTCTTCTAAGAAGTTGCAGATCATCCCTCTTTCCTTCTCATACCTTCTTCCGCAGAAGGCAACTTTGACATAAATGGCGGTAAGCCTAAAAACAGGGATATTATGCCTGTAAACACATCTACCTTCAGAGATATCAAGCCTACCTCAATCGACTTTTTGAAGGAGCCTGTAAGTATAGAATAGTGCTACTCTCAGAAACTAAATCTTACTAAATATTCTTTCACAATTTCGTAGGAGACAACATTCTTGTAGGTGTAAGGTAACTGGTAACTTATTTACATCTGGAGGATAGGGAAAATAAGAATCAAAACAACCTCCAAAATTGGGGGGCTCTAATACCAGTGGAGCCACAGCGCAAGGGCAACCTCAATCCACTTATAAGATTACAATTGCCCATAAGAAATGCCTTATGCGAAAATGCTTCTTATTCAAAGTCAGAAAACTAAAATATTGAACAGAAATTACTTAATCCCTGTACATCTCAATGCTTACAAAAATATAAATGAATTCAATGTGCTAATCCAAAGAATTAATATAAAACCAAAATCACCAGCAAATGGTTTTGACATACAATTCTCTATCCCCGCCTCACTTTTTCCTTCATATAAATAAAGTCTCACATTGAAATTCTAAGTCGAAATTCTAAGTCTTTGCACTAATCCAGTAGTATTTTTTTCTAAAGAATTTACTACCTAATTTGGCAGGAAGGTAAACCATTTCCTCTGGACACACTGTACAAATATGCACCCCTCAAGGATTGAGCCTTAAACCATCTTCCGAACTAGAAATCTACATGACTGAACTCCTGGGATGATTACAATAACAGAATAGCTTCAGAGCTTTCCCATCATTGTATGGCTTTTTTAGTTCCCGAGTAGCCCACAAAGCGTCATCTGATGGACGTCTCTTTCAGATTCTCCTGAGTTCAGGCTTTGCCTACCCAATGATGAAAAAAATTAATCCATATTGGTTTAGGCAATATCATCTAAAACAATTCTTGTCTTCTCAAGCACATTCTCTCAGAAGGTGACACATTTTCCTCGGCATGCTTAAATGATTCGCCATGCCCACTACAAAGCCGGGTAGATAATGAAGACAATAAAGGTGCAGCATGATTGTTACCTGAAATTATTTGAACATATG
Organism: Dicorynia guianensis; assembly: GCA_037013595.1. NCBI lineage: Eukaryota > Viridiplantae > Streptophyta > Magnoliopsida > Fabales > Fabaceae > Dicorynia > Dicorynia guianensis. Next base: position 35,493,473 of record JASUAB010000005.1, read on the forward strand.
TAATATGAAGGAAAATTTCAATGAAGGTTCTGTAGACCAATCTGGCTAGCATGTTGCACCAGAATTAAATACCAACATTAAAATTTTCAAACCTCTAAAAGAAGGGCTTCTCTCAAAGTCCTTAGTCACATGTAATAATATGGTGCCCGAGAGCACAACAATGAAGCCACATATCTCTGACACAATGGTTCCACCACTTTGGCCGTCCCAATCCTATAACCATAAATTTGACATGTAATTAGACAACTCATTAAGAAACACTTGACACACAATTGAAGCTTCCTGCACATGATGCCATAACTAATTGATGATACCTTAAACATAATTACACTGGCTAGAATTGTGAGTGTTGTGAACATAACATAATATATAGGAGACACAACCGCAGTGTTGAAGGTGTCAAGAGCCTGAAACATTCAGATGATGTTGTTAGAGATTCAAACGTAAGAACTCAATAGATAAGACATAATGTACAATCTAATCCTTAACAAATTATTTAATCTAGTATTTATTTAATATTTTATAAACTAAAACATTTCAAAATTATAGATTCACATAATTATCTTTCCCCAATTTATAATGAGATAAAAAAGCTTAATTAATTCATTAAATCTGGTATACTATAAATCTACTCAATAATTACTAATATTCTATGCTAGATTGTTTAATATACAATATAGCCTTACCATAGTTATATTAAATTGCCCGAATGAATTTAATTAATACTCTACAGAACAATTATCTTTTGCTTGGCTGCTACTAACAATAGGCATGCTGTCAGACTTGTAGAAGAGAACATCAGAAAATGATGTGAGTGAGACACTTGTTTTTGAGAGCTCCACTATGATATTGGTAGATATGTTGAATTGTATTGTTTTTTGACACATTTCTCTCTGATTTTTTTGGGGGCAGGCAGAAGGTGGGGGACCATCGGGGTCATACTTACACTTTGCTCAAAATTTCTCTTCCCTATATATTCAACCATACATCCAAACAGGGAAGAACCACACTCTCACCTACTGTTCTGCCCTCTGGTTTGATTTCTACCCATTTCTTTTAAAGGAAACAGCATTAATTCTTCTCTTTTTCGCTATTGTTCTTCCTTTATATTCAGTTTTCCTCTCCCCTCAGTAAAAAGCCCAGTTATACTGAAACCTCACCAAGTCCCTAACTCTGTGTGTATGTGTGTGTGCACACACCAAAACACTACATAGGTACACAGTGCTAAAACCAGTATTACTCAGATACCAGTCATACACCAGAGCAGCACCATCAAAGTCGGATACTTTAGCTTTGTTTGATACCTAATCTACCCCTACATTATACCCAGGTCTAAGTAACAACCACTTATTTTCTGGGTCTTTATTCACCATAGAATTGATGCTGAAAAGATTTTGCAAACTGTTCTCCTTTTTCTTCCAACTTGTCAATCACTTAAGACATATCATGGTAAATTCTAGCCTTGTCCCAATTGTACAAATACATTTCATATATATTGGTTGTCTGTAGACAATACCTTGGTCCCTTATTGAATATATGAGCATGCTTCAACAAAAATGCACTTATTGGCAAGAAAGGACTTACAAATTACATGCTAATTCTAAACTATTTTTTGCTTTGTTAAGTATAACAAAACCTTAAGAACAAAAGGCAATTTCAATCTTGCACTTTGGACACAATTTGTGCCCACAACAAGCAATCTTCTTATAATATTATTACTATGGGAGTTTAAGGATAAAGATAGAATAGGATGTGAAAAAGGGATCAAAAGAACAAGTTAATCTTTCTTCTTATATATAATAAATATTAAGGAATCTTTAGATAAATAATATTTTCGAAAATTTGATTGTTAATAGAACCCACTGACGCTGTTTTATCCATGTAACTGACCGTACCTAATGGGAAAAGGCTTCGCTTGTTATTGTTGTTGTATATAATTGATATTAAGGTTGAAAGGGAGATTTCAACTTTAAGAATTCCTCAGATATTGATACTACCACCAATAGGCAATAGGCAAGAAATTTCGAAAGTAATCGAAGGCCACTTGGCTAATTTGAAAGCACACGGAGTAACCAACCTTATTGAGATAGTTCATTTGAGTAATGACACATGTAGCCACAATAAACATAAAAAGCCATGTCTCTGGGTAGATTAGTTGATTCTTCCCTTCAAAAGTTAATTTCAATGAAGTTCCAAGGGCTTTAACACTCATCACCTGCAAAATCATAAAATTTTACATGGATCAGATGTCACAATATTACAGAAATTGGGGAAGGCATTTAAACGAATTGCGCACACAAATCATCATTTCATATTTAGAAATCCTATGAGAAACTCCTAGCAAATTTTGACAGCAGGTATTATCAATTTTTAAGATAAAGGGTAATTCTCCAGAGGTTAGATTCCCCTTTCCCATATGAGAGAGAGAGAGAGAGAGAGAGAGTGGAGACTTAGGGACTCTACAAGCTATACAATTTGAACTATCTCAGCACATATAAAAGAGTCATGTATATGTAAACTTACAGCAAAGCTAAAATTTCTTAAGAAGTTCACAATCAAACCACAGTTTTCACATTCCAATGTTAATGAAAATGCAGCTTCTTCCATCAAGAGACCATGTTCCAAGTGTACATTTTACACTATATAAATAAAAAATTTAAAAATAAAATCTTTCAGGTTCAGAGCAGTGACATCAGTCAAAACTAAAAAAGATTGAGAATTGAAGTTAACAAGTTACTTACAGAGAGGGAACCCATCAAGGAACAAATGCCAGTAAAAACTAGCACATTGGTATGCCCACATCTTGGTGATAAATGGAAGACTAGAATTAAAACCATTACTGTTACTGAGCCCACATATGCCAGAAATTCTGCAATGCAAGAGGAATAGTTCTTTCATCAAGGAACTATAATACAATCATTTCCATAATTATTTAAAAAAAAAAAAAAGAACTCTAACCTGGTTGAGTTGCCATATTCCATATTTCCTGAACAGATTCAATAGGATGCTCCTTGGGTGCATGAATAACAATAATAACAGAACCAGCAATGCACATCACACAACCCAAAATTCCAAGCAGGTGCAACTTCTCTTTCAGAATGAAGTGAGCCAAAACAGCACTAGAGGATACCATTCATACACCATTGAAGAAACAACAATGTAGCCAATGTTATAATTTAAAAGAAAATACTGTCTAAACCCTTACATGAGGAACAAAAAGGCAAGAGAAATACCTTACAATAATACTTAACGCACCAAGAGGGGTAACTAGAACTGCTGGGGCAAATGCATATGCAACAAAGTTTGCAACCTCTCCGACAATCACTAAATCAGAAACCACAAAATAAACAAAGATTCTGCAAGAAATCAGCTCAAGATCAAAAGCCCTTGATGAACTACAATTTTCAGATTCTGATTAACCACAAATAGGACTATTACATAAAGAAGAGAAAACTTGCTCGATAGAGCATCCCAATTAAATCCAAAAGAACCTACAGAGCAATAACTTACAAAATCATTGGAATATGACATTAAGAATTAAATTAAGATTCGAGTAGACAATGCAAAAACAAACTAATATAACTTAAATTTGAGGATTCGCGTTAAGAAAATTCCGATTAATTTCTTAGAATGAAGGGATCAGATTAAAACTAACTAAAAAGTAACAGAAACCAGGCGCAGACAATCAATTTTAAGTACAGCAAGGTTTAGCCAAAATCTAATTGGTCTGGAAAGAATTTAAGCTCAGAAGTCAGAACCAATATGAATGAAACAATATTAGAAGCTTACTTGTGAGCATCCCCAACCACCAGAGTGGCTCCAAGAGATAATGATACCCACCAACACCTACAAAATAAAGAATTAAAACATGCATATCCAAACCAATCACCCCATCAAAGATTTTAAAAAGAAAAAAGAGACACTAAAAGATATTCACCAGCCCTGACACCTGAAGCTGCAGCTGCTCTTCTGAGGCCTTTCTTCTTAATGATGAAGCTAGCCCCAATGAACCCACTTGAAAGCAAAGCTAAAATGACACCCTTCATATTGTCTTCAGAGCTACCCATGTCGAAAAATCGTTACTTTTCACTGGTTTTGACTGTTTTGTTCTTCTCTTCATCGACACGCTCCAAATGAAACACGGGTTCTCATATCATACTTGCTCAATGCGTGATCGAGCTGGAAAAGATACAGCGCATATCAGTACACGCCAATTACCTGCGTTTACCAGACACCGCCTTATTAAGTTATTTTTGTAATTTCATTCTTATAGTATATAATTTATATTATTAAATTTATTAAATTTTACTAATTAAACTTTAAAATTTATTTTATAATTTCATTCTTATATTATATAATTTATATTATTAAATTTTACTAATTTTACTTTAAAATTTAACAAAACTAAAACTTTCATCAAAGACATCATATCATAATTTATGAAATGAATATATATATAAATAAAAATTACTAAAACTACTTTTGAATATATAATAATAATAATAATACAAATTAAAATAAGTATGGAATTATTGAAAATATTGTAAAAATTGCTGAAAATTAAAATTAAAATACTCAATTTTTGAATACTATTTTAAAAATATTATTGTTTAAAAATATATATATATATATATATATATATTATACGTAGATAATCATATGTTAGGACCATTAAAATTGCAATGACAAACATGCACAATACTGGGTGTGGGTGGCAGGCCGTGTTTCATTCATGCAAGAGGCACAACTTGTCTTTTTGTCAAAAGAGACAACATTAATAGTATTTGTATAAATTATCTCTGCACTTTGGTTGTATATATTTTTATAATTTTTTATATTTTTAATAAAAGTATTAATCTCTAATTGTACGTTTTGCATATTGATACAGAGTGTACAACAAAGGATTCCTACTTGTAAGTGAATTTTTTTTCTCTCAATATTTTTTCAATTACTTTGTCTGAAGTTACATTTTTATCAAAGGCAGTGTGATCTTAGTTGAAACTTGACCTCCCAAAATTGCAAACGAGGAGTGTTTTGTACGGGAGGATAATAGAGAATAGCCACACGTGTTACTTTGGTGTAGTGTTGGAAGTGACGGATAGGAGGGAGGGAAGAAGCATGTAGGATGAGTGTGAATTAGGCAATTGAGGTGGATCCGCCAGCTGCATAAGTGGATATACGACTGGGATGATTCATGGATTAGGTAATTTTTATATTTTTGTATTATTTTTTATTTTTTATTTTTTTACTATTACTATTTTAAGAGTGTGAATGAGTTAAATTAAAAATTTTTGATTAGATTAAAAAAATTTAAAATTAAAATTTTTGATCTGAATTTATTAAAAATATGTAAAACTACATTAAATTTCAATTAATTTATCAAATTTATATATTTTTTGATTAATTAATCTAAGTTCAGCTAGGCTTAACATAAAAATATAGATTTAATTACCAATTAAAATATAAATGCATGAGTTATAGTTCACCTCAAGTCGATTCAATTTGCACATTTTTACATTGCATTATAACAATATAAAATTTTCATTTTTCTTTTTAATTATTTTATTTTATTTTTTATAATTTAAATTGTATATTTATTTTTTTAATTATTTCTTAATTTCATATATATATATAATTTTCTTATTTCATACTTTAATTTCTTTAAAAAAGAATGAGAAGATCGGGATTTGCGTTGCGCGTGGTGGATGGGCATTTGTCCAATGGTCCTATCTAATGTAACGTTACAATAGTGTGTGGATCATACGTGCCGGCAAGTGGAAAGTGGGCCTTAGGCTAGCCGTTGTCATCTCTCACTCAAGGATATCACCAAAGCCCGGTCATGGCCATGTCGGCAACTTGTGAAAACGAAATGACACATAGAATTAACGCCGACCTTTCTTAAAAGAATAATTCTGGGTATGCATAGTTGGTATCCACAAATAATATATAACACATTATTCTTGAAATATTAACGGACAATGTAGGGAAAGGATCCAAAATCTTCTACTTTTATGATTTAAAGGTATAAAATGTAAATAAAGATATATAAATATAAAATTAACCAAAAAAATAGTGAAATAAAAAAGTAATATTCATAAAAATTATTTTAATATAAACTAAAATAAATAAATAAAAAGTAATCAACATTAAAAAATAATTAAAATAGAGAATTTTTATCCATAAAGAAAGGAACATGTATAATGGTTACAACTTACAAATTGTACATTGGTTGTGTACACTAAATACATATAATCAAGATAGCAAAAATTAAATGGTTGTTAATGATTATTTCAAATAAGCAAGAATAATGCTCTCGTGCTTCACCTTTTTTTTAACATAATAAAAATAATGACTTAAAGAATGAGAAAGGAATTAAGTAGTATTCAATTAATGTCATTTTATACCTTTCATTAATTATCATGAGGAATTACACTTTTGTTTGAGTTGATAAAAGAATGTAGACAATAATAAAATTTGACTTGATTTACAAAGTAACAATTTGAATATTTTAACTAAACATATAATAAGGGAAAGAAAATAGACAACTGATGAATTTTTATTTTTTTGATTGAATTCATTGGGTTGATTTGGGTTTGGTCGAGTTGAAATATTCAATCTTATTACTCAACCTAACTCATTAAAATGTACTTAATTTGAGTTGGGTGATTGGGTTCGTGAATCAAGCTAATCCAATAAACACCCCTAAATCCAATTATGCTTCAATTAGTTTTCAATTCTGTAAATATTGAAGCTATAAACCAAGTACAAATGCGATGATTATTCATAAGAATACTTTTCTCCCACTATACATTTCTTATGGAATGTTTACAATGTAAACATCTACACTCATTGATTAGTTATATAAATGAGACCACACAGCCAGTCATAGTTGTGGCTCATAGAGTATGGAATGTAGACATTTCATGAGAAATGTGTCATGAGAGTAGCAGAACTGTATTGATAAAACTATTCTTAGAGCTAATTCCATTTATCATTTCTAAATATACCACCACACTTGCAACACTCCATACTCTGTCATGTAAATCACAATATTGTTATTTATATATTAAATTTTATATAAAAATTTAAATTATTAATATTTTATTAAATATTATAAATTAAATTATCTGTCGACAAAAGAATTTGTAAAGATTTAATTAATTCGTTAGTGAAAATACCTTTTTTCTATAAGTTGTAAGCAAAAGAAATCAAATAACCACAAGAAAATATTTATTACTTTAAATGCCGGATTTATGTGCTAAGTTTGTTTACAATTTCATCGATAGAGTGCTGAAGCCTGAAACAAAGTGCAGGTTCGAGTATCGTATGTCTTGTGACCCACGGGAGCGAGCATCGTTGTCGCATTCTGAGTTCACGGAAGTATCATAAAGAAAGGGATATGTCGTTTATTTCACATGAGCAATTAAAACGACGTCATTTCGAGGACATAATTGCTCATCGTCTTCCTCACAATCTCCCTCTCAGCCTCACCAAACACCGCCCTCTCTGCTTCATCCCCGTCAAAGCCACCAGGGTTACTTTCGTTCTCCGCCGCCATCTCACCGGCAGGACTAATCACAAGCAGCGTCGCTCCCTTCATCACACATCCCGATGCCGGCAACTGCAGGTGCGGCACGTGCCACATCTTCATCCTCAGATCCGGCACCACCCGCCCCTCCGGCAACAGCAGCCTCCTCGTACCTTCCTCCAACGAATGCCTCAACTCCCCGATCTCTTCTTCCTCCATCCAGAACCTCCCCTGCTTGTTGGAATCCGTAATCACGACCCTCTTCAGCGCCGAAAACTTTAAGAGCATCTGTTTCAGCAAGAAATGCCTCGCCGACGCAGCGATCAAGCAAGAAATCGTCCACAAAATCCGAGACTTCAGCTCTTCGTTCTCCAACGACGGCGGAGCCTGCTCTTGCTCATCTTCGATCTCAGGCAACGACTTCTCTTTTTCAAGCGACGTGGCACAGATTACGACGCAGCACTTCAAGTCAGTGCCGAAATTGGCCTTCCATTTGAGGAGAGCAGAATCAACGCGACCGCCATTGCTGTGGAGCTCCAGGTGCAGAGACTTGATAGCGTAGAAGGTGTTGAGTAGATGGTCAGGGCACTGGTAAGGCGAAGCGGAGAGAGAACGACGGTGGTGGTGGTGACGGAGAAGGTGAAGAGGTTTGGTGATTAGGTAACTGAAGAGGGATTTGAAGAAATTTACGGTAAAGGTACGGGGGGGTTGGCGTAGAGAGGGAGGGCGAGGAGGGAGACAGAGTGGGAGGAAAACGGCGTCGGTTAGAGGGATTAGAGAGGCGAAACGCTTAGAGACACAGAGGCAGCGAACGAGGGACCTGGCGTCAAGCAATTTGTTGAAGATAATGAGGAGATGATCGTCGGGGATTCGATCGAAATAACTGATTGCTTGTTGATGTTGATCACCATCAGCACAAGAATCCATTTCCATATAGAGAGAGAGAGAGAGAGAGAGAGAGAGAGAAGGGGATGGTTTTGTGGTTTTGCAACTCTGGTTTTGGGGAAAGAGGTATAAGAAAAGGGAATAGAAGGCGTGTTATTCTGTGTGCGCGCTTTGCATATTCAGTAAAGCCGTAGTAATACACACGGTTTTTGGGAAGAATGAATGTTTGACGCTCATTTGGATGTCTATGGCAACCGGATTCTGCCTTTCAAGCACTTAGCATTCAGATACCGAGAAATATAATAGATGTAAATATAAAATTAAAAAAATAATAAAAAAATTATATTTATAAAATATATTTTAATATATATTAAAACAAAAGTAAAAATTACTTAAATTAATAAAAATTAGAGTTAAGAAATTCAAATCTGATGTGTTGACCGTCATCGTGCTCAATACTGTGTAAGTTACTATTCAGCTTTTGGGTGACTTTCCGTAATGTTGGACGTAATATCTTCTTCATAATTTTACATAGAATATTTATGTTAATTTATAAATTTTAATAAATTTTATATTTTAAATTTTATAAATTAAAAATTATATATTTATGTATTAATAAGACATGAAACGATTTTAGACTGAAAGGTGAAACAATATGAATATAAAAATTAAGAAGTAACATGTTTTAGAATGAAAATTTAATTTATCCTAACAAAAGATACCTAAAAGTTGAATTTGTGAAGTTTTATAATTTTAATTTATTATTTTTATAAATAAAAACTTTATTAAATTTTAATTTAAAATAATTTAAAATATTCAACCAAATCAGACAACACAAAAGTTTATTTATAATGATCCAGTTTTGTAAGTATTACCTTTTCGAGGTTTTAATATGTGAAATTTGCCTAACAAGGACAAGGAGGGCATGGGACCTAATGTACTGGATAAAGAGAGAGGTGTCACACTTTGAAAATTCAAAATGCATTATGCTTAGTGGATCGGGATCTTTTGTTAGAAAGGTAAAAAAATAAGAAAGAAATATATATAATTTAAAAAATAATAAAAATTTTATAAATTAAATTATAAAATAATTTAAAACATCATTAAAACCACTAAATAAAAGGTTAACAAATTCAAATCTATAATTTTTCAAATCAAAATTTTGGAGCTTGTTTGAAGTCATGAAGAGCTTTTCATACCAAAGTGATTGATATCTTAAGGCTTCAAAGACTGGTGGTTGTGACATGCATAGTTCCTCTTTGAGGTCTTCATTCAGAAAGATATTATTAATGTCTACCTGAGAATGATGATGAGAATAACCCTGATAGTGACAAGCTTGATAATCAAGTTAAAGATCTCAAGCAAGCCAGCCCTGCTTGTTGATAATACTCCTTGGCCAAAAGTTTGACGTTTGTATTTGTTTATAGTATCATTTTTTTTTCTTTTATTTTTTTGGGTACATTTCTTTTGTTCTGAATATCTGCTTGCAGCCAATAACTTCCTTCTAGTAGACAAACCAAAGGTTACCAAAATTCAGTAATCCAAACCTTAGGGATTCCTATCCCTAGAATGCTAAGACATGTGATCTATAGATTTGGTATCTCTAAAATAAATAGTGTATTTTATAAAATAAAATATAATAAATAATTATTAATAAAAATTAAATAATATAAATTATTTTAAATTTATAAATTATTTTATAATAATATTTATTATTATTTTTTATTAATAATTATTTATTTATATTCTATTCAATAAAATATACTTTTCACTTTAACAAATTTTAATCCTCAATATATTACAGTGTACTAATTGCAACACAACTGAAAGCGTTGTCAAATATTGCAACTTTCGTTACACATGTTGCTATGATAATCATTTGACAAGTGACGAAAAAAAACATTTGACCAATTTGAGTTGTTATCTTTTACATAGATTTTAATTGTGTCAACATTTTTTTTTTTACTGGGAAGAGAGAAATTTATTGATTTGGGCAGGAGAGAGAAATTTAATTGCGTCAACATTATTGACAATAAATGGGATGTCTGCTTGGTGGGGTGATAACATGATATTTATTGTATCTATTTGACATAGGAAGTGGCACGAAATGGATTATTTGTTGTTTAAAATTATTAATTTTTCGTAACTTTTTATAATTTGTAGAGAATAACGATTTTTTTTACTATCTATAGTGAAATTTATTTTTGAATAATTTAAATTCCTTTTCTTTTTATCTAAAGTCTTTCCTTATTTTTCGTCTCCCACATCTGGAGATCCAAGTCCCAAGTGACACTGCTGAAATTATGATAGTGGGTCAAGATGGAAGCTTTGTTGCCACCAAGCATTGATTGTGCAGTTATGCTGGTTGGAGACTACGACTGCCCCGAAGGTGCCCCTTTTGCTCCTGAATTCTGCTTTGAGCATATAGGCATATTATACTTGAAGGTGACATGAGCGTGGTGATTAATCTTTTGTTACCCCACCAAGTGGATTCCTTGGGTTCTGGTATGATGATTATTATTACACACATGGAGCTTATTGTCAGCATTTTAGTGGTGCAATAAACCTATTGTTATTTTAGGATTACCAACCCCTTTAAAATTGAGTTTAAATCTAAAATATTGAGTGGGTTAAATTACTTCCTAGTCCTCCAATTACTAAAAAAAATGATATTGAGCTTATTACCTTTCAATTTGCTACCTTGTATGTCAATTTAGTTAATGCAAATGAAGTTACCCACCGCGTTGAACAATATACTTTTTGGAAATTTTTAATCGTATGTGCAAAGAGCTTATTAGGAACATAATTTTTGAAGTGAGAGCAAGTTTAGAAAGAGACTAAAAATTTGTGTAGTCAAAATACAATCTTTTTATGTAACTTTTACATTACTTATACTTTTTAAGTCCTAGTAGATGATTCCCAATGGCTTGAGAATCCTCCTAACTTTCCACTTGGTGTACTCATTCTCATTAATGAATTTAGTATTTCAGATTAGAAACATGATGTGGGTGAGGATACTTTGCTCATTGGGAAGGACAATTGTCTCTACCTTGACAGGGAGAACAAAAAATATCAAAAATTCATGGGCAGTTGTAGAATCGATTAACAATTGCATGCTAATGCAGCAAAGCCAAGTTGTTTTGTGAACAACTCATGAATATAGATCGCCTCATGGCTTTTGTCTTCATTCATGAAGGAATCATATTGCTACCGAAATTTTATATCCCTTTAGCCTGCTTCTTATATTACTTACCTCTGAAGGGAAAAGTAAACCATGTGTCATACAAACCCCCGCCTTTTCTCTATTTTGAAGCATCATGTTTTCTATATAAATACAAAACGTATAAGCTGGGATGATTGATTTGATGAGATCAATTTAGTTGCATAAAGGAGGGTTCAAAGGTATAGAAGCTGGGATGATTGATTTGATGACATAAATTTAGTTGCATAAAGAAGAGGTCAAGGGTATCAATCTTGAGATTACAAGTAAATGACAAACTTTCCATATCATAATTATTAGAATCACTCCTACTCCTTCGTTATACAAATTGGTTCAGCGTCTTAGATCATTAAATGGGAATGCTTTGCATTGATTTTTCAGTGATTAAGTGACAGATTATGAACTGATTTTAGCTTCGACTTGGTAACTATGTTCCATACTTCCTTTGGTTGGAAGCATAGTAAAGGGGAGATCAGTAACATGTGCAGACGTAAGATCAAAATTCCTAGAAATTCACAATTCTGATTGTGTGATCTTAATATTGACATCACCTCATTGTTTTGCATAAACTGAATTCTCATCTGACACTTGTTGTAAGGTCATGGAACCTTCTTTCTTGAATGAATTTAATGATTTGTACCTTTTACCTAGCAACTTGATAATTGATAAGGAAAATGATAAGGAAACGTTCGTGATAGGCTACATCTATTATAAAAAGGTAAAATGAATCATTTTCCTATTTTCTTAAAAGACGTGAGAAATGAATAGTTTTAAAAGTGTGACAATAACACCATTGAATTAATAATGAATTTAATATCTATAACACTTACGACAGAAGATACAACAGACTACAGTAATTATTAATATAGAGGACGATGAAAGAAGCAATGCATTATAAGCAGTGGATATGTTCAGCCTCAGAAGAGTGCAAGAAAGGAAGATTATGTATATTTTACAGAAAACCCCGAAAAGAAGAGTACAAGAATGGCTGGTGACTCAAATTCTTGAAGGAATCAGAGGGGTACTGTTCTGCAAGTAAGCACAAGCAGCAGCAACTCCACTTCCAAGCTTTACAGGGTAACCCACATCTTTGAGTATCATCTCCACACCAGCGAGACAACCCAAGAGTTGCAACTGGAAAATATATTAAAAACGAGCATAATAGAATAGACCAAAACAATGTGTTTAATGTAATAATGTCTTGTAACATGCTGAAGGAAGTCTAGGAATTTAAAAGTACCTCATTCAAGTTGCCAAGATGACCTATTCTAAAAATCTTCCCAGCAACTTTGTTTAATCCCAGACCCAAGCTCAAATTGTATCTCTTCCATCCTCTTCTAACTATTTCAGAACTATCAATGTAAGGAGGAACAAGAATAGCAGTCACAGTGTCACTGTACCACTCCTCCTTTTGGGTGCAGTTCTTCAAACCCCATGCTTCTACTGCAAGCCTGTATTTAGCATATTAAGGACCAATTACATTTGTTCTCTTAAAATAAAATAAAAATTGTTTATCAACTTTTAGATCACAGATGTTTTTGTAGTTAAAAGTTCTTAATGACGATTTTGAATAGCTGATTATGCTCACCTGGTTGCTTTGCCTAAACGGCTGTGTCTTGCAATCACATTTTCAAGCCCTTCCTCAAAAATGAGGTCAAGAGCTGCTCTAAGACCATACAGCAACTGAATGGAAGGAGTGTATGGCCAATAGGTTCCCAACTTGTAGAATTTCAAGTAGTCATTCCAGTCAAAGAAAACTCTCACTGATCTAGCACTTTTTGAAGCCTCAAGAGCTTTGGGGCTTGCACAAACAATACCTATCCCAGTGGGCAGGGAAAGAGCTTTCTGGGAGCCAGTTAGGGCCACATCTACTCCCCATTCATCCATACGGAAGTCAAGAGCACAAATGGAAGACACTCCATCAACAAGAAGGAGGGCTGGATGCTGATAGTCATCTGACAATTCAAAACAAAAATGTGAGAACCAATTTATGAGAAATATGAAAAGAAAAGATGAGATTGGAGAAGCACATATATGAGAGCTGAGTCTAGAAAAAACTAGCAATTGCAAATGAAATGATGTTTGCAGACCTGAAAATTGTATTAAGGAATGGTACTAAGAGTAGTTTACTGTAATATTTTGGTTCTCACTAACAGAAACGCCCAAAGCCAAATAGATTTTGTGGTTCAGCCAGTTTATAGAGAACAAAGGGTTCGAATGAGATGGCTCTCCATGACTAATTAAGCTATCACTGAAGACCATTAGATGACATGCTCACCAAGAATTTTTCTCACTTTGGGCAAGTTGTTAGTGACCCCAGTTGCGGTTTCATTGTGAACAATGCAAATTGCCTTTATGGTGTGTGCATTATCTGAAGCAAGTTTTGACGCCAGAATGTCAAGGTTGGCACCCTGACCCCATTCACTTTCAACAACATCCACGTTGAAGTTAAGGCGTTGCTGCTGATCAATCCAAAGCAAACTGAATTGGCCAATCAGGAAAGACACAATACGATCCCCAGGGGACAATGTGTTTGTTAGTGCACTCTCCCATGCGCCAGTACCTGAACAGAAAGAAGAAACATTACTTCATAAAAACAAAAATAACCAAGCAATAAAATGATTTTTTCGTTTGTCCCAATCTTAGCGTCAATGATAGTAACCTCCAGAATATATATAAAAAAAGAAGGAATGAGAAACATACAAGAAAATACTTAACACATGATGTTACAGACATCCAAAAAGGAAGATTAGTACTCTACAATATCATCTAGGCATTTGAAATACAGTTCCCTTATTTCAAATTGAATTTCACAAAAATTACGTTTAAAAGAATTCAGAATATTAAATTTAAAAATTTATTATATTAAATTATAAAGTTTAATAAATCTAATACCCCACAATATATTTGTAAGGATTTTTTACAATTTTTTTTAGTGAGAATACCTTTTTCCTTTGAAATAATACTTTGTCTTATTTAAAAATATTCATTCTTCAATTAAAGTATGAAAGTGTGATGTCATTCAGAATATAAATTGAGCTATAATAAATAAAAAAAGATGAATAGGGAATCACTTAGAAGTATCTGGGTTATCCATACTGTTCCTACCACTCTAATTTAGTGAATACCCTCCTGATAACAAAGAGAAGGCAATTTAAAGATTTATTAACAAAAACACCACCATAAAAGAATGAGAAATATGGATTGTCCGTGCGTAAAGTACCAGTTGTAGGGAAAAGAAATGGAATTCCAGAAGTAGTCTTGAAAATTTTTTTGACATCTTCAATTAGGGTTTTTGTCAATGCAGGAATTGCTGGAGAACGGTAGTCTTCATTGTTTCGGTTCATTGCCCGAAGGACCTGTTCAGGGACGTTGACTGGTCCAGGAACAAAAAGATGGTTCCTTCCTGGTCCATAAACATAATCCATCTTCCTCTGCTTGAAATTTCAACCGCCGAGTTAAAGCAGCTTTCGGTTTTTCCCACCAATGAAACACCTGTAAGAATTTGGAGAATACAAAATAGTCATAGACTCTAATAAGTATGAGAATAAGGAAAAATTACAACCTCCACCTATAATTCTAAGAGCAACAAAGTAGCTATGACAAGTCTTCTAACTCACTTCAACCAAACTAGATAGGTAGCATGGAAATCAAAAACAAAAGAACAACAAAATTATGGGTATCGATGCACATTTTTTGTCACAACTATATTGAGGACCCAGTTTAATTTTATAACATAAAATGGTTTCAACTCTTTCATCAATGCCCAATTGAATTCTTACAACAACAAAAGAATTCAATTCTCAGAACAGCCATGTCAAATCCACTACTAAGTCAAATTTTTGAATCGTTGGACATGAATTTCATGCACTGATTACTGTACCATCGTTTTATTACTCAATCTGTGGGGAAACTTTCAAATGAAACACCCAACTTTGGAAAATACATAACGAGATTGAGTAACATGACCAAAAGAGGATTTATAGAAAAAAAAAAGTACTATTCTATCAGTGAAGCATTGTTGCTGTCTAAGAATGATTTTCTAATTCCTGGAACCGAAAACCTCAATTGGATTTTCAAATTTGCTTCAAGAACACGAAACACAATGTTGCGGCACAAAGTGAAAATAGCCGTTTTGGGCTGTAAAATTCCATACCACTACCAATAAAGACTTGTTCTCAACCTCCCCACTTGATTTTGTCTTTTCCAAAACCATTTTCAGTGGGAAAGGAATAAGAGAGAGCTCAAGATTGAAGACGGCAGCAGTTCAGAGACAGAAGATAAGTATGATAACAGAATTCAATTGAACCCCTCAAAGATTCAAACTTGTGGCAAATAAATAGTAAATTAAAAGCATATCAGACTAGAATAAATGGGTTTACCTGAGGGAGAATCTTCACTGGGTCTGGCTGTATATTGGCAGAGGGAAGGCCTGTGCGTTCTCCCCATGCTCCGGACAGGACCTTATATATTAAAGAAACGCCAAGTAGAAATTCGTTTTTAATCAAGAGCGCGGGAGAACCAACCAAATGTTAAGGTGGGGCCCGTCCCTTTCAGACGTGGCAGATAAGAGGGCGAGACTGGGCATCCAGCGGCTAAGAATGGGGCTCTGACTTTGATTTGCAATAAAAAAGACACATCATGTATTCTCAGCCTCTACTAGTTTTAACATTTATCCTCTCTCCAAGGGCCTTGGTTCCTCGTAGAGTGCCCTAGTGACCAGAATTATAGATAATATATCAAAATTTAAGTTTAATCTTCTGTGTGATCTTTTATTAAATTAAACAAAAATGACCATTAAGTATAGAAATTTTTAAAAATAAAGATTCATTGAAAACCTTCACAACTTTGCTAATTAAAAAAATGGTATAAATATTATTTCTTTAGGTGTGTCAGAGTTGATATTACAAGAAATAAGAATTTAGAGTCGGCATTTTTAAAGGTATACTGTGATATAATTGTTGTTTTGAAATTTTTTTTTTAAATTTTTGAGTTTGAATTTAAGATTTTATTTATATGTATTAAATAATTTTTTTATTAATTAAAAATAAAAGAACTTGGGATAAATGACTACATGTCCATTACAAATTTTGGAAACGGGAACTTTGAGGCTGAGAAAGCAATATGAAAGATAAAGAGATAATAGCATGTCAACCACACCTCACTTGTGGGAAATGAGGCCACACAGCAATCCCTTCTGTGCTTATGTGTGTTCCTTTTCAACATTTGGCTCTATCCCATTGTTGGAGGCTGTTTGCGTAAGTTCTAACTGTGAGTACTGGGTAGTCACTGTGAAGTGTTATTCTCATACCTTCTTGATATCAGCTGTTATACCACATTTTCTCCTTATGTTTTACACCCACGTTCAATACGAGGCTGAATTTAAGCTACACACAGTTTTATTACGGAAATGCTAGCCCTACGTGCTTAGGGCAGCCACGTCTCTCTTTTTTGTTAAAAATGAATATAAAAAATTAAAAAAAATAAATAAAAAAATTAATAATTATAGATAAAAGTATAAAAATAAGAGTATAAAAATAATATTATTATTTTATTAAAACACAGATTTACTGTGTATATAAAACTGTACAGAATGTTTATATGCAAAACGTGAGTCACGAATCATAAACATAACTTTTTCCTCTTGATATTTTGTTTCTATTTATTCTAGTTTTGTTTGGGTGGCATTATACCCACGTATTGTCAGCCACGCTTATTTTACGTTTCTTTTAAAAATTTTAAAATAATTTATTTTAAAATTTATTTTTTTCGGTAACGTAGCCATTCAACATAGCCATAAGGATGTAAACTAAACATTTCCCTTTTGTTTCGACTCCCATCCCACACTGCTTTCTAAACCTCCCGAAGTGCAAGCTCAACAGTAGAACATTATAGTTGATAGGAAAATACTATGTGTATAAAATATAATAGATATAAATTATACATAAAATAAATAAAAATTTGTATTTATATTTTTTATAATATTAAATTTGTCTTACCTTTATATTATATATTTTGTTTTTATTATATTTTATCTAAATTGTGTTGCTGTAGTTGATATCATATTCAAATATTTTTACGTGAATGGGATGAGTAAATATAATATTATGACTTACAAGAATATTAATCTTGGTCATATGAAGTATTATGTACTGAAAAGTCTGAAATGCTATTGAATAACATAATACAACGAATGTATGTTCACCAATTTGGAAGCTCAAAATATTTGGGCTGTAAAACTCATACCACTACCAATTTACACTTGTTCTCAACCTCCCCACTTGATTTTCCCTCTTCAATCCTCGCTGAAGTTGTTATTCAGTAATCTTGATATACTACATGATTTGAATCATACGATATATAAGCTTAATGTCAGACCATTATTTATATTATTTTACTAATATAATCTCAAAAATAATAATTATCATCAACAAAAATCATATAAATGACTGTTTATTATTAACTGTATGTATTAAATTACTCATGTCACATGACATACCAAGAATACTCTTGATTTTGCAGTTATTTCAGCCACAAAATTGACAATGTAAGCGTGGCATCTTACGTGCCAAGTATTAATTCCAACAGAAAATACTTTCAATCCGTCACCCTATGTTTAAGATTTTTCAAAATCAACATATGAAGGTCAAAAACCCGAGCTCAATACATCTAATTGAAATACTAAGTTAGAGAACAAAATCCAAGAGTAGAAGACTAACCATACAATTCCATGATTGTCAATGATATAGATAAATAAATGCCTCACAGGAATTGCTAAATAGAGTTCCAATCACACCTTCGAACAGAGTCCTATTATGCGCAAGAAACAGACTTCGGCCAAGTAGCTCAACAATTCAATTTCATTCACTAAAGTAAATCGCTTTAAAGAGTTACACAAAATCTCGGAGACAGACTACAATTACTAACAAAAACAAATACTTTTTTATGCGCATTAGCTAACCTAATTACTATTGAATGGAGTGAACAATTAAGTCCCAATTAAATTGCAAAACTGATATTGTACACTTTCCTAATGTATGTCTATAGCAAAAGATAAGTAAATCATTTTTCTCTATATTTCGCTGTATATGTAATCGCTGTGCTATCTCAACTTCAAGGGAGGCTAGAAATCAAAAGGGAAAAAGAAAACAATGCGCTAGACTCCTTTCACCTTGCACATACCAGGTCATCATCAGCATCCGCTACCTTGTTTAACATTGCAAATCCCATGTTCAGGGATAATTCTCAGATCAGCCAAAGGACACCAAAAAGGGTTCGGCAAGATCTTATTCCCATGAGTGAAAAAAAAGTTCCGGAGAATATACAATAGCTGAAGCCGTGTACATGCACCGAGTGAAAGCCAAACAAGCTGCTAACACTCTTGAATAAGCCGTTCTCAGCATACGTAAGTGACTATTTGATACCTGAAGAGAACCCTTGTCTTGAAGGTAAACCACCAGGTCGTGTCCTATATGGTTTTTCACTAACAAAACGTTGGTAAGAAGGCCCAGCCCCAAGAATCCCCAGTGAATTAGGATCAGATATTCGGATTCCATTAGTCATCGTCCTTTGAGGTGGCAGCAGACCCTGGAAATGACCATCATTTTCAGATTTTCTTCTTCGTTTCCATGCCTCAGATTTCCCTGTGCTATGGACTGGTTCAGGCATTTGGTAGGTAGTCACATTTTTGTACCCTCTTTGCCTCTCTAAATTGTAAGCAAATGGATTAGCATGGTTAGGGTTACTATTTCGGCCAAATGGACCAGACACTGACCCATTCATGTGAGAGGGGCCAACCCCTGCCTCATCTTGCTCCTGTTTAAGTTTGGAATAAATTTGATGAAGCCTTTCCCCAGAAAGATGGGAAAAGGTAGAGACGTAGTTCCACAATCGCGTTGTCATCCCTGTAAATCAAAAAGAAAAAAGAAACAATATTGGATTCAAAATTCCCCAGCACAGCTATCAACACCAGCCCTCTAAAAGGAAACAGTAAACCAACAGCAGGCTAAATAAAAATGTACGGATCCAGACATGTACAAAGTTGGCACTTAAAAAAAGAAAATTAAGAAGCTAAAAAATGCCTATAATATTAAGGACAGACGAAAGCACTTACTATCTTGTTTATAGGGTTCCTCTTCATGTTGTAGCACGATTTCATCTATCCTTCGCCCAAGTAGCTGTAAATAGTTGCGGATTTTTGAAAGCACCTAACAAAGAAGAGGTAGAAAACTAAGTAAATTTTATTTTAATTAGAAATAAAAAAAGACTACAAGCCCAAACAAAGGTATACCTTTTCCTTAGGAAGATTGGCACTGGTTGTCTGCAACCTGTGCAGACGTTTCAAAGTTTTCATTTCTTCAACCATCACATCTTGACACCATTCCATCCATTTTACCTCCTTGAACTGCTCATATACTTCCTCATTGTCAGACATTTCTCCCTCTTCTTTTATCATAGGTTCAACTCGCTGAGGTTTCTGAAGTCTATCCTTTCTCACTTGGGCATTAATTTTAGCGGAACCTAGTTTTTTCTTCTGCTCCTGCCCCCGTGAAGATGAGATGTTCATAAGATGTTCTCTCCCCTTCTTAGAAGCCTTTCGTCCAGCTTTGCTATTGGCATTTTTGCCACCAATAGCAGCAATTTCCTAGAGAAATTTTACTCATTACATTAGAACATGCTCTTTGAGGCCAACAAGACGCATAAAAAAGACACCATGAAATATATATATATATATATATATATATATATATATATATATATATATCTTGTCACTTATGGACATTTTGCAGACATAGGATATCATATGCCATACAGAGAAGTCTTTTCCCTGACAAAGATTACATCAGGGCCCTAATAAAGACAACACAATGGAGCTGTGCTAAGCATAACTGACACAATGTGACATTAATACTGTAGGGTAAATCTTCCAGTTCAACAAAACTAGTTCAGCAATTTTTTTTAAAGCCTGTTTCCATATAAAGATATAAACATAAGTCATTAGGCACCAAAAATTATAAGGAAAAGTAATCATGAAATCTGAACAAATAGGAAGCATGAAAAGGCATTAAAGAGAGAGAGAGAGAGGGGGGGGGGGGGGGGGAGGGACGTGGGGGCAGGAAATATTACAGATCCCCATGTGCAAATTTAAATTACGTACCTGTTCCAAAAGGGCATTAGCACGGTCTCTCAAATTTGGGGCTCGTGGCAAGAAAGTTTCATGGTGTTGAAGTTCCACTGGTGCAATCTTTTTCATAAGGCCAAGCCTTTCATCTAATCTTATCTTCTCCCAATTGCCAAATCCATAGTAATGTATTCCCAAAAGCAATCTTGCATCGTCAACTGTCAACAAGTAAAATAAAATCAGCTAAAAAAGTAATCAATCCAATCAGAATGCAACTACAAAACTACAGAGGATAGAACCTACTTTGATTCCATCCACAACCTTTAGACCAGTTTGAAGGCTTAAGATATGTTAAAACGCGGAATTGTGCAATGGGATCTTCATATCGATTGATGCGCTTTGCTAGGATTTGTAGTTCTTGAACTCGGGTAAGCAAATCATTTGCCTTTACTGGGACACCAAAAAAATCTAACAAAGGTCCCTGGATGCAATATTATATGCAATAAACATATAAACAACCAATGAAAAAACATATAACACTATATATGTTTTGAAAAAACTAATATTATACCAACCTTCGGGTCCAGACTTCCAAATTCCACTGCTTCTCTACAACCTTCAATTAGAGCATTGAAGAGCTCTGTCTGTGCTTCTAGAGGAGCTGCTCCAACCGAGCCACCAACCTCAGCAACTATTAAGTTGATGCAGCTCTCATTCCCAAATTTCATAACCTGATTATTTCAATGGGGATGAGCTAATAACAGTGAAATATACACTGCCAAAAAGAAAAATTAAAAAATAATGCATACTTCACAGACACAAACACACATACATATGCCAGACTACTACCATGACAATAAATGCACCAAAAACCATCCTTTGTTTGATATGGGGCTTCCATTATAATGTTAGAAATAGGAGACATTGGAAACAGTTGTCACAAGTAACTCGTGACATTCTATCAATAGTACAATGAACTAAAATGGAATTAACTACTCAAGGAATGTAAAATCTCGAAAAAGAAATAACAAGGAAACATTTCATTCACAGAGAAGTAAGTGGAAGCTCAGAGGATAAGAAATGATATTACATTGGCTCAAATGAGCTGTCCAATTTCAATAGATGTTTAAAAACTAAAAACGAAACCCCCAAAACAAACAATTTGCATTGACCCAAAGAAAGGCCAAAACTTGAATCAAGCTTAAACCTCACACATCAACTGGTTGAATAATTCGGTTCTTATCTGCTCAACTACATCTCTGCCTCCAAATTTAATCCTTACAACAAACCATGGTCCATTGATTTTGCTGAGGAGACATAAAAGACTATGCAACTAATTGGAGAGGATAAATATCAGTGATAATTACATGTTTATGGGGAATCCTGATAGGATTTTCAAATAATTAGGGCTTCCTAAAATTTTAGATTAGCATGATTATCAGCCATAAGTATGTTCGAGATTTTTTGTTACAAAAAGTGTCAAAACAGTGGTTATTGCTAAGGTTATAGAATCTTACTGCACGAGAAAAACGTAGTGCATCTCTTTTAGACAAATTCCCATATGACCAACTTCTGACTTGAGCATATGCTCCATCAATCATTGGTGCAGCAGGAGCAGAATACTCTGCTTTCCGGCGTTTCTGAACACGCCCAGGAAGTTCAGGTTCTTTCTTTTTTCTTTTACTACTTCTTTCAGATTGATT
Organism: Dicorynia guianensis; assembly: GCA_037013595.1. Taxonomy (NCBI): domain Eukaryota; kingdom Viridiplantae; phylum Streptophyta; class Magnoliopsida; order Fabales; family Fabaceae; genus Dicorynia; species Dicorynia guianensis. Next base: position 35,515,930 of record JASUAB010000005.1, read on the forward strand.
AGCCTCTGCATAGCTTTTAATATTTCTTGCAGCACGTGGAGCAAGAGCTTCCTGAAAAAGGAAAAAAAAAAATATATATATATATATATATATATAAAATAAAGACTTTAAACAGTTAGCTTGAATTAAAAAACACATTACTTACAGATCTTAGAATCTCAAAATGCAATATTTTAGGAACAATATTCAAAAATTTTAGTAACAATACATCATCAGAAAAGAACAAGATCATACTTCAGCTTGGGCCACTGCTTCAGGTTTTATCCAACGGCTCCAGAAACTTCCATCATCTACATCATTACAGAAATTAGCAACCTGCAGGAAGAGCAAATGGAAAAAATAAAATAAGTTAGCAATGTCCATTTCCTACTCAACTTCACAATTGATTAACCTGAATAATTATTAACAATAATACAAAAAATAAATAAATAAATACAAGGACTAGAGAAAGAACAGAACAAGTAAATTTCATTTATTTAAAAGTGTCTTGCCTTAAAAGCACTCAATAACTCATGTGCTTGTTCTCCCTCAGCTTCCTTCTCTTCAACCCTCTCTGCTCTTTCAAGAATCTCATCTATATCCATACTTAGAAGTCGTTTCTTGCTTTCTTCATCATTTCTTTCTTCCTTAAAAAGCTCCTCTGCTCCAAATCTTAAAATTGCTGAAAGCTCATTCTGTCATGTAAGAAACAAACTTGTCATACTGAAGGTGAAAAATGAATCAAAAGAAAAAACCTAGAAAGTGTATACTAATATGACTCATGGCAGTTCGTGTATAACATTGATTCATTGAACTAGCTCCGTAGTTTCTTTGCTATTGTCAAATACATATCTCTCACATAGTGCAATGGAAGGATGTTAACAAACCAACATCTAAACAGTATTCAACTATGTCCTTACTTTGTCAAAATAACTTCCCCCTTTCTTGGCTTCCTTCTTCTCCAGTCGACCCTCAGCATTTAATTTTTGAATCACCAAATGGTCAAGAACCTATAAAAAAATATTGACATAAAATATGTTGTAAAATTATTCACCTCAAGTCATGTCACAAAGCAATGCATCTGTGTGTGCGTGCGCTTTTGTAGGTAGACACACACACAGAAAGAGAGAGAGAAAGAGAGAGAGGGGGGGGGGGATCAACTGACACAACTGTAAGACTTGGCGCACTTACACCACTTACTGATTCATTATAACATTTGATTTAGATAAATCCAACCATTCAGCAACTAGTAATCATCATTTTGATATGTTCATCTAGCATACCAAATTCCATAAAATTTAAAAAACTACAAGTTTATGATCAAAGGGTTGATATTTTTATTTATTGGTGTAAGATTAAGTCTGACTTACACAGGTGTCAATTGATCCTGACTCATATATAGGGAGCATATCTATTGAAAGCACATGTTTATTGTAAGAAGAGAGGAGCAAATTACAATAATTGGATCTAGCATGAATGGTCAGAAATAGAACATGAAGTCATGTGAAATTTTCAAATGCTCATCAGACCTTAAGTAGTCTATTAATCCTGACCATCCATCAAGATCCAATGGCCAAGACTTGATCCTCTCACTCTCACTCTCACAATATACCAATGTTTTCAATAGATAATGATTGGTGTAAGTCTCATTTTGACTTACACTGGTATCAATGAACCCTAACCAATATCTACACGTGTGTGTATGTATAATTATTATTATATATATAATCATGTATAAATGCAGGTGAAGTATATGATAACAAAATTAAAAAACAAACATAAAAGATGTTACTGCCATATGATATTCAAAAGTTCTTATCATACCATCTTCTTCTTAGCTCGTTCCAAAATATCTTCCTCAACACTTTTGCTTGTCACAAATCTATATATGTTAACAACTTCTTGCTGCCCAATTCTGTGAGCTCTACTCATTGCCTGAAATATTATAAAATCATTAAGTACCAAAGACACTTTGGTGGGAAAATTATTCAGGATACCTGGTGTATTACACCATTTCCTTAAATAGAAATCAACTTTGCTTTTAAACCAACTTGCTGAGTTTTGGAAATTTGAACTTCTTTTGCCTTCTCTAAATAAAGTTATGGGTTTCTAATTATGAGAGTGGTGTGATACACCAGGTGTACTGAATAATCTCTCGCCTTGATGACATCATAAGAAAAAAATAGCAATGTTCAGTACCTGCAGGTCATTTTGAGGATTCCAGTCCGAATCAAATATTATAACAGTGTCTGCTGTTGCAAGGTTGATACCCAAACCCCCAGCTCGTGTTGAAAGCAGGAAGCAAAAATCATCACTACCAGGTGCGTTAAAATGATCCATTGCCTGCTGTCGTAGCTCAGCCTTGGTACTACCATCGAGCCTCTGGAATTGAAACCCTCTGTGTGACATATACTCTGCCAGTATATCCAGCATCCTAACCATCTGCATAAAACCTCCGATAACTTAGAACTACTATATATTAGTTTTTAAAGATAATAGTTAGTAGAAAATAATATCCCCCCCCCCCCCCCCAGGGGGAAAAAAGACCCCAAGAAAAAGGCATGTTGGACAAGTTTTTTTAAAAAAAAAAACGCACTGAATTAGATAACAGAACAATATCACTAGCTAGAAGCTGTTTATTTTCAATATCACATCTTCACAAACCTTCTACAGGAGGTAACTAGGTAAGTCATAAAAGCACCTGTGTATTTTCACACTACAGAGACCAGTAGTTATCTTTCTCACCGTAAAATTGTTCTCTGGTTTTGGCTGTTTAGTATTTTTTATGAGCAATGGATTTCTCCCAGTTCTCTGGATTAATTCTTTGACTATTCATTTTAAAAGTTCAGGAAAATACACGAGTGTAAGGCTTTCAGAAAGTTTGTTAAATTTCCAGGGATGTCCAGCCAAAGGCTGAAGCATAAGGCTAGAGTTTTCACCCAGGCATTCCTTCCCTTGCACCTTGCCTGGAAAAGCGATTTTTCCATGGTTCTTTGCCAGTTTCAAATCATTAATTTTCTTTTGAGATGCTTTTTAATGGATTAGCAGAGGCGTCCAAAAATTTCATGACCTAGCAGCATTCCCCTTCTTGCCTAAAAACATGTACTTCTGGTTTAACAGGATTTCTTAGACCTCGTACTCCTGTTCTTTCTCCAACTAAAATTCCTCGTATACAAAAACAAAAATTGTAGTATTGTTGCATGCCCAAGTCCTCGCCTCAACAAGAATTTAAGCTGATTTCCATGACAAAATTCTACTTGGTCAATCATACAGAGGGGTAGCAATTCATCCTTTAAAATTTTCATGATTAATCATTTGATGGAATATTCTTGGCTTTGGAAATCTTTATTGCAGCTGTAAGTCTCCATGATCTTTGATTTCTTCTTGTCCTCATATATTTTATCTTTGTTTTGTATTAATGATATTCTTTCACCTCTAATGAAGATCCCATAAATTTTTTTTTTTTCTAAAAAAAATAACCAGATGAGCATACTTAGAATGCAAGCTGGGAGATCCAACAGAACTTCTGAATTGGCTGTAACAACTGTCTCCAAAACACATCCCACATCCCTAACAATAACTAGTTAAAAAGTGCACTTAACATGGTCTACTACCAATGTAAAACATCTAGACAAACTGTATGAATCACTTGCAACAGTATCACAAGCAAAGTATTGTCACCAATATCACAATTATCACAAGCAGCGTTGTCATGGCATATGGCAGTAAGCTCCAAAACTGCCATGGTGGATGGTGTGGCGGCCACCATGTTGATGCATGGCACATTTAAAAAAAATTGAAAATTGTTTCTTCAACTTATGTCTCTTCCTATGTCCCAATGGCCAATACATAACAACAAATAAATGAGAGCACAGAGTAAGAAAAGCAGAAGAAATCCTGTCATATATACCTACATATAACTGAGGTTTGGCAGCTGGGAGAAAGGAAATTCTCGAATCTAGAGAAAACATAGGAAGAAGAGCAGAAAATGTCCCTTGTCACTTACCTAAGTATGATTTGACCTGGTCTATGATGATTTTTGGCAGCATGAGCAGTCAAGCAGCCTCAGTTCTCAAACCCTACTTGCAGGGATGCATTAGAGGTTAGGCACGAGGGAGGGGAAGGCACAAACACAATGAATTTGGTTTTGTGAGCGTATATGATATGGGAAGTGTCAATTGACACCTTTACCCATAAAAAATAAGCAACCTATTGGCTGACTGTGAGAAGAAATGGGGATAACTGTGCAAAAAATTGGCCATGGCCCTGCTATCTGCCAAACCCACCATGATCATGGCGCTAGGCGGCCCAGGTCATGTGAGTTTTAAGGATGGTCGCAGTCAAACTGCTTACACCATGGCACCACCATTGACAACACTGATCACAAGTGAACTAAAATTTGACTTCACAAAACCAGGTATCATCCTAACACAACATTAAATAACATTCCAACAATAAAGTATAACATTCAGGCATTCAGAAAAAAAAATTATGCAGCATTGTTAACCTAAAAGCTTCCAGTATGATAGATACCAAGGAGTACACCCACTACACCAGTATCAACAACAAACCTGGGAGAAAATCAGAACACGATGCTTAGTCGCATGCAATCTAACAAGTAGCTTATCAAGTATGACAAGCTTCCCACTGCTAAAGACTATTCTCTCCAGCTTACTGCTGTCACTACTTCCTGAGTCTCCACCATATCCATGGTCAGCACTTTCAAACAAGAAGGGATGGTTGCAGCATTTCTTCAATTCTACCACAATATTTAAAAGTGAAACCTAAAATAGAGCAGATAAAGAAGAGTACATTAAAATTTAGTAATTATCATCCAAAGAAAAACATATTGAGACATAAACATGTATAATTAGACCTATCAGGATTTTGCTAGGGTAGCTCTTCCAAATGCATGGTAATTACATTTATTAAAATATAACATGTATATATATTTATCTAGCTATAATATCATAATGCCAAAACCTGAGGTTTGGTGTTCAATCTCTTCCCACTACATAAATATTATGCTAAAAATTGGTAGTTTGTGATTAGTGGCTGGTTACTAAAGTTTTGAAACTGTTTATTAAAAGAAAAAAAAGAGCGAGAGAGAGAGATAATAGAAGTTTGCCTGTTCAAGACGCTAATTACACCTAAAATAAGCTACTCAAGCAATTCTATCATTTCCATTTTCTCCAAATCAAAATCATGGAGAAAGAAATGAGAGCATAAGCATCAGTAAGTAGATTTTTCACAGAAGACTGCCAGAAGCACAAAACAGAGATGACAACCTGATTCCCACGAACCCCTTTGTTCAAATCATGAAAGTTGCGTTCCAAAATCCACTTATAATACCTACATGAATGCAAACAGCAGCAGAAATGTTGCAAGTGAACTTACAAGATGGCTGGAAAGCACAATCATATCAAAACTGAAATGATCACTTACTGTTTCTGAAGAGGAGACATTTCAACCCTAAGGATTCGCTCAATCTTTGGGGGCAAGGATTTCTCCACATCTTTGATAACTCTCCGAAGTATGTGAGGCCTCAATTCCATATGAAGATTAGCGAGCTACCATAAGTGGCATTGGACATCAGTAAAGAGCAAAGGCTCAAGAACAAGAGAATCAGGGTACTGAGATTAAAAATCAAGGATGGTAATGATATTTTATACCTCATTCTCATTGAATGAACTCAGATTCTTATAGTTTTGAACAAAATCATCCTTGCTCTTGAATTTATCATGATCAAGGAAATGAAGCAAAGCCCTAGAAAACAAAGATAAATGATTGATATAGACATTAGAGGTAAATTGAAGTAAACAAAATCATGAGCATCAATATCATTCTTTAGAATAGCAAAAACATCATCACAAATCATTAAACTGGTAATGTTCTAATAATAAATCATCAAGCAAAGGGCATGGGCAAATCTTCTGCTAGTATGCAATTGAACATATACTTAGATATAAGGGATCATGCATATAACTGCATGCTCTTTATACAGTTGTCTACACACAGTATTGCATTTCTTCAACAAAATTGTAGACTGTAGTCCCAACATATGACATCCTTAGATAAAGACTAAAGTATGAACATGCATGCAAAAGCATCTGAGCTAAAAATGTAAGAATCTCTATTTTATGTACTTGCATGACTTCGTATGAAAAGCATAATTAATCATATACGAAATTGAAACAAATAGCTAATGCTAATGCTCTCAATATGAACAAGATAGTAATGCATCAAGTACTTAATAATATACATGATGTCATCCACCTCAACAAAATGTGAAGGAGCACCACATTATAGCATGTACTCAGCATTTAATGACACTTAATAAGTGCAGAAATTGCAGAATTCCTTTCAACAAATCACACATAAAGGCAAGTTATATTAATACCATAGCTCTTCAACACTATTCTGAAGTGGAGTACCCGTAATAAGCAGCTTGTTCTTGGTGCTAAATTCCTAGGACATCAGGGTTAAAGAACAAACCAAGATTAATGAAAACTAATCTCAAAATCATAAAAAAGAGATAAATATTGAAATTAAATGGAAAAGTTTCATACTGAAAGTGTTGTATACAACTGTGCCTCACTATTTTTCAGTCTATGAGCCTCATCTACCATCAGATAATTCCATTTGATCTTGGAAAGAACAGCCTTATCCTTCAGAACCACTTCATAAGTAGTCAACAACGTATTGAATTTTATTGGCCTTCCAACCTTTTTATCATTATAAAATTCGAATTGTTGACAAACCTGCCACCAGAAAGCAAAAAGTTGAAAAAACAATCACCTGAGCAAAAAAAAAAAACCAATAAAGCAACTACAAGTTCCTTTAATACTACCCAAAAAATAAAGATCTATCACAATATAATATACATGCAGATAATAGTTTTAAAAAATAAAAAGGATCTTTATCCCAATCTTATTAAGATTTAATATGTTTCAATTATTGAAAGGTTGATTACAACAGATAATTTTGACGGAAGGCAACCATCAGAACCACATCCAATAACTGGCGCATAATACCATGGCCGCCAACAGATCCTCTCTAAGGTCAAATAAGACATTGATTAGATATAAGCCAACCTTATCAATCAGTGAAGTGTCGGGGAAAAAAAAAAAAAAAAAAACCTTTCTTTTCTTGGTAACAATCACCAAGCCTGACTAAGAGAACCAGACCTTGACAAAGTTCTAAATTCATGGTCAACATATTATTACAGTATGATACAACACTAGGGTAAAAAACATTAAAACATGGATCACTCAAACAAGATTCATAACAAAGCTATATCTTGATATCCACATCTAAATCAGTATGGGATGATTGAACTAAACCACTAGGTCAAAGCTTTAAAAAATGGCTACCATATTATCCTACAATCATATAATCAAGCATCAAAAGCAGAAGTTCGAAACATTTAAAGCTCAAGGAAATTCAGCTGTAACATCAGTACTAAACCAAACTAGATATAGAAGTTCATGTTTCCAGGTAATAATAATATTGCAATAAAGAAAGTTCACAGAAAGTAAGTTGAGCAGATCAAATCACAAAACCATAGCTAACAAAATCGAGAACCATGTTTCTAAATAGCTACAAAGAGCGTCATTATGCAAGCCAATTTTTTCTCAAAACTATAAATGGGCACATTCCCGCAATAATTCAAATTATAAAATGCAATGCCTCAGATAATAATGATAAAATCCCTCTTCAAAGCAAGTACTATGCCCATCTTCTCAAACAATAAATGATAAAACTGAAAAGCCAAAAAGGAGAAGACAATACAAGAAATTAAAGTAGAATAAGGAAGAACTAAAAACAAGCTTTTTCACCAGTAGCTAATCCCACATAAGAATATTTCCCAACTATTTCAGTTTCACCTTGCTCACCTACTTTCATACATGTAACAAATGCAGCATTTAGAAAAGCTATATCCTTGAACCATATCAACGGACATGCTGCTGTAACGAGACACTGAACATAAAAGCTGGCTACTTTAGCAGAAAACAAGGGGGGAAGGGGGGGAGGGGGAGACGGAGAATTGACTTCACGAATGTTAAGGATTAATTCATTTAGTTACCATATCCTGGACCCCCTTAATGTTTTTATATCTAGCATAATTAACATTAAATTATTCACAGGTCTAAAGTTAAATCAAAGAAAAAAAGTGCAGATCAAATACTTGCAGATTTTCTAACTTTCATTCATATATGAATAGAAAGTAAAAAAAAAATGTCTCACCTCACGACTTGCACGTGTACCAACGTATACAATAACATTCATTTCAGGAAGCCACTTCCTGAATTCTTTGGCCCAGTTTGATAAAGTAGACAATGGGACAACTACAAGAAAAGGACCATGGATTTGCTGGGCATTCTGTACAGCAAAAGAATACATTTACCTCTTACATCACAAAGATATCTACAAACTAAGAATTGATATCATACCTGTAGAAAACCAAGCATTGATACTGACTGAACAGTTTTACCAAGACCCATCTCATCAGCTAAAATGACATTTGTATCATTTCTCCAACTGCCCAATACACAACAGGCAAAAATAAAAACATCTATCAATGGAAAGCATACTTATACATCAATCCATACAAACCTGTTGACAAGAAAATTCAAACCCTCAAGCTGATAATCCCGTAGCTTCCCACCCTTCAACCAGTGAGGTTGTTCATCAAGTTTCCGCAAACTTGCTGAAAACATAAAAACACAAAACTAAATCACAATTTTACAAATGAGAATAGCAATTATTCAGCACAGGAAAATACAAAATCTCGAAATGTACTCACCCCCCCCCCCCAAAAAAAAAAAAAAAAAGACTTCAAAAGAGAGGAAAACCAAAACCACAAAGAAGCTGTAGCAAGATGCTTGTCATAAAAAAAAATATCATATTTGTGCCAAGTAAAGAAAAGTTTATCAAACATGCTATTAAATAAGAATGTAGACTGGATTGAGCTAAATTTAATAATTTATTGACTTTTAACTTTGTTTGTTGTTAGAAACTAGGACATGCGAATTTCATCCAAAAAAAGTAAAAATTGAGGAAAAAAATCCATAAACAGGGCTATAATACTGTTATAACAACAAACTAAAATTTGATAAATTAAATTGGTAACACAAATCACTAAAATAAAAAGTTAGACCTTAATTGAAGTACAAAATCATTCATATTTAATCCCTTTACCCAAAAAATTAGAAAAAATAAGTTTTTCTCAGCACGATCACTAAAAATCTGTGGTCATTAAAAATTAAAACTATATTTTTCTTGAAGAGAAAAGGTAGAAAACTTAAAAAGCATACTTTAAAAAAGCAGGAGATTAGAATGTTCTTCTAAAATGATATACCAAGATAAGCATACATTTTATTATATGGATCTTAATATAACAATTTGGAGAAAATAGATTTTAACCAGTTCAATTTTGAAAAGAGCTACTTGCATATCAACTTTTTTTAACAAATTGAGATCTTCTAAAGTGAGGAGTACACTTTATAATGTAAAGTGCAAATTAATTACCATTGATGAGAAAATCAACAGTATAGATTATCTCAAGTCCATAAATTATCATTCACTTGCTTATATTTTATAACAATAATCAGCATTGATTTTTTAATCAATGATCATTCACTTACACTTTACTCTCTATAAAGTGCACTCTTCACTTTAGAGGATCCAAATCCTTTTTAACACCTTTTTCACAACTCTTAGCACCTATTCTACAATTCAATGCTTGTTGGTAGCAATTCTTATTTCATGTTGAAAACTATTAAACTGTGATTGTAACTTAACTTTTATACTGTGACATTAGCTTCTTTAACAATTACTAACAAAGAATTGGATGAGCAAATAAAGGAATAAAAGATAGAGGTGTGGTTATAGTATTGCCCTTGTACTTACAAACTCAAAACATCCCTTAAAAAAGGTCAGGAGAGCGGTTTATAGCTTTTCACAAATGTCAAATTCATACACAACCAAGGTACATGTGGAAGATGTTCTCTGTTTAGATAAAGAAAGTACAGCAGAAGCCACAAAGACATGCAAATTGAAGTGGCATTTGACATGAAAATACAGAATAGCCATGCTGTTTACAAGATTGCACAGGACCAAACAGAAACGAACCTTTACTTTTCTTGCGTTGCAGATCTACCATCTTTCCTTGAACTGACACTGCAGCCTCGCGAGCCTGCTCAAAGAAAACAAAATGCTTACTACAATATAATATTCCACCTAACATATCGAAAAATTCTGGCTCCATGCTAGTGCTAACAATCCAAACCCCCAGAATTTTTAAACACAGCAGCCAACATACACATTGGATGAGGCACTAAAGGAAAAAACATAAGAGAACTACAAGGATCCCTTGTAAGGGGAAAATGGGGGAAATAAATAACTAGCAACCAAATGAAGCAACAGAAATAATACAAATGTTCCCAACTAAACAGCCAGGGCACAAAAGACAGATGATCAATCCTTCATGCAAAATCCAACCATTTTTCAGTTGGAAGAGTGTGCCAATAAGTGTTCAAAGCAAGGAAGCATGAAAACTTCAACATAACCAGCATCTCAACTTTTCAATGCTAGATACTATCCCCATAATATGTTTTTCTTTTCAAATTTTTTAATTTCAGATATGACTGAAATATACTGGGACAGAGGTGGAGGTAGATACAGCCAGAGAGACAAACTCGCATGGGAAAAACAAAAACTAGACTGTTAAAGCTGATAACAAGGAATGAAAAACTATGAGGAATTCAATTGATTGGTGTGGAAAAGGATAAATCCAGCTGCGTTGAGGACATGGGTTTGCCTTACAGATCACAGCAACTTTGTCCAGACAAATCTGCTGATCTGTCATCTGCTCGTAAACCCAAGTGACTAATTTGTAATGTAGCAGCTAGATAGAATGGGCGCCTTTTATGTATTAGGTTTAATGGGGCCTTTTATGTATCCATGTTTTAAAAACTGGACCAGACTGACCAATAACTGGTCCAGTTCAATACTTATAACCAGTGTTAGTCAAAACTAGTGATCCAATCAAGCCAGTTGGACTGGATGGTTCACCAAAACTCTTAAAAAATGCATAAAAAATGTCCAATTACAAATTATATTGTCACAATTATACATGCAACCTTTGAATTGATGACAAAGGAAAAAATTATTAAAATGACCATAAAATTCACAATTTTTACGAACCACATGCTTTGTTGAATTAAAATCCACATTAATTTGATAAGAATAAATGAATAAATAATTATATGAATTTTTTCATATTCTTTTATCAATAAGTAAATATTATTTATATAAATTATATTTATGACATCATCCAATTCAACCACAGTTCAATTGATCGGACCGGTCCAACCATGACCTACTCTCCAAAACAGTTCATCAATTGGTCCGGTTTTTAAAACACTGATTAAGAGTAGGCAAATGAGAGTTCAAGCAGTGACCAGTACATAGGTGATTCTACAAAAAGGACCTCAGGACCACATATTCTATTCATTATGTTTGCTTTTCCCACAGATTTTGTATAATTATAATATTTCAATATTTAACAAGAATAGAATATACACTTAT